>CM057456.1:371167500-375967500 GCA_016271365.2 Neoceratodus forsteri
GTGCTGACCACATGCTACAGCTATTTGTTTATGCTATATGCTACTGAAAAAGCTTACTATAGCTACCGAGCGTGAAATAAAAATAAACACAACATTTGCTTATATGGAACGCTGTATGCAGCTCAGAACACTGTTGAAAACATTTTTACTTCAACAAAGTTCATAATTCCCTTAGTATGTAAGAATATTACGAATTTCGGCGTGCCGTAAGGTCTGAATGTGCAGCACGTTCTCCATGAGGTTACATAGCTATTTTGAGGGGTTAAATGAGAGACATCCCCCCTCCTTTCAGACAGGGACAGTTGAAAGGTTTGGAAACACGGCGTAATCCGAAAGCATGCAGATGTTAATGGGCCGCTTCCGGGTATTGGCATCCACAATGTGGCGGCGCGCTTTACGTGCTCCGCAATGACGTATCGCAACGCTAGTCTTCTAGTTCTGTGATGCGGAGCAGTGCGACCCGGAAGTAACTCACAGCTAGTATGGCGGCGTAAAAGGTGTTTGTGTTTACTGGCATTAATAGTTTTTCTTCGCGAATCAGCATTTACAGAAGAGAATGGCTGACAAATTCGATAACTTGGAGGAGCATCTGGAGAAATTTGTGGAAAATATCCGGCAGCTGGGGATCATCGTTAGCGACTTCCAGCCCAGCAGCCAGACGGGGCTCAATCAGAAACTGTAAGCCTCGTTGACTGAACCATGACATGCCATTGAATTATACAGCTGGTAGTCACCACTTCAATTACAACTGCATGGCAGTATTTAAAATGCAGAACCTTTTCAGTGTCTTTCCTACTCAACGAATCTCAAAGCAGTGCGTTTAGATGCTGGTAGTGTAGGGACTGTATACCATAAAAAACTAGTAGACATTAGAGACCTGTATAAATTTAATTTATGTATTTCACCAGGAAAGGTACACTGAGCAACTTGATGCTCGTCTCACGGTACGTCTTTGGGGAAGGGGAGAGGGATATACAGAGCACATAAGTACAAATATACAGAGTATAAGTTCAGGTAAATACATACAGATGGTGTAATTATACAAACAGTTATAAAACAGGAACATGGCACATGAGACAATATATGCTGTTGTAGAGATTCAGTGTGAGCAGATTTTAGGAGCAGTGTACAAGCAGAATCGGTACAGATAACAAGCAATAGGATATATGGTTGACAATGCATACTAAACAGACTGTACACTAGTGCAATATGCAGTAGGGTGAGCACATAGGAACCAGTCACCGCTGTTTAAGAGCTGGTCAGTAAGTGTGAGTGGGGGGAGGGGGAGCGGGAGAACAGATACGGAAGGGGGGGTCAGGTGCAGGAGGGTGTGAGGTAGCTGTGCAACACAGTGGTAAGGGAATAGAGGGAGGAGGAGTGGCGGATTTGCGGAGGGAGAGCATTCTACATTTTAGGCAGGTGGTAGGAGAAGGCTTTTTGGCCAGAGGTAGTGGTTCTGCAGGGAAGAGAGAGGGTGCGAGTGTCGCATGGGATCTCGGAGAATAGAGGGAGAGGGTAGGGGTGCCAAGAGAGGAGGAGATATATGAGGGGAGAGAACCTAGCCATAATTTAGAGACAGATTAAGCACCATGAAGCATGCGCCGGGAGTGAAGGGGAAGAAGGTTGAGAGCGCGGTAGAGGTCACAGTGATGGGTACAGGAGGGGGCATCAAGAGCAAAACGACAGAAGGAGTTAAAGAGAGAGTCCAGTCTGGATAGGTGGGACTGTGGGGCAGCATCATAGACTATGTCACAGTAGTTGAAAATGGGCATGATCATCTTCTGTACCAGCTCACGCCTGGCAGTGAGCGGGATGCAGCTGCGGTTTCTGTAAAGTGCCCGAAGCTTAGGCCTTAGTTTTTTTCAGAACTGCATTAATATGTACAGAGAGAGAAGTCAAGGTGTCTGTCCAGCCAGATGCCGAGATACCTGAAAGAGGTGGAGTCCTCTAAAGCAGTCCCATCGAGGGTAAGGAAGGAGAGGAGGGGAGGTGAGTTAGCCTAGCAAGTCTCTGCCTTGTACCAGAGGTCATGGAGACCTTCTTCTTGACATTTAGAAAAAGCTGATGAGAACTAAACCAGAGTTGGACTTTAGTTAAGTCGTACTAAAGCCTGGTAGTAGTGACAGTATTGCTAGAGGTAAACAGTACTGTATCATCCACATACAAGTGAATGCTGGATGAGGTGCAAACCTGGGGGAGGTCATTTAAAAAGATGGAGAACAGAATGGGGCCTAGCACAGAGCCTTGTGGGACTCCAGTGGTTATAGGCGGGGGGAAGAGATAGCATCAGCAATATTTACTGAATGCGACGTGCCGGGCAGGAAGGCACTGAACCATCCTGTGGCAGACGGGGATTGACTGGCTTGTCCATTAGGACATTGTAAGTGCCATAGTGAAGAAGACCTCCGACCTAGGTTTGCAGTAGGACTGGAGCAGTACTGATCTAGAGCCAGTGTACTGTGAGGACTGATCCAGGATCAGTGCCCAAGACCAAGCAAAACAGCAGTCGGTGTAACCTAGTGGTTGGCGGTGGGGTGGGGGCAGGATTGCGAAAAATGAAATTTGGTGTCGAATCCTGATTCCACTGGTATTGGTTGAAGACTACAGAGGAGAGCTGATAATGAATGTGGTATGCTGTGTTATTTGGTGAAAATGGGACTGGACCAGATCTGTAAGATTCTGACTGGCTGGTCCGGGTGCAAGCTGCACGAATATTGCTGTCTGGCAACTGTTGCTGGATGGACTGATCTAGCTTTTACGGATTTGGTCTAGTTTCCACCATGTTATGGGCATGGGTAAAAACTGGACTGCCGGGACTGGACTGAACCAGACAGGTAAAAGAAAGACTAGCACATCTGGCCAGAGTGGCCAGATCAGCAGTATTTGCGCAGTTTGTGCTAAGTCTAGCCCGACTGACCGGTCCAGATTTTATCCGTTGGTCTGGGGATCTTTTTTCTCCCACACCTGGTTTAAAATTATTATTGTAATAGTATCTTTTTTAATTTAAGTTGGGCGGAGTGCCTACTCTTTGTTTTTTAAATTTTGAATGGGTGCTGTGGAGCCCATCACTGAAACAAATTTTAATAAGTTAAAGGTATTACCTTAATTGGGCACAAACTAAATTCAGTGCAAACAGCGTAGCATACCATTGTGCTGCACTATTTTATCAAGTATATCGGCACTGGTCTGTTATCCTCTACTAGCACCATTTCACTCACATGAGTGAACATAAACATGTTGCACTACCCTCACATTTTACCAGGGTTGTGTACCATAGTGGCATGAGTTAAAGGCAATAAATAGCCCTTGAATGAGGGATCCTGGATCATTGCTGCCCATACACTGATCCTGGGTCTGTGGTTGGGAGACCAGTCCTTCTGTTGCAGGTGTAATGTTGTGGCAGTCTTGCATTGCCAAGATGCCTGCCAGTCTAGGCATGAGAGAGGGAGCGGTTGCAGTTTATGCTGCAGGTGTTTTGGCAGACAGGAGACTATGTGGCTGGCGGGAACACTGTCAGTGCCATAACTGTATGTCCCTCACAAAAGTGTACCAACAATGCAGACTTCTGTCTGTTATGTCTCTTCACAAAATGTTACCAATCAGTCTAATTTTCTTTTTGTTTTATGTTTCTCACAAAAGTTTACCAACATTTTTGGCTTTTCTTTTTTTATGTCTCTCACATAAGTCTAACAACAATTCTGGCTTTTCTTTTTTTATGTCTTTCACAAAAGTTTAGCATCAATTTAGACTCCCCCTGCAAATAAATATAACCAATTCCGAGGTCGCACAATACTGAAGGAAAAAAAATTCCACAAGTGGGAATTCAGACTGCTAGTGCGACCATAGAGATTATATTTATTCATACACTGATCGAAAGTGGGAGGCCATAGGAACTGAACCCCTGTCCTCCTCCTACCTACCTGCTTCACAGACCACTACCCTAACCACTGCACCAAATGAGAATGAATGCTGAAACGGGCTCCGCCTCTTTTATTGTTTAAGACAGTATGTGGGAATCTGAGTAGTGCATGAGTAATCCCGAGTGGTACTCTCGTGCAGCACGAGACTCTCGTCTGCCTCACCACTTCTGCTGCAAGGTGTTTGCCATGACACCTGCAGCAGAAAGTGCATGAGCCTGAGAGAGAGAGAGAGCCTGAGAGAGATTGGGGGGAGATGCACTGGTGTGCTAGGAGTTCTGCCTGTACTGCATAGCATTTGGCTTCAGAATGTCCTGGGATCACATGACTTGTCCTCAGTCTGTCTTTATCGGAATCTTCAACAGTGTAACCCCGTAGCTGTTGACTGAAAACAGCTGTTTTATTTTACTGCCAGGAGAGCTGGGGCAGCCTGATTTTGTATAGCTTGCACAGTGCTGTGATATCTTTCTATAACTATGCTTATCTTTTTCCTCTAAAGATTATACCTGAAGAGCACCTACTAGTCAATGTCGATTTAATCATAAGTTTCTATTTTCAGCATGCATTCAACCTTTTTATTCTGTTAGCAACACACATGTTGACGAAGCATCCATTTTTTTAAGGGGGGAACAGCAGTGTTTCAAAATTTTTGTTGCAGTCAAAGCAGCAGTGAAACAGGGCTTCAAAATATGTGTCCTAGTTTTTCATACTTGAAAGTGATTTGAAAGCTGTTCATTTTGCACTTCCACAGCTATCCTGTAATGCACACATGTTGTATACAAAAGAGGCAATGGGGTATCTGTTCTCACACTGAATTGGTGAGAGAAAGAACTCTGTGGTCTTCTTTCTTTCTAAAGTTCATACAGTATGTTTAGATATGGTGTTACCTTGTTTTGATACCTCTCCCTCTGCTGTTCTTCAGCAGGTCTTTGTCCATGCTTGGCCAGTCCCGTCTCTTTAAAAGCATGAAAATGTGGGCAGACTGGTGTAACCAGGTTAGGGGCAGACGCCTGTCAGCACATTGGTCTTCTGTATATTCCCCCCAAAGAGATTGTGTGAGCTAACAGTTTGGGCTTCATAGTCGCTATTCTGGGTCGCATGATAGCCCTCTGTGTGAAAATAAATAATTTTTTATCACTCCATAACATTTGGGAAGGGATCCAAATGTTTGCCTGAACTGGGAGCCAGCCGATCCCTTCCCACTCTGAGTCTGCTCTGTGCCACCGCCTCGCTTTGTGACGTGGTACTAGAGAGTGTGGGGACGCGCCCATACAAGTCTATGGGGCTAACTTTTAAAATGATTTTACTAAACTTTAAACTAATGTTTGATAAAAATGAAAGCCACTGCTCAACTAATAGGGTCCCTATTAGTTGAGCCATTTACTCACTGCTAATGGTTTCCTGTTTCCGATTCCTGGTTTTGCCCTGTAAATACTCCCCTCTCGTTTGGTACCAGTTGCTTTTCCTCTTGACATAAGTTCAGCAGACTCTTTGTGGTTTTAAGCTTAGCTGAAAAAATGTATTTATTGCATTGAATTAATGGGTTGCTGTGGTTTTAGTTTTGTACGTACAGTGCTCTGAAATTGTGAATGGCGCTTTGTGAATGAGTAAATAAAGAAACTTGAATGAGATTGGAAAGTGGTCACTTCCAAATGTAACTATTTCTCCATTGCATTACTGCTGTGACGATCTGGTCACATTGGTGAGGAAACGTCAACATTGTTATGCAGCAACAAATTGTGATGTCTGGTGTAGACAGCAGCCACATCGGATTGTAGTCTCATGCATCAACAGGAACTTAATTGGCACCAGCCCATCAGCTAAATGCTTACAGAGGTTGTATTTAGGCCAGACAGTAAAACTTTCTGTGAAACAGCCCTGCTGACTCATGCTGGAGGAGGTACCATTTAAGTAAGGACATCATTTCGGCCACTAGTATGTCTGTGGGACTAGTGAATGTTCCAAGTAATTAGCCCTGTGGGATAGTGGCTGCAGATTTTTATATTTCAATCCATGCTAAACGTCTTTGTTTCATCCATCATGGGTGCATACTGTTTATTTTGTGAACCTTTGCTTCAGCAGCCTCCACGAGAGCAGTGGCTAACTCACTAGCAGGAGAGAAGCCACAGTTCTGGATAATAAAGTTTTAGCAGGCAGCTGATCCAGCCCAGGATATACACTAAATGGAATCTGTTAGGAAAACATGGGTCCTCATCCGCTACGGGAACACTTAGTTTCTGTGAGCACAGCAGTACAAAAGACAGCCATTCTGGGCAGGTGTCTGTTTTATTGGTTGAGACCTAAATTTGTTTTCTTTCTCACCCTACACAGGAATTTCATGATCACAGGATTGCAAGATGTAGACAAATCCCGGCAGCAGTTGCATGACATCAATGTACCATTAGAAGTGTTTGAGTAAGTACCTAGGACTCCTGTACCAGATCAAGAATGTCACCCCACTTTTCCTTTTACACTCACTAACTTTGGGGGAGGGGGAAGAATATTACTTTCAGGTGTCTTATGCCAAACACGTAAATTTTAACTTAATATGCCTGGCTTGTACCTTCTGTGTATGAGCCGAGTGGCTGGCCGAATGCTGCAGCCCTGAAAATTAGCCTTTGGATGACGAGAGGTATGGAGCGGGGCTGCAGGAGCGCTATGTAGGGAGTTATAGGCTAGAACTAGGACCGGGGGGAGCGGGGCTGTCTAACTGTAGTAACATTATCTTTGCTGGCAGTTCTACATGCATGGGGCGATGATTTTAAAAAGAGTTTGTGTAGCTAATCGAGCAGGCAACTTCCTAGAATGAGTTGCCTGACCGACATCTAAAATCTTGTCAGCAGCTCTTTGTCATTGAGTGCAAAGTTTGCTTTAAAAGCTGTTTTAAAAATATGTAACACAATTAGTAATATGCTAAGGATAAATCTAAAGATGTCAGAAATACATTTTTGCTTAAAAAAATATATGATGGAATTTTTGGCTGACTAACAACTACTGCTTCTTTAAGGTGTTTTTTTTTAATGAGATTTCTCAAAAAGTTTGAACTGTGGCACAGGACCACTGGCATATTCCATACGATTATGGGTTTGTCACATTATCGTATGAAATGCTGTTATATTTTATATGATATGTGTCAAATACAAAAAAAGTTATCACGGCATACAGTGTTATTTTAACCATTTAAAGTTTGTGAATGAGCAGGGGGTGAGCTGCAAATTTTGTATTCATTATAATAATGCAGTCCTCCCCAGATTGGACTGGCACAGGGAGGCCAACTCTGGTGATGGCAACACCTCCATGTCTGGTCTTATCAAAGCATGGAGATTTATAAAATGGGTAGACAGATAAAACGGAGAGCTTTGATTGGCAAAGATCTACCACATTGCCTTATGCTTGGCCACAGGTTTTGGTTTCTTTCTATGTGTTTTTTTTTTTTGCTTGTTAAAACCTTATTTTATAATTGATGTACAGTAGAGTCAGCTGCAATGCAATGTAGCATCTTGCTGTAAATGACATGTCACAAAATGCTGCATGATAAAAGGGCTTAAATAGATTCACCCACCTCTTGTCATTCGGATTTGCACCACATATTGTGGTACCGTATATCGTAGAAACGCCGCCAGTGTATGTTTTATAAAATCTTCTGCAGTTGTTGCGGAAGTGAAAGGGATTGTATCTTGGCCCCTCTGAGGTAGCCAGCCAATCCCTTCCACTTCCTGAATCTGCCCCCGTGCTCAGGCACATAATGATGTGTACCCAGGGAGTCCAGGGGGTGCGCTCTATTAAAGTCTATGTACCCAGGGAGAGTGCAGGAGTGTGTTCTTTTAAAGCCTATGGGGGCAATTTTAACAATGTTTTTATATATAGTATCGGCCATTTGGAGATTAATCGAGGGCACTGGTCGACTAAGAAGGGCCTTCTTAGTCGACCAGTGCGCTTGATTGATCTCCAGATGGCTACTGTTATATATAAAACATTGCTGGACCCCCCATTGACTTCAATGGAGCACGCCCATGCGCTCTCCCTGGGTACACGTCATTACGTGACTAGCCTGTCCTACCACCTGTCTTGCCTTTAAGGTAATCAAAGCAGCCCCCCTCCCCCAAGCCTCAGTGGGTTACTCCAGTACAAAGCCCAGAAGAGGTCGCTTAGATCATCCACCTGCTCCACTCTGGAGGTCCTCGGGTCCAGACCATGTGCAGGTGATAGGCCATTTGCAATCTCTGGCCCTACCCTTTGGAACAGACCTGCCAGAAGTCTCCTATTGTACATCACTAATCTCACTCAAAAAGGCCTTAAAATTCCTCACGCTATTACCAAATCAATGTAGCTGTAATAGATAAAGCGTATGTGATACCTTTACCTGCCATTTCTCAGCCCGATCAATCCACCAGGGCCAAATATTAATAATATTTAACCCAGTTGAATGCACTGAAGCAGTTACATCTATGTGTAGTATGTACCTAATGTGATTATGTGTACCCACTGTCTGTTGCTGGTACCCGTACCTCGGTATTACGAATGTGTGTATTATGTGCTCTTTCATCCTGAATAACTAGTCCTCATAATGTGCTCTTTCAATTGTACAGTTTATTATTCTCAATTTCATTAACTGTTATTAACTTGTTTGTATATGTAAACCAGTGTATGGTTGTAAACTTGTATTCCTGTTGACTAAATAACTCTGGGTCGACCCTGAAAAAGGGATATTATGTCTCAGTGGGCCCACCTGGTTAGCAAAATTTCAATAAACAACAAACAATAATGTCCCTGAGTGTGGGGGGAGTAACTGCAGAAAATTTTATAAAACATACACAGATGGCGTTTTGCCGATTTAAGGCATCATTATATGTAAAGCACGCAGTAAGGTTGGTGAATCTCTTTAATTGCCAATCAGTTACACTGTTCCCTGCAGTATACTGCAGCATTGTGTGAGATACTGCAACATTACTGCGTTGCATCCTGTCTGGCATCACTGTAACACATTCCAGAGTGCGTGTTATGCTATAATTGCTGCACCAGCAGGCAGTTGAAGTCACATGACCTGCAGCCTTGTGCCTCACAATGCACCAGGGGCGTGCGGTGCTATAACTTACAACCCAGTCTGTCATGCGTTATTGCTTACTGAACCACACCACAAAACTCTTGTTGGACTGATAGTGTACAGAAGTTAGGGTTACACTTGTTGCTTAATGCAATGCTTTTATTTGTTTTTGCTTCATTTTTTTTCCATGTTGTAAACCCTGGGACCACCATGCCACTCAGTCACCAAGATTCTGGACTATTCATTTATTTCAACTGTTTTACCAGGCAAGGCATACTGAGCAAGGAACAGCTCATTTCCAGATGCGTCTGGGTGGAGGGGAGGAGGAACAGAGCAGGGCAATAATACAGTTGATTAGTAATAAGATAACAAGAGAGCAGTAGTACAGGTCAGTCTGTATGATCCGTTCAGTAGTGGGTGTCAATTGAGTGACAAGAAAACAGCTATGAAATAAACACATTATCGTACAGGTGCAGAGCAGGATCATATATAAATACAAATAATATGTGACATTGCATGGATACCCTACCTGTTGCTTAAAGCAGCAGTGCACGAAATCGGGCAAACAATTTGACCCTTCTTTTCCTTTTTCACTATAAAAGATTCCATGCATCTTCCAGTTTTATCTGGTGGTAAAATTTTCTACTGCCACCAAAATTTGAGTATTTTATAAATGCTTTAAATTAGTTTTTTTCGTAAGAAAAAAAAAGATGGTCACCATATTTGGCTTAGAAATACCATCGTAGACATAGTAAGGGTTAGGATCGAGAAAATAAGAACAATTCATGATGCTCAGCGGAGGAGGTACCTAGAAAAGTATAGATTTGACAGATATGCTAATATTTTATAAATAGTAGCTGAAACTAGCTTTTTAAAAAAGCATTTTTCATTGCCACTGCTGCTTTTTAACATAGAAAAGTTAATGGAATGTGTGCCCCCCCAAAAAAAAAAAATTAAAAGGACAAGACAGGTGTGGCCTGCATTCCCTACTGATATTTAGAACAGCAGTTGAACACATTGGTAATGGGTAAGATAAAATGAAAAATATTAAGGAAGTAACACCGGCAGATACATAAATTATTAGTCTTTATCGTGTACTTTTGTATGTAAAGCATGCTGAGACAGCGATTCATAAATATTTACATGACCTTGATGCATTGGAAAGGTCTTGGGTTATGATGTGATTGCAGCTAAGAAGAAGCTGGCCCTTGGAATAGTACATGAAACCTAGTGTATGGTGGAATGCTGTTGTGCATGGAATTCCATGCCTGCAATATGCTTGTGCTGCAGTAGTGACATCATTATGTTGTTCTGCTGCAGTAGTGATGTCACTGCTCAGCAGAACAACTTGGAATGCTGCCTCATAGTTGCTGTCCTCTATCCAGTTAAGCTGCAAGTTTTTTTTTTTTTAAACTTGAACTTGCAGAAACATCTGCAGCACACTGTCAGTAATTTGAGCCTGCCACCAACCCTCGAGTGCCCCCACAAAACCCCTCCAGTGCAATGAAATGCAGTGTCTGAAATGGACATGGATGCCCATACACTATAAAAGATAATGTATAGGAATTCTGAGCAGAGTAGAACCCACTGAAATGAACGTCTTGCCTCTGTTACTATTATTGTTTCCAAACTTTCATGAGCTGTCTTCATCAGAAGCTGATTATCATTTGGGTAATGGTCATCTCAAGATTTTTTATGGGTAGGCAATAGGTCATTGGGGGTAATTTACAGTATTTTGAGAACAGCAAAAGAAATAGGAAGACCTGTCCTTCCAGATTTATAAAATAATTGCATTTCACAGTTTGCTTTGCTGTTCTCCATAGAGACTTGCATTTTGCCCATATTAGGTTGAAACCTCTGGTTCTTAAATCACTTATGTAGATACATCGATCAAGGGCGTAATCCACAACTTTACACCAAAGAGTGTCTGGAGAGAGCTCTGGCCAAGAATGAACAAGTCAAAGGCAAAATTGACACCCTGAAGGTAGGATTGCAGTCCAGTTATAGTGAATTCATCCTTTGTGTTGCATGTCTGTGAGCAACTACTAGCATCGTAGATGGTAGAGTGAGTGTGTGCATGTGGCAGTAAAGCTGAGGAACTTCCGCTCCCCTGCACCCCCGACACATACCTGTTTAGTGTCCAGAGTCTCCCTACCTGTTCCTGTGAGGATGGGTGGCTCCCTGTGACAACAGCTGCTGTTTGCAGCTTGCACAATGTGTGACTTGAATTGTTAATGCAGGAACAGAGAGTGCCCCTTCACAGGAATGGATCAAGGGGCTGTGAACATTCAAGAGGTGGCTGTCCAAGTCCTGGATGGGAGATGCTTGTAAGGCCTGGAGGGAAAAGTGAGTGTGGGTATTGAATTTTTGTTAAGCAATGAAGACTGACATAGCTCTCCTTTATCAGTAGAATAAGGACATGTTTGTGCCTCACTCCTCAGGCACTGGTTCCTACCTAGCCTTACTCTACCAATAATGGGCCAATCCAGGGGCTATTATAAACCTCCCAACAAGTTTTTAAAGAGATTTTTAATTCCTAAAAAAGAGATCACAGTTGGCATAAGCAGAATTCAACTCCATAAAATTCCTTTAAATGTATGTTTCGGTAAGTTCCATTTTTTTTTTGTTACTGAAGACAGTTTCATAATTTTCCTTTGGACTTCATCAGTTCCAGTTGCTCATTCCAGCTGTGGAATTGTAATCTGCTGCTTGTGACCTCACAACTTACTGCCGTGGGAATTATTCTGATGTCACATACAGAGGATTATGACTTCAAAGCAAGGAAAGGAGCAGGAACAAGTAGCATCGAAGAGGGGCAAATAACCTGTTGTCACCTAAATGTTTTCCATAATTTTTTGGGAATCCTAAGAGATTTAAATCCTTCTGATGCCAGCAGTAGTTTTCTTCAGAAACCTGGAAGAGCACTTTATATTAAAATATTGTGAATAATTATTCCCGCGGTGTTAAGAACAAGCAGGTTCTCAAACCGAGTTAGAGTGGTGACATCGTCGGCTCGAGAGCGAAGCTTGAATGCCTTATGATGTTGTCACTCTAACGAGGTGTTGAGAACCTGCAACCTCTTGGCACCAAGGGGTTTGTTATTGTATACAATATAACAGAAAGCATGTTTTATGAAAACTGGGAGGTCAGTGGTGCTGTTTTATTATTTTAAATTCAGTGACTGACTTGAAACGCCTGATGACGGCATCTCTGTAAAGTTGTTCTTTGTGTTTTATTATTTTTTATATTTCTAGTTTCACTATCTTACGTACAGCTACATTGTCAGTTGCCATTACACATGTCACAGGTGAAACATTTTAAAGGTTGGAAATCATAAAAAAAAAAAAAAAAATTTCCTTTTCGTTTTTTTGATTTTTACTCAAAGACACCGTGTGTGTGTATTAGGGTTGAGTGTAAACTTCTATGTTAAGTCCGAATCTTTTAACCTGAATAAATAACTTTGGAGCTGTTCAATGGATTTCTATGAAAGCTGGCATGCGTAATCTCTAGGGGCAGTTCTCATCATATGCCAAATATCACGTGAATCCATTGTTTGGTGTTTGAAATAGGAAGTGTTAAAAAAATACAAAATTTACCAGTTTTTGCCAGTTTTTTTTGGCATGCATATCTCATGAAGGGCTTTGTTTTCTTCTGAAATTTTCATGGTAGAAAGTCTTTGGGTCCCAGATGTGCCTTTCGAAGTTTTGGTGAAAAATATAAATCCATTCAAAAGTTATTGAACTTTTATTTTCCCATTATTTCCTATGGAGAAAAAAGTTAAGTGTCCCGCATGAAAGCAAGGCTGCTTTCACAGAGGGGAATCTTGGTTTTGCAGGTGCAGTCCCAGTAGTGTTGCAGGGAGCCAGCTATAGTTTCGCAGGCATCTGTTCTGTCTGCCATCTTGTTTGCCCGTTAGCGAGAGACTCAGAATACACAACACATAAAAATGAATGCAGAAAACAAACATCAGAACTTAGCTAAACGGGGCCCATTTAACCATATTCTAATGTTTGTTTTTTAATATTTTTGACAGAATTCGTTTTTTCAGCACCTGATATCCTGGGTGCCCAGGTTACTGAGAAGACCGATTCTGCCATCTTCTCTATATGAGAACAGTGAGATTTTCGTGACTCCACAGCTGGAAGTCGTGCTGCCGGCTGCAGAGTCCAGATGGAGCCTCCCCTTTTCCCTGGTGTCTAGTAGTCCCCCGTTTATGTTGCTTCCCCCCCAGCACAGTGGGACACTGGGGAGCCCACTCCCTGTGTCCCCAGTCATGTGTTTATCCCCCTAGTGGTGTGGGACATTGGGGAGCTCACTCCTAATTTCCCCAGTGTTGTATCCCTCACCCCTGAGCAGCAGGACACTGGGAGCCCAGTGATGTCTGCCCTTCCCCTTTGCAGTTTGGGACACTGGGGAGCCCACTCCCAGTGTCCCCAGATGTGTATTTCTCTCCCCCATCGTCTGGGACACTGGAGAGCCCACTCACCGTGTCCCCAAATCACTCCCCCTTCTCTTCCTATAAGGAAGAAAACCATCCAGTCTGTTTTTTTTTTACCTGAAAAGCGATCCTGCGTCCTTGATCACTCTCCGATCCTCACCTCCACTGAGCACCCACCACCCCAACCCTCCCCTTACCCTGTACTTCCCTTCAGCGGTCGTCCACTGTCATCTTCTGTGGACTGGGACACGTCTGCATTCTTCAAAGCCAAACCGCGAGCTGAAGAATCAAAGTAAGTGCCATATAATGTATTTCAATGGTGTTTTGAACTTTGGTTGATATCTTTGCCTTTTTTAGGTATTTTTACACCAAATTTTCAACATGGATTTTTTGAGACCCCACGTCATGAACGCTGTGACTGTCTCTTTACTCGTACCAGGAAGGTGATTTCGTGGTCGCTTTGCAAAATCAGCTTTCGGGACCAATGAATGAATGACAGTGCCAGTGTTCACGAGGTGGGGTCCCAAAAAGCCCATGTTAAAAATTTGGTGGGGGGAAAAAAAAATCATGCTCTTGTTGAAACTTTTCAACGCTCGTGCATAACGTTGGTAATTTTTAATATTTTTCCTCCAGATTTTCAACATAGCCATATTTTCACACTACCTCATGAACAGTACAGCAGTAATTTTTCACATCCTCCCTGAAACATGTTTTTGCACCTGTGGCGCAGAATACATATGAACACATGAAATGCCAGCAGAAACAGGCCTCACTGTCTATTGAGTCCGCTTGATTGTGCAGCTAGCCCCTCAGCTTGCAGCTGCCCTACTCTCCCCTCCTCATAACAACTTCCCCCCACTCTGTCCCACTCCCGCTTAAATCCACCCACCGTTCTACACAATACCACTTCCTCAGGCAGAGTATTCCACTTGTCTACCACCCTTTCCTTGAAAAAGTGTCACCTGATTTCCCTCCTGAATCTCTCTCCCCCCAGTCTCAGCCGATGTCCTCTCGTGTCCCTCCCACTTCTGACCTGAAGAATCCCTTCTGTATTAGTCATGTTTATTCCCTTGAAGTATTTAAAGGTTTCGATCATATCCCCTCCATCCCTCCTCTCCTCCAGGGAATACATGTTCAGCTCCCCCAACCTCTCCTCATAGGATTTTCCTTCCAGTCCCTGGATCATCTCTGTTGCCCTACTCTGCCCCCCCCCCCCAGCAATCTGATGTCCTTCAGGAATGGACGCCAGTACTGCATGTAGTATTCCAGGTGCTGCCTGACCAGTGACCTGTACAGGAGAGGGATCACCTCTCTGTGCCTGGAGGAGATTCCCCTTGCTGTGCACCCCAGCATCTTGTTTGCTTTTGCAGCCACTTTCCTCCACTGAGCTGAGTGGTTCATACTCCCCGTTATTAGTACCTCTAGATCCTTTTCCACCACGGTGCTTTCCAGCTGTACCCCTCCCAACTGATTTTTCCTTCCCTGGTTCCTTGCTCCGAAGTGCAGGACCTTGCACTTCCTGGCATTGAACCCCAACTGCCATGTCTCTGTCTACTCCTGTAGTTTGATCAGGCCCTCCTGCAGCCCCCTCCACCCCCCTATGTCATCTACCACAGCTCCGATCTTAATATCTTCTGTGAACAGACTGATTCTACTCTGAATCCCGTTTGAGATATCGGCTATGGATATCCCAAACAGCACCGGTCCCAGTAGTGTTCCCTGGAGCACCCCACTCGTAACGTCCCTTGATGATGAGAGTTCCCCCCCCACCACCACCCTTTGCTGCCTGCCCCTCAACCAGTTGGTGATCCAGTTGACCATTTTTGTTCCCACCCCTATGTATTCCAGTTTTCCCCTAGCCTCCCATGCAGCACCGAGTCAGAGGCCTTGATGAAGTCCAAATACAGGACATCCACTGCATGGCCCCCCTCCAGTTCCCTGGTAACCCAGTTGTAATACCCAACTAGGTTTATCTGGCAGGATCTGCCCGAGACAAAACCATGTTGATGACCATCTTGGAGACCATCGTCTTCCAAAAAGGTCAGCAGCCTATCTTTTAGGATTGACTTCATGAGCTTCCCCACTATTGAAGCAAGACTCGCTGATCTGTAGTTGCCTGGATCATCCTTCCGGGCCACTTTTATGAATGGGCACCACATGGGCCATCCTTCAGTCCTGTGGCACGCATCCTGTGTCCAGTTATGTAATGAACAGGTCTGCCAGTGGCCCCGCCAGGATCTCCACTAGCTCATTAAGTACCCTAGGGTGAATGCAGTCTGGTCCCGGTGCCTTGTCCACCCTTAGTTCTTCCAGCACCCTGTCTTCTGTAATCCTGATATCAGTTACCCCCCTGTCCACTCCACCCTTCCCATGTGGTATCTGTCCCCCCTTTCCTTCGTGAACACAGAGTAGGAGTACTCATTCAGTGCATCTGCCTGGTCCTTCCCCTTCTCCACCCACCCCCATCCTTCTTAATCCTCACAATCTGGTCTTTGTTTCTCCTTCTCATGCCAGTGTATCTGAAGAAGTCATTTTCCCCGTCTTTGATTCCCTGTGCCAGTCTCAGCTGTCTGGAAGCCTTGGCCGCTCTGACTAGCCTGGTAACTTCCCTGTACTTTTTGTACTCGTCTTTATCCTCTTGCCCTCCTTATTTCCTCAGCCTCTGCAATGCCTTTCTCTTGGCCCTCACCCCTTCCATGACTTCCCGAGTCAGCCAGCTTGGCTTCTTTGCCCTACCCCTCTTGCTCCATGTCCTGGTAAAAGTCTCAGTTACCTCTACTAGACCTTTTTTAAGGATATCCCATTTTTGGGCTAGCACCCGTGCATGTGTGAATTCCCCCCAGATGCTCAACCAGAATTTTCCCCATCCTTTTAAAGTCCACCTCTTAAGGTTGCCCTCTTAAAATCAATCACCCTGGTACCCGTACCTTCTGTTTCCCTGCCCGTATTGAGTGTGAACCACACCGTGTGATGGTCATTCCCAGGCAGGGGGGCCTCTACTCCCAGATCCCTTACAGCCTCCCCGTTTTGTTAATACCAGGTCGAGAGTCCTTCCCACCCTAGTCATCTCGTGGACCATTTGCACCAGGAAGCTGTCCTGAAATGCATCTAGTAATACCTGCTCCTTTGCACATGTGGTGGTTGGGGTGTTCCAGTCCACTCCAGGGAGGTTGAAGTCGCCTAACACTACTGTGTTCCCCTTCCTATGGACCCTTCTAATCTGCTTGGCTAACTCCCTATCCAGGTCATCCCTCTGAGCTGGTGGCCTGTACACTACCCCCACCCTCAGTGTCTTTTTTTTTGGAGTCTTGAAACCGCATCCAGCAGTGCGGTCACTGTGCAAAATCACCTTTCGGGACTGATTAATGAATGAAATGAGAGTACCAGTGTTCATGAGATGGGGCCCTAAAAAGCCCATGTTAAAAATTTGGTGAAGGGGCGCTGTTGAGCAGCCAAGCGGGAGACGGCCAGTTTTTAGAAGCTCCAGCTCTTAATGATTAAGCAATAAAAGTTGATTTTATCACGCCTGACCCGGCTCCTTAGCGTCGGATAAGCATCTGAACTCGTGTTGAAAGTAAAATGGGTAAAACAAAAGGTACAGCGGCCACTTCTGCCGATTTTTTTTTTTTTTTTTTTTCCAACCACGAGGTTGGAGGGATGGCGGTCCTGCTCGTGGTGGAGCAGCAGGGACCTCTAATTCTGAAGAGCCTGAAACACTGTCCCTGGCAACAGTCAACACCACTCTGCTGCAACTGGTGCATACTGCCCAAGAGCTGAACCATAAGTTTGACCAGTTAACTCGGAGGGTTGCAGCTCTGGAAATGCAAATGGATCTAAACAAACAGTCGATTATCAAACTAGAGGGCAACTTTAAGCTATGGACGTATCCACGAAACTGATCATGGATACAACTTGGCTGCGCCAGCGCTTGGAGGTTCTAGAGAACCAGGTCTGAGAGCGGAATATAAGAATCTTGGGTCTCCTGGAATCGGCTGAGGGGGAGACCCTCTGGACTTCGTCCGTACCTTTTTGCCAGAAATACTCAGATTTACTGAGGAGGAGTCATCGTTGTCCCTGGAGAGGGTCTATAGGCTCACTCCTCACAGGGCACAGAAAGGCAACATGGATCCTCGTATGCTGGTTGTGGTCTGCTCCGGTGTGGATGACAGGGACCGAATACTAGCTGCAGTGCATCGATGAAGACAATTTAAATATGGGGAATCTGATCTGTTCATCTTCCCAGATTTGTCTTTTGGCACTACGCAGTGGCGCAAGCTATTAGATGGGATCTGGGCCCACTTGAGAAAATTCAAGGTGCAGCACTAACTCTTGTATCTGGCTAGGCTGCGTGTTTTGTGGAATGGTAAAATATATAAATTCAGTGATCCGAATGACGCTGACAAGATCTTGGACATGATTGAGCAGGAAGAATCTTCAGGGAATAAGGAGACAGAAGGAGAGTGACTGTTTATAATGCCGTTAGGATTTGTAATGTATTACCTTTTCTTATAGCACTGTTAAAATGAATCAAGGTTAATATGGGAGTTAATTTAGGGTGGTGTATAGTCCTGAGATTGTTGGCCCTGTAGGCAGTGGGGGATTTTCTATCGTGTTTTTTTTTTTCCTGGCCCCAGTGCATGAATGCCCACATAATGGAAGTTTATTTGGAACTATTAAATATGGGCCTGAATTATTCCTCAGTACTGAAGGGTGTAAAACTAGAATTCTGATTACCTCATATTTTCACTGAATAGCTCATGCACCACCCAGATTATTATTAATAATAACAATGTTTGTTGTTGAAGGGGTTATACATTTTCAGTGAGAGTTTTGCCATTTAATTGAGTTAAATCTTGAGACCTCTCGTAGGAAGAATGGGATATCTGATTGAACTAAAGGGGACATATGGTAATTTGTATTAGAGCTGAGATATCTTATACATTTAATACCCTACAGGGGGAGCTGCAGGCTGGCCCACACACTGACTGTTCCCTGTTGAGGGATTGACTGGTGTTTATTTCACTCTGGGGGTTTCCCTGGGCTGTAGACATCTGGATTTGTTTTAGACATGAAAATGGGTAATTCCTCCATGTGAGACAGTTTAATGGGGGTGATTCATATTAACTGTACCATATTCACTGTTTGTGTAATTGGTTTATAAGATTCACGTGTTTGCTTGCTTTCTGGAAGAGATATCGTGCTAAAAGCTCAGTAAACATATAATGGCAAAAAAAAATGGTGAAAAAATTCATAAAAATAGCTGAATCATGCGTGCTCGTAATTTTTCTACGCACACGCATAATTTTGGACATTTTTAGTATTTTGACTCCAAATTTTCAACATAGCCATTTTTCCACACCACCTCATGAACAGTACAGTGGTCATTTTTCACATGCTGCCGGAAATTTGTTTTTGCACCTGTGGCGTGTCGTGGCTTTTTCAGACAGGTTTAAAAATGTTCACTTAAGGGGTTTATGAGGTGGCGTCATAACAAGACTATGTTCAAAATTTGGGGGTCAGAATATAAAAAAAATTGCAACACTTTTGACTGTTGCAATTTTCCCACAGTAAAATAAGGATACTGTTATACTATTGCAAAAAGTAAGAAAATGCATATACGCATTTATGGAGGGATGGGAGCGCAGGGAAAAATAAGGATACCATTATACACTATCTGAAAAAGTAAGGAAATAAATTGCAAAATACTTTGTTAATGCACCATTAGGGTTGAAGCATAAAAAGCAGGGAAATACGACCTTAGGGTTTCCAAGCCTAAGACCCCATCTCCCCACCCTGCATGCAGGAACAGGTGTAAGGGGTGTGACTTGGGGTTGTGAACCCTAATGCTCACTCCATTCTCTTATTCTGTACCCATGGTATCTTAACTCTTGGAATGGTGTAAGCATTAGGGTTTACAACCCCAAGGCACATTCCTCACACCTGTTCCTGCATGCAGGTGGGGATTGGGTCTTAGGGTGGGAAGTCAAGGGTGGGGTAGGTCTTAGGTTTCAGAACTCAAGGCTGATTTTCCTACAACCCTAATGGTGCATTAACAAAGTTTTTTGGCAATACATATATGTAATAGATGAATATTGGCAATATGTATGCACACGCCAGCCCCAAACCGTATTAACCGCCTACCTACTGCACAGTTTCTGTGCTGGTTTACCAAACTCTGACATCCACTACTTGTAAAAATGTCTTTATGTACACTTGTAATATACTGTAAATACGAATTGTTAGAAATTAAATGTCTGGATGTTTTTCAAATCGTCTGTTCTAGCTAAAATTGTTACTTTACTGCATACCACTATTGTAATGTCCTTATACTGTACTATCTGTCTGTAACAAGAATTTGTACTCTCTGCCTTCTACAGCGTACACCTTGTACCGGGGTCGCACCTGGAAATGAGCCTTGGCTCAGTGTGCCTTTGCCGGTCACCAATTTTAAATAAATGAATATATAATAGCTAACTTACAGTAGGGTGTGCGGTTGCGCTCTGATATACACATGCCTTGGTGTGTGTTGTGACCATGCAAGGCATGCGTATTTCAGACGGCGATTGCACACCCTACAGTGGGTTATCTATCTTATAAAATGGCTAAAATGGTTTTGGAAGGGGAGTGAAAGTACAAGCGTGCGTTCGTGCTCTGATATACACACGGTCATGTGGTGTTTTCCAGTTAACCAGCAGATAGTATTTTCCCTACCATTTTATACATATATATAGCAAAACAAAATGGTTCTATTAAATGCACACTGAAAATAGTTAAAAATCGGCGTTTCGACCATTTTCCGCGTGCATTTAATACTGTATAACCATTTTGTTTTGCATTTAATATAACCATTTTGTTTTGCTTTCAGACCACATGCTGACGCAGCACTTTGTTTTTGTTTATACTGTATATATTTATACAACATATGTTTTGGGATAAGTGTAGGGATAAAAGTGGTATCTCAGGCAGGCAGTGGAGATATCCCTGATATCTCCATGTCATGGTGATATCTCTCTGTTCCTATACGTCATTCCAAGGAAAGTGTTCAAAACAAAAGGGTCTGCCTTTCCACGACCTGCACCCCCCACCGTGTGCAACTCTAACATCTGGGTGATCCTGCCATCACTTTCAAACAAACAGCTATTCAAAAAAAAAAACTTATTTGATTGATCCTACCGTTTCCCCCATGTCTTACAGAAGCAGTTTCACTTTTTCATGCTGTAAATTTATAGTGTGACTGAGCGCTTTCAACACAGTACTGTAAGGACCTGCCAGAGATTTTAAATAAGCACACTTCCTGTGAAACGTTCAAATCTGTCTGTTTGTTTTTTTTGTAAAGTTTGTTGAGCTTTTTGTAAAATATCCTGCTGACAGTAGAAAAAGGAGACTGAGTGAGTCGCACCTTCATAGAAGAGAATGCAAGGCTGAGCGAGTGTTGCTATTCTCTCAGTTCTCTCAGGAGGAACAAAATGTAGGGGTGTGTGTGTGTGTTAGGGTCCCAAAACATACGTTGTATATTTTTGAAATTTAATCCACTTTATTAGATTTTATAAAAGGAAACGCAACAAGTCACAAAAACAGTAAATAAGATAAAAAAAAAACTACAACCCTTCCTACCGACACCCCCACCCACCCACCCACCCACAGAGTGTGCTCTAGGACTAAAAAAAAGTAATAACTTAGAAAAGAGCTATATAGCTATCTGAGGAGCAGGATAAGGTTGAGCAGGTTATATCATTTCAAGTAAAGTGCATACAGCTTGCCCCACTTCTTGTCAAAAAGAGACAGTTTATGTCAGATACCGGCAACCATCCATTCAGTCCGTAGGGAAAAGGGCATCTCTTGTAGCCACTCCTGGTAGGAGAGGGAAACCTGATCTAGCCAGTGTCTAAGGACCATCTTCTTAATGGCAGGGGAAATAAAGCTATATGGTATCCCCTTTCCTTAATAGAGATCGGACTATAATCCCCAATAATACAAATTTCTGGTGTGAAGAGTCCCTATTTAGATTCATTAGACTCAGTAAAGGGTCAGCTCTAACCTCTATAAGGTTCCAGAGAGGGGCTACCTTATCACATGACCAGAAAATGTGCAGGAGGGCACCTTCTTCCTGGCCACATCTGGTGCAGGTAGGGGATGTGAGGTGTCCTATCCTGGTCAGTTTTACAGGAGTGTAGTATAAGTTGTTCAGGATATGAAACTGAATGGGTCAGCGTCTGTCTCGAGAGGTATACCTATAGAGATCTCTCCAGATATGTCCTCAGTTGAGAGTAGGAGAAGGAAAGAGCACATCCCAGGTTTTAGGGCAACTAGGAGAGGTCGGTGAAATTTTGTCAAGGATGAGGGAGTATATTTTAGCAGTACCATGAGGTTTTAGAGCCAATTCTTGCAAAGAGTCGAGGAAGGTAGATTGATCCAGTGACATCAGGAGAAGGGCCCCAATACTTGGAGAAGGAGATGTCTCAACTGGAAGATTTTGAAGATGTGCACTAGGCCCAGGTGGAATTTCCGTAAGATTTCAGGCGAAGAAAGAAGGGTACCCTGACTAAAGAAATCTGCCACTTTGGCATCTGTCAATTGCAGTAACCAAGAGGGAGAAAGTGTTTGCCCACCAATTTTGATATTGTTGTTAAATATAAGGGGCTGAGGGATATCTGTAGAAGGCTGAAATTTAACATACACACATAATTGAGAGAAAACTCTGAGAGAGATCCCAATCATAGAGTTCTGAAGAGATTTAGGTAAGGATTTCCATGAGGGAAAAAAAAAGGGAGGGGCCAGACAAGCTGGCTTCCTTAATTAAAGCGGATTCGATCTGAAGCCAACTAGGAACATAAGTAAGATCTAATTGTGTGTAGTGTGGAGAGGCCCATTTAAAACGCTTACAAAGGTGGCTCACCCAATAGTAAAACAAAAAGTTAGGAAGCCTGAGGCCACCAAGATCCTTGGGCAGAGCCAGCTTAGAGTATGACCTCCTGGGGATTTTGTCTAACCAGATGAACTTAGTGACTAAAAGCGTGAATGCAACATATGTTGTATAAACAGAACATGACATGTCCTGACTGAAGATAGATTTTTATCTTCACTCGAAGCCAGTGACATCAAAATATCCCACTTGTGGCTTCGCCACTCGTGAGATATCATATCATTGGTCTCTCATGAAGATAAATATGATATCTTAAGTTAGGCCGTGTCATATCCCATAACTCACTCAGCCCCATAGAGCATATGTGCGTCATCAGGAAAATTCCTTTAGTCCCCATAGCGCATATGTGCATCAGGCATTCACGTCATCTCATCCCCAGTGTGCATATGTGTGTCGTGCACTTCTTATGCACTTTCTGGATCAACCAGTCAGGGATAAGGTTATTGGAAAGTGCAGGTTGGTAGGAAACATTCCTACCTAACAGAATACCGACTTTATATTGGACACATTTGCTACCTTTCAGATTTTTTTTTAGGTTTTAATTTGGGTTAAAAGGTGAAGAAAATGCTATTTTTCTCCATTGCAGGTACTGTTAAAAAAAAAAAAAAAGAAAAATTTGTAAATGCTAGAAACGTGATCTCTGATTTGAAAGCTCTTTTCATTGTGAAAAATTAGTATGCTGGTGTCTGGGAGCTAGGAGGTATTCTTTTTATGTTTTAGTTTTTTGGGGGCGTTTACTGGCGGCGTGTGGCACATGCCTTAGTTTATGGTCTGTTGTTTTATTATGTAAAACAGCTCAGAAATACTCTAAACTGTGGCAGTGTAATGCACAGATGTTGGTGTGATGGAAAACCATCATACAACAGGCTTTTGCTACTTCTAAGGTGTTTTTTTTTTTTTTTAAAGAAAAAAATTTAAATTTTCATCGTTACATGGTTTTGTAAAAAAAAAAAAAAAAAAATTAATGCTACTAACATATGTGATCCCTCATTTTAAAGATTTTTTTATTGTGAGCGAACTTCGTGCTGTAAGTTTTGTGATAGGAGTTTTACTTTTTTAGTTATTTATACTCCAAGTCGGAGTGTTACCATTTTAGTTCCGAACATTCTAACTGCTCAGGGAAACAGCAATTTTTACATAGGAACACAGCACTCGCTCAAAATTCCATTCCAGAGCTGAGTGAGATATATAAATATATAAATACATAAACGTGTGTGTGCATGTATATGTGTGTGTGTGTGTGTGTGTGTGTGTGTGTGTGTATATATATATATATATATATATATATATATAAGAGAGATTTAGTTAGATAGATATCTATAACTAGATAGATATATAAGTGATGGGTAAGTGTGGTATACAAAGAAATAAACCCATTGAGGGAGCTAATCAGATCATTAAGCCTCGAGCCTGCAGGGCAAGTAGTTCTATGATCTGGTTAGCCCCCTCGATGTGTTTATGTCCTTGTACGCCACACTTACCCGTCATTTATTTTATATAATGGTATACCGTCAGTAGGGTGCCATGAGTAGGGCTCTGGAATGTGGGCATTGTGATGAGGGCGTGTGTGATGTGGGCGTTCGGGATTTGTGACCGTCTCCTACTGTGAGCATCCTGAGGATGGGGCCGTAAGTGTATTACTTGTCCTCTTAAAAAATGTGTGCCCAGGAGATGTTTATATATATTTACAGGGGGAGTGCTGGGGGCAAAGCCCCTTGCAACGGGGAAATGATGGTGAGAACAATGTGTGATTGCAACATGTGGTATGCGATCTGGGTGGGTGGTGACACAATTGCATATAGCACATCTTGATGTTGCCGTTTTGCCTGCGTTCTTTTTCCCCCAAACGCTCTTTGTTTTAGCCCTAAAGTGTGTGAACTTTATATAATACATTTGGATGATTACTGTTCATTTTATTCACAATTGTGTAAACAGGGAAAAGGTATACATGTAAATAACTGCCAACAACTGTGGAAGTCCCATCCATGGACTGTACGTATGCATACGTATACTGTATGTGGGTATGAATATACAGTATGTATAGATACATATATAAAAATATAATGGAGTTGCAGTAGCGCCCTTATAGTTGAGGTTAACTTTAGCATACTTTGAAGAAATAGACCAAAATTTGACATGTGTGGTCAGGTTGACAGTCTCAAAATGTGAACAGTTTTGTGCCAGCATGTTGTACCGTTTTGAGAGATGGAGTGTTTAAAAACAGAAAAAAAAAACCCCATGTTTTCCCCTAATCTTAACATGTTTTTTTTTTTTTTTTGCTCTCATCTACAGGCAGACGGTATGAAACTTTTTCATGATATTTTCAGGGCTGATGGGGTCTGTGCCAAGGGTGTGCCTTTGGATGGTTTGGTGGGGAAAAAAAAAACAGCATACCATTTTTGAATTATAGATGATTTTTGGGATAACGGCTAGACAGGCAGGTTAAAAAAAAAAGTGCGATTGATTAAAAAAAAATTTGTGATTTGATTAAAAAAAAAAAAAAAAGTTTGCAAGTGTTAACAGGTCATACTTTACTGTTTGTGTGTAGAGAAAAAATTATTGCCAAAGGTAAAACATATCACGCGTTGTTATTTGCATGATTTACTTGCTGTGCTAGAAAAAAAACACTTGAGATGGCCGCCATTTTCTTTTTACTGTTTTCACTTTTAAAACCAAAAAGTGCAAATAAACTATGTATTTAAAAAACAAACTCACTCCTGAACCTCGCTGGGCCCACTTTAGCTAGATTCTGATGTTTGTTTTTCACGATAAGCTTGTAAACAAGCTTCCAGCTCAAAGATCTTAATCTAAGATGATAAATGCCAGAAATACTTCTTCTGGGCATCCAAAATCCCAGGTGCCCATCTTAGCGAGAGGAGCCATTGACCCACGTTCTGTGTATTAGAACAGTGGGACTTTTCTTGGCTTCTGCAGCCACAGCTGGAACTTGTGCTGTGGGCTGCAGTGAGAATAGTGAGACACAGTTTCCCTGGTGTTTAGTGGCACCCCCCCCCCCATGCTCCGATGGCTGTCGCCGTAATAATATTCACTTTCTCTGGTTTCTAATGGCACCCTCACCTTTCCGATCACCGTCCCGTAATCAGATAATGTTTCCTAGTGCCCCCACCAACCAATAGATGCCCCATAATAAAGTAATATTTCCATGGTGTCTAGTGCCCTCCCCGATCTCGGTCCCTGTAATAGTGCTTTTGTTTCCCTGGTGTCTAGTGGCACCCCCCCAGTCCGATTGCTGTCCTGCGTGTAGTAATGAAAACGGTCCCTCAATTTAGATTTTGTTTGTTTTTGTTTTTGTTAAAACCTGTGAAAAAGAAAATGGTCCCTCTGTGATATAACCTCCCCCCGACCTCCTCCTCAGCACCCACCACCCACACACCCCACATATCCTCACTCAGCTGAACAGGTCCCAGATTCGCTCCCTGATCCAAGACATGTCTCACTGCCAGAAATACTGACTGCTATATGAGAAACCATGGTGAATGCAGTTCGGTGTATTTCGATGAGTTTTTCAACTTTGGTGCATAACTTTGCCATTTTTGCATATTTTGACGCCAAATTTTCATATGGCCTTTTGGGGATACCACCTCATGAACAGTGTTGGTAGAATTGTGCAAATCTTTCACGAAAGGCGATTTCATGGTCGCTTGGCAAAATCACCTGTCGGGTGGGATTTGAACATTTTCACCTCCGTTATTCGTGAGGTGGGGTCATAAGAAAGCTATGTTGAAAACTGGGGTCAAAATATGTAACAATGGCAAAGGTATGAGCAGAAATTGTCCTCTGCTTGCTTGTAAGTTCGGTAATTTAAAATATTTTGACCCCAAATTTTCAACGTAGCTATTTTTTTTACACCACCTGATGAACATAACAGCTGTCACTTTTCAAATCCTACCCAAACTGTGTGTTCGTACCTCTAGTGTGGAATTACATTCTGGTACCGCAAAATAACGTTTTAATGAGGATTTGAACATTTTCACTACTGGGTTCGTGAGGTGGGGCAATAAGAAGGCTGTACTTACAATTTGGTTGCTGTTTTCCTCCCAGGGGGCCTTGCACTTCCACAGCAAGAGCTCTGTGCTCCCACAGCAAAATAAGGTTAAAGTTACACTATGTCAAGAATTATGGCTAGCTGGCCCTGCGCTCCCACGGGAATAAGGGTTGAATTACACTATTTCAAAAAGTAAGGAAATTAATTGCAAAAAACTTCCATGCACAAGTTTGGGTTAAAGCGACAGAAGTAGGGAAATGTGGCATTTAGACCCTAACACCCCACCCCACCCTGCAGGCAGCAAATCAGGTGTGGGTGTATGCCTTTTGGTTCTCAAGCGTAACGCTCACCCCGTTCTCATATACTATACACTTCTCAGCTTATTTACTGATGGAATGGGGTGAGCGCTAGGCTTGAGAACCCCAAGGCACACCCCACGTCTGATTTGCTGCCTGCAGGGTGGTGGGGTGTTAGAGTTGGAAACCTAATGCCACATTTCCCTACTTGAGTTGCTTTAATCCTAACTATTGTATTAACAAAGTTTTTTGCATCGAATATAGATGGATATAGAACAAACATTTATGAGAGGAGGAAAGGTTTATGCAGCTTGTGTTTTTCATACATCATTTTCTCAGTGAAGTGGGTGGGTGGGATCCAAGAGGGAAAGGCTGACCTTGGAAGTTATTACCCAGACCCCTGTTATATGTTCGATTTTCTGTTTCTGAGTGCTTTCCTTCTTGCTCCAGAACTCTCCCCATAGACAAGTTCCATTTCACCAGGCTTGCTTAAAAAATGTTGTTTGTTTGCATTTTAAAGTGTTAATGACAACTCTGATTCCAATTGATTCAGCTGTGAAGTGTTGTTCTTAACGCTTTAAAGTGTGAAGAACAAGTTTTGAGAAACACCAGTAAAAGGTGCGTATACAAAAAAAATGCTGTAAAGTTGCTTGCATGGAATTCATCTTTGCATTCTGCTTACACTGGCATGAATCTGTGCCCAGCATTCCATGAGGTTTGTAATACAAGAGTCAGACTGGGCCCAATCCCAGAGTTGAGACCGGTGTTTGGGGATTGCTGCTTTGTAATGGGGCAGATCTTTTGCTTTCTCCCTCCTGATTTCTGGTGAGTTTAATTGTATTAGATGTATCCAGTCCAATAAAATCTATTTGGCACTGGATCACATCAGCATGTCTAATTTTTTTTTTTTTTTTGTTGTTTCTTCTTTCTTCCCCCTGCCCCAGCCCTAGTCGGCCTTTCTCGTTCAGCCTTCGTCCCTAGCCTCCGTTCCCTTCAGGCCCTCACCCTTGAAGCCCCCAAAGCTTACCCCCCCCCATGGCGGGGCGTTGGGGAGCCCCCTACTCACCTGTCCCAAGCAGCATTCGACTCAGTGATGCCTTCGGGAACGGTTCACCAGGGTACAGCCATCAACCCACCACGACCAGCCACCGGGGTCTTCTTCCTGTTTTCTCCCCAGCGAGAGCTCGGCATGCAGTGACACTGGCGACGGGCACAAGCACACATTGGTGCGCATCCCAGCCAGGTGTCTGCCAAGCTCCTGCCCCCGCTGCCGACCCCGAGCCTCCGCCAGGGGTCAGACATGCACTGACTGAAGAAGGCACCCCCCCCCAGAGATTGAGAGCAGTCCATCAGATGCTCGATCCACCTCCTTCCCTGTGACCCCCGGCAACCCGTGCTCATTCCTGAATGCGGTTCGCTGTCGTGGCACGAGGTGCAGTGACCAGCGCCACTGGGCCAGCTTAGCATTTCCAATTTTAACCTGGAGAAAGGTCCAGCTTTTTCGTAAGGTGGGGATCAAGATACATTATCTGACCCTCTGTCTGGGAAAGTGGTGTGTCAGCTGACCCTCTGGATTCGCTACTTCTGACTAACACTGCTAGTCATAGTGTTTTTGTGGTCAGGATTTTTTTGGGAGAGAATTGTTTAACCAGGAGAGGCACACTAAGCTGAAGCTTGTTTCCAGGTGCAACAAGGAAGTTAAGTCACTTGCTCAGCGTCACACAGTATGCAAGTGGGGGGCTGTGGGATTCAAACTCAGGTCTCCAGGTTTGTCACTTAAACCACTGCGCTATACTGTATCCCATAATTTATTCAACAGTGACAGGATTAATATGCCCATTTTCCATTCTGGCTTTACATTTATTGACCCTTCCTTTAAAGAGCAGCTGACATGAGGTAAATCACCTTGTTTCCATGATGGTAACTAGTTGAATCACAATATTGTTGTGCCCAAAAACAAAAACTGCCACAGTAGTGAAGCTCATTAGACCATGCCTGAACATGCATTTTACTCATGGCCATTACTGTTTACATCACGGAAATGCTAGCGAGTGAGGTCAGGTGGGGAAAGTGCCTTGTGCTGTTGTCGAGTACTTATATTTCCCTGGTGTCTAGTGGTCCCCTCATCCTCCCTTACCATTCTGTGTACTTTAAAAACATATCCCCAGTGTCCAGTGGTCCCCACCTCTGATCACCCCTGATACTTTAAATGCATTTCCCTGGCAGGGTTTTAAATAAGCTCGGAAAAGTGATTAGCAGTTTTGCACGTGAAGGTGCTAATCAAGTGTGAAAATGAATAGCATATGCCTCGATTTGATTAGCAAAATTAAAAATGCTTAAATATAGTAATCTAAATAAAATGTTTAATTAAAATCAGTTGTGTTTTGGTTTCATCTGTTTCAGTACCCCCCCAAAAAACACACACATACCTCAGTACCACAACCTCCCCACCCTTGTCCCCTTTGCCAGAACCACAAAAACCCTCCTCCTCCCACCAATCTCAGTGGCCAACCACCCACCTCAGCCCCACCCATAAGGTAAAAACCCACCCATCTCAGCCTCCCCAGACAGGACTGATTTGCCACAAACTAAAGCTTAGGCTGATTCACCTGCCACAACCCTCCCCTACCATACCTCTCAACCATTATGACTTCCTGCCAACTAACAAATATACTGCTGCTTTTATCTTTAGGCTTACAACACTGTTGCAACCATTGCCTTTACTTATACAGAGTTTTTATTTCTGCTTTAAAGTTTAAATTTACAGCACCTTTCTCTGTGTTGCCAGCATCTTTTCTGTGAAGGACGGACAGAATCATTTTGAATGGTGAAGTGAGGGACAACCTTCTTAATCGGGGTCAGTTGACAGGTATGAATAGCCTCGATCCCACCATGCCAGAAACCTCCCATTCTGACTTTTACATCGCAAAAAACTGCAATGCATTCCATGACCCTCCCCCCGCCCATCTCAGCCCCCACCACCCTCCCCACCCATGTCCCCATAGACACTCACCCACAAAAGGCAATTTAGAGTGCTTCCCAGTCTCACTGCCAAGCACCAAAATAAATCCCGCAATCGCTCCCGTAGTTCTGTGCAGAAGTAATCCTGTGTTGCTTAACAGCGCTGCCCATGGTATTCTCATTCTCACCGCCATGGGCCCGAATGCCGGCAATCACTCCCAGTAGTGCTTGCTAATTTATTTTGGGGCCAATAATGAGACTGGGAGGCACTTTTAATTGCCTTATGTGGTGAGTGTCTGCAGGGACATGGGTGGGAGGGTGAAATGATATAGCGGGAGGCCGGAACGATTGCAAAGTCAGAATGGCTCACTTAAAGCAGCCGGTTCAGACGCAAATTGTGATGCAATACAGTTATTAAAACCCTGCCTGGTGCTCAGTTGTGTTTACCTCTGATCACTCTCTAATACTTTAAATACATTTCCCTGGTGTTCAGTGGTCCCCCACAGTCCTCTTGCACCCCTCGGCAGCCATGCAGACCTCTGCTACCCTCCATGCCCAGCCACTGACTAACAGGTTGCAGTTGCATGCCTGCTGTAATGCTGTGTTGCTACAGTAGGCAGTGATAACGACCTTTCAGTCAACAGCTGACTGTGGAGGTGAACATGGAGTCTTTCCTGGTTGCTGGGAAGACTGGGGCTGGATGTTTGGGGGTTGAGACCACGGGGGCACAGTGGGGCTAGGTCAGGTCGGGGGGCGGGGGACCACTAGAGACCAGGAAAATGTGTTTAAAGTATTGGAGAGGTGATCAAGGGTTGGGGGGCAGTGGATACAGGAAGAATGTTAGTACCTACTGGCAGGTGTGTTTGGGGGCAGGTGAGGGCACTAACCAGTACAGGCATCCCTGACAGGCATGGGGGAGAGGGTATGTGATTATCGCAGACTCTTGTTTGCTTTTGGTCTGTAATGAGACCCTAATGAGAGAGAAATGTCCCCACAGCACCTTCCTAGTGCTGTTGGGTCATTTGCATCTTAAAATTTGCTTGGCTGTGCATTTTACATTAGAGCGACTTATTCATTGTAATAATATTTTATTTTTTCAATGATTAAACATTTTACCTCATATCAATACGGTCATCACATCGGCATTATGAGAGACCTGAACACATCCTGTTTGCTGGCATTTTGATTAATACAGACTAAACAAGTTTAAGTCTCTCATAATGCCACTTTGACTGTTTCGGTATAGACTATATAACTTTTTGTGACATTAGCTCTGAACTTTGTTTTATATTTTACTATCAAGCATCCACTCTAGGCAGGACTGCAGTTCCTGTTAGGTGAAACATACTGTAGGTACGCCATTCCTGCTTAGGGACCCTTGTTTCCCTGTCTGACGTCAGCATGTCATGCAAGCAGGAGCAGCAGTGCTACAGGAAAGCGGGAACGCGCATCAGACTGGAAGCAGCAAAACACATTAAAAAATGAAGTAAAATGTTTAATAACTAGGAAAAATAACAAAATATTATTACAATGAATGAATTGCCCCAAAAATGGGTAATGTAAAATTAATGCATAACATTGCATTCATGCATACTGTACATACAGTTTTAGGGAGGAATAAGGATCACTAGCCCATTGAGTGTCTCAGTAGAATACCCTGTCACCCCTTTTGTTTCAGAGTATATGTTGAGTCTGAGTTTGAAGTTTGTTACAAGAATCAGCTATAATATAAGCTTCTCTGGGAATCAATGTTAAGTGCCCACCACTCATACTGTGACGTAGTTCCCCTGAATATTCCTCCTTTGAAAGACGTCCTGTGTCATCTCTTGTGCATCCAAGCCGCATTTGGCATGATGGCGTCATCACTTTTAGGCATTTAAAACTGATCATGTCCTCTCTGATTCTATCCTTCCCCCCCAAAATGGAAAACGGTTTTCAGCTTTGTCAGCAGGTCCTTGTAGCCCATTTTTTTTCCAAGCCCTCAGCCACCTTGGTTTCACTCCTTCGTGCTTCCTCAATCGTGACTACTTAGACAAGCATTTGTCAATGCTGAATGTTGTCACACTGGCATTGGCAGTGGCGTAGATAGACACATAGTGCTGTGATTTTGTGAATGTGTCTCAAAAGGTGATTTTGCACAGCGAGCACGCCACTGTGCGCCACAGTTGCGGAAACACGTTTTGGGCAGGCTGTGAAAAATGGCAGCTGGACTGTTGATAAGGAAATGTGCACAAATGCCAGTGGTGAAAGTGTGGCATGAAAATATTGCAGATTGACAAAGTCACAAGGGTGCGTGGAAACTGTGCAATGCAGGCTTGCAACACAGTCATTGTATGGAGTTTCAGCACCAGGTTTTCAACATAGGCATTTTAGGACCTCTGCTCATGAATAGTGTCACCGTCATTTCCTCAAACTGTCCCAAAAATTGATTTCGCACAGTGGCCGTACAATTCTGTGCTGATGTGCGAAAACACATTTTAGGCAGCTGCAGTGTTCATAAGGAGGTATGGAAAAATGCAAATGATGAGTAGCTGGAGTGAAAGTATTACAAATTCACAAAGTCATGAGCATGCGTGCAAACTGTGTAACGCACGCTCATAAAACACTCATTTTATTGACTTTCGTTCCCAAATTTTCAACATAGGCATTTTAGGGCATCTGCTAATGAACAGTGTCACTGTCATTTTCATCATGTGTCTTGAACATAGACTTTCCACAGTGACTACGCTATTCTGCGCCTGAACTGCGGAAACAGATTTTGGTCAGGATGTGAAAAATGACAGCTGTACAGTTCACAATAAGGTGTGGTAAAATGCCAATGTTGAGAATCTGGCGATAATGTGCGAATTCTAACTTCTGGCGTGTGTTGCGCGGTTACTACGCCGCTCACAAAACAGTCATGTTTTGGATTTTGTACCTGAAATTGCAACATAGGGTTTTTGAGAGCCCCCCCTCATGAACAGTAGCACTGTCATTTCCTTAAGCGGTCGCGAAAGGTGATTCCGCGCAGTGACTGCGAAATCACCTTCCGGGACGGAATAATGCCGTGACAGTGCAAGAATTAATGTGAAGGGTTCCCAAAAACCCCATGTTGAAAATTTGGGGCCAAAATTCGCAAAAATGCCTGAGATATGTACTAAAGTTGGAAAAACTCTATCTGTCCCATTATACAACTTACCGGCTTTCCTCCGTTCACGGTCGGCTTTGAAGAGTGCAGACGTGTTCTCGGTCCACAGATGATCGTCGAGCCGATCTCCGGAGGTAAGTATGGGGTGAGGAGGTTTGTGGGGAGGCAGGGTGCGCAGTGGGTGGGTGCAGGGCACGGAGACTACGAGGGACCATTTTCCTTTTACAGGTTCGAAAAGGAAAAAAAAATTGCGGGACAGTTTTTTTGTTTTTTTTTCCCCTCGGGATTTGGCATGCGGGGTGGGCTCCCAGCGTGCCACCTAACTGTTTGGGGGGTGGGGGTGTGTCTGTAGCTGGCCGGAGGTTGGGCACCCTGGTGGCAAACAACACGCAGTGGGGAAACAGGGTATGCCGACTGGGATTGAGCACCCTGTCGGCACACAAAGAAGGGGCGCAGGCAGGGGATTGGGCACCCCACCGGCGATAAACAATTGGGAGGTTATTTCTGCCGATGGGGTGGGCTCCCCGTCCGGTACCTGAGAAAAGGGGTCTTGGGGTAAGAGCTGAGGTGGATTGGAGGCACCCCTCGGCATTAAGCAGTTGAGGTGCTTTATGTCGGTGGGGAGTGGGCTCCCCATCGGCACATTCACAGGGGCAGCTAACAGGGGATTGGGCACCCCGAGTTGGCAGTTCTCGGCCAGTGTTGCGCCATGTACATAATGGGCGGCGAGGCACAGTAAGGAGCTGCGGTGGCAACGAGCTTTGCTCGGATTGCAGCGGACCTTTCCTGAGATGTGCTCGCTACATTATGCATGGTGTGGCGCTGGCATGCAGGCTGATTGGGCAATGCGGGACGCACCTACTGGTGCGTGCCCTGCATTCGCCCAACAGCGACGGGCGCTCTAAAAGCTGCACTGTCCCACGATGTCGTCTGTGCAAGTGCGCCAACATAAAAATTGGTTAGAAAAAACGTTGCACTGTGTTTGATCAGAACACCCTCTACCCGGGCAGGTATCTGGCAACAGAGACCAGTAAATAACTAGTCCCTGTGCCAGCCTGCCTCAATGAAATCACTGTGCCCATAAAAATTGCGAAATGTAAGAGCTGCCATTGTTTTTCCCTTCATAGCAAGCGAGAGAGTGTTTCCCAGAGCCGTAAATTAAATAATTCCAGGAAACTTTTTTTAATCAGTATCATCCTGCCATTTCCCAAGCATTCACTGGCATCCCATAATCACCAGCACACCCTCCTCTACAATCTGTGATCTTTTACAGACGAATTTCAACTTGCGCCAGTGTGTCTGGCGGGGTATCCTAGTTATTGTGTCTGGGTGGGGGGCACAAGACCACAGCTTCCTTTATTCCACATAACTTTTTTTTTTTCTGTAGCATTTCACATTGTCATTGGGTAACCTAACAACTGGGTGTTGTATACCCTGCCAGGGGAATGGCACTGTCCAAGCTTTAGAATGTTGGGCTCATGAGGATTCCAAGCAGCAGCAACTCCCCAGTTAAGCAGTGTCATTTGAAGGGGACAGAGCTACTTTTATCTTCTTTCAAGTTTCCAGATTTCAAGACTTCTTTGGGGCTGCAGTTCTGCATAGCAGGTTGGGGCTGCCTGTTTTCAGGGAGCACCCCCGGATTAAAATCATGCCTGTTAAGCTGTGGCTTTCAAATTGAATAACCTGCCTTTTCCCATTTTCCTGTGTGGCCTGGGAGCCCTTTCTGCCTTGTTAGGGTTTTTTTTTTTTTAATGGTCTGCATTTTACCAAAAAAAAAAAAAAAAGGTATTGAAGTAGAGTACAATTTCATTCATTTCTGGGAGTGTAGGGTTCCCCACACCTTCAAGTTTTGTATATATTGTTTGTTTCCTCAGTTAATTAGAATTTTTGGTGTTCCTCAAAGATTTTTGTGGCTTTGCTCCACAGCCCTCTGTGTTTTTCCCGGTTTGTGTGGCTGCCATTAATGGCTGGGCGCATGCTCCTCCCACAGCCTGTTTTCCCGCCTTTGTTGCACATGGCTTGGCTCTCAGTTATTTCTCTCTTTGGCACCATGACTTATCGGAGACCATTAATCATGAAATGATGCAAGACCTGCAAAAGGGTGATGAGGCTGTTCCCCATGGGTTCCTTTTACCCTCATTGTGTTGCTCAGCACCCCTCAGCTGGTCCTCCGGCCTGGGGAGGGGGAGCACCTCGTTCTTCAGTTGGCAGTGGCAAGCAGAATTGCAAAAAATTACTTTTGTGGCTCCTGAGTGAGCTTGGGTACCAGTGTCCTGCAGAACATCCTAGCAGACACATCCGACCCCAATCGGGCCCCTCTGGTCATTGGGGGGGGCCCACACAGGCACGTCCAGATGCTGCACATCAAGTTTAGACTGCTATAACAGATGTGCAGGCAGACTCCGACCCTGCCTTCTTAGGCCAGGATGAGGATTACAGGGATCTTGGGGAAGTTCCTGACCCTAAATTATTTTTTTTTTAAATGGCTGTCAGATGAGGACAACGTTTCCCTCCTTCTGGGGAGGAGGACGAAGAGGAAAGGGAGTGGATGGAGTCCAAGTCAGGAATTCTTTTTCTCCCATTTGGTAAGAAGTCCTTGTCTTTTTTGGATAGCCGAGGTGTGTAGTTCCTTACACCTCAGGAGGTACAGTCTGTGGAGATAGTGGATGTTAGGCCGACTCTGTCTGCATCCTTTTCGGCTACTGTGTAATCAAAATTATTGAGCAACAGTGGGCAGGTGGGATATACTATGTTGGACTAGAAATTGCAACAAATCTCTCTTACTTACATCTGAGGGAAGTTTTCCTTACTTTACAGTCTTACATTGGTATTGCTTTGTGTTTAATTATTTTAGTTTTTAAATCAGGAAGGGGGTTTTCAAAACTGCTTATCTTGTGAGCAACTTCAGAAGGGTTGAACTAACTGCATATTTGATTTTCCTTTGTGGGTAACTGGACTGTCTAGTAGTATTTTGTAACAGTTTGCATCAAATTACTTTTAAATAGTTGACAAATTAGTTACTGGAGGTTAGCTGAATTACTATAAAGGGCAGTACTCACCAGGGTGGTGGAGCAGTGGTGTATTTGATTGTTTCTAACAGTCGCCAGTGGTTGTGGACTACCCACCTACCCCACCCCCCGCGTGACGTTTCCTTTATAGCCAGTGTTCTGACATCACTTCCTCAACAGGTCTTGGGGCAGAACTGTCATATTCTTAATAACCCAGCACAGTGCATGAAGGGTAAATACACACCACAAAAGGAAGAAAAATATATATATATATATTTATATATATATATATATATATTATTACATATTGTATATTATAAGGGAGGGACATGTGGGGAGTGGTGCAATGCACTGGCTGTGGGGCAGCAGTTTTCCAGGAGACATTCTGGAAACTGCGTTGCTGTCTTATTTGCAGGCAACTGTGAGCTCTGAGGGAGGAGGTTGCCCACCTCCAGGCTGACCTGGCAAGGACTAAGGAGGCCTCCCCCACCCAAAGAGCACCATTGCCACAACCACTGCCACAGAGGCTGCCAAGTATGAAGAGCAGTTGGACCACAGTGGGTTCTGGGAGGATGGGGTGAGGTGGAACAGAGGCAAAGCCCCTAGTTGTACCTCTCACATAGGCAAATCGCCAGTCTGGCAGAGCAAGGTTCCTCTATGATGGCACCCTCAGTGGAGACCAAGAAGAATGCTGTGGACACCCACAAGGGAGACCCAAAGAAGGGTGGCAAGGGACACCACATGGGAAGGAAACAGCTTCTGATAGGGGACTCAGTTGTGAGAGGGGTAGACCTGGGGAAGGGAGAGGAGAGGGAAGTAAGGTGCCTGCCTGGTGCCATGGCTTGGAGGGACAAGAAGCGAATCCTCAGGATTGCAGAAGCAGCATTTCAGGAGAGGGAACTAGATATCATTGTCCACCTTGGGACAAATGACCTAGCTAGGCATGGGATCAGTGCAGGATGAAATTGTGGAGTTGGGGAGGGGCCTCAGACAGGTAGCAAGCACAGTTACCTTCTCAGAGTTGCTGCCAGTGCTGCCAGTCCATGGCTGGGGTGAGGCTAGGGTACTACACACCATGCAGTTTAATGAATGGTTGCAAAACTGGTGCAGAGCACAGGGCTTTGGCTTCACTGGGGATTGGGGGTACACCTGGAGAGTTGAAGGTCTTTACTGGCACGATGGTCTGCATCTGTCCACGAAGGGAACCAAGATCCTAAGTGACAGGTTTAAATGCTTCCTTGGCAAAATTTTAAACTAACCATGGGGGAGGTGTTAATAAGAGGCAGGAAATTTCAAGCCTACCCCCACGAAACATGACGGGTAGTAAGGTAAACACTGAGGTACAGTGCTCAACAGAGGGCAGGACAGGGGTAAATGGAAAAATAGACAAGGGCAAAAAGAGCAAGCATGGGGGAAAAAGGATAAAGCCAACATTAAATGGAGGACAATGAGTACCAATGCCCGTAGTCTGGGAAACAAGCTTCCTGAGCTAGTAGCCTTGATGGAAGATGAAAAATTGGATATTGTGGCAGTTACAGAAACATGGTACACGGAGAACCATGACTGGGATATCAACATACCGGGGTACACAGTCTACAGAAGGGACAGGGAGGGTAAAGGAGGTGGAGTAGCTCTATACATAAGGGAAGGGATCAAAGCTACAGAACTAAAAAGTAAAGGGGGAGGACGAGAGGCACTCTGGGTCACCTTGGAGACAGGGAATGGCATCACAATCTGCACAGGGGTTGTATACAGACTCCCATCTCAAGGGGACGAAATGGACAAGAAAATGATAGAGGACATTCTCAAAGTGGCTGAAAAAGGGGAGATACTGTTGATGGGGGACCTGAATATGCCAGATGTTAACTGGATGACATGTACTGCAGCCACATCCAAGAGCAGGGTCATTCTCGATGCCCTGCAGGGGGCAGGCCTTAGACAGCTAGTATTGGAACCCACTCGGAAGGGAGCAATACTAGATCTGGTACTCTCAAGTGGAGAGAGGATCACAAATTTAGAAGTCAGTAGACATCTGGGAACAAGCGACCACTGCACAGTGTGCTTCACAGTAAGCACAACCATGGAGACAAGCCATACAAAAACAAGCATACTGGACTTTAGAAGGGCTGACTTTGGCAAAATGGGTTAATACCTGAGGAATACACTAGCAAATGGCCAAAAAAGAGGGGTGGAAGAACAATGGAGAAAAATCAGAGAGGCAACAAATCTTTGTGTGAAACAGATAAAGAAAACAAAGCGGAGTAAAAAAACCACTATGGTTCTCAAAAGAGGTGGCAGGGAAGGTTAAGGAGAAAAAGGCTGCATGCAGAAAGTATAAGGCATCACAGAAGGAGCACGACAGGGAACTGTATCAATTAAAGCAGAAAGAAGTGGGGAAAGCACTCAGAATAGCAAAATCCCAAACCGAGGAAAAAATAGCCAGTTCAGTTAAGAAGGATAAAACCTTATAGGTACATTAGATATAGAAATAGTATATTTAAAAAATATATGTTGCAGTACAGCGAGCCTCTGGATGTGAGCCCAGCTTCCTGATTAGCTTCAGAAGTTTTCTCTTGCTGGTAGCGATACCTCTGGATCTCCATATCAGCCAGCTTTATTGCATTTCTTTGTCCTACAGTGCACCTTGTTTCATGTGATGGTGATGTAGCAGAGCCCATAAATCCAGCAGAAACCATTGCATTAGAATCAGTTCACAACAATAGAGATGGCTATATTTCAAAATCTGTAGAATTCAGCTTGGTGACCACCCTCATCCTAAAGTTTTTACTGTCCTGAAAAACTTTGCTGCTGGTAATTTTTGTGCAGCTTGTAAAGTTTCCAAGATATTTAGTTTGTTTGGCATGTGTGTGCTGAATGTTGGGTCTCTCTTACATCACAGTCACATGAGACAAGATGCACTGTGGGAACAAGAAATACAATTACGCTATCAGGTATGAAGATCCCAAGGGGTCGTAAAACTAGCATAAAGCTAGCAGGCTAATTTGGGAAAAACTCCTAATACCAGTCAGAGGGAAGGAAACACTAGAACTTCACATACAAATTAAAACACTCTGCACAACATATATTTTTTCAAGTTTTGGGTGTAGTTTTCCTTTAAGGGAGGAATAGTGAAGATTAATAAGGAAGAGGGGAGGTGGGCAGAGGGAGACAGTGAAAAGGCAGAGATACTGAATGAATACTTTTGCTCAGTATTCACAAAAGAAGATGAGGATGAGTTACCTAAACCAGACAATACAAGCACTCTGGGTAGGGGGGTTGACATCAGTCCATTTACAGAAGAGAGTCCTGAAAGAACTCCTAAAACTCAAGGTGGACAAAGCAATGGGGCCTGATAGGTTCACCACAGAATCCTAAAAGAACTAAGGGAGGACCTAGTGACACCACTGACCACACTTTTAACAAATCATGGGAGGATGGGGTGGTGATGGGACTGGAGGAGGCAGATGTGATTCCCCTTCACAAAAGTGGGAGCAAGGCAGAAGCAGGAAACTGACCTGTAAGTTTGACCTCAGTGGTAGGGAAAATGATGGAATCACTTCTAAAAGAAAGAATTACTGAGTACCTAGAGGCCAGCAGGGCACATGACTCAAAGCAGCATGGATTTACAGCAGGAAGGGCATGTCAGACGAATCTAATAGATTTCTTTGACTGGGTGACCAAAGTAATAGACCAGGGATGGGGCTGTGGATATGGCCTATCTAGAGTTTAGCAAGGTATTTGACACAGTCCCGCACAAAAGATTAATAATCAAGTTAGCCAGCCTGGGAGTGGGTCCCAGGGTGGTAGCCTGGGTAGCAAACTGGCTGCACAACAGGACACAGAAAGTAATAATGAGTGGAACACATTCTGAAGAAAGGGGGTCACTAGTGGAGTACCTCAGGGCTCAGTACTGGATCCAGTTCTCTTTAACATCTTTATAGGTGACATTGCAGAGGGTCTGGAGAGAAAGGTATGCTTCTTTGCAGATGACACAAAGATCTGTAATAGAGTTGATACACAAGGGTGGGGGTAGAAAGGATAAGAAGGGACTTGGCAGGGTTGGAGGAATGGTCAGACATATGGCAATTTAGATTCAATGCAAAGAAGTGCAAAGTAATGCACCTGGGAAACAAAAACCCAGGAGGTGAGGTACTAACAACAGCAAAAGTGGAACGGGACTTGGGGGTAGTCATATCAGATGATGTAAAGGTGGGTAAGCAACGTGAGAAGTCAGTAAGGAGAGCCAGGGGGATACTGGGATGCATAGGAAGGGGCATCACAAGTAGAAAAAGGGAAGTGGTAATACCTCTGTACAGACAGTTGGTGAGACCCCATCTGGAGTACTGTGTGCAGTTTTGGAGACCTCATCTACGCAAAGACTTAGACAGGTTGGAAACAGTCCAGAGGAGTGCAACTAAAATGGTGCAGGGTCTGCATCAGAAGTCATATGAAGAGAGACTGAGAGAGCTTAATATGTATACCCTTAATGAAAGGAGGGATGGGGGGGGCATGATAGAAACGTACCTCAAGGGAATCAACAAAGTCCAGGAGGGTAGCATCTTTCAGAAAAAGAGATGTGTAAGAACAAGGGGACACAATTTAAAGAGAGGGGACGGCTCAGGGGTAATGTGAGGAAAATGTTTTTCATGGAGAGTGGTGGATGCATGGAACCGCCTTCCTGGGGAGGTTGTTGGGTCTAAAACAGTGGGGGAATTCAGACATGCATGGGACAGACATAAGGCAATTGTAGTGGGGGGTGGCAGGAAGTAGGCTGTTGGTTACCTAGAATCTGCAGCTTATCCAGTAGGTAGGTAGGTAGGGAAATGGGCAGACTGGGTAGACCAAGTGGTCCTTATCTGCCGTCAAAGTCTATGTTTCTATCTTTCCAACAGAAGTCACGGATCTTCCATTTTTTAAGGAAAAGATCTCACAGGTGGGAAGCTCCTCCACTGACTGACAAGGCTGTTTGTATTTCTGTTAAAAAACAAACCAAAAAAAACCCCGCCCTGCCTGTCAAAGGCTCTCTGGCCCTAGCAGATGCTCATGTCAAGTGGGTGGACACCGCATAAAGGAGGTGTTTCGCCTCCAGCAGAACAAACTTTTGTATGTCTTATACTTCTTTTATTGTTGCCAGAGCCTTAAACATATGGGTCATTACTCTGGCCAGTTTCGCTCTGCCGGATTCTGAAGGTGCAAGCCTTTTGCAGTTGATGGCCATGGCCTCCACCCTTCTAGGTGGTTATACACTGGACAGTTGCACATTTCGGCCTGCTCGACCTACTTCATTGTTTTCAGCCGTGAGGCTTAGTCATTGGATCACTGATCAAGCTTCGTATGGTAAACTGTTTAACCGCCCCTTGAGGGAGGCTTATGATTTGATTCCAACCTGGATGCTATTTTAAAGGATATGTGGTAAGAAGGGCTATCTCCAGTGTCAAGTAACTGCACAGGACTACCGTGACCCAGAGGGGTCAAGGTAACGGCCGGTGCAGAGAGTTTAGAGGTGGATTTTGTTCCTTTGGAATTTTGGCTCCAGAGAATAGAGGAGCTTACTCTGGTAACAAAGGTTACATTATCAGAGGAGCCCTGGCCAGGTGCTGTACAGAAGTCCCAGCACCAAAAGCCTGGTGCCTCACAGGAAGGCATGCAGGCCCAGCCCTGACTCCTTTTCTTTTGTGGAAGACTACAGGAGTTTTTCCTCAAGATGGGCCAAAAATAATGTCCGACACCTTATTAGGGGACGCTTTCTTCCACCTTGATTTTAAAGGACATTGCAAAGCCCAGGCATTGTCAGAGACCCTTACCCCCTCATTCATTCTAGGCCATCATACTGGTCCCGCTAAGCGAACGAGGTCAGGGGTCCTGTTGAATCTTTTTCATAGTTCCCAAGAAGTTTTTTTTTTTTTTTTTTTTTTTTAAGGCCCATTTTAGATTTAAAGCACCTAAACAAGTTTGTGCGCCACAAACCTTCAAGATGGAGTCCCTGCGGTCAGTCACTGGGGTTGCTCAGCCAGGAGGTCTCCTTAAGCCTCAATACTTCTGTCGGATGCCTACCTCCATATTCCCATCCATCAGTCCTACCTGGAATATCTCAAGTTCTTGGGCCAACTTTCTAGTACAGGACTCTTCTGTTCGCTCCTGCATCAGCCCCCCCCCCCCCCAAAAGTTCCTTGAAGGTATTGATAGTCCTGGTGGCTCAGTTTCGTCAGCAAGGGCATCATGTCTGTCCTTCTTGAACGATCTGCTTATTTGTGTGCCGACATTGTCTCTGGCAAGAGGTCGGTACTCCAGACTCTAGAGATGCTAGAGTCATGTGGTTAGGTGATGAACCAGGAGAAGAGCTCTGATGCCATCTCAGACCTTGGAATACCTGGGGGGAAGGTTTTTTTCTCATCTTCCCAGACGGAGACCTTATTGACAGAAGTGCAGTGGGGCAGGATGCAGTCGTCAGCATCTACCCTTGGTCTGCTGTGGTTTCTTGGCCTCATCACGGGCAGCGATAGATTTAATCTCATGGGCTCACTTCCATATGTGGCCTATTCAAATGGGTTTGCTGATGGCCTTGGGTTCCTCATTGGAGGAATCGAGCCAGTTTTCACTTAACCCCTCAGCTTCGTCACCCCCTGAGTGGATGTGCAAGATCTGAGCAAGGGTTCCACTGGAACTTCCCCAGAGTTAATTCTCACGGCAGGTGTCAGTTGCACGGATTGGGGGCAGGCTGGAACCAACTTCCCACTTGGGGAACTTGGTCAGCCTAGGACAAGCATCTCCACATCAGTGTTCGGGAGATGGAGGCGGTCCACCTAGCTCCTCATCACATTTAAAACAATGCTGCTAACCATGGCACACATAAACATTAAGGTGGCACAAGCAGGGAGATATTTCGAGAGGCTGCCGACCTGTTGGCAGTACAGCTGGCAAGGGAGTTGAACCTTCAGGCGAACTGGCTAGGTAGCGAAAATGTTCACTCCATGGAGCGGAGGTTTTCAAACTCCTGTGCAACTGGTTCAAGTTGACCTCAGATCACTCTGTTTGCATTCAGCCACAATGCTCAGATGTGAAAGGGTTCTTCAGTCATTTTCAGTGTCCACAGACAAAGGCAGTGGTCGCTCTGCCTCAGGAGTGTACCTTCAGCAGGGTGTATGCTTCCTCCACTAACTCTTCTTTCAAAATATTAAAAGAAGGAATAATAATTATAAAAATCACTCTAGAGGAAGCTGCCTCTTATTAGCTGCAGAATGCCCAAGAAGACCGTAGTTCTCGGACTTAGTGAATCTAGCTCAGCAAGCACCCTTCCTCCTCCTTCTGGTGCAGAGAGACCTGCTGTCAGGGTTCCGTTCTCCACCAAAATCCAGGAATGATACAGCTCGCAGCCTGTCTCCCCCCACCCCATTAAAAAAAATAAAGTTAAGTTTCTCCGAGAAACTAGTTGACACTTTGATGGCTTCCAGAAATATCTCTATGTGCACAGACCATGCTCCGGTCGGGGCCACCTCTTTTTATCTTGGGCCAGAGGGGAAGGATTTTAAACCTTCAATGGCCTCTATTCCATAGATTTTGGATTTCTACAGGAAGGCGTGGCAAGGGGTTGGCATATTGAGTACATTGATATGCCAGGTATTTGCTCTCGCAGTACCCTGGGATTTTTACCTAGGAACTAATAGGCGTGTGTTAAGTAGAGTCGTCTGGTGTCCTGATCTCTGTTTCTTCCATTGGATCTAGATTGCTTCGTTCCTCTAATGTACTTTGTTTATCCATGCCAAAGTTTTTTATCTGTATGGGAGAGAGCGCTTTTTCTGTCCAGAGCTCAATTTTTATGCTGTCTTGCACATGCGCAAGCAACATTTTGTGATAGTAGGAGAAATGCAGAGGTGTGTCAGTATTGGTGAATGCAGGGCATGCTGTAGAAGGTGCGTCCCTCATTCTCCAGTGAGCCAGCATGCTAGCGCTGACATAAGTTTGCAAACTCCCACCAACTTGAAATAAATGTGCCACTGCAATCCGAGACAAGCTCGTCATGCAGCGGCACAGAAGAACAGAAAGAACTGGAAGGGGACAGGATCAGTTGTGTTCCAGGACAGTAGCTGCTGCTGCTGTTTTCACAGGGTTCTTGTGGATTTTACTTGGTAGGTTAGTTCTTTTCTTTCTTACTTCTAAGGGGCTAGCAGGGTATTGTTTTGGGAGCTGCTGGATTGTAAACTGATTTGGTGGCTGTAAGTGGGGCTCATTTTGTGGATGTTTCACTGTGTAACAGGCTGCGCTGGTAGAGGCCTATTTCTTCTGATTTAAAACCTATTTGGTGGGATTTGCTTGGAGATGGTTATTTGAATTGGAGACCTATATCTGTTAATTTCAAGCCTATTTTGATGTGTTGTTAGTGAAGCTGATTAAATTGGAGACCTGTTTCCTTTGGCAGGAAACATATTTTGGGGGCTTTGACTTGAATTTTGATTCCTTGTGCTGACTCCATTAGCTGTAAAGGTTAGTGCATAGTGGGGGAGGAGTGTTAATGGTCTGGCCAGGTCTCACTCAGCCAATTGACTGGAGGCAGAGCTGAATCAGGTTGAGGTGTTAGCTGCTTTGTCTTCTCAGAAAGAACTGGAAGGGGACAGGATCAGTTGTGTTCCAGGACAGTAGCTGCTGCTGTTGTTTTCACAGGGTTCTTGTGGATTTTACTTGGTAGGTTAGTTCTTTTCTTTCTTCTAAGGGGCTAGCAGGGTATTGTTTTGGGGGCTGCTGGATGTTTGTAAACTGATTTGGTGGCTGTAAGTGGGGCTCATTTTGTGGATGTTTCACTGTGTAACAGGCTGCGCTGGTAGAGGCCTATTTCTTCTGATTTAAAACCTATTTGGTGGGATTTGCTTGGGCCTGGTTCTTTGGCTGCTGGGCTTGGAGGAGACACAGGGCTGATACTCTCTCTCTCTCGAGTCAGGTGTCTGCCCTCCCTCCCAGGAGTCTGCTAGTTGTAGAGGAACACCTACCACTGCATTTGGAGGAAAAGGCTGCAGGTGCAGCTCATGTAGTTCTAGCCACTGGGGTTGGATTTAAAGGCTGGGAGAGGAGCTAGGAGTTGTTCATTTCCTTATAAGTTTATATGTTGTACTGCACCTAGTAACAGGGTTACTGTGTACAGTGGGACTGTTCTAAGATTAGTGGGTGACCTGATTAGGCAGTAGGGTATCTTGACTAGGGGAACCTGGTGGCTCACCAAGGAAACCTATTTGAAGGGGATGGAACCACACATCATTAGGGCCAGCATCTTTGGGAGGGTGGTGGGTGCACAGGGTGTGGAGCAGCCATGATACTGGACTGGGCTTGAAGTTCGGTGGTTGCCAGTGTGCTACCAGCTAGCATAGCTTAGGGAGGAGGTTGTGGGATTAGGAGAAAGCTTGGGGAAGGGGGGGTATGGTTGGGGAAGGGGCTGGGAATCTCCCACAGGGTTGCACCAAGCACTGGGGTGGGGGCATAGGAAAGGAGTGCAGGAGAATACTCAGGGGTCACATAGGGACCCTGGCAGAGGGTCAAGGACACTACCACAAGGAAGCAGGCAGGTAACTGGGACCCTCACAAAGGGGGAAGGAGGACAACATTCTCAGGAAGTGGCAAGATGGCAAGGGCTGGACAGAAGGAAGTAGGCGGGAGGTGGACTGACACTTACACTCAGTAACCGCCTACTTCTCTTCTTCTGCTCAAGGATGAGGGGGTGATGTAGCCACGACAGGGGTGGTTAGAGACAGAAAGGGAGTGGGAGTGGGAGGGGAGCCAGATAGCAGGAAGAACAGGGGGACCTGGAATGCAGGAGAATGGGGGAGCAGTGAATCTGAGCAGGAGGGCGGGGAAGAGTGAGGAAAGCGCAAGGAGAAGGACCAGTTGGGAGGAAAGGTAAGGAGAAGGACTCAGAAGTACAAGGAGGATTCAGTAAAGGGAGCTGAGGGTTTAGGCCAGGGAACCATGAGAAAGGAGGAAATAAATGGAGACAGGAAGGAAGGGAGGATGAGCCAGGCTAGTTTAGCAGATGGGGAGAAGGACCAGTTGCGAGCAGTGAGGGGGAATTAGCAAGGTACAGAAGGATACTCAGGAGGAGGAGGGATAGGATTGGAGAGGGGTGACCATGGTAAATAAGGAGGGGTGTTCTTGGCACCCAGATAGGGGAGGAACAAGGAGCCAGCTGGGTGGAGGGCCTGTAGAAAGGATGAGGGACATGGAAGGGGGGAATGGAGGAAAAGGAGTGGTCAGAGTGCTCCTGCTGGGGATTCTATGATCAGGGTATCAAATGGGATAGGGAGGAGAAGCCTGGCCAGTTAGAACAAGATGCTTCCTGGACTAACGGTGAACAAGGCTAAGCACGTATGTATCAGCTGGCAAAGGATTGTGGGGGTTCCCCAGACATACTGGTCCACGTGGTACAAAATGACATTGAGGAAATAGCGAGCCTAGAGATACAGGCAAGATTCAGGGAGCTCGCCAGGGTCTGTCATGACATAGGATGCACAGTTTCCTTCTCAGAAATCCTGCCAGTGCCAAGGGCTAGTGGGGAACACAAAAGGAAAATTAGGAGATAAACCAGTGGCTCAGGGAGTGGTGTGAGGCCAGAGGGTATGGGTTGATGGGGGATTGGGGAGACCGGGAGGATATGAGCTGTATGCTAGAGATAGACTACATCTCAATTTGGAGGGAGGGAATCCTTAGTTGAAAATAGAGGGGTTCATTGGTGAAAAGTGGGGTTTAAACTTGTGAAGGGGGTGGGATGGGAGAAAAGGCTGTTAAGGGGTGCCGATAAAGGAGGGACTCTGTCTCCGCCCCTGGGGAACCACAGGAGGATTGCAGGAAAAGGCCGACTGCAAGGTGCAGACCAGGGAAAACAGAATCCCCATGGGACACGAGCAGGGAAATGGAATTATAGGGAAAGGGTGGAAGGTAGTCCTGCTAAATGCCAGGAGCTTGGGCAATAAAATGCCTGAGCTCCAGGCGATGCTAACTGAGGGAGCAGTGGATGTGGCAGCGGTCACTGAGACTTGGGCCACTGCAAGACATGACTGGGACCTGAACCTGGAGGGTTACACTGTGTTCAGGAAGGACAGGGGGTAGGGAAGGGGAGGAGGGGTAGCAATGATAGTCAAAAACCACATTGGCATAGGGGGAGTAGAGGAGGCAGAGGGAACCGTGGAGGTGATTTGGGTCACCTTGATAACAAGGGGGCAAGAGGGTAAAAATAGGAGTGGTGTATAGACCCCCTGCCCTGGCGGAGGAGCTGGAGGACAGTCTGGTGGCAGATGTTAGGAGACACTGCAGACTGGGCAGAGGAACGGTGGTGGTGTTGGGGGACTTAAACATGCCAGGAACAGACTGGGAGACTATGACATCCTCTGTGACCAGGCAACAGAGGTTGTTGGATGTCTTTCAAGACGCGTTCCTAACTCAGCAGGTGAGGGAACCGACCAGGGATGCACGGGTACTGGATGTGGTCCTGGCAGACAGTGAACAGATTGGGGACCTGGAGGTAAGGGACCCATTGACGGGAGTGACCATGCCACGGTCTGGTTCTGCCTAGACCTAGGGAGGGTAGAAGGCTGCACAAAGGCGGAGTAACCAACTGGAGGGGGTTTTAAGGAAATGGGAAGGATCCTCAAGAGCATTTGGATGGGATTAGGGTCAGACATGGACGCTGATAGTAGGTGGGAAATCATCAGGAAAGGGGTGCAGGATGCTACCAGCACCTGTGCAAGAGTAAGACGAAAATGCAGTAGGGCCCAAAACCTTGTTGGTGGACCAGGAGGTCCAGGAGGTGGTGCGGGAAGAAGCAGCCTATAAGCAATTCAAGTGCTCTAGGGTGAAAGGATCGAGGGAGTACTAGCTGATGGCTAGAAGGGCCACTAGAGTGGTGAGGGCGGCTAAGGCAAGGAAGGAGCAGAACCTGGCCAGGAAATTGGAGAGGGAACAAGGGTTCTTTAGATACATTGGGGAAAAAGCGAAGGGTGAAGGGGCAGATTAGCAGGATTAAATCAGGGAGAGATGGGCACAAGACCCGGGGAGCAGGCTGAGGTACTAAATGAGTACTTCACTTCAGTTTTCACCAGGGAAAATGGGGGTGCTGCATCATACATGGGAGGAGACAGAGATACTGAGGAGGGGACCCTTACCGATCGGCAGGTCTGGGGAGAGGGGAGGCATCACTGGCAGGTGGGGAAGGGCTAAGCAGGGAAGAGGCACGGAAGTGGAAATCACAGTAGAGAGAGTGAGGGAAGCCTCAGCTCCCTTAAGACGGAGAAAGCACAGGGCCGGATAAATACATCCCAGAGTGCTGAAGGAACTTGCAGATGTCCTGGCGAACCCCTGGCAGCAGCCACCATCTCTGATGACAGGGTGGTGCCCCAAGACTGGAAGGTGGCGCATATAGTGCCTATCCACAAGGGGATCAAGGGAGGTGGAGGGAACTACGGAGGCTGTCAGCCTGACATCGGTGGTGGGCAAGGTGATGGAGGGCATTGTCAAGGAGAGGCTAGGGGGGGACCTGGATAAGTCAGGGTGCCTGGACGATAGCATTGATTCATCCCGGGGAAATCGTGTCAGACAAACCTGGTGGAGTTCTATGACTGGGTGGCAAGTGCCTTGGACCTGGGTAGACCAGTGGATGTCCTCTTTCTAGACTTCAGCAAGGCATTTGACTCTGTTCCTCACATGGGCCTGTTGGATAAGCTGGGAGAAATGGTGGTGGGGAACCAGATGATCAGATGGATAGCAATTGGCTCCAGGACCGGACCCAGAGGGTCGAGTTGAGTGGGATAGTCTCATCCCCAAGGAGGGTCATTAGTGGGTCCCACAGGGATCAGTCCTGGTCCCTTTGTTCAACGCCTACCGGTATCTGATAAGGACAGGAATCAGAGTGAGATGAGTCTCTTTGCAGATGACTCGAAACTGGGGGCGGTGGCGGATGGGGAGGGTGGCCCTACAGGGGGACCTGGAGGCTCTGGAAAGATGGTCTAGAAAGTGGAAGCTGAGGTTCAATGCAGGGAAATGCAAGGTACTCCACCTGGGGGCCAGAAACCCAGGCCAAGTGTACACCCTGGGGGAATGCTACAAGTCTCAGTGGCTGAGAGGGACCTGGGGGTGGTGGTGGATGTCAAGATGAACAACTCTGAGACTTGTAGGAGGGCAGCAGCCAAGGCCAACAGGATGCTGGGATGCATCGCTAGGGGGATCACCTCCAGAAGGAGGGAAGTGATACTCCCTCTGTATAACTGCTTGGTGAGGCCGCACCTTGAGTACTGCGTGCAGTTTTGGAGGCCACACTTAAAGAGGGACATTAACCTCATGGAGAGGGTCCAGAGGAGGGCAACCAAATGATTTCGGGCTTGGGGACAGGACTCTGAGGAGAGGCTCGAGAGCTAAAATGTATACATTGAGAGAGAAGGGACCCGGGGCATGATGGGGAGTCTTCAGGTACATGAAGAGGGTAAATAGGGAGGAACAGTCAGGGTGTGAAGGAAGGAGGAAGGGCCACTAGAGGGCATGGGTGGAAGCTGGGGAGATTCAGGGGAGAAAGGAGGAGGTGCTACTTCACTGAGAGGGTGGTGGAGCCATGGAATGCACTGCCTAGGGGGCTGGTGGAGGCAGAGACAGTGGAGGGGTTCAAGAGGGGGTGGGACAGGTACAGGGGAAGGGTTCTGGAAGCAAAATCCAGTGCAGCAAGAATATCCGGAACTGGGAAGTGAGAAGCCAGAGAAGTCGAGGGGGACAGCAAGGTCAGCACCCAGGGTGGGGGCTGACCAAACGAGCAGACACGAAAGACCGTTAGGCCTATTCTGCTGGCATTTTAGTATGTTAGTAAGACACGTCTCCCCTACATACGTTGTCTGATGAAACATTTCAAATGAGTTGGGGTCACAAAAGCCTATGTTGCAAATTTGGTGAAAAATTCAAAAATGATGTTATGAAGCGTCGTTACACAGTTTCCATCGCTAAGTAACCGTAGTTTTAATATTTTCACTCCAGGTTTCAACATTGCCATTTTTTCCCTTATGAACAGTACAGCTGTCATGTTTTACATCCTTTCTGAAATGCGTTTTCGCACATGTGGCGCACAATGGCGCGGTCACTGTGGGAAATCAATGTTCGAGATAGATTAACAAAATCACAGAGACACTGTTCAGGAGCGGAGGTCCCAAAATGCCTATGTTGAAAATTTGGTTAAAAAATTTTTTCCAAAATAATTGTGTTATGGGCTTGCATTGCGCAGTTTCTATGCACACTCATGACTTCACCAATTTTTCATATTTTCACTCCAGATTTTCAACATTGCCATTTTTTTAACACCTCCTTATAAAGACTACAGCTGTCATTTTTCACATCCTGCCTGAAATGTGTTTTCGCTCCTGTGGTGCCAAATGGCGCAGTCACTGTGCAGAATCACCTTTTGGCTGTTAAACTGATAGTGCCACTATTCTTGAGGTAGGGTCACAAAAAGCCTATGCTGAAAATTTGGAGTGAAAATACCAGCAAACACCCGGGGCATTATGGTTTCCAATTGTAACACCCCACCCTGTAGAGACTGACAGGCGTCACGGGAGTGACTTGGGATTGTCGGCTGTAATGTTGACGCATTCCACCCCCACCCTACAGCCAGTGACTGGCATCGAGGTGTGCCTTGGAGTCTTCGGCTCCAAAGCTCACCCCATTCTCCTATACTGCACCCATCTCAGCGTATTTCGTTATGAATTGGTATGAGCATAAGGCCCAAAGACCCCAAGGCACACTGTGTCACTTGTCGGTGTCTGCAGGGTAGGGTGAGGTGAAATGGCATGAGCGTTATGGCCGACGACACAGAGGCACACCCCAATGCCTGTCAGTCTCTGCAGGGTGGGGATGGGGCTGGCATCAGTTCATTACTTCACTGCCATTCCTATTATGCATCTCTCTAACTCCTGCACTGCCAGATGCCAGCAAGACAACATTCAGCATTGACAGATGCTTGTTTGGAATTCTTTGCCTTCCAGCTGTGTAAATGCCATAAGAAGTGAAACATTTAAGAAGGTTTTATTTAGTTACATGCAATGTTCAGTTTTATGTAATTGTTTTTTAAATATGTATACTCGTATTTGTACTTGTTGTAGTATCGATGTATTTTGTATTTGTGTATACCATCTTGGCTTCTAATTGTTTGAAGCTCCGGGTCGTTCCTGAAAACGGGCCTTGGGGCAGTGTGCTTACCTGGTAAATAAAGTGAATTGAATTGATCTGAATGCTTTCTGCAAGGAGTTCTTCATATCGCTCTCATCCATATCGCTGGATGTGTTGTTTTACAGGTTTTCCTCTTAGGGAGCCATACCTTATTTGGCATAAGGACAGGTGGTACTTGGAATGGTTCAGGTTTTTCATCCCTAAAGTACTCATGGCCATCCAGGAGTTCCAGGAAATAGGCCTTTCATCCTCCTGTCCGGAACTTTCTGACTCCCAAAGAGAAGGAATTGTACAAGTTTGATTTATCACGCACCATTAGGGTCTGTTTTAAATGGACAGCTGTATTCCAAAAGTCAGATCTCTTTAACAGACAGGCCAGGTCAAGAGACCTTTTAGGCTACCCTAGCTAAGAGGGTGCAGGCCTGCATCGCTTGGGCCAATGTTGTGGGAGAAAGAGGCCTCTGGCTCTCATCAAGGCTCACTCCACCAGGGCTAAGACAGCGCTCTGGGCAAAGACACGTGAAGCATTAGTTTTTAGCTATGCAAGGCAACTATGTGATCTTCTGTCCACACATTCACAAACATCCAAATTGGATGTTTGGAGTCCTGCTGATGCAGTTTTTGGTCACAGAGTGCTACAGACAGCAGTTTGCAAGTAATTTCTCGGTATTTGCCTCGGGCATATGGGATAATATTCTCACCCCTCCCGGTATTTTGTGGGTATGGCTTCTTAGAAGCCAGTTATGATTACCCATTGACAGTGTGGAGTGCTACAGAAAGAAAAAATTTCTTCACATTTACCGTAATTTCCTTTGTTAGCTTCACCATTGTCAATGGGGCCCACCCAAGAGCTTGGCTCCTGTGGGAGAATCTTATCTGGTATGCTAGGTTCGGACATCCCTCTTTTGTTTTGCTGTGCTGTACTCATAAATAAACTAACTCGCACACTATACATTGTGTGTATATATATCTTACATTTATTTTTCAGTCTGCAACTGCAGGTTAACAGCTTTACTGATAACTCTTAAGGTGTTTTCCTTGTTGCAGGTTGTCTCACTGCATTCAGTTGTTACCTGAAAGTTATGCCTAATTGTGGTCAGCCTCAGTTTTCCAGATGAGTGGCTGATGTGGAGCCTTTCCTTACTGCCTGATTAAGAGACCCATTAAGAGAGGTATTCAGGGGAGGAAGGTAGACACTGGCCCATTTACGGTGGAAATAATCCTAGAAGAACTTTGGGGGGGGGGGGATAAAAGCAGATAAGGCAATGGGGCCAGATGGGCTCCACCCCAGAATACTAAAGGAACTCGGGGACGTGCTGGCAGAACCACTGGCTGCACTTTTTTCAGTGCATCACTAGAGAAGGGGGAGGTATCTGAGGACTGGAGGAGGGCAGATGTGGTCACTCTTCACAAGAATGGAAGCAGAGAGAGAAGGCAGACAGTTACAGGCCTGTAAGCCTTTCCTCAGTAGTGGGGGGGAAACTAATGGAGTCCTTACTTGAGAGGATTGTGAAGTTTCTAGAGGATAGCGGGGCACAGGATCCAAGGCAGCATGGGTTTTTAGCGGGAAGGTCCTATCAGACAAATCTTACAGATTTTTTTGACTTGGTAACCAGGGTGGTAGATCAGGGAGGGGTGGTGGATGTAGTCTATCTGGATTTCAGCAAGGCCTTCGACACCATCCCACACAGGAGATTGCTAAATAAATTGGGGTGCCTGGGATTGGGTCCTATGGTGGTAAAGTGGGTTGGAAACTGGCTAAGGGACAGGACTTAGAGGGTGGTGGTAAATGGCATGAAATCTAAGTAGAGGGATGTGACCAGCGGGGTGCCACAGGGGTCGTTGCTGGGGCCAGTCCTATTCCAGTTCGAGGTCATGAGGGCATGGATGGAAACTGACAGGAGGGAAGTTCAGGAGGGACAGGAGGAAGTATTATTTTACAGAAAGGGTGATGGAGCCATGGAACAGTCTACCAGCTGAGGTGGTGGGTGCTAAAACCATTAATGGTTTCAAGCACGATTGGGACAGAATGAAGGGTATAGTGGCTACTTGGGGGCAACAGGAACTTGGGGGGTGGATGGGACGGCTAGGAGCCTGGATGGACATTAGGTTCTGGGGTTAGAGGGGTAACCATGGGCAGACTAGGTGGACCATTGGTCTTTTTCTGTCGTCATTGTCTATATTTCTATGAGATAACCTAACCAATATTTGGAGATAAAGGAAGCACCGTGGTAAGGCGCTTGGTGTCAACAGAGGGGAGGGAGAGGGAAGAATACAGAATACAGTGGTGTGTACGCAGGGGTTTGTCAAAGGGAAAGCAAAAAGGAGTGAAAGAGTCCAGTCTAGTTAAAGTGGACTTTGGTGTAGCACTATAAACAATGTCTCCATAGAAGAAAATGGGGAGAATCACCTTTGTGAGGATTTCTGTGCATGCAAGAAGTGGAATGCTTCTTTTATTTCTGTATAGCGCTCCAAGCTTGGGGTGGAGCTTCTTGTGGATAGCATCCACATGAGCAGAAAAATCAAGGGGTGGTGATCCAGCCAGATGCTGAGGTACTTGAAGGAGGGGACATCTTCAGTAGTTGCACCATCAAGAGCATGAAAAGAGGAGGGATGAGACTCTAGCAAGTCTCTGCCTGGTGCCAAACATCAGAGACTATTTTCTTAGCACTGAGGGATAGCTGATTTTCTTGGAACTACAACTAGATGTTGCTAAAGTCCATTTGGGGCTGGTTTGTGAGAGCAGGGGCAGAGGAGCCAGAGAAGAGTACCATATCATCTGCATACATACGAATGAACACAGAGGAGCAGGCATTGTGGAGGTCATTTAGAAAAATAGACAAAAGAACTGGGGTAAGGACAGACCCTTGGGGGGAATGTTTGAGCTGATCGGGAGTGAGTGGGTGAGAGTCTCCAAGATAGACTGTTTGTGACCTGCCCTCAAAGTAGGAGCAGAACCACTCAGCTGAGGAAGCTAAAAGACGAGCTGCCTTAAGCTTGTCCAGGAGAATGGGATGAGCTACAGTGTTGAAAGTTTTGGCTAAGTCAACAAAAATGGCAGAGGTAACAAGGCCCTGATCAGAGGCAGAGAGGGTAGTATCAGTGAGCAAGAGGAGAGAGTTGGAAGTGGAGTGTGACTTTCTAAAGCCAGACGGGAAAGGAGTGAAGGAGGAGATTGAATCAAGAAAAGATGGGTGAAAACAACAAGGCATAAAATAAGCTGGTTTGCATAGCAATTTGCTACCCCAAAAAACACTATTTGCTAAGCAAGTGTAGCATTGATTAGCAGAAGTTACTAATCCGCTGATTTGCAGCACTGAGTAAAAATTTCCAAATTGCAGTAATATTGTCCTGCAGTTGTGGTAACAAGTAAAAAATTACAGAAATTGTCCTTGGAGTTTGACACATTTCCATGCACCTGAACTCTTCTGGACTGCATCTTATAGATAAAAATAACCATTTAGTGAAACTGCTCCTCAGACCTGGTTGGTTGTGATTAACAAAGCATGTTAATTAGGTTTCCAAAATTAATTTATGCCCTGAACAAGGTGTTCTGGAGTGTAGCCAGAGTGGGAAGGAGAGAGAGAGAGAGAGGATACAAATTACTAGAGGAAGAGAGTTCACGCCCTTTAGGAAGGGGAATGACAGTAGCCAGCTTCCAAGAGTTAGGGATATAGGATAAGGAGAAAGAAAGGTTGAGGAGGTAGGTAATGGGAGGAGGGGCAGTGGCATGAGCAGAGAGAAGTAGGAGTCTAGGATCAAGACCATCAAAGCTCCCTCCCTTGTGAGGATTTAGAGTAAAGAGGGTCTTAAGAACCACAGCAGGGGTGATTGGCAAAAAAGAGAAAAGGGAGGAGGGGCAGTAGAACAAATAGAGGGAACAGAAGAACTGAGAGAGGGAGGGAGAGGAGGAGAGACCAGGTACAGGAGGTGAAAAAGGAATTGAAAGTTGAGGCGACTGCAGCGGATCAGAGATGCGCCCTTCTTGAGAATGGGAAAAGGGGACTGAGTTGGAGGGGAGAAAAGTGTATGAATTACCTTCCAGAACTTAAGAGGGATGATAAAGGTTGTTCTGGAGAGTCGATGCAAAGTGTTCAGACTTTGCAAGCCTAGTAGCTTTAGTACAAGCATCATAGAAGGTCTGGTAATTAGTAAGGCCAGAAATGGAGCCAAAGGATTTGTAGGTCCTCCTGGCAAGGTCACTTCGCACAGTGACAAGCCAGCAACTCGGCTGAATTCCATGGGAGGTGTGAACCTTGGACCCTGCTTCTTCTAAGGGGGTATGATAATTCCAGACAGACATAAACATCGAGGTGAAGAATTTGAGGGCATTGTTCATGTTACTAGCTGTAGAAATAGGGGACCTGTCTTTGGCTGCCAAGTCAGCATTAAGGCAGGACAAGTCCAATGAACAGAATGGATCTGGATGAATATGGGGGGAGCTGGTTGTTGAATCTTGCGCACACAGTAGACCATCTTGTGGTCACTGAGGGCTTGGGGGAGGGTGCTAACATCCACAGTACAGTGGGGGATGGGAGGAGGGGGACCCAGACCAAGAGGAAGGGATTTAAAAATTTGAAATTAAAGCAAGTAGGTACAGAAATTTGCGGAGTTAAAAGGAGGCACTTTACGTTAAGGCAACATTTATAAAGGGGGAGGAGAGCCAATTTAAACTGAAATCACCTAGTGTGAGTAACTCGCATGAAGAAGCCTGGGAAGAGATGGAAGTGAGAAACTCAGTTACTGAGGGTGGGAACATGCCAGGACAGCAGTAGACACTGGCAGTAACTATGGGTGCAGAGAAGGGGAGGGAAAGTTTGAGAAAAAGCATCTTGTAGGCAAAGAGGATGGAGATGGAGAGCACAGGCTTAAACTGAATGTTTGAGGTGAGGTAGATGGCTGTGCCACCTCCCCCTCTTAGCTCAGTCCCGATGAATGAAGGTGAAACCAGGGATGGCAGCAGATGGTTCATGGATCTTGGAGGAGTGCCAAGATTCTGTAACCATAAATGATTGCAACAGGTCGATCTTCAGGAGAAGGCTGCAGATGTTGACATGGGCCACTCTCAAACCTTTGGGGAGCGGAGAAGATTGGGAAGGGCCAAAATTGAGCTCTGTATCTCCTGCAGCTGAAAGCAGCAAGGAGATGAGCTTTGGAGAACCTATGAAACACTTATGGGAAGATGAAGTTTTGGGGGGGGAAGAGTAAGAAGAATAGAAGTTAGGGAAGTAGGAGGGACCTGAGGGTTGTGAGATAAAGCCAAGAAGATAAGAAACTGCAACCAGGATGCCAAGGAGAATGAGGTAATGCAGGAAGAGAAGAGAATGGGAAGGTGAGGTAGGGTTAAGAAGTGAGAGTAGAGGGCAGGGGGAGGTTAGGAAAGATGGAAGGTGGAGGTGAGGTGAGGGGAAAACAGGAAGAGGAAGAGAGAAAGTGATAGGAACAACATAGTGGAAATGTGAAGAAGGCAAAACACACACTGCAGTGTACAATTAGTATGGTGGGGCAAGTTTCACCCCAAGGAGCAAAAGCTGAGTGAGGTGAATGCTGTCTACCAAATGTGGGAGACCAGAATTAAATATTTTCAAAGAGGCCTGGGATAAACAATTTAATCCTGGAGGGAAGTAATTAGTTTAACCCTTTGAGGAGAAAAAACTGTAAATCAAAATGGGGAAAAAGTACTGTGTAATAGGATAATATCCTTGCATCCTATGCTTTTGACCATGTACTGACTCTTTATGTATGCTGCTGCTATGGACCGTCAGTACAGTAACTGTTGCATCAGCCTATTATGTACTCAGTTGCCGGAACCTGTTTTGAAATTGTATGTATGTATGTATTCACCATCTGTTGTGTATGTATCTAAGAACTCTCACTCTGTACATCCCTCTTCCATCTCCCCCAGGACATACCGTGAGACGAGCATTAAGTTGCTCAGTGTATCTTTCCTGGTGAAACAATTCAATAAATAATCCTAATTAGGATAGCTGATTTAAACCCGGCAGTACAAAAATACAAATAAAATAATATTGCACAGTGGGCAACTCTGGTGAAACCAACTGACGATCCTGGATCACAGCAGTTAAATAAATAACTTGATTAGCAAAGATAAGGGACTGTCCAAATAGGGTGAGCTAGGATAACTAGAATTTTAGGCACATTAACAAAGCTAGAAACTGAACTAGTAGATTAACATGAATAAATGCCATTTCAGTAAAATCAAAAGAGGTGTGAGGCTCACGAGAACTTATTTAAAACTGTAAAGAAGCAGCCTGGTTGCACTGAGAGTTGAGGCGCTGGACACCACACCTCACACCATGCTGGCGACCCAGGTTCGGGGACAGACTCGGGTCGCTCAGGGGTCAGCCAGGGCAAGGAAAGATCGAGTGTCCGGTGACAGCCCTCCTTCCCCGGAGGAGGGGGAACAGTGCTGCACACTGTAGACTTGACACCCAACGGTGGCTGGGAGTCGGCACAGGTGTGCTACCCAGAATGTAGAGGGTCCACGTCCAGGGCATAAAGACTGCCTCCACAGAGGCGGAGACAATCACCCCGCCCAGTGCATGTTCGTGGGCCCTGGGGGCAAATCAGATGAAAAACGGAAGCTGGCAGGCTCAGTGATGGCCAGCTGCGCCCGTACCAACCTCCCGGAATCTGGATGTTGGCTTCCAGAGGTGGGGGGAAGTCGACGCTCCTCACCCCCAGCCCTGTCACAGGGTGGGGGGGAACCCATGGAGGATTCGCTGGGCGGAACGGGAGCGGGATGCCTGGCCAGAGAGATGAGCCCCTCCAAGGGAGGGGCTGGAGCCACCTGCCTACTCCCTGAAGGAGTATAAAGTATTAAAGGAAAAAAAAATCTGTAAAGAAGAGAGAAGCACTGTTTCAGTACACTTCTAGATCGATGGTGACTAAGACATTATCACTGCCAGCGCCCGACAGCCTTCTGAACAGTGTACAAGTATTCGTAGCTCAAAGGAAAGGATGCACAAAAATAACAAAAAAAGTCCTGCTGCCAAGTTTAATTGCCTTCTCGTAGCTAGCCCTAGCCCCGGCGCTTCAGCTCTAGCTTGAGTCTTTGGGGAGTGTGCACTCTTGCTAATTTTTCTGTTTTTCTCCTTTATCCCATAGTGTTGATATAGAATCAAAAGTGTGTACATATATATATAAGGATGTGCTTACATGACTGCACTGATTCACCACCACCCTTTAATTGCAATAATCAATATAAAAGATGAACTTTATCCATAAATAAGTAAGCAGTAACTCACGACAGGTTTTGGTTTATTGGCAGTTAATCCACACTCGGGTGCATTGTGAGGCACAAGGCTGTGGCCTGAGTGCCCTCACAGCAACTGGGTTGTGGATTAACTGCCAGTAACCCCATACCCTGGAGTGGGTTATTGCACTTATAAAATGGATAATGTTTAAAAAAAAAAACACACATAAAGCTGTTTGTTTTATGTTTCAATAGGAAGATTTGAGTGTATTCTATGGAGTTGAAAACTAGTCCCCAGAACTGATGCGTATGTTATGTTATGTATTTTATGAGTATAGAAATTCGGTTCTGAAATGATTTCTGACAGACAGTTTGGGGCAACGGGGAAATTTTTGGTGTGGGATACAGGTGGGCTCTTGCTGTCTCTATGCCTCTCTCCCAACCCGTCGACAAGCTTGGTGCCTTGTATAGAAACCGCAACTGCATCCCATTGCCAGCATGCTGTGCAGTAATCTAGAGAATGATCCTCCCAATCTTTGACTACAGTGACGTGATGTACAGTGCTGCCTCTGGTGCCTACTTAGCCGGATTAGACACTCTGTGCCATTCTTTCTGCTGCTTTGCACTTGACTGTCCTCATACTTACCACTGTACTCTATATCAGTCTCTCTCCCTTCCATCTCTCGGAGATGCCGCCTTGCCCACTGTGTCCAGCCTCGTCAGTAAATTCTGGTTTCCCCCCACCTCACATCCCCCCTCTCCCCGCCCACTCCCTCAGGAGCTCAGACTCTCATACCTTGGCTGTACCTCCTCCACTTCAACATCCACTGGCCAAGCTGCTTCTGCCACTGTGTCCCCAAACTTTGGAATTCCTTCCCCTACAGCATCCGTAATGCCTCTTCCTCTCATGTGCTCTCCTCCCTCCTTCGTGACCTCACCTGCAACTGTTAATAATTTTCTTTGTCCTCATCCCTCCCTCCCTGCTCCCCACCCTCTACCAACTGCCTTCCCAAGCACTAGTCATAGCTGACTTCTGAATCTCTTGCATTAACTTCGCTGCTATTTCTGTTGTATATCAACATTTCTGTTTCTGTTGTACAGTACCAATCGGCTAAGCACTTGCAGCTTTGTAATGCTTCACCATGTATTACTGTTATTTGAGTATGTATTTCTTATTTACCTATATTCCATGTTTTTGTCGTCGTTATCCGCCTCCCCTTTCCCCCAGGATGCATCTGGAAATGAGCAGCTTGCTCAGTATGCCTTTCCTGCTGAAACATTTAAATAGATTTGTATCTTCATAACATAACTAGCATCTGCATGACTGCGTTTGTTGTCAAGTTGCAGTGGTTGCCTGCTTGCTGTGTCTTTCTCCCTCAGTGCGGACCTTGGTGTGCTGCTCGCTGTGTCTGTCTCTGTGTGAGGAGAGAGGAGGGGATACCATGCATCGGGGGGAGGGGGGCTACGGGGAATTTTTTGGGGTGGGGCGCAGGTGGGCTCTTGCTGTCCCTCTGTATCCCAGTCTCCACTGTGTTGCGGTGATCGCTTTGTGTCTCTTTCTGTTTCTGTCTTTCGCTCTGTCTGCACCACTGCGACAGCTGCTGCAGGGGACAGCCACAGGAAACGGAAAGCAGACCACCAAGAGGGAAGTGACTGAAGTCAAGATACAGAGACAAGAGACTGCAGGACTTCTGAATTATATGTCCTGGTCTTGCTCTCTTGCTGTCACTGTCTGTCTCTCTCTGTGTCCAATGACTTGGAGGGCTCCTTGTGCCATGACCACAGCAGGGCATAAATGCTTCAGTACGGGGAACAGAATTAGAAAAATAAAGGCATGACAACAAGGTCAGGCATCACATGATTGCTCACAGAAGTTGGGGGGGATAAACATAATGGTGACTTAACTTTCTCTCCACACTGCAGCTATCTCTTGCATCACAATTTTCTAATAGCTGCGTTTCCCGTCTCATGGCTCCAGCACACAACGAGTGCTGCTCTGCCCAGGGCTATTTGTTCAGGGACACTCACACCAGCTGTGGATTAAGTAGCACACTTAATCCACGGGTCAGGTGATGCTCTTTGACCAATTGGATATCTTCCCTTTCCCAACTCATGTTATAATATGATTTAATATATCAGTGTGGTGCTGGGCTAGACTTTGGACATGTTAACCTTCATCAGCTTTGCTGTTTTGAACCAGGGTTGTTATATTTGACTATGTTCCTGTAGTATTAGCTTTATTTGGAAAAAATACAGTGTTGTAATTTTTACCAGTGACATGTTCAAGAACTTATTTCTAAGCAAATAAGTTTCAGCTCTCCCAACTTGTAGTATCTGGAAACACTTGTTCTTAGTTGATTTAGCATTTTTCGATATTGTTATTTGTGGGGGGCGGGGGGAAACAGTGACTCTGACAGTATTGTTTTATAACTGTCTCTTTAAATGTGCACTTCAAAAATTTCTCTGTTTTTACTGTTTGACGTGTCCCCTGATGAAGGCTTCCGGTCGAAGCGCTGGGGCTACCATTTGGTGTCCTTAACGAGCTCCTACAAATGCGTTTTTTGTAAGCTGCTGGAAACATAGACTTTGATTGCAGATAAGGACCGCTTGGCCCACCTGGTCTGCCCATTTCCCTACCTACAGGATAAGCTGCAGATTTAACTAACAGCCTATTTCATCCTACCCCCCACTATACTACAAAGTGTCCTCGAGTGCTCTCTCTTTGATTTCTGTATACTTGTTTGTGGCATTGCTTCCTGAGAGAGCACTAGAGCGTTTGTCTCCTGAGCGCGCTGATCTTTGTTTGTGCTGGCATGACTAGAATGCCTGGTTGAATTATGAGTATACTCTCTCCCTTTAGGGTACAGCGTCTCACCCTGTAATAAGCTGGCCTTTTATCATTTTCACAAGTTTAATAAAGAAACTGTGCATCATCTTTTTTTGACAGGAGTGATCGTATACATTTACCAGAGTGACTTGTGTTTCATATAAGGTTCCCAGCAGGATTAGGTCTGAATATGTATCTTGTAGATGAAAATGGGCAGAAATTGATAGCAGGGTAGCTACCCCTCTCCGCTTGCCTGTTTATATGACAATGCTGTCTCCTGAAGAAAAATAACATCTGGGTGGTCCTTCTTCACATAATGCATGAGTCTAGTGCAGTGAATAGGGCTGCACACATGCCATTAACATTAAAGGAGAGAAATTTAACTGGAGTTACCGCTATTTTGCTCTGTGAGATGAGGCCATGCCACACTGGTCATAGTTCAGACCGATAATAAATGAGCATGTAGCAGTTACTGCACAGCATTGACCTTCTTGTGCATAGTTACAAAACCCAAGATCAAAAGCAATATTCTGCATTAATATTGAGTACAAAAGGGGAATGAATTGGTAAGACTAAGAACAATTGGGGGGAGCTAGGTGGGGGCCTCTGTCTAATGGCCTTAAATACAGAGTGAGGACATCCAGATTGGCTGGCCCGTTACTTAGACTCCCAAGAGTTTAGCAGTAGAGGCCAAAACAGGACAAGCAATCTTCAGGCTGGGAGTCCCAGAACATCCCCCGTCCCGGCCACATACTAGAGTAGCCAATGAATCAAGAGAGACATCAATATAGCTGTTAAAACTAGAATCAAATGAGTGGTGCTGAATTGCAAAACTTGCACTTGGTGTCTGATATGGATCCTTTTACTTGCCTGACCACTGATACGTCGCAGAAGGTCTTTAATCATCTGCCTAGCAGCCGAAGAATGACGGGCTCATCAATCAAAGTCCCCTATGAGTGGCGGCTTGTCTCTGTGATCCGCATGCTGCAGTCCCCACAAGATCCGTTTAAGGATCACCCCCCTCCCCCAGGAGACCGGAGGTCGCGAGGGCCTGCCCTGAAGCCCTCCCTGCCCGCAGAAGCCCCGAACCCGAGACACACCAGAGACAACCCCTCCCGAGGAGACCGGAGGTCGCGAGGGCCTGCCCTGAAGCCCTCCCTGCCTGCAGAAGCCCCGAACCCGAGACACACCAGAGACCACCCTCCCCCGAGGAGACCGGAGGTCGCGAGGGCCTGCTCTGAAGCCCTCCCTGCCCGCAGAAGCCCCGAACCCGAGACACACCAGAGACCACCTCCTTCCCCCGAGGAGACCGGAGGTCACGAGGGCCTGCCCTGAAGCCCTCCCTGCCTGCAGAAGCCCCGAACCCGAGACACACCAGGTCATTTCTACCTTGATCCAGGCTGCTGCCACCACCGTTGGCCTTCTGGTGCCTTTTCTGAAACAGCCACAAGCTCCCCTGCTCAGCGCATGAATCCCAGCCAGAGTAGCACCTCGAGTTGCTGCCCAGGCTCAAACGGAGCAGAACTGTTACTTTTGTGCCTGATTTTGAAAGTTTTAAAACGAACCAGCTAAAACTATTTGTATTTGCCTGTAACTGTATTTAAAAGCTTAGAGTCACTGCAAGCCCAGGACCTGTGTTCTATCTGAAATCCCCCCTGTGCAAATCTCACTGGGGACTGTTTGTTAATTTGTAAAGTGCATTTTTCCAGTTGTAACTGAAATACCCCTGTGAAAAACTCATTTGGGGACTGTTTGTTAACTTCTAAAGTGCATTTCCAGCATGCAGAATTTCAGTTTGCCCTGCTAGTAACCACCATAAGCCTTTCTTTTTTGAATCACAATAGTAACCTGATAGCCCACAGCCCATTTGCTCTTCTCCCCACACCCACTACCAGCCCGCCCCCAGCAAGTTAATCCTTTTGCCTGTACTGCATATTTAATCCCCTCTCTCCATTCTCCTGCAGAGACCACCCCCTCCCCAAGGAGACCGGAGGTCGTGAGGGCCTGCCCTGAAGCCCTCCCTGTCCGCAGAAGCCCCGAACCAGAGACACACCAGGTAATTTCTACCTTGATCCAGGCTGCTGCCACCACCGTTGGCCATCTGGTGCCTTTTCTGAAACGGCCACAAGCTCCCCTGCTCAGCGCATGTATCCCGGCCAGAGTAGCACCTCGAGTTGCTGCCCAGGCTCAAACGGAGCAGAACTGTTACTTTTGTGCCTGATTTTGAAAGTTTTAAAACGAACCAGCTAAAACTATTTGTATTTGCCTGTAACTGTATTTAAAAGCTTAGAGTCACTGCAAGCCCAGGACCTGTGTTCTGTCTGAAATCCCCCCACCCTTCGCTGGTATTACTTAAATAGCCTCTGCCCTCGCGATATTTTGCTGCTGTCGGAATTTTTTTTTTTTAGCTCCTTATATTGTTTTGCCACTAGAGGGAGCCTGATTAAGTTTGAGCAATTTGCTCCCAATACCTCACTTGTCACATTTTACTGCTCTCTAGTAGCTGTTTTCACTTGGTGATTTATATTAAAGGAGCCCTCTGCTGTCTCTTTCCTCTCTACCTCACTCCTTTCTCTAGTCAAAAATGCCCCTCCTCCCCTCCTAGCGCTCCTCATGGGAATACTTTGCCTTCCTATCCTCTTTGAGCTTTACTGCTTGAACACATCAACAGCTTCTGCCAATACTTATACTCAGTTTGACTTCTACTACTCCAACATGCTTGCTACTGCCACTCCACTACCTCTGTCCCCCTCTGCTCTCATCAGCAAGCGTATTAGCCCAATAGTCAGATACCTTCACCTTCATCTGAAGCCGCCACCCTGCATGTCTATCAGGGCATACCTTATCACCCTGCTATGGTTACTAACCCTATCTCTTATACTATCCGCCGACATTGAGATCAACCCTGGTCCATCTCTGCGTCCTGTCATAACCTTGCCCCCCTCCGGCCACCACTCTCCCGATGGACTAACTTTCGCCCACCTGAATGCTAGGAGCCTTATGCCAACCTCCCTGACCTCCAGGCTTGGATCTATACTAACGTCCCAGACGTCCTCACCATCACAGAAACCTGGCTTAAGCCCACAGTGCCTGACTCTCAGTGCCACTTTCCTGGATACAGCATGCTTCGTATTGACCGTCCTGCCACTAAAAGGGGAGGTGGCCTTGCCCTCTACTTCTGAACTCACCTAAACATTACCCTTCTGCAGGACCCCCTCCTACCAAACTGTGAAATCCTGCACTCCCTACTGCTTCTTGGGGGTGTAAAGAAACTCCATATTTTTTGTACTTATATCCCCCCAAAAAATGCTACATAAGGCATCACTGAACTCCTAGGGTTTCTGCCTACAGTTACAGGCAAGAATGACATTATCTGCCTTGGTGATTTTAACCTTGACTGGTCCGAGAAAAACTCAGCTAACCTATCCTCCTTAGCTAGCAAGGCAAATCTATCCCAGCTCATACATGAACCCACAGGGGTCTCACATGGGGGCAACTGTGCCACCCTCCTTGACTGGATACTTACTAACAGGACGGAATATGTTGCCTCAGCCAGTGTGCTACCTGACACATTTAGTGACCACTATCCCATCTACTGTGTCTGGAACACTGTCATTCCTCCCCTTCCTGCTAAAATTGTAACCTTTCCTAATCTCTCCTGCCTAAGTCATGAGGGCTTTTTAACTGACGTTAACCAGGTTGACTGGTCCCCTCTCTACCAAACAGAGGACATTAACATAGCCACAGAATATTTCAACTCCGTCCTCCTCTCTCTTCAAAACCTTCACATCCCGGTCACCACCAGGATGGCAGGGAAGTAACCAAGTGGCTAACACGCCTGCTTCAACTTCTCAAATCTAGGACAAACTGTGGTCCAGGTGGAAGATCTCCTACCGTGCAGACTTTGAAGACTATCGTGCATTAATAACAACTGCAAAAGACAAATTCATATTGCCAAAGCACCTACTATAGGAACCTACTAATAACATCCTCTACAAATCCACGTGAGTACTGGTCCAAAATTAAGGACGTTTCGGCAACGACAAGCAACAGAATCCAGTTGACATGAACATTCAAGGTGTTCACTGCACCAACCATGACACCATTGCCAACGCCTCAATGCCCTTTTTCTTCTCCACCAGTCGCTACTCTAACTAGCCCACAACCTGACTGTCCCTCTCTCCTCGCCTCCCACCCTCCTTCGCTCTGGCCCAACCATACCTTGAAGTTCAGCTACTAACTCCCTTCCAGCACGCTGGGGTCAGGGCCTGAGGGCATCCATCCTGCATACTTAAGCAGTATGCACCTTGGCTGACCAGACCTATCACCTGGCTTTTTAACCTCTCGATTCGTACGTCTGCTGTCCCATCCACCTGGAAAACTGCCAGAACCATCCCTATACATAAAAAGGGTGATGTCAAACTCATGTCCAACAACCGCCCTATATCTCTTCTGCCCACTCTCAGTAAGCTGCCTGAAAAAATAGTCCACCGCCAGCTTGCTGCTCACCTTGACATGTTTAATCTTCAAACCCCGTGCCAACATGGTTTCCGGCCCGGTCACAGTACCACCTCTGCACTTACACAACTTACAAATGACATCAGAAATAATATGGACCGTGGCCTACTCATTGGGGCCATCTTTTCTAAAGCCTTCGACATGGTACACCATCCTCTCATGCTAAAGAAACTCCAATCCATTGGAGCATCTGACCAAGCTCTCTCCTGGTTCCATAGCTATCTTGACAATCGGACTCAGGCAGTAGCATTTCACAAGGCCCTTTCCTCCCCCTAAACATCTCCCGTGGAGTTCCCCAGTGATCCACTCTTGGACCTCTACTCTTCTCTCTCTTCCTAAATGATATTCCCACCATGTCCCAGCATAGCTGCACTCTTATGTACGCAGATGACCTTGTTCTGTGCTCTGGGTCAAAATCGGTTGCTGCCATCAACTCCACTCTCACTAATGACTTCCAATTCCTGCAGACCTGGCTCTCTAGCAACCACCAAGTCCTGAACCTAGAAAAAACCTGTGCTATGCTATTCGGATCCTCTAAGAAACTCGTCGCCCCTGCGAACAGGTTCCGGGTTCAATGCCTTGATGGCTCCCTCATCTTAAACACTGAGTCCTTCAAGTACCTTGGGGTCACTTTGGATCCCACACTTGACCTGTCTCAACATGTCAATATGGTGTGCCGTGATGCTGTCAATGCTAAAATTGGCGGAGCTTATCTGCGCCCACTCCCTCACTCCTTCCGCTAGACTTTCTGTTAAGAGAGGTATTCTCACCCCAGCTCCAATATGCTCTGCCCTCCTCTTTGCTGCAAACTCTGCTACACTCCACAAATGGGACACTGTCTACAACAACATCTGTAGATTCGCCTTAACTGCCCCATGTTTTACCCATCATTGTCTCCTTTACGCTGGCTTAAATTGGCTGTCACCTAAGGATATTCGAGCCTACTCCCTGGGCTGCTTTATTGACTCCCTGTCTAGACCGCCCTGCCCTGTCTATCTTGCCAACCTCCTGACTCCTGCCTCACACACCCGTACCTTCAGGTCTTCCTCTGCCCCCATGCACTCCACTAGACCTTGCATGACAAAAATGGGTGAACATGCATTTGCCCATTTTGCTCCCAAATTCTGGAACTCACTCCCCTTATGGTGAAAACTTCAGCCTCCCATCGAGAATTAAAATCATTGTTCACCCACCTTCTAGCCTCTGGCCAATGCAAATGTTCTTAATTTGCTTTGTCCCACTGCAGGCTGTCGGGTCTGACCCTGAGTACTACACTAATGTTCTCCCATGCAATATGCTTGTCTAGGTGGCTATGAACCTTGATATCTTTACTGTTCTCAGCTGTCTTATGGTTACCCTAATTGCTTTATTTTACATCCTTATTATGATCTATGCCTAAAATGTACCCTTATGTAACTATTACTGTGCTACCCAATGTATATCTTGTTTTGCTCATGTACACCTATATTATGTCTGTGCATTTCTGCATATTGTAACCAATGTCCTGTGCTCTCCCGGGTCGTGCCTGAAAATAGGCAGGTCTGTTGCCTAGCGCACTTACCCGGTTACCAAAAGCTAATAAATAAATAAATAAATCTGGGTGGTTGTGAAATTTCTAGGCCTCGCTGAGGCAGGTATTGTCAGGTATCTTCGGCAGTGTGACACAGGATGGCCCTTTCAGGAAAAGTGACCTGGAACTGAGCTGGGTATGGCATCTGAAACTTGAGGCCTACCATCTTGAGTTCCTGAAGATGGTGATCATAGACTTTTTTTTTTGCACCACAGGTGCAAAATCATTATCAAAATAGATTTGTAGTGTTCCTCAGTGGATATGCTTTAGTCTCTAGGCTTTCAGTAACATGTGTTCCTTCACTTGAAATTTGAGAAACTTCATTATGACTGACCAAGGACGATCATTTGGTCCAAGCATAAATCCCAGGGCTCAGTGAACTTTTTCCAGCTCGAGTGGGAATTTACTTGGAATAGACGGGGTAGATTTAATAGCTTGTCTTTAAAGCCTGTTATGTCCGTTCCGTCCTCCCCTTCAAAGCCTGTTATGTCTGTTCCCTCCTCCCGCAAGTCACTAATGTGGTCCGACCGTTCACCAAGTTTAATAGTGCCATTAGTAAGGTTGTCTGTGTCGTGCCGTAATTTGTCAGCATCTGTAAGCAGGGTCTGAAATGCTGATTGTGTCTCTTTCCTAAAGGCTGTGAATTCCTGTAGCTGTGCAGCTTGGTGAAATCAAAGTATAATCGGTTTTGAAACGGGGGAGAAAGGATCTCGTCTTCGGTATCATGCGAAGACATTGTTTGTTTTTACTGCTTTCTTCTGCAGCAGGAGGGCTAGCAGGGAAGAGAATACAGCCAGTGTTCTGTCTTTATATCTGTGACATATTCTTACTACAGGTGTTACTAACCTAGCTCTCATTCATCATTAAATCGCCCTTTTTCCTTTTATTCCTTTCATCTGTACAGCAAGTTGTATACAGTTTGTGAGACCTAACTCTTTTCTACTTAAGAATCAGGTTACTACAGGAACTGTTCAACAACCATCCATTTCAGGATTCATCTTCAAGGATCTTGTTTTCCTGTGTTGTTTTCATATATGTCTGCAGACAACATCATGTATTCTGGGGGTTGTCTCAGTGGACTAGACAATGGGAGCCTTTACTAGGCCTGCGAGTGGTCGATTGCTTAACTACAGACAACATCATGGATTCTGAGGGTTGTCTCAGTGGACTAGACAATGGGAACCTTTACAAGGCCTGCAAATGGTCAATTGCTTGACTGCAGACAACATCATAGATTTTGGGAGTAGGCCTGTGAATGGTTGATTGCTTTCAGTCTCCAATACTAGAAAAAAAAAAAAACAATCCAAGGAGAAGAGTAATGAGGAAGGGTCCTCTTGATTTTCTTGTAGCCCTAAGAAATAGGGAAGGTTCTGGCTGACTTTTTGAGTCTCCAGGCCAGAACATCAGGCTTCACCAATCAGAGCTCTTGTTGAGCCCCTCCATCCAGCTTCAGGAGACTACCAGATGTCCATAGATTCCTTCACATACGACTCCTCATACCGATCCAGCAACACCACCAGTGGTTCCTAGATTGTGATGCAGGACCAGATCTCCCAGTATCAAGTTCTACCCTTCAGCCTGGCTTCCTCACTGAGGGAATTTATCGAAGATGACGAGTGACTGTGACTGCTTTCACTCAGGAGGGCCACCCTGGCTTCCTCCCTAGACGATCCTGTTAGTCAGAGCCTCGACAGATCAGGGACCAACGGCTTCGGTCACCAGGCCTTTCAGATTTTTGAGCAGTCAGTTTGTTGTGTTCTCAGAGAGTCAAACATCTGGAGGTTTATTTGTCTTACAGACCAGTCCTACACAGGATTTTTGATTCATCTGATTTCAGAGGATGGCCTTACGCTCACTGCCAGCAGCCATGTGTCCAGTGACAGCCACGTTGGAAGTAGTCCTTTGGATTCATCTCAATATGTGACTCTTGTGGGTGCACCTGTTCTGTTAAAGTGGTATGGGCTAGGAGCTGTATCTGGTCCCCTTTGGCTGTCCCAGTCTGTCTGAGGGACTAAAGTGTGGTGGACACAACCAGAAACCTAGAAAAGGGATTCCAACCCCCCCCCCCCACCACCAACAACATCAGGTGCCTACAGGGGTCATATCCCAGTCTGGGCATCTGGAAAACGAAGGAGCAGATCCTTCAAGTCATAGTCCTGCAGATGAGGGCAGCCTACTGATTCTGCTCCCCGTTCAGGAACCAGTCAAGTTTTAAGCATCAAGAATGTAGTTGGACAGTGCCGTGACAGCTGCATACATAATGCAATCAAGGTGGCACATAGGAACATGATTATGGAAGTTCAGAATGTGCTTCAGTAGACACAGGAGAATCTCTGTCACTGTCGCTGCCCTTCTAGTATGGAATCAAAACGTTCAGGTAAGCTGGTTCAGCGTCAGAAGCAGCAGGTGATGGGAACTGTGATTTTAGGTGACCATTCTAAGCGATGACTTTACCAGAAGTCTCAGAAAAACCTTGTTTTAGCAGGCATCTCCTCTTAGCAACCAGGCTACAAACAGAAAAATAAAATCGGGAAGGGGGGATGGGGTGGAAGAGCACCAGGCCGTGACTTACAAAGGAAGTCAACAGAGCACCAGCAGTGTAAGATCTATATACCTGAGAATCACAATCTTCTTGCCACTCTAGACTCTAGAGTTATCAGGATGAAGCTTCCTCCTGATCATCTGGACCTCTGCAGGACCCTTGCATTTAGCAGAATCGCAGGCCACTGTGAAAACCCACATTACACGAGGGCAATCCTCCTTCCGTTGTTGTACATCAAAAGATCTGCTGTTACTGGTAAGTAAGTAATCTGTTCCTTCCTTGCTACCTCTCAACACTTGTCTCCCATTTCCTCTCCCATCAGTCTCCCTTCACTTGTCTGATGCTCAGTCTTTCTCTGTTCCCCTAGTGTAAAACCTCTTCTAGGAAATCTGCTTTCTCCCCGTGTCTCTGGAACAGTTTCCCCCTCCTGTCTGGTCCTCCACTCCAGTACCTCTTAAAGAAGTCCTGAGTGATCCCTTTGTTTACTCTTGTGACAGTTTCAAGCCCTTCTCCCTTCCTCCTCTTCTCCATTATCAGCCTGCTGCTTTTCTCACCCTCCCCTTGCGACCTTGTGCCACACCCATCCTAGGCCTTCTCTTTTCTTCTTGCTCTGGTCCCCTTTACTCCTCTAGTCCTCTTTCCTCAAGTTGCTAGCTTCCGATTAGTATCATATTAGTTTATTACGGTATCCTAGTTTGTACAATTTTTCATGCTCTATTTTATGCTAAGATTTTACCTTGTTAGTTTTATTGCACCATGTTGTAAGGCACCTTCTTGTGTCTTTATTGTATTACTGCCCATGTATAGACAGCAGAACACAAACTTACAAGCAGAGTTTTATCTTTTAATTTTTTATGTATGCATTTTACATTAAGAGCAAAATATATATCATATGGCAAAAAAACTCAGTTTAATGCATCAGTTAGGGTTGTTCCACAGCGACAAAAGCGAGGAAATTCGGTAACGAAAATGCAAGACTTACATGTTCAGTTCTGCATTTTGGCAGCTTGAGGCCTTGCAGGGCGACAGAGCGGGCTGAAAATCTCCACAATGGTTTCAGCTCACACAGAAGTTTCTTCCTTCTCAATGGCTCGAGCTGAACTTCCAGCCCAATGGCTGCAAAAGTCTCTTTCTCTCTGCTTTTAGGCAGTCCGAGTTTCTCTCAGCTCTTGCAGGGAGGCAGACAGGCCTTTTCCATATGATTTCCCTCAGCCCGCACAGCAGCTCCTTTTCAGTCACTCAAGCTGAATCCAACTGAACTTTGTCCAAAAAACAGTCCCACAGAGGATCGGGGTATCTGTGGTCCGGTTTGCTGCCTCCACTGTCAATCACAGTCTGAGCTCCCCTAGTAGATAATTTAGGCGCCAACAAGGGAAGTTCACAGTTTTACCCACAAGGCACTGTAATAAGGACCCCTTGAGGACTGCTTGGTTTTACGATTGGTCCAAACACAGAGTCCCGGACCAAAGATGGTGACTCCCTTAGTGGAAGAACAGATAGGCAGTATAAACAGCTCATTTATTTAGTAGCAGTAGAACTCGAGTAAATATTTACAGTGCATGAAGGGTCTCCTCCTGCTTTGCCAAGTGACTGCAGATTGGAGTAAATTAGGGCTTTGCCTAGCTGGTCGTGAGCTCCATTGTACTGTGGCCCAGTCCAGGCTATTTACACTATAAAACACTACTGGAGCTTCTTCAAGGGACAGCGCAGAAGCATAGCTCTGCACGCTCACGCAGGACAACGGGACACAACTGTACGTAAATCTGTTTTCTGTTTCTGGATGTCTGCCAGGTAGTGGGCATCAGAGGAGCCCAGTGAGGTACTCAGGGTAAGGCCCCCGAATTTTGAGGGGGGGGGTGTTTACAATAGAACTGTCTCTTTAATATCCTACGTTACATTCACCATTCAGTCATTCTCATTGTGCTAACCAATTCAGTTGAATGTATGTTAATACAGTCACCAAGGCAACTCTTAACAGTTGTAAGAGTGGTCTCACGTGCATTCTTAGAGTATAAGAACATGAACCGAAGGTAGGCAAGGCAAATTTTATCTATACAGTGCCCTATCTAACGGCTCAGAGCACCTCATAACAATAAAAGCAAAAGAGTATAAATTCAGAATTTCAAAGAACAGCAAAATAAATGCATTAAAATATAAAAACAAGAAAATAAAATGGAAACATGTAGAATTAACAATCTGAATAAGCCTGCATAAATAAGTATCTTTTTTTTATCTGTGCTAATACCCTAAGGATGTAAATGACACCACTTGTACAACTATAGGAGTGGTCTTGGTGGCTTTATTAATGTATTTATCGGCAATATAAAAAAAAAAAAAAAAAAAAAAAAAAAGGCCCCATACATGCCCATGCCCGAGACACTCTTCACAGGATAAGAATGGCTCAGCGCAGAGGAAAATAACACTCTATTTGGGAGTGCTCCCATCGCTCTGTAATGAACATTTATTTGAAACATAAAAGTTGATGGCAGAAGGAGAACGCCAGGTCTGCCTAGTGTTCTAGACCTATTTTGACACTTAGCTGCCCCTTGGTGTGAGGGCTCCCTTGTGTCTATCCCATGCATTCTTGAATCCTACTACTGTGTTGGCCCCCATCGCCTAGGGGGGCAGGCTGTTTCAGACATCTACCACTCTCTCTCTCTGAAGAAAAACTTCCTGGCATTGGTAGAGAACCTCCCTCCTTGCAGCCTTTGATCATGTCCCCTAGTTCTGCTGCCCTTTTTGAAGTGAAAACGTTCCTGTGTCTGTACTTTGTTTATGCCTTTTATGTATTTGAATGTTTCGATCATGTCTCTTCTCTTCCTCCTCTGTTCCAGGGGTACATGTTTAGTTCCCGCAGTCTTTCCCTGCAGGACATCTCCTGCAAACCCTGAATCATTTTTGTCACCTTTCTCTGCACTGTTTTCACCTAGTCGATATCTTTTTTTGAGGTGAGGCCTCCGGAATTGAACACTGTACTCCAGGTGAGGCCTGACCAGTGATCTGTACAGCGGCAAGACCACCTCTGTCCTCCTGCTCATGATTCCCCTCCCACTGCATCACAGCATTCCACTGGCTTTAAGTGCTGCCTTCTTGCACAGTTTTCCCACTTTTAAGTTGTCTCGTTACTTATTTATTTATATCTCGGATTACAATACCTTTGAACCAGAGGCTCTTTCACAAAGGTTCCATGTTGGAAAAACGTATGAATATAATGGCATATAAAAACAATAATTCTGACATACAATTCGATAACAAGATAAGTACAATTGAGGCAGAGTAGAATACCGTCATGTCTGTACATTCAGAAGAATAGCCTAAGTGCACTAAAACATAGTAAAACAAAGACGGGGGATGAACATGGAGGTGTGGAGACTTATTCATACATTCTGCAAAACATAATCAATAAAAAGATCAAGAAATAGTAAGGAAACGATGCTGCCAGAGGTAGGCGTGTTAGAGGGCGGGGTGAGATGTACAGTATGATAGGAGAGGGAGAAACAACGAACACTTACGGGGGGGGTGGGAAGTAGGGGAGAGAGTGCAGGCATGATGGGGGTAGGTAGAGTGAGACCATAGTGAATACCATAGGGGAGTGGGGGGTAGAGGAGGGGTTGATGGGGCAGGGTAGTGGTGGTGGGAGCGGTATCAAGAGTAGGTGGGTGAAAGGGAAGGGAGGTAGTGAGAGGTAGTGAGAGGTATGAGGGAGTGGGGGAGAAGTGAGCGAAACGGGAGGGGAGAGGGGTGTTAAGGGGGGGTCGGGAAGGAGAGAGACGGTGCCACGTAGGGAGAGGAGCGACTTATAGTCAGCATTCACAGCTACTAAGTGCAGAGAGATGTTTCCTTAAGATTACATTTTAAAGGGCCAATCCTGGACTCTTCCTGAATACTAGTGGGGAGGTTATTTAGCCAGCAGGGTGCAATGTATGAAAAGCAATGCTGTACCTGGGAGGTGTGGCAAAAAGGAACCTTATTTATTTAGCTTTTGTTAACCAGGTAAGTACACTAGACAAAACACATGCCTATTTTCGGGTACGACCCAGGAGAGTACAGGAAATTAAAAGAACGTACAGAGTACAAATTGAAGCAAGGCATGTGCACTGAAGTCAGGAGAAGCATAGCATGCATAGTAGGATAACTGAGGTTATAACAGTAGACATTGTCAAATGTGAAACAGTACAGGGTTTCTAAAGCAATATATACATATATACAGGATTGACACACTTTACACAGGGCCACACCCGGGAGAGCAGGCAACAACAGCAGTGCCGGAGCCAAGTACATGAGATGATGTGCTCAAGTACAGTGGAGGGACCAGGGTACTCGGGGAGATCTGTGACAGTCACATACTGAGGAGAGCTTCAGATGTGTCCATAGGGAGGATCGTAGACACGCCTGGGAGGGGGAGGACCTGACCTGGACAGGAAAAGAGTTCCATAATCTCAGGGCACAGGATGCAAAATCCCTGTCCCCCATTTGGGTATGTGACACAGGAACCTTAAGGATGGCAGGGCACAGTGACCTTAGGGAGTATGCAGTGGGGGCAGCAGGCACGAGGAGCTCCGCCAATTCGGGGGGGGGGGTGCCAGTGCCTAGGACCTTGCCCGTGAAGCAGCCCAAGACAAAGTTCATGTGGCTGGATGGGGAAAGCCAGTTTAGCTTGCTATACAGATCACAATGGTGAGTAAGACGAGGGTCTGCAAGAGCAAAATGGCAGATGATGTTGTTGTAAGCTACAGTCCACCTAGTGAGGTGGACCTTGGTAGTACGGGCAAACAGAAGGAGTCCATAACATAGAGATGGAAGAAACACAACTCTGGCCAATGCAAGGCGAGTAGCCGAGGTGAGATTATTCTTCGCCCTGTAAGCCAGACTCATTTTCCAGTTAACAGCTTGAGACACGTTGTGGATGTGGCGCTCAAGGTCGAGCTGGGGGTCAAGTGTAACCCCAAGGTATTTGACAGAGACAGTGCTGAGAACGGGAACACCATCAATACCCAAGATGGATGGAGGGACTGGGGAGGCCTTTAACTTAGCCTGGGATCCAAGCAGCATGGCCTGAGTCTTTCTAAGATTAAGGACCAGCTTGTGGGACACTATCCAGGATTGGATACTCATGAAAACTTCACTCAATTGGTGGTTAATGACCCCAATATCCCTGGCATGAGTGAGTATAACAAGGTCATCAGCATACAGGATTGCCTTGCAAGAGGCAACTGAGGAGGGAAGGTTATTGATGAATATGGAGAAAAGTAGGGGTCCGAGGACTGACCCCTGGGGAACCCCTGAGGACACCACAGCGGCATCCGAGAGTTATTGATCACCAGTTTAGACATGCCCTGAGTTTGGTGGATGTTAGATGTAGAAATTAGATATTTCTGAGCGACGGGGGGTAGTCTGGCCAAGACTGATTTGATGTTTTTTTTTTGTTTGTTTGTTTTTTTGCCAGAAGGCAGGTCTGATAGGGGATTCTGCCCTTCAGGTTTAACCAGCTGATCCGTGTATACAGACTGCAAGTATGCGGTAGCCTGTGAACTCCAGTAATCAACCTGCATGCCTTTTTGAGTACTGTTCAGATCCTTTTGAGTGGCTGCTCTGTAAACAACTAAGCCGTAGTCAATGATAAATAGCAGTGAACTAGTTATAGCAGTCCAGAGCACATATGGAACCATGCAGTGCCTGTAGAACAGTCCTATCCTGGTATTAACTGCCCTTGCAACAAGGTCAGCATGCAGACTATAGGAGAGGGAAGCATCCAGTGTGATCCCAAAGTACTAGAAATTTGGGACTTGTTCAAGCGGTGAGCCGTCATTGTTTAGTATGGTTAGTTTGTGTGAGTACCTGTTGTGTGGGCTAAAGAAGAGCATGATCTTGGTCTTGTAATTTATTAGCAACTTATGGTTTTTAAACCAAGCTACAATGTCAGAGAAACTAACCTGGAGCTGTGTTTCAAGTGGGAGTGGGTCAGGTAGACTGGTACAAATGACGGCATCATCTGCATATAGCAGCATATTATTGGAGCATGCTATGAGGAGGTTATTAAGGCAAGACATATTTTATTTTTATGGCGCCCAATCCTGGGGGCTCTGGGTACCTCACAGAATAAATTAAACAGACAGTGCAAAATTAAAATCGACATAATACAAAAAGATAATTAAAAATAAACAATCCTGAAATTTTTTTTTCTGCTTGCTATTTATGCTCCTCCCCTGCCCCCTAGACTCCGTCGCCTCGGGAGTCACTAATTGCGTCTGCCCCAGTCTCGTCCTACCTGCATCGCAGTATTCCCTCCATGTAGCCTTGGATTGCCCCCTGGGCGGAGACAGGGATGGGGCGCCTACACCCCTGAACTATATATTTTCGTCAGGGCTCCAGACCGGGGCAAGCAGGCTATGGGGTCTGCGCTAGAGTCCTCTGTCTTCCAGGAGCCTAGATTTCCCGGTGTTCTTGTGTTGACATGCGTCCCGATTTCAAGGCCCTTCCCTGCCAACATCCACCATACACTTACCCCACGTTATGAGACAGGGAACTTGCTGAGCCCCTGGCCTCCGCCAGAGGACAGTCAAGCTCCAACCCTTAGGGATCCTCCCTCCCAGGAAAGCTGTCCTCCGGACACTCAATCCTGTCCTTCCCCTGCCGCCCCCTGGCGGTCCAGGCTCGTTCCTGAACCCGGGTCACCGGTGTAGTGCGAGGTGTGGCATCCAGCGCCTCAACCATCGGCGCCACCGGGCTGGCCCAGTGATGAAATTCTAGCAATAAAATAGAACAGCTAAGTTCTACTATTAGATTGTAGACTACAAGGCGCAGGGTCGGTGAGTAGCAGTTACATAGCCGCTTCAGGGAAGACCTGTAGGAACAGATAGGACTTCAGCCCCTTTCTTAAAGCCCTCAGCTCTCTGAGCTCCTCTGACACTAGCTGGAAACGAATTCCATAGGGAAGAGCCGGTGACACCAAAAGCGCGGTAACCTGAGATTTTAAGCCTAACCCTAGGAATGTCAAGGAGCCCTCTAGTTGAGGACCGGCGGAGGGAGTGGGCTGAAGTTGCAAGCAAAAGGAGCTCAGTCAGGTAACTAGGGCCCAGCCTGCATAGGGCCTTAAAGATGAGCAAGCCCACCTTGATGATGACCCTCCACTGGACCAGCAGCCAGTGCACAGCTCGCAGGACAGGGGCCACATGACTGGACCTAGGAAGGCCAGTCAGTAACCTCGCCACTGTGTTCTGCACCTGCTGCAGCTGGCAGAAAGTCCCTCCAGTGACCCCGAGGTATAGAGAGTTGCAATAATCAAGTCTTGAAGTAACAAATGCGTGTACTAGCGTTGGGAGGTCCTCAGGTGGAACTAGGTGTAATCCTGGCAATGTTCCCGAAGAATGAGGAAGAGGCTTAAAAGTAATAGGCCCAAGATCGAGCCTTGGGGGACACCGGGTAACGCTTGCCTGCTATCAGATAAACTGGCACGTATTTTGACTCATTGGGACCTACTTCCAAGGTAACTACAAAACCACCCAACTTCATCATTTGATAGGCCAGTCTTTCGGATGGTGTTTTAAGAGGAGAGTGTGGTTAACCAAGGAGGCAGTATAGTGCAGTGGTCTAAGGCTCTGAGCTGCAAATCTGGTGACATCCAGCAGACCAGACCTGGGTTTGAATCCCACAGCTTCCACTTGCATACTGTGAGACCCTGAGCAAGTCACTTAACCTCCTTGTGCTCCCAGGTTGCTCCTGTAAAAAAAGCTTTCAGCTTAGTGTGCTATACCTGGTTAATCAACCAAATAAAAAAAAAAAAAAACATGTCAAAAGCTTTTGTGAGGTCGATATAAATCTCCCCCACAAGCTGCTCTCGGTCAATGCCATTATGTGTAAAGGAGGTGTACTCAAGCAAGGCAGTGGTGGTGCTATGTGCCTGTAGTGAGCACTGGATTTGGTACTTCTCTAGGTACTCGTTTAGTTGATCTGCCACAATACATTCAAGCGCCTTCGAGAGGAGGGAAGGATTGAGATTGGGCGATAATTAGTGTGCTGGACATGGTCACCACTTTTGTGTACTGGCATAACCACGGCTGCTTTCCACCACTGGGGGAACTGGCCGCGGCATAGTGACTTTAATAGATTTGTGGGAGGTGTTAGGACTTTGTCAATGGTTTGACTAATGAGCTTAAGGTCTAATGAGTCACTACTAAACCTAGACTTTCCAAGCACCTTTAGCAGGAACATTTTAGCCTCCATCCGGGAGACTGTCTTAAAGTGGAAAGGGGGATGACCTAGAAGGGTGTCACAACTCCCAGTGTCATTTGAGTTGTCTGGTACTTTGGGGAAGTATACCACTCAAGTCAGGAAGGCCAAGTTGAAAGTGTTGGCAATGAGCTTGGCGTCCTTGATGACTACCCCATTTAGCTCCAGCATGGAGGGGGATGACTTATTGGAATGGCCCCTAATGTCTTTGATGTTACTCCAGAATTGCCTGCTATTCCCCTAGGAAATTGTGAGCTCCTCTTTGAAGTGGTTGATTTTCGCAAGGCGGACCTCCCTGGTACAGACATTCCTAGCAGCTTTGTATTGCTACAGGTCAGCTTGCTTGCCACTGGTCTGAGCAGGATGCCAGAGGTTGACCATGAGATTTAAGAGGGTTGGGGTAATCCAAGGATTGACAAAGTCCTCCACCTTCCGCTTTTTTACAAATGCAAAGTTATCATGGATTATGTTGAATTTAGCGATGAAATATTCTAGGGATTGGTTTACATTTTGAGCTGCATCAATAGGGGTCCAGTCTGTTTGTAACAGGGAAGCCTTGAGATGTTTGAGCTACCCAGGCTTTAGGACACGATGTGTTACCGTTTTTTCTGGGTAGTTTAGGAGCTTTGCTCGACCAGGGGCAAAGGACCGATGTCTGGGAGATTATGATTCCCAGATCACGCTCCTGGTTGGAGGCAGCTATTCTTTCCCCTCCTAAGTAATATGCGTTCTTTGGATATCTTTTACCTATGTGCATAACTTTGCACTTTTTGGTGTCGAATGTCAGTTGCCATGCTCCAGACCATTTTTCAAGTTTTTTGAGGTCAGTTTGATTTTTCCCGCTCCCTCTGTGGTGTCAACCCTGTTACATATCTTGGTGTCATCTTATTACATAACCAGACCCAACACATATTGTGCCTCTTGTTTAGGTCTTTCATTGACCAACTCTTAGGGTCACAATAATCTTAGACTGGATTCTTTTGACTTGTGGTTATATTGGCTTGTACAGTACCTATCTAACCTGCTGTGCCCTTATGTTCCTGGAAGCTGTCTTTGTTTCCGTGAAGTTAGCCTTTTGGTGTTCTCTATAGCTAGTTAAAATCAAGTTGGGTTGGACCAGTTGCAGCTCTGTCCTTGTAACATTAATTGCAGTATGACCTGAGGAAGGGATTCCCTACCTGTCCTCAGTTCTTGTGAATAAAAGTCGTTATTCCAAAATGGACTGATAAATGAGCAGTAAGACGATGGGTTGTGCAATGTGATGAGATAACTGCATGCCTGGGGGGTGTGGTAAGACACGAGGCCCCTGAAGTGTGGTTATTTCAGCACAGTGCTCACCCTTGGAGTGTCTTATTGCACTTATGTTTCCTTAAAATATGTAAAGGAATTTTGAAAATGTTGTTTTTATTTATTTATTGATTCTAGAATTACAAGCATCTTTTCGTTATAAGGTCATTTACAGAGGTTCCACGTCAGGTCAAAATGATGTTAACATATGTAAACATTGAAAACTGTACTTGCGTTATATGTTAAAGAGATACTGTAGAACTTGAAATCTTCACTGTAAAAAAAAAAATGCTCACTATATTCGCTGGAGACTCTTTTTCAGCGAAATAATTTTTACAGCAAAGTTTAATTGCATTGTAATGACATATAACATCACCAGCCACCAGCTTATCAACAACACGCCTACGTGTCCTGCATGTATGTAACTAGGAAGGATGTCGCCACCATTTACTTTATTCTACTTTGAATGCACAGTAGTTGCCAATGGAGGGACGGAGGGAGTAATGTCCGTTTACTGGATTCGTTACCGAGAACCACGTGGTTGGTCAGTTTCACTTCCGTGTTACCGGCGAAAACGTTTGGCGTGTCTGTCATGTTTGGTTGGAAATACAACAAAGAAAGCAAATGGTAAGGTGAAGCAAACTCTTTATTGGAAACTATTGTGTGCAGTAAGTAAAAATTCCGAAATGTGATTCTCGATCAGACACAGTCCCACATATGAAGCTTTTGCTGCTTCTTTCAGTTATTCGTCATCTGTGCCAGGATCCGGGAAAAAAAAAAAAAAAGTACATTTAAGCTAAAATTCAGTGTGATTCATGACTAAGTTTTGCTTTGGTATAAAAGGCTGACCATTTAGACATTCAGAGTGTGCATGTAGGATTCCGGCTTGCTCGAAGCCCCTCTTGCAGTCCTCAGACCGAGCCGCAAGTTTCATAATGCTTGCCACCAACCATTGTGCATGCCTATTTTTTATACTCGTCGTGCGGAGGTCAATGTTAAATTTTGTTTCTGGCTCACATTGTGTCATTTTGGCCGCCACCTCACCCGCATACCAGTCTGTAAAACTAAGTTTTAACTCATCTTTCAGAATCTTGTTTACTGAAATGTCTAGTGGGTGAAGAAGGTCGGTGCAGGATGCAGGTACAAACACTGACACAATGTTGTGTTTGTCAAAAGCCTCGATGACATCAGGAGTAGTGTGACCACGGAATAAATCCAGTATTAGCAGGGTCCTCAGAACAGTCAGTAGCTGAAATTTTGTTTTTATAGCTTGCACATAGGGAATGATGACACCTTCGATGTACTGCACTGTTGTTTGTGAGTTGGCCCAGTGGTTTTCACTATGAGTCACCTGCCAATCAGAGGGGAATTTGTATGAAGGGTGGCACTGGTCGGTTTTGCCAGGGTAGATGATCTGAGGGGGCAAGTAGTGGCCAGACAAAGTACAGCACAGGACTACAGTAATCTGATGTTTATCACCCAATCCTGCCACTTCGATTTGCTTTTTCCCCACCTTCTCCATAGTCCACTCTGAGCATGGCATCAAGTTAACACCAGTTTCGTCAAGATTTAAAACTAGCTCTGGTGGAATTAGCTCTTGCTGATCTGCAGTGGCAGTTCTGCCTAAGAAAGCCTTTTTCAGGGCATCAAAATCAGTTGGTGTTTTCCGGGCAGCCTTAGTGCCCTTCCTCTTACTGAAGCCCATTCTATTCAGAAACAGCCATGACCACTGTCTTGAAAATGTCAAAGTACCACCATTCTCTACCAGTAATTCAGGGCTTTTGGCCTTTACAATGCCAGTAGCAATGGCAATTAAGAGCCTGCCATTAATCACAGCACCTTTGGCTCGCAAAGTCTTTACAAGACTTTTTAATTCACCTTCAGTGTCTGCCATTAGTAGACGGGGACGCCCTCTGGGTTTTATTAGGAGCTCCTTGCACAGTTTGTCAGGGTCTGGTGTATCTGTCAACTTTAGTTTGTCATCACGCTTAAATGTACGCACTGTGCTTTCATTGATTTTCTGATGATACTTGCCTTCATAGTACCTGACTGCATTCATGACACCTTGTTCTGCGGAATATTTCCCAATTTCAAGTCGGACTTCTGGAGGATAAACAACATAGTGTGATCTACGTTTCTTGGCAGGTGGAGACGCAGCAGCTAGCTCTTTGGTAACAGCCTCTGCCATTAGATTTGAGATGCCAGCAGTGACAGATAGAACATCGGCATCCAAATTGTCAGTCTGTAGGGCTGAGAAACCATGCTTACTAGCAGGTCTCCGAGGTGAGTTTAACCACTTCACTAGAGACATCCTTCAACGTTGACAATCCATGGAATCAAAGACCGTGCTGCGCGATGTTGTATTGGTGCGATCAGCTGATTGGTCTCTTGAGCACGATATAAACTTTGCGTGAATATTTCTAGTTCTACAGTACTGTCAACCCCTTTCAGCCTCAAATTGTCCTTTGTTTAAAAAACCCAACAGTGTATGATTGCTCACATTCTGTAGAATTTGCTGATGTAGCTGGTAATTTGATTCTGCTTCCTTTTTTCTTTTTAGAAATAAAAAACAGACTGCTCACCATACTGGGGTTACCACACAGAAAGGTATTTGTTTATATTCCTTGATCAACTCCCACTGCATCTTTCCTGGACTTTGGAAAACGCCCTCACCATAGTTCAGACACCCAGGATGCAGTGGGAGGAAACAAGACCGTTGCATCATGAGTGACTGCACTGTGTGGAGGTTTTGCTAGCGTTCACTAAGTATTCAGTAAGAGTAGCTCAAGGGTCTGAAACAAAGCAAGGGTAGATATAATTACACTATTACCATGCATTTCAGTTCTACTGGAAAAGAGGCAGATAAATCAACCAGCAATTTCCTTGAATTTTAAAGAAGGTAAGCAGTCATTAAATGTGGATTTGCGACTAGAAATGATTTACTGCAAAAAGGGTTGACAGTGCTCCTTTAAAGGTAATATGTATAATAGCTGTTCTGCCTGCTAGAACTAGATGGTATTTTAGTTTTGCTTTAGGAAGTTTGCTCCACATTTATACTTTTGCTGACTTGTGCAGTTTTGAATACAAAATCACTGAATAAAAGATGATGTGCCATGATTTTTGTGTACTTCATTTTTCTTTACTCTTGTGCCTTTTTAAGACTGTGTATGAAGTTTGGAAACTGTGCTGTCTGCTGTGAATGTTGAAGTGCCGTTTCCTTTCCACCCTCCCCCCAGCCTTCATGCTTGTGTGCTCGCTCAGTGTAGCATTGTTGTGTAACCAAGGAGAGGGAAAAGACGAAATGGTGAGAAAAAAGCCTTTTAAATTGATTATTTAGTGTTGTGAAAGTCCATGCTGTAGTGGTGTTTTATTTCACACCTGCCTCCACCCCCCCGCACCCTGGTTGTTGCCCACTCACTTGTTCACTGAAGTGGGACAAGTCAGACTGGTGAGAAGAAATTAGCATTTGTTTTTTAATTTCAATTTCAAATTGTACTACTGAGAGGTTCGGAAGTTGCGATGTGTGCTGAGAGGTGGCTGGTTGTGAATGCTGTTGTACTGTTTCTATAGCGTCTGCTTGCTCACCAGCTCGCTCATTGCCTTGTGACTTGAAAACATGGAACAGTCAGAAGAGAGTGAGTTTTTTTCCATTAAATATTGGTTGCTGTACTGAGAAGACAGCTGCAAGTGCCAAGATGGAACACGTTGCTGCCGTAGTCGAGTTGCCGTTCAAATGGCGTGGGCAAGTACAACTGAAGAATACTCTGATTTTTTGCAGATACTTCTGTTCTGTAGTAGTGGGTTGGGGGAGGGGGGAGTATGCATGGCTGAATGCAGCAGCTAACCTGAATGGAAAGACAGACTGAAGTTAAAAGAAAAAAATAAATGTAACTGACCAAAGTATTAATGTGTAGATGTTGTGTTATGGGTTTGGCTGTGTTTCTTCCTGTGGTGAGATGGGAAAAGGAAGTCATGGGTGGTGATTTTAGGCACATGTTTGTTTTCCACTGTAGGATGTGTTGAGTAAGAAAAACAGGCTACCAAGCATTTTTTTTTTTATTCTGTGCTTACGTAGTGATTTCTGATGAAGTTAAATACCTGGATGACCACACATTGTGCTAAGTTAATGCATGGTCAGGTGACTGGTTCTAGCCAATAAGGATTTGAGGATGTGTGCGCCCATTTTATAAAGAGGTCCCATCTGCCTGGATTGGTGGTAGTTCAGGTGGATGTTAAAGATCCCATGGCACTTATCGAAAAGAGTAGGGGAATTTCCCCGGTGTCCTGGCCACATTTCCCTCATTCACTGAAAATACCACCAACAGCTTAATCTGGTTCAAGGTCAGTTGGCATTCATCTGTATCTGTCTCCCCCGGGTTGTGCCTGAAAATAGGCAGGATTTGTCTAGTGCACTTACCTGTCAACTAAAATGAAAATAAAAAAATACAAAATAAAATAATTGTAAATTGTATCGGTTTGTGATGAGTATTGGTTTACCAAAGCTCGTAAGTCTTCAGACATCTGCCAATCTTTGCTTCTATCTAAGGAGAAAGGTGCTTTGGAAAATTAGCTTTTAGAGTGGAATGCTGTGTATACGTTTCTGTATAGTGACTGCAGTATTTTGTATAGCTTTTATGGGAAATATATCACAGTATAAGAAATAAGATTCAGAAGCACATAAAAAAAAAAATTACAGCCAAAATGACATACAGAAGTTTTAACATTTCATTTTGTTTATGTTCTGCATAGTGGAGTAATTATTTGTTCTTTCTTTCTTTACCAGAGATTCAAAAGCCTTCTGATTCAGGAGCTGAGCAAAGTTTTTCCAGAAGATATGGCTAAATACAGAGCAACCAGGGAAGAGGACCAACCGCCCACATAGTAGACCTTCCCACTAGCCCTGTGTGAAAATGAATAGCCTACATACTCATTAGAAAGGTGTTTAGCATGGCTGCTTCCATAGAACCACAACGTGAAATGAAGAACACGGCTGCAAGTGGTCTAATCCTACACGCATTTTCATCTGAAAGAGACCCTCAGTTTGCCAAAAACATTTTTTTGTATTTCTGCCTGGGGGATTTATCAACAAGCTTGGTAACAACTGACAAAAAAGCATCTTAAAGCTAATTGAACAGTGATGTTTTTGCCGATGAAGGCTGGCAAACTGTTTTGATGGGAATACAGGTTGTGCTCCCTATAAGACACACCTGTTGTCCCCTGTTTGGTGCTCTGGGTTATATAAGATGGCAGTAACCTAGATATTGGAGCAAAAGATGAGTAAAGACTTATTTCTGTCAACTTTAATACTTTAAAGACTTTCAGTGCCAGTTTTATGTGAAACTTTGAAATCAAGATTGTGCTGTGGTTTGTAGTTGCTGATCAAGTAATGGCTGTCACATTTTATACATTTCTCTTCAGTATTGACATTTGTAATAAACTCTCTTGTCACAAGATCATGCCTTATATTTAAAGTTCTAAAAATACTGTTATTTTTTTGTTAGCTTGTACCACGTGACAGTGGAATAAAAGAGCACATACGTATTCTGAGGTATTTTTTCAGCACTCTAATCTGACAGCCAAACCTCAGGACACAAACAGAATCACTACACCAGACCCACAGCTGACACTTATAAAAACTCAATAGTTCTGTATCAGTATATTTGTCTTTCAGAACTTCTCTTGATGGACTGTGGGTCCTTTTGTGCCTTTAAAAATTCTCTGTCTCAGTACCACTCTGTCAGAGTATCTCTCAGTACAGTACTTCTAGCCGTTGCAGATACTCTCCTTCCTCTCTGATTTAGAAAGGATCTTAGGAAGTAGTTCTTCATGGAGAAGGTAGTGGAGAAGTGGAATAAACTGCTGAGTGGAGTTGCCTGTGCTAGTTCAGTGGTGGGATTCGGCATGGGTGCGATAGACATATGGGGCTAGTATGAACCTTAGGAAAGGGAGGGATGGAAAGGGAGGTTTGAATGCCTGCTAGGCCCATCCTTTCCAGCAATAGATTGGCCGCAAGACATTTTTGTGCCATCCACTGCTATGTTTCTTTGTCTCACAATCTGCCTGCTTTCTCTGTCTTGCTCTTATTTGCGCTCTCACACTCATTCACTCTCATGTGGAGCTAAAGCTGCAGCAGCACAGGTGGGTTTTAGTTTATCAGCCAACATGAGTTGCCAAAGCCTGGGATGGCATAGAAAGGACCCAGCTGGAGTTACTTGACAGTGCCTAGTTTTGGGGATACACAACCTTTTAGTGCAACTCGACTGTTTTATAAACTATTGGCCTTTACTGGAGAACCAGTAATAAAATATGTAACGGGTTATAAAATATGGAAGTGTGTCGTACCTATGAACAGAGTTTCACTCTCTGTGCCCTGCAACTCCCAGATAATCCCAGGAGAGAACATCTGGTTCCAAAACTACAGGCCTAGAAAATGCTACTCTCTCACTGCAGCAGCCCGAGATGAAAGCCAAGAATCAGGTCTTGCAACACACTCTCACAATGTTGACACTTTGATGGAACTGATTCTCTTTCCCGCCAACTGAGACTCACAGTTCGGCTAACTTAGCAGCCGTCAAAAGAATGTAATACATAGATTTCACAGGGTCAGCAGGAGTTATCCACTAACGGGTCAGTCCACAAAGGTAGCTGAGATGCATTCGTGTTGTGTATTCTGGCCATGGCACTTTGACCCCGATACCTCTCCACACTGGACGGCATCCTTAGTCCCTAGTCTCTGCACTCAGCACTGTGGAGCCACACAGTGAGGCATGGGCAGGAAGGAGCGGGAGCAGTACATGACAGGATATGGCAAAGAACACTGGCCAGTGATGCTCCCAGCCAGTCACTGTGGTCCCTAGGGCTGGGGGCTAGAGGAGAGAGGCAGTGAGGCCCAGAATTCTGTTATGCAGCTCAGTGGAGGGGGCATGCAGCTTCTACTGCAGGTCCTAGGGAGAGGTAACAACCACCCCCTCTAACAGCCCTCCGTACAGTGGAATTTTCCTTCAGAATCAGGTTCATAGCTGCCCATACCCCCTGACTGACCCTGCCTGCCTGCTTAGCCAGGCATGCGTGCCAAGGATCAGGTGTGGAGTGGGCAAGCTGTAGGATTGTGGATGCTGTGGATTGCCCAGAATGTGCATATCTTGCACATTGGGGGCATACCACAGCTTCTCCAGGCCCTCTGCACGTGTGGAGGGGCTAGGAATCTTTTATGGATTGGGCCCTAAAAGCTTAAAGATGTTCCCTGGGGTTTCAAATTCCCATTTTTCTGATGCACCCGAAAAAGTTTTCAAGGCTGTTTACTGGCACAAATGCATCCTTAATTATAACGTGGTGTAAGGAAACTGAAAATGCCAATTGGTCAAGCAGCATAACATGACTGTGGATTAACTGACAGTAAACGCACAGTTGTGAGTTTCCCTACTGCAAAATCCTGGGGCTGAGCAGAACTTGTTATCTTGGAGCAAAATGAAATGAGAAAGGTAGCCATTGAATGGGAGGGAAAGCGAGCAGTAGCGGGAGAGGGGGACATGACCGTGACTGTTGAATAACTGTGGTGTAAAACAATGTAGCCATTATCCCTATTGAGAATGTCCTGCGAGACAGAGCCAGTAACAATGTTGTTTCCACTCCTGTCCCCTCATACAGCATATACCCCCATGGGTTAAGTGGTGTCAGGGACAGTGGCAGGGTTGTTTCCTATCTCTGCTTTGTCTTCACCCTCCACAAGCAGGCACAGTGCTGCAGCCTGTCCAGAACTGCATTCAGAGGTCCTGACAGTGTGTCCTTGGTGCCCCCCCGATGATGTCCACTCCCCATGCTCCAGTCAGCAGAGTGAGAGACTGAATGTCCCGAGAGACAGAGCCAACAACAATGTTGTTTCCCCTCCTGTCCCCTCACACAGAATTTACCCCTGTGGATTAAGTGGTGTCAGTGTCAGGACTGTGTTTCCTATCTCTGCTCTGCTTTGTCTTCACCCTCCACAAGCAGGCACAGTGCTGCAGCTTGTCCCAAGCTGCAGTCTGAGGTCCTGACAGCATGTCCTTTGGGGGGCCCTCTGTGACTATGTCTGCTCCCAGTGATTTGGTCAGCAGAGTGAGAAATCAAGAGTCTTGTGTCAGTGGTGTCGCTGTGATTCCCCGTTCACTCCGTTCTGTGCCATGCAGCATCTGGGCTGGGTTTCCTATCTCTGCTTCACTTTGTCTTCACCCTCCACAAGCAGACACAGTGCTGTAGCTTGTCCCGAGCTGCAGTCTGAGGTCCTGACAGCATGTCCTTGGTGGGCCCTCCCCCCGGACGATGTCTGCTCCCCGTGCTCCAGTCAGCAGAGCGAGAGAACGAGAGTCTGGTTTCTACGGTGTTGCTGTGATTTCCCCTACCCCTCTGTTCTGTGCCATGCAGCAGAGACACACTGAGACACCGAAGCACAGCAAGAGAGACACTGAGAGCTACAAACACACAGTGTCCTCTCCGTGTCTCTCTACACCCATGCAGTGACTGAAACTTTCCCTGGCTGACTGCAGGACAGCAGAGCAAGAGAGACAGTGACAGCGAGAAAAATGACTGTGTCCTCTTCCCTGTCTCTCTCCCTCTTCAGTTTACAGCCATGCAATCAGTGAAACATTCCCTGTGTCTTCTGCACTTTGTACATTGGTACAGCACTTGTGTAGTGGAACTGCTTTGTGCCGTGGAGGAACACATAAATATTATTTATTTCATCCTGAAAAGTACATTTCTGTTTCTGTTAGCACAATCATTGTTAACTCATGTTATAAGTGCAATAACCCACGACAGGATATGGGGTTATTGACAGTTAATCCATACCTCGGGTGCTGTGAGGGTACTTGGCCTGTGGCCTCATGCCTCACGACACACCGGAGGTGTGGATTAATTGCCAATAACCCCATACTCTGTTGTGGGTTATAGTTTACATATATAGGCACATTATTAGAATAATTATTTATCCTATTATGTCCAGCTAAGAATGTAAACAGAATGGCAATGAGGAAATTTACTCCCACAATTGCAGCTGTTGGCATCATTCAAGGCGTTTTATGTACATGTCTGTCTTTGGTCGGTCTGTTTCTTATATATTAAAGTCCTTGTCATTCTGCATGTGCTTTTGAATTGTTTGAAAAGCTTTCCGGCAGGCTTTATTCTAATTTGGATTGTGCAATTACAATTGTCTTGAGCTGACCACCTCTAGAACTGCAGGTTTATGAGCAGATATAACCAAAAGAAGCCTGGAAACTCCTATAGTTCTTTCTTTTGTTATATTCACAGCCATATTCTACATCTGTCAAAGATGAGTTATGAAAGATTGAAATGGTTTCATGGATACAAAACATACAAATATTTCTCAGATTTTTGGGAATTTTGGTTCAAGAGGGTATGATACCATTGGGTAATTCTTTATTTTTTGCATTTCTAGAAAAAATGCAGCAGGCATCATGACAAATGTGTATCCTTGTTAAACTTGTTCTTTTACACTCATGTTGACACCTAAAACAGTGATGTTAAAACTGTATAAAACAATCTGACCCCTTACAGGGTTTTTTCCATGAAGAGGGATCAAGTCTCGCCATGTAACTTAAAAGCAAACATGGCAACCCATGTTTTTTGTTGTGGATTTTAATTGTTTAGATGACCATCATGTACTGGGAAAAAAATTATGAATTTGGCATGAGTTTGCTGAAACACCAGGGAATGTCCTTAAGAAAGAGGCTTGTGATTGATTATAGAGGAGTTGGTGAGTTATTAAATGCTAGATTTCTTTTTGTTTATAATAGATTCCTTGAAATGATGGTGTTAGAGGTTCAGTTTTATTTCGGCTTCTAGCTTGCAGTAAGTTCAAGATTAAGGGACAGTTCTAATGCACAAGTTAAAATGATTTTGCCCTTGAGCTCCAGTTCTAAGCAGGTGTACCCCAGAATTGTCCACAGGAATGCCTGAAGATCGCTGTTACACTGCAGATGGCAAGTTACAGAGGCTTTAAAGACTGATGTTTGATCACAGATACCATTTGAGGGCAAAATATTAGGCTGCAGTTGTTATCATTTAGGTGTATCAAAGCAGAAGACGCCCAATATATAGGCTTATTATCTTGCAGATAGCTGTCTGCTTAATATCAGTTGAGTTTTGTACCAGGAGCTTCCATGAGAAAATAAATCTCTTAACAGTTAGATTTTTTTTTTTTTAAGTTCACGAAGTACTCAGGGACCTTAGCACAGGCATTTTTAAAAATAAAATATATTTATACCGGCACAGAGGCTTGGGGGGCTGAGGCATCCGTGCCTTGCATCCTGCTAATGCTTGCAACCCGGGCCACTGGGGTCAGCCAGGAGGAGAGATCAGGCGTCGAGAGGACACCTATCCTCTCACGGGGAGGTGGGACTCAAGGGTCGGCGTTTCCATGACACCTAGCGGAGGCTGGGTGTGAGTATGCCGGGAGCCCTTACGCAAGAAGAGAGAGGTGGAGTTGCTGGCCAGCATGCTGTGGGCGGAAGCGTGCACAGCTCGGCCTTTGCTGACATTGCACTCTGCCCGGGGAACAATCAAAATGAGGAAATTCAAGGACCAGGCATGTCGGATGAAGACTGATCTCCCCGGGCTCCCCCCTCACAGTGGCTGGCATCCCCAGAAACTAGATCCTTAGGTGTATCATTGCCGCCCCCTGCCACAGAGGGTAAACAGTTGGGAAAGTGAGGGACAAGCCTAGCAGTGGCGGGGGTCAGGGCTGGGGGGCTGGTAGGAACTTGGGCCACTCAGGGCCCCAAGGGAGAAAAGAAATTAACGTAAAAAAAAGAAATATATTGAGAGTAAAAAGATCCTAACCAAATTAAACTTAGCACCTGTAAATCTGTGAAGACCAAGTCTCTCAGAAAGCCATTTGAAACCACTATTAATTAGTGATGCGGCAGCACTAGTGACTGTTTAAGTAAGTCTTTAAATTCTCTCCCTCGCTTGTGGTTGTGGAAACATTTGGAACTCTGACTTTGAAGCATGAACCAGTTTTATGGCCATAATGCAAGATCATGCAGTTCACTTTAGTAGTAAATCCTTACAGCTTTTGTGTTTTTAAATTGCCTAAGCTGTTATGTGATATGGGGGAGGAGGTTGATTCACTGCTATAAACCAGACAGCAGCAGTAGCAGACCCAGGGGTTCTTGATCAGGTAGAACAAAGGCAGGGGTGCCGAACGTCTGTTGTAGTAGTACATTCATGAGTCAAGTGTAGTGATACATGAAAGGTCTTCCTAAATCGGTCTTATCTTCCTAAATTAGACTTTTTTTTTTTTTTAACTGTGCTGCTGCTATAGTTTAAATGCTTGCAGGTTTACTAGGTGATAAAGAGAAAAGTAGGCAAGTTGCCCATCGAGATTGTCTCCCACTACTGGTGGGTGAATTTACTCCACCAATGACCTCGATGTTAGGTAGTGATCCAGCTCATTTTTAAACCCCAAGAAGGTTGTCTGGTTAACAGTGTTCCTTGGCAAATAATTCCATGCTCTCGCTGCTCTTATTACTTGGGCTACTTGGTTGTATAGGACAAAAGAAGGCTGGAAACCCATCGGGATTGTCCCCACACTGAGTGGGAAATTTACCGATGGAGATGGGGAACTAAACCATTTATCTCATCTTTTTTTAACTAGATTGAAGTTATTAGAATTGATAATATATTGTGGGAGAAGATTCCATGCTTTGGGAGCTCTAATATTGAAAAAGTCCCTTTTAGTAGAATTGGCCCAATCAACAAGTTGTTTATTGTGGAGTCTTGTTACTGTCAGTCTATTGGATAATGTTAAGCCACATTGATCCATCATATTAGGGGACTGGAGAATTTGTAAGTGAAATAATTTCTCCACTACGTCTCCTGTTGTAGAGTGAGAACAGACCTGTTTCTCTTAGTCTAGTTGGATAGTCTTTGTGGGAGAGTCTAGGAATCATTTTTGTTGCTCGCCTCTGCATTTTCTCAATCATTGCTTTGTCTCCTTTAAGGTCGGTGCTCCAAATTGGAGAGCCATGGTCCAGGTATAGCCTAACGTATGCTCTTTAGATTGGGACAAAGCACTGTTCAGTTCTTGAAACAAAAGTGCGCCTTATTTGCTTAAGTAGGCCATTTGCCAACTGTGAGGTTTTAATAATATGGTTGGAAGGTGTTAGTTTATTATTCACAAGAATTCCAAGGTCCCGCTCCCAAGTTGAGCTCTTGATTAAGGTGTTATTTAGAAAATAATTTGTGTTGGGATTTTTCTTCCCAAAGTATATGATGGAACACTTTTCTACATTGAACCTCATCTCGTTCTTCAATGCCCAGAGTTTTATTTTTTAAGGTCTTGTGATAGAGATAAAACGCCTTCAATATTGTTAACCTTGCCCCCAAGTTTGGTGTCATCAGCAAGTTTGGAGAGAATGTTGTTATCATTGATAACCATATTGCTGATGAAAATAATAAATAATAATGGCCCCAGTACAGATCCCTGTGTGACGCCACTACTCACAATTCTTGAGTTAGAAAGGGCTCTATTTTTCCAGACTTTCTGAGTCCTATTTGTTTGCCACATATTAACTCAGTTCACCAGGCAGGATGAGAATCCTTACTTAGTTTGTATTTATTAACTTGTTATGTGATACCATGTCAAAGGCTCGGCTATAGTCAAGTAGGATAACATCCATTGGGGGGTGCCCTCATCTAGTCCTTAGCTTATGTGTTTATAAAATGATATTAAATTAGTGGTGCACGTGTGCCCACTTTTTAAGCCATGCTGAGTAAAATCTGTACATTCTGTTTTTCTAAATATGATTTGATGAGACATTCCATTATTGTACATACTACAGATGTTAAACTTATAGGACGGTAGTTTTGAACATGAGATTTGCTGCCCTTTTTGAATATTGGAATCACAGTTGCCATTAACCAATCAGATGGGATGCTACCTTCAGACGAGGATTTGTTGAGTATAATGGCAAGAGGAAGTGCTGTGGCAGATGCTGTTCCAAGTAGCAGCCTGGGATGAATTTTTCTGGTCCTGGACTGGAGTTTTTTTCATTTTAAGTTCTTAATACATCTAGGACATCCTCTTCAGAGATGGCATAAGGAGTTGAAGATGGTTGTGCTGTTATAGGCCATGAGTTTGATAATTTTCTGAAAAGATGGAGCAGAAGAAGTTTCAGCATCTGACTCCAGAATGTTCCCTTCGTGAACCAAAGGACCTACTTTACTGTGCGTGCCCTTTTTCCTATTTATATAGGAGAATAGTGTTTTTTTCTGTCACGAGAGTGGGCAAGCTTGAACTCAGTCTTTTGTTTGGATTTTTTTGTCATATTTTTTAATATTGCTAGTGCATTTTTATATTGTCTATTAGTCTCATCACTAGGTGTAGTCTTAAGTTTTTTAAACCATTTTCCTTTAACTTTGAATGATAAAAGGCATCCTTAGGATGGCAGAGAAAGGGGAAATATTGCTGGTGGGGGACCCGAATATGCTAGATGTTAACTGGAGCACCTTTGCTGCAGCCACATCCAAGAGCAGGGCCATTGTCGATGCCCTACAGGGGGCATGCTTCAGACAGCTAGTGGTGGAACCCATTCGGGAGGGAGCAGTCTTAGACCTGGTACTCTCAAATGGGGACAGAGAGAGGATCTCGGATCTAGAAGTGGGTAGCCATCTGGGAACAAGTGACCACCAAACAGTGTGGTTCATGATAATCTCAGCTATGGAGTCAAGCCATACAAAAGTGAAGGTACTGGACTTCAGGAGGGCTGATTTTGTCAAAATGGGAGAGTGCCTCAGAAAAGCACTCGCAAACAGGCAAGAAGGAGGGGGTGCAGCAACAATGGGGAAACATCAAAACTGCCATCACAGAGGCAACGAGCCTTTGTGTGAAGCAAATAAATCAAAATGAAACAAAAAACCACTATGGTACTCAAAAGAGTTGGTGGGGAAGGTTAGGGAGAAAAATATATGATTCAGAAAGTATAATGAAACACAGAAGGACCAGGACACAGAACTGTACCAGTTAAAACAGAAGGAAGCGGGGAAGGCAATCAGAATAGCAAAGGTCCAAACCAAGGAAAAGATAGCCTACTCGGTCAAGAAGGGGGATATAACCTTTTATAGATACATTAGGGAGAAAAGAAAGACAAAGGGAGGGATACTGAGGCTGAATAAAGAGGAGGGTGGGTGGGCAGAGAGGGATAGTGAAAAAGTAGGGATACTGAATGAATACTTCTGCTCAGTATTCACAAAGGAAGGGGGGGGGTACCTAATCCAGTCTATAGAAACACTCTGGATAGGGGGTCGATATCAGTCCTTTCACAGAAGAAAGGGATCTGAAAGAACTCCTAAAACTGAAGGTGGACAAAGCAAAGGGGCCTGATGGGATTCACCCCAGAATTCTAAAAGAACTAAGGGGAGAACCAGTGGCGCCACTGACTCCCCTTTTTAACAAATCATGGGAGGATGTTGTGGTACCCAAGGACTGGAGGAGGGTGGATGCGATTTCCCTTCACAAAAGTGGGAGCAAGACAGAGGCAGGAAACTACAGACCTGTCAGTTTGACCTCAGTGGTAGGGAAAATGATGGAATCACTTCTGAAGGAAATAATTGTTGAGTACCTAGAGGCCAGTGGGACACAGGACCCAAGGCAGCATGGATTCACAGCAGGAAGGTCATGTCAGACAAATTTAATTGATTTCTTTGACTAGGTGACCAAAGTAGTAGACCAGGGAGGGGCTGTGGACATGGCCTACCTAAACTGTAGCAAGGCATTTGACACAGTCCCGCACAAAAGATTAATACATTAGCCAGCCTGGGAGTGGGTTCCAGGGTGGTCGCCTGGGTAAAACATTGGCTGGACAACAGGACACAGAGGATAATAGTAAACGGAATCCACAGAGAAGCAAGGGGAGTTACTAGGGGGCGTACCGCAGGGTTTAGTGTTTGTTCCAGTCCTTTTTAATGTCTTTATAAGTGGCATTGCAGAGGGACTGGAAGGAAAAGTATATCTCTCTGTAGACAACACAAAGATCTGCACCAAGGTTGATACACAAGGTGGGGTGGAAAGGATGAGAAGGGACTTGGCAAGGTTGGAAGAATGGTCAAATGTATGGCAGCTTAGATTCAATGCAAAGTAATGCACCTGGGAAACAAAACCCAGAGAAAGAGTACATGGGGGAGGAACACTGACAACAAAAATGGAAAGGGACCTGGGGGTAGTTATATCAGATGACCTAAAGGTGAGCAAGCAATGTGAAAAGGCAGTAAGGAGGGCTTGGGGAATACTGGGATGCATAGGGAGAGGCATCACTAGCAGAAAACAGGAAGTTGTTATCCCTCTGTACCGACAGTTGGTGAGACCCCATCTGGAGTACTGCGTGCAGTTCTAGAAACCTCATCTCTGCAAAGACGTAGACCGGGTGGAGGCTGTCCAGAGGAGGGCAACCAAAATGGTGCAGGGGCTGCACCAGAAGACATACAAAGAGAGACTAAAGGAGCTTAATATGTATACCCTCGAGGAAAGGAGGGAGAGGAGGGACATGATATAAACTTTCAAGTACCTCAAGGGAATCAACAAAGTCCAAGAGGGTAGCATCTTTCAGAAAAAGAGATGTGCAAGAACAAGGGGGCACTATTTGAAGATAGAGGGGGGCAAGGCTCAGAGGTAATGTGAGGAAGTATTTTTTCATGGAGAGGGTTGTGGATGCCTGGAACAACCTTCCTGAGGAGGTTGTGAAGTCAAAAACAGGGAACTCAAGAATGCATGTGACAGACATAAGGCAATTCTAGTGCGGGATAGGAGGAAGTAGGCTGTTGGTTAACTAGGATCTGCAGCTTATCCATTAGGTAGGGAAATGGGCAGACTAGGTGGGCCAAGCGGTCCTTATCTGCCATCAAATTCTGTGTTTTTTATTAAATTGTTTAACCATAAGGGGAGTTAACCTTTTTTTATGCATCTTTTTTTTTTGTTTTGTTATCTGGAACATGAGTGGTTTCAAGTTGTAAAATTATTGGAATTTTCCCATGATTGATCTGTAGTAAGGTTGGAAAGTATGATTTTTGGATAGTTTTAATTATGTTGGGAAAGTTAGCTTTATCGTGATTTTTAAATGACAAAAGATTAGTATCACTACTCTTATTGATTGCGATACTAAACTGGACAGAATTGTAATCACTGGAGCCTAGTGGTTTCTTTACTACTACCTATTGTGAAATAGTTGTTTCTTTTAGTGGTGTTTGCCCTAGGTATAAGGAGCTGCTTATTGTGGGACCTTAAATTAATTAATCTAGTAGAAAATGTCATCCCACATTGATCCATCAAGCCCGGAGTGTTCAGCATTTTGTATAGGAGAAGGAAGTCACCCCTATATCTTCTGCTTTGGCGATCAGATAGACCAGTTTCAAGGAGCCTGTCATATGTTTTATCCCATAGTCTGGGAACCAATTTGGTTACCCTTCTGTGAACTCAATCAGTGTTACGTCTGACTTCCAGAAGGAAGAACCATAGTCCAAGTATGGTCTAATGTATGTTCTACATAGGGGAATCATGCGTACCTCATTTCTTGAAATGAATGTACGCTGAATAGTTTTTAAAGTAGCAGTGCAACGAAAATAGTTTAAAATTTTTGCATAGAAATAATACTGAGGACCCGAGAAGGGTAAGAGTCCAGACAAAACTGCAAATGTACAGTACACAGCATAAGAAGCATCAAGAAAATCCAGATCAACAGTTCTGCCAATATTTTTCTTAGCCATTGCAGAAAGTTTGCTTTTTGGAATAACTTTTTTGGTTGCACTGCTGCTTTAACATTCCATTAGTAATGGCTACTGCTTTCTTACAGTAGTCACTTGAGGTTAGACAGTTGTTTACCATAATGCCTTGGTCCCTTTTTTTATTAACGGATTGTAGTGGAATTCCATTTAATTAACAGGGATAGAGTACAAGAGATTATTTTTTCCAAAGTGTAACACGTGACATTTGTCATGATTGAATGACATTTTATTTTGTTTTGCCCATTCCTCTGTTACTTTTAGATAATTTACTAGGGTAAAGTATTTTTCAGTAGTGTTTACCACTCCTCCCAACTTTGTATCATCAGCAAGCCTTGAGATGAAATTTCCTGGGCTAATACAGATATCGCTAATGAAGATACTGAAAAGGGTGGGGTCCAAGACAGAGCCCTGAGGGACCCCGCTATGAACTCTGTTTTCCCTGAAAGTTGGCCATTGACTCGCACGCATTGAGTTCGTAGGAGTAGCCAACTTTCCTCCCATCTAACTAAAAAAAAAACGAATGCCTATAGCAGCTAATATATTGACTAGGATGCCATGTGGAACGGTATCGAAGCTTTCTTAAAGTCGAGCAGGATCACATCCACTGAGGAGTTCTTAAATCTCACCTTTCAAGATATCTGCTGACTTAACCAGGTGCCTCTCTGCTCAGGGAGTCGGAGACCAGGCAAGAAGGGGGGGGGGGGAGAGCGTGATTGTAAATCACATTTGGCACAGAGCTCCAGTGAGTCTTCCCCTCATCAGCAGGAGCCATGACTGGCAAGGTTAAAAAGAAACCTGGAAGCTTTTTTTTTGTTGTTGTTGTTGTTAAAAGATAAGATGGAGGTGATGCGACTGCTTGGAGAGGTAGGGAGGTGTGGGAATTAGTGATAGTGGGAGTTAATCTGAAAGGGGTTTGGCATGGATGAGAAAGGCTGGGGAGAGGTAGGGACCACTATACACCATAGACATTGGGATCTTGCAGTAACACACCAAAAAGTTTGCAAATTAGCTTTAGGAAGGGGGATACCTTGTTTAAGAAAACTGATGAGATGGAGTCCCTGCTGTATGTGTGTGTGTGTGGGGGGAGGGGGGTTGTGTCATTGCTTGGAGAGAGTAGGAGGTGGTTGGGATCGATAGCAGAGGGTAATGAGATTAATCAGAATGAGGCATGCATGGAAAAGATCGATTAGAGCTGGGGAGAGGAAGGGGGTCCACTAGATGTCAGGGACATTGGAATAGGGAAGTGAAGTGCCAGACAGTTTGCAAAGTAGATCTGGTAAGAGGAGGTGTGTGTGTGTGTGTGTGTGTGTGTATATCTCATGCATAGCAATTATGTAATGAAACTCCACTGCGCAGTCAAACGGTGATTGTTATCAGATCTGGTGACGTACTTCCAGACCTTGCTATCTCTCCTGCAGTGCATCAGCATAGCTCTTGTTGTGCAGCCATGACAGTGGGTATTTTTAAGCATGAAAGAGAAGCCTTTATTTGTTATTGTAGCTGTATTTTTATGAAAGGAAAATAGTTCCTGTGAAAACAAAACAACATTAATGTTACCTGCCACTGTGATGTACTGTTAAACATTAAATTTCTTCTGGGTCCTGTGTAACAGGATATGTAGTGACTTTTCTTCTGGACTGTCTTGGATTTGGGCGTTGTTTATTTGTTGCTGTGATGTTGGGCCATGGTGTGAGTGCCTTCCTTTCAAAACTGTTTTCTTGCTGACTTTTGGCTCAGGATTTTCCTTGTTTTCCACCTTTCAACTGGTGACATCAGGTGGACAGTCAAATCTCATCCTTGCTACTTTCTCTGGCTACATTTTCAGAATTTGTGATGGTTGATGCTATTTCTTTAACTATTGGCACCATGAACTACCATTTTGGACTCAAATTATTTTTAACGGAGTGTTTGGGGGTTACAAATGTTTAGGTTAGGTTTTAGCCTGTAAAATAGATTTAAACTGGTTATGGGTGTGTGAGGTGTGACTGTCATTATTAAGTTGGTTGTTTTGGGTGTACGGTTGGATACTGTGTTGTGAGAGGGAATATGTAGCCTTTCTAAGGGATTTTATTCGTAATTTTGTGTTTGTAGCTAGGTGTTTTGCATCTACTGGACCCACTCCTATCCATTTCTTGGAGCAATTATAGCAGTTGCACCTTTTGGTGTCTCCCTCGCTGCAGGGAGTTGGGGATCTTCCATGGACACTGAATGTTTGCTCCAGTGGGGCGGGTAGGGTCAGGACTGTGGGATCTAGGGAGATGCCCTGTAAGTGGGCTTTGTCAAGAGAGGGATCCCCCATGCCTGTCCGCATTCCCAGGGCAGCTGTAATTTCTAGCAAATGGGTAGCCAAAGAGTCAGCCAACTCTGCTACTGTCCTTTGTAACACCAAATTGCTGAGGAATAAAACCGTGGTGATTGAGCCATTCATCGTGGACTGCTCAGCTGATCTGATTTGTATCATGGAGCCTTGCTTAGGGGGATAATTCTAGCTCTGTGCTAGAGATATTCATTCTTCTAAGTTATTCTGTGGTGCATTGCCCTAGGTGGGAGCGCAGGGGAGGTGGAGTGGCCATCTGCTTTGAGGCTTATGGTGTAATCCACAGGGGGTGACTGGTCATTTGAATGCATGGCAGTGAAAGGTAAGCCAGGTACAGGTTGCAAGATCATTCTCCTATACTGTCCTCCAGTGTATGGGTGTGAATTCTTGTAGAAACTGTAGTGCTTCATGCCTGACCTGGCTCACCTAGAATTCTTGTGTTGGGTGATTTCAACTCCTTGGTCGATGATGAAGCCTCTCTTTTTGACATACAGTTTTTTCTGGTTAATGACATCAGTGGATGTTGTACAGGCCATTTCCTCCAGGACTTACCAGCATGGCTATGCCTTGGGCCTAGTCTTCTTGTTGGGTCTTGACATTAGCAATATCAGGGTTGATCCAGTCGTTTGGTTGGATCATCATGCCATACAGTTCCTTTGCAAGGTCCCTGAATAGATTACTTCCTGGTGGTATAGTCAGTCACCACCCAGTTCAGAATTTAGAGCCTGAGAGTTTCCTTTTTTTATTTTGTTGTACTTTTTCCGTCGCTGGCCACCCGGTACCTCTGCCCGGTCCAGACCCCTGCATTCACTCTCATATTGGCCATGCCTCTTTGATACCCCCTGGCTTACCTCCCCAGGGTGGGGTTACAGCACCACCCCTGTAGTGCTGCAGACAGTGGGATAGGTCAAAGGGCTGGCCTGGAAGCTGATTAAAGCTTAGGGTGGGCTTCATCTAGGGCATCTGGCAGCATTTTTCCCCGGTGTGTGTGGGGATGGGGACATGCAATGACGACCAGCGTCTGCCTTGCCCCCCGAGCTGCTGGCATCGGCTAGGTGTCCATAGTGTGCCAAACATGCTACCTCCCTCAAGAAGGACAGAAGTCATGGAACGCTCAATCCTTCTCCCCCAGCTGGCCCTCCGATGTCCCAGGTCCGTTCCCGAACCCCAGTCGACAGCATTGCAGATAGGCAACCTGCACCAATGGGCCAGCCCCAGCCTGAGAGTTTCCTGGCCATACCAAACACTTTGGTCATGGAGATGTGCTCAGGGAGCCAAGTAAACCATGGATTGCTGTAAACGTGGCTCTTCACAGCTGCCTTTGACTATGTGGCAACATACCGTGCTCACCACTAGATTTCTCACCACAAGTCACAATTGTTCGATGACCTGAAGCAGTTAAAGACAAAGGGGTTGAGGTTTGAGTATTATAAAAATCCTAGCCACACTGTAGTTCTGCATCTCATATAAGGTTAATGCATTAACAGACATTTTGGCTCTGATCAGATCTTGTTTAACCAGCCAGTGTCTCATTTTGTAAGCACAATAGACCACTCAAGGTTATATTCAGTCAGGCCATTGTCCAACATGTACAGTGTATTTGAAATTGTAGAGTTTTTAAATTATTGTGAAACTTGCTTATTAAGAAAACTGCATATTAAGAATGTCATGATATAATGGGCATTTCCTGAAGAACTGACTGCAGTTTATTAAATAATGTGCAACAACCTGCATAGACAAACTGATACTAAGGATAAATGCTTTGGTCCTGAAGGTGACCTTAATAGACATGATTCACTGTTTGTGTTTTTTTGTTAATAAAGATTATGCAATGGGGTCTCAGAATCTAAAAATCTGATTGGCTAACTGGCACCTCCGAGCCGTTGAAAATTTTGACATTACCCATGGGAGAGGTGGCAGTCAGCCACATCTATAATGCCAAACTAAAGGAATCACTCCGATACCAACTGTAGTGAACCTCTCCAGCTGACCGCACCTGCCGCCACAGCGCAGTCACCAGAATGCTCATACACGCTTCGAACCATCCCCGTTTACAAGTCTCGATGGCTGAGAGGGACCTGGGGGTGGTGGTGGATGTCAAGATGAACAACTCTGAGACTTGTAGGAGGGCAGCAGCCAAGGCCAACAGGATGCTGGGATGCATCGCTAGGGGATCACCTCCAGAAGGAGAGTGATACTCCTTTGTATAACTGCTTGGTGAGGCCGCACCTTGAGTACTGCATGCAGTTTTGGAGGCCACATTTAAAGAGGACATTAACCTCCTGGAGGGGTCCAGAGGAGGGCAACCAAAATGATTTGGGGCTTGGGGGACAGGACCTATGAGGAGAGGCTCAAGAGCTAAATATGTACACATTGGAAGAGAGAAGGGACCAGGGGACATGATAGAGGTCTTCAGGTACATGAAGAGGGTAAATGGGGAGGAACAGTCAGGGTGCTTCAAAGGAAGGAGGAGGGGCCACTAGAGGCATGGGTGGAAGCTGGAGGAAGATTCAGGGAGAAAGGAGGAGGTGCTACTTCACTGAGAGGGTGGTGGAGCCATGGAATGCACTGCCTAGGGGGCTGGTGGAGGCAGAGACAGTGGAGGGTTCAAGAGGGTGGGACAGGTACAGGGGAAGGGTTCTGGAAGCAAAATCCAATGCAGCAAGAATATCCGGAACTGGGAAGGGAGAAGCCAGAGAAGGCGAGGGGGACAGCAAGGTCAGCACCCAGGGTGGGGGCTGACCAAACGAGCAGACACGAAAGACCGTTAGGCCTATTCTGCTGGCATTTTAGTATGTTAGTATGTTCAGCTAAAAAATATTTGAACACTATGACCATTGCTGAACAGAGGAAAGTATGTCCGAATTAAAAACGAGGGCAAAAAGTTATCAAAATCACTGCCGAAAAGCGGAGCCGTGATACTGGGCATACTCTTATGGGCGTGTGCCCGGTATCATGGCTTGGTTTTTCAGCTGTGATTTCCATAACTTCTAGCGCTCATTTTTAATTCAAAAACACTTTTCCCCAGTTCAGCATTGATCAGTGTGTTAAAATATTTGTTTAGCTGAATGGGGATGACAACTTCTATTACTACCTGTACCTCGGTACAGACCAGGAAAACGTTTTTTTGTTTTTTTTTAAAGCGTGTCTGCCAAATGGGAGCAGAGATCAACCCAGAAGTGTGATGACGTGCATAATGCAACCCTGCCTAACAAGAAGTAAACTGCCTCCCGAAACAAGTTGATGAAAAAAAGTATGAAACTCAGTACTTCCACTCATGACGGTTCCTCCTTCCCGCTGTTTACTGGCTCCTTTGACACTCCTTCCAGCCTCCGTTGCATTCACGCTTCCATCCTGTGACACTCCCTCCCATACTGCTGCCGTGCTGTGTAACTTGTAAATCCATTAAGCACAAATGAAAATTATTTAAAAAAAAAAAAAAGACAGCTCCCAGTGCATTTCACTTGTCACTCAGCAGGCTGCCGCGCATGTGCAGATGGGGCAAAAACAGCCAATGCTCCATATTTCAAATGGGGACATTGTTGTTTAATTGGTGCCCATCCATTGTCCTGTATAGTGTATGGGCATCAACTAGACAACATTGAACGTTTCTTGAGCACCGCTGTAAATAATTTGCACACTTAATGACCACTGTGGCGCTGCTTATGTCCCCCCCCCCCAACAGGAAGAAGCCCTGCTCAATCTATGTTCCCCCTCTCACAGACAAGAATTTTTTTTTTTAAATATGGGAATACGCACCTTTTAGCAGCGCTGATGTCTTTCGGCAGAGATCTCACCACTGTGACCATTTCCGCATCATGGTCAGAATAGAGCTCACCGTCGCAGCCGTTTCCACAGGCGCTGAGCATTTCCTAACGCGCATGTGTGAGGATGTTCCATGCTGTTGCACCATCGATGTAACATACCGACGATGGTACAACAGCTAAATTATATCACATTGATGGTATGAGAACCCTGGTAAATGTTACATTTTTAGTGATTATAACGTTCTAACATACACTGTTGTTCTGTTCAACTTCGTTAAAAAACTGATCTTACTTCGAGATAGAGCTCTTGCAGCAGGCTATTACCATTAGGGCTATGCTGCCAGGGACTAGGACCCCACAGAAAAATTCTAGCTAGCAGTCTATGGCGGGGAACTGTCTTCTGACGTCGGCCCCACCCCCGACCTTGCCCAGGGTATAAAGGGGTGGTCCCCCAACACCACTTCAGTTTTTATCTTGCCGTCAACCCATGCAGTTTGGCTCCACGGACGCCTCCTGTTTCAAATCGACTGCCATTTTATCATTTCGCACATATTACTGTTTCCACATAGTTAGCGACTGCTTAGTGTATGTCTTCCATGCCTGCATCTTCATCGCACTGGTGGAAATCTAGGTGTGCATGTGGGAAACATCCTTGCCAAAGATGGCCATTCGGCCTACCTTTTATGCCTTGCCCCAATCACAAGTCGGATGACTGCCCGCACTGCTCTAGTTTTAGCCACTTCACCCACATCCGCTGTTTAAAGATGCTAAAGGCTCACCTTTTGGAACAAGTGGCCGCCATGCAGAAGACTCACTCAGACTGCAGCTCGTCTCCTTCCTTGGCCAGAGGGACCTCTCCCAGAGAGAAGAAATCTAGCGAGAAGCACCATCACTGCAAGAAGGACAGGTCCAGGTCAGACTTCTGCTCGAGGTCCCCACACAGCTCTTCAAAGAGTTCCTCCAGCACAAGGTCAGACTCTGCCCCTCCAGTTTCCCTCACCTTATCGGGGTTATCGTCAAAAAGAAGCCTCCCACCCCTTACCAGACATCAGATGGGGGGTCTTCAGAGCAAGGGCCTTCCAAGCCTCCCATCTCTCTGATGATTAGGCCCCACAAATATCCTCTTGGGCGGTAGTCAGGAGGGTCAGACGGTGGGTTGAAGCCTGCCGTCCATAAGGCTGTTCCTTCTGGGTCTTCAGAAAAGGGGATAGACCCTGATGACTCTAGGAGGCATCGCGAGCTCCAGCACAAGGAGCAGCATCGCTTGTCTGACAAGGCATTGACCGAAACCTTGGTCTGCCGACCAGCCACTTCAGCGACTGACGCTCCCGTGGAGATGTCAGGGCAGATGGCGCCTTCTAAGCCATCGACGGACTCCAAGGGCTCAAAGGGAGCTCCATCGGAGCAGCCATCTGAGGACCTAATGCCAGGCTCCAAAGGGCCCAGAGACAAGGTGACAGGTACTCCGTCACCTCCCCCCTCTGGGACTAGCGGACCATACACCAAGGCACCCAACGCCAGAGAAAGAGGTCCCCCCAGACCTGATGTCTGATACCAAGATGCCAGACCTAATGACAGGGCCCAGCGGTGCGCCTAACCAGTCACTGGACCCAACGCAAACACCTGTGGTACCTCTAGCAGAAGTGGGAGCATTATTCACTTGGCGGAACACCATCAAAGGGGATCTGCTCCCAAAGCCACAGGAGCCGACCCCTATGCCAGCTCCCCCTGCCAAGCCTACCCCAAGTCCTAGAAAATGGACTGGAGGATGGCACATGTAGTGCAGTTACACAAGAGCGGACCAAGGGATGAACCGGGTAATTATTGTCCCGTAAGTCTCACCTCCATAGTGTGCAAACTCATGGAAACGATACTGAAGGAAAGACTGGTGTCGTACTTGGAGGACAACAGCCTCCAGGATGTGAGGCAGCATGGGTTTGTTTTGGGGATGTCTTATGAAACCAACCTGATACAATATTATGACTGGGTGACAGGTGAGCTGGATAAGGGTCATGCGGTGCATGTTCTTCACTTGGACTTCAGCAAGGCCTTTGATTTAGTGCCTCATGGGTGGCTTGGAGGGAAGCTAACTGGTGTAGGGGTAGGGGCAACAATAATCAACTGGATTACAAGCTGGCTGAGTGGGATGCTGCAACTGGTGGTGGTGGTGGGAGAGGATCTCTCAACTCCAAAGCCAGTGATGAGCAGGGTGCCACAGGGCTCTGTGCTGGGACCAGTATCATTTGGGCTCTTCATATCAGATATTGCGCACGGGGTGGTGAGCAAGGTAAGTCTGTTCACAGAGGACACCAAATTGGGAGCAGTGGTGGATGGAGGAGAGGGATAGAAGCAGCTTCAGGGGGACCTCAGCAAGCTAGAGGAGTGGTCAGAGAGGTGGCAGCTGGAGTTCAGTGCAAAGAAGTGTAAGGTTATGCACTTTGGGGTGAGGAACCCAAGGAGAGAATACTGGCTGGGGGGGGATGTTAAGCTGGGGATCACTGAGGAGGAGAAGGACGTAGGGGTAATGGAAACAGGAACCATGAACAACATTGCCCAGTGCAGGAGAGCAGCTGCAAAACTGAACAAAATGCTGGGGTGCATAGCGAGGGTTTTTTTGACCAGGCGAAGAGAGGTGATCTGGCCCCTCTACAGGTCGCTGGTAAGGCTGCAATTGTGTGCAGTTTTGGAGGTCATACCTGAAGTGTGATATCAGGCTACATGAGGGGGTGCAGAGGAGGGCAACAAAGATGGTATGTGGAATGGAGGGGAGAAACTATGAGCAGGTTGGGAGACCTGAATATGTACACCCTGGAGGACAGAAGGGACGGGGGGGGGGACATGTTAGAGACATTCAGGTATCTGAGGGGAATCAGTAAGAATGAGGCAGATGGGGTCTTTAAGCTAAGGAGGGGGAGGGACACCAGGTTGCATGGGCTAAGAATGGGGTGGGGATTTAGGAGGGACATGAGGAGACATTATTTCACGGAGAGGGTGGTAGCAAAATAGAATGCATTACCAGAATGGGTGGTGGTATGTAAATCTGTGAACAGCTTTGAAAGGGCATGGGACAGGGAACAGGAGAGTGAGAGTGAGGGTGGGGGAGGTGGGGGCGGCAGTGGGATGAAAAAAGGGGAGGGGAGTGGGGCTGCTGCAAATTAGGGGTGCTAGCTGCACACTCAAACAGACTTAGATAGACTGGGTGGTCTGTTTCTGCTGGCACATTCGTATGTTTGTAAAATTGCCTTCACCAACCCCAATGCCAGGCCATTTGTCACCAAGTGACTCAGACCATGGGTCCCCCAAATGAAAGGGACATGACTGCAGCACTCCATCTCGGTCATCATCTAGGCGACAGAGCCGCTCTTCTGAACGCAGGACAAGACGTTCAGACTCATCATCAGAGGAGTCCAGCAGAGCTTCCGACGATGACGACTCATCGGACGAAGAGTTGTCTCTCCCTTCCCCAGATCCACGGAAGGATTCGCAGGTCCCCCACCCAGATGACCCCACTTTTTAGATGTAATGAGGCATATTCAATTTCTAAATCAGTGAGAAAGTGAGGACCTGGACCCAGAAAGATGCAGGCTAGCGAAATTCTTAGGGGCCAGTGACTCTAAGCCTCTGGTCATACCACCTCTAGTGGAGCCCTTCCAAGATATGATCAAACTAGCTTGGAAACATCCATCCATGACTTCAGCGGTGCCCCAGAAGGTTGACCACCTGTACAGAACACCCAGAGAGGAACCACATCTGAGTGAGCAACCCAAAGCCGACTCCATGGTCCTCACCGCAGCACATAGACAGACACAACAGCCAAAGCATATGAGTTCTCAATCTCCAGACAAAGAATCCCAAAAGATAGATCAGTTTGACCATAAGGTGTATTCCTCAGCCACCTGCATGATGAGATCTCTCAACTTTCTGGTGCATGTGGCTATGTACCAGAAGTCCCTTTGGAAAAAGGCTATAGACCTGACTAGGTCCCAGCCAGACTCCCTGGCCAAGTCAGAACTTTTAGCTGTTTTGCAATCGGGGTGGACATAGGAAAACATGTCCTCAGATACTTCTATGGCTCCGCAGAGACAGCAGCCAGGGCAGCCACCACAGGAGTCTGCCTTTGGTGATATTCTTGGTTGCAGGTGTCAAGCTTCAGACAGGACTTGCAGGATGCTATCCTGGATGCTTCGTTCCAGGGGCCAGTCCTTTTTGGCCAAGAGGCAGAAAAGATGATTACGGGGCTACAGGACTCGGGGGAGGGGGCTGTTTCTTATGTACACAAGATGTACAAGTCAGAGTTGAACCCTTATAGGCCCCGGCCCTTTTGTAGACGACAAGGCCAACAAACAAGAAGGCAGCAACAATAAGGAGGATACAAGAGAAAGGCTCCTTAGTCAGCAGGGACACAGGCACCCAGAAACGCCAAGAATGCCAGGGCTGCCTTGCCCACCCCTACGCCTACTGCATGACTCCCTACCTGCCCTTCCTCCTCCAGCAGAGCTCCAGTGGGAGGCAGTAGGAAGACGATTCTCCCTTTACCTCTCAGGATGGTCCAACATCACCTCAAATCAGTGGGTGCTTCAGACCATAGAAAGGGGGTACTCACTGGATTTCACCCAGTTGACTCCAGACAACCCACCAATTCCCACCCACTGTTCTCCGTCCCATGTGGCCCTCTTTTGGGTGGAAATCCAGTCCCTTCTGTCAAAGAGGGCAATTCAATCGGTTCCTCCGAATCAAAGAGGAAGGGTATATTAACTCCTATTTTTTTCCTGGTGCCAAAAAAGAGAGGAGACCTCCGCCCAGTTCTGGATCTCAGTCACCTGAACTGTTTCATCGAGTACAGGAGGTTCAGGATGGTAACCCTGCCAGGCCTACTGCCCATGCTCAACCAAAGGGATTGGCTGGGTTCCCTGGATATGCAAGACACGTACATGCATATTAAGATCCTACAATCACACAGGGAAATATCTCCACTTTACCTTCCAGGGAGAGCATTTCCAGTTTTGAGCCCTGCCATTTGGCCTATTGTCAGCACCTTGGGTGTCTACCAAGTGCGTGGTGGTAGTGGCAGCAGCACTCTGAAGAAAGGGTTTTTCATTTACCTCTACCTGGACGACTGGCTCCTAACAGCTTCAACAAAGGAGCAATTGCTTCATACTCTAGAAGGGACTTTCCAGCTTTTCCAGACACTAGGGGTCACGCTGAATCTTCCAAAATCCTCCCCCGGCCCTGTCAAAGACTCCAATACATAGGGGCCTTCTTGGACACCGAGCAGGGGAGGGCTTTTCTCCCATCTGACAGGGTAGATCACCTTCAATCTTTGGCCAGGAGGATTGTTTTGTCCAGCCAGGTCTCGGACCGCACTGTACTGCAGTTGCTCGATCACATGGCAGTCGCCACCATGACCGTCCCACTAGCCCAGCTCCACATACGTGAGTCCTGCAGTGGAACCTCTGAGTGCAATGGGACTAGTGCTCGGACGACCTAGATCAACTGGTACAGATTTCCAGTGTGGTGCACCAGACCCTGGGGTGGTGGCTGACTCCTTCTGGAAACCCAGTCCTCAGCAGATGCTGACCACAGATGCCTCAGGACTCAGATGGGAAGTGCATTTCCAGGAGAACCAGACAAGGGGGGCATGGTCCACTATGGAACAAGACCTACACATAAACGTATTGGAGATGAGAGCTGTCCTTTATGCCTTGCAGGCATTTCAGATGGTCCTCCTCCCAGGTCCCTTACTGGTACAGACAGGCAACAGGTCAGTCGTCTATTACATCAACAAGCAAGGGGGCATGCACTCCTACCCCTTTGCAGGGAGGCCATGAGAGTTTGGTATTGGGCAGTGGAACACGGTCTAGAGCTCATAGCGACCCATGTTCCAGGAGTCCAAAACACCTTGCCCGACAGCCTTAGCCACTCGCAGTCATGGGCCCATGAGTGTGAACTGCTACAGGAGGTAGCAGACAGCCTCTTCTAAAGATGGGGACTCCCAGAGCTGGACCTCTTTGCATCCCTGCTCAGTGCCAAACTGCTCAATTTCTGCTCGCTAGATCCAGGGCCTGGTGCTTTCTGGCAAGACACGTTGTCCCTCTTCTGGACAGGGAAGTTTCTGTACATCTTCCCTCCATTCCCATTGCTGCAGAGGGTTCTGCTCAAGCTACAAGCAGAACAAGCAGACATGATCCTGATCGCACCTTTCTGACCTCACCAGATTTGGTTTCCATTGCTCCAGCAACTGGCAGTAGAGACCCTGGTTCTTTCTGTGTCATCAAACTTGCTCTCTCAAGACCAGGGCAAACTAGCGCACCCGATCTTAAGTCATTACACCTGCATGCTTGGCTCCTATAGACTTAGTCAAAAGCAGGTTTGGAGTGTCCTCCAGAGTGGCAGACATTCTCATGGCAGCTAGGAAGCCCTCGACCAGGGCCACCTGTGCCATGAAATGGAAGCACTTCTGCCTGTGGGCTTCAGCCTGTAGTTTGGATCCATTCTTCTGTCCAGTGAGCGTGGTCCTGGAGTACCTTCTCTCTTATCTGACTTGGGCCTGAGTTACACATCCATAAAGGTGCACCTTTCGGCCATCTCGGCATATCATGTGCCAGTGGATGGCAGGACTCTTGCACAGCTGGATCTGTCCCGTTCTTTCCTGAGAGGTATCCAGCATATCAAACCTCCCATTCGGGACCCTATTCCTCTTTGGGAATTACTCTTTACTTTAGAAAAACGTACGTTGCCTCCCTTTGAACCAGCCGCAAGTTGCGAGCTCCGCTTCCTCTCTTGGAAAGCATTGTTTTTAGTTGCAGTTACTTCTGCTAGGAGGATTTCCGAGCTGCAGGCTCTGATGTGTAAAAGGCCCTTTTACATACTCGGGATGTTCGTAGAATTCTGCATTACTATGTGGACTGTACTTGGTCTTCCAGGAAATCATAGAAACATAGAAATATAAAATTTGACGGCAGATAAGGACCGCTTGGCCCACCTAGTCTGCCCCTTCTCTACCTAACGGATAAGCTGCAGATCCTAGTTAACCAACAGCCTACTTCCTCCTACCCCCCACTAAAATTGCCTTATATCTGTCCCATGCATTCTTGAATTCCCCCACTGTTTTTGACTCTACGACCTCCTCAGAAAGGCTGTTCTGTGTATCCACAACCCTCTCTGTGAAGAAATAATTCCTCACATTACCTCAGAGCCGTCCCCCCTCTATTTTCAAATTGTTCCCCCTTGTTTTTGCACGTCTTTTTCTGAAAGATGCTACCCTCATGGACTTTGTTGATTCCCTTGAGGTATTTTAGTTTCTATCATGTCACCCCTCTCCTCGAGGCTATACGTCTTTAGTTCCTTTAGTCTTTCTTCATATGTCTTCTGATGCAGACCCTGCATCATTTTGGTTGCCCTCCTCTGGACAGCCTCCACCCTGTCTATGTCTTTGCGGAGATGGGGTTTCCAGAACTGTACACAGTACTCCAGATGTGGTCTTACCAACTGTCTGTACAGAGGGCCAACAACTTCCTGTTTTCTACTGGTGATGCCGCTCCCTACGCATCCCAGTATCCCTCCAGTCCTCCTTACTGCCTTCTCACATTGCTGGCCTACCTTTAGGTCGTCTGATATGACAACCCCAGGTCCCTTTCCATTTTTGTTGTTGTCAGTATCTCACCCCCCATTGTGTACTCTTCCCCTGGGTTTTTGTTTCCCAGGTGCATTACTTTGCACTTCTTTGCATTGAATCTAAGCTGCCATACATTTAACCATTCCTCCAACCTTGCCAAGTCCCTTTTCATCCTTTCCACTCTACCTTGTGTATCAACCCTGTTGCAGATCTTTGTGTCATCTGCAAAGAGACATACTTTCCCTTCCAGTTCCTCTGCAATGTCACTAATAAAGACATTAAAAGGACGGCCCCAGTACTGAACCCTACGGTGCCCACTAGTAACCCTCTTTCTTCACTGTGGACTCCATTACTATTACCCCTGTGTCCTGTTGTCCAACCAGTGTTTTACCCAGGCTACCACCCTAGGACCCATTCCCAGGCTGGCTAATTTGTTTATTAATCTTTTGTGCGGGACTGTGTCAAATGCCTTGCTAAAGTCTAGGTAGGCCATGTCCACAGCCCCTCCCTGGTCTACTGCTTTGGTCACCCAGTCAAAGAAATCAATTAGATTTGTCTGACATGACGAGACGTCATACCAGGAAGTGTATAGCTGTGTGCCGAGTTGTGTGTTATTTCTTGTATTTCACCATGGATTTTACTCTATTGGATTATTTAAATATACTGTGGATACAGTCATTATAATTCCAGAGTCGGTGAGTCATTTAAAGAACTTTTAGTCTCGAGTGAGACTTCTTTCACATGAGCCTTGGTTACGGTGCTGGTTTTCTGTTTGCCTTCATTCCATCATTTTCCCTGCTACTGAGGTCAAACTGACAGATCTGTAGTTTCCTGCCTCTGTTTTGCTTCCACTTTTGTGAAGAGGAATCACATCCACCCTCCTCTGTCCTCCGGTATCACCCCATCCTCCCATGATTTATTAAAAAGGGGAAGTCAGTAGTGTTACTAGTTCTTCCCTTAGTTCTTTAAAATCCTGGGTGAACTCGTCATGTGTTCCCATTGCTTTATCTTAATTCTCAGTTTTAAGAGTTCTTTCAGAACCCTTTCTTCTGTGAAAGGACTAACATCAACCCCTATCCAGATTGCTTCTATTGACGGATTAGGTATTTCCCCTGCTTTTCCATTGTGAATACTGAGCAGAAGTATTCGTTCAGTATCCCTGCTTTTCACTGTCGCTCTCTGCCCAACCACCTTCCTCTTTGTTCAGCCTCAGTATCCCTGCCTTAGTCTTTCTTTGCTCCCTAATGTACCCTATAAAGGTTTATCCCCCTTCTTAACTGAGTTGGCTATCTTTTCCTCGGTTTGGGCCTTTGCTATTCTTACTGCCTTACCCGCTTCCTTCTGCTTTAACTGGTACAGTTCTCTGTCCTACTCCTTCTGTGTTTCCTTATACTTCCTGAATGCTATCTTTTTTTCCCTTACCTTCCCCACCACTTCTTTTGAGAACCATAGTGGTTTTTTCTTTCATTTTGATTTATTTGCTTCTCACAAAGACTTGTTGCTTCTGTGATGGCGGTTTTGATGTTTCCCCATTGTTGCTCCACCCCACCTTCTTGCCTGTTTGCTAGTGCTTTTCTGAGGCACTCTTCCATTTTGACAAAATCAGCCTCCTGAAGTCCAGTACCTTCACTTTTGTGTGGCTTGACTCTACAGCTAAGTTTATCATGAACCACACTGTTTGGTGGTTGCTTGTTCCCAGATGGCTGCCCACTTCAAGATCAGAGATCCTCTCTCCATCCCCATTTGAGAGTACCAGGTCTAAGATTGCTCTCTCCCAGTGGGTTCCAAACTAGCTGTCTAAGGCATGCCCCCTGTAGAGCATCGAGAATGGTCCTGCTCTTGGATGGCTGCAGCAAGGTGCTCCAGTCAACATCTGGCATATTCAGGTCCCCCATCAGCAATATCTCCCCTTTCTCTGCCATCCCAAGGATGCCTTCTATCATTTCCTTGTCCATTTCCTCCCCCTGAGATGGGGGTCTGTATACAACCCCTGTGCAGATTGTGGAGCCATTTCCAGTCTCCAGGGTGACCCACAGTGCCTCCTCTCCTCCCTGTTTACGCTTTAGTTCTGTCCATCTGACCAGTTGTTTGTGTCCTTCACCTGAAGAATGATAGGTGTGTCAGTAACCAAGCAGACGTCCAAGTGGTTGGTCAACTGCATAGTGTTCTGCTGCCAAAAGTCCGATATTTCTTTACCAGGTTCGGTCAAAGGTCACTTCACCATGGGTGTTGCTGCTTTGTTCACATCCTAACAGAATGTGACAGCAGCAGATCTTTGTGCTGTAGCCACTTGGAGTTCTGTCCATACTTTCATAAAGTACTATAGTTTGGACATTGCTTCCAGAAGAAGGGCAGGTTTCAGCCTAGATGCTCTTCAGAGGCTGCTCTCTCAAGAGCTTCTGTGATTCTCTGTGTCCTCCGCCCTTCTGACCTGGATGGTATCCTTGTACTGCATGGGACTCAGTCCTAATGGTAATAGCCTGCTGCAAGAGCTCTATCTCGAAGTATGGTAGTACAGTTACGTAAGAACTTACAACAGTAGATGGTCGAGAAGAGCTCTTGCAGCAGGCATGCTTTCCCTACCTCCTTCCCCTCATTTGGAAGGTTTAATTTCTTCTCCTTTTTAGGAATGTAAGAACCTTCTCAGTTCCCCATTCTTCATGCAACCAGGTCTCCCTTTATACCATGGGTGATGGGGCAGAGCTGACGTCAGGGGCAGTCCCCCGTAATAGACTGCTAGCTAGAATTTTTCTGTGGGGTCCTAGTGCCTGGTAGCATAGTCCTATTGGTAATAGCCTGCTGCAAGAGCTGTTCTCGAAGATCTACTGTTACGGTAGGTTCTTATGTAACTGTACTTTAACTGCATCTCTTTAATGTACACACTGAAATACACTGAATTTAAAGTAATAGTGATTTAGGACTATTGTTTTCCGCAGAGGAATATCTACAGTAGTTTTTTTAATATTTCAACAAAAATGTAACCTTTCCCACCGTCTTAGAATTTTACCTATGGGAGTCATTGTATAATCTATATAAACTCCAGGGTGTGGGTTATGCTAGGATTTACCCATGCCTGGTGAAGTTTGGTCACTCAGCCTGCAACTTCATGACCGAACCATGCTTGGCGTGAGTAAACCCAGCATAACCCACACCTTCTTGTGGGTTATTGCTTAATTAACTGCCTCGCTTTGATTGCAGTGCTAGTTTAAATTCAGCAGAGGCCATTATGATGTCATTAGGCATTGGACAAGGTGCTGTTCCATTGTTTAAGGGTTCCTTTGAGACCAGTACAAAGTGGAGATAAATGCTCATGTTGCACCAACATTGAGATATAGAGGATAATGTATGGTTTCTGGTTAATAACCACGCTGTAAACACTTTGAGAGGTTGCCATGACATCATTGTAAACCTCCAGAGCGTAGCTCGAGAGGTTTTCAGATGTCATGGCAACCTCAAAGTGTTTACTGCATGGTTCTTAACCAAAACCCATACATTATATTTTATAGTGTATGGGCTACCACGATTGTGTAATCATGGATTGAATTACTTTTTTGAGTAATTCTTACTGTAGACAGGCGTAAATCATGCAGGAAGATTCCTCAATAATGTTTGTTGTGTGTTCTTTGCAACACTATTCATTAGTACAGCCTGGCACAAATCAGTTAATTTAATACCATAATTTTAAAATTTTTCTCAAAGCAGAACATTGAATGTTGTGAACATTCTGTTTTGTTATACCATTGATATGACATACTCAAGAATGGTTAAAAGCAGAGTGATGTCATATCTGTGGCATAACAAGATTGTAATCTGCTTGATTTCAGTTAGTAATAAGGGTTCCCCATGCATTATAAATTATTACTCTTCATTTCAAATTTTATTGTCAGTGGTTAAAATAAATAGGTTTGTTTGGCTCTCACTATAGATAGATAGACCGGATGGATAGCTGTATATACAGTGGCGCCAGCCAGGATGCAACCCAGTAATGCTGCAATATATCTCAAAATGCTGCAGTATGCTGCAGGAAACAATGTAATTCAATGGCAATTAAGCCTTTACACTATTTTGTGACACATCATTCACTGCAGGTTACTGCATTACGTCGTGGCTGGCTCCACTATATATGTATGTGTGTATATTATAGTATAGTTAGGGTTGAGTAGCATATTTAATGTTAAACCTCAAATTTTGCACTTTATTAACTTTGCAACAGATCAGTGGATTAGCACAAAATTTGGCATGCGCTGTCCCATGGGGTAGATCTGTTGATGTGGCAAGTTTTGTTCCAGTTGGATATGCGGATTCTGAGATCCGAACAGTGAAAAAAAGTCATAAAATCACCACTTTTTTCAGTTTTTTCCTCATCGCCTTGCATCCAGATGCTGTGAAATTTTGGTGTGATTTTTTTATGGTAGAAATAGCTTGGGTAACAGAACAGGCATGCTTTGTTTTGTGAAAAAATATTAATCTGTTGCAAAGTTATTCAATTTTTCATGTCTCATTGTTTTCAATGGGAAGATCACTTTTCAGGATAGAGGGAGAAAGTTCGACAAAGGATTTGATCTGGTGAAAAAGGATTTTGTTTCGCAAGACCCGTTTCTTTTTCATGAGAATAAAATCCTTTTTTGTGAGAGAAAAAAATCCTTTTTCGTGAGCCGCCATCTTGTTTTCAGTTTTTTTTCTTAATTTTGCTTTCCAAAAGCCACAAAAATTACATCTTGGAGTGACACCACCACACCTAGCTGGCTGATCAGGACCCCGTTGGGTGCAATCTGCACTTTAAAGTTAGAAATATGCCCTTGAAATGTGTTTTTTTTTTTTTTTAATATATTGAATCCTTTTTTGTGACCACCTGATACAGAAAAAAATCCTTTTTCTTATCACAGGTCATGAAAAAGGATCCTTTTTTCATCACTCGAGATTCCTTGTTTGTCCCTTCCATTGTCCTCCTCAGTACTCTGTTTTTCTCTGGTGTCTAGTGGCCTCTCCCCACCCTCCAGTACCCCTACATTTTCCTGGTGTCTAGTGGCACTCCCACTCTCCAATTGCTGTTCCTGTAATAAAAATTATTTCCCTGGTGTCTAGTGGCACCCTCCACCCCCTCCGATTGCTGCCCCCAATGTTTCCCTGGTGTCTAGTGGCACCCCCACCTTCTGATCTCTGTCCCCTAGTGTCTGTGTTTATGACTCTGGGGTGCCCAGCACCAGTGTTGGATGCACCTCTACCCCCTCCGTAGCCCATTGTTTTATTTATTCGCCGACATCAAGGTGCTAAATCCCAATGTTGGCATTTAAAGCCCCTTCCCCCAGCAGTGTGGCACACTAAGGAGCCCACTCCCAGTGTCCTGAAATGTTTTATGAATTAAATCCTGTAAAAAAAAAAAAAACAGTCCCCCAATGTCTTCCCTCGCCATCACCCGCCCCATCCAGACCCTCCCACGGAGTACCCCCCAATCCTATGCTTACTTCCAGAGGTCATAGGCTGTCATCTTCTGTGGACTGAGACACATCTGTACTCTTCAAAGCTGAACCATGAACTGAGGAATCATGGTACGTGCCGTACAATATATTTCAATGGCGTTTTGAACTGATGTTAATAACTTTGCCATTTTTTGGAATTTTTTCACCAGATTTTCAACATGGCCCTTTTGGTACCCAACCTCATGAACACTGCAACTGTAATTTCATTAATGGGGGCCCAAAAGGTGATTTTTGGTCACTGTGTAAAATCACCTTTGGGGACCAAATAATGAAATTTCACCACCTGTGTTCATGAGGTGGGGTCCCAAAAAGGCCACATTGAAAATCTGGTGAAAAGATTCCTAAAAATTGCCAAATTCCTTGCATTTGTTGAAATTTTTCTATGCATGTGCATAACTTAGGCAATTTTCAATATTTTGAGTCCAAATTTTCAACATAGCCATTTTTTTCACATCCTGTGGAAACCATGTTTTCGCACCTGTGGCATGGAATGGCATTTCAGCATGGATTTGAACATTTTCACTTACGGGGTTTATGAGGTAGGGTCATAGGAAGACTGTTGAAAATTTGGGGTTAAAATATCAAAAAATGCCAAAGTTATGACCATTTGTTGCAATTTCACTACACATGCTTGTAACTTTTGAAATATTAAATATTTTGACCCCAGAATTTCAACATAGCCTTCTTATAACCCCACCTCATGTATGTCACAGCTGTCATTTTCAAATCCTGCCCAAAATGGGTTTTGGCCCTGTGGCACGTAATGGTGTTGCAGTTGTACATTATTACATTTTGGCAGGGATTCAAAAATGTTCCGTAACGTGTACATGAGGTGGGGTAATAAGAAGGCTATGCTGACAATTTGATCACTGTTGTCCGTATTCCCACAGCTATATATATATATATATATATATATATATATATATATATATATGCATCAACGGAGGGATGGGAGCACGGGGTTCAAAGGACCTTGTGCTCTCACACTAAAACAAGAATACTATTAATCTATCTCAAAAAGTTAGGAAATAAATTGCAAAAAACTTTGTTAATGCTCCAGTTAGGGTCAAAGTGACAAAAGTTGGGAAATGAGGCGTTAAGGTTTCCCTACCACCTCAACCTCCCAAACCAGGCAGGAGAACAGGTGTGGGTTGCGCCTTGGGCTTCTCAAGCCTAAAACTCATCCCGTTCTCATAAAGTTTACATATCTGACCTTATGTACAGATGGAATGGGGTGAGCGTTAGGCTTGAGAAGCCCAAGGCACACCCCACACCTGTGCTCCTGCCTGGTTTGGAAGGGTGGGAGAAACCCAGCCCCTCATTTCAAAACTTTTGTCGCTTTGATCCTAACTGGAGCATTAACGAAGTGTTTTGTATCTTACATGCGTATATGTATATTATATATATGTATATTATATATATATATATATATATATATATACAGTATATAATACAATATACATTAGCATTTTAATCTAAATAAAAATGCCTATCTGTAGCAGAGAACATCAACTATCTTCAGAACAGGGTACATCATAAAATTTATCTAGCTAGTTGAGTACATCACAAAGAACCTTTTCTACCACCTGTGCGTGGTCATCGATAAGTCTGCAGGCTGCAGCCAGCACAAGTTACCTCTAAAAAACAGTGCTTGGCAGCTGCCAGCGGTTCAAGTCTCCTACCCTATGGGAAACTTTCTCTTTCAAATAAAATAAAACTAGCTTCAAAACACTAAGGTATAGTGTATAAACCAGACACATGATGGATGCTTATGAAATATGACATACATCTTCCCTTGTGGTCAGTGAACTCTTTTGACCTCACTCATGGCTTCACCATTCACCACTCAGAAGCGGACATCCAGGGAAGGAACAGCAGTGAGTAAAGAGGTGGCTGCTATCTTTGGGGAAGGGAAGGGAAGTAACTGCAACACAAAGAGCTTTCATTTTTACCTGTTTACATTGGTGTTTGTTCTAGGTTTGGGGGGAGGAGGTTGTGTGTATAGACTGGGAATTTTACTTTGGTTGCCTGATTGTTTTCCGTGGGAGCAGGGGGCAGCAACACAACTCCCACCCACCCCTGTGCTCATCCTACCTTTATAGGTACCTGAGTCATGCAACTTCCTGCGTTTTCTTAAGGTGGTACCTGAGTCATGCAACTTCCTGCATTTTTTTGAGGGGGAACAGCCCACTCCTCTACATAACACTACATAAGTCAGCCACTCCACATTTATTAGGGAGGGTCCACATTGCAATAGATGGATAGTGCAGCCAGGTACAGACACTAGCTGATCCTGGTCATCCCTTTAATTCACAGGTAGATAAAAGAAAAAAAAACTGGAAATAGAAACAGGTGATGTAATTGTGTTAGGTCAGAGCCAAGAGACTCATCTGTACTATATAAGGCACTGCAGTGTAGGGGGTGGTCCAGCACAGAAATTAGAAGTACCGGTATGAGGACTAGAAGAATAACAATGTGGCACATTAGCAAAGGTTAAAATAGGGGGCATTACAGCTGCAGGAGAGGGGTTGGCAGCAGGGGAAGGGGGACTGGTTCTGGGGGCAGGAAGACCGCAGACAATCCAAGATGAGAATAGTAGGTTGCAGTGGATGTGGGGCAGCTATCTGGATGGACACATTATGGAAGCTAGGGGGATGTCCAATTTGTCACAGGCTGAGGAGTCTGGAGGCAGAAGTACAGTGGCTAGGAAGGGGTTTAGCAAGGATTGGGGGAAGAAGAGGGGCAACTGGTACAGGACGGCCATCCCCTCGGGGAACCAGGAGCACAGAACTAGTGCAAACAAAGAGGATAGGGAACAGTGTAAACAATTACAGAAGCAGCAAAGGGGAATCTAGGGATAGCACAAGGGGAGAAGCGAACAGTAGAAGTGCTGGGTCCAGCAATAGGTTCGATTTGCTGGCCTCAATGGTGGATGATGACGGAGGGGCTCTCTGAGTAGGAGCAGGAGGAAGAGGGGGTAGTATAAGCCCAGGGGGCAACAGACAGACAATGGGGATGGGTAGGAGGAGCAGGGGAAAGGGATAAGGGTAAAAGGGGAGGCAAGAGGGATAAGGCGGAGGAGGGAGAAGGGCACATAGGGCCCAGTGAGGTGTGGAAGGAGAATGATGCGGGGAGGGCATTGGGGATGGGGGGACAAGTCAGATGAGGGGAGCAATAGGGGAAGGGCAGGACTAGGGTAGAGGCTGGGGGAAGCAGAGGGGACAAATTGGTTGGTAGGGGTGGGGGCATAGCAGAGTGGGCAGATCAAGCTGCGAATATGCAGGATGGGGTGGGTTCTGAAAGCAAGTGCATGGAAGGTAGGATGATGTGGGGGCACAAAGGTGAGAGTGGGCGGAGTCTTAGTGCTGGGTGACTCAATCCTGAAAGGAGTCAGATGGGGAAGCAAAGGGGAGTGGCATAGTTGGATATGGTTGGAATCAGTACCTGGACTGACAGTGGATAGGGCAGGACAGTCTATTCTCAAGTGTGCAAGATGAGGAAGGGAGAAACCACATGTAGTGGTGCACTTGGGTACAAATTACTTGGATAGCATGGTCAGGTTGGTAAGGGAGAGGTTTGAGGAACTGGGAAAGTTATGTGAGGAGGCAGGGAGATCAGTGGCCTTCTCGGAAGTGCTCCCAGTACCCAGGGCAAGCACAGAGAGCAAAGTAAGGATAGAAGAGTTCAACACTTGGCTGGAAGAGTGGTATCAAACCAAAGGGTATGGACTAGTGGAAGGCTGGGGTAACATCTGGCACAACAGTGACCTGTTCACAGAGGACAGGTTACATTTGAGTAAGTTGAGGCAGGGGGTATTAAAGCAGAGGTGTGGGGGAGGTGAGTGTGCAGCTGGAATGCAGAACTGCTGGAGACGGGAGTCAAACAAGCTTCTCCCCAAGCTAACAAGGATGCTACCAGGGAGGGATTGCAGGAGGGCATTAAGAATGCAGCGAAACCAGTTAAGGAATGGAAGGGAACAAGTTGGAAGGTCATCTCTTGGAATGCAAGAAGCCTGGGGAACAAAGCAGCTGAGTTACAGACTCTCTTGGCAGTGGGGGGTAGTGGACATTGTGGCCATCACAGAGACTTGGGCCACCCCATACCAGGATTGAGATCTGATGATCCCAGGATATAGGATGTACAGAAAGGATAGGGGCAAGGGGAAATGAGGTGGGGCGGTGATTTACATAAGGAAGGGGATAAGGTGTGAAAGGGAAGGGAGAGGGAGGGTAGGACTGAGGTATTATGGATGCAGTTCCAGGATTCAAAAAGTAGGACACTTAGGATGGGAGTGGTGTACATGCCACCAGCTCAGGCTGAGGACTTGGACAGGGAATTAGCAGAGCAAATCAGGAGGGTCTGTGCAAAGGGAAACACAGCGATCGTGGGGGACTTCAATCTACCAGGAGTGGATTAGAGTACCACAGCCACCTCGAGTGCAAGGGAACAGGTGCTACTGGATGCATTCCAGGACAGCTTCCTGGAACAGATGGTTAATGAACCAACTTGGTTGGGAAACACTCTAGACCCAGTACTGTCTAACGGGGAGGCTGTAAGGGAGCTGGGGGTGGAAGACCTGTTGGCTGGGAGTGACTATAGCTTGGTGTGGTTCACACTCAACATGGGTATGGTGGTTGACTTCAGAAAGGCTGATTTTGTAAAGATGGGGGAAATTTTGGAGAGGCACCTGGCAGGAATTCATCCACACTTGGATGCATGCAAAAAATGGGAACTTATCAATCGAGGGCTGGTGGAGGCTACTGGGTCCTGTACCAAGACACAGAGCAAAAAAGGTAGGGCCAAGAAACCAAGCTGGTTGAATCGGGAGGTCTTGGAAGGGGTGAGGGCAAAAGAAGCAGCATTTAGGAGGTTCAAGAAATCCAGGAGGTGGGAGGACAGGGAAGCGTATGTGAAAAAGTCCAAAGAGGTAACCAGACTTGCCAGGGAGACCAAGGCTTCCAGAGAGCTGAGGCTGGCCAAGGGCATCAAGGACGGGAAAGAGGACTTCTTCAGATACATAAGGGAGAGAAGGAGCTGCAAGGACCAGATAGTAAGGATTAGGATGGACGGCAGGTGGGTGGAAAAAGGGGTGGAGCAGGCAGAAGCACTGAATGAGTACTTCTGTTCTGTAATTACGAAAGAGAAGGGTGGGCAGCAACCTCAGGGGATGGGGAAGGTGGGCAAGGGTGACAGATGAGGTAATTACAAAGAGCAGGGTGCTGGAGGGTCTGAAGGCTCTGAGGGTGGATAAGGCACCAGGACTGGACAGCATTCACCCTAGGGTGTTGAAAGAACTGGCGGAGGTTCTGGCGGGGCCGCTGGCAGACCTGTTCAATACCTCCCTGGATACAGGATGCATACCACAGGACTGGAGGATGGCTTACATGGTGCCTCTCCACAAAAGTGGTCCAAAGGATGAACCAGGCAATTACAGACCAGTAAGCCTCATATCCATTGTAGGGAAACTAATGGAGACAATCCTGAAAGAGAGGTTGGTGACTTTTTTGGAACACAACAGACTCTAAGACAGTAAGCAACATGGGTTTGTCTTAGGGAGATCCTGCCACACCAACCTAGTTGAGTATTATGACTGGGTGAAGAGGGAACTGGACAAGGGCCATGCAGTGGATGTCCTGTATTTGGACTTCAGCAAGGCCTTTGATTCGGTGCCTCATGGGTGGTTGGGGGGAAAGAGTATGTGGGGGCGGGGACAAAGATAGTGAACTGGATTGTGAACTGGCTGAAGGGGAGGCAGCAAAGAGTGGTGTTGGTGGGGGGGAACTCTCATCCCCAAGGGCTGTGACTAGTGGGGTTCCACAGGGCTCGGTACAGGTGCCGGTGCTGTTTAGGATTTTCGTATCGAATATCTCACGACATCAGGAGTAAGATCAGTCTGTTCTCTGATGACACCAAGATGGGGGCAGTGGTAGATGACATAGTAGGGTGGCAAAGGCTACAGGACAACCTAACTCAACTGGATAAGTGGTTGGAAATGTGGCACTTGGGGTATAATGCTAAAAAGTGCAAGGTACTGCACTTCAGAGCAAGCGACCCTGGGAGGAGCTACCAGTTGGGAGGGGTTCAGTTAGGTACCACCGAGGAAGAAAAGGATCTGGGGTGGTTAAAGGGAAACAGTGGAAAAGGCACAGTTTTACACAGGCACTACAAAAATGCCTGATAAGTGCTTTCAGACAGTAACATTTTTTTAACAAATTACTCTTAATTGATTTTTTAATGATTTAAACAGTGGCCTTCAACTTTCACTTTCTATTGCTGGCAGCCACCATTTCATGAGTAGCAGAGCGCTTCCTGAGCTCACTTTATGCTAATATGTCCTGCCAACCAATAGCTGAGGTCAAACAGGCATATTAGCATACAGTGAGCTCAGGAAGCTCACTGCTGCTTATGAAATGGCTGCTGCCAGCAACATGAAGTGGAAGTTGTGGGTAGCTGTTCTAAATCATTAAATAAAGTTGTTATTGTCAGAAAGCACTAATTGAGAGATTCTGCAGTGTCTGAGGAAAGCTTTGACTTTTCCATTGTTTCCCTTTAAAACGGGGAATGTGAACAACTCAGCTCAGTGCAGGAAGACGGCAGCTAAATTCAACAGGATGCTAGGCTGTATTGCAAGAGGAATCTCCTCCAGAAGGCGAGAGGTGATTCTGCGTCTGTACAGGTCACTGGTCTGGCCACACCTGGAGTACTGCATGCAGTTCTGGTGCCCATTTCTGAAGGATGTCAGATTACTGGGGGGTACAATATAGGGCAACAAAGAATCCTGCCCTAAGCGTGGCTTCTCCGGCTTTAGTGGCACTCTGCCTTGGAAGCCACCCGCCTGCCCCAAACAAAGACCAGCTCACAGCCCGAGTGGGCTCACCAGCAGGAGGAGCAGCCCTGGACCTCTTACTGGCTGGCCGCAACCACTCCCGACACCTGCCATTCCTCCGCCTGAAGATCCTGCTCACAGCCCTGCCCTAAGCGCAGCATCTCCGGCTTTAGCGGCACTCCGCCTTGGAAGTCGCCCGCCGGCCCCAAACAAGGAATGGGACCAGCTCACAACCCAAGTGGGCTCACCAGCAGCAGCAGTGGCCCTGGACCTCTTACCATCTGGCTGCAACCGCTCCCGAGACCCGCCAGTTATCCACCTGATGACCCTGCTCACAGCCCTGCCCTAAGCACGGCTTCTCCAGCTTTAGCAGCACTCCACCTTGGAAACTGCCTGCCTGCCCCAAATAAGGAATCTGACCAGGTACGCTCCCCTGCTACAGAGGGGTTTGCACAGCTTGAAAGTCAGGATTTTTATTGGACGCTTAGCATAGCAGCAGGCTGTTGACTGCTGCCGCGCTTTCAACTCTTTTCATTTATTCGAACTTGGCGCTCTGCAGCTCTTTCAGCTTTCTTTTACTCGTACTTGGCTCTCGCTTGCTGCAGCATCTTGTCTCTAGCAACTAATAATTTTATGCTGTATTTCCTACTATATTAGCTGAGTAATACTGGGGTTTCTAAATAGTCCTGTTGTCTGCTTGCTTAATTTGTGTTGTAACATTCTGTATGGGAATTCGCTGTCTGCATACTATTATTTACTGCCTAGCTCTTGTGCTTAAATCTTACAGTGTTTCACAGTGTTATTAACTGAACTGCTTGCCTGCAAATTGTTCTGGTACATACTGCTCAGCTGCATAATTTGTTCTTACTTAAACTTTCACTCCTGTCTCTTGCTCAGCCTGCTCTGTTCTCTACTCCCTGCTCTGATCTAACCTTAACTCCCCCTGCTCTGTTCTAACCTTAATTCCCCCTCACTCCTAATTAGACCTGCATAATTTTTCACTTGTCAGTCCTTTGCTCCTGTTTCTCCCTGCCCACAGGCCTCACCTGCTCACAGTCTTCTTTCCTCTACTGCCTTAACTACCTGGCCCTTTATCCTGCTAATTTTGGAACTGGCGCCAGGGGTTTCACCGCCCTTACCCCTCTCTCTGCATATTCCTTCCTGGCCGTTGAACACCTCTTCTTAAAGCAATTATTCTCTTCCTTGCCACCTTTGTCTGCCTGACCCATTCTCCCTGACCTTTGTCTCCCCCTGCCTACTTAATCTCTCTTCTCTTCCTTCCCTTCCAGCTCACAGCCCAAGGAGGCTCACCGGCAGGAGGAGCGGCTCCGGGCCTCTTACCGGCTGTCTGCAACCACTCCCGACACCCGCCAGTCCTCTGTCTGAAGAACCTGCTCACAGCCCTGCCCTAAGCACTGCTTCTCCGGCTTTAGCGGCACTCTGCCTTGGAAGCCGCCCGCCCGCCCCAAAGAAGGAATGGGACCAGGTACGATCCCCTGCTACAGAGGGGTTTGCATGGCTTGAAAACCAGGATTTTTATTGGATGCTCAGAGTAGCAACAGGCTGCCTATTGGCTGCTGCAGCGCTTTCAACTTTTTTTTCCATTTATTCTAATTTGGCGCTCTGCAGCGTTCAGCTTTTTCTTTTACTCATACTTGGTGCTTGTTTGCTGCGGCGTCCTGTCTCTCGCAACTAATAATTTATCCCACCCACCCTCTCTGGCCCCAACCTCTATTAAATGCTTTATGTATCTCCTCCTATGGCCTGCTGTTGGTCAGTCTACTTAGGCTCTTCTTACACACTCTCTCCCCTTAAAGGGCTACCCTGCCTTGACTCTTTACTGCCTCGCATAACCACAATTATGTCTTCACCTTGGGCGTTGCTTGTGAGAGATGTCCTTATTCTTTTCCTGCTCTGCCTGCATAACCACTTGTGCAACTTACCACTACAGGGCTCTGCTCCTTCCCTCTCCGGGACATCTCTTAATGCACACTCCACAGTGACGCTGTCCTACAGTGTCACATTACCTACTCCACTTATGGAGCAGAAATCAGCGAGTACACTGGAATATCTTGCACGCTACCCAAGGTGTCTGCACCCACTGGTCCTCTACCTTAGGATTATCAACATCATGGAAGGACACTCGTACTGCCATAAACGGTGTAGGCAGTGGAAACTAAGCTCCAAACTCCTGAAGAAATATCTCTGCCACCTATCCCTCCTGTTCCTGCTACTTTCTGGGAAGATTCACCCCAACTCGGGACCTCAAACACCAACAGGGGGGACACAAGATAATGTCAGTCAGCTTATAATTGTCTCACTTAACATATGTAGCCTCCTTCCGAAAATGGACAACCTGTATGCTTGGACACAGCAATATAACTCAGACATCCTGTCAGTAGTAGAGACCTGACTTTTCCCCCAATATTGTGGATGCCTCAGTCTCGATTCCAGGATACACCATGTTCAGGGCTGATTGTCTTACCAAAAGAGGTGGTGGTTGCATAATCTACCTTAGAGATTACCTTCAAGCTCACTTCCAACATCTACCTGACACAGGGACCAGCATGCAAGTCCTAGCAGTAAAGATATTTCTAGGGAATAACAACTGAACCTTCACTGTCCTCTCTGTGTATATCCCTCCTGGCCAGAAAACCTCTGGACTTGACTCTTTACTGACGTGTCTCAGCACTCTTAACCTCAGAAAACAAAATCTGCTACTGGGTGATTTCAAGACCAATTGGCTGTCCCCCGTGGCAACTCCATACAGGGACGCAGTAACTGTGGTACACCTCTTACAACTAGTCACTTCACCCACCAGGGTAAACTATAAGACTGTCACATCAACATTACTAGACTGGGTTCTATCAAATAGGCTGGAACATATCTCAGAGACCACAGTCCTCCCTGACGCCTATAGTGATCACTCGCCTGTACTATGTCGCTCGTCTTGTACCTACTCCAAACCCCAGCCAGAACTGTCACAAATAGAGTCCTTAAACATGGCCACCTGGACCAACTCAGAGCAGACCTGCGTCAACAGAAGTGGTCCCAAGTATACTCCTCCAATACCGTCGATGCAGCACTACAGTGTTTCATCCAATTATTCAATGTGGTATTTGATAAACACGCCCCAATGAAAAAATGAAAATTAAAAGGCTGTAGCAACCCTTAGTTCTCCCCAGTGCTGCTTGAGAAATTGAAAGCTAGAGATCGCCTATGGTATAGAGCCCAGGAGTCAGGCTCAATGGGCAATATACAAAACTACAAAAAGGCTTGTAAAGACTCCACTAGGGCAATATATGCAGCAAAAAAACATTACTACCAGGAAGCACTCACCCAGTCTTGGAGGGACAGTAGAAAATTCTGGGCTAACCTCAAGGAAGTCATGGGGAAAGATTGTAAGTCAGCCCCTACGATGCTCAACATTGATGGCCTGCCTACAACTAACCCGGAAACAATAGCAAATGCCTTTAACAAAGCATTCACAGATCTAACAGGAATGCTACCCCTGGATTTCTTCCACCCCACTAACTCCTCAACCTCTGTACAAACCAAGGACCAGCAACCCCCTAACCCTTCATTTCGCTTCAGGACCATCTCTTTAAATGAAGCCAGAAAATACCTACTAAAGGTCCTTGGAAAATCCTGATCTTACTTCGAGAAACAGCTCTTGCAGCAGATTACACCATTAGGACTGAAGCCGGCAGGCGCCAGGACCCCACGGAAATTTTCTAGCTAGCAGTATCCAGTGGGGACCGCCCCCGATGTCGGCCATGCCCCCGATGTCAGGCATCATATAAAAGGGGGCAGTCCCCCAGAATCCCCAGTTCTTTTCCCGCTGTTGACTCACCAGCATTGGCCTCACGGTCCCACTCTAGCGTACGACAACTAGAACTTTCAGTTTTCCCTACTAAATGTCGGCATCTCCAACTCCTTCCTCAGAAGAACGTCCCTCCAAGTTTGCCTGCAGCAAACAGATAGAAACATAGAATTTGACGGCAGATAAGGACCGCTTGGCCTTCCTAGTCTGCCCATTTTCCTACCTAACAGATAAGCTGCAGATCCTAGTTAACCAACAGCTTACTTCCTCCTACCCCCCACTAGGACTGCCTTATGCCTGTCCCATGCATTCTTGAATTCCCCCACTGTTCTTGACTCCGCAACCTCCTCAGGGAGGCTGTTCCATGCATCCACAACCCTCTCTGCGAAAAATACTTCCTCACATTACCTCTGAGCCGTCCCCTCTATCTTCAAAATTAGCCCCATTGTTCTTGCACATCTCTTTTTCTGAAAGATGCTACCCTCTTGAACTTTGTTGATTCTCTTGAGGTACTGAAAGTTTCTATCATGTCCCCTCTCTCTTCTTTCCTCAAGGGTATACATATTAGCTCCTTTAGTCTTTCTTCATATGTCTTCTGGTGCAGACCCTGCCCATTTTAGTTACCCTCCTCTGGACAGCCTCACTCTGTCTATGTCTTTGTGGACATGGGGTCTCAGAACTGCACACAGTGCTCCAGATGGGGTCTCAACAACTGTCTGTACAGAGGATAACAACTTCCTGTTTTCTACTATTGATGCCTCTTCCTTGCATCCCAGTATCCCCCAGCCTTCCTTACTGCCTTCTCACATTGCTTGCCCACCTTTAAGTCATCTGATATAATTACCCCAGGTCCCTTTCCATTTTACTGTTGTCAGTATCTCACCCCATTGTGCACTCTTCCCTGGGTTTTTGTTTCCCATGTGCATTACCTTGCACTTCTTTGCACTGAATCTGAGCTGCCATACATTTGACCATTCCTCCAACCTTGCCAAGTCCCTTCTCATCCTTTCCACTTCATCTTGTGTATCAGCCCTGTTGCAGATCTTTGTGACATCTGCAAAGAGACATACTTTTTCTTCCAGTTCCTCTGCAATGTCACTTATAAAGACATTAAAAAGGACTGGTCCCAGTACTGAACCCTGCGGTACCCCGCTAGTAACCCTCCTTTCTTCACTGTGTACTCCATTTATTACTACCCTTTGCGTCCTGTTGTCTAGCCAATTTTTATCAGGCTACCACTTGGGCCCCTCAAGGCTGGCTAACTTGTATTAATCTTTTGTGTGGGACTGTATCAAATGCCTTGCTAAAATCTAGGTAGGCCATGTCACAGCCCTCCTGGTCTACTACTTTGGTCACCCAGTCAAAGAAATCTATTAGGTTCGTCTGACACAACCTTCCCATCATGAATCCATGCTGCCTTGGGTCCTGTGCCCACTGGCCTCTAGGTACTCAACAATTCTTTCCTTCAGAGTGTTTCCATCATTTTCCCTACCACTGAGGTCAAACTAACTGGTCTGTAGTTTCCTGCCTCTGTCCTGCTCCCACTTTTGTGAAGAGGAATCACATCTGCCCGCCCAGTCCTCAGGTACCACCCCATCCTCCCATGATTTGTTAAAGAGGTAGTCAGCAGTGTCACTAGTTCTACCCTTAGTTCTTTTAGAATTCTTGGGTGAATCTCATCAGGACCCATTGCTTTGTCCACCTTCAATTTTATTAGTGCTTTCAGAACCCTTTCTTCTGTAAATGGACTGGTATCGACCCCCATCTTCAGAATGTTTCTCTTGTTTGGTTTAGGTACCTCCCCCTCCTCTTCCTTTGTGAATACTGAGCAGAAATATTCGTTCAGTATCGCTGCTTCTTCACTGTCACCCTCTACCCACATTCCCTCCCCTTTATTAAGCCTCAGTATCCCTCCTTTGGTATTTCTTCACTCCCTAATGTACCTATAAAAGGTCTTATCCCCCTTCTTAACAGAATTGGCTATCCTTTCCTCAGTTTGGGCCTTTGCTATTCTGACTGCCTTCCCAGCCTCTTTCTGCTTTAACTGATAAAGTTCTCTGTCCTGCTCCTTCTGTGTTTCCTTATATTTCCTGAATGCTATCCTTTTCTCCTTAACCTTCCCTGCCACATCTTTTGAGAACCATAGCGTTTTTTTCCTTCGTTGTGTTTTATTGATTTGCTTTACACAAAGGCTTGTTGCCTCTGTGATGGCTGTTTTGATTACTCCCCATTGTTCCTCCACCCCTCCTTCTTGCCTGTTTGCTAGTGCTTTTCTGAGGCACTCTCTCATTTTCCCAAAGTCAGCCCTCCTAAAGTCCAGATCTCCATTCATCCTGCCTGTGGTGCTTAAGCACTGGGACAAGCATTGGAGAATTTCAGGTCCAGATCCCCTAACCGGGCCTCAGACTCGCGCACCAGCTCAGGCTCCATGTGCTCAGACTGCTCTCCCTCCAGGGCCCACTCTCAGCCCCTTCCAGAAAAGGTCATCACCAAACTTCAGGATGGCGGGAAGGCAGTAAGGACTGTACAGGCCATGTACAGACCCAAATCTGGTTCCTTTCATAGGAACCAGAACCATTTTCACAGCCGGCAACAACGACAGCAGCCATGTTCCGGCCAGCAGCAAAGGGGCACCTTCCACCGTAAGGCCCAACCTAAATCTTCCCCAGGCCAAGGTCAGCGGTATACCAAACTGGCCCAGCCTGCGGAGGGCAATGCCACCACAGCATGACTCCTTCCTGGCCCCGGCCCCTCCTCTGGATCAATGGTCAGAAAAGGTTGGGGGTCGCATCACTCACCACTTTTCAGGGTGGCAGTTGATTACTGCCAACTGGGGGGTCCTACAACTGGTCAAGAGAGGTCACTTTATAGAATTCCTCGACCACCCACCATCAAGACCTCTCCTGCTTTATCGTTATTTGGGTCAGCATGCACTGCTCATACAGCAGGAGGTGCTCGCGCTTCTAGGAAAGGAAGCTATAGAGCACGTACCGAGGAACCAGAGAGGTGCAGGTTACTATTCCCACTTCTTTCTGGTTCCCAAAAAGACAGGGGACCTCCATCTGATACTGGATCTCAGCGATGTCAATGCTTCGGTTCTCTACAAATGCTTCCGCACGGTGACCCTTCCTGGTTTGATACCCATGCTCAAGCAGGGCACCTTCCTAGCGTCCTTGGACATGCAGGATACCTACCTGCACATACCCATTGCTCGAGCGCACAGGAAGTTCTTGCTCTTCAAATTTCTAGGTCACCATTATCAGTTCCGAGCCCTCCCTTTCGGACTGTCATCAGCACTTTGGGTGTTTACAAAGTGCATGGCAGTCATAGTGACGGCTCTAAGGAGACAAGGCTACTACGTGTTCCCCTACCTGGATGACTGGCTCCTCATGGCACCCTCTCGGGAGGCTCTGATGTCAGCAATTCACTGTACTCAGTCCCTGTTCAGGACGTTGAGCTTCATTATCAATCAGGAAAAGTCACACCTGGTTCCGTCACAGAATCTGCAGTTCATAGGCACAGTTCTGGACACCATCCGGGGAGAGCTTTTCTGCCCCAGGACCAAGCGGAACACATCAGATACCTTATCAGGGACATCTTGGCAAAAAATACTGTCACAGCCAGACTGGTCCTTTGCCTGCTCAGACACATGGCTGTGGCCATTGCAACTGTCCCGCTAGCCCGTCTCCACATGCGGGTGACCCAGTGGATGTTACGGGTCCAATGGGATCAGAAGCAAGACCATTTGCAGCTTCCAATTCGGATCATGAATGCCGTAATCTGGAATTGGCAATGGTGACTAGATTCAAAGAACCTGTTGGTGGGGGTCCCCTTCATTGTGCCGTCTCTGATTGTGATGCCCTCCACGGATGCCTCAGGGTTCGGTTGGGGAGCACATCCTCGACGGGGTCAGATCTCAGGGCTCGTGGACACCCCAGGAAGCTCATCTCCACATAAATATTTTGGAAATGAGAGCAGTTCTTTATGCCCTGCAGGCCTTCCAGTCGGAGATCCCACCGGGTACTCTCCTGTTACAAACAGACAATACCGTGGTGATGTATTACCTCAACAAACAAGGAGACACCCTTTCCTACCCGCTTTGCAGAGAGGCCATGAGGGTGTGGGATTGGGTCCTACAACACGGCGCATACCTCATTGCTGTTCATGTCCCAGGAGTGGACAACATCATTGCAGGCAGCCTGAGCCACTCTCAGGCCAGAGTTCACAAGTGGGAACTACTCCAGGAGGTAGTAGAGGATCTATTTCACAGATGGGGCACACCAGAGTTAGACGTTTTTGCGTCCCCATCCAATGCAAAACTGCCCAATTTCTGCTCGCTAGATCCAGGGCCTGGTGTTTTCTGGCGAGACGTGTTGTCCCTTTCCTGGATGGGCAGATTCCTCTACGCATTTCCTCCCTTTCCGTTCATCCAGAGGGTCCTTTTGAAACTCCGCAGAGAGCAGGCAATGCTGATATTTATCGCGCCTTTTTGGCCCAGACAGATTTGGTTCCCTCTGCTACACCAGCTGTCCCAGGAACCTCCGGTGCCTCTGCCAATCAGCTCTCAATTATTGTCCCAGGAGGCAGGTTTTTTGGTCCATCTGAACCTTTGCTCTCTGAACCTGCATGCCTGGCTCCTAGAGACATAGCTATCATGTGGTATGAGGTCTCACAAGAGGTAGCAGATGTTCTAGCGGCTGCTAGAAAACTGGCCACTCATGCCACATACACCATGAAATGGTGCAGATTTTGCCTCTGGGCTCAAGAACAAGGACTTTCCCTGATGGATTGTCCGGAAAAGTCGGTCCTGGACTACCTCCTGTCTCTCTTCCAGGCAGACTTGGCCTACTCCTCTATTATACACCTTTGTGCCATCTCAGCCTATCATACACCTACAGGCCGTTGTCCCATAACTCAGTTGGACACAGTACGAGCCTTTCTGAGAGGTGTTCTCCACCTTAGACCTCCAATTAAGGATCCTATTCCTCCATGGGTTTATCCTTTGTCCTGGAACACCTCACGCTGTCACCTTTTGAACCAGCTTGCTTGATTGCGAGCTACGTTTCCTAACACAGAAGACGTTATTTTTAGTTGCCGTTACTTCGGCCAGAAGGATTTCTGAACTTCACATACTGATGTGCAAAGAACCTTATTTGGTTTCTCACCAGGACAGGGTGTCCCTAAGGACAAATCCAAAGTTTCTACCTAAGGTGGTCTCAGCTCTCACCCTCAATCAGGACATCAACTTACCAATGTATTTTCCTAAATACTCTAATAGAGGAGAGGCCCTGTTGCACACTTTAGATGTGCATAGGTGTCTAAGATACTACCTGACCAGAACCAGGCACCACCGAAAATCTGATCAGCTTTTCATCTACTTCGCCCATAGGATGATGGGAGCTCCGGTTTCTAAACAATCGCTGTCCAGGTGGCTCATCCACTGTATCATGTTCTGTTACCAGAAATGGTCTAACCCAATAAATAAGTCTCTCTTCTATCAAGTCAGTAATGTAATCGATAAATAATTTATGTGTATATAAAATTGGTTCTTTTTTATTGTCATATACTGTCATATGTCTCTCCACCTGCTGTAACCACCGTGGAGCCATTGTATAAATAATGTCTGAACTAAAATCTGTATATAATTCCTTGTTCCATCTGTCTTCCCTGTTCTTGTTTTCCCTCCACCCTCTGTAAACCAACGTGGAGCCTTTGCAAAAGAGTCTGTGACTCAAAGGTTTGTAATTCCGAATATGCAGTAAATAAATAAAAAATAAATAAATAAAACCTTTACTGGGCGCGGTTAAGGGTCATTCCATAAGGGGGGTGGCTACCTCCTTTGCGGCCATGAAGAAAGTGTCCACTTCAGCCATCTGTGCAGCAGCTACTCTGAGCACCGTGCGCACCTTTATCAGGCATTATAGCCTGGATGGTGCATCACAGCGAAAAGCTGGTTTTAGTCTAGCAGTCCTTCAGGGACTCCTATCCTAGGCTTCGGTCCAACTCGCAATCTCTACCTAGCCTCCTCCCACCTGCGAGGGATTTCCAGTATTGCTTGGGAATCAGTCTAATGGTGTAACCTGCTGCAAGAGCTGTTTCTGAAGTAAGATAGTACGGTTATGTAAGAACTTACACCGTCAGTAGATCTTCAAGAACAGCTCTTGCAGCAGGTAGTTTCCTCCACCATCCCCCTGGAGGTAGAGTTGTTCCGATATCTCTTTTCTAGGATTAGGTGTTTCTAACACCGCTCTGAATACCTTTTGATGGCGGATCCTCAGTCTCCACTTCTGATGTCATCTGGCGGCCGGGAGTCTCCAGCGGGAGAACTGGGGATTCTGGGGGACCACCCCCTTTTATATGATGCCTGACATTGGGGGTGGGGCCGAGGTCGGGGGCGGTCCCCGCTGGATACTGCTAGCTAGAAAATTTCCGTGGGGCCCTGGCGCCTGCCGGCTTCAGTCCTAATTTGTAACCTGATGCAAGAGCTGTTCTCGAAGATCTACTGTTACGGTAAGTTCTTACGTAACTGTACTTTACAGCGGTGACTCCCTTGACCTTTAATGTGTTGCTCTTTTCTTGGAAGACATTCTGGAGCCCTTTACTGGCATTCTCAACACCTCACTAAGATTCTCTCAATTCCCTCACCTATGGAAAAAGGCACTAGTGGCTCCAGTTTTCAAGAGTGGCGATTGATCCTTGGTTGGAAACTATAGACCCATTTCGATTCTCCTGCCCCTATCAAAGGCTCTCGAGAGGATTGCTGTGGACCAACTAGTCGACTGTCTGGAAAAATATAACTTACAGTGTGCTGAACAACATGGCTTCCGCAAAGGTCATAGTACCACCGCCGCACTACTCGAGTTCACAGGTTATATTCACAACTCCCTTGAGCAGGGAGATCTGATTGGTGCTACATTCATTGACCTGTCGAAAGCGTTCGACATGGTCAATCATGACCTCCTTGCTGAGCAACTAGCTGCTATTAGTCTTTCCGACACAGTTGAATGGTTCAAGTCCTACCTTTCGAACCAGTCCCAGCAAGTCAGGATTGACAATATGTTATCTGTCAACAGACCAGTTCACTCTGGTGTTCCCCAGGGCTTAATACTGGGTCCCCGAATGTTTAGCATATTCCTAAATCAGCTTCCACATGCCTGTTGCTGCAAAATTCTGCTCTACGCAGATGATGCAGTTCTGTTTTCTAATAACACGGACCCTTTTACCCTGGAGCACACATTACAGGATTGCTTTACCGCAATTGAGAGATGGTTCAAGGATCACAAACTTGTCATGAACTATAAAAAATCTAAGGCTGTGACGTTCTCTAGTCCACAGAACAGGCACCGAACACACCCTCTTACCATTACGAATGTCGATGGTGCACCCCTGGACCAGGTACAGCAATTTTAATACCTGGGGGTTACAATTGACAGTTCCATGTCTTTTGTCAACCACATTGATAATATTGTAAAGGCCCTCAACATACGAATCGGCCTTCTTTATAGCATAAGCACAGTCTTACCCCTGAAGCTCTCAACCTGGCCATCTGCAGCTCTGTGGTCTCCCTTCTTGAATATGGAATTGTAATCTATGGGGCAGCAATGGACTCTGCACTTAAATGCATTAAAGTTGCCTTAAATAAGGCATGCCGCCTCTCCACCAGTTCCGAGTGGTTTACTCACACTTGTGACCTTTACACCTGTGCCAACTGGCTTCAGTTCAAGGGCAGGCTTAAGTTCCAGACCTGCTTGCTGGTCAAAAAAGCAAGCTTAGGTATGCTACTCACTGGTGTCCAGAAGCTCCTCACCCACTATGAAAGTGCCCGCCACACAAGAAGCTCTGGGAGTACGGTCTTCAAGGTCTGCAGATGCCGCACCTCTCTAGGACAAAGAGCTTTTGCCCACCGGGCACCTAAATGGATTAACAACCTGCCTACAAGCATCATGGCTAAATCAACATTAGGCCCCTTTAAACGTGAGCTAAGAACTCACCTGGCTGCTAATGCTCTTTGCAGCTGTTTCTAACAGGGCACTGGACTACCTGCCAGCAGCCCAACCACACCGCAGCCCTCACCCCTCTCCTCCTCTCCTCTCTTTACTTCTCCCCACCCCTTTCTGAACCATCCTACTTCCCCCTCCTCCCACCTCCTTCCCCCCCTTTAGTTCCTCTCACCATGATGACACGCTGTCAGCTCTAATCCCATCACCCTCTGAATTCTTACTAGCCACCTAATTATTGGTCTTTCCATACTCCTCAATGTCCTGCACCTCTAGGTAATCTTCCGTACCTGCAACTTAGCACTGGCTTGTCCCCACCCTAAAGCTAGGCTCCTCTAGCTAATCTGGACATCTCACATGATGAGGCCCACTCCTGGGCTGATTCAAGCAGTATTTCCCCTCCAGCCGTCTGTCCTCCCTCTGCTGCCCCTCTGTCTGTGCTAACCTCTCCTGGTCACACACCCCTCACCCCTCCTCTTCTCCTTAAGCTTTGTCCATTTTAGTATTTATGGTGTTATTTGTTTTAGTGTTACTGCCCTGCCACTATTTTTGCTTAAATGCCTACACATTGTTGTCATCCTTTATCTCATGGTTTAACCGTAACTCTGTAAATTTTGTAATTTTATTGTTATGTCTCTTGTTGTTTATCTTGACGTAGAACCTATGTAATGAGCCTGTTCTCTAAGGTTTAATCCGAGATCTTCAATAAATAAAATAAAAATAAGATGATCCAGAGTTTGGAGGACAGACCCTACGAGGACAGGCTGAGAGAACTGAATATGTGCTCTCTGGAGGAGAGAAGGGATCGGGGGATATGATTGAGACCTTTAAATACATGATGGGAATAAATGAGACAGGTACAGAAGGGGTATTTATGTTGAGGAGGGGGAGGGACACTAGAGGGCATGGTCTCAGATTGGAGGGGGGAAGATAGAGAAGAGAGATGAGGAGACATTTTTTCACAGAGAGGGTGGTGGCTAAGTGGAATGCTCCGCCCAAGGAGGTGGTATCCTGTAGGACAGTGGGCAGTTTTAAAAAGGAATGGGACAGGGTGTTGGTGGTGGTGGCATGGGTAAACATGAGGGGAGGGTGGGGAAGCTGCAGTGGATGGGTCTAGCTGCACTTTCGAACGGACTTGATAGACCATGAGGCCTGTTTCTGCTGGTAGAGTTGCATGTTCGTATGGCTTCACCACTCATGAAGGTCAAGAGATCACTGATCACTCATGAAGATAAATATCATATCTCATAAGCACCCATCACATAACCCCTATAAATTCCTACACCTCAGGAAATATCCTGCCACTACCATTATGACTGCTAATTCTCTACCAAGCACCCACCATAAAAATGCCCTGTCACAAAGCTCAGAATTTTTCAAAACATAAACAAAAGTACACCCTACACATTCACCACCCCATATCTATTTTCTCTTCCTATCAGCATCACCAACAGTAAATGTTTTTCCCAATGCCAAAACACCCATATTGTAAATTTATTAGCAATTTAAAATTGCTTTCCCCTTTAAAAAAAGTCTGGCTCCACCCAGATCCAGATGGCAGCACAGAGCTCTTCTACTGTACCATTAGGCTAGAACCCCTTTTTCTCATATCTGTTCTTCATAGCTGGAGTCTCACATCCCCCCTGCATCTACATAGATAGCTGTGCAACCATTTCAGACTATCTACCACTGTCAAATGGATCCATGGCAGGTCCATCTTCCTAGCTTCTAGGTTACTCTCTTTTGCCATACCAGACTTTCCAGGCCCTCCTATATGTTAGTGCTCTTTTTGCTGTATGGAAGAAATCTTTAGAGTCATCTCAGCTGCTACTCCCTTCCTGTCTGTGTTTAAAAAAATAAAAAAAAAAACTCCCTCCCCTTTTGTTGCTCAAAAATCTGACCCTCTCCCTGCTGCTACTGCTGCAGCCCCAGCCACATTCTGTCAACTACTGACCCCTTTTCTTCTGTTTCCACCCTCCCGTTACAAACAACATTGTCAGAGCTTGAGATAGTAATGAGTTAACCTACGTAACATGCCAGTACTAGCAGTAATATAAATGGCAACAGGCAACAACGTTGACAGGGGACCTAATAGCATACCGGCCTATGACTTCCAGCTTTTTAAGAAATTCACTGGGCTAGCACTGGCTTTTTAAATTTTATTTGTGCAAATGTCTTTGCCAAAATACTGTTTTTTTGGATGTCACATCGAAGGAAGGACCTAATTTCATGTCTAATACATCTTGGAAGATTTTGATAGTCACAACGTCTTGTCTTTTTACACAAGTGCCATTTTCTCTGTGTCTTTATGGGTTGCAGCACGATCAGTGATGCTGCAGCTCAGCACTCACAAATCATGGGCACGCATGGAAAATACATTGAAGATGGAATTTTTGTACTGAGCATTTGGATACAGAGGAGAATCATCATCCCTTTGCTTATTTTACAATTAATCTTTATTTTTCCAGCCTTCTGCTGCACTTGTCTTCTCTCGGGCACTACCACCACTGATTTCCCCTCTGGCACATTACTAAACCACCATGAGTGGCACCAGCAAAGATCTTCACCATGTTCCACTGGTGCTCTGTGGCTCACCCCCCCCCACACACACACACACAGCAGGGCCCCCAACATTCGGCCCATGCTGTCATGCCATTGGGGTGTCTTCTAAGGCAAAAGGGACAGCAAGGAGGGCTGCTAGACTTTCACGGTTCTTGAGGGAGGTAGTGTCGCACTGTCATTTTGTTAGGGTTAAAATGTTTTTACCCTTGTTAGTCCCACCCACCCACGCTCAATCAGCTGCCCACGGCAGCAGAGTAGGCAGGGAGGTGGCCAGCCTCACCTGGTCACACACATTGTCAGTGTCACCATCTTCTCAGCTGTAAGAGGTACTCATGTAGAGATCAAAACAACTTCCTCCCTAAGGTTCAGCACATGATGTGACCCTAGCCCCCTAGCCTCCACCAACCCAGGGTGATGGAGTTGAGACTGAGAATCATTACCTGGTCACCCACATTGTGGGGCAATGTGCCACCAGGCTGGACATCAGCAGCAGTTTAAGGATACGAGTGACAGAGACACAGAAATTGCTGGCAGTCATCTTGGAGAGTTAGATACTGTTTATTTGTCATATGTATTCATATATAGCACTAATAGATGCGCAAAGAATTGGCATTGCTGCATTCTATTTTGAGAACAAGCTGTTACGTTTGTTTATGAATCTTTTTTTTTTCTCTCCGCAAAGATGTTTCTTTCTGCAGCCAGTCAGCCCCACTCTGTCCTAGCCTGTCCCTGGCAGACTACCACCCCCCCCCGGACTCACCTGCGGTAGTTCACCCACAGCTTACACCCTGTGGTGAGGGCAGGGGACTGTCCTCCCCCCTTCACAGAACACATATGCATTTCCACAGGGAGTCCTTGAGTGGTGGTGGTGGGAGCCAGAGGACAAGCCCGGCATCATCCGATGGCATTTTCTGTTTTTCTTCCACAACCTGGCAGCATGCTATGAGTGCCAGTCTGCGTGCGTATGGAGGCATGCACACAACATGTGCTCTGCCACCAGCTGTCCCCAAACATGTTGCAACTGCTGCCCTGCCACTGGCTGACCCCCAACATGTTGCACCTGCTGCCCTGCCATGGGCTGTCCCCCAACATGCTGCATCTGCTGCCCTGCCACCAGCAATTCCCCCAACATGTTACACCTGCTGCCCTGCCATGGGCTGTCCCCCAACATGTTGCACCTGCTGCCCTGCCACCGGCCATCTCCCATCATGTTGCACCTGCTGCCCAGCTACTGGCCATCCCACAACGTGTTGCACCTGCTGCCCTGCCATTGGCTGGCCCCCAAACATGTTGCACCTGCTGCCCTGCCACCGGCATCCTCCCAACATGTTACACCTGCTGCCCTGCCACCGGCCATCCCCCAGTGTGTTGCACCTGTTGCCCTGCCACCAGTTGTCCCCAATGTGTTGTACCTGCTGCCCTGAGACTGCTGTCCCCCTACGTGTTGCACCTGCTGCCCTGCCACTGGCCATCCCCAATGTGTTGCATCTGCCGCCCTGCCACCAGTTGTCCCCTAATGTGTTGCCCTGCTGCCCTGCCACTGGCCATCCCCCAACATGTCCCTGCCACCAGCCATCCCCCAGTGTGTTGCACCTGCTACCCTGCCACTGGCCATTCCTCAACCTGTTGCACCTGCTGCCCTCTCACTGGCCATCCCCCATCATGTTGCACCTGCAACTCTGCCACCGGCCATCCCCCAATGTGCTGAACTGCCACCGGCCATCCTCCAACATGTTGCACCTGCTGCTCTGCCACCGGTCATCCCCCAACGTGTTGCACTTGCTGTCCTGCCACTGGACATCTCCCAATGTGTTGCACACCTGCTGCCCTGCCACTGGCCATTCTCCAACATGTTGCATCTGCTGCCCCACCACCAGCCATCCAGCAATGTGTTGCATTTGCTGCCCTGCCATTGGCCATCCCCCAATATATGCTGCATCTGATGCTGTAATACTGGCCGTCCCCCAACATGTTGCACTTGCTGCCCTGTCACTGGCCATCTCCCAACATGTCGCATGTGCTGCCCTGCCATCAGTCATCTCCTAATGTTTTGCACCTGCTGCCCTGCCACCAGCCATCCCCTAATGTGTTGCACCTGCTACTCTGTCACCAGCTGTCTTCCAGTGTGTTGTACCTGCTGCCCTGCCACCAGCTGTTCCTCAACATGTTGCACCTACTGCCCTGCCACACACTGTCTCTCAACATGTTGCCCCTGCTGTCCTGTCACTGGCCATCCCCCAATGTGTTGCACCTGCTGCCCTGACACACACCATCCCCCAACATGTTGCACCTGCGGCCTTGACATGGGCCATCCCCAATGTGTTGCACTTGCTGCCCTGCCACCCGCCATCCTCCAACATGTTGCACCTGCTGCCCTGTCACCAGCCGTCCCCCAACGTGTTGCACCCACTGCTCTGTCACCAGCCATCCCCCAACTTATTGTACGTGCTGCCCTGCCATGGGCCATCCCGCAATATGTTGCACCTGTTGCCCTGCCACTGGCTGTCCCACAATGTGTTGCACCTGCTGCCCTGCCATCGGCTGTCCCCCAACGTGTTGCACCTGCTGCCCTGCCACTGACCATCCCCTAACATGTTGTACCTACTGCCCTGCCACCAGTCATCCCCCAACATGTTGCACCTGCTGCCCTGCCACCGGCCATCCCCCAACATTTTGCATCTGCTGCCTTGCCACCAACCATTCCCCAATGTGTTGCACCTATTGTCTTGCCACTGGTTGTCACCCAATGTGTTGCTCCTGCTGCCCTGCCACCGGCTGTCCCCCAATGTGTTGCACCTGCTGCCCTGCAGTCAGCTGTCCCCCAACGTGTTGCACCTGCTGCTCTGCCACCCCCGAACATGTTGCATCTGCTACCCTGCCACTGGCCATCCCCCAACATGTTGCACCTGCTGCACTGTCACTGACCATCCCCCCACATGTTGCACTTGCTGCCCTGCCACTGGCCATCCCCGAATGTGTTGCACCTGCTGTCCTGCCACCGTCCATCCCCCAACATGTTGCACCTGATGCCCTGCCACCAGCCATCCCCTAACATGTTGCACCTGCTGCCCTGCCTCTGGCCATCCCTCGGTGTGTTGCACCTACTGCCCTGCCACTGGTCATCCCCCAACATATTGCACCTGCTGCCCTGTCACCAGTCATCCCCCAATGTGGTGCACCTGCTGCCCTACCACCGGCCATCCCCAAGCATGTTGCACCTGCTGCCCTGCCACCGGCCATCTCCCAACATGTTGCACCTGCTGCCCTGCCATCAGTCATCCCCCAGCATGTTGCACCTGCTGCCCTGCCATCACACCTTCTTGTGTTGGCTGCCTAGAAGCAGTGCATCAGGACCCCCTTCTCCAGGAGTGGAGAGCAGCTCTCTGGACACTCAATCCTCTCCCTCCCCTGCTTCTCCCCCAGGACCTGAATTTGCTCCTGAGCCCAGGTCACCAGCATGGTGACCGGTGTTGCATCTAGCACCTCAACCCTCAGTGCTACTGAGCCAGCCATGTTTATGATTCTTATTTATACTTTTTACAGTTATCATCCCACTAGGATCTGCCTACCTCCTGCTGTCCTTATCTGCCTTGAAAGGATCTGACTAAGGCCCCAAAGACCTTCTGTTGGAGGTGCAGTCCATGCATTTTGAACAAGGCGCACAAGTCAGTCCTCCGACCCGCCATGTTGAAGCGACATATTGAACCCTAGCTGTATCCTCCTTACATAATCATTTCTACTCAAAAGCATTGAATGTTTCCAGACCAGTGGATGAGATGCTTGCTCAACCCATCTGGAGGGGGTCAAGACTGCTGTGACATCACACGCAGTGAGGGATGATGTGCCATCCCCAACATGGGAGTGGGACCTAGTTGTTGGTGGCAAGTGCTCCTCATTCTCCCACCAGTGCCCCCTCCCCCCACTCTTATCTGGAGGATGGGAGTGGAACTAAGAATATTATTTGTGGTACAGCTACCAGTTCCCCGGGGGCACCCTGATCAGTCCTTTACATGAGGATTACCCAAGAGCCTGCCTTGACAGGAGAGAGTATCCAAGGGCCTGCTACTCTGTCTTCTGTCGATTGGGATTGAGGGTTGAGGATTGAATCTGTAGTCTCCCAGAATGCAAGGTGGGGCACCATTACCATTAAATTTGTCACAATGACCTTTCACAGTGGCTCATTGACAAAAAACATAGGTTGGCTAGAGCAAGAAAAACTGAACTGGTCGACTGGCACCATCTTGGGCTGGATCTCTGTACAGTATGAAGGATGACCTGATCAATATCAGCAATGCAGAACAGAGAGCCTGTGGAGTGTAGCGTATATTTACCCTTCATAGTAGATCATACCTAAAAATTCTACCTCAGCATGCTGGAGACTGTTTGATATCTTTTTCACACTGACTCTCTTATATCCCTTCTACTACTCAAATTTTGTATTAGCGTGTTGCATATTTTTACCACAAAATGCAAAGTTTAAGAAGCCACTTCCAGGATGTACCATACCAGAGACATTATTAGTTACAAAGTAAAAGTAATTTACGGTTTAAGGATTTTCTAGGTCCATAATTTCTGCCCCTATCCCCCCCCCCCCAATAAGGAGGGATGAAATAAGTACAGAATGCTGTACAAACATGTATATCAATATGTAGGGATTCACTGCTCACTCTACTACCCTGGGAGCTCCTTGATTCCCTTGGTACACAGACGTTTGTCCAGGCTTATCCAAAATATAATGTCTTAGTGGGCATATTAGTAGCCTCTTTAGATCCAATATGATCACTGATCAGCCTTGTGTTTTGGTCTAACTTTGAAAAAAAAAGCAAGGGTTGTAAGAAACATCTCAACTTCTTAATTTTACAACAAGCTACATACTCCTGGAGCTAGAAAAGGTATAACTCTCAGCCCAGTGATTTATTTCCAACAAAGCACTATGTAAAAATGTTTTTTTTTGTTACTGAAATCTCAACTCGTCTATACCATTTCATAAGTTGCTTTATAAAACTCTCTGATTCAGATTTCAAGCAGAGCTGTGACTCAGTCAGCTGAACTTATCACTAGACATCAATCTACAACAGATTACTGTTGGGGCGTACTCATTTAAGGTATATTATCTGACTCATTCTTTCATCCTACCTGGAAAACAAGAAGTTTAAAGAACACTGGTACAACTCTCAAAAGATTTTTGCATAGATACAAAATGGGAGAAACTCCTTTGTGAATAGGATCCTTGGTATCTATTAAAATGCATTTATTGATTCCTGTATATAATATGTAGTGTATGCCTTTATTTATTTATTATTTATCACAACATTATTTGTCACCTCCTCTGTGGACCTGGCAGGGGCTATGACCCCCCCCCCCAAGAGGGGTTTGTCCTTCGGCCCATCGGGGCCATCATGGGTCCTGCTGGGTCCCAGTATTTTCCTCCGTTTTTTTATCCCCTGCCTCAGCACCCATGCAATGGGTGCAGCAGCCATCTCCACCTTTGCAGAGGCGGCTAAGCACACCTGGGCATGGGTCAAACCCCCTCTTATGCTAACACGTGCAGCACACAAACCTCCTACCCCGAGGAAGGCGAGCAGTCCTCCAGATGCTCAATCCTTACCTCCTCAGCCAACCTCCAAATGACCCAAGTCCATTCCCGAACTCAGGTCACCAGCGTGGTGCATGGTGTGGCGTCCAGTGTCTCAACCCTCAGCACCGCCATGCCAGGTATTGTATGCCTTTATGAGAGTTAATGCTGCTTAACTGGGTCTCGGATCATACTCAACACTGTGATCTTGCATCGTACACATTTCCTGACCTGAATCTTTACGTTACACTATTTGTAGCTATTGCAACTTTTTTATACTTCATTTCTGTACATTGTCTGTACAGTGCCCTGCCATATGGTCGGGTCGTGCCTGAAAATTGTCTACTCATGTGCCAGTGTACCTACCTGATTACCAAATAAATAAAATAATTTAAAACCATTATAGTATAGCAATTACACTCAGCTTTCATGTATTATAGGTTTTTTTTATTACTTTGCTCAAGTCTTTTAACTAATTTTCATTTGAAGTACTAATTCCAAGGTCTGTTTCATCAACACCTGACCCCAACTGTCCTCTGATCCAGCTTTAACAGGAACATTGGCCACACAAAGAGGGCTTTGATTAGTAGTCTGTAAGTCCTCTGTATTTTCCCAACATTGTCACTATCAATGGGCTGGCCAGCAGCCAACCTTTTGCTTCTATGTCTTTAAGAGAGATATGGGGTCTGGAATCTAACTCTTAGTTTTAGGCCAAATTTGGACAAGAATGACTTTCCCTGTCCTCCAAACAGGTAGTCAGCCTGTCACAGCCACTTTTAGACGTACCTCTCTACCAGTCAGCATTAATTAAAATGTATAGTGCTGACCTTTAAACATGGAACAAATGCCCCTGATGGAAAGTACAATCTTGATTTAAGAACAGAAACAAATAATTTAAAATAAAGCAGCAAGCAATACTTGAGTGGTAAGGGAGTCACCAATGACACTTATGTAATCTATTTAGACCCTATTCATGCACCTGTCCGGCTTGCACTCATTGTGTGTTACTCTGCATCTGATAGATCAGAATTCACCATCCTTGACTGCTTCTTGTGTCAGATGGTTGGGCAGGTGGGGTCAGATCAAGTCCAGATATCAGGGGCTGGATGTTTAGAGACCTACCAGATGTGCCTACATCAGGCTGCATCCATTCCCTACATGGATGAAGTGGGTGTAGATTTCAGAGCCACATCGACCAGTGATAATCAAGTGCACTTTACAGCACTGTTCATTTAACTTTACATGCATCTACCACTAGAGGACAAAGTCAGGAAAGAATATTAAAAAAAAAAGAGGTCTAACTATTTATTTTATTTTTCAATTTGTTAACCGGGTAAGGACACTGGACCAAAGGTCCCTTTTCAGGTTCGACCCAGAGTGCAACACATAAATACATAACACAAAACAAAACATAATCATACTATACAAACTAACATACTACTTAATGCAATCACAAACAGCATTTGTCAATAAATATTGTTTCAACTGTACCTTAAAAGACAACAAAGACCTTGCATTTCGAATTTGAAAAAGAAACAAATTCCATAATAGTGGAGCTGAAATTGAAAAGGCCCGAGACCCAAGTTTTTTGTTTACACAATGGGACCTCTAATATAAGACCATTTGATGATCTAAGCTTTGATGGAATATCCTCAATTGAAACTAAACCAGATAAAGGAAACATGGATTCATAATAAATTGCTTTTGCTACTTAACAACCCACTGAATATTCAATTCTAGAAATTAAGGGCATCCAACCCAACCCTAAGTACAAATCACAGTGATGAGTTCTATAAGTAGCTGATAAAACAAAACAACAAACATTATTATAGGATACTGTCAATGTACGCAATTCCTTTTTCCCCAATTTAAAATATAAACAAGATCCATACTCCAAATGAGGGAGCAAAGTCCCAACAGCAATAGCTTTCCTAGTATTTTCTGAAAAATAATTTTTATATCAATACAGTAGACCTATTTTTTTGATTTATCTCTCTACATATATCAGTAATCTGAGAAGTAAAACTTAACACTAGATCGAGTAGAAACCCTAAATATTTAAAACTCTGTACCTACCACAAATCAACAATTTCGAGCAATCTTATAAAATATGTGTAGTGCCAAATGACATTGCCTTGGTTTTCTTTAAATTCAAAACCATTAAATTATCCACTAACCCGCTAATACCAAATCAAAACCATGCTGAAGATTAGAAGCAATACTACCAAATGATTTATCTTGATTAAACAAAATCAAATCATCTGCATAGAGGATTGTATCACATATAGTACATTGTGCTGGTAAATTATTTACAAATAAAGTAAATAATAAAGGGCCTAAAATTGACCCCTGTGGAATTCCACAGACAACAGGAGCCTCACGTGATTCAACATTACCAATATATACCACTTGGGACCTATTAGATAATCCTGTATCCACTCAAGAGATCCATCAGGGAAAACCCATATTCAATAACTTTTGACAGGCCAAATTATGTGCAATCAGGTCAAACGCCTTGGTCAGGTCCACAAACATCAACCCCATCATTAAACCAGACTCAAAACCACGGAGGACGGTGTCTGTGAGCCTGACCAAGGCCGTTCCTGTGCCATGATATTGCCTAAAGCCATGTTGCTGTGAACATAATAAATTATGACTCTCTAATTACCCATTTATCTGGTTAGCCACTAGTTTTTATAGAATTTTACTTAATGGATTTAATATGGATATTGGCCTAAAATCTTCCAATAAGTCAGCATTTGGCTTTTTTTGTACAGACGCAACCCTAGCACACTTCCAACTAGATGGGTACTGTTCAGCCAACAAAGATAAATTAAAAATGCAACATAAAGGGTTAGTTATAAACGGGATGATTAATCTAAGAAAACGTCCACCCAAACCCCCACCCCCACAATCACTAAACTTCTTCAGTACTTCACTCCTCTCTATACTTTTAAAAGAAAACTTTTCCTGCTTTGTATCAACCAATAATTCTGAAGGCTGTACATCCCTCTGAGGTGTTCCCGCTCTGTAATCAGACAGGTTGGTAAATTTTCTATTTAAAATATCAACGATCTCCTGAACTGAAGTAATCTCCTTATCACCAATCCTCAATTTTTGAACAGAACCAGAATTTTTTGAGGCTATTACTGAATTGGCCCTACTCCAAAACATTTTAGAATTAGTCAAATTCTCCTCACATTGTTCCTGATGAAATTTATTTTTCGCTGTCCTAACTGCATTAGATACCTTAGACTGCAACTGCCTATATATATTCAACAAAGCTACAGACATATGTTTTTTATAGGAATCCCAAGCCTTATTTCTTTGCCTAATTAATTGTTTTAACTCGGGTAAAAACCACCAATTACTAACTACTCGCACTCAACTAAATTGTCTGTGCCCCCCTGCATCCACAGATGTTTCAAGTTTCAAGTTATTTTTATTGTTTGACAAGTTATATCATTTCAATAGCATTTGTACAAAAATATAGCATCCAGGGATGGAACTGTGGACTTGGTCTGGGGCCCCCTGCACCTACTCAGTGTAAACTGTGCCCAGGGACATTGGGTAGGCATGGCCCCTTCGGCAGTATGACCAGGCACAGAATTTCATAAATCAGTCCACAGGCTTCCAGTCTGAAGCCTTCATCTTGCTGTCTTTAGCTTCCTTGCTAGTAGCAAGCAGGCAATTGAGGGATATGGCAGTCTGTGTCTAGGGATGCTGTATCTCCATAGAGACATCCAACAAAAACACAATTTCTGAAGGGCTTTTGCTACCCCCTCCCTGTCCTTCATGGATGTAGAAGTGTGAACTTGTGCTTGAGGGGGCCAGTTGGGGCCTCAATTTTCATCTGTCCTGTGGCAGGTGGGCACTTATAGGCTGTGGCATGATGCTTCCTAGCATAACTTATACTCACTAGGTGCTCTAAGCTAGTTGTACCTGGCTTTCATCATGCAATATCTTTTGGTCCAACCTCTGGTATGTCCCATGACCAAACCATCTTTGTAACTCTGCAGGAGGGGCAGGATCTGGTCAGGAGGTAACCTTTTGTGAGGAGGAGGAGGAAGGGTGTTTGCTACAGAGGGATCTTCCACTGTGTAGGGTCTCTCTTGCACCATACACAGGCCTTTGAGGCTATAGCCCTTATATAAGCTCATCATGTCAAGCACTGCAGCTGGGGGAGGGTTGGGGGAGGACCATCATTTTCCAAGTTGGTATGAATGACATGGGGAGCACATGCCTCAAGGACAAGAGGAGATCATTGATGGAACTAGGAATGTTCCTTAAGGGGAATGTAACCATGATGATCTTTTTTGACATTCTCCTGGTCCTGGGAGCTAGTAAGGCACAACAGTAAATCATTAGGTTAAGCGGTATGCCGTCTCTATATCGACAACTTTACAGTGACGTCGTCGATGCTGACAACAGCAACACGTCACTGTAAAGTCCACTCAGGACCCCAACACTCTTTCCCGAGGTCATGCACCCTCTCCACAAATCAGCTCTGACTTGGAGTTGATTATATTAAGTGTGGGGGGGTGCGGGGTCACAGCCCCAACAGAAAAACACCTTTGTCTGACACCGCAGAATGCCGACTGCAATTGCTGTCAACATAGCAGTGTCGGGGACACATCACATCAACATGAAGTTGTCGATGCAGTGTCGTAGATCCTAAGTGAGCAAATGCTTGGCTAAGGGTCTTATGCAAGAGGGAGAGTTTCTTTTTCTGGTCAAGTGGGGGGACTTCTGAGGCAAGAGACACCTGTAAGTCTATTCTAGGCTGCACCTGTGCCAGTAGGAAGTGGGGGCACTGGCAAGAAGAATGGACAGGGCATTTAGGGGGATTTATACTAGAAGATCAGGGAGGTGCTAGTACAGGGGATGACCATGGTTAGGAGGAAGATGCAGGGAATCACCAAGGGAAAAACAGCAGAACAGGGAAATACCAGGAGAGGAGACCCCTTCCCCCCACTGGAGGAAGCACAGAGGCAACCATCCTCACTTGCATGCAGACCACTGTGCTTGTAGCAGCTTCAAGCATCTTCATCCCTATAATGGGTTGCACTGCCACTTCTAGCACCTGTATTTGCACTGTATTGGAGATTTTTAACATGGTATGTTGCAGTACAATTATTTTTTAACATTGATATTTGGGTACCAAACCTCTTGTGTTTTTGCCTTGAGGGTTAGTGCTTTTGGCTTACTTTGTTGGCTACAGAGCTGGATTTTAGCCTTTTGCACACCCCATTAGCAATGGAGCAGCATAGCTGCTTTCATTTTGTTCCTATAAGCAATAAGAGAAACAGGGCCGAGAAGTTACCCACCACTCCAGCTCAACAGGGACCTAAGGGAGTTGATCTTGAACAAAAAAAAATGTCTGTGACCAATGAAAAAAGATGTGTTGCCTCCAGGCTACAGAGGAGTACATAGCAGCACTGATGGACTGTAAGACAGTAGTTAAGAAATTCAGAGGGGCTGGATGTCAGCGTAGCAGCACAATCTGCAGACAACACCGCAGCCTTCTTCCATGGTATAAATGCAAAGAGGCAGGCAAAGGAGGGGGACTGGACCCCTGAAACCCAGAGATGGGAGGACCTGTGAGAGAAACAAGCATTTGTCAATGCCGGATGTTCACCACTGGGTAGAAGCCCTGGAGTACCAGATGCATTGTGGTGCACTCTGTGGGTTATGTATTACCAAAGTTAGGAGCCTGCATTTGTAAATTTCAATGCAGGCTCATAACTTTGTTATGTTTTAATATTTTTGGCCCAAATTGCCAACATAGCCTTTTTATGACCCCATCTCATGAACAAGTGCAGAGCAAATTTTTGACTCCTGTCTGAAAGGTGATGTCACGCAGGGACTGCAAAATCACCTTTTGGGATGCAAAAACACATTTTGGCCAGGATTTGAAAAATGACAGCTGTCACTTTCATGAGGGGGCTTTAAAGAAGTGGCTATGCTGAAAATTTTGGGATGAAAATATTGAAAATGACCAAAGTTATGATCCTGCATTTGTAAAATGCAACTTCGGCTCATAACTTTGTTGTTTTTCAATATTTTTTTACATCAAATTTTCAACATAGCCTTCTTATGACCCTGTCTTATGCACAAGGGCAGGGAAAACCTTTAACTCCTGGCCAAAAAGTGATTTCACGCAGGGATGACAAAATCACCTTTCGGGACAGATTTGCCTAATGTTAGTGCAGTTGTTCATGAGGTGGGGTCCCAAAGAAGGCATGCGGAAAACTTAGGGCAAAAATATACAAAAATGGCCAAGTTATGCATCTAAGTTCAAAGCCCCATTGAAATACATTGAACTGCATACCTGTTTCCTCAGTTCGCGGTCTGGCTTTGAAGAGTGAAAATGTCTCTGCGGTCCACAGGAGATTACAGCGCTGGAACCTTGCTGGGTAAGTAAGGGCTTGGGGGTGGTTTGTAGTAATGGGTGGGTGCTGAGTGGGAGTGTTGGGTGGGGGGACAGTAGCAGCCACAACAGACATTGATGGACATTTTCTTGTTACCGTGTTCATTAAACAACAAAAAAAAAACTATGAGGGAAGGTTTTCTTTATTTCAGGCCACAACACTGGGGAATTGGGCACCCCCAGTGTCAGTGTTAAGTTTGTGGGGGTGGGTGGGTACTGAGAGGGAAGGTCGGGTGGGCAGGACAGTTACAGGGCGGAAACAACAAGTGTCAGTGTAAAATAAAAAAGTGTAAAGGAAGTTTTTTTGTTATTTCAGGTCATGACTTTATGACTTTGGGGGATATGGCATCCCCAGTGTCAGTGTTATGTTTGGGGGGAGGTGCTTAGAGGGAGGGTCGGGTGCTGGGGCAGTCACGGGGGCGGTGGAACCAGTAACAGATATTGATGGATGGTTTCCTGTTACAGCTGGCATGATCCCTTGCATGTTTCATATTTCAGCCATTCCAGGCTGATGATGTTGGATCACTTTGCTTGGTGGGTGGCTTAGATAAAGGGAAGAGTGACCCATGATTGAGTTGGCTGTTTCTTTTCAAGTTCGTGCCATCTCCACCCAGCAAGCCAAAATCCCATCATACTCAGCCTGGCTGTTGATTTGTGTGGCACTGTCATGCCCCTAAATCACTGCTCTGCATTGGACGGACAGTGCCACACCTCTTAAAACCCAGCTACCATATCAAAATGTTCGTTGTGTGCACACGCACATGGCAAAGATAAAAACAGGGAAGGTCACTTCGAAGGATGATAGAGGTGCCGCAGATTAAAACAAGACCAGCAAAAGCAAACAAACAAGCCAGAACCAAGTCTACACAGGACCATGGCTTCTTTAAAGTGCTTTATTTATGCAGCAAAAAGCAGGCTTCAAGGTACAGCCTGAAGGTCTGAAGGGGTGTTAGCTTGGACCTTCCGACTGTGCACTGCAGCCTACTTTTTTGTTGCACAAATAAAGCACTTTAAAGAAGCAACTGTTGGTTGGGAAAAACATTTTGTTAAAAGAACCTGTGTGGCTTGTGAGACTGAATACACTGAACCCATGTTTTGGTTTAAAAAAGGAAAAAGATTGGATTTGGTTGTTTTGCAATAATTATGTAAACTAACAGGAGAAATCGGAGTCTGCACAGTATTAGTGTAGATAGCAAATTGATTGTGAGGAGCATTTATTATTGCAAATGAAAAATTGATTAACATGTATATCTGGTTCCCAGGGTTATATCCCAGCAGGACCTCTTTCTGCATTACAGGTCCTTTGTGTAGTAACACGCTGGCAAAATGGGCACTAGAGTAATAATAGCACTTATGTAGTCAGACCCTGTTAAAATGTTCCTTAGACCAGAGAATCTTGTCAAATGGCAGTTTGGTCTTTATAAATAGCACTGACAGCCTCCACGGTTAGGAAGCTGCTGTTTTTTCCAATTAGGTCAAGCAAGTAGGGGAAGTGATCATTCTGACCACACGCGTCATTGCGTCATGATATCAGACATTGTTCTGATGCATGACATAGATGATGCTCCCCAACCCATGCTCAGTTCAACGTGCGTTTGAGTGTATAAAGAAGGAGACACAAACATTTATAGCATGCTGGTCACCATGATAGGAGAACTCTTTGAGCATGGTGAATGATTTCTCTTGTAACTTGAACTAACTTCCACTTTTTAAATGTTTTTTATTTGAGCTAGCATTAACACAAGATATACATAATCACTGGTGTTCCACTTGTATTACAGCAACAGCAGATCCAAACAAAAAGAAGAGAAGGTTGAGCACCCTTTTTCATTCAGTGAGTAAAACAGAAAGCATAACAAGTGGAAAATGAATATGAAAGAATGGTCTGAGACCATATATTAAATAATTTTATTTCATTTCGTGGAACAGGGCAGATATCAGTTGAGACTAAAAAATATATAAAAATAAAACAGAGCACTAAATAGTGGAGCTCTATAAGGTAAATAAATAATGTTTGGTGAAGCGGAGAATTTCGAAGGAATATCAATTAACAAGTGGACTGAATATTTATTTTTGCATATTTTTAAAGCTCCCAATGCAAAATATTGAAACACATAAGACTGACAAAAAGAAATATAAAGAAAACAATAGGTGACTATATTTTATTTATTTGTTATAATTTTTTTTGCTGTTAAGATCAATATGAAATATATGATTTGAAACCAACAAAACCACATTTATTATTATTTACAAAAGAGGGGGTCAGATGTGGTTTCCTGAGGAAACAGTGTATAGTACTGTGAAATGTTGGATGTGACTGTATGTCCTGACCTGTTGGCTTGTGTAACAATAAATTACAGTATACACAGTAGTGTAAGGATTGAAAAAGTGTAGTGAGCAGTGTAGTCATACCAGGACCCACAGTGCAGAAGAATTCAATATTCTCAGGATTCAGCCTTGAGTGATGTGGCGAGGCAACATCCCTGGTTGTGCTGAAACGTCTTTTCAAAGTGACTGATGCTGGAAGGCATCCTAGAAAATGCAAAGCTATGGTTGGTGATGGTTGGAATGGTACTTTCAAAGCAGTGCATGTACCTGGGGTGCAGCATCAGTTGACTGCGTGGCTGCCATGGTGACTGCATGATTTGAACAAACCATCTTATACCACCCCTTTCCATGCCCAGCTGTTCATGCTGCTAGCCCATTTGCCTGGACTGTGAATTGGGAATCAGTGTGACTGTTAGGAAAATGCTGTGTTCACGTCACATGATTAGCTAGAACACTGTTTTGCAATGTTCAAGTAAACTGTCCCCAACTGATATTTCAATCACACACTATCAGTAAAATAAAAAAAATTTTTGTCAAAACTTTCAGAATTTCCCCACTTTCCCTGTCTGCTCAGGTGAAGTCACTGCCCTAAGCTCTTGTGACCTGCAGTGGGTAGGCCTGCAGCTGAACAAATATGACACACTGCACACTCTCCCCGTCCTCTGCAACAGCACTGACCTGCCTCTCAGAAACTAAATTCCAGTGTTGTCAAGTAGCTGACTAGATAGATACTGAGACACTATGTCACCTCAACCAATGCAGCAGACTTGTTTTCTCTAAATAATCAGAATTAAGACTGTTTTGTTTTTTTAGTTCTTTCTAGTGTTTCTTATCATTTTAAGGTATTTTAGTTAGGGTATTATAATGTTTTGCAACATTTAGAGGAAAGTTAAAAAATATTTTTTCTTCTGTAATGTCAGGACATGTACAGTAGTATTTTTCAAGTTTTTTTGCAGAACACAGCTGCCCAAATCAGGACTGTCCTGTGAAAATCGAGACAGGTGGTAACCCTAAGGGAGAACTGGAAATAGTCCTAAGATGTGTGCAGCACTGCGTTCTGGATTTTCATCATTACTAGGATTACTAGGAGGATTAGGACATAAGGAGGCCATTGGCCCATCAAGAATGTTCCCCACATATGTGGGCTATTTAGACCAATAGATGTTTGGAGTAATAATGTCTGTCCAGGGTTGATTTGAACTCATCAAAGCAAGTACCGTCCACCACAAACTGAGGTAGTTTATTCCATGCCCTAATAGTTCTAAGGGCAAAGAAGTTATCTCTTTTGGAAGTATACACCCATGGAACCTCAAGTTTTCTGTTTTGCGATCTTAGATTACTTCTGGCATGACTATATTTAACACACAGTTGGCCATTAGTTCCTCAGACTGCAATAATTTATAAAGGAACAGTAGGTCACCCCTTTGTCTCCTGGCTTCTAGTGCATATAGATTAGTTTCTAGTAATCTGTATTGGTATGTTTTATTTTTTAGCCTAGGTATAGTCTTTGTGAGTGCCCTCTGTATACCTTCTACCAATTTGATGTCCTTAGTAAATGAGGGTGACCACACCTGGGACCCGTAGTCCAATATGGGGTGAACATAATTTTTATAGACAGGTACAGTGAGTTGCTCAGACCTGCGCATGAAAGTTCATTTAATTTTGGTTACCATATTTCTGGCTGCTCTTGATACCATCATACAGTGATCGGAGGATGATAATGTATTATTCATCATCACACCAAAATCTTTTTCTTTATTTGAGCTTTTCAGTAAAGTTTGATTTAAAATATAGGAGTAATTAGGATTGTTCTTACCAAAGTGCAACACTACACATTTGCTAGTGTTTAACATCATACCATTACTGTTAGCCCAATTTTCTATTTTGCCTAAGTCACTATTTAAGGAAAGATGTTTACTGAAGTTGTCTACCTCACCCACTAATTTGGTATCATCTGCAAATTTGATTATCATATTATTGATGTCAGAGCCCATGTCACTTATATAAATACCGAAGAATATTAGTCCCAACACTGAGCCCTGGGGAACCCCACTACTCACAGTACCTTCGCTGGACGTGGTATTATTAATCTGGATGCATTGTACTCTATTTTCCAACCAGTTGCTTATCCATCTAACCAAGAAGTTATCAGCACCAAGATTTAATAATTTGTTTATCAGCTTATCATGGACTTTATCAAATGCTCTTGAAAAGTCAAGCAGGATGACATCAGTTGGTATTCCTTTGTCTAGGTTCTTACTGATATGGTTGTAGAAAACTATAAGATTTGTAGCACATGACCTACCCTTTTTAAAGCCATGCTGATTATGGTCACTAAGGCCGGAACTATCGAAATAGAGCTCAAGTCTAGTTTTAATTAAACATTCCATAAGCTTGCAGCAGTTGGATGTTAGGCTTATTGGCCTATAATTTTCCACATTCCTGCAGTTTCTTTTTTGTTAACTGGAATGACTGTAGCTTGTCTCCAGTCTTCAGGTATAGTTCCTTCCCTAAGGGTTAGGTTGAAAATCACCGACAGGGGATACGCTAGTTTGGAGGCATTCTTTTTAAGACGTAAGGAGTTTATATTATCCGGCCCAGGACTTGCTGTGCCATTTATTTGGGTAAGTACTGTGTAGACTTTTTGGGGGGTAAAGAAAGCCACATCTGAATAATCAAAACAGTGTAAGGTGGGGCCCTGTTGTTTTGAAGAAAACACTGAACAGAAATAGGCATTAAATTTATCCACCACCAGTTTATCGTTGTCTAATACTATATTGTTATCAATTATTGGTCCTACAGTTTTTACTGAATTCCTACAGTTAGAGTTACTATAAGAGTGTAGAAGTTTATCATTCTTTGAATAGGCAGTCTTAAATTCTATACCTGCTTTGGGCTTCCCTATAAGACTGCAAATAAGCCTTTTTATTCTTGTCCATTCTGTTATTTTTATACCTTGTGTAGGCCTTATGCTTAATATTTAATTGTTTTTTTTACCTTCGAATTAAGCCAGTTGGGCAATCTTCCTTTGTTATTATACTTTATTTTCGTGGGGATAGGTGCTGCTGCATACTATTGAAATCTGCCCTATGGTAGTTTTTAACCTTGGTATTATGTATAACTTTTTGTCTCCCTTTAGATAACTGACATTTGACCATGTTGTGGTCACTGTTGCCTAGAGGACCTAAGGTGTCAATATTTGTGATCTCATCATTAAAGTTAGTTAAAATAAAATTGAGAATATTATTTTCCTTAGTTGGTTTTGTCACCTGTTGTTCCAGGCCATTCTCTACACATATTTCCACAAATTGTTTTTCCAACTGGCTTTGTTTGTTTTTTGTTATTTTTGCAGTTAATTTTTTTTTCCGTCCACTAGCCCCTTCTTTGGCTGATTGCCTCCAGCCACCTTGATTTTCTGCCAGTACTTACAATCATGCTTCCACTGCATGGCCTAGGTATTCCTTGTGTACAGAGTCTGCAAGTGGTTGGAGATGGCGTTCGAGCTGGTAACTGCTTTTTCTCCTCTGGTGGTTTTTCTCCTTAGGGGAGTGGGCATGCATGAAATGCCATCCAAGATGGTTGTTCATATGAGGATGTCAGAGGCTGCCACTCCCCTTGCCTCTGCATAATGGTCCCTGGGTGTCTTGCCCCAGCCATTGCTAGGGGCCAGGCTTGCACTGGGTGCCATGTCTTCCTCCACAGGAATGGAGAGCTGAGAGCTGTCCCCTGGATGCTCAATCCTCTCCTTCCCCAGTGAACCCGGGTCACTGGACAGTGTGGTGGCAGCAGTGGTGTCTCGTGCTTCAACTCTCCATGCCACTGGGCCAGACTGATTTCCATCATTGTTGTTTGGCTGCTGCAGGTCATATGGCTTGTAGGAAACTTGCACATGCTCAAGTTTGTGCTCATTGTAAAATAAAAAGGCTGCATCATGATTTTTGAAGAATCAGAATACCGAAAGGAAACCAAATCCCGTTGGTCTAGATTAAGTTGTTCCCGAAGTGTTAGATTTTGGCATGTTAACTGAATGCAAATTTGGCATTGACTCACCCTTACTTCAGACAGGGTAGACAGGGTGGATAAAATCATCTGATGAAGAGGCAGTGAGTCCTCAAAGCGCCAGGGTATTTTTCTCATGTGAGCCTAATAAAGATTTTGGAGCTTTTAGAAGTTGCGATGTGCCTCTTGTGTTTATATTGTGGATGCAATCATCTGTCCACAGTGTGGAAGAGCTCAGCAGATTGATTCCTACTTAAGGCAATGAGGCAGTCTCCCTCTTTATAATTAGCACACATAGCTAGATGTACATTTTGGACTATGGCAAAAGGTTAAAAAAAGTTGACATATTAAGTCTCAAACAGGGGAAAGTCTGAAGACATCTGCTTTTGGTCTGTAGGATTACAGAGGATGAGAACTTGATGACCAAAATGGGATTCATATTCAGACAAAGGGGCACAGCCAGTAGTTACAAGGCAAGCATTCAAGGGGAACAGAAGGACATTTTTCTACACGTAGCAAGTGGCAGTTATCTGGAACAACCTGCCTGCAAAGATGGTTGAAGCCAGGAATTTTAGCCGCTTTAAGCAAGCCCTAGACAGTTACATGACATGGCGTAAAATGACAAAATACCGTCACTAAGCAACCGGGGGGAGATCTCAACGGGCATCCATGCCTGCTCTTATCCCTTGTCACAATAATCTGAACTATAGGACTGTATAGAATGGATTGTCAATAAACTTGGTACAGATATACTGACAATATCTCATGTGGTTACATTTTATAATTCCAAGGTCCTTTTCTTTAGTCTAGATCCAAACTGAGTGTGTTTTTTTTCTCCAGGTTTCAATATTTATTTATTTATTCTTGCCAAGAATCCTAATAATACTCTGCATGATTTTGTTTTGCTAATGGGAATTTGCTCATTTAATGCCATTCATTTTGCCACGAGCCCCATTGCTTCTGAACTCTTAATCCATCTGCAGAAGGACTTTGACAAGATCCAATACTGGGTCACTTCAAATGGCTCATCCTTATTGTTGAAAAAAAAAACAACCTCTGCCATGCTCTCTGGAACAAATATCAACTATCCAGGAATTCTACATTCCCACACATTCTCACCGTTGATGTGTGCACTGCTGAGCACATCAATATTTCAGATACCTGGGAGTCTGATTCAACCAGCACAGCACCTTGACTTCACTCACAGCATCAATGCCGTCTACTCCAAACTCTTCCCCAGTCTTGATACCATATACAGTAACAAAGCCTAACTCCCCATAGCTGCTAGACATGAGATCATGCAACGTCTTTTTTTTGTAACCTCAAGTTTATTTCTTATTAGCACAGTGGTTACACATATTGGAGAACAAATTATACATTTCTCTGTGGGTACAGTCACAAAGCCTTGAATTCTATTTACAGATAATCAAATAATATAATTAGGCAATAAGTCCTTACATTTTTTCTTCTTGTGTTTTAGGTCCTTTTGTTCTGCATATTAATCTCCTATAATAAACAGCAAACTCATTCCCAACTGTGATCTGCACTCCTTAACTCTGTGAGGGACATGCCTGACTTCAGGATATCAAAGCAGTGTAATCAATTAAAAACTGTGCTATTGTGTCTGTTTTTTCTTATTTATATTATAACAATAAAATTTGTTTACAACATAAAATGGCTGGTATATCATTTCATCTAGTGAGCTGTATTCAGTTGTATTGTGGGAACCAAATTTTTGTCCTTTTTCTTCCTTCTGTGGACTGAAAAATAAGAGGATCCAGTGTAAAAGGTCAATGGTCAAATGCTTGCTGGGAGATTGCTGAGATTCCTTCTATTTCCTCTATAAGAGTCATAAAGGGAAGCCACACTGAATTAAACTTTTCTTTTTGCAGTCATAATTCTGCTGTAATTCTCCCTGGACTCTGTATGAATTTTATAATTTCTAACCATTCTCGAGTAGTTGGGGGCTGTGTGTTCAGCCATCGTTTAGTGATGGCTTTACCAGCTGCTGCTAAAAGGATTCCCATAAATGATTTTGGACCATTGATCTTTTTCCCCCTTAGGTGGGACACCCAGAATCATATGTTCAAATGATAGTTGTTCTGCAGTGCCAACCATTTGCTGGTATTTTACCATGACTTCTGTCCAAAAAGTCCGTAAGATGGGGCATTCCCAGAAGGCATGGTAATGTGTAAAAACTGATCCACAGTTCCTCCAGCAGTTATCTGTGTAAGAAGTGTTACAATGTTTTATTTTAGTGGGGGTACTAAAGTATCTGCTAATGAGTTTTCACTAAAACTCTCTCCATACTGGGGAGGCCGATGTACGGGAGACCCCTTCCCAGATTTTTTTCCAAGTTTGAACCCCCCAGTTCCAAGCCTTCTTCTTTCTCTCAGCATCCCTGACAATTAGGAGGGCCTTCCTCTGTGGACTCAATGTAAATCCTGACCAGTTTAGAAATCAGATGTGTCTCCCTTTGGGTATTTGCTGCTTCTAAAATTAATTCTTCTAACGGGTGCGGGTCCTGCAGTACTATCCCGAGGTTAGAACTCCTGCCCTAGAAAGACGCCATTTGTAGACATCTAAAAAAGTGAGACCTGAGGGTTCCAAATTCTTATTGTATTTCCTGAAATGTTTTGATTTTATTCTATTTCACAAACTGTCGAAAGTGACAAAGTCCATAATGATTCCAAAAGTGATCTAACCTAGAGGGAGTGAAACGTGAGCAGAGAGAGATTTGTGTCCAATTAGAGAGTGCTTGTGTTATGTTAAGATCTTTCTTTGCCCTACCCCAGCTCTGATAAAGTTGATTTTGCCATGGATTAGGGAGTTTAGCTTTCATTAACTCTTCAGAGTGACCAGTAACATCCCAAACTGGGGTATTACACAGACTACTGCCCTCCTCCATACCCACCCAAACATTTTGAGGGTCTTTTTTATAATATTCCACCCAGGGAATCAACTGTGCCATGAGGTAATAAGTCGTTAAATTAGGTAGTACTAGTCCACCCTGTAGCTTGGGCCTCAGGAGTGTATTCCATGCTATCCTAGCTCTTTTGCCACCCCACACAAATTTGTGTAGGACTTTGTGTATTTTACGCCATTCTGCTCTAGGTATGTGGAGGGGGAGGGAACTAAATAGGTACAGGAAATGTGGGAGAATGTTCATTCATATCATTTCTATTTGACCTATCAGGGATGGGGTAAAAGATCCCACCATTTCAGATCTGTACAGATCTCTTGTATCAATTTACCATAGTTTACTCGATACAAACGTACTAAATCTAAGGGGATATAGATGCCCAGATATCTGAGACTGGTGGTAGTCCATTTAAAGGGCAGTTGTAGTGCAAGTTCCAGGGTACGGATTCCACTAACCATCAGGATCTCTGTCTTGTTGATGTTAATTTAAAACCAGAAACCTGACTGTAGGTCCAGAGCAAGTCAGTGAGAATGGGGTATGTAACCAGAGGGTTCTTTAAATGTAGCATAGTGTCATCTACGTACAGTGAAATCTGGTTTTCTTCCCCTCCTATTTTAATTCCTTCTAACTTAGGATGTACTCTTATATACTCGGCTAGAGGTTCCATACTCAGAGCGAATAGCAATGGGGACAGTGGGCATCCCTGTTTTGTGCCTCATTGTATGTCCAGTTCTCTCTACATTGTTCCATTTACTCTTATTTTGGCTTTTGGGGCATAATAAATGGCTTGTATACATGTTAGGAATTGTTTCCTGAACCCAAATTTTCCCAATACATCCCTTAGGTAGTCCCATCTAAGGAGATCAAATGCCTTCTCAGCATCCACTGCTATCGCCACCTGTTGTTCCTTAGCTTTACTCCCCATTTGTAGAGTATTTAAGGATTGCTTGATATTGTCTTGAATATGTAGGTTGGGAACAAAGCTGACCTGGTCTGGGTGGATCAGGCTCAGTAAAATTTGGTTCACTGTTCTTGCTAAGATCTTTGTAAAGATTTTTGAATCGACATTAAGCAGTGAAATCAGTCTGCGTGAGGCACAATGCTAAGGGGATTTGCCTTCTTTAGGAATTACTGTAAGGAAGACCTTTCTCCATGTATGAGGGAGATCTCCTTTATTTTCACATGAGTAAATGAGGTCTACCATTAAGGGGTTAGAACGGGGGGGGGCATCTGGTAGAATTCTATGTTAAAGCTGTCAGGCCCTGGGGATTTCCCCATTTTCATTTCTTTTATTGCTAGAGCAATCTCAGCTGTGGTGAAAGGGGCCTCCAGAGCCAATCTATAGCTGTCAGATAATTTAGGTAAAGTAATCCCAGTCAGAAAGCCCTGTATATTCTTTTGACTATCTCCATCTGGGACCTCGGCTGAATATAAGCTAATATAATATACTCTGAAGGCTTCTGCTATTTCTTTTGGGGTATACACTGCACTGGTTTTATCTTTTTGAGTTTTCTGGAGTTTTTTAATATATCTTTCAGCCTGAAGTTTCCTTAAATGGAATGCCAAAAGTCTGCCAGCTCTATTGCCATGTTCATAGTATTTCTGACTGGTTTATCACAATTTACCTTCTACTGCCTGTCCAAAACAGCTTGAAGTTCTTTACTAACCTGTTGTAGCTCTGCCTGTATCTGTTTTGTTCTCGATATCTTATGCTCTCTTTCTAAGTTATTCAGTTTTTGTTTTAGTTTGGTCTGATTCTCTCTGCGCTGTCTCTTCATTTGAGATGAGTATGAGATTATGGCCTCCCTTAGGACAGCTTTGAGACCATCCCAATACCATTTCCATTCCATATCTTGTACTTTATTATGGGTCTGGTAATCCTTAATAACTGACTTTATTAGGTCTCGGAATTCCTCCCGCTCAAGAAAAGCGGTACTTAGTCTTAAAGTGGGACATCTTTCCCAATCTCCCAATTGGATTTCATTTGTGACTGCGGAGTGGTCAGATACTAGTTTGGGATGTATTATACAATCTGTGATTCTGTGTACCTCCGTTTGACTACACAAAAAATAATCAATCCATGAGTAAGATTGATTGGGATTTGAGTAAAAAGTGTAGTTTCTTAGAGTGGGGTTCAGTTCCCTCCAGACATCCAGCAGGGCTAGCTCCTGATACCCCCCTCTCACCATTTGGCTCATACCTCTATTAGTAGTGGTGACATGTGATGATCGATCTAATGCTAGATTCAGCATGCAGTTAAAGTCTCCACCCAGCAAAATCATGCCCTCCCCTAATTCCGAGATCTTCCCAAATAATTTTTTGTAAAATAGAGGGTCATCAATATTCAGTGCATAAATGTTGATTAGGTGTATTTTTTTCAGAGAAAAGTCAACCAGAGACCACAACCACACCAAGGAATTTCCAAATCTATCTCTAAGGGGAGGTCCCTTCTGATCAATATAGCTGTGCCTGCTTTTTTGCATGTTGGGTGGGCTGAGCCCACCCCTTTCCCACCCAGAACCTCCTCAATTTATCATGCTCAGAGGGGGGCAATTTAGTTTCTTGAATAAAACCAATATCTACCTGGAACTTATGCAGGTAGTGTAATATTTTTGTTCATTTAATGGAGGAGTTAATTCCCTGTACATTCAGGGATACCATTTTCAAAGTACCCATCTGTCTGCATGAATTTGTCCCTCTATTATGTGACATTTTTCCAAATAGGTTTCTTCCCTGATGATATTCTTTCTTGACCTCTTACTTCTGATTGTCCCCTCAAGTAGCTTAAGTGGTGGTGTTCCCGTTGTATTTACCAGCCTTAAGAAAAATAAGCCAAGTACAGCTGGTGCTTGTAAAAGATAAGATTGAACTATCCCATCATGGAAACTAAACATTGAACACAACAATCCAACAGTAAACCTTTTAACCTGTGTGATACTGTAAAGAAACTCGAGCTTCCAAGGTCAAAAAGGAAGGTGCAGCTATCGCTGATATGCTTGTTATTAAACAAGCCTGACCTATGCGGGTCAGTGTAGTGTCAATGTAAAACCAAGCAGCTGTGTAGCAATGTCTGCTATGGGCTATTCAAGCAAAGACCAGCTATGACCAGAAAGTCAGGGCCGCACTCTGAGAAAAGAGAAAGAAAAAAAAAATGTCTTCCCCTTTTGTATTCTGTTACCATCTTAAATAAGAAAGTACCAGCAATATTAGTGGGCTCACTTTACTCCCCCTCCCCCGCATATCTTCATTGTACAGCTATAAGATGAACCCACATTCAGTTCTACCTCCCTCCTCCCTCCTAAATAAAACTTTTCTCCCCGGTCAGTCTCTTGAAAAGTTCCTTCCATTCACCCAGTCGTTCCTCCGTTTCAGTCACTTACAGTCCAAGCACAGAGGTGGGCCTGCTGGGTAAACCAGAAGAGATAATAATGTTTAGTCCAAAATTTCTCTTGGGGAGTCTGAAATGCTGCCTCCTGATTTTATGCTGGGGCCAAGAATAATTTCACAGTTATTGTGCATCACAGCAGGAAGCCTAGTCCCCACTGTTCATACCAAAGACACTTTTATGGCTGTCTGACTCTTAAAGCATGTCTTTAGTCAGGCCCTTTTTTGTCCTTCGATGGGTGGTACAATGTCCGAGAGGAAGACCGTGTCTTAGATTGGGCACACAGGAGGTGGAGGGTTTCCATAAAGACCTGGACCGTTTAGGTTCTGAAGTGTGAGTAGGTCTTAGCAACATGGGAAAGAAAAGGAAAATTCTGACCTGATGCAATCGACAGGATTACTGTAACTACTTTGCATTAGTCAGCTCGCCAAGGATATTTCAGATAGAAGGGCCTCCTCGAAGCATGACATCTGTTTGGTTCTTGGTTGGTACTTTCTTGTTTTCTCTAGCTATCAGCTCCTTTAAGTCAGTGCTTAAATGAGAGGACCAGGATATAGATGTAGACTGTCCCTTCCATGGTTTGCCCACCCTTCGCCATGCCACATGGCTGATCTCTTGCTCCAGAGCGATGGAGGGGGACTCTGGAACTTGGAGGTGAATTTTCTTAAAGTGGAAGCAGCTTCAAACAGCGAGTCAAAAAGTAAAGAAACCCTCTCTGTATGAACACAAAGATGGGCTGGGTATAATATCTGGATTTTTACATTCTTTTCTTTGGCTTGCTCATCATATCTTTCACTTGTCGACTCTGGCCATTCAGATAATCAGAAGAATCTTGGTCGAAGGAAATGTGCTGGCTATCTAGCAGCAGTTCCTTTTGTTTTCATGCCAACTGCAGTATGTATTGCCTGTCTTGGTAATTAAGCATCCTTACGATTATAGAGTGGCGTCAGGCATTCTGTTCTTTAGGCTTGGGTATTAATGAGCAGTGGGCTCTCTCGATAATAAGTGGATGATCATCAGGGATTCTAAGGATAGATCTCAAGATATTCAAGATAAAGTTCTCCATAGATGGATATGAACTCTCTGTACCTTCAGGGACTCCATATAGGAGGAAATTATTCCATCTGGAGTGGTTTTCCTGATCATCCAACTTGGCATGTAATTCCCTTTCTCTGGTGAGTAGATAAAGTATGGCTTGGTCATGTTGACTTGTTGAGTCAAAGAGTGTACCCACCGCCTGTTTGACTGCCATTGTTCTTTTATCAATTTGTTTTATGTCTACTCTGACATCTGCGACTGAGGATTCTACCTGGTGAAGAGTTTTTATTATTCCATCTAATTTAGACATGATAGCATGCTGATCTAATGGTTCAAATCCATCTTCCGAATCCACCACACTTGCTACTGGGGAAGCAGGTCGGGAATCATCCTGTAGACCCTGAGATTTATCAGCTTCCATCAGGGTTTTAATTTTGGCTGCTTGGGTATTTCTTATCTCTGATTTAGTCATTGCCATCGCATAGATTTAGTATTATGTTCCATTTTTGGTAATCCATCGATTAATGCTGGCACTTTGCTTGGTATAATTAGTGGCGGCCCCTGGAGTGTTTGGATCAAGCGGTCATTCACTTCGTGACATCACTGGAAGTTGAGATCATATGATTGAAGAGCTGAACTAACTCTGTGATTGGCTATTGTGCCAGGCATTAATCTCTTAGAAATGCCTGACACAGCTGCCATGCACAACTGATCATCCCCTTACACTGTCACTAACAGCAGCAAAATGACAGAACTGTAAACTTCACTCCACTCACTGAAATCATTTAAATAAAAGATGTCTACATTTTGAATTTGACAGTCTGGTTCTTTACAATTTGAAATTTGTACTGTGCGTCAGTGGTTGTCTGTGATTGAACCTGGAGACATACTTATGGCCTCAGCACAACAAGACAAACGGGAAGAGTGAGAGAGCAGCAGTAAGCAGACGGTACTTGTGCGACATGGAAAACAAGCTGTGAAGGTACTCATTATGATTAGACTTATAATCATAATTATCACCTCACTGCCTGACATTTCCTGGGGATTAATGACCGGCTGGGGGGGAGGGTTCTTGGCTGCACCTCGGGCCACCCTTCACCCACCAGCAAGTTTGTTAATTCCCAGGAAATGACTGGCTCTTCAGTCATTATTGCTTAAATGAGTCAACCTAACATTGATTAAAGTGATATAGTATACAGTGCTGCCTGTTAGTCCTCCCTGTCCAGACTTGGCTCTCACTTTAACTCTTTATGTTAGTTTGCCCTGACTGCCCCCACTGCACCCGACATTGCACCCTGTATAATAATTGAGACTGGATGTCATGCAAGGGATAGTGGTATATGCATGGTATTGCTCTTCTGTTCAGTCACTGGTCTGGGAATCTCCCCTGCTAGCCCCTCTCCCTTCTGTCTCCTGCAACTGCATCCACACATGCTCTAAGAAGCCAGCACCTCCACGCCTCCACTCTTTTCCAACCATTAGTGCTCAAAGATTATTGGTCGAGCGGGTACCTCATACAGACTGCTCAGTCCATGGTATAGTCTCCTGAGTGCTGTTTAAAACAGAACTTGCTGTAATGCACTTACGCTTCAATTTGTTCAGCTTCAACAAACCTCACTGCTGCTGGTATTAAACAATTGTTTTACTACTTGCACGCGACTGGATGTATTTTAATGTATTGCATTATACTTTTCGTCATTCTGTTTTAGTTACTATGTTTGTCTAGTTTTTGAGCCACTGATTATTGTTTTACTTTAGTCTGTTGCAATTGGAAACTGTTATTTGCACTATTTATGTTCTCTCCTCCAGTTGCTTAATGATGTTGTATGTCTGACTGTGTTCCCACTGGATTTGTTGTTAGTTTTCTGTTGTTTAGTTATACTAGTTTGTCTGTTTTTTACACATTTGACTTATTATTGTTATCTACTCTCCAGATGTACCCATTTAACCCAGGATGTATCTGAAAATAAACTATATCACTGCTCTGCATTCCCTAAGGGCCAAAAATGTTAAATTCATTCATTCACTGAGTTTATTCTGAGAGAATCTGCAAGTCTTTTTGGAAGCGAAAGCTCTTTAAATTCGATGGACTGCATCTGATGAAGGAGGGAGTCAGTGCATTAGGGCAGAAGTTTGATGTCTTTGCAGAATATTTAAACTAGCAAATGGGGAGAGGGGTGCAGCACCCCATACGTCGAATGGGAAGAACACCCTTCCCCCCCCTCAGCTAGTGGTCAAACAGGAGTTCAACATGTTTGTAGTTCATTTGCATCACCAGGTAAGGAAAAAGGTCCAGCTCCCCATACAATGCGCATGGGAAAAGCCAGACCTCACCCAACAACTAACACACTGAAATCTGGACAATGGGAAATCATGTACACAAATTCACACAGTCTGGGAAACAAAATCCCAGAGCAGGCGGCAACAATGACAGAGGCTAAACTGGACATAGTAGCCATTAGCAAGACATGATTCACCAGTAACCACACTAGGGAGACTTCAGTACCTGGCTAGGTACTGCTCAGAAGAGACCAAGGTGCAAAGGGGGATGGAGTGGCCCTTTATGTCAATGAAAATATCTAAGCTACAGAAATTCAGAATACATATAAGGAGCCAGAAGAACTGTGGATCACCCTAGAAGCAGGAAATGGGACAACCATACTAACTGGGGTTGTCTACAGGCCTCCAGACCAGGGGAGGACATAGACACATTACTGTTAGAAGATATACAAAACATGACAGCCAAAATGGAGGTTCTGCTAAGGGAGACTTCAACATTCCAGATACAGACTGGCCAATACCAGCAGGAACATCCACCAGAACTAGACACATAATGGATTCCCTGCAGGAGGAGGGTAACCAGTGTGATGGACCAAGGGAGTGCACTTGATGTCACCTACCTTGAATTCAGCAAAGCTTTCGATACTGTTCCACATAGAAGATAGATTAATAAGCTGGATTGGCTCAGGGTGGGTCAGAGGTTGGTCAACTGGATGGCAAACTGGTTGGCGGGCAGAAAACAGAGAGTGGTGGTAAATGGTATACAGTCAGAAGAGATGCAAGTCACAAGTGGGGTACCTCAGGGATCAGTCCTGGGGCCAGTCCTCTTCCATATCTTCATCAGTGACATTGCAGATGGACTGGAGGGTAAGGTTTGCCTGTTTGCAGATGACACCAAGATCTGCAACAGAGTAGATGATCCAGATGGGGTGGGTAGAATGAGAAGAGAGCTGGAAAAACTGGCAAAATGGTCGAAAGAGTGGCAACTAGAGTTTAACGCAAAGAAGGACAGGATCATCCACATAGGGAAGAGAAACCCTGAAGCCACCTATAGGTTGGGAGGGGAGCTGCTGGCAATCCACAAGAGAAGAAAGAGACTTGGGCACCATCATCACAGATGACCTGAAATCATCCAAGCAGAACACTAAAGCAGTATGTAAGGCTAGAGGGATGTTGGAGTGTATTAGTAGGGGTATCACAAGTTGGAAGAGGGAGGTAATAATCCCTCTTTACAAGACACTGGTTAGGCCCTATTTGGAATACTGCATGCAGTACTGAAGGCTGCACCTGTACAAGGACATTAACAAAATGGAGGCAATCCAGAGAAGGGCAACCAAACTGGTGCAGGGACTGCATCAGAAAACATACAAGAACAGATTAATGGAGTTCAATATGTATACCCTAGAGCAAAGGGGGGAGATAGGTGATATGATCGAAACATTCAGACATCTTAAAGGCATTAACAAGGTGAAAGAGTCTAACATGTTTCAATATGAAAAAATAGCAGGACAAGAGGACACAGCATGAGATTAGAGGGAGGCCAATTAAGGGTTAATGTGAGGAAATTATTTTTCACAGAAAAGGTAGTGGATGCATGGAACGGCCTACCTCAGGAAGTGGTGGATATGAATACAGTGCAGGGCTTCAGTCAGACATGGGATAGTCATAAGGGAGCAATACAGATGAGTATGAATAGATAGGCCATTGACAGAGTAATGGCCTATTCATAAGGTAGAAAAAATGGGCAGACTGGATGGGCCTAGCGGTAATTATCTACCGACAGCTTCTATGTTTCTATGTAAGTCCTTGATCCAGGTTCATTTACAAGGCATCCACAAAAATTAAAATAAAAAATATCTACCTTCTGTAAAAATCTGTTTTTCTGAGGGAAACAAACTGATGTGTTTAATATTTTAGTTGATAGGGAACTATTCGTGCAGTTCTGACAACTCTGATTTTGAATGAATTCAGAATTTATACATGCTACAGTACTTGCAGTATGCAATTTTAGCTTGTTAAATTGAGTCAAGAGACCACTTTTCATCACTATTATATAGACTTGCTTATTTTAGCCCTACATATAAGTCGACCCCTCTAATACGTTTTTGTATGATTTTCTTCTTTTATCAAATTTTTCTCCAGTTTCTTCCCCACCCTCAAACTAAAGGAAGATGGCCACCACAACAGTACCCATCTAGGGTTACCACCTTTAAAGAAGCCCAAAGTAGGCCATTTCTTACTGAAACTAAGGAAAGTGCATGTAGGAGTAATATGCAGACCCCCGGGGCGGGGGGAGGAGAAGGATGGGCAATTTGCTGAGGAGATATGAAAGATGGCCAGTAAGGGTGACATAGTGGTGGTCAGGGACCTGAACCCACTGGATGTGGACTGTTGGGTTCCAGCAGCCAAAAGTTCAATAAATCAGGCTCTACTGGGTGTAATCCAGGACTGCCTGCTGTCCAAACTAGTGAAGGATCCAGCTGGGGGGATGCCATCCTGGATGTGATCCTCACAAATTCAGAAATGATTAGATCAATCAGGGTAGGAGAACTCTTGACAAATAGCAACCACAATTCTGCCTGGTTTGAAATATCCACGGGTGATACAAAAACATCCTCAAAGACAGAGGTACTATGCTTTAAGAAGGCAGATTATGGCAGATTAAGACAATTCATGAGGGAAAGGTTAATGAATATCAGGGATAAGTTAGAGGTGGAGGGAATATGGGAAGATAATAGGGAAGCCATCCTTGAGGCAACCAGGCTCTGCATCAGGACAGTAACAAAGAAAAATAGGTATAAGACCCATGTGGTTCTCCCCTTCAGAAAGGGAGGCAGTCAGGGCCAAAAGAAATGTGTACAAATTGTTCAAGCAGCAAAAGGGGGACAGGGAATTGGAGGATTGCATTCAGAAAAGCAGGGAGGCCAAGAAAGTAGTAAGGGATGCCGAGGTGGCTAAGGAGCTGCAGAGTGCAAAAGGGGTTAAATCGGGGGAAAATAATTTCCCCCACTATATTTGTGAGAAAAGGAAGAAAGGGTGAGGGAATTGTAAGGTTAAAGGTTAAGGATGAGGTGCTTGAGGACAGCGGACTGAAGGCAAAGGCCCTCAATGAATACTTTTGCTCAGTGTTGACTAGGGAGGAACCAGGCCCCGCTATCAGACAGTGGTATCAGGGCCACAGCCAAAGGGATCGACAGAATGTGCATCCAGGAGTTCACTACTGACAGGGTCAGGAAGTGCCTTTCAGACATCTAACCCAAGTCCCCAGGCCTTGACGGTTTGCACCCCAGGGTGCTGAGGGAGCTGGTCTTGCACTCCTATTCAATAGGTCACTGAAGTCCAGGGTTGTATCAAGCAATTGGAAGGTGGCTGATGTGGTGCCACTCCATAAGAATGGTGATGAGGAGACAGGAAATTATAGGCCAGTCAACCTCACATCAATAGTGGGCAAGCTAATGGGAGACCCTTATTAAACAAGTTCTGGTAGAATACCTCAAAGTTACTCACCTCCAAAACAATAAACAGCATGGGTTTGTGGTGAGCAGGTCATGTCAAATGAACCTTATTGTTTTCTTCTACCATGCCCCAGGGAGTTGGATAGGGGCCATGCGATAGACTTGCTTTACTTTGACTTCAGTAAGGCATTTGATACAGTCCCACACAGGGGCTTCTTAAAAGAGTTGGAGCACCTGGGGGCAGCAGAGCAAATTGTCAGGTGGGTGCAAAAGTGGCTAGAAGACTAGAAACAAAGGGTAGTAGTAGTAAATGGGGTAGGATCTACTGAAAGACTTGTCACTAGTGGGGTACCTCAGGGGTCGGTCCTGGGACCGATCCTTTTCAACTTGTTCATTAGTGACATTGATAAGAGTAGGAAGGGCAACATTGCCCTGTTTGCTGATGACACGAAACTTAGTGGCAGAGAAGACAGCATGGAAGGAGTCAGAGAGCTACAAGTGGTTCTTAAAAAGTTAGAAAGGTGAATGCACACATGGCAGTTGAAGTTCAACACTAAGAAGTGCAAGGTGATGCACTTGGGTAGTGATAACCCCAAGACAGAATACTGGCTAAATGCGGTCAAACATAGTTCCTCAGCTGAGGAATGGGAGCTAGGTGTCGTCATTTGGGATGAACTCAAGCAGCAAAGTCAGTGTAATAAGGCATGCAGCAAGGCTAGCAGGGTAATGGGGTGTATTGGAAGGGGCATAGATAGTAGGGACAGGGAGGTGATACTACCCCTCTACTAGTCCTTGGTGAGGCCTCACCTGGAGTACTGTGTCCAGTTCTGGAAACCTCACCTCAGAAGAGATAATGATAGGTTGGAGGTAGTCCGGAGAAGGGCAACAAAGATGACACATGGCCTTTAGGGAGTCACCTATGAGGAGAGGCTAAAGGCTTTGAACATGTACTCATTGGAAACTAGAAGGGAGAGGAGGGATATGATAGAAACCATCAAGTTCCTTAGAGGCATAAACAAAGTGCAACACACAGGGCTTTTCAACAGGAACACCAATTTTACAACATGTGGGCACAAGTGGAAATTAAAAAGTGGGAATTTCAGGAGGGACAACAGAAAGTATTACTTTTTGGAGAGGTTTTAAACACATGTGGGACAAGGCTTGGGCACAATCAAACCAGCACTAGAGAATGCTAGGCTGGACATCTCGGAGGCAGAACCCCAGTGTGACAGTAGGTCCCGGGTAATCATGTTTAGGCAGACTTGATGGACCATAGGTCCCCTTCTGCCGTCATTTTCTATGTTTCTATGGAACATGTTTTTTTGCAGGACAATACATAACCTCAACCAATGCAAATGATTGTTTTCTCTAAATATTTAGAATTAAGGCTAAAGTGTTGTGCTTTAGTTGTTTGTATTGTTTATTATCGTTGTAAGGTATTTTAGTTAAGACAAGTAAGAAAATATTATTTCTACTACAAAATCAGGACATGCAGCATTTTTCATGACTTTTGGCAGGACACAACAGCCCATATCTGGACTGTCCTGTCAAAATCAGGACAGGTGGCAGCCCTATCCCCATGCTGTAGCCAGGATGGTGGCTGGGCAGCGACCTTCACAGCTAAAGCCAGTGCTGCTCTGCAGTGAACACAGCTCCCAGTCAAACTCTGGGCAGCATTCCAGAGCTTGCCTCTCAGCTATTTCTAGTTTTACAAACACTTGAAGAACAAGATGAGTCAGGATTTTGTAGCCCAAATTGAAAGTAAAATCGTGCATTGTTAGCCTAAATGGAGACAGAATCATGTTTTGCTGCCACAGTGGGGCAATTAAAACCATATTTTGCTGCCACAGTTGAATACCAAACTAGGAGTCTTTACTACCAAATTTGAACACTAAACAATGTTTTGTTTGCCATCAGAGCACAGAATTGGTTAACTGTGATAAACTCGCAGATAGGCCAGTATTACATGTAAGATGAGCCTGTGTGTGCGTGTATATACTTTATTTTTCATATTAACAGAAAATGTGTCGTATGTGATAATGATGGTGATGTATATTTCTAGATAAAATTAACAGCAGCTGGGAAAAGTCAGGCTGTGTCATAATCTGGCTATGACTGTACTGTGTGTATCTAGATCAGTGCTCCTCAGGTACACATTAACCTATCATTCTCCAACAGAAGTAATTAAAATCTTGGCAGTGGGGCATTCTTTATAATAGGCTATTGATTCTCTCTTTTAGCACTTTCTCCTTTTAGACCAGATATGGGATGCTAAATTGCACTTCTGTGAATTATAGCTGCGGCCACAAGGTCACTGAATGGAAAAATCCTTGGTTTCAATAAGATACAAATCATAGATATCATTGCCTTATTGCTATGAAGCCTTCAAAAGTCTGAAATCTTGACGGAGTGTAACTCTTAAAGGGATACATTCACTTATTAATAATACTTCTACAAAGTGCATTTATTCTTAGTCGAACAACCACACTGGATTTGAAAGCTACACAAGGGCATACTAAACCTCTAAAAGCCATGGAAAGATGACCAAGAAACAGCACTATGTGATGCTGAAAGGCAGTAGTGCCAACAAATTGATTTCTTACTCATATCGGTTCACTGTCCATTTTGGTTGCTTCAGCCTCATAAATCTGTGCAATATGATTACTGTGTTCATTTTCATAAACCTTCTGTGAGCTTTCCTAAGCCATTGCTTCCCAGGCTGCATCTCTTTCTGAGCCTCCTCTGTACTAGGGAAAAAATCTCAGATCTTCAGTTAATAAAAAATAATACAATACATTGCACAGTGTACCAGGAACAAGATGAAAAGCCTTTGAGTGAAGTTTTCCATTTGATATTTATTTTATATTTTTTGCAAAAAACTGTTAATGCACTAGTTAGGATTCCAGCATCAAAAGTAGGGAAATGTTCTGTTAAGGTTTCCAAACCTAACACCCCACACCCACCCTGCAGGCAGCAACAGGCGTGAGGTGTGCCTTGGGGTTGTCAGCCCTAATGCTCACACCACCATTTAGCTCTGGAAGGGACAGAGGCAGTGCAGGAGCAGTTTAGGGAGCTGGGGAAGGGTCTTAGGCAGGTAGCATGACTGTAGCCTTTATGGAAGTGCTGCCTGTCTACAAGAGGAGGAAGGAGAGGGAGCTCCGCACTAAGGCCTTCAACTCATGGTTGAAAGAATGGTGCAGATAGGAGGGGTATGGCTACATTGGGGACTGGGGCTCCACCTGGAGGGATCAGAGCTTGTACCGGGGGCGGGGGGGGTCTGCATCCATCCATCCATCCAGGAAGTGGCAGTCCTCAGTAGACAGTTTAAGTGTTAATTTGCTGGGCATTTAAACTAGCCAAGGGGAGTGGCAGAAGGCAAAGAGGTGGCAGAAACTCTCCTCCCCTCAGGCTGTGAAGGAAGGTAGAGAATTTCTGGGGGAAAGGATTCCCACCAAAATGAAGGACAACCAAGGGTGCAAGGGATCAGCAGGGAAGGAACGGGGGAAGAGAAGCAGGCAGAATGCAAAGGAGAGAAGGGGAAATAACTAGACAACATGAGAATGGACAAGAGTAGGACTAATAAAATCTGGACAGGCATGTGTGCCAATGCTAGAAATCTGGGAAATAAAATACCAGACCTGGAGGCCACCATGGTTGAGGTTGGCCTGGATATTGTGGCCATCACTGAAACATGGTGCACAAACAACCATGACTTGGAAATGGTCATACCTGGCTACAAAATGTTTAGAAGGGACAGAGTAGGAAGGAAAGGTGGGAGAGTGGTGCTTTATGTTAAGGAAAACATCAATGTGATGGAGGTACAGGGGGGGATGGGGGGATTGAGATATTGTGGATCAACTTAGAACCTGGAAATGGAACCACCATTCGCATGGGAGTAGTATGCAGGCTTCTGACACAGGGAGAGGACTTAGACAAACAGATGTTGGAAGAAATAGGCAAAATGGCTAAGAAGAGGGAGGTGGTGCTGGTGGGGGACTTTAATCTGCCAGATGTAGAGTGTAGCCTACCAGCTGCAGCATCAGCTAGGAGCAGAGACATCTTGGACTCCTGCAGGGGGCATTTCTCAGGAAGCTGGTCAGCGAAACCCACTTAGGGTGGAGCAGTACTGGACCTGGTACTTATGAAGAGGGACAGTGTGGTGAATGTCAGAGTGGAGAGTCATCTGGGGGCCAGTGACCATCGCATAGTACCGTTTAATATAAGAACAACAGCAGAATCCAGCTGCACAAGGGCGAGGGTCCTGGATTTCAGAAGGGCTGACTTTACAAAGCTGGGGGAATGCATCCGAGAAGACCTGGCGGAGGGACATGTTGGGGGGGGGGGGAGGAAAAATGGACCAGAATAAATGAGAGAATACTAAAGGGTATGAACTTATATGTCAGGCAAATAAGCAAAAGCAGAAAGAGGAGGAGGAGACCATTATGGTTCTCTAGCGAAGTGGCAGAAAAGATAAGGACAAAAACAGTGGCATTCAGAAACAATAAGGAGACCCAGAGAGAGAGAGAGAGAGGAGGACATGGAAGTGTATCTGGGGAAATAGAGGGAGGCAGGCAAGACAGTAAGGAGTGCAAAAGCAAAAAACTGAGGAACGAATAGCCCAGACAGTATCCAAGGGGGACAAGACATTTTTCAGGTTTATCAGCGAGAAAAGGAAGACAAGGGATGGATTGCACATTTAATAAAGGTGGCAGGGGCTATACTGAGAGGGCCAAGAAAAGGCAAATATCTTAAACAAATATTTCTGCTCAGAATTCACAGTTGAGGAGGAAGGGGAAGGACCACAAATAAGCACCAAAAGATTAGAAGAAGAAGAATCAGTATTTACATAACACTTTTCATACACAAGTGTATCCCAAAGCACTTTATAAGCAATGCTAGACTGGTGGTGAAGTGACTGAATGTGTAGTGGCGGCCATATCGCACATCAACACCCACACACACAGCCTGGATAATTGCATGAACAGGTTTATGAGAAGGAGAATGTTGGCCAGGACACCGGAAATGTCCCCTACTCTTTGCAAAGAGTGCCCTGGGTTCTTTTACTTCCACCTGGACACCCACCAGGACAACACCAGGATGGGTAGAAAGGACCTCGGTTTAACGTCTCATCTGAAGGACGGCACACTCCAGTAGTACAGCACCCCCTAATACTGCACTCGGATGCCAGCATTTTAGGTGCAAGTTCAATCCCGGTGTGGGATGAGAACCCACGACCTTCTGATTCAGAGGCAGATGTGCTATCAACTGAGCCACGCTGACATTAGGGGGGAGGGAAATGAACACCAATCCTTTTCTGAGGATAGGGTCAGGAAAGCACTCGCTAATGGTGGACAAAGCCATGGGGCCAGATGAAATGCATCCAAGAGCATTATAGGAATTCAGGGAGGTGCTAGTTGCACCCTTGGCAGACTTGTTTAACAGCTCACTGGAAACCGGCATGTGCCAGAGGACTGGAGAAGGGCAGACATAGTCCCACTTCACAAAAATGATAGCAAGGAGGAGGTGGGAAATTACAGGCCTGCCGTCCTGAAATCTGTATTAGGGAAACTGATGGAAACACTATTAAGGAAAGAATCGTGGAACACCTGGAATCTAGTGGACTATATTACCTGAGGCAGCATGGCTTTACGGAGGAGAGGTCATGCCAAATAAATCTGATAGATTATTTTTGACTGGGTAACCAGGGTGTTGGATTGGGGGGTGGACATGGCCTCCTTGGACTTCAACAAGGCCTTTGACACCATTCCAGGTAGGAGGCTGGTAAACAATTGGGTAAAACTGGTTAGGAGATAAGAAGCAGAGGGTGGTGGTAAATGGAATTCACTCTGAGGAGGGGAGAGTGATCAGCAGGGTACTGTATGGGTCAGTACTGGGGCCAGTCCTCTTTAATATCTTCGTTAGTGTCATAGCAGAGGAAATGGAAAGGAAGGTCTGCCTCTGTGGATGACATCAAGATCTGCAACAGGGTGGATACTCTCAAGGGGGTGCAAAGGATAGAAAGAGACTTGAAATGACTGCAGGAGTGGTCAAACATTTGGCAGCTAAGGCTTAATGCAAAAAAGTGCAAAATAATGCACTTGGGTCACAGAAACCCGGGGATACAGTACAAAATGGAGGAGGGTGATACCAGCAGCAACCAATCAGGAAAGAAACCTGGGGGTAATCATATTGGATGACCTGAAGGTGGCCAGACAATGCAATAAAGCAATTGGGAGAGCTAATCTGATGCTAGGATGTATAGGTAGGGGTATTACCAGCAGGAAGAGAGAAGTGGTGTTGCCACTGTATACAGTAGGTCTTTAGTAAGACCCCACCTGGAGTACTGTGTCCAGTTTTGGAGGCCACATCTTAGGAAGGACATAGACAGGATGGAGGCCATCCAAAAGAAGACTACCAAGATGGTACAGGGTCTTCATCAATTGTCCTATGAGGAGAAGCTGAAGGAAATAAACATGTACATCCTGGAGGAGAGGAGGGAGAAGGGGGATATGATTGAGACCTTTAAATACCTTCGGGGGTAAATGAGATACAAGTAGGAGGTGTTTTTCAGAGGAAAGGGTGCTCCAGAACAAGGGGCCATGATATGAAGCTGGAGTAGGGTAGGTTCAGGAGAGATGTGAGAAAATACTTCTTCACAGAAAGGGTGGTGGATGCCTGGAACGGTCTTCCAGTGGAGGTTGTGGGGGTGAAAACATTGCTGGGATTAAAAAACCCTGGGATAAGCACAGGGGAATCATAAGTGATAGGTAAGAGGATGGCAAAGAAAGTGTCATAGACTTGGAAGGTACTACAGTGTAAGCAGTGCAACAAAAAAGGGCAGACTGGATGGGCCATGCGGCCCTTATCTGCTGTCAGCTTCTGTGTTTCTGTGTCTCTGTGAGACAGTGGAGGATGGAGACATCAGGAGAGGTAATGGAGAAACAGAATTATAGTGGATTCAGCTCACAGTGGCCTCAGGCAAGGAACTATTGATGGGAGTGGTCTATAAACCTCTAGGACAAGGGGATGAGACCAATGAGGACCTAGGGGCAGAATCAGAAAAGGGGGTGGCAAAGGGGAGGTGATGTTGGTGGGAGATCAAAGCCTGCCAGATATTGATTGGGATATTCCAGCAGCCAGGGGCTTCAGAAGTCAGGCCCTGTTTGATACATTGCAGGACTGCCTGCTGGTGCAGCTGGTTAAGGAGCCCACTGCTGCCATTCTTGATGTGGTGCTCACCAACTCAGAAGTGGTAGGAGGAGTGAGGGTTGGGGGGGGGGTCACTAGGGTCCAGCGACCATATCTCTATATGGTTCAGCCTGGCCCTTAGGACCAATAAGCCCTCATCATAGGCTGAAGTGCTTGATTTCAGAAGGGCAGACTTCAACTGGATGAGGAAGCTGGTCTGGGACAAATTAGTTGGAGCTGACAGCATCAGGGATGTGAAGGAAAGATGGGGAGCAATCAAGGGAGCCATTCTCAAGGCAACAAGAATGGTAAAAGAAACAGGCACAAGAGACCAAAATGGTTTTCTGGACAGGTCAGGGAAGCAGTGAGAGCAAAAAGAAGGCATTCAGCAGGAACGAGGAAAACAAGGGGGGGAGGAGAATGGGAGAGCACCATATCAGAACAATGGAAGCCAAGAGGGCAGTCAAGGAAGCAAGGAGGCAGAGCTGTGCATTATTGAGGAAGTCAAGGGAGGAGAAAAACTGTTCTTTACATATATTAGGGAAAAAAGAAGGGAGGGGGGATTGTTAGGCTAATTGAGGGGTGCAGGGTTAATTGAGTGGGGGGGGGGCAGAAAGCAGCCATTCCAGATTACTACTTTTCTCTGTATTCGCAAGAGAAGACATAGGGCCAGGGGTCAACCTTAACTTTGTTTCTGCACTAGCCAGCCGGGCTAGTGGATCAGAGATTGCACTAGTCCGCAGAAGGTTGCACTAGCCCGCAGTCAGTATGGTTAACAATGATTTGTCAAACGAAAAGCAAATAAAATTGTATATGTCCTGCCAATAGTCTGGACATCTATCAACTGATTTTGCACTGTGCTTTTAACTGCAAACCTCACATATGACAAATATGTCAACAAGAAATAACTAATTAAAGGTTAGCCGCAGCCATTTTAAATTATAGAGGTTGTTTTAATCAGCCGTTTCTGTAGCCCTGCTAATTGCCACCTCAGTTTTGTTCAGTTTTCCTTTAATGGCCATACTTTACACCTCCTAGACAGATTAGTTTTACAAACAAAGGCATGTGACTAGTGACATCAGAACCTTTTTTGTAACCTGGGCGTACATGCAACAGTGAATGATTTGATACAATCAGTTTTAATACTATCTGAGCACTCAAAATGGCCCAAAAACTGGACTACATTTAATTACAACCGGATAACCAGATAAGGACCCTGAAAACTAGATTATCTGGTCTACAACTGGACAGGTGGCAACCCTAGAACTGTGCTGCTCCTGGACACAGTCACAAATCTGGCTGCCATGAGTACTGCGCTAAACAAGGAAAGGGAAAGGAGAAAGGATCTTTACCAGCAAAAAATAAAAGCAGTAGTCAGTATAAAGTGAAACAGTTTGTATATGCACTATACACAGACATTCTTTCTTTGTTTCATTTCACGAATGCTAAGGCAGCACATAGTTAAACCTCCATGAAAAGGACGCGGCTTTAAATTAAGGAAGTTATATTTATGTATTTATTTGTTTGTTTGTATACTGGACACCTGGGTTGAGAATGGAACTGCAGCTTTCCACTGGAGGAATTGCACTAGCCCAGCTGGGCAAGTAACAGAGATTATGCACTAGCCCGCAGCAATCTGCACTAGTACCCGGGCTAGTAAATGAATGTTAAGGTTGACCCCTGCATAGGGCCTCTGCCAGGCAGTGGCATTAAGGTGGCTGTAAGGGGGATCTCGGAGATGAGGGATCAAGTTTTTACCAGAGAAAAGATTCAGAAAAGGCTAGCAACTCTAAAGATAAGTAAAGCCCTGGGGCCAGACAGGAGGCATCCAAGGGTGCTCAAGGAATTGGTAACAGAACTAATTGAACCCCTGGTAGGGCTATTCAGTAGCACATTTCAGACAGGTGTAGCTCCAAAAGACTGGAGGGTTGCAGATGCAATCCTGCTACATAAGGGGGGAGGGGGGCAAGGAGCAACTGGGTAACTATAAATCTGTCAATCTTAACTTTATTGTGGGTAAACTGAGAGACAGTAATCAAATAGGACCTCATAGACTACCTGGAGAGCAATGGACTCCAGGATAATAAACAGTATGGGTTCATGGCAGGGAGTTCTTGTCAAACCAACCTAATAGTATTATTTGATTAGGTAATGAAGGTAGGGCCACACTGGATTTACTCTACTTCAGTTTTAGCAAGGCTTTCAACTTAGTGCCTCACAGAAGGTGCTGAAGAGGTTAGAGGATCTTGGTGTAGTGAAGGACATAGTTAAGTGGGTGAGAAACTGGTTGGAAGGGAGACAGCAGAGGGTTGTGGTTAATGGAGTCAAATTAGAAGAGAGGGAGATCACTAGTAGGGTGCCACAAGGATCTGTCCTGGGTCCAGTCCTTTTCAATATGCTCATTAGCAACATGGGAGAAGTAATCCAAGACAAGATCTGTCTCTCTGCAGATGACCGTAAGCTCTGTGGCAGGGGAGACAGAGTAGAGAGGTTTAGGGAGATTCAGAGAGACTTGCAAAAGCTAGAGAAATGGTCAAAGGTTTGACAGTTTAAATTCTATGCCAAAATGTGCAAGGTGATACCCATAGGGTACAAGAACCCAAGGACAGAGTACTGGATGGGGTGAGTGAAGCTGTGAACGACCTCTGAGGAAGGAAACCTAGGGGTCATCATCAGTGACTTCCTAAAACAATCAAGCCAGTGTAACAAGCAGGGGCCTCATTAGTCAAACAAATGGGGCAAGTGCCCCCCAGTTTAGGCTGGTACCCCCCAGTCTTTTCCCCTACCCTTGCATGAAATGTAAGGGCTTCCGCATTCCATTGCAATGATAATCTTCTGTACTGTAGGGCAGACTTTAAGTCAGATCATTGGCAAGCCTTCCTTCCTACCTCCAGTCACACCTCTGCTCCTCTTACTATGCAGCCATGAGTTAGTACTTATTGTAAGTAATTGATCTGGATAGTGAGACAAGCCACTCCGCACCCGATATGCTAATAGCCTGCCCCTGCTGTGATCATGTGCAGCGACCGTCTCTCTCACTCTGTTCTTCCTGTATGCATGTGATTGGACTGCTGCTGTTGCGACCCATGACCTGTACGCTGTTGCTGGGGGATCTGCTGATCCCCCCAAGCCTCCCATCACATGGTCCCAACCCTCTCAGCAGAAAATCATGTGAGGGAGTGGTCCCTTGCTCTAATTCTGTGTGGCCATCCCGGTGGTGGGCAAATGGCTTTGATTGAAGCAGGTGTGAGATGGGGTTGGAGCTGGATGACTTCACTGTGGTAGCTGTAGAATGTGATCATCATTTTGTTGAGCAGCAGCTTACTGAATGGTTGTTCAGTGACACTGTTTTTGAGACAGAGAGGGGAAAGATGACACAGGCCAAGGCCGAGCAGCTGTATACAATGCTTCCTTCCTTTCCTGTCACAGCCTGCTACCTGTACACACACAGTATATACTGCAGAAAAAAAATCTATATCTTGATTTAAAAAACAAATTGATACAGACTAATGAGAGGGAGCAGGGAGGTGGGAGCTGCTGAGGAGGGGAGGGGGAGGGGAGACTCGGAGCAGCTGGAGCTGAGCAGCCATCCCTGCATTTGTGTAAGATCTGAAAAATAAAAAGTGGATTGGGAATAAGGAGAGAGGGAGCTCGGGGGGAGAGGAGACAGAGACTGACACTGGAAGTGAGTTCAGCAGCAGCAGGAGCTGAGCAGCCTGCCTTCCCCTGCAGAACATGTTTGTGTGAGATCTGAACAAAAAAACCAAAAAAAAAAACAAAAAAAAGACAGATTGGGAATAAGGAGAGAGGGAGCTCAGGGGAGAGAGGAGACAGAGACAGTCTGACACAGGGAGTAAAAGCACTCAGTGCAGCAGCAGCAGGAGCTGAGCAGCCTGCCACATATAAATAAACTCTACTACTGCTACTGCTGCTGCTGCTGCTACTACTACAACTGCTACTTCTACTACTACTACTGCTACTACTACTACTACAACTGCTACTACTACTACTACAACTGCTACTGCTACTACTACTACTACAACTGCTACTTCTACTACTACTACTGCTACTACTACTACTACAACTGCTACTACTACTACTGCTACTACTACTACTACAACTGCTACTGCTACTACTACTACTACTACTGCTACTACTACTACAACTGCTACTTCTACTACTACTACTACTACTGTTATTGCTGCTGCTACTACTACAACTGCTACTTCTACTACTACAACTACTGCTACTGCTGCTGCTGCTACTACTACAACTACTACTTCTACTACTGCTACTACTGCTACTGCTGCTGCTACTACTACAACTGCTACTTCTACTACTACTACTACAACTGCTACTACTACTACTGCAACTGCTACTACTACTACAACTGCTACTGCTACTATTACTACTACTACAACTGCTACTGCTACTACTACTACAACTGCTACTTCTACTACTACAACTGCTACTGCTACTACTAGTACTGCTACTACTACTACTACTGCTACTGCTACTACTACTACTACAACTGCTACTACTACTACTACTGTTCTGCCCTAAAGGCCACATTTGTTACTTTGTTCTTTGTTGCCTTGCATAAAAGCACGCAATAAATATTTACAGAGAGTGGACTGCTGCTCTGACCTTGGGATTACATCACAGAGCTGCTGCTGTTTGGTTTCAATTCAGGATTCTCTTTACAGAGAGTAGACTGCTGCTCTGACCTTGGGATTACATCACAGAGCTGCTGCTGTTTGATTTTCAATTCAGGATTCTCTCTTACAGAGTGGACTGCGTCTGACCTTGGGATTACATCACAGAGCTGCTGCTGTTTGGTTTCAATTCAGGATTCTCTTTACAGAGAGTGGACTGCTGCTCTGACCTTGGGATTACATCACAGAGCTGCTGCTGTTTGGTTTCAATTCAGGATTCTCTTTACAGAGAGCGGGCTGCTGCTCTGACCTTGGGATTACATCACAGAGCTGCTGCTGTTTGGTTTCAATTCAGGATTCTCTTTACAGAGAGCGGGCTGCTGCTCTGATCTTGGGATTACATCACAGAGCTGCTGCTGTTTGGTTTCAATTCAGGATTCTCTTTACAGAGAGTGGACTACTGCTCTGACCTTGGGATTACATCACAGAGCTGCTGCTGTTTGGTTTCAATTTAGGAGCTAAACACTTGGTATAGTAAGGGGTCTTGAGTAGGAGGGGCATACCAGGAAAGGAACAGCAGCAAGTGAAGAGGTGACTGCTCTCTCAGTGGAAGGGAAGTAAATGCAAATCTAGGAGCTTATTATTACTTCTTCATTGATATTGCATTGGGGAAAGGAGGAGTAGGAGTTTGAAGAAGGTTGTGCAATGGCTACTTAAAGCCTGTTTTTGAGTGTGGTTAGGAAGGATAGGAATATAAAAAGTAGTTGCTCAATATATCTAAACGTGTGCAACAACAGCGGTAAGGGAAATAAAATGTTTTGCACTGATAGAGGAGGGAGAGGGGAGAGTTGGGGGAGTGTTTGCTATCCTGCCTCTGGAAGGTTGGGGGGTCGCTGGTGGGCAATGACAGCAATGGGTAGGGTGGTAGGCTGCAACAACTGCGGTGCACCAATCTTTCTAAAAATTGCCTGGAGTGTGGGAGGATGTTTAGTGTGCAACCACATAGAAAAACTTAGAAAGGAGATTGAGGGTCTGCAGGAGGAACTAAGACAGGCAAGGCAGATTGGGGGTGGGTTTAGCCCAATACTGGAGGGAGGAAGAAGGGGAGATGAGGGAGGGCGATTTAAGCCAACAGTGGTGAGGAGAGGGTCAGAAGAAGGGAAGCAGAGACAAAGGGGCCCAGGCCATGAAGAACGATTGCCGGGGAAACCAGGTCAGGAGACAAAAGACAAATGGAAGGAGGAGATAGGGACTTGTGAGGGGAGGTGAAGAAGTGGCAAAAGTCATGGAGTGGAAAGGAGAGAACAGGTTACTATGAAGAGAGAGGGAGCGGGCATTTGTGAAGGGCCTTCAGAAAATAGTTGTGCACTGCTAGAGAGGAAGAAGGTGGAGGAGGGAAATGATGAAATTAGAGGAGTAATTGATAAATGCCTGGACCAAACTGGAGCGGGGGATGTTCTGCTGGGAGAATTGCAACAGGGGTAAAAGGGGGAAATAATGTGCAGGAGGAAGAAGAGGAGCTGGAAATGAGAGAGGGAGATGAATGGAAGCAAGCAGGGAGTAAGAGGGGTGGAATCTTAGTGCTGGGGGACCCAATACTAAGAGGAGTTAGGTGGGGTAGCAAGGGGAGAGGTATAGTCACATTTGGGTGGAGGCCATGCCAGGAATGACAGTGGAATGGGTGGACAGTCTGTTCTGAAATATGCTAGAAGGGGTAGGGACAGCCTCATTTAATTATACATCTTGGGACAAATGACCTGGCTGACAAGACAGTAGATACAGTCCAGATGAGGTTTGAGGAACTAGCACAATTATGTGGGAGCAGAAAGATCAGTAACTTTTTCAGAGATGCTTCTGGTGCCAAAGGCAAGCCCAACAAGGAAGCTGAGAATAGAGGAATTTAACGGATGGCTAAGAACCTGGTGTTGTGCTAAAGGGTATGGGCTGTTGGGGGGGGTGGGAGGACCTGGGAGGACAGTAGTCTCTATGCCAAGGACAGACTACACTTGGAGTGAGGAGGAAAGAAAGTGTTGAAACAGAGGATGGAGGAGTACATAGAAGAAGTTGGGAATTTAAACTAGGAGTGGGGGGTGGTAGTTGGGGAAGAGATATGCAGAGACCACAGGTTGGGAAATCATATGAGCTTACCCCCCATAACAGTGACAAAGGACAAATGCCAAGTACTGTTGGTGATGCCAGGAAAGGAGGGCAGGATGGGAGGGAGGGGAAGGGTGGAAGGTGGTTACCCTTAATGCTAGGAGCCTTGGGAGGAAAACTGCAGAGTTACAGGTTCTCATGGCAGAGGGAGCGGTGGACATTGCAGCCATCATGGAAACATGGCCACCCAATACAATGACTGGGACCTGTCTGTACCAGGGTACAGGTTATTTCGTAGGGACAGGGTGATTGGGAAAGGGGGGGGTGGCACTATATGTGAAGGAAGGACTGAAGTGTGTAAGGGAGGAAGGGAGGAGGGTAGATGCGGAGTCACTTTGGATGCAAATCCAGGATTCCAAGAATAGGATTCTTAGAATGGGAGTGGTGTACAGGCCACCATCTCAGATGGAGGAATTAGACAGGGAACTAGCGGGACAGATCAGGAGAACCTGTGAAAAGGGTAGTGTGGTGATTGTGGGGGACTTCAACATGCCAGAAGTGGACTGGAGCACCGCAACAACCAGGAACAGAAGGGAGCAGGTATACTGGATGCCTTCCAGGACAGCTTCCTGCTGCAAATGGTCAGTGAACCAACCAGGTTAGGGAATATCCTTGACCTTGTGCTGGCAAATGGGGACTTTGTGAGAGAACTTATAGTGGAGGAACCGCTGTCAGGGAGTGACCACCACTCAGTATGGTTCACATTGGATATGGGCAAGGAAGGAGTAGAATCTGGCACAATAGTGCTGGACTTCAGAGGGCGACTTTGGGAGGATGGGAGAAGTGGTAAAAGGTGCACCTGGCCAGAATTCAGTCTAGTATGGTCACTAACCAGAGGTGGGAGCCCAAACTGGGGATAGTGGAGGCAACCAAAACTCTGCTGCAAAGCCCAGAGCAAGAAGGCTAGGGCTAAGAAACCGATCTGGTTGAGCAAGGAGGTCATGGAAAAGGTAAGGAGGAAAAAAGCTGCCTTTAGGAAGTACAAGAAAACAGGGAGAGGGGAGGACAGTGAGGAGTACTTGACAGAATCGAAGGAGGTGACAAGAGCAGTAAGGGGAGCCAAAGCATCCTACGGAACTCAGGCTGGCACAAGGCAGTGGAAGGGAGAAGGACTTCTTTAAGTACATCAGGGAGAGAAAAGGAGCTGTAAGGACCACTTAGTAAGGATTAGGAAGGAGGGAGTTGAGTGGAAGCAGGTTATATAAGGCGGAAGCACTAAATGAGTACTTCTGCTCAGTATTTACTAAAGAGAAGAGGGGGGTGACACCCAAGGTGGGAGAAATGGCAGAAGCAGGGTGGGAAGTGGTGACAGATGGGGAAATCATGGAGAGCAGAGTTCGAGAGGGCTTGAAGGCACTGAGGGTGGACAAGGCGCCAGGCCCAGATGGCATCCACCCCAGGGTACTGAAGGAGCTGGCAGAGGTCCTTGCAGGACCTTTGGCAGACCTATTTAATGCCTCACTACATTTGGGGTGTGTACCTCAGGACTGGAGGATGGCTCATGTGGTGCCCCTCCACAAGAGTGGTCCCAAGGATGAACCGGGAAACTACAGACCAGTAAGCCTCACATCCATCGTGGGTAAGCTAATGGAGACCATCCTGAAGGAGAGGCTGGTGGCCCTCCTAGAGGCCAAAGGGGTACAGGACAGCAGACAGCATGGCTTCATATGTGGCAGATCCTGCCAAACCAACCGTAGTCGAGTTCTATGACTGCACTAGGGCAACTGGACAGGGCCATGCAGTGATGTCCTGTATCTAGACTTCAGTAGGGCATTCGACTCAGTGCCATGGAAGGCTGGGAAGGAAGTTAGTAGGCACAGGGGTGGGTGCAAAGCTGGTGAGATGGGTAGGAAACTGGCTGCAGGGAAGGCAACAGAGGATGGCGGTCGGTGGGGAGCTCTCACACCCTAGGGCAGTGACGAGTGGTGTTCCACAGGGCTCAGTGTTGGGACCAGTGTTGTTTGGGATATTCATTGCAGACATATCATGGGACATCAAGAGCAAGATCAGTCTGTTTGCTGATGATACCAAGGTAGGCGCAGTGGTGGATGACCTAGGGGGATGGCAGGGGTTGCAGGATGATCTGGCAAAGCTTGAAACCTGGTCAGGCACCTGGCAACTGGGCTTTAATGCCAAAAAGTGCAAGGTGCTGCATTTTGGGATGAAGAACCCAAGGAGAAGTTACCAGCTAGGGGGAGTGCAGCTAGCCCAGACAGAGGAGGAGAAGGATCTGGGTGTGCTCATTACAGGGTCAATGAACAACTCGGCACAATGTAGGAAGGCAGCTGCAAAGGTCAGCAAAATGCTGGGTTGTATTGCAAGGGGTATATCCTCGAGGAGGGAGGAGAAGGTGATTCTGCCACTGTATAGGTCATTAGTTAGACCACACCTGGAGTACTGCATGCAGTACTGGCGTCTGGGTGATCTGAAGAGGGACATTGTTACTGGAGGTGGTGCAGAGCGACAAAGATGATCAAGGGGCTGGGGACTTATGATACGAGAGGAGGTTGGAAGGAGTTGGACATGTACTCACTGGAGGAGAGGAGAGACAGGGTGACATGATTGAAACCTTTAAATACATGAAAGGAATAAACCAAACAAGTACAGAGGGGCTGTTCAAAGTAAGGAGGGAGGGACACCAGGGGCCATGATATGAGACTGGAGCGAGGGAAGATTCAGGAGGGAGATGAGAGACACTTTTACAGAGAGGGTGGTGGCTGGGTGGAATGCGCATTCCTGAAGTGGTATGCAGTAGAACAGTGGACTGCTTCAAACGAGGATGGGACAGGACAAGGGGAAGGGTTAATGAAGGGGAAGGGTGGAAGGGAGGGGCAGCTGCAGAATAAGGGGTGCTAGCTGCACATTCGAGCAGACTTGATAGACCTCTAGGCCTTTATCTGCTGGCAAATTTCGTATGTTCATATTAAACACATCATAAAAATATATTTATTAACAAACAGCTAAGCTGAAGTGAAGTGAAAATATTAAATAGATTCTGGGCTGTGCTACCTGAGTAAGAGAGGGTGGCAGAGATAGTGTGTAGCAGCAGTAGGAGAGCTGCCTCACAGCTGCTGTGTATTTTTCCTTCATTCCCTACCTGTCTATCCTTCCTTGGGTGGTGTAAACATACTTACTAATCAGCTAAGACCCCCCGCGAAAAAGGGCAAAACAAACAGACAGACAAATGAGCAGAGGGAGACAGGGATAGAGATACACTGCGCAGAAAGTAATGTAAATATTATAAAGGCAGGGTTTGTTTGCCTGCCATGCCCATCACTAAAGTATTTATATTGCCTACATTCTCAGAGTATATCTTCTGTCCTTAACAAAAAAAAAGGCAAGGGTTGCTTTCACTAATTTCTTTATTGCCTACAGCCTTTGGGGTATATCCCCAGAAAGTACTATAAAAAAGGCAGGGTTGGGTTTGTTTGCTCACCATCACCAGTTTCTTTATTTTTATGGCCTACATTCTCAGAGTATATCTTCTGTACTTAGTAAATAATGAAGAAGACAGGGTTTTTAGTCACTAATTTCTTTACTGCCTACAGTCTGAGTTTTGGGGTAATTCTTCTGTCCCCTGAAAATCTTAAGGGCAGGGTTTGCCATAACTTGTTGTTTTATATCATTGGTATATATCTCCAGAAAATAATATAAAGTTAGTGTTTGTCATTGCTAACTTCTTTATTGCATACAGCCTCAGACTAGAGTATTTTTTCTGCCCTCCCCAAAAAGAAATTAAGGCTGGGTTTATTATCATCATTAATTTGGTCATTGCTTCTATATTCTGGGTGCATCATTTCTTGGGGGTCCAGGAGAAGGCAGGATTTGCTGTTGTCACTAATTGGCATTGATTTATTGTGTACAGTCTTAGGTGTTCTAGCTTAAAGGCATTGGAGAAACTCAGAATTCAACTCACATTCATGGAAGTGCAATGGCTGCCTGGTCTGCATATAAGTGCACAAATGAAACGGGTAACATTGTTATACTGGTTGACAAGGATATGGTTAAGGAAATTCTACAAAGAAGACAATACAGGAGGAAACTGGTTGAAGTCGCTCTATATTTGGGTCAGCTAGAGGTACCTTCCCATGGTCACAGTGAAAATGAGCAGGGTGTTTACAAAGGAAATTTCAGCGAGACTATAGATTTGATTAAAAAATTTGACAGAGTGCTTTAAGTAAATGAATCCATCCCATCAAATACAACATATATCTCTGCAGAGTCACAGGATGGTCTGAGTCAGGGGGGAGGAGGCACCTGTGAGGACCGTCAGTACACTGACGTCATCCAAGATGGCCAAGTGTAACGTGCTGTTAGCTGACACCTCAGATGCACTCCAACTATTGTGGATCTAAATGTCATGCCTTTCTTATCCATGCTGAGCAATTGGATATCTACACAAGTGTATCTGTCTATCTTTCTTTTCTCGAACTTCTCCCCTGCGGTATGTCTAAATTGATCTGCTGTACCTAGAACTAACCGGTGTTTACTCTGCTGACAAACACTCCACCCGCAGTCACAAACTCAGCAGCGGCACCTCTCAAGCAGCATTTCAATGCTCCCCCACTCACTCTCTTAGCCTCCTGGACTTGTCAGTTCTTCACGGACCACCGCTGTCACCTATCTCTACTACTTTGGTGGGTAAAAGGGAAAAGCCGTCAACAGGTAATATTTTTCCTTTTCTAAGAAATATGAATGCTGAGGCTATACAGGGTAAAGAATTGCCAGAAAGTGAGGGTGAGTCCCAGGGCCTAATAAATGTGGCAGGTCAAGAGGAAGGGGAGTGAGACATATTTGCAGGCAGCAATGGGAACGCAGGTATAAAGGGCTCTCAAGATTTTCAAAACTTACCGCCACTATCTAAGCAAGTGGAGAATCCTGATATGCTAACACATTCCCAAGAAATGGCAAATTTTAAGCGAAGGTGCTTCATGTTTTAACCTCATTTAAGTCTGAGGTATTGCAGATGCTTGAAGAGATAACAGTTTCCATTACCAATATGACCTTTTCTATAACCGAGCAAAATTCCAAACTAGCTCAGCTCACCGTAAGAATGGATGAGACAGAAAAAAAGATCTCTGCAATGGAGGATGTGGTTAATCCCCTAACACATAAATATGCTCAGATTGATAAGCGACTACAACTTCTTTGAAGTGAGGTGGTGGAACAAGAGGGCAGAGCTTGCAGGGGTAACCTACATTTAAGTGGCATATCAGAAAGTCTTGAGGAAACTGGAGATCCCTTCCCATTCTTTGAAAAAATACTACAATTGCCTTGAATAAATGCTACCCAGAGGAAAAAATACAATTAGAGCTCACAGAGCAGGCAACCGTTTCTCCAACTCCAATTATCCCAGGACAGTGTTTGTTAAGCCCCACAAATACCTAGACAAGGAAGCAATTCTACTGAAGGCTCGTACAGAAAAAGGTATTTTATATGAAAACACCAAATTTAATGTTTTTCCAGATATGTCACCAGAAACAACTGCTAAAAGTAAACTGTTCAATCCACTTAAGAGTAAGCTGTATCAGAAAGGAATATGTTTCTCAATGATATATCCTGCCAAATTAATTTGTCATCAAAGGTAAATTGCACACATTTGAAGACCTGGATGAAGCTAAGGGGGCATATGAGCAAAAATATGGCAATACCTCAAAATAAGCACTTATCTTTATGAGGTATGAGGGCATACCCTTCTTGAACAGGATATTAGCTAATAAAAGTTGCCACAACCCTGTAATAGTTACCCTCTATTAATCACCATTGCTGGCCTTGATATAAGGTGTATCAAATCTTGAGCTTTTGCCCTGTTGAGGGCTCGAAAATTTTGCAGCTAGCTTCAAGCCAAAGTAACTACAAAGACTAAGCATCATATATCATTTATTAGGGCAAATTAATGTCTCTTTCTTTCAGCGTTAAGAAAGAGAGGAGGAGGAGAGAAAGGAAAGGAAAGGAAGATGGAAAAAATTATTAAAAGCGAGAAGGAAAAAGAAAGAAAATATATAATCCACTTTTTTTTTTAGCTCACACGGATACCTTAAGCATAATTTAAATTTCCAGACAAGGCTATTTAACTTTAATTTAAAAGAGGGAGTTCACCCTGGGTGGAAATCAGAGATCATGATGACCTTTTTCACCATCATGCTTTTCGGAAGTGTGGTTGGGGGGGGGACTGGGATCTTTGCAATCCCAGAATCAGGTATTTTTTGGGTAGGGTTGGGGGGATTGTCTTCTCCTCCTGTTCTAATTTTACACAGCAGCTAAATAGGGGTCACAATTTAATTCAAATAAAAATAAGGTTTAAATTAGTTAAAAAGTTAGTTGCAATTTATATTTTTCAGGAGGTCCAGGCCAAACCTAACTAGTCAATTAGTTAGATGACTGAACTACAGCTTCTTACCTGGAACATTAGAGGACTCAAAAATAAACCTAAAATGCTTAAAATAATTAAATACATGCAGCACAAAAAAATTGATATAGCAATGCTTCAAGAAATCCATTTTATCCAACCAAAATCTAACTGGTTCTGCAATTGATGGGGTAAAGGAGTCCTCTCTAATTTTCAAAATAATTCAAAAGGGCTTGCTATTACTTTTAATAAGACTTGCCCAATCCCAAAGATAATTAAATCTGAAATAGATTATTTTGGTCGCTGAGCTATTATTGAAATGAATATTTCAAACTTCAAAATTACACTAGCCATGATATACGCTCCCAATATGAACAATCCAAACTTTTTAAATAAATTTTTTTAACACTATCCACCTTTTCACCACCATACATAATAGGAGGAGATTTTAATGTTGCATTGTATGCACAAGATAAAATGTCTACACTAGATAAAGCTCATAGTTCTTCTTGTAAAATCATTAAGAAATATATTGCAGGACTAGGATTGATTGATCCATGGCATATTAAATACCCAGAAAAAAATGTTCTCTTATTACTTTCAAACACAAATTTCCTATTCTAGAATTGACTACTATTTGATTTCAAACTTCTTTAAATATAGTTTAATAGACGTACAATACCCTTGGATTCTGATATCAGACCACTCTCCCTGTATACTTGAAATTAAACTTTTGGAAAAAACTTCCCCAATAAAATATTGGAAAATGTATCACTCACTATTAAAAATCCCACAGTGGACACAACTACAAAGGGAGGAAATGTAAGAGTTTTTTCTAACTACTACTACCCAGGATACAACTATTAATACTATTTGGGATGCCTTTAAAAGTTGGATTTGGGGTTGACTAATAACTTTAGAACAAGGTAGAAAACAGATGCAGTATTACATTTTACAACAGCTTTCAAAAGAGATATCTAATTTACAATATAGTCATAGTCAGACGCTAGATAGCAATATTTTTAATAAGTTGCTACAGAAGAAAGAGCAATATAATTCTATGTTTCAGATAACATTACATGTCAGATCACTAGGTCTAGATCCAATTATCTATTTCTATCTGATAAACCACTAAAGCTTTTGGCATGGCAAACTCACAAAGACAGCAAAAGAACTACATCTTAGTTATTAAAAATTCACAAGGCTCCATTATTGAAGATCTGGTAGATACTAACACTACTTTTTAGACTATTATCAAAATTTATATCAATCTGAAACCGGTTCCATCCCAATGGAACAAATTAGGGAATATTTGCATCAAAACCCTCTTACCACTGTTCCAGCTAGGTTTAGAACTTTTCTGGACCAGGACATAAAAGCAGAAGAAATCAACCGAGCCATAATGGCTCTCCTGGTAATAAGTTCCCAGGTCCGGATGGCATAGTTATAGAATTTTATAAACAACACAGAACAATTCTCACTCCAATATTACACCAACTCTTTAACTCTTTTAATAATTCCAGATCACTCCCTAAATCTTTTCAGGAAGCTATAATTCAAGTATTTCTTAAAAAAAAAACAATCCATTGAGCTGTGCTTCCTACCACCCCATCTCCTTATTAAATGTAGACTACAACATTTTTACCAAGATTATAGCTAAAACACTAGAAATGATTCTGCCACACATAATTAATAAAGATCAGAATGGCTTCATAAAAGGCAGAACATTTAAAGAGAATATTAGACTGGTGTAAAATGTCATCTCTCAACACAAATCTGAAGATGCAATTCTTTTAGTGATTGATGCCGAGAAAGCATTCGACCACCTCAATTGGAAATTTATGCTAGAAATAATTAAGGTGATGGGGTTTGGTCCTCAGCTTGACAGATGGCTACACCTGTTACATAGTCAACTAACAGCTGTGCTTAAAACCAATCATAACATATTTTTTTTTAGTTGTTTAACCAGGAGTAGCACACTAAGTGGAAAGCTTTTCTACAGGTGCGACCTGGGAGCACAGGGAAGTTAAATGACTTGCTCAGGGTCACACACTATGCAAGTGGAAGCTGTGGGATTCAAACCTAGGTCTGGTCTGCTGGATGTCACCAGATTTGCAGCTCAGAGTCTTAAACCACTGTGCTATATCTCAACCTTTCAGGCTATATCGGGGTATGTGACAAGGTTGCCCCCTGTCACCTCTTATATTTACTTTGGCAATTGAAATTTTAGTCTCAAATATTTTAAATAATCCTAATATTCATGGTATTACTATTAATAATACAACATATAGATAAGCTTGTACACAGATGACATTTCACTCTATCTTACAAACCCCAACGTGTCTATTAAAGAAATCATAAGAGTTACTAAAATCTTTGGAAACTTATCTGGATATAAAATTAATTGGGACAAGACTATAATGTTGAAATTAGACAATAATACAAATATAACTCTTCCCAATGGTTTTAACTGTCAAGTTAATTCCCAAATATTATATTTGGGAGTTTTAATACCCTCTGATCTTTGAAGGCTGGTCAGAATAAATTATGATCCACTATATGAAAAAATTCAAGTAGATTTAGACCAATGGAGGAACCTACGTCTAACCCTAATAGAGAGAGAATTAATATTGTAAAGATGAAAATACTACCAAAATTTATATTCTTGTTCCAAACCTTACCAATCATTATTCCACAGAAATATTTTGTTCAACTAAGAAAAATGATAACCAAATTCATATGGAATCACAAATCTCCTTGCATAGCATATTCCACCCTTTCAAAACCTAAAAATATGAGTGGCCTAGCATTACCTGATTTTTATAGATATTACTTGGCTGCAGAGATAACTACAATTTGGGAATGGTTACATAATTCAGTTAACCATACAGGATCAGCACTATTAGAAAATAACACCCACTCATACTCATCCATGATGCAACTTTTGTATTTGGCATACCATAAGAAAGCTAAAAATCTGAACCTAAGCAACACAATGCTTTCAACCATAACTGCCTGGGATAAGGCACATTACATACTCAAAGATGATATCATGCTTACACAATATTCACCTATTTATCAGAATTACAATTTCATACCTTCTACTATAGATACAAATTTTCAGATCTGAGCGCAACGTGGCATTAACAAATTAAAGAACATCCTAGTTGGGGGTAAATTGAAACCTCTTTCAACTCTATGCCAAGAATTTAATTTGCCATCCACACACCTTTTTCAGTATCTCCAATTAAAAGCCTTCATACAGTAAAACAGTGAAAAACAAAATTATTCTATGACTTTGTCACTTTTATAAACATTAATAAATAAAAAAGACAAAAGTAAGCTAATATCCACAATATATAAAACACTAGAAAATACTAACCAAGAAGACCAACAAAAACTAATTAAGAAATGGGAAGTTGACTTTAGCATAAAAATAACTGATACAATTTGGAAAGATATATTAGCAACCTTTACTATCAATGTAAAAGCAAGCAAATTGCAACAAATACAAGTGAACACCTTTTACAGAACCTGCTACAATCCTTCTAAGCTTCATTACTTTAATAGTAGTATTTCCCAAAAATGTCAGAGATGTACTCACTCTTCCGGTACACTTGTTCATATGATTTATTCTTGGCCATATCTTTCAAATTTCTGGACCAAATTTATATCTATCATACAGCAGACTTTAAATATTTTTCTCCTGAACATGCCTCAATTTACTTGTTTATGAATTCCTTCAAATAATTTTAGTCTAGAAGAAAAGATATTTATCACAATTGCTATTATTATTGATAGGAAGTGCATTCTTCTGAAATGGAAGTCCCTTTACCCACCAGTTGTACAGACTTGGATGAATCTCACGATAGACATGATGAATTTAGAAAAAAAATTATTAAATTAAGGAAGACAAAGTGCAACTGTTTAACAAGATTTGGGCCCCATTCCAGGACCTGATACAATCTAATAATTTTCAAGATCTTAGTGATGACTAAAAATATAATTCAATATTGGTAATTAGAGGCCTGGATCCATTTTTGACCCATCAACCTGAAACCATTTTTAGATGACACTGGGGCTGGTATGACATCTGAGCTGGAAAAAAAAAAAGGATGGTCTGATTCAGTCTGCCACATACTGTATTACTGATGCAATTGTGCAAGAAGCAAAAAATGGTAAACATTTATCAATTTTATCTGATGACAGTAGAGACATTTCACGTCAGGAACAAATGAGCAGATATTTCATAACCATAACTTGTTGAACATTTTCTGTGCTGTGTTAAAGTCTCAGAACTGGATGCAAGGGGTTTGCGTTGTACTATTAATGAGACATTGAAAAATGTTGGTATTTTTTTATCCAAATGTTACTTTTGTTGCCCAAGCATATGATGGTGCAAGTGTTATGAGTAGCCATCTTAATTTCATTCAGGAGCTTTTCAAAAAGGACCATTCTCATGCTGTGTACAGTATGTTCACTGTTATCCACATAAGCTACATCTTACTCTTGTAGATTCATGCCAGTGCCTTCCAGAAGTAAAATACTTTTTTTGATTTTGTGCGATGTGTGCATACATTCTTTTTGACACCTGTAGTGCACAGCAACAGATTGAAATGGATACAGCAAGACATGGGATTCAAAGAACATACAAAGTCATAACTTTGAGCAGCACTAGGTGAGGATGTCAGATAAGAGCACTGAAGCATACATATGAATCCATAATCTCTTATCTCTCTCACTGTAACTACAGAAATGCACCCAAAGCTTGTGGCCTTTACAACTTCATGATGTCATTCAACACTGTATTTTGTCTTTTCCTGTTTGATCATATTGTCAGATTAGTAGAAAGACTCCACAATCTACTACAAACTGAAGGTCTGGCTCTAGCCAGTGCTGGCATTGCAGTAGACTCATTTATTGATACTCTGGTTTCATTCAGAAATGAAGAAAAATTTAAAGAATTACTCCATAAGGCAACAGCATTCACTATAGCACTTCACATAGCTCCCAACGGTGTAACAGAAGAAAGGACCCACCCATGACGTACCCATCGCTTAGCAGCTAATTTTTATGCATATGTGGTTGACATGAGATTTAGGGAACAGTAACCAGTTATCTCAGAAACAGACTACCAAACTAAAATTTACTACCTTGTTGTAGACCACATGATTGCAGAATTATGACAGTGATTTTCAAAAGAGGGGTAGACCTACTGAAAGTAGTTCAGGCTTTGAAACTAACAAGTCCTTTGTTTTTAGTTAAGACAACACTAAATGTTATGTGTAATCGCTATGGAGTACAACTTCATGAAGAAGAATTGCTTGTAGCACAAAGGTTTATTGACAGGCTGCCCTCTGAAATCTGTCCGTGGAACATTTCTTCATTGCACAAATCACTGTCACTGGCTATGTTTCCTGGCATTCACCAATTGGGTACCATTGTACTTGTTATACCAATCACTACATGCTCCTGTGAATTATCCTTTCATGTCCTAAAATGAATAAAGACGTATCTGAGAAACACAGTGGGTCAGGACAGACTAAGTGGTTTTGCCACATAAGCAACTGAGGATGAAGCAACAAAACTGATAAATCCAGATGAAGTAATTGACAGAGGTGCCAAATTGTCAAACAGATGTATTAATCATTTGCTTCCTGCTGATATCACCAAAGAAATTCCTGAATTACATGGCAAGATCAAAGAAGTGTAGCTCTATGTGCTGACCCTCTTTGAACTTTGAGATTATATCAGACCTAACATGTTTAGTCTCTGATGTCACTCGTGTGGTTCCATTTTCAGTGGCTTGAGTATTTTTGATCTCAGTCTCTTGCACTCAGGTCACAACAGACACATTCACCAAAAATGTTTCATCAGTCTGTTTTCTTTCTGCCTTTGTGTGGAGTCTGCACATGATAGTGTAACCACCCAGTCTCCTGGGGTTACTAGAAGCCCATTAGTACTAGTGTTAGGCAGGTAGGAAAGGCAGCTGATAAGGAGCTCAAGTAGGGGCTTCTTGCATAATGACATCATTGTTTACTCAACTAGCCTGAGTAGGGATGATTATGTCATTTAGAACTCTAGCAGCAGCTTAACCATTTCTGGGTCAGCTGCTCAGGGGAAGTTTAGAATGTTCAGTGAGTCTGACTTTGGAAGTCAGAGTGGCAGGAGGTCTGCCAGTTGGGGCTTTGTCCCTGAGAGCCCTGTGTTTCTCACCCTAGTTTATTACATCTCCAGCTCCCAGTGAAGTGGTGGAGACCTTCTTCAGCATGATTCCTTGATTTTCACTCCAGGAGAAGTGAGAGGGACTGCTAGTTCAGTGGAACCAAGGGGCAATCCTCTGAAGGTCATAGTGTGTGTGCAGCTGCCTTTGAGTAGGACTTTGTGTGAGAATTTCTCACAAGTTACTATGGAAAAGGATGCTTTTTTGGTTGTTTCCATGCTTGAAGGAAGGAGTAACTAATCTTTGAGTACAGAATGGGAGACCAGTTCTTAATTTAGGAGGTTGTCTGGGATATGTGTTCCCAAGATAAGGCTAGATCACACCGGCCAGGACCCCTGTTCACCTGAATGTCTTAATTTGAAATAAAGCTTGGGGTCTTTAGCAATTCAGTGGGGATTGAAGGCTTCTGTGGTGTAACCCTGAAGCAATGGCAGAGACTGTCGGTTGGGGCAAAGGGTGGGAGGAATGCCATCTGGAGTCTACAAGACAGGGCTAACTGGTTTGTTGAAGGGTGCCAGATTTCCCTGGGCAAAGGTCATTGCTGCAGGAGGGTGTTCTGAGTGTGTGATTCAATCCACAAAAGTACACTCATTGGGAAATAGAAGATGTTCCAAGCGTGTGGCAACAGCCCATGAGCATACACTCTTGTGAAATGGAAATGTTCAGGTGTGCGGTTCAATCCACGTGCATACAGCATGGGAAAGAGAAGTGAAATGTTTTTGTAGAGAACTGTACTGCTTAGCAAAGAGTGTCTGGAAAAGGAATGCACTTGTTTGCCTTGACCAACCATTGGGGGTCCACTTTGTGCTTTAGTAATGTCTGTAAATAAAGCCATACTGCACAATCTCAGCTGATGCATTGGACAATCTGATCATTACTTCTGTGTGGACTTAATGGGGCCTCCTTAGCAGTTAGGTCTAGCATACGTCTAGCATCCTCTCCCTGGACCTTGCTGTTTCGCTAAGATTCATTCTGGTAATTCTACCCCCCCCACCCTTCCTTTAGACAATAAGCCTGGTACACACTCTACACCTAGGAGTGGTACCAATCTGAGTATTTCTGCCAAAAGTAAATGGCATGCCATATGTGGAAACTAGTTCTGTTTTATGGGGGGTGCCAGCTAGCCAAAAGTGGCAATGGGGTTCCAATGGCCTTTGAGGCAATTAAACAATTGGAATAATAATGTTCACTGATTCAAGACAAGCCACATGCTGTGTTGCAGGGTTTTTATCTACACAATCCCTATGCTTGCTTTGCTGCATATTTCATAGAAAATGCTTGCAAAATGCACCATTTGGCATCAAATGCTTCAAAATTTCTTACAGGGGTCAAACCCCTCAGGCCCAGATCTCATACTGTTTGGGAAAAAGAAAAGTTCATCATTAGTCTATTTCTTTCTGTCTTTCTGTGTATTTTGGGTATAAGACCAAGGCAATAAAACAATTAGATTAAGTATGTTCTTGTTCCCTCATTCTTCAAGTCACCTGTTATATTCAGCTGTTAAATCCCTATGCTTGTCTTGCTGCATATTTCACAGAAAATGCTTCTAAAATGCACAATTTGGCACCAAATACTTCACACTTTCTTATGGGGGTTAAATCCACCCGGACTCCCATTTTGGCATAATTCACTAATGGGGGCATGTGCACTCCCCCACTTTTAGAATCATGCTGGTGCCCCTGGTAGCAAGGCCTATATTAAGGCAACCAGTATGCTGGGGTGTATAGGAAGGGGTACTGACAGTGAAGGATGGAGGTGTTACTACCTCTCTGTAGAGGCCTGGTGAGGGCCCACCTTAAGTACTATGCTGATTTATGGAGCCTTTGCCTGAGGAAAGATAAGGACAAACTAGAGACATTGCAGTGCAGAGTGACCAAAATGATTCAGAACCAGCAGGGCAGGGCAGGTCTTATGAGGATCGCCTCAAGGCACTGAACATATACTCACTGGAGGCCAGACGAGAGGGAACATATAATAGAAAATTTCAAGTTCTTGAAAGGAATGAACAAGACAAACTGTGAGGAACTATTTATCATGAGTGCCAGATCAAGAACATGGGGGCACGAGTGGAAACTGATGGGGGTGGGGTGGTGGGGACATTCAAGAGGGACATGAGAAAGTTACATTTTACAGAAAGAGTGGTAGACCCATAGAACAATCTTCCAGCTGATGTGGTGGGCACCAAAACCATCAGTGGTTTTCAGCATGGCTGGGACAGAGTGAAGAGCTTAATGGTTACTCAGGGTGGTAGCAATAAGCTGGGGAGCATGGGGGTGGACCGTGTGGATTAGAAACCTGTGTGGACAATAGGTCCCAGGTTTGTTGGAGTTTTATGGACAAACAGGATGGACCAATAGTCTTTTTCTGCCATCACTGTCTATATTTCTCTGTTTCTGTGACTTCCCCTCTGGGCTGGAGCACAGTTTCATATACAGTAAGTATTGATACTGTTGAACCTCAAATTGGTATTATTGTACATTTGTTGTTTTTTTCACCCCTACTGGTTTTCTACATCTTATTATAAATAGGTATAATTTCTGTATAGTATGTATTTTATTGTATTGCCTTGCACATTACTTCAATGCTCCATATTGTGCTTCCACTTCATAACCCTTCCCCTTCCCCCGGTCACATCTACAAAGAAGATCACTGCTGTATCTCTGCAGGGTTACCTGGTAAAACAGTTTCCATGAATAAATATAGCAGATGCAGTGTAACGCAGAATGACATTGCCTGTTTAGTGTCTCATCCTGCTGCTAATCCTGCAGAGTCCCCTTCTGTCAGCCAAGTAACAGACAGGATTAGGATGGCACACACGGGGGAACCAGATTGGTGGCAAGATGCCAACTTGATCCTGACTACAGCATGCCAGAGAGCCCTGTTGATACTGCGTGCAGCTGTAGTTCATACACTTGTGAGAATTTTGATATCACTAGTACTGTATATAAACATACAAGACTGCTTTGGAAACTGGCTGGGCATAAATCCCAGGTCAGCCCGATCCACCAGGTGGAAAACACAGACTTGCAAAAAAAAGAAAAAGCAGGATCTCACTAAAAATAAAATGTTGCATACCAGCTGGGACATTCTGGGTACACAATTTATATAAAAGAGCTTCAATACTAGGTGTTGCCACCTAACATAGCATAGCATAGAACAGCATAGCATAGCATAGCATAACATAACAACATAACATAACATAACATAACATAACATAACATAGCATAGCATAGCATAGCATAGCATAGCATAGCATAACATAACATAACATAACATAACATAACATAGCATAACAAAGTATAACATAACATAACATAACATAACATAACATAACATAGCATAGCATAACATAGCATAGCATAGCATAGCATAACATAACATACTTTTTTATACTGCATTTTTCATACAAACGTATGCATGGTAAAAACACTTTGCATTGGAAGGTGACATAAATTCAGTTATCACATTTACAAAACTCACACTCATTCACACTGTGTTACAGTGCTGTGATATTTTTAATTATGCTGTGATAAACCATGAAATAGCTTGATTTTCAAATGACTGACTTGTACAATCTCAGAAGTATGTTTATATGTACAGTTATGCCATCTCTTACATAAATTACTCTGTCCATCATAGTTAAGCTACCTGTAGGTGTGTTATAGTTAAAATGATGTTTAACAGTATTAATTGTAAGGGAAAGGAAATAAAGACATTTTGTTTATGTAGTGAATTTCACGCACACTGAGTGTAAAAGTGCTTTACAGATCTGGAACAGTCATATCAGCCATTGTACAAGTACAAGAAGTCTGAAAGATAGAGGGGGCAGGTTAAGGAAAAGTTGGTGAGGGGTAAAGCAGAGAGAAAGAGAGAATGAATTAAGCACCGAGAGGTACCGTGACTTACTCATGATTATACAGTAAGAACATGGTGGTAGTGGGATTGGTCTCCAGGTTCAAAGCTGTGTGCTCTACCCACTATGTCTACACTACCATCATTATTATTATAATTGGGAATGATGGTGTATTTAGCCTTTCATGTTAGTTCTGTAACATAAAACCATGTGTGTATTCACAAGTATAGAACAACCTATTGCTGATGCTCTTTTTTTTTATTTTGCAATGTATTTACTCAGTATAGCCCAGCTGAGATGCACAATCTCATTTTCAATAGGGTCTTGCTTGTATTTCATTTTTCATTCTCTCCTGGTGGCCATTTTGGGTTGGGTTCAGCAATGGATGGTACAGACGCCATATAGCCACTACAGGACTGAAGGAGTTCAAATGTATTCTACCACGGAGTATTGGAATGCACTCCACTGGATTACAGTCAGTACATTGCAGACAAGTACAAACAATTCACACACAGAACAAACACAACACATCTAGGATTACAGAAGTTACGTCACATTATTCACAAACTTAATTCTGCAGCTAGGCGAACTGCTGCACAGGGAGTTTAAGTGGTGTGCTCAGGGTCAGACAGTTAGTAGTAAGGGTGGGATCTGAACCTAGGATGGCCAGGATCACACTCCAGTGCTTTAGCCGGAGGATCACACTGTCATGAAGTGCATTTCTGTAACACAAGATGGAACATCCACCATCCTTCCACCCATTTCCTTTAAAAGCTGCACACTTCTGCTAGAACTGTACTCTCTAGAACATCAGGGCCATGGTGCAGCAGCAGAGGAAACCACTCACCCCACCTGGGGAGGAATGGGCTGTTAGGGCAGTCCATCCATATTATTTGTCTTGACAATTCTAAGAATATGTTAAGGTAATCAAACAAAAGGTGGATACCGTCATTTTGTATACAATGTGGGATATGGGGCATTGCCAGTGACCATGCATTAGGAGAACAGGATTGCATGACAGAGCTCTCTTCATTTAAAAGTAGTTCATATTGTGGTGCTTTTTGGTAAGTATAGTTACTTGAAAGGTGGTCCTCCCCCTTTAGAACTGCCCTGTCCATTTACATTGGATGACTGAAGTATGGAGATTTTAAGGGGCACACAGCAAGTATGTTTCTCTGGTTGGATTTGAACCTGACCTGATTTATTTCCAAGGCTGTGCCCCAAGCACTAGACCACACTGCACTACACTATACTACACTACACTACACTAGACCACACTACACTACACTACACCACACTACACTAGACCACACTACACTACACTAGACCACACTACAGTACACTACACTACACTACACAAGACCACACTACACTACACTACACTACACTAGACCACACTACACTACACTAGACCACACTACACTACACTACACTAGACCACGCTACACTACACTACATTAGACCACACTATACTAGACCACACTACACTACACTATGCTACACTACACTAGACCACACTAGACCACACTACACTAGACCACACTACACTAGACCACATTACACTACACTACACTACACTAGACCACACTACACTACACTATACTACACTACACTACACTACACTGGACCACACTATACTACACTACACTACACTAGACCACACTACACTGCACTACACTGGACCACACTACACTACACTACACTACACTACACTACACTAGACCACACTGCCTCTCTAATCCCATATTCCCACAGCAATCAGGGACAATAGTACTTCATCTGGTGCAGGAAAAGATGGTGGCCTTTGTAATCAGCTGAAGACTTCATTGTTTAAAAAAGCAGCATGTTTTCAGCCCAGCCTGCTTGTGCTGCCTGGTGGTCTGATGCACCACCATGATGGAGACCTGGGATTACGTCTCAGTTCTGACTCTCCTGCCCTGGGGCATTAGGATCTGGAGCATGAGGAGGAGGCATCGTGTGCCAATCCTGGGGCGAGTGTTAATCTCCCTAGCCTGTCCTAACCTAACCCCCACCCCTGCTCCTTAGGAGTTCATGTTCATGTCAATTTTTAGTCCTTTTTTTGGACCACATGATTTCTGAACTGCAGGATCAAATGATTGAGTGCTGGCCTCGGTTCCTTGTGCAATATCTGGTACCTGCAAAAGCTGCAATCTCATCAGGAGAATCAGATAGCAGACTTGTGCGGTGCCTATAAGACTGTCTTTAGCTGCTTAAGGGCGCTAAAAATGGACAACTAAATGTTCCATTGCCAGATTGTCCAGCTTCTATTCTTATGACATTGCAGAATCTGAATACAGATCTGTACCCAAATATTAATGCAACTTTATCTGTCTTTGCAACTATACCAGTCAGTGTTTCAACTGTGAAAAGATTATTTAGCATCTTGAGAAGGGCAAATACATGGCTTAGAAGTGGTATTGGTGACCAGCACCTTTCAGGACTGACTTGTGCACGTACACAAGGACATTAAAATTGATGTGGAACAGATCATCAGAGTCTTTGACCCATGCCAGGACAGACGTTTTTCAACCAGGCAATGAACCTTTTTCAAATAAGTCTATGCAAGTGTTTTTGTTATTTAAGTCACAATGTTTCTGAAAAATCATCTGAAACACATGTATGTGTTTGTGTGTGTGAACATTTACCTATATCATGTTTAATAAAAGTCAGAAGGAATAATTTTGTCAGTTTATTAAATATAACATTTACAACATGTTATACACAAAATATAATAATTCAAATTATGCTAAAAATATACTGCTACATGATACCTGCTAAGGATCCCTATGGGAATTGCTAGAATTTGTTTAGGGGGCAACATATTGGCCAGTTGGTATAGAATTGCTGAATGGCTAGCTATGCCCTTGCTGCAGAAACAATGGTTTCTGTAGTATGCACATGCTGACTGCCTATCAGTAAGATGGGAGAGGGCTGAGGTAATAAATGGGGGAAGGGGCTGTGTTGGTCAATGTCTGAGGATCTGGTTGCAGCTCATGTATGGATAGATGGGTAAGTTAGGGCTGACAGGTGGCATCTCAGTTGTGGGCTTGGGCGGGGGGCTTTGACAGTGATTGGTTGGGGAGTAATACTAGACTGCCAGGGATGGGCATCAATACATTTCCACAACACCAGGTCAGGAGAGGGAGGGAGGGGGTGCACGAGACTGAGAGGGAGGAGGTTTAGTACAGTTCAAGAATACTGACAGGCATTGGGTGAGGTAGAGGGGTCCACAAGACTGCCTGGAAAGGGCTTTGGTACAGTTCCACAATGCCAATAGAAATCAGGTGCTGGAGGGGGTTCTGCTAAACTGCCAGGGATGGCATAGGTGGGTAGGGCTCCCATGTGAGGGGGGGCTGGACTCTGTTCTATGTCTCCTTCATTTGTGCATGGACACATTGTGGTGAGCTGCTAATGGCAACACAGAGACATGGAAATAGACCCATAGTACCATGCATGCCATACAATATGTGGTCTTTAATATACCAACCATTGATTATGGCTCTCAGAAGTGATGACACTATTCCATTTCAGGTGGGCTATCTCCTTTTGCTCCTGGGAACTTGCTGCCAGCAGGAGCTATGGTAATGAGGCACATATGCACTGTGCATGACTCTTGTAGAGGTTGGGTCCTGACTATACAAAAAAACATCCTGCTGCCTCATCCTCTGGTTTGGCTGCTCTGCTCAACAGGGAAGAATATGCGGGTGGTTTCCTGTGTACTTTCGAAATCCTCAGGGAAAGGGCCTTTTCTGTGGCCACCCCACGCATGCAGAATGCCTTACTAAATTAACTTTGTCAGATCTCCTCTGATGGAGTTTTTAAAAGGGCTCTTATCACCCATCTTTTTTCCCTGGTATTTGAGAACTCATTATGCTTACTTGCACACGTGTGCAAGAAACAGTGCGATGATCCAAAATGCAGTGCCGTATAGTTGAAAGGGAGAGCTATGCTTCAGTGAGCAGCGATAAGATATCGCATGCTCATGCACGCTCCTCCCCAAACACACACACGCACGCATACTGCGTGCTCATGCCCCCCCCATGCACACACTGTATAGTCGATGGAGGTGCCCAATCCCCTGTTGGCTGTGCTGTGCTCCCCCCAATAGAGTTCCAGATGCCACGCTAGGAGCCCACCCAGCATGGCAACAGATTGTATGGCCGACAGGGTTGCTTAATCCCCATCAGCTTCCTGTCCCCCCCAAGAGACTACAGGGTGCCATGCCGGGAGCCCACCCCAGCATGGCAACAGATCGTATGGCAAACGGGGGTGCCCAATCCCCTGTTGGCTCCACGGCCCCCCCAAACAGCCTTCCAGCTGCCACGCTGGGAGCCCACCTCAGCGTGGCAAATGTCCCACGTCGTCTAAGTTAAAAAAAAAATCCTGAAAGAAAAAAACTTCCCTCACTTACTGTCCTGACCCAACCTCCCCCCACCCGCACTCACCCTCTGTGCACCCTGCCTCCCCACACCCCCTCCTCACCATATACTTACCTCTGGAGCTTGGCGCGATGATCTTCGTTGGACCGGGAACACGTCTGCACTCTTCAAAGCCGACTGTGAACTGAGGAAATGCCGGTCAGCTGTATAATGTAATAAATAGGGTTTTTTCAACTTTAGTGCATATCTCAGGCATTTTGAGGAATTTTTTCACCAAATTTTCAACATGAGGTTTTGGGACTCCACCTTATGAATTCTGTCACTGTCATGGCGTTAATTGGCCCTGAAAGATGATTTCATGGTCACTGTGTGGAACCACCTTTCAGGACCAATTTATGAAATGACAAGTGTCACAGTTCATGAGGTAGGCCCCCCAAAACCCTATGTTGAAAATCTGGTGAAAAAAATTCCCCAAAATGACTGTTTTACGAGCATGCATTGCGCTGTTCCTACGCACGCTCATAAGTTTGCGAATTTTCAATATGTTCACTCAGATTTTCAACATTGCCATTTTACCATACCTCCTTATGAGCAGTACATCTGTCATTTCTCACATCTGACCCAAAATGTGTTTCCGTGCATGTAGCGCACAATGGTGCAGTTGGTGTGCGAAATCAATGTTCGGGACAGATTAAGAAAATCACTGTGACACTGTTCATGAACAGAGGTGTTAAAATGGCTATGTTAAAAATTTGGTGAAAAAATTCCCAAAAATGACTGTTTTACGAGCATGCATTGAGCTGTTCCTATGCACGCTTGTAAGTTCGCGAATTTTCAATATTTTCACTCCAAATTTGTAACATTGCTATTTTACCACACCTCCTTATGAGCTGTATAGCTGTAATTTTTCACATCTTGGCCAAAATGTGTTTTCACCCATATAGCGTACAATGGTGCAGTTGGTGTGCGAAATCAATGTTCTGGACAGATTAAGAATATCACAGTGACACTGTTCATGAGCAGAGGTGTTAAAATGGCTATGTTAAAAATTTGGTGAAATACGTCCATAAAATGACTGTGTTACGAGCGACCATAGCACAGTTTCACCGCACCCTCGTAACTTCATGGATTTCCAATATTTTCAGTCCAGATTTTCACCACTTGCATTTTTCCACACTTCCTTATGAACAGTACAGCTGTCATTTTTCACACCATGGCCGAAATGTGTTTTTGCACTTCCAGCGCAGAAATGCGTGGTCGCGGTGGAAAATCACTGTTCGGGACAGATTAAGAAAATCACAGTGACACTGTTCATGAGTGGAGGTTACAAAATCCCTGTGTTGACAATCTGCTCCAAAAAAAAAACAAACTAATTGCATTATGGGTATGTGTTGCGCATTTTCTACCCACGCTCGTGACTTCACCAGTTTTTTTAATATTTTCACTGCAGAATTTCAACATTGCCATTTTTTGCATCTCCCCATGAACAGTACAGCTGTCATTTTTCACTTCCTGTTCGAAATGTGTTTTCGCACCTGTGGTGCCAAATGGCGTTGTCGCTGTGCAAAATCAGCTTTCGGCTAACAAACTGATAGTGCCACTGTTCATAAGGTGGGGGTCACAAAAAAACACATTGAAAATTTGGAGTGAAAATGCCAATGAACGTCTGAGGCGTTAGGGTTTCTGACCATAACGCCCCAGCCTGTGGAGATTGAGAGGCATCAGGGAAGTGACTTGGAATTCTCGCCGGTAATGCTCATACCATTCCACGCCCTGCAGCCATTGAGAGGCATTGAGGTGTGCCTTGGACTCTTCGGGCCCAAAGGTCACCCCACTCTCCTTTACAGGACCCATCTTACCGTATTTCCTGATGGAATGGGGTGAGCATAAGGGCCAAAGACCCCACGGCACACCATGACACTTGTCAGTGTCTGCAGGGTAGGGTGTGGTTAAATGGCATGGCTGTTATGCTCCACGATCCAAAGACACACCCCAATGCCTATCAGTCTCTGCAGGGTGGCGGTGGGGTTGGCTTCCATTCAATACTTCACTGCCATTCCCATTATGCAGCTCTCTAACTCCTACACTACCAATGCCAATGCCAGCAAGCAAACATTCGGCATTGACAAATGATTGTTTGAAATATGTTTTGAATGAGAGGGATTCTGCTGTGCTTGTTATTTGATTTTATAAATGTGTAGGGGAGTCACGTGATGCAGAGAACCTAAAAGCAGCCCTACTCTGGAGCTCCCGCCTTTCGACCGCTATTAATCCTTTTTTTGCCCTACTATCATTAAAGGGTATGATTTAGACTTTGGACTTAAGCTTCCGTAGTATCCTGGATCTCAGTGGTCGTGTTTTGGTTGGTTTATAACAGCGTAACTGGCTTTACAGTCGAGATGGAAGCGGAGATGAAACAGGCTGGAATCAGACATACTCCGCCACCTACCCCAGAGAAAACATCCAAGAAATCAAAGCTCTGGGAATATCCCTAAGCCTGGTTCTTCTGGCACTTCAGGGATTCCCTTGACTGAGGATCGTTTCCTCCAGGAATTGCTCCCATTTAAAGAAACCCTAGAAGACATCTTGGCAGAGCTAACATTGATTCAAGGTGACCTCAGCTCTCTATCATCAAGAATGGGAGATTCGGAGGCAAGAACCTCCTCTCTGGAGAAATGGAGAGAGAAATTAGATCCAGAAATTGTTCACCTGAAACAACAAATCAGCAAACTCCAACTGAAAACTGAAGACTTGGAGGGGAGAAGCAGAAGGAATAATTTGCTGACCTTGGGTCTGCCTGAATCGGAGAAGGAGCTGACACTATTGCCTTCCTACAGAAATTCTTTATTAAGACTGTTGGCCCTTCTCCCCTCAACCCACAGTACCACATTGAACAAGCCCATCGTTCCCTGAGACCGAACCCCCCCCACCTGGTGCATCTCCAAGGCCTATAATTGTGAAATTTCTAAGCTTCCTGAAAAGCAGCATGTGTTAACCAAAGCGAAGGAGCTCCAGGCCATTCTGTGGGGTAGCTCCAAGCTGAGGATTGCCCAAGATCTTCCTTTCGAAACGCGCCAGGAAAGATCTGCTTTCCACCCTATGGTCAACAAGCTGATCGTGGCTGGAATACGATTCAAGATGATCTACCCCGCTAAGCTACAAGTGGCAATCGATGGGGCATGGTATTCATATGAATCTTCAGAGCAGGCAGCCACTGATCTTGCCAGCAAATTACCCAACCTGTTTAAATCAGGATGAACTTTCACTGCAGCTACCTGAGGACTGCTGTTCTTTTATGCTGTGGGAGCTGATTACTTACCTGCTTGGAGTTTTCCCTTTTCCATTTTCTCTTGGTCTCTCGGGGGTTGGTTGATTGGGGGGGGGAGGATGATGTGAGGCCTAGTAGGCCTGGATTCGGCTCAGCAAAGTGTTAGTGCGCTCTAGTAAGGGGGAGGGTGGGAACCTTAATTCAGGGAGCGTTTCTGCATCTTGACAGCAGAGACGGACCAGTTGGTCCCACCGGTTTGTATATCCCCCTGTCACTTCTCATTTTTTCGGAGCTGAGAGTGCCCCGGGGTAGCTGACAAGCGCAACAATTTAACTGGGAGTCCTGGGGACTCCACCTTCCGGAATGTTGGTCCTTTGAGTAAGTCAACTTTTAAACGCATGTACCTGAGGCAACAGCCTCATTGAGAGGTAGTTAATTTGTCAAGGTTTGCAAGTGAGTCAGTTGGCAATCTGATATCAGGGAATTCACAATCCACTTCAACCTGTAAAGCCTTTACTATTTTGAGCACTGTTACACCAGTTAGGGCTTTCGTTTGCTGTTTTTCCCAGGGGGTTGATGGGTGGATGGGGCTTCGGGAAGGAGCAAGCTTAGGGAGAGCTGCATAACGCACCAGGGAAGGGGGATAAAGGCGCATTCCCTGAGAGGTATGGAGATCAGAGAGCTCTACTATTTTTTCTATCTCATTTTCCAGAATCTTATTGTGGCGCTTTAGTTTAGATCTGGCAATTGTATGTAGATTATCCCTCTCATAGGAATGCAGACTATTGGGTCTGGTTCTCGTTACAAGTTATAAAGATGATACTATTCTCGCATACAGGTGGGGACCTTTTGTATATAGGTTGAGGGGTTTATGGGGGAAGGGGGGTTTTACTGCCATGGTTTCTTCCCCACTGTCTATACAGTCTGAGATTATTACAGGATGGTTAATGTTACCTACTTTATCAGTAACACGAACATCTCACGAACTTCCTTGAGAAGGGAACCTTCTCTTTATTATTTCTTCTTTACAGGGGTTGTTGGGGATGGGGGGTGGGTTTGGAGTGTGCCTTCTGGGGTCACCTGGTCAGTTAATGGTACACGTTCATTCTCCTTTTTACAAAACTGTACATGAGTTTGGTGCCAATTAAAATTGCCACATGGAATGTCAGAGGCATCAGAGATATGTCCAAAAGATATCAGGTTCTCAAAAATTGTGCTCTTTTAAATATAGACATTCTTTTGATGCAGAAAACCCATCTCATAGTTATGGAAACAAATGGGCTACGTCAACAGGGTTTCTCTTAAATTTTCACGTCCTGTGGGTCGTCATCTAGCAGAGGGGTGGCAATTTTGGTCAAAAGACACATATCGTTCATGGCAGAAGAGAGTCTAGCAGACCAGAAGGGTAGATTCATTATTGTTAAAGGTACACTCAATAATGTTAGGGTAGTGTTAGGTGCAATTTACGGTCCAGTCGGAGGGGATGCGGATTTCCTTATGAGTTTGGCCGACAAACTGAGTGGATTTCTGCCCTTCTTGCTAATTCTAGGTGGCGACTGGAATATTGCTCCGTCACAAGACCTGGATAAAACTTATAGGCCATTAAAACCCCTATCCTCTCCACAACTAGCCCCGAGGGATTTTATGGAGTTATTGGGTTTATGTGACCCATGGCGTCTGCTCAACCCCTCTAGTCAGCTCTTCTCCTTCCACTCCCAAGTCCACCAGTCGTGATCTAGAATAGATTTAATTTTAACCAGCACCACCCTTCTAGCTGGCCTTCACCAGACAGGAATTGAACCAATTATTATATCCGGTCATTCAGTGGCATGGATTTTGATCTCCCCGACCTGAACCTTCAAAGGGATACTTCATGGAAACTAAACACACAACTTCTAAAAGAGGAACGAATAATTTCCCACATTAAGATGCTAATCTCCTCCTTTATAGATTTCAATAAGGGCTCCACAAGCAGGGAGGACTTGATCTGGTGCTCTCTTAAATGCTACATCAGGGGAGAATTCATTAAGCTAGCTTCCAAATGGAAAAAACAAAGAGAGGCTAGAGTCATCTCATTGTCGAATCAAACAAGGGTTGCTGAAAGCAACCTATCCTCTTCCTCTTCTCCAACCACCTTGAAAACCTTACTGAAGCTTAGGAATGACTATGTGGATTTGTTAAGGGAAAAGGCAGAATATGGCATCCTTAAAACTAAAGCTCGTTATTTTGACCAAGGCGAGAAGCCGGGTAGAATGCTAGCCCTTCGCCTATGGGAAGTGGAAAGCTCAAGGCTAATCCCTTCACTGCAATCCTCAGATGACTCTATCAGAACCTCCTCTCGAGATATTTCCCAGGTTTTTGAATCCTTCTATGGGGCCTTATACAGTAAATGTTCCTCTCAAACCTCCCATTCCTGCATTGAACATTATCTGGATGGCCTCAACCTCCCCTCCCTGCAGGCCCATTAGTGTGCGATTCTGTCCTCTCCAATCACTTTGGGTGAAGTAGAGGAGGCAATTAATGGGTTATCACAGGACAAATCACCAGATCCAGATGGTTTTCCTTCCAACTTTTACAAAACCTTCTGTAAGGAACTAGCTCCCCTCCTCTTGAAATTATTTGAGTATATGTTCACCTCAGTCCCCCTAGACCAACAGTTCTCAAACTTTGTCATAGTGAGCCTCCCCTAAGCCATGGAAAAGATCTTGAGCCTCCCCCAAAATACATAAATATTTCTGGGCCTCCCCATAGAAAAATAGCCTACTTTCCACAGTACATCAGGAATAAATTGAAACCTCTTTGCATAGCTGGCTCTCATGTTATTTATTGTAACCCTCTCCCCAACAAGACAACCTACTTGCTCCAATATTTTGACTCTCAACCATTGTTACCCTTAGTGCCATACCCTCATGGGTCATACTGCTTTTTCTGTTTCCTGTAAATGGAATAACCTTCCTGTCACCCTCTGCCTCGCCCTCTCACCCTGCTCTTAGGCAACGCCTCAGGGATCATTTGCTCCCTCCTGCTCTTATTCCTAGTGCCTGTATGGTTAACTCTTGTGTTTGGACAGTTCTGCTGCAGCCTAATTAATCAATTGCTCCTCGCATTGTTAGTTTATTGTTCTTAATTTGTTTGCACTTTTATTCCTTTTGTATTGCTTGAGTGTTTTGCAGTTACATTTTGAACTGTATTCTCTCACTACCCTTCCCTGGGTACACCTGAAATAAGTCATGGCTCTGTGTACAGTACATTCCCTGGTCACCGACTTGTGAATAAATACATAAATTCACCTACTATTATCCTCTTTCAGTTTGCTCTATCCTTTCATTCAACATCTATAAAGTTCAAAAATTAAATACAGTACTTTTTCAAGACTTGCTTGAGCCTCCCCTGGAACAGGTTGGGGCCTCCCCAGGGAGGCTGGCCTCACCATTTGAGAACCCCTGCCCTAGACCCCACCTTGCTGGAAGCCATGATAGTCCTGATTCTGAAACCAGACAAACCCCATAGTGAGCCCGCTAGCTACCGTCCAATTTCACTATTAAATTATGATATTAAAATTTTAACAAAAATCCTATCTTTTAGAATTAAAAAGACCTGGTCTCATCTGTTGAGCCCCAAACAGGTGGGGTTTGTGCAAGACAAATCTGCTGCCGACCACTTGCGAACCCTTTCACATATTCTTCAGGTTGCCCAAGACTCCCAGATCCCCATGGCTTTAGTCTCATTAGATGCAGAAAAAGCTTTCTATGGAGTAAACTGGGATTTTCTTTGGGCAACTCTTAAGAAAATGGGTTTCCCGGAAACTTTCATTCAATGGATACAGACGGTATACAAAGCCCCCACTGCAAGAATTTACTGTAATGGGGTTTTCTCTTCTCGGTTTTCCCTGTTCACTGGCACTAGGCAAGGTTGTCCCTTGTCTCCCTTTTTGTTTAATCTATATCTGGAACCCCTTTTACTCAGTATTTAGAGCTTGCTCCAGGTTATAGATTGTTCAGTATACCAGCAATCTCTGACCCTTTCAGTGTATGCTGATGATATCCTTCTACATTTGGCCTATCCGTAAATCTCATTAACACATGCACTACAAATTATTGAGCAGTTTGGGCGTGTAGCTAACTATAAGTTAAACTTATCCAAATCAGTAATATTCCCATTAAATGTCCTCACTCACCAGATTAACTTCACTCACTTCGGTATGAAATGGTCCCATTCCTTAATCAAATATTTAGGTATACATCTCACTAGAGACCCAGAGGCTCTCAGGAGACTTAATCTGGATGATTTGGTTTTGAACATCTGGCAGGATCTCCAAAGATGGGTCAAACTCCCATTGTCGTTACAGGGTCGTATCAGTATTATAAAAATGAATGTTCTGCCCCGCCTTTTCTATCCTTTAAACTTACTGAACATCTGGCTCCCAATGTCATATTTTCAGCAATTCCACTCTGCCCTCTCTAAATTCATTTGGAAGGGCAGACATCCTAGACGGGCATTCTTAAAACTTAACCTACCCAAAGAGAGAGGTGGACTTCACCTCCCCAATTTTATTTTCTACTACTGGGTGAGTCATCTGTCCAAATTGGGGAGATGGTTCACAGCCATACTTGATGAACATTTTTCTGTCTGGTTACAGTTGGAGAAAAGGCTTCTGGATATGCATAACCTTAACTCATCCAGAATTTTTTACTATACTACCTCTGCATTACAAACTCCCATACAAATTTGGCTGTAGGGGTCTCTATTAAAGTTTTAACTCAGTGCTGCAACTTCTTTAACATTTTGCCTAAAAAGGATACAGCTCAATCCCTTACTTTAAACCCTAACATTAAATTGGAGGTTCACAGCTTTCTCCAGAATGGCTTCCCCAGCTACAGGGTATTCTAGTGGAAAACCTGTTTTCCCAGGATGCTCTCCTTTCCTCACCCGATATAATAGCTAAATTTAATATTCCTCAGAAACATATATTTAAAGTTTTCCAGTTGAGACATCTTATGGTCTCTATTTTTGGGACCACATTTAAGCTGTCCTAAGTCAGGCCCTTCTTAGATCAGATACAGGTCTATGCAAACAAGCCCCATGGGATCTCAATGATCTATTCCTTTCTTCTGGGTATCAAATACCCTAATGCCCTTCTAGGCTCTAAAACTTGGACCTCTCTTCTGCCAGACTCCACTTTGGTTTGGAGCCAGATCTGGGAGGATATGCATAGGTACCTCACTCAAGACAGGCACAGACTTATCCAGTATCACATCTTAAACAACCTGTACTATACACCAGTTAAGTTGGCCAAATTGGGAAGGCTACCTACGACTAACTGCACACGGTGTGGTGCAACTGAAGGAAACCTGATACATATTTTTTGGCACTGTGACAAGGTGGCTCTGTTGTGGAACACAATTCAATCCAATCTAGATCCCCTGCTGGGACTGGATGAATTGTTTACCATAGAAATTTGTATCCTAGGGATGTTTTCCAATATTAGGATTCAGGAGCACAGATTTCACATGGCTCTAATTTCCATAGTAGTCAAAAGACTGGTTCTCAAACACTGGATGGACCAACTGGCTATATCATATGCCGAATGGCTGACGGAAATATCACTTTATTTTAATAATGAGAGATTAATAGCCAGCTCCCGGAACCGTATAGCCTCATTTAATCATAACTGGGGTAAACTATATGCTTTATATTTGAACTAAGAACCATGTAATGCATGCCTCTGACCGCTTATGTTTGTTTTACCTTTTTTTTTTGGTGCTTGTCATTGCTGGAAATTTACCTTTTTTGTTATCTCCTTATTATGCTGTTTTAATAAGGCACACTGGGGGTGTAGGGAGGGTAGCGGGATGGGGGTGGGTGGAAGGAGGTTAGGAGTATTGGTATATTATTATGTTGGTTATGTTTGATCCAGAGACAGTCTGGTGTCATGTTACCATTAATCTATCTTTGTTGTTATTTGTGTCAGTTAATTTACCTTCCAGTTTTATAGCTTGTGTGATGATATAAACTAATAAAGATGTTGAATTAAAAAAAAAAAGAAATGTGTAACCCCTAGGAAGCACTATCCCAAGGGCTACTACCCCTGCCTCCTTGGCTAGTAGCAGATTAAGAGGCCTGAGTTCTGAAATGGGTGCCTCCACCAGGAGGTCAGGGTTGGTAGTGGTCACGCTAACTGGGTACAGCCCTCTGGGACACTGTAGCCCCCTTCTTTCCTTACTAGTGGCCGGAACAATACACAATAATCACTTTCACAATACCCCTGATACACCACACAAGTACCCACACTATTTTCACTTACCACCAGGGCTTTCCTCATGCTCGACCCTGGGGATCCCCTGTAAAACAAGGTTATACACAGCAAATAATAGCAGTACAGTACTCTTGCACAAACTGGAACCACAGTCAGGGTAAATGCAAAAAAGAGTTAGATCTGATTTATTTAAGGGACTTAAACAAGGGAGGGGTGTAATCAGGTTAATTTGTTTAAAGACTGTATCAGTCAAACAGTTATGCATGTACTTCAGGGTCCATAAACAGTCATACACTTTGGGTACCCAGATGGAGAATGGTGGGCTAGCCAGGAACGTTGCAGCTGGTTGGGGCCCTGTGATGGAAGAAAACAACATGCACAACACACACTAACTGTAATCCACAGCCGGAGGGCTCACTTCGGGAAAAGAAAACAACAAGACAATCAGATGACACACTTTTAGATTAGGCTGTTGTTGCAGGGAGCTACCCTGTTGATTGCTCATGATACCCAAGACTGGACACAGGCTGGATGAAAATCGAGACTGCAGGTGGTTGATCTGGAGTGCCAGGAGAAGCAGAGCCCATACGATTTGCCGAGGAGTTGTTCCTTTTCAAGCGTGGTGCAGTGGGCTGATCCCCAGGCAAGTCTCTCATTGATGGCTTTCTCTGTGCAGCAGGCAGTCTGGCTGGGCCAGTGTGGCAAGGCCCAGGCCAAATGGAAACAAATTCGGATACAGTCCATTTTGGGCTGGATACAGCTTCCAGCAAGCAGAACACAGTTCACACAGTGGGGAACCAAATCACGACCCACTGACAACTCACAGTACATTTACATGTAAGGAAATTCTACTGTACCAGGCAAACCGCTCTCTGGTCATGATAGTAAAGTCTCTGCACAAACCGGGGATTCAAAAGCAGCTGGAAATCCTGACAGGCCAATCGCATTCAGCAAAATCTTCGGTCTTCTTCAGGTTGATCCTGGTCACAACTCAGTGGCTTACTTCATTCTCACAAACTCGGATTCAGTCCAAACTGATTCTCTTCTCCCTCTCAGGGGCAGGAGGCAGGCATGCAGGCCAAAACATAGGCCTTTCCACAGAGACTGTATTGAGCTCTTGCTTCTCTAGCTCCCAACTTAGATCTGACTCTAACAGCAAGCAGCTTGGGAATTTCCCCAAGATCCAAAAGGTTCGGTTGGCTGATTCATCTGTCAGTCACAACAGGAGCTCCCCCTCAGATTACTTATGACTGCAATCTAAGCAGCTCTTAAAGAGACAGTACACTGAGGCTATACTGGCACTCTCTGGCAATCACATTTAAACTGTTAAATCGCAGGACACCAGCCTGGCAGTGAGCATTTAGGCAAGCTCAAGGAAGACTTTTTGGGAACCCCCATTTGTAGGGGGGGTTACAAATCTTTTAAGAGTTTTTAGTTGGTTAAATGAAATTGCATGTACAGAGCTCCAAGCCTTTAGGATGAAGTGCTATATCAAATAAAATGTGCTTGCTTGCTGTAACAGTCTGATATTCAGACAGGCATAGAGGATGGACAGGGAATGCTGCTATGTGAATATCATTCCCTGGCAGCTAAGTTCTATTTTTATAGCAGCAGTGAGTTGGTGCAGCACAAATGACCCTGACTTAATATGACGATCAATGAGTGTTTAAATTCATTAGTAATTCATTATTTAAAAATCAAAACATTTGCACAGGAATTCTTCACAAATTTTCTATAAATTTACATACTGCATGATTATTTTGACATCTGTTATGATTCTTAGACTCTTCGATCTGTATGGCAGTTCAAAATCTGCATGCTGCACAGTGATTTTCTAACTCTATGTACTGCATGATGGCTTTCAGACTACACACTGCATGATGGTTTTCACAACGTATTCACATAGAACTCCTTCATGAAGGTTTAGAAAATCTAAACAGTGTACAACAGTTTTCAAAATCTATGTGATGCTAGGCAGCTTTTAAAATGTATGTATAACTCACCTTTTTTTACTCTGGCTCTCCCTTTGGTCTCTTTACTTCCCTTACTAGATGACATGCGGTCATATAATCTTTTTTAGCTATGGAGGTTGTCCCTGTTCTTTTAGTTGGGGGCTGGTACCATTTGATAACCCTCTCTTAGCATCAGGCAGAGACTAGGGGTGTGCATAGCTCTAGAACCAAAATTGCCCCTCCTCCAAAGTGAAAACACCCACTTTGATGAAATTCTCTATCGATCGCAAGGTTACCAGGGACCTCCCTTGAGGTAGCCCCTTAGGATCATCTCTCCCTCCTGGTGATCTCTTACACGTCCACTAGAATTAATGGTGATCTACACTAAAAGGCCTTCAGACTTCAAGTTCCCAGAGTCATCACAGCCGTCCTGGTGTCTGTCTGTGGAGGCTAACAGGGCATTCTGCTGTTCTGACTCACTGCAGGACCCTGTACAAAGATAGTTAGGACTGCTGAACAGGAACCAAAGTATTCTTCACATCCTGTAGTGCACAAAGAAAGTTAGGAGGCACAAAGTCACCTCCTACATAGAAAAACATAGAAACATAGAATTTGATGGCAGATAAGGACCACTTGGCCCACCTAGTCTGCCCATTTTCCTACCTAACAGATAAGCTGCAGATCCTAGTTAACCAACAGCTTACTTCCTCCTACCCGCCACTAGGACTGCCTTATGCCTGTCCCATGCATTCTTGAAGTCCCCCACTGTTCTTGGCACTACGACCTCCTCAGGGAGGCTGTTCCATGCATCCACAACCCTCTCAGTGAAGAAATACTTCATCACATTACCTCTGGAGCCATCCCCTCTATCTTCAAATTGTGCCCTTGTTCTTGCACATCTCTTTTCTGGAAGATGCTACCCTCTTGGACTTTGTTAATTCCCTTGAGGTACTTGAACGTTTCTATCATGTCCCCTGTCTCCTTCTTTCCTCAAGGGTATACATATTAAGCTCCTTTGTCTTTCTTCAGAGTCTTCTGGTGCAGACCCTGCACCATTTTGGTTGCCCTCCTCTGGACAGCCTCCACTCTGTCTATGTCTTTGCAGAGATGGGGTCTCCAGAACTGCACACAGTACTCCAGATGGGGTCTCACCAACTGTCTGTGAAGAGGGATAACAACTTCCTGTTTTCTACTATTGATGCCTCTTCCTATGCATCCCAGTATCCCCTCAGCCTTTCTTACTGCCTTCTCACATTGCTTGCCCACCTTTAAGTCATCTGATATAATTACCCCCAGCTCCCTTTCTATTTTTACTGTTGTCAGTATCTCACCCCCATTGTGTACACTTCCCCGGGTTTTTGTTTCCCATGTGCATTATCTTGCACTTCTTTGCATTGAATCTGAGCTGCCATACATTTGACCATTCCTCCAACCTTGCCAAGTCCCTTCTCATCCTTTCCACTCCATCGTGTGTATCAACCCTGTTGCAGATCTTTGTGTCATCTGCAAAGAGACATACTTTTCCTTCCAGTTCCTCTGCAATGTCACTTATAAAGACATTAAAAAGGACCGGTCCCAGTACTGAACCCTGCAGTACCCCGCTAGTAACCCTCCTTTCTTCACTGTGTACTCCATTTACTGCTACCCTTTGCGTCCTGTTGTCTAGCCAATTTTTTATCCAGGCTACCACCTTGGGACCCACTCCAAGGCTGGCTATCTTGTGTAGTAATCTTTTGTGTGGGACTGTATCAAATGCCTTGCTAAAATCTAGGTAGGCCATGTCCACAGCCCCTCCCTGGTCTACTACTTTGGTCACCCAGTCAAAGAAATATATTAGATTCGTCTGAGATGACCTCCCCATCGTGAATCCATGCTGCCTTGGGTCCTATGCCCCACTGGCCTCTAGATACTCAACAATTATTTCCTTCAGAAGTGATTCCATCATTTTCCCTACCACTGAGGTCAAACTAACTGGTCTGTAGTTTCCCACCTCTGTCCTGCTCCCACTTTTGTGAAGAGGAATCACATCTGCCCTCCTCCAGTCCTCAGGTACCACCCCATCCTCCCATGATTTGTTAAAGAGAGTAGTCAGTGGTGTCACTAGTTCTACCCTTAGTTCTTTTAGAATTCTTGGGTGAATCCCATCAGGCCCCATTGCTTTGTCCACCTTCAATTTTATTAGCGCTTTCAGAACCATTTCTTCTGTAAATGGACTGGTATCGACCCCCGTCTTCAGAGTGTTTCTCTTGTTTGATTTAGGTAACTCCCCCTCCTCTTCCTTTGTGAATACGGAGCAGAAATATTCGTTCAGTATCCCTGCTTTTTCACTGTCATCCTCTACCCACATTCCTTCCCCTTTATTAAGCTTCAGTATCCCTCCTTTGGTCTTTCTTTGCTCCCTAATGTACCTATAAAAGGTGTTATGCCCCTTCTTAACAGAATTGGCTATCCTTTCCTCGGTTTGGGCCTTTGCTTTTCTGACTGTCTTCCCAGCCTCTTTCTAGTTTAACTGATAAAGTTCTCTGTCCTGCTCCTTCTGTGTTTCCTTATATTTCCTGAATGCTGTCCTTTTCTCTGTAACCTTCCCTGCCACCTCTTTTGAGAACCATAGCGGTTTTTTCCTTCGTTGTGTTTTATTGATTTGCTTTACACAAAGGTTTGTTGCCTCTGTGATGGCTGTTTTGATCACTCCCCATTGTTCCTCCACCCCTCCTTCTTGCCTGTTTGCTAGTACTTTTCTGAGGCTCTCTCTCATTTTCCCAAAGTCAGCCCTCCTAAAGTCCAGTACTCTTGCTTTTGTATGGCTTGATTGTATGGCTGTGTTTATCATGAACCACACTGTTTGGTGGTCGCTTGTTCCCAGATGGCTACCCACTTCTAAATCTGAGATTCTTTCTCCATCCCCATTCAAAAGTACTAGGTCTAAGATTGCTCCCTCCCAAGTGGGTTCCAATACTAGCTGTCTGAGGCATGCCCCCTGTAGGGCATCAAGAATGACCCTGCTCTTGGATGTGCCTGCAGCAAAGGTGCTCCAGTTAACATCAGGCATATTCAGGTCCCCCATCAACAATATCTCCCCTTTTTCTGCTGTTCTAAGAAAGTATTCTATCATTTCCTTGTCCATTCCCTCCCACTAAGATGGGGGTCTGTATACAACCCCCATGCGGATTGTGGTGCCATTTCTTGTCTCCAGGGTGACCCAGAGTGCCTCATCTGCTCCCTATTTACTCTTTAGTTCTGTTGCTTTGATCCCTTCCTTTACATAGAGAGCTACTCCTCCTCCTCTTTTACCCTCCCTGTCCCTCCTGTAGATTGTGTATTCTGGTATGTGGACATCCCAGTCATGGTTCTCTGTGTACCATGTTTCTGTGACTGCCACAATGTCCAGGCAACCCTCTTCCATCAAGGCCACTAGTTCAGGGAGCTTGTTACACAGACTACAGGCATCGGTACTCACCACCTCACTAATCACCATGTTTTGTGGGGGGAGACTCAGATTTCCCTGCTCCTTTTCAGTGCCTCCCCCTTTGGCTAGTTTAAATGCTTGCCAATGAAGCATTTAAACCTCTCACCTAGGATCCTGGTCCCCCCCCGGACAGATGCAGACCATCGCACCAGTATAGGTCTGCATCCCTCCAGGTGGCTCCCCAGTCCCCAATGAAGCCAAAACCCTGAGCTCCACACCAGTTTTTCAACCACTCATTGAATTCCCTGGTGAGAATGCCCTAGCATCTCCCTTGCCATAGACAGGCAGCACCTCCGAGAAGGTTACCGAATGCGCTACTTGTCTAAGGCCCCTTCCCAACTCTACAAACTCCTCTTGCACTACTCTGATCCTATTCCTAGCCAGGTCATTTGTACCTAGGTGGACAATGACATCCAGCTCCCTCCCTCGTGCAGCTCCTCCCACGATCCTGAGGATTCGCTTCCTGTCCCTCCAAGCCATGGTGCCAGGAAGGTATCTTACCTCCCTCTCCCCTTCCTCCCCCATTTCTACCCCCCTAATGATTGAGTCCCCCACCAGGAGTTGTTTCCTTCCCCTGTGGGGTCCCATGCCACCCTCCTGTGGGTCTCCTTTGTGAAGGTTCCCAGCATCCTCCTTGGTCTCCACTGCAGGTGCCTCCATAGAGGAACCACTATCCACCAGAAAAGCGAATGAATTGTGGAGAGGTACAGCTGGAGGGATGCAACTCTGTTCCACCATCCTCTCCCTCCTTGAGCCCATCCTGGTCCAGCCTCTCCTCTTTCTTGGCAACCTCTGAGGTAGTGGCATTGGCCCTGGTGGTCCCTGGGTGGGGGAGGAGGTTTCATGAATCCTAGCCAGGTCAGCCTGGAGATGGGCAACTTCCTCTCTCAGACCAGAGAGGTGCCTGCAAATAGGGCAGCATCGCAGCCTCCAGAATGTCTCCCGGAACACTGCCACCCCACAGCCATTGCACTGCACCACTCCTATCATGTCTTATTTTGTGTCCTCTATACTGTTTCTTTGGATGCTTATTCTCTCCTCTCCTTACAACTCTCACCCTTCCTGTTCTGGGATGGCAACTTCCTATCTTCTTCAGTAGCCTCCTTCTTCCTTGCTCAGTATCAGACCACCAGCAGCTGGGGTGGGGGGGGAGTGAGCTACTTTTTCCTTTAGGGTTGACAAAACCAATGTTCTTCTATGATCCTTTCCTTCCTACAGCCAAACAGAAAGTTCCTGTTGACAGTCAAATCCAGTGGCTATAAAAGTAGAACTGGCTTTGGGTGGGGTGGAGGGAAATTAGTAAGAAAAAAGGCTAGCAACAGGAAGTTGTAATTTGACTTACCTGCTTTTATAGTGTCTAACCCCCCCCCCCCAGATAAGCTGTCTTTCCCTCACTGGTTTAGCAAAGTCAGCTGATACAGTACCCTTCCCTGCACAGAACACACACTGACTTTCTTTCTTTTCTTAACCCTAAATAAGACCCCTTCTACTTCTAATAAAGTTATCTGTCTACTTAATCTTAACAGACACTGACTTCTGCTGAGATATACGTTTTAAATTAATAAGAAAATGTAGCTTCTTTTAGTTAACTGCTTTCTGCTCTACAAGCAAGGCTAGCAACAGGAAGTTGTAATTTGCTTTGCAAAGGGCCTCAAGACCCTGCACAAAGCAATTTATTACTCCACTGCATCAAAATCTAAGGGAAATTAATTGCAAAAAAACTATGTTTTTCCAGATTAGGGTGGCTGCCACACAAAACTCAAACCCACAAAGTTTGGAAATGTGCTATTGTGGCTTTCAGCCCAATGTCAACAAAGTCTGAAAATGTGTTACTATGAGTATGAAGCCTAACTCCCACCCCCTTCTCTCCCTTTTTTTACTACAGACAAAGCTGCAGGTATGAGGCCACACATCAACTGTTTGGTACCTCATACAGGGCCAACACATTCAAAATTTGTAAATAGCAGCCCTAATTCTCCACCCCATCCCCTACCATTATGGCCCCTTTCTCCTGCCTCATCCTCCCCCCCCATGCTAGATCCCCTTTCTCTAAACACTCACTCTCCCTACTATCTCTTCCTTACCCTATCTATCTGCTGGTTGCCTATACTTCCCTTATCTAACTTCTCAGTTATGTAGCCTATTGCACATTTCAATGATTGTGTTATAAGAATTTAGACCTTACTGTTATGCCTCTACTATGTACTGTGTATAATGTCTGCACCTTGCCTTTCGCCCTTCACACTGTTTGCCTGTTAACTGCTGTTTCAACTTGTACTTATATATTGAGCTGACGGTGTGTATCAGGTACTTGCGCAACTAAGGTCTCAGCCTCCCTACCCTTGTAAGTTTCCTTCCCTGGCTTGCCCGGCACAGCCAGCCTGGCTCCGCTATCCCCTTTTTGTCTCCCCTCCTTCCTAAAATTTCCCTCCTAAACCTGACTATTGCGCCGCTTCTATGCCCCTCTATGGACCCGTTATGGGGTGACTCATCCAGCTTCCATAGCCGCTGGACCACCGTAACCCCCCCTTACCCCGACTGAGCACCGATCCCATGCCCGGGAACAGATCCGTGAGCCCGGGCACTTTCCGCACTTTTGGCCACTGATGCCGCTCAATTGCCGTACTTCACCCCCGACCCCTGCCTTTTGAACACTCTCAAGCTGGTGAGCGGTTCCATGAGCCCGGTTTCAGATCCCAGCCTTCTGCCGCAAAAGCCGTAAAGTCCCTTTGCACCCCGACTGAATCTCAGCTCCTATGCCTGGTAATAGAACCAGTGGCCCGGACACTTTCCTTACCTTCGGCTCAGCCTCCCTACCCTTGTAAGTTTCCTCCCCTGGTTTGCCCAGCACAGCCAGCCTGGCTCTGCTTTCCCCTTTTGTCTCCCCTACTTCCTACAATTTCCCTCCTAAACCTGACTATGCGCTGCTCCTATGCCCCTCTATGGACCCGTTACAGGGGTGACTCGTCCAGCTTCCATAGCCACTGGACCACTGTAACCCCCATTACCCCGACTGAGCACCGTTCCCACGCCCGGGAACAGAACTGTGAGCCCAGGCACTTTCCGCACTTTTGGCCGCTGATGCCGCTCAATTGCCGTATTTCACCCCAACCCCTGCCTTTTGAACACTCTCAAGCTGGTGAGCAATTCCATAAGCCCAGTTTCAGATCCCAGCTTTCTGCCACAAAAGCCGTAAAGTCCCTTCGCACCCCAACTGAATCTCAGCTGCTATGCCCGGTTATAGAACCAGTGGCCCGGACACTTTCCTTACCTTCGGCTGCTGATGCCGCAAGGTTACCGTATTTCGCCTCTGACCCACCTGCCTTCCTTGATACTTCTAGCCAGAGAATGAACCCATGAGTCCAGTTACAAGTCCCTGCTATCTGCCACGGAAGCCGTTAGAGCGCAGTCCTAACCTGCTCTCATGGATCCTTAGCCCCCTCCTTCACCATGTCCTCCCCTTCTCCCACCATGTCTGCCAGTATAATCTCTGAGGTCTGTCCCAGCACCAGTACCCGTTTTTCTCCTGCTATCTGTAAAACAATTGTGATATTTCAGTGTACCTTGGACCTGTAACCCTGCCTCATTGTCTTTGCAATTGTACTATGTATTGTTCCTGTGCCTCCCGGGTCGTGCCTGAAAATAGTCACCTGCTGGCTAGTGCACTTACCCGGTAAACTAAAACTAAATAAATGGTCCAAGGCTAAGCCATAGATCTGGAGTCATACCATACAGATCTGGAGTTTCATTCACATACTGCTCATTTTAATTCTGTAGTTAGGATACTTGTGGAGCACAGCTAAAGTTTTTTTTACATCTGTTTATGATGTGGCTTACTTTGCACACAATACTGTGGACCCTGTGCAAAGCAGCAAACTTGTTACAGGTTTGTAAGTACAGTTACATACACATACGGGGAGTAGCTAGGTCATAGCCTGAAATCCTAGGCCTTATTTGGATTCAAACATTTTGACAAAATATGCCTTCATTCAGCTGGCCATTGACACCAGTGTGCCTGAAACAGCCATGTACCTATGCTTGGGTTGCTTTCTCACTCTGCTCTTGCTGTTATTGGCTGAAGCAACATTTATTTGTCTACATTTACAACTGGGGCTTGTGGTATTGTGTTTCGAACTGCATTATATGCTTAGCATCTTTGCGATGCAATAAATCACTTTGCTTGCACTTTGGAAACAGTCTGCAGTTCATGTGCCACTACTTTTATTTTGTTTTTGCTGAGTTTTGTGGTGAGTCACCCCTTTCGTAGTGTGCAATGGCTTGATTCAGCCTGCTCGCCAGCGCAAAACATTTGGAACCGTTCCTATGCTTGGGCCTCCAGATTTACTCCCCTGCATATTGCACACTTGTAACTTTCTTTATTTAAGACACGTACTTGGAACTATTCGAAGCATGTTACATGTCTAGAACATGAATACTAGTATAATAACTGATGACTCCCTTTATCACACTTATTTTCAGTATAGTCAAGTGGCATAATAATCAGGTATGATGTCTTACCCAGTTATTACGGCCTTTGGCAAGCTCATGCTTAACTTTCCCTTTCTACAGTTCAACAGCGGGAAACTTGACTGAACGTAGATCTTCATGGTTGTCTTTTTTTGAGCTTATGTTCCTGTACCAGTTACTATAAAAAATAAAATATGAGTGACTGTGTGTTTATGAAGTTTTTTTACACATGCTCAGTGTGTGATGCCTGCATAAACTTCTCAAACTTCAATGTCTAGTTTTATGGGATGTCATACACCTCAGGTGTGCAAAAAAACTATAACACACAGTTGCCTATGCATTATTCTCTCGTTATGCAGTGTCTTCTTGAAGCTGTATGAAGCAAGTTACAAGTTGATGGTGCATATCCTGCTAGGCAATATGCAAAACAATATGCTGCTGTTAAATGTATGTTATACTATACACAGGGTTCACAAGGCCATACACAAAGTTACAACTGTATGGTGACTGTACACCTTAGCACTGGACCAAAAGAGGCTCACATGAAGCAGCACAGCCCTGAAGCATGGAGATGGATCTGTAGCTTGGGGTTGGGTCACAAGATTGGGGGATGGGGTGGGGATTAGGGTTGCTATTTACAAATTTAGAGTATGTTGGTCCTGTAGCACAAGTATAGTTAGGGCTGAGCAGGCTGTTTAATACTAGCCCCAATGTTTTGCACCTTCATAACTTTTGTGCTATTCAATGAAGTGGCCTGAAATTTTGCATGCACTGGCCCGATGTCAAGTTCTTAAGACTTGGCAAGTTTTGTGATGGAGGTTTATCCAGATTCCAGATTCCAAGATCTAGAATGGTAACAAGCTTGTAAAAATGCACTTTTTGGCCATTTTGTTTGTTCACCTGTGGATCAAAAATGGTTTGTAATATTGTTCCAGAACTTTCACAGTAGAAGCAGCTCTGTGCCTTTCAAAGGCTTCATGAAGAAATATTAGTTGGTTCCCAAGTTATAATGTTTTGAAATTTGGTGTTTAAGCATGGTCATGTTTTTAAGTTAATCCTCTAATGCGAAAAACAAATTTTACTTCCACGAGCCATTTTACTTTCACAAGAAAATGTGTTTTTCTTTAGTGAGAAAATAATTTACTGTCGTGAGTTTGAGATTTAACATCTTTGGCACCATTCAAAGAAACTGCATTAAAGTTTGCATGCATGATTAGGGTGCCAGCTTCCTATGATTCATCAAATTTCTTGACGGTCACTTGTCTGGATTCTGAGATCCTGGCAGTGTAAAAATAAGAAGAAAAAAAACCCTCTTTTTTAGGTTTTTTTTTTTTTTGCTGACATCTAGAGCAAAAATAGTTTGGAATATTGTTCCAGCATTACCAGGGCAGAAATGATTCAGTACAAGGAGGTGCCCTTTGAAGATTTTGTGAACAAATATTAATCAGTTCTCAAGTTATAAGGTTTTAAAAATTTGGCTTTTGAGCATAGGGTTAGTAGGCACTTTAATTTTAAACTCCAATTGTTGCACCTTAATAACTCGACAAAATTGCATGACATTTTGCATGCATGGTCAGGGTGCCATGTTCTTAAGATATGCCAAGTTTAGTGATACCTGCTTGTCCAGATTCTGGGACCCTGGGCGTGTAAAAACATTTAAAAAATGCACTTTTGGGCTATTTTTTACTCACATCTAGACCAAAAATGGTTTGAAATTGTGTTTCAAAATTTTCATGTTAGATGTGGCTCTGCCCAAGTAAGTGCCTTTTGAAGATTCAGTGAAAAAATATCAATCCGTTCTCCAGTTATAAGGTTTTAAACATTTTGCTTCTGAGCATGCTAAGTAGAGGTTCCAGAATAACGGTTTCTTATACAGACATGGTAATGCCTATATAGTTACTGTATAAGCAATAAGGTATGACCAGGGGTTACATTAATATTCTAGTTAATCACCCTCTGTGGGTGTAATGCATCATGAGGCATAGTCGAGTGTTATCTGGACCTGGTGAGGATTCTGGCTTTAATTTATTTATTCTATCCTTGATCTCATCTGTAGTGATAGAAACGTTTTGTAATGGGTTATTATTCTCAATGATTGTTGGGGTTTTTGATGTTTTAGCAAAGATTTTGCAAAAGTGCTAGTTAAATATGTTTGCCATTTTAGCAGGGCAGCTGGTTGTGGTGGTCCCCTCAGTAGCTGGTGCTCTCATTTTATGCTGATTTCTTAAGGAATTTACTGTACATAGCTATACAGCCATTTATTGTTTGATCTATTTCTAATTTTAACTAAAGCTATTTCCATGTACTTTTTTGCCTTCTTTATGAAGTTTTTAGTTTGATGATTTATTTATATTTTCCCAGGTTATTAAATCCTTGTTTGCCATATATTCTTTATACACCTTGTTTGTTTTTTTAAATTTAATTTTCTCTTAATGCTTTGTTTTAGTCTTTTTTTGGTCTATTTTTTTCCATCAAATTTTCTGATTTGGAGGATATGTTTGGAATTAATGGTTAACACTTTGGTTTTGAATGTTTCCCACATTTTCTCTGTGCTTTCGCTCATGAGTAATTTTTTCCAGTCAATGCTTTCCATTTCAGTGGTGATGCTTATAGTATCAACTTTATTACTGTGGCATGATAGTGCCACTATAGCTAGGGTTGAGTATGGTTTTCAATGTTAAACCCCTAACTTTGCACAGTTATATCTTTGTCACAGTTTCATGAAATGAGCTGAAATTTTGCAAACATCGTCTAGTAGGCATGGTCTTGATATGTGGAAATCTTTGTGATGGCAGCATGTGTAGTTTCTGAGATCCACATATGTAATTTTTTATAAAAGACTAACATTTTTCCCATACTTAGCATGTTTTTTTTTTTTTTGCTCTCACCTACAGCCTACATGGAATGGAATATTTTCCCCAAACTTTCAGGGGACATGTGTCATGTCCTAAGGCAATGCCCTTTGATAGGTCTGGTGAAAAAATATTAAATGGTTCCAGGGCTTTAAAGCTCTGAAGTTTAGTGCTTTCCATTTTTGAGATAACATATTGGTTTGAAATGAAAAATTGATGTGATGAAATGAACAAATCTGATGTCATGAAATGAAAAAACTGATGACGTGAAATGAAAAATTTGATGTTGCGCAGTGAAAAAATTTCATATAAAAAAATGAAAAAAATTGATGTTGTGAAATGAAAAAAATGATGTCTTGAAATGAAAAAATGTGATGTCCCAAAATGAAAAATTTGATGTTGCTGATGCCCTTTTTGATGTCTCACCATTTTATTGCTATTTTTTTGTGCTGTGACAACCGCCATCTTGTTCTTTCTCTTTGGATTCCCTAAGCTCTTGTCTACTCTCCCGCCTTGCTATTCAGTCTGCCTCCTTTGTACTCCTCTTTCAAAACCCTCCTCTGGGACTTCTCAGCTAGTTCCTGTTATTGCCTCTGACCCATCCTAACCCTACAGCTCTCTCACTTGTCTGCTCATATTATCCACTGCCTCTTGTGTCCCCCTTCCATAACTGTATCCCCTACCCGATATTGTAATTGGACAACTACATTGGCATCATTGATACTGCTCTTGTCACATGAAGTGATTATACAAATTATATAATTTTTGTTATTAGTTATACCATTGTACCTCTGCATAGTTCTATACGTATATATATATATACTGTATGTGAACTAAGTGTATTGATGCTTTGCACTGTTTATTGTTTATTGTCCTCCTCATAATGCTAAGGGATAGTACACATCTATTGATGGATGAGAGCGCAGGGTCCCCAGAAAAAATATGGCTTACAGTAGATGCTTTCCTGCTGTCTGGTGCTTGGTTTGCTGATTTGTTTTGGTGCTAAGTGCCCGCACTATTTTTGTGTTCGCAGTTGTGCATTTGCTGATTTTGGCTTCGTTATTTTGTATTCACCAAAATCACATAGAACTGAAAAGGTACTCCACCATTGAAAGGAATGCCCTGCAGCAAAGTGGGCTATGGAGTCCCTTAAGTTTTATTTGCTAGGACCTGACTTTGTGCTTATAGCCGATCATAATCATCTCTTTTGGTTTAATCAAATGAAAGTTAAAGATGCCAGAGTCACAAGATGGTGCCTGGCACTACAGCCATTTAAATTCAAAGTGATGCACAAATCTGGAAAAGAGAATGTCAGTGCTGTTTTTCTGTTGGGATACGGATCAGGAATTGAGAATTCCACAGGTTAAAAAAATGTGTGGTTTTAAATTTAACTGTTTGCTGTACTTGCTGTTATGGAAAAAGAGACACTGCTTATGTGCAAAACTGTGGAGGTTATAGGGTTGTATGAGGACATATGCTGTCACTACAGAAACAACTTTACAGTGATGTTGTCAATGCCGACAACATTGACATATCACTGTAAAGTTCACTTGGGACCCCGGCGCTCTTTCCTGAGGTCCTGTACCCCCTGCCTGAATCAGCTCAGACTCAGAGTTGATTATTTTGAGTTGGGGAGGGGTGCGGGGGTGCACAGGCCCCCACATGGGGTGAAAAACACCTTTGTCCTCCCACAGCACAATGCCAACCACAATTGTGGTCAACATAGTGGTGTCAGGGAAATGTCACGTTGACAAGAAATTGTTGATGTGGCATTATAGATCTGTTTGGGGATACTGCATATGTGCAGAACTGTGGAGGTTATAGGGTAGGGTTAGAAGAGAACTAAAAGAAATTTCTGGAAACCTGTTTTTTTAACAGGTTTCTCTTAAAGAGGGGGATATGTGACAGGGTTGTATAAGACCCTGTTCCATTCGATATGCAGAAATAGTTAAAAGCAAGGATCTATTCTATCCTGTCCTTTTCTGTCTCTGATATAAAGCTGGAAAGGGGGAGACTTAGAAGGGATGTGAGGAAATATTTCTTCATGGAAAGGGTATTGGATGCCTGGAACCACCTCCTAGCAGAGGTGGTGGATGCTGAAAGGGTAACAGGTTTCAAACATGCATGGGATAGATACAGGGGACCTTAGTAACAGGGCTGGAGGGAGGTAAGGCTGGAGATCAGTTAGGGTCTACAGTAGCACAGTAGGTAGTGACTTTTGGGCAGACTTGGTGGGCCAAGAGGTCCTTGTCTGCTGGCAGCTTCTGTGTTTCTATGTTTTTCTGTCTGATTGTGCAATCATATTTTCTTGTGAAACCCAGGAACTGATCACTCTGATAGTCTCATGATTCCCCCTCTTCGCTATCTCCCTGCCTTCACTTGCTGTTTCTATCTTTTCTTCCCCCTTGCTAGTCTGTGGTTATAAAAATATATGTGGATCTTTATGTGAAACTGGGTTCTCTGGTTTGAAAATGTATATAGTTAAATTGCTGAAAAGATTGCATAAAGCTATTTGGAACTTGGGGTTAACCTTGAGATGCAGTCTGACCTCCACAAACTCATTTGCAGAGTTATCAACAAGAGATTAGTTCTGGGACACAATATTCTGTTTTGTTGCACCTGCAAGGAAGGAAACCAACAAAGTTCTGATACATTTTATGAGAAACAGGATGTCTCTTAACAAGCACAGGATGCATAATTTAATTGACAGGAAAAGACATTACATATAAACAGAGCAATCTTATGTTAGAGAGAGAGAGAGAGAGAGAGAAAGAGAGACTGACATTTAAAGAAAGAGATACTGTCAGATGAAGGACTTTGTTTTCTTTGTTTGTACTGATGTTGTAAATAGCTGTCCTGAACAATTTTATTTTTTTATTTTATTGTTACTGATAATAATAAAACGTTACTTGTAAATTGTATAACTGCTTTTGGTTTTTCTATGCTTCCTGACCTGTACCTTGATGACAAACATTAATACTGGAAGTTGTAGAAACTCTTATAAGACTGCATATGATGCATTCCAGTAAGAATACTGCGGCATTTTAACAACAGTGTATTAATACTGCAGGAGTTAAAGGACTTCTGTAGAGAATGATTTATTATTCAATCTAAAGGTATTATTGAACAATGCTGTCTGTCTTTTTGCTGTAGAGTAAGTGGACTAGTAGCCATCAGTCAAAGAAATCCACTGTATAATATATTGGAGCTGTCACTGGGCTTGACCATATGGGGAGTCACATGTAGCTTTTTTCCACAGTCCATAGTCACAGGGGTTGCAGGTCTTCAGCATTGCATGAACCAATTTAGGAAAACCGTAAAATAAAATAATGACATATTTCCCTGCCGAATATACTCAAGACATTCATCTTGAAATCAATGCATTCCTTTTCAGAGGCAGTCAATCTCTGACAGGGTTATGGGGCATGTGTTTGAAAAATAGCTCATCTGTCTCTGGAGGTACATTTCTGTGACATTATACGAAAGTCTAATGAGCTGAAAGTATTAGGCCTAACAGAGTGCTTCCTTCCAGAGTCTATTAGTCCCATTCATATGTGATTCACTGGTGCTGGAGAGAATACAGCAGGCATTTTCATCCCTAAAATGGAAAATCAGCATGTCTCTCTGGTCCAACCCCTCCGACTGATTTATGATGCAGCCTTTCATTTATGTGCCTCTCAGTATAAGATGGAATATGTGTCCACAAGCACATGGTTCTCTAGATTACATTTTGAATGAGGAATGCAACTTTTAAAAACAATTATATAATCCATGCCTGTAGCTTTAATATCACCTTATGAAAAATATAAGTTCACATGTATTCCTTAAACAAACTACACTTGATTTCAAAGCTAAACAAGGAACAAAGGATTCTGGGAAGCTGGTCATGTTGCGTAGCTGTAACTAGCTCACTCATACCTAAATAAGCATAGCTTGATGAGCACAGAAAAGGCTTCAGCCAATGATTAATGACATCATTCAGTGTCCAGGGAAATTCTGTAAAATGTTATATCTAGACAAAATACAAATTGTATGTAATTAAGTGTTTGTATTTTTCACCTCCCATTCTTTATTCAGGTCATTTGAATAAAAACAGGATCTGTGTGCCTTTGTCTTCACCTGCTTTGCTTGCTTTCTTCCACTGCTGGTCTCAGTTCTGTCTTAGTTACCTCACAATGTGTTGCTGTTGAAACTATTTTGAAATCATAAACTAAGGACTGTGAGTCCAGCAAAGAGAAATGCAGGAGGAGTTGAGGATGTTTGCAGCACAGGGATTATGTTTTCATACAAATGTTTTCAATGATAATGCAGTATGTCAGAAAAACAGAGAAAACATTTGCATTAGTTGAATTACATCTAAATGTTATATTGTAAGCACAGAGACAATAGAAAAAAAGTTCCCCTGGGAACCCTTGGAATCAGTCAGAGTTAGGAACCAGTTGGGTGTGATAGTGAGAGGCTGGTAAGTACATTTCCATCTTTCTGTGCTCAATTCTTTCATAAAAGTGTTTCTATAATTATCTGAGTATGGAAAAGGGAGGCTGGGATGAGAGAGAGCACTCAGGATGTTAAGGGGGCAGAAGTCAATGGCAGATTGTGACACCATCTTATGGGGGTGGAGGCTACACCATGTGACAAACTAGAGCCAATCAGGTGTTCGCAGCATAGAGACAAAAAAACACACCAGGACCTATTTGAGGCAGTCGGAAAGAGGAAGCAGCCAGGAGCTGTGGTAAGAAGGCTGTATACTTATTCACATTTTGCTGTACTTTATTCTTTCACAGAAGTGGTTATGTGATTATCTGTATGTGAGAAATGGAGGCTGGGAGGTGGGCAGGCACTGGGGGAGGTAAAGGGGTGGAAGTTGGCAGGTGCTTGTGGTGCTATCTTACAGAGGGGGCTATACCACATGACTGCCTAGTGCAACTTAGGTGCTAGCAGCACTGTATTGTATCCCTTTGGGCTGCACGACTCTGGGATGTGAGAGCAGTGGAGCAGCAGGGCAGCATTTGCAGAAGCATCTGTTGGGAATCTGCAGGGGACTCTGCCCACAGTGAAGCAGGGCACAAGTAAGACATGGTCCTCCCACCAGAGGAACTTTTGTATTAGACTTGCTTCATGACACAGTGGGAACATAGGAAAGTATCGATCAATCAAGGGGTGCTTGGTGTAAGTGTCAGCAGATAGGATAAACAGAGGGACAAATTAGGATTAGATGGGTAAAGGAGATAAACACGGTAATGATCTGACAGTATAGACAGAGCAGGTAAGGATTTGTGGGGTTGTAAGGATTCCATGAGAAATCCTACCTGGGGTACCTTAATGAAAGGGTCTCAGTCATCTTCAGTTGAAATAGTGTAGTGCTAGGCAACGAGATCCTGTATCAGTGGCTCAGCATGTAGCATACTTGCCTCTGGCACCAGAGAATCAGAGGGGCATGGGTTCTAGCCACTCACCAGGTACTTAGGGTAATAACCGTAGCTGACACTGTAGTGTGTTACAAGGGAGATGTTGCACTATTGAGGTAACATCCTTCAGATTATACTGTAAACTGATGTCTCTTCTGTCCATCCCTAGTCATTGTCCAGATGGATGTTAAAGATCTGATTGCACTTTTTGAAGAGGAGTAGGGGAGTTTCTTCAGTGTCATGCTTAGCTTTCCCCCATCAATAAAACAGGTCCATATAACCCACTCCCAGGACACTCTTGAAAACAAGCTATGACAATTTAGTGTGCCCTCCTGGTCAAAGTGAAAAAAAAAATAAACAAACATCAACTGGGTAAAGAGAAGTATAAGAGAATCCAAAGAGAAGGATGTGGAGACAGGGTAAGGGGGTGGAGGGGATCTGATATGTAGCAACCGCTGTAGTGCAGTTATCTTAGGGAAATCCTTTGGAGGTTACAGTGTTGCCCAGTGTGTAGTAGGTTCCCAGTGCTCACTGAGGAGCTGGCTGCAGTAAAGGCTGCAGTCAGCCTGCTCTGGATCAGTTCCCAGTGGATGCCAATTCAGACATTCACTACTCTATGCAATCATTTGTCTATAGTGTAGGCCAGTGAGCAGCTCACCTTTGACCGAAACAACACAAAAGCCAGTGTAATTTTTGAAATAAATGTGGCTTACCCACTTGCTTCATTTGCTGGTTTGTGTTCCCCTTTCTGTCCCTCTCTATAGCCATTTGATAGCTATCTCTCTGGGCTGAGGGAGGAGGTTGCTCATCTCCAGGCTGAGTTGGCCAGGATTTGTGGGACCTCCTCTTCCATTCAGAGACCACCAGGGTGACTGCCGTTGCCAAGAAAGAGGAGTGATTGGACCGCAGTGGGCTCAGGGAGGGTGAGGGTGGTGGAACAGAGGAGCATCCCTCCAGTTGTACCTCTCCATTATTCTTATGCCGATCTGGCAAAGTGTGGTTCCTCTATGGAGGCACCCACAGTGGAGACCAAGGAGGATGCTTGGAACCTCCACAAGGGAGACCCACAGGAGGGTGGCATGGGACTCCACATGGGAAGGAAACAACTTTTAGTGGGGGACTCCATTGTTAGGAAGGTAGAACTGGGGGAGGAAGGGGGGAGGGAGGTAAGGTGTCTGCCTGTTGCCACGGCTTGGAAGGACAGGGAGCGAATCCTCAGGATCAGCGGAGCAGCTGCACAGGGGAGGGAGATGGATGTCATTGTCCACCTAGGGACAAATGACCTGGCTAAGAAAGGGATCAGAGCAGTGCAGGAACAGTTTGTGTACTTGGGGAGGGGCCTTAGATGAGTAGCACACACGGTAACCATCTCGGAGGTGCTGTCTGTCTATGGCGTAGGTGAGGCTAGGGTGCTGCACACCATGGGATTCAATCAGTGGTTGAAAAACTGGTGCAGAGCTCAGGGATTTGGCTTCATTGGGGAATAGGGGTTCACCTGGAGTGATGCAGGCCTATACTGGCATGATGGGCTGCATCTGTCCAAGAGGGGAACCAGGAACCTAGGTGATAGGTTTAAATGCTTCATTGGCAAGCATTTAAACTAGCCAAGGGGAGTCACTGGAAAGGAACAGGGAAATCCTTGCCCCCCCCAAAAAAAAAGTCAGGGTAGTAAGTGAGGTAAACACCAAGATAGAGACGTTGATAGGGAGAAGGGCAGGGGTAAATGGAGAAAGTGACAAAGGCAATAAGGACAGGGATTGGGCAAAAGAGTAAGGCCATCAGGAAATGGAGGGTAATGAGTACCAATGCCCGTAGTCTGGGCAACAAGCTCCCTGAACTGGTGGCCTTGATGGAAGAGGGAAGCCTGGATATCGAAGCAGTCACAGAAACATGGTACACAGAGAACCATGACTGGGATGTTAACATACCAGGGTACATAACCTATAGGAGAGAGACAGAGAGAGGAGAAGAGGGGGAGGAGTAGCTCTCTATGTAAAGGAAGGGATAAAAGCAACTGAACAAAAGAGTAAACAGGGAGGAGAGGAGGCACTGTGGGTCACCTTAGAGACTGGAATTGGCACCACAATCCGCACAGACATGGGGGTTGTATACAGACCCCATGTCAGTGGGAGGGAATGGACAAGGATATGATAGAAGGCATTCTTAGGATGACAGAGAAAGGGGAGATACTGTTGCTGAGAGACCTGAATATGCCTGATGTTAACCGGAGCACATTTGCTGCAGCCATATCCAAGAACAGGGCCATTCTCAATGCCCTACAGGTGGTGGCATGCCTCAGACAGCTAGTTTTGGAACTCACTCATGAGGGAGCAATCTTAGATGTTGTACTGTCAAATCTGGACAGTGAGAGGACCTCAGATCTAGAAGTGGGTTGCCATCTGGGAACAAGTGACCATCAAACAGTGTGGTTCATGATAAACTCAGCTACAGAGACAAGCCATACAAAAGTGAGGGTACTGTTCATCAGGAGGGTGGACTTTGGCAAGATGGGAGAGTTTTCTTAGAAAAGCACTAGCAAACTGACTAGAAGGAGGAGTGGAGCAGCAATGGGGAAACATCAAAACTGCCATCACAGAGGTAACAAGCCGTTGTGTGAAGCAAATAAACAAATCAAAATGAAAGAAAAAGCCACAATGGTTCTCAAAAGAGGTGGCGGGAAAAGTCAGGGAGAAAAAGATAGCATTCAGGAAGTATAAGGAAACACAGAAGGAGCAGGACAGAGAGCTGTACCAGTTAAGACAAAAGTAAGCAGGGAGGGAAGTCAGAATAACAAAGGCCCAAACTGAGGAAAAGATAGCCAACTCAGTTAAAAAGGGGGATAAAACCTTTTATAGGTACATCAGGCAGTGTAGAAAGACAAAAGGAGGGATAGTGAGGCTGAATAGAATGAACGGTGGATGTGCAGAGAGGGACAATGAAAAAGCAGGGATACTGAACGCATATTTCTGCTCAGTATTCATAAAAGGGGGGGAGGTGCCTAATCCAATTAACAGAAACACTCTTGATAGAGGGGTTGATCCCAGGCCTTTCACAGAAGAAAGGGTTCTGAAAGAACTCTTAAAACTGAAGGTGGACAAAGCAATGGGGCCTGATGGAATTCACCCCAGAATTCTAAAAGAATTAAGGGGAGAACTAGTGAAACCATTGACTACCCTTTTTAACAAATCATGGGAGGATGGTGTGGTACCTGAGGACTGAAGGAAGGCAGATGTGATTGCCTTTCATAAAAGTGGGACCAAGACAGAGGCAGGAAACTACAGACCTATCAGTTTGACCTCTGGTAGGGAAAGTGATGGAATCACTTCTGAGGGAAAGAATTGTTGAGTACCTAGAGGCCAGTGGGGCACAGGACCAAAGGCAGCATGGGTTCACAGTGAGAAGGTCATGTCAGACGAACCTAATTGATTTCTTTGACTGGGTGACCAAAGTAGTAGATCAGGGAGGGACTGTGGACATGGCCTACCTAGACTTTAGTAAGGCATTTGACACAGTCTCACACAAAAGACTGATTGTCAAATTAACCAGCCTGGGAATGGGTCCCAGGGTGGTAGCCTGGGTAAAACAGAAGGTAATTGTAAATGGAATCCACTCTGAAGAAAGAGGGGTTACTAGTGGGTTACCGCAGGGTTCAGTACTGGGTCCAGTCCCTTTTAATGTCTTTATAAGTGACATTGCAGAAGGACTGGAAGGAAAACTATGCCTTTTTGCTGATGACACAAAGATCTGCAACAGAGTTGATACACAAGGAGGCATGGAAAGGATGAGAAGGGACTTGGCACGGTTGGAGGGATGGTGGTCAGAAGTATAGCAGCTTGGATTCATTGCAAAGAAGTGCAAAATAATGCTCCTGGTAAACAAAAACCGGGGGAAAGATTACACAATGGGGCGGGAGGTAGTAACAACAACAAAAATGGAAAGGGACCTGGGGATAATCATATCAGATTACCTTAAGGTTAGCAAGCAATGTGAGAAGGCAGTAGGGAGGGCTGGGGGTATACTGAGATGTATAGGGAGAGGCATCACCAGCAGAAACAGGAAGTTGTTATCCATCTGTGCAGACAGTTGGTGAGATTCCATCTGGAGTACTGCGTCCAGTTCTGGAGACCTCATCTCTGCAAGGACATAGACAGGATAGAGGCAGTCCAGAGGAGGGCAACTAAAATGGTGCAGAGTCTGCAAGAGAAGCCATATGAGGAGAGACTAAAGGAGCTTAATATGTATACCCTTGAGGAAAGGGGGGGGAGATTATAGAAACTTTTGAGTACCTCAGTGGAATCAATACAGTCCAAGACTGTAGATTCTTTCAGAAAAAGAGATGTGCAAGAACAAGGGACTCAATTTAAAGATGGGGGGACACGGACGGTTTAGGGTAATGTGAGGAAGTATTTTTTCACAGAGAGGGTGGTGGATGCATGGAACAGCCTTCCTGAGGAGGTTGTGGGGTCTAAAACTGTGGGAGAATTCAAGAATACTAGGGACAAACATAAGGCGATTCTTGTGGGGGGTAAGAAGAAATAGGCTGTTGGTTATCTAGGATCTGCAGCTTATCCTGTAGGTAGGGAAATGGGCAGACTAGGTGGGCCAATCAGTCCTTACCCGCTGTTAAAGTCTATGTTTCTATGTTTCTATATCTTCTCCAGGATTAATCCATGCCGGGGAAATAAAGAACTTCTGTCTGTAGAACAGAAACTAAAGTTTATTTGAACATTCAGAACACTGTTACACACAGATGCATATACATCCCTAATCCATAGGGATTCTTAGCCAGACTTTCTCATGCATCATGATTAACATTTTGGCATACGTTATGATGCATTTTTCAGAGTTATCACATATATCAAAACATCAGTCGTGATGCGTGAAGGGTCAAAGGTGTGCTGCTCACTGACCTACACTTTAGGGAATGCTTACGTATTATGTTCCTCCAGAGCACACACCTGAGAACCTGCAGTGCCATGAGGGACTGAGAGTTGAAGGCAGCCACTACTCTTCTTCATCAGTGGACACTTAGGGTTTAGACTATGAGGTGGAACATACAGTAGTTGGCAAAGAGGTGGATGAAGGGGGTTCATGTGGTTGGGAACCCTGAGGTGGAAACAGCAAACAAATTCACACCCCATGTGATTCAGTTGCTCCAATCTACCCAGAGAGGAGTCCATAGCCTTCACCCAAGTGACTAGGTCTGTCACTAAGAGGACACCTGATGTATGATTGGAGTCCAATGGGAAAGAGATGGCTATGAAAGTACTCATGATAGGGGACTCCATCATATGGGAGACAGAAGGGGTAGTGAAGACAGGTCAGCAGTGGGACTGGATGGCTAGGTACCTGCTGGGTGCTTCAGTCGAGAGGGATGCAAATAGGGTAGAAAGAACTGACAGGAGAGTGGGAAGGGGGAATGTGCTTGACATCATTGTCCACCTAGGAACTAATGACTTGCTTACAGACCCCTGAGGGAGGTTATGGATAGTTTTAGAAAGCTATAGTAGGGGAGATGCTTAAGCTGGCAGCTGCCTCATTGTCCATTTCTGAGATCCAGCCAGTTGGGTGCAGGGAAAAGAAGGAAATATTCTGATCATCTGCTCCAATGCATAGGTGAAGGTGTGGTACATGAAGGAGAGATTATGCTACCTGTGGGTCTATTGCTGCTCTTGAAGGGGTATAAGGCTATTCAAGTGGGTTAGCCTTCACTCCTCTGAGGAAGGCACTGCTAAAGTACAGGTTTAAAGAGTACATTGTAGGGTTTTTAAACTAGTGGGGTTAGGGGCTGATCAGATGTGGATAGGTGCACCTACCCAAATGAGAGGGGCCTAGATGGCTACCTCAAGTATAAGAAATAATAAAGGCACAAGGCAAAAATAGGAAACAGGGGACAGCTGGGAAAAGTTGCAGAAGGGAGGATGCAGGGTATCTGGAAAGGATGTGGGAGAAAGGAGACAGAACAAGGCTGGAGAAGGAGTCAGGGGGAAGTAGAATGTGTCAGGTGGGGGGGAGCAGGTGAACTGGAGGGCTATGTACACAAATGCCAGCAGCTTGAGAAACAAGATCAGTACTCTGAAGGCAGTGCTGGTACAAGCAAACTTGGATCTGTTGATGATCACGGAAACATGGACAACCCAGTACCATAACTGGGACATGACCATGCTAGTTATGTAGTATTTAGATGGGATAGAGTGGGAAGGAGAGGGAGTGGGGTGGCATTATGTGTACTGGAGAGTATAAAGGCTACAGAGATCAAGGATATGGAGAATGGGGAGTTTACAGAGACAATATGGGTGCAGATACAAAATGGAGAAATATCAGGATAAGGGACAGGTGGTATGAAGACCACCATCTCTGAAGGAGGAGACTGATAAGGAATTGGGAGATGAGATTAAAAGGGCAATGAGGCAAGGGACATGCTGCTAATGGAAGATTTCAACATTCCCTAATGGTGGTGGAGAAAGTTACAAGATGGGTGGGAAACTGGTTAAGTGACAGAACTCAGGGAATGGTAATAAAAGAAGAGTTCTTGGGGGACAAGGATCTTTCTTATGGGATGCACACAGTTGGACACTTCATATGTCCACCCATCAGGTGCACCCAGCTCCCCCGGCACCCAGCATTTAAGCTGGCAATGCCTATAAAAAAGTTTCCACCCTGTACTCTAGCATAGGACATTGTGCTGTAAGGCACGGGGTCATAATGTCTCAAGACGTTATGCCGCTGCAATATACTGTACTGCCAAGACAAAGTAATATATTGCAGCTGCATATGTCTTTGTTTTGAGGGGGCTACACCCCCAGCACTCTTCCCTACTAATATATCTGACTCTGGGGGGGTATCATTTAAAAATCACACAACGTGCACAAAAAATACAATTTCTTGCATCTGGAACCGGGAATCGAAACCCAGTCCCAGACGCATTGTGTGATCCCTTGCTGCTCGTGGCTCATCCCATCAAGCCACAGCAGTATCTCACTGGCCACCTCTCCCAGCAGAGGTCTTATCCTCTGCATGGGAACAGAGAGAGGGTGCACTACAGTGCATACTTCCTTTAATGGTATTGCACCCTCTCGCTGTTTACTATCACACTGCTCCTGTTGTGTGGGTATGTCAGACGCTCTTAAGCATGTGACATATTGACCCGGTGGGATGCTGTCATATCACCCATGCCAATGGCACAGCATCAGAGAGCTCCCTGATGTGAGCTGTACTCAGACCCCACCCTGCAACAGACAGGTCCACAAACAGTCGCTGTGAACAACAGTGCTAGGTGGGTTCTGTCAAAGGGTGGGAAGCCCATAGCATAGATATGAGTCCAAGATACAGCACTTCCAGGCACAGAATATGACCACAAACACAAAATAAAGTTGCAAAAAATCAAAATGCTACAGTTATCGTGGTATAAGCTGGAGCTGGAGCAAGCATGTTGGCAAACCGCCTTCGTCCGGGGTGTGGCTAAAACGGGATACACATCACTTTTATATCACCCCAGTTAAGTGTATACAGGTGTAATTAATTACAGCAGATAGAAAACAAAATAACAAAAGTGAAGACTTGGTTACATTTGATGTCATTATCAGCCAAAGTGAAAATTAATATTATGAAGCCTAAGCTCAGTACAGAAGCTACTTTTGATTAAGTGTTTAATACATTAATTAAATTCATAATAAGGTTGTCTATTCTGAAACAGAGCAAGTCACAGGCTTTAATAAATTTAATAATCTCGCCGGCCCGTCGGCACAGTGGTTGGATTTCTGCTTGCGACACTGGTGACCTGGGTTCGGGAACGAACCTAGGTCACTGGAGGGCAGGCCAGGGGGAGAGGGATGGAAGTGCCTATGGACTGCTCTCCTTCTCTGGGGGGAGGGTGGGGAGAATGTCCCATGCTTGAGGAACCCCTGGTAGAGGCTGGGGGTACCACAAGCAGCCAGTGTCTGGACGTCCTAGGGGTGGGGCGGACGTGGGATGTCATTGCATGTCCCCCCAAAGAAAAATGGGTAAAAAATCACTGCAGCCAGTGTCCTCATGATGCCCCCCTCACTACTCCTTCATTCACTCCCAGGCTGACTCCCCGACCTGACCAAAGTCCGCGGCACTTTGGCCGGTGCTGCGGCCCCACCCTGGGGGGCAAGCCAAGGGGGCAATGGGGAGTAGTGGCTCATGTGGGAGTGGAGGGCAGCAGGGACTGTGACCGGGGCTGAAATCACTGATGCTAGCATGCGGACAAAAAGTACAGTAAATTGAAAACAAAAAAATTTATATTGAAAAATAAATATTGTATTCAAAGGCTTCTGGAATCAAAGAACATTTAATGGAACCAGCAGCCACGTGCCAGAGGTACTGTGATCACCTAGAAAGATTCTATGGAAAATTCTTATCAAATTCATGGGGATCCACATGGAGAGAATGACTGAATTAACCTAAAAAATGAAAAGAAATGAACAGAGACAACAGATACATCAATAGAACTTATATCTTGCAAAAAGCTTTAATCAATAACATTTCTACCTTGCAAGAGGATTTCATCAATGCAGAATGTCTTATCAATTTGTGATTGAGCATTACTTAGAACATGATCGGTTAAATTAATCAATTCCATTTCTTGTTTCTGGCCAAACTTTGGGGGCCCTGTTCTCCCCAATAGCTGCCAAAGTTCCCTCTCTGCTCTCTTCCTCTCTGTTTCCTTGTCCTCTCCCCCCCCCCAACCTGGTTCTCCTCTATGGTGCCTTCACTGGGTCCTCCTGAAAATCCTGATTTTTATGTCCTTCTTCAGATGTTGAATGATGAGAGAGAGAGAGAGAGAGAGAGTGTGTGTGTGTGTGTGTGTGTGTGTGTGTGTGGTGTGTGTGTGTGTTTATGTATGTGTGTGGTGTGTGTGTGTGTGTGTGCATGCAACCTCATCTCCTTTAGCAGATAGGTTTTATGACATGCATCTAGGTCCATTGCCTGATATGGGAACATATCCCAGGAAAAACTCCCCACTGGGATTATGGCTTAACTGTCTCCTCCCTGCTCATCCTGCCAGTGATTATTGTTAACCTTCCCATGAGAACATCAGTACCTCCACAGTGGTGACCCTCTCATAAGCTGCATGTACATATGACCTGGCAGCCATTTTATGTCCATACCAAACAGAACCTGTAACAGCTGAATATTTAAACTAACAGAAAAGAATAAATGAGTTGGGTCACATATCCCATCACAAAACATGAAACAGGCTTCTTGAGAGCCCACCTTATGAACACTGGCAGTGTCGTTTCATTAATCGGTCCCGAAAGGTGATTTTACGCAGTTACCGCGAAATCACCCTTCGGGCCCAATTAATGCCATGACAGTGCAAGAATTCATGAGGAGGGGTCCCAAAAATCCCATGTTGAAAATTTGGGCCCAAAATTCCCAAAAATGCCTGAGATATGCAGCAAGGTTGAAAAATCCCTATCTATCCCATTATACAGCTTACCGGCATTTCCTCAGTTCGTGGTCGGCTTTGAAGAGAGCAGAGGTGTTCCCAGTCCACTGAAGATCGCCACGCCAAGCTCCAGAGGTAAGTATGGGGTGGGGGTGGGAAGGTAGGGTGCGAGTGGTGGGTGCGGGTTGTGGAGGGGGGAGGGAGAAGCCGAGGAAGTTTTTGTATTTACAGTTTTTTTTTGTTTTTTTTTTAATAAGACAGAGAGGGACAGTGAAAAAGCAGGGATACTGAACTAATACTTCTGCTCAGTATTCACAAAAAGGAGGAGGAGGAGGAGGAGGAGGTACCTAATCCAATTAACAGAAGCACTCTTCAAAGGGGGGTCGATCCCAGTCCTTTCACAGAAGAAAGGGTTCTGAAACAACTCCTAAAACTGAAATTGGACAAAGCAATGGGGCCTGACGGGATTCACCCCAGAATTCTTAAAGAATTAAGGGGAGAACTAGTGACACTACTGACTACCTTTTTTAACAAATCATGGGAGGATGGTGTGGTACCTGAGGACTGGAGGAGGGCGGATGTGATTCCCCTTTGCAAAAGTGGGAGCAAGACAGAGGCAGGAAATTACAGACCTGTCAATTTGACCTCTGTGGTAGGGAAAGTGATAGAATTACTTCTGAAGGAAAGAATTGTTGAGTACCTAGAGGCCAGTGGGGCACAGGACCCAAGGCAGCATGGGTTCAGAGAGGGAAGGTCATGTCAGATGAATCTAATCGATTTCTTTGACTGGGTGACCAATGTAGTAGACCAGGGAGGGGCTGTGGACATGGCCTACATAGACTTTAGCAAGGCATTTGACACAGTTACACACAAAAGATTCATAATCAAATTAGCCAGCCTGTTAGTGGGTCCCAGGGTGGTAGCCTGGGTAAAACATTGGCCGGACAACAGGACACAGAAGGTAATAGTAAACAGAGTCCACTCTGAAGAAAGGGGGATTACTAGTGGGGTATAACAGGGTTCAGTACTGGGACAGGTCCTTTTTAATGTTTTTATAAGTGACATTGCAGAGGGACTGGAAGGAAAAGTATGCCTCTTTGCAGATGACACAAAGATCTGCAACAGGGTTGATACACAAGGAAGGGTGGAAAAGATGAGAAGGGAATTGGCAAGGTTGGAGGAATGGTCAGAAGTATGGCAGCTTGGATTCAATGCAAAGAAGTGCAAAATAATGCACCTGGGAAACAAAAACCCAGGGGAAGAGTACACAATGGGGGGGGGAGGTAATAACAACAACAAAAATGGAAAGGGACCTGAGGGTAATTATATCAGATGACCATAAGGTTAGCAAGCAATGTGAGAAGGCAGTAGGGAGGGCTGTGGGGATACTGGGATGCATAGGGAGAGGCATCACCAGCAGAAAACAGGAAGTTGTCATCCTTTTGTACAGACAGTTAGTGAGACCCCATCTGGAGTACTGCATCCAGTTCTGGAGACCCCATCTCTGCAAGGATATAGACAGGATGGAGGCAGTCCAGAGGAGGGCAACTAAAATGGTGCAGGGTCTGCAAGAGAAGCCATGTGAGGAGAGACTAAAGGAGCTTAATATGTATACCCTTGAGGAAAGGAGGGAGAGGGGGGACATGATGGAAACTTTTAAGTACCTCAGTGGAATCATCAAAGTCCTAGAGGGTAGCATCTTTCAGAAAAAGAGATGTGCAAGAACAAGGGGGGACACAATTTGAAGATAGAGGGGAGATGGCTCAGGAGCAATGTGAGGAAGTACTTTTTCACAGAGAGGGTGGTGGATGCATGGAACAGCCTTCCTGAGGAGGTTGTGGGGTCTAAAACTATGGGAGAATTCAAGAATGCATGAGACAGACACAAGGCAATTCTTGTGGGGGTTAGGAAGAAATAGGCTGTTGATTAACTAGGATCTGCAGCTTATCCAGTAGGTAGGGAAATTGACAGAATAGGTGGGCCCAAGCGGTCCTTATCTGCCGTCAAAGTCTATGTTTCTATGTTTCTGTGCACATCTGATGTATGGAGCAGTGCTTCTCCTGGATTGGCAAGCTCAGGAAAATAAACAGGAAGGTGGAAAGCCTGATTGAGTGTAAACTCAGAAACCACCTTAGGGAGAAACTTAGGATTTGTGGCAAAGACACTCTGTCTTTGTGAAGAATCAAATAAGGCTCCTTGCACCAGAGGCCCTGAAGCTCTGAAATTCTTTGGACAGAAGTAATTACAAATAAAAACAATGCTTTCCAAGACAGAAAGCACAAATAGCAAGTCACGACTGGCTCAAAAGGAGGCAGGGATAGTTTTTCTCAACAAAATTCAAGTCCCAAGCTGGGACGAACCAAATCTGTTGATGCCAGAATAGATCTACTAAAATCATGCTAGCCCTTTTCATCTGCAACTTGATTAGTACACTCCAGATCAAAGGAAATGGAGGGAATGCATAAAGAAACCTCCAGCTCCAAGAGAGGGACAACGTGTCTTGCCAGAAAACTCCAGGCCTTGGATCTAGCAAGTGGAAATTGGGCAGTTTTGCATTGAGTGGGGACGCAAAAAGGACCAACTCTGAATGATCCCATCTGTTGAACAAGTCTTCTGTGATGGATGAGAGAAGCTCCCATTCGTGCATGCTGGAGTGAGTCCTGCTGAGACTGTCTGCCAGAGTGTTTAACATGCCTGACATGTGGACTGCAGAGAGTGTCAGACTGTGGTCTAACACCCAGTACCACACTCTCATGACCTTCTTGCAAAGAGGGTACAAATGAGTCCCCTCCTGCTTGTTGATGTTGCATCCACCCCAGGGTACTGAAGAAGCTGGCAGAGGTCCTTGCGGGACCTTTGGCAGACCTATTTAATGCCTCACTACACTCAGGGTATGTACCTCAGGACTGGAGGATGGCTCATGTAGTGCCCCTCCACAAATGTGGCCCCAAGGATGAACCGTGGAACTACAGACCAGTGAGCCTCACATCTATCGTGGGTAAGCTGATGGAGACTATCCTGAAGGAGAGGCTGGTGGCCCTCCTAGAGGCCAAAGGACTACAGGGACAGCAGACAGCATGGCTTCATACATGGCAGATCCTGCCAAACCAACCTGGTGGAGTTCTATGACTGGGTAACTAGGCAACTGGACAGGGGACATGCAGTGGATATCCTGTATCTGGACTTCAGTAAGGCATTCGACTCAGTGCCACATGGGAGGCTGGGAAGTAAGTTAGAAGGCACAGGGGTGGGTGCAAAGCTGGTGAGATGGGTAGGGAACTGGCTTCAGTGAAGGCAACAGAGGGTGGGGGGGAGCTCTCACGCTCAAGGGTAGTAACGAGCGGTGTTCCTCAGGGCTCGGTGTTGGGACCAGTGTTGTTTTGGATATTCATTGCAGACATGTCATTGGACATCAAGAGCAAGATCAGTCTGTTTGCTGATGATATCAAGATGGGAGTGGTGGTGGATGACCTAGGGGGATGGCAGGGGTTGCATGATGATCTCGCAAAACTTGAAACCTGGTCAGACATCTGGCAACTGGGGTTTAATGCCAAAAAGTGCAAGGTGCTGCATTTTGGGGTGAAGAACCCAAAGAGGAGTTACCAGCTGGAGGGAGTGCAGCTGGCTCAGACAAAGGAGGGGAAGGATCTGTAGGTACTCATTACACGGTCAATGAACAACTCGGCACAATGTAGGAAGGCAGCTGCAAAGGCCAACAAAATGCTGGGTTGCATTGCAAGGGGTATATCCTTGAGGACGGAGGAGGTGATTCTACCACTGTATAGGTCATTAGTTAGACCACACCTGGAGTACTGCTTGCAGTACTGGTGCCCGTATCTGAAGAGGGACATTAAGTTACTGGAGGGGGTGCAGCACAGAGCAACAAAGATGATCAAGGGGCTGGGGGACTTATCATACGAGAAGAGGCTGAGGGAGTTGAACATGTACTCGCTGGAGGAGAGGAGGGACAGGGGGGACATGATTAAAACCTTTAAGTACATGAAAGGAATAAACATGACAGGTACAGAGGAGCTGTTCAAAGTAAGGGAGGGGAGGGACACCAGAGGCCATGATATGAGACTGGAGGGAGGAAGGTTCAGGAGGGAGATGAGGAGCACTTTTTTACAGAGAGGGTGGTAGCTGGGTGGAATGCATTACCTGCAGAAGTGGTATCCAGTAGAACAGTGGACTGCTTCAAAAGGGGATGGGACAGGACAAGGGGGAGGGTCAATGGAGGGGAGGGGTGGAAGGGAGGGGCAGCTGCAGAATAAGGGGTGCTAGCTGCACAATCGAGCAGACTTGATAGACCTCTAGGCCTTTATCTGCTGGCAAATTTCATGTTTGTATGTTCGTACTACACTTAGATTGTCCGACTGTATCAGTAGTTGACCTGTAGTGAGGTGTTCCTGAAAAGCCTGCATAGTGTAGAGCACCGCTCTCATCTCTAGGACATTGACATGCAGGCAGGTTTCCCACTGGGACCAGGAGCCCTGGGTTTGGAAGGGACCCAGGTCAGATCCCCAGCCCAGGCCTGAGGCATCTGTGGTTAGGATTTGATGCGAGGAGGAGATCTGGAATGGGACGCCTTGAAGCAGATTCAAGGGGTCCATCCACCACTGCAGTACCTTGCATACTAGGGAAGAGACCAGGACTGGTTGGTCTAACTCATCCATGCGCTGGTCCCACTGTGCCCATAGGGTCCACTGGAGTATACGCAGATGGAGTCTGGCCAGTGGAACAGTGGCTATGGCAGCTGCCATCAGGCCCAGCAATCTGAGGTATACCCTGGCAGGAATGAATCCGCTCTGGGTGACTTTCTGAGCTTGAGCTATGAGGCACTCTGCCCTGTTTTGGAGCAGGAAGGTCTTCCCCTGCACTGAGTCAAGAACCATCACTATATACTGCAACCTTTGGGATGGTGTTAGAACTGACTTGGGCAGATTGATAGTGATGTCCAGGGAGTGAAAAAGTTGGAGAGTTTTCTCCAGAGTTAGCAGAAGCTGTTCCCTGGATGGGGCGTTCAGGAGCCAGTCGTCCAGATATGGGAAGACATACAGTCCTTCCCTTCTGAGAGCTGCTGTGACTGTTGCTAAGCACTTGGTAAAGACCCACGGCGCAGAGGGCAGGCAAAAGGCAGCACTTTGAACTGATAATGCGTGCCCTGAAAGGTGAAACAGAGAAACTTCCTATAAGGAGGAAAGACCGAAATGTGCAGGTAAGCATCCTGCATGTCCAGTGAACAGAGCCAGTTCCCTGTCTTGAGAAGGGGCATCAGGCCTGGTAAAGTTACCATCTGGAACTTTCTGTACTGGACATACAGACTGAGGTCCTTTAGATCCAGAATAGACCTCAATCTCCGGTCTTTTTGTGGACAAGGAAAAACCTGGAATAAAACCCCTGTTTCTCTGATGCCTGGACACTGGCTCAATGGCCTACTTGCACAGAAGGGACTGCACTTCCACCCGGAGAACAGACAGGTGAGTCAGGGGATAACAAGAGGGTGGAGGTGGGGTTTCTGGAGGCTGCTTAATGAGCTCCAAGGTGTAACCCTTTTCTATGATCTGCAAAATCCATGCATCCAAAGTTATGGTTCTCCATTGATTCAGATGGAGGGAGAACCGACCTCCAATCACCACCTCCTGGTACATGACCAGAGGAGGGGTGTTCAGCAAGGAGTCAAGCAGAGGTGGAGCCAGCCACAGGGGCTAGTCCCTCACTTCTGGGGCACTTGACTACCGCTCCAGCACCGGGTGGGGGCAGGCAAGGGAGCCTGGGCTCTGCGTTTTCCTTGAGGTAGGTGAGCTGACCTGGGCCTATTGTTCATTTTATGAAAAGGAGGCTGTCCTATACCCTTTGGTTAGGTGTGGTAGAAGAAGTGGACAGACTTGAGGGCCCTGCCTAAAGCTTGCAGATCATTAACGATGTCCTAGACATCAGGGTCAAACAGCTTGGTGCCACTGAAGGGTGCATTATGCACTTTTTGCTGCACATCAGCTGCAAACCCAGATACTCTGAGCCAGGAGTGTCTGCATAGGCAGATGCTTGTGGCAGCTGCCCTGGCAACTGTATCAGCCATGTCACACAGGGATCTGAGGAGATATTTACTAACCTCCTCTGCAGCTTTGAGGCACTGAAGCAGTTCCTGCTTTTGAATGCCCTCCAGAAGGGCCTGGGCGGCAGCCTTGCCCTTCTTCCAACTGGCATTCTGGTATTTTACCATGTGTGACAGACAGTTTGCAATCCTCAAACCTAGAGTAGAGGAGACATAAACCCTTTTACCCCAGAGGACAATTCTATGAGATTTCTTGTCTGGGGGAAGGGAACCAAGGTGCTTAGGTGCCTTAGACCTGTCATGAACTGCCTTGATGACCACTGAGTCTATCTTGGGCTGAGCAGCACAACAGGGAAGATCCTGGGGGACATGATAAAGTTTGTCCACCCTGCAAAGCGTAGCTGGCACCTTATCTGGTCTCTGCCAGGCTGCTGGGGTTGTATTCCTAATGGCTGGCAGCATGGGAGGAATGATTGTTGGGGAGATTCTGGAATCTTTGGGAAGTCCACTAGTTCTTTTCTGGTGGCATCCTCTTCTTCAGTAGGGAAGCCCATGGCTGAGGACAACTGATTCATCACATTGAAAAATGTGGGGTCCTCAGGAGGAGACCTGGGGTTATGTTTCATTGAGTCCTCACTGAGAGAAGAGGCTGTAGATATGTCAGAAAGCAGGATCTCTTCCTCTTCTTCAGGAGAATGAGGTTTTGGTGGTACTCCTCCTCAACGTCAACGTCTTCAGCATCTGGGTCTGGCATCGGGTGCACCACCGCTGGCCTACAGGGAGCTTCCTGGGGTGGATGAGAAGGGGCAGATGATGAAGCTGCCATTCACAGCATCAGCGAGGAGGGCCTAAGTGCCTGGACAATCACTGAAGTGAATTTTGTCAGGATCTCATTCAAGTCGATGGTGTTTGTTGCCGGGGAGTCGATGGCACTTGTGTCAATGACCTGCTTGTTAAGCCCTGTGAACCCGAGGAGCCTGTTGCTCTGGAAGGAGAGAGGGCAGGCCTCGATGGGAGAGTCATCGACGACGAGCCCATTGTCAACAAAGGAGGGTCCAACAACCCGTAGGTCAATGGCTGGCCACCTGGAGAATTGCGCATAGGTGCTGTTGGTATGGGTCTGGTGGAGACAGAGACCTGGACAACAGATTTCTTCACTGGTGCAGCCGCAGCTGACAAAGATTCCCCAGGAGAAGGAGAGGCTAACGGGGAATAAGATCGATGCTGGGAAGAGCGGTCGTGATCTCGGTCTTTTTTGTGACTTTTCCCAAGGACTTGTCTTGGGTCTTGGAGGCATGGGAACTTGAAGAGCCGGTCAGTGACTGGGAGGTCAGGACCCTGGAGGGTCCCAGTCTAGAACTGGCTACCTGTTGATCCATCGCAAAATTTTTGAGAGCCTTTCTGCGTCACCTGAGTGTTGTTTGGTTAAACCTCTACCAGAGCTCACAGTCAGAAACTTCATGTTCCGGCCCAAGACAGCAGACACAGAAAGAGTGTTCATCTGTTAAGGCAATCTTCTTTCTGCAGCGGCAGCAATGGAAGAGAGAAGATGAAGGATTAACTCTCGACATAAGCAAGTTGAAGTAATCTCTTTGAAAAAAGAGATTCTAAAAATGAAAGTTAGAAAAGCCATAGGTGAAAAAAGATGTGAATACTGTGACAGAGCTTCTGTGGAGACCAATGAGAGCGAGTCGACAGACGGAAAGAACTTAGGAAGTAGCGGGTCTGCTCACGCCTTTATAGGGTTCGTGACATCGATGGGCATTGATGGTGTGGGCGGCCCGAGTTGTACTACTGAAAATATTCCATGTGGATTCCCCTTCACCGATGGCAAAGGTTCCTACAGTGTTACCTGATAACTGAGATACCGCTGAAGAAGAGCTACAAGTATCTTACAGTGGTGAACAGGATGCAGGAGGAAGTCTCTTCAAATGAGAAAGAGCAACAAGATCAGGAGGCATATGATGAAGCTGGTAGGGGGGACGTTTAAGAGCAAAGTAAGGAAATATTTCTTCACTGAAAGGGAGTCAGATGCTTGGAACAGACTAAGAGCAGAAGTGGTGAAAGAGAAAACAGTGGGGGTGCTCCAAGGATGTGTGGGATAGACATACGGGTGTATTAGAAAACAGGGAGGAGGGAGGGTTGCTGGAGACCAGTTAGAGACTGTGGAAATTGATTAGGCAGGGAGCATCCGGTAGACTGAGTGGGTCAAGCAGTCCTTTTCTGTCAAAACATTCTGTTTCTATGTTATAAGTTGATCTGTTGCCATTGCCATCTTCATCAAATACATCAGTGCCCCAGGAGTAACATGATATTACCATTTATTGATTTATTATGAAAAGCTTCAGTTTTAAGTGAACTGCCTTGCTGGCCGCTGGACTATGTTTCTGCACATCCAACTCTGCATTTTACTCTCCCCCCCTTCCAATCCACCCCTTTTCTCTCCTACTGTGGGGGACGGTGTTGAAGGCCGTACTGAAGTCCAGATAGGCCATGTCCACCACCCCTCCCTGATCAACCACCTGCGTCACCCAAAGAACTCTATTAGGTTCCTTCCTCTGGGTCTTCTTATACTTTTTGAATGCCTTTTCCTTTCCCTAATCGCCCCTGACACCTCCCTTGTAAACCAGAGAGGCCTCCATTTTTAAGTTCACTGCACCTGTGCACTGCAAACTGATTGCTATGAGTAGCGTGTGCGAAAACTTCAAAAGAACGAACCACTGAACAGCTGATCACTGTTTGGTCATGAAACAAATATGTGTGGAATGCAGCTGATTCTGCACATGTGCAGTAGCGCCATTGCTTCTGCGCATGTGTGGAAACAAAACAACGCAGGGATGCACTCCATGGATTTTATTTGTTCAGTGTGCCTTTCCTGGTGAAACATTTCAAGAAATAAATACACCGTCCGGTGTGGCTTTCCATCCACCACACATTCCCTGGAAAAGTCAACATTGTGGTGCTCATTCCCTGTGTCGGCATGTATCCCTTCCCCACATTGTGGCACACTGGGAGCCCACCCCAGTGTGCCCAGACAAGTTTCGTAATTTATTTTTCCGACACTGGGATGCCCACTCCCAGTGTTGGATGCCGCACCCTCCATGCTCAATTTATTTGCAGACGGGGGTGCCAAATCCTCATCTGCATCATGTTTCCCCTCCCCCTCGGCTCACTTTCTTTGTCGATGGGGGTGCCCAATCCCCATCAGCATCATTGCCCCCCCAAACTCATGTGGCACACTGGCAGCCGACCCCAGTGTCCCCAGTGTGAATCTGTAAATAAAGAAAACAGTCCCCCGGAGTCTTTTTTTTTAAACCTGCAAAAAAGAAAACGGTTCTTTGTCGTTTCGTCCATCCCCCTCCCTCATCTTGACCATCCCTATGCACACCCACTTCCCCGCTCTCCCCTCACCTCATGCTTACCTCTGGAGGTCGGGTGCAGTGATCTTCTGTGGACTGGGATGCATCTGCACTCTTCAAAGCCGAACTGCGAACTGAGGAATCGGGTAAGCGCTGAAAAATGGGAGTCAATGGGGGGGGTAGGGTGGAGTGGGGTTCAACTTAGGTTGATATCTCAGCCATTTTTAGGACTTTGGCACTACATTTTCAACATGGGCTTCTTAGGACTCAACCTCATGAACAATGGCACTGTCATTTCATTTCTCAGTCCTCAAAGGTGATTTCGCAGTCGCTATGCAGAATCACCTTTTGGGGCCAATCAACGAAATGACAGTGCCACTGTTCACGAGGAGAGGTCCCAAAAAGCCAGTGTTGCAAATCTGGTGAAAAAAAAATCCAAAAAAATGACTGCATTACGAGTGTGCATTGCGCAGTATCTATGCATGCTCGTAACTTCACCAATTTTTCATATTTTCACTCCAGATTTTCAACATTGCCATTTTTTCACACCTTCTTATGAACAGTACAGCTGTCCTTTTTAACATCCTGCCCAAAATGTGTTTTCACACCTGTGGTGCAGCATGGCATGGTCACTGTTGGAAATCAACTTTTGGGACAGATTAACAAAATCACAGTGCCACTGTTCATGAGGAGAGGTCCAGAAATGGACATATTGAATATCTGGTGAAAACATTCCAAGAAATGATTGCGTTACAGGTGTGCACTGAGCAGTTTCTACGCACGCTGGTAACCTCACCAATTTTTCATATTTTCACTCCAGATTTTCAACAGTGCCATTTTTTCACACCATCTCATGAACAGTACAGCTGTCATTTTTCACATCCTGTCCAAAATGTGTTTTCACATCTGTGGCACCAAATAGCTTAGTCACTGTGCAAAATCACCTTTTGGTATTGAGTAACGAAATGATAGTACCTCTGTTCATGAGGTGGGGTCACAAAAAGCCCATGCTGAAAATTTGGAGTGAAAATACCAACAAACGCCTGGGGCATGAGGGTTTCCAACCGTGACGCCCTACCCTGTAGAGACTGACAGGCATCGGGGGTGTGACTTGGGATCATCAGCCGTATTGCTCACGCCATTCCACCCCCCCTGCAACCACTGACAGGCATTGAGATGTGCCTTGGGGTCTTTGTCCCCAACATTCACCCCATTCTCCTATACTGCACCCTTTTCAATGTATTTCCTTATGGAATGGGGTGAGAGTAAAGCCTGAAGACCCCAAGGCACACCTCGACACCTGTCGGTGTCTGCAGGGTAGGGTGAGGTGAAATGGCATGAGCGTTATGGACGATGACCCAAAGGCACACCCCCGAAGCCTGTCAGTCTCTGCAAGGTGGGGTGGGGTTGGCATCAGTTCAGTACTTCACTGTCATTAGTATTATGCATCTCTCTAACTCCTGCACTACCAATACCAATGCCAGCAAGACAACTTTCAGCATTGACAAATGTTTGTTATACTTTCCAGTGATAATTTTGTCAAAGAAATGCAGTCGTTTACCTAAGACTGTCCTTGTTAGTCAAGCGACTGCCTTTCTTTGACAAAATTGTCACTGGAAAATATAAAAACAAGCTTTTACAAATTGCCCCCTTTAAACTCTATAGAGCGCCCCTCGTGCTGTTCCTTAAGTAATGTGGCAAATTTTCAGCATTGGCAAATGCTTGTTTTTGTTCTTTCTTACCTTCTTAATGCAAAGTTCAGTGACTTTCCTTAATCCCTCTTTAATAGATTCCCAAAATTCCTCCACATCTCCTATATCTCCCTTCCCCGCCATTTCTTCCCTAAACATCCTCCTCATTCTGGTAAAGTCCATCTTCCTGAAGTCCATAATCCTCATGCTGGTCTGATTTGACTCCCTCCCCATCTTCACCTTGAATCTTGCTGTCCTGTGATCACTTGTAGCTAGGCTGTCTCCCACTACTACCTCTTCCACACTTTCCTCATTAGTGAGGACCACGGCCAGTATGTTATCGCCCCTAGTGGGCTCCTTAACCAGCTGTTGCATGAAAGCACCTTGTAGCACCTCTAGGATCTCTCTGCTCCTGGCTGATACTGCTGCCAGGATCTCCCAGTCCACACTGTGGAGGTTTAGGGCCCCCACTAGCAGAAGCTCCCCCTTGAGAGCCATCCATTTAGTTGCCTCAATTAGCTGCCTATCCCCTTCCTTTCCCTGCATAGGAGGTCTGCATAACACCCGTAGCCATTTTGATTCTCCAATCTGTTTATCCAGTGTGACCCACAGAACCTCTGTCTCCCCTTCCTCCTCCTGTCCTTCTGTTGACCTAATGTTGTCCTTGATGTACAATGCCACCCCCCCTTCTTTCAGTCCTGTCCATCCTAAAAAGTCAAACAAAATGCAGTTTCTCATAATGCTTACTTTACTTAGCTCTACAAAGTGATTTTCTATTTAAATAAGCTCTGCTATATTTTGCATTTGAAAACTGAAGCCATGACTCTGCACATGTGTGTTAGTATCGGTGCTAATATGCATGCTTAGAGTCACCACTTCAATTTCCCGGCTTTCAAAAATGTAAAGAAATCTTACAGTACAACTACATAACAGCAGTAGACAACACCTCTTCTGAGGGATTAGCAGCGTGATCTGAAAAATAAGAAATAAAAAAAGAGTTTACTGAGCCACTAGCAGCTAGTAAAACCACCAAACAAAAAAAAACATTGTTCTTTTTAAAAGCATGATGGGGATTAACATAACACAACAGGGGGTAATTAACACATTAGTACAACAAAGTGACAGAATACCATTTCTTTAAGAACTAAATAACTAAAACTAATACGGAAAGAGGCTAACAAAATACTTCACTTAAACACATCAAATTAAACTATATAAATAAAAAGAGAAATGACAGACTACAAACCAAAAATTATGAACAAGTAAGGCTAAGAAATAAATTATGACAAATCTGTTCAGTCAGAAAGGCTCTCAATCTTTCTGGGCTGCCTTGCTAACTGAATACACCTCTTGTCCCTCAAAAGCAATGCTTCACTATAGACACACCAAACGCTGCTACTTTAACTAAATAATCAGCAATAACAGAAACAAACAACACAAATCTAGCAGCACAAGGCACTCTAGAACAAGTTGTGTGCAACTTGGATTTAAAAAGCTATTTTGAGACAGATTTAAATATTTTTTCCTCAGACAAGCACAGACAGACTTCTGTCCTACTGTCTTCATACGATTGCACTGAACACAACCTCCTCATGGCATAAGCTCATTTTAGTACCATGTGATCTCCAACCCCATAGTACAGTGGGAACTTCACCTGTGGACTCCCACTTTGCCAGTAAAGTGTCCAGATTCACATCTCATGAAATTATCCCTGTACTGTGAATTGGCACTTCCCAAGGCAGATCAACTTTGCAAATTGCAGAGTATTTGTGAATTAATTCATGAAGATTTTTCCAACTTCATACACTGTTAAACTCGAGACAAGATATCTCTGGAACTGTCAGCACTTGAAGAAGCAGGAGGAAAGCTTGGCAGTTTCATGTGGTATGTAGTAAATCAGGCAGCGTACCTTGCTTTCCCAAGTTCAGCACTGGCTGGAGTACGTATGCTCTGCCTGGCTTTGGCTTTTGGTTGTTGGACCCTTTGTGATGCAATGCCTGTCCAGTTCCAAGGGATGCATCAGTTGGTTCATGCTGCTGCCACCCATGGTGGCTGGATTACTTGAATGAACTGTCTTATTCCTTCCCTTCTCATACCTAACCTGACCAGTCTATCCCTGCTGATATGGCTGCTAGTCCATCTGACCTGAGCTGGGATAAGGAATGGATGCGGATGGAAGGAGGATGCCATGCTCATATTTTAAATCACCAGCTAGCACACTGGCTCCCAAAGGCTAAGTGCATTTTATTGACTCCAAACAAACTTTTAATCACACTGATTTCAATGCGCTCTCAGTTGACATGTGCTGTCATCTGTAAAATACTGCCAGCCTGCAGAGGACCCATTTGGTGGTGAGGACCTTGTGCTGGTAGTGGTGGTGGGGGCTGTGGGGGGTGCTTCCAGAGGATATGAGCAGTTGTTGATGGCTGATTTATTTTTTCAGCCACTATGGAATGATGTGCCTTTGGATAGCATTGGACAGGACAAGCAGGGCAGCAGATATGATACTTGAGAATATAACCTGATATGAAATAACATTATATAATAAAATTTATTTGAATAATTTGTATTACTTTGTAATATATGGATATTGAAAATAATACCTTCAAAACCCATATAAAAAAATCCCTGTAATACACTACATGTTCAATAATAGTGTCGTTGCTCAAGTGATAATACCATTGTTCACTGCTGATACTATCGTTCGAGCTCTGAACGATAGTATTATCACTAAAACTAAACAGCGCAAGCTCAAGACTGTCCCACACGGTAGGCTTGCTGCTAAGATCCTCATGGCAACCTCCTTTACACACGAAGTGACATTCCCAAAAGCATGCCTCCTGATTGGCCACGGATTCTCTGTGGGCGGGCATAACATTTCAAAAAACATGGCGGTAGTCTCTTGCTCACTGAGAGAAAACCATCATTTTGTTTTTCTGCTGATCCTTTTTTTTTTTTCTATCTTTCCCAGTTCCACAGAAGTATCTGTTGAATTCTACAAACAGGACTAAAAGGTATGAGACCCCAGCGAGTGAGGGAACGAGCGAGCGGGAACGAGGGGGGTGTTCTTAGACAGAATCAGCGAGTCCTCACTGCAGCGGGTGGCCAGCCGCACAGCACACCATAAACAAAGAGCTGCACACAAAAAATTAAACTGGATCCATATATTACAGAAAATAAAAAATAGGTTCTAGTTAATCACTTGGCTGTAAATTCCATTTTGAGGTTCTGGGGACTTATGAACCACTTGAGCTTCGCTCTCGAGGTTCCCTATGTCCCCAGAACCTCTTGATGGAATTACAGCCTTGTAATTCACTGGAATCTATCTATTATTCTGTTTATTATTATTACTATTTATTTGTTTTATGTACCAAAATAACCTGAATTATGAAACTGAACTCACGATTTGGTGGACATGTTTTGGAGCACTTCTATCCTGAGTAGGGGAACGGGAAGCACTTGAAGAAGGAAGGGGGAAACTGGTTTGCTTCTGGATTGCTCAGGATGGTTTCATCACCATGAATCACCACCTTTAACGAGGCATTTAACATCTTTCACAGCCTCTTACTGGAGCTAATAGACAAACATGCCCCACTAAGACTGATCAAATCAAAAAATAAAACTCCTGGCTGGTTCTCTCCCATCCTGAAGAATGCACTTAGGGATAGGGACTACTGGTGGAAAAAAGCGAGGAAATCCCACCTGGAGGTTGATTGGTTAGCATTCCGTACCATTAGGAATGCTTGTACCAAGCTAATTATGTCAGAAAAAGCTAGGTACTTCCAAAAAAACTAGAAGACAATAAAAACAACTCTGCCAAATTTTGGAACATCCTCAAAGAAGTCGAAGGTCAGTCCACTGCAACACCCCTTCCAAACAAAATTGTGTCTGATGGTACCACCTATACGGACAAAGCTGATATACTAGAAAAGCTTAATGATCGCTTTGCCACTGCAGGGCTTGCCTTTGACACCTCACCTATCAGCAAACTTAGCCCAGCAAGAGACTACATTGTTGGCTTCACTGATAATCACAACCATAACCAACCGCATCCCACCCCCTTCAGCTTCCTCACAATTACGATCAAGCAAGTTGAGGACCTCCTCCTTTCTCTGGATACAAAAAAGAGTGCGGGTGCAGATAGTATTGAACCTTACTTCCCAAAACTTGGCCATACCCTATCTGACCACCCCATTACACACTTATTCAACACCTCTCTGATTCAAGGTGAGCTACCTGTCTTGTGGAAAACTGCCCACATCCTACCATTATTCAAGACTGGGGATCCGAAAGATCTGAACAATTACCGCCTATTTCTATACTATCCGTCCTTCTAAATTACTTGAAAGAATTGTCAACATCCAACTTAGAGAACATTTGGATTCACAAAAGTTGCTAAACCCGGCTCAGTCCGGCTTCAGAGCCAAACACAGTACAATATTGGCTCTTGCCAAAGTAACTACAGACTGGCAAATGGCCTTGGACTCTAAGAAGCATGTATTTGCCCTCTTCCTTGATCTAAGTAAGGCCTTCGATACTGTGGATCATACCATCACGCTTACTGCACTGAGTAACATCGGACTTGATAGTTCTGCCATTAAATGGTTCACCAGCTACCTAACCAATAGGTTACAACAAGTCAAAGCCATAGGAGATCTGTCCCCACAAAAATCCTTGTTACAAGGAGTCTCACAAGGCTCCATCCTGGGCCCTATCCTCTTTTCAATATATATCAATAATCTGGACTCGCAGCTGGGCACAGCAAATGTGCACTTATTCACAGATGATACTGTACTCTGTACCACAAATTCATCCTTGGATCTGGCCCATGAGTACTTACAGAAAGACTTTGTCACCCTCCAATACAACCTTCTCACTCATAAGCTCCTCCTCAATGCCAAAAAGACTAATGCAATGATTCTCTCACCAAAGTCTACTTCCAGATGTCCACATATCACACAGATCCGAACACTCTTAGATGAACCCCTTGAAGTAGTTGATACCTTTAAATACCTAGGGTTCTGGCTGGATAACAAGCTCAACTTTCTGTGCCACTTAAATGAAACCTTGAAGAAACTAAGACAGCGATTAGGTTTATTCTATCACATTAAACACCTACTCACGTTAGAAGCCAGAATGAGACTAGTACAAACTACGTTCCTACCTATACTGGACTACATGACTTTCTTTACAGTCATTGCCCATCAAATGCTAAACAAACTGGACCCCTTTACCACTGGGCTTTAAGATTTATCTTAAATCTACCCCGTAGTACACATCACTGTCATCTATACCAGGTTTTGGGATGGACCTCACTCTCAGCTAGAAGAAAAAGGAATGCTCTCCTCTGGTTTTTTAGAGCATTATCTGATAACCTCCCTGCATACATCTTGAACATCTTCAAATGGGCTAAAGGTTCCTATGACCTGAGATGCTTCTCCTTAATCTGCTTCCAGATTCCTAGAGTGAAAACTACCCTTGGCTCAGCAGCAACCAACTTCTCACTTCCATCACTTTGGAACACTATGCAAGACTCATTAAAATTATGCTCACTTCCAAGCATTTTCACATTCAAAGCTCTATTAACGGATTATCTGAAGGAATCATGCAACTGTTTCAGATGCCGATGACCCCTAAGCCTCGGGTGCCACTCTCAAATCCTACGCCTAAGTATCTCATCAACCCCACATTCCTAACAACAGAAACCTAGGACCTACAAGCCTAGTTCCCTTAATCCAAGATGACACTGCCTATTTTCTACCTTTTTACCTATTCTGGCCTCCCTTTTGGCTGCCTACTCTTTCACCCCAATTTCTACCCTATTCCTTAATACCTCCTTATTTTTTATCATTTAGGTATGAGCTCTTACTCAGCGGAGACTATATGGGATTGTTGTCTCTTCTCATTTCAGCAAAGCTTATCATTATGTACCTTTGCATGTTAATTATGTTGACTAGCTTTGTTGCTAGCCTTGCTTGTAGAGCAGAAATCAGCTAACTAAAAGAAGCTACATTTTCTTATTAATTTAAAACTCATATCTCAGCAGGAGTCAGTGTTTGTTGAGATTAAGTAGACAGATACTTTATTAGAAGTAGTAGGGGTCCAGCCCGGTGGCACTGAGGGTTGAGGCGCTGGATGCCACACCTCGTGCTACGCCAGCTGCCCGGGTTCGGGAATGGACTCGGGCGGCCGGGGGTCGGTGGGGAGAGGGAGGATCGAGCATCCCAGTGGATGCTCTCCTCCCTCAGGGGTGGATAACCAAAAATGCTTAGGCGTTCTGCATCCCTTCCATAGCCAGTGGAAGCACCGGCAGAGGGAAGGGATGGAGGCGGCTTTGCTTGCCGGAGCCGGGGAGGGGGGACGTCACAGCGCATGAGGGTTGACATGCGTCAGCACGCCACCACTCGGGATGTACGTCCCAAACGCTGATGTCTCAGGGGAGTGGGACACAAGGGGAGAAAATGGAAAAACCCCTCCAGCAGCCCTAGATGAAGGCCACTCCAGTACCACCCAGGGCCTCCTACAGGACAGACCCCATTATGCGAGGAGAAGATGAGGAGGCACTCTAGGGGCAGATCCCCAAGGTAGGCGACTTGGGGGACATGAGCGGATGGAAAGAGTGGGCACTGGAGGTAAGCAGGAGGATAAAGAAGAAAAGTAAAAAAAAAGTAGTAGGGGTCTTATTTAGGGTTAAAAAAAAGAAAGAAAGTCAGTGTGTGTTCTTTGCTGGGAAGGGTACTGTATCTTTTAACTTTGCTAAACCAGTAGGAGGAAAGAGAGCTTAATTTGGGGTGTGGCTTATACACTATAAAAGCAGGTGACTCAAATTACAACTTCCTGTTGCTAGCCTTGCTTGTAGAGCAGAAAGCAGCTAACTAAAAGAAGCTACATTTTCTTATTAATTCAAAATTTATATCTCAGCAGGAGTCAGTGTCTGTTGAGATTAAATAGACAGATACTTTATTAGAAGTAGAAGGGGTCTTATTTAGGGTTAAAAAAAGAAAGAAAAGAAAGAAAGTCAGTGTGGGTTCTGTGCTGGGAAGGATACTGTATCAGCTGACTTTGCTAAACCAGTAGGAGGAAAGAGAGCTTAATTGGGGGTGTGACTTAGACACTATAAAAGCAGGTGACTCAAATTACAACTTCCTGTTGCTAACCTTTTTTCTTACTAATTGCCCTCCATCCCACCCCTCCACTCACCCACCAGAATAAGCCAGTTCTACTTTTATAGCCACTGGATTTGACTGTCAACAGGAACTTCCTGTTTGGCAGTAGGAAGGGAAGGATCATACAGAAACATTGGTTTTGTCAAACCTAAAGGAAAAAAGTAGCTCACTCTTCCCCCCAGCTGCTGGTGATCTGACATTGAGCAAGGAAGAAGGAGGCTACTGAGGAAGATAGGAAATTGCTGTCCCAGAACAGGAAGGGTGAGAGTTGAAAGGAGAGGAGACAGTAAGCATACAGAGAAACAGTAGAGTGGACACAAAATAAGACATGATAGGAGTGGTGCAGTGCAATGGCTGTGGGGCGGCAGTGTTCCGGGAGACATTCTGGAGGCTGCGATGCTGCCCTATTTGCAGGCACCTCTCTGGTCTGAGAGAGGAGGTTGCCCATCTCCAGGCTGACCTGGCTAGGATTCATGAAACCTCTTCCCACACCCAGGGACCACCAGGGCCAATGCCACTACCTCAGAGGTTGCCAAGAAAAAGGAGAGGCTGGACCAGGGTGGTCTCAGGGAGGGAGAGGGTGGTGGAACAGAGTTGCATTCCTCCAGCTGTACCTCTCTACAATTCATTCGCTCTTCTGGTGGATAGTGGTTCCTCTATGGAGGCACCTGCAGTGGAGACCAAGGAGGATGCTGGGAACCTTCACAAAGGAGACCCACAGGAGGGTGGCATGGGACCCCACAGGGGAAGGAAACAGCTCCTGGTGGGGGACTCAATCATTAGAGGGGTAGAAATGGGGGAGGAAGGGGAGAGGGAGGTAAGGTGCCTTCCTGGCACCACGGCTTGGAGGGACAGGAAGTGAATCCTCAGGATCGTGGGAAGAGCTGCATGAGGGAGGGAGCTGGATGTCATTGTCCACCTAGGGACAAATGACCTGGCTAGGAATGGGATCAGAGCAGTGCAAGAGGAGTTTGTAGAGTTGGGGAGAGGCCTTAGGCAAGTAGCGCATACGGTAACCTTCTCGGAGGTGCTGCCTGTCTATGGCAAGGGAGATGCTAGGGCACTCCTCACCAGGGAATTCAATGAGTGGTTGAAAAACTGGTGTGAAGCTCAGGGTTTTGGCTTCATTGGGGACTGGGGAGCCAAATGGAGGGATGCAGACCTATACTGGTGCGATGGTCTGCATCTGTCCAGGGGGGAACCAGGGTCCTAGGTGAGAGGTTTAAATGCTTCATTGGCAAGCATTTAAACTAGCCAAGGGAGGAGGCACTGAAAAGGAGCAGAGAAATCTCAGCATCCCCCCACAAAACATGGTGATTAGTGAGGTAAACACCAAGGTAGAGAAGTTATTAGGGAGCAGAACAGAGGTAAATGTAAAAAAAGGCAAAGGCAGTAAGGGCAGGAATGGGGCTAAAAGGGGTAAGGCTATCAAAAAGTGGAAGGTGATGAGTACCAATGCCCGTAGTCTGTGTAACAAGCTCCCAGAGCTAGTGGCCTTGATGGAAGAGGGTTACCTGGATATTGTGGCAGTCACAGAAACATGGTACACAGAGAACCATGACTGGGATGTCAACATACCAGGATACACAATCTACAGGAGGGACAGGAGGGTAAAAGAGGAGGAGGAGTAGCTCTCTATGTAAAGGAAGGGATCAAAGCAACAGAACTAAAGAGTAAACAGGGAGCAGATGAGGCACTCTGGGTCACCCTGGAGACAGAAAATGGCACCACAATCCGGATGGGGGTTGTATACAGACCCCCATCTCAGGGGGAGGGAATGGACAAGGAAATGATAGAAGGCTTTCTTAGAATGGCAAAAAAAAGGGAGATATTGTTGATGGGGGACCTGAATATGCCAGATGTTAACTGGAGCACCTTTGCTGCAGGCACATCCAAAAGCAGGGTCATTCTTGATGCCCTACAGGGGGCATGCCTCAGACAGCTAGTATTGGAACCCACTCGGAAGGGAGCAATCTTAGACCTGGTACTCTCAAATGGGAACAGAGAAAGAATCTCAGATTTAGAAGTGGTAGCCATCTGGGGAACAAGCGACCACCAAACAGTGTGGTTCACGATAAACACAGCCATATAATCAAGCCATACAAAAGCAAGAGTATTGGACTTTAGGAGGGCTGACTTTGGGAAAATGAGAGAGTGCCTCAGAAAAGCCCTAGCAAACAGGCAAGAAGGAGGGGTGGAGGAACAATGGGGAGTAATCAAAACAGCCATCACAGAGGCAACAAGCCTTTGTGTAAAGCAAATCAATAAAACACAGCGAAGGAAAAAACTGCTATGGTTCTCAAAAGAGGTGGCAGGGAAGGTTAAGGAGAAAAGGATAGCATTCAGGAAATATAAGGAAACACAGAAGGAGCAGGACAGAGAACTTTATCAGTTAAAGCAGAAATGGCTGGGAAGGCAGTCAGAATAGCAAAGGCCCAAACCAAGGAAAGGATAGCCAATTCTGTTAAGAAGGGGGATAAGATCTTTTATAGGTACATTAGGGAGCAAAGAAAGACCAAAGGAGGGATAATGAGGCTTAATAAAGGGGAGGAAATGTGGGTAGAGGGTGACAGTGAAAAAGCAGGGATACTGAACAAATATTTCTGCTCAGTATTCACAAAGGAAGAGGAGGGGAGGTACCTAAACCAAACAAGAGAAACACTCTGAAGACGGGGGTCGATACCAATCCATTTACAGAAGAAAGGGTTCTGAAAGAACTAATAAAATTGAAGGTGGACAAAGCAATGGGGCCTGATGGGATTCACCCAAGAATTCTAAAAGAACTAAGGGTATTACTAGTGACACCACTGACTACTCTCTTTAACAAATCATGGGAGGATGGGGTGGTACCCGAGGACTGAAGGAGGGCAGATGTGATTCCCCTTCACAAAATGGGAACAGGACAGAGGCAGGAAACTACACACCAGTTAGTTTGACCTCAGTGGTAGGGAAAATGATGGAATCACTTCTGAAGGAAAGAATTGTTGAGTACCTAGAGGCCAGTGGGCACAGGACCCAAGGCAGCATGGATTCATGATGGGAAGGTCGTGTCAGACGAATCTAATAGATTTCTTTGACTGGGTGACCAAAGTAGTAGACCAGGGAGGGGCTGTGGACATGGCCTACCTAGATTTTAGCAAGGCATCTGATACAGTCCCACACAAAAGATTAATACACAAGTTAGCCAGCCTTGGAGTGGGTCCCAAGGTGGTAGCCTGGATAAAAAATTGGCTAGACAACAGGACGCAAAGGGTAGCAATAAATGGAGTACACAGTGAAGAAAGGAGGGTTACTAGTGGGGTACCGCAGGGTTCAATACTGGGACTGGTCCTTTTTAATGTCTTTATAAGTGACATTGCAGAGGAACTGGAAGGAGAAGTATGTCTATTTGCAGACGACACAAAGATCTGCAACAGGGTTGATACACAAGATGGAGTGGAAAGGATGAGAAGGGACTTAGCAAGGTAGGAGGAATGGTCAAATGTGTGGCAGCTCAGATTCAATGTAAAGAAGTGCAAGGTAATGCACATGGGAAACACAAACCCATGGGAAGTGTACACAATGGGGGGTGAGATACTGACAACAGTAAAAATGGAAAGGGACCTGGGGGTGATTATGTCAGATGACCTAAAGGTGGGCAAGCAATGTGAGAAGGCAGTAAGGAAGGCTGGGGGGATACTGGGATGCATAGAAAGAGGCATCAATAGTAGAAAACAGGAAGTTGTTATCCCTCTGTACAGACACTGTTCGGCACCAAATTTTCAACATAGGCATTTTAGCAACTCTGCTCATGTACAGTGTCACTGTTATTTCCTCAAAATGTCCCAAGAAGTGATTTCGCACAGCGAGCACGCTATTCTGCGCTGGAAGTGCGAAAACACATTTTGGGCAGGATATGTGAAATGACGGCTGCACTGTTCATCAAGAGGTGTGGAAAAATGGCAATGGTGAAAATCAGAGTAATACTCGCAAACACTGCAGTGATGCAGGCGTGCGTGCAATCTGCTAACACCGCTCGTAACACAGTCATTTATGGACTACCATCACCAAATTTTCAACATAGGCATTTTAGGACCTCTGCTCATGAACTGTGTCACTGTCATTTTCATAATCTGGCCCAAACACTGATTTCTCACAGCAACTGCGCTATTGTGCGCCGCAAGTGCGGAAACACATTTCGGGCAGGATGTGGAAAATGACAGCTGTACTGTTCACAAGGAGGTATAAAAAATGACAATGCTGAAAATCCGGTGTTAAAATATTACGAATGCGCGAAGTTACGAGCCCGCGAAAGCAACCGCGCAACGCACGCCAGAAATAGTATTTGCTGGATTTTTTCCACCAAATTTGGAACATAGGCTTTTGAGAGGCCACCATGAACATCGGCACTGTCATTTTGTTAATGGTTCCAAAAGGTGATTTCGACAATGACCGCGAAATCACCTTTCGAGGCTGATTAACGCCATGACAGTGATAGAATTCATGAGGAGGGGCCCCAAAACCCAATGTTGAAAATTTGCGCCAAAATTCCAACAAATGCCCGAGATATGCAGCAAAGTTGAAAACCCAATCTATTCCATTATACAGCTGAGTCTGCATTTCAGTTCAAGGGTCGGCTTTGAAGAGTGCAGACATGTTCCCGGTCCACTGAAGATCGTCGTGCTGGACTCTGGAGGTAAGTATGGGGTGAGGAGGGATGTGGGGAGGCAGGGTGTGCAGTGGGTGGGTGCGGGTGGTGGGCAGGAGACTACGAGGGACAGTTTTTTTGTTACAGGGAAGAAAAAAAATTACATCGCGGGACAGTTTTTTTTTTTTTTCAGGGGACGTGGCACGCTGGGGTGGGCTTCCAGCATGCCATCTAACTGTTTTGGGGGTGCTGCAGCTGATGGGGGGATTGGGTACCCTCGTTGGCAGAAAATGGGGGGGTAATTTATGCCGACGATTGGGCACCAGGTGTCTTTACACAATGGAAGACGGGGAGGCAAGAGCCGAGGGATTGGGCACCCTTGTCAGCAGAAAATGGGGTGAATTTATGCTGATGGGGATTGGCACCCTGTCAGCACACAATGAAAGGCGGGGAGGCAAGAGCTGAGAGATTGGGCACCCCTGTATATAAAGAAATGCGGAGGGTGGCTGATTTATGCCGACGGGAAATGGGCTCTCCCATCAGCACACAATGAAAGCGGGGGGGGGGAAACGCAAGAACCAAGGGGGATTGGGCACCCCCCTCGGCATATAGGAAATGGGGGGGCTGCTTGTGCGGCCACAGTATGCTGCTGGGGGATTGGGCAACCCCTGAAGTCATGTTGCTCATGTGGCAAGCATGCAGGAAGGGTCCGCTGCATCTGACGAGCTTTGCTCAGATTGCAGTGGACCTTTCCTTAGATGTGCTCACCACATTAGCATGCATGGGGCATGCAGGCTGATTGGGGAATGAGGGACACACCTACTGATGCGTGCAATGCAGTCACCCAACAGCAGCCGCACCTCCAAATCTGCACTACTGCAAGATGTTGACTTGCACACAAGCGCGGCAAGCCAACATAAAAAGGAGCTGGACGAGCAACTGGCTAGACATCTCACAAATATCTTAAATCATTAATTAAAGAATGGTATAGTTCTGGAGGGATATGGTTGTGGTTCAGATTCACAAAAAGGACAGGAACAACTATAGACTTCAGTGACTAATACAGTTATGAATGCTGTGATCAAGATTGTCACTGATAGTTTTCTAAAATAAAAAAAGGAGGGCAAAATAAAACATGGCGTCACCAAATAGAGATCGTGGGCCCGATTTTCAAAGGTTGTTGCAGGTCTTGTGTCAAACCATGCACCAACCCCGACGTTTGACACAATTGTGCCCAACTCTTTTGATGCAACTGTGCCCAAATTGAGTATATTGGACATAGTTGTGATAGGTTCCACAATTTACACCAGCTTGCACCAATTATTTGGCACAAGCCTTGTAAAAAGGGTCCCCCAAACTGTACAAGTTAGACCAGGGGGAGCTGGTCTAACTTTCAGTATTTGGTGCACCTGACTGACAATTGTGATTGGTGCCAAAATAATACTGCAAGCCCCCTGCGCCATATGTTTTGCGTACCAGGGACTTGTGGATATGCAGGGTGTTAGAAAATTGGGCCCTGTGTCTAGCTAATTTGATAAATATTTTTAAACCAGTGAGTACTGTAAAGTATGCAAACAAGGGTGAGAAAGAACAAGTGCCTCAGCTGGGACTTGAACCCAGGCCACCCAGAATACCATTCCGATTGCGCTAACCAGCTGTGCCACTGAGACAACTGGAACCTGGGATGTCCTTGGGCACATTAATTCTTTTCAAATGCACAACCCAACGGCAAAAAAGATATTTACTTCTAACAATCACACAGGAGTGTGGTGTGCATATTTTATTGAATACATACAAACAAGGGTGAGAAAGAATAAGTGGCTCAGCTGGGACTTGAACCCAGGCCACCTGGAATACCATTCCAATTATACTAACCAGCTGTGCCACTGAGACAGCTGGAACCTGGGATGTCCCTGGCATTACTTCTTCTCAAATGCACAACCTTATATCGGCGACGAAATATTTACTTAACAATCACACAGGAGTAGTGCAAGATGTATGGACATATACAAACAAGGGTGAGAAAGAATAAGTGCCTCATTCCAGGCGGCCTGGATTCAAGTCCCAGCTGAGGCACTTATTCTTTCTCACCCTTGTTTGTATGTGTTCCATAAAATATGCACACCACACTCCTGTGTGCTGTTAGAAGTAAATATTTGTGCTGCCATTGGGTTGTGCATTTGAGAAGGGGTAATGTGCCCAGGGATATCCCAGGTTCTAGTTGTCTCAGTGGCGCAGCTGGATAGCGCAATCAGAACAGTATTCCGGTGGCCTGGGTTCAAGTCCAGCTGAGGCACTTATTCTTTCTCACCCTTGTTTGTATGTGTTCCATAAAATATGCACACCACACTCCTGTGTGATTGTTATGAGTACTGTAAAGCTTTGGTTAATGGTACAGCAGTAATTGTTATATACTTAGATTTTAGTGAAGCTTTTAATGCAGTACCCAACAGAGAACTGATTGATAAACTAAGTATTGTATTATGGAATTAGAAATTAATATGATTAAGAGGATTAAAATTGGCTGTCTGACATAAGGCAAATGGTAAAGGTGAATGGTAAAGATAGATGATATCATATCAGTGGGAAGGGGTTACCAATGGGGTCCCACAAGGACTGTTGCTGGGCCCTCTGCTTTTCAGGGCTGGTCTGCATTCCTACTGGAACCAAAGTCAGGAAGTGTTTTTCAGCTGTCCCACTGAAATGTATTTTGTGGCTGGAACGTGATCTTTTATAGATGTCAATTAGTGAGTGTTGTAACATGGCAAAAAAGAGAAGCATGAAAAAAGGGAACGTCGTTGGACAAAATGCACCACATGATCAAAATTGGAGTGGGGATTGATCACTGGTAATGCCCACTCCAACTATTAATCACAAAGTCACCTGGTCAAGCTGTAGCACCAGTAGCTATCACAGCAAAAAATGCTGTCTATCCCACAGTGCAGCAGACCACAGAAAACACATCATGGCGAAGACACAGAATCTGACCACGCCAATACAAAACTGATCAGTTCCAGCGAACAGAAGTGAAAAAATGGAAACAACATTAACACAAGTATTGTCATATTACAAACACATTAATGCCCTCTGGAGTCAGCTTCTACTGAGGAATTAATGCATGGTTGGGTGGTTGTAGGCACTTGGCCTTCGGCCTCATGCCACAACCCCTCCTCCAACCATGCATTAATTCCCCAGTGGAAGCCTCCTTCATCGGGCATTAATGCTTACTTGTGCCTTGCTATTGCTCCTTGCAGCTGTCAGTAATGCTTTGATAACTTTCTGTTGGTCACAAGGAGAATGCATGAGAACCTGTTGAGCAAGTGGGGCTACTCTTGTGAATGTGCAGCTGACCTAGGTGATATACTGAACAAGTCCTCAGGTTATTTAGCCTAGCCCCCCCCAACTGTGATGAAAAGAATGAGAACGAATGGGCTGAAAGAGGAAGTACTAATGAAGTATCTGTCTGCACAGCTTCCTTTATGGAAAGCTAATCTTCATTTTTTACTAAAAAAAGGGAAATTAACTATATAAAACGAAGAGTTTTCATGCTACTAAATTAACGCATTGTGAAAAGACAAAGAATAACATAACTGTGGCACAATCTAATGCTTGTAGGAATTAGGAAATATCCCTCCCAACCTTTCTGTATAATGAAACAACAGCTGAGTTTCCAGTCAGTAAACCAAGTGTGTGTGTCTGTGTTGGGGCAGCATTAGTTGCTAGAGCAAGAGGGGACCAGGGTGAGTTGGTTTGCAAAACAACACTAAGCCAACATGACTTTCATACACACTGTATCCCAAAGGGTTTTAAAAGGCACAGGAGTTCCATACTATTGTGGTAGCCCAGGTAATATAGACTTGAATAAAACTTCCAGTGCCAAACCTGGCCTGGTAGGAAATAAAAAAAAAATCTAGATCCATCTCCCAACTACCCGGTGGGTCCAGTGAGCAGCCCGGACTGTCAGGAATTTTAAAAAAATCTGTCCCTTCCCCCAGCTACTGTACCTGATGGATGTAGTGCCCAACCCAACACATCAGGGAATAAAATAAATCTGTTCCACTCCCCAACAACCTGACAGATACAGTGCCTAACCTGACCCATTGGGGAATAACAAAAATCTGGTCCTCTCTCCCTCTGACTAATCCAATATCCAATCCATCCCATCCCAACAGGGAACAGTAAAAATATGCCCCTCTGTTCCAAGCTACCTATAAGGTTCAGTATGTAACCTAACCCATGAGGGAATAAAAACATATGTCCCCCTCCACTCAACAACCTGACGGATTCAATGCCCAATGTGGCCTGTCACAGAAAAAAAATATCTATCCCCTTCTGCCAAACTGCTTGACAGGTACAGTGCCCAACCTGGCCTGTCAGGAAATAAAAAAAAAAAAAAAAAGAAGAATCTGACAGCTCCAGTGTCCAACCAGACCATCAGGGAATACTAAAAAATCTGACCCTCCCCAACAACCTGGTAGGTCTGGTGTCCAGTCCTGCTTGGGAGGGAATAAAGAAAAATCTGTCCATCTTCCCGCCTAACATCTTACTATTTCCGTGCCCAGCCTGGCCCATCAGGGAATAAAACAAATATATCCTTCTCCCTCCAACTACCTAATGGGTCCCGTGCCCAACCTGGCCTGTGTATGAAGCCAAACGGAGAGGGGCAGCAGCAAAGGGGTGATCAGAAGGCAGAATAGGCAGGGACCAGTAAAGGGGAGAGCAGAAGGTTGAATAGTCTGGGTAGTAAAATTCTGATCTCACCATGCCTAACCACTTAGATCACAGTGAGGGGCTCAAACACTGCACATGAGGCTTGAGTTGCTGCCACACTACTATTGCTACCAGCTTGTTCAGGCATCTACACCTCTTCCAGCCCACAGCACGCTAGTGTGGGAGAATGGACCAAGGGGGACCAAAAGCACACACGTCTGAGGCTGTAACCCCAAATGCCAGTGATCCCAGCTCTGTTGCTTGACTGTCCCTCTCTCGTTCTTTCTTCTCTCAGAGCTAAGTCTGAACTCTGCACTCTTCTCCATATGCACATAGGGATCATACGCCATGCACACTGCAACCCAGCCTGCTGTGCAGCAGAATGGTCAGGTGCCCAGCCTGGCCCGTCATAGAATAAAACTAAATCTGTTCCCCTCCCACAAACTACCTGATGGGTCTAATGTTCAACCCAGCAAGGAATAAAAAAAATCTGTCTTCCTCCCCCAACTACCTAACAGATCCAGTGCCCAACACGATCTGTTAGAGAATAAAAACATCTCTCCCTCCTCTTCCTCCTCCAGCCAACTATCTCATGAGTTGAGGGCCAAGCCAGGACCATCAAGGAATAATAAAAAAAATATATATTCCCTCCCCTCCCTCAACAGCCTGACAAATTCCAATCCCAACATGGCCTGCCAGGGAACTGAGAAAATCTGTCCCCCTCCCCCCCCCAATGAGTTGGATGCCCAACTTGACCCATCAGGGAAAAAGAAACATCTTACCCTCTCCCTCCCCCAACTATCTTGCAAGTCTGGTACCCAACCTGGCACATCAGTGAATAAAAAAAATCTGTCTCTGTCCCCTCAACTACCCGATGGGTCCGGTGTCCAACCCCGATCATCAGAGAATTAAGAACAATTTAGTATGGGGGGCTGTAAGTGAGTTTGGTGCTGGGGTATGAAACTAACTGCCTGGTACTGGGTGATCTTGAACCACTGTGTACAGTGTAGGGAGCATTACTGAAAAGTAGTGCCACTGTGTCAAAGCCATCCCTGTGGGTACTGTATGCAAAAAAAAAAAATCAGTAAAACTGGCATTGAATGTGGTCCTCATAAAATTACTATAATAATGGGACTGATGGGGCAGTAAGGCCTACTACAAAAATAAAGATAACAACATAATAAAGCAAGGCTAGTCTTCTTAGCACCAGCCAAATGTTAACCTTTTGTAAATGACATTAGCAAAGACATTGTTGGATTGATCACTGAGTCTGAGGATGACACTAAAATTGCTGGGGTGCTGGAAACTCAAAAAGAAGTGGAGGCACTGGACTTAGACAGGCTGCTAGGGTGGGCAAATAAATTAAAAAATGAAGTTTAATGTGGACAGATGTACTGTCCTGAAATTTGGTAAGAAAAACGTAAGTTGGACATACACCAAAGTAAGAGTATCAGACAACGAATGGGACCTGGGGAAACAATAACCAATAATTGAATACCAGGGCAACAACGCAACAAGGTTGCAAAAAGTCTACATTGTAAGCATGATGGAAAAATATTTGCTGGTAAAGAAAGTCAAGTAATCCAACTCTGTATATGTCTCTGTTGAGTCCAGTTGGAGTATTGTGGCCAGGTTTTGGCCTTATGCTACAGACAGGATGTTGATAGGATGGAGAAGGTGCAGAGGAGAGCCTGTAGGATGATGAGGGGTTTGCAGCATTGTATTTATGTCAAGAGAGTGGCTGGTCATGACCTCTTTTCACTGAAGAGTAGAAGGATGAGAGAATATCTAACTTTGGTCTACAAGGCCATGAAGGATCAGAACTTGAGAAATGTCTAAATTTAAATATAAAATCACCTATCCATGAAATAAGGGGCCACATAAAGTAGCTGAAGGGGAAACAGTTGAAAGGTTACCAGATAAAATTTATTTTCACACAGGGAGTTGTGACTGCATGGGACAGGCTTCCAGCAAATGTGGGGAACATGTCACCAGTGGGATCATTTCAAAGACATCTAAATAGACTCATGAAGGAGGTAAACCTAGGGAAATGACCAGCACTGAATAGCTGGGGGGGGTGGTCTTGATGGGGTAAACCACCATACTTCCATCCACTTTTCCTATATTTCTTGTTTCCTAAGTTAGTTCCCACAGACCAGAATTAATAAAAATTAGAGAAAAGAGCAGGGGCAACCATGCACAACAAGCCTGTGTTGCCACAGAGGGGGGTTCTGATTACATCACTGACCTTGAGAGCGAAACAGTCAGTCATATAATCAAAGCCCTGGGGTGCCAATGCAGGCCTGTTGGACAAATGGTTTCCTATTTACTGTTTTTTTATAGTGTACAGTTTTGTGTTTTGGCTTTCTTAAAATTATTTTTGAGGTGAGTGAAAGTGGGTTCAGTATGTGATTCTGTGCTCATCATATTGTTAAATCGCTGTGCTTAATGCAGATTATAAATGGTTTCCTCTGTGTTATCACAGCAGCTTGATACTTTCCCCCCTGGCATCATTGCTATTGATCAAATAGGATTTGTGAGGTGCTGGCAGATCTTTGATTTGGTCAAGTGGACACTTCACATAATGCATAGTGTTGTTTCTCAACATACCCCTCTTTTGCTAGCCATTCTTGACAGGGAGAAGGCCTTCGACCTTGTGTCATGGGGCTTTCTCCACATCACTCTACAGAAATTTGGATTCCTAATCTCTTGTATGGAGTTAGTATCTCAGCTTTATGCCTCTCCTCAAGCTCAAGTCAGAGCAAATGGTAACCTTTCCTCTCCATTCACACTGCAACATGGGACAACACAGGGATGTCCCTCTCACTTTGTTTCTTTTCCCTCTATTTAGAACTTCTGGCTCAGTACACCAAACAGGCAACTGATGTCACAGACTTGCATGTAGGGGGGATGGAACACCGACTCTTCCTATTTGCAAATGACATCCTTCATTATTTGGCTAACCCTAACACTTCATATGTATGTATATTAGAAAAATGTAAATATTTTGCCCAGCTCTTTGGCTATAAAATTTATCATATCAAGACTAATGCCCTTTTGTTCAATTGGGCTCCTTCTATACAATTCTAACAAACTCATTCCTTAAATTGGACTTGAGAATCCATTAAATACTTAGGGGTCCAACTACATTTGGACTTGAGATGTCTTTTTCAGGTCAGTTACTCTCCCCTTTTATCACAAATGCAGCTAGATTTACACTGCTGGCATTTGCTGCCAATTTCATTCAGCTGTCGAGTTGATGCTATACGCTGATGGTGCTATCTTGTTTCCTTTTCTTTTTTCAATCTCTCCTTCTTCATATTTCTAGTAAGAACTGGAGCACTTGGCACTATTAGCTCTCTAGACTTACCTGGCTTGGTCGTCCCCTCAAAATAAAACTTTCCACCATTCAACTACCAAAGAATGGGGTGGTGGTGGGGGGGTTGATCTGCCTAACTTAGAATTATGTTATGCAACTGTGACACTTTCTGATATCTCCCACTGGTTTCTACCAGCTCAAACCCAATTCAAGGTATCCACTGAGTGAGATCGCCTTTCAGGCCATCCTAACCAGCTGGATCTTGGAGGAGGGATGCCTCCAGGCATTTACAGGGCATACTGATTTGAGTGTTTAGGCCCTGGACTCCACGTGGTACTACGTTGTTTGTAAATTTGGTCTTAACGATGCTGACCCCCCCCCCCTCCACGCCCAGTGTCTTAGCACTCAGACATTTTGTCAGACAGATTGGACACTAATTTTAGATTCTGGCTTTGGAGGGGCCTCAGTTTTGCAGTACAATTTTTTATCCTATGGGCTTTAGCTCCTTTCAAGAATTATTAGATTCTCATATTCTAAGATGTATTGACCAATTTAGATACTTTCAGATATGGACGTATTGCTTTCATTGAACCTCCGTTATACTAGAATGGAGGATTTACTCCCCCCCCATTTTACACCTATTAGGCTCCCTGATGTAATGTAGTATCTCAGACTGATACAAAGCCTTAGTGTCTTCCACCTCAGAGGAAGCTTTATTAGCCCAAGGGAAATGAAGACATGAGCGCAATACCACTATTTCTTTAACACAATGGCAAAGATTTTGTAAGAATGCCTATAAAGTGACTTCTTCTCCAGAGTGGAGGGAATATGCCTGAAAACATTTACTTCAATATGTTATTTCCCCGATTATTCAAGTTCATAGAGGCACAGTAGCCACTTCTTGCTGCTGGACAGATGGTGGCGAGCAAAGAGTCATGCACACTCATATTCTCTGGACATGCCCAGCACTACAACCCTTCTTGTCAGCCCTGGAAAAAGAACTCACCATAACATAGAAACATAGAAACATAGACTTTGATGGCAGATAAGGACCACTTAGCCCACCTAGTCTGCCCGTTTCCCTACCTAGAGGATAAGCTGCAGATCCTATTTAACCAACAGCCTATTTCTTCCTACTCCCCACAAAAATTGCCTTATGCCTGTCCCATGCATTCTTGAATTCTCCCACAGTTTTAGACCCCACAACCTCCTCAGGAAGGCTGTTCCATGTGTCCACCACCCTGTCTGTGAAAAAATACTTCCTCACATTGCCCCTGAGCCATCCCCCTCTATCTTCAAATTGTGTCCCCTTGTTCTTGCACGTCTCTTTTTCTAAAAGATGCTATCCTCTTGGACTTTGTTGATTCCACAAGTTCCATAAGTTTTTCTCAGCTCTTCACCTTCTCAGTCTCTCTTTTTATTTTGGTACAGTATCTGACTTGGTGTAGGGAAACGGCAACAAAATATCTCCTGGACATTTTTCTAACAGCAGCAAAAAAAATGTATACCATGCCACTGACTTTCTCCAAATATACCCTCCCTCCAAGAATGGCACTCCCAGGTGCACCAAATTTACAGAATGGAAACATTCACCTTTGACTTACAGAATAAGGAAGAATAGCGTCGAGAGCAATGGACCCATTGGTTACTATATAGTGCAGAAACAGATGACTCCTTTCTCCCATAAACCAGTATGGAGGACACCCATAAAATGTATCTAGGCAACCTGAGCAATTCATTGTATGCATAGACAATGCCTGCATAATCTGATCCCCTTTAAACCAATATCAGCACACATGGCATACTTCATGGACTAGTTTGCTGTAACAGTTAACAGGACAACAGTAAACAGTTTGTTTCTTTTTCTGTAATCATATTAGGGTTTATTCAATAGATACTACACGTATTTCACATTTTGTATCTCATGTTTATTAACATCTGAATTGAATGAAAACACTGTACTGCAATGCTGGTAGTACATGTATTTCAGACTCTTTATCTTCTACATGAAATCATTTTCATTGCTTCACTATGATAATGTACTGTAATACTGAAATGTGCTATCTTTCAACTAAACATACTACATATAAAACAAATTCTGGTCAGAGCCAACAAGGCTGCATAATGCAATGTTATGGGGATTAGGAGCCATCTACAGGGAAATTGCTTTTATATGAAACCTCAAGCAGCTCAATATTTCTTTCAAACTGCCTGCCAGTAACAATAGTCCCCCGTCATTGCTGGCTCTGTTAAAGTTAACACATTCTCGTGTCCTCAGGTATATCCCACCCTCTGACTGCCAGGCTCATTAATAAAAAATCATTTCCTGGTGTGCAGTGGCTCCATCGTTCTCCTATGGCCTGCTGTGTTAATAAATAATTCCCTTGCTGCAGTATAAGGTTGGTCAGGTCCAGTGGTATGGAGGGATGAGGCACTGGGTGCCTTGACTCCCGCTACATCAGTGATCCGAGCTCAGAGACATGCTCAGGTTGCTGAGGGTCAGAGAGAAGACTGAGTATTAAATCAGATAGCTGTTCTGTCCCTGTGTGGGAAGGCATGCTGACTCAACCTTTGCTTCCCCAAGGTGAAGGCAATAATTCAAGGGGAGTGGGAATGTGGAAATGGCTAGCACAGGCTACCCACCTACCTCAGTCACACACTACCACCTGGATGACTGGCTCAGTTCTAGATGTGAGTGACTGGTTGGGGGGGTGGCTCTCCCCTTCCTGGTCCCATGATGGGGGGGGGCAATCCATGGGGAACTTTAGACTCAGTGGTCTGGAACAGGGAAGTGGCAGACAGTGGAGGTGAGGACAGGTCTGACAGCCTGCATGAGTCAACTAGCAAGGCAAAATTTTTTATGGTGGGGGCGGATGCTGCAGTATGTATGATCTTAACACATATACACAACCCTCCCATAATGGGGGTTACAGTAAAGCTACCAAGTCTAGGTAATATGTACAGGATTTCCTACCAGGGTACTATGGAGTCAGAGGGAGGATTCTTAAAGAGATGAGGTTTCTTACACTTGTAGAATAAGGATACACAGTTCTTAAATAGTTACTAGAAAGGATAAGAAAGGTTAGATATATTGTTATACTTACCTGATGGGGAAGGAGTTCACATCCTGTGAGACTGTGAAAGTAAAGAGAAAAAGGTTAATATGGAGTAAATTCAGTAATGGGAACAACAGAGAGGCTAGAGATACAAAAGGGGTATAGTATAGTGTAAAAGGTAAAAAAAATATTGCTTTAGATAGAAAGTTACAGAATTAAAAGAAGTAACAGACATAGAGGCATGTTTAATTTAAATAGTATACTAATATCATTCACTGTTTACCGTGAGCTTAAAAAACCCCCCACAAAAAGCAGAATAATGAAATGTTCGTAACCAAGTTACTCGTATTTTCAGTTAGACTTGCACATTGTTTTTAGTGTGTGGTGTATAACACTCTAAGAGATCTGTATAAATGAGATGCACATTTGTATTTCTCAGACCCACCACCTGAGGAAGGCCCACTGAAGGGTTGAAGCACTGGGGCTAGTGGGTGCACACCAGCATATTGCCAGAAACCACTATAAATCTTGCACTGACTCTATGAGTTCTGAACTTTCTGTTCTTTTCTTATTACAGGCTGGCTGCTTTGCTCATGCACCACCTTTTCCAGTGCACACCACTCTACACTACTTACACTACAGCCACAGCACTGACCACTGACCATCACAGGACTGACCCTTCCACCCTCTACAGTTACAGGATTGTACCCCCCTCTGAGAGTCACATGACTGAAACCTTCCACTGTACATCACAGCACTGGGCACCCACCCCTGAGAGTCACAGAACAGATCCCTATTCCCAACAGTCACTGCACTACACCCCACTACCATCACAGCACTGCCCCATACCCCCTAAAGTCACATGGATGACACTCTCCACAGGCAATTACAGTGGTAATCCCCACCCCTAACAGTCACAACATTGTACCTCAGTCACAGCACTACACCCCACCACCATCACAGCACTGCCCCATACCCCCTAAAGTCACATGGATGACACTCTCCACAGGCAGTTACAGCAGTATTCCCCACCCCTAACAGTTACAACATTGTACCTCAGTCACAGCACTACATCCCACCACCATCACAGCACTGCCCCATACCCCCTAAAGTCACATGGATGACACTCACCACAGGCAGTTACAGCCATAATTCCCACCTCTAACAGTTACAACATTGTACCTCAGTCACTTCACTGAAGACCACCCCACACAGTTGGGACTGACCCCCTCCCCCCGAACAGTCACTTAGTTTGGTGCCGTATAATGTCTATTAAATATAGGACATTGGTGCAAAACCCAGTTTGCTCGGGTAAACTAGGATCTGCACCTCGGCAAACATTTGAATATCAGGCACCAGCTGTTATACCCCCCTTCACCATCAACAGGACTCCATACCAAACTGGTAGAGAGTCTTGAAGGGGTTACCATGGCTGATGAGAGTCTATGGAAGGGGGATAGGGATGATGAACCTTCCCCTCCTGCCTCCCCCATGCAGGGAATCAGTGGCCGTTATGAAGGTCCAAATTTAGTCCCTGGGATGGTGAAAGCTGTTGCTAGGTGGCTGGTGGTAATATGGTATTTCTTAGTGATGCAGGGCCTGAAGAAATTGGGCCTGTCAGTTGCTATTTTCCCTTCATTTTCATGCCCATCCATTTCTTCTAATACAAAGTGTAGTCTAGTCAGACCTTGACATATATGTCATCCCAAGTATCTCTGACCACTACACCACTAAATGATAGCATTAAACCCGCTGACAAGTTTATAAAATGTTTGACCTGAATGGACCAAGCTGACCTACAGGTCACTGGCATTTTTTCACAAAGGGATGCACTGGCAAAAGTTAATAATTTCAGTGAGCATTTAATGACACATTCCCAAGATGCGGGTGATGTAACCCTAGACAGGTATATATATATATATTATATATATATATGAACAATTTGTTGTATCAAAGCCTGTTAAACAGATACACTTTGATAAATAAATAAACAACAACTGAGAAGACACTTTAGGTGCTTTACCAATAGAACACATTTTCTTGAGAATAAATGGAACTTTGTGTGACCCCAATCTGTGTAGTTACATAGAAACATAGAAAAATAGACTTTGATGGCAGATAAGAACTGCTTGGCCCACCTAGTCTGCCCATTTCCCCTACCTACTGGATAAGCTGCAGATCCTAGTTAACCAACAGCCTATTTCTTCCTACTCCCCATAAGAATTGCCTTATGTCTGTCCCATGCATTCTTGAATTCTCCCACAGTTTTAGACCCCACAACCTCCTCAGAAAGGTGGTTCCATGCGTCCACCACCCTCAATGTGAAAAAATATTTCTCACATTGCCCCTGAGCCGTCCCCCCTCTATCTTCAAATTGTGTCCCCTTGTTCTTTCACATCTCTTTTTCTGAAAGATGCTACCCTCTTGGACTTTGTTGATAGCACTGAGGTACTTGAAAGTTTCCATCATGTACCCCCTCTCCCTCCTTTCCTCAAGGGTATACATATTGAGCTCCTTTAGTCTCTCCTCGTATGGCTTCTTTTGCAGACCCTGCACCATTTTAGTTGCCCTCTTCTGGGCTGCCTCCATTCTGTCTATGTCCTTGTGGAGATATGGTCTCCAGAACTGGATGCAGTACTCCGGATGGGGTCTCACCAACTGTCTGTACAGAGGGATAACAACTTCCTGTTTTCTGCTGGTGATGCCTCTCCCTATGCATTCCAGTATACCCCAGCCCTCCCTACTGCCTTCTCACATTGCTTGCTAACCTTATGATCATCTGATATGATTACCCCCAGGTCCCTTTCCATTTTTGTTGTTGTTACTACCTCCCTCCCCATTGTGTACTCTTCCCCTCGGTTTTTGTTTCCCAGGTGCATTATTTTGTACTTGTTTGCATTGAATCCAAGCTGCCATACTTCGGACCATTCATCCGACCTTGCCAAGTCCCTTCTCATCCTTTCTACCCTCCCTTGTGTATCAACCCTGTTGCAGATCTTTGTGTCATCTGCAAAGAGGCATACATTTCCTTCCAGTCCCTCTGCAATGTCACTTATAAAGACATTAAAAAGGACTGGACCCAGTACTGAACTCTGTGGTACCCCACTAGTAACCCCCCTTTCTTCAGAGTGGACTCTGTTTACTATCACCCTCTGTGTCCTGTTGTCCAGCCAATGGTTTACCCAGGCTACCACTCTGGGACCCACTCCCAGGCTGGCTAATTTGTTTATTAATCTTTTGTGTGGGACTGGGTCAAAAGCCTCGCTAAAGTCTAGGTAGGCCATGTTCACAGCCCCTCCCTGGTCTACTATTTGGTCACCTACTCAAAGAAATAGATTTGTCTGACATGACTTTCCCACTGTGAATCCATGCTGCCTTGGGTACTGTGACCCACTGGCCTCTAGGTACTCAACAATTCCTTCCTTCAGAAGTGATTCCATCATTTTCCCTACCACAGAGGTCAAACTGACAGGTCTGTAGTTTTCTGCATCTGTCTTGGTCCCACTTTTGTGAAAGGGAATCACATCTGCCCTCCTCCACCTCTTTTGTGAATACTGAGCAGAAGTATTAGTTCAGTATCCCTACTTTTTCACTGTCCCTCTCTGCCCACCCACCGTTCATTCTATTCAGCCTCACCATCCCTCCATTTGTCTTTTTTCACTCCCTAATGTACCCCTGTAAGAGGTTGTATCCCCCTTCTTAACTGAGTTGGCTATCTTTTCCTCAGTTTGGGCCTTTGCTATTCTGACTGCCTTCCCTGCTTCATTCTGCCTTAATTGGTACAGTTCTCTGTCCTGCTCCTTCTGTGTTTCCTTATACTTCCTAAATGCTATCTTTTTCTCCCTAACCTTCCCCATAGTGAACCATAGTGGTTTTTTCTTTTGTTTTGATTTGTTTATTTGCTTCACTCAAAGGCTTGTTGCCTCTGTGATGGCAGTTTTGATGTTTCCCCATTGTTGCTTCACCCCTCCTTCTTGCCTATTTGCTAGTGCTTTTCTAAGGCACTCTCCCATTTTGGCAAAGTTAGCCCTCCTGAAGTCCAGTACCCCTACTTTTGTATGGCTTGACTCTGCAGCTGAGTTTATCGTGAACCACACTGTTTGGTGGTCACTTGTTCCCAGATTGCTACCCACTTCTAGATTTGAGATCCTCTCACTGTCCCCATTTGAGAGTATGAGATCTAAGATTGCGCCCCTCCTGAGTGGGTTCCAACACTAGCTATCTGAGGCATTCCCCCTGTAGAGCATCGAGAATGGCCCTGATCTTGGATGTGGCTGCAGCAAAGGTGCTCCAGTTAACATCTAGCATGCTTACTAGCCTACAGCTCAGACACTAGCCACACTTCCTTCCTCTAACCAAGACACTAGCCTTCCCTCCCTCCACATACCACTCTGACACTAGTCCCCTTCCTTCCACAGCACCTGACACTAGCATGTTTCATTACAGCCTCCATGATAGTAGCCCTCTTGAATGTACACCCCTGCACATCCCTAAAAGTTCTACAGCCCCCATCACCCCAGACAATAACCCCTCCCTTCACTTCCTGACACAACCCAGTTGCACCAATCCTTGCCACTTTCACCACAGTCCATCTGAACACCCATCCCTCTCTAGGTACCCCACTTTCTAACTTCTGTGGATATCACCTCCCTCCTGTCCCTTGACTACCAGAAGCCACACTCCTTCCTCCTTAGCCATTCAAGAATTGCCCATACCCTTGTTGCACACCTTCTCTGCAAGGTCCTCCTGGATACCACCTACTCAAACACCAGAGGCATGCATACACCCTTCCTTCTACATTTTCCCTCCATGTGCCATAACACTAGCCCACTCCCTCTCTCCAAAGCCCCTGACTGCAGCTTACCCACCTTCCAAAGTCCCAAACACTAGCACCACCCTTCCCCAGGCCCTAGCCACCCAGCCCATGACACTAACCCCACCTCCTTTGCTGGGGTAAAAACTGTTACCATCCCACTAGCAAATGTTAGTAGATTTTGTATACAGCTCTTGAGAGTTTCCTTTAGGTAGCCCTGCAGGCATGTGCTGGAAAAGGTAACACTTCGTTAAGTACACCAACTGGGACAGTGGAAAATTCTTTGGTGATTTTCCACAGTCACTAGCCCTGCTGGCTAGAGGATGCAAAACTCAGTTTTGACCCCTAAATTTAATATGACTTACCTGCTCTGTACAAGTCACAGTGGGTTTGGGATACTCTGGTAGAACCTAAAAGAAGAGCACAGAGAAGGTTCCGGAGCTGCAAAGGGTCTATGATCCTAGAGGAGAGATTATAGTAGTTAGAATTAAACAAGATACATATCAGAAAGGTAGACAGCTACCATCTGGCCAGTCCTATGGAAGTAAAGGTAAAACTAGGTAAGTATGAGGTACTTATAGTAGCGTGAGTAGAGACAGGGAGCAGAGAGATACAAAGGGTACTATACAGCAAGGAGGTAAGTTGAAAGATAGTTATAGAGCATGGGCAGGATTTTTAAACACTGGGCAGGAGTGAGCTACAAGCTCTGCACCAGGGACTCTGAAACTGGCTAATCTTGAACCCTTGCCACAACTGCACTGGATTTTCCAATACTAGGTGAGCTAGCACAGTTTCCTGATTTATGATGGCTATGCTAAATGTCTATGGTGCAAGCCCCAGGTATTTGGCTTCGATATGGTACAGGCTAGACCACAAATATGTGGTCTAAGGACCTGCGGTCTGTGCAAGGGATAGAAAATCTTGACTGCCGACTGGAGCCTGTCGCAAGCTCTGTGCACCCTACGTTCAGTGCACCAGGGGACTTGTGGCATCTCGGCACATTTGAAAATCCTGCCCAATCTCTCTGCTATAATAAAAAATTAAAAAACACTAGATTTATACCAATTGTGTTTTACCTTTGTTTTCTAGTTATTTTCCCCTATGCTGTTGATCTACTAAATATTGTAGGTAATGCAGCACTTTTTTGACTTAGTCTTTCAAAATGTATCTTACTCTCCCCTGCTAACCACACCGTCACAGTCTGTGATATCACAGTCTGTCATGGTGAGCACTAAAAACTCAAGGCACTGTGAGGTTAACAGGGGAGAGGCAAATGTTTTCTGTACAGACTTTTCAGATAGACTGTCAAAATGTACTGAAAATTTTGGAAAGGAACATTGACAATTAAAAAAATATATATTTTCTAGTAAACTGTAAACAGCTTTGTCCTATTTATGATAAATCATGTACAGAAGCGCAGAGTTGCTCTTTAACACAAGGTAAGAGCAACAGAGATATGGTGATAGAGGATAAAATAAAACAAAACAAAAAGCAGCAACTTCCTGTAGTAATCTTTGTTACCCCCCCCATAACCCCCAGTCATGTTCTCTGACCCAGTCAGCTTATCAAACCATCCCATCCCAAAAACTTAATCTCCTTCCTGGCCCACACTCCATTCGTGACAGAGAGACTGGCTGAAAGCTGCCTTGCAGGAGCACTGGCCTGTGTGTCTCAGTACAGAGCAGACCTCAACCAGACGATCAAGCACTCCCCCATTTTCAACAGTGACAACACAAAATCCTCTCCCTCTTAGCCCTAGCTACACCAGCTGCACATCCAGCACTCACTGCAGCCTCCCCTTCACCTACCTCCCTGCAACCTTCACATCTCCCATGCATCTGATGGCCTCTTTAGGTAGCTGTTGGAGTTGCTACAGGAGTTGGAAGGCAAATCTTCCCTCCCATACTGCCAGCAATTGGAGACTCAGGCTTACTCTCAAGTTCAGGTTGACCTTGTGGTGTAGTGCCGCTGGACTATCAAGGCAGCCTGTAACTAGCCCATTTAAACATTTTCAATTTACCTTTAAAAGAACTAAAGTAATGAGAAGTAATAGACCAATCTACATACCTGTAAGTATAGTTCTACTGTTGTCAATCCTTTCACATTCACACCGTGGGAAAGGGGCAAAGGGAGGTTTAGGCTTTGGGTGTGCCACCCACCGGTGCAACAGTTGAAATGGGAAAGGAAAGGAGCCTGAAATGATAAAAAAAAGCTTTTTACTGGTAGATATGAAAGGAGCAAGATCCTGCATGGAAGGTGTATACCAACAGGTGGATACAGGACTTAGGGTGAAGGAATATAGGTGATGCACTGTGGAAGACTGCGATCTGGGTGGCTGGGACTTCAATACAGCAGAAATTGTGAATGGACAGGAAAGTGAGGCCTCAACTGAGGGCCATCCCCTTAAGTGTAGGATGTGGATGTCTATATTTATTTGAGGGGGGTGCAGGGATGAAGCCCCCCAGCAATGGGACCAACATGCAGTTCGACCAGCAAGGTGCAGAATGCAATTGCCGGGCACGCATCTTGCTGTTGCCTGTTTTCGTGTGCATTGATCACCTTTGTCCAATTTGTTTTCACCCTATTGTGGGTATCCTTATGTGAGGGACAACAGCTCAGCACTATGGCATGCAGCACTTCATTCCCCCCAACCCTGCTCTAAGCAGAGACCATGTTATAGACTGAGGTCATTGTGGTCACTGCTTCCCAGCTGCTAGCAGTTTAGTGCTGGTTCATGTTACCCCACCTACCTCCAAACACATGGCTGTGGTTTAACCAAATGTGTAGGTCTCAACATCTCTGACACTGGTGTTACACAGAAGTGATGGACAAGCCCCAGTACAATGTTTTATTGTCTTCATCAATCACCACCACCACCACCCAGAAAAATACAGACACTTGATCAGCTAGTCATTACATCAGTGCATGAATGCATTATGAAATATCAATATCTCTGATGGTGACTACAACTGCCAGTAGAGGGGAAGGCTGAAAAAGCAGAGACATCAGACATCCCCAGAAGCATAACACTCACAGCAACTGGGAGGGTTGGCAAGCCCAGAATCTCAGGACTCTGTATTTGGGCCCCCCAAAAAAAGTAAATGCCCGAAAAGTTCCCTAGGTAGCCTAAAGTAAGTTCTTAAGTCATTCACCCTCTTCCCAATGCAATCCTTTCTCATGCTCCACCACAATCTTTTTTTGTTGTTGTTGTTGTTAAGTAGGTTTGGTTCCCTGGCACTGCATGCCAGAAGTCAAGAATTCCTCTAAACTCACCTAAGCCCCCATAGTTTTGTGACCGATATGTCAATGTTGGACCCCCTCCCCTCCTGACTTCTGATCTATAATTTTAGGGAGGGCGCAATAGTATGTAAATCCTTGCTCCCTTAAGCCTTTGCCCTCCCACAGTGCACCTACTCCATTACAGTTCGAAGACCCTATGCACAGAGATGTGTTCCTGTGGTGTAACCTGCCTTGAATTAAAGTATTCACATTTTTGAAACTTGACATTTTCTGTAGGTTAGTACATCATGCTGTTCTGCACGTCTATTCTTCCTTTCTTTTGTGTACAGCTATCTCTCCTGTGGTCACCTGCTCCATTAATGCATAGTAGTAGTAACATGGAGCACCTGACAGGGGAGGGCAGAGCAGTCTGCACACTGATGATGCTGTGAAGAAGACTACACCTCCCTTCCAGATTCTGCACATGCTTTTGCCACATTCTAGCTTCTAGTACTTCAAAGAAGTTAGAAAGCTATGAGACACAACACTAAAGTTAGCCGGAAGGTGATTTCACTAAATCTGAACCAGGGGAGCATGACTGAAATATAACTGGGGAACTGAAAAGCCAGGGTTACTTGGAGACAGTTTATTTTTTAAAACAGCTTTATATCCCCATCTGGTGTTGCACGCCCAGTCTTCTGGCTTCAGGGCTAACCTCAATGGTGGAACTGACCCTCTCTGCTATTAGCACCAACTGTGGCTGGCATAAATCCTGTTGTGGGTGCCATGAGGGGGTGCACTCATGAATGAGCAGTCAAAAACTCAGCTACTGTAGCTTACCTAATTGAGTATGTAGGTGCTAGGCTGCTTTTGTGCACTCAAAGAGACAGCAACCTCAGCTTCACCACGCAATCTGCCCAATAGAAAATATTAAGTCTTAGGCATCACAATTTTGTGTGCAACATCAACTTTATTAGAAGCAAAACAATTTACAACCACCTGCTGCTATGGACCTGGTAAGACACCGCGACCATTTTTACAGGATGACTCCATCATCAGGAGGGTGATGGGGCAGTAGTCCTGCAAAACCAGTAGAGGTGACATGCCTTACCTGAGTTATGGGCAGCTGTGAATTGTTCTGCACCATATAAAACAGATTTTGCACACAGAGATGTGGTACTTTTCTGCACTGCTGATCACCAGGGGACAATCTAGAATTTTTTCATGGGGACAATAGCCTGCTAGGCTTCGTTTATGCATTCAAAGGTACAGCACGCAAACTGCACAATGTAAAATATTAAATCTTATGCATCACAATTGTGTGTGCAAATCAACTTTATAAGAAGCAAAACAATTTACAACCACCTGCAGCTCTGGTAAGACACCTTGATCAGTTTTACAGGACGACTGCGTCATCGGGGGTGATGAGGCAGTAGTCCTGTGAAACTAGTAGAGGTGACACATCTTACCTGAGTTATGGGCAGCTGTGAATTGTTCTGCGCCATATAAAGCAGATTTTGCACACAGAGTAGTGGTACTTTTCTGCACTGCTGATCACCAGGGGTGCATCTAGATTTTTTTCAAGGGGGCAACTCTTCCCCAAAATGCAAAATATTACCATTTAAAGCTAAGATTAGGTTTAAACAGATTTTTGCTAGACTAATGAGGTTGAGGGTGCTACCTGGATACATAGCTGGATCCACCGGTACTGACCACCCCTATGTATTTGCTTTCCAGTACCCACACCTCATTTTGCAGCCTGTTCTCTCAAGGTCTGTCCCAGCCTAGAGATCACTGCTGGAACCTTCAGTCTTTTTTCCTTCTAATCCTACCAACACATCATCTCCCATCTGCATTCCCTGAAAAGTATATCATCCCTGAATCACCATCACCACCCCCAGCACTGTCCTACTACTATTTAAGCAATTATTACTGCAAACTGTATTGAAAGGGATTTGTTTCATGCAGTTCTCTACTGTGAAAAGTTTTGAGAAAAGAGAAAGACAAACTTGTTCTGAATCATGAAAGGAAAAGATGCACTACTCTACTGTGAATGTTTTGAGAAAGCAGGGGATTACATTACTAAACATTTGAAAGACAAATATGTTTTGAATCATAAAAGGAAACTATGTCAATATATATAAGCAGTAATCTTTGAATTTACTTGGAGCTGTTTAAACAAGCTGCAAGCAGTTTAGCAGTTTATTTCCCAGTCTGCAGTATTGCATTTCACTGTAATCTAAAACTCACTTCATGACCAGAAATGTATCAACATCTGCCTTTGGCTTAGAGTTCTCTGGGGTCCTAGTACCAGTCAAATAATCAACTGACAGCAGAATAAACTTTGACATTGGTGATCATGTCCTGTGTTTTAAAAATTCTAAAGAACTATTTCTTCAGTGCCTCTATGGGGTTGTGAGGTCTGGAGGAAGGAAAGAGTGGAAAACTAATGCTGTGGCAATGACTAGGACTGAAATATTTTCATGGTAAAAACTTGTATATTTTACGGTGCCTGTATGGTAAAAAAATTCTATTTTCACGGCTCATGTATGGCACGACATAGTGTAGCTCTGTTTTATTCTGTTGTCTTCCCTATCGCTTTTTTTGGCATTTCTGTTCCCTGGATGTCAGTAAAACAGTTACATTCCCTTTCCTTGCTAGTGCTTGTTGTCTCTTTTATTTTAAAGTATGCAGCGATGTAACCTTTTGCCAATGAATAACTCAATGAAAGAGATGTTAGTAATGGAGACAACATCGTCTGTGGCATGTGTGTGAAGGATCGTAGATCTGGCAGGCTCGGGAAAGGTCAGAGAGATGCTGCTTGAGCATTTCAGTAGCGAGACAGTGGTAGGGGAGCACAGCCATCCCTCACAGTTTGGGTAGTTCTTTATTTTTTAGGCAGCTGCAGCTGATGGTTCACGGGCGTTCGGTCAGAAGAATGGAAGGAGTAGGAGCCACTGTTCCCTCGTACAGACTAGTCGCTTAAGCTCGCGGTTACTGGGATTTGGTCAGTGAGAGATGCCGCTTAGTTAGTTAGTTTTCTGCCCCTGCATGTCAGCTTTTCAGGGCAGAAGGTAGCATGAGCAAAATGTATGTTTTTTTAAGTAATTTCTAAGCAACTGTACATTGGTGATTTTTCACAGGGAACTACAGATTTCACGGAAATCGTGAAATCCGTGCAGCCCATGAAAAAATTTCAGCCCTAGCAATGACTGATCACTGAGTAGTTACACACAATAGCTGTCCTGCAACCCCCTTTTCTAATTTACTTCATAGCAAAAAGACAGCATGGCTTTGACATGAAGCCTTAAAAAGGAAAGTGGTCTTGGTAAGGCTCAGCAGCAGCAAGAACACTGTTGGCAGCAGTAGGAAAGATCAGCAGACAAGTAAGGCCTCTAGAAAACTATTGGTGAAATTTGAAACTGTTAAAAGGATCGTGTTTATGCATCCTTTCATTTAACTTATGTTGGTTGGTGGTGATCTCACTGCTGCTGCAGCACTCTCAGATCTTTCGCCACCATTTTTTTCAGTTCAGGACTTGAACTAATTGTTGTACATGTGGAAGTACTGTGTAAACAAAAACAGGTGACATGCAAGGATTTCTGATCAGCTGGAATGTTACTGTGCCATAGAATGTACAATGATGTTCCATGACCTTTGAACTGTGGTGCTGTACAACAACATGTTAGTAAGGGGGCCAGCTATACACTATATAGAAAACACTGGTTGGGCAACCATACACAACCATCCTGTGCTGCCACAGAGGGGTTCTGATGACATCAACCCTTGAAAGCGTACCTCAAGAGGTCCAATGTAATGAGAAGCCTGAGGTGGCAGTACAGGCTGGTTGGGCATGTGGTTGCTCAATCAGTATTTTTTATAGTGTATAGTTTTTTTTTTGTTTTTTTTTAAACAAAAGTGTTTTTACAGCATTCTGTGGCACCAGTGAACATGCTGGTGGTTTCAGTTCAAAACATAAATTGATTGCTGCATGCACGGCAGTGCTGTGTAAAACACCAGCGTGAAGTTTAATCAGCTTGAACACTATTGTACCGCAGGCACCAACGCTTTCAGCTGGCATGGAAATCCATAGAGGAAGCCCCACTATTCACTATAAAACATTACTATACAAATATAACCATAGGGAGTCTTGGGGCACAAGGGACACCCACCCCTGAAATCATGCATATGACAGCCTGACTGTGGCTCAAACAATAAGGAGTGGCAGAGACCAATAAATCACACAAGAGTAGCTGACTAAGAATCCTAAGAATAAGAGCAATGTAAGACAATAGTGACATCTTTTATTCAGTTATCTGTGAGTGTGGATTAAAATGTAATGGTGTCACCAGACTGCAGACATTTAAAAGTAGCAAAAAATAACAAAGAAATATATATATATATGTATATATGGATATATATATATATAGATATATATATATAGATTTAGACAGTGGAGCCCTCTTAAGTGCACACCCTCAGATAAAAGTTTTTTGTGCACTTAAGCGGGGTGTGCATTTAACCAGAAAATTACTTCCAGGTACATTTTACTGTTTCTGTAATACATTTTATTAAATACCGGGTGCTCAAGTTAAAATGACATTACTGCACAGTCCTACAGCACAGTAATTCTTGAAAAAAATCAGTAATCTTCTCCTTTGTGTATTTCAGTGTATAATTCAAAACTAAACAGAAGGCTGAAGTTAGTCTTTTCTTTTGACAAAACAAATTTTCTAACTGTGGCCATGCTAGACAGCACAGTGGTTGCAGCTACAGTGGTCAATTGAGATGTTAAAGTGTACTATTTAAGGTGGTACATTTTCAAAATGTACACTTAAAAGCTGGGTTGGGCTGAAAATCAATAGGCAAAGGTAAAAAAAAATGTGCATGTAACCGAAATGTGCACTTACATGTAATGCACTTAAGAGGTAACTTTAACAGTGGATGAATAGGAAAAAAATCGGGGTATGAAAAAAAATGTGCATTTAAGCAGGATGTGCACTTATCCGATGTGCACTTAAGGGCTCTGCTGTGTGTGTGTGTGTGTGTGTGTATATATATATATATATATATATATATATAGGATATTTGATCAGCAGGAATGGAATATGGAAAATATTCTCACTCCTGCAGAGTGAGGCATGGATATCCCACGAGTGCCAAATGCACGAGTGGGATATCCATTCCTCACGATGCAGGAGTGAGAATATTTTCCATATTCCACTCCTGCCCATCATGTGTGCGATTTATACAATAGGCAACAAATGTTTTTGTGTGGTTTTGGTATTTAAATATTGTGCCTGAGGTCCATTTTGTTGTTGTTACTTTTTAAGCTGGTGTTATTACTCAATGATTTGGCTGCTGTGTGTTAGTCTGCTCAGCTGTGTGATAGGGATTGGTGGTGTGAGAACAGCCCAAGAAAATCTCTTCTTCAACACTCATTTTTTTCTGAGGATGATGCAATTTGTTTACTCATCTGTGATGCTTCTGAAGGTTTAGAAAATAATTTTGAAAAGCTCATTGTACAGAAATATTGTTTTTAGTCAAGTTTTTGTAATTTGTTTTCAACGCGAAGTACTGCTGCAAATGAACTGCTTTCAGCTTCTGGCTTTTTAGAAACTGCAAGTAAAAGTTTCACACTATGCAGGTTGTGGTAATTAGGTAGACTGATGATTTCATTTTCAGTTTTAAAACAAGTTCCAGCTTGTAGTGCTTAACTGATGCTGTAGTGAGAATATCGGGTGATGACATAGCTACTATAGGTCAACATGGATTTATTTTCACTTCAGCCATGTCATCACCCGTTATTCTCACTGGGGTGAGAATACATGCTTTTATTCTTAATGAATACACAGCACCCCTATTGTGTGTGTGTGTGTGTATATAGATATATATATATATATATATGTATGTATGTGTATATATATATATATATATATATCAGTGATATAGTGAAGGGACTAGAAGGGAAGGTGTGCCTGTTTGCAGATGATACCAAGATCTGCAATAGGGTGGACACCACGGCCAGGGTGGAAGCAATGAGGAGGGACCTAAAGAGGCTGGAAGGGTGGTCAGAAGTATGGCAACTGAAGTTTAATATGAAAAAATGCACTGTGATGCACATGGGACATAATAACCCACAACCCAGTTACATTCTAGGTGAGGAGGAAATAAAGGTGACCAGGCAGGAGAGGGATCTGGGGGTTACAATTTCAGAAAGCCTCAAGGTAGGGAATCAGTGCAGCAAAGCAGTGGATAGGGCAAATGTTATGCTGGCATGCATTGTGAGGGGTATAACAAGCAGGAAGAAGGAGATAGTGATGCCCTTCTATAAGTCCATGGTGAGGCCTCACCTGGAGTATGGGGTACATTCTGGAGGCCCACCTGAGGAAGGATATTGATGGGATGGAAAACGTCCAGAGAAGGGCAACAAAAATGGTGCAGGGTATGCATCGGATGCCTTATGAAGAGAGGCTGAAGGAGCTGGACCTGTACTCACTGGAGACTAGGATGGAGGGAGGGGGGACATGATAGAAATGTTAAAGTACGTGAAATGGATAAATAAGGTGGGAGAAGGGAGCCTATTCACAAGGAAAAGAAGTGACAGAATAAGAGGTCATAGTCTGAGAATGGAGGGGGGAAGATTCAGGGCAGTACACAGGTGCATTATTTCACTGAAAGGGTGGTGGACCCCTGGAACAGTCTACCAGAGGAGGTGGTGGGAGTGGAAACATTAGAGGGATTCAAGAGGACATGGGACAGATATAAAGGATTGGCCGGAGGGCAGCCAGAGGTGTATCTGGATGGTAGGGGAGTAGGGTGGGGGAAGTATCGGAGCAGACTCGATGGGCAATAGTGCCCTTTTCTGCTGACAGTCTTCTATGATTCTGTGATATCTTCAGAGCTCGGTCTGCAAGCATGTGCTGTCTAATTAAATCAGTGGTGTTTATAAAGGTTGTTCTTTTCCATGATAAAGGAGCCTCAGATTGGGAACGAAAGCAAAACTGCAATTATCTTTATTTATTTTATTTATTTATGTCTTCAGAAATACCTTTGAGCTCAGAACTCTTTTACAAAGGTTCCATGTCAACTGACAAGACAGCATTTAACATTGATACAGATTATAGAGACAGGATACAGGTATCTAATGTTGGTTACTAGCAGGTCAAGACAGTAATCTACGGTAACAGGATACAAGACGTAGCAAATTCTAAGACTAAGAGGTAACTAAAGCTGCCAAATCACCAGCCTTAGTCACTTTAATTCATTTCTGTTATATTATTATTAGTTGCTAGTAGAGGTGTCAAAGCTGTCCTTAGAGGTATCATCCCTAGGTTTGTTACATGATTTAGATTCTGAGTGCTTTAATGAAGGTTAACAGTAGGGGTTGGGGGGGGTGTAGGGGAGTAAAAGATCAGGAGATTGGAGGAGAAGAGAAGGAGAAGGTATGTAGGGGTTTGGGCAGGTAAGGGAGGTGAGAGCATTAGAAGAGGGGGAATTGGATACAATAGGGCCTGGATTAGAATCCTAGTGATAGCATTGTTTTGTGGGATCTAAGGTCAAGTAGTGATAGAGGCAGAGAGGGGCATAAGAGGGTCTAAGGGCTTGTTCATGAAGGGGTTAATTGTCCTTTGGAGAGGAGTAAATAATTCAGTGGACCCTGGAGGCTTGCTTAAGGGGCTATCAGAGTGGAGGAAGTACCAGTCGCGTGACTACATACACAGGTTCTTGAGTTAGCTAGGAATTGCTTCAGATCCTGCTTAAAGGTTGCAAAATGTTTTGCCTTGTTGACTGTGACTGGGAGCTCGTTTAGCCAGAGGGGGAGCCCTGAAAGCAAACAAGCACTATCCAGAGATGTCCTCATGAAGGGGATGTTGAGTGTGCCTCTTGCAGTACCCTAATGACATGCAGTGCGAGAGATGGTTGGATGATTTGGTGGATGCTGGGGGGTGCAAAGCCAAGCTGGGCTTTTTTCCTAGGAAGCAAGTTTGTAGTTTGATCCGGTTTCCAAGGTTAAGCTGGCTAATTTGCTCATAGAGTACGCATGTGTGAGTGAGTTTAACTGCCCCTAGGACTAACCTGCATGCCTTGTTGAGTGCCGTAGCCACACATTTTAGGGCGGTTTCTGATGCAGCACAATACACAACCAGGCCATAGTCAATTATAGATAGGATTGAGCTGGATACAGAGAGGTGGAGGGCTGCGGGCGTGAGGTATTGTTGGTGCTGAATCACACACCAAGTCTGATGTTGACTGCTTTTACTACCTGTTCTATGTGCTTTGTGAAGGATAGGATGTCATCTATCAGGACTCCTAGGTATTTGAAGCAGTCATCTTGTTCCAGAGGGATCGCTTTGTTGTTGGTGATTGTAAGACAAGGGTTTCTAATCTTGTGCTGGTGACTTGATATGAGCATGGTTTTCGTCTTTTTGTAGTTAAGGAGTAACTTTTGTTTGCAAAACCAATGTTCAAGTTTCTGAAAGGTATCTGGAGATCTTACTGTAGTATATCAAGCTATGAGTGGCAGTTTGTAATGACTGCATCATCCGCATACAGTATGATTTTGCTAGGACAAGCTTCGGCACGTGCGCTCAAAAATAAACTAAAAAGTAGCGTACCAAGTATAGACCCTTGGGGGACTCCCAGTGAGACTTCTCTAGCAGTGGACCCAACTGCCCCTGTTTTAATACTCTAAGATCTGTGGGAGAGATAGTTGTGGAACCAGCCCACTGAGGTAATTGATAGGCTGAGAGACTACAACTACTGAGTAAGAAGTGAATGGTTGACTGTATTGAATGCTTTGGTGACCCCACAAGCTTGTCTTCATCCAGAGTCTTTTGCACAAAATCAGGGAATTGTACCAAAACTGTTGATGTGCTATGGCTCTTCCTAAAGCCATGCTTCTGGGGACATTGTAGATTGTATTTTTGCGGGTAGTCAGTGATTTGGTCAGCCACTATTCTCTCCAGCGGTTTTGAGAAGGGGGAGAGGATCGAGATCAGCCTATAGTTGGATATGCTGGAGCGATCCCCACTTTTGTGAATGGGGTAACTAGCGCCAGTTTCCAGATTGTGGGGAACTTGGCCAGTGTGAGGGATTTATTGAATATTACTGTGATGGGGCACTCACTTCTTCCAAGGTGACAGCGAGCATTTTCATGTCTATTTTATCACTGCCCAGTCTGGTTTTGAGAAGTACCTTTTTTGCATATTTCTTGGCCTCTTTGATGGAGATGCACTTAAAGAAAAAGTCTGGGTGCTTGTTTTCCTTGATGGTGGTGTGCTGCAGGGGTTCAGAGGCATTAAGGTAGTCCGGGGGAGCACAGAGCTAAGGTCTATAAAGGCTGTATTAAAGGAGTCGGCAATGGTGAGCAAATCTTGAGTGGAGGTTCCATTTATGTTGAGCAATGTAGGATGCTGTTTTACTTCTTTCCCTAGTAGCTCCTTTACATTCCCCCAGAATCTCCTCCCATCCCCCAGGTCCACTGTAGCTGGTGCTTGTAGAATTTGGCTTTAGCAAGGCTTATAAGGTTAGTACACTTGTTCCTGGCCACCCTATATTTCTGGTAATCACAGCTCTTGCCACTGCCCTTGGCCTTGCACCATAGGTTGTTCCGGTCTCTCATTTGTTCAAGCAGATCCTTAGTGATCCAGCCAGTACATGATCCTCTGATATTTCTCCTACTTACTGCAGCAAATATGTCAGAAGTTGCATTGAACTTACCTATGAAGGACTGGAAGGCAAGGCCTATATCCTGGAGACTGTTCAGCGACCTCCAGTCGATTTGGACTAATGCTGCCTTAAGGAATTAAGCTGGCCTCTCTTGAGGACCCTACTTTCTACCAGTGTGGTGCAGCTTTCTTGATTTTATTTGTCCAGAGGCAGTTGACATGTGAGTGGTCACTAAGGGAGTCAAAGTGAACCGTGACCCTATCTATCCTTGAAAGCAGTTGGCTAGGTTCCAGTATAGGAGAGTGCTTTTGACACTTTTGTAATTGTGTCTAGTAGGTTCGGTTACCCATTGAGAGAGGCATAAACTGGTAATCTGGTCCTTCTGTGGATCCATCTCCCTGCTGAGCCAGTTAAGATTGAAGTCACCTGTTATGTTGACTTGATTGTTCAGCTTAGTTTTGTTGATCATCCCAATAATTTTTTCAAGTCCCTCTTTTGGCCTACTGGGAGGTAAGTAAACTGATGCTATTGTGAGGTACTTGTGTTGTTTGCTGAGTAAGCGCTTCACAGCCAACAGCTTATAGCCACCAGAGCACCCTGTTATGGGGAGCAGGCACCCTTGGATAATGCCCCAGGCATAGATCAAGCACCCCTCTCCTCTTTTCCCTTCTCTGTCTAGTCTGAATGCTGCATATCCTTGTAAGGAAATTGCTTTTTCCTTAATTTTTGGAGTTAGCCAGGTTTCAGTGAGGCAGATAATGTCCAGATTGTGCATATGTGTCCACACTTGAAACTGTACCCACTTTGCTATTAGGCTTCCAATGTTCATGGAGGCTATCTTAAGCCCCTCGTGTTTTAGTCCTCTGTTAGACTGGGAGTTAAGTGGCTTGGGATTGGGATGCACATTCCCTGACAATAATAGTAGGATTAGTATTGCTTTTTTTCTTGTGAAGCTAATATTAATCTTGGTCTTGACCTGTTTACAGTACTAATTGAGTGATTTTGGCATCTGTGATTTAATAGTGAGAGTCTGAAGAGTGGTGGTTGCAATATGGCCAACCCCTTTTGTGTATAGTGTGTCTATTGTTAGGGGTGGAGTGCGAGAGGTGTAATTACTCTGCATGTACAGGTGCATCCCTTTTGGAACCCTGAGTGCATCATTTTGCATTATAGTAGCATAAGTATCATTATGAGCTTTAATAGCATCCTTTGGTCCCTGAATGCCCTCTGTGGGTAGATAAACTGAGGGAGAAATACCTACTAGAAGCAAGATGTGCACCATTATAGTTGGAGTCAATATGTTGCCGCTGGGTGAGGTGAATAGACTAAGAAGTTGCTGTAACTCCTTGCTGGCAGCTTTCAACAATTACTGTGCTATTTCCTGGAATATATAGATGCCTATCAGGTACTATAATTGTAGGATATTGAGAGAACTCCTACTACCTGTAACAGGCTTTAAGATCATACTCAAAATCAGCTACAAGCTGACAGCACTAAAACTGAGTGGAGTTATCTATTTTAGCTGAGCTTTAGGTCAGCTGGGGAGAGATTGTACTTCTGTGCCTGTTCACCACATGAAGTTTGTTACAGCTTTCCTGATTAATAAGGCTTAGCTGAGTTACCACTGTAAAGAGACCAGGCACCCTCTGTTGGTGTTTTCCTATAAGCTGTGATTGGGAAAGTGGGGACTTAGTCACATGACCATCACAGACTATAAAAGCAAGATCAGCAAAGGGTGGAAGGGGAGCTGATGTGAAGCGGCGGTGGGGAATTCAGTAATTAATTGTCTATCAGTTAATTCATTACTTAAACAGCTCTAATACATCTGCTGTTAAAAAATGTCAGGTTTGGCTGGCTTAATGCAGGATTTCTGAAGGCAGGAGAGAAAAAGAGGCACCAAGATTCAAATCTTGTGCCGGCCTGGTAGCAGTGACGGTTGAGGTGCTGGATGCCACACCTCATGCCAAGCCAGTGACCTGGGTTTTGGAGCAGACTTGGGCTGCCCAGGCTCAGCAGGGGAGGGAGGGGATTGAGCATCTGGAAGATGGCTCCCCCCTCCCTGGGGTGGGTAGTGCAGCTGCATAACTCTCCAGTGATCCCTGATGGAGATTGGGAGCACTACAATAATATGGTGCCACAATGAGGGTTGGAGCAGTGGCAGATGTCAGCACATTAGTGCGCAGACATCATTGCACATCCATGCTCCAGGGGGAAACACAAACAGAAAAACTCTGTGGGAGATTGGGAGGTGACGGAGGCTCCAGGGGCCACAGTCCACATCTAGTGGCTGGACCAACCTTCCAGCAGGCTCTCCTGAGCCTCTCAACCTGACCCAGAGACTGACCCACTAATGGCAGACAGGCCGCCAGGTAGGTGAGGCATGCCTTCCCCTGGGGGTGATCTGGGGGCTGGAATGTTCCTTGGGTTTGGGAGAGGGTGCTCAGCAATTGTGCTCCCTGGAGGAAAGAGGTTTCAGGCAGAGTGGAGGCTGTGGTCGAGAGGGCACTCCTGAGAGATGTCTGATCATCTGGCGCATAAATAGACTCTACAAAAAAAAAGATCTTATGACTGGTGCCGAACAACAGTCAGTGTACCTGCAGCAGTCTGCAGCTCCACAGGGGTGCAAGTCAGCCTAGAGAGCCTGCGGCTCTGGGCAGCCCTGTTCAGGACTTTTGATGCTGCCACAGGAGCCTGGGGGAGAGAAATGTTAATGGAAGTTTAGGAATTTAAGCAGAGAGAAACAACCAGAGATTTAAGTGGGGGAGGGCTAAGAAATTAAAATTACCAGCGATCACGATCTGTCATGGTCTGGGGGGAGGAGAAAGCCCTCCAGAGAACAGTAGAGAGCTGTGGGCAAATGGGAGCCCTTACAGTTGCCAATAACAAGAAATTAAGTAACATAATTCACAGAAATCAACTAGCAACTTTCTATTACAGCGCATATGGAAATTAGTGTTTGTTAATTGGCAACTGTGGTTTGTTTATTGTATTATTTAAAGTACTCAGACTCTAAAAATTAAAGGTTGGGATTGTTTAGTATTTCAGTACACTTATACCCTGGAATTTTAATATATAGAACATTTTTGCTAGCACAGTTGGATTATTTTATCAACTGTCTAAACCAAACCTAAAAGGAGATTTACAAAAATACAAAATTAAAACTGATTAGGATCTGTAGAGTCCAGGAGCAAGATTTTGTCAAGATCCTGGGTTCAGATATGTGTTATGTCTCCTGTGTGTGACCCTCACCTGCTAAGCTGATGGGACAGGTTGAGGGCATACTCTATTACCCCTTTTGACTCCTGCCTGGTTTCTGGAATGCATCTAACCCAGATGCTCCTTCCTTAAAAGGCTGCCACTGTGGGCTTTGTTTTTATTCCAAATACATGTCTGGGTGCATGTTTTTAACATGATTTATGACTACATATATGGACAGCAGTGGTAAACACAAAGGTTCCTGGCGGACTACAAGAGGCCCACAATCCAGTACTGTTTCATGGGTGCTATAAAGGAATTATTTTTCGTGACACCACCAATAAACTACACAACTTTATAAGGCAGGAATCCAATTGCTTTCAAGTATATATAAATCTGGGAACACACACAGTGAGAATAACCTGAATCAGTTCCATAGGAGTTCTGCCTTGTTAGCAAAGGGCTGCTTACTCCTGCAGCACTGGTAAACTGATCTTTCATAAAATATTGTTGCCAAACAATCCAGGCATTATGAAAGACAAATGGTTCCTTTGGGACCTGCTTCTCCTGAAGCTACTAAACAAATGAGCCTTCCCCCTTGTGCACTTGACACAACTTATCATCACGAGGGCTTGAAAGTCATAGATGTCAACACTGCAGCCATAACTTTACAGAGAAAATTATAAAAATGAACTCACTTTGCCTGGGTAATCCAGGGACTTTGTGCTAAATCAGATTTGTGGATTGGTTTCATCCATTCACATCAGAAATGATTAAACTATGATGGTGGAAGGAGCAGAAACATAGCTGTGAGCAAAGTTTTCATTTCAGTAACCAAATGAGGGCCTGTTGTAGGTAATTCAAGTTAGCCAAAGCTATGAACACGAATTGTCAGGGCTGTATCACCATGCAGTTGTGCAAAGGCTTAAGACTTCACAATGATTACAGGGGAAAGACAATATGAAAACATCTGTTTTTCTCCCAGTTGGCTCATTTTTGGATTCTGTATAACAAAAGTCTTGTTTACAATGTTGTTAGCCAAGTTAGGAGGCCGGTTTAGTGGCACCCTTGTACAGTTTGTCGACTCGTAGCCCTTTTTGGATCCTGTTAACGTGGCTTCCTTACCATTGTTTTTTATTTGAATTACTGTAGACTGCTGTGACCTATGTTCTGACCTTTTACTAGTCTGTTCATTGCTATCTGGGAAAGCTGAATACACAAGGAGAATAAAGCATGGAACCTACAGTGTAGGTTACAGTACATTGTTACTCCTAAGATTTGGGTTTGTGTTTTTTTTTTTCAAAGTCATCAATGCACTGGAAACTTGCATTGTATAATATATGCAATAAGGCACAACTGGGAGTTGGTTGTACTGGGATAAATGCACATCTAGTGGCACAGTAAAGCATGAGGCTGTTGGCTTCATTTATGCCAGCCCATCCACATACTCTGGAGTGTCTTATTGCACTGTTAAAAGGGTGTGAAATAAAATTATGAAAGTTTAAAAATAAATGCGTTATAAAATGTTTGTAAAACTGTTGTAAAATAAGCATTCCACAACGGGTCACCACCACTAGGCATGCTGTTTATGTTACTTCGGTTATTGGCCTTGGGCCTGATTCACAAAATGTCCAGGAATGCCACAAGCTCTGGGTGTACTGAACATAAGATGCCTGGGGCTTGCAGCGTTCCCCAGCTCACAATCGGGATTCTCGATCCAATGCACCGAGTGCTGCAAGTTAGACCAGCTTTTTCCGATCTAACTTGTGGCAACCTTGGGTACCCTTGTTACGGGGCCTGTGCCACATATTTGGCACAAGCTGCTGTAAATTAGGAAAATTGTCAAAAATGTGCCCAATCTTCCTGGATCTGGGGCAGTTTGTGACAAAGTAGTTGGTGCAACTGCACCAAAAAAAGTGTTCATTCACGTTCATGAATCGAGCCCATTGTTGAAAGACAATTTAAATATTTCTTTGAAAATTTCTCCTTAGCTTCCCTTTTAGTCAGCCTATATTAGGCTATGGGGGCCCCATCAGAATGAAGACTGCTTGATCAAAAAACAACAACAACAAAAAAATATGGATGATGCAGTGCACAGCTGCAGTTATAAAACTAAATGTGGATTCTGTGACCACAGAGGGAATTCACTGAGTGGAGGGGCAGCTTTGTTGTGACATTTTGTGAGGTACTTAAGTGGGTTTGTTTCTGAGTATAGTGGACTTTTATTCTATATAATAAATTTGAATGGTTACTGTTAGTTTTCATCACAGTTGTGTATGCGGGTAATGGGCATAAAGAGAAATAACTGCTAACCACTTCTATGGGGGAAGTACCATCCAAGTATTATATATATGTATACACACACACACATATACAACTTACATGGATCCATGTAGCTTTAAATAAATGTATAATTTTTATAGTTAGGTACCCAAGTGAGAAACAAACATTTTTATTTCACTTGTATACACTATTTCCATTTATTCTGAGATTGGATACGTCACACTACCATTAGCTGTCAATCAATTTGTTTGACAATCCATGCACACCAATGCCCTACTCAATTCATTTTCAGTGTCAGCCAGTCACCATCCTCATTCAAAATACAGTGCTGCAGCCATGTTCTTTCACTTCTCTGTTTCTAGATGGTTAGCATTTATTTTCCATTCTGTTCTTTTTAATTCTCCTGTCCACGTATAAAGCAGTTGTAACCTTGCTTTAACTCACGCTATTTGTTGTTATATTATACAAGTGGAGGCAGTATGGCGCAGTGGGTTAAGGCTGTGAGCTGCAAATATGGAGACCTGGGTTTGAATCCCACAGCCCCCTAGGTGCATACTGTGTGACCCTGAGCAAGTCACTTAACTTCCTTGTGCTCCCAGGTTGCACCTGCAAACAAGCTTTCAGCATAGTGTATCTCACCTGGTAAAATAATTGGTAAAAAAAAAAAAATACAAGCACAGTTGCAGCTGTATATTAGTGTTAAGTAGGCACTTTCATGTTAACCCCCTATTTTTGCACCTTAATAGCATACCCATCATTCAAGTGATCCAATACAAATTGGCATGTATGGAGTTGATATCAGGATGTCTCAATCCTGTAAATTTTTTAATAATTGATTTAGTTGGTGTGAAGTTCGAAAAGGTTTTAAATACATAAATTTACCAAAATTAAGACAGTTTTCTTGCTTATAAATGAATCACAAAATGGTTGGGATTTGTAATCTGAAACTTGCAGGTTTGCTAGGGTTTGGTCCAAGTGTGAATCTTTGCTAATTAGTTTTTTTGTAACCATTACCATTTTAACTTATTATCAAAAATGTGTTATGGTCACCCCACATTTTGACAGCATATAGGATTGAAGATCTTACATTTGCATTTAATGCAGTAAGTGCTCCCTTAATTAAGGTACCTCCATATCTGTAATTAAATAATTTGCATGCTGCAGTTGCTTTATCCATTTTTAGCATCATCATGTCAATGTGATACTTAAATGTGCCAGATGAGTGGAATCTCACTCCCAAATAATCAGAATAATTTGTCGTTTCTAGCAAATTGGATTCAATAAATACTTCACGTATATTTTTTTTATAACCAGAAATTAACATTTTTGTTTTTGCTGTATTAATTTTAAAATAATTTTGGTTTACAAAGTTCCTGAAATGTATTCAATTGCCATTGTAATCCTAGCACAGCTGTGTTGTAGATATTAGGACTATATCATCGGCATATGCTAAATGCCCTATTGCAGTGTCCGCTACTTTAGGTGTATGGAAGTCATTGTTTAGTTAGACCAAAACAGTATTAATAAACATGCTAAAGTAGGGGCAAGAATACATTACTGCCTAACTCCCCTATTAGTAACTGTTTGCTTTGTTAGATGCCAAAATTAGTCAAATTGTGTTTGTAACCAAGTTGTGCAGTATAGTTTAATTAAGATTACCAATAAATAAGGATGAATACCAGTGGAACAAAGGTGTTGCTAAATAATTTTTATGCTAACACTGTCAAAAGCCACCTAGAAATCCATGAAGAAGCAATACGAGGGTGAACCTCTGACATTTATTTACTTGCTTATATATAATGTGCAATAATATGAAATAGCGGTGGATGGTGGGCTTACCCTCTCTAAAAGTATTTTGAGATTCCATCAACAAATCAGATTATGTAATCCAGGATTTTAATTTTTTTAAGATAACCATTGAAAAAGGTTTCTGTGAAGTATCTAGGAGACTGATGGGACAATGCATACTCAGATCAAATGGTGGACCTTTTTGTAAATAGGATATACTATATTTTCCAACAAAGTGTGGGGTATATGATGTGTTTGTTGTATGCTGTTAATAAGAAATGGGAAGATAGGTAACCACCAATCAATAACACTTTTGTAGATATATGTAACTATCCTATCAGGGCCTGGGGCTTTTCCAAATTGTGTTTCTTGAACCACCTTTCTAATATAATTTGAAGTTATCACCCAAAAGTATTGCCTTGTAAAAAAGTTTTATTAACAATTGCATCTTTAACTAAATCAACTCCCATTGCTTTGTTCTCTCCATCACTATGGAACAGGTTTGCATAATGCCTTCACATTTTTCTGGTGATATATATAAGCCTCTGTTTCATTAGAATACTTATTATGACCCTTTGACACCAAGGTACAAAATGCCTTGGTCTCATTTTTGCCTACTGTATCTTTTAATTCCCTGCATTTATTTTGGTGATACAGAAATTTTTCTTACACTATTACTTGCTTCTAATTGTTTCTTTCTTTTGTGGAGTACACTTAGGCATGGGGCTAGTTACTGCCCATCTAAGGACCCTCACAGCAAAGTAGTCTCGTGTTACATGTAACTGGCTATAGGAGGGGCTCTCCAGAAGACTCCACAGGCTGGCTGTTAGCAGTCAGTCAGAGGCTATGCCTCATGGGGTGCAGATGTGACCTGCTGGGAATAAAGCCTTTCCTACTTTTATTTTGTGCATCTGCCTCAGTTATTTGCACAGTCAAGATAGCAGTGAAAGATGGGGATGGCAGACGTTAGAAGGTAAGGGTCCTAGTGGCAGACCAACACCAAAATGCCACACATGGTGGAGAATGCAGCCCTTCTCCTGCCCTTTATCTCACCTGAACCACAGCCCTGGATGCAGAAACCAAGAAATTAACACTGTTGTCTGAGCCCTCCTGCCATGCTAAAGACTGTACTGAACTCCTCAATGTGCTGTAAATTGACAAACCTGTCACTGCTTTACTACGGGGCAGCACAAAAAGAGTGCACCCCCAGCAGGTCTCTTCTAGTGACAGTACTCATTTTAACTGCTCCATCTTAACAGGCAAGAGCTACTGCTTGTTCTTTAACTCTTAAACCAGAGCTATATCCTTCCTTCCTGAACTAGACACATGGCTTTCTGTTGTGTTAACTTGCTGTGCCTTCCAATACACAGACTCACAGCTCTGTCTGAAGAATGGCAACAGACATTTGTTTTGCCAACTCTGAAGAAAGTATCCCAGGCTTCTAACATTGATGGGAGCAATACATCTCTCCCCCCAATACTTTAGATAGCCTGGGAGCCACTCAACCAAAGCAAAACCCACCATTTATCTTTTAAACAGACTACAGATTCGCCATCTTGCATTTTTCTGCTGCTCTGAGATAAGCCACCTACTTACAACGTCAAAACAGAAAGCAACCTTTACGCCCTGTTGGCAGCCATATTGGGAATGGAAAACTAGACAAGAAGTCTATGCTACAGGTCCAGTGGTCATCTTTGTGAGGGGCACCACTATCTGCAATTGGGACTATGCTCCATATACTTCAGTAGCAGCCATCTTTGTGCAGAGCAATCCAAACTGAAATTAAGGGACACTGCAAGTAATCCCTGGAATTGTTAAGAAATCTTTATTTCAGTTACAGCTGACATGGACTTACATCAGAAATTGCTTGTAAAACAAACAAACAAACAAAAAAACCTCACTGCATGAACTCTGCTAATATATAATTGTATTTTTGTGTACAACACTCTTTTTTTTTTGCAACACTCCATCTACTCCACTTTGTCCTGTCTCCCGCATGATGACAAGGCCATCTCATTCTTACAATCTTCGTTCTGGCAATTGAGTCACTTCCCCAACCACAATGTCAATAGAACATAGCACTATCATTACAGAACAGCCAGGAAGTCAACCTTTGCCCACTGCTACACCCAAAGTGCATGGCCAAGGACAGCCATCCAGGGTGACCTAGCATATATAAGCACTGCACTATCTCTCCACAGTCCACCGTCCATACCAGCCCACAACCAATACCCTTCTCAGCCTTGCCTCATGAAGACACAGTAGCCTGGCTCCAAGAATTCCAAGCCTGGGTTGCCTTTAATGGCTGGACTGATCTGCAGCATATTTCCAATGCGTTGAGCTTACTCCTGAGAGGGATCACCATTACATGGTTTGACACACTATCCGAGGAAGTTAAAGGGTATAGTACCATTCTATACACAACTTTTGAAGAACATTTTGTCAATGCACATACACCAGGTTTGTAAGAACAACTGTGGAAGTGCACCATGCACCCCTCAGAATCTTTAGAAACCTTCATAGTGGACATCGCATCACTCTGCAAACACCTGCAGAAATCAGAAAAAGACCAAATTACAACCTTTGTCTGAGGTCTTCTCCCACAACTTCGACTTTATGTAATACAACAGAAGCCAATAACCTGGATGGACACAATCTAAGTTGCATGACTGGCATAGCAATCCATATCAATGTTCCAGGCTACTACTGTGCAAGGACCTCAACCTTCACACATAGCTGCACTTACAATCTGTGTCCAGCAACAAGCCATGATACGTAAACTAATTACCACTGCCAATAATTTGCAGCTGAGCCCTCCTTCTTCCTCTACTTCTTCTGTTAATGCCCTGCAACCTGTTCGACAGTGACCTGATCAACCTCACTCTCCTTGTGAACCATTCACCTGCCAGTGGTGTGGATTCTAGGGACACACAGCTGCAGTTTGCAGAAAACTACGGTCTCACTACAGCAACAACGGGAACCAAAGATGGCCATCACAGCAGCAACAGCATGCTGGATGCAGCCACCCTCAGAAACAGGAAAACTACCACTGTCCATTGAATTAGGGGCTTTTGTTAGGCAGGGGACACCTTAAATCACTGCCCCTCCAACTGTCACAATGCACACCAGCACCAAATTCCAACTAACACCTCACCTCCAGGAGCCAATGTGCCTGTCATCAGATCTCTGCTTCTTGCCCACTATGTACTGGTGACTACTGGAGACTGGTTCACTCATGCCTTGATTGACACTGGTGCACAAATCTCAGTTGTCAATACTAACGTTCTGAGCAATAGAGCTCTTCGCCTGTCACCTCATATTTCCCCAGCTGCCATAAAGTACATTATCACAGCAAATGCTGCCAGAGCACCTATTGCAGGCATTGTCCATCTCAAACTGTTGTTTCAGCTCTCAACAATCTATTGTCAAATTCTACCTAGTACCTGACCTAGAACCATCAGTGATTCTTGGCCTGGACTTCCTCAAATCCCACAAAGCCCTCCTAGATTTTGCATGTAACAAACTCTCATTGGACCTTCACAGGTAACTTGCAGCTGTAAACACAGTCACTGTGTCCCCTCACACAGAGACTGTTTTGATTGCCAGGATTAGAGGTGAACCATTCCCTCAAGGTGTTTTAGGCATTGCCATGGGATCTCTCGCCTAGCATTTTTCAGGACTTCTCCTGGGAAACACCTTGACAGCTGTGAACGAAGGACAAGTATTTCAAAAATGCTGCAACTTTATGGATGAGCCAATCATCATTTCCAAGGGCATCTATGCTGGGAAGTTTGTCTGTTTGTCTACTGGAACCAACTTCACCCCATGCAAGAACCTCAGCTTGGTTCCTGTAACTCTACTCCTACCACCACTAGCACCACTACTTCAGTTTCACAATTGTTATCTCTTAGCTAGCAACTGTCCTCTTCTAAACTTCCAGCATCTCCAACAGAAAAACAACAGCTTCTACATGTGCTGGAGGAATACACAGATGTCTTTGTTGGTACAGATATCAAACTTGGATGTTGTGATATTCTAACACACTATTGAGGTGCAACCTAGTCAGAAGTCTATCTGCCAATGACGCTACAAGGTGGGCCATAAACACAAACAAATCCTAGAGGACATGGTCAAAGACATGCTTGAAAAAAACATAATTGAGGAATCTACCAGCCATTGGGTGCACTGTGTCTGCTGGTGATAAAGAAAGACAAAGGGTATCGCTCTGTGGTGGACCACAGAAAGCTCAATGCCTGCACAGTGCTGGATGGTCATCCTTTACCTACAACTGAGGATGGCTTAGAAAGCCTTGGTGTGGCCAGCTCAGCCTACTTCACCACTTTGGAGCTTCAAAGTGGGTTTTATCAAGTTTTCATTGATCCATTTTGGTGCTGTCACCTTGGACTTTTTCAATTCAAATGACTACCCATGGGACTTTGGAACAGTCTGGCTACCTTCCAGCATGTTATGGAAGCTGTACTACATGTGTTGTCTTGGAAATCTTACCTAGTCTACCTAGATGATGTTATTGTCTTCAACAAAACTTTTCCAGAGTACCTCCAACACCTCAAAGAAGTGTTTGAATGCCTCTGACAAGCTAACCTCACACTTTACCCAGAGAAATGTTGTTTTGCACAACATCAAATTCATTACCTGGGACATGTTGTTAGCTCTCAAGGCATCTCTTCAGATCCGGACAAGCTCTCAGCAGTCAAAGACTACCCAGAACTGGAAAATCTCAAAGATCTTAGAGCTTTCTTAGGCCTGTCTGGATATTACAGAGAGTTCATCAGTTACTATGCAAGGATTGCGACTCCCCTATACGAACTCACCATAAAGGGATATGAATATACATGGGCTTCCAAATGCCAAGAGGCCTTTGATACCTTAAAATACAAACTGATCTCTGCTCCAGTACTGGCCTACCCAAGGTTCAACCAGCCCTTCAAACTCTACACAGATGCCAGCTCTTTTGCCATGGGCACTGTGTTGTGCCAAGTTCAAGACAGAACCGAACGAGTTGTTTCCTACACTAGCACTCTCTTTCCTCAGCTGAACACAATTAATGCATCACTGAAAAAAAAATGTCTAGCCATGGTATTTGCTGTCAAGAAATTTGACAGTTACCTTCGCTACTCCTCACTCACACTATCATTGATCACTCTGCCCTTAAATTGTTGTTTGAAATGAAGGACCCAGTAGGAAAGTTTGCCCAAATGGATTGCAGTGCTTCAGTCCTACAACTTTGAAATTTGGTACAGACCAGGTCAAGTTCACGCCAATGCTGATGGAATGAGTCAACAACAGTATCTTACCAAATCACCCTAAATAGATAAGGAATCTTCTTTAGAAGCTCTTTCTTTCCACGTCACAGATGTGCTTCCTGTGGACACTCCTGCAGCACCTCATGTTGCTTTGCTGGTCCCTGATGCTTCTTCAGGAAGCCACACCAACCATCAATTACTGCAATCGGACGAAGAGCTCATTACCTCCTCTGCATCTGCTCGCTTCCTTGCAAATGTTAAATTGCAACAAAGAGCAGACCATCATTTCACTGACATAATCACCTACTTAGAGTCAGGAAATCTTCCGCAACAAATGCAAGATCGCCAATATGTTCTCTTTTTAGCTTCACAGTACTTCCTCAGTGATGGAGTGCGTTTCCATATCTGGACCAAGGAAGGTGAGGGCCATCACACGTACCGAACTCAAGTACAGTTAGTTGTGCCAGCCTCTCTAGTCAACAAGGTTCTTTTCTCCACGCATGCCTCTCCACTTTCTGAAGGTCATATGGGGATTCACAGAACTCTCAAAAACATAAGGCTCCACTTCTTCTGACCTCACATGAACAAGGACATGAACAAGGACATTGCCCAATTTGTTAAGTCCTGCCAGCCCTGCTCCTAGGGAAAGCCTCCTGCCAAACCAACAAAGGCACGCCTCATTCCAATGCCTCTAGCCACAGAACCCTTCCAAATAGCCAGTACAGGCATTCTTGGACCTTTACCAACATGCACTGACTCTAGCAACAAATACATTCTTGTTTTTGTGGACTACCTCACCAAATACCTTGAACTAATTCACCTAAAAGATAGCAAAACTGCTACTGTAGTAGATGCCTGCCTCAATACAATCTTCTGTCATCATGGTACCCTCTCATACCTGCATTCAGACAGGGGCACCAACTATCTTTCAACAATTGTTAGAGAGACTTGCAAACTCCTCAACATAACAAAGACTTATAACAAGCTAACACCCGCAATGCAATGGACAAAGCAAAAGAATGATGTCTATCATCCTAAGTATGCTCTCTAAGAACCTGGATGAAACTCATGACACTTGGGACTATTTTGTTCCCTTTCTTCAGTTTGCTTACAATACAAGCCCTTGTGTTAGTAGTACACTCCATTCTTCTTGGTCCATGGATGCCATCCCAGAACTCCATTGTACATCGATCTTTCATTGCTTGAAGTTCTAAAATCAGTTTCTTTATACCGCATCCCTGTACTTGAACAACTTGAGCTTGCCAGACATGTTGCAATAACCACACTGGGACAAAGAAAATCAGCTATGCAGAAAATATCAGCAGCCAACCCTCATGAACCATCATTTTCTGTGGGGGACACTGTCTACTTGTACAAACCTGTCTTAGTTCCAGGCACCACAAGGAAATTGCTCTGCTCTTGGACTGGTCCTTTCTACATTGTGGAAAAGCTTCCTCTGGATCATGTCCACCTACAATGTAAGGAAGATGGGAAGCTTGTGCATAACAAAGTCCACATCGACCATCTGAAGCATGGGTGCCACAGTAACGCCCTCCCAGATGATACCACTCTCACCCAGTAATGAAACTGCACTTCAGCCTGCTCTCCTTTCCGACTCAGAAATTCCTTCTGACAACTCGCAACCACTTCACTCAGAACCTCCCAGCTTTCTGAAGCCAGATCTTCCTGCACCTGACTTTAACACAGATGTGCTTCCTGGGACTTCTCATCCTTCCCCCCTCTCAAGACTGTCTTGTACACACCCTTGTGTACTAGATCGAAACAATTCTCTGCAATAAATTTGTGAATGGATCCTGGACTTATAGAGTCAAATGGTGTGATTTTTACAGTACTCAGAACTCTTGGGTTGCTTTTGCAGTCCTTACCCCATCCTGTCAAGATCTGATTCAAGCAACTCATAACTCCATCTCTACCAATCAGAAAAGTTGATGCAAGTCTTGAACCTTTGTGCCACCAGGACTCAACCTTTATTGTAACTCATGATTCTGATGCTTATTGTATTCCTCACTGTCTTCATCTGATTGTTCTTTTGCAGGAAATGTCCTCATGTGCGTGCTTCTCTGCATGAATGTCTTGCTAATGGTTTATGACCCTGCATAGAAACATAGAAATATAGAATTTGACGGCAGATAAGAACCGCTTGGCCCACCCAGTCTGCCCATTTCCCTACCTAATGGATAAGCTGCAGATCCTAGTTAACAAGCAGCCTACTTCTTCCTACCTCCACCCCATAGAACTGTCTTACACCTGTCCCATGCATTCTTGAATTCCACCTCTGTTTTTGACTCCACAACCTCCTCAGGAAGGCTGTTCCATGCATTCACAGTCCTCTCTGTGAAAAAATACTTCCTCACATTACCTCTGAGCTGTCCCCCTCTAGCTTCAAATTGTGTCCCCTTGTTCTTGCACACCTCCTTTTCTGAAAGTTGCTACCCTCTTGGACTTTGTTGATTACCCATAGGCTGGCTGTTAGCATACACTGCATTAACTCTTTTTCTCCACAGGACTGTTTTTCTTAAATGGACTTCCATGTTGTTCACATGTTGTAACATTTTATTACAAGCTGAAATGCTTGCTAGTTCTCAACTGTTTTTTTATGTTATATTACTGCTTGTTCGAGTGGTACTCACTTTCACAACCCCAGCGTTGAGGTTGAGTACACTTAGGCATGGGGCTAATTGCTGCCCCTCTAAGGACCCTCACAGCAAAGTAGTCTCATGTTACATGTAACTGGGTGTAGGAGGAGCTCTCTAGAAGACTCCACAGGCTGGCTGTTAGCAGTCAGTCAGAGGCTATGCCTCATGGTGTGCAGTTGTGACCTGCTGGCAATAAAGCCTTTTCTACTTTTATTTTGTGTGTCTACCTCAGTTATTCACATGGTCAGGATAGCAGTGAGAGATGGGGAAGGCAGACCTTAGAAGGGTAAGGGTCCCAGTGGTAGATCAACACCAAAATGCCACACTTTATTTAAAGTTAAATAGGGAATAATGGATAGACAACTGTGTGTTATGGATTTTGTTTATACACCCAAAGTGTGTGATGACCCATAAACCTTGAGAGCAAAGCTCAAGAGGTTTATGAGGTCATCGCGCACCAAGGGTGTGTAAAAAAAATTCATGAACACATAGTTGCCTATCCTTTATTTTTACTGGTGCAGGGAGTTCTGTCATATACACACACACACACACACACACACACACACACACACACACACACTCTCCCTTTCAAAAGCCATTCCCTCTTCAAGTGTTGAACCACGCTTAAGTCACAGTGTAAAAAGGCAAGCATAGTGCTTCTGGTGATTGCGCGCTGGATCAGACTTTCAGTTTCCCAAACCCAACGCACAGCAGGATCAACCAGATACATTTTAATAATTTGAAAGGCAGGATCAACCAGATAAATTCTGAAAAAATAAATAAGATGAAGACACTTACAATAAGGGAAGGGAAACTGTCTGTTGCTGCAGCGGTTTATCGTTAAGTGACAAATGGAGCTGCCATGTTTGTTGTACAGTTCAACCTGCCCTCTCACAGAATATGAGTTAATGAGGCAGTGCAATGATTTTGACTGATGGGAAAGTTAAAGCAAAATGCCGTAATAACCGAGTCACCCAGTTATTACGGCGTTTGAAATACAGGTCCAGTCTGTGTATTAAAGAGGGTCACCAGTAATTATATTTTCTTTAGTTCTGTTTGAGTTTACTTTCCTTAATAAGTGTTATAAACTACTTATTTATTTCCTGCACTGAGTACTAAGCTAGGAGTTAGTGCTATTTTTTAAAGTGGTGTCAGGTAAATACAGTGCAGGAATAACAGCATGGAAAAAACAGAGAGGCAATGCCAGTGCCAGGGAAAACAACACATGGTACAGGACAGCGTGGGTCATCTGAGTGCTGTATCTCACTTCTGCTGCTGTCCCACTATATGTATGGTGTGGAGTGTGTTTATATTTGTGTGTGGGCATGTGGCGTTATATCTGGCAAGGTATGACAGCACGATGTAAAAGCACCGATAGCAACAATGAAAAATTAAAAAGAGCAACGAGGCACTCTCACAGTCACATACAAGAAAAAATACCAACACACACTCAAATACACATTGACAGACAAAATGTGCCCAAATGCGAGCCACAGTGTAAACATTCCCCAGCTCCACAAACCATAGTCCTACAACTACACCTGTTACTGAATGTCATAGGATATACCTCACAAATATTAATACTGTGATCCACTGCCATACTCAGTAACAATGACTCACACTTACTTCTGCTTTGTGTCTGTGTTGCTATATTTTTCTGTATGTGGCTGTCAGACTAGCTGCTTGCTCTTATTTTTTTCTCGTTGATTCTGTCACTGTTTTTACCTCGCGCTGTCATGTACACTCACTGTTATAGTTCTCACTATTTTCCCCGTGCTATTTTGCTTGGCAGTATTGTGCTGGCGCTATTATCACTATAGTACCTTTTAAAGTTACTGGAGTATGAACATGGAACAATGATTTGATTAAGGTTACCATATGCGTCACATAATTTATGTTCATTTTCAGCATTTAACAATCCATTTCTACTTATATCAATTTGAGGGGAAATGAGGATATGTGAAGGTCTTGAATTTTATCACTAATCTACTTTATTCATTTTTGATTTGTAGTTCTATACTATATTAGCTGCTTCAGGATTTACTTCAGATTTTTCTGATCTATTATTACTATTAGAGGTAGATGCTCAGATTCTGGTTGGTTTTATATTTCTAAGTCTTGAATAATTTTTTTTTTCATTTCATTTCACTTATTTAAAGGTTATAACCATTGAACATAGCTCGTTTACAGTGGTGACCTGTGCAAAACAATTGTCAAACATACAACACAAACAAACAATATATTACAAAAGTTACATGTTAAAAAGTTACACACATAATCAAACATGTATATGACAGCTGTACAGTACAAAAGCATCCTCCCTGTACCAATATGGAATTCAAGAACCAGTATTTCAAAGCTGCAACTGATGGAGGGTTTTGAACCCAGTAATTTAAATTCAGGTGGGCACTGGTTCCACAAAGCAGGTACAAACTGACTAAAAAAGTATGTGGATCTTTTAGTTTTTGTTCTTGGAACCACCATTTCTCGTAAATTCAAATTCTTCATAGAGGGGTTAATACTCCTGTGAGATAATCTATTTCTCAGATAATCTGATACAAGGCCCATGACACTTTTGTAAGCTAACAGGAGTTTGTGTAACTTCCTTATGTTAGACGGGAAAATCCACCCTAACTTGGAATAGAGGTTAAATGATGAGTGTCCCTGGGGCACCTGATGATCAGTCTAGCAAGGTGGTTATACAGGACATCACGCTTGTGTAACCCATCATTTGAGACATAGTTGTATAAGACATCTGTGAAATCAAACAATGGGAAAACCTGAACCTGGACAATTATTTTTAATTGCTTCTGTATCCAGACAGTTTTGGCTCCTATACAATAAGCCAACCCTTCTCCCCACCTGCACAATCAATGTATCCACATGTGTGTTACCTGATCCTGTTGGATTGAGCCAGTATCCCAAATACTTATAGGTGTCTACACATTCTAGTAGGATCACATTTTTGTTCCTTACCAACATTTTTGTACAGTTTCTATGTCAAGAGGCTGAATCAAACAACATAAACTTGATTTTGAAGGAATTAAGTTTTAACTTAGATTTGGTAAAAAAGGCCTGACGCCCATCAGTACTGTGTTGCCATGTATCTTGGATCACCTTTATTGAGGGGCTTGATGTGTAAACCAATGAGTCATCCATGTATAGATGGTACAAAGATTCTCCCACCCTAGCATCCGGACCTCCCATATAAATCTGAAAGAGAAGTGGTCCCTGAACCGAGCCCTGGGGTACACCTCTAGAAACTACCAGTGGGGAAGACTCAAGCCTATTCATAACAGATGTTTGATGTCTCTATCTCAAATATGAACAAAATTAGTTCAGCTCTTCCCTATTTAACCTCACCTCGTATAACCTATGCAGTAGAATTTGGTGGTCAACCATGCTGAAGGTCTTAGAACGTTCAACAAAGATGGCCCCGCTAATTTACCCAGAGTCCATTGCTTTGTTGACATTGTCCATGATCCTCAAAATATATCTTAGACCATTTATGTTTAACCATTGTAAATCTAAGGCTGAATTTCCAGATGGTCCTATAAATGTAAAATTTCATATAGTATCAGCTTTGGTTCTTCTATTTATGAGATACAAGTTAAATTCATTAGTCAAAGTCATTAGATTTCTACCATGTTGATTGACTTCAGTATCTTTTAGTTTACAATCCACTGTTAATCTGTCTGTATTGGATAAGATTGAATGAGTTATAATACCTTCTAGCTCTTTAACTAAACCTGAATTTACAAGGCTTTCTAATCTAGTATTACAATCTATTAATAGAAGAAGGGGTTCAGACATAGGTGCCGGAACAGGGGGGGCCACTAGGGCCATGGCCCTACCACTTTCATAAGTGGCCCTATCACTTTTTGCTATCATGGTAATATATTTAATAGGGGAAAATTTACCCCTTACATCCTTGACCCTACCACTTTTCAAACTGTTCCAGCACCACTGGGTTCAGGATGCTACCAGCACCTGTGCAAGAGTAAGACAAAAATGCGGTAGGGCCCGAAAACCCTGCTGGTGGACCAGGGAGGTCTAGGAGGTGGTGCAGGGAAAGAAGGCAGCCTATAGGCAATTCAAGTGCTCAAGGAGTGAGAGGGATTGAGGGGAGTATGAGTGGATGGCTAGAAGGGCCACTAGGGTGGTGAGGGTGGCTAAGGCAAGGAAGGAGCAGAACCTGGCCATGAAAATTAGGAGAGGGAACAAGGGGTTCTTTAGATACATTGTGGAAAAACAAAGGGTAAAGGGGCAGATTAGCAGGATTAAAACAGGGGAGAGATGGGCACAAGACCTGGGGGAGCAGGCTGAGGTACTAAATGAGTACTTCACCTCAGTTTTCACCAAGGAAAATGGGGGTAGTGCATCATACATGGGAAGAGACAATGATACTGAGGAGGGGAGGACCCTTACCAATTGGCGGGTCTGAGGAGAGGGGGAGGCATCACTGGCAGGAGGGGGGAAGCCTAAGCAGGAAGAAGAGGTAGTGGAAGTGAAAATCACAGCAGAGAGAGTGAAGGAAGCCCTCAGGTCCCTTAAGATGGAGAAAGCACCAGGGCCGGATAAATTACATCCCAGAGTGCTGAAGGAACTTGTGGATGTCCTGGCGAAACCCCTGGCAGAGCTTTTCACCATCTCTCTGAGGACAGGGTGGGTGCCTCAGGACTGGAAGGTGGCATATAGTGCCTATCCACAAGGGGGATCAAGGAAGTGGCAGGGAACTACAGGCCTGTCAGCCTGACATCGGTGGTGAGCAAGGTGATGGAGGGCATTGTCAAGGAGAGGCTGGGGGGACCTGGAAATGTCAGGGTGCCTGGACGATAGACAGCATGGATTGGTCCCAGGGAAATCATGTCAGACAGACCTTGTGGAGTTCTGTGACTGGGCGACGAGTGCCTTGGACCTGGGTAGACCAGTGGACGTCCTCTTTCTAGACTTCAGCAAGGCATTTGACTCTGTTCCTCATGATGACCTGTTGGATAAGCTGGGAGAAATGGGGGTGGGGAACTAGATGATCAGATGGACAGGCAATTGGCTCCAGGACTGGACCCAGAGGGTCGTAGTTGGCGAGATAGTCTCATCCCCAAGGAGGGTCATTAGTGGGGTCCCACAGGGATCAGTTCTTGGGCCCCTTCTGTTCAATGCCTACGTCTCTGACATAAGGACAGGTATCAGGAGTGAGATGAGTCTCTTTGCAGATGACTCAAAAGTTGGGGTGGTGGTGGATGGGGAGGAGGGAAGGGTGGCCCTACGGGAGACTGGGAGGCTCTGGAAAAATGGTCTAGAAAGTGGAAGCTGAGGTTCAATGCAGGGAAAAGCAAGATACTGCACCTGGGGGCCAGAAACTCGGGCCAAGTGTACACCCTGGGGGGGAATGCTACAAGTCTCGATGGCTGAGAGGGACCTGGGGGTGGTGGTGGATGTCAAGATGAACAACTCAGAGACTTGTAGGATGGCAGCAGCCAAGGCCAATGGGATACTGGGATGCATCACTAGGGTGATCACCTCCAGAAGGAGGGAAGTGATACTCCCTTTGTATAACTACTTGGTGAGGCTGCACCTCGAGTACTGCATGCAGTTTTGGAGGCCACACTTAAAGAGGGACATTAAACTCCTGGAGAAGGTCCAGAGGAGGGCAACCAAAATGATTTGGGGCTTGGGGGACAGGACCTATAAGGAGAGGCTCGTAGAGCTAAATATGTACACATAGGAAGAGAGAAGGGACCGGGGGGACATAATAGAGGTCTTCAGGTACATGAAGGGGGTAAATAGGGAGGAGCAGTCAGGGTGCTTTGAAGGGAAGAGGAGGGGCCACTAGAGGGCATGGGTGGAAGCTGGAGGGGGGAAGATTCAGGGGAGAAAGGAGGAGGTGCTACTTCACTGAGAGGGTGGTGGAGCCATGGAATGCACTGCCTATGGGGCTGGTGGAGGCAGAGACTGTGGAGGGGTTCAAGAGGGGGTGGGACAGGTACAGGGGAAGGGTTCTGGAGGCAAAATCCAATGCATCAGGAATATCCAGAACTGGGAAGGGAGAAGCCAGAGAAGGCGAGGGGGGCAGCAAGGTCAGCTTTCAGGGTGGGGGCTGACCAAAATGAGCAGACGTGAAAGACTGTTAGGCCTATTCTGCTGGCATTTTAGTATGTTAGTAGGTAAGAAAGGCATAAGAGTCGAATGTGTTAGTTGTCAATTCTATTTGTTAATTTAGACCAAACTTCTTGGTTATACTTGTCTAAATTTTTGGTAGCGATATAAATATGGGGCAGTATAAGATTACAACTCTACAAGATTTCAATTCTCTACTGGTATCCTTACCCCCAATAGCTCAGCAACACTTGTAGGTTTTTCTGATGCTTCAGCTTAAGGAGATAGTTTTATTGCTATTTATAATCCACCTACTGTACATGTCTTCCCTTTTTATGTTTTTTAACTAGATCAGTTCCCTACCAAATTTCCAGTAATGCTGTAATGTCATGTCGTAGTAACACATTTTTGCATTCAGAATCTGCTAGTTTATATAATAATCCCCCAACACACATTCAAAGATAGAATGCTAATATTATTTATTACAGTTAAAGGATTTTCCTCTCTTACTATTACATGAGGAGATATAGCTCTACCATTATGATTCATATTTAAGTTTTCATGGATGACTAACATTAGACAGTTTGTTGATGTCTTATCAGAATTATCTATGTGTCAATAAAATACTGGATTTGAAAGAGGTAAACATCTGTTTTGACAAGGAATTTTTAATATGTCTGAAAATGAGGCACATTTTCTTCTACTGGTTGCTTAGTACATATCAAAGTTTCTCTATTAGTTAGCATATGTTTGTTTATTTGTGATTTCCATGTCAACTAAAAAAGATTTAATTCACCTAATTTATAGCTGTTTGCTAACATCTGTTCTGCTACCATACTATTCCTAAATCTAATACTTATTTGGGGACTATTGAACAAGTCTTTGTTTATGCATATCCAAGAAATGCTTGTTTTGTCTAATTCTGTTCCTGGAGACATTTCCCTCAGTCTTATATTATGTTGTTTGTCTAACAATTCATTAACATAATTTGGGGGGTCTATTATTATATTCATAGACTGATAGAGTTTCATACGCTTCTACATACTATTAATCCAGCTGTAAGAATTAACAAAAACTGTCATGTGTTTTTTCAGTATCATTTGTATTATGACAGTGAACATAAAGTTCTACAGTGTCTTCAATGTGGAAGCTAAAGGTATGTTTAAGAATTTTGGCCAATTCATATTGTGGATCACTTTTAGTCAGTATGAGGCTCTTCATAGTTATACGTGTATCTTGATCCCTTTTTGCTGCATTTTGGTTTATTTGTTCAACAGAAGGAGCATTTTCAGCTATTTTTTCAACTATTTAATTTCGCGTGAGGCACCCTGGCATGAAGTTGTTTGGTATCTGTCTTAATGTGGGACCCTGTGTTCATACAAACAGAGTGTGCTGCTCATACAGGAAACAAATGGCTCTGTGTGTCCTGGCATGAAGGTGGTTGGTAACACACAGCTTGGAATATGTCAGATTTTATGTTTATTCTATTTTGTGCAGGTACCGTAGGGTGGTGTGCACTTCCTTGTGGGTTTTAAATCATCATGTCCACCCACTCCCCCAAGACTCTAGCCTTGTGAGACAATGGCAAGCTTCAGGCCAGGGGCATGCAGTTACTGTATTAAGAAAGTCATAAATGAAACTTATGAATAATCATGATCTTCTGCTTGTGTAGGGCCTTGTGTGACAAACGATACATATGACCTCCAGCTTTGCACCAGGCCTGCAGGGCCCTGCATGAAGAAAGTTACAACTGATTATGCAGTTCTCATCTGGAGAGCCATAGTTTTCTAGCTCCAAGCACTAGACCTAAGGGTGCCTGAGTTTGGACCTGTAGCTTGTGCTTGGGTCATGAGGCTATGGGCTTGTGAGGGGGAGTATTACAGCTGAAAACCCCAAGGAGCACCCTACCACTGATTTACCAAGACTTCTGAGACCCAAACCCTGTCTTTTTAATTTCCATACTTCATGTGCTTTGCATTCTTTTATCCTAAATTCTGCATGAATATAATTTTTAGCAATATATGTGTGTGTGTGTATATATATATATATATATATATATATATATATATGCAAAAAACTGCGTTAATGCATCATTTAGGGTTAACACACAAAAGTCAGGAAATGAAAAATCTTTAGGATTGCCCTCCCCGGACCACCTATCATCCCAAGACTGACAGCTGATGGGGTGTGTCATTGGGGTTGTGAGGCTAAATGTCACCCCATTCTTATTTACTGTGGCTTGTGAATGTAATTTCAGATGGAGTGGGTTGACATTTAAGCCTCACAACCCCAATGACACACCCCGTCAGCTATCAATCTTGGGATGATGGGTAGGTCCGGGGGGAGGGGCAACCTAAAAGATTTTTCATTTCCTGACTTTTTGTGTGTTAACCCTAAATGATGCATTAACGCAGTTTTTTGCATATATATATATATATATATATACACACACACACACACACACGCACACATATTGCTAAAAATTATATTCATGCAGAATTTAGGATAAAAGAATGCAAAGCACATGAAGTATGGAAATTAAAAAGACAGGGTTTGGGTCTCAGAAGTCTTGGCAAATCAGTGGTAGGGTGCTCCTTGGGGTTTTCAGCTGTAATACCCCTCACAAGCCCATAGCCTCATGACCCAAGCACAAGCTACAGGTCCAAACTCATGCACCTCAGGTCTAGTGCTTGGAGCTAGAAAACTATGGCTTCCAGATGAGGACTGCATAATCAGTTGTAACTTTCTTCATGCAGGGCCCTGCAGGCCTGGTGCAAAGCTGGAGGTCATATGTATCGTTTGTCACACAGGGCCCTACACAAGCAGAAGATCATGATTATTCATAAGTTTAATTTATGACTTTCTTAATACAGTAACTGCATGCCCCTGGCCTGAAGCTTGCCATTGGCTCACAAGGCTAGGGTCTTGGAGGAGTGGGTGGACATGATGATTTAAAACCCACAAGGAAGTGCACACCACCCTACGGTACCTGCACAAAATAGAATAAACATAAAATCTGACATATTCCAAGCTGTGTGTCACCAACCACCTTCATGCCAGGACACACAGAGCCATTTGTTTCCTGTATGAGCAGCACACTCTGTTTGCATGAACACAGGGTCCCACATTAAGACAGATACCAAACAATTTCATGCCAGGGTGCCTCACGCAAAATTAAATAGTTGAACAAATAGCTGAAAATGCTCTTCATCCCAAGATTGATAGCTGACGGGGTGTGTCATTGGGGTTGTGAGGCCTAAATGTCACCCCACCCATCTGAAATTACATTCACAAGCCAGTAACAAGAATGGTGACATTAGCCTCACAACCCCAATGACACACCCCATAAGCTGTCAGTCTTGGGATGATGGGCGGGTCCGTGGGAGGGGCAATCCTAAAGATTTTTCATTTCCTGATTTTTTGTGTTTTAACCCTAAATGATGCATTAACGCAGTCCTTACTTTTTGAGAAAGAATAAAAAAACTAAGAACTTGCGCAAGTTGGTGGGAGTGTGGGCCCTTCAGGCCCTGTGTTCCCACCAACCTACGGAACTTGATGGGAATGCAGGCCCTTCAGGCCCTGCACACCCACCAACCTGTAGAAGGTGGTGGGAGTGTGGGTCCTTCAAGCCCTGCTCTCCCATCAACTTGTAAATGTATGTGTACCATCAACACCCTCCAAATTTCAATGTAAAACACCAAACCGTGTCTGAGATATAACATGTTAAAGTTTGAGATTTTCAGTTGTCAGAGATGCAGAATTCCACATCTGTTAACATTTTACAGGCACAATGACTGAAAACTACATCCATGACACTAGGGGCTGGATATTCAAACTGCGCCCAAAAAGTGCGCAACAGCAGGAGCAAGCGCAAGTCACTTGTGCACATGCACAATAGACGCAATATTCAAACATGGAGCAAGCCAAATTGCGCAACAAGCCAGCGTCGGAATATCGCACAACCTGCGCTATAGCGCAACCAGGAAGGGGAAGCTGAGCAGAGATGATGCGCTATGGTGCAACAAAGGCTGCCCAGCTGAGCAGCCCAGAGGTGCCATAGCACAAGCAGGGAGCCCCCCAGCAGCAGAGCAACTGGAACTGCACAACCAGGGAGGTAGGCAGGGGCCCACCACCCATGCCACAGATGGGCACAGGGACACACTGCAGAACCAACAATGTACCCCCACACCCCAAGCACAGCATAACTGGGGGAGGGATGGAACAGTCATTGGACCATGGGGACAAGCAAACAAAGCACAGCTGGGCCATGGTGCCCCAGCACACCCACCAGCAAGCTGAGACTGCCACACAAGGAGGGCGGACCACCCCATAGCACAGCAGCCCCCATGCACAGCACACCCTGCACCGTGACCCCAAGGCACCCCCCATGAGCAGTGACCACCACTGCAGGAATCCCCATGCATACCACCACCCCCCCACTGCCACACTGCAACCTCGTGTACCACAGAACCATACAAGCCAGACCCACCATGAGCCACAGCAGCCTGCACAGACACCCACAGTGGTGTGTGGAAGCATGCAGCACACTGGATGCAACACAATGCAGGGGCAAACACATACCCATACCCACGGGGACACTAACACAGGGACGCAGTAGTGTGGCAGCCAAGCCCCCAGTGTGGGCCCATGAAAACTGTGCACACACAGTCTGCAGTCCCTCATGGCACAGGGGTGACACCCACCCTGTGCATGAACTGTGGCCCTGTACGCCACCAGCAGATGCCTGGATCACAAGTCACAGATGGTGGTGCACAGCCCCTGCAATACACACAGGCCACAGCATGGAGGTGGGACAGCAACTGCGGAGGCCATAGTATCACCCGAGGCAAACATGCACCACACCATTGACATGAGGCAACACAGCATGGTGATGGTCACAGTGGATGACCTGCAGGGACAGCCACCACTGAGAAGGCAGCAGACCTCACAGGCCACAGACATGCAAGGGTGTCAGCTGCACAGGCCAAGGATGGGTTGACAGGGGCACAATGGACACAGAGCAGGCACCATGGACCACTGCACACAGTAATGCAGTGCACAGGGAACAACACACACACCACAAATACCGACTGATGGCCACTCCCACACCAGAGACACTTCCCCACGCACACACACACACATACCCATGACTGAACCACCCCAGATGCCATGCACACCACTGCAACTGAGCACCTATAGCCAGCTGCAAATCAGAGACCACCACAGTATTCATATCAAAATAACTGTATTCAAAAAATATAACAACAACAACTATTTACAATTATGTACAAACGTGGGATGGAGGGACATGAACAAGGTGGGGGTGGGTAAGGGGCAGGGGTGAACACGTGGGAGAGGGAAGGCGGGGTGTGAGGGTTGGTCAAGGGGGAGGTTGTCTCTCTTCACTGGCGGCCAGCCTGGTCCTCTGCTGCCTGGGGCTGTTGTCTGGGTCGCCTCCTCCTCCTCACGCCATGCTGCTGCAGATCCTGCAGGATGGCAAGGGACTCTTGTGCCACCCGCACAAGGTCCTGGATGGACCGCTGCATTCACAGGAGTATCTGCACACCTAGGACAAGGGATCAGAGTCAATGGGTGTGACTGTCCATCCCCCTGCAGTCCACCCAGTATGCATGGCAGACAGCCATGTGCCACGCTCCTGTGATGGTGTGTGCCCACCCACAGTGACCATGTCCACAAGACATGCCCAACCAGGCAGCAACAGCCATGTGTACCACTGCACACACCCACCGCCCATGTCCAGCACAGCACAACCAAAGTCGTACAGTAACATGGCTATGCGGTAAGCAGGCAGTGCCACAGCCATGTGCCCAGTGCACGCATGGACCACCATTGACACACTCCCAGACATGCAGTGGCACTGGACAGTGCTGACTGTCACATGTCGCTTGCATGGCAGTGGTGTCCATGGATGGTGGCCATGCCCTGCCTCCTACCCTGTCACACAGCATGCAATAGCAATCATGGTGTCATGGCACTCACCCTCATCGGGATGCTGCTGGGCGTTGTGGTTGTTCACCACCACGATCCGGTCCTGCAGCCACCACCTCCGCTGTTGCTCCATATTCCTCCTCCGCCAGGCCACGCCTGTGGAGACAAAAGGAGAGAAACACATCAGTACAAACCCAAAGCATATTCCCCTGCCCCAATGTGTGCCCACCCACCAAGCCAGACCCACCCATCCCATACCCTGTAAACACCGCCACAGCCAACCCTAGACCATCCCTCCCCTATGTGCTGGACACATGAGACAGTGTTACCCATATGGACCATACAAGTGTGTAGACATATCACCCACCTGGATGAGGCACCACGCCCCTCCTGGCATGCGACCGCAGACATGCCAGTAGCTCCGGCTCCCTCTGTCTCAGGTCCCCATACCGGTGCCTGCACTGTTTGGCCATTCTCCTGCGGCCAGTGGCCACCTCCAGGTCAGTGGCCACCTCTTCCCAGACCTGGGTCCTGGCCCTGTCCAGTGGCACCTCACCAAAGAGTGGCCATAGTGTGTCTCCACAGTGGCCACAAGGTTGGCCAGCTCAAGGGCATCCCACTGAGGGGCTCTCCTACGTGTCATCTCTAATGCTATAGTAGACAATATGGTGCTCCGCAGCCCGGCAACCCCACGTGGAAGTGCTGCATGGTACATCGCTGCCATTCCCTATCACACTGTCGGTACAGCGCTGCCATTCCCTATCGAGCCGTACACATGCCAGACGTACAGCGCCAGGGGGCAAAGGTCGGGCACAAGGTCAGGGGTCAGTGGCGCAAGGCCACGCACAGTGCCATCGGACATCTACATGTCCTGCGTGAATGGTCACCTGCGTGCCAATGCCATAGTGGACTATCGTGCAGTTGCGCCACAGCGCCATTTGGTCCCCAGCACTGTAGCGCCACTGGCACGATGGTGGCCATGTCCTGAATTGATGATCGCACACAGCACGTCATCAGCACGGCAGACGCCTGCGTAAGCCACCTGGGCACGTGCAATGTGGTGTACTACACAGTCACGGAAATGTGCCATTGGCTCAGCCGGCTCAACCATATTGCACAATGCGCAACGGCGCGATATTCAGCCGACACATGCAAATCATCTGATCAGCCATTCAAAGGTGCAGTGGTGTGATTTGCATCTCATTACAGTTGCTCCACTCCTAATTTGCATGCATTGCGCTATAAATGTGCGACATTGGGCTGCGCTGGCCAGATTCAGTTACTGCAGGTGAGAGGTGGGTTGCATGCTGTGTGATGTTCTGGACAATGGTCATGGGATAACACTGTAGACTGCACAGTGACAGGTGTCCACTTCCATCCATACAGACTGACATGACTGAGCAGAGCCAAGGTGAGGGTGAGGATGGTGGGTGGAGGAGGAGGCCTAACTTCACCATGGCGGAGACAGAGGCCCTCTTCCAGGCCTACCTGGAGGAGGAGCCACTACTGAGTGGATGGTGGGGCACCCCTCAGGCCCATGTGGCTGCATGGGAGGGGGTAGCTCGGGCAGTGAACCTGCATGGAAGCCACCAGCGCTCCGTGCAGGAATGCTAAAAGAAGATGGGGACAGACCGCAGGAGGGTGAAGGAGAAGGTGGCAGCCCTCAGGGCGGCACGTGCTGGCACAGGTGGGGGCCAGCCAGCAGTGGCGGAGCTGACCCCGGCTGAGGACCGACTGGCTGCATCAATGCAGCAGAGTGCTATTGAGGGCGTACCAGGAGGTGGATTCCAGACAAGTGGTAGCCCATCACTGCACGGTATGACATGGTGGTGGTGCTGGGGGGGGGGGGAGGTTGTTATCATGCACTCACATGTCCTCACTTTCTGTTACAGAAACTGTTCGTCTTCAGGGGACGGTGGTGGTGGGTCCAGGCAGTGAGGAAGACCTGCCGGACTTGGAGGAGGGTCCATCCACCTCTGTTGCCAGCCAGCATGCACTGCACCAGCATGCACGCCTGGCTGCCAACTCTGTTGTCAGTGACCAGGTGTGGGGGGGGGTGCACAGCCTGTGTCTCAGCAGTCTGGCATGCAAGCATGCCAGCACGCTGTTACTGTGGTCAGTAGCACGTACCTGCACCATTGATGATGCAAGGACTGCAATGGGCAGTGACATGTGTGTGTCCCATGACGGACACACAGCAGGCCAACATGTGCCCCTGGGCCTAGCTGGTTCCAACGTGTGTGCCAGCATGTCGACACAGTCCCAGGCTCTGCCTGTCAGCACCGTTGGGGCAGCACCGGTGGCTGTGCAGGTGTCTGGCACTGTTGCGGCCACAGCAGTGGAATGAGTGGTCCCTGGGGCACAGCGGTTGAAGGGGCAGCAGCAGCAGTCACCCACCAGGTCTGGGGGTACAGTGTCCAGCAGTGGCACATGCCCACCGCCCTTGATATGCCCATTCCTGGTCCTGGTGAACAGTGCCCACCCTCAAGGGGTGTTGAGCATCAGGACCTTCCATACCCTGGGGGACAGGATGCCGTTGTGGCACAGTACCCATCTGAAGAGCACACCTGCCTGCTGCGGGAATCAGTACAGCAGCAAAGGCGGGTTGCAACATCCGTGGAGGCACTGTGCGTGGCTGTAGAGTGGCACAGCAGGGACTGTGCTCTGATCCTTGCAGAGATGGTCCATATGCGGATGGATGTGACCGCCGCCATTGACAGTCAGACCCAGGCATTGGTCGCTGTTGTGGCTGCATTGGGCACACAAGCAGGTGCCCCTGTACCGCGCACCCCACACAGTACGCTCTCCACTCCCTGTCCCCGGTGTCGTGCGACACCCAGCCTGTCGAAGCCGGGTTCTGCTGTGGGCATCTCGAGCACCCCTGGTGCAGGTATGTTTGGCATACTACAGACTCCAGTGCGGACAAGGTCGTGATCACGCAGTGGGACCCCTGGTGGTCCATCAGTGCCACCCCATGTGGCCCCTGCTCAGCCTGCCAGTGCTGTTGGGTCACGACGGGGCTGCCCACGCATCCGCGGTGGCCGTGGAACAGTGCAACATGACTGACCTGTCTCCCAGTGCAGGCCCTGTCTGGTGCTGCCCTGTATGCAATGTGCATCATGGTGGGCAGTGCACTGGTGGGTGCCCTGCCCATCACGCCGACACATGGACCACCTGCACACCATCCCGACTGCTGTCCACAGGTGCGTGTGCATGATGATGCCTGCATTGTACTGTACACCAAGGTGCAAGGGTGCCCAGCATCTGACACACGTACTTGGACAGTACAGGTGGTGGGTGTGGTCTGTGGATCTGTGTGTTTGCCATGTCTGTTCCTGCTCTGCTGTGCACCTGCCAATGTACGCTTTGTGCCTGGTGTGTGTGTCCATATGACTGTTCACCCCTCCCTGATGGTGTGTTAGTGTGCCTGGTCCCTTCCACTCCCCTTGCTGTCATGCACCCCTGTTGTGTTACTCTGTGTGCCTGTGGATTGTGCCAGGACAGTGTTGGTTGCACATGGCCCCTTGACTTACCTGTGTCGTGCATAATGCTCCTCTGTGATGGTGTCCCGGTGCAGCTGGGCCTGCCGGATCAGACGAGGGTCCCGCCGTCCAAGGGGGGGCTGATCATCATCATCATCACCGGCGCCGCTGGCGTCCCCATCGCTGTCCCCCTCCTCGACCTGAATGGCTATCCCACAGTCTTTGGCCATGTTGTGCAGGATACAACAGGCCAGGAATATCCACAGACCTTTGAGGGGCTGTACTGTAGGGCACCGCCGGAGGTGTCTAGGCATCGAAGCATGCCTTGAGCATCCCAAACACCCGCTCGATGATGTTGCGTGTGGGCATGCACCTCATTATAGCGCTGCTGCGATGGGGTCACGGGCGCCGGTATGGTGTGAGCAGCCAGGGATGAAGTGGGTATCTGCTGTCACCTGTGTGGAGATGGTGGAGATGAGTATCATGTTCAGGTCCATATTGCCAATATCCTGTGTGACTACCACAGCAGCATCTGTATTCCCACCTTGCCCCATGTTTGCAGTTCCCACATGCGTATCTCACCCACTAGATGGCCTGTGGGATGTCCCCACTCGAATCGATGGCACAGTGCGGACTGATACCATATGAAGGCATCATGTGCTCTGCCAGGGTGTGTGGCACAGACATTGATTATGCGCCCAGTGGCATCACACACCACCTGGCAGTTGACACTGGAATAGCCCTTTCTGTTCCTATATGCAGCCCCATCGTGGCCAGGTGGCATGCGAATGGCCACATGGGTGCAGTCTATGGCCTCTAGCACGCCAGGCATACGTGCTACCCTGTGGAACTCCTGCATGGTTGCTGTATGCTCTGCCGTGGTGCTGGGGAAATGGATGTGCTCCACAGTATGTGGCAGCAGTGTGCTGAGGAATTGGGTGAGGATGCATGATGTGGTCGACTGTGTGATGCCTGTGGTGTCCCCTGTCAGCCTCTGGAAGGTGACCACGGCAAGCAGGCACATGCAGGCTATCACCTTGGTCTCCACCGACAGAGCATGACTCCGTCGTGAGGGTGCCTGCATCACATCACTGCACAGCTCACAGAGCCACCTCAGTATTGCCCTGTTCAGGTGGTACCAGCCCACGATCTCTTCATCTGTGTACAGCTCAAAGCTGATGTGGGCACGGTACTGCCTGTTGGGGGCGTACCGCCGACGGGCCCTTCCATGGCCATGTCCCCCTGCAGCATGCATTCTCACCCCCCTCATTACAGCTTCCATGTGGAAGCTGGCACTGTCCATCTCCCTGGCTTGTGACCCCCCCAGCTGATGTTGCTCTGTTACCCCCGCTGTCCTGACTGCTACCTCCACTGCACCGGGTACCCCTGCTGGCCTCTGCAGCCTATGGCCCACACAACTTCCCTTGCCTGCCCTGTTCTGGACTGTCGCTGTCTGTCTCTCTCTGTCTGTCTCACTTGGCATCCCTGTAGCGTTTTTGCACCTCTTACTTGAGCCTTTTTATTTTGGCTCATTTCCGCTGTGGTGCACCTTCCAGTTGTTCCGCTATTGCGCATTGCGCAAACCTTTGAATATCGCATTGCGCTCTTTATGCATGGATCCACCCCCTTCAGTTGCACATGCCTTCATTTGCATTACGCTGTTGCTCAGCCTGTTTTCAGTGGCGCAGCTGCCTCCTGCTGAATATCGCAGAATGGCGCAATTTCGGACTTGCGCATGCTCAACCCTATTGCATGGCACAGCCCTTTTGAATATCCCACCCTAAGACTATGTACCCTATCAATTTTAAGCCACTAGCACAATGCTAAACACTGTCTGCAACACGTAAATTGCATCACACAATATCTCCACAAAAAAATTTTCTCCAACATGTAAACACCATAATTCACATTTACAGGACATGCTGAGAACACCCTCCAAATTTCAATGCAAAAGAGCAAACCATGTCCGAGATATGTAAGCAATAAGACATGACAAGGTGTGCATTAGACATTTCTAACACACGGCTAGTGGCGTAGTGAAGCCGAGTGCCTTCAGCCACTGGCCATGCATTAGAAATGTCTATTGCACATCCCCAGAGTGTCTTATTGTGCTTATAAAATGGGCCACTGTATTTTATGTGTGTGAAAAAAATCCAACATATATGTTTAAATAGTAAAACTATCAAAACGTTCATTAATTTTGTAGTAAAATAGTTCCTCTGCCTATATTAGTGTAATTATTTTTTTTTTTTTTGCTCAGGATGTTTGTCCTGTTGGAGCCTATAACCGTAAATTGAAAGCTGTTGTTGTCATGGCTACCCTCGCCCCCCCGTTAGTAAATGTTTAAAATGCTTTTGCATTTTTCTGTCCTCTAACACACTAATAGATTTATAGAAAATTAATTGAAACAGTAATTTTAATCACAGCTAATGAATAATTGTTGTTGCTTGAGTCCTGTACTGAAATGTGCAAGTGGATGAGTGAACGGGTGAAAAAAAGACGGGAGCACATCAGCAGAGGCACGAAGTCTGTGCAGGAACAATAAGTGAAAGTGATTAAAACTAAATTAAATAAAATAGTGTGACCATTGTTTGTGCCTGAGTCCGGTATTGTGACATACATTGGACTAGTGAGCAGTTGGGAGAAAACACAGCAGCGCATCAGCGGAGACACAAAAAGTGACTTGAAAAAATCATGGGAGCTGATGTGAACCCTATCTCAGTTTTGGCAGGTATGAACTTCTGTCAGCAGCTGGTGTAATGAGATGCCTGTATTAGTGGAGGGGAAGCAAAGAAATCTCAGTAGAGCTGCCTTTTTCTGTTACGGTGGGCACTACGTGAGGACAGCTGGCAGGGAAGTGATGGGTCAGAGTGAAACTGAGCCAGTAAAAGCAGACGAGAAAATTAATTTACTGCTTTGTTTTGTGCCTGGTCCTTGGCAGTGTAAATCCCAGAGGGTAATATTAGGAGTGGAGGACTGGAGTTAGCAATACATGAGTCTGGAGCGGTAAAGTATTTGCTCTGTTTGTTGTCGCCTTTTTTAAATGAATTTCCACAAAGCATGGAGAGGCGGGAGCCTTAAAATGGAAATGCGAGCCCATTACAGGCAACAGTTTGGCTGGTTTGTTACAACTTAGTAAGGAGAGCAAGAAATGTAAAAGTGATGGGTAGTTTACATACTCTGAAAGAGTACATGATCAGGGAGTGGGATCCAGTCACAGAGAGGATGCGCTGACAAGAAGGGGTCAAGCTGGCAGCTGAGGTGAACATTCAGAAAGGGGCACAGGCAAGTGAAACTGCCCTTTCATAATGTTCAGTATCAAACGTGAGCACTCCTTTTCAATTTTTTTCCATAAAACTAGTCAAAATACTGGTTTTACCATGACACTGACATGACTACTGACATTGTATTTCCATATGTGAGCTGAGCCAAGCAAGGGGTAAATATTGCAGCTGTCAGTTTTTTAACATTCCATTGGCTCATAGAGTTTCACTATTATTCATCCTGCTGGACAGCACTTATTTTTAGCCGTGTGTTAAACACTTCTAACGCATGCTAACAACCAATTAGGGTGCTTGAAATCCTTTGCCCATTTTATGAAACATGTTAAAGTTTGACATTTTCATTCATCAGAGTTGCAGAATTCTGCACCTGTTAACATTTTACAGGCACAGCAACAGAAAACTACATCCATGACACTAAGACTAGGTACCCTATCAATTTCAAGCCACCTGCACAATGCAAAACACTGTCTGCAACACATAAATTGTGCCACACAATATCTCCGCTAAAAAAAAAAAATTCTCTGATACGTAAATGCCGTAATTCACATCTACAGGACATGCCAAGAACACCCTCCAAATTTCAAGTAAAAAGACCAAACCATTTCCGTTTCCATCTTTCGGATGAGACGTTAAACTGAGGTCCCATCTGCCTGGATTGGTGGTAGTTCAGGTGGATGTTAAAGATCCCATGGCACTTCTCAAAAAGAGTAGGGGACTTTCTCTGGTATCCTGGCCAAATTTCCCTCATTCACTAAAAATACCACCAACAGCTTAATCTGGTTCAAGGTCAGTTGGCATTCATCTGTATCCCCCTCCCCGGGTCGTGCCTGAAAATAGGCAGGATTTGTCTAGTGCACTTACCCTGTCAACAAAAACTAAGTAAATAAATAATATTTAAACTTAAAGATTGGTGAAATTGCCATATCTAATGCATTATAAAATCTGGCCATCTTGTCCCTCCCTCGCGATCAAAGAATCTCACAATCAAAGAATTTGCAGGCTCATGATCAAAGAATTTGCAGGCTCATGATTAAAGAATAAAAAATGCTGTAAATCAAAAATTAGAAGGACCTCTGGGAAACCACAGCCATGGTTCGACAGAACAAGCTCCCTGAGCAAAATCCACCCTCATTTGTCTTCCTAGGGCACCCCTGGGCTGAGAAATTAGATTTTTTAATTCGGCCATCTCGTCCCTCATTCGCGATGCATGATCATGATCAAAGAATCTTGCGATCAAAGAATTTGCAGGCTCGCATTCAAAGAAATTGCACGCTCTCGATCAAAGAATAAAAAATGGTGAAACATTATTTCTAGACAGATTTAAATGAAACCAACAGCATACCTCGATAGAACGAAGCCCCCTGAGCACAATCCACCCTCATTTGTGTCCCTAGCCCACCCCTGAGCTGAGATAATAGCATTTTTAGTTTGCTATGCAGGATCGCGATCAATGAATCTTGCGATCAAAGAATTTGCAGGTTTGTGATCAAAGATCGTTAGCGAGACGTGATCAAAGATTTTAAAACCTTATAACTCTATTTTTTTACCATTTTAAATGAAACCAAAGGCATGGCTAAATAGATCGGAGCCCCCTGAGTAAAACCCATCCAGGTTTTACTTCAGGAGTGACCCCTGAGCTGAGATATTTGTGTTTTTATGATCGAAAATCTAAAAACAAGATGACGGACCTCATGATCAAAGAATTCTCAGGGACAAACATTCTTGAACCGCGAGGCTGCAAATTCTTTGACCGCCAGGTGGGACGAGATGGGTAGAACCCCAGTTTTTTGTTCACAAAACATACATATAAATTTTCCCATTGACTTATAATGGGAACTTAAAAGTGGCATAACTTTTGAATGCCTTAATATTTTTTTTCCAAACGAAAAGCGGCATGTTCAGCCACCAAAGCTTGCATACCACATGATGGCGGCACAGGCCACATACAAAATCCCAAAAGCTGTCATCCTAAAATGGATAATTTTGCATTTTTCAGCGTTTGGTGCGCAAAAACCGTAAATCCGACCAAAACAAAATTTGGCAAATCAAGAGATCTACCATGCCCCACCACACATACCACATTTCAGGCAAATCTGTTGAATGGGTCCAAAGATATTAAAGTGCAAAATTTTGACTTTAACATAGAAGTGACATCTCAACCCTAAATATAGTGGTGCACCACGCCACTATATATATATATATATATATATATATATATATATATATACATGGGATATGCAACGGTATGAGTTAAATAATGATTTATGTATTGGCAGTTTGACTCGGTAACCTCACGAGTGGCGTAAGCCACGAGTGTGGTGTCCGAGGTTAAACTGCTTAAGTGCAAATAAATCATTTATTTAATGAGTTTATCATTGCATATTCAATTTATGCAATAGGGTTAGAGTTGTTTGTTCAGAGTTTTTATTTTGTTTTATATTTTGTTTAGTTTTTTGTGTGTGAAATATAAGGCATTTTTTTGTACTCTGCCTTTTATCGCTGCGTCGCAAAGAGTGATTGACATGTGAGTATGTTTGTAGCGTGCACTTTCATTGGCCAGGATTTTGTTTGTGGGTGGGCTGATGACTTTTTTAAAAATGGTGGCTTTTTTTCTCTTAGCGAGGATGCGGCAGCTCTTTGAGTGAGAGCCGTGGTGCGAACGAGTTGAATTTGCTGTGATATTTTTTTGATATTTGCTGAACTTGGAGGATGAAGCAGTTATTGTGTTTTTTTGTTTTTATTTCAGTCAGAAGTAGAAGCTGCCGTATGGTTTGTATGGCATTGTCATAGCAGTTTATGATTTCGGGCACAGTCAGGAGAAAGCCGTAGCGTATTTGAAATCCAGTGGTGTTTTTTTTTTCCTTCTTGATTTCTTGAATGGGAGAAGAGATCATGGACTGTGATGGAGATGAGTGGAACCAGGGACAAAGAACAGTTTGAATGGAGCAAGTGGGATTGGGCAGTCGGCAGGTGCAGAATCTGGAAGGCAGATAGTTTTGTGCTAGTGAGCGAGAGAGCAGAGAGCGAGCGACCGGGGGCAGAAAAAAAAACAACAAGCGGTTTTGGAGCATTTTCTTTTCAGGTCAGCAGTTCTGTTTTTTGTGAGTTATGGATACAGGGAGAGAGATCTGTTTTAAAAAAGCTGTGATCTGGTTGTTTAGGAGTTCATTAGAAAGTCAGGGGCTGACGCAATCTGGGATGTGGTTGGGAAAGCAATGCTGGTCAGAGGACTATGAGTAAGAAATGCCTGTTTCATGATGTGAGGGATTAATGACGCATAATGCTGGGGAGAAATAAGAAAAAAAGATTTTGAAACTGGATGTTTTAGTGTGGATGGGGCAACATACTGTATGTAGAGAGCAGGAGATACTATGTGTGAGTGCCAGAAAGTGAAAGTATGATGAAGTAGGAAGTAGTCCGGCACTGTGTGGATAAATAGGAACTGCATGTATAAAATATAGGATAAAGTATGGGTCTCGGTGTGTAACGAGAATTTACACACACCTGAGGGGTTTGATGCTACATAAACCCTGAGAGCGAAGCTTGAGGGGTTTATGCATAGCATCAAACCCAAGGGTGTGTGTGTAAATTCAAGTTTACACACCGAGACCCATACTTTATTTTATATAATTGTTGGGCTTCACTTTTTCGCCTCAGCAATTATATAAAATAAATAAAAAAAAAAGACTGCTGTGTCGGTGCAGTCAGATTAGGTCAGTGTGCAAGGTCCGCTTTCACTTTATTTTAATTATTGTTATGGGGTCCATCCAGTAGTCGAGTGGAACATCTGAAGTACTTTAAAACAATTTACTTACTGCCGAGTGTCCGTGGCAGTCTGTCTCTCCCTATGGTGTGTTTGTGGTAGGGTTTCCGGTTTGTGAAGGACACAGCGAGCGAGGCGTTCGATCATGCGCAGTGCGTGGAAAACCGTGCACGTGTTTGCCGTTATAAACGCTCCTTTATAATGGCAAATTACACCATGGTTTCCCAATGGGAAAAAGGGAAGCCCATTAATTATTTTATTTATACATACAGTGACTCGGATAAATGGATTTATCACACTGAATATATGCCCACCCCTATTGCATATATATATAGATATATATATATATATATATCAAATAATCCAACATAGGGCATGTGGTCATGCTCTGATATTCTGATATGTACACACCTTGGTGTGTGTCGAGAGGCATGAGGTCACAGACTGAGTGTTCAACCACCCAAGGTATGCATATATCAGAGCACAACAGCATGCCCTGTAGTGGATAAATCTCTCTTATAAAATGGCTAAAATTGTTGCATAGTTACATAATAGTTTTCAGCAGAAAAGGACCCCTGGTCCATCTAGTCTGCTCTGATTATTAGTTTAATTCTTACTTCTTTACTACAGATCCTGCCAGACCTGTGTCCATACTTCCCCTCTGTCCTAGTCTAACTAATCCTCTGTGTGTCTATCCAATGCATGCTTGAAAGTCTCTGTGGTGTCTGCACCCACCACTTCCTCTGGTAGCCTGTTCCAGGGTTCAACCACCCTTTCCATGAAGAAGTACTTCCTCACATTGCCTCTGAGTCTCCCCCCTTTTAGCCTCATGTCATGACCTCTAGTCCTAGTGCTAATCCTTTTCTACAGAAAGCTGCTGTCCCCTACCTTAGTTATCCCTCTGACATATTTGAATGTCTCTGTCATGTCGCTCTTCCCTTCTTTCCTCCAGTGAGTACATATTTAGCTCCCCAAGCCTTTCCTCATAGTGTTTTTAGTTCCTCATAGTGTTGTAGAACCCCATTGTAAATTAGCCGTTGCTAAATTGGGTTATCCTGTTTCTGATATCAGAAGTAAACTTTTTACTACTACTGCTACTTTTTGATACATGCCTTGGACCATTTTGGTAGCTCTTCGCTGCACTGTCTCCACCTGGTCGATGTCCTTTCTGAGACTGAGCCTCCAGAACTGTACACAGTATTCAAGGTGGAGCCTCACCAGTGACCTATAGAGGGGCAACATTACCTCCCTCTATCTACTTGTTATTCCTCTCCCAATGCATCCCAGTATCCTGCTTGCCTTACCCACTGCTTCACCACACTGGCCTGCCACTTTGAGGTCATCTGTTATGATGACTCCTAGGTCTCTTTTCAGGTTAGTTGTTACCACTACCTCACCTTCTAGTTGGTATATTGCCCTTGCGTTCTTATGCCCAATGTGCATGACATTACACTTTTTGGTATTAAACCCCAGCTGCCATACCCCTGACCATTCCTCCAGTTTGTTTAAGTCCCTTCTTATCCTATCCACTCCCTTTTGTGTGTCGACCCTGTTGCAGATCTTTGTGTCATCTGCAAACATGTTTACTTTTCCTTCTAGTCCATCTGCAATGTCTCCGATGAAAATATTGAACAGTAAAGGCCCCAGGACCGACCCCTGTGGTACCCCTCTTGTCACCTCCTTCTCTTCTGGTCTCACCCCATTAACTACTACCCACTGGCTTCTGTTGCTTAGCCAGTTCTGCACCCACTGTACCACTTTTGTCCCCACCCCTAGACCATTCAGCTTGTTAACTAATCTCCTGTGTGGGACAGTGTCGAAGACCTTCCTGAAATCCAAGTAGGCCACATCCACTGCTCCCCCTGGGTCCACTGCTTTTGTTACCCATTCAAAGAACTCAATTAGCTTAGTTTGGCATAATCTCCCCCTGTGAAACCATGCTGTCTTGGATCCTGCAATTTATTACTAGTCAGGTACTCCACCATCCTTTCTTTTATTAACGTCTCCATTACCTTCCCCACCTTTGATGTCAGGCTTACTGGCCTATAGTTCCCTGCCTCCTCCCTGCTCCCACTCTTGTGGATCGGCACCACATCTGCCCTCCTCCAGTCTCCTGGTACTACCCCGGTTTCCAAGGATAGATTGAACAGTGATCTTTCCTCAGTTCTTTTATTATCCTTGGATGCACCCTGTTGGGTCCCATAGCCTTGTTCACTCTTAATTTCTCTAGTTCTCTAATTACTTTCTCCTTCATAAAGGGGCCATTCCTTCCCTTCACTTTTATCTGTGAATCATTTCACTTCCCTTCTTTCATGAAAACAACAAAAATACTTGTTCAGTATGTCTGCCTTTTTCTGGTCTTCCACACATTTCCCCCCCTCTTCTTTGATCCTAACTATTCCTGCCTTGTTTTTTCTTCTTTTGCTGATATATCTGTAACATGTTTTATCCCCCTGCCTCACAGACTTTATGTTCTCCTCTGTGAGTGCTTTAGCTTCTCTAATCCCTTTTGCTGCTTCTTTTCTTTTGCTCCTATACTTCTTCCTATCCTGTTCTACCTGTGTTGTTTTGTACTTCTTGAAGGCTATTCTTTTTGCCCTAACTGCTTCTGCCACTTTTCATGACAGCCAAAGTGGTCTCCTCTTCCTCTTGTTCTTTGATACCTGTTTTATACATAGGCTTACAGCTTCTTCTAAGGTTTTCTTAATTTGCATCCACTTTTCCTCTACCCCCTCCCTATTTTATATCCTTGCCAGAGCCCTGCTAACTCCGCCCCCTTATTTTTCTAAAGTCTATTCTCCTGAAATCTAGGAGCCTTGTCTTGGTGTGAAATGCTTGTTGCCCAATTTTTTAAATTTTGAACTCAAAGTATACTGTTCTGTGATTGGTCATTCCAAAGTGCTCCTCCAATCTAACCCTGGTCACACTGTCTCTATTTGACATTATCAGGTCCAGTATGGCCCCTTCCTGTATAGGTTCATCTATGAGTTACCTTAGCAATGCCCCTTGTTGTTCCTTTGGGACTTCCCTACTCCTATTAGTTGATGCCACTGGGGTGTTCCAGTCCACATCAGTTATGTTGACATCTCCCATCAGTATTACCTCCCCCCATTGGACATCTCCCTGATTGCATTTGTCATTTCCTTATCCACTTCCTCCTTTTGTGTTGGGGGTCTGTAGCTAACCCCTGCCCTTATTATGGCCTCTCCTTTTACCTCCAGTGCTACCCATAACATCCCCCCCCCACTGTCTCTTGGTATCTCTGTGGCTTAATATTTTTCTTTACATACGGTGCTACCCCTCCTCCCTTTTCCCCATGCTGTCCCTCCTGAATAGCATGTAACCTGGTATCACAACTTCCCAGTCTATGTTTTCATTAAACCAGGTCTCAGTTACTGCCACTATATCCAGACCTTCCTCCACTATGACTGCTTCAAGTTCTGTTACTTTATTGCCCAGGTCCTTGCATTTGTCCTCCCTCTTCTGCTTACCTTGCATATGGATCTCTTACGATTTTGCCTCCTCCTGCTCCCTGATATCCCTGCTAGTCTTTGGGAGTGGACAGCTATCCTCCCTGTTTTGGAGGGGGTGAAAAATAGAAAGACGTGCAGGTGTGCGGTCCTTGTGGGATGATGCACAGTCATGTGTTGTTTCGACCAATCAGGAGACAGCATTTTTATTGATTTGTCTCACCCATTTTATACATATCTGTGTATGATGGACTTCTCCCAAGGGTACTAAAAGAAATGGCTGAGGTACTAGTGGATCCATCACCTCATTTGTGTGACCACTCCCTGTTGATGGGAGTGGTACCAGAGGACTGGGGAAAAGTGGAGGTAGTGCCTCACCACAAGGGTGGAAGCAGGGACGAAGCTGGCAACTAGAGGCTGGTCAGCCCCACATCCATCATGGAGAAATTGATGGAAACTAGTGAAACAGGATATAGAGGAATATCTAGAGATGAACAATATCCAGGATGACAGACAACATGGTTTTGCGGCAGGCAGATCATGCCAGACAAACATTATTACTTTTTTTGACTGGGTGGCTAGGGAAGTAGGTAGGGGCATCCGGTGGACTTCCTCTACTTCGATTTCAGCAAAGCTTTCTATTCAGTACTGCACAAGTGCCTGCTGAAAAGGATGCAGGACCTTGGCATTACTGAAAACACAGTTAGGTAGGTGGGAAATTGGCTTAAGGACAGAAGTCAAAGGGTAGTTGTAATTGGGGTAAGTCAAATGAAGGTAGACTCACCAGTGGAATGCCACAAAGATCAGTCCTAGGCCCAGTCCTATTTTATATGTTTATCTGCGACATAGGAGTAGACATTCAGGGCAACCCAGAGCTCTTCACAGATGATACTAAACTGTGTGGTAAGGTCGACAGCATGGAGGCAATTACAGAACTTCAGAAAGACTTGCAAAGGCTTGAAAAATGGTTTAACATATGGCAGCTGAAGTTCAACATGAAAAAATGCAAAGTGTTACATCTAAGGGCAATCCAAAGATGGACTACTGGCTCTGGGGGTCATCATATGTGGCTCCCTCAAACAAATGAGCCAATGCAATAAAGCACATGGTAAGGCAAACAAAAATGCTGGGGTGCATCGGGAGGGGTTTCAACAGCAGGAACAAGGAAGTTATCCTCCACTTTGCAAGAATCTGGTATGACCCCACCTGGAGTACTGCATCCAGTTTTGGAATACACACCTTAAAAAAGACAGGGATAGATTGGAGACTGTGCAGAGAAGAGTGACCAAGATGATACAGGGCCTCCATGAGCTCTCATATGAGGAATGCCAGAGGGAGCTAAACCTTTTCTCACTGGAGACAAGGAGGAAGAGAGGGGATATGATCGAGACCTATAAATTCTTGAGAGGCATAAACAAGGTCACACAGAGCTATTCCAAAGGGTCACCAACTCATCCACTGGGGGCACAAATGGAAGCTTCAGGGCAGGAGCTTCAGAAGGGATGTGAGAAAGCATTTCTTTCACAGAGAGAGTGGCGGAGCCCTGGAACTGCTCACCAGTAGAAGTGGTGAGTGCTAGCACGATAGCAGCTTTCAAACAAGGGTAGGACAGAGCAAGGACTCAAGGGGGAACTGAGGGGGTAGGCAAGGGTAAGAACAAGAAGGGGGGGCTAGATCCTAGAACACATATAAGGTCTTGGGAACTCAAGGGCAGACTCGATGGAACTGTGGTCTTCTGCCATCACTTCCTATGTGTCTATGTTATCTATCTATCTATCTATCTATCTATCTATCTATCTATCTATCTATCTATCTATCTATCTATCTATCTCTCTGTCTATCTAGTGGTGTGATCATGTCCCTCTAGTTAGGGTTGGGTATGCAGTTTAAAGTAAAAACTGCAATGTTTGTACTTTAATAACCACGCAACCATTTAACAGATTTGCATGAGACATTACATGTGTGGTTTTGTGTGACAGATCAGTGGATGTGTCAAGTTTCATTTTGGTTGGACGTACAGATTCTGAGTTCCGGATAGTGCAAAAAGTGAATTTACGACACTTTGGTTTTGCTGTTTTTTTTTTTCTTTGAACTTGCCTACAGCCCAGATGGTTTGGAATTTTGGTCTGGAATTTTCAAGGTAGAAAGGGGCTAGCCCACAGATGTGCCTTTTGCTTGTTTGGTGAAAAAATATTAATCTGTTCCAAAGTTATTTAATTTTGACATTTGAAATATGTGATTTTGAGCATACTCAGTAAGCACTTCAAGATAGCTGTATGAAGCGAAAAAGGAATTCTTTTTCATACTGAAATAATCCTTTTTCATTTGCTGCCATCTTGTTTACATTTTTTTCTAAAAAAATTTCAAAAGCCACAAAAATGGCATCCTGGAGAGAGACCAACACATCTATCTGGCTGATCGGGATCCCGCTAGGTGTACTCTGCATTTCATTGTTTGAGAAATGCCCTTGAAATGTTATTTTTTTAATATTATAAATCTTTTTTCATGATATGAAAAAGAATCTTTTTTTTGTGTAATGAGTCACGAAAAAATATCCTTTTTCATGAAAGAAAAATCATTTTTCCTTTCCTGCATCTTATTCTGATCGCCAATCCTGTTAATGTTATGTATTTTCCTGGTGTCTAGTGGCACCCCCCACCCTTGATCACCACACCCATTAATTTTATATATTTCTCTAGTGTCTAGTGGCACCCTCAACCTCCGATCTCTGTCCCCATTATTCTTTTCTTTTCTTTCTCTGGTGTCTAGTGGCATCCCCCCAGCCTCCTTTCACCATACTCAATTATTTTATGTATTTTCCTGGTGTCTAGTGGGACCCCTCCACCCTCTGATTGCCATCCCTGTATTTAGCAATGGTTCCCTGGTTTCTAGTGGCCCCACCCTATGATCGCCATCCCCATAGTGCCTGTAATAAATAAAACTGTCCCTTCATGGCTTCTGTTTTTTAAATTTAAAAAAAGGTCCCTTGCCAATCTGACACCCTCACCTCCCACTCAACACCCATCAACCCCCCCCCACACACATCCATTACCCACCTTAACAGTGCCTAGGGTGAAGAGCCACCCTCCCATGGAAGACACATCTTGCTGCTGGAACCGATGACTGCAATATGAGAAACTAAGTTAAATGTGGCTCAATGTATTGCAATGGGGTTTTCAACTTTCGTGCATAACTTGGCCATTTTTGCATATTTGGACATCAAATTTTCAACATGGCCTTTTGGGGACCCCACCTCATAAAAAATGTCACTCTAATTCTGCAAATCTGGGCAGAGAGATGATTTTGTAGTCACTTGGTGAAATCACCTTTCTGGTATGATGTGGAAATTTTCAATGCCCTTGTTCATAAAGTAGGGTGGTAAGAAGGCTATGTTGGAAAGTTGGGGTAAAAATATGTAAAAACAGCAAAGTTATGCCATGTGTTGAAATTTTGCTATGCTCACTCATGACTTTGGTAATTGTAAATCTTTAGACCCCAAATTTCCAACATAGCCATATTTTTACAACCCCTCATGAATGTGACAGCTGTCATTTTTCAACTGCTGTACAAACTGTCTTTTCATACCTGTGGCATTGAATGATGTTGCGGTGCTGTGGAATCACATTTTGGTGAGGGTTTGGACATTTCAGTACCAGGTTCATGAGGTGGGGTAATCATATCATATCATATCATATCATCATATCGTAGTTTATTTATAAAAAGCGCCTTTCTACAACCAAGGCACTTGTACATATCACAACCAATCCAGCAAATAATTCAATTTATCAGTACAATATTATATTTAAAATCAACAGTCAAAATACTATAAGTTAAAACCACCATTTGCTGATTCAAATAGAAATGTTTTAAGAGCAGTTTTAAACTCTTGGACGGTCGGGCAATCTCGTATGCAATGAGGTAGAGAATTCCACAGGGTCTGGGCCACAAAACTAAAGAAGCAGGCCCCAGATGTCTTTAAGCAGACCCTGGAAATCTCTAGCAATCCCTCATTGTCAGATCAGAGAGGGCAGAGGGGGCAGTAAGGGTGAAGGAGATCTTGCAGGTAACTGGGAACCTGATCATGTAGGGCTTTATAGGTCAGCAAACCAACCTTGAAGGTGATCCTCCAACACACAGGAAGCCAGTGCAGTCCACGGAGCACAGGCATTATATGGCTGGCTCTAGATGTACTAGTCAACAGCCTGGCTGCTGCATTCTGCACTAGCTGAAGGCAGAAGAGGTCAATCTCCGGTAGCCCTAGGTATAGGGCATTACAACAGTCAAGGCGAGAGGTAATGAAGGTATGGACCAAAGTTGGAAGATCTTCGGGAGGAACCAGGTGTTTCACCCGGGCCATATTCTTTAGATGGTAAAAGGAAGTTTTGACAACAACTGACACCTGAGATTTAAGGGTCAAACCATCGTCAATTATAATGCCCAAGTTTTGCACCTGGTCTGAGGTAGTCAGCCCAACACCTCCAAGACTGCTGACAAACCTGACCTCCCAACAATCAGGGTCCACAATCAACACCTCAGTTTTAGCTGGGTTCAACCACAGCCAACTTGCACTCATCCAATCCTGGATCTCGGTGAGGCAGTTGTTAAATATCAAGATAAACACATCCTGGCCAGGTGCAAAAGACATGTATAGCTCAGTATCATCTGCATAGCAGTGAAAACTCAGACCATACCGTAATAAGAAGGCTATGGTGACAATTTGGTTGTGGTTTTGCTAACACCCTGTGCTTCCACAGCAACATACATATATGCACCTATGGAGAGATGGGAGCAGACCTGTGCTCCCACAGGCAAATAAAGATACAATTACACTATCTCAAAAAATATAGATGCATCAGAAACAGGCAAATCACGATGCAATTATACTATCTCAAAAATTAAGGGAACTTCATTGCAAAAAACTTTGTTAATGCACTAGTTAGGGTTAAATTGACAAACATAGGGAAATGTGGCATTAGGGTTTCCAACCCTAGCACCCTACCCCTACCCTGCAGGCAGCAAGAGGTGTGTGGTGTGCCTTGGGGTTGTCAACCATAATGCTCACCCCATTCTCATATATTGTACCTATCTCAGCTTATTTACCCATGGAATGGGCGTGAGTGTTAGGGCTGACAACCCCAAGGCACACCCCATGTCTGTTGCTGCCTGCAGGGTAGTGGTGGAGTGTTAGGATTGGAAACCCTAATGCCACATTCCCTACTATTGTCACTTTAATCCTAATTAGTACATTAGGGTAGTTTTTTGCAATTAATCTATCTGTCTATCTGGCTGTCTGTCTATCTATCATTATATGGGAGGGTTGAGTAAACCCCAATGTTTGCACCTTAATAACTTTGCCCACATTCAAGTTGATTTACATGAAATTTGGAAAGCACAGACATGGTGCCAGGATATTTGGGAAATTATGTGGCAATCAGGTCACTGGGGGCAAAGTTACAGAAGGGCAAAAAGCCAAATTACATAAATCAAAACCTGTTTTTCTCTCTATAATTAAAAAACTAGGGGAGGATTTGAAACCTGAAACTTGCAGGTTTGATAGAGGTTGGCTAAAGTGTGCTATTGAGTGATTTTTAGCTCCCAAACTAAAGTAGTTTTTAAAAATATTTAGCAAACACAATTCTGCTTCTGAGCATGCACTGTTAGAAAACTCAGTGTTCTGAGGTAACTGAATTTTTATGACCACATTGTTTAATGTGGTAGTTTTGTAAGACTGTGTTCATGTATCAGGTAGCAGGGCTATTTATAGCATTCATATTATGTTCAGCTGTGCTTGTTCAGCAGGCATGGGGCTATGCGTCAGTGCGTAGCCCCGCTCTTGATGAACATAACTGTGCATGTATGTTTGTTTTCTTTCCACCAAACATCCACTATAAGCCAGATCAGTGGCCTCGTTGATTTAACCTGGACACCTGGGCTCAGTCCCAGGTGCCAGCTAAGTTTATTTTTTTATGATTCCAACACCAGAGTGCCCACCCAGTATGTTGGTTCACCTCCCCCTCCATATTATTTTCCTTCCCCCCAACACTGCCTGACATTTAAATTTCCTGACACCAGGGTGTCCAGTCCTTAGTGCTGTCATACTCATCCTCAATCCAGCAGTTTGGGTCATACCTTTCAACTGTCTCTGATTTTCAGGGACGTCCCTGATTTTACCTCAAACCTTTTACTCTGTCCCTCCTACAAATTGTGTTTCCATGACCAAACAGTGGGGGTGTAGGCATAACATACTGTCAGACAGTAATGTTACAGACGTGTTCTTCCTTAGAAAATGCATTTTACACTACACCACTTATTCTACCATCTTCCTGAGTGGATATCCCCAATTTGTAAGGTGTGTCCCTGATTTTAAACCTTTGTCCCTGATTATTTTAAGTCTTGTCCCTGATTTATGAAGCAGGAGGTTGAGAGGTGTGGTTTGGGTCACCAGGTTGCCCATCTCCGGTGGTCTCAAATATGAAGTTGACACTGACTGCCCAATCCCCAGTGTCAGTAGGTACCTGACATGAAGAAAACCATTCCTGGATGTATTTTTCTTTTAAAAAAAAACTGAAATAAAGAAAACAATCTCTTATTGTCTTGTGCTGCTGTTCTGACCCCTTCCCCTGCACCCACCATCCCACATCCCTCCCTTACTCTGTACTTACCTACTGGAGGTCCTACGCTGTAATGCTTTCTGGACTGGAGACATGTCTCCACTCTTCAAAACTGGACCGGGAACAGCGGAAACAAGGTAAGTGCAGTTAATATATTTCAATGCATTTTGAACTTGTAGTCCTAACTTGGTTATTTTTAAATATTTTTCTCCCAGATTTTCAATATAGCCTTTTTGGACCCCCACCTCATGAACAAGAAAATTAATTTTTTTTAATTCTGCCTGAAAGATGCGTTCTTGAAATCACCTTTCAGGCAGGATTAGAAACTTTTCTCCTACTGTGTTCATGAAGTGGGGTCATAAAAAGACTGTGTTGAAAAATGAGTGGTCAGAATATTGAAAAATACCAAACTTATGAGCAAGCATAAAAAAATGTCAATGTATTTTTATATTTTGACCCCAAATTTTGAACATAGTTATTTTTCACACCACCTCATGAGCGTAACAGCTGTTATTTTTCAAATCCTGGCCAAAATGTGTTTTTACACCTGTGGCGTGAAATGACATTTCGGCCAGGATTTGAACATTGTCACCTACCGGGTTCATGAGGTGGGGTCATAAGAAGACTATGTTTAAAATTTGGAGTCAAAATATTAAACATCAACAAAGTTATAAAGGTACACTATACTTTTTCAATGCTCACTCATAACTTTGGTATTTTTCAGTATTTTGACAGCAAATGTTCAACATAGCCATTTTTTCACACCACCTAATGAACATGACGGGTCTTGTTTTTCAAATTCTGGCCAAAATGTGTTTTTGCACTCATGGTGTGAAATGATGTTTCATCCAATATTTTATAAATTATACCTGTCACATTCCAGAGGGGGGGATCATAGAAAGACTATGTTAACATTTTGGGGTCAAAATGTCATAAAGAAAAAAAAAACTATGAAGTAACATTGTTTGCAGGGATGGCTGTTAGCCCAGTGGGGCCCACATTACCTTCCCATCACAGTGACCTGATCTCACGTGCGAGCTCAGTGAGCCGGCTGAATGGTCTGAGGCTGGGGAGAAGGCACTGCAGCATGTGGCACATGCCCCAGCTTGGGGTGAGGAAAAAGCAGAGTTCTGGTGCACACACAACACCTTGTAGCAGGTCGACGAACCTTCACTCATAAGGGGCTGACATGCATGTTGAGGCCCAGTGGGCCCATGCACTGCATTATGATTATCATCAGTATTCTATTTATTTCATTTTGCACAGATCCCAAAGGGACCTGCATGATGAGGATACAATTCCACTATGAAAAAAAGAAAGTAAATTAATTGCAAAAAAACGTTAATCCAGACATTAGTGTTGAAGAATGCAAAGTGTACAAAGTGGGGAAATAAAAAAAAAGTTAGAATTTTGGGTGTTGGAGTACTGGCAAATCAGTGGTGGGGTATTTCTCGGAATTGTCAACTATAGTGCCCACCCCCAGACATGATCTCTTTTCTGCAGGCCCTGCATGAAGAAAACTACAACAGATTTTGTTGGCAACATGTGGTGAGACATATTTCTCTACCTTTGAAGAGTGTAACACTGTGAGGCACTGGCTTGAAGCTGTACTTTGTGCTTTGGACAGGAGGCTATGGGCTGGTGGGGAGGGGTGGGCATGAGGGTTGACAACCCCAAGGAAGAGCCCGCCACTGATTCACCAATACTCTGGAGACCCAAAACCCTAATGTTTTTCATTTCCCTACTTTGTGATCCTTGTGTTCTTTAGCCCTAATGTCTGCATTAACCTAGTTTTTTTTTTTTGCAACTATATAGTCTTTGCAAAAAACTACGATAATGTAGACTTTAGAGTTGTAAAAATGCAAAGCATACAAAGATGGGAAAAGGAAAAAATATTAGGGATTTGGGTCCCTGGAGTATTGATGAATCAGTGGCGGGGTCTTACTAGGAGCTGTCAAATCTAATGCCCTCCCCCAACCCATAGCGTCCTGTCTGGAACACAAGATACAGCTCCAACTTAGTGCCTCATAGTGATATAGTATGGGCAACATAATCTGTCAAAGCTTTCTGTACACAGTGCCCTACGGGCCTTGCGTGAAGATATCTCATTTGACCTTGTCTGATCTGGGGTAAGGGTGGGCATTAGGGCTAACAACCCCAAGTAAGACCCCACCACTGATTCGCCAATAGTCTGGAGACCCAAATCCCTAATGTTTTTTCATTTCCCGTCGTTGTACGTTTTGCATTTTTACAACCCTAATGTCTGAATTAACATAGTTTTTTGCAAAGAATTTCCCTTCTTTTAGTGATGGTTGAACTGTATGAGCTAAATACAATATTGGAGACAGTCATGATGCAGTGCATGGGCCCAGCACATCCCGGCACTTATCTTGATACCTTGTGGGTGAGGTTCCCTGACCCAACACAGGGTGTGGCATCTGCACCAAAACACTGCTCTGTCCTTACCCAGGGCATGACTGTTGCTGCATGCTGCAGCACCTTCCCCATCAACCATGTCCCAGTAAACTGGTTCACTGAATTCACACCTGAACTCAGCTTATTGGCATGGTAAGGTAGCGTGCTCCCCAGAGGTGCAACGGACATCCCTGCAATCAATGTTACTTAATAAAGTCTTTATTTTTTAATGTTTTGACCCCAAACTTTCAACATATTTGCTGGCCCAGTGGCACTGAGGGTTGAGGCAATAGACATATAAGCATACGAAATTTACCAGCAGATAAAGGCCTACAGGTCTATCAAGTCTGCTCTAATGAGCAGCTAGCACCCCTTATTCTGCAGCTGCCCCTCCCTTCCACCCTTCCCCTTCATTAACCCTCCCCCTTGTCCTGTCCCATCCCCTTTTGAAGCAGTCCACTGTTCTATTGGATACCACTTCTGCAGGTAACGCATTCCACCCAGCCACCACCCTCTCTGTAAAAAAGTGTCTCATCATCTCCCTCCTGAACCTTCCTCCCTCCAGTCTCATATCATGGCCTCTGGTGTCCCTCCCTTCCCTTACTTTGAACAGCCCCTCTGTACCTGTCTTGTTTATTCCTTTCATGTACTTAAAGGTTTCAATCATGTCCCCCCGTCCCTCTTTTCCTCCAGCGAGTACATGTTCAACTCCCTCAGCCTCCTCTCATATGATAAGTCCCCCAGACCCTTGATCATCTTTGTCACACTGAGCTGCACCCCCTCCAGTAACTTAATGTCCCTCTTCAGATACGGACGCCAGTACTGCACACAGTACTCCAGGTGCGGTCTAACTAATGACCTATACAGTGGCAGAATCACCTCCTCCCTCCTCAAGGATATACCCCTTGCAATACAACCCAGCATTTTGTTGGCCTTTGCCGCTGCCTTCCTTCATTTTGCTGAGCTGTTCGCTGACCCTGTAATGAGCACCCTCAGATCTTACTCTTCCTCTGTCTGGGCTAGCTGCACTCCCCCCAGCTGGTAATTCCTCCTTGGGTTCTTCATCCCAAAATGTACCACCTTGCACTTTTTGGTATTAAACCCCAGTTGTCAGGTGTCTGACCAGGTTTCAAACTTTGCCAGATCATCCTGCAACCCCTGCCATCCCCCTAGGTCATTCACCACTGCTCCTACCTTGGAATCATCGGCAAACAGACTGATCTTGCTCTTGATGTCCAATTATATGTCTGCAATGAATATCCCGAACAGCACTGGTCCTAAAACCGAGCCCTGTGGAATACCGCTTGTCACTACCCTTGGGTGTGAGAGCTCCCCACTCACCACCACCCTCTGTTGCCTTCCCTAAAGCCAGTTCCCTACCCATCTCACCAGATTTATACCCACCCCGTGCCTTCTAACTTACTTCCCAGCCTTCCATGTTGCACCGAGTTGAATGGCTTACTGAAGTCAAGATACAGGACATCCACTGCATGGCCCATGTCCAGTTGCCTAGTTACCCAGTCATAGAACTCCACCAGGTTGGTTTGGCAGGATCTGTCATGTATGAAGCCATGCTGTCTGCTGTCCGGTAGTCCTTTGGCCTCTAGGAGGGCCACCAGCCTTTCCTTCAGGATAGTCTCCATTAGCTTACCCACGACGGATGTGAGGCTCACTGGTCTGTAGTTTCCCGGTTCATCCTTGCGGCCACTCTTGTGGAGGGCACCACATGAGCCATCCTCCAGTCCTGAGGCACACACCCTGAATGTAGTGAGGCATTAAATAGGTCTGACAAAGGTCCTGCAAGGACGTCTGCCAGCTCCTTCAGTACCCTGGGGTGGATGCCATCTGAACCTGGCGCCTTGTCCACCCTCAGTGCCTTCAAGCCCTCCCGAACTCTGACCTCCAAGATTTCCCCATCTGTCACCCCTTCCCCCCATTTCTGCCATTCATCCCCCCTTGGATGTCACCCCCCTCTTCTCCTCAGTAAATATGGAGCAGAAGTAATCATTTAGTACTTCTACCTTATCGCACCCTGCTTCCACCCAACCCCTCTCCTTCCTAATCCTTACTAGATGCCACACCTCATGGCACACTGGCGATCCGGGTTCAGGAGTGGACTCAGGCCATTGGGGGTTGGCAGGGGAGAGGAAGGATTGTGCATTTTGTGAAAGCTGTCCTTCCTTTGGGGTGGGGAATGAGATTGTATCACTCTGCAGTGACAACTGGCGGAGGCTGGGGCACTGCTGGTAGCATGTGCAGCTGAGGGTTGGAGCATGGCGGGCATTGGCATGTAGTGCGCTGATGCCATTGTACATCCAGCTCTGAGGGAGAAAAATGGCAGAAAATTGCGGGGCAGTCATGGCGGCTGATGGCCGTATGCTGTTTCCCCAGACATGAGAGTTGCTTCCCCCAGGTATCAGGATCCAGGTCCCCGAAGGGGGGACTCTGCGTGCTGGTCTGCATGGAGGAGAGCATGTTGCTGGCCAGACTAGGTCAGAGGGTGAGGATGCCGGCAGCCGGATGACTTGCTGCCTACTCCACAGATGGAGAAAGAGTGTTGTGATAAAAAAAAAAACTTTCAACATATTCTTCTTATGACCCCACCTCATAAACCCCATAGGTGAAAAATTTCTAATCCATGCTGAAACGCCATTCCGCACCACAAGTGTGAAAACATGTTTCAGACAGGATGTGAAAAATGACAGCTGTACTGTTCATGAGGTGGTGTGAAAAATGGGTATGTTGAAACTCTGAAGTCAAAATGAAAATTGACAAAGTTATATGCCTCGTAGAAACTGCTCAATGCATGCTCGTAATGTGGCAATTTTCAGGATTTTTTCACCAAAATTTTAACATGGGTTTTTAGAAACTCCAGCTCATGAACACTGGCACTGTCATTTCATTAATCGGTCCTGAAAGGTGATTCCACACAACGACCACGCCATTCTGTGCCACAGGTGTGAAAACATGTTTTGGGCAGGATGTGAGAAATGACAGCTATACTGTTCATTAGGTGGTGTGAAAAATGTATATGCTGAAAATCTGGAGTCAAAATATTGTAAATTACCAAAATTATGTGCCTGCATACAAGCTGCGCAATGCATGCTCATAACGAGGCCATTTTTGGGAATGTTTTCACCAGATTTTCAACATGAGCTTTTTTGGGATCCCACCACATGAATTCTGGCACTGTAATTTTGTTAATCAGTCCCGAAAGGCGATTTCATACAGCAATCACAAAATCACATTCCGGGACCAATTAACAAAATGACAGTAGCCGTGAGGCTGGGTCCCAAAAGGCCCATGTTGAAAATTTGGTGAAAAAATACCTAAAAATTGTGAAGCTATCAACACAAATTGAAAACACCATTGAAATAAATTATATAGCACTTACCTTTACTCCTCAGTTTGCGGTTTGGCTTTGAAGAGAGCAGATGTGCCCCAGTCCATAGAAGATGACAGCATATGACTGCAGCAGGTAAGTATACATGAGGGTGGTGTGGGGGTGGTGGGTGGTCAGTGGGAGGGTCGGGATGGGGGTGAGGGACAGGCGACGAGGATGATTTTCTTTTTACAGATTACAAAAAAGGCGTCACGAGAATATTTTCTTTTTTCTCAGATTGACATACATTTAACATTTATATCGGACGGGTGGGCTCCCCAGTGTCCCAAAAAAGCTGGGGGAGGATATACTTAAATCTGACATGGGTCTTGGGCCCCCAATGGCGGTAACAATTAAATAAGGGGCTGCAGGGGGAGAGGATGTCTGACACTGGGAGTGTGCATCCTGGTGTCAGATTATATGACATTTGTTTTATAAGTTATTTTGGGACACTGGAGGTGGGCTTCCCAGGTGCCCAACACTGCGAAGGGGGGACACTGTGGCAACACATTTATTAAACAACTTGCTGGGGGTTTTGGCACCTTAACTTAGTGCCATGTAATGTATTTGGTGGATAGGAGCTGGTTGCACTATACAACACAGCTGTTGTTTAGTAAAGGACAACTGTGTCGTATAGTTTGCACTATATAACACAGCTGTCCTTTAGTAAATGACAGCTGTGTCATATAGTGCAGCCAGCTTCTATCCATTAAATACATTATACGGCACAAAGTTTTATTCCTCAGTTTGCGGTTAGGCTTTGAAGAGTGCAGACGTGTCCTGGTCCACAGAAGATGACAGCTGACGACCCCGGCAGGTAAGTATAGGGTAAGGGTGTACCACCCCTGGTGTCGGACGCCCCCACTGCCTATTGTTTCATGTAATCCCCCCACACACACACAGCTGAGTAAGACACTGGGGAGCCCACCCCCAGTTTCCCCAGATAGATTAGTTTTTTATATTTATACCTGCAAAAAAGGGAATCGTCCCCCGACATTTTTTATTTTATTATTTAAACCTGAAAGACAGAAATAGTCCGTCATCGTTGCTGCCCTTACCCTCCCCATCCCCACCTTCCCACTGAGCATCCACCACACACACACACACACACACACACACACACACACCCCCACCCTTTCCCTATACTTACCTGCTGGGGTCGTCAGCTGTCATCTTCTGTGGACCAGGACACGTCTGCACTCTTCAAAGCCTAACCGCAAACTGAGGAATAAAACTTAGTGCCGTATAATGTATTTAGTGGATAGGAGCTGGTTGCACCCCGTTAGGTGGATTTTGCAATTAACTGTTGGAAAAAGGACCCCCAAAGGTGTTTTTCCTTTTTTGTGACTTGCTTCTGGTTGTTTCATATTCCATTGATATGAACAATACCAGCTGAAAAGTGTTTTGATGCAGTTTTTTTGTTATGGCCTTTCAACCAGATGGATTGGAATTTTTATCTGAAATGTTCAGAGTAGAAGGGGCTTGGCCAACATATCTGCCTTTGGCTAGTTTGCTGAAAAAATATAAATCCATTCCAAAGTTATTGAACTTAAAAAATTTGGCTTCTGAGCATGCTTAGTAAGCATTTGCCATATAAATTGCTATATGCAGCTTATACATTTCCCTGGTGTCTAGTGGCACCCCCCACCCTCCGTAACTACACTAGCACCTTGATTATCCGAACTGCTTGGGGGACATCTGATCGATTCAGATAAATGGGAGTTTGGATAATCAAGAATGCCTGTTATACAGTACAAAGTTGCATCACGCCAGTACCACTGCTGCTACACAAATGTATTTCTTATTTCATAGAATCAGCAGGTTATGTTAGCTGTAAAAAAACACAAAACAGCCTGCTTCTCATTCACTACAAAAGTGCTCTTGCTCTGTTACTGAACCAGACTAGTTTAAATAAAAGACAAGTTTTAAAAATCAGTTCTTTGAATCCTAACCAAGAGCCAAAAACAAGCCACAGCCGCGGCTCCAATCAGTACTGCCTCATGTCTGGAAATACCAAGTCAGTCAACAAGGGTACAAACAAGGGTACAATCCATGTTACTGCCAATATATTAAAAAAAAATCTCAGTCTTACTATCAATGTTTCGGTAGCCCGTGACATGCTTGACTGCGATTGAGTGAACCACATAACAGCAACTCAATCATGGTGCATGTCATTGGGACTATCGACGAGGTAGGATGACTAGATGAGGGTGGGGTCATGCATGTAGCGATAGGATGTCGCTGCACATATGTGTGCTTGGGGGGGTGGGAGTGAACATGCTCAGCGAGGGGTGGAAGGGGTTTTGAGTGGTGGTGCTGTGGTGGACTGCTGAGCTGGCCCTGTGGCATGGTGGGTGGATTCACGGCTTGGGTGGACAAGGTGCTGGGTTCGGGTCTGGGCGCAGGTAAATTTTATTGCACCTGGCCCAAATTCATTTTAATATTTTACCCCCTCGGGTTGAAGTCCCAGTAAGAGTGCAGGAAACACACGCCAAACATTAAATTGTAAGTCCCGGTGCCATTTTGCCATGCATGGGGAGTCACAGCGCCAAAACTGATTTTTGGTGCTGTGACTTCGCTGTAATGGCAATCACCTTTCGGCAGTCACTGTTATGACATAGAACCGATCTTACTACCACACACGTGCATGCAGATGGCAGCAATGACTGTGAGAGAACTTGATGCCTGAACCACTACTGCATGAGACTTTGAGTGCAACCTAGACAGACAGGGCATGAGGATAAGGCATGCATTAACATTTTAAAAAATGAAACTGATCCTTACTCTTGAAATCCTGCTCTCAATGGTCCTAGTGTCCTGATGGTCCCCAGTGTTCACTTTTAGCTCACACTACACTCTGATCCAATGACTACTACTTTCTCTCTCTCTCTCCCCCTCTGCAGTAGTGCCTGCAACTGGAATCTAATAATAAAGTAGGCAAGGCTGAAAGGGATATTGAATTTCTTGAATTCCAAAGTGCATTTCTATCTGCATGTCAGCCTGCAAACATGGACCAGTTGTTGGCAGTTTCTTCAGTTCAGTGCCGAAGTGCAAGATGTTGGGGTTTGATTTTCCCTGCTGTATTCTTGCAAGGCAAGGCAAGGATAATTTTGGACTCTAACTGCTATATTTTCTAGAACCCTTACCAGCTAGTAGAATTCTTGAAGAACAGAGCCTGCAAAGGACTGGACCAAGACCATGCGACCCCCGATAAATGAAAAGGTTCAGATACTGAAGCACTTGTCATTGCCACTGACCATATTAGCTCACCTGGCAAGACCACAGTTGATAAGTGATGACTGCAAAATCTCTTGAAACAAGACACAATGACTGGCAAACATTCAATGCTAAACTATGAGCACAAACAGAACAGCTTTTGAAATGGGTTCTAACAACTGTTGACCATTCTCATTGTGATTGCAGGGAGCTGTGATCACCTGTGAAGTAGGCAAAAAATAGCATCCATCAGTTTCAATGGGAACACTGGGAGACACGTAGTTCTTCTTTCTCTGGTGTCTAGTGGCACCTCCTACCCTCCAATTGCTGTCCTGTATTAAAAAAAAGAAAATGGTCATGGGGGGGTGTCATGCCAGGTGAACAAACCGGAGGGGGGGAGGGAGAGGAGTGGACGTGGCCTATCTGCGATTTAGCAAGGCCTTTTTCAACACTGTGTTGCAAAGGAGACTGTGGGGTGGAATCCAAAGTGATGAACTGGATTAGAAACTGGTTAATGGATAGGTGACAGGGGCGGTGGTTAATGGCACTCACTTTAATTATGGAAGAGTGACCAGTGAGGTGCCACAAGGCTCAGTAATGGGACCAGTTCTTTTCAATGTCTTCATAAGTGACATTACAGATGAACTAGAAGGGAAAGTATGATTTTTGCAGATGATACCAAAATCTGTAATAGGGTGGACAGTCAGAAGCAGGTGGAAAGAATGCGTAAGGATCTTGGGAAACTCAAGGAGTAAATCAAGAACATGGCAGTGTGGGTTCAATACCAAAAGTGCAAAATCATGCACATAGGGCATAGGAACCCAGGAAATGAGTATAGGATGGGGGGATATTGTCAGTCACTAAGCAGGAACGGGGCCTTGGGGTTATCATATCTGATGACCGCAAAGTGGCAGGGCAGTGTGACAAAGCAACGGGTAGGGCCAGTGCAATGCTGGGAAGCATTAGGAGAGGTATCTCCAGTGGGAGGAGAAAGGTGGTGTTGCCACTGTATCACCCACTGGTAGACCCCACCTGGACTATTGTGTCTAGTTCTGGAGGCCACATGTCAAAAAGAACATAGGGTGGAGACAGTCCAGAGGAGGGCAATTAAAATGGTGTGGGGTTTGCACCAAATTACCTATGAGGAGAGACTGAGGGATTAAAATATGTATACCCAAGAGGAGAGGAGAATGAGAGGGGACATGACAGAGATCTACAAGTACCTCACAGAGATGTACAGGGTGCAGGAGGGGAGCCTCTTTCGAATGAGGAAGGGCACTGGAACTGGAGGGCATGCAGTGAAGCTGGGGGAGGTTAAGAGGGATATGAGGAATTACTACTTTACTGAAAGTGTGGTAGATACCTGGAATAGATTGCCAGCAGAAGTGGTGGAGATGAAAATAATAGGGGGCTTCAAGCATGTGTGGGTTAGACATGGGGACTATTAGTAAATAGGCAGGGAGGAGGGAGGGTTTGCTGAAGACCAGTTAGGATCTGCAGAGACAGACTAGACAGGGCTGCAGGGACTGTCTGAGCAGACTGGTTGGGCCAAGCGGTCCTTTTCTGTCGACAAATTCTATGATTCTATGTTTCTGTCCCAGCAGTGCTTGAAACCGTTAATGGTTTCAGCACCTATTACCTCAGCCAGCCAACTGTTCCAATGCTCAGTCACTCTATCTTGAAATAAAACTTCCTCATGTCCCCCCTGAATCTCCTCCGCAATCTTCCACTCACGTGCCTGTGTTTTAGATTTGCTACATCTGTTGGATAGTACCTTGCTGTTTACTTTGTTCATTCCTTTCAAGAATTTAAAGGTCTTAGTCATATTGCACCTCTCTCATGGTGTCCGCTGAGTACATGTACAGTACTCTAAGCTGTTCCTCATAGGATTTGCCCTGCTAGCTCTGAATCATTTTGGTTACCTTACGCTGCACCGTCTTCAGACACTCTCTGTCTTTCCTTGAGTAAGGACTCCAGAGAAGGTTCAGTACTCCAGGTGTGGCCTCACTAGGGATCTATAGAAAGGTAGTGATTCCTCTTTCCTTCTGCAAGCAAAACCCTTCCCAATACACCTGAACATCCAGGTTGCCTCACTGTAGGTCTTGCTACTGTACATTTGCGAGAGTGCTTAAATAAGTCACTTAAGCTGACTTCTAGGTCCATTTCCTCAGTAGTGCTAAGCTTAATGCCTCCTATGTAGCACTCTATCCTGATGGTTTTCTTCCTGTCACATGGGTGTAGGCAGCCATACTCCAAGCACTCCATGGTGCGCAATTGTATTTAAGGGGGGTAGCAAATAGGCTCTGAATTGCTTCCTTTTTCCACGAAAACTAACAAAGAAAATGCTGAACCTTTCTGTCATGTTATTCATATGAGTCAAAACTAGAAGGACTGGTCACTAATACTCTCTTTGCATCCCAAGGACAATACAACTTTAAAGGCTCTGGGCTGGTATGTGGGTGTCTTAGGGAACAATGCATGGCATTTGTATTTACCTATGCATGACAACAACCATTGTCATGAGATACAAAAGTTGTATTTATTGTGCCAAATGAGGCAACAAACACGGTCCTGGTGTACATTTGTATATAGTCTGGCTACACCCTCTGGGGGAGTAGCTTACCCTAACAAGGGGAGGGGTGGGGTAGCCGTGAGTCCACTTGGTGTGCAGATCTGAAATCCATGGCTACTCCCCTGTTCCTATGTACATCACCTTTTATATTTTAGTATTGAATTTCACCTGCCAAACCTTTGACCACCTCTCCAAGCTTTGCAGGTCCCTCTGTAACTCTCACAACTTCTTTTCACTGTCTACCTTACCTCAGAGATTAGTGTTATCCATGAAGAGACACAGCTTGGCCTGAATTTCTTCCAGTATGATGCTGATGAACATATTGCAGAATACTGTACCCGGGACTGATTCCTGTGGCATTGTACTAGTGACCTCCCACTCCCTGGATTTTACTTCATTTGGCACTACCCCATGCTGTCGCCCCTCCAACACACTTTCCATCCATTTCACTATGTCCTTTGCTGCATCTAGATACCCTAGCTTCTTCAGCAACCTTATGTGTAGCAAAGAGTCAAATGCCTTACTGAAGTTAAAGCTGAGAAAAATCCACTGGATGCCTTTATCCACAGCCCTAGTTATCCAGTCAAAAAATACTGTCAGATTGGTCTGACAAGGCCTTCATGCCACGAACCCATGCTGTTTATTATTCTTGACCCCATTTTTCTCCAGATAGTCCACTAGGTCCTCCTTGACTAGTGTCTCCATCAGTTTACCTGCAATTGAGGTGAGACTGACAGGTCTATAGTTACATGGTTGTTCCTTGTCCTCACTCTTGTGGAGCAGAACTATGTCCACTTACCTTCAGTCTTGATGAACCACCCCTGACTGAACTGAGCTACTGAATAGCCCTGCCAGCATTTCAGCTAATTCTGATGCCAGTTTCCTGAGCACTCTTGGATGCATCCCATCCAGTCATGGGGCCTTGTGTTTCTTTAGGGTTGCTAGCCCTTTTCTGACCCTATCACTAGTAAATACCATCTGCCTCATTTCGGGAATCCTTCTTTCAGCAGACTTTATGCCACTCTCCGTCAAAGCCCCACTATCCTTTCTTGTGAATACTGAGTAGAAGTTGTTCAGAATGACTGCCTGCTGCTCATCCTTCTCTTTTATCCCTCTGTGCTCTGTCAGCCTATCAGCTCCCCCTCGCATCTTTCTTTTATCCCTAATATATCTAAAAACCTTTTCTCCCCACCCTTGATCTCCTCCACGATACACAGCTCTGTGTCTGCTTTTTCATTCCTGATTGCCCTTTTGACCGTCCTAGTTTTTACCTGGTACTCCCTCCATTGTTGATCCCACTGCTTTTCCTTTTACTCAATGAAGCCTTAGTTTTGGCCCCACCTGCCTCCCTGATCTTTCTAGGGAATAAAATTGATCTCTCGTACATGGTTCACTTGGAAAGTTTCCTCAAGCATGAGTTTGTTGCCTCGAGAATGGCCCCATAAATTTCTCCCCACCTTTCCTCCATTGTTTTTAGATTTCTTTCTCTTCACTGAAAGTAGCCGGTGGGTGAAAATGATGGATAAAAGTTTTTGTACTTTAACCTAATAGGTTGTAAGGTTCAGATAACTATCAGAACGTTTCATGGCTTATCAGAAACTTTCAGAACCGCAGAACCGTATGTGGTTCTCGGAGCTCTAATTGCCTGGAGCTGTGATTGTGATATGAGGTTTGAGACTCACTACAAATCATTTAGTGCTAATAAAAAATAACAAAAAAAGACACTTGGACCCCAGCAAGTAAATCAGCAATCAATCAGCCGATTGCATATATTTATGTTGGAGTTCTGTTTGGCTCTGGGAAAATGGAGATTACACTGAGTTTAATTGAAAAGACATACAAATCTTTAAGTTTATAGATAATCTGATGTACAAGTTGAGCTCTGAGTGCAATACTGATGTTTCGCTCATTTCAAAATGAAACTGTATTTGAAAATTATAACAAGGTGCACTGTAACTCAAGCCAGTTTGACTGGTTCTTGATCCAGCTGTCAGATTTAAGACTACATCCTATAAGGGATTTCAAAGAAAAAAATATATTTTTAGGGTTTTGTGCCTATAGCTACAGTAACATTTGTTCTGTGTTCACCAGAGGCTTGACTGAGGCCAGCACCTACAGCCCCCAACTGCAGCTCTCACAAACTACTTCTAACCAGAGAGTGAGCAACTGTTATTCAGTTGGACAGACTCTTATGAGATCTATACTATTGCATTACAGCAGTACTGCAATCGGCATCCCACTGAACTTTTCCCTCCTTGTCATCAAGTAGGATAACTTACCTTATCAAGTTTTGGCTCCACCCACCACTCTCCCTAACTAATAGCAAAAAGCCTGCTTTTCACTATGCAAAGCAGCCTTAGAAGTGTTTGTAAGGATGAGTTAATGCTGTCAAGGTATCCTGCATTAATCCCAAACTTTACTGTAAAAAACTTGTCTCAACTCAAATAATTCCAGCTCCTAAGAGCTGCAGCAGGTATAGCAAAATCTGGCCAGAGCTGACATGGCTGCAGCCAAGCTTGACGAGCTCACGGCAAAACAGTCCACCATGCCCAAGATGGCCATGGTGCAATCACACATGTGTAACCACTCATGCATGCACACTAATCATCGGTGGCCATCTTGAGCACGGTGATTGACCGGCAACCAAAATAGTGAGCCCACGGTGGGGGGAGTGAGCGGACCGTTTTGGAGTTGCAGAATGATCTTACTGCAACTCCAAAACAGTTCCGTTCTTCAGTGTCTATCCAGTGGTTCATGGTTTAGAGCTACGGCAAGATGACTGTAGGCTATGCCCACTGCAGCCATAAAAATGATAACTATTAGGGAAAATTAAAGACACACCATAGCTCCTGCAACTGATATAGGATTCCATATTCAGAGCCAACCACGTACACTTTGCTCCTTTCAGTGCTGGGTGTGATAGTGTGCACATTCAGCTTGGGAGCAATATTCAAACAGAGTGGAGGGGGGGGGCTCTGAGCAGAGCACGCTATCTAAATATGGAGCTGTTTTGGCACAGCGCATAGTGACTTTGCACTGTGCTGACACAGCCTCCTATGGAATATGACCACACAAGAGCCAAATGGAGATAGCATGCCCCAAATGGGATAGCCTCAGCACTCCTGAAAGCTATATTCAGCCCTAAACATACTAATAAGTCTATAAGGACTGCAAGGTGCAATGTGCCAGCTGTACATCCATTATGCACCTATTAGCATGGGATATAGGTGTTTTTATTATCCCCAGTGAAATTACTGTAACTAAAAAGAAATGTAAGGAGACACGCAGAGCTGCATGAGACACAAGTATAGAAAGAGAGATCAAATAGAACATAATGCAGGTGAGGAGAGGTTTGGAGAAGTGAGCATGTAGAAACTGGAGTGTGATTTAGAACTACTACAGTATGTGTAACTGCAAATACTGTATCTGAAAAGACATGCCAGTTAGAGACATTATTAGAAAAGAAAACAATTTTTACTATGCCCAACTGGAAATCATTGGTTACATGGGCAGATGTTTCTCATTTATAAAAAGGCATGTTTAAAAATCCAGAGGAGAGTTCTAGTATGTATTCAGAAACATTTATGTAATTCCCAAACATTATCAAACAATTCCATAATGTATCATGACAATTAAAAGTATTTGTCAGGACGCATTCTGGCTAGTGCATATACCCTTCTTTGGGAGTGGGGATTTTCTGTTAATGAGACCAAATTCAGCAGGGCTTTGCTGACGTCTGAAAGCTTGTTTTGATATGCACATCACAGTTGCTCTCTGAAATAAGATGGGGACATGGCTGAACTTAAAGAAAAGTTCCAAATCCTGGTTTCACCCGGCACTCAAGGCTTTGCTCTTGTCTATTGAAAACAACTTGACAGGTCTGCTAGTTAATTTTTAACCAGAAAATGCCTCATGCAATTCCTTGTTGATACCCAGGTGGGAATGTCAGGCTGATGAATGCGTGGCTTGAAGCAGGCTGTTTTCCCTGTTGCAAGAATCCACAAACATCAGTAGAATTTCTGAGTTTTTTGCTTCTGGATGATGCAGTGTTATCTGTGTAACCACTGCTGCTTCGCTGAATGGATTTGTTCACTAAGAGTAAAGGCGTACAATTCTCTTTGTGGGGTTCTTAAAAGGAATGTGAACTTTTAAAAGGAAAATTCTGTATGTGATGCCGCATCCACTTAAGTACCCTTATGAGACAATTCAAACCTAGTCTTGATTTTTAGATTTTTTTTTTTAAAGCAGCAATATTTGATAGTTGGCAAAAATTTTGTTTTATAGTTTTTAGCAAAGATGTATTTCTGACATGCTAAGATTCATTCTCAGTGCATTTATAATTTTCTCAGGTATTGCTTAAACAGCTTTTAAAGCTAATTTTGTATATAAGTCCCCATGTTCTGGGGCTTACTATTAGTTACCCCCCCCCAGGTTGGCACTTTAGGAAGGTGGGGCCTTGTGGTATGCACCTTCTGGGAGTGGCTACCTTATGCAGTATAAATTCTGGGCACTGGGGTGAATTTGAGAGGCCGACGGGTAGAGATGCTTCAGTGGGGTCAAGAGTTTGAACTCCCAGCCCAGGGATTTGCAATCTGTTGCTCTGCAATGCATTTTTTCTGGTGTATGGCTTAGGGTGGTGACAGGCATACAGCTGGAGGGGTGGGACCCCTGGTATGTTGGAATCGCCACTTAGAAAAAATGTGTGACCAACCCCGTGCTCTGCGGTACCAAGACAGGCCTGCAGTGGTGGTGATAGCGCTGCTGTGTGGCCTTTCCAGTGGTGGCAGCACTGGAAGGCAGAGATCCACATAGCACACTGCCACCAGTAAGTTGGCCTGCTTGTAGTGGGTTGCTGGGTCCACCTTCACCAGTTTAATACAGAGGTCTGGGGGCTGAGGTGGTTGCCCTGCCTGCAGCCAGTGTGGTGGAGGTTAAGGTGGCTGGCTGTAAGTTTAGACATCTCTGTTTCTGGAGATAATGGTGAGCACCAATGTAGTGGTTTTAGGCTGCCAGGCTGTGTGGTTTCTGCGCATGTGCTTTTGCAGAGCCCCGGTGGTTTTTTGAGGGACGTGACAGCGTGGCACTGAAATTTAATATTTGAGCCTCTCAGCTCTTTGAGTGAGGTAGAGCCTGTTCCTCAGCATTCCTAGGCCTAAGTTTGTGCCACAGTTTCGTGCTGCTGATTCATAGCTCCTGTGTCCTGCCCGATTGTGCCTCCAGTCCTATGGAGCTGTAATTGTTCATGTTATTTAAATTAATTATTTTATTCTTTTAATTTGGTGTGTGCCTCTATGAGTTTTGACTGCCTGTCTTAACCTATTTTGCCCCATCAAGGGGTTCCTTCTCCAGCCTGCCTGCTCTGTGCATTGAATTTGATGCCTGCCTTTCTGTCTGTGCTGCTCTCTGGAGGGAAGGACTGCTGGCACCTATCCTTTCCAGGTGAAGTTCTACAAATATGGTTGGCGGGGCCTTTTATTTCTACCTGGGATCCATGTCTGGTTCTTGCTTGGCTTGTGCCCCTCTTCACTTTTACCACTGGGACCCCTAGATATTGGAGGGTGGAGGTTACATGTAATTACTGACATCATTAAAGATGGCAATCATTCACGTTTGCAATTTTTAACTCTCTTCCATGGAGGTTACCTGTTAAATATACAGCTTAGGTTCATACTGTGAATGTATTAGGATGGTGCTACCACATGTTTCTGATGGTAAAAAGCACACCATACTAAAATATTTAATTTTTACATTGTGGGCATGGCAAGAGAGTGGGAACTTTTAAAAACTTCAAAATCCTGTATCTTGGTTCAGGAATGAAAGAAAACTAAAAACAAAATGTGTATCTTGATATTTTAATCAAATATTGTTGCTGAAAAAAACTATACAGTTATTAAAAAATACTGCTGTTTTATAAAGAAGTATTTTATGACTGGGCTGAACAGTGCTATTTTCTAGATGTCTGTTGTCTCTGACTGTAAGAAAGCACACACAAGCAGCAGTGCTATAAATACTGTGTGATTGTGCTTTATATCTCAGTACAAGTACTGTATTTTCTTGTTCCCACACACTCTCTTTCTTAAAGAGACAGGAATACTGTATGTAACTTTCTTGTCTCCCTGGGGTTTCCTGTGCAGAGTACAAGACTGCGTAAGCATCTAAGGGTTAAATAGTAGGCTCTCATTGGCCCCTCCTTCATGTGAAAAGAACACTAGTAAAGAGGGTAGTCAGGCTCACTGTTTCCTGAGCGGGACAGTGTAGCGATGTCAGGTTGAAAGAGAGTATGAGTGAGTCAGCAGTTGGAGAGGAGTCAGAGGTTCACTCTGGCAGGTTGGTTGCCTTGCCGAGCCCTACTATATCTTGAGGGTGAAGAAACATCTGATTTTAAGTTAAAGTGACAGAGGCCATCACTGTAGAGTTCCCCTTCTTGTGGATAAGGCAACGAGGACATTCCAAAACCATGGTTTAGAGTACTGACTAATTGCATGCTTTGTGCTGCAAACCCTCAGCAGGAAAAGAGTGCTGAAAGAAACCAAGGGAATGAGAGTTAGAATCACTACAAGAATGTCCTGCTTAACGCCAGTCTTTTAGGACCTTCACCTTGTGGGGGCCGTCACAATGGAAAGTGGTGTGACTGGGTCTGGTGGCAGTGCATTCCCAGCAGCACCCTTATCACCAACAAGTACAAATTCTGTGGGTTCCATTACACTCCAACAAGGTAGCTGGGTTTTATAAGGATGGAGGTATTAATGAAATCCTGGGTGGGATTTCAGAGACCAGTGATTTTATGGAAAGAGAAGGGAGTCTCCTCTGGTGCCCAGTAAATGTAAATTGATATGATGAGTAACACCAGGATGAATTTTGAGGGAGGTAGGAATACAAAGTTCAAGAAATTAAATGGAATTTCCCCTGTATGGAGGAGTCTCCCAGTAAACTGATGATGTTGCCTGTCAGATAGTGGATGGCAACTGGATGACTACCTCCAGAACAGTCAATTAATTGAGGGCTGGGCTCCCCATGAGTCCTTCCCAAGTGCAGGGTCACTCCACTGCTCTTATGTGTGATAAGGTTACTAAGATAACATTTGCCCCCAGTATCCTCTCTAGTCCCGGTGAACCCATTAAACAGAACAAGGAAGCTGATGCAATGCATTGCAAAGGTGCCTGTGTTCTTGAAGGGAGAGTAAAGTGAACATTTTGTGTGCCATCTATTAAACTTGCCACCTGGTTGATTCAAGCCATCCTGTGTGAACAACTGACTTTATGTGTAATGTCTGTTTATTGGGACCACCGGACCCCTTCACCCTTGGCCTAAATCCACCATAATGCCATGGCCTTCTCTGGGCTGTCAGAAAATCACCAACCCCTGTTTACACAACTGGATAAAGGTCTATTATCTGTTGGGTCATTCAGTTTACACCATGAAGGAACTGTGGCCATCACCTCCCAGCCAGCACATTGTAAATATCCACATACCTTTACCACAGCCCCATTAGCCTTACCCACATTTCCAAGGGAAGTTCTCATGCCCGCTCTCCACCCATGACCCTTATGAGGCTGGAAATCATCCCCGCAGTTCCAATTCATATTTTCTGACTGTTTTCTTTCTGTATGTCTTTTTTTTTATTTTCAGGGGCCGTTATCTTTAAGCCTAGACTTTTACGTAGCCGCTCCTATTATTATAGTATGGTGGCTGTAGACAGTGACATCATTGGTTGCAATCACTCAGTGCCACTGATGATACTGCTACTTGCATGGGTTGCTTTTGTGATGTAATGGAGCAGTTCCTCAATGTACTCAGTTTGTATCAAAGTGGCAACTTATGCAAGTGTCACATTGAACATAATAATATGCAAGTTAGCAGCCTCCATGGCTCTTCAGGTTGCATGCTCACCTTAGTGTCTGCAAGATAGCAAGGCTGGGTTCCAGTCTCACACCAGAAACTTGGGCTAATACCCAATACTGACACTATAGGGCAGCACTAGTGGGTGTCTCACTGTTAAGGTGCCATCCTTTATCTAGGATGTTAAACAGATGTTCCTGCTATCCATCTCTGGTGGCTGTCCAGGCGGAAGTTAAAGATCCAGTGACACTTACTGCAGTAGTAGTGGATGGTATCCTGGTTAACTTCTCCCTGTTAATAAAACAAATCCATGAAACTCACACCACAGGACACTTGAAAATGACAGCTGTCACAGCTCAGTGCGCCTTTCATGGTCAAAAATTACAAACACGTAGCTATATCAACATCAGGAGCCACTGACTGCTACTGATTATGTCACCAGTGAGAAAAACCTAAATTAAAGTAATAGGGGATCCATACAGAGCTGGTTTTATAGACAAAGGAGACAGCAAGTAACATTGACAGACACATACAGAAAGAGAAGAGAAAGGTAAGCAGATATGGCATGGGAATGCTACATTGCTTTACTTCCGTTTTAAGTGACCATGTCATAGACTAATCCTCTGGTTGAAAAAGCAGAGCCTGCTTGACCTTTCCCCCCACAATCCATTATCAAGCTATTCCTGGTCTGCCACTGTCCCAGTGAAGCCAATATGGAGCTAATCACCTGTATTATGCACCTCTCACCACCTGCCTTAGCTTCAGAATAAGTATGCCCCCAAACCTAGATATACTATATATATATATATATATATATATATATATATATATATATTATAGGAGCGTAGTCGCACCCCTATATTTAGGGTTGAGTAGGCACTTTAATGTTAAACCTCAAATGTTGCACGTTAATAACTTTGCAACTGTTCAATGGATTTGCACAAAATTTGGAATGCACAGTCTGGTATGGTAGATCTCTCTTGATTTACTAAGTTGTGTTTCAGTCAGACATATGGTTTTTGCACAGAGAAGCACCAAAAAATGCAGATGTCACCATTTTTGTGCGTTTTGTGTCTGTGACACTGCGTGGACACCCTGTAGTTTATTGGTTTGAAACTTGGGATGTAGAAAGAGCTTGGGCCAAGGAACATGCCAGCATGTGTTTGGTGAAAAAATATTAATCCTTTCAAAAGTTATTACAATTTAAAGTTCCCATTATAACCTATGGGAAAATGTATATGTGTATTTTGCAATGTCCATGGGGAAGACCAGAAGTCCCTAGGGAAGACCAGATGTCCCTAAGGAAGACCAGATGACTCAAATTAGGATGACCATATCTTCATAATGGTTTGGACTTTTTACATGAAATTTGCAGGGTGTTGAGGGCATGTCCTAGAGATGCGAATTATGCTGTTTAGGTGTTTGGAAATTAATTGATTGCAGAGATATTCAATGACAAAGTTGACTTTTTTGCACAGGATTACATTGCGGTCTGTGTCATGAATTTCGGCACTGTTATCTCGGAAAAGAAGCGAGATGCAGACTTTTTTCTACTGGCGGCATAGATCACCTTCAGGTGATCTATACCACTGGAAAAAGATTTGAAATCGTAGAGTAAGTTTGCAGTGGAATTTTTTTTGTACATTGCACATATTATGAGATATTGTGAAATTACTGTCACAAGGGTTCAAAGAGTGCCTGTCCAGTGTTTTTTGTTGCCCATATCTCAGAAACAATGTAAATATGGGTTCGGTCTTTTGATGTTGCATGAAGTTCTCGCTGTCCCAATTACAATGATGCTTGAATTTTTTTTTTCTAGCTCTTACGGTTCACAAGATATCTGAAAATTACTGTTACAAGGGTTTGGTGCCCTATAGGGCTGCTGTATGGCTCTGTAGCTTTGCATAATCCCACAGGTGCATATTGTTATGCAAAAATTGGCAAGTTGGTGGGAGTGTGGGGCCCAAAGCCAAAATCTCACCCCATTCTCCTTTATTGTAGCATATCACATGAAATGGGGTGAGTTTGGCCACACAACCCCAATGGCACACCCTGACATCTGTCAGTCTGTGGGGTGTGGGGTGTGTGGGGAGAGATTAGGGGCTCAACCCTCATGTTTCACTTCCTGAATTTTTTCGGTTTAACCCTAAATGATGCATTAAACACAGTTTTTTGCCATGTATATATATATATATATATATATATATATATATATTTATACAACTTATGTGCTGGGATAAATGCCAGTGTAAAAAGTAATATCTGTAGAAGCCAGTGAAGATAACACTGATATCTTCATGTTCCTATACGTCATCATGATATCTTAACACTCCTATACGTCATCCTGTTATCTTTTAAACTCCTCTACGTAATCTCTAAGAAATCCTATTGGTTCCCACAGGAAATTCAGCTGTTCTAAAGCTCTGCCTTTGAATTACCTCACCCCCGTCCCCCTACCAACGCGACTCTTACATCTGGTTGACCCTGCCATCAGTTTAAAACCATGTTTAATTTAAAAAAAACTTATTTGGTTGATCCTGCCGTTTCGCCCTAGTCTCACCAAAACAGTTTAATTCCCGACGTCTGTTATTTGTAGTGTGACCGAGCGGCTTCAGTACGTCACTGTGAGTACCTCTTACACATCTAAAACAAAGCACTGTCTTCAAAATGGTACAAATGCAGTCCCTTTTTATTAATTTTCCTGGGCTTGCTAAGTAAGAAACATGCTGCAGTTAAAACCGAACAGAGACTGAGGAACTCGGCATGTCGGCAGCTTCAGAGAAGTGAGTAAGTGCGGCGGGAGATGTTGCTATAGTAACACTGCTCAACCTCGCTTGAGCGCAGCTCTGGTTCAGTTTAACTGCTGACACTATTTTGCCAACAAGCCCAAACGTCAACAAAGGGACTGCCATTTGAAAGACAGTCTTTGTTTTAATTATTGAAAGTACTCTAACAATACTGAAGCCCATCACCAATGGATATCGAGAATTAAACTGTTTTAATGTTTTCTGAGAAAAATAACGAGATCAACGCAGACTCTTTTCAACAACAATAAATTTCTAAAAACCACAGAGCTTTTTCTTAATTTACAAGAGAGTGTTTTCTTTAAATATCTGCCTGCTCCTAACTGAAAACTCTTTTGGTCAAGTTACACATTTATATTACAACTCCTCAGTGAGACCAGGGGGGAAATAACAATCAACCAAATAATGGATTTTTAATAATCATATCTTTACCAATTATGACAGGACCAATGCAGGGGAGGGGGGAGGCACTCCTATTCCAGCCTCATAACTTATGTGCAGTATTGTTGTTAAGTATCCAATGTGGTCAGTTCTGCAATGAGTGGGGGCAAAACATATCTGAGGGTCATGTTGGGGGCCCAGCACATAAGTTGTATAAACAGAACATGACATGGCCTGACTGAAGATATCATATTTATCTTCACTCGAGGCCAATGACATCAAGATATCTCACTCGTGGCTTCGCCACTCGTGAGATATCATGATATCATTGGCATCTCGTGAAGATAAATATGATATCTTCAGTCAGACCATGTCATATCCCCTATATATATATATATATATATATACACCCCCAACCCCCATCTCAGTTTATAGACTGGAGTGACTGTTCCCGATGGGGGTGGGCATAGACCAGGATACTCCTGTGTCTAGGGATATGTTGTATGGAAAGAAGCTTGCCAGGAGCTCCTTGTAAACAACCACGCTTGTAGACCAGTTCACCCTTCTCTTTATTATACAAACTGCAGATACAGGCTTTAATATTTGGTGGAAAAGTATCACTCAGACCAAAGCATTTGTGCTTGAATCTCCATCTCTAGAGATATGGTTGTACATGAGGCACAACATAAAATTCATACTGGTCATACAGACCCAAATCACTTCATATTTTACACAGTTAATTACATTACTCTGATGAGTATTCTTCAACTTCAGCATTGCAGCCACAGCCTGACCTTTGAACTCATCTCCCAGACTCTCTTAGTCCTTGCTTCATTCCCTGGTGCAGCCAACTAAGTTAGACATTTCCTTGGCTCCCCCTTAGCCACTGTGCTGGACCCTCAGTTTCTTTCTGGGACTAACTCGATCTAATAATGTGCTTGTGAACATCGGTACCCCAAAACATGACACTCAGAAGGATTTCAGGTAAGTAAATATAGCCCATAGTTCAGTAGCCAGTTTGTACTACAACCTAGGAATGCAAGGACCTTTCAATGACCTCTGCCCTCATGGCAGTGCTGACATCTGCCAAAGCTCTGTGCTTGTTGTGACACCTCGTAGTTCACCCTCTAAGGGAATTCACACTCATGCAGTCATGAGTGCCCAGATTGACCCTCATCTTTGAAGATCCTCCCCGTATTCGTAGAGATGATCTCCTACCTGTTTCCTGGAGACTCTCCTTACTTACCCAGAGTGCAGCTCTGGTCGTCAGTGACATCCTTGCTTTCCTCTTCTGCTGTATGACTTGGTAGCCTAGGCCTACACAAACTTGTCCTGCAGCCTTGCTGCTCAAACCCCTCGTCTTGAGCATCCCACTCAGGCCCAAAGACCTTTAGGCAACACATCTTGGGAGTATGTCAATTGGAATATGTTCCCCCCTTGGGAACCCACTATATTGTCCCCCCAGGGCCACAGGTTCAACACCCTCTAATCACTCTTTCAGATCCAGAATGTCTAAAGCTTGAGTCCCTGTTTTCCTGGCTATGCAACCCCTGCCTTCACTCGGGATTGGACCAACTGCCCTCCTTAGCTTGATGGTGACCGAGCCTCTGGTCCCAGGTGGGAATCAATTTCAACAACCGCTCATGCCTGGTTTATTGAATATGAACCCGCCACTTGGACAAGCTGCCTCCAGGCATAGGTTGTCCTACTGGGGGCATGTCAGTGTCTGTGTATCCAGCTGCTAAGCTGGCACATATCCGAACTTCCCTCCATCAAGTCATCCAGTAATAGCACTGCAGTAGATCCTGTCCTTTCAGTAAAGCTCTTGGCAGTGATCCTCTCCCCTTCTTTTCTGGGCTGCTTAGCCCTCAGCTCTGTTCTGCACACCTCTCACCAAAGACCTCCATCCCCGACCACATGGGCTCTTTTTATACTCCTGCGCTCCTTCCACTTCCACTATCTGGCTAAGTCTGATACAGGAGCACCTTTCCCAGATGGGTACATTTACTGGAATAGGGGTTGTTACACATGCCATTAGCCTGACCTAAAGACTATATTTAATTGCCTGTTGATTTTTGTATAAAAAAGTAAAAAAAAAATGTTTGTGCTAATTAAAAGGAATGGATGAATGAGTATTAGGCATATGCTGCTTTCAGGATATTGTCTTTCAGAGAATAGACGCTGTGTAAGCTGAGATTCCCTCATACTGAAAGCTGGAGATACTCAGGTTTATGATATTAGTAACAAACATAGGAGTTTTAGGTCAGAATGATCTCTATGTCCTTAATCCCCCTTCATTAGCAGGGATGGAATGAATGCATTGTGTAAACACATATCAAGTGATAGGGATGCCCTACACATTCTACTATACAGGGTACCAGGTGATTCCCTTGGAAAGTAGAAAGTTGTCCAGGTTTTCTTAAACACACTTACTGTCTTCATATCCCTGTGTCCACTGGTGGGCCTTTCCATAGGCTCACATCCCTCTGTGAGAAAATGCCTCTCAATATTACCCTTGAATTTACGATCCCTGAAATTCAGGGTGTGTCCCAAAGTCCTGCTGCGGGACACTTAAGCAAACATCTCAAACTGTTCACTTCTGTTGATAACCCTGGAGAATATGGAAAACTGAGATCATGTCTGCCTTTCAGATCAGACCTTGAGAAAGTACCAAAACACACTGGGTTTGCAATTAGTGGTCTTTTTAATCTGGTGCTTTTGCACATTGTGCTCAGGACTTTGGCACTTCAATAAAAATATGCACTGAGGTTACTATAGTGCTTTTTTGTGCCTTTTTTTCAGGTTTGTTGGATGTAGAAATCTTTTATTCCTGAATGTGAAAGAGTCCATAATAACTCTTAAAAAGAGTAGGGGAACTTTTATAGTGTTCTGGCCAAATTTCCACCATTTACTAAAAAAACACACCAGCAGCTATACCTGTTTCAATTAAGAAACAAATTCTGGTCAAGGCTGCTGTGGCTGCTCATGCATAAACTTGATAAGGGCACGTCGTGGGTTTAAATGTAAAGCTGACGTGCCATTGTCAGGTCCGTGTGTAAATGTTGTTTTTGGTAAATTTAAATCATTTATGTGGTTGATCCTGTGTTTCTCATGTGTTTAAAATGTGAGCGATGAGTGCATCTTGTGCTATATGGGGAAGTAGTGGGAGTGCAGAACCAAGGCTTTCAAGTAATGGTAGAAGAAATGGTGCAGAGAGGAGAGGTGTGGCTACACTGGGGACCAGGGACTAACCTGGACGGATAAGAGTCTATACCAAGGTGATGGTCTAATTCCATCTGGGAGTGAACTGTAGTCCTCAGTGGATGGTTTAAATGTTACTTTGATGGACATGTAAAGTGGTCGGGGAGGTAACAGAAGAAATAGGGGAGGTAGAAAATGGCCCATCACAGGCTGAGATAGAGAGTAGGGAGATCTCTAGGGGAGAGAGTCCCACCAAGATGCAAGTTATTCAAGTGAAGCAGTGGGTTAACAAAGGAGAAAGAGGAAGGGTTGGGAATACTGGGAGACTGGAGGTGGTACTGAGCAGCTGTACGCCATTTTGTTGTGGAGCAAGCAGGAGAAGCAGTGACACTGACATGCTTACCCTTTACTTTTAACAGGTATGCCACCATGAGTTTAGAAAAGTTGTTCCAGAAGTTTAATAAGAGTAAAGGAGAATTTATTGACTTACAGTCAGTGTCCTTTCCAGGCTGAATTGTGCTGATGGTGATTCAGCCCATTTCTTGGCTGTACTGTGGTCTTGCTCCTGGTTCAGGAGTTTGGAGCCCAGTGGTGGAGTCTGCACCTCAGGCAGAATCGGCAAGGCATCCCTACGGAGGGATAGTCACTCCAAGGATTTGACTGCATGATTCTGCAGGAAAGTGCTGGTTACTGCTAACTACTGCTTACTACTATAGTGTACTAATGTGTACCTACCAGTTAAATGGCGCTTATCTAGCTAATATTTTTGTGTTCCCCTGCAAAGTTCATAAACTTTTAAACTCCTAATTCTTTTTAGTAAGAACTTGGATCTTGTTATGGTCATGTTTTAGATATTGGCAATTCTTAAAACATTTTTTATATCTTATATTTAGTCTGACCAATCTTATTTATTTGCAACCTATTTTTTATGGTTCTATGTCATAAGGAGCGATCACGGAAAGGCGATCATCATTATGGTGAGTGTACATCGCCGAAATTTAATTTTGGCGATGTACACCCCTGGTGGAAAACAAAATGGCACAAAGGACTCTATATTTTAATGTCATGCAAGGGGCTTTGTCCCCCACACCCCCCTACTTTAGGATTCTCAACTCCAAAGGGGGTGCATGTCGGGGGGGAGCAAAATTGTAGAAAATAAAAATAAACTACTCGGGCTGGGCACAACAAAACATACCTGCACCCAGACCCGAACCCAGCATCCTGGCCACCCCAGCCCAGCACCCACCCACCACTCCATGGAGCCAGCTCAGCAGTTCACTGCAGCACCACCCCTCACAAACCCTCCCGTCCCGCCTCTCACGCAGCATGATCTCTCCCCGTGTTTGTGTACATATAGTGACATCCTGTTGCTATTCGCATACCCACCCCATCCAGTCACCTTCCCTGCTCCCTCACACTGTCAACATGTGCCGCAAGTTTTCAGTAAGCGCCCACTTGCTAGTAATGCACGTCACAGGATACCATTTTTTATTTGTGCTGTTTCTCCTGGATGTGATTCGCTACTTGCATTTGTATTTAAACATTCCTGTGCATTTCCTTGTATACTGAAATCAGCCAGTAGCTAAAGGTGTTTAAAAGAAATGTCTAAAGTATATTTTAGATACCTTTTTGATTTAAATCGAGTTATATAGAAAACCCTCATGTTTAAACTTCCTTACGTTCTCTAGAACCACTGAAAGGTGACGTTAGGTGACGTCAAGCCAACGTTCCCTATGATACCAATTGTATTGGTCCGAGTGAATTGAATTTATCTTGAAAAGTGTATGTGTGGAATTTCTGTATCAAACTGCCATTTTACAGCGCTTGATTAAACAGTGCGTGGAGTCTAAGACGGTGTTCGATTTTAGTAACCACCAACATGTATTCCTGAAAAAAGCTCAGGGAGCTACAAGGGATTACACTGCAAATGCTTTGCTCTATGCTCCACATGGTAAATATCTGCTGTTACATAGAAAGATAGAAATTGACAGCAGGTAAGGACCACTAGACCCATCCAGTCTGCCCATAGTCCCTAAACAAGTATGCATCCACTCACCATAAGTGATCAATGGCTTTTCTTCACACCCTTCCCACCCCAAGGTTCCTCTGTGCTTGTCCCAGGCAGGTTTAAATCCCTCCACTGTGCTTGACCCTACCACCTCTTGTGGCAGAATATTCCAAGCATTCATCACCCTCTCTGTGTAGAAAAACATCTTCACATTACCTCTTAATCTCCCCCCCCCAATGTCATATTGTGCCCCCTCATTCTGGTATATTTTCTACATTGGAAAAGCTGTTGAACTCATGATAGCTGAAGCTTCCCATTGCAAGTTGCAAGTTGCGAGTTTCAAATGCTGCAAAAAGTTGATTTTAGTAGCAGCTGATATCTGCGACATAATCAATCAATCAATCAATCAATCAATCACTTTATTTAACCATGCATAAACACCATTGAGCAAGCTCATTTTCAAAGTGGTCCTGGGCATAAATACAATACAGTACACTTCATAAGATTACAATTACGGTGGACAACAGTGCAAAAAAAAAAACATTGTGAAGGTGCCCGGTCAATATGGGTCTATACATACTGGTCAACATAATTAACATGCAAAGGTACATGATGATAAGCTTTACTGAAATGAGAAGAGACAACAATCCCATATAGTCTCCACTGAGTAAGAGCTCATACCTAAATGATAAAAAATAAGGAGGTATTAGGGAATAGGGTAGAAATTGGGGTGAAAGAGTAGGCAGCTGAAAGGGAGACCAGAATAGGTAAAAGGTAGAGAATAGGCAGGGTCATCTTGGATTAAGGGAACTAGGTTTATAGGTCCTAGGTTTCTGTTGTTAGGAATGTGGGGTGGATGAGATACTTAGGTGTAGGATTTGAGAGTGGCACCCAAGGCTAAGGGGTCATTGGCATCTGAAACAGTTGCATGATTCCTTCAGATAATCCGTTAATAAGAGCTTTGAATGTGAAAATGCTTGGAAGTGAGCATAATTTTAATGAGTCTTGCATAGTGTTCCAAAGTGATGGAAGTGAGAAGTTGTTTGCTGCTGAGCCAAGAGTAGTTTCCACTCTAGGAATCTGGAAGCAGATTAAGGAGAAGCGTCTCAGGCCATAGGAACCTTTAGCCCGTTTGAAGATGTTTGAGATGTATGCAGGGAGGTTATCAGATAATGCTCTAAAAAAAACAGAGGAGAGCATTCCTTTTCTTCTAGTTGAGAGTGAGGTCCATCCCAAAACCTGGCATAGACGACAGTGATGTGTACTACTACGGGGTAGATTTAAGATAAATCTTAAAGCCCGGTGGTAAAGGGTGTCCAGTTTGTTTAGCATCGTTGATGGGCAATGACTGTGAAGGAAGTCAGCGTAGTCCAGTATAGGTAGGAATGTAGTTTGTACTAGTCTCATTCTGGCTTCTTAGTAGGTGTTTAATCGATAGAATAAACCTAATCGCTGTCTTAGTTTCTTCAAGGTTTCATTTAAGTGGCACAGAACGCTGAGTTTGTTATCCAGCCAGAACCCTAGGTATTTAAAGGTATCAACTACTTCAAGGGGTTTATCTAAGAGTGTTCGGATCTGTGTGATATGTGGACATCCGGAAGTAGACTTTGGTGAGAGAATCATTGCTTTAGTCTTTTTGGCATTGAGGAGGAGCTTATGAGTGAGAAGGTTGTATTGGAGGGTGACAAAGTCTTTCTGTAAGTACTCATGGGCCAGATCCAAGGATGAATTTGTGGTATAGAGTACCACTAAATGTACACACATAAACAATGTGTGCCTGAGGAAATAGTATGTTTTTTTAAAATTTTATCTCAGCTTATGCGCACAGTGTTACACTAAGGTACAAAACACTCTAAAGTGGACATTTCATCTAAATCTTGGAATTTACTTGGAATTTACTTAGGACCTTCCCTAGGCTATCTGAGGTTTTTAATAAATTCAAATATATGAGATATAAGATATTCTGGTCAATGGTTCAAAATAGCTGAAAACTTAAACAATTACTAAATTCCTGACTCTTGCTGGTCTACCACCTATATATTACCACTTGCTCTCTCTCTTAACTTTGCAGTCTGTCCCCTGTATCCTGAATTTCAAACCACCTGTCAGGATTATCAATACAAACTGAGGGACTGCTGGATTATTTGTCTAGGCTACTGGGGTCTCAAGATATTACTAACTGAAGGCCAAAATGGAAAAGTCCTTGCAGCTGGGCAGCATCATTTGTTGGTGCTTTAAAACTGTACATCACCTCAAGGAAAGACACTACTTTTGGCCATTCTGAATATCTTTTTGACTATTGCTGCACTTTAAAGGCACTTTAAAGCACTTTATGGTAACCTTCAGGAAACTGGTAGTTTGCATCTTCTTAAGAAGAATTAGGTAGGAGTATATATTTTAAGAACTTATTTTCGTACAAGTATCACAAAGCTATGCTGGGAACACCTAAGGGTCTCTTATATCAAGAAGAATCCTATTTATTGTTTTCTGTTCTGGTTTGGTGATAACTGACTAATATCTGGACAAAAATCTGACACTTTGAAAATAAGTACTAAAGCATTAAGGAGCAGTGGTGTGGAAGTTTAAGGGCACTTTTTCACTACTCAATAATTTGTTATAGTTTAATTATCAAACTATTTAGTGTATAAATGCTTGTATTGTATATAGCCTGATAGCACTTTGTAAGCATCCATGAGCACATTATATGCTGTGTTGTATTGTATTAATGGTACTTTGGTATTAGCAATGTTTTTAATTAAATTACATTAGAGCATTGATCTTTTAGGACAGTTTAAAGTACACAGCTTGTCCTTGATAGTGTGACAGGCTTATACACAGTTTACTAAAGATTTCTGCTAGGACTAATGGAGACTTGCTTACGTGGATTATTAGAAATATTATTAAAAATAGCTGGTGAATTTAACCAGGATTGAAGTTTAAAAGACTCAGATATTTAAAGGAATCTAAAGGTACCACCTAGATTTACAATTACTGTTTTTCTGCAAGAGTTACAAGTTTTGGATATAAAAGTAACATATACAACTCAGCAGGCAACAAGTAATTGCTGGCTACTTTTGGGGGCCAACTTATTAGCATGCAGGTTTCCTTTTGGTTTATTGATGAAAGGGTTATCTGTTTGCATCTATTTATATTACTACTTATACAAAACTTGAAATTCAAAACTAAAATGGTCTCAACCAGGAGCAGAAAAATGGATCACTACTAATTGAACCTAATATGGGAGATAAGGACCCAAGCAGGTTGGCACCTGTAAAGAAAAAACAGTAGGACCCAAAGGACAGGCCAAAGGACACGACAGCTGGTAATAATAAAAAAGAACAAAAAGCAGTAAAACAATTTAAAATCACAGAACTATGGAGTGGACAAATTGAAACTCCAATACACTTATCTACCCCATGTGTAAGAAATAATAAAGTAAGTGAAGGGGAGGAAATATCTGAGACGGATTTAAATATAAACACATCTGGGGGATAACTTTAAATTTAACAACAGAAACTGTAGAAGGAATTTCTTTAACAACTTCTGGTTGGGAAACTGTGGAATTAGACTCCAAAGAATTGGTTAGCTTGAATTCTAGTGGCTCTTGTGGCTCGTCCCTGGCTTTGTCACCGTGTGATGTATCAGATTATGAAAAGAGCCCTGAGCTCTCCTTTGCTTCAACTCCGTCAGGACAGCCTCCCATAGCACATTCATATAGGAAGGAAATTATGCAGAAAGCAAAGGATTTAAAAGATAGAAATATCAACTTGGTGTCAATAAAGCAAGAATTGAGTACAACTATAGAAGGGCTTAAAAGACTGGAGATTTATCATGGAGAGGAAGTTAGAGAGGGATTAACTGGAGATAAATCCCTCAGGGAACTCCCGATTGTAGAGATCAATCAGAAACAGAATAAATCCCAAATAGAAATTAACAAAGAGTTCTTTACAGATGAGGGAGCTTTTACCTCCTGCTCCACTATTTCTAAACAGATGTTAGAAATAATAAAAAAAACATGTTATGTGAACATTGTGATTTTAGAAAATTTGGTGACACTAAAGGATGAGATATCAAATGTGAGAACAGATGTTTTTTTACAACAAAGTTCCGTTGGGCAAGTTAAGAGATGACAAAGGCAAAATTAATCACTCTTCTCTTATTTATAGTTAAACTTCTGAAGTACAAGTAGTGGAAAAGGAGAATAAAGCCATACAAAAAATTTGCCCTTTCCATTTGACAAAGAAAAAAATTGTGATTGCTACATCAAAGCAACTCCAAAGAAAGTAAGATCTGATAAAATAGGCAAAGACAAACAGGATAAGCATACAAGGAAACAGGGAAAATAGCAGACAGGAAAGGCAGACAGGAAAAGGCTACCAAGATTGAAATTAGACAGAGACAAGCAGAATCTAGGAAAATTAGGGAATCCAAGAATTCCACCATAGGGAAAGCAGCCAGGGTAGAAATTGCTCAGGATCTCAACATAGAAGTTCTAGATCAGGCAGATGTACAAGGGAGAAAGACCAAGACCAACAAACAACCCCTAGGCCTTGAGGGGGGAAAATTAAGCCTCGAAGGGGAAATCTCAAGGGAACTGAATGAATACTTCATAAAAGGAGACTGTGTGAAGGAGACAAGTGGTGTCAACTTATTTGTTTGCCCTTCTGACTCCCAGCATGGGGAACCAAGGGGCTTAAGTGAAACACATAAGAAAGAATTGAACCCTAACAACAGAATAACTCTATTTGGAGAAAATATCAGTTTAAATCAAATTGAAACAGAATATCTCATAGAAATCTATGGGGTACCTAAGTTGGGAAAAGAAAATCAGGAGAGTCTAACTAAATGGATGAAACATCTACTTCATTTATCTAAAAGGGAAGGAGATATTTATTTCGGGAGACTACCAAATTCAGCTTATCAAGATTGCATTCTGACATACTGTCATTCAGAAGATTTAACTAAATCCATATGAGAAATAGAGCTAATATGAAATCTAAGTGGCATTCGTATAGTGCTACCACAGAAAATGGCAATTATTCAAATTAGGGAGATTCAAACAACAAAGAGTAATGGAAAAGAAAAAAGAAAGGAAGACACTGATAGCATAACAGAAACTATAAGAAAGTATGAGAAAGAAAACAACAAGAGGAGTGGGAAGGTAAAACAGTAACTATCTTTGGTTGGGAAACTAAAAAGGAAGTTTCAATGGATCTTATAAGAAGTGAACTGCTGTCCTTTTTTGTATGTTGTTTGCAGATAAATATAACAAGGAGCTCCATTGATTCTATCAGGATTTACAAATAAATTTATGATACCTCCCAAATAGATATTACATTTAAAAACTCATCAGTAACTAGTGCACTGTTGAAGGTGGATCCCAAGTTGGATGGACTGGGTATAACTCCTCAAGAAATGTACACTCAATGACAAAACATAGAACAACAAAGGCTAGATAAATTCAACAATAGTCTAGAAAAGGAAAATCAGTCTATCAAGAGAGCAAGAGGCCACTCTGAAGCGGGGTGGCTTTCTTTTACCAGAACAGCCTGAAAATGCCTGACAAATATTAGACTCAAAACAGGAATGGGTTGGAAATCTAGAAGTAAAGTTTAAAATGATTAAGATTATATCTTGGAACATAGAGGGCTTGCAGCTTAAAGTGGTAGACCCAGAAGTCAGAGAATTCCTTGCATCAAAAGATATTATCTGCCTTCAGGAAACTTAATGTGTGGATAAAACAGTACCCTTAATTACCAGGTTATACAATTTTTTTGATACCAGACCCATAAGCTTAACATCCTATATAGGGAAACTAATGGAACGACTATTACAAACTTTAATTAAAAAAACATTTGCAAAGTCGAGGCCTCAATGATGTATCACAACATGGATTTACCCCAGGAAGATCATGTCAGAGCAGCTTAATTGGTTTCTTTGAACCAGTGAGTGAAGCTCTGGACACAGGCTTTCCAGTGGATGTCATTTATTTGGATTATGAGAAAGCATTTGACACTGTGTCTCATAAAATATTAATAGATCATCTAATTATCACAGGACTTAATCAAAACATCTCAAAATGGATTCACTCATGGCCATCAGATAGAATACAAAGGGTTCACATCAGAGGCCACTTTTCAAAATGGGGTACTGTCACAAGTGAAGTCCTGCAAGGCTCAGTTTTGGGACCTATACTCTTCAACATAATGATTGCAAGCATGCAAACAATAAATGGCGTATGTATTCACAAATATGCCAATAATAGTAAGCTAGGCTGTGTTGTCAATGATTCACAATCTATTCAGTCTCTGCAGAGTAATCTTAATCTATTGTCTAAGTGGGCAATTGATAAAATGAAGTTTAACACTACAAAATGCAAAGTGATGCACTTTGGCAAAAATAATCAGATGGCTAATTATACTCTTAATGGTCTACAGTTAGAAGAAGTTTCACATAAACATGACCTTGGTATCACTATTACTGGTAATTTGAAATTTAACACCCATAATAATAAAGTAATAAAAAAGTATCACGGTATCATTAACTGTATTCTAAAACTTGTTAAAAGCAGAGAAGCCGAGGTCACCGTATCACTTTATACTAGTCTGGTTAGCTCGCATATTGACTTTTGTGCTCCATTTTGCTCACCAACCACAATCAGTGGCAAATCTGATTTAGAGAAGATCCAGAGGAAAATTACAAGGAAAGTGAAGAGCCAAGAAAATAAGTCATACAGTAATAGACTTAAAAATCTGAATTTGTACTCACTTGAATACAGGGCACTGAGGGCAGAGTTATGTTTGACCTTTAAAGCATTTCAGGATCCTGTCTTATTTGAAACCATTTGTTTTGTAAGACAGGTATCAGTTGTGAACACTAGGTCACATTCCTCTAAACTCTACACAGTGACCAATAAAAATACAAATTGTAACAACTGTTTTATCCAAAGATTACCTCCCATCTGGAACTCGTTACCACCTGTTGTTATAGCCCGTAATTCTATGGAACAATTCAAACACAGGCTGGATCAGCACATAGGAGACAAAAATGTTTATTTCCACCAGTAATATAATGGTGGCGAGTTTCTTGTTGGGCTTGCCCTCCAACTCGTATACACCTATGAACCAGCAACTAAATTAAAGAAATATGGTAGATATAAGGGAGGACTATCAATTTATATTAAGACCTCCCTCAATTATAAAGTCCTCAAAAGTGGTACTCCATTAGATCATTTTCTAGTGCTTATCCTAGAGGGAGAACATGAGAAATCTAAACTTACTGTACTTAATGTATATTTACCTCCAAGTACAGAGGAAACAAATAATATACTATTGCAGTTAAAGATACTGCTTGAAAATGTATTAGATACTTGGGGTAACAGAGCTATGTTGATATTAGGAGACCTCAATGCAAGACTCCCTGTTCCACATCAAGGCAAAGGATTACAGAATGAATTTACATCTTACTTATCACTAATAAACCCTAGAATTTATGGCAATAGAAAATCCCTGGATCTAAAATATAATACCAGAGGGAAAGAATTAGATAAAATAATGTCGGATTTGAATATTTAATATATTAAATAGGCATTTGCCAGGAGATGAGGAAGATAATTTTACATATATAGGTACATTGGGATCCTCCATTGTCAACCATTATCAACCACATGTGGTCTAATATGGCAGTATTAAAATTAGTTTAGGACCCAAAAATCATAGAAAGTTCCGAATCTGCACATGGCCTCCCCTGGAGGTTTTAATTATGATTGAACACAGAGAAAATTAAGCAGCTGGTGTACATATAAAGAAGAGACTAGAAATCATTAATCAGAAAATAATTAAATGGCATGCTAAGATGGCCAGTGAATTTAATGAATTACTACATGTGTGCCAATTGTTTGATATCCATACTAAGATTACTGACAGTATAGACTACAGAAATACTGTTAGTCTATGGCAAGAATTAAACATCCTAATCAGGCCACATTGTATGATAAATAAATTAGCAGGGCTCCCTAAATCAGATACATCCTAGTTTAATAAAACTTGCTGGAAAGTGAAACAAGAATTGAATAAAATCTTTACGCAACATTGGAAGAAATCTAAAATTAAACATACACACTGGATGGTAGGCCTAAATAAAGCCACAAAAGAGTATAAGAAAGTCCTGGAGGCTGAACGTCACAAATTTAATACTGCACTCTTAGAAAGGCTAAGGAAGGTGGTCCTTAACAGAGATAATAAACAATTTTGGAAGTCAGTAAGCCAGGGTTACAACAGGCATTCTATGAATATTGAAGCTTGCATACCTCCAGATACTTGGGTAACATATTTTAACTGATATTTTTCTGAAGAAGAAGAAGAAGAAGCCTCCATAACCAAATTAATAACTTACAAGAATGGAAGGATTTATCTTCTTCCAGTTCATATTCATGAAGGAGAAATCTGTAATGCTTTACTTCAAGGCTCACTGCTAATAAAGCCCACGGCCCTGATTTAATAATTGGAGAAACATAGAAAAATAGAAGTTGATGGTAGAAGGAGATCACTAGATCCATCTAGTCTGCTTATTTGTTTTAGGCCTATTTTGACACTTTAGTTGCCCTTTGTAGTCAGGGCTCCCTTGTGTCAATCCCATGCATTCTTGAATCCCCCCACAGTGTTGACCCCCAAAACCTCTTGGGGCAGGCTGTTCCAGGTGTCTACCACTCTTTCTGTGAAGAAAAACTTCCTGGTGTTAAGAGAACCTCCCTTCTTACAGCCTGAGGTCATGTCTCCTGGTCCTGGATCCCTTCTTGAACTGAAAATGTTCCTGTACCTGTACCTTGTTAATACCTTTTATGTACTTGAATGTTTCAATCATGTCTCCTCTCTCTCGCTCTCTTTCTCTCTCTTCCCTGCTCCAGGGAGTACATATTCAGTTTCCTAAGTCTTTCCTCGTAGGACATGTATCGCAGACCCTGAATCATTTTTGTTGCCTTTCTCTTGACTGTTTCCACCTGGTCAACATCCTTCCTGAGGTGAGGCCTCCAGAATTGGACTCCATATTCCAGGTGAGGCCTGACCAGTGATCTATACAGTGGTAGTACCACCTCTCTCTTTTCCTGCTTGTGATTCCCCTCCCAATGCAGCCCAGCATTCTGTTGGTCTTCAATGTTGTCTTCTAACACTGCTTACTAACCTTCAAGTTGTCTGAGATTATGATTCCCAGATCTCATTCCTGGTTTGAGGCCACCAGTCTTTCGCCTCCCAGGTAATGCTCCTTCCTTGGATTTTTCTTTCCTATGTGCATAACCTTGCACTTTTTGGAGTTATATCTCAGCTGCCACACTGCAGACCATTCTTCTACTTTCTTGAAGTCTGCTTCCATCTTGCTCACTCCTTCTGAGGCATCCACCCTGTTACATATCTTGGTGTTATCTATGAACAGACATACCTTTCCTTCCAGTTCGTCAGTGATGTCTTCTATAAAAACATTGAAGAGAAAAGACCCCTGCACTGAGCCTGGGGCACCCCGCTGGTCACCCTGCCTTCTGTTGATTGCATTCCATTAACCTGTACCATCTGGGTCCTGCCTTGTAACCAGTTGTGTACCCATCTGACTACTTCTGGACCAACCCTTGTGTGATCAAGCTTCTTTAACAGCCTTTCTGTGTGGAACCGAGTTGAAGGCCTTACTAAAGTTTTGGTAGATCACATCTACTGCCCCACCATCGTCCACTATTTTTGTAATGTAGTCAAAAAACTCAAGCAGATTTGTCTGGCATGACCTACCTGCCGTGAAACCATGCTGTTTAGGGTCTTGTTGGCCGCTAGTTTCTAGGAGTGCTATGATCCTCTGTTTGAGTAGTGTCTCCATTAGTTTCCCTACTATAGAAGTGAGGCTCACCGATCTATAATTACTAGCCTCTTCACAACTGCCTGATTTGTGAAGTGGAACCACTGCTGCCTTTTTCCAGTCTTTGGTTAACACACCGCTCTTTAAGGATTTTGTGGATAGAAGTGTCAGAGGGGCTGTTAATTCTGTCCCCAGTTCCTTAAGGATTCTGAGTTGCACGTCGTCTGGTCCCATGACTTTGTCTGCTTTTAGTTTACATACATTTTTTTTAGAGTGGTGGTTATCAATTTTCAAAGGCATTTTCAATATCTTAGCTCAAGGCTATCCTTTCCCAAATAGTTGGCTTGGTAGTGTGTTATTTCCCATATTCAAAAAGGTCAGTGATCTAAAGATGTATAGACCGATAAGCCTTACTGATGAATCACAGAAATTATTTCAAAGATTATACTGACTAGATTACTAGACTGGTTAGATTAACATTCCATAATTAGTGAATTCCAGAATGGATTCAGGAGATCTAGATCCACAGTCCATCATTGCTATGTGCTGAATTTCCTGATATGGAAATATGTGAAAGTTAAGAATGGCAAACTTTGTTGCTGCTTTGTGGACTTCTCGTCCACATTTGAAAGCGTTAGTAGAGGCCTATTATGGAGTAAGTTGGAAAACTATGGCTTGGAGCAGGTATTACTGGATATCTTCAATTAGACTCCATAAAAACACTTGGACTAAGATCCAGTATAATCAATTCACTCAAACAACCTCTGAATTTTCAACTAACCTGGGTGTACGCCAAGGATGCCTGCTGGCTCCATTGTTATTTAAAGATATATATCAATGAAATTTTGGAAGGGCTTTTTGATACCTATTTTCATTATCCAAAAGTAGCCAATAAATGAATACCATGCTTGGCATATGCTGATGACTTGATTTTAATTTCTACTTCTGCAATAGGTCTACAGAGGAAGCTAAAACACTTTGCAGACCTATGTAAAAATCATAAACTAAATATAAATAAAGAGAAAACAAAGATTGTAATCTTTAGTAATAGGAAAAAATTATCTTCAAAAATATGAATTAATCAAGACAAAATAGAAGTTGTGAAATACTATGACTATTTGGGCATTAGATTCCCTCAAAATAATACCTGGAAGGAGCATCTACAGTTAATACAGCCCAAGATAAGTTTGGCTTCCAATGCCTTCAAAATATTTCATGCTAAACTGGGTAAAAGTATGATCATGAGGGTTCTAAAGGTTTTGAATGCAAAAATAAATATGAGTGCCCTATATGCTGCGGAAGTTGAGGGCTCTGATAATATGAAAGGAGTAGAGGTTATATTGAATAAATTATATAAGTATATATTAATGGTCCCTCAGTCTGTTCCTTCAGTTATTTTAAGAATAAAATTTGGACAGCTAGCAATTTTCTCCATGGCATTTTAGAGATGCATACAGTACTATTTACACTAAAATTATTTCTTCTGCAAGAAGCTCATCTTCCACGCTGGTGCTTGGAGGAAGAAATCAAATATTCTATCGAAGGTTTTGAATCTTCTAGTGTCTAGCTAATTAAAAAAAAGCATATTCCCAATTGGGTTGGGACATCTACTGTGGGATATATTTTTGAAACCCTGGGTAGAAATAATCTCTCAGGCTAAAGCTAGACTAGGAGACATAGATATAGGTAAGAATAATACTCGATTAGCAGAACTTAAGCTTTTCAGATGGTATAAACAAAGACCATGCAGAAGTTAGAATTTTATCTGAAACATCTAACTAATTTTAAGTCATGAAGACTTATGACTAGATTTAGATTAGAAATATTTACATCTATGTACAATTCAAGCAAAAAAGACCTGAAATAACTTCTCCTCTCTGCAAATGCAGAAACAACATGGAAGATGATCTTCTACACATTTTATCAATATGTCCTTTGCATATAAAAAACAGGTCTAAATGGCTGGGGGATGTTTTGAGTGGTCTTGTTCTTTCTTCTGAACAAACGGTGGTGTTCTTCTTCTCTATAATCAATGATAAAATACTGCACAAACTAACTGTTTTTTTTATCTTCTATGTACTTATGAGAGCATAAATTTTACTGGAAAATGAAGATATTTGTCATAGTATAAGTTTGATACTGCAAACAAGTTACTATATACCTGTGTGTATATATATATATATATATATATATAATGTGTATAAATGTGTATAGATGTACAAGTCCAATAATACATGTCATCCTATTAGAGGATATTTAAAAATAGTGTATCTATGTGTGTATTTTAGGAAATGCTAATTTCTATTTTTTTAACTCATAAGAGTTTTATGTTTTATTATATGTTGTATGCATCAATTGTAATGACATTTTGCCAAACAATAAACATTTGAACTGAACTGAGTCCTCAGTGGATGGGTTAAACGTTACTTCAGTGGACATTTAACACAGTTAAGATGGGTGATGGAAGAAATAGTGGAGATAGGAAGTGGCCCACCACAGGCTGACATAGAAAGTAGGGAGATCTCTAGGGGAGAGAGTGTTCCACCAGGACACAAGTTATTCAAAGAAGTAGTGGGTTAGCAAAGCAGAAAGGGGCAGAAAGAAGCAGTCAAAGGAGACATGTGAGGAAGGGGAAAACAATTGGAAAAAGGAGAAAGCAACAAGAAAAGAGCTAACAAAATATGGAAGGTGGTGTGTGCCAATGCTAGAGTCTGAGAAATGAGATCCCAGACTTAGAGGCCATCATGGTGGAGGCAGACCTTGATATTGTGGCTGTTACCGAATCACAATGTACTGACAACTATGTCTGGGACATGGTCATACTAGGCTACACAATGTTCAGAAGAGACAGGGTAGGGAACAAAGGAGGGGGTGAGGTGCTATACGTGAAGCAAAACATAAAAGTGACAGAGGGACAGGGACTTAAGGGGGGTCGAGGTGATGTGGGTCACTCTGTAATATAGAAACAGAGCCACTGTTTGGACAAGAATGATCTGTAGGCCTCTGACACAAAGGAGGACTTAGATAAAGAAACGTAAGAAGCAATTCGCAAAATGGCTGAAAAGGAGCAGTGTTGCTGGTGGAGGACTTCAATCTGCCAGATGCAGTTTGGAGCCTTTTCAGCTGCAGTGTCAGCTAGGGGCAGGGATATCCAGGACACCCTGCAAGGGGCGTTCTTCAGGCAAGTAGTCAGTGGACCCAATCATGATGGGACAATACTGGGTCTGGTTCTTACTAACAGGGACAGTATTGCAGATATCAAGATTGGAAGCCATCTGGGGAGCAGTGATCATCATACAGTTTAGTTCAAAATAAGAACAGGGGTGGACTCCAACCACACAAGTGGGAGGGTACTGGTCTTCAGAAGGGCTGAGAATACAAAGATTGTTGAATGCCTCAGGAATGACCTGGCAGGGAGATGACTTGGGGGGAGGGGGGAGGAAAAGTTAGTAAAAGAGGGCATAGTGAAGGCAACAAACCTCAGTGTCAAGCAGGTAAGCAAAAGCAAAAGCAGGATGACACTGCTATGGTTCTTGAAAGAGGTGGCAGAAAAGGTAAAGGCTAAAAGAGTAAATTTCAGAAGGTATAAAGAGACCCAGAGGGAGGAGGAGGATAGGGAAGCGTATCAGGGAAAATAGAGCAGGGAAAGCAGTAGGGAGTGTGAAGGCACAAAGTGAGGAAAGAATAGCTCACGTAGTATAAAAATGGGACAATATATTTGGGGGATATATTAATGAGAAAAGGAAGACAAAGGGAGGGATTGTATAGTTAAGGGGGGGTGACTTTATGAACATACGAACATACGAATGTGTCAGCAAAAACAGACCACCCAGTCTATCTAAGTCTGCTAGCATGTGCAGCCAACACCCCTAGTTTGCAGCTGCCCCATCCCCTCCCCTTTGTCATCCCACTGCAAGAAACAGCAGATATCTTAAATACTTGTTCCCACTGTTCAGAGAAGAAGGTGAAGGAAACGGAACACAGAAATGCACAAAGGGCTTTGAGGGGAGGGAAATGGACAGTAGTCCCTTTTCTGAGGAGATAATCCAGAAAGAACCCAGTAATCTGAAGGTGGATAAAGCTGTGGAGCCAGCGGGGGTGCATCCAAGGGTGCTGAAGGAGTACAGGGTGGTACTAGCTGCACCTCTGACAGACTTATTCAACAGACATGGGGAAGGTCATGCCAAACAAGTTTGATAGATTTCTTTACTGGGTAATTAAGCAACTAGTTTTTAATGCAAAGAAAAAAGTGCAAAGTGATGCTGTGGTGCATAGGTAGGGATATCACTAGCAGGAAGAGGGATGGATGTTGCCCCTGTATAAGTCAATGCATAGCACCCCACATGGAGAACTGTGTCCAGTTCTGGAGACCACATTTCTAGAAAGAGATAGGTAGAGTGGAGGTGGTCCAGAGGACAGCTGTCAAAATGGTGCAAGGTCTGCATCAGAAGCCCTATAAGGAGAGACTAAAAGAGTTCAATATGTAGACCCTGGAGGAGAGTAGGGAGAGTGGGGATATGATAGAGACCTTTAAATACCACACAAAGGTTAATAAGGTACAGGAGGGAGATATGTTTCAGAAAAAAAGGTGCTATAGATCAAGGGGTCATGATGTGAAGCTGGAAGTGGATAGATTCAGGAGAGATGTGAGGCAGTACTTCTTGACAGAAATGGTGGTGGATTCCTGGAACACCCTTACATTGGAGGCAGTGGGGGCAAGGCAGTGGTAGGTTTCACAAACGCCTGAAATAGGCACAAGGGAATCCTAAGAGGAAGGAAGGGGATGGAAGAGACAGTGTGGTTAAGAAGAGGGATAAAACCTTTTATAGGTACATTAGAAAGTGAAGAAAGAGAAAGGGAGGATATTGAGGTTGAATAAAGAGGAGGGTGGGTGGGCAGAGGGCCAGTGAAAAGTAGGGATACTGAATTAATACTTCTGATCAGTGTTCACAAAGGAAGAGGAGGGGGAGGTACCTAATCCAGTCAATAGAAGCACTCTGGATGGGGGGGGGGGTCAATATCAGTCCTTTCACAGAAGAAAGGGTTCTGAAAGAATTCCTAAAACTGAAGGTGGACAAAGCAATGGGGCCTGATGGGGTTCACCTCAGCATTCTAAAAGAACTAAGGGGAGAACTAGTAACACCATTGACTACCCTTTTTAACAAATCATGGGAGGATGGTGTGGTACCTGAGGACTGGAGGAGGGTGGATGTGATTCCCCTTCACAAAAGTGGGAGCAAGACAGAGGCAGAAAACTACAGACCTGTCAGTTTGACCTCAGTGGTAAGGAAAATGATGGAATCACTTCTGAAGGAAAGAATTGTTCAGTACCTAGAGGCCAGTGGGGCACAGGACCCAAGGTAGCATGGATTCACAGCGGGAAGGTCATGTCAGACAAATCTAATCGATTTATTTGACTGGGCGACCAAAGTAGTAGACCAGGGAGGGGCTGTGTACATGGCCTACCTAAACTTTAGCAAGGCATTTGACACAGTCCCACACAAAAGATTAATAAACAAATTAGCCAGCCTGGGAGTGGGTCCCAGAGTGGTAGCCTGGGTAACACATTGGCTGGACAACAGGATGCAGAGGGTAATAGTAAACAGAGTCCACAGTGAAAAAAGGGGGATTACTAGTGGGATACCTCAGGGTTCAGTACTGGGTCTGGTCCTTTTTTAATGGCTTTATAAGTGACATTGCAGAGGGACTGGAAGGAAAAGTATGTCTCTTTGCAGACAACACAAAGATCTGCAACCAGGTTGATACATAAGGTGGGATGGAAAGGATGAGAAGGGACTTGGCAAGGTTGGAGGAATGGTCAAATGTATGGCAGTTTAGATTCAATGCAAAGAAGTGCAAAGTAATGCACCTGGGAAACAAAAACCCAGGGGAAGAGTACACAATGGGGAATGAGATAGTGACAACAAAAAAAATGGAAAGGGACCTGGGGGTAGTTATATCAGATGACCCAAAGGTGGGCAAGCAATGTGAGAAGGCAGTAAGGACGGCTGGGGGATACTGGGATGCATAAGAAGAGGCATCACCAGTAGAAAACTGGAAGTTGTTATCCCTCTGTACAGACAGTTGGTGAGACCCCATCTGAGGTATTGCATGCAGTTCTGGAGACCCCATCTCTGCAAAGACATAGACAGGGTGGAGGCTGTCCAGAGGAGGGCAACCAAAATGGTGCAGGGTCTGCACCAGAAGACATATGAAGAGAGACTAAAGGAGCTTAATATGTATACCCTCGAGAAAAGGAGGGAGAGGGGGGACATGATAGAAGCTTTCAAGTACCTCAAGGGAATCAACAAAGTCCAAGAGGGTAGCATCTTTCAGAAAAAGAGATGTGCAAGAACAAGGCGGCACAATTTGAAGATAGAGGAAGGACAGCTCAGAGGTAATGTGAGAAAGTATTTTTTCACGGAGAGGGTTGTGGATGTATTGAACAGCCTTCCTGAGGAGGTCATGGAGTCAAAAACAGTGGGGGAATTCAAGAATGCATGGAACAGACATAAGGCAAGTCTAGTGGGGGGTAGAAGGAAATAGGCTGTTGGTTTCTAGGATCTGCAGCTTATCCATTAGGTAGGGAAATGGGCAGACTAGGTGGGCCAAATGGTCCTTATCTGCCATCAAATTCTATGTTTCTATGTTTCTGTGCTGTAGACCAAGTAGGGTATGCAGCAGAAGTGATCGTAATTAAAAATGGGCAGAGTAGATGGGCCCAGTGGTCATTATCTGCTGTCAGTTTCTATGTTTGTATGTATGATAGGTTATGTGATTCAAATGGATACAGAGTAAAATTATTAATATGTGCAATGTCCATACAGTAAACTGTGTGGCACACATAATTCATGTTGTGCTATGCTACACAGACATGATAATCAGATGGGCAATAATATATGCATTGAGCAAGAGAGAAAAAATCAAGGGGAATACGTGTGAAGCAATATACTACTTATAGAGCGGTGACACCATGATTCCCTTTGATTCACTTTGAATTTAGAGACAGTAGAAGGCATGACGTCCATATGTCCCTTATTTAGTTATAATAATCCTCTTAACCCTTCTCTGCCAAGAATTTGTCCAATCTATTCTTATGCTCAGAGAAATTCCTGCTATTTACCACTTCAGAAGGCAGAGTATTCCAAATGTCTACTATCGTTTGTGTGTAATAAATCTTATGCTTGCTTGTTTTAAAATTGATTGGCCTAATTTATTTTTCGTGTTCCCTTACTTTTTGTTCCATTCTAAAATTTAAATTTAATCCTTCCATAAGATCCTGCTTGTTAATGAGTTTGTACATCATCAACAAATTCTCCCAATACACCTGCTGTGCAGAGTATTTAGTCTGAGGAGTTTCAAATGTTTCTTATATGTCTTGTGTTCCAAACCCATGTTTGTTCTTGTTGTCTTCCTCTGAATAAATAAAATTGTCTTCCTATCAGTAACATTTAAAGTTCCTCAAAACAGTGAGACATATTCTAAGATAGTTATGTACTGTATGAAGTTACTGCATTATGATGGCATGCAGCTGTATACCAATGTTCAGTTATCTACACTATGGGATTTTATTTATTTATTTTTGATTTAAATTTTTTTTGTTAATAATCCAGACATTGCAATTTGTGACCTTGTTTTTTTTTTCTTGTACCACTGTATTAATTTTTGGGAAATCATTTACTACCTGGCTTGTGCTCTGTTTTGTCAGGTTAACACTGGATTAACTGTATCAACTGCAAAATGCTGGCGGCCACCCCCTTTTCTCCACTCAGTCCCACTCCATAACACAGGGATCACCCCTTACCACCCACTCCTGGAAGTGACTGTACACACAAGAAACTATTGATCTTCACATCACAAGGCGAAGTAAGGGAACTGAAAAACTAATCTCAATGAACTAATTGTTTTATTAGGTCTTTGACTGTAGATCCTTCTGCTTTGTGCCTCATTGACTTCTGTGATCAACTTGGGAATGTCAGTGGAGAGTGGGAGGTGCTTTCACTCACTAGCAGCATTGTACAGCAGAAACAGAATGTGCAGCACTAGAGATTCTTAAACACAAGGTCTTCACTGTAGCAGCTTGCTGTGAATAATTAGCTGAGCTCTGTATAGGGATGAAAGCCCTAACGTGCTGTTTTTAATGCTGTTAATGTTCAAACTTTGGTAGGCTAGACTGGCAAGCTGTAGCGGAACAGAAGAGGTGTGTGTGTGTGTGTGTGTGTGAGCGTGGCTGGGCAAAAGCATTCGTTTACACTAAAATAGTGCCTTCAACGCTGCTCAGCTGAATAAACACAACAGCGGAGTGATTGCCCAAAACCTCTAATTTTAATCTAGTTCATTCAGAATCTTGAGAGCTTCCTTTTTCTACTATCATAGCAAAACATCTGCAGGGCTACACCCCCTGCAGCCACAATAATGCATGACAGGGTGTGTGTTGTTATAGGATTCACCCACATTATGTGCAGTGTGTCATGAGGCCCTGCATAGAAACACAGAAACATAGAAAGTGATGGCAGAAGGGGACCGCAAGGTCCATCTAGTCTGGTCAAGAACCTACCTGGTGCTATTCCCTTCCCCTCCTTTGCCTTTCCATATGCTGCCTTTATGTCTATCCCATGTGTTCTTGAACTCGCTTACCATTTTGGACCCCACAACCTCCTTGGGTAGGCTATTCCATGGGTCCACCACCCTCTCTGTAAAGCAGAACTTCCTTGTATTACTCTTGAAACTCCTTCCCTTCAGCCTCATGCCATGCCCTCTCGTTCTCCCACTCTCTTTCAATTTGAAAAGCTCCTGAATGTTAACCTTATTTATACCCCTCATATATTTAAAAGTCTCAATCATGTCACCTCTCTCCCTCCTCTCTTCCAGGGAATACATGTTGAGTTCTCTCAGCCTGTGCTGGTATGCCATGTGGTGTAGTCCCTAAATCATTTTCGTGGCCCTCCTTGGCACCATCTTGATTCTGTCTATGTCCCTTTTGAGGTGTGGTCTCCAGTACTGTACTCAGCCCCCACAAGAAGTAGGCAAATCCCACTACTACACACACCCCGAAGTGCATTATTGCGATTATGAAATGTCCCCAATTCTTGTTTTGTGTCCCTAATCTTTGATCCTGCATTTGTTCCTGATCTTAGTACCTGTTGCTTACATGTTACTGATTTTGCCCCGTAACATTGATCCTGATTTCCATGTCAGAGGGATGAGAGCAAGGTGCACATATGACTTTTGCAGGGGGCATCCTTTTTTTAAAGTTTGCTGCCCCTAGCCTCCCTATAACATAGTATCTTTATATCCAATCCCACTGTTACAGGTGCATAACTTTAACAATAGTTTGGAATTCATATCTCTAAGCTTTCTGTCACCCAAGGACGTGTATGTATGTGTGTGCGGTGGTGGATGGGTGGGGCACTTCTGCTAGTTTGAAGAGCATACACAATCTAGGTTTGCACTAGTAGTAGCACATAGTCAGCAACGTTTGGAAAGAATTACTTGGTGTAGTAAACATTTCCCTTTTGAGCATCCTTAAAGTAATGTGAATCATATTTTGGGTGGTGGTTTCTTTTTTTTCCTTTGGTAACTGGGTAAAGTCCACTAGGGAAACCTTGGAGCACTGGGGCGGTTAAGTGACTTGCTCAGGGTTCGCACAGCATGCAAGTGGAGGCTGTGGGAATCAAACCCAGGTTTACTGGATGTACTAAGCTCATTCACAGCTCATTACTCTAACTTTTAGACTATACTACCAGCCTCATTTTGGGTGGTGGTGGGGGCAGCACCTTGGGGGGAGTCCATCAGTGGCCTGGAGGGTAAAATGAGAGACATTCCCTCACCAGTGGTAGAAATGGGGTAGCTGACCTGGGGAAACTCTATTCCAGGAGTCTGAAGATCCAGGAGCACAACTGGAAAGGACTTCTCCTAAAAATGTATCTACCCCCCCCCCCGCCGAGCCATAAAGCAGACTAAATAAAGAGTAAAATGCAACAAACAATGAAGCAGTGTGTCCCAGACCACTGTCGGGTATGTTTGATTCTACATCAGAGTGGAGGGGGGCCCTCAGTTAAGCTTCTCCATTTCCAACACTGTATCCCACTCAGTGTGGGGGTAGCTGAATGGAATGAGGCTCTGCATTCACCTGGGTGGTTCCCCCCCAAAAATAAATCTATAAAACAGTCCACAAAAAAAAAAAATAGAAAAACTATAGGAGTGGGATGTTGCTGAAAGAGTGCTCCCCAAGATCCCTGTTCCTAGCTGTACTTGGGAATAGTGGGTGATCAGACCCAACTTCAAATCCTTTTGAAGATGGATGATATAGATTAGGGGCTAGATTTTCAAAGCCCCAGGTATGACGCAAGGGACGTGTGCCAAACAATAGTGGCGCAATGGAGTCTCGCGCCAAACATTGCACCAGGCCCGATTTTAAAAGGAGCACTGCATCAAAGGCAGTCTGCCCTGCGTCAAAGGTGGCTGCATCAGCCTTGTGCCATACAAAGGGCAGCGCCACGATGCAAGCCGTCTTGCACCACAGAAATGGTGCAAGACCGCACCTGTGGGAATTTCAATGCTGCATCATTGATACCAAACATGACAAAGTACCGTCAGATGCTAGACCAGCCAGAGCTGGTCTAAGGGACACTAGAGCATATAAAGAGACCCAAAGCAGGTGGTCAGACCTGACTGTGCTAATATTAAGGGCCAGTAGTAGAATTTTTGGGGGACTTAATTTTGGCCATTTCATCTGCCGTTTTGTTTACTTAGCTTGTGTCATTCTCATCCTTTGCATCATTTGTTTGACTCGGTTTGCACCATTTTGGCTACTCAGCTTGCACCAGTTTTATTCAGTTTGCACCATTTTTCATCAGTTTGCATCATTTCTATTCAGTTTGCTCATTTTCATTCATTGCATCATTTTTCTGACTTAACATGCACCATTTTTGACTCAACTTGCACCATTTATTTTGCTGCAGCTTGCGTCATTCCCATCCCTTACACCATTGTGTTGACGCAGTGGACCTCTTGCATCAGTTTAAAATGCAGATTCTTGGGCAACGCAACAGCAGTGACATGTCAAGAGTTACAATCTGAAAAGCAACGCACAAAGCACAGATTTAATATGCAACTTGGGACACAGTAATGTCATTGTACAATTTTACAAACAAAATTCATTATGCTTCACAATTACAAACACAGCAACAATCAGGTTCAGCAATCATGGGCAGTATTGATTTAACTCCAGCTCATGAGTGCTTCTTTTCCTTTTCTTTTCTTTATTTTTCCTTCTCCCCATTTAGCCCTCCTTCAGGTCGGTGCTCCAGCCCCATCACCCTAACCTCTGCCAGGCTTACTGCCAGCCATCTTCCCCAGGGCTTGCCTACCAGAGGGGTCAGCAGGGGTCCCCAATCCCTGCTGAAATCTGGATCCAGTTCAGACTGGCAGGCCCAGCTAGTTAGGTGCAGGACCTGTGAACATCTGCTGGCATCCTGCCACTGGCATTTTCCTGTAATCTGGAGCCCTGGGGAGATGAGGCATACAAAGATGTCAACGCGCATGCCACCCGCTCAAGCACAACATGCGCCAATGTCTGCTACGCCTCCTGACCTACTGGCCTTGGCTGCCTTTCCCCCAGCTTCTTCAAGAGGCCAGGTAAGCATCAGAGACTGCCCATCCTCCTCCTCCTCCTCTGGCTGGCCCTCAGACACTCCTGGTTCATTTCCAAACCTGGGTCATCAGCGCTGCAAGCAGTAGAGCTATCACTGTGCTGGTGGGCTGGATACCACAAGTGCTTCTAAAGTGTATGATACAGACTTTATTACACATTTCCATTCTGTTTGAATATTTTTCTGTATATTTGTTGTAGATTGTGTTTTATCTACTTTCTATACCTGTTAATCTATTTTATGGTCATTTGACCTGGGCCACCCTTGTAAATGGACACTTGCTGCTCAAGGGCTCTCCTGTCACACAAACAAATAAATAAAACCATCTATCTTATATTATTATATAGAAACCATGTTTAAATTTTTTGGCAAATATGTAGGTCCCAAACAACTAAATGCCCTGTCTCCAGTCTTTTTTAGGTTTGTTTGTGCACATGCGTGTCATTGTTGCATCCAGTGCAGCTTAGGCTGCAGGAGGCTCAACGGTGACATGTCAATGACCAGCCAGGCTGATCGTAATGCTCTTCTGCTTGATGATGGGTGGAAACTTCATGTAGTTGGAAGAATGAATCCACATATATCATAGTGCATCTTCACCCTTTAATTTACAAGATGCTGCCAACAGACAGCTGAGTACCATCATGCTCAGCCTTCTCCTTGTCCTCCCCCTCCCACGTTGTCCATACCACCCCTTTCATCGCCACTGGTGGGACTTTTCTGATGCCTGTAGAGTGGGCTTCTTAATTGGCCACCCGCAGAAGCATTTTTCTGATGCCCTCCAAATGGGCTCCTGAACTGGCTGCCCATAGCAGCACTCGTCCCATGTCCACTGAGCAGACTTCTTAACCGGCCACCTGTGGTGGCATTCTTCCTACAATCACTGAGCAGGATCTTTAATTGGTTGTCTGCAGCAGGCAACACTTTTCTGATTCTCACTAAGTGGGCTTCTTTAATGGCCTCCAACAGCAGGCAGCACTCTTCCAATGCTCAATGAATGGGCTCCTTAATTGGCTGCTCACAGCACTCTTCCAGTATATACTGTGCAGGCTCCTGAACTGGCCACCTGCAGCAGCACCACTCTTCCCATGATTGCTGAGCGGGCTCCTTAACTGGCCACCTGAAGCAGGCAGTTCTTTTCTGATGCCTGCTGAGTGGCTCCTTAATTGGCCACCCACTGCAATACACTTCCCATGCCTACTGAATGGGCTTCTTAACTGGTTGCCCATGGTGGCACTCTTCCCATGCCCACTGAATGAGCTCCATAATTGGCTGCCCATGGTGGCACTCTTCCCATGCCCACTGAATGAGTTCCTTAATTGGCTGCCCATGGTGGCACTCTTCCCATGCCCACTGAACGAGCTCCTTAATTGGCTGCCCATGGTGGCACTGTTCCCATGCCCACTGAATGAGCACCTTAATTGGCTGCCCACGGTGATGCTCATTCCATGATCACCAAGGAGGCTCCTTACTTGGCTGCCCACAGAGGGCAGCACTTTTCAAAAGCCTGCTGAGTGGGGTTCTTAACTGGCTGCCCACAGCAGCAGTCTTCCTGTGCCCAGCAAATGGGCTCCTGAACTGACCACCCACACAGCACTCTTCCCTTGATTACTGCAGGGGCTTCTTGTGTGGCAGCCCACAGTGGGCAGCATTTTACTGAGACCTGCCAAGTAGACTCCTTAATTGGCTGCCCACTGCAGCACACTTCCCATGCCCACTGAGCAAGCTCCTTAATTGGCCACCCGCAGTTACACTCTTCCCAAGCCTGCTGAGCGGGCTGCTTAATTGGCCACCTGTTGCGGCTCTGTTTCCATGCCAGCCAAATGGGTTCCTTAATTGGCTGCCCACAGTAGAACTCTTCCCTGCATGCGGAAAGACAAAAATCCCAAAGTCACTTTTGGCTAGACTGAGAGAGAAAGAGAGAGCAATTTTGTCTCTCACATGCCCTTTGATTTCCACGTGGCTTTTTATTTCTGCTTACTGTGATGCCTGACTGCACTGCAGAAAATTAACAGGGCGAGTGTTTAGTCATAAATTAGTAGGCTTCAATTAGTTTTTTGAAGACAAACAACTCTCTGTTTATCTCCAGCCCTTCCGGATGTCCCTCTCGGTAAATTCCTTGATGATCATTCCCTCCAAACCACAGTCATCAGCTATCAGGGTGGCTGACTTGAGAGGGAAGGGCTAAGAGTGAGCACAAACTTACAGACTGATGGGAAGGAGCAACAATGGGTGCTGCCAAATGTGGCTTTCTTTTCAACAACAGCCAAATTTTCAGCTCCACTCTGGTCAGCTGGCTAATCAGGAGGGGCGTTGTTAGCCCAAAAAATGGGAGCATGGGCCCCTCCAGTTTAGGCTGGTGCCCCCCCAGTCTTTTCCCCACCCTTCTTTTAACGTATAGCCTAGAGCTTTAAAGCCCAGCAGTAGCAGCAGTAGTGCCAGCCTGTCAGCCTGAGTTCTGTGAACTTCCACTCTTCCACTCCCTCCTCCTACCTAGACTCGACTTGCTCCAGATTGCTCTGTGTGTGATGACTGACTCCTCCTTCATTCCATGCACTGCTCTCTCTCCAGCCAGCCCAGCACTGCAGTCCAGCATGCTTGCTCTCATTCCTAGTCCCGGTAGGGCTGTGGTCTGATCACATAGGGCGGACAATAATGTCATCACATGAGGAGGGGAGCGCCGCAGCTTGGATGTTGTCCATCATCATGGTGACATGCGCAGGACTGATTGGTGAGTGAGTCGGGGGACATCATGTCATACAGCCAGCTGGCAGATGTCTTCCCCAATGGTGATTGGGATAGACTTAGCCCTGCTCCTGTCATGTGTGGCCATCTTGGTGCTGTGGGTGAGTAAATGGCTGTGATTGGAGCGGGTGTTAGATGGGGCTGGAGCTGGAGGACTTCTTTACACCCTAGCTATAGAGTGTGGTCATCATTTTGATTTTGTTGGGCAGTGAGAAGTGGTGCTTGCTTGAAGAGTGAGACAGAAACAAGTTTGTGACTCTGCAGAGCTAGTCGGCCTTCTTATACAGTCCACACCACACACAAGTCACACATAAAAAAAAAAAAAAAAATAAATATCCTGATTTTAAAAAAAAAATCAGAATAACGAGAGATGGGAGGCACTGCTGAGGAGAGGAGGGGAGAGGAGACTCAGAGCAGCCTGCCAGCCAGTCAGATCTCAAGATCTGCAAAAAATAAATAAATAACAACATTGGGGATAATAATGAGAGAGGTGGCTTGAGCTTGGTGGCTAGGGAGTGAGTACAGGAGCACTGGCACAGCAGCCTGCTGCCATACCCTGCAGGCCACAGTTTAACATCCAGAAAAAACACAGATTGGAAATATCTAGGACAGAGGAGCTCAGAGGGGAGAGGAGACAGAGACAGACCGATACAGGGAGCCAGTGCAGCAGCAGCAGTAGGTACAAGGAGCTGAGCAGCCTGTCCTGCTGCTCTGCTCTGCTGTGTGTAATATCTGAACAACAGCAACAACAACAACAAAATATGCAGTATATACATACATGTGAAATAAATAGAAACAGATTGGAACTAATTGGGGGAGGGCAGAGGAGTCAGACTAACACAGGGAGTGAGTAAAACAGCAGCAGGAGTGGAGCAGCCTGTTCTGGACTGGAGAGCTGCTGCAGCAGTGTTTTTTTCTTTCAGTTCCTTGTCTACCGTCATTGATTATTGCCTACAACCTTATGATATAGTCCCAGAAAAAAATAAGGCAGGCAGGGTTTTGTTTGCTCAGGCCACCATCATTAATTACTTGATTGCCTACAGCCTGGGATATATCCCAAGAAAAAACAAAAGGCAGGGGCCGGAATTAAAGCCCCGCACAAGCTGCATAATGGCATCTGTGCTTGAGTGAGGTGCCCAGGACCCTGCGCTCGAATTTCTATTTAACAGGGTCCTGATGCCGAAGTCCAGTGGCTTGTGGCCACTGGGGTGCTGCGCCTGACATATGGCGCACTCACCCGGAATGCTGCAATGGCTGCGGGATGTCCGCAGCACCCAAGGACAGAAGCTGGCAACTGTGCACTGCCCCCCCAACACCACCGCGCCAACGGCACCAGCGCCGCAACATTCCCCAGTACCCTGGTGGGCTAGTGCCGTCCCCACCCATCTCAGCACTCCCACCCCCCTCCCATACCCAGATCTGGTGAACAGCACAGCCCTCAACACACCACCCCGGCCATCCACCGAATGGGCAGTCTGTGCACGTACTGTATACTGTATACAGTACATGCACAGACTGCTCATTTGGCAGCCGGCCGTGGTGGAGTGTGGAGGGCTGTGCCAGTCACTGGATCGGGTATGGGAGAGGGGTGGGAATGCTGAGATAGGTACGGGGGGTTGTCAGGATGCACAGACGTGGGTGTCGGGGACCATGATGGGGTGAGGGGGACCACCGGACCACCAGGGATCACCCACCGGGGATGGATGGGGCAGGCCACACTGTGGCACCTACTGGATGATCCCCCCAGAAGCCATCTAAGTCCCCTTAGACCTGCCCCTCGCTGGTCTAAGAGTACTTGGCACTTGGTTCCGGGGGGGGGTTCTTTCAAATTCCAGATCTGACAGCTGCGGCAGTCTGGGTCTGCCGCAAGCCGCCAATGCCATGCCGCAGCCACTTTTGTGGCACAAAATGGTCCTAGCACACTTTGGTGCAGGCAGTCTGCTGGGTGATGCAGGCTGAATTTCAAATTCCCACTTGGCACAACCCTTGGCACAAGGTGCCCTTGTGTCAGACCTGTTTGATGCAAGCACCTTGCGTCAATCTAATGCCTTTGAAAATCTGGCCCAGGATTTTTTGGTTGCTTACAGCCTTGGGATATATCCCCAGAAAAAAGTAAACAGGCAGGGTTTGTTGTTTGCCCACCACTGTCAGTAATTACTTGATTACCTATGGTCTTGGCGTATATAGCCCCAGAAAACAAAAGGCAGGGGCCCGGAATTTCAAAGCCCTGGCACAAACTGCGACAATGGCAGCTTGTGCCAAGTGCGATGCACCCAGGACCCTGTGCCCAAATTTCTATTTAACAGGGTCCCGGCGCCCAAGTCCAGTGGCTTGTGGCAACAGGGGTGCTGCACCTGACATGTGGCGCACACACCCAGAATGCTGCAATGGCTGCAGGATGTCCGCAGCACCCAAGGACAGGGGCTGGCAACTGGGCACTGCCCCCCCAACACCACCGTGCCAACGGCACCAGCGCCGCAACACTCCCCAGTATCCTGGTGGGCTAGTGACCCCTCACCCATCTCAGCACTCTCACCCCTCCCTTACCCAGATCCGGCAACCTGCACAGCCCACCACATGCCATCCTGGTCGGCCGCTGAATGGACAGTCCGTGTGTATACTGTATACTGTGTACAGTACACGCACAGACTGCTCATTCAGTGACAGGCCATGGTGGTGTGTGGAGGGCTGTGCCAGTCGCCAGATCGGGTATGGGGGGGTGGGAGTGCTGAGATGGGTACCGGGGGTTGTCAGGACGCACGGACGTGGGTGTCGGGGACCGTGATGGGGGTGAAGGGGGACCACCGGACCACCAGAGATCACCCACTGGGGATGGATGGGGCAGGCCACACTGTGGCACCTACAGGATGACTCCCCCAGGAGCTGTCTTAAGTCCCCTTAGACCTGCCCCTTGCTGGGTACTTGGCACTTGGTTCCTAGTGGTTTCTTTCAAATTCCAGATCCGAGGGCTGCGGCAGTCTGGGTCTTCCGCAAGTCCCCAGAGCCATGCAGCAGCCACTTTTGTGGTGCAAGGATGGTGCTAGCACACTTTGGTGCAGGCAGCCTGCTGGGTGATGCAGGCTGTCTTTCAAATTCCCACTTAGCGCAGCCCTTGACCCAAGGTGCCCCTGCATCAGACCTGTTTGACACAAGCACCTTGCGTCAATCTAAGGCCTTTGAAATTCCAGCCGAGGGTTTTTTGTTTGCCTACTATCGACATGAATTTATTTATTTATTTGCTTTTGGTAACTGGTAAGAGCACTAGACAGAACTGCCTATTTTCAGGCACGACCCGAGAGAGTACAAATCAAGGAACAGGTAAAAACAAATACATATACAGTGTTGTACAATAGGAGATTCCAAACAGTTATACAGAGGTGCAAGTTACATAATACATAGAGGAGGAATTAGAGGAGGTAATATCACACAGTATAATTGGAACAAAACAGACAAAAAGGCACAATTTAGAGTTAATAATGCACAAAACATGACAGTGCTACTTGGTTGCTTACAGCCTTGGCATGTAGCCCCAGAAAAAAGTAAACAGTTTTTTTTTTTGGTTTGGTCACCACTATAAGTAATTGTTTGATTGCCTATGATCTTGGGGTATATAGACCGAGAAAACAAAAAGGCAGGGTTTTTTGCTTGCTTACTATCATCACAGATTACTTGGTTGCTTGCAGCCTTGGGACATAGTCCCAGAAAAAGTAAACAGACAGTTTTTTTTGGTTTGGTCACCACTGTAAGTAATTATTTGATTTTCTATGGTCTTGGGGTATAGAGCACCAGAAAATAAACAGGTGTGCAACAGAATTAAGCAGAAACTAGAAGTAAAGAACAACAAAAGAGACAATGTGTTGTGACATAAGGTCTTTCTTTAATGTGGGAACAGCCGGAAAAAGGCCAACATTCAGTTCTTCATTAGGATAATTGCCATCTACTGAGAATGAGGCCATATGCACAGACATAATGTTAACTGATACAGATGCTCAAACAAGTGGTGACACAGTATGTCGGGGTGAAGGTGTCAGTACTAGCTGCACTGCAACTGAATTCATTATTGAACAGCCTTCTACTTCTTTCTCTATTGAAGCAGATTTGTTGTCCCCATCCCTTACAGTATCTTTTGTTGTTGTAAAAACTCCCTACTGATCTCGCAAATAAAGAGAAAGGCCCCGCTCAGCCAATAACTAATTTTAGTACTATAAATTATGGTGGAAAAAGACAAGGCTTTATTTATCACTGGCACAGAGATTTCTGTTAGTTGGAGTACAACTGTGAAAAACAGAGTGCATTCTGCTTTGCATGTAGATGTTTCATGCATTGGGCTGGGATGTGCTGATGAAGCCTTTGCAACTCGAGGGTTTCAGAACTGGAAAAAGGCATTAGAGAAATTCAAGGCACACACATCTAGTCACTCTCATAGAAGTGCAATGGCTGCTTGGTCTGCATATTCGTGCACACAAGAAACAGGTAACATCATGATACAGGTAGACAAGGGCAAGGTTAAGGAAATTCAGCAAAGAAGGGATTACATGAAAAGACTAGTAGAAGTCACTCTATATTTGGGTCAGCTAGGGTTACCTTTCCATGGTTACAATGAGGATGAGACGAGTGTTAATAAAGGAAACTTCAGGGAGACTTCAGACTTGATTAAAAAGTTTGATAGCGTTCTCCAAGTTAACGAGTCCATCCCATCAAATGCAGCATACGTATCAGCCAAATCACAGAATGGTCTGATTCAGTCTGCTGCATCCTGTATTACAGATGCAACTGTGCAAGAAGCCAAAATTACTAAATTTGTTTCAGTCTTATGTGATGACTCTCGCGACAATTCATGTCAGGAAAAAATGAGCATCTGTGTGAGATAAAAAGATAAAAAGCCAGGATGACCTCTGGCACAAAGCAGTTGCCTCTGGTGTACAAACGGACGGATTGGCCTATAAAGTGGCTCTCAACAAGTGTACCTGGGCTATTAGAATAGCCAAATCCAGCTATTACAAGTCCACCCTGGCCTCATCCTGGGGGAATGCTAGACTATTTTGAGACAACCTAAAGGAACTGAATGGAAAGCCCAGGATGCCCCAACCCCCCCAACTAAATGTAAACAATTATATTACCTCAGACCCACTCACCATCGCCAATGGCCTAAATGCAGCTTTTTCTGACCTAAGTGCAGTTTTGCCCAACAACTTCTTTGACCCTGCCCCTAAAACCCCAGAACCCAGCAATGCCTACCCCCCTTCTACCTTAGGGTTGTCACTTTGAATGAAGCAAGGTCTTACCTTAAAAAAGCCCTAGGGGGCTCAAACTATTGCAAAGACTCATTTGATGTGAAAATCCTTAATATGGCACTTGACTTAGTGCTCTACCCACTGACTGATCTCCTTAACCTCTCCATATGTCTAGGGCAATTCCCAAATGACTGGAAGGTGGCCACCATCACACTTATACTAAAGAGTGGGGACCCCACATTACCTAACAACTACAGGCCTATCTCCATACTCCCTCCCCTCCCAAAAGCTCTGGAAAAAATCATTGCCACCCAACTCACAGACTACCTAATTATGCACAACGTCCTGTGCAGGGAACAACATGGTTTTGGAGCTGGACACAGCACAACCACTGCCCTCATAGAGTTCTCCAACTCACTGCACAATGCCCTAGATAAAAAGCTGCTTGCAGGAACCATTTTCATAGACCTGCTGAAAGCGTTCAACACAGTCTCCCACACCCTGCTCCTAAATACTCTTCACCGCTCCGGCCTGTCCCCTGGACCCGTCGCTTGGTTCACAAGTTACCTCACAGATAGGTCCCAATGTGTGAAGATACACAGCACCCTCTCATCCTCTCTACCAGTCCGCTCAGGGGTCCCCGAAGGCTCCATCCTTGGCCCATTGTTATTCAGCATCTTCCTGAATACCCTGCCTAAATCCTGTTCATGTAATCTTCTGCTCTATGCAGATGACACAGTAATGTATGCCTCCCACTCGGACCCCGCTATCCTTTAGTCTTCCCTACAACTTGCCTTCAATCAAGTTGGAAACTGGTTCACTAACCGCAGACTTGTGGTTGATGTAAAAAAGACTAAATCTATGCTCTTTTCACACCGGCAGAACAAGGACCACAAGGCCCAGCTAATAATCTTTTCAAAATCCCTCCTCCCACTGGAACAGGTCTACATATATAAATACCTGGGCATTGCCTTCGATCCTAACCTATCATTCCACCCACATATTAGTAATGTTTCCACTACCATAAATATACACACAGGACTACTGTTTCGACACAAAGCCTGCCTACCTCCAGAGACCCTAAACATTGTGATTACCGCCTCTGTTCTGTCCCTCGTAGACTATGGGCTAACTGTCTACTCGGCCGCTGACCGCACGGCCCTAGATAAAATACACCTATCCATTAATAAAGCCTGTAGGCTCCTCACTGGAGTGGATAGGCATACCCACAGCTGCACCATGTATAACTTAACAAAAATCCTCACCCTGGACGAAAGAGTACATCACCAAACATGTCTCCTTACTAAGAAAATCCACCTAGGTCTGACTCGCACTGGAGTCTCAGCCTCCTTCCGCATGGCTTATACCTCCACAAACTCCCATGTGGCAGATAAGTTAATGTGAACTGTTCCCAGAGTCACAACCACCCTAGCACAGTGGTCCTTTCCCTATAGAGCACCATCCTGGTACAATGATCTCCCCCAGACCATCCCCTCTATCTCCAGACTAGGCCCCTTCAAAGCACCCTCAAAAAACACATAATCTCCACCCGCCACTGCCATTATTCCCACTAAGAACTGGTACCGGCCCACAGGCAGTGTCATACTGGTTAAATATACACTTATCCCACTGCTGTTACTATGTGTTAATGACAATGTTGATAAGCCAAACTGCTCGCACCTCCTGCTAGCGCATATGCTATACCACTTTTCTGACTAGACGTTTGCAGTCGTTCACAAGCTCCCCACAGAACTTGTATAGCTACCAGCTGTATAGGATTAGCAGCTTTACATACATTGCTGTGTACCTTGTCTCCTACTCTCGCTGTAATATTATATACTGCCTACTACTTGACACTCATCATTAACCCTGTTGTTATCTCTTTCCCAACCCCACTGTAACTGTGTATAAATGTCTGCCTCCTATTATGTTTTGTACCCTGATGTGGAGCCTTTGGAAATGAGTCCCTGACTCAAAGGTTGTTATCCGATACTCTCAATAAATAAATATGTTTGTAATCATAAACCCATTGAGGAGGTTTTATTTGGGGCACCAGGGGTCTGGACATTCCCTGGTCCTAGTCTGCCTCTCTTGCAGAACTGTTTAGTCAAGGGCTCTGTGCCCAAAAAGGTGCCTTCTTTGAAGGTGACCACGGGCTTGGGCAGCCATCTCTTGAGCTACAGTGAAGGTAGAAAGAGGAGCAGATGATGAGGGGGTCAGCCATCCCATGGAGGTCTGTGCTCTTCGGTGGAATTTGAAGAAAAAAAAAAACAAAGGAAAGGAAAGTTTTACTGCCAGTAGATAAGGCCTGCTTTGGCCACGTTTGCTGCCTGTGTTTAGACTGCTGGCTACCCAGCCTAAAGGGTAGCCACCTGAACTAACTTTCTCACGTTGTGACCTCCATGGTCCACAGCACCACTAGCTTCGATGTGACCTTTTTGGACCTGAATAACGTTTGAGCTCCTAATGTGACCACATGGCCCAGAGCAACCTTTTTCTGTTTTACTGCTCCATGGACTGACTGTTCCTGTTTTATAAACTGTTCATTAAATTAGATCTCCTGTTGCTGCAGTTCTGGTGTTTGCCTCCTGTTTTCTGGATGAACTGTTTTGCTGCTAAAAGAAGTTTGCTTCCACAGCCAGCTTCCAGTGTGTATTCCATGGGTCTGGATCCTGATCACCACCGAGGAGATGTTGAGAGGCCTGCCCGGTGAAGACTGTCTGCAAAGGCCCCTATGGCAAAGTTGGCAAGGCCAGGCAGGTGAAGATTAGTAGTCTCTATCTCTCCAGTGTTCCAGCTCTGCACCCTGAAGGTTTGAGGGCACCCCAGCAGGTCTGATAAGCCAGGCCGAACAGGTATGTGAACTCATTTTGGCTGTACAGTGCCCCCTCCCCAGGACATTTACCATCTATATACTCCTAAGCACGGGGAGGGGAGGAGGGCTTACATAAATAAATATATGTATACACACACACACACACACACACACACACACACACACACACATATATACATTAAACAAATAAATTCTTTAAATAAATACAATCTTGGGGTGATAACTACATACAACCTAAAATACAAAAAGGTTACATTCTGTTGAGGCTTGGCATTGTTTCCATACAGCTATAAAATTATTGTGCATCTCTTACTAGGCAGTTGAGAGCTTTCTTCTTTAAACCAAACTTGTCTGCTTCCAGTAATAATCCTTCCCAAAAATATTTTCATATGATGGACTCATTTTTTTTCTCAGAAGAAGTCAGAAGGGGAAGGAAGGAAACATATTCATTTCAGTGCATTAGAGTAACTGGTAATTGCTATTTTTCTTTTAAACTTAGATTGTGGGCTTTTAGTGATACTGTACTTTCTTTGTTGTCTTTACTTAGAATTGTTTTTGGGCTGTTGAAAATTTAAAACGTAGTGGTGGTGTAATTCTGTGCTGTCTTTAATTGCTGCAAATTTGCTCCCCCTCCTCCCCTTCCCCAGCTCTTAATTATATGCCCTGCTAAATCTGATTGACAGGAGCTAAACACAGGGTATAGTAAGGGGTGTGAAGTAGGAGGGGCATAAGGGGGAAGAAGCCCACCCTCAGCACGACAAGTGTTTTGACTCATTTATTTATTTATTGGTTTCTTTTCTTTTTTTAAAGAAAATTATCTGAGGATCAGTGGCAGGATTTTTAGGACAGTAAATTAATAAAAAGGGAACTAGGAGAGCTTCAGTAGCAGACAAGTAGTGGAATAGCAGTATAATTGCAGTATAATGTGGGGAGTGGTGCAATGCAGTGGCTGTGGGGCAGCCATATTCAGGCAGACCTTCTGGACACTGAGGTGCTGCCCTATCTGCATGCATCTCTCTGGACTGCGGGATGAGGTAGCTAGACTCAGAGCGGAAGTAAACTGGGTCAGGAGTACCATTACCCTATCCAGAGACCACCCAGTCCAATACAACTGCCTCAAAGGATGCCGAGAACAAGGAGTACTTGGATGACAGTGGGCTCAGGGAGGGTTAGAGCAGTCAGGCAGAGGCACATCCCAGATCTTATTCCACTCAAGAACTCATATGCCACACTGGCAAATGAGGACAACCAAATAGAGGTACCCAGAGAAGTGGAAGGAAAGGATGTGGAGGTTAGCCAAGGAGGTGACCTCAGCAGGGGAAAGCAGTGGACCCCAGAGGAGGAGGAAGTGAATCCTGGTGGGGGACTCCATCATAAGAGGGATCCAGCTAGGAACACAGGAGGGGGAGGACAGGGAGGTGAGGTGCCTTCCAGGTGCCACGTCATGGAGGGATGGAAGGAAGATCCTGGGGATCACTGGGAAGGCAAGACGGGAGGGTGAGCTGGATGTCATTATCCACCTAGGTACTAATGACCTGGCAAATGGGGAGCCAAAGGAAGTTCAGGAAGTGTTTAGGAAATTGGGAAGGGGTCTCAAGCAAGTAGCTACTTCTGTCACTTTCTCAGAAGTACTTCCTGTGAGAGGCAAGGGAGAGCATAGGAGTGCATGCACCAGGAACTTTAACTCATGGTTGAAGAACTGGTGCTGTGAGGAAGGGTTTGGATTCATTGGTGACTGGGGACCCACCTGGAGGGATGGAGGTTTGTTCAAGCCTGACGGCCTGCATCCATCCTGGAGGGGAATCCAAGCACTCAATGATAAGTTTAAATGCTACATTGACAAGCATTTAAACTAGCAAGGGGGTGACAGGCCAGCAAGGAGGGTACCTACTTACTCACCCCCCACAGCTAGCAGTGGAACCAGTGAACCAGAGGAGTGGCTATCTCTGCAAAGCAGTGTGCAAAAGATGGAGATTAGTGCCCAAGAGGTGGATAGGCAGAAAAGGGCAAAATTTAGCAGAAGGGCAGACAGCAAGGAGAACCAGGGATAAAGGACAACCAAGGAAGGGGCTGGAGTAGAACAGCGAAACAGTCTAGGAGGTCAAATCATGGAAAGCATGTGTGCAAAGCCAGGAGCCTTAGCAACAAGACGGAAGATCTGGAGGCTGTCATGGTGCAGTCAGACCTGGACATTGTGGCCATCACTGAAACCTGGTGTAATGATAACCATGACTTGGAGATGGCCATACCTGGTTACAACATATTCAGAAGAGACAGAGCAGGCAGGAAGGGAGGAGGAGTGGCACTGTATGTGAAAAATGACATAAGGGCCACAGAGATCCAGGAGGAACAAAATGGGGGAGAGATACTGTGGGTTAAGCTGGAAAGGAAAATAAGGACAGCCATCCGCACAGGTGTGGTCTATAGACCACCAGTCCAGGAGGAAGAAACAGATAGGGAGCTGATGGTAGCCATCCAAAGAATGGCAGACAAGGGTGAGGTAGTACTGGTTGGAGACTTCAATATTCCAGACGTGGACTGGAGCATCCCAGCAGCAGCATCAACTAGGAGGAGATTTATCCTGGACTCCCTTCAGGGTGCCTTCCTCAAGCAACTGGTCATGGAACCAACTCGGCAGAAGGCAATACTGGACCTTGTGCTCACAAACAGGGACAGTGTGATGGGGGTAACAGTGGGGAGAACCTGGGGAACAGTGACCACCAGTCATTGTGGTTTGAAATCACAGAAAGAGCAGAACCAAACCACATAAAAACGTGTATCCTGGATTTTAGGGGGGCAGACTTTGGGAAAATGGGGAGATACTTGAAAGAGGCATTAAGGAAATGGGACAGGAATCAGGGGTTGAGGAACAGTGGGCAGTATTTAAAATGGGGATTACAAGAACAACAGAATTATGCATTAAGCAGGTTAGCAAGAGGAAAAGGAAGAGGAGACCATTATGGTTTTCCAAAGAAGTAGCAAAGAAAGTGAAAGCCAAAAAGATTGCATTCAGGCAATACAAAAAGACACAGGCAGAAGGGGATAGGGAGAAGTACCAGGAGAAGCAAAGGGAGGCAGGGAGGTCAGTAAGGGAAGCCAAAGCTCAGACAGAAGAACACGTTACAAAATCAGTGGGTAGAGGGGACAAACCTTTTCAGGTACATAAGTGAAAAAAGAAAGAAAAGGGAGGGATAGTGAGACTGAAGGGGAGGATGGGGCCATGGAGGATGACAACAGTAAAGCTGACATACTGAACAGGTATTTCTGCTCCGTCTTTACTGAAGAAGGGAAGGGTAATGGGTCTGAAGGGAGTACAAGGAGTGAGAATGGTGCAGAAATGGACACAAGTCCCTTTACACACGAAAGGGTCCTGAAGGAACTGGAAGTAATAAGAGTTGATAAAGCAATGGGGCCAGATGGGGTGCACCCCAGGGTCCTTAAAGAACTAAGAGAGGTGGTGGCTGAACCTCTGGCTATCCTGTTTAGCTGATCACTGGAAACAGGGGAGGTACCCAAAGACTGGAGGATAGCAGATGTAGTCTCCTTATACAAAAGTGGGAACAAAGAGGAAGCAGAGAACTACAGACCAGTCAGCCTCACCTCAGTAGTGGGGAAGATCATGGAAGCACTACTGAAGGAGAGATTGGTGGAACATCTGGTTGTCAATGGACTACAGGACCCAAGGCAGCATGGTTTCACCAGGGGAGTCATGTCAGACCAACCTCGTTGAATTTTTTGACTGGGTGACTAGGGAGGTGGATCAGGGGAGGGCAGTGGACATGGCCTATCTGGACTTCAGCAAGGCCTTTGACACTGTGCCACATAGAAGACTATTACACAAACTGGGGAATATGGGTGTGGGCAGGACAGTAGTGTGGTGGGTAGGTAACTAGCTGGGTGGCAGGACACAGAGGGTGGTGGTAAATGGCTGTCACTCCACAGAGGGAAGAGTGACCAGTGGGATATCACAGGAATCAGTGCTGGGACCGGTCCTATTCAACATCTTCATCAGTGACATTGCACAGGACCTAGAAGGCAGAATTTCACTGTTTGCTGATGACACAAAGCTCTGTAACAGAGTAGACACACCAGAGGGTGTAGACAGAATGAGAGGGACCTGCAGAAACTTGAAGAATGGTCAGGGTTTGGCAGTTGAAATTCAATGCAAGGAAGTGCAAGATAATGCATATGTGGCACAAAAACCCTGGCACAATATATCAGTTGGGGGGTGAGGATATAGCATGCACCAAGCAGGAAGGGGATCTTGGGGTTATCATCTCTGATGACCTCAAGGTAGGAAACAGTGTGACAAGGCAGCAGGTAAAAGCAAATAGGATGCTGGGATGTATAGGCAGGGCATCACCAGCAGGAAAAGGAGGTCATAATTCCGCTATACAAGACACTAGTGAGGCCCCACCTGGAGTACAGTGTACAGTTCTGGAGACCATACCTACGTAAGGACATAGACAGGGTAGAGAAGGTTCAGAGGAGGCAACAAAGATGGTGCATGGATTACATCACAAGTCCTATGAAGACAGGTTAAAGGAACTGAACATGTACTCCCTGGAGGAGAGGAGAGAGGCGATATGATAGAGACATACAAGTATCTTACAGGGAGGAACAGAGTGCAGGAATACACTATTTTTAAGCGAAAAAGATGTTCCAGGACTAGAGGGCATGGGATGAAGTTGGAGGGAGGACGATTCAGAGGAAACATGAGGAAGAATTTCTTCACAGAATGGGTGGTGGACAAGTGGAACACCCTGCCAGAGGAAGTGGTGGGGGCTGAAACAATCACGGGATTTAAGAATGCATGGGATAGACATAAAGGAATTCTGGAGGTCAGTGGTAAGGGGCAACAGACTTCTAGAAAACATAAACTGAACTTCCAAGCTCAAATGGGCAGACTGGGTGGGCCATAGGCCCTTATCTGCTGACACTGTCTATGTATCTATGTATCATTATGGAATGTCACCTCAGACTCTCCATCTCCAGGCTTATCACTAATCAGGAGCCACTGCTCCTTCAAATGATAGCATTAGTAACTTCTTAAATTACTTTTTTTTTTACTGAGGCCCCCAGAGCTTTACTATCAAATATTGGTTTTGAAATATTTACACACGAACATACAAAATTGCCAGCAGATTAAAGCCTTATGGTCTATCAAGTCTGCTTGATTGTGCAGCTAGTAGCCTATATACTGTAGCTGCCCTTCCCTTCCCTCCCTTCCCCCCTCCAGTGACCTTCCCCCCTTACCCTGTCCCATCACCTTTTGAAGCAGCCCACTGTTCTACAGGATACCACTTCGTCTGGCAATGCGTTCCACCCAGACATCACCCTCTCTGTAAAAAAGGGTCTCATTTCCCTCCTGAACCTTCTCCCTTCCAATCTCAGATCATGCCCTCAAGTGTCCCTTCTCCTCCTTAATTTGAAAAGCCCCTCCATTCCCATCTTATTTATTCCCTTCATGTACTTAAAGGTTTCAGTTATGTCCCCCCCTGTCTCTCCTCTTCTCCAGGGAGTACATGTTCAACCCCTCAGCCTGCTCTCATAGGGTAAGTCCCCTAGCCCTTGGATCATTGTTGTTGCCCTGCGCTGCACCCTGTACAGTAACCTAATGTCCTTCTTCAGATACGGTTGCCAAAACTGCAATTTGTCTAATACATTTTTGTTTGCTTGTGTACAAGCACAAGCAAAACATATTGGGGCTGCTCAGACTGTGCAAGGGCTGGGGAGGTGTGGGCTCTAAGCAACGCATGCAGCTGAGTCTGTAGGAGGTGCATGAGACAACACGCAATCCTGACAGGGCTGCTGCTGACACTGCTTTGCTGACTGATGGGCAGAAGCTTTTTACATATGAAAGGATGCAGCCACATCTATGACAGTGCAGCTGCATTACATATGAAAGGATGCGGACGGACCAATGACAGTGCAGCTGAATCCTTTCATATTGCTGCTATCAGGCTGCAAAGCAGCATCACCCTCCAACCTGACCCAGCTTTGTAGCCAACGGTGAGAGCTCAGTATCTGCAGTATTCCCCTCCTGTCCCAACCAGATTTCAAACAGTCTGGCAGTTGGTTGCAGAACTCTGCCATCAGAAAGCACAACAGACACCTCCTACACCAAAGTTCAGTGGTCGGGTGCCCAACACCACCACCAGAAACCATAACAATCTCCACCCCACAAAGTCTACTGGTCAGGTTACCAACCCAACTACTGGAAAACTCTACCCCCCAACAGTGTGGGACACCATGGTGCCCACCCCTGGTGCCGCCAAACCAGTTAGTACCTGTACTAAAGAAAACCATCCTCCATTGTCCTCTTTTTTTAAAAAATGTTTACCTGAAATGAAGAAAACTATCCATCGATCTTTTCTGCTCCCTCTGCTCCCTCTGACCCTCCACCCTCCCACCCTGACCTCCCTCTGTAGCCACCACCCCACCCCCTCTGCACCCCTCACTTACCTATCTGGTCCACCATTAAACTCTCTGATGAATGGCACATCCTGATGCTTCCAATGCTGACTGTGAACTGACTGAATAAAGGTTAGGTAAGTTTGGTTAGTGGCTTTTTAATAGGTTTTGAATGTTTACTCATAGCTTTGTCATTTTTTAACATTTTGACCCCAAATTTTCAATATAGCCTTTTTTTTACCCAACTTCATGAACAAAGGAGGTCTAATGTTTAAATCCCTCCAAAATATGCTTTTGCAGTTGTCAGGGCTGTGCCCACCTGGGGCCATGACATTGTTTGTCTCTGGAACCCCCACGCGGTACCATCCTACTGGCTTTAAGGCTATAGAAACAGCACCCCCGCCAAGTGCCACGTCACTCCCTCACATGCTCACTGTCTCCCCAACTCCCCCTATGGCACCCCCATGCCCCTTCTATCCCAGACTCCTCTTGGCAAGCATGTTTCACCACCCCACTAACCATCCCAGCCCCTCTAGTGTTGTGCTGGGGAGGTGGGGGGAGAAGATCCTGGGGGCAATTCTCACAGGTGCACCAATTATTTGGCGCTAGCCTGTGGGTGTGGCAACTCCCGGGTTTTGGTACAGCGACCCCTGATCTTACAGAATCGGGCACAGGCCTAGATAACAGGAAATTGAGGTGATCTAACGGTTCTTTGAAAATTAAGCCCATTTAATTTTTCCAGTGTTTACTTATAACTTAGTTTTGCCTATTTTGGCCCCAAATGTTCTACAAAGCCCTTGTGTTACTTCACCTGATGAACATAACAAGTGGCTTTTTTCAAATCCCCTTCAAAACATGTTTTTAAGTCGCTCTGCAAAATCACCTTTCCAACAGGATAAAAAAAATTCCACCTTTCTTGATCATAATGTGGGTGTCATAAAAAAGACAATGCTGAAAATTTGAGATCAGAATGTCAAAAACAATGAAGTTGTGAAGAAACAGTAAATTTATAAAGGTATTCCTTATTCTGTTCACCATTTTTCAGCTCTAGGGCCCCCATATTCAAACGGTTAACATGGCACTAATTGGGTTAGTGCCATGCTAACTGTGAACAGTGCCAGTCAACAGGACCATATTTAAAAGACCCTGGTGCACTATGCTGACCTGACAGTACGACTATGCAGAATATACCACTCTGCCCATGCAAATAAGAGGTATTTCCCATGCATACTGTGTGCAGTAGTATATTCAGCAGTTTGGGCAGTGCTAAACCATCTCTGTTGCAGGGCTGTTTAATGTTGCTAAAATTCTGCCCTTATCCCCGTGCATGGGCATCCCCCAGTTTCTCATTCTGTAGCTGTCTTGCATATTCCTGGTGGTCTAATGGACTTCCCACCCCCTATACCTGTCCTGTAGCTGTCTTGAATATTTCTGGTGATCTAGTGGTTCCACCACTCCCTGACTGCCCATCCTGTAGCTGTCTGGAATATTCTAGGTGGTCTAATGCCCTTCCCCATAATGACATGCAACCTTCTCCCAACCCACCTGCTGAAGACCCTCCTCTCTGCACCCACCTCTCCCTGGTCACCTAATCTAAACTACAACAATAGTGATGGTGATCAGTGCAGCCCTCCACTCCCCACCTTATCCAGCCACCGTCTGACTGTCAATGAGTGATTGTAAGTACTGCAGAAACATTTGTTTCTACAGCACTCAAAAACACTCACTGACATTCAGCTTTTTTACAGTACTCATGATCTCTCCACTGATTGTCAGATGGCAGATGGCCTAGATGGTGACCAGAGAGCTGTCCCAGTCACCATCACTATTGCTGTAGGTCAACTTCAGGGACTGGGGCAGAGGGTGGGGTGGGGAGGAGGGTCCTATGAGGGCAGGTTGGGAGGAGGTCTGATGCCCTTATGGGGGGACCACTAAACCAACAGAAATATTCAAGACATGTTCAGGATGGGCACTTGAGGGGACATGCATGCATGTTAATGAGCCCACAATGTCATACAAATGGACCCTACACCTTGCATGCCCAATGGGCTTATTGTCGTGTTTGGGCTGAATATGGCCCATAGAAGCCCTGGCACTATCCTGTTTGGGCTGCACTATCATCATTGGGCTTCTGCGGGCCATATTCAATCTGAGGTCATGTCAGCACAGTGCGTAGTCACTATGTGCTGTGCCGACATGGCCCCATGTTCAGACAGTTAGCGCACTCCTGTTGGAGTGCACTAATTGTCTAAATATTGCCCCCCAGCTAGCTGTGCAGTGATTGCTGTGAACTGTTCCTGTCAGCACAGTACACATGGCCAGCTCAGAATATGGGGGCTTATTCTTCTTAGTCCAGTAGACCCCAAAATCCTCAAGACAAAGGGTACTAAGGGTAAAAAAGGTCTGCCCCCTAGCCCCAGGATACTGTTGTTCTAACTTATAATGGCATGCAAGCAAACCATTTGGCACTGACAAATGCAGTGATACTCTTGACAGGCCTAATTTGTACTTTAAAAATATCGAGGTTAATAAGGTTTCTAGATTACTTCATTGTTTGAATATCAACACAGCTAGAGGTTTAGGTATTCTAGATAATGTTTTAATAAAACTTGCTGCTGACTTTTCTGCCCCCCTGATTTAATCTCTCTTTATTTGCCCACATTTTTCCCTCAGTGTCAAAGCATTCAGCATGATACCTTTACATAAAGAAGGCTCTAAGGCTCTAGATGATAATTTCCACCCAGATTCCCTTTTATCTATTGTCTCTAAGTTTATGGAAAGAAATTGTCTTGTCTCAGATGATGGACTACATCAACAAACACCAGATGTTGTTTTATTTTATTTACTTAACATTTGGTGACAGGGATAGACACACGGAGCTGGGGCACGTTTCCAGATGTCGCCCAGGAGAGGGGATACAGCAGGGAGTGAAACAGCCATAACAAAGTGACAACAACAGATACATGAACATGAACAGTAACATCACAGTACAAGTAATGAATTCAGAGAAAGAAAAGAATGTAAAAAGTGTACATGGACATCGACTATGGGATAATCAGGATAAGAGCTAAAGGAGTGTGCCACCAACATATGGCAAGATATCTGTACAGAACCATAACGGCATACAATTCAAATGACAGAATACACTGACTTGTAAGCTATAAAATAAAGTAAAGCGAAAATGGGCAAAATAGGTAACAGAGTGGAGAGGGATGGATAGGACATGTATTGTTGTAATGTGTAGAGAAGAGGAAGAAGCCTAGCTGAATTGGATGGGACATGTGTTGTAATGTGAAGAGAAGTGGAAGAAGTCTAGCTGCTGGTGCACTCTTTTGAGAAGTATGTCAGTAAGAGTGGTTTGAGAGAGTGCAGGGAGGAAGATAGATGGATGGGAGAGTGAGGCTGTTCCAAAGTGTTGGAAGACAGACAGAGAAAACAGACTGACCTGCTACAGATTTACTGTGAGGGATATGAAAAGAACAAGCAGCGGATGGAGGAAGGGAGTAGGGGAAGGGGATGGCAAGGTTAAGGAGAGAAGAGAAGTAAATAAGAAAAGTGGCAGGCCAGCATTTGGCCATGAATGTGGAACAGTGTGAGACATCAGGCCTCAAAGGAAGGGATAGTGAGATTAGTTTAAGTTCAAGTTTATTGGCAGGAAAACTCAATTGAGCACGCTCATTTACAAGGAGGTCCTGTTAGAAAAACATTATACAACAGTGTACAATACACAATACTCAATATTGACATACAATACATATATGATAATTGGTATATAATATGGATACATACAAGGACAACAAAACAATGACATACAATACATGTGATTTTGAGGAAGCAGTCACACATTTGTAGCAGGCGAGCAATGCAAACTACGATTATACATTTTTGATAATCAAACAAATACTGAGGGAAGGAAGAGGGGATGGTTAACTGGAGACAAGTGCATATTGTACTAACTTTGCTCTAGCTAGGAGTACTAGATATTGCGACAATGGCAAGTTTTCATAAGTGCCTTATTGAACAAGGATTTAAAAAAGTTTAGGGAGACTAGTCCAGAGAGCTTGAGTGAGGCCTGTATTTTATTTCAGGTGGTCAGGACGGTGTGACTGCTTGCTGCTCTACCATAGAGAATGTGGGATTTGGGGATGTCTAGAAGGATGTAAATATTTTTTCCTGAGGGCATAGTGGCTGCGCGATTGGTGATAAAGGGAAGTAATACATGGTAGGAGTTTGTTCAGTAGGACTTTGAGGGCCCAGGTGCCAGTGTGAAGCAATCTTCTTGTGGCAAGAGATGTCCAGCCCACTGCTAAGTAAAGGGCGCAGTGATGGGTTCTAAAAGGTGCATTGGTTATAAAATGTAAGGCACGCTGAGACAGGATGTCTAGTCTGTGTAGGTTGGATGCCATACTACTGTTGTAAATAATGTCCATGTAGTCCAACAGGGGGAGGAAGGTGGCTTGTATTAGCCTTTTACGGATGTCTGCAGGGAAAAGGGATTTATTCCTATAGAAAAATCCCAGTCTCAATTTTAGATTTTTGGTGAGGGATTCAATGTGCACTGCAAATGACAGCTTACTGTCTAACCAGATTCTGAGATACTTACATTTTTCGACAGTCTCTAGTGAGTCTCCTAGGAGGGTTGTAATGGGCGCTGGTGTGGCTTGCTGGCATAGGGATTATTGACGGCTGTGATGGGAGAAAGTACATTACTTCAGTTTTCTTGGAGTTTAGCAGTAATTTGGAATTGAAGAGGTTGCATTGTAATTGGTTGAAATCAGCCTGCAGCTCAGTGCTAGCATCAGATAAGGAGGGTTTAGATGTGTACAGCACAGTATCATCTGCGAAGAAGTGGAATGTAGAGTTTAGAATGTTGTTGCATAGTGAATTAATATAAATAGTGAATGACAATGGCCCCAGTAGGGAGCCTTGGGGAACCCCTCTTGTGGGCGTAAGTGGGGAGGATAGGACCCCATCAACTTTGATACGTTGTAGTCTGCCAGTAAGGTAGCTAGAGAACCAGTGTACTGAAGGGCTATTCAAGCCATGTTCTTTAAGTTTGACTAATAGTAGACTGTGTTTGACCATGTCAAAGGCTTTACTTAAATCTAGGAAGATGGCTCCTGTAAAGAGTTTGTTATTGAGGGTGGTGAATCAGTCATTTGTTACTAGGGCTAGTGTAGAAATCATGCTGTGTTTTTGCCTAGAACCTGATTGTAGTGGGTTGAAAAGGTCTGTATTTTCAAGGTGATCCCTTAGTTGATTGTTAACTAGTTTTTCTTGTAGCTTTGACAAAACTGGTAGGATGGAAATTGGTCTGTAGTTGTTTAAATCACATGGGTCACCTGATTTAAAAGAACAGTATGTGTGCTGTTTTCTAAAGGTGGGTACTATGCCAGATGAGCTTGCTAAATTGAATATGTGTGTTAAGGGGCGGTTAGGAAGAGGAACCCTAATTTTGGGAATATAGACTCAATTTCGTCCACTCCTGCACTCATTCTCATATCCAGTTTTTTCAGTAGACCTTCAACTTGTTTGAAAGAAACTGGGAAGGGACCAAAGGATTCCTGGATCGGTGGCTCCACTGGAACATGCTTGGTTGTGGAGGAGTTGAGGAACCCAGGAGCAGGGGAGAAGTCAAATGCTAGACCCACTGTCGCAAAATATGCATTTAGTTTTTGTAAGATCCACCACGATCTGAGATAGTAGTACCTTGTGATGTGATTTTGATTGGAACTGAAGGGGGGGTCTGTGGCTTTCCACGGATTTGATTGTTTGCCATATTTTTGCAGTATTGCTTTTGGCACCCTCTAAGACTTCCACATAAAAGTTGCATATAAACAGCAGTGGTGGGAGGGAGGTGGGGCAATAAGGACAAGCACAGAAGGAATGAACAGGCATTTGTCAATGCTGAATATTTGCCACTTGAATTGCTGTTGTACTGGGTCCTGCTTGCATGCCTTTTTACTATATATTTTTCCAGGATACACCAGAAGAGATGCAATATATAATTTTCAATGGTGTCCTAATTTTACACATATTTGAGATTGTATTTACACAGGATAGTCCTGTAGAGAGGCAAAATCTAATTTTCAGTGGGCTCCCACATTTGTGACCCAAAATTTCCAACCTAGTCTTTTCATGACCTGACGTTATAATCAAGGCAGGTTGAATTTTTAAAATCCCATCTGAAAGGTGATTTTGCAGTGTGACTGCAGAAACTCATGTTTGCAGGGGATTTGAAAAATGACACCTATGGCCTGTCATGTTCTTGAGGTGGGGTGACACAAGGGATATGTTGAACATTAGGAGCCAAATTTTTAAAAATAAAGTTATGAGTAAACACTGGAACAATTCAGTGTTTCTTCGTAACTTAGTTGTTTTTTCACATTTTGATCCCACATTTTCAACATAGTCTTTTCATGACCCCTCCTTCTGAATGTGACAGGTGTCATTTATAAAATGCTGGCCAAAATGTCATTTTGCTGCAAGTGCAAAAACACATTTTGGCCAGGATCTGAAAAACGACACCTGCCAATGTTCATGAGGTGGTGTGAAAAAATGACTATTTTGAAAATTTGGGGTCAAAATATTGAAAATAATCAACGTTAGACTAAAGTTATGAGCAAGCGCTGATAATTCCAATGGACCTTCATAACTTTGTTGTTTTTTTCTAAACAAAAAAGTAGTTGTTTTTTTAATATTTTACCCCAAATTTTTAACATAGTTTTCTCTTGACCCCACCTAATGAACCTGATAGGTGCAAAATGTTTAAATCCCACGTGAAAGGAGATTTTGTGGAGTGACTATGAAATCTCCTTTCTGGCCGGATTTGAAAAATGACACCTACCTTGTTTATGAGGTGGGGTGCCAAAAAAGCCATGTTGAAAATGTGGGGTCTAAAAATATTACAAAAAATGACCAGGTTATGAATACAAGTTCAAAATGCATTACAATACATTGGTGTGCTTACCTGAGTTCCTCAGTTCCCGCAATTTAACTTACTGTACACACACAGTGGCCAAAGCCTCCCAAAATTTAGCCATCCACAACTACACTGGACTATGAATGCATTGTATTATGTATAAGACAAGGCCTCCCTGAGGTGGCTTACTACCAACTCATATCATGCATTGTTTTAGCTACCAATTGTATAGGTCTTAACCGCTCATTAGGTAAATATGTCGGTAGCTCTGCCCTGTTTTAGCTACCAAGTGTATAGGCATTAACCTGTGCTCATTGTACTTATACTCTGTATGACTGCTGACCCACATTTATTCTATGTATGTACTGTGTGAATGTCTGTGTTTTATTCTGACGTGGAGCCTTTGGAAACGAGCCTATGACTCAAAGGGTTGTAATTCCAGTTTCCTAAATAAATAAATAAACAAAAGGAAAAATGAAACAGCTTAAAAAATTAACAGTACTGATTTACAGTGGTAATGAACCTCCACCAGAGCTATGGAGACAGGGAACAGTATTTCAAACATTTTGAATGTATTTCCTTTTATCTTAGCCCTTCAGCTGGTTTAAAACACAATAAATTACACACCAGCCTAACAAAGCCCAACAAAAGCCAGACACGACTATCGACTACGAAGACTAAACAGCTTAAAAATGTAACAATACCTATTTACAGTGCTTGACCAACACCAGAGTTATAGAGGCAGGTAATAGTATTTAAACATTTTAAATATTTTTTCATGCATCTTATCCCTTGTTGTGGTTCAAAGCACAATCAATTATACTCTAGCCTAACAAAGCCTCACAGTCCTAATGGTTAGACCTTTTTATGTGTCAGCTAACTGCAGTGTAGTTACAGTGTAACAAACATGTAACTACAGGGTAATTACCCTGTTGCATGTAATTAATGATTAGTTACATTGAAACTGACACTTAAAATAAACTGTAACCATCACAATGACCAGTAAATAATTAAAAAATATTCTGAATACCAGTGGTTCAAGTAAATGCACAATTTAACTTATACACCGGCCCCAGCCAAAGAACCATAAAAGCCATCCACCAACAATGACTTAAAACAAGCTGTAACAAACAAAGGCTAATGTGTAGCACTTTTGAATTAAAAAGCATTAAAACAAATCTAGCATATTCATATATATAATTATTTGTAGCTTAAATTTAAAGTTGACCCACAAGAGAACAGTTGGCCTGGAGTCTCTGAATGTTTAGGGAAGACAAGGACAACACTGCAAGTAAGAACACAGGCTACTGAGGTACCCCAGGTAGGCAGCAGGAACAAGGATTCTAAGCTAAGCAACCTGTCATCTGATTGGTAGTCAACCCTGCCCAACCTGTCCCCTGATTCAGTGCAGGTACTGCTGGTAGGTAAACCAGGCCACAGCCCCCCACCTGTAGGATTTTTAAATATTCCCTATTGTTTCCCTTGCAGCCAGCTGGGATGTTCCCTCCACCCAAACTGGCATGATGTGAATTCAGTGCATGCCAGCAGGATTTTTAAATACCCAGCAATGCTGCTGACTAGTTCTGAATGAGGAGGGAGAAACACAGGGGTGTGGTTGACTTGGGATGTTCAACAAACGAGACTTGTATCTCACTGAACTCCACTTGTAAAACTGTAACTTGAAATAGATAGTCTATGCAGTGCAACAGAGCAGTGGGGAGGGCCAATAGAATGCTAGGGTGCATTGGTAGGGGGGGCAGTAGTAAAAGACGGGAGGTGATCCTGCCCCTGTACAGCTTCCTGGTGCAGCCACACTTGGAGTACTTTCTGCAGTTCTGGGAGTCACATGTGAGGAAGGACAGGCACCAGGTGGAGGTGATGCAGAGGAAGGTAACCAAGATGATTCAGGGGCCTTAAGGAAAGCCCTTTGCGGACAGACTTGAGGACCTCAGCATGTACACTCTGGAGTCCAGAAGGGAGAGGGGGAACATGACAGAGACATACACACTTCAGCATGGGATAAACAGAGTAGAAATCAAAATGTTTTACAGTGAGTGCAGACAGGTGCATATAGGGGAACTAGATGCAGCTGGCATGAGGGAGATGAAGAAGGACATTAGGAAGTATTTCATTATGGTAAGGGTGGTAGAGATGTAAAACACCCTACCAAAGTGGTCTGTGCCAAATCAATGGTGGCATTTAAGCACATATAGAATAGGCACATGGGGCAGAGGAGGCAGGGGATAGGTTAGCAGAGGAAATGGAGTGGGTGAGTGACCTTTGGCATACTCACCACAAACCATTAGTAGGGTTGGCACACTGTATGGGCTGTGATGTATTTTTTGGGCCATTAATGTCTATGCTTCTATGGTTCTTTGATTTACTCTTTTCCCCCACCTCAGTTTGAAGTAAGTTATAGGTTCAGGCCATATGCAATGGAAGCTTCAGATCTGGCAAAGTGCTCCCACAGGTTATCTACCTCACATAAGACTCATTTTTGGGAGACTTAGTTTCTTTGTAGAGTAATTTTTTCATTAGATGATGGTTACTAGTCAAGGTGAAAGAATAGTTATCCTGGTTGCCCAAAGCTGGAGAATTCTACTTTACAAGGTGGGTGCCAGAAGGTGGGTGGGGATGGGTGCCTAATGGGCTTAGGGGGATGGGAGGGTATTTAGTACTCAGAAGAAGGGGAAGATAACATGGGAGCTGGTAGGTGGAGGAGTAGGGATTTTGTTCTTGTCTGATACTGTGATTTGGGCAACTGATCTCTGGAACACAATGGAGGGGAAGAGGGGGGAGTTCTTTAATGAGCTATCAGGGCTGGGAACCTATTGGCTACAGTTGGTGCTGTAAAGAGCACTGCTTTCCCACGAGATGCATGATGATCTTTAATTGTCATGCAGCTTGTGAGAAAACTCCACAAAAGTAGCTTTGAGAGTCGTGAACCAGGTTATGCAGTGATGAAAGCAAAATAGTTTTTGTGACTCACAACAACCTTATTTCATAAAAACCTCTTTTGTTTCCCGAGCAGCAACACTTGAAGAATCAATCTTACATCCAACTCTGTCCCCACACAGGTTTCAGACTTAATTTTCAACTTGTGGTTGAAGGAATGGTGCAGACAGGAGGGGTTCGGCTTCATTGGGGACTGAGGACCACCTGGATGTATATGAATCTATACAGAGGTGATGGCCTGCATCCGTGTTGGAGGAGAACTGCATTCCTCAGTGGACCACTTAAATGTACCTTTGATGAACATTGGAACTAATTGAGGTGGGTTTTGGAAACACAAAGGGAGGCATAAACTGCCCCCCCCGACTGAAGCAGTAGGAAGGGAGAACCCAAGGGGAGGAAGTTCCCCCAGGGAACAAGTTAACAGAAACAGCAAAGTAGCAGAGGACAAGGGGGCTGGAAATAAAAGTGGTAAAAAGAAAGGGGAAAATGATGACAGGCACAAGGGGGACATGGGGGTTGCAGACAGCATGGGAATAAGATGTGGAGGACATGTGTGCAAATGTAAGGAGTCCAATAAAATTCCAGACCTGAAGACTATCATGGCGGAGGCATACCTGGATATTGCAGCCATTACTGAATCATGGTGCATAGGGAGCCATGACTGGGGCATGGCCATACCAGGCTACACTCAGTGAAGGAAGGATGGGGAAGGGAGGAAGGATGGAGGGGTTGTGCTGTATGTGAGGGAGGGCATCAAAGTGAAGGAAAGGCAAGGAAACCAGGGGAAAAGGAGGGGTTGGAGGTGCTGTGGATCACCCTGGAGATAGAAGCTGGAGCCACTGTTAACACTGGGGTGATATATAGACCTCAAATGGAGGGGGAAGAACTGGATAATGAACTGGGGGAAGCAATCAGCACAATGGCAGAAAAGGGGAAAGTGCTGCTGGTGGGGGATTTTAATCTGTCAGATGTAGATTGAAGCCTCCCAGCTGTGGCCTCAACTAGAAGCAGGAACATCCTGGAGTCCCTGCTGGGGGCATTTCTCAGGCAACTACTCAGAGAGCCCACTCGTGATGGGGCAATAGAAGATCTGGTGCTCACAAACAGGGACAGTATTGCAGACATCAAGGTGGGATACCGCCTGGGGTTCAGCGATCGCTGTATAGTGTGGTTTAACATAAGAACGGTGGCAGAGGCAAACCACACAAGGACGAGGGTCCTGGACTTCAGTAGGGCAGATTTTTAAAAAAATGGGTGAATGTCTCAGAGATAACCTAGCAGGGGGGGATTGCCTGGGTGAGGTGGAGGAACAGTGGGCCAAATTAATGGATGACATAGTGAAGGCAACAAACCTCTGCGCAAAAGAAGTGAGCAAAAACAGGAGGCAAAAGAGACCACTATGGTTCCCAAGGGAAATGGTTGCGAACGTAAAGTTAAAAGGATAGTATTCAGGAAGTACAAGGAGACAGAGAGGGAAGAGGATAGGAAGATGTCCCAGGAAAATCAGAGGGAGGCAGGGAAGGCATTGGTCCACAGGGCACTGCGTGAAGCAGGTTAGGACTTACTTCTTTATTTGCACATCCTGCTTGTGCCCTGAATGAAGCAAGTTAAGACTTCCCTCAAGATTTGTGCAGGGCCTGAAGGATCCTACATGTCTTATTTTACATGGGACCCAAAAGACCCTGCAAGAAGTAAATTAGGACTTATTTTATCTTTTGTAGATTTGCACTAAGTTGCCTCTTGGGCTTAACACAATGTATCAAGGTACCAAGGTACTACAGCTATCTAAAAAGACAGGAAATTCATAGAAAAAAACTACGTTGGGATGGATGGGATGGGAAATTGTTTAACCAGAAAGGTACACTAAGCCGAAGCTTATTTCCTGGTGCGACCTCAGAGCACTAGGAAGTCAAGTGACTTGCTCAGGTTCACACATTTTGCAAGTGGGGGCTGTGGAATTCAAACCCATGTCTCCAGGTTTGTAGCTCAGACCCCTAAACCACTGTACTATACTGCCTCTTTAATGCATAAGTTAGGGTTTCTGCAACATCAAAAGTAAGGAAATCTGATGTGGGGGAATTTTTGAACCCTAACTCTCCCCATTCTCCATGTACCATCCACGTAAACTCCATTGAATTGAATGCCAAAGTACAATTCAGAATGTGGGGAATGGTTATGGGCTGACCCGCTAACTGGTTCTGTGTTAGCCAGTTTGGAAAGATGGGTCACTCTCTGTTATATGTGGTAGTAGTGGACTGACACCTTGATTGGAGCATTATATCCACTACCTTATGGCTATAGCCCTTGTTTAGCAATCTTTCCCTCTCAATAAAAACATCAATAGGGGATTGGGTCCAATAGCCAACAATGGTAATACCATAACAGATGACACAGTATATCACTGATGACTATACAACACCCCAGTGAAATGAACCAGCTATCCTAAGTTGGTCTATCTGGGTTGGGGTGTGGTGAACCCAATAAAACCAAAAAAACAAGTAAAAAGACAAAGAACCTTAGTGCACAAGCACTGAGGTAAGGGTTACCCTTAAGGGCATTGGCCGGGAAGCCAAGTTTCAAAAAAATACAAAATCACACACACCTCCATAATGCAAAGCATCATGGGCTGTATATGCAAACCACCACAGAATATTATGCTGGTTCAACTTTAAACAGAACTGCATGGTGCCGAAAGGCCTCTTACACAGTATGCAAAGGGTGCCAACACTGGGTTGTCATACAGACGAGGCACACTGATGAGTCCTGGTAGGACGAAACACATGTCTGTGTCTTCTGTTGGCACCCTTTGCAGTCTGTGTGAGAGGCCCTTTGGCACCATGCAGTCCATTATGGGGGTATGTGTGATTTTGCATTTCTTTGAAACTTGGCTTCCAGCTCTTCTGGGGTATACTGCTGCCTCGAGCCTTGCACAGGTTCATTGTCTTTACATGTTTTTGTTGTTATTGGGTTCATCACACCCCAACCCAGATATACCAACTTAGGGTAGCTGGTTCATCCCATTGAGGTGTCATACAGATGAGGCACACTGATGAGTCCTGGTAGGATGAAACATGTGTCTGTGTCTTCTGTTGGCACCCTTTGTATACTGTATGAGAGGCTTTTCGGCACCATGCAAATCTGCTTAAAGTTGAACCAGCATAATATTCTGTGGTGATTTGCATATACAGCCCAAGATGCTTTGCATTTTGTGGAGTACGTATGATTTTGTATTTCAGATGGATAAAAGACTGGTTATCCCTCAGAAAACAGCAGGTCAGAATAAATGGCCATTTATCAGAGGAGGGTTCTGTCACTAGTGGGGTGCCCCAGGCTTTGGTGCTGGGACCTATGCTGTTTAGTATTTTTATAAGTGACATGCACAAAAATATTGACTGCAAAATTAGTAAATTTGCTGATGACACCAAATTAGAGGGACAGGTAAATTCTTTTCTCAAACATTTACACATTGTAAATGACCTCTTAACAACTGAACAATGGGCAATCTTAAACGGTATGACATTTAATGTAGATAAATGTGCCGTCATACAGTTTAGAAAAAACAACCTTAATTATTCTTATTACCTAAATAATACACTTATACCAACTTCAGAATCTGAAAGAGCTCTTGGGATTATTGTAAACAATAAGTTAACTTCTTCTGATCATTGCAAAATGGTTGCAAAGAAAACTAATGTAGTGATTAAAATGATAATGCGCTCATTTGTGTGCAGAACTGAGCAATGTGTATTTGTGGACACCATTAGGTCTATTTGTAATGGGCCCCATCATTGGTGCAGTTGATGAAATATTTGAGGATGTAGGAACCATTCCCCGGGTGCTATTTTTTGCCGGCTTAGCCAGTCTGCCTGAATATTGCGCTTGCCTGCTAGATGAATGGCTGTGATGGATTGTAGGTTAGATTGCGCCCAAGCCATTACTCTTTTGGTTTCCTGAAGTAGTCGGGTACGCCTCGTTCTGCCTTGATTTGATATGTAAGCCACAGCTGCTCTGTTGTCCAATCTTATGAGTACTCTCTTGTGTTGGATTGATTTTTGAAAAATGATGTAGTGCATTATAAACAGCCCTAATTTCCAGTAAGTTTATTTGCATTCTTGATTCCGTCAGTGACCATTTGCCTTGGGGTGGTATGTGATTTTGTGTGGCTCCTCAACCTGTGAAATTTGTGTTTGTGTTTATCACTACTTTGTGTTCGGTCTCTAAGGATACTCCCTTGAGTATGTTGGAATGATTGGCCCACCATGATAGTGCCTTCCTGGCCGCTGGTGTTAGCTGGAGTGTCTTGGAAAGGTTGTGTTGTAATCTGAGACCCACCTGTATTGCCAAGGTCTGTAGAGGATGCATTTTCTAGAGCACCCAAGGTACTAGACTTATACAAGATGCCATGGATCTTAGAGTCTGTAGGACAGCTTTCAGGGTTGGGTCTGAGTATTGTTCAGAGTGCATGCTTGCGTTATTACCTTGTCTGTTCTCTTTTGCAGTGGTCATACCAGGCCTGTTGCCGTATTGATCGTGGTTCCCAAATGTTCTATCATTTGGCTGGGGAGTAGGCTGCCCTTGTCCCAGTTGAGTATCCAGCCATGTGATTGTAGTGTGTCCACCACCAACTGAGTGTGTTGAAGTGCTGCTAGTGGGGATCTGGCTCTGATCAGCCAGTTGTCGAGGCATGGGATTATATGTATTCCCTTCTGTCTGAGATTGGCTGCTAGGGCAACAAAGACTTTGGTCAATACTCATGGAGCTGAGGCTAGGCTGAATGGGAGGGTTTGATAGTGGTAGTGTTACTCCAGTATTTTGAACCATAGGAATTTTTAAATGTTTCCATTTTGAATTTCTTGTATTGTATGACTCGGTTGATGAACTTTAGGTCCAGTACCAGTCTCATGTCCCCTGTCTTTTTTGGGACTAGGAAGAAAATAGAGTATATACCCTGGTCCATTTGATCTGGTTGGACTGTACCTATTGCTTTGTTGAGTAACAGGTTATGGAGTGTTGATTCTGCAGCCTGATTTTTCGCTGGTAGGCACAACACAGGCGAGACTATGGTTCTGTTTGTGAATGGCTTCTGCTTGAATTCTGTGGAGCACCTTTGGGATACGATCTCTAGTACCCATTTGTCTTCTGTAGTTTGGCTCCATACATGTGAGAATTGTAGTAGTCTGTCCCTGACTGGTGGATGATTGATTTGCTTTATCGTTGTCTGGTTGCTTTGACTGGGTATTACTATTGGTTGGCTGTCAACTGGAGTTGGATCTAACCCTGGAGAAGGTGGGGTTGTAGCTGCCCCATTGGGCTCTGCCTCATGCTCTGCCACAGCCTGCACTGGTGAAGTAGGATGGCTTGAAGTTGTATGGCTTACCCTGGTAGTATTGACTAGTTTGCCTTTGGTCTTGTTTGCCCCTGTAGGGGTGAAATCTGCTCCAAAATAATGGTAAGTACATGATCCTGGATGGTTTGTCCTAATGCAGGCCTTTACGTCACCTTTGTTCTTCACGTATTTTTCTAAGCCTTCACCGAACACTGAATTCCCTTTGAATGGTAACTTGTTCAGCATTGTTTTTGATTCTGAATCTGCATTCCAGATCTTCAACCAAATGAGTCATCTTGCTCTGTTGGTTAAAACTGCAAGTCTTGCCATCATTTTTAGAGCATCTATGGACTTGTCGAATGTGTATTTAGCAGCTTGAATGGCGTATACTGCCAAATCTCCTTGCTTAGACTTTGAGTCTAAAGAGAAGACTAGTTCCTCCAGCATGTGATGAGGGCTCTGGAAGTGTAGGTCACTGCAGTTGTAGCTCTGCATGCCAATCCTGTCATTTCAAAGCTCTTTTTCATAAATTCCTCCATCTTCTTGTCTGTCGGGTCTTGAAGTGCTGTTGTAGTTTCTGAAGGGAGTGACCTGATGATCTATTGTGGGTGGGGTGCACCAGATCTTATTTATGTCCTCCGGGATCGGGTAGAACCTATCAAACATGTGCCTTTTGGCTATTCTAGCTGGGTCTGGTGATTCCCACTCCCTGGTAATGACCTCTGTGGCACGTGGACAGCTGGTTCTGATTTCAATATATTTTTTCTGCATTATAAAATATGTAAGGGAGGGTCTGTCAGGGGGAAATACTGTCTTTCTGAAATTGACACATCAAACCCCCCCAGGGATAAGTTCAATGGACTAGAGGTAGCTTAAACTGCAGATATCTGAAATGCAATTATCTTGTTAGTTTGCTTTGAAGGCAGGAACCAAGATATCCATTTTATAATGCCCTCAGGGAAATCCTTTGATTTGCACTAGGTGTCATGAGGAAAAGGACATATGCATTTGCTTGGGGTTATCCAGTGAATTACATCAAAGAGTTTTTGATGTCTGTGGGAAACAGATCACAGACTGGTTCAAGAAGTCCAATATGCATGTGCTGGGGGGTGTCATCTAAGGAAGCCAGAATTACATCAAAGAGGCTTTGATGTCTGTGCAAAGCAGATCACAGACCGGTTTTGACAAGTCACATGGAGAGAGGAGATTCATTGGTCACCTATTTTGTTAAAATATCTTATTAGGGCATCCTGTGTTATAAAATAAAATTTTAATACACCAAGGTGGAGTTAGGTGACCTCAGAGAGAAGGCCGGCTCAAGACTGCTTTTAAGCTACTGAGCAGACCTCACAGAGCGACATTCATTTTCTGACTGAGAAAAGAGGAACATCGAAGCACTGAAAGATTAAGAAGTAAGGAGACCTTAGATAAGACCAGGCTGAGTGTATGTATTGTAGGAATTTGCACTTTAAAACCTATTTTGTTTTTAAGATTGTACATGTTGGGATATCTTGTTCTGTACTTTACTGTTTTCCTATTTTACCTATTTTAAAGTAAAGATATATATTTTAAAAACAAAAACTACCTGGTGTGCCTTGAAATGTCTTTTTATATAAGTGAAGCTTAGATGGTTATAGTTGGCACTGTGCATGTGCTTATTGTGATACCAAACTGGGAAACAGACAAGAGTTCTCTAGGTCTTGCATAGAGTTCTAAGGGTTCATTTTGTTATACCTGGTTAGGTGCCCATAGGCAGAGATATCTGGCCCCCAAAAGACAGAATTATCTGAGCCTGACAATTGGGTATGCTAACAAGAAGTTATCAGTTTGAATCCCTCCACAACTTGGGACTAAGGTGATTTGAACCCACAAAACAGACAAGAGGGTTACCTTGTTCTGTTAACTGTTCACAATTCTATGCTCAGAGGTTGGCACTTTGGGAGTAGAGGGCTGACCTGCTGAGTGGGTTTGTGACAACCTCTGTCGAGGATTCGCAGATGGGGAACACTTCGTCCTTCTTTTGTTTCACTCCGATGAGAGGGTTTAGCTTTGATTGCTGCTTAGGCTCCTGAACTTTGAACCCCATTGTCTCTTTCACAGCTCTGAGCAATTCTGATAGTGCGTCAATGGCTGTGAGTTTCAATAAAGTGAGCTCCTCTTCTTCTCCTCTGGTTTGGTGCTCCTTATCTCTTGATTTGGTATTAGCAGTGTCGTGTGTGTCGTCATTGTCTGGATTTTCATTTGTGTCCGGTGTTGATGGCTTGTTTCCTCCTCGTTCTTTATTGCTTGTGATCTTTTTATTTGTAGCTAGTTTATATGGCAAATCCTTGTTAGCTTTGGACATCTCCTCCATGCATTGTAGTATTTTAAGCATGATGGCCTGCTATGTTTTGAAGAAGGCTTCAGCCATAGAGAGGAGTTTGTCTCTAGTGACGTCTTGTGCCTCTGTCTCCTGCTCCATTTCTATTTCTGGTTCACTAGTTATATCTGCATCTTCCTGTTGCTTCAAACTAGTGGGGAAATAGGGGCCAGACTGATTGCTGAGAAGGGCAGTTTGGCAGGACTTGCATTTTTTGTTCTTTGTCATATTCAAATCTGTGGGTGACAGAGGAGAAAAAACAAGAGAGAGGAATGGTCGGTGTGCTGCCCGGCAGATCTACTTCACATATTGTGCAATAAAACTGTGTGACTTGGTCGGTCCCTTATCAGCAGCTAAACTGTACAGGGGAGCATATTCATATATACACAAATATATATATATATATTATATATACACACACATATATGTATGCATATCTATTCCCTTATATCAGAATTGGCTTAGTATGTAGCATTGAGAACTTGTTCAGTCTGCCTGCGTGGAGGGGTATGATTTTATGTTGGCACCAGCTGGAAACCTAATAGTGGTTGTGTGCAAGAACCCCTTTTTTTAAATAAATGGTTTAGTGATTGCCCCTTTCAGACAGTTGTTGCCCCTTTAAGGAGCCAGTGATGTCTCAGCGCTTAGTGACTGGGCTTCCAGGAGGGTTAGGTGCAGTTGTGTTTTCTGGAACAGCTGTCTTGCTTAAGATGGTGGCTGCGCCTGCAGTAAGATGGATGCCACAGTAGCAGATCTGCACACCGTAGGAAGAGAGGTGTTATCATTAGTAGTGGAGCCTCCTTCATCTTTTTGACGAGATTCCTCTGGTAAGATGGCTGCCATGATATCATGGTGGGACTGCACATCATTAGGAGTGGAGCCTCCTTCGTCTCGTTGGTGAGATTCCTCCAGTAAGATGACTGCTATGACATCATTGTGGACAGTGCATGCGTCCCATTGTTGGCGGCTGTAAGGAGACAGGGCATAGAGAAGCAAAAAATGGCCAAATACTGGGCTGGATTGATGGATTCTAACAGTGAGGAGGGACTTAAGAGAATATCCGATTCCTCTGTGGGCCGGGTCCCAGTGTAATTGTAAACTGTGCAGAGTGGGTTCGGCAGTAGGTGGAGGGGACCACTGCACAGAACACCGAGGCAAGATCAGTAAAAGGAGCCAGTACCTTACTTGTATGAAGGCTGTATGGAGACTGTCTGGGTAATATATTCCAGTGTGCTTCAGTAGGATCCGCTCGCAAGTGGATCCCATCTGCTCTGGGCAATCTGGAACTGCTCACAAGGGGTTCCAAGGGTTGGTTAATCATGCAGAAGAAGGAGTAATGGGAGCGGGAGAAAAAGCCCAAATTTGTGTTTTCAGGTGGGGGGCTAGGGCATGGAGTGAGCTCTGTGGCACCATGTTTAAATGGCCAAACCTAGTGTTTGAATCGCAGTTGCAAACTCCTCGAGTCACACTCCCAGACAATCAGCCTTTGACACACTGAAGTAATGTCCCTGACACTTCCAACAATTTCTAGATCTGAACTAAACTATGTAACTGCATAAACAGAAGTTGTACTGATGGACTATAGTGAGAAGTAGAGTAAATTCCATTAAATATTTACTTTAGAAGCTGGGTAACCAGTTAACAGTGCCTGAGTTTAAGTTTATACTTTAAATCTCACAGTGAACGGCAGTATGTTTCCATTGATATATAGCATCCTTTATCTATCTATCTGCTCATGTTCTTTATATATTGTTGCTTACTTTTAAGCCTAAAGATTTAATTACTGCAACATAAAACTTGCATTGCAGAGTGGCCACTGTTACCAGTAACTGCCCCACACACTAGAGCTGAATCCATACTGTTTGAAGATTAATTTTTGAGCTAAAGGTTCTTATCTTACTACTGGTGACTGTGGAGTTAGGGAAGGGTGCTTGTAGCCTCTGCGATGCACATTAAGGAACTGGAGTCCTGTGGGAAAGAGGGGAACCCAGGCAGATCGGATTTTGAACATCTGGTCACATGTGCATTGGTAGTCTATGAGGTGGATGTAACCCAGCAGGCAATGGATGAGGATGCTTTAAGGTGATGCAATATGCAATATACTACATTGCAGAAAAATCTTTGGTGATGCAAAAATTGCCTATGGGGTCTTGAATATCAGTGTCAGAAAAGATAAATTTACAGTTATAGTGGCAGGTTCTTCTACATTCTTTGGTACGTGGTAGGACAGAGTGGAAAGGAATGTGGATGTAGCTGCAGCCATGGACATTATGAAGGTTGGGAAGTCTATAGTTTGAGGTAACAGGTGACTTTACAAAGGGAGCTTTTTTCAATCATGATTTTTCTGCTCCTTGGCTGGAGCAGGCTGGGCTCTTGTCAGCCCTGTCCACGCTACCTCCCACTGACGACCACCTCTCCAGGACTTACGAACATATCACATGTGAAGAAGCCAGCAGAAGAAGGCCCTTTGGTCTATCTAGTCTGCTCATATTGCAGGTCCCTCAACCTGAGCTACTGCCCCTGCCCCCCTACATGTCTAGCATGTATACCCACACAAATTGTCCCCCCATGGCAGGGCCAGGATGGAGAGGGATGTTGTCCCCCCAAGAGTTTCATATCCAGTGCTCGGCTGGCAGTGGTCCTGGTGGCGGTGTGGGTGGAGAATCTGCATGCAGGGCATCATGCATGTGTGCTCCACCATCCATTTTCCTACTCTTTTTTTTGTGTCCCTCCCCTGTGTGGAGGCATGTATGTTACGGAAGTCCCACAACTCTCTCTCTCTCCTTCCCTTCATGCCCATCTTAGATCTATACTGCCATCCCACCTGGTGGCAGTCATTGGATGGAGATGACAGCCCTCTCTCCTCAGGAGAGGACAGCAGTCCATCTGATGCTCAGTCCTCTCTCCCTGGTCAGCCCCCATCTTCCCAACATCACTTCCAATCTCGGGTCACCAGCATGGAGGCTGGTAACTCTACTGCTGTGTCACTTGGAAGGCCTTCTGCAAAGAAACCTCAAATGTTAAGGTCAACTTGTAAAATCATCTCCTTGTAATCATTCTATGGAGAGAAAGTATATTAGAAAATAGAAGGGAAGAACCAGTGAAATTCAACACCATTTCTGCATCAGGGCATCTGTTCTGGGAGGGTTCAGGTTGTGGAGCACATTATTGACCACAGAAACATGGAATTTGGCAGCAGAAAAAGGCCCAGCAGCCCATCCAGTCTGCCCACCCTGCCTAATTCTCCAAAGTCATCCCTAATAGCTGCCCTTCTCCCTTACCCTTGGCCCCCCCACCCTTACTATGGCCCAGTGCCAGTCCTACCCTAGCTTGAATTCCCCCACTTTTTTGGCAGATGCCATGTCCTCAGGCATTCTGTTCCACTTGTCCACCACACTGCGACCCACAGCCACAGCCACACCTTGAACTTAATGTTCTCTCTGGGACTTGAGGTCACTGATCTCAGGATTGATCCAGTCTCTTGGTACGGTTATTGCACAATGGGGTTCTTGTTCGGGCCGCCCCGTTAGTCCCTCCCCTGTCAAGATGGTCCGCTATCACCTGTTGAAGGGGTTGTACCCAGAGAGACTATTGGTGGTGGTGAACTTTTCTAGGCGTAGTGCTGCCCAGCAGGCGACAGTAGCTGGGCAGTGGCAGCTTATAATAGTGCTGTCTCCAAGGTGCTCAATGCCATCACACCAATCTGTATATGACCCAGGTCTTCTCCCTTGAGACTCCTGTAGTTTGACAGAGCTCTCAAGGAAATGAAGACTAGGGGTCGGAAGTTGGAGCATTGCTGGAGGAAGACTCTGTCCGAGCAATACAAACTTGCTTTGAGAGTTCACTGTGGTGAATATCAAAGCGCAATCAACCATAAGAAGGCAGAGTTTCTGTCCAGGAAGATTGTGCAGGGAGGAACAGATTGGCTCTGCCCTTTTGGACTGTAGACAAGCTTCTACATCCTGCCTGTCTGCAGCCAAAAGGACCAGTTTCACTTGCTCGCTGTGAGGAGTTCACTCAGTTCTTCTCTGACAGGGTGTTCTCCATTAGGACCGGGATCTCTCCAGCGGGGCAGCAACAGCCTTGCAGTGGTGGGCCTTGCATTGTTAGAGGCACTTCTATTAGTTGGGGTGAGTTTAGGTCAGTGGGGGTGGCAGAGGCTGTTTGAGGTAATCTCAAAGCTGCAGCCCACCTTTTGTGAACTGGACCCGGGCCCAACTCATCTCCTAGTGGGATCGAGTTATCAAAATGTGAGTAATGCTGAAAGAGCGGCCATTAAATCTCTGCAAAATGATAAGAACTTGGTCATTAAGGAAGCGGATAAAGGGGGTTGTGTTGTGTTACAAGATCGTAGTCAATATGTAACCGAAGTATATAGACAATTAAATAATGTTCAGTTTTATCTTAGATTGAATATGGAGCCAACATTTGAATTTACATCATCAGTAGATAAGACTTTAGAACAAGCTCTTGAACTGGGACACATTGATAAAAAAATGAAGGAATTTTTAACAACAGAAGATCCCATCAGAGCAACTTTTTATACTTTACCTAAGGTACACAAAACATTAGATAAACATCCTGGTCGACCAATTGTTAATGGTTTGAGTTCTCTAACAGCACCACTTTTGAAATTTGTGGATTTTTACTTACAACCTTTTATACAGGAACTCCCTACCTATTTAAAGGACACAAAAGATGTTTTGAGATTACTCAGTCATGTTCAATTTCCAGTAGACACTATGTTGTATACTATGGATATAGAAGCCCTCTACACGAACATTTCGCATGAAGGGGCTTTGGATGTGGCAGCCGAGTTTTTAAATCAGCGAGACCAGACTGCTGTTCCCCCCATGGACTTCATTATAAAACTATTGGAATTTGTGCTGAAATGTAATGTGTTTCTATTTGACAAAAAAAGTTTCTGCAAAAAAAGGGAACAGCAATGGGAGCCACTTGTGCCCCCCATTGCTAATCTATATGTGGGTTCCTGGAACTGAAACATGTTTTAGATGCCACAAAAAATCCCTATTTCAACAATGTCCTTTTATTCAGATGTTTTATTGAAGATATTGTAATTATTTGGACAGGAGGAGAAACTCTGTTTAAGGAATTTGTGGATTATTTGCATAGTACCACAGAGCAATTAAGGTTTACGTATGTTATAGATAGATCGGAAGTTAATTTTTTGGATTTAAACATTAGGTTAACTTCAGAGGGATATGTTGAAACAGGGATCTTTAGAAAACCAATGGATGGCAATACGTTACTTTAGGCATCTAGCTGTCATCCAAAACACACAATCCAGAACATACCAAGAGGGCAATTTTTAAGAACTAAGCAAAATTGCAGCACTGTGGAGTCAGTGGATCATAATACGGAAGACATGACAGCTAGATTTAAAGAGAGAGGCTATAGTGCGAATGTTACAGAGCAGGCTAAGGAATTTCCAAAGAAACAAGACAGAGAATTATCATTGCAAGATAATGAAAGGAACGAAATGCAAGTACAGGGCAATAGGTTTAACATAGTGACAACTTATTCAATACATGCGAAGGAAGTAGAACACATTTTGAAAAAACATTGGGCTGTTTTAGGGAGTGATCCTGGGTTAAGAGATATCGTACAACAACCCCCAAGAATGGCTTTCAGAAGGGCGAAAACATTAAAACTTATTGGTACACAGCCATTATATGGGCCCTGAACAAGTACAATCATGGTTAAATATAGAACCCAAAGGTTGTTTCATTTGTAAAAGGTGTACCTATCGTAAAAATATCAAGAACAGTAAGGATTTTTCAAGTGTAAACACCCGTAGGAAATATAACATGGAACAACTCATGACATGTGATGGGTATTGTGTATTTGGCGACCTGTACTTGCTCATCATTCTATGTGGGTAAAACAACACAGAATTTTAAAATAAGAGTAGGTGAACACATATGTGCCACCCAAAGAGATGATTACACATATGCAACGGTGGCTCACGTAGTTAAAATGAAGAGGCATGAGAAAAATAAACATGAATTTAGCTTTCAGGCAAAAGAGAAAATAATGATACCACCAAGAGGGGGTAATTTTAATGACCAGATTCTACAGAGAGAGAACTTTTGGATCATTCAATTGGGTGCAAACAGGGAACCAGGACTTAAAATGGGTTTAGATATAAAATCATGTCTAAGAAAGAGGAAATAAATTGTTGCTTCTGTTAACTTTAGTTTATGTAGAAAATAAATGAGAAAAACATTTTTTTTTGGATTTTTATTAGAAAATATATATGTTTTTTGTGAACTTTAGAGAACTTTGTTGTATAAAAAGTATGTTCATGTGAACCGATTCAGCTTGTCCCTGCCTTCCTTTAACCAATCTCTCCGCCCCCCCCCTTTGCATCCCTGTCCGATTCCAGTTCATGATTTCTCTGTAATGCTCTATACTTTGGGGTCAGTGGGGGGATTCAGCATTGCTTGCAGCTAATACCGAACACAGTGGTAAGGAGGCTGATAGGCTTTCTGAGGTCTTGCCATGTGACCCCAGTCCTGCGTAACCTGCACTGGCTGCCGGTGAGATGGAGAATCACCTTCAAGATGCACTTGCTCACCTATAAGGTCCTATACAGCTTGGGCCCTGGCTATCTGAGTGACCTCCTGACCCTTCTCCACCCTGTGAGCTCACTCCGCTCCTCCACTGAGGGCCTCCTAGTGGTTCCAAAGGTGCAGCTGAAAACTTTGGGAGACCGTGCATTTGAGGTGACTGGCCCGGCTATTTGGAACTTGCCCCCAAGATCCTTGAGGGAGGCCCCATCGGTGGAGGCGTTCAAGTGGTGTCTGAAGGCACATCTCTTCAATGAAGCTTTTGTAAGTTATAGTTTTGGCTACTATTGAAGCACTGCTATTTTATTAAGATACGATTTTATAGAGTTTTATTGCTCTACCGTGACCTGTTTATTATTTTAAATTTTTTATTTTATGTCTGTATACTGCATATCTACTTTGTAAAGCACCCAGAGCCTCTGGGATTGGGCGCTTAAGAAATAAATACAGTAGAATCCAGTTTATCTGACTGCCTAGGGGACATTCAAAATTTTCAGATAATTGAAAGTCTGGATAAATGAGATTGCATGGTTTCATCAAACAGTAATGTATTTAAGGGTCAGTACACATCATTAGAGTCAAATAGAACAAAAAAAATGGCAGCACCAGAGTTTACTTCATTCTTTACCAGTTGGGGTTACTACATGTCTTTTAACTGCCACAAAAATAAGGTAGTCACCTTGTCTGTATATTGTTTCATGAATGAAGTAAAGAATAAAGTAAGTCTTGAAGTCCAATGCCAGTATTTTGTGTTCTGTTTGTTCTTACTGAAGCCAGGCATGGACATCAGTGTGGAGCAGCTTCCTTTTGCTACACTAGAAACTCAGCGGTGTTGGTCCAGGATCCTCTTTGTTTGAATACAATTCAGTTTTTTGAGTGGAAAACAGAGTCTTCATCCTGTAGTTTGTGTCCTTCTTTGTTTTGGTCATGGGACACCCATTCTTTATGTCTGCTGCTGAAATTCTTGTTCCTAGTAAAGCGGGAGCAAGCATGCTTAGCACGCCCTGTATGCGCTTGCTTTCCTGAGGCATGGTCCCGTCAGCTGCCGACCCCCTCCTATTCCTCATCCTCATCATTAGCAAACCTCATTCCAGATTTCCTCCATGCTTTTTGTGTTTTGTTGCTTGGTTTTCTGCAATGCTTCAGCCAACATATAGAGCCTGTCTTTTGTTTAATGGCTTGCTTGCAAAGGTTCACACATTCGACTGAAAACAACAAAGAATTTACAGGAGCTGGACAAAGGTTACAGGTACAAAGAGATCAATGACCTTTTATACCTCCCCACCCCCAATTAGCTGCAGACAGTCACAATCACTACCCATTAAACTGACAACGAAGTGTCAAATGCAGTTGATCATAGTGATAAACAGATTAGCAGCTGCTGCATACTCCAGCACTGTCAGCCAGGAGGCATGCCCAGAGTCCATCAGCTAGAGAGTTCCGGATAAATGAGGTTCGGATAAATGGGATTCTACTCTACTTACTGACACTCTTTCTGTGAAAAGGCGCCCTTACATCCTTCATGAACCTACCCTTGGCCATTTTATGTGACTTCTCTCATGAGCTTGTGTTCATGCTTAAGACAAACAGTTCTTTCCATAGCACCCTTACCCATGAAGGTATGTGTATGCCTCTATCATGTCCCCCCTCTGTCTCATATACTCCAGGGTATAGATGTCGAGGTCTTTCATTCTTCCTCGTATGTCTTCTCAATATTCTCTGGATAATTTTGGTTGGCCTTCTCTGTACCAACCACTAACTTCTTTACAGTCTTTCCGTAGGTATGTGCTCCAGAACCTTGTACACTTCAGATGTAGTTGTACCATGATCTGTCAGGAGAATGATCAATTCCCTGTTTCTACTGCTGATACCCCATCCTATGCAACCCAGCATTCTGTTTGCCTTCCCTACTGCCTTGTTGCATTGTGCCACAGAGTTCAGACTGTTTGATATCATCACTATTAGAATAGATACTTTGCCTCTGCTGTGCTTTCTATAGCTACTCCCCCCATCAGGTATAGGCTTTTGTTCCCGATATGCATTACCTTACATTTTGTTGCATTGAAAATTCAGTCACCAAATCTTGCACCATCCTGTCCACCCTTCGGCAAATCTTGGTATCATCTGTAGAGAGTGAGATCACACCCCTGAACTACCACCTCTATGTCACAGATGAATATGTTAAAGAGGATGGGCCCCAGGACCAAGCCCTGTGGTACTCCTCACACTCATTACCTTTTTGATATCAGAGAACTCCCTTTTCACCACCACTCTCTGTGTCCTCCCCCATAGCCAAATTTCCATCCATGTTACTGTCCTCTCCTCTGTCCCTATATCCCTCAGATCCTTGACCAATCTCCTGTGTGGTATTCAATGAAATGCCTTATTGAAGTCCTGGTACAGTATGTCAACTGCTTGTCCTTTGTCAACCTCTCTAGTTACCCAGTTAAAGAACTTGATCAGGTTCATGTATCATGTACTCCCCCATGTGAACCTGTGGTGCTTGTCATTCTGTATCCCATTCACCTTGAAAAGTCTATCAGTCTCTCCCTTAGTATGGCCTCTAGCAGCTTTTCTCACTAAAGGCATCAAGCTGACTGGTCTATGATTACCAAACTCATGCCTCCAGCCACTTTTGTGCAGGGGAACCAATCTGGCAATCTTCCAGTCCCTAGGGACTAGCCCCACCCCATGTTTAGAGAGCAGTAAAAACTTTAAGCATAAATGTTGCTATCACCTCATCACTTACTTAAGCAACAATGGCAAAAATTCAAATTCAGCATTGAAATTCAATGCCAAAAAGTACAAGGTGATTCACATAACAATCAAGGACCCCTGGAAGGAATACTTGATGGGAGGGGTTACCCTTGTCATTACTGTGCTTCAGAGGAAAGGGACCTGGGGGCCATCATAAGTGACTCACTTAAACACTCTATTCAGTTAACAAGGCCTACAGCAAGGCAATCAGAATGTTGGGGTGTCTTGAAAGGGATTTTGATAGCAGGAGGAAAGAGGTAATACTACCTCTTTGTAGGTCCCTGGTGAGACCCCATCTGGAATACTGTTCTAAGTTCAGGAGTCCTAAGACAGACAGGCTGGAGACACATCCTATGAAGATTAACTTAGGACACTGAACATGTACTTGCTGGAAACCAGTGGGGAGAAAGATAACATGATACAGACATTCAAGTTCCTGAAAGGAATAAACATGATAAACTGTGAGGCACTATTTAGCAGAAATAGAAGGGTGAAACGAGGGGACATGCAGATAAACTGGTGGTGGTGGTGGAGGGGGGATTCGGAAAGGATGCTTTACTTTATGGAGAGAGTGGTTGAGCTAAGGGACAGCCAACTAGTAGAGGTGGTGGTCTCAAAAACCATTAATGGTTTCAGCATGGCTGGGACAGAGAAGAGTGCTTAATAGTTACTCAGGAGTGTAGCAGTAAAGCAGGGAGTTAGGGTGGGGTGGCGAGGACAGAAATCCTGTATATACAATATGTCACAGTTTAGAGTAGGGTAAAACTGGGCAGACTGAATGGACCAATAGTCTGTTTATGCTGACATTGTCTATGTTTTTATGTTTCTATCACTGGATGCATCCCATCTGGCCCCATTGGTTTATTTACTCTTAATGACCTTTGCCCCTCCAGTATCATTTCCTCCATGATGTGAGGGTTGATGTTAGTGCCCAACAACTCCACAATCTGGCAGTGGATCTTGCTCCTCCTTGAAGAATACTGAACAAACTTATCGACTTCGTATTTCATCTGTACCCCTATGCCATTCTTCCCGTCCCTCCTCTTCCTCAGTCTCACTATACCCTCCTTAATTTTGTGTTTCTCCCAAATGTATTGGAAGAACGCCATGGCACCATGCTTTGTCTCGCCACTATTCTCAGCTCTTCCTGGATTTTGGCTTTTTTTAATTGTTTATTTTCCTTGAGGAAACTGGGAATATACCCTACTTTTGTCAGTCTGGCCTCTTTCAGGTTTGCCTCCATGCCCGTGCCAGCTTCAGGGACCTATCAGGAGAATCCAGGAGAGTGTGACTTGCCCCCCATGCCCGACTCTAAGGGGGATGACTGAGATGCTAATCCATTTCCCCAGCATCCTCCAGAGTGGGTTAGAGGCAGCACTTGTGAAGGTCCTGGCATCACTGTGCAGCTGCTTCAGGGTTTTTCTGTGTATGGTTACCCCTGGAGGCATAGACATTCAATGACATCAGCGTTGGGTGTGCAAGCTCCTGCATACACCCTACAGACATCTGCCAATGTCTCTGCCTCAACAATGTGGTTCTGTACTAACATAGTATTGCCAGCCTCAATTGGGAGTCGCACCTATGCTGGGATCCACAGCCCCCCTCCTGCAGGAGAAGAGTGGTCCTGCAGATGCTCATCCTGCCCTTCCCCCGGCTGGCTCTTTGACACTCCAGGCTCATTCCTGAATCCAGCTTGCCAGCATTGCAAGTAGTAATACTACTGCTTTGCCTGTGGGCCGGCTACAGATTTTGCATCTATATTTTTCCTGACAAGGCCCCTCGCCGGCCTCACCCTGCCCCTCTGCACCTATGCCACACCCTTCTCTGAGCCCTCTCCCCTTCTTGTCTTCCACCTCCTAGTGTTCTTTGTGTAACGCATCACTTAATCAGATTATGTCAACCGAAGTTACTAATACCCTGTACAGTGTAAACTGTTATGTTTACTGTCTGTAGTCATGTAACCAGCCTGATGATAATTGTCTATACTTCTGACGTGGAACCTTTGTAAAAGAGCCTTGGCTCAATGGTATCTTGTAATCCTAGACATAAATAAATTAATAAAATAAACATATATATGTGTGTGTGTATATATATATATATATATATATATATATATATGGCCTTCCTTGTTGCCTTTAGGTACCACTTTCTGTCCTATTCCCTTTGGCTTCCCTTGTACAGTAGTTTCTAAATATCTTTTTTAGCCTTCTCACCACAGCCTTCACCTCTGGCATAAACTACAATGGTTCCCTCACCCATCTCCCTTGCTTATTTTCCCAATGCAATGGGCTGCAATGTCTGCAGTCACTGTCTTAAATGTTTCCCATTTACCCTCCACTCCCTCAATCCCTACTAGTCCCCTCATACTGTCCACTAACAATTCCATCATCCTATTTAAATCCACTTTCCTAAAGTCCCACGTTGTTCTTTGGCTCCTCTTCTGGCTGGCTTCAAGCTGAACCTCAATTCACAGTCTTGTGGTCACTTGACCCAAGTGGTTCCTGGACTGCGATACTGATGTCCTCCTCACTCTTTAAGAGTACCGGATCCAGCAGGGCTCTCTCCCTTGTGGGGTCAACTGTGTAAAGAAGGCTTCCTGACATGCTTCCAGCAGTAGCTGGTTCCTTTCACTTGCCATGACTGGGACCTTCCAATCCACACCTGAAATATTAAAGTCCCTACCACCAGTACCTCCTTGGACCCTGCTACCCTCCTTATTACATCCCCTGATTCCCTTTCACCTCCAGGGCCTCAGATTGTGGTCTTCACACTACTCCTATTCTGATTTGTTTATTATTACCTATGGCCAAGGCCACTTATTCATGTTGCTATAAAGTAATGCAATTCCATTTTCAAGACTTGAAATTCCAGGAATTGCACCAGTGACTGTTAGTCTAATTTCTGAATTTTACTGGGATTCTACTGTCATTCTTTTAGTATGTGTATAAATATCAGAATAAAAGAAGGCTTAATATACAGAACATTAAATGAAGCAAACTGAAACTAGTACAGAAAACAATTATAAGAAAAATACAAGTTCTATAGATTTACTGATCAGGTATAAAATGTCAACTTATATGAAATTCTTTGTTTTTACCTGTGTGCAGGTAGTCCAAATTCCAGAATTTTATTGATTTATTTATTTGATTACATTTGTTGACTGGGTAGGCCCACTGAGACTAGTGTCCCATTTTCAGGGGCAACCCAGAGTTAATTAACATACAGTACAATGACATAAGGGTATACATACATGATATTGATGTTCAGAAAACATAAACTCGAATACAACACAACTCAGATTTGCAGTCACAATACAATGAGGAATCCAGAGTTAATTACACGTTATATTCCACACATTACATGACATCTGAATAGAATCAATTATAGGCTACAGCATAATTGGTAAGTGCAGGATCAGCGATTACAGTTACAGTGATAACCCGCAAGTAGATGTCCCTTGAGGGTGGTTTTGAATATGCCTACATTAGAGTATTTTAAAACCTCAAGTGGTAGACTATTCCATAGGAATGGTGCAGTGACTGCAAAAGACCTGTCACTTGAGCAAGGCCCAACCTTCGGGATCTCTAGCAGCGGACAGGCAGAGACCTAAGTGCCATTTTCTGAGATTTGGGCTGGGGACACCTTGGAGACTGGGAGGGGCAGCCACTTTGAACAACTTAAGGGTAAGGTAAAGAATCAGATATACTAACCTTGCCTCAAGGGAGGGCCAGTTTAGGGCAGCTATCACATTGTGGTGATGGGCTCTAGGCTGAGCTCCTGCCACAAAATGTGCCGCTTAGTGGTACAGTACCTGTTTAGCCTGAGCTATGAAGGGGTTGTAGAAGTAGGGCACCATAGAGTAACACTGGCAAAAGTGTACCATTGGTGATGGCCAGCTATGCTTTGTTGCCGAGGTACCCACTGAGTCTGTAAAGCAGACTCATTTTTTGGTGCAGGGACTTCGTCACAGCCTTGACATGAGGTTAAAGTGTGAGTTCCGGTCAAGATGGAGCCCAGGGTATTTCATGGAGTCTATCACATCGGTCTGAGAACCAACCAGGCTGCAAGGTTTTCTGGTAAAAAACAAAAACCAGTGGCCTTTTCCTGGTTACCTGTACTCCAAATATTTCTAGCCTCTTAGAATCTCCTTTGTTATTCAGATCTGTGTCAGGAAGAAGTAGGCTGTTGGTTAACTAGGATCTGCAGCCTATCTAGCAGATAGGGAAATGGGCAGACTGGATGGGCCAAGCGGTCCTTATCTGCCATCAAAGTCTAAGTTTCTCAATACCTTCCTTTATATAGAGTGCCACTCCCCATTACCCTTCACATGATCCTTCCTAAATAATGCAAATCCTGGAATAACTATGTTCTATTTGTGGTTTAGTGGTGCCCACATTTCAGTGACTGTCACTAAATCCAATTCCCTTACATCACTACCGCCTGCATCACTGAGATCTTTTGCCCCAGGCTTCTTGCGTTAGTGTGTACCACCCTCCTGCACTTTGTTGCCCCTTTCCTTGTACCTTACCTCCAAGGACTGCCTCATCAAAACTTATATTAGGAGGTGAAGCACTGGGGAGTCCCCTGAACATGCCAACAAAACACGCAAAATTTTGACAGCGAAAGCCATTACAATAACAATTTTGACAGACTTCGAAATTGTTACTGTAATGGAATCACAGTCAAAATTTTGCACTTTCGCCTGTCATTCCCCCTCTTTCGAGTCAACTCTGACTTGGAGTTAGTTATTTAGAGATCGGGTGTCCGGGAGGCCGAAGCCCCGCTTTAAAAAACACAGCAAATGTCTGACAGGCGAAATCTTTTCTGTCAACATTATGCCTGTCCCTGTCAGGGATTTTGACAACATTGTTGTCGAACTGACTTGATGGAAGTTTATGTATTTATTTATTGAAATGTTTCACTAGGAAGGCACACTGAGCAACAAGTTGCTCATCTCCCGTGTGTCCAGGGAAGGGGGGGTAAGGGAACATGGGGATTGTTTATAGAGATTTGGTACACAATATAAATTTACAGTACATTACATTCAAATAATTTGAGCAGACTGTACAGGAGTAATGAAATAGCAGGATGCTAACAGTAGTTTTGAACTAGACAGATACTATGCCAACACTTTTGGACTAGATAGATACAACAACACGAAATAACATTTAGGCATACGCTAAATGACACACAACTGTGTAGCTGGAAAATGGCTGAATAGAATTGTTGTAGTTTGATCTAGGGAAGTTAGTGAGGAGTAAACACAGGCAGAACAGGTTGGCTAACGTATAACAGAAGTGCAAGTTAACTACAAGTGCAGTAGAGATTAGGGATCAGCTATAGCCAGGGCTATGTAAGGAGGAGAAGGGAAGGTGAGAGTGAGATAGGTATGTTGGTAGGCAGAGAAGTGGGGGGGGGGGTGGTGGAAGGGGATGGAACAAGGAGGTGAAGGAAGAGGTAGGAGGAGAAAGATCTGCTGGGACCTGACCCCTCCAGTATGCTGAGGACCCTGTCTGCACAAGGCAGAGGTCAAGCATGACAGGAAAGGAGCAGGTTGTGACAGCGAGAGGTACAGTACAATAGGAGGGAAGCAGGTTGTAGGCAGCAAGGGGGAATAGGCTTTGGGAAGACAGAAGAGAGGGTGAAGGTGAGAGAGAAGAGAGGCCAGGATCCCAGCCCTTCAGGATGTGGAGAAGTGGAGGGAAGAGTTGGGTTAATGATGTAAGGATAGGGTAGGGACTGGCCCTTGGTACAACTTTGGATGATAGAGAAATCACAGTAAGAGACAAAAGAAGGTCTGAAGGGAAGGAATTGAAGGAAGGGAAGGGAAGGAATGCTAGCTTTTAGGTGGGTGGGTGTGGAGCTGCATCATGGGCATTGCATGGGTACTGAGTGGGATAGGGTTTGTTGGGCTTAGAGAGGGGAGTTAGGGAGGATTGTAGCAGGAACAGCTAGGTGCAAGGAAGTTTTTAAGGGCAGAGCTGATGCAGTAGTAGGAGGAGGATAAGTGATGAATTTGACGGGGAAGGGAACGCCACATTTTTGGGAGGCAGTGAGAGTAACCAGATTGGCTGATGAGGGTAGCTCTGTGGGGGATCACTAGTGTACAGGAGTTGGATGATCTAAGGGAGTGAGAGGGAGTGGGGGGTGTTATAAATGAAGGAGAGAGGTAGGAAGGGAGTTCACCCAGCCAGTGCTTGGAGGTGAATTTAGTGTAGTAGGAAAGTCATCTGTTTGTAAGAGAGGGGAAGGATTGGGCACGATAGAGATCACAGTGGTGTGTGCAAGAGGGAACATCAAGGGCAAAACAGCAGAAGGAATTGAAGACGGTATCCAATCTGGCCAAGGAGGACTTGAAAGCAGCACTGTAGACTACATCACAGTAGTCGAAGATGAGCAGGATCATCTTCTGAACAATTTCACCCTTAACCGTAGAGGGGATACAACTACAGTTCCTGAACAGGGCACCAAGCTTGAGGCACAATTGTTTTTGGATGGCGTCAATATGTCTGGAGAAGTTTAGGTGTTAATCCAGCCAAAGTCCTAGGTACCTGAAGGAGGATGTGTCCTTAAGTAAAGGCCGATCAAGGATGTGGAAAATGGGCAGGGAGAGAAACCTAGAGAGTCTCTGCCTTGTGCCAGAGATCATGGAGACAGTCTTCTTAGCATTGAGAAAAAGTTGATGGTTGGCAAACAAGAGCTGAACCTTGTCAAAGTCTTGCTGCAAGTTGGAAGTAACCTCAGCTGGGCAAGAGTCAGATGCATACACGACCGTATCATCGGCATACATGTGTATGGTGGTGACAGAGGAGCAGACAGAAGGAAGGTCGTTTAGGAAGATAAAGAATTTATTTATTTATTTAGTTTTTGTTTACTGTGTAGGTGCACTAGCCAACAGTATGACTAATTTCAGACACGACCTGGGAGAGTACAGAACGTAAGTACAAGTACAGGAGAGTACAAACTTGTAACAGGTGAGCAAAGCAATACATATTACAATAATGTGTACATTGCACAGTAATGTGAAACATTTAAGATATAACGTAAAAGAGGCAGTGCAGCATTACATAAAGTGGCAGTGCAGCATAACAGTTCAGAACATTTTAAAACAAATTAACAGGTGGTAGTCAGTACTTGGAGCAGGAGGAACAGTGGAGGTGGTGATAGAAGTAGGTGAGTGGTTAGAGACAATAGGGTAGCATAAGATGGGAGTGCTAGGACAGGAAGGAAGAGCAGGGAAGAGGAGAGAAATAGGGAGTAGGTCCAAGCAAAAGAATACGAAGCCAGCATAGAGGCAGGAAAGAGAGAAGGGTAAACTATATGAAAGGGGAGGGGTAAGAAGGAGCTATCGAGGTTTAGGAGGGCAGGTAAAGATAAGTGCAGAGGTAAGCGAGATGATGGGCTTTTGTGGGTAGGGCAACACAAATATTGTCAGGTAGGGTCGAAGCACATACATGGGTCAGCACACAGTAGATGTTGGCGAAGAACCTTCTTGCAGCATTGGTGGGATTCAGACAACCTGAGTTCTAGGGGAAGGGTATTCCAAAACTGAGGAGCCGTATGTCTAAAAGCACCAGAGCTTTTGATTGTGTAACATCTGGGAACAATTAATAGAGATTTGTCAGAAGATCTTAGTCCATGAGATGAGGTATGGGGAATAAGAAGCAGCGCCAAGGATAAAGGGGGTTTGAGCCAAAGAATGGAGTCGGTGAGGGAGCCAAGGTAATATTTCCTGGATGCAGATGGAGAGAGCCAACCTAGATCTTGATATAGTTCAGAGCGGTGCTTTAGTCGTGTTGAGGAGGAGGATGCAAATCGACATATATTATTGTAGTTGACGTCCCGAGTCTGGAGGGATGTTTTCTGGGCCATTGCGAGGAGGGGGGAACAATAGTTTAGTGAGGGTAGTAGAACACCTCTGGCAATGGCTAGTTTAGCAGAAGGTGTTAGCATATAGCTAGTCCAGTACACAGCGCCAAGCTTGCAATTTACTGATTTGCAAATGGATTTAATGTGCAAATTTAGATCAAGAGATTGGTCAAGCAGTACTCCAAGATAGTTAAAAGATGTGACAGTTTTGAGTTTAGAGCATAGCATGTCATGTACCGAAAGGGACGAGGGACAGTTTCTAAGCTTCGGGACTGAACCGAAGAGCATGACCTTAGTTTTCTTTGCATTTAGGACAAGTTTGTGATCACTGAGCTGGTTTTGGACAATTTTGAAGTCAGTGGAAAGTGGCAGGTTTAGGTTATCAATATTTTTGTTGCTGGCATAAATAACAAGATCATCAGCATATAAGAGAGATGAGCAGTTCTGAAGGACACCAGGAACATTATTTATAAATAGAGAGAAGAGGAGTTGCCCCAGTATGGAACCTTAAGGCACACTTATTTCTGCAACGTTAGATATAGCTGAGTTAAATTTAACCACTTGAGACCTATTGGATAGATAACTGCTGAACCACTGCACTGCAGAACAGGAGGAGGAAACCTAGTCGACGAAGGTCAGATAGAAGCAAAAGGTGGTCTACGAGGTCGAAGGCCTTTGTGAGGTCAATAAAAACAGCATCAGTAAGGCATCCAGAGTCCATATTTGAGAGAATGTCTGTTGTATGCTTCAGTAGTGCAGTAGACGTACTATGATTTCTCCTGAAATCATGCAGAGCAACAGAAAGAATACTATATTTTGTAACGAAGTCAAGGGTTTGGGTGGCAACAATTTTCTCCAGTATTTTAGATAACACCAAGAGAATAGCTATAGGGCGGTAATTATTAATGTCTTTTTTGTCACCATTTTTGAAGACCAGGGTGATGCGTGCTGATTTCCAGAGGACTGGGACTGTGCCATGAGACAGGAATAATGTAAATATTTTTGCTAGAGGGGAGGCTATAAAGGAAGCAGCAAGTTTAAGAAGTCATGGTTCGAGGCAGTCTAAACCCAGGCTAGTGTAGTCAGAGATAGCCTTTAGGAGATAAAGGACCTCCTGTGAAGTTATGGCCTTAAAAAAAGGCGGAGTACGAGACGATGCTGGGGAGGACATGCGGAAGTCAGGAGCCCAATTTAAGTCACTGGGCTGCTGGTGAGCGGCCTGGGGTAGGAAGACAGAGGTATAGAGGGACAGGTTGGAGAAAAGACTATTGAAAGTATTGGCTATGGTGTTAGGGTCGTTACAGTGTACTCCATTGAGTATCATGTCAGAGGGGGTATTGGACTGGGAGGTACCAACAAAGGTCTTAATATGGGCCCAGAATTTCCTTGGGTCAGAAGCGGAATTAATAAGCAGCTCCTGACAATACTTGATTTTGGCTGCTCTTATCCTTTTTTTTTTTACACAGATTTCTGTGGGCCTTATAGGAATTGAAATCAGACAGTAATTTAGTCTGTTTATAGTGTCTCCAGGCAATAAACTTGTTGAGAAATAGTTGCAGAGCCTCTTCAACTCCCTCTGTGAGATATACATCAGACCAGTCGACACATGAGATGTCCTGAAGGAAAGTAGATTCATCCAGATTTCCAAAGTTAGTGAAGGTAATGTATCGAGGTGGAGGAGAAGGAGGTGCACCCGAAGACCACTGACGGAAAATTGGAGCATGGTCTTTTATGGCATCCGATAAAATCCCAGCAGTGTGCATGTGTTCTAGCTGATTAGTGAGCAGCCAGTCTAAGAGAGTACTGGTTTTAGTAGGGTTATGAGTCCTAGTTGGTTCAGTTATCATCTGATGAAGGTTGAAGCTACTGGCCATGGCTACCAAGGAGCTGAGAGCCAGGCCAAGCCAATCGAGGTTTAAGTCCCCTAGGATTATAACCTCATTTTGATTGGTTTTATAAATCATAGAGTCAAGAGATCCCTGAAGGCCAGCCAAGGCCCCGGGGGGGGGGTTATAAACACAAACAATATGTAGTTTCTTAGCACTGAAAGTGACAGTGGCATGCAAGTGTTCATATAATGTAGAAGAAACCAGATCATTGATTATTGTTAGGTTAAGATGGCCCTTATGATAGATAGCAACACTACCTCCATTTTTGTTTGCTGGCCTGTCCTTTCGGATTAGGGAATAGTTGGCAATGGAGCACAGGGTGTCAGATGTTCGAGGTTTTAGCCATGTTTCCGTAAGGCACAGGATGTCCGGGTTATAAACTTTCATCCAGACCTGTAGTTCATCCATGTGACATATAAGGCTTCTAATATTCATATGAACAATAAGTAATCCCTTGCTGGATAGGTCCATTAAGTTGCTCGCAGAGAAGAAGGTAGGGGAACCAGGATTTGTCTCTGTGTCACCTGTTAGCAGAAGTATAAGAAATGCTAGGAAGCAAAGTCTAGCATAATGAAAAATTTGGGTAAGGAGAACCCAACATCTCAGATTTCTTAGGACTAGAAGTTTGTAATGAGTACAGCCCTTAAGGAACAGGATAACTTGCCAGGAGCTAATTATACAGGGTTTTTTAACGATAAAGTTAGAGAACTGGAAATCCGTAGTTCCGGCCACCACACCATGGTGGTCACAGGGTAGTAGAAATCCAGGCAGGTTCAGGCAGAGTAACGCTAGCAAGATGATGGCCCTTACCCCCAGGTGGTAGCTAAGCATGGCTTTCTGCTCAGTAGATAATGGGCGATGTAGGAGAGGCATAGTTGGTGGATAATCCCAGATTAGGTGAGGTGGGCAGGAGAGACAATATTTTAAATAATCTCGCACCAAGAGCAGCAGATTTTAGGGAAGATAGCAGACCTTCCGATCTGTGAATTACATTTGAGATTAGACTCAGTATAGAGAGAAGCCTTCAGAGGGTATCACAGCACCAAGAGTGATAATTTATGTGATAGTAGTCGATTATTCGAAAAGCTTATAGAGGGGGTAGCATGAGGCTGAGAGGAAGCGCCAAATAAAACAAAAGTTAGTTCAAAAATAGATAGGCTTTAAGACCAGTCAGATGATGGGAGTTGCAATTTGCTGGCCCCCTAGTGGCCCAGTTTTATAACTAGTCAATGGGATTTTGGACACTTTAGTCATATATCTAGAAAGGGTCTATATAAGTAAGAGCCCACCCAGGGTGGGTGAGGTTGTGGGGCGGTGAAGTAGCCATTTACGGCTTTGCCGCCTGCTGCTAGAAAGCACAGCTGCATTTATGGTGCTACTGCTGGGCAGGGTCCTTGAGTGGCGGTTGCTGTCTGTGATCTTCTACTTTGAGTGGAAGCCTCAGGAGGAGTGGCAGTGAAGGCATTCCAAGTGAGCCGCCTTAGAGCAGGCTCAGGATCTGAAGTCCCGGAGCCCTGAGGGACTCCAGTATTAATCGGGAGGGAAGGGGAAATGACATCAGAGATCCTGACTGATTGGGTTCTACCAGTGAGGTAGGCCTTGAACCAGCTAGTGGCTGAAGCAGACAGGCCAGCTGTTGAGTGGGAGTCAAGGAGGAGAGAGTGGGAAACAGTGTCAAAAGCCTTGGTGAGGTTGACAAAAATGGCTGAGGTAATTTGGCCATTGTCCATCCCGTTAAGGATAGAGTTAGTGAACCGAAGTAGGGAGGTAGTGGTGGAGTGATTTTTCCTGAAGCCAGATTGGAAAGGGGTGAAGTAGGAGGTGTCAGTTAGAAATGAGGTAAGCTGGGAGAGGACAAGGTGTTCTTGTAATTTAGCTAGGGTAGGCAGGAGAGAGATAGGGTGGTGATTTCCAGGGGAAGATGAGTCACCATCTTTGGGAAGAGGGAGGTCCACAGCATGTTTCCATGGGGTAGGTACTGAGGCAGTAGAAAATGAGAGGTTTAGAATTAGAGAAAGGGGGTAGGCAATGACTGAGGCAGAGAGAGAGAGAGAGAGAGGAGTTTGGGGTCTAGGCCATCTGGGGAGGAGCCTTTTGAGGGGTTATGGGTTGTGAGGGATCCCCTTGGGTTCTGTTAGTGTTCCTGTTGTGACGTGGACAGCCAGTTCTGAGTGCTGTATGATAATTTTTTGTAATATAAAAATGTGTTATGGACTGTCTCATGAGAAATGCTGAAACAGCATGTGAGATCATACACACACACACACACACACACACACACACACACACACACACACAGGTTTTAGTTACAAGGTGTTACCTGGAAGGCCCAAAGCTAATTACAGACTTTCATAAGTTAATTATAGCTTTAGCTGCTTAGAGGGAAATCAGAATTCCTTTTATGACGTTTCAAGGGGGGGAACCAGGTTTAGTACACTGATGCGAAATCATAAAGATGCCTTGACGTCCTGGGAAGGGGAAGATGCTCATGAGATCAAAGAATTGTTATTTGAAAAAGGAAATGAGTTGTGCTGAGGATTACAGAATTTAATACTTTGAAAAGACATCCTGTTTTTGTATAGATATATATTTTTTTATATATATTCTGACAGGGAGGAGCTAGGTGACCTCATGCAAAGAGGTTGGCAAAGCCAGCTTTTAGACAATATTCCATTTTACTTCATAGACACTTTTTTCTAGACTCTGACAAAGAAACATCTTTGGAGCACTTTAAGCAGGTATGTAGAGAGAGAGACAAATCTAAGTACTGTAGTAGGAACTACACTGTTTAAACCTTGTTCTTTTAACAAATTTGTATGTCTTGTGATATAATAGTTCTGTATTTTATGTTTTACATATTTTTTTTATCTATTTTAGTAAAATTCTAATTTTAGAGCCTACTTGGTCTGTCTTTGAATTTCTTTCTTTAGCAAGAAAAGTATATATGGTTATAGCTGACACTAGGCATAAGCTTGAATGGTGGTACCAAACTGGAAAGATAAGCGTTTTAATCTGAGGTCTGGTTAGGTGCCCATAGGCAAAGATATCTGGCCCCCCAAAGACAGAATTATCTGAGCCTGTACATTGGGTACGCTAACAAGAAGTTCACAGTTTGAATCCCTCCAAGACTTGAGACCAAAGGTTGATTCAAATCCACAAAAACAGACAAGAGGGTTACCTTGTTCTGTTAACTGTTCACAAGACTACGCTCAGAGGCTGGCACTTTGGGAGTAGAGGGCCTGACCTGCTGAGTGGGTTTGTGACACCTGTTACTAACTGAACTGCCTCCTTAACTAGTTTAAATTATCTTTGATGTGTTGTGCAGTTCATCTTCCCAGAACCTGCTTACCCTCTTCATTCAGGGATGCAGGCCATCCTCTTTGAATAGCCTCTATCCCCTCCACCCCAGAAAGTAACAGCATTATTTGAAGCTGCTCAGCAAAATTGGTTTGTTTACTACATAATCTGCAAAGTCTTGAAGAACTGTGACTCTCTTTACTGCATAATCTGCAAAGTGTTTAAAAATTGTGACTATAGCAAAGCATTCTTAACATGTGGGATGGAAGAAGCAGTGGGGGAGAAAACTAACTGAGCCAGAAGACTTATTTGAACAGATGATTTTAGACCATTAGGACCCACAGAAACGTAATAACCATAAAGAACAGAGTGGAAGAGGATACCTCACAAAACACAGGGGTCCAGTACACCTGTTCAGAAAGATTTTGAAGATTTTCTTGGAGAAGAAGAGATAGCCAGCACACAGTTAAACTCTGGGCCTGTGATTTAATAAGACTATACAAATCTTCTGCACTATAGTAATGTCTGTATGTCAAGTTACCAGCTCTTTTACACTGTAGTAATGTCTGTATATCAAGTTACCAGCGTGAATTCACTTGTCCATTTGCTTACGTATATTTAGGTATATTTAGCAATCTTCTTTCTGGGGTGACTTCTTAGGAAGAAAAAGCCCTGGTGGTGGCACTTTCATTAATGAGTGGTATTCCTCCTCATCTGTCAAATCAAGGAAAAGGGTATGTTTAAAATGAGCAACAATATGGGATAAATAGGGGAAAAACAAGGAAACAAGGTACTTATTTTCAAAAATTGCAGATGAGCATGGGTACCACTTTATATTTTGAGTGCCACCACTGGGGAAAAAGCCCATTTACAAGGAGGCCATAGGCACAAGGCCCCTGTTCTATGGGTCTGAAACTGAGCTGGCCTTGTGTATATAATGTGACTGCTGACCTTCTTGCCTTAAGCTGCCCCTGTTGCCATGGAAATATTGCTGTAACAATGGATTTAGCACCACAGTGGGATGAAATCTGGGGGAAAAGTCTGAGCTGGAATCAAGCGATGGGTGATAAATATTTATGACTGGACGATGGAGTCACAACTGCACAGTTGATGAGATTTATTATTCATTGCCTCTACCAAGCACTGAACAGAGGGATCTGAAACAACCTTTTTAAATACAAGGCTCTAGGTTTCAGCATGACTAGAGGCCTCTCATTTCATTTGTGTGGTATTTATTTTTGAGGAGCAGAATCCACACTAAGCCAACATCAGAGTAACCAGATATCTGCACAAAAATTAGTTTCTGAAGAGTTATTGACTGTATGCATTTCTAATAGTTAAAAGGGCTTTTCAATTTGTCACTTGCTTTACCGTCTTCCCTTATGAATTTATCTCTATAAGGCCACCTTGGTTTACAAGTGCATCAAGTTTCTTGAAAAATCACCTTTGTTATGAGAAGCACCTCTTCACAGCCGCCCATAACTATTTGTCAAGTGCCATAAGCACCATACCTCTCAACCTCCTGCCTCATAAATCAGGGACAAGGCTTAAAAAAATCAGGGACAAAGGCCCAAAATTAGGGACACATTTTTAAGATTGGTGATACTCAGGAAGCTGGCAGAATAAGAGACTCGGTGTATAATACATTTTCTGAAGAATAAGAAGTCTGCAACTTTATTGTTTGACATAATTTTATACTTACATTCATCACTGTTTAGTCAGGGGAACACAGATTTTAGGAGGGACAGAGTAAAATTGTGAGATGAAATCAGGGACATCCCTGAAAACCAGGTACACTTGAGAAGTATGATAAGCACGTGTAACTGGCCACTGTAGATGTCTGCACATAACTCCTGTCTTATGGGCTCCACCAAGGTCAAGGGGCCTAGGTTGATAACTCCTGTGGGGATTCACTACCCAAGGATTTTATATAAGTTCAAGATGATAAAGTTATATGGTGCCTTGACCCAGGGAAATGAAGTAGGCTATGTTTTAAGACTGTACTACCCCTTAGGAAAAAATACCACTCCAATAGGCCCCCCACTGGCAAAAATCCTTCAACCTCCCACACAATGCAATTGAAATGTCATTAAATAAACAGTATGCAAATTACAAATAATATGCTCACACTAAAATAACATTCAATGAATCAGTACAGTATAACAAAGAAAGAATAGTTACTTACCGTAACAGCAGCTCTTCGAGAGAATCTTCTCCATTGGGCATAGAAATGTAGAAACACAGAAACATAGACTTTGATGGCAGATAAGGACCACTTGGCCCACCTAGTCTGCCCATTTCCCTACCTATCGGATAAGCTGCAGATCCTAGTTTTACCAACAGCCTACTTCCTCCTACCTCCCACTAGAATTGCTTTATGTCTGTCCCATGCATTCTTAAATTCTCCCACTGTTTTTGACCCCACAACCTCTTCAGGAAGGCTGTTCCATGCTTCCACCACCCTCTCCATGAAAAAATACTTCCTCACATTGCCCCTGAGTCGTCCCCCCTCTATCTTCAAATGTGCCCCCTTGTTCTTGCACATATCTTTGTCTGAAAGATGCTACTGTCTTGGACTTTGTTGATTCCCTTGAGGTAGTTGAAAGTTTCTATCATGTCTCCCCTCTCCCTCCTTTCCTTGAGGGTATAAATATCTTTCTTCATATGGCTTCTAGTGCAAACCCTGCACCATTTTAGTTGCCCTTCTCTGGACTGCTTCCAACCTGTCTATGTCCTTGCGGAGATGGGGTCCTAGAACTGCATGCAGTACTCCAGATGGGGTCTCACCAACTGTCTGTACAGAGGGATAACAACTTCTTGTTTTCTACTGGTGATGCCTCTCCCTATGCATCCCAGTATCTTCCCAGTCCTCATTACTGCTTTCTCACATTGCTTTCCTACCTTTAGGTCATCTAATATGACTACCCCCATGTCCCTTTCCATTTTTGTTGTCGTTAACTAACCTCCCCCATTATGCACTCTTCCCTTGGGTTTTTGTTTCCCAGGTGCATTACTTTGCACTTCTTTGCATTGAATCTAAGCTGCCATACTGTTGACCATTTCTCCAACCTTACCAAGTCCCTTCTCATCCTTTCCATCCTCCCTTGTGTATCAACCCTGTTGCAGATCTTTGTGTCGTCTGCAAAGAGGCATACATTTCCTTCCAGTCCCTCCTCAATGTCACCTATAAGGACATTAAAGAGGACTGGTTCCAGTACTGACACCTATGTAACTTGTCTACTGTCAGCATCAGGAATGCTCTGATATTTTTGCCTAACTGAGAACACCTATGATGATGCACATCATTGGCAGCTATATAATGTAGGCAGCCTCATACCTCCTTAGTTCATTTCACCCACTGGAAACACATACAGCATCATGCTAAACTGACAGGAAGAATGGAAAAGCACTTTGTTGATGTAAGATCAACAGGGGCAGCAACAAGGTGGGATTCTTTCGAATATCTACTGTTATAGTACATAACTATTGTACCTTCTTTGAAGATATTTCCCTCCATTGAGCAACACCTTTAGAACAATTCTCAAGCAGTACTGCAGTAAAAGCAGGAGGGAGGCCAGACAGGAGGGGTGGATAAGACTCCTAAAAATCAGGCTGAAAAGGCTAAAAAGCAGAGAGCAGCAGGAACATTGACCCGGAAAACCAGGCTTTGATCATGCAAGAAGACAGCAGAGCCACTAGTCTGCAATGGGAGACATGTGGCAGTAAGCGATGCCAGAAATGTGAAAACAAAGGCACAGCTGAATGGCATAGACCTGAGGACAAAGCAGAGAACAAAGGCCAGAGGCAGAAGTGCAGGTGTGATGATGGCAAAAAAACTGAACAGCATCCCAAAGGCAGGAGAGCATGAAGAAATCTGAATCGAACAACGAAGGCCAAGTTGACAAGAAAACAACAGCCCATCAGCCAGGGTGTAGCAACAGGGAGTTATCCATATATAGGAGGGATGTTGACCAGGCAGTGCCAAGAGATGAGCAGAGCAGGCGATTGACATGAAAAAAGGTGACAAGTGGGCCTACCTGGTCACCAAAATTAAAATTAAATAAATAAAACAACAGACTTGGATATATAACAGAGCCCAGGGTAAGCAGACGGAATTTTGACGAAGTGAAGCCAGGTGACTACCAGAGCAGGCATCAACAGTGAACACATTGACTGAGATGTGAAATAGCCACTGTGCAAATCACAGGACTGTGCATAAAGTGGGAACATTGACATGGCAAAGTCGAGCAATGACCATCTTAGGTGGTGATGTTGAACAGGAACAGGCTCTGAGACAATGATAGAAAACAGTCCAGACAGCAAGAATGTCAATGAGGCAAAACCAGGAGGTGGAGCTGCAAATAGTCACAAGCCCTTTAAGGAGGGCCAAGCATAACACAAGAAAATGATCTTGGTGTCCCAAAGGAGAGCCAGAGTGGTGACATAGGTTGATAGTACGGCTTGAACTCACTCTTTTCACTGAAGCAGTGGAATCCAAAGGGAAGGACAGGAGACCACTACCAGAAGCACCACAGGGGGGAAACCAGTCCTGACCATTGGTCAGAGACCTATGAAGGGACAGCGGGCACAGGAAGTACAGCAGGCAATGATATCACAGCAGCAGTCCCAAGGGAGGAAGGGCTGAGATCCTGATTCAGTGCAAAGCTGAGAACAGAATGCATCATCAGGTTCTGCAAAACAGCACTGAAGCTAAATGTCAACAAACTGAAACAAAATAACAAAACAGAAACAAAGGGCTGGATCCGAGAGTGTACTCCTTTAGGCAGACATGAAGTGAACATTGGAAGAACAGAAATGAGGAGGTATGAAGCCGCCCATGTTATATACAGTAGGCGCTGACAATGTGCGTCATCATGAGTGCACACAGCTAGGCTAAGTTTCTGAGTTGTCCTGATGCTGATAGTTTCCAAGTTCTATAGGTGTAGTTCAATGGAGGGAGATATCCTTGAAGGGGGATCAAGAGATTTTAATGGGAGATAGGAACAAGATTCTAGGAAAGAAAAAAGGGTAAAAGAAATGTAAAATATGCAAAACAATAGCAGGAGACTAGTCACTGTCCAACTATGACTCTGTCTTCCCCCAACACTGTACTTAGCCAAATGTATTGTTGGGCTACTACCCCAGTCCCCAGTGGTACCAGTGTTTCATTCATCTCCTACTGACGTCCCCTGATAATCATTGGGTAACCAGGTGCTGAATCGTTGTACACCCACTGGTTACTTTGCATGTGCTAATGAGTTGGCATGCTTAACAAATAATAGCTGGCCACTCAAACTGCAAAGCTGGCTGGATGACCCAGTCAATTACAGTAAAACTTGCAGTTGCATTTCTGTGTTTTGCGTAACCCATGAGTCCTGATATATTACTCACTGTTTACCTTCAAGCTGCAAGACCTGCGACTCCCACTACAGTCCTGGTTTGATATACTGGCTCCCATCCTGCAGTTCTCCTACTCTGGTGATGGCTTGCTTAGCTGTCTTCTGCTGGTTGCTTTGGTCAGCTGCTTCTAACAAATCAGCTGACTCACTTTACTTTGATCAGGGCGTTCGGGTGAATCTCAGTCTGCCTAGGTCACCTTCTACTGTACTTCCTCAAGTCAGCTGTGGTCAATCACTTTTCAGTGATGCTGAAAGAGGTGGCTCCCAAGCCTCTCATACTGTGGTGCAGCTGCAGCCCCTTTAGGTCTCATAAGAAAACTCACTGTGTCTGTGCTAAAATGTATCTTCAGGACAGTATTGTATACCCATTCATCTGGCAGACTTCAGTTGCAGTTTGCAATATCTCTTCTGTGATTTTCCTTCTCCTTCTTACCAGTATAAGCACAATTTTCTTTACAACACTTGCTCAGTTGGGGCGACAGTGAGCCTACTCTGCTCCTTTGTATCTGGTAGGTTACAGCAGACTGAGCAGTTTCTGGAAGATTCCACATACTTGCCAAAAGCAGTCCGCCCCCTGATTTGTAGACTCCCTCTGTCAAATTCCAGGGAGGGTCTGTATGGTATTGTCTCAACTCTGAATTGGTCACCTCACCCCCAGGTGAATTAATGTAGTCCCCCAGTGTCCCTGGAACCTATTTGGCCCCCTGGCAGGCTGCTGAAGCCTGATTTGCTGATCTTCCACCTTTTGACCCTTTTTACTATGTCAGAGAAGCCAAAGGTGTCCAAGATGGATGCAACCCTTTTAGTCCACAAGGGAACTGTTCTTCAAAGTCCTTTTTACAAAAGGTTTCTGCACCACGCCCATTCATTTGCCCTCTAGTCCTGTAATGTAGAGTTGCACTGCAGTTCCAACTGGGTCAAGGCATCAGTTTGGATGAACCCCCACTCATGATGAGTGCCGATCACTCTCCTTTAATGGTGGTAGGGAAAAGTTAAAAGCCGTGACAGTGCAGGAGGGGCAGAAGAAAGCCCTCCTCCTCTGCACTAGCTCTAAACCCTTATTGCAGCAGCCCACAATCAACAGGGGTCAAAAGCATAAAGGTATCAGGCTGAATTTTCTGGGTCAATTGAGCCAAGGTGAGCCCTGTCCAATGGTGGTGGTGGGGAGTACACACCATGCACGTGTATTAAATTAGTTCGCTATATTGCATGATTCCTGCCTGTTCCCCAATTATATCCCCTGTTCTTATCCTCCATCCAGGTGTTCTGCTGTGCTCCGTTACACACACACACATGCTCACACAATAATAAAAAGACCACTACAAACTCCCCAACACCAGTGCCCTACTTATTGTAGCTATATCAAGTATGAGAGCTACGTTAATTATTCTGATATTGTGTTCTCTACCCCGCCCCTCTGGAAGTCACACACATGGAGAAGGAGCCTTCCAGCCTGAAGCTCAATAGCGGCCATGCTATAGATTGACTTCCAATCTGACAGGAGCTAAAGCTCAACGTTCATGGGTATGCCAATCCACTGCATTGCTGTGGTTCATCTACCTAAATATAATTCAAGTCAACATGAGAGTTCTTTCTAACTAAATTGCTTTTTATTTTTGTGTAACAGCCACTGAAACAACAGCTGCTATGAACATAAAACCAGTGGTCCCATGGCAAGGTACCACAGATCTTTAAGTGGTTTGCACACATCATTTGGGAACATGAGAAGACTCGATTTGATAACAGCACCAACAATTAAGTGAAGCTACAAAGGTTTCTTTAATTCCTAATACATGGCATTAATCCTGCTGTGAAACACAAACAGACCAAGGTTTTGACTGGCTGTCATGCTTTTCAAAAGCCCATGATAACATTGTTTTTGCATGAATCTGGCTCAGTGAGTACTAGAACTGTTGCCTCTGGACAAGAAGGTAATAGGTTTAAGTCCTTCACTGGGAACTGATCCTCATAACAAAGGCTGGCTCTTCAGTGCAGAACAAGTGGAGTGCAGCCCCATTAGCGGTGCCATTCTTTGGATGAAAAGTCCCTGCAGTCCACTTTTGATGGCTGTTCCATGTTTCAGTTCAAAATGCCATTGCACTGTTTGGACATAGCGGTGGATCAACGGTATAGGAATACATACACCAAGTAAGCAATGGTGTATACATTTTATTTTAAAGGGCAACATTTACTCCGCCACAGGGGCACTGTTTGCTCCACCTTCAGATGTTAAAATATGACTTTCGTGTTCTATGTAGGCAAGATGCTCTGCAAAATGTATGCAGTCGCGTGATGCTTTAGTTTTCTCTTGTGTTTAACACAGTGGTGGGCTATACAGTTGTTGACCAACAAACGGGATACAACTGGGGAAATAAATTGGGTGTAGAGGGTGCAACAAACAAGTTCCTGGTATACAAAATGGTGTACACATTTTATTTTCCTAGCTATTCCTCTGTGGTGAATTACTCTGGCCAGTATTCTGTCTCAGTAAAGCAGGTTCTAATGCCCTTTGCTGAGTGGAGAACACTGTTGAGCACGTAAATATTACTTGATATATCTCCATGCAGTCATTGCACTACCTATAGTCAATCTGCAATAATGTTGCTTGCTTCTTTCTTTATAAATCATTCATTCCTGAAGATCTAAGGAACCTAAATACATAGATACACTCATACATAGATAGTGATAGCAGAAAAATGCCCGTTGGTCCATCCAGTCTGCCCACTCATCCTAACTACTCCACACTGGCCCTGGTGGCCATCCTTCCCCCTTGTTTCTGCCCCCCACCTTTCTAACTAACACCATATGTGTGTCCCACCCTGACTTGAAGCTGTTCACTGATTTGGCCTGTACCACTTCCTCTGGCAGCTTGTTCCACTTGTCCACCTCTCTTTCTTTGAAAAAGTTCTTACTGACACCCCTTTTAAATCTCCCCCCACCCCGTGAGTTTTAATGAGTTCCTTCTCATCCCTGTAACTGAACTGAAGGAGACAAGTTCCTCGACATCCATCCTATTTATAGTAAGTAAGTAAGAAAGAGTTTATTTAATTGAACTCCCCATCCCAGAGTCTCTGAGTGCTGTACAAGTAGGTAGGAAACACATATCACAACAAATAAACATAAAAACGAATAATAAGATAAAACCGTTAAAAATCCAGTTTAAATAAAATATTGCAGCAGATTTCTATCTGAAATCTAAATAATCTGGACATGCTTTCCTAAAAAGATGCGCCTACAGGCCCCACTTAAAAGCCTCTACCAATAGCGCCTCCCTCAAAAATGCTGGTAGTGAGTTCCACAATACTGGGCCCGCCACCTCAAATGACCAGTCACTAGAGTACTTAAGGTGAGCCCTGGGAACAGCTAGGAAGCCCTCAATAGAAGAGCGAAGTGAGCACACCAGATGGGCAGGAATCAGGAGGTCATTCAGGTAGCCAGGACCCACTCCATGTTGGGCCTTATAGGTGAGCAAGCCCACCTTGAAGGTAATTCTCCACCTAACCAGCAGCCAGTGCAGTCTGTGCAGAACTGGGGTCACATGACAGGACCTCAGAAGGCCTGTCAGTGACCTGGCTGCCACATTCTGCACCAGCTGCACTCACTGGAGAACCTCTCCAGCGACCCCGAGGTACAGAGCGTTGCAGTAACAGAGCCACAATGTCATGAAATCATGTACCAGTGACAGCAGGTCATCAGGTGGATCTAGAGCTTTAATCTGGGCAACATTCCTCACATGGTAAACACCATTCCTGACAATGGATGACACCTGGGCCTCAGATGTCAATCCGTCATCAAGGATGATGATGCCCAACTTTTTCACCTTGCTGGACGCCGCCAAGGGAGGAGGAGTAGTAGTAGTAATAGCAGTAAAATCTTTATTTTTAGTCAGGATCGATTGACATAAACACATCATTAGGACAAGTCCTATTTACAAGTCGCTCCTGAATCTAAACATGGTAGTCCAATGTTTCATATGCAAATCCACAATACAGTACAAATCCACATTACTGACTCACATGACATTTAATGCAATAAACAACTTTATCTACATCAAATACGTAAGGCTAAAAATCTAGTGATGTGGTGGGTCCTAAATCTAATCAAAACATGCACATCTTGTGGTCAGTTCTTATCTTAAAGCTGTGTTAAATTTCTTATGACTTTCATAGATAATTTTAGTCTGAATCTTTTGCTCATTCCATATTTTTGTAGCATAAAATAAGAAAGTCATTTCTCTATATCTAGTTTTAGGAGTCCGAATCTAAAAATCCCTAAGTAATTTGCTTTTCCTAAGGTTGTGGGAATGGTTTACCTTTTTCATTGTTTCGAATAAGTAGGTAGGTTTCTCCGTAATCATGATTTTCCTAACTTGATTTATCCAGAACCTTTTTTGTTTATTCCTTATTGTAAGCCAATTTAACTCTTTTTAAAGTTTACAGTGCTGTGTCCATTTGTTTGATTGCAGCACAGACCTTGCCAGTCTGCTGTATGTTACTTCTACTTTCTTTAAATCTACATCACTAATGGCTGGCCCAGTGGTGTGACAGGCTGAGGCATCGTGCCTTACCTCCTGCCACGCTGCGACTGCAGGTCATTGGGGGGGTCGACTGTGGTGGGAGAGGATCGAGCATGCGGAGAATGGCTCTCCTCTCCTGGGGAGGGTGGGATACAGAGACCGGCGCTTGCTTGACTACTAGCAGTGGCTGGGTGTTGGCATGCCAGACCTGCACACTGGGGGGCATGCTGCATGCGGACACGTTCGCAGCTCGGCCATTGTCAGCACTGCATGTTCCCCTCTGCAAGAAAAGCAGAAAATCTGGTCCTGGCTGAGCAGCATGATGGCCGTCCTCCACAAGCGCCACCCTGAGAAGATACCTCCCCGAAGCTGGATCCGGACTTGGTAGGTCGAGTCGCCCCTGCCACCCTGCCATGGAGGCAAGCCATTGGGGTAAGGCGGGAGGGGGTATGACTTTGGGGGATGGGGCCGGGAGGATGGCAGGAGGATAGGGCCAGCTGGGACGGGGAGAAATCATAAAAAATAAATAAATCTACAGTACTAGCAAAGCCATATATATGAATACCATAGTCTATAATAGGGACCAACATCTGATTAATAAGTGACTGTCTCATATGCCTGTCCAAACAATATTTGGTTCATCTTAAGGCCTCTAATCTACAGCCAATTTTTTTACCATCTCATTTGTGGGGTAGTCAAACTTTTGACTACTGTCTACCCAGAAGCCCAGGTACTCATATTCTGTAATCTGATCCAGGGATTCTCCAGTGGTGGTTTTGATTTCCAGAGCTATGGAAACTAATTTAGTTCTTGAACTATTAGTAAACAGCTTTGATTTTGATTTTTTACTGTTTAAAATCAAGTTTGATTTAGCAAACCAATTTTGTATGGCCGTAAAATCATTTTGCAGGTCTATTCTCACTTGATTTATGTCAGTTCCTTTAGTCAATAGGACCGTGTCATCCGCATATTGTCTAATTTCAGACTTTTGTACAACTTTGGCTGTCTGGTTAGTGTAAATTAGGAATAACAGGGGCCCCAATATGGACCCCTGTGGAACTCCTTTTTGGACCTCAATTTGTGCTGAAAAGTCATTTCCCACCACTGTTTGTTGTCTTCTCCCTGTTAGGTATGATTTGAACCACCTACAGGATTCATCCAAGATTCCTATATGCTCAAGACTATGCAACAGAATCTGATGACTAACAGTGCCAAAAGCTTTTGACAAATCCACGAACACTGCAGGAGTGGACTTTTTGACTTCTACTGCTTATCCCCCTCCCTATGCAAGGGAGTTATTCCATGCAAGTACTTTTATGTCTCAGTTGTGTCACCCCTTCCCTCCTTTTCTCAAGGGTATACATATTCAAATCCTGCTGCTTCTTATAATATGTCTTTCCCCCTAGTCCTTGGACCAACTTGGTTGCCCCATGCTGTACTGGTTCCACCTTGTTGCCATCTGTCCTCAGGTAACTTGAGCAGTTTACCAGGTGTTGTCACACCAGTGACCTGCACAATGGGAAGATCGTCTTTCTGACTTCTACTGCTTATCCCCTTCCCTATGCAACTCAGCATCCTGTTTGCCTTGCCCACAGCTCTTTTACAATATACCGTTGTTTTTAGCTCTCCATTATCATGACCCCTAGATCCTTTCCCTCTGTGGTGCTTTCCAGTACCTATCCCCCCAATTCATATTGCACCCTTGGGCTTCTCTTCCCAGTTTCTGTCACTTTACATTTTTTGCATTGAAGCCCAGCTCCCAGATCTTTACCAGCTCTCCAACCTGCCTAAATTCTCACCGAGTTTCCTTATCCTTTACTCCATGTCCACCCTTGCGCAGATCATTGTATCATCTGCAAAGAGGCAGATAACAGTGAGACTGGTGAAACAGTAACGCCTGCTTCAAAAGTAAACAACATAAAAAAGCAAAAGCAGCATTGTTAGCACCAGCCAAATATTGCTCCTGTTTTTGGGGCTCCATCCACTGCACACATGTATGCTACCATGCAGCATCCTTGGCTACAGATGCTCAGCAGAGAATGGTCACCCACGATGCCAAGAGCACCTCTGCAACACCACCACCACCAAGAACCACAAGACAAGCAGAGCTGTGCTACCTACCTGGAGGGAAGCATCCAAAGGATGATCTGAATCCCTGCCTGTGATCCTCTGCTCTTGACAAACCAGGCATTGGGCACAAACTCCGGTCACCAGCTTGTCAGAGTGATACCCCACTGCTCAGCACCATGGAGGTGACTTAAACCTTCTTTTTAAAAAAAGAACAGTATTATTAAGTTGTTAACGAGAACAAGATAAACATTTCTAACTATCCCACGTATGCTAGGTCATTGCTGCACACGGACTGTGACAGAAAGAGTTGCATTCACCATTTGAATCCCTAATTTATTTTAGAAATTGTATTGTAAAATGTTTTTTCTACAACAACATAGCCTTAACCTTCTTTTTTTTTTTTTTTTTTTTTGTAATATTCGAAAGGTAAAAAACTGCAAACCAGTAACAGATTTTTTAGGGCTAATATGGTTCTGCAAGAAAGACACATCAATATTTTCCTCAGATCCACAATTCACAAGACCCCTTTTAACAACAATATGAGGATTCTTTCTTTCTTTCTTTCTTTCTTTCTTTCTTTCTTTCTTTCTTTCTTTCTTTCTTTCTTTCTTTCATTTTCTTTCCTCCTTCCCTCCCTCCTTTCTTTCTTTTATTTTTATTTGGTAACTGGGTAGGGCCCAATAATCACAAGTGCCTGTTTTCAGGGGCTACCTGGGAGCACTGGGGTGCTGTTTTGCTTCCACTGGGGAACAGTCACGTGTTACATATAGATGTGACTGAAACCTTAGGGTCATGGTCAACTCCAGCAAATTTAAAAGTCTACATACCAGATCCCATCTCAATTTTTTTTTTTGAGTAATCTTTTTATCGCTCCTATGTGCGCCCGAGCTGCCTCTCCTTCAGGCTTCCAAGGTCCACAGGCATTTTCCCTACTATCCCCCCTTCAGCCACCTACCACGTATTTGCAGCCATCCACGGAGTAGCCCTGGTGTAACCCTTCACTGGGTGGGTTCCCGCTTCTCCGAGGGGGAAGGCACTGGCAGGAAGGAGGCACCAGCACACTATTTCTTTCTTGTGGTCCCGGGAGCTGCTGAGGCATTCTGTGGCTTCTCGGGGAGTCTTCGGGGATGCCTGGGGCTGGCAGCCATCATCCGGCTAGACTTCCGGCGCATATTTTCCAGTTTTCTAGTTCCCCCTAGTGCACTGATTTCCTGTAGTGCCCCTGGTCTCCACTGGGGGCTGCTACGTGAGCGAGGCAATCCCTAACCCTTCCCAGGATAGGAGAGCAGTCCATCGGACGCTCAATCCTATCTTCCCCCTGCTGACCCCTGACGACCCAAGTCTGTTCCTGAACCCGGGTCACCGGCATGGGAAGAGGTAAGGCACCAGTGCCTCAACCCTCTATGCCACCGGGCCGGCATCCCATCTCAATTGACGTGAACCACCACCCACTGGTTGCCACTGATGCAACATTTGTAAACACTGCATTACAGGTAGACTTTTTTTTTTATTCTTTGGTAACCAGGTAAAGCCCACTAGTCACAACTGCCTGTCTTCAGGGGCAACCCAGGAGCACTGGGGTAGTTAAGTCACTTGCTCAGAGTCACACAGTATGCAGGTGGAGGCTGTGGGAATCAAACCCAGGTCTGCTGGATATAACAAACTCATTCACAGTTTGTTACTCTACCCTCTATGCCACACTGACAATCCCTATTCTCTTTCTGTTTACTTTCCAGTAAAAAAGTAGACTAATAACTCAAACTATTCTTCTTGTCCAGCCTTTTGTATTTTCATTATCACCAAGGAAACAGATGTAACCCCCTCTAATTGGGGTCTTACCTACCGCTCCCACCTGAGAGCTGCTGCATGCATCTACTGCCAAGTGGTCAAGTCTTTCAAGCACAAGCCACTTACACTACCAGTTCATTTTCCAGTCCCTGTGGATATTGGAGGGGGGCCAGGAGAGGAAGGCTACAGCCGCCAACAGTTCCAAGGACATGGGGGTCAGAATATGGGTTCCGCCCTTCTTGTGCCCTTGACCTTGCATAAGGCCAACTGGGAATATAGAAAGTACTTCAATGCAGGAACCAATCAGATGGCAGCAAAAGCCTCAAAGCCCACCTTTGCAGAAGGATAACCAATCAGGTGGTTGAAGGGGGCATGACTGGACAGCTGATCAGAGAGACTGCCAGCTGACTCCAGATGCAGCACATTGTGATTGTTCTAAGGAGGAGAAAGAGAAGTGGCTCTCCATCAGGACTCCATAGGAAGAAGGCCTGACAATCCTTTTAAACAACGAGAGTGTTTTTTAAGGCCCTGCCTGTTCGGTAGGAAGGAGGGGAGTGAGGCCTGATAGCCCTTTTAAACTAGAGGAGCGTTGTTTTAGACCCTGCCTGTCAGAAAGGAAGAAGGGGAGCCCAGTAAGGTTAAAGTCATCAAAAACTGAGTTGGTGCTAGGGCTCTAGAGAGGGCACATCTTTTTGCTGTGTGTGTGTGTTCCTGAGCTAGGTAGTGAGGGCATCCAGAAGTGCCTTCTTAGTCAGGTGTCATCCCCAGGACAAACCTGGAAATGAGCTATCACAGCTCAGTTAGCTTTTCCTGGTCAAAAATTATGAACATATAAATAAAATAAAAAATACATAAATTTCATGTGAGTAAGAAGTTCCCTACAGTAGATGCATTTGAATGGGTATATGCCCCACCAAGGGGTGAAGAGGAAAGATGGTAGCTAGCATCCAGTAGTGACCAGGCAAACAGTGTGTGTACTATCATACAGTCTGGCTGTTGCCCAAAGGCCTGAGATCAAGATCTAGTTGGAGAGCAGTCACACCTTCCAGGGACAATGTCTGGTAATGATGAATGAATACAAACCTGGGGGAATCCCACAGTGGAGACCAAGGAGGATGCTGGGAACCTCCACAAGGGAGACCCACAGGAGGGTGGCATGGGACCCCACAGGGGAAGAAAACAACTCCTGGTGGGGGATTCCATTATTAGGAGGGTAGAACTGGGGGGAGGGAGGGAGAGGAGGTGAGGTGTCTGCCCAGCGCCATGGTTTGGAGGGACAGAGAGCGAATCCTCAGGATCGTGGGAGCAGCTGCACGGGGGAGGGAGCTGGATGTCATTGTCCACCTAGGGACAAATGACCTGGCTGGGAAAGGGATCAGAGCGGTGCAGGAGGAGTTTGTGGAGTTGGGGAGGGGCCTTAGACAAGAGGCATGCACGGTAACCTTCTCGGAGGTGCTGCCTGTCTATGGTATGGGTGAGGCTAGGGTACTCCACACCATGCGATTCAATCAGTGGTTGAAAAACTGGTGCAGAGCTCAGGGTTTCAGCTTCATTGGGGACTGGGACTTCACCTGGAGGGATACAGGCCTATACTGGCATGAAGGTCTGCATCTGTCCAGGAGGGGAACCAGGATACTAGATGATAGGTTTAAATGCTTCATTGGCAAGCATTTAAGCTAGCCAAGAGGAAGGCACTGAAAAGGAGCTGGGAAATCCTAGCCCCTCTAAAAATCAAGGTAGTTAGTGAGGTAAACACCAAGGTAGAGCAGTCGATAAGGAGAAGGGCAGGGGTAAATGGAGGAAAAGACAAAGGCAGTAAGGACAGGGATGGGGCAAAAAGGAAAAAGGCCATCAAAAAAGTAAGTAAAGTAAACTTTATTTTTTAAGCGCCTGTCAAATATCAAGGCACTGTACAACAACAAAAAAAAAAAATCAAACCATACAATCATATAAACATACATTAATGTTATTAAAAAGTTCAGAAAAAGTTTTAAAAAACAAATAGATCTCAAGCTCAGATTTAAAACTTGAGACAGTCAGGCACTCTCTTATCTGACGAGGTAAAGAATTCCACAGGGAAGGGGCAGCATAGGAAAACGCACGTGCCCCAGATGTTTTTAACCGAACCCTGGGAATCTCTAGCAATCCCTTGTCAGTGGATCAGAGTGAGCGGGATATGCAGTAGGTAGTAAGGAGATCTTGCAGATACTGGGGTCCCTGTTCATGTAGGGCTTTATAGGTCAGTAACTCGACCTTAAAGGTGATCCACCACTGAACTGGCAGCCAGTGCAGTTCATGCAGCACAGGTGTAATATGGCTAGTCCTGGATGTACCCATCAAAAGCCTGACCGCCGTGTTCTGCTCTAGCTGCAAGTGATGGATATCAACCCACAGAAGCCCTAGGTAAAGGGCATTGCAGTAACCAAGGCGGGTGGTTACGAAGGAGTGGACCAATGTAGGAAGGTCAGCCAGAGGAACCAGGTATTTCACCTGGGTGATATTCCTAAGATGATTAAAGGAAGATTTGACAATGGCAGACACCTGCGATTTCAGGGTCAAACCGTCATCAAAAATAAAAATGGAGGGTAATGAGTACCAGTGCCTGTAGACTAGGTAACAATCTCCCTGAACTGGTGGCCTTGATGGAAGAGGGATGCCTGGATATTGTGGCAGACACTGAAACATGGTACACAGAGAACCATGACTGGGATGTCAACATACCAGGGTACACAATCTACAGGAGGGACAGGGAGGATAGAAGAGGAGGAGGAGTAACTCTATGTAAGGGAAGGGATCAAAGCAATGGAACTAAAGGGTAAACAAGGAGGAGAGGAGGCACTGTGGGTCACCCTGGAAACTGAAACGGTACTATAATCTGCACAGGGGTTGTATACAGACCCCGTCTCAGGGGAGGAAATGGACAAGAAAATGATAGAAGGCATCCTTAGGATGGCAGAGAAAGGGGAGATATTGCTGATGGGGACCTGAACATACCAGATGTTAACTGGAGACTCCTTTGCTGCAGCCACATCCAAAACAGGGCATTCTCGATGCCCTTCAGGATGCTCGACGCTATATAGATAAAGGCAACAAGCCTTTGTGTGAAGCAAATAAACAAATAAAACAAAAGAAAACACTATGGTTCTCAAAAGAAGTTGGGAAGGTTAGGGAGAAAATATAGCGTTCAGGAAGTATAAGGAAACACAGAAGGAGCAGAACAGAGAACTGTACCAGTTAAAGCAGAAGGAAGCGGGGAAGGCAATCAGAATAGCAAAGGCCCAAACTGAGGAAAAGATAGCTGAGTCGGTTAAGAAGGGGGATAAAACCTTTTATAGGTACATTAGGGAGCAAAGAAAGACTAAGGCAGGGATACTGAGGCTGAATAAAGAGGAAGGTGGTTGGGCAGAGAGGGACAGTGAAAAAGCAGGGATACTGAATGAATACTTCTGCTCAGTAATCACAAAGGAAGAGGAGGGGAGGTACCTAATCCAGTCAATAGAAGCACTCTGGATAGGGGGGTTGATATCAGTCCTTTCACAGAAGAAAGGGTTCTGAAAAAACTCCTAAAACTGAATGAGGATAAAGCAATAGGTCCTGATGGGATTCGCCCCAGTATTCTAAAAGAACTAAGGGGAGAACTAGTAACACCATTGACTATCCTTTTTAACAAATCATGGGAGGATGGTGTGGTACCTGAGGACTGGAGGAGGGTGGATGCAATTCCTCTTCACAAAAGTGGGAGCAAGACAGAGGCAGGAAACTACAGTAATAGGGAAAAGGATGGAATCACTTCTGAAGGAAAGAACTGTTGAGTACCTAGAGGCCAGTGGGGCAAAGGACCCAAGGCAGCATGGATTCACAGCAGGAAGGTCATGTCAGATGAATCTAATCGATTTCTTTGACTGGGTGACCAAAGTAGTAGACCAGGAAGGAGCTGTGGACATGGCCTACCTAGACTTTACCAAGGCATTTGACACAGTCCTGCACAAAAGATTAACAAACAAATTAGCCAGCCTGGGAGTGGGTCCCAGGGTGGTAGCCTGGGTAAAACATTGGCCAGACAACAGAACACAGAGGGTAATAGTAAACAGAGTCCACAGTGAAGAAAGGGGGGGGGAGTTACTAGTGGGGTACTGCAGGGTTCAGTACTGGGGCCAGTTCTTTTTAATGTCTTTATAAGTGACATTGCAGAGGGACTGGGTATGTCTCTTTGCAGATGACACAAAGATCTGCAACAGGGTTGATACACAAGGTGGGGTGGAAAGGATGAGAAGGGACTTGGCAAGGCTGGAGGAATGGTCAACTGTATGGCAGCTGAGATTCAACACAAAAAAGTGCAAAGTAATGCACCTGGGAAACAAAAACCCAGGGAAAGAGTACACAATGGGGTGAGAGATACTGACAACAACAAAAATGGAAAGGGACGTGGGGTAGCTATATCAGATGACTTAAAGGTGGGCAAGCAATGTGAGAAGACAGTAAGGAGGGCTGGGGGGGATACTGGGATGCATACGGAGAGGCATCACCAGTAGAAAACAGGAAGTTGTTATCCCTCTGTACAGACAGTTGGTGAGACCACATCTGGAGTACTGCTTGCAGTTCTGGAGACACCATCTCCGCAAAGAAATAGACAGAGTGGAGGCTGTCCAGAGGAGGGCAACCAAAATGGTGCAGGGTCTGCACCAGAAGACATACAAAGAAAGACTAATGGAGCTTAATATGTATAGCCTCAAGGAAAGGAGGGAGAGGTGGGACATGATAGAAACTTTGAAGTACCTCGAGGGAATCAACAAAGTCCAAAAGGGTAGCATCTTTCAGAAAAAGAGATGTGCAAGAACAAGGGGCCACAATTTGAAGATAGAGGGGGAACGACGCAGGGACAATGTGAGGAAGCATTTTTTCATGGAGAGGGTTGTAGATGCTTGGAACAGCCTTCCTGAGGAGGTCATGGAGTCAAAAACAGTGGGAGAATTCAAGAATGCATGGGACAGACATAAGGCAATTCTAGTGGGTTTAGGAGGAAGTAGGCTGTTGGTTAACTAGGATCTGCAGCTTATCCAGTAGGTAGGGAAATGGGCAGACTAGGTGGGCCAAGTGGTCCTTATCCACCATCAGATTCTGTGGTTCTATGTTTCTAAGTTACAATAACAGTTAGCATAGTAGTAGTATTTATTTATTTGTGGCGCCCTTCCCCGGAGGCTCGGGTCCCCATGACATAAAATATGGCCCAGACTATAATCAGATATACAAATCAGTCATACTTAAAATACATAAACATAAAATAAATAACTTAGACACGTAATAGATAGCTGAAAAGGGTTACAGATGTTATGAATCCACCCCAAATGCATGCTGAAATTAGTAGTAGTAGTAGTAATGATTTTTATTAATTTCATTAATGAACATGGTTAAATCCCCATTGAGCGAGAAGGTCATTTACAAGGGACACCATACAATCATCCTGGTTACAAAAAGGAAGGAAGGAATCAATTTACTTTACAAATACAAATATAAATAACAATTTGATTAAGACATTTGAGGAATACACTGTATATAAACAGAAAGTACAATGCTACCTACTTATGTTTTTACATAACACAAATACATTACATTTCACAATTAATTTAGGACATTTAAAAGTGCAATACACAAAGCATAAAGAGTACAATACAGCCCATATATAAGACCACACAACACAAGTACAAATACAATTCAAGGACATAACCCTACTACATCTTGGAATCACAATACACCGATTTCTTACTCCTAAACTACATGAATAGCTCAACTACTATGTTACCTAACCTAAACCTTTAAGTATACAACAAGTTCTTAAACAAGCAGCTTGTGAGTAATACCATGTTTTAATATTTTTCCAAATAATTCTAATATTTTGAGGTCTGAGATAAGTGGGTAGTTTATTCCATACTTTTGGACCTAGGCCTGCAATACTAACACCTCCAGCCTTAGTTCTGTGATTTAGTACTTCAAATTCCAGGTACTGTGAGGATCTCAGTCCAGATTTTGTTTGTTTTATTCTCAACTCATCTGTCAGGTATTTTGCCAAATCATTATTAACCCTATTGTACATTATTTTACTTATATGTAGATTTCGTCTTAAGTCCAAATGTAACCAGTCTAATTCATGATAAAGTTTACAATGGTGTGTACGCCAATTTGCACCAAAATCATATTTTGCCAAATGATTATAAACAATGTCTATTTTTATGTTGGCGTGCTTGTGCAGCCAACATCTTGTGGTAGTGGAGATTTGGAGGTGCGGTCACTGTTGGGCGAATGCAGGGCACGCACCAGTAGGTGCGTTCCTCACTCCCCATTCAGCATGCATGCCGGCACCACACCATGCATACTAATGAGGTGATCACATCAAAGGAAAAGTCCACTGCAATGCGAGCAAAGCTTGTCACACACAGAGGACCTTCCTACGTGCTTCACCAACTACAAACATGGCGGCACGGTGGCCGCTAGACTGCTGACTTCGGGGGTGCCCAATCCCGGTCAGCTTACCCTGCCCTCATGTATGTAGCAAAGCAGAGGGAGCCAACTCCCCGTCAGCATAATGTGTCCCCTCCTTTTTTGCTTGCTGAGGGGTGCCCAATCCCCTCGGCTCATGCACCCCCATTTTCATTAGTTTGCCGACGGGGTGCCCAATCCCCATTGGCATCCGCGTGTCTCCCTTCCCACTTTTAATGTGGCCGGCTGAGGGAGCCCACTCCCATCGGCATGATGTCCTCTTCTGTGCTGAGAGGGTGCCCAATCCTCCTCAGCTAGTGTCCCCATTCCTTATGTGCCAACAGGGTGCCCAATCCCCGTCGGCTACTGTAACCCCCCCAAAAAAAACCTGTAAAAAAAAGAAAACCGTTCGCAATGTTTTTTTGTTTTTTTTTAACACCTGTAAATAGAAAACGGTCCCTCATAGTCTCCCTACCCACCACCCACACCCACCTACTGAGCACCCTACCTCCCCACACCCCCACCCCATACTTACCTCTGGAGCTCGGCACAACGATCTTCAGTGGACTGGGAACACATGTGCACTCTTCAAAGCCGACCGCAAACTGAGGAAATGCTGGTAAGCTGTATAATGGAATAAATAGGATTTTTTCAACTCTGATACATATCTCAGCCATTTTTTGGAATTTTTGCACCAAATTTTCAACATGGGGTTTTTGGGACCCTCCTCATGAATTCTGGCATTGTTATGACGTTAATTGGTCCTGAAAGGTGATTTTGCAGTCACTGCATGGAATCACCTTTCAGGACTGATTAACACAAGGACAGTGGCAGTGTTCATGAGGTGGGCTCTCAAAAACCTATGTTACCAAATTAATAAAACATCAAAAAATATTCAGTGCGTTGCGCGGTTGCTTTCATACGCTCGTAACTTTGTGGTCGCAATATTTTCATTCCAGATTTTCCACATTGTCATTTTTCTACACCTCCTTGTGAACAGTAAAGCTGTCATTTTTCACATCCTGGTCGAAATGTTTTTGCACACTTCCAGTGCACAATAGTGGGGTCGCTGTAGGAAATCAGTGTTTGGGGCAGATTACAAAAATGACAGTGACACTGTTCATGAGCAGAGGTCCTAAAATGTCTGTGTTGACAATTTAGTGATGATACTCCATAAAATGACTATGTTTTGAGCGTGCTTTGAGCAGTTGCTACTCACGCTCATAACTTCGCGAATTCACAATATTTTCATGCCAGATTTTCAACATTGTCATTTTTCTATACCTCCTTGTGAACAGTGAAGCTGTCATTTTTCACATCCTTTCCAAAATGTGTTTCCACACTTCCGGTGCACAATAGCACAGTCGCTGTGGGAAATCAGTGTTTGGGGCAGATTACAAAATTGACAGTGACACTGTTCATGAGCAGAGATGATGATACTCCATAAAATGACTGTGCTACGAACGTGCATTGCACAGTTTGCATGCACGCTAGTACCGTTGTGCATTTCTAATATTTTCACTCTGGATTTTCACCATTGGCATTTTTTCACACCTCTTGATGAACAGTACAGCTGTCATTTTACATATCCTGCCTGAAATGTGTTTTCGCACATCCGGCACAGAATAGCGTGGTCGCTGTGCAAAATCACTTTTTTGGGCAGTTTGAGGAAATGACAGTGACACTGTACATGAGCAGAGGTGCTAAAATGCCTATGTTGAAAATTTGGTGCCAAAAGTCCGTAAAATGACTGTGTTACAAGCAAGCGTTATGCATTTCCCACACACCCTTGTAACTTCGCAAATTTGCAATATATACATGCCACATTTTCACCACTGCCATGTTTTTACACCTCCTTATGACCAGTACAGCTATCATTTTTCACATCCTGCCCAAAATGTGTTTCCGCACTGCACTACCAAAGCCAATGCCAGAGCGACAACATTCGGCATTGACAAATGCTTGTTTTTTAATCTGTTGATGAAGCACCACTGTAAATTACATCCGCATAGCCTATTATTGGAATAATCATGGTATTAATCACATGCTGCTTGGTCTATTTAGTAAGTTCATTCTTTATTTTATATAACATTCTGAGCTGTTGTCCTATTTTCTTTAACATTTTGTCTATGTCCATCTGCAATAGCGATCCGTCCAAAGGCCCATGTATTTGTACTCTATAACTTGTTGTAATTAAGTTCCGTCATGAGCAGTTATTTCAAGTGTAGTATCTATAGATAAGTCTCTGTATCTTTGTCGGAATAGCATATGTTTAGTTTTGCCAGTATTTAAAACTAGCTTGTTTCTTAAAAAATAATTTTGTATTTTATTAAATGCTTCTTGTAATCCTAATTGAATATATTGCATTTTTTCCCCAGATAAATATATAATAGTATTGTTGGCATAAAGATGGTATTTTAAGCCTGCCTGATTTAATCCTATATAGTTTGTATATAAATTAAAAAGAAGAGGTCTTAATACTGACCCTCGTGGAACCCCTTGTCTAATTTCTCCTATATCCGAGCAATACCCATCTAGGCTCACTTTTTGTTTCCTGTCTTTTAAATAACTGTGAAACCATGCAACAACCTCTTCTGAGAAGGCAAAACATTGTTGTTTTTGTAACATTATATTATGATTTACAGAATCGAAGGCCTTCGAAATATCTATTAATATGGCTCCAGTTTGTATTCCATTATCCATAGCAGTTAGTATGTCTCCAGTTACTTTAAGTAATGCTGTTTGGGTGCTAAATTTCTCTCTAAAGCCAGATTGGTTAGGGCTCAAAATGTCATTAGTCTTCAAAAATGTCTTAATTTAGTATGCCACCATTTTTTCATAAATTTTTGCAACTACTGATATTAACGATATTGGTCTATAATTTGTGATTTCCCTTTTTACCCCAGATTTAAAAATAGGTATCACTTTTGTTATTTTCCATGCAATTGGAAAATCCCCTCTACTCAAAGTTAAATTGAATAGCGCTGTTAATGGATATGCAATAATTGGTGCTGCATATTTCAACAGTTTATTGTTTAAATTATCTGGGCCTATTGCTTTCCTAACATTAATTCTAGTAATTGTGTCATTACATCCGTAGGATCTAACATATTAAATTGAAACATCTGATCTCTAATCCTTTTTAAAGGCCTCCACCGAGCCCCAAGCACTGGGCAGGGAGTTCCAAAGGCCCGGGCCCACCACTTCAGATGTCTAGTCTCCTGAGGTCTTCGCCTCAACCTCAGCATCACCAGGAGGCCCTCCTCAGAAGAGCAGAGTGGGTGAGAGGGCAAGTAAGGATGCAGGAGCTCAGCCAGGTAGGTCCGTGTAGGGCCTTATAGGTCAGAAGACCTAATTTAAAAGAGTTAGAGTAGGGCTTGGAAAGTCCTGGCTTCGAACTGTGTAAAGGGTCTACCAAGGTGACACCATTCAGGAGTTACTTACAAACATGTCACTCTTGGACAAGAAATACACCTACAAAGAAAACCTCTTAGCATATCTAAATGATATGTTCATATGTAGACGTGGTACCTAATGTGATTTTGCTTGTGTTAAACATATTTAGTAAAACTGTGTTAAATATATTTGGTAAAATTGCCTATAACCCCTACTTAATAGCTGATAACAGTCCATGTATTATTTATGTGAAACATAAGACTACATTATTTAATATACTCCATCTAATTCTGTAAATTCAGAAACCCACGTGTGGCTGAAAACATCCCACGTGACCCAGCCCACCTCAAGGGCAAAATATTAATAAAATAACAAATAAATATATGTTAAAATATTGTACATTGCCTAAAGGTGTTGACCTGAAGGGCACAGTTAAAGTGTTTAAGTATCACTGACATGAGAGTATGTAAGCAATAATAGCCAACAGGGTGGGCGGTGTGGGTTATACGGACCAGCCCAGGGGGCATAATGAGGGCCTGGCCGCTGTAGGGGGCCTTATAGCCCTGGAAGGTCTGGTATAGCCAATACCGCCACCCTGGAGGGTATTATTCGCTAGAAAATGGGCACTGTAAAAAATTAGTTTAATTTAAAAAGTTAAACAAAAATACATTTAAAATAACTTTTGAAATAAAATAGTTCCTCCACCTGTAGCCTCCATACTTATGACTGGAGTTGGTTGTCATGGTTATCCTCTCTCACACAGAGGTACACATACAGGAGAAAGTTGACTGGTCCCCACCCCCAACCCAGCACACTTAAGACATACAGACTGTAATCTTTTTTTTATACTGATACTGGTGTTTTCGTCCCCCCCCCACACACACAGGTGGCTGTGCATTCATTGCCAACAACCAAAGAAATTACGACGACAAGACAGAGAAAGTGAAGCCGATATGTTTTTTGCTTTTCATTTTCTTTACGAGCAGGGAAAGCAGCAAGAGAAAGGCGGTAATAGTGCGAGGCAAGGGCTATGAGAAACGGCCGAGAAGCAAGAAAGAGAGAGACAGTGTGAGCATGGTTTACAGAGTAAAATAGAAGCACCTGTTCCTCTGAGCGCTATCACAGTATTCCCCGCTTCACCCTCGCAGATGCTGTAAGAATGAAAAAAATGTGGGTTTATTGCTCTAAGGTGACTTCTTTTTTTTTAAATTAAAAAGCAACTCATTTTGTGCCTGTTATTCTGTATTGTGCTCCTACAGCGTCTGCGAAGGTGAATCTGGGAATACTGTGACAGCGCTCAGAGGAACAGGCGCTTCTATTTTACTGTTGTGGCACTTGTGTGTGTTTTTAAAGGAAATTTTAACTGGTTTTTAGTTCAAAACTTGTTTGGGGTTCCACGAGAGGCAGCGGACAGCGAGCGGGCAGGCAGCTGGAAGAGGGGGCACCGCACAACAGCGGGGTTGGCTGTTGGAGAATTGTACTGTCAGCAACCACGGCAGCGGGGCTGCGTCTTTTGTAAAGGGAGAACAGCTTGAGGGCAACGAGTAAAAAAAAAAAAGTAAAACCATTTACGGTAGTCGAGATTCTTCAGTGGGGAGATTTAGCTTTACAACTGTGTCACAGGATGCTGACTGCGAGTGAGAGGACATTCACTTCAGCATACATGCAGTCTTCTCTCTCTCACTCAACATTTTGTTGAGCTGTTTTTGTTTTTTGCTTTGGGCTCTGGTTCCGGACATACTATGAGCAGCACGGCTTGGCGGTTCTTTTTTACATGCTTCTCTGGCAGGATAACTGCAGAAGACATGCAGTCATTGAAAAGGACATTTCCCTCCCTACGATTTCTGTTCTTTCTGGGGTGGTGCGGCACAAGTGCCAAAGACAGAAACGACTGTACAAACTTCGAGCAGAAAACTCGGCCAGGCAGGGACAGAGAGGCCTCTCTCAAAATACAGGACGCTACTAACTTAATATAGAAAAACGGCTTTCACACTGGTATTCGTGAAGGGCAGAAGACAAGGTCACTCTGCAACCATGCGTTTTTTATTATTCATAATTCGGGGGCGGGCGCTGGCCGTCACTCAGTATGTTGCTCCTTAAGCGACCAATAAAATGGCGGCTTATTTAAACATCAACATTCTCAGGCCCACTGACATTGGTAAAAAAGGCTGACAGGCACAGGGACTAGTTATTTACTGGTCTCTGCTGCCTGATACCTGCCCAGGTAGATGATGCTCTCTACCAATCAAAGAGCAGGGTTTCCACAACCCGTTTTCTTACATAGGATAAAATGGACTTTCTTTAGAAATCTGGCCAGTGTACAGCAGGACCAAGTCTAACTTTCCCTGAAAGGAGATGAGATCCATTCACCATAGGTAGTTTCTTGAAGGAGCTCTATGGGGAATACGTGAGAGTGAAAGCATTCCAGAACACTGTCTGGGCATCAGCAGTCAAGGTGCAAGTCCCAAATGCTGCTAGAGTAGCTCTGTCAATGGCTACACCACTGACAATAAGGAACTGCAGAAATGATTCTATGAGTTGGAAGAGTGACTGTGGAACTTGCAGCTGGCTAAGGCTCTTTCTCACAGACCTAGCTGGTTGCCAGCAACTGGGGAGAATTCTGCCAGAATTCCTATTCCCTACCCATCAGAAGGCCCTCACTTAAGGGACCTCACAAAACAGAGTTTTTTTTAACCTCAGTGTGGTGAAGATGGACATTATGCCAATGGTGCAACACCCCTGAAGATTTGGGAAAGGTCAATGGGAAAATTTAGCAGTTGCTGTACAACCAGAGAAACTTCCCTGGGGCCCAGTGAGGGAGTAAACAGGTGCCCTTCTAACTACTAGCTCAGTGAAACAGACTATATCTACTGTTCCGTCTGAAACCACATTGCCAAAAGGATGAAACGGACCCTTTGCTGAGGTTTCAGGGGAGTTGAGTACTCACCTATTTTGGACCGTGGCTTGCAGGTCATCATCATTTTCAAGGGATGGTACAATAAACACTTGAAACACTTGCTGTTGCAACCACGGGATGAACTCACTGTATGGGGGTTGAGAAAGTAGAGTTATTTATAAAGTGGTTATGTAGCAATTTGGAATTCCCCAGAAAGGTGGTGGGTATTTATAAGACCATCAATACGTTGGCCCTAATTTCTTCTGGGCCACGTTGATCATCATCATAAATGGAACCAATGTCAGCTTGCTTAGGAGGCTGGTATAGTGCTGCAAAAGAATGGAGAGCTTCATATACCTGGAGAGAGAGAGAAAAGCAACAGAGAGAGCGAGAGAGAGAGAGCGAGATTAACTATTTGGATCTAGTAATAATCAAAAATGGAGGGGGGGTGTTACAGCTCTTTATTATAAGCCAACAGATGGACTCTTGAGGGCTGACAACTTTCATTGCTGCCACTCCATAAAGGGATTACCTAAAGGTCAATACATCAATTTAAAATATAATTGCAAACAAGGAAAAAAAAATATGATGGGCAGATGAGCTGTATGCTAGATTAATAGAGAGAGGGTACAGTGGTAATATTATTCAGCAAGTGAGAATGGATGAGGATAATAGAGACAGGAAAGATGTTCTTAAAGGAAAACTCCATGTTAAAATCAGAAAAAGATATGTAGTAGTCTTTTTTTCTGTGTTCTAACCAGTTCCAAGTGTTTTCTTTTCCTCTGGCTGTGAGAGATGTTTTTTCTAACTTTCCCTAACTGTTTTATTGCCCTTGGAGGATGCCATTCTGATTTCTTTTATGGCCTGTAGTCTTCCCAGAGTGCCTTTGGTGTGATGTCTAATTGCCCCCAGGCAGTGTCTTGTTGCAGGGTCTGTCACAGCTCAGCCACAGAGAAAATACTTCTTCCAGAGAAGACACACTGCTAGATTTTGGGTGAATGTAATCATTATTATTCTTTATATCAGTACCTTGTCCTGCTATGTTCTGCTCTGTGTGTGTGTGTGTGTGTGTGTGTGTGTGTGTGTGTGTGTGTGTGTTTGGATCATGTCACTGTTTACTCTGTTTCTCTCAGTCACTTTTAGTTTTTGCACCAGTACTAAGTAGCAAAAATTGAACATCACCTTATAGGTTGTAACATAGCAGGACAAGGTATTAATATCAAAAAATAATAATGATTACACTCACCCAAAATCTAGCAGTGTGACTTCTCTGAAAAAGTATTATATTTTAACCAACTGAGCTGTGACATACCCTATACTAAATCTAAGGCATGGCTACATCAGTGTCACATGAGACAGGGTGCATCGTAGGAGAAAGGAAGCCAATAAATCTATTTGTGATGGAGATTCCCAGGGGTCGTAAAACTACCATACAGCTAGCAGGCTAATTTAGAAAAAACTCCTAATAGCAGACAGAGGGAAGGACACACTAAGGCTTAACATACATATCAAAACACTCTACATAACATATGTTTTTGCACATTCTGGGTAGACTTCTCCTTTAAATTAAAAGGGGAATGGAGAAGGGAAGCAAATTGTGATCAATGACCTTACTGCTAGAGCTGCACATCTCCAAGAAATCATTGAAATGAAGTGGCTAATCATCAGGGCAGACCCAGTTTTAAAACCCTTGGTTACTCAGACCCCAAGAATGGTGTACAGATATGGAAGTTATAATCCACTCTGTGTAACCTATGAAAACATGCATACAACCTATCTGGCTACCCCTAGTGGGTAGTCACCCTTGTGGGAGGCATAAATGCTGCTAGGTGGGAGAGAATGTGAAAACCTGCAGGAATCCCTGTACTGGCAAGCAAATGGTGATAAAGGATCTTATTACCTGTACAACCTGACTTGAGATGGAGGTTGAGAGAGTGGTGGCATGAGGACTGGAGAGAGTAGTGCTGCTCTTATATTGATAAGCAATTTATATTACTACAATCAGTATGCCATCATTGCCACACTAAATTATATTCTCGTTTGTGAGGAATTTTACTGTGTGCTGCCTTGAGTCAAGCTCTTTTTTTTTGCAGATGCATTTGCAGGACTATATGCCAGGGGTGTTTTGGAAGACACAGAGCATAGGTTAAACCAAAGACAAGTCAAAGATGAACCAGAGGGATGGTCTCTCTCCAGTGAGGAGAGGAAAGAGAATGAGAAAGGTTTGAAGAGAGTGGAGAGAGCAGATGGAGTGATGAGAAGATGGGGAACTGTGGAGAGGTTCCTCTGAATCAGATGATAGACCTACCTCATTCTAACCAAGACAGAGACAGTCCACCAGGTTCTGTTCATAGTATGTATTTCCACTTAAGTAGTTTAGACCTTGTGTCCCTTCCACAGCTCAACCAATTAGATCTGTGGAGGGTGTAGAGGACTGATCCCAGCCTGAGACACATCATCTCTGTGCTGGAAAAAGGAAAGGATGAGTCATATGTCAGGTCTGTTTAAAGGAAAGTGTTTTTGCTGTTGTGAGAGAGGTGTAAGCTGTCATTAGAACACAAACGTGTCAAGTTGGTCAAGGAACACTCCTTCCCCAAGGAAGCAATTGATGTTGCCAATCAGATTTAGAGAAACCACCATACAAGCCTTGCGTGACAACATGCAACATCCTGACTATGACAAAAAATTTGACTTGGTGAGAGCCTGATTTTACTGACTGTACATGGTATGAGAGGTGGAACACACTGCAAAGGATGTGTAGATGCATCAAAACAAATACCTTACACAAAATCACCAGCAGTGGACCCATGTACTTGGTGTGCATGAACTTCTTATCTTCAGTGCCTGCCAGTACAAACATTGCAAACATCCAAGTGGTAACTAGGATCAGCAGGCTACCATGGTGGCAAAAGTTCCCTGGATGAAGTTCTTTGTGCATTTTGGACTGCCTCACTGATTGCACTTTGATTAAAGGTGAGACGCTGAATGTATCTCATCAACGAGCTGTTGCAGCTGGCAGAGAAGTAGTCATGTACAGCTCTACACCACCCACCAGGGAAAGCCTCAACCTGAAAGAATTAATAGAATCCTCCTGAACATGTTGACACTTTAGGTCTAGCTCTAAAGGTCCAGCTGGAGCCACCATATCAGTTTTCGTGCACACATACAACTGCACAAAAAATGAGTCTATAAGATATTCCCCTTACTGCCTAATATTGGGAAGGGAAGGCCAGTTGCCAGTAGATTTGTCCTTTGGAATTCCTGCAGATGGTGCCATGCTAGAGACCAATTCACATTACACTAACTATTTGATGGAGCCACAGAAGCAGGCATACTGTATATGGGGTAATATAATTAGCTTAGGGGCCCTGCACTGGAAGAACTGAAACAGAGTAGATAAAAAAAACACCTAACCTACACAGAAAAGGTATTTTAGTGGCAGTGAGGGTGGATAGGTAGAGGTAAGTGTTATTCAGTGATGGGTTTCAGTGGTTGCTTACCATGTGGTGGAGGGTAGCAAGCACCAAACAAAGGCCCAGCAGGAGGTGTGTTACAAAGATGCTGAGAGTCAAGAGGTAAGGGTGTACTTCTGAGCAGCAAGGCAACAGAAATTATCAAAGGAGCATTCATGTGGTGTATGTCATAACACACATTTACGTACAGCAAGTTTGAGTGCCTAGATTTTTGAGAAGAGGGTCTTAAAAGGAAAAGGTGCTAAGGTAGGAAACTCTACAGGTTTTAAGATTTTACCAGGTTTGCAGTCCACATGCAACATGCACACACAAGTAGGAGTCTCTAGAGGGCAACTGGTTAGATGCAGGTGATGCTGTGTGATCATCTTGCAGAGGGTGCTCTGGGAGGTTGGGGTATGCCCATTGTGGAATTAGCTTCCCTCAGGACTGAAGTGCAGCACCTGAGTAGCATCTCAGTACAGTGTCCATTGGAAGAAGCAGTCCCACTACCTCAGTGGGTAACAGGTTTCCACTCTGGAGATGGACTGCAGTGGGGATGGCAGGAGAGGAGAGGGGAGGAGTGGAACTAGCATGGGGGTTCCCTGGGGGTTATAACTCAGATCAAATTTACCATACTGGTGGAATTGGTTTAGAATGACTGTCCTGGCAAGGATACAGAAGTCAGTACTGCAGTGGGAATGGGCTCGTACAATAGGAATATGTAAGATGGAGAAGTTCAGGTAAAGCCAAGAGTAACAGGAAGCACTTCCTAGTTACACAGGACACAATAGTTAGAAGAATAGCGAGTCTGTTGTGCAACTTACTGTAGATCTGGAAGTGGTATCTGTTCTGTAACTCCTAGCAGTGACCACAGAAAAGGTAATCCACAGCTGATTTATTTTCAGAAATATGTATATTAGGGGACATTCCTTCGATACCTGTTCTTTCCCATAAATATCATATAGCCATGATCTCTGCTTCTATCAAAAAACTGGTATTAAAGCACTGGAAAGATAACTTAGATATTTCCTATACAGAGTGGTAACAGGAACTCCTGCCTAACCTGCGAACAGAAAAATCCATTGCTAGTTTGCATAATAGGGACAAAAAATTCAATAGACTCTGGGGCTCATTACAATCTCTATATTCCTTATAATTTATTTTCCATGCTATACCCTTTATGTATGTCCAGATCTCCTAGTACTCTGTGCGGGTTGTTTGGAGGGGGGGGTTTGGGTAGTGGATGGGAGAGGGTGGAGGGTTGGGAGAGGATAGTTCATGTACTGTTATATTTGTAATAATAATTCATCTGTTTATCTTGAATATGATCTATTCTCTGTAACTGGAAAATCTAATAAACTTTAAATTGGGGAAAAAAAAAAAAAGAAAAGGTAATCCACAAGATGGAGAGGCTGACCAGAGCAGTGGGTTGAAAGCCAGAAAGCCAGGTATTGTGATACACTGAGGTACCAATAATCTGACAAATAGCAGTATAGAAGAGGTCAAAGGTGGATGCAGCCTTCAGGCCAGTGGAATGGCGAGCTGAGGTAGGGAATCTTCTCTGCCCACCATACTGGTGACCTAGGTTCAGAAACCGATTAGGGTTGGTTGTATGTGAGCTGTTGGAGGGGAGATTAAGCATCCAACAACCCCTCTTCTCCTTCGGGGAGAGGGGGCAGCATGTACCACTGCTTGAATACCACCTAGCAAGAGCCAGGTGGTGCGGCAGCAGTTGCCTACCTGGTTGGCTGGGTGCTGAGACATACTACATCTTCACGCAGTGCATGTGTGCCATGGCATGCATGCAGATCTGGGAGGAGAAGCTGTGGAAAAACATCTCCAATGGTGGATGAAGGTGATGCATCCCACAGGCTATGCACTACCTACCGAGGCACTCGCCCATCCATGGCAGTTCAAGAAGTTGGAGGTAAGATCACGCAGGGTGGGTAGTGGGGCTGAGAGATACAACTGGAAGGGGGGCCACTGGAGTATCAGGTGTCAAAAGGATAAACAGAGGATGGAAGGAAAAAAAGTTGGATGCCAAAAATTAGGTAGTAAGCTGAAGACAGTTGTAGATATAATAGCATCATAAAGGTGTGCTGGTGCCACATGCTGGAAAGTGCAGAAATGATAAAATACTGAGAATTAAAACTGTGGCTAAAGGATTAGTGTGAAGAGGAGAGGTTCTACCATTTAGTGGAATGGGCTCTTCTAGGATGGTAGCTGGTTTTTCACAAAGATGGCTTAAATCCAAGCAGAGGGATAACATGTGCTAGGTCAGAAACTAGATGTTAAAATTGGCAAGGGTTTTAAACTAGGCAAGGGTAAAGCAGTGCAACAGTTCCAGAGGGTGCATGGATACACAAAGAGAGTCAGGATGACCCTTTCCTAGGCTGCAAGGTACAGAGAACTGGGGAGAGACAGCTGTGGTAAATGTAGAAGAAATGGGTGTTCAGCAGCGACCAAGAACAGGAAGACCAGAGTGGAGGTAAAGAACAGATAGAGAGTTATTCAGTATATATAGGTATCCCGTGATTTGGGCAAGTGAAAAACAGCAAGCCCCAAAACAGCGACTGCTTTTGGGTGAAGTCAAAAATGGTGACAAAGATTTTCCCCACACATCCAAAACTAGCATGCTCTAACCTTTGCGTTGCTCGCAAAATAGAATTCTCATTTCTACTGAGGGGTGCTACTGGTTTGTGGCATGTAACAGACAAACAGAATCCAGTGCACAGCCCTCCCCCCAAACATGGCACATATTAGAAATTAAACATTTTAACTGCCTGAATTTGCTTTTCTTACTTTAAACTCTGTGAAAAAGGGGTCAGTGGATTCAACAAAGTCCAAGAGGGTAGCATCTTTCAGAAAAAGAGATGTGCATGAACAAGGGGACACAATTTGAAGATGGGGGGGGGTGGCTCAGGGGCAATGTGAGGAAGTCTTTTTTCACAGAGAGGGTGGTGGACGCATGGAACAGCCTTCCTGAGGAGGTTGTGGGGTCTAAAACTGTGGGAGAATTCAAGAATACATGGCACAGACATAAGGCAATTTTTGTGGGGGGGCAGGAAGAAATAGGCTGTTGGTTAAATAGGATCTGCAGCTTATCCACTAGGTAGGGAAATGGGCAGACTAGATGGGCCAAGAGGTCCTTATCTGCCATCAGATTCTATTTTTCTATGTTTCTATGTTATCAGATTGGAATTCCAATGTGAGCAAGCCAAACCACCAAATTGTCAAGATGGGACCCACGGTTTGGTCCCTACACTAGCTTCCCAGCTCTGAAATGCCTGCAGTGGCTACTCTTAAATATAGAGCGCATTGCCTAATGGGCGTCTTTGTGTTTAGAGTTTTGGGAGCTGTGGTACTTCTTTTAGCATGCTCCCTTTGACCACCTGCGAAATTTCCTGGTTGGAAGCATGTTATTAAAAGGAGCCAATTAGGCAATGCACTCTGTATTTAAGAGTAGCCACTGCAGGCATTTCAGAGCTGGGAAGCTAGTGTAGGCACCAAACTGTGGGTCTCACCTTGATGATTTGGTGGTTTGGGTTGCTCACATTGGAATTCCAATCTGATAACTAAGAGGACCCCTTTCTGATGGAGTGTAAAGTAAGAAAAGCCAATTCAAGCAGTTAAAATGCTTAATTTCTAATATGTGCCATGTTGGGGGGGGTGTGCACTGGATTTTGTTTGACAAAGATTTACCCCCTCCCTGAGGTGCCACAACCTCGGAGTTGGTTAATTTAGTCAGGGGAGTACAGGGGCAAAGCCAGTGGAGCCCCCTGCAAAACCAATTGTTGCTGTATTTGTACTCATCCAAAAGCCATCGCTGATTTTGGGCTTGCTGTTTTTCACTTGCTCAAATCACATGGAGCCATATATGTGAATGTAAGGAGTTGGGAAGGTAAGGGCCTATACAGTGGTGATGGCCTGCATCCATCTGGAAGGGGAACTGCAGTCCTCAGTGGATGGTTTCAATGTTACTTCAATTATACTAGCTGAGGGGGTAATGGAAGGAATTGAAGAGGCAAAAACTGCCACCCTCCACAGACTGAAGTAGAGTAAGGGGAACCTGAGGGGAGAGGAATCCTCCAGGGTGCAAATTAATAAAGGAAGCAGTGTGGTAGAGACAAAGGGGGAATGGCGAGCATTAAAAAGAGAGTGGGGAATGGGGGGAGGGCAAAAAGGAAAAAAGGGGTGCAACAAGCAGAGTGGAAACAAAATCTGGAAGGCCATGTGTGTGAACGCTAGAAGTCTTAAGAAATAAGATTCCAGACATAGAAGCCATCATGGCATAGGCCATCCTAGATACTGTGACCATTACTGAGTCATAGTTCACTGAAAACCATCACTGGGACATGGCCATACCAGGCTATACTCTGTTCAGGAAGGACCAGGTGGGAAGGAAAGGAAAGGACTGTGGTGCTTTATGTGAGGGAAAGCATAAAAGTGATGGAGATGCAGGGAATACAGGGGGAGGCAGAGGTACTGTGGGTCACCCTGGAGATGAGGAATGGAGCTACTATTTGCACTGGAGTGATCTACAGACCATCAGCACAGGTGCAGGAATCAGAGAAGGTACTAGTGGAAACCACTAGCAAGATGGCAGAAAAGGGGGAGGTACTGGTGGTGGGGGACTTCAACCTGTCACATGTAGATTGGAGCCTCCCAGCACTGGTTTCAGCTAGAATCAGGGACATCCAAGAATCTGTAGGGGAAATTTCTCAGGAAAATAGTCAGTGAACCCACTCATGATGGGACAATACTGGAGTTGGTATTCACTAACAAGGACAGTGCTGCAGATGTCAAGGTGGGAGGTCACCTGGAGACCAGTGAGCACTGTGTGTTGTGGTTCAATATAAAGACAGCTGCAGAACTGAATCACACAAAGGTGAGGGTCCTGAACTTCAGGAGGGCAGATTTTAAAAAGATGGGTGAATGCCTCAGGGATGACCTAGTGGGGTGGAGGAACAGTGGGCAAAGCTGAAAGAGAGCATAGTAAAGGCAGCAAACCTCTGCATCAAACAAGTAAGCAAAAGCAAGAGGAAAATGAGACCACTATAGTTCTCGAAAGTGGTGTTTGAAAAGGTAAAGGCTAAAAGTGTAGCATTCAGAAAGTATAAGGACACACAGAGGGAGCAGGATAGGGAGGTGTAACAGAGGAAACAGAGGGAAGCAGGGAAAGCAGTAAGAGAGCAAAGGTGCAAACTGAAGAGAGAATAGTTCAGAAGATAATGAAAGGGGACAAGACGGGGGTGCTAATGAGCAGCTAAGCAGTAGGACGTGATCTCCTTGAGCTCCGCAACCCAGAGACTAAAATAAGTTAAAATTTTGCCTTTTTGAACCGGATCACTTAATCTAGCAACACTGCAGGTTTACACTATACAGCTATGGATGAATACCTGGTGAATGTGCCCAGCAAACCCACTAGAAATGCAGGAATAAATCTGAAGAAACAGCCAGCTGGGCCCTTCTCTGAAGCGTCAGGCCCTATATCCTTCTCGGCAGCAGAACTGGCGGTCTTGGGATGAGAAGTGACTTGCTGCTCTTAATCCCCACTTGGAGAAGATGGAAAGCAAAATTGAAGCTAAACTTCAGAAGACTGCTGAGCGGACAGCGGCCCATGGAGAAAGATTGGCGGAGGTGGAAGAGCTCACATCGAGGGTAGAAGACACCCTACACCCGCTACCAGATAAAGTAGCCATGCTGCAGAGAGAGCTGGAAGACCTCAGGGAAGCCCTCGACTATTAAGAAAATTATCACCGCCACATATATCTGCACCTGTGAGGTCTCCCTGAGGGTCAGGAAGGCACAGATGTTCTGAAGTTCTGTGTGGAGCAGCTGCCTAAAATTTTGAAATTGCAGCCGAAAGAGGGTAAGCACAAGATTGAGCGTGTGCATCGCACTGTAATGCCGAAGCCAGGACCAGGCAAACCTCCTCGAAGCATTATTATCCGCTACCACAACTTCCAAGATCGGGAAGAAGTCATTAAAGCCTTCCGAAATAACCAGTCTATTGAGATTAATGGTGTTAGAGTCCATATTTCACAGGACTACTTGACCAGATTCCTTAAGAAATGCCGAGTTTTCAATGCTGTGATGGCCAGCTGAGGGAAATGCATATTGAGAACTTTATGGTTTACCTGGCCATCCTGAAAATTAGACATGAAGTAGCTACATTCTCCTTTTGGGATGTGGACAAGGCCAATGTTTTCATTAACGACCTCAAAAAGAAGGTGGGCTGAAGCTGGTGTCGGGGACAGTACTTTACACCAATAGTTTCCCCGGTGATCGCGAACAGTTAATTGTGGTTGTTACCTGTTCTAAGGAGCCTTGTGGAGTTGGTTGAACTGGCCCCGTTATGTTTAAAGTGTGCCCTCCTGAGCCTGCAGTTGGAAAAGTGGTTGGGATGTGACTTGCCTACAATGCCTGCATGCGGTGGGAATGGTCGTTTATGGTGATCGAACTAGCAGCTGAAGAGAGACTGTTTCAAGATAGGCCGGGAGGGGTGATCGGCGGTTAGGGCCTGGCACGTTTACTATTGCCACCGCGCGGCCTGCTCTGCTGACCTCCGCCTGGGCCAGATATTTGGGGCACTCATATAACTTTGCTGATGAGATTGCTCGGGGGGGGGGGTAATATTTTATATCCCCGTGGTGGCCTCTCCATACATGTGGGAGCAGGGGAGAATTGAGGGGACGTTGAGGAGACGGCTCACTTTGATGCGCTCCTTCACTGTACTCCACGAGGGGTTTAGATATTAAATGGGGTAATTTTCCATTGCTGTAGTATGGATTCAGGTTCTTTTTCAAGGCTTTAGAGGGTTGGTCTCTGGGGTGGGGGTGAGAGGGATGGCTGTTCATGTGGCAGATGGAGGGTACATAGCCATGCAGAAAGATGGCAGCAAGATAAAGTGAATGGGGGAAGGGGTGAAGAAAGAGACACTCTGGGATAAGATATTAATTGTAAAAGTTACATATGTAACTGATGATAGAGGGGGATGAGGTAGGGGGAGGAGGTGGGAGGACTTGCATGGGGGTACTATAGGATTATACTGGTGGGTAAATTATATGTTACAGTGTTCTTTGTTTGCTGTTGTTCAACTGTTTTCTTGTGTTGGTTTTTTTAAGAGGTTCATCAAGCTATATATATTGCAAATGCTGCCATGGGCAGGTATGCTGGGTCTGGTAATGATGCTCTGGAGGGAAGGAGACAAACTGCAGATAAAATGGTGGTACATAATGATTTAATCATGCAGTCCTTGAATGTGCGGGGTTTCTCTTCCCCAGTTAAGAGGACTGCTATTTTGACGGCCCTACGGAGGACGCATATGCAAGTAACCTTATTGCAAGAAACTCATTTGACGTCAATGGAACATGGAAAGCTTAAACGGGGATGGGTGGGAGCATGCTATTCCTCTTCATTTAATTCTCATAAACGGGGGGTGGCGATCCTGATACACAAAAACCTACCCTTACAGGTCACAAAAGTGACTGCAGACCCTAAAGAAGGTAGATATGTGTTTGTATTTGGGACTTTATATGGTGTACAAGTTACATTTGGGAGTATCTATGCACCAACAAACCTAGATCCGGAGTTCTTTAGTAAAATCTTGGATATCTTGGTGAAAGAACAATTTGAGAACCTCATTATGGGAGGGGCTTTTAACTGCACACCAGACGCAGTCTTGGGTCATTCATTGTTTAGAGAGCGGTGGGACCCATGCATCAGAAAATGGAGAGAGGGGACTGCAGAGCTGAATATGGTTGATGTGTGGAGGACGGTGAACCCCCAAGAAAGGAGTTTACTTTCTACTCCAACCCCCACAAGACACGGTCCAGAATAGACCATGTATATGTTGCCCTGAGTTGGTATGAAAGGCTGGGAAGGGTGGAGCATGGACCTATACAGCTTTCAGACCATGCAGTGGTAACAGCACCTTTTAAGTTGCCGAAGGAAAAGGGGGATACATATTCGTGGAAATTCCCCACGTATATGTTGGAATCGCAGGAGTTTCAGAAATATTTAAAGGACCAATTTAAATTTTATATAGACACTAATGCCCTGACTGCCCCCTCCAAACAATCCTTATGGGATGCTGGTAAGGCCTATATGAGGAGTGCAATTATAGGCTATATGGCAAAGTATAGAAAGGATAAGCTGGAAAAACAAAGGGACCTTCAAGACAAGGTGCGGGTATTAGAGGGAAGGGCGGCAAGGGGTGAGGGAGGTGATGAGGTGCTACACACATTGGCGGTAACCAGGGAAATGCTGAACTCTCTCTTGTTAGATGTAGCTAAGTTGAGGTTATATTATTTGAAACATAGGATGTATGAATGGGGTAATAAGCCAGGCCCCTATTGGTAGATTTGGTCAGGGGTAGGAAGGGTTCAACGCATATTGTGGGCATTAAAAATATACGGGGTCAAATTGTCACTAAGTATAAGGAGATAAGGGGAGTATTTAAAAAATGTTTTGAAACATTATATCAGACAGAAGGAGGGAGAAAGGAGGGGTGTATGCAGTAATTCCTTAATAGGTACCAACTCCCTCAGCTAACAGAACACCAGCAAAAAATGTTAGGTAGGGAAATTACCAAGGATGAAATTGGATCAGCTATCAATACTCTGAAGTCTGGGAAGGTCTGCGGGTCCGATGGATTGCTGGTTGAATATTATAAAATAATGAAAGATGAAATTCAGGGGATCATGTGGGAGCCGTTTAAAGAAGGGAAGGAGAGGGGTGAGTTACCTGCAACATGTGGTAGGGCTATGGTGTGCCTGATCCCTAAGCCAGATAAAGATTTAATGGAGTGTGCATCATATAGGCCCATATCCCTTTTAAATAGTGATGCCAAGATATATGCTAAGATCCTAGCCACTAGGTTAGAGGGCATACTGCCAGAGTTGATCCACCCAGATCAGACTGGCTATATACAGAGAAGGCACTCATATCACAATATAAGAAAGGTTCTTAATGTCCTGGAGCAATTCACTCGGCCTGGGGAGGGAGTGGCTATTCTGTCTACGGACACGGAAAAGGTGTTCGATAGGATCGAATGACCATATCTCTTTGAAGTCTTGAGACAGTTTGGTCTGGGGGATGATTATGTTAGAATGGTTGGGGCACTCTATGAGACACCCAAGGCCACAGTGTTAGTGAATGGAACACTCTCAGAGCAATTTACACTACACAGGGGTACAAGATAAGGGTGCCCCTTATCTCCCCTACTCTTTGCAATGGCGGTGGAACCATTGGCCATAGCCATTAGGGAAGATCTGAGAATACATGGGGTGGGGGGAAAGAGCAGTAGGCAATATAAGATTATGCTGTATGCCGATGACATGATATTATACATTAAGGAACTCTCCCAGTCCATGCCAGCTCTATTGGAGATTGTATCTCAGTTTGCCACTTTTTCTGGATATAAACTCAATTTGGAAAAATTGGAGATTATGTTTTTAGGGCAGGAGGTGGAAGGAGGAGGTAATACGTGGGGCTTGTGTAGAGTGGGATCATCTTTTACTAATTTAGGTGTTAAAATAGGGAGGGACCTTAAGTCCTTATATAAATTAAATTATTGTAATCCTAGAATTTAATAAATAAATAAATAAAAAATTAAATTACAGCCCGTTATTAAAATCGGTGATAGATGAGTTAAGCAGATGGAGGGCTCTGCCCATTTTGTGGCTGGGCCGTATCAATCTAATTAAGATGAATATATTGCCCAGATTGTTATACCCGTTACAAATGTTGCCCATGGGGTTAAGAGGGAGAGATATTAAGAAATTTGAGAGGGCATGTTCTAAATTCCTTTGGCGAGGGAAAAAAACATGGGCTAGTCTAAACAAATTGAAGGCAGACAAGAGTGGGGGGGGGGTTTGAATTACCTGGATATGAAGTGCTACTACTTGGCAGCACAAATTAGGATCATTAAAGATTGGGTATATCGGCCTAGAGAGGCTAGCTGGCTGGACTTGGAGGAGGCAGGCCATGTTGTTTGGCTGTCCTCCTACCTGGTTGGGGGGGGAGGAGAGCATATCTAAGCAGGAAAGCTCATAATATTCTAGTTGGTAGTGTAATAGATAGCTGGGAACAAATTAAGAAAACAGTTGGGCATTGGAAGGGAGAAACATTCCTAGTGCCGTTGGTAGACAATCCCTTTTTTATACCGGGAATGGGGGACCCCTCATTTCGAGTCTGGGAAAGGGGGGGATCCTATGCCTCAATGATTTAAGGACATGAGGTGGTGTTTATCTATTCAGTGAACTTAGGGGAGGGTTGGGACTGCCGGCCACTCACTTATTTAGGTACTTCCAGGCCAGAAAGTACATTCAGGATATAGATAGACAGAGGGAGCCAGACTCCCAACTCCAAGGGCTTAAGAGTCTGTTACATCAAGCTAAGCAAGAACCCAAAGGTATAATAAGGAAAGCCTCTCATGTCTTACAAGCTCAGTTACCAGACAGAACCATTAAAACTAAGTGCCTATGGGAGAGGGATCTGGGGCTGGTCTTAACAGAGGAACAATGGGCACTGATGAGAGACATACATCAGGGGCTCTTGATGTGCAATAAATATAAAGAAGCAGCATATAAATTTGTGCACAGACTCTACAGCCCCTGGTGGCAGTTAATAGGTATAACATGACTGTTTCTGCAATATGCCACTGCATTGGGCACATACATTTACTCATTTTGGTCGTGCCTGGTACTTCAGTCATTCTGGGAAGAGGTGTCAAAGAAGTTGACGGGCATGAGAAGCCGTAACACTCCAGCAGCACCACTTTTAATGCCGTTTGGTGTAGAAGATGCAGACCAAGATGATTGGTCCCCTGCTGAAAGGTGGGTCAGAATCCTCTTAGAAACATAGGAACATAGAATTTGACGGCAGATAAGGACCGCTTGACCCACCCAGTCTGCCCATTTCCCTACCTAATGGATAAGCTGCAGATCCTAGTTAACCAGCAGCCTACTTCTTGCTACCCCCAACCCCCATGGATTGCCTTATGAATGTCCCATGCGTGCTTGAATTCAATCACTGTTTTTGACTCCACAACCTCCTCCGGAAGACCGTTCCATGCATCCACAACCCTCTCTGTGAAAAAAATACTTCTTATTACCTCTAAGCCTCCCACATCTTCAAATTGTGCCCCTTGTTCTTGCACACCTCTTTTTTGAAAGATGCTACCCTCTTGGACTTTGTTGATTCCCTTGAGGTACTTGAATGTTTCTGTCATGTCCCCCTCTCCCTCCTTTCCTCAAGGCTATACATATTAAGCTCCTTTAGTCTCTCTTCATATGTCTTCTGGTGCAGATCCTGCACCATTTTAGTTGCCCTCCTCTGGACAGCTTCCATCTTGTCTATGTCCTTGCGGAGATTGGGTCTCCAGAACTGCACACAGTACTCCAGATGGGGTCTCACCAGCTGTCTGTACAGAGGGATAACAACTTCCTGTTTTCTACTGGTGATGCCTCTCCCTATGCATCCCAGTATCCCCAACCCTCCTTACTGCCCTCTCACATTGCTTGCCCACCTTTAAGTCATCTGCTATGACTACCCCAGGTCCCTTTCCATTTTTGTTGTTGTTAGTATCTCACCCCCCATTGTGTACTCTTCCCCTGGGTTTTTGTTTCCCAGGTGCATTACCTTGCACTTCTTAGCATTAAATCTAAGCTGCCATACATTTGACCATTCCTCTAACCTTGCCAAGTCCCTTCTCATCCTTTCCACCCCACCTTGTGCATCAACTCTGTTGCAGATCTTTGTGTCATCTGCAAAGAGGCATACTTTTCCTTCCAGTCCCTCTGCAATGTGGCTTACAAAGACATTGAAGAGGACTGGTCCTAATACTGAACCCTGCGGCACCCCACTAGTAACCCCCTTTCTTCAGGGTGGACTCCATTTACTATTACCCTCTGTGTCCTATTCTCCAGCCAATTCTTTACCCAGGCTATCATCTTGGGACCCACTCCAGGCTGGCTAACTTGTATATTAATCTTTTTGTGTGGGACTGAGTCAAATGCCTTGCTAAAATCTAGGTAGGCCATGTCCACAGCCCCTCCTGGTCTACTACTTTGGTCACCCAGTCAAAGAAATCTATTAGATTCGTCTGGCATGACCTTCGTGCTGTGAATCCATGCTGCCTTGGGTTCTGTGCCCCTCTGGCCTCTAGGTACTCGACAATTCCTTCCTTCAGAAGTGATTCTATCATTTTCCCTATCACTGAGGTTAAACTAACTGGTCTGTAGTTTTCCACTTCTGCCCTGCTCCCACTTTTGTGAAGGGGAATCACATCGGCTCTCCTCCAGTCCTCAGGTACCACCCCATCCTCCCATGATTTGTTAAAGAGGGTAGTCAGTGGTGTCACTAGTTCTACCCTTAGCTCTTTTAGAATTCTGGGATGAATCCCATCAGGCCCCATTGCTTTGTCCACCTTCAGTTTTAAGAGTTCTTTCAGGACCCTTTCTTCTGTAAATGGGCTGGTATCAACTTCTGTATCCAGAGTGTTTCTATTGTTTGTTTTAGAGTACGTCCCTCTTCGTTTGTAAATACTGAGCAAAAATATTTGTTTAGTATCTCTGCCTTTTCACAGTCACCTCTGCCCACCCCCTTAAGCCTCACTATCCCTCCCTTAGTCTTCCTTCGCTCCTGATGTACCTAAAAAGGTTTATCCCCTTCTTAACTGAGTTGGCTATCTTTTCTCAGTTCGGGCCTTTGCTGTTCTGACTGCCTTCCAGCTTCCTTTTGCTTTAACTAATACACTTCTCTGTCCTGTTCCTTCTGTGATTCCTTACTTACTTTCTGAATGCTTTCTTTTTTGAACCTTCACTGCCACCTCCTTTGAGAACCATAATGGTTTCTTACATCGTTTGTTCTGTTTATTTGCTTCACACAAGGCTTGTTACCTCTGTGATGGCAGTTTTATTATTCCCCATTGTTCTTCCACCTCCTTCCTGCCCATTTTGCAGTGCATTCCTTAGGCACTCACCCATTTTAGCAAAAGTCAGCCCTCCTGAAGTCCAGTACTTTTGCCTTTGTATGGCTTGACTCTATTGCTGTGTTTATTGTGAACCATATTGTTCGGTGGTCGCTAGTTCCCAGATGGCTACCCACTTCTACATCTGTGATTCTCTCTCCATCTCCATTTGAGAGGACCAGGTCTAAGATTGCTCCTCTCAGTGGGTTCAATACTAGTTGTCTAAGGCATGCCCCTGTGGGCATCTAGAATAACCCCACTCTTAGAAGTGGCTGCTGCAACTGCACTCCAGTTAACATCTGGCATATTCAGATCACCCATCAGCAATATCTCCCCTTTATCTGCCATTCTAAGTATACTTTCTATCATTTCCTTGTCCATTTCCTCCCCCTGAGAGGGGAGGTTCTGTAAACGACCCCTGTGCAGATTGTGGTGCCATTACCTGCCTCCAAATTGACCCACAGTGCTTCTTCTCCTCCCTGTTTACCCTTTTGTTCTGTTGCTTTGATTCCTTCTCTTATGTAGAGAACTACTCCTCCACCTCTTTTACGCCCGTGTATCTTAAATACATGGGTTTCTGGGGATAGACCCACCTTAATGCAGTGGAGAAACCTAGCTTGGGGGGCCTTGAAGCTCAAAAACCTGATGTATAAAGCTCAGGGACAGGAGGAGACCTTCATAGATATGTGGGCGCCATTCTGGAGTACCATGGGTCCTGCGGAAAGGGCGCTGATAAGTTATGACCCCTGACCATGGAGGGTAAATAGTCAGGGACCAAAATCCCCCACTTCTATGAGATAGAGATGGAGGTTTTAAACTACTTAATACATTATGATACTCATGGTTGGTTGTGACAGAACTTTGGCATCAGATTGGAAAATTTATTAACGGACAGCACACCTTAGAGATGGACTTCTTTTTTTTTTTTCTGTAATAGGTAGCTTGGACCTCTGATTAACTGTTTTTTTTCCTTTGTTTCTTTTTATATCTGTTTTATGTTATACTGTATGGAATGTATGGGGGCATTATATTAATTATGGTTGGAAATGGTTTGAAATGACTTGAAGAAAATGCCCATATATACAATGGTATGATAAAGGTTGTTGTTGTCACAGTGTTAATAAGATAAACTAATAAAAAGTTTAAGCAAAAAAAAAAAGAAAGGGGACAAGACATTTTTGGGGTATCTAAGTGAAAACAAGAAGACCAGATGGGGGATTGCAAGGTTAAAAAGGGAAAGGGGGGGATTGTGTGGAGGGGGAGCAGGAAAAGGCAAACATCCAGAACAAATACTTTTATTCAATGTTCACAAAATAAGGAAAAGGGGAGGGGCCACAAAAAAGTCACAGAAGCTTTGGTGGGAGGGGGTGGAAACTAGCCCATTTTTGGAGGAGAGAGTCCTGAAGGGACTCGCTTATCTGAAAGTGGACAAATTTATGGGGCCAGATGGGGTGCATCCAAGGGTAGTGAGGGAGCTCAGGGAGGTAGTGGCTGCACCTTTGACAGTCCTATTTAACAGATCACTGGAAGCAGGAATGTTGCCAGAGGACTGGAGGAGGGCAGATGTAGTCCCACTACACAGAAGTGGTAGCAGGGAGGAGGCTGGCAATTATAGGCCAGTCAGCCTGACGTCAATGGTGGGAAAGTTAATGGAAACACTGCTGAAGGAAAGGATTGTGGAATGTCTTGGATCCAGGGGGTTACAAGACCCGAGGTAGCATGGGTTCATAGAGGGGAGGTCATGTCAAACAAATCTGATAGATTTTTGACTGGGTAATAAAGAAATTAGATCAAGGTGGAGCAGTGGACTTCGCTTGCCTAGATGTCGATAAGGCTTTCGACACCGTTCTACACAGGAAACTGGAAAGCAAGCTGGGTAGCTTAGAAGTGGGTCCAAAGGTGGTAAACTGGATAAGAAATTGGTTAGGGGATATGTGACAGAAGGTGGTGGTAAATGGAGTTCACTTTGAGTAAGGGAGGGTGACCAGTGAGCAGCATGCCTCAGAGATCAGTGCTGCGACTGGTCTTCTTCAAAGTCCTTTTAAGTGCCATTGCAGAGGAGCTGGAAGGAAAGGTCTGCCTCTTTATGGAAGGTACCAAAATCTGCAATAGTGTTGAAACTCCAGGGGAAGGAGTGGAAAGAATGAGCAAAGACCTGAGAAAACTCTAGGGATGGTCAAGGGTATGGCAGCTGGGTTTCAATGTGAAAAATTGCAACATAATGCACTTGGGGCACAGAAACCCAGGGGCAGAGTACAAAATGGGTGGAATGATATTGTCGACTGCCAAGCAGGAAAGAGACCTGGGGCTAATCATATATGATAACCTAATGGTGGCCAGGCAATGCAACAAGGCAGTCAGGAGGGCTAGCAGGATGCTTGCTGGAGTGTGTAGAGAGGGGTATCACCAGCAGAAAGAGGGAGGTGTTCTTGTCTCTGTATAGATCACTGGTAAGACCCCATCTAGAGTACTGTGTCTAGTTCTGGAGACCATATCTCTGGAAGGACATAGACAGAGTGGAGGCTGTCCAGAGTAGGGCAACTAAAATGGTGCAGGGTCTGCATCAAAAGCCCTATGAGGAGAGGCCAAAGGACCTCAATATGTATACCCTGGAAGAGAAGATAGAGAGGAGGGGCTATAATAGACAGTTTTAAATACCTCACCAAGGTAAATAAGGTACAGGAGGGAAGTATTTCTCGGAAATAAAAATGTGCTCAAGAACAAGGGGACATGCTCAGAAAGAACTGGAAGGGGACAGGATCAGTTGTGTTCCAGGACAGTAGCTGCTGCTTGTTGTTTTCACAGGGTTCTTGTGGATTTTACTTGGTAGAAGGTTAGTTCTTTTCTTTCTTACTTCTAAGGGGCTAGCAGGGTATTGTTTTGGGGGCTGCTGGAAGTTTGAAAACTAGTTTGGTGGCTGTAAGTGGGCTCATTTTGTGGATGTTTCACTGTGTAACAGGCTGCGCTGGTGGAGGCCTATTTCTTCTGATTTAAAACCTATTTGGTGGGATTTGCTTGGAGATGGTTATTTAAATTGGAGACCTATATCTGTTAATTTCAAGCCTATTCTGATGTGTTGGTAGTGAAGCTGATTAAATTGGAGACCTGTTTCCTTTTGCAGCAAACATATTTTAGGGGCTTTGAGTTGAATTTTGATTCCTTTTTGCTGACTCCACTAGCTGCAAAGGTTAGTGCATAGTGGGCGAAGGGTGTTAATGGTCTGGCCAGGTCTCACTCAGCCAATTGACTGGAGGCAGAGCTGAATCAGGTTTGAGGTGTTAGCTGCTTTGTCTTCTCAGAAAGAACTGGAAGAGGACAGGATCAGTTGTGTTCCAGGACGGTAGCTGCTGCTTGTTGTTTTCATAGGGTTCTTGTGGATTTTACTTGGTAGAAGGTTAGTTCTTTTCTTTCTTACTTCTAAGGGGCCAGCAGGGTTGTTTTGGGGGCTGCTGAAGTTTGAAAACTAGTTTGGTGGCTGTAAGTGGGCTCATTTTGTGGATGTTTCACTGTGTAACAGGCTGCTGGTGGAGGCCTATTTCTTCTGATTTAAAACCTATTTGGTGGGATTTGCTTGGGGCTGGTTCTTTGGCTGCTGGGCTTGGAGGAGACACAGGGCTGATACACTCTCTCTCGAGTCATGTGTCTGCCCAAGACCCGCCCTCCCCACCCTCCCTCCCAGAATTCTGCTAATTTATAGGGGAACACCTGCCCTGCAATTTGAGGAAAGGCTGCAGGTGCAGCTCATGTAGTTCTAGCCACTGGGGTTGGATTTAAGGCTGGGAGAGAGGGCTTAGGGGTTGTTCATTTCCTTATAAGTTTAATGTGTTGTACTGCACCTAGTAACAGGGTTACTGGTGTACAGTGGACTGTCTCTAAGATTAGTGGGTGACCTGATTAGGCAGTAGGGTGTATCTTGGACTAGGGGAGCCTGGTGGCTCACCCAAGGAAACCTATTTGGAAGGGATGGAACCACACATCATTAGGGCTGGCATCTTTGGGAGGGTGGTGGGGTGCACAGGGTGTGGAGCAGCCATGATACTGGACTGGGCTTGGAGTTTGGTAGTTGCCCAGTGTGCTACCAGCTGGCACAGCTTAGGGAGGAGGTTGTCGGGGATTAGGAGACAGCTGGGGAAGGGGGAGGTATGGTTGGAGAAGGGGCTGGGGATCTCCGCATGCGGTTGCACCAAGCACTGGGGGCGGGGGCATAGGTGAGGCAGAGAACACCAGGGTCACATAGGAACCTGGCAGAGGGGGTCCTAAAGGACACTACCAAGGAAGCAGGCAGGTAACTGGGGACCCTCACAAAGGAGGGATGGAGTGACAACATTCTCAGGGAAGTAGGCAGATGGCCAGGGCTGGACAGAAGGAAGCAAGGTGAGGAGGTGGATCAGACCTTACACTCAGTAACTGCTTCAAATCTCTTCTTCTGCTTGAGGATGAGGGGGGTGATGTAGCCATGACAGGGGTGGTTAGAGACGGAAAGGGGAGCAGGAGGCAGGGGCCAGATAGCAGAAAGAACAGGGGGGATCTGGAATACAGGAAAATGGGGAGCAGTGAATAAGAGCAGGAGGGGCAGGGGAAGAGGGAGGAAAGCACAAGGAGAAGGACAGTTGAGGAGAAGGTAAGGAGAAGGACCAGAAGTACAAGGAGGATTCAGTAAAGGAGCTGAGGGTTTAGGAGGGAGCACGACGAGCAAGGAGGAATTAAATGGAGACAGGAAGGAAGGAGGATGTGCCAGGCTAGTTTAGCAGATGGGGAGAAGGACCAGTCGCGAGCAGTGAGGGGAATTAGCAGGTACAGAAGGATACTCAGGAGGAGGAGGCATAGGATTGGAGGGAGGGGTGGCCATGGTAAATAAGGAGGGGTGGCATGTGGCACCCAGATAGAGGGAGGAACAAGGAACCCGCAGGGTGGAGGGGCAGTAGAAAGGATGAGGGACATGGAAGGGAAATGGAGGAAAGGAGCGGTCAGAGTGCTCCTGTTGGGGGATTCTATGATCAGGGGTATCAAATGGGATAGGGAGGGAAAAGCCTGGCCAGTTAGAACAAGATGCTTCCCTGGACTAATGGTGCACAGGGCTAAGCATGAGGTATATCAGCTGGCAAAGGATTGTGGGGTTCCCTGGACATACTGGTCCACCTGGGTACAAATGACATTGAGGGAAATAGCGAGCTAGAGATACAGGCAAGATTCAGGGAGCTTGCCAGGGTCTGTCATGACATAGGATGCACTGTTTCCTTCTCAGAAATCCTGCTGGTTCCAAGGGCTAGTGGGGAACACAAAAGGAAGATTAGGAGATAAACCAGTGGCTCCAGGGAGTGGTGGAGGCCAGAGGTATGGGTTGATGGGGATTGGGGGAGACCTGGGAGGATAAGGAGCTGTATGCTAGAGATAGACTCCATCTCAATTTGGAGGGAGGAATCCTTACGTTGAAAATAGAGGGTTCATTGGTGAAAAGTGAGGTTTAAACTTGTGAAGGGGAGGGATGGGAGAAAAGGCTGTCAAGGGGTGCCGATAAGGAGGGACTCTGTCTCCACCCTGGGGAGCTGGAGGATTGGGAAAAGGCCAACTGGCAAAGTGCAGACCAGGGAAAACAGAATCCCATGGGAACACGAGCAGGGAAATGGAACTATAGGGAAAGGGTGGAAGGTAGTCTGTTAAATGCCAGGAGCTTGGGCAATAAAATGCCTGAGCTCAGGCGATGCTAACTGAGGGAGCAGTGGATGTGGTGGCGTGTCACTGAGACTTGGGCCACTGCAGGACATGACTGGGACCTGAACCTGGAGGGTTACACTATGTTCAGGAAGGACAGGGGGAGGGAAGGGGAGGAAGGGTAGCAATGATAGTCAAAAACTACATTGGCATAGGGGAATAGAGGAGGCAGAGGGAACCGTGGAGGCGATTTGGGTCACCTTGATAACAAGGGTGGGCAAGAGAGTAAAAATAGGAGTGGTGTATAGACCCCCTGCCCTGGCGGAGGAGCTGGAGGACAGTCTGGTGGCAGATGTTGGGAGACACTGCAGACTGGGCAGAGGAACGGTGGTGGTGTTGTGGGACTTAAACATGCCAGGAACAGACTGGGAGACTATGACATCCTCTGTGACCAGGGAACAGAGGTTGTTGGATGTCTTTCAAGACGCATTCCTAACTCAGCAGGTGAGGGAGCCAACCAGGGAGGCGCGGGTACTGGATGTGGTCCTGACAGACAGTGACCAGATTGGGGGCCTGGAGGTAAGGGACCCATTGGCGGGGATTGACCATGCCACGGTCTGGTTCTGCCTGGACCTAGGAGGGGTAGAAGACTGCACAAAGACGGAAGTAACCAACTTCAGGGGGGCGGATTTTTAGGAAATGGGAAGGATCCTTAAGGAGTATTTGGATGGGATTGGGTCAGACATGGACACTGATAGTAGGTGGGAAATCATCAGAAGAGGGGTGCAGGATGCTACCAGCACCTGTGCAAGAGTAAGACGAAAATGTGGTAGGGCCCAAAAACCCTGCTGGTAGACCAGGGAGGTCCAGGAGGTGGTGCGGGGAAAGAAGGCAGCCTATAAGCAATTCAAGTGCTCAAGGACTGAAAGGGATTGAGGGGAGTACGAGCTGATGGCTAGAAGGGCCACTAGGGTGGTGAGGGCAGCTAAGGCAAGGAAGGAGCAGAACCTGGCCAGGGAAATTAGGAGAGGGAACAAGGGGTTCTTTAGATACAATGGGGAAAAACAAAGGGTGAAGGGGCAGATTAGCAGGATTAAATCAGGGGAGAGATGGGCACAAGACCCGGGGGAGCAGGCTGAGGTACTAAATGAGTACTTCACCTCAGTTTTCACCAAGGAAAATGGGGGTGCTGCATCATACATGGGAGGAGACAGAGATACTGAGGAGGAGGGGACCCTTACCGATCGGCGGGTCTGGGGAGAGTGGGAGGCAGCACTGGCAGGAGGGGGGAGGGCTAAGCAGGGAGAAGAGGTACCGGAAGTGGAAATCACAGCAGAGAGAGTGAGGGAAGCCCTCAGCTCCCTTAAGATGGAAAAAGCACCGAGGCCGGATAAATTACATCCCAGAGTGCTGAAGGAACTTGCGGATGTCCTGGCGGAGCTTTTCACCATCTCTCTGAGGACAGGGTGGGTGCCCCAGGACTGGAAAGTGGCACATATAGTGCCTATCCACAAGGGGAGATCAAGGGAGGTGGCAGGGAACTACAGGCCTGTCAGCCTGACATCAGTGGTGGGCAAGGTGATGGAGGGCATTGTCAAGGAGAGGCTGGGGGGGACCTGGATAAGTCAGGGTGCCTGGATGATAGACAGCATGGATTCATCCCGGGGAAATCGTGTCAGATAAACCTGGTGGAGTTCTATGACTGGGTGATGAGTGCCTTGGACCTGGGTAGACCAGTGGACGTCCTCTTTCTAGACTTCAGCAAGGCATTTGACTCTGTTCCTCATGTGGGCCTGTTAGATAAGCTGGGAGAAATGGGGGTGGGGAACCAGATGATCAGATGGATAGGGAATTGGCTCCAGGACCGGACCCAGAGGGTCGTAGTTGGTGGGATAGTCTCATCCCCAAGGAGGGTCATTAGTGGGGTCCCACAGGGATCAGTCCTTGGGCCCCTTCTGTTCAACGCCTACTTCTCGACATAGGACAGGAATCAGGAGTGAGATGAGCCTCTTTGGATGACTTGAAACTGGGGCGGGTGGTGGATGGGGAGGAGGGAGGGAGGGTGGCCTCACAGGGGACCTGGAGGCTCTGGAAAGATGGTCTAGAAAGTGGAAGCTGAGGTTCAATGCAGGAAATGCAAGGTACTCCACCTGGGGCCAGAAACCCGGCCAAGTGTACACCCTGGGAAATGCTACAAGTCTCGATGGCTGAAGGGACCTGGGGGTGGTGGTGGATGTCAAGATGAACAACTCTGAGACTTGTAGGAGGCAGCAGCCACAACAGGATGCTGGGATGCATCGCTAGGGGATCACCTCAGAAGGAGGGAAGTGATACTCCTCTGTATAACTGCTTGGTGAGGCCGCACTTGAGTACTGCGTAGTTTTGGAGGCCACACTTAAAGAGGGACATTAACTCCTGGAGAGGGTCCAGAGGAGGCAACCAAAATGATTTGGGGCTTGGGGGACAGGACCTATGAGGAGAGGCTCAGAGAGCTAAATATGCACACATTGGAAGAGAGAAGGGACCAGGGGGCATGATAGAGGTCTCCGGTACATGAAGAGGGTAAATAGGGGAGGAACAGTCAGGGTGCCTAAGGGAGGAGGGGCCACTAGAGGGCATGGGTGGAAGCTGGAGGGGAAGATTCAGGGAGAACGGAGGAGGTGCTACTTCACTGAGAGGGTGGTGGAGCCATGGAATGCGCCACCTAGGGGGCTGGTGGAGGCAGAGACAGTGGAGTGGTTCAAGAGGGTGGGACAGGTACAGGAAAGGGTTCTGAAGCAAAATCCAATGCAGCAAGAATATCTGGAACTGGGAAGGGAGAAGCCAGAGAAGGCGAGGGGGGCAGCAAGGTCAGCAACCAGGGTGGGGGCTGACCAAACGAGCAGACATGAAAGACCATTAGGCCTATTCTGCTGGCATTTTAGTATGTTAGTATGTTAGTAAGCTGGAGGCGGTAGAGTCAGGAGAGATATGAGGAAGTACTTCTTCACCGAAAGAGGGGTAGATTCCTGGAACAGCTTTCCAGATGAGGTGGGTGATGGCAAAAACAGTGGTGGAGTTCAAGAATGCATGGGACAGGCCCATGGAAATCATAATGGAAAAGAAGGGAAGGGAGAAAGAGCTTTAGATCAAGTACGGTCTAAGGTAATTAGGTAGGGAAAATGGGCAGATGGTGGGGGGGGGCAAGCAGTCCTTATCTGTCGTCAAATGCTATATTTCTATGCACTTAGGGAATAAAGTGGATGAGTTGCCTGTGATAATATCTGCAAAGCAAATAAACATAACACCAGTAACAGAAACATGAGTTAACTAGAATAATAGCTGGGACCTAAATGTCCCAGGGTATGCTCTGTTTAGAAAGGCAAGGAAACTTACAAGAAAGCGGAGTGGCAGTATATGGTAGGGCATCCATAACGGTCTTCAAGGACAAGGAGTGGAGTTGATATGGCTTCTGGTGAACAATCACGGGGGAAAAGGCCCAGGATATGAGTAAACAAAATCAAGGTGGCAGTGAACCAGGGAAGAATTATAATCATGGGAGATTTCAACCTCCCAGAAATTGACTGGGACACACTAGAAGGAAGGAGCCAAAAAGGCCAAAAAGTTCTGGAGGTTTTGTATGACCGCTTTCTCACCCAGTGGTCATATGAACCACTAAGGGGAGAAGTAATCTTAGATCTCATAACATCCAGTCAAGACATTTTAGATATATCATGGTAGAGCACTCACTAGAATAGAGCAACCAGACAATTCTGTCAAGTTTAACATTGTGCTGGATATCCAGCAATTGAATTCCAGCAATGTGGTTCATGATTTTAGGAAAACAGACTTTGAAAAGCTGACAGAATTAATCAAGGGTCAGCTAAAAAACATTTCTGAGCTGGTAGGGGCAGGAAAAAAGTTGACAACAATAAGAGGGGCAGTAGAGGCAACCCATGACTGCATTAAATTTATCAGTATAACAAAAATCATAGGAAGTAAATATGGTTAAACAGATTAGTTAAGGATGCACTTTAGAACAAAAAGAGAACTTTCAGGGTCTATAAAGGAGAGCCAAATTAGATTAATAGTGAGATGGATAAGGAAATGCTAGAGAATGGAAGAAGTTTAGTGGGAAGGAGAAAGGAAGCACAGATTTAATGATACAGGAAAGAGTCAAGGAAAATGATAAGACCTTCAGGTACATTAGGGAGAAAAGACATACAAGAGATAAAATAGAAAGGATGAAGAAAGAGAGAGAGGGTGGAGGAATAGGAGGGGAATGCAAGCATATTAAATAAGTACTGTACTTTAGTTCTGTGTTTATGGTGGTGGAAGCTACAGGAAACTACTGGATAGTACGACAAAATGTTGGGATACAGTTAGACACAAGCTAGAGATGGGGCATATATCTGAAAAGACATCTAAAGTGTCTGTGGGACTTTAAGGTAAACATGTCCCCTGGCTGGAGGAGATGCATCCAAGGGTGCTGAGGGTGACATTTTAGGCTCTGGCAAAAGCATTGGCAGACATATTTAAGGAATCAATACCAAAGGGTGTGGTGCTGAGGGGCTGGAGGGTGGTGAACCTAACCCCCCTGTACAAGTGTGGGGCTAGGAGGAATCCTGGAAATTACAGGCCAGTGAACCTGATATCTATAGTTAGCAAGTTACTAGAGACAGTCTTAAAGGAGCTGATAGCTGAATTCTTGCCAACCAGCTCAGGGCTTACGGATAAGAATCAACTTGGGTTCACAAGGGGCAGGTCATGCCAAATGAGCTTAATTGATTGTTTTCACTTGGATAAAGCAAATGGATAGAGGCCTGGCACTCAACATCCTTTACATGGATTTCAGCAAGACCTTTGATTCAGTGCTGCATAGGAGACTACTGAAGAAGGTGGGAACCTAAGACAAGTGAAAAGGTTAACCAGATGGATTGGAAATTGATTGACAGCTAGTAATTATAGAGTGATTCTGAATGGAAAATTCTTCTTTCAAGGAGGAAACTAGTGGGGTGTCTGAGGTGTCTATTCTAGGCCCGCTACTCTTTTACATGTACATAAGTGATATAGGGATGGGTTTGCAGGGAAAAAGTTAAGTGTTTCTAGATAACACAAAACTGTGCTAGAGAGTACACAGTGAGGAGAGAATAAGTAGCATGAAGAGGGTTGAAGATAAGTTGTAGAAATGGTCTAGGGTTTTGCAATTGAAATTCAATGCCATTAAATGTAAAGTAATGCACACTGGTAGCAGAAATCCATATAGTGAGTTTTGCAACAGTGGGATAATGGTGGAGCACTCAGAAAAGGAAAGGGAGCTGGGGTGATAATTAGCAATAGCCTAGAAAGCTCTCTCAAATGTAATAAAGCATATGGGAAGGCAACCTGGATGTTAGGATGCATAAGGAGCGGCTTCAACAGTCACAGAGAGGAGGTAATACTGTACAGGTCACTGTTTCCACCACACCTTGAGTTTTATGTGTAGTTCTGGAGCCCATATCTGAGAAGAGAAAGTAATAGGTTGAAAATCCTACAGAGAAAGGCAACAGAAATGATCAGGGGCAACAGGGTAGATCCTGCAGTATGAAAAGAGAGATTGGAGAGTCAAACTATGTAATCTGTAGAAGACACTAGGGACAGGAGGATATGACAGAACATTCAAATGCACACGGGGGTATAATGGGTGAACTCCACAGAGTTGTTCAAGTTAAGAAATAGTTTATTCAACAGAGGGCACAATCTCAAGCCAGAAGAGGATAATTTAAAAAGGATGTTAGAAAGTATTTTTTTTACAGTGCAGGGGGTGTATGGGTGGACTAGTTTACCAAGCAATGGGGTCCATACTAGGACTATACCTGGGTTCAAAACACAATGGCACAATTAGGAATTATATAATAACTAGGGAACGTTTTCTCCCATAGGGAAACCCGGTTATAATTCACCCATTATAACCTATGGGTTATAATGGCAAACACGTACTGGGTTTCCTTTGCTCCACGCATGCGCCAGCTGTGCTCTTCTGTTTCTCTGTGCCGGCCCTGCTTCTCAGCTCTGGCCAGTTCACCGCCAATCTGAGTCAATGGTAAGTTAAAACTTTTATACTGGCTATTTAAAAAAAAAGTAAATGTATATTTATTTCATGAGCTGCTACTGACCGTGCTGAAAACTGACCAGTCCACAGCTCTGTAGGACAGTCAGTTTATTTTATATAATTGCTGTGGCAAAAAAATGATACCCAGCAGTTATATAAAACAAAGGCTGGGTAGGTGTGTAAAACTCAAATTTTACACACACCCTCGGTGTGGGATGTCTTTACAAACCCCTCAAGCTGCACTCTCAGGGTTTATGTGGCATTCCACACCCTGGGTGTGTGCAAATGTCTCATTATGACCACCTATTCAGCCATTATTCTATATATAATAACTGGGGAGTGTTTTCTCCCATAGGGAAACTGGGTTATAATTCGCCGTTATATCCCGCGGGTTATAATGGCGAACACACGCCAGGTTTCCCTCATTCTGTGCCTGTGCTTGCTGCCTAATGGAGTCCATACACTGTCACTCCCCTGATCTATGCATTGCCACCAGGACTTACCTTGGGATCAGGACAGGTCAGTTTTTTTATTTTTCAATTTAAAAATGTGACAGCCACAAAAGCTCCAGGCTATACTTCTTTTTTACGCTCGGCAGGGAAAAAAAAAAGTAAAAATGGCACTTCCCACCCTGCCATCTCGCCTCAACTAAAAACAAAACAAATAAAATAAAAAACACAAAAGGAGATGTGGGAGACTGGGATCTGCAATGCTCTTAAAAGAGCAAGGAATACAATTTTGGGGAGGAGGGCTCTAAACACCACCATTTCCACCACAATTGCTGCTTAAATTATTTCAACAGCAGCACCGTCTATTGCTGGTACCAATTTCTATACTTGTTGGGTAGTGTTTCCAAGGTGAGAAAATGCTCCACAGCAGTTATATAAAACAATATATGGGGGAGTGCAAAACATAACTTTAATGCACACCCACAAGGTGGGATGCTTTAACAAACTTCTTGGGCTTCGCCCTTGGGGTTTATGTAGCATCCCACCCCCATATATTATTCTATATATAATTCTTATAATTAAGATTATTAGGAAGAATAGTGCAGTATAGTGCAGTGGTTAAAGGCTCTGAGCTGCAAACCTGGAGACCTGGGTTTGAATCCCACAGCTTCCACTTGCATACCGTGTGACCCTGAACAAGGCACTTAACTTCCTTGTGCTCCCAGATTGCACCTGTAAACAAGCTTTCAGCTTAGTGTGTCTCTCCTGGTTAAAAAAAAAATCAGTTGTAATGGTTCAGGACACGGAGGACAGGAAACAGAGTGTCTTCATAGCTGCTCTTAGGGATATCCTTTGGGATACTTATTTCATGATTTGATATATGATAATAATTAGGAGTGTTTTTCTATCTTGGATTCTTATGTAATCTTCTACTTTTGCTGCACATTGTTTGCTATAGGTGAAATCACTTCTGCTTATATTGCAATTAGTTAGAAATCCTTCTGTAGCTGTAAACCACTGAAATTCATAGCTAAACTCTTCCAGACCACAGTAAATTAACAGTCGGGGACCCCAAAAAACAGGAGGATCAACTATTGCAGGATTGTGCTTAACTGATTCTACTAACAGCTACTGTTATTATTGCTTATTTTGATTAGGGATACTAATTAACTGATTATTTTGATTAAGGAAAATGGCTAAACTATTAGAGGGTTGAACTCGTGCTTAACTGAATCAAATAACATCTACTGTTATTACTGCTTATTTTGATTAGGGATAGAAATTAGCTGATTATTTTGATCTTCAGTTTTTGTAAACTGATTTGGTAGACCTGACTTTTTGACTGTCACTAAAGAATGGGGTGTAGAAAGAACTGGATCAAAAAATCCAGAGATGATGGAGGGCCCAGTCTGGGGGCATAATATAAGGGGTAGCAGGGAGTGGTGGGGCAGAGGGGATCATTAGAGGGGGTCCAGGGGCAGGAGGGAAGATGAAGGATAGTAAACTATAATGGATGCGGGGTGGCTACATTCCTTGATGTTATATGGAGAGCAGGGGGATGTCAGATATGCAGTTACCTGGGACAGTTAAGGGCAGAGATCACCTGATTAAGGAGGGGCACAGAGAGAAGGACGGGGGATGAGGAGGGGAAAGGAAGAGGGGGAAAGGATGAGGACTGGATGAGAGGTGACAGCAAAGGAGATCTTTGGGGGATGAAAGGGGGCATGGAAGCAGGGACCACACACAGACCAGTCAATGCTAGGGCAGGGCAGTGGCAGGAGGAAAGGAGAAACGGAAGGGGGGGAGGGAAAGCTGGGCTAGTAGGTGGCACTACAGGGAAGGATGGTGGCACAGAGCTGCTGAAGTGATGGTATCAAACTGGTATACAGTTCTGGAGGGGATCAAGGACCAGGAAACACGTGTGTGGGGGGGTGCATAGAGCCTTTGGGCAGCGCAGGTGAAGAGGACAAAATCAAGGGAGGGGAAAGGGAGGAAAATACCAAGGGGTACAGGGAGGGATGGGGGATCTCAAAAGTATAGGTACTGAAGGCAGAGTTGGGGGAGGGGAGCAAGTGAGGACCCATAGGCAGGAAGGAGCAAAAACCAGGGGGAAGGGCAGCATAGAAAGAGTTCAAGGGGGGAGGGCTGTAATGGAATGCAGGAGGCAGCGGGAGGGAGGGAGGTAGGCTGGAGGAGGCAAAGGGAAGACTGGAGGAAAGTAGTAGGAGCACAGATGGGAGGGCAATAAGGGAAGACACGGGGGGGGGAGGTGACTAGATCACCAGGGGCAGGCAGGGGGATGTGAGCCCAGGCAAAGGAGGCAGAAAAGGTGATGGTAGTGGGGGAACACCATCATCAAGGGTATTCGCTGAGTTAGGAGGTGGGATCTAAACAAAAGAAGGGTGGTTATCTGTATGCCAGGAATGGAAGTGGGAAGAGCCAGGCCAAAATCAGGGAAGAGATAACAGCTGCGGGGGGGCAAACCACACATGATCATTCACCTGGGAAAGAGTGATCTGGCAGGAAATGAGGTCAGGGTAGTGCAGCAGAGGTTTAAGGATCTAACTGGGTGCTGCAGGGGCTCAGTGAGCTCAGTGACATTCTCCGAGGTATTGCCAATGCACAGAGCTAGTATGGTGAGGAAGGGGGAGGATAGTGGAATTTAACAAATGGCTAAGGGAATGGTGTGAAATGGAGGGATTCAAATGTATAGGGGAATGGGGGGACACGTGGGCAGATGAGGGAGTGTACGCAAAGGATAGGCTACACCTAAACGAAAAGGGGGCTGAAGTGCTTAGGGGAGACTAAAATGATACATGAAGGAGAGCCTTCATTTAAACTGAAGGGTGGGGGGAATGAGGCTAGGGAGGTCCAGGAGGACAGCAAGGAAGGCGGAAACCTAGCTGGTACTCCCCCACTTATGGCAGCAGGGATTAGGCAAGGGGAGCAGGGAAAGGAACAGAGGGACAGGTGGAGGGTCATGTGCATGAACGCGTATAGTCTGAGCAAAAATCTTACTGAACTGGAGGCCATCATGGTAGGAGGGGACTTGGACATAGCAGCCATAATGGAGACCTGATGTATGGAAAATCAGGGATGGGATATGGTCATTCCCACTTTCAATCTATTCAGAAGAGATAGAGTAGGAAGAAAAGGGGGAGGGGTAGCGCTTTACATACGGGACCACATAAAGGTGATTGAGATTCAGGGGGAACGGGGGACGCAGAAGTACTGTGGGTCACCCTTGAGAAGTGGAAAGGGGAAGTTATCAGAGCAGGGGTTGTATACAGTCCTCAGACACAGGCAGAGGAAGTGGATATGGAGTTGCTGCAAGAGATCCAAAGGATGGCTCAAAAGGGAGAGCTTCTGCTGATCGGTGACTTCAGTCTTCTGGATGTGGACTGGAGTCTCCTGGTTGCGGCATCACGTAGAAGCAGGGACATCCTGGACTCCCTGCAAGGGGCGTTACTCAAACAACTGGTAAAGGAACCTACTCAGGAGGGGACGATGCTGGACCTTGCTCTAACTAATGGGGAGAGTGTGAATGATGTGACTGAGGAGGACCACCTGGGGACCAGTGACCATTGGACCCATGGAGGAGGACAGCCAAAAGGCCAACATATTGAACAAGTACTTCTTTTCTGTCTTCATGAAGGAAGAGGTAGGAAATGGGCCTGAATTACATAACAGGAGCATGGAGGGTAGGGAAGTAGACACTAGACCCTTCACTGTGGACAGGGTCCAAAGGGAATTTTCCAAGTTAAGAGTGGACAGGGCAATGGGCCCTGATGCAATGCACCCCAGGCTGCTGAGGGAGCTCAGAGAGGTACTGGCTGAGCCCCTGGCACCCCTGTTCAACTGTTCTGTGGCAGCTGGAGCAGGGATGAGGGACTGGAGGAGGGCTGATGTCGTTCCACTCCACAAAGGGGGTGGTAGGGAGGAGCCAGAAAATTACAGGCCAGTCAGCCTGATGTCAGTGGTTGGCAAGGTGATGGATTTGCTCCTAAAAAAAGAATTGAAAATTACCTTGAGATCAGCGGGCTGCAGGACCAGAGACAGCATGGGTTCACATGGGGGAGGTCCTGTCAGACCAACCTGATAGAGTTCTTCGATGGAGTGACCAGGGTAGTGGACCAGGCAAGGCAGTGGATGTGGCCTATTTAGATTTCAGCAAGGCCTTCAACACTATCCCACATAAAAGGTTGGTAATGAAACAGAGCAGCCTGGGGTGGGGCCTACAATCATAAAATGTGTGGAAAAACTGGCTTAGAGACAGGAGCCAAAGAGTGGTGGTAAACTGAGTGCACTCCTTGGAGGGGAGGGTGTCTAGTGGGGTACCACAGGGGTCAGTGATGGGCCATGTACTCTTTCAACATCTACATTAGTGACATAGCAGTGGGACTGGGGGGGGAGGGTATGCCTGTTTGCGGATGACACAATGATCAGCAACAGGGTGGACACACAGGGGTGTGTGGAAAGGATGAGGGAGGACCTAGAAAAGACAGAGGAGTGGTCAAGAAAGTGGCAGCTAAGATTCAATGGAAAGAAGTGCAGGGTTATGCACTTGGGACATGGGAACCCAGGGCAGAGTACACACTTGGGGGAGAGGTACTAGAGGTCACAAGGCAAGAGAGAGACATGGGAGTTATCATTACTGATGACCTGAAGGTGGCAAAGTAGTGTGGGAAGGCAGTGGTAAAGGCTTACCAAATGCTTGGTTGCATCAGGAGTGGCATCATCAGCAGAAGGAGGGAGGTAATACTACTTCCCCTGTACAAGTCATTGGTGAGGCCTCACCTCAAGTATTGTGTGCAGTTCTGGAAGCCCCATATTCGAAAGGACGGGGACCGATTGGAGAAGGTGCAGAGAAGAGCAACGAAAATGGTGCAGGGCCTGCACTGGAAGACCTATGAGGAGACACTTAAGGAACTAAACTTGTACTCCCTGGAGGACAGGAGAAGGAGGAGGAGGGGGCATATGATTGAGACATCTAAATATCTCAAGGGAATAAACAAGGTGCAGGAGGAGAGTATCTTCCAGAGAAAAAGATGTTCTAGGACTAGGGGTCACGATATGAAGCTGTAGGGGGTAGGTTCAGGGGTGACGTGAGGAAGTTCTTCTTCACGGAAAGGGTGGTCGATGTCTGGAACAGCCTCATAGAGGAGGTGGTGGGGGCAAGTACAGTTGCAGGTTTTAAGTGTGCATGGGATAAACACATGGATATCTTGGATAACGGAGGGGGGTGGATGACAGCCCCCCCCCCAGTAGTGGCTTGGGTAGCACTATTAGGGGGGATTTTATGGGCAGACTAGGTGGGCCAGGAGGTCCTTATCTGCCGACAGAATCTATGAATCTAAGACAGACCTGCAGGACCTATGGTCTTTTTCTGTCCTAATTGTTCTGTTTCTACATTTCTGCACTTGACAACAGAGGCTGTCTGTGTCCATGTTCTAAAGTGCAATGTACATTTTTTTTTAAAAAGTCGCACACTGTTATGTGGAACATGTACAGCAGTACCTTTGTTTTAAAGAACATCAGCATACTGTTTTTTTAAATGCTCACATACTGTTATGTGCAGTGCCACCCTTGCTTTGTCTGTGCAATGATACATGTGTAAGGTGCCATGGTGTGAATGGCACTCATCCAATAACTAAATTATCTTATGCATCATGGTTCTTGCATCTATGTCATCATTGGTATTTGCCACCCCCCCACCCGTGTGCTGTGTGACAGATGTGCTGCATAGGGTTGGGGGAGTCCAATTAGTGTTTGGTGGGTGTCATCTCATTGCAGCACTGATGTGTGGGGGGTATTAAGTATAGTATGTGTCTCCCTGTGTCTGACTACACTTGACTTGTTATATGTGGGCATTTCATTTGTAGTTGGTAGCTGTGCTTGTGGAATTCTACAGTTTTTTCATTGTTATGGGGAGGATCAACTGTTACTTCATCACCCAGTGTGGCATAGTTACTTGTTCCGAGATCTGCACATGCAGACACCTATCTTGTTGTGTGCATTGGCAGTATTTGCATGCATGGACTATATGTATGCCCGGACACAACCCCAGATGGCATTCTGCACATCCGCTGTGCTGTGCAGAAATGTGTGCATCCCACATCCTCATTTATTCATTTACTTTCCCACACTAGGATATCCACATTTAGGTGGAGCAGTTGTGTAGTAAGAGGGGCCAGAGGGACTGAGTAAAGCAGCAGAGTGTATACATAATTAAGTAATTACTAATTCTGTATACAAATAGCGGTGACTGTAACAGACATCAAGCAGTGGCAGTTCTCTATACCGCAAATAACAATTTACAATTACAAAGCAGGGAACAATATGAATACACTGCAGTGCAGTGTATTCATATGATAAACCCAGATGGCTGTTGATTGGGAGACTAACATATATGAGGAAGTACCAGTTAGGGTGAAAGAGGGTGGGAGATGAAATGGGGAACAAAGAGTTAGAGATAGTGTGTGATCGGCCTAGAATGTGCACGGACTAAGAAGGCACTGTAGTCATGCATGGTACGCTTGAAAGGAATTATACTATTGGTTTCCCTGATAGAGTTACTGATGGCATTCTAACTGACTGGGGCAGCTCTGGTGAAGGCCTTCTCACCAATGGTTTTATGTGCCCTGGCTTCATGGAGTAGGTTTTTCAAGTGTGATCGGAGCTGATGGGTATGTACAGGTTTTGTGATGTGAGCTCTGAGGTAATCAGGAAAGAGCCCATTTACACATTTGTAAATTAGAGATAACCAATTCAGTTCACATCTTTTCTTGGGTAAAAGAAGACCCAAATTATCATACTGAAGGCAGTGGTGTCAGTTGGTTGCAGCCACGGGCAAATCAGCATAGGTTGTTAGATGCCACGTGAGTGCACTGCAGATATGGTTGTGGTCAGATTCCTTGGCTTCCCATGGAAGTGCCTCCTCACTCATACTATACACACCTTTGGTACAATCTCGGTTTCTGTGGATTGGGCCATGGCTCTATAACACTTAATAAAAAATGTTTTTGGTGATGATGTATGGTAGTACCATTACTTGTATGAGTGTGTGAAGAGTAACTTGATGCTGTTCCTTCTCTTGGTGCATTGCTAGACCCACTTTGTAAAATATGATCTTCTTTGAGGATATCTCCTCCATTAGTCCACACCTTTGGAACTATGCCGCCAGGCACTAGGACCACATGGAAACTTTTGCTAGTTGGGGGCCACCCGTGACAACATCATGCATCAGTATCTGTATAAACGTGGGTAGCTCCATCACTCCTCAGTTATTTTCCTGCCATTGATCAGGCTTTTTGGACCTGCTAAAGGAAATGTTGTCAACTAGCTGTTGCTGTTTATTCTTTTTACTTTTCTTATAAGTGTATTTCTTCATCTCTCCGTGCCACTGAAGTCAAATGGCACTTTATATCGGCATTGTAAGTGCAGAGAGAAAATTTGCAAAGAACAGACACACGGTTTGTGTGTGCTGCTTGGGCCTTTCTCACGAGGACTTGTGAGATTTGCCAGAGCTTCAACCAAGCTATAAGTCAACATCATAAGAAAGTGCTAGAAAATTACCTTCTTTCTAAAACTTTAACAGCCATAGAGAAGGAACAGGGACCAAAAATCTCTTGCAGCCTCACCATCAGCCAAGAAACAGCCACCGAAGTTGAAGGAATGGGACAGATAATGGTCGGCATCATGAGCCTCCTCATTGTTTGGCCACAAGCATAAGCATAGAGATAAAAAGAAATCTGCTTCGCTGGTGAGGTCCTGGTCACTGGTAAGACAACATAATTCTACTGTGTCATCGGCCACTCCAGCAGCATTGACTTCAGCCCCCCGACCATCGATGAGACACCAAGGTCGGGGTTTGGTGTAGGCACTGCCATACCTACATTGTATGGTAGGGCACCATCATCCTCAGGCCAGAGGCCATCAATGACACAAGTAGTCTTCTGTGTCATCGACCACTCTGGCAGTATTGAGTACAGCCCCACCCGACTGTTGATGAGACACTAAGGTCGGGTCTGGCTTAAGTGCTGCTGCACCTACTATGAATGGCATGATGCCATCATCGTTGAGTCGAGGCCTGACATCAGCACAAGTGGCCCTGGCCCCTGTCCAGGGCATCACTGACTCTCAAGTTATATTGGCATTATTTTCAGAGATTATACAACACACTCTGCCTGGCTTACCTATGCAGGCAGCTATCACATCAGCAGGGCCTCAGAGCTCTCAAATACCATTGACGCCTGCTAACAGAACATCACAGCATCCTCCTTCTCAGCAGCCATCAGTGTCCCTGGTGCACACTGCAGCTCCTGTCATTGAAAGGGATGTCAGCAATGAGGTGGAATATAATCCTGATCATTATTATAGCCTGCATTAGAGGATGCTGCCTTTGCTGCATGGCACAGACCAAACTCACTGCCTGCAGTACCAGAAAGGCTGATAAGCAGTATCCAAACATAGAAACATAGAATTTGATGGCAGATAAGGACCGCTTGGCCCACCCATTCTGCCCATTTCCCTACCTACTGGATAAGCTGCAGATCCTAGTTAACCAGCAGCCTAGTTCTTCTTACCCCAACCCCCCAGAATTGCCTTATGACTGTCCCATGCATGCTTGAATTCCATCACTGATTTTGACTCCACAACCTCCTCCGGAATGCTGTTCCATGCATCCACAACTCTCTCTGTGAAAAAATACTTCCTTAAATTACCTCTGAGCCGCCCCCCCTCTATCTTCAAATTGTGCCCTCTTGTCCAGCTCCCATCTGCTAAGCCTTATGCTAACTAGCCAGAAACTGACTCTGTAGTCATAATGGCTGCTCATGATAGGTCGAAAGCACCTGGACATATGAGTAATTTGCCTCATGATAAGGAATCTAGAAAGCTGGATGTGATGGGCACGCATACATATGCCTTTGCCTCACTAGACCTTAGAAGTACAAATCCATATGATCATATGAGGCAGTATAGCACAGTGGTTTAAGGCTCTGAGCTGCAAATCTGGAGACATGGGTTTGAATCCCACAGCTCACATTTGCATACTGAGCAAGTCACTTAACTTCCTTGTGCTCCCAGGTCGCACCTGTAAACAAGCTTCAGCTTAGTGTATCTCTTCTAGTTAAAAAATAAATAAAAATATATATATATATCAAAAAAGCCTGAGGGTTCTGCCAAGAATAAGTTACTTGAAACTTTAACATCTGGTGCTCAGGTTGGTAAATATTTGCTCCGCTCAGCCTATGATGTCTCTGATGCCTCTGCCTAGGCTGCTGCTTCTGGCATTTGTATGATGAGATATTCTTGGCTGAGGGTTGCTGGTTTTGCAAATGATGTTCAAGAAGCAGTTTTAAATGCCTTTTTAGATGGGCAAAACTGTTTGGCTATGATATGGAAGAAGACCTAAGGGGTCTTCAGACATCAAAAATTACTCTAAAGTCTGTCAAATCCCTGTATCCCATTTCAGCTAGGGGTTATGGGAGGGACTCCTATCACCAGCCTACTGTCAGAGGTGGCCGTGCCTACTGTCAAAAAGGCAGAGGTAGGGGAGGTGGCACCCTGCCAGGTCCCCTTCCCCTAAGTACCCAAAGCAATAGGTACTGGTGGCACTGGCACCACCAGTTCTGCATGACTGTTTGCAGGACACAACCCCACTCTCACTGATACATCAAGGAGTGGCTGTAGGGGGCAGACTCTCCTTGTATTTGAAACAATAGAGGGAGATTACAACAGTGCAAGCTATCATTTCCCTATCATAAACAGGGGACTGGCTTTGTTTCCTGGACATGAAAGAGGCACACCATCACCTCAAGATCAGAAAAGCTCTCATGCAATACTTCCACTTTTTCCTGGGGAGGAGTATTACCAGTTCAGAGTCCTGCCCTTTGGCTTGGCATCTGCACCATGGGTCTTTACCAGCTGATTGGCAGTAATGGCAACAACCCTTCACAGGGAAGGCCTGTATGTCTCTTCCTACCTGGACGACTGGCTGTTGAAAGCCAGTTCCAGGGAAACTCTCCTACCTTCATTGTCTTGGACAAGGCACCCGTGCAAGGATTTGGGAGTCACACTACATGTGCCAAAGTCTGTGATGACTCCCTGTCAATGACTACAGTACATAGGAGCAGTTTTGGACACAGAGAAGGGTTATGCTTTTCTGCCATAGGACAGGGCAGACAGCCTGATTACCTCAGCACAGTTGGTATATAGGAGTCTCCTTTGTCTCCTGGATTTTGCCATTGGGATGATGCCACTGGTCAGTCTTTATAGGAAAATCCATAAGTGGACATGAAGGGTCCCTTGGGCAATAAGAGTATGGTAATGGGATCTGTCCTGCGGCCTACATCTGTCAGCTGGACATATCCCAGGTCTCCAAAATGTCTTAGCAGACAAGTTAAGCAGGCCACAGTCCAAGATTCACAAATGGAAACTGGTGACCTCCATGGTAAATTACCTCTTCAGAAGATGGGGTCACCCAGAGTTGGACCTTTTTTTGGATCCCCACACAGTGCAGCACTACAGCATTTCTGCTTGCTCATTCAAGGACTTGGAGTTTTCTGGAGAGACGAGCTGTCTCCTTTTTGGAAAGGGAACTTCATATATGCATTTCCCCCACTTCCACTGATACAGAGGGTGCTGTTCAGGCTGCAGAAGGAGAATGCCTCTCTCAACCTCATTGCTTCATTATGGCCTCACCAGATATGGTTTCCGTGCTGCCACAGATGGCAGTGTAGCCTTCTGTCCCACTACTACTGTGTTGGAGCTTGTTGGTACAGGAATCTGGACCTGAAATCCCTACATCTGCATGCATGACTCCTGAAGATACAGCCACTGTACATGTTGGGGTATCCCCAAAAGTTGCTGATGTGCTGATTGCAACTAGAAAGATTTCTACCAGACATACCTATTCCTAGAAATGGAAAGAGTTCACTCTGTGGGCTGCTTCCAGGAATTTAAAACTCATTTACATGTCCTGTAAATGCTGTGCTGGAATACTTGCTGTCACTGTCACTATCATACTCTGGTCTACAGTATTCCTCACTTAAAATACATTTGGCTGCTATATCAGCTTTTCATCTCCCTATTAATGGTCATACAGTGGCCCAATGAGAGGTGTCCCGTATGTTTCTGAGAGGTATTCTTTATATGAAACTTCCTATCTGCAATCCAGTCCTGCCTTGGGACTTGAATGATATGCTTGAGAAACTGACCTTGTCTCTTTCTGAGCTGTTGTGGCCTGTGTTTTCTGTCACAGAAAATGTTATTTTTAGTTGCAATCACTTCTGCTCCAAGGATTTCAGAGCTTCAAGTTCTAATGTGTGAGCCTTCTTATTGGATTTTGCACAAATACAGTCTCCTTGCATAGAAATCCGAAGTTTCTACCAAAGGTGGTATCTGAATTTATGTTGAATCAAATGGTACACCTTCCTGTTTACTATCGCAAGCATGCTCCATACATTCAATGTACACAGAATACTCAGCTACTATGTGAGTCACACCAAGGACTGCAGAAAGTCCTCTCAGCTTTTTGTTTTTTTCCTCCCTGGGAAAGATGGCATTCCTGTGTCTAAACAGTGCCTGTCCAAATGGCTGGCACATTCTATTATGTTCTGTTATAGGAAATATGGTAAGGAACTTCCTAATGTGGTTTGTGGTCACTCCAACAGGGGAATGGCCACTTCAGTAGTTTGTTTCAGAAATGCTTCCATGACTGACATTTGTGCTGCAGCCATGCAGAGCACTGTCCACACCTTCACTAAACATTGCAGTCTGGACATAGTCTTTCGTAGATGTGTTGGTTTGGAGCTTGCGGTATTGCAAGGACTGCTATCCTGAATCAGCTGTAACCACCATCCTGTTGGTATTTGGGACTACTTGGTAATTGTTCCAAAGGTATGCCATTCTGATAATGGAAGAAATATCCTCAAAGAAGATAGAATAGTTATGCACTTACTGTAACAGTAGATCTTTGAGTGAATCTCCTCCATTAGTCCATGCTGTCCCTCCCTCTGTTCCCCTTCTGCTTCAGGGAGGGTTGCATCAGATATTGTGCAACTGAACCTAATACATGCATTATATATCCAGCCCTATGCCTCACCTTGTATGCCTAGGCTGGTCTTATCTCCTGGTTCCCCATGGTTGGAAGTCCTCTGAGTCTAATCTCCAGCAGGGAACTGAGAAGTGATGGGGCCACCCACGTTTATATAGACACTGACATTTGACATCGTTACGGGTGGCCACTGGCTACCAAACATTTCTGTGTGGCCCTAATGCCTAGTGGCTATAGTTCCAAAGGTGTGGTCTAATGGAGGAGATTCTCTTGAAGATCTACTGTTACTGTAAATTGGTAACTGTTCTTCCTGTTACCATTGGGCTGCTTTTCTGGTTAAAATACATTATATACCATATGGAAATCCGGTTATAATGTGCCTTTAGAACCAGCTGATTATAACGGCAAACATACTCTGGATTTCCTTCGCTCTACACATGCGCACCTCCTTCGCACATACACACTTCAGTCGCTGCACAGCACACTGACTCACCTCCAAGTAAGTGTTTTCACAACCTTCTTAATAAATATAGTTGTTGTTCAGTTCCTAGATGGCTAGTTTCAGGGCAATCACACAAAAAGGAAAAAAACTGTAATTTGTTAATTAAACTACTCGTTTGACACACTACCAGAACTATTATTTCCTATAATTGCTGGGTAGTTTTTTCAAGGCAAGAAAATTCTACCCAGCAATTATATAAAGCAAGACATGGGGTAGTGTGCAAAATTCAAATTTTACACACACACTCTGCATTGCATGCTGGTATAAACCCATTTGGTTTCACTCTCAGGGTCTATGTAGCATCCAACATGTTTAAAATTTTGTTATGCACACTACCCCATGTATTATCCAAACTCTTCTAAATCAATATTGTATTGATAAATGTGTCTGCCATTAGCACTATATATGCTCGCTGTATCTTGAATAGTTTTTTATGCTGCATTTTTTTCTATACTGCTCCCAACTGTAGATTTGTCCCACATTATCATATTTATTCCCTACATCTGCATAATGTATCTATAAACAGCCTTCATTATGCCTATTTATATGCTTTGTTTTAGCTTGTCTGCCAACCTCAGGCTATATTCATTGTTTTTATTTTACCTTTTCAAGTACTACATACCATCAGGGGATACTGTGTCTTGAATTTATTAAACCCCTCCTTAGTATTTTCTTTCATTTTCTTCTGTTTTGTATATTGCCTTTTTTATGTATTATGCACTAGCAGTTAATACTGTGTCTAGAAATTGTCATTTCAAGTCTGTACATATTTTTTTCTGTCCTATCCAGGACCTCCTTGCAAATGAGCTTTGCTCAATGGAGTTTCTTCCTGGTAAAACAAACAAGCAAACAAAATAAACAAACAAATACATAATTCCATATATAATGTGACAGCTCATTCCAATGTAGATTTCAACAGTTTTCAACAGTTAAGGACCAGTATAGCTAAATATAAAATTAGGGGTCATGTTCTACTAGGTGGGTACTTTAGAGAGATCTTCTTCTCCGAGAGAGTGGTTGATCCATGGAACTGCCTTCCACAGGAAGCAGTGGAGGCAAAAACAGTGGAGACTTTGAAGAAAGCATGTGATAGATACAAAGGCATCGTAACACTAAAAAGCAGTTAAGGGAAGGGTTAGGATTATGGGCAGACTAGATGGGCTGCATGGCCCCCTTCTGCCGTCACTTTCTATGTTTCTATGTTTCTTTAATTTTCTGATCTTGTTTTCTTACTGTAACCAATACTGAAAATGAATTTAAATTCACTGTCCCAGTTGGATATGCTTTAGCTCAATCAGTGGCAGAGGAAGAGCTCTCTTGTAAAACTGCATAGCTCCCTCATCGCCAGCTTCCATTTGATTGGTTTTATGCCTGTTAGCACAGCAGTTGCCAGCCACTCCCACTCTTGTGTCTTCAAGTTGACCCATATAGGTGCCTAATGACTTGTTTAAAATGAGACGCAGTTGTATATTCTGAAGGACCACGCAAAAAAAAAAAGAAGATGAAAAGAAAATCATTAATCATGTATTCCCTATTCTTGCTGCAGGTTGCCTGACATGAACTTATTGTAAACGGCTCGTGCGCCTGACAGTCACACCAGATGCTAGTTTGCCCCATCCATTTTAAAGTCATTAATCACTGTCCGTTACATACAGTTCTGCTGTAGGATCTAAATCAGGCTACGAATGATGCTCATCTGCAAGTATACTTGCTTTTCATAATGAGGTCAGTTTATGCTACTAGATAGAGTGTTGATTAGGAGAAGAACTGTCTAAGAGAATAATTTGTTTCTCTGTACTTCCTAATTGATAGAATATAGCGGAAACATCCTAATAGGGTCAAGTATGCTTTGCCACTGTTGCCTACTTTGTTCCCTTCCCCTACCCCGCAGAAAGACAATAAGGCGCCCCAGGCTTTCTTAGGAATTTCTATGGTTAGAAAAGGATGGCGAACTAAGCATTTTCTAGGTTATTCGAGGTCTTACAGAGCTGAGAAAAGCATAGATAGGGAACAATGCAACTGCATTTAGATTGTTGATGAAAACCTTTGGTTATTTTCAGAAAAGAAAAATTGTGAAAGGCTTAGAACGGAGCTTAGGAAAGTCCACTGAGACTACAGATTCTTTTTTCTTTAATGTGCCTCTGAAGTAGTCTAGCAAAGCAGCATGTATCCGTCCTGTCTCTTGTAGCCCCTGCTGAAATTCTTTGTTTGACAGACGCACAGAAAGTAAAATAACAACATTAAAAGCAGCATTTCTGAAACTCATGAAACTGAACAAAAGAAGGGGTGGGATGGGGAGGACATCAGCTATCTCAAGAGAAGAACAACAGTCAAAATAAATTGGCTTTGATTTTTCACATGCTAAATGATTTGTAGTAATCCTGTCCTTTCTTTGATCTAAGGGTTTATATAGAATATAAGGACAATGAAGCCCTTTTTTACCCACTATTAAAACATTATTTCAGGTTCATGTTACAACACAGAGACCCCTCATTTACAGAAATGCATAAATGAGGCAAGGCTGTTATGGGGGGAGGGGGCTCTATCTCCCTATTTAAGTCACGGTACAGAAGAGAAGATCAAAATAGCACTATATGGGGTTAAAGAGAAACTGGAAAGTGAAATATCAAGGTAAGCTCTTCCTGGGAGTTAAACACTCTCAGCCCACAGACAGACAATACCTCAGTGTGTGACCCCAAAGCCGCCAGTCCCCTACTTGTCCATCAACTCCTCCAGCTGCATTGAGGCATCAATGCACTGAAAATAAGATGATACATCTAAGGCCATCCTAATTAAACCAACAGTAAAAATAAACAAATAAATACATCAAAAATGAATAGAGACATACATACATACATATATAAGTAAAAATAAAGGCCTGTTTTATTTATTTAATTATTTAAAGTTGATAACGGGGAGAGGCACACTGACCCAGGGGATTGGGTTACAGTAGTATTTACAACATTTAGTATGCAGTACACTCAGTGGAGGTAGAAAAAGAACAGGCAAATGGAAAACAGTACAATAAATACCAGGCAATACCATACAATGTACACATGTTTGCAACCACTTATTTCATTTTGGAAAGACGTACTAATAGTCTTTGGTAACATCGACATTCTTTACTGTACTTGATGTAGGCAAATCGGCTCACGATTAATAAAGCTGGCTGAGTGTGTTTGATTTGTTTGGGTTTATTTTTTAGGACTCCACAGACATGGGGGAATACCTTCATTTTTAAAATGAAGCAATAAAGTATCCTACATGTACAATAAAGCCAGAGTGAACTGCATAGCCGGTGCAGTGGAATTGTTATGTGGGTTGACATTTTACCCCCCTCCCCTTCCAGTGCCATTGTTTTGCATTTCTAGTTTTGTTACCATTTGCCACTTTGCAAGTGAGCATGATATTTTGGCACAGTAACTGCAGAGATGTGGCAGCAGCCAGCTGAATGGAACACTTCATCTCTTGGTGGGTGCATGTATATCTGACATCAGCTAGCAGGTAAAGCAGACATTCAGCCAAGGGCTTCAAATGCAGACAGCTGTCAGAAACACACACACACACACACACACACACACACACACACACACACACACACACACACACACACACACACACACAATGGATGAAATTGCTGACAGTTGGCAGAGCTGCTGTTATCGATTTCTGACTGGAAGATTTGTTTCTATTGATTACGCCTTTAAAAAAAAACAGCAGCTGGTCAGCTAGTCTACTTTGATAATATCACCTTTTTTCTGCAGACTGCCTGAGCGAGTTGTTGCCACCCACATACTATAATAACACTTCCTGGCTCTTCCGAAAAGAAAGCACTGGTCACCCTCTAGGATATTGTCACTATTTGTGTGCCAGTTTACGGGCAATGGTAATCACAGCAATAGGAGCAAATGCCAGAGAATATTGTTGTTTCTTTGGGGAGAATGAAAAGAACAAAATGACCTCTGTTGTACATTTTGAGATATTTTGTACATTAAAGTATTTTGTAGCTTTTGATATTAAGGTCAGTAATAATTAAATATACTACAATAATCCTAGAATTAGAATCCAGGCACTTTCCTGGAGAATCAAACAAATAAAAAAAGAATATTACCAATATAGTGTTACTCTTTACCTTTTCAAATGGCTTTAAGGGTTTCTAGGGTGCAGAATGTGGCAAGGTAGTTTCATTTAGAAGTTTGCACACCGCCTAGACCTCTGTGCGCTGTCTACCTGCACTCCCCTTCCAATGTTGTTTATTTTCCTTTAAAAAAACTTCATCCATTGGGAATTCTTTTGTATAATTTATTTCATTTTATAAGCGAGAGCAGCTTTAGCGCTAGTTGTATGTGGACAGATGTATGCTCTCTGAATTTCAGGCAAAGATATTTATTTTGAAGGTGAAGTCACACTGGAAAGGTGATCCATGTGGGGATAAAATGACTGTGGAATAGGCAATTGAGCTACGAAGTAAAACAGCATGCCAAAAGTATAAAGAAACACAGGAAAAGATGCATTGTAAAGTATAAGTCTGAAAATAAATAGGACTGGAATGAGACTGTTTTAAATGGTAAATTAAACCGTTGGAAGAAGTTGTTTTAAGCACATGTTGAAGAATAAAATGAAATAAATTATACTAAAGAATTCCCAATGGATGAAGTTTTTTTAAAGGAAAATAAACAACATTGGAAGGGGAGTGCAGGTGGACAACACACAGAGGTCTAGGCGGTGTGCAAACTTCTAAATGAAAAACAATGTTCTTCTTCCTCAGAGTCATGTTTGATAGCTATTAAAAAGCAATTATACAATGGCAAAAAAAAATCTTGGGCTCTGATTCGTCAGTCTGGGACTGGACCCGTGATGTTATCCCAGTACAACATCACGGATCTAGTCCCAGCACAGAAAAGACCGCATCAAATGTTAAAAAAAAAAAATCACTCGACGCGATTGCCTGCCCCACTACCCTCCTCGCTGACAGGACGATCAGTCTTACTACCTGGTCTGCCCCTACACTGACAACACTGTGTTTACTGAACACCGAGTTCAAATCTGCTCCTAAGTTACCCGATAAAAAGAAAACTACATCAGGAACCCTGTAATTTCAGACGCGAGTGAGCCTGCATTTTAAACAGTGACTGCGCGGCTCTACTCATAACGCTCACTGAGTCCTCTCTTGCCATAACACTCGCTGACTCCTCACACTGAGCGGTAGTGAATCACCACATTGAGCGATGAATGCATCGCCAACGCCTTTTCTTAGACGACAAGAAATGTATCTGAGGAGCCAGCGAGTGTTATAGCAAGAGAGGACCCAGCGAGCGTTATGAGTAGAGCCGTGGGTCACTGTTTAAAATGCAGGCTCACCTGGCCTGAAATTACAGAGTTCCTGACGAAGTTCTTTTTATCAGGTAACTTAGGAGCAGATTTGAATCCGGTGTTCAGTAAACACAGTTGTCAGTGTAGGGGCAGACCAGGTAGTAAGACTGATCGCCCTGTCAGCGAGAGGAGGGTAGTGGGAGCCACAAAGACAAACATCAAAACGAATACAGAAAAACCATGTAGGGGGCAGCACCACCTCCTGCACAAGACAGGAACTGTGCACTTTTTTTTCAATAAGTATACCTGCCCAAACAAAAAAATGAAATAAATTTATATTATAAGCAGGTTTTCCTATCTTTTTCTACTTAAAATAAAACGAGCCATTGTATAATAGCAATAAGGCACTCCAGGGTGTGTGTTGTGCTGGGATAACGTCACTTCTGGGGTGATTAGTCACACTCGGCCTGTGGCCTTGTGCCTAATCACCCCAGGCGTGATGTTATCCCAGCACAACACACACCATGTCGTGCCTTATTGCTTAAATAACTTACAGTTGGAGCTTGGGAGAAGAGGTCTTGTTCTAACACTCCACTGCAGGGCAGGCCTACTGCATAGCAGTGTGTTGTGTTGCCACCTGGGAGACTTGGGTTCAGGTGCCATTCTCAGAATCCCACTCTGGAGTTTACGGGAGGGGGCCTAGTGGAGGGGTGGTGCAAAGGTCATCTAGCATTCATACACCCCTTGCTGGCAGATCCAAGAGTTCCATGGGCATCAGCTGTGAGGATGGCTACAGTATGTGCTTGCCCGCCCTCCCAGCTGGAGAAAAGATGTTGCCATGGTGGCTACAACCATCAGGGTGTGGTACAGGGCCGGACGGGAGGGGTGGTGGTTAGGAGGAGCCTGGAAGAAAAGAATATTTCAGAAACTTCACAGCTGATATCTCATGACAAAATAATCGGGCAAATGCTCCTGTACAACATGGTCAAAGTACAAACACTGAATTCAACAAAGAGAATCTCAGGGATCTACAGAGTCTACACACATATTTAGTGATACAAGCCAATAAAAAATGGCTGTTGGTACCTCTTCTGCCCAACCTCTCTCTCATCCAATGTGTTAGCATAATACTGTGTGATACTGTATAACTATTGATGTTATATGAAGCAACGGTCTTTGAAAGATATGAACTTTACTGTATGTTTGCACTCTACACTTTTGAATGTTCAATATTGAATGTTTTAGGAACTGCATGCTTTCTGATTAATCATTTTTATGCTGTATCAGCTGTGAGTGATCATACCTGTTGGTTTCAATAACAATGGAAATGCACTGAAAATAAAAAAAAAATATTTACTTATTTATTTATATAAATTTTGGTGACTGGGATAGGTACACTGAGCCAGGACATGTTTCCAGGTGTGACCCAGGGTGGGGGGAATACAGCGGGGAGTGAAACAGCAACAACAAAATGACAACAACAGGTGCATTAACGTGAACAGTAGCATCACAGTACAAGTAGTGAATTTAGAAACAGAAAAGAATGTAAAATTGTACAAGTTCATTGGTTATGAGCGTAGCCAGGGTGAGAGTTAAAGGAGCTCGTCACTAAAGTATGGTAAGATATTTGTACAGAATCATGGTGGGGTGAAATTTAAGTTACAGAATACACCGAGATTTAAACTATAGAAGTGCAACATGGACGAGACAGGTAAAATAGTGTGTGTTTGGTGGGGGGGGGGGGTGGAGAGGGCAAGAGCTGTTGCAATGAAGAGAAAAGAAGAATAAGCCTAGTTGCTGGTGCATTCTTTTGTGAAGTGTGTCAGTACAAATGGTTTGAGAGAGTGCAGGGAGAGATGGATGGGGAGAGGGAGGCTGTTCCAAAGTGTAGGAAGTCTAGAGAACGCAGACTGGCCTGCTACAGATTTACAGTGAGGGATATGAATGGAATGATCAGCAGATGAACGGAGGCAGGCCAGTATTTGGCCATCAGTCAGGAACAGTGTGAGAGATGTCATGCCTCAAGGGAGGGTAAAGAGAGAGATTAGCATATAAAGAGCAGTGGTGGGTGAGAGATGGGACAATAAGGGCAAGCGGCAGAAGGAATGAACAAGGGAGTCTTCCAAGTGTAGACACTGGGCAGTGCTGTAGATTACATATGCATAGTCAAACACTGAAAAGATCATCTTAAGGATGATTTCTTGGCAGACGGGGAGAGGAAGGCAGGATTTGTTTCAGTGCAGTACACCAAGCTTAGGGTGAAGTTTCTCATGCATGGCATCAATGTGGGTGGAAAAGCTGAGATTCTGATCCAGTCACACCCCTTCATACTTGAAGTGGGGTACCTGCTCAAGCAGGTAGCCATCCAGAGTTTTAAAGACAGGTGTGTATGTTGGAACCTTGCTAGTCTCTGTCTAGTACTAAAAGTCAGGGAGACTGTTTTTTAGAGCTGATTTGAGCAGAACCAATGTTGGATATTGTCAAAGTCACACTGAAGTGATGAATCCAGTTCAGAGACCGAAACTCCTGAAGCAAATAGAACTGTGCCATCTGCATAGATGTGTAAGTGTGAGGAGACACAGGTGGAGGGAAGGTCATTTAAGAAGATGGAGAAAAGGACTTGAGCCAAGGATGGAGCCCTGGGGAACACCAGACTTGATGGGCAGGGATGTGGCTAGGGCATCACCAATTTGGAACGATTAGAGCTGATCTGAGAGGTAGGAGCTGAACCACCTGATTTTTTTTTTTTAGTTGTTTAACCAGGAGTAGCACACTAAACTGAAAGCTTTTTTACAGGAGCATCCTGGGAGCACAGGGAAGTTAAGTGACTTGCTCAGGGTCACACAGTATGCAAGTGGGAGCTGTGGGATTCAAACCCAGGTCTGGTCTGCTGGATGTCACCAGATTTGCAGCTCAGAGCCTTAAACCACTGTGCTATACTGTCATGTCATGTCAGATAGGCCCAAAGCACCTAACTTGTCCAAGGAAAGGATGTGGGCTACATTATCATAGGCCTTTGCTAGGTCTGTGAAAATGGCCACAGGGAACTGACCCTGGCCCATGCCTTTCAGCACCAAGTCTGTGATCTAGAGGAGGGAGAATATTTATTTATTTAAAAAGTTTCACCAGGAAGGGCATACTGAGCAGAACTGTTCATTTCCAGATGCATCCTGGGGAGGGTGGCGAGCAGTAATACAGTCAGGTACAATTACAAAATACACTTTTTACAATATACATGTTTTACAGTGATGCAAAGATACAGACAAGTCAGGGCAGAGTGAGAAGAATGTAGCAGAATGTACACTAATATGGTCAAAGTGCACTGAGTTACAACAGTAACAAGCAGGTAGTGCATATGCAACAGGGCAGCTGCAGATCTGAACCGACTGGGTACAAGAACTACTGCAACATGTGTGATGACTGTATGGTTGGATTGCTTCAATTAAGTAAATAAGTAAGTAAGTAAAATTTTATTTTTAAGCGCTTTTCAAAACCAAAGCACTGTACAATAACAACATTTAAAATAACAGAATAATATTAACAATAAAATCATTCTTCAAATGCTTTTAAAACCAAAAAGGATTTAAGCTCAGATTTGAAACTCTTGACGGTCAGGCAGCCTTGTATTCAGCAAGGTAGAGAATTCCACAGGGTGGGGGCAGCGTAAGAAAATGCACGTGCCCCAGATGTCTTTAAACGAACCCTGGGAATCTCCAGCAATCCCTCGTCGTCGGATTGGAGTGAGCTAGAGGGACAGTAGGGAGTAAAGAGATCTTGCAGATACCGCAGTCCCTGTTCATGTAGGGCTTTATAGGTCAGTAAACTGACCTTAAAGGTGATCCACCACTGAACCAGCAGCCAGTGCAGTCCACGCAGCACAGGTGTAATATGACTATTTCTAGATGTCCCAGTCAAAAGCATGGCCGCTGCGTTATGCACCAGCTGCAAGCAGCGGATATCAACCCCTGGTAGCCCTAGGTACAGGGCATTGCAGTAATCAAGGTGAGAGGTCACAAAGGCATGGACCAAGATAGGAAGGTCAGTCAGAGGAACCAGATGTTTCACCCGAGCAATATTCCTAAGATGGTAAAATGAGGATTTGACAATGGCCGACACCTGAGATTTTAGGGTCAGGCCGTCGTCTATAATAACGCCCAGATTACGTACCTGGTCTGAGGCTGGGAACTGGACACCACCAAGCCATATGACCAATGGAACCCCAGCCCTACAACTCACCTCAAGGTGACTAGGGTCCACAGCCAGCACCTCAGTCTTAACCGGATTTAACCTCAGTCAGCTGGTACTCATCCAATCTTTGATTTCAGATAGACAGCTGTTAAGCATAGAGATCGCATCTTCCTGTCCGGGATTGAAGGACAGATACAACTGGGTATCATCTGCATAGCAGTGAAGACCCAGATTGTATCGCCTAATAATGTCTCCCAATGGCAGCATATATACGGCGAACAACATGGGTGCCAAAATGGAGCCCTGCGGCACCCCACAAGACAGGGAGATGGCGTCAGAGGAATAAATTCCAGTGACAACCCTCTGCCTCCGACCCATGAGGAAAGATCTAAACCAATGCAGAACTGTACCAGACAGTCCACAGTAAAGCCGCAGGCACTCCAAAAGCACACCATGGTCCACAGTATCAAATGCTGCAGAGAGATCAAGAAGGACTAGAATAGTGCGAGCCTTTCGATCTCTCGCAATCAGGAGATCATTTAAAACCCAGACAAGGGCGGTCTCATTGCTATGTCTTTTCCTAAATCCTGATTGAAGAGCATCACAGACATTGTGATTTATAAGATGGTCATCCAGTTGTAGTGCAACCACCTTTTCAATAACCTTACCCACAAAGGGCAGGTTAGAGACAGGTCTGTAGTTAGCTAAGCAGTCTGGATTTAATGAAGGCTTTTTAAGGAGTGGTTGAATGACTGCCTCCTTTAGGGGATCAGGAAAGACCCCCTGCTCCAAAGATTTCCAGACAATTTCAGCAAGGATCGGACCCGAGGAGCCGTGGGTCGGCAGGGGGAGGATAGGATCAAGTGTCCAGAGAGACTGCTCTCCTATCCTGGGGTGGGTTTGGGGAACACATCGCTCGGCAGCAGCCCCCAGTGGAGACTGGAGGCACTGCCTGAGTGACATAGTGAAGGGGACTCAGAAAAGTGGAAAAGTCACCTGGTGGCCGCCGGATGATGGCTCCCCATCCCTCGATGCTTCTGATGCTCTCGATGAGCCTCCTTCCTCAGCAGCATCCCCTGAGCCCTATTAAGTAGTGCGCTGGAACCCTCTCCCTGTGCCTTCCCCCTTGGAGGAGGGGGACCCACCTGGTGAAGGGTTACATCTGGGATATCCTGGGGAATGGCTGCGATTTGAGGATAGAGAGAGCTCAGGTAGGGATAGCGGAGATCGAGTAGGACTGTCGGAGCCCGAAGGAGTGGGGGTCACCAGGTGAGTGGAGGGGCAGAAATAGATAAAGAAAAACAAAATCAAATTAATGAATACAGTTACATCAAAATACTAGCATTCTGTCAAGAGTCAGACAATAATGCCATTATTTCCAAACACTATATAGGAAAAATATATCTTAATGCAGAGAGTATCTTTTACATGCATAACTATGCTAGACATACACTTTTCTAAAAAAAGAACCTAAATCATTTAAACAATTATTTTCCTTTTTTTTTCCCTTTTTGTGCCATATTCTCTTTTCATTATCCTGCATTTGGTGTCTGTTTTTTTGGGTGCAAGTGGATGTATACTGTACTAATATACTTGTATTCCAAATCCTAGGTACAGAGCAAAAGACAGAAAAAATAGAAAAAATGGTATATGTATAGGAACTCACTGCTGCAATTTTCAAATTGTCTTCCAAGTCACACAATTAATAATATACAAGTGAGTCAATTTTTACAACTCAGATGAAACTGCAGCAGTGAGGAAACCTTCCAACTACATGCCAATCATCTAACAACTAGATTTTTCAAGAGAGGGGATACAGGAATTATATGATTAATAGGGGGTGGGACAGAGCAGACAAAACTAACAGAAATGCTTTACTGGTCCCTAAAAATACAGTGATACAAAAAAATGAAGAGTTTTCCACAGAGAATGCATCTAATCCAATTTCTGAGATGTTAAACTGTGTTACTACACTGCCATTACAGGCAGGAGAAATATTACAAATAATACAGAAGCATTGGCATGTCTTACAGGCTGAATCAAAATTGGCATTGTATATCACAAATACACCATGGAGGATCTTTAAAAGAGGCTGGACCATTGGCGACAGGATCGTACATAGTTATTAAAAATAATCAACAACAGTTAAGACCGCAACGGTTTCCATCCCAAACCAAGGGGAATTTTCCCTGTAGGAATTACACACACTGAAGTGTGATGTTGAATACAAATTCAGTTTGTAATAAGAACATAGACAAGAGATTTGCTATTAATGACGTTATAACATGCAATTCAGAAGGTGCTATCGATGTTGCTGTTTTTAATTGCAGATGATTCTACATTGGGAAAACAAAACGAAAATTGAAATTTTGCATTGGCAAACGTCTGGGAGCCATTGAACATGGTAATAGAATGCTTTAGCTAACCGTGTTTGTAATTTAAGGAGCAACCATAAGTTTAAATGTACAGGATTGAGAAGCATTACTTAAATTTGGGGAAGGGGGGAACATTACAATCTGTTACTGTGGGAGAAGTTACTGGATTTGTATGTTGGGAGCTGTGGAAACTTTAGGATTAAATGGGAGAATGGACTTCTAACAATTTCTGAAATAACTAAATATATTATTTTGATTGGGTTGTAGTTTGACAGTATTAATAATTTTTTGTTGAGATTTTTTCCTAGCACATTACTATACATTGTTACATGCATTATTCATGGGTTCACCATGAGTGTTGTAAGAACCCCTTCCCCCCCACCAATATACATCTATCTTTAAACACTGGTGCTATAAGTGAATTGAGTGCTAGACATTATAATACATGTTTTCTATTCCCCCTTTCCTAACCTTCCCTTTGTTTGGATGACTTCAGTAATGCTTGAAGACAGACAATAATAAAAGTTTCAGTAACTGCATGTTTATACAGTGTATCATAACCTTTTTTTTTAGGAACAACATGATATAGACATGTAACCAGGGTCTGTGGGGTGGAGTTGTTAATGCGCGGTGCCTCCATTTTTATTACCCACTACCTGGCTAGCCTGGGTTCAGGGAGAAAACTTTTGCTCGGCATTTTGGCTAGGTTTGAAACTTCTGTTCGGGGGCACCCAAGTAATCCGGACACAGGAAGCAATAACTGAAATGTCCAAACCAAGAGTGAGATTCTACAGTGTGGCTTTTATTCACAACAACACAGGAATAATAAAGCAAAGATGGACCCGCACGGGGCTACACTCTCTGGCAATGCAGATTAGCAGAGGCCAGAACACATCTTCTTCACAACACTGTAACCCTTGGGTTCTGAACACCCTGGGCTCTCAGCCCGAACTGGTTCTCTTCTCTTGGATTCCCTGGCATGGCACTCCGACCAGCACTTGGACATTTTTCCATATGGCATGGACATTATTTAGTGGCTCCCTCTACCACCCATGAGCACTTCCTAGCTCTAAAGGGAAAACGTCATCCTTAATCCCACATCTGGGTACTTTATGCAGACAATGGCCAAGTGCATGGGAGAAAGCTATAGGTGCCCAAAGAGAACCCATGGAGGCAAATCTGGTTACTCCAGATGGGGGGTCTCCCACCTCTTGCTCCCAAATCCATACCCGGCCATTCATTTGGAGTCAACACCTTTCCTGTGACACTCTCTGTTTGTAGAATGCTATCTCGAAATGTATATCACATTTAACATTCTACTTTCTAGGTAACTGGTGTCCTGACTTGCAATGTTCTCTAAGTGGCTATGTCCATCACTGTAGACCCCCACTGGTTAGATACATTTTAAGTCATACACATATTGTCAAGTACTGTACTTGGCTGTCCTTTCCTGACACCACAGTAGCAGATACTTTACACAGCTGTCTCGGTGAAAACATGGGCTCTGAGTCAGAGCAAACTCACCACAGTTTGCAGGTGCCTCAGGGGTTTCTTTCAAAGAAAACAACAATTCTGGTACCTCAGTACAGGTTCTTTAGACTGGCAGCTTTCCCTTTGTCAGCAGGCCCAGGGGATTGCCCCTGAATTGCTGGTACTTTTCCCTCCATCCCTCCTGGGATGGGACACTGGAACAAGCCGGGGAACGGTCTCTACCACCATTACAGGTTTCTTCTGTTTCCTTCTCTAGGGCGAGAACACACACCCTCTTTCTTGTGTAGCTCTATGACACCTGCAGCACACCTCCTCCTTCTACCAAGTCTCTCTCCAGACTACTACAGACTGACTGAATATCCCCAATGTTCTAAGTTAACCCCTTACTGCAGCATTCCAGTGTGGCTTATGCTGCTGCGAGAATTCAATAATGATGTCATCCCTCCAGCTCAGCAGAAACTGAGGACAGAGTGAGACAGTGTGAAACCCACGCTGCCTTTCCTTGCCTGCCACTAGATCCAAGTGGGATTCTAGTCACCCCGGGTGACGGGGGGGGGTGGTTACAGATATTAACAGCAGTCCATCTTTGTATTATGATTTTTAATCTACGCATCTAAGAAAAGTGCTGTCAATACTTCTGATCCTTGCTCTAATTATTTTATATGTTTTCCATCTTTTGTACTGTACCTAGGAATTGGAATACAAACATATTAGTATCATATACATCCACACACACCCGAGAAGGCAGATACTAACAGAGAACATGGCATGAAAAAGATAAAAGAATAAATTTAAGTGATTTAGATTATTTTTAGAAAAGTGTCTGTCTAGCGTAGTTATGCATGTAAAAAATACTTTCTGCATTAAGATATAATTTTCCTGTATAGTGTGTGGGAATAATAACATTATTGTCAAACTCTTGTTAGAATGCAAGTCCTTTGCTGTAAATGTATTAGTTTTAAATTGTAGCTGTGACTGTGGCACTTTAACTTGGACTGAGCTAATTAAAATCGGAGCTTCTTTTTAACTGTTAAATTAGCTTTCAATTGTTTACCCACACTTGCAGTACTGTGTGCTGAATGCAATGTAGTATAACTGGGTAATATTGTAATTATATTACATAAGGTGCATTTTTCATGTGATATGGAACACATTTGAGCACTATAAAGGCACTTTATTGTGTTACTGGTTTTACTCATGACAAAGCACAATTCAGGAGTAAACAGTGAGTCATATTTTTGCCATTGTTCAAACTGCCATTTTTACCTATATGTGATGCAATTAATTATTGTTTGCAATATCGCATTGTTTGGACTTCAATGTCCTTATGTGTGCATTTCTGTGAGCTGGGGCTTTTTGAATAGTAGTGAGAGAAATTTATTGCAGACTTCACAGATTTGAAAGCAGAGCACTAAGCCCTAGCACTTCGGCTCAAAACCTGAGTCTTCATTAGGGGGAGGTGCTATAAGTGTACCTGTAGTAATTTATACAACACGTTTACAGAAACATACTGGTTTTCATAATCACTGTAGAGCTTGAGAGCATATTACTGCAAAAGGAAGCTGAAAATAACAGTGTGAACCCCAGAAAAACATAAATATATAAAAAAATGCAAAATAAAAACGCAAAAAGCAGATCAAAACAAGGAGGTCACTATGTCAAATCAATAATGATATGCACAAAGAAAAACATATTATTTATTATTTAAGCACACTACTGAAATAGTAGTCAGAGAGCTAAGTCACACAGGAATACCTCAAATCAAAACAAGGAGGTCATTAGGTAAAATAAATAATGATATGCACAAACAAAAAATACTTTCATAATAGTACATGCTGCTAAAATATTTGTTAAATAGTTGTTAAACAAGCATTTGTCAATACCAAGTGTTGCTTGCTGGCATTAGCAGTGGAAGTACAGGAGTTAGACAGATGCAGTGTAGGAATGGCAGTGAAGTAATGAACTGACTCCAACTCCACCCCCATCCTGCAGAGATGGACAGGCATTGGGGTGTGCCTTTGGGTCATCGCCCATAACGGTCATGACATTTCATCTCACCCTACCCTACAGACACTTACAAGTGTCGATGTGTGCTTTGAAGTGTTCGGGCTTTACACTCACCTCATTCCATAAGGAAATACACTGAAGTGGGTGCAGTATAGGAGAATGGGATGAACTCTGGGGCCAAAGGGTCCAAGGCACACCTTGATGCCTGCCACTGGCTTCAGGGTGGGGGTGGAACAGCATGAGCATCACTGTCGACAATCCCAAGTCACACCCCTGATGCCTGTCAGTCCCTACAGGGTAGGGTGTTATGGTCCAAAATCCCCCAACACCCTAGGCATTTCTTGATATTTTTACTCCAAGTTTTCAACATGGGCTTTTTGTGATCCCACCGCATGAACAGTGACACTATCAGTTCATTAGCGGAAAGGTAATTTTGCACAGCGACTGCACCATTTGGCGCCACAGGTGCTAAAACACATTTTAAACAGGATGTGAAAAATGACAGCTGTACTGTTCATGAGGAGGTGTAATAAATGGCAATGTTGAAAATCTGGAGTGAAAATATAAAAAAAAAACTAGTGAAGTCACTAGTGTGTGTAGAAACTGCGCAAAGCACACTTGTAATGTAATTAGTTTTGGGATTTTTTACAGCACGTTTTCAATATCAGCATTTGGGACCTCTGCTCATGAACAGTGTCACTGTGATTTTCTTAATCTATCCTGAACACTAATTTCCCACAGCGACAGTGCTGTTCTGCACCAGAAGTACAAAAACACATTTCGGCCAGGGTGTGAAAAATGACAGCTGTACTGTTCATAAGGAGGTGTGGAAAAATGCCAATGCTGAAAATCTGAACTGAAAAGATTACGAATTTGTGAACTTATGAGGATGTGTGGAAATTGCACAATGCACGCTCGTAACACAGTCATTTTGTGGACTTTTGTTACCAAATTTTCAATATAGCCAGTTTAAGACCTCAGCTCATGAACAGTGTCACTGTGATTTTCTTAATCTGTCCCAAACGTTGATTTCGCACACCAACCGCTCCACTGTGCACTACATGTGTGAAAACATATTTTGGGTGAGATGTGAAAAATGACAGCTGTACAGTTCATAAGGAGGTATGGTAAAATGGCAATGCTGAAAATCTGGAGTGAAAATATTAAAAATGTTAGAAGTTATGGGCATGCATAGGTACTGCGCAATGCACGCTTGTAAAACAGTCATTTCGGGAAATTTTGTTCACCAAATTTTCAGCATAGAGTTTTTGGGGGCCTACCTCATGAACAGTGTCACTGTGATATTCTTAATCTGTCGTGAACATTGATTTTGCACACCGACCTTGCCACTGTGCGCTACATGTGCAAAACCATTTCAGGCGACATGTGAAAAGTGACAGCTGTACTATTCATAAGAAGGTGTGGTAAAATGGCAATATTGAAAATCTGGAGTGAAAATATTAAAAATGCTAGAAGTTACCAGCTTGTGTAGGAACTGCGCAATGAACGCTCGTGAAACAGTCATTGCTGGGAATTATGTCACCAAATTTTCAACATAGGGTTTTTGGGGGCCTATCTCATGAACTGTGACACTGACATTTTGTTAATTGGTCCCAAAAGGTGGTTCCAAACAGTGACTGCAAAATCACCTTTCGAGACCGAATAACAAAATGACAGTGACTGAGTTCATGAGGTGGGGTCCCAAGAACCCCATGTTGAAAATTTGGTGAAAAATAATATTCCCCAAAATGGCTGAGATACACCAAAGTTGAAAAAAACACATTTATGCCATTATACAGCTTACCAGCATTTCTTCAGTTTGCGGTTTGGCTTTGAAGAGTGCAGATGTGTTCCAGGTCCACCGAAGATCATCGTGCTGGGCTCCAGAGGTAAGTATGAGGTGAGGTTGTGGGGAGGTGGGGTATGCAGAGGGTGGGCACGGGTTGGGGGAGGGGCAAGAGAATCAACGAGGGAAGGTTTTTTTTCTTCTAGGTCTTTTTTTTAAAGATGACGGGGGACTTTTGTCACATGGGGGTGGGCTCCCAGAGTGGCACCAGGCAGTTTGTTTGTGGAGGGCAGTGCAGCCGACAGGGGATTGGGCATCCCCATTGGCCAAGGAGACTTTTACCACACTGAGGTGGGCTCCCAGTGTGGCAGATGGAAGTTTATTTGGGGGGGCAGTGGAGCTGATGGGGGATTGGGCACCCCCATCGGTCATACAGTGTGCTGGGGGGGACCCATGTCCCAAGAGGGTGGTGCATTATGCCGACGGGGATTGGGCACCCCATCGGCTTTTTTTTCCTTTATGTATTGAAATCTTTCACCAGGAAGGCACACTGAACGGCGGGCAGTGGCTTTCTGTTGACTTCCTGGGGACTGTGAGAGGCCGACGGAGAAGCCGTCGCCATGGGGACACCACGCAATCAGCTATTTTGGCAGTTTGTAATGCACCAACACAGCTGATTGTGTGGTGACATGGCCACATTTCTTGACGCATTGTGGCATGCTCCCTAACTGCTGACACAATGTGTTTCTTGCATGTGCATGCAAGCAACACAAAAATGGACTGTGTCCCATAGGAATACCCACTAAAGAAGCAAACTGGACAGCTAAATTTGTCCTCTGAAATATTGTGGCTTTTGGTAGAAATCACATCGTTATCCACACCCATTGTGAATGACTTGGGCCTAACTGCACTTAAATATCACTGTTTGAAAAATAATGCCATGAATGTATTTCTTTGTGATGTTTTACTTGAAGCAGTGTATTTCATTCTATCATTCAACTACATAGATACATAGTGTCAGCAGATAAGGGCCTATGGCTCTCCTAGTCTGCCCATTTGAATTTGTAACTTCAGTTTATGTTTTCCTAGAACTCTGTTGCCCCTTACCCTCGACCTCCAGAATTCCTTTATGTCTATCCCATGCATTCTTAAATCCCGTGATTGTTTCAGCCCTCACCACTTCTTCAGGCAGGGTGTTCCACTAGTCCACCACCTGTTCTGTGAAGAAATTCTTCCTCACATTTCCTCTGAATCGTCCTCCCTCCAACTTTATCCCATGCCCTCTAGTCCTGGAACATCTTTTTCACTTAAAATAGTGTATTCTTGCACCCTGTTCCTCCCTGTAAGATACTTGTAGGTCTCTATCATGTCCCCTCTCTCCCTCCTCTCCTCCAGGGAGTACATATTCAGTTCCTTCAACCTGTCCTCATAGAACTTGTGATGCAATCCATGTACCATCTTTGTTGCCCTCCTCTGAACCTTCTCTACCCTGTCTATGTCCTTTCGTAGTAGGTCTCCAGAACTGTACACTGTATTCCAGGTGGGGCCTCACTAGTGTCTTGTATAGTGGAATCATGACCTCCCTTTTCCTGCTGGTGATACCCCTGCCTATGCATCCCAGCATCCTATTTGCTTTACCTGCTGCCTTGTCACACTGTTTCCCTACCTTGAGGTCATCAGAGATGATAAACCCAAGATCCCTTTCCTGCTTAGTGCATGATATATCCTCACCCCCCAACTGATATATTGTGCCAGGGTTTTTGTGCCCCATATTCATTATCTTGCACCTCTTTGCATTGAATTGCAACTGCCAAACCCCTGACCATTCTTCAAGTTTCTGCAGGTCCCTTCTCGTTCTGTCTACACCCTCTGGTGTGTCTACTCTGTTACAGAGCTTTGTGTCATCAGCGAACAGTGAAATTCTACCTTCTAGGTCCTGTGCAATGTCACTGATGAAGATGTTGAATAGGACCGGTCCCAGCACTGATCCCTGTGGTACCCCACTGGTCACTTTTCCCTCTATGGAGTGACAGCCATTTACCACCACCCTCTGTGTCCTGCCACCCAGCCAGTTACCTACCCACCACACTAGTGTCCTGCCCACACCCATATTCCCTAGTCTGTGTAATAGTCTTCTGTGGCACAGTGTCAAAGGCCTTGCTGAAGTCCAGATAGGCCATGTCCACTGCCCTCCCTGATCCACCTCCCTAGTCACCCAGTCAAAAAATTCAACGAGGTTGGTCTGACATGACCTCCCCCTGGTGAAACCATGCTGCCTTGGATCCTGCAGTCCATTGACAACCAGATGTTCCACCAATCTCTCCTTCAGTAGTGCTTCCATGATCTTCCCCACTACCGAGGTGAGGCTGACTGGTCTGTAGTTCCCCGCTTCCTCTTTGTTCCCACTTTTGTATAAGGGGACTACATCTGCTGTCCTCCGGTCTTTGAGTACCTCCCTGTTTCCAGTGATTGGCTAAACAGGATAGCCAGAGTTCAGCCACTACCTCTCTGAGTTCTTTAAGGACCCTGGGGTGCACCCCATCTGGCCCCATTGCTTTATCAACTCTTATTACTTCCAGTTCCTTCAGGACCCTTTCTCATGTAATGGGACTTGTGTCCATTTCTGCACTATTCTCACCCCTTGTACTCCCTTCAGACCCATTACCCTCCTCTTCCTCAGTAAAGACTGAGCAGAAATACCTGTTCAATATGTCCCCTTTACTGTTGTCATCCTCCATACAGCCCCCATCCTCCCCCTTCAGTCTCACTATCCCTCCCTTTCCCTTTCTTTTTTCACTTATGTACCTGTAAAAGGTTTTGTCCCCTCTACCCACTGCTCTTCTGTCTGAGCTTTGTCTTCCCTTACTGACCTCCCTGCCTCCCTTTGCTTCTCCTGGTACTTCTCCCTGTCCCCTTCTGCCTGTGTCTTTTTGTATTGCCTGAATGCAATCTTTTTGGCGTTCACTTTCTTTGCTACCTCTTTGGAAAACCATAATGGCCTCCTCTTCCTTTTCCTCTTGTTAACCTGCTTAATGCATAATTCTGTTGCTCTTGTAATCCCCATTTTAAATACTGCCCACTGTTCTTCAACCCCTGATTCCTGCCCCATTCCCCGTAATGCCTCTTTCAAGTATTTCCCCATTTTCCCAAAGTCTGCCCCCTAAAATCCAGGATACGTGTTTTTGTGTGGTTTGGTTCTGCTCCTTCTGTAATTTCAAACCACAATGACTGGTGGTCACTGTTCCTTAGGTGCTCCCCCACTATTACCCCCATCACACTGTCCCTGTTTGTGAGCACAAGGTCCAGTATTGCCTTCTGCCGAGTTGGTTCCATGACCAGTTGCTTGAGGAAGGCACCCTGAAGGGAGTCCAGGATAAATCTGCTCCTAGTTGATGCTGCTGCTGGAATGCTCCAGTCCACGTCTGGTATGTTGAAGTCTCCAACCAGTACTACCTCACCCTTGTCTGCCATCCTTTGGATGGCTAGCATCAGCTCCCTATCAGTTTCTTCCTCCTGGGCTGGTGGTCTATAGACCACACCTGTGTGGATGGCTAGCCCCATTTTCCTTTCCAGCTTAACCCACAGTATCTCTCCCCCATTTTGTTCCTCCTGGATCTCTGTGGCCCTTATGTCATTTTTCACATACAGTGCCACTCCTCCTCCCTTCCTACCTGCCCGGTCTCTTCTGAATATGTTGTAGCCAGGAATGGCCATCTCCCAGTCACGGTTATCATTACACTTCACATTTGATGGACAGTATTACTTATAAACTCGAGTAAAGGCCATGGGGGCCACCATGGCCAACTCCTATCTAAACCTGTTTCTTGGATGGTGAGAGGTCAATGTGGTGTTCAGCCATGGCCGGAACTCATATCTGCTCCAGATTAATTTCTGTGGCAGATATATAGATGACATAATAATTGCTTAGGATGGTGTTGTCTCTTCAGCCAGAAATGTATGGAATTTCTGAACAATAATACTATCAATAGGGCCTATGCATGAAGGCGGGCCAGGTATGTGTGAGATGCACATACCTGGCCCACGTAGCGCTGCACCCACGGACAGACGCATGGTGGCCGGCATCCACTAATGCTGGATGCCTGTCCACAGCGCCCCCCCCGTGCAGCTGTGTGGGGGTGGAGCGCAGCTGTGCAGGAGTGGATCATGAGGCACGGGGGGGGGGACATCCAATCAGATGTCCATACTGGATCCCAAAGTGAACCCTTGCTGTGTGCAGACATAGGATTCTTGGAAGGCATGGGTGAATTAATTTTTAACACTATGGGTGAGAGCCTGAATGGTTGCCCCCAGCCCTGCCATGCAGCTCTGAGGGCTTCGGCATCACGGTGTGGGGATTCCCTGTCCTGCTGCAACCAGTGGGTGTCATCAGTGGGAACATGCAATTGTTAAGGCAGGGCCTCTGCTGCAGTAATATGCATCTCCCCCATGCCTGGCACTCTGTGTCTTAGTGAATGATATGGAGTGTAGTCCTGCCCCATCTCACACCCCCAGACTGCCTACGACCCGTAGCTGTGTGGTTGGCCAGGGGATCGAGTGCACACTGGGCTTGTGCACCTGCTGTGAATGCTGCTGGTGATCTGCTGGACCCCTGCTGTGTAGCATTCAAACCTAGGGTTGCCTATACACTTCAGATATGTGGCATTTAGGCATTTCGTCCTGTTGTGCATAGGGCCCAATATGAATTTTACAGCCACAGTTGATCCCACTGTCATAGCTTTTCTTGAAATCAGATTTTCTGCAATTCCTGGTGAAGTAGTTTGGAGTGAGGCATTCAGACAATACCTTACTTCTAGCACAGAGTGCTTATCCATTCTGTCTCAAACAAGCCATCCCATATTATTAATTCCTGCTCTTGCACAGAAAATGCTCCACTCTGTCTCTCTGTCTGTTTGAGGTGCATGCAGATTATCTTAAAAAGTGTTTTCTGGAATGTGACTACTGTCAGGAGTATGTTGAGCGGGCCACGTATAAAGTCAGGCATCAGGACAGTCACTTAACTGCTTCAACTATGTAAGCATATAGGTATGAATGATAACATTGTCATTTTTATGTTGGCTCACGCATGCACAACCAACATATTGTGGTTGTAGCAGATTTGGAGGTGTGGTCATCACTGTTGGGCGAATGCAGGGCACGCATCAGTAGGTGTGTCCCTCATTCCCCAATCAGGCAGCATGCAGGCGCCACATCAGCAATTTGGAATGTGGCCACCAGATCTAACAAGGTCCATGCAATGAGAGCAGGCTCTCATGCAGCATATTTCTGCCGCCTCCAGTGATGCCATAGCTCTGCCGCCCTCCTATCAGAATGCCGGCCAGGGGCCCACTCTCCATCAGCATAATAACCCCCTCCATTTACAATGTATGCTGAGGGTGTGCCCGATCCCCTTGGCATCATACTTCACAACAGTTTTTCTTTGCTGACGGGGCCCAACTCACCGCTTCACAATGCCTGAGTGATGTTGCTGATGGGGGAGCCCACTCCTCATTGGCATTATGTAACACCCCCACATTTGTTGTGTGCCAATGGGGGTGCCCAATCCTCGTCAGCATAATGTCACCCCCCCTGCTTTTGTTGTGTGTGGACGAGGGTGCCCAATCCCCATTGGCATAATGTAACCTCCCCCTTTTGTTGTGTGCCGACAGGGGTGCCTAATCCCCCGTCAGCTACAGCTGCCCCCCAAAAAAGAGTCCATTGGCATGCTGGGAGCCCACCCCAGTGTGACACATGCCCCTGTTAAAAAAAAAACGGTCTCTCAATGTTTTTTTTTCCCCCTTCAAAAAAGCGGTCGCAGTCTCCCTGCCTCTCCCACAACCCGTGCCCACCTCTGCACACCCTTCCTCCCACACCCCCATCACCCCATGCTTACCTCTGAAGTCTGGCGCGATGATCTTCGGTGGACCGGGAACATGTCTGCACTCTTCAAAGCCGACCGCGAATTGAGGAAATGCCGGTAAGCTGTATAATGGAATAAATAGGGTTTTTTCAACTTTGATGCATGTCCCAGGCATTTTTTGGAATTTTGGCACCAAATTTTCAACATGGGGTTTTTGGGACCCTTCCTCATGAATTCTGGCACTGTCATGGCGTTAATCGGCCCTGAAAGGTGATTTTGCAGTCATTGCGTAGAATCACCTCTTACAACCGATTAACGAAACGACAGTGCCAGTGTTCATGAGGTGGGCTCTCAAAAAGCGTATGTTGCAAATTTGGTGGAAAAAATCCCAAAAATGACTGTTTTACGAGTGTGCATTGCACAGTTTCCACACACGCTTGTAACTTCGTGAATTTGTAATATTTTCACTCCAGATTTTCAAAATTGGCTTTTTTCCATACCTCCTTATGAAACCGTACAGATGTCATTTTACATATCCTGGCTAAAATGTGTTTTCACACGTGCGGCACATAATAGCGCAGTCGCTACGTGAAATCAGTTTTCGGGACAGTTTCAGGAAATGACGGTGACACTGTTCATGAGCAGAAGTCCTAAAATGCCTGTGTTGGAAATTTGGTGACAAAATTCCATAAAATGACTGTGTTACAAGCGTGCGTTGCGCAGTTTCCACGCACCCTTGTAACTTCGCAAATTTGCACTATCTTTATGCCAGATTTTCAACACTGGCATTTTTTACACCTCCTTATGAACATTACAGCTGTCATTTTTCACACCCTGCCCTAAATGTTTTTTCACACCTTTAGCGTACAATGGCGTGGTCACTGTGCGAAATCAACGTTTCGGACACATTAACAGAATCACACTGCCACTGTTCATAAGGGGAGGTCCCAAAATGCCTACGTTAAAGATGTGGTTAAAAAATCCCAAAAATAATTGGATTGCTGTCGTGTGTTTCACAGTTTCTATGCATGCTCATACCTTCACCAGTTTTTTATATATTCATTCCAGATTTTCAACTTTGCCATTTTTTCACATCTCCTCATGAACAATGCAGTTGTCATTTTCCACATCCTGCCCAAAATGTGTTTTCGTCCCTGTGTCACCAAATAGCATAGCCACTGTGCAAAACCACCTTTCAGCTAACAAACTGATAGTGCCGCTTTTCACGAGGTGGGCTCACAAAAAACCCATGTTGAACATTTGGAGTGAAAATGCCAACACACGCCTACGGTGTTAGGGTTTCCAACTGTAGCACCCAACCCTGTAGAGACTGACAGGCATCAGGGGTGTGACTTGGGATCATCGGCTGTAATGCTCATGCCATTCCACCCCACCCTGCAGCCAGAGACAGGCATCGTGGTGTACCTTGCACTGTTCGGCCACAAAGTTCACCTCATTCTCCTATACTGCACCCACCTCAGTGTATTTCCTTATGGAATGGGGTAAGTATAATGCCCAAAGACCCCAAGCACACCACAACACTTGTCAGTGTCTACAGGGTAGGGTGTAAGAAATGGCATGAGCGTTATAGGCTGACGACCAAGGCACCTCCAATGCCTGTCGGTTTCTACAGGGGGATTGGGTTGGCGTAATTTTAATACTTCACTGCCATTCCTATTATGCGTCTCTAACTCCGGCACTACTGATGCCAATGCCAGCGAGACAACATTCAGCATTGACAAATGCTTGTTATTACTGGATTCAACAGATTTGCTCCAACACTGGCCACCATGGTTAAGAAGATTTGGCCAGGTCTTAAGAGTCATCAGTGCCTTTTTGCTTCCATTTGGGAAAGCCACATATTACATATAGTCATGGCCGAAACCTTAGCGGCCTGGTCACCACCAGCGAATTCACAAGTCTATCTGCCTGACCCCATCTCAACTGGCTTAGACTGCCACCCATTAAAGTTGCTATTGGTGCAGCAGGTGCAACATTTGTAAACACTACGTCACAGGTGGACAGTTTGTATTGTCAGTGGACAATACAGTCATCCAGCTCAAAGAATTTATCCGCTGTTCCACCACTTATAAAGTGTGCATTCTCACATCGCACTTGTCCATGCTCACATGTAGGCAGGACTATTCGCTCTTTATGCTGCAAAATACAAGAACATGTACTTTCTATTACCAATGACATGGCCAATATTCTTATCAGATGGCACTTTACCCAATTCAGTGTATGCAATCTAAATGATTTTCACTACAATGGGGTACAGCATGTAGCAGTAAAGCCGGGGCAGCGGTGGAGATCACATCAAAACTTTCCTTCAAAAATAGTTCAAATGGATTTATATGCACAGTACATTGCACCCTGAAGGTTTAAATTATGAAACTGACATTATACAATGGGCACAAATAAATGGACAGAATCCTGCATTTTGATTGGCTGGCTGGCACCTTTTCAGCATTGTAAATCCTCCAGTGTACCCACTGGAAAAGGTGTCAGCCACCACTCAGCCACATCAGGAACTCCCTGGCAAATCTCTACGTTCATCGCAAACACACCACTGCCAAGCACACGGACGGACAGCAAACAAACAAGCAGCAAGTTTGAAAACAAACGGACGTTTTAAATATTTTTTTTGTACAAAAACAAACAGGGCCTTTGTATAATTGCAATATACCCCTCTAGGGAGTGGGTATACTGGAGGATTTACCACCCCTGGTGAGGTTAAGTCCCTCGGCTGTGCCTCGTGACCGAACCACACCAGCCGTGGTAAATCCTCCAGTTTACCCAGACCCTGTCAGGGTATATTGCTTAATTATTCCTTTCTGTTAGCTTTCTTTTTTTTTGTTTGATATTTTTATTGAATTTTCATCCATATACATAAAGAAAAATACATGCATACAGAGGTTTTTATAAAAAAGAAGAGACATCATACATAAAAGGGATCCAGACGGGTTATAGAAAGCTACTGAAGCAAGTATCACTAACAATCTTTCAAGTCCTCATCTAGGCTGTCTACTTCCCAGGCTGTTTAATTCAAGTGGGTAGAGGGTAATCGGACAATACAAAACAGAGCAGAACAAGATTAAATAAAATAAATAAATAAATAAATAAAAAATTACCCAATTAATTCTAACAACTATTTACATTTGTCCACACCAAATAGAGTTATTTCATACACTTTGTTTGTCCTAAACCCCTTCATTAGCTATTATCTCAATTCATACACACATTGAGACACACAACTTCATTGCATATGTACCACAACGATGAGCATAATTTTTTTTAGTTAGTTAAATACCCTAAAGTAGAGTGAGGGCCTTTCCTTATCCTCTGCATTCCTTAGGCGCCCAGACCCAGAATCAACAACTCCTCCTGAGACGTAGCAGTTAGTAGTGGGTTCCATATAGCCACGAAGGACTCAATTCTACCCTGAATTTGATAGGCCCTTTTCTCCATTGCCAGTGCAGTAGTAATCATGGCCCTCCACTGTTCAATGGAGGGGTCTTTTGCTGATACCCAGGTGTTAAAAATGCATTGTCTGGCCAAGGCTAGGACCACCCTAATCCATTTCCTGTGCGGAGCCCATTCCTCCCCTTCCCCCAAATCAACTCCAAATAGGAGCTCCACAGGGTGAAAGGGAACCCCCACACCTGTCTTCTCTTTTAGATACTGCACCACTCTTTTCCAAAAACTTTGAAGTCGGGGGCAAGCCCAGAAGCAGTGTACATAGGTTCCCCTTTGTGACTGACACCTAGCACAAATCTCTGACACCTCTGGCTGGAATCTATGTACTACCACTGGGGGATAGAACAACCTATGAATAAACTTATAGGCCGATTCTTTGTATCTGTTCGAAAACAGTAGCCCCATATGTGTTTCAATCATAATTTCCCAGTTAGAGTCAGAGATTGGAAGCCCAAAGTCTTTTTCCCAGAGCTCCCTCATACTCTCTGTCTTCCCAGTCAGGCCTTCTCTGAGAATACGTGCTGCACCACCTATCATCCCCTTCGGGCTCCCTCTGGCCTTACAAATCAAAGCCTCAATTTGTTGCTGAAGGAGGGGTTATGCCCCGGGCTTCCCCAGCCTCCTGACAAAGTCCCTAGCCTGAAAAAACCTGAAAATATGGGAACCAGGAATCCCCCTCTTCTCCCCAATCTCTTGAAAGGAGCACATATCTGGTCCATTAAATAGGTCCCTCACACACTGTATGCCTCTCTCATTCCATTCAGAGAATCCCTGATCTTCCAGGCCAGGCTGGAAAAAAGGGTTTCTATTTATTGGGAGGAGCAGTGTTTCCACTCCCCCCCCCCCCCATCATCTTTTTGATTTGTTCCCAGCTTTCCAAAGTCCATAGCACCATCGGGTTAGGTCTGGGTTGATTCAGGTAGGCCCTCCTGCCACCTTTGATTAAATAAGCTGACAATCTACCCTTCCCCCCCCCTCTAAGTCTATCCAACTAGCTACCTCTGATTGTGATATCCAGTCCTTAATCACCCTCATCTGTGAGGCCAAGAAATAGCTCTTTATATCTGGGAAGTTCAGACCTCCCTCTTTTGAGCTTAGTTTTAACCTATTTAAGCTGATTCTGATTCTTTTCCCTTGCCATAGGAAGTCAGAAAAGCCTCTCTCGAGTTTCCTGGTATCTTTCTTAGATAGACCCATTGGGAGCATCTGTAATAAATATAATATTCGTGGCAAAACATTCATTTTCAAAAGATTCAGTCGCCCCATCCAAGACATCGGCAATGTTTTCCACCTTTACGTATCTCTTATTATATTCTCAACCATCGGCTTGTAGTTCAGGCCATTTAGCTGTGAGAGGCCCCTCCCAATGTTAACTCCTAGGTACTTAAAAGAAGTGCTAACCTCCCGAAGGCCCCATTTCTCTTTTCCTTTGTTTCCCCCCTCCCAGGCACGGTACCTCAGATTTATCCAGGTTTATTTTGTACCCTGAGAAAAGGGAAAATCTATTTATCATCTCCAGAGTCGCAGGGATAGAGCCCTCCGGGTTGCCTAGGTACAGAATCATGTCATCTGCATATAGAGACAGTTTGTATTGATGCCCCCTAAACCCCATCACCCTGTCGCTCTGTCTTATGGCTATGGCCAACGGTTCAGTAGCCAGGTCGAACAGGAGCGGGGAGAGAGGGCAGCCCTGCCTCATCCCCCTATACAGATTGAAAGTTTGAGAGAGACCTCCATTAACTAACACCGCAGCCTTTGGGGAGTAATATAGGGCCCTAACCATATTTAAAAAACCTTCCCCAATGCCAAATCTACCTAGGACCTCAAATAAATACCCCCATTCAATATGATCAAAGGCCTTCTCGGCGTCCAGTGCCAGAATAGTTGTGACTCCTGGATGCCGAGAAGAGCCGTGCACCACATTAAGCAATTTTCTTAAATTGTGGTAAGAGTGTCTCCCTTTTACAAATCCCGTCTGGTCCGGGTGCACCAGGCTAGGCATCAGTTCCTCTAATCTACTCGCCAATACCTTCGCATAGATCTTCGCATCCACGTTCAGTAGGGATATGGGCCGATACGCGACGCATTCTTGGGGGTCCCTGCCCTGCTTTGGGATCACGCAGATCATCGCCAGCCCCATGGTGGGGGGGGGAGCGGATTCCCCTCCCTTGGTTCCCTAAAGATCCCCATAGCAGATCGACCATTTGTTGCCCCATTACCCTGTAAAACTCAATAGGGAGGCCATCCGGCCCAGCCGCCTTACCCGACTTCAGCCCTGTTACCGCTTTCCTAATCTCTTCTTTAGATATTTCTTTATCCAGAGCTTCCTTTTGTTGCTCACTAAGTTTCTCGATCATAATCTCATCTAGAAATTGTCTTGCCTGCTCTTGCTGTCCCTCAGACTCACTCTGATATAAAACCCGGTAAAATTCCCTAAACCTGTCCCTTATGGCATGGGGGTCCCTCAACAGCATTCCCTGCTCATTCTTTATCTCTTGTATTCTCATCGCCCCCTCTTCTGTCCTTAATTAGGTTAACTAACATTGGACCAGGCTTATTACCCCATTCATAAAATCTTTGCTTCACAAGCCACATGAGTCCCCTCGCCTGTTCGGCTAACATATTATTGAGTGTCCCTCTGGCCATAGCCAGCACCTGGGCACTCCCTTCATCCCCTCTCGCTATCCTCCTTTCCAATCTCTTAACCTGGCAGAGTAATTCTTCATATTTCCTGTTCTGCTCCTTTTTGTAGCCTGCCACGTACCCTATAATAGCTCCTCTTAAATATGCCTTGCCTGCATCCCAGAAGACCTGTGTGGACGGGGCAGACTCCTTGTTCATCTCTATGTAACTTTCCAGCTGCTCTCTCAAGAAGGTTCTAAAATCCTGTTTGCCCAGTAGATAGATAGGGAACCTCCATGAACCTGTCCGCGTTCTCCCCACCTCCAATTCCACCGTCATTGTTACCATTGCATGATCAGATATGTGTATGGGCTCGTGCCTCACATCGACCATCTTATGGTACCAGAGTCCCTCAATGTAAATATGGTCCAATCTCGACCATGTTTTATGGGGGTTGGAAAAAAAGTGTATTCCCTGAGGTTAGGATTAGCTGTCCTCCATGCATCTATTAAATCCAGCTCTAGTATCCCTTCCTTCCACCATCTCATGCAATTTCCACCTCTACCCCTCCCTCCCGAGTGGTCTAGCACCGGGTCCGGTGTACAATTAAAATCGCCCCCCATAATCAGTCCCTGAAACTGTTCCCTCATTAAGACCTCCAGAAGGCTTCTGTAAAAAGTGGGCTCAAAAATCGCAGGGGCATAGACACTCCCAAATGTAAGCGAGGTCCCATATATCTTGCCCTCCACGAACACATATCTCCCTTCCTTTTTATCCTGCACCGCTCTAGCCACCTGAAATGGAAGTTGTTTGTGTATTAGTATAGCTACCCCCCTCATGTGAGGAGAAGAAGGATGCGTAGCAGGTCCCCACCCAGTTCCTGATCAGTTTTTGGTGCTCTGACGGAGTTAAATGGGTCTCTTGGAGTAAGGCTACATGAGATCCCACTCTCTTAAGGGCTGTAATTATAGAGGTCCATTTAACTGGGGAAAATACACCTCTCACATTCCACGAGACCACTTTCAGTCTCTCCTTTTGCTCCATTTATCATCCCGTCTCTTCTTTATGGCCCCCCTACTCCTTCTCATCATCCTTACCTCCTCAATGTGTGTTAACCTTCTACGCCTTTGTTCTCTAATTGTGGACTTACTATAAAATTCATAAACAACAAGTAAACCAGAACATTTAAATCCCCCCCAACTTATTTACAATGTGCCACTCTTTCCCCCAATACAATGTGTACAACATTCTACGCCAGTATGTTCCCTTCCCAACACTTCGTTGTAGGGTTTGATACATAGACTAACTTCTATGATCAACCTTTTCTCCCCTCCCTCCCACGGGTGTTTCAAGGCTCCTTACCGCCATCTTTCTGCTCCCTGAGTTCTTTAAAATTAAGCATCATATTTCTCTCCAGCTGTTCCGTCTAATATTCCTCCCTCCTTCCATGCAGCCATGTGATCCTCATGGTTTTCTCCAGCCTCTATATTTATCGAACTTAAACATCCCACAACAGTTCTCATCCCAGCACAGCAATCGAGATTATGCCTGGAGTATTTCCCGGCTATTTATCACCATGGTATGGCCTCAGGCTGGTATACCATCCCTTCCGGCCAAATAAATCCCTTTCCTCCCTCCCCCCACACAGATGAGATGTTGCCCCCCTCCTCTCTGTAGCCATTTCACTTTTCCCTACTAGCTCTACAGAGCAGTCAATTAATCCAGGAGCATGGTGCTTCACTGTGAGGTCCTCCAGGCTAGGCTGCGCGACTCAGCATCAACGTGCAGGCCCTCCTGGTAACCATCGCCTTTGTTCCCTTTTCGATGATTCAGCAGTGCTCTCAGACATTTCTCCAGTCCCTCATGTGGTTCAGCAACACCATCTCATTGATATATGGTCATGTCCTGCATTCTCAGGTGTTCACAGGTTAATAGTCTTTAAGTCCAGTCCCATTTTAAGTTGACTCTCTGTTTTCCTTTTTTATTTGGGGGGGAGGAGGGTCCAGGCCACCATCATGCGGCTATAAGTCCAGTACAAGGTTTCCGGCCTGAACCTGGCCTTCTAGGTCCGTTCTCCTGGGATCTAAAATAACTTTCAGTATGCCCACTACCAGCCATGAGCAGTCTTCAGTGCCAAGAGAGTCCCAAATTATTTACATACACATGTAACTTCCACATCCCCTTGTGGTAAAACTCGCTCTCCCTTCCAGTATTTTTCCAGGTATTGGTCACCCAATTTTCTTTTGCAGCTCCGATACAAACTTTTGTGCTTTTTCAACTTCCCAGAAGCTAAACGTAGCCCCTTCGTGCTTGATCTTCATAATAGCCGGGAATGCCATATACCATTCAACTTTTGTCTTCTGACAGGCAGTTATAACCTCATTAAACTCTCTCCGCTTCTTCCCAATCCTCGGTGAGTAATCTTGGGAGATATATAAGCGAATTCCCTCATATTTCAATTCCGGTAGAGCCTTGTAAGTCTTCCACATCTCCTGCCTGTCCTGAAAGTTATGAAAACGAAATATTACTTGCCGTGGGGGTTGCCCGTTCTGAGGCCTCGGCTGCACAGTGTGATGAGCTCTCTCCAGCTTAAATCTCCCACCTTTAGGCTTCAGGCCCATGATTGCAGGCAGAATTTTGGCACAGAACCCTAGGATGTCCGCTCCTTCTCTACCCTCTGGGAGGCCCCTGAGTCGCAGATTGGATCTCCGGAGGTAATTTTCCTGGTAGTCCATTGCCTCTCTCATTTCTTGCAGTTGCTTCTCTAGTTCATCTACCCTCCTGCCTAGCGGGTTCAACGTGTCCTCTGTTGCCAAGACGCGGCCCTCCATCTCCTCCAGTTGTTCATGATGTCGTTCTACTTGCGCCTCTACCATGACCAGTCACCCCTCGATTTTATTCTCCAGCCTCTCCAACTGTGGTGACAAGGCTTCCATTAGCCTGTCTTTCAGCTCTCGCCCCAAGGCTGACATCTCCACTGCCGAAAAGGAGATGGGGCCTGTGCTACTCACAAGGCTCGCAATCGGCGGTTTCATATTATTTTTAGCCCCCGATCTCTGCGATTTACTCGATGCTGACACTACAAATTCATCCATGAGAATCTCCGATGTGGCAGATTCGCTTGTTGAGAGAGATACAGCGTGGATTTTGGCGGATTTATTAGATAATTGTACCCGAGGGTAGGAGCTCGAAAAAGGCACGTCCTCACGCCATTAAGCGGTCACGTGACCCCCCTGTTAGCTTTCTAAAGTAACTGTTTCTCTGTATAATCATATAGGGCACTAGATTTACTTGGATATTTAAACCTACATTAAGGGTCTGTTAAGTTGTTTCTATACAGCTATATTATGTGTAATAGAAGCCCTCTTTCTTTGTATAGAAAAGCTGCAAGAATTGCCAGTGATGATATATGCATATTTTTATACTGCAATGTGACTTCATTTGTGTATTGAGAAATGCATGTGACATAGTAACATAGTAATTGATAGCAGATAAGGACCGCTAGGCCCACCTAGTCTGCCATTATAACCTACCTCTGTTAGTATCTGCTGACCCTACTTGGTCATTGGCTTTATCCTCTCCATCCCACCTTTAGGGTTCCTATGCGCCTGTCCCATTCATGTTTGAATCCTCCCACTGTGCTTGCCCCCACCACCACTTCGGAAAGTCTATTCCATGCATCCACCACTCTTTCCATGAAGAAAAACTTCCTCACATTTCCCCTTATCCTGCCCCCTTCCAATCTCATATCATGCCCCTTGTTCTAGTACATTTCCTGTACTGAAAGGTGTTACCCACTTGCACCTTGTTTAAACCCTGGAGATACTTGAAGGTTTCAATCATGTCTCCTCTTTCCCTCTTCTCTTCCAGTGTATACATATTGAGGTCTTTTAATCTCCCCTCATATGTGCTCTGTTGCAAGCCCTGTACCATCTTTGTTGCCCTTCTCTGAACCGCCTCCACCCTGTCTATGTCCTAACGAAGATGTGGCCTCCAGAGCTGTACACAGCATTCCAGATTAGTGTTTTGTATAGTGGTATCACCACCTCATTTTTCTGCTAGTGATGCCCCTTCCTATACACCCCTAACATGCCACTGGCCCTCCCTACAGCCTTTGTACTCTGCTTTGCCACCTTTAGGTCATCTGAGATGATTATCCCGCGATCCCTTTCTTCCCTAGTGACAAAGAGCAACTCCCCTCCCATCCTGTAGCTCTCTCCTGGGTTTCTGTGTCCCAGGTACAAGATCTTGCACCTTGGCACTCTTTGGACCATTTTTCCAGCTTTCCTAAGTCCTGCCTCATTTTTCTCACCCCAAATGGAGTGTCCACCCTGTTGCAGATCTTTGTGTCATCTGCAAATAGGCAAACCTTCTCTTCCAGTCCTTCTGCAATGTCACTTAGGAAGACATTAAAAAGGACTGGCCCCAGGACTGATCCTTGAGGTACCACACTGATCACCCCCCCTCCTCAGATTGGATCCCATTTATCACCACCCTCTGCTTCCTGTCTGCCAACTAGCTTTTAACCCAGTTTACCACCTTGTGACCCACATCCATGCTACCCAACTTGTCTATCACTCTTTTATGTGGGACAGTGTCGAAGGCCTTGCTGAAATAGAGATAGGCAATATCTCCTGCCCCCTGACCCACCTCCTTCGTCACTCAGTCAAAAAAATGTATCAGATTTGTTTGACATGACCTTCCTACTGTGAATCCATGCTGTGATGGATCCTGTGCCCTGTTTGATTCCAGGTGTTCCATAATTCTTTCCTTAAACAGTGCCTCCATAATCTTACCCACCACTGAGGTCAGGCTGACTGGCCTATAGTTTCCTGCTTCCTCCCTGCTCCCACTTTGCTGAAGAGGGACTTCATGTGCTCTCCTTGTCTTCTGGAGCTACCCCTGTGTTGAGCAACTCACTGAACATGGCTGCCAGTGGTGCAGCTAGCTCCCTCCATAGTTCCTTCAAAATCCTGGGATGCATGTACATAGATTGCATCTCTTTATATTCCATTTTCTTCTTTGTCTTTTCCTTACAGTCATACATACGAACATACAAATTTGCCAGCAGATACAGGCCATTACAGTCTATCAAGTCTGCTCAAGTGTGCAGCTTAGTTTAGTTCCCTACAGCTGCCCGCCCCCCACCCCTGGAGTTGTTTGTGTCTTTCTCTTCTTTCTCTTTCATTATAATTGCAACTATTTAGTTTACTATTCATTAGCATGTTAAAAAGTCCATATTTTATAAAGAAATTTATAAATTGTGAGTGCAGCACGGGTCTTCTGCTCTAATTGTACCTTTGTTTTATTCATATATTATATTTCATTTACATATTTTCTATTTATATTATTATTTGGAGCCTTCACGTTTCTGTTTCCCTCCTCCCTCCCTCCTTCCTTCACTATTCTTCCTTTTACCTGTTTTGGTCTTGTATTGGCTTTAGATTGATTCAGCGGACAAATGTAAAGAGCATGGGATACATACATGGGCCTAAACAACAGGGGGCAGACAGAATGGAGGCAGAGGTCTTCCGGGGAATCGGGCAGACTAGATGGGCTACGGGGTATTTTTCTACTGACAAATTTCTGTCTTTCTGTTTCTATGTCAGATATTGAACATTACAAATTTAGCTATCTGGTTTGCTTCTTTATTGGAGAATTTGTATGTGACTCAGTCACTATTTTAATAGCATGCACTATTATCAAAATGTATTTTTTGTTTGTGCATATTATTATTGGAGTGACCTGGCATATTAAGATTATTGATTTGACCTGTGCATATTACTATTGGTGTGACCTGTGCATATTACTATTGGTGTGACCTCTGCATATTATTATTGATGTGACCTGTGCATATTATCATTGGTGTGACCGCTGCATATTATTATTGCTGTGACCTGTGCATATTATTATTGCTGTGACCAGTGCATATTGTTATTGGTGTGACCTGTGCATATTGTTATTGGTGTGACCAGTGCGTATTGTTATTGGTGTGACCTGTGCATATTATTATTGATGTGACTAGTGCATATTATTATTGATGTGACCAGTGCATATTGTTATTGGTGTGACCTGTGCATATTATTATTGATGTGACCAGTGCATATTATTATTGATGTGACCAGTGCGTGTTGTTATTGGTGTGACCTGTGCATATTGTTATTTGTGTGACCTATGCATATTATTATTGGTGTGACCAGTGCATATTATTATTGGTGTGACCTGTGCATATTATTACTGATGTGACCTGTGCATATTATTATTGATGTGACCAGTGCATATTATTATTGATGTGACCAGTGCATGTTGTTATTGGTGTGACCTGTGCATATTGTTATTGGTGTGACCTATGCATATTATTATTGGTGTGACCAGTGCATATTATTATTGGTGTGACCTGTGCATATTATTACTGATGTGACCAGTGCATATTATTATTGATGTGACCAGTGCATATTATTATTGATGTGACCAGTGCGTGTTGTTATTGGTGTGACCTGTGCATATTGTTATTGGTGTGACCTGTGCATATTGGTATTGGTGTGACCAGTGTATATTATTATTGGTGTGACCGGTGCATATTGTTATTGGTGTGACCTGTGCATATTATTATTGATGTGACCAGTGCATATTATTATTGGTGTGACCTGTGCATATTGTTATTAGTGTGACCTGTGCATATTATTATTTATTTGACCTAATCACCTCTTTGTTTTGATCTGAGGTATTCATATGTGAATCGGTTCTCTGAAAACTATATCAGTAGTATGCACAATTATTAAATAATATTTTTCCTTTTTGCATATCATTATTGATTTGACTTAGTGACCGCCTTATTTTGATCTGCTTTTTAAGTTTTTATTGTATTTGTTTTTTATATTTTTGGTTATTTGGGTTTTAGAATGTTATTTTCTATGCCCTATTGCAGTAGTACTTTCTTGAACTCTACAGTGACTAGGAAAAACTAGTATGTGCCTTTAAACATGTTGTATAAATTGTTACAGGTACACTCGGGGCTCCACCCCCTGATGAAGACTCAGGTTATGAGTTGGAATGCTGGGGTTTTGTGCTCTGCTTTGAAATCTGCAAAATTTGCAATAAATTTCTCTTGTTTTACCTGCAACTTCCAAGAGTGGCTATAGCTTGTTATTTGGGATTTCTCTGACCTTGGTGTGCTGCTCTTCTAGTTTCACTTATGTGTGTTCTCCCTGAGCCAACACCCACCATCAGTGCATGTAGCAAGTGGTTTCTTTCTTTCATTTTTTTCATTAGTAGTTTTTGCATGCTTTTCCCCCCGTTTTCTCAATGAGATCCCAGGACCCTGGCAGACATGAACGTGCATTCGCGTGGAGGCACACACGCATGCTGGGTACTGGCTCGGCCTCTTCCGCCCCACCCCTGGCTATCACCAGGCTTTCTGTTGCCCAAACTGCCATCCATCCTCCACCAGGTGGCAGCCAAGGGCTGGAGAAGAAAAGCCACCTCGTGGCAGCTCAGTTTTGCTACTCCCCCCACGCCGCCGACCCCTGACAACCTGGGCTCATTCCTGAACCCATGTTGCCGGTGTGGCAAGAGGTGTGGCATCCAACACCTCAACCCTCAGCGTCAGCTTAGCAAGTGGTTTTTGTGTTCTTTAAAAGAGAGCCTGCACAGGAGGAGTTCATGGGTAGAGGGAAAGCAGAAGGATACACAACATCACAGCTAAAGCAATCACATATGGGATCTACTACAAAATCCCAACATGTGTCAGCCCGATGCAAAATATTCCGACTCTATTTGCCCAACAGTCAACTGCCCAAAAAGTGTAAAAATTTGACAGTCAACTGCTCGACAGTAAAAGTGCAGGCACCACGAAGGTGATTTTATGTTAGTTATATGTTGCTTTGCCCCCCCACACCCCCCTTAACTAAAATACAATCACCTCTGCGGCACGCACATTTCTATTGCTGAGCAATTGATTCTTGGGCTTTTACACTTGTAGGGCAGTTGACTGTTGGGCAAATGGAGTCAGGATATTATGTGTTGGACAGACACATGTCAGGATTTTGTAGCGCTCCTGGCGTATGCATGGAAGAACTCCACCACAATGCCTCCCATGGTCCTGTCTGTGAACTGTGTAACCAGAGAGTCTGATTTAGAGCCAAACACAGTACAGTTACCGCCCTTGCAAAAGTCACCACTGACTGGCAAATTGCCCTTGATGCTAAGAAGTATGTGTATGCCCTCTTCCTTGACCTGAGTAAGGTATTTGACACCGTGGACCATGATATAATGCTTACCGCACTGCGTAATATCGGCCTTGATACGACTGCCATTAAATGGTTCACCTGTTACCTTACCAACAGGTTACAACAGGTTAAAGCATCAGGTGAATTCTCCCCATTAAAAATACTTTTACGAGGTGTTCCCAAAGGCTCCATCCTGGGTCCGATCCTGTTTGCAATTTGTATTAATAACCTTGATGCCCATCTGACCACTGCTAATGTACACATATTCACAGATGATACTGTCCTGTATACTTCTAGCCCATCCCTGAATACAGCCTTCGAGGACCTACAGCAAGACTTCATCTCTCTCCAGTATAACCTTATCAAATATAAGCTCCTACTCAATGCAAAAAAAAAAACAAAGCCATGATCCTCTCACCCAAGGCAGCACCAGGACCAACACATAAGCATATGATTCTAATGATACTGGACGAACCCACTGAAACAGTAGATACCTTCAAATACCTAGGGTTCTGGCTGAATAATAAGCTCAACTTCCTGTGCCACCTAAACGAGGTCTCAAGAAAATTAAGGTAGTGTCTAGGCATGTTCTACCTTATTAAGCACCTACTTACCAAAGAAGCTAGATAGAGATTAGTGCAATCTACATTTTTTACCCTTACTTGACTATGCTGACTTTCTTTATATCCACTGCCCCACTGCTGTGCTCAGCAAACTCGACACGCTGTACCACCGGGCCATAAGGTTTATCCTAAATCTGCCTTCTTGCACTCACCACTGCAATCTGCACCGAGAGTTGGGATGGCCATCCCTCTCTACAAGGAGGAAAAGGAATGCCCTTCTTTGGTTCTCCAGAGCCTTGTTCGACAAACTCCCTGCTTACATTTCGAACTTCTTTGAGCGTGCCAAGGGATCTTATGGACTGAGATGCTTTTCCTTACTCTGCTACCAGATACCCAGAGTAAAAACAACCCATGGTGTGGCTGCAATCAATTTTTTCTCTCCTGTCCTTAGGGAACGCAATGCAAAGTACATTTAAATTCTCAACCCTTCCTGGTCTGTCCACTCTTAAAGCCCTTTTAGCTAAATACCTTAAGGAAACCTGTAGCTGCTTTAAGACTGGGCACCTGTAGCCCCTCGTACCATTCCCATATCTGGCATCACTGCTACTACCTGATTTATCCCCATGTTCGGGGTCGCCTAGAACCTCTTAATCTCTCTCCTCTTTCCTCTGCCCTCCCCCTTCTCTCCCCCTACTCTATATACAAGTTCCTTTTTACCACCAGTATTGCTTATGACTCGAATATCACTGTAACTCACCCTAGGCCATCTCCCCTCAAGGGAGCATCAAGTACTTATTAGCCTCCCCCCCTTCCCCCTGTCCCTCCTCTGCCCCTTTTACATTCTTCCCTCTTCTCCCTCCCTTGCATACTTCGCTTCTTATTGTTATAACTGATTGTTTCGATGACCTTCCATATCTCATATGTTGCCTCCTGAAATCTAATTAAGGCTTAACACAATGTTAGTTATGTATATCTTGGCATACTAGCATACGACCTTGCATTTATGTATCCTATGTGAGTTACACATGTATAAGCCTGAATACTCCCCAAGTGTATTATGTCTTTTCAAGTTTACCCTTTTTGTTACCCTTATTCTGCATTTATGTCCAGAACCACCTTGAAAATGAGCTTGCTCAATGGTATACACGCCTGGTTAAATAAAGTTTGATTGATTGATTGATTTGTACTTCACTGATTAGGACTGACAGACAGACAGGTTTCAGTAATGATCAGCACATTTGCACTGTAGTGCACAGCCAGAGCCTTAGCTGGTCAAGCTTGAGAGTAGACTCCTGGGGCCAGATTTTCAAATCCCTTCCATTTTGGTGCACATGCGGAAAAACCATGTGGACCTGCAGGGTATTTCCACAGGCACTGTATTTTCCATCACAGTGCTGTTTTGCGGCTGACTCTGTGATTTATGGCAGCTTGCAGTCATTTGTGGCACAACTGCGCCAAAATGCAATAGCTGGTAGTTGCAGGCATAGCATCCCCCTGCAGGATGAGCATGCATTCTGCATTTGCCGCCAAATCTCACAGTTGGACCACACCTCCACCAGGTAGGACCCCTTCACATCCCATCTGACTAACTCTAGCGTGTTTCATACAGAGTGCCCAAGAAAGCCCAACTTGAGCTAGTAGGAGCTCCTGCAGCTGTGCCAGTCACCTGTGTGGAAAATTGGATTTGCCGCCAATGCTGAAATTTGTTTCCACACTGACAGCTGCGACGTATGTCCGAGATTCGGGGTGATTTAAAAATCCTGTCCCTGATGTTTATACAAAAAACACTCAATCCTTTAGGAAGGGTAGGCGATGGGAAGGGGGCATGGTTTAGCTCCCTATTACCCAACAGCAATAGCAGAAGGCTAGTAAGGAGCATAAAGCTGTGAGACCTATGCATACAAACAGGTACACTGGAAGACAGGGAGTGATGAGATGGGGTTAGAGCAGAGGGTGAGCACGCAAGAGAGCATCAAGATTGAGATAAGGGGGTTTATTTATTTGTAATATCGGAAGACCTTTGAGCGTGAGCTCTTTTACAAAGGCTCCACGTCAGGGTGGACAAATAATACAAGACACAAATATAGTAGTTACAGGGTTCAGCACATATGCAGTAGTTTCAGGGTTCAGCACATTAGGCAATTAAAGAGCAGTACATGAGAATTATAGATAACCAGTGGAAAACAAAGCGATTGTAAGAGGATTCAGGCTATGTCTAGAATGATACTCTAGGTAGCTCAGCCCTGGAGACCACCAAAATCCATTGACAGACTATGGTTGTGAAAGTGGGTGAGGGGGGGTTTGGGGGGAGCAGTACACAGAGTGGTGAAGATGATTAGTAACTTACTAGTGCTCCTGGCTAGGCTGGGATGAGGGCAGGTTTTTCTAGGTATCCGTGCTGGGTATTACTGGTGGTGTAGGTTGGTCTTTTAAGTATGGCCTGTGAAACAGGTGCATTGTGAGCTAGACTTTAGGTGCTGTTTGAAGCCTGTTTTGAACTGTGGCAGGCTGTGTGTTTGTAGTTTCAACGGGAGTTCGTTTAGCCAGAGGGAGGCTCGGTAGGGGAAAGTGTGCTGCCCAAGTGAGGTTCGCCGGAATGGGATGGACAGTGCTCCATTCTTCCTCCCTCTGGTGATGTGGGATGAGAGAGAGGCCTCAAGCAGGTTTCCTATGCAGGGTGAGTTTTTTCTGAGGAGTGCCTTCTTACCCAGTAGACAGATTTGGTATTTGATCCTGTCTTTTAGGTTAAACCAGTTTGTACGCTCATATAGGTTGCAAGTATGAGTGTATTGGTCTGCGCACAGGGTCAGGCGGCATGCCTTATTTAGTGCAATTTGGACCCTGTTGAGTGCAGTATCAGTGGCAGCTCCATAGACCATTAGCCTGTAGTCTATCGTGGGGAGTATGGAGCTGGAGACTGAGATTCGGAGTGCTTCCAGGGTGGGGGATTTCTTATGTCTATAGAGGACCCTGATCTTTGTATTTCCTGATCTGACAAGGGAGTCAATATGGTTCGTATAAGCGAGAGAGTCATCAATGGTGACCCCTAGGCACTTAAACGATTGTACCTGCTCAATCTGCTCACCACTGGTATTGGTGGTTTTGAGGGGAGTGAGCCTGCGTTTATTGTAGGGGCTGGAATGAAGCATGGCCTTTGTTTTCTTGTAGTTCAGTAGCAGCTTTTGCCTACAGAACCAGTCCTCAAATTTGTTGAAAGAGGTCTGTAGTTCTGTTTGTAGGGCAGCCTGGGAGGTGCTGCTACTCAGCAGCACAGCATCGTCCACATACAGGATGAGTTTGGTGTCACAGGCCGCAGGTAATTCATTAACAAAGAGGCTGAAAAGCAAGGGACCTAGAATTGATCCTTGAGGAACTCCTAGGAGTACATCTCTGGAGCTGGATAATGTCTGCCCGATTTTGATTCTCTGATTCCTTTGTGAAAGGTAATCATTGAACCAATTTAGGGCATTTGGAGCCACTCCCAGTCTTTGGAGCTGGAGTACAAGTAGAGGGTGGTTGACAGTGTCGAAGGCTTTAGTGAGGTCAATGAAGATGGACCCCACCAATTTGCCTTCATCCAGCGCCTTGTGAAAATAGTCAGAGTATGCCAGCAGTGCAGTGGTGGTACTGTGTTTTTGCTGGAAACCATGTTGGTTTGGGCACAGCAGATTGTACTTGTTGAGGTATTCTGTGAGTTGGTTTGCTACGATTTTTTTCCAGAGCTTTGGATAGTGGGGAGAGGATAGATATTGGCCTGTAGTTAGTTACCAGTGCCTTGTCTCCATTCTTGTACACTGGAGTTACCAGGGCTTGCTTCCATACTTCTGGGAATTGAGCTAGGGCCAAGGATTTATTAAATAGCATTGTAATAGGTTTGATCAGAACATCAAGGGTCAGAGATAGTAACTTCATGTCTAGCCCATCACTCCCCAACCTAGTTTTTCCTAGGACTTTCCTGACCATTGTTTGGGCCTCCTTTGCCATCACCTTCTTAAAAGTAGAAAGCTGGGTGGTTAGTAGTGGTTAGGTTGGCGCAACCTTGGTCCTCCACCAGCAGAAGGTAGTCTGGGGGCAGTACTGGGGACAGGTCAGTAAAGGCCTGGTTAAAGGCATCAGCAATGGCTAGTGGATCTGTGGAGGGTGCATTATTGATATTGAGCATTGTAGGATTCAGCTTCTGGTCTTTGCCAAGGGTGTTCTTGAGATTGTCCCAAAACCTCTTTCCATCTCCCCAAGCATTGTGCTGGGTCTTATGGAAGTTGGCCTTCGCGAGCCGGGTAAGTTTAGTGCACTGATTTCTAGCGGTTTTGTAACGTTGTAGGTCATGCTTACAACCTGAGTTTAAGGCTTTTGCCCAGAGGCAGTCCCTTTCTTTTAGGAGAGAGAGGAGCTTACCATCCAGCCAGCCATTCTCCACTCCCCGAATTTTCCGTTTAGTGCGTGGACCATAGATATCACAGATGGAGTTGAATCCCTCCATGAAAAAGCTGAGTACCCGGTCCAACGTAGGTGCCTTGTGTATGGGGGACCAGTTGTAGGCAGACAGAGCTGATTTGAGGGAACCAAGTTTGCCTTTTCGCAGGACCCTGCTCTTGATGAGATGTGGTGGGCTTTTGGCAATTTTAGTGGTCCAAAGAAAGGAGATCAGAGAGTGGTCACTCAGCACATCCGTGAGAACTCTGAGTTCAGAGAATCAAGACGGTGTGCTGACCAGGACCCAGTCAATTAGGGTGCTGGTACCAGCCTTGTAGTTCTACCTGGTGGGTTGAGTTATGAGTTGAGTGAGATTGTTGGAGGCGATTAGGTCTCTGGCGGGTGTCGCCTCTTTACAAAGCCAGTTAATGTTAAAGTCGCCTGTCAAGATGATCTGAGCTCTTTTTGAGGCCGCTTATTTCTTCCATAACCAGAGGAAGGCCTTCCTTGGCTTTTTTGGGGGTCAGGTAGGTTGTGGCAATGGTAATGGTCTTGTCATTTAGGCCGGCTTGAGTTTTTACCACTAGTAGCTCATAGTCCTCCGCAACTTTGGAGATGGGGAGGATGGAGCAACTCAGTGTGTTTCTGGCATACAAGAGGCAGCCGCCGCCTTTCTTGCCTATTCTATCGAGTCTAAACATTTGGAATCCTTCAATGGTCACCTCACCATTTTTGATCCTATTTGACAGCCAGGTTTCAGTTAGGCAGAGTATGTCCGGGGTGTGAATGGTCATCCAAGCCTGGAGCTGGTTGAATTTTGCAGTTAGGCTGCAGATGTTTAGCGATGCTATCTTTAGGCCAGTCACTGAGTGGGCTTCTCTGCTCCTCAGGGTTGTTGGTCCAGGATTTAGGTGAACATTGCCAGAGAGTAGCAGTAGCACGAGGGTAACCCTTCTGGCAGATAGGGTGATGTTCATCTTCCCTTGTGTCTTCCATCGCTTTCACTTCAGATGGGGGGGTGTATAGACATGTGTATTACATAAGGGGGAATGTTAACTGTTAAGGTTAAGGGAGTGGAGGCTAACTTGGTGATAACTGTGTATGGGAGGTGTGGGGGGATGGGGGCCTAACATTACCAGAAGTGGTAGTGGCCATGTGCATGCTTTTGGTCCAGGATGCACCCAAAGAGGTTTCAGAGTGAGGAGGTTGGGGACTGAGTTTGAATGGGTGCCAGCAATGCCAAGAGAGGTAGAGAGGAGTAGTAGTAGTAGTATGTAGTTGTACCCCATATTAGTTTGTTTGGTTAGACTATCCTGATTTAAGCTGCTTGCTGGTAAATAGGTGATTTACTTTGTAGCTTTAGACTAGATTCAGATTGCTAGAGGGCAGGGAGAGAGGAAGGGATCTACAGATAAGTTTAGGAGTAGGAAGGAGTCAACATTTATGCTGAGAGTGGGCACTGAGGGAGAGCTAGAGAGAGTTAGGAAGCAATAGGTTAGGTGCTCCATTTGGGCAAGGAGGATTGGGTGAGGCTGAGCATGTTGTATCCAATAGGGTTAGCAGTCCAAAGGTGGGAGGGGCGAGGGTGTATTTAAAGGAGGCCTGGGAGGGGGTGGTGGGGCGGGAAAAAACAACCCAACAGCAGAAATACTATGGCTGGCAGAGAAAAATACAGATTTGGCAGCAGTCCCTGAGCGCACCAATGGTGGAGGTGCAGAAACTGTCTTATCCAATCACGGGCTGCTTGCTGCGACACTGCACTAATCTGTGAGAAGCCGCAAGGTATGGAGCTCCAGCTGGGTTAAGCACTCATACCTGTGTTCGGGATCCTGGGGTGAGTTCCAGGGAGGCGACCTGAAGTCCTGGGCAGGAGTCAGCGGGGTGGCCGTTGAGCGCCGCTTTTCGGTGGCAGTGCCAAGATCACTCCGGTTTCCCTAGTGGGGCCAAAAGAAGAAGCAGAGTAATTAATAGCTGGCTAGTGCAAGAGGGAGGCTGGGGACAGTTCATCAGTGGGGGCGGGAGTGCTAGAGAAAATTAAATAAGAAAGGGTGGCGTGGCTGAGGGTGGGGTGGAAGGACAAAGGAATCAAGTAGCACATTTAAGTGGGGAGAAGATCTTGTAAATGATTGGGGAAGGGGAGAGGAGGTGAGAGCTTGGGTGAAGTAGGGCTGGGCAGAGTAGTAGAGCACAGAAAGGGGCGAGCCAGGAGTTCGCAAACCACTGGGGGTCAGTATTACAGCTATTCAGGCTGAGAAGGGGTTCTGATAGAGATTCAGTGCAAGTGAGGGGGCATATAGAGGGAGTCCAAGATAGAGAGAGATGGAAGGAGGAGAACAAAATGAAAGTAGTAGGCTCTAAAACAGAAATTTCAGCATTCCAGAATACAGGATTTAACAGAGGTTTTTCTTACTGTTTGAAAAAAGGCTAGCAGTCATTATGGAATCAAAGCAGCTATGTACCTGTTATGCTAGGATTAACAGAAAGCAGCTAAACAAAGTGTTTTGTTTTTAGACAGGAAATGTCAGCAAAAAACAATCCAACAGCAGAAATACGTCAGTTGGCAGAGAAAAATACAGATTTGGCAGCAGTCCATGAGCGCACCAATGGTTGAGGTGCAGAAACTGTTTTATCCAGTCATGGGCCGCTTGCTGCAATGCTGCACCAATCTGTGAGAAGCTGCAAGGTATGGAGCTCCTGCTGGGTTAGGCACCTGTACCTGTGTTCGGGATCCAGGGGCAAGTTCCAGGGAGGTGGCCGGAAGTCCTGGGCAAGAGTCAGCGTGGTGGCCGTTGAGCACTGCTTTTCAGCGGTAGTGCTGAGATCACTCCGGTTTCCCTGTGTTCGGGATATGGGGGCGAGTTCCAGGGAGGCAGTCTGAAGTCCTGGGCTGGAATCGGTGTGGCAGCCATTGAGCACCACTTTTCGGCGGTAGTGCCGAGATCACTCCAGTTTCCCTGTGTTCGGGATCCGGGGCTGAGTTCCAGGGAGGCAGCCTGAAGTCCTGGGCAGGAGTTGGCGCGGCGGGCGTTGAGCGCCGCTTTTCGGCAGTAGTGCTGAAATCACTCTGGTTAGAGGAGACCAGAGAGAATAAGGACGTGAAAGACAGATGAAAGGAGGGAGAGGCAGGAGATGGATAGAATGGGGATATGGGGAGTAAGATAGTGGGAACAATGAGAGGGAAGGGAGGGAAGGAGTAGAAAGGACACAAGGGAAAAAAAATGACACGGAAGAGAGACATAGACAGTAAAAGCTGGTGAGGATTAGTGGAGGGTGCAGGCTATAGCAACTAGTCAACAGGGGTGGTAGGGGAACACCTGTCGCATGAGTTTAGCAGGCAGCACAAGTAGTATCTGCTAAATTGTATATACAAGGGGCAAGTCTGGCCACCAGTAAAATGAATCACTAGAGCAGATGTAAAATAGACAGAGGTTTCATAAAAAAAAACAAAAAAACAGCTAGCCTGAGTGCTGTGATGCATGAAAAAGTCTAAGGGGGTGAAACTTCAAAAAGACATGTACAGCTTAAAGGGCTTGTTCTATGTGAATGCAAAATGGGTGCATGGGTGTGGTGGGGTTTTATGTTTGTGGCCAGACTCCCTTGGAGCTGACACCTGTTCAGCTGTTTTTCATGAGCATTCAATATCTCAGAAGTTCTGTTGGGTCTTACAGGTTACAACAACGTCACATGTGTGGCTGTTGTTACCTATACTGGGTATTACTATTTTTTTTATTATTTTTTTGTTTTTTATTGAAAACTTTGTCGAGTGCCTTTGAGCACAAGTGCCCATTTACAAAGGTTCCATGTCAAATACATAGTCATAAAATAACAATACAAGTACAATAAGCAGTTCTAGAGGAAATGCAGTTGAGTCAGGCTCAAAACATGCAAGACAGAACAATTACATATACTGTAGTTCTGAAAAAATCCATGCAGGTCACTGTATCAAAAGTCACAGGATTTGTACAGAGAGAAACCAAATAAAACAGTTTCATGGTTACAGTTGCATCGGACTGCAAGAGCAGACTGCCAAGATTTCTTAAACTGATTAATCTTGGGGAGATTCAATAGTGTATCATGCAGTTCGTTTAACCAATTAGTGACCCTGACAGCAAATGACTGCTTACCGAGCTGAGTGAGCCAGAAAGGAGGCTCTATAAGTGCTGGAACAAAAATACTGCATGCATATGTACAATGGGGGGGGGGGGACTGGTTTAAAAATGTCAAAAGCAGCAGAACAAAGAGGAAATGCCAAACTCTTTTTGTCAAAGGCTGTGAAACTTGATTTGTTGGATGTTTCTGAGATCGTCGTTTGTCTGACTATAGGTAAGGGGGCAGAGGGAATTGAACTGGTGTCAAATCTCTCTGACACGTTTCCAGAATACTTGAAACCCCACTTTACTCTAATGCTTTTAACAGGAGCGGAAAAACAGTAACACAACAAATTGATCCCTGCTCCCCTGGAGATATTGAACAAATCCTGATGGATGAATACGGCTCAATCTTCCCTGACACTGCACTGCAATTGACTTTCGTAACCCTATTAGGATCTGGTTACATTGTCTGCAATGGGACCAGGGCTAGCTAATTTACTGTGGAAAAATTATTCTTTGTTTTCCATTATTTAAAGGTCCACTGTCAGCCTTAGCAACTAGATGATATGAGCAGAGCATTTCTAAACTCAGACTGGGAATTATTTGCTTACCTGTTATGTATTCATTTAATATGGGATTCACAGTTAAGAAAATATTTGCAAAAAAATTTGTTAAAGACTGGTAACTGACATAGCACAGTGTCAAAAAGGCTGTGGCATCCCTATGCCCATAGATTTGCAGAGAAAAGAGCTCAAATGGGTAAATATCTCACTGAATAGCCTAACAAAGTGAAACTAATCTATAGCTAAGTATATTGGAAAACATAGAAACGTAGACTTTGATGGCAGATAAGGACCGCTTGGCCCACCTAGTCTGCCCATTTCCCTACCTACAGGATAAGCTGCAGATCCTAGTTAACAAGCAGCCTACTTCTTCCTACCTCCACCCCATAGAACTGTCTTACGTCTGTCCCATGCATTCTTGAATTCCACCTCTGTTTTTGACTCCACAACCTTCTCAGGAAGGCTGTTCCATGCGTCCACCACCCTCTGTCTGAAAAAATACTTCCTCAGCCATTCCCCCCTCTATCTTCAAATTGTGTCCACAACTTGTTCTTGCACATCTCTTGTACAGAAAAACATGACTGGTGAGTGTGGGTTAGTAGTTTAGATGCTGATAGTGGTACTATATATGCTAATGCCTCCTTTCCTCCTCTTCCCATTACCATGGGCTTGAGTTTCTTTCATATCAATTGCTTATCTTAGACCGTGGGCCTGGATAGTCTCTTTATCTTTCAGTTTTTGTTCTCATCAAGAATCAGTTACATGGAGGTTTCCAGTATTACTGGTAATATGATCCACAAACCAGACCATGCTAATCATAGGGGTGAAACATAGAAACTTAAAATTTCATGGCCAATAAGGACTGTTTGGCCCACCTAGTCTGCCCATGTTCCCTACCCACAGTCACACTGTAGATCCTATTTGCTCTCCAACTTTTCTACTCCTTTCCTTGCTTCTAAGGTTCCCTTATACCTATCCCATGCCTTCTTAAATCCCATTACAGTTTTTCTCCCACCACCTCTTCAGGGAGGCTGTTCCAGTCATTTACCACCCTTTCTGTGAAGAAGTGTTTCCTTACATTTCCCCTGATTCTACGTCCCCCCCAGCTTCATCGCATAACCCCTTGTTCTTGTGCATCCTTTTCTCTGAAAAAGGCTTCCCTCTTGAAGCTTATTTATATCCCTGAGGTATTTGAAAGTCTTCATCATATCCCTTCCCCCTCCTTTCCTCCAGTCTGTACATACTGAGGTCCTTCATTCTCTCCTCATAGGGCTTTTGATGCAGATTCTGCACCATTTTAGTTGCCTTCTACTGGACCGCCTCAACTCTGTCTATATCTTTTCAGAGATGAGGACTCCAGAACTGGACATAATATTCTAAGTGGTGTCTCACCAGAGACTGATACAGAGGTATCACCACCTCCCTCTTTCAGCTGGTGATACCCCTCCCCATGCACCCTAGCATCCTACTGTCTCTCCACACTGCCTTGTCACACTGTTTGGCCTCCTTTAGGTCATCAGTATGATAATACCCAGGTCTCTTTCCTGTTTGGTGGTTACCAGAACCACACACCGCATTTTGTACTCTGATCCTGGGTTTCTACACCCCCTAGTTCATGATTTTGCATTTTTTTGCATTGAAACTTAGTTGCCACTTCCTAGACCACTCTTCAAGCTTACCTAGGTCTCTATTCATTTTTAGTGGGTGGGGTGGCCATATATGTTAGCCTCAACCTCAGTTGCAATGCTATGCATCAGGTCTCAACTCCATCTCTCATGCGTCTATCCTGTGCAAAATTTCCTTCCTACTCCTCCACCTGGCATTCATAGATGGTATCTATTGCTACCCCAACACCAAACCCATCCTTGACTTACTTCTTTTTCCTTACTCTGTTTTGTGAGCTACTAGTTCTTGGGGATCTTAATATTAACTGACTGTCTCCCCTACAAAAAAACATGCCCCATAAATTCAGTCCCTCAACCTCTCACAATTTATGACAAAGCCCACTCATGTAAACCCTGCTTCCTCCAATCACACCCTTATTGACTGGGTCCCCCTGGGTATTCTATCGTGCACTGCCCCAGAGTGGAACGTAGGGGCAGAGGAGTGTCTATTTGTTTTAGAGCTGAGCTAGGCTTCACCGTGCACCCAGTGAGAACACCAGTTTCTTTTGAATGTGTGGCCATTCATGGGGGTCCAGGCACAGGTTGCAGGATTCTCCTGATTTACCATCCTCCTGGGATGGCAGGAGAATTCTTGCAGGAAGTGGGTGACTTCATGGTCGGTAAAACATTGGAGTCCTCAGATGTTTGGTCCTGGGGGATTTCAATGTTTGGGCCGATGACAAGTCATCTAGGTTGGGTTATCACTTTCTTCAGATGATGACATCTCTCTGCCTGTCACAAGCAGTTACTACCATGACCCACCAGGGAGGCCACATGTTGGACCTGGTCTTCTTGCTGGGGCTTGAGATTGAGAGTCTCAGGACTGTTGGGGTTATTTGGTCTGATCACTGCAGGTTGGAGTTCTTGCTCAGGGCTCCCTCCGAGATCCTTCCCCCTGCAGAGATGGTAAGCAACCGCCCGTTGAGGAGTTTGACCCCAGAGGGTTTTTTGGCGGAAGTAAATCTATCTAGTGTGGACAGTGCATGCAGGGGAGGTGTGGGTGAAGCAGTTGCCACCTATAATAGATCGATGACTGAGGCACTCAACTCCCTTGCACCAGTCTGTGTACAAGCTAGATCTTCTCACTTGCGGTCCCCATGGTTTGATGGGGAGCTCAAGGCATTGAAGATCAAGGGTCAGAGGTTGGAGTGCTGCTGGCGGAGGACCATGTTGGAGGCGGAAAAACTGGCCCTGTGTACACACTATGGTGTGTACCGGGGGCAATCAACCGTAAGAAGGCAGTGTTCTTGTCCAGGGAGATTGCTGCTGGGAGAAACCGACCAGATATGTTTTTTTTGACTGTGGACAGGTTATTACATCCAGCCTGTCTATAGCTGAAAAAAGCAGTTTCTGAGGCCTTGTGCAATGAGTTTGCTCAGTTTTTCTCGGGCAGGGTGTCCGCCATCAGGCTGGGAATTCCACCAGTGAGCCATGTTATGGCCAACAGTGGTCGCCTGGATTGTCGACAAAGCACATCGCCTGGTTGGGGGGAGTTTAAATCAGTGGAGGTGGCTGATGTCATTGAGGTGGCCTCGAAACTAAAGCACACATATTGTGAGCTGGACCCGGTGCCAACGCGTTTCTTAATGGGATGTGTTGACACTGTTGGCCCGGTGTTCGCCTTGATTGTCCAGTGTCTTCATGACTCTGGGTGCTTCTCCCATTAAAGATGTCTCCCACTTCAAGTACCTTGGTGTCTCGATTGTTCCCTTAAATGTCCACCCACATTGACTCCATCAAAAAAAAAACACTACTCCACCAGTTAGGTGTATTTTACTGGAACAAACTTTGCCTCCCATTTCCTGTCTGCCATGAGACAGTCCTTAAGATGGCCATCCCAGTGTTTGGTCACACGAGGGTGTAGTTTATAGCACTGCCTAAAAATCCTCTCTTGCTAGGCTTTTCACTCCTTCTGTCACTTTCTTCTCAACTCTCCTCCTTGTACCCACCATTGTGTCTTCTATTTAAACCTTTCATTTCCTTCCCTTGAGTAAAGGCTAGCTGATGCCAAATTAGCTTTTATTGGAAGTGCCTTTATATGGCAGTTCTGACAACAGTGACGCGGGTCCAAAGGGATTCAGTTTCCCATGGCACTTTTTCACTTTGAAATTATGATGCAGCGCTTTTTACAGGGAGCACACACTGAGCACGTCCCAGCTGTTGGCAGGCCAGATGACCTATAGCAACCAAAAAACAACACTGGAGATAAGAACTGCTGGTGCTGTGCATGTCTGAGTGCCACTTCTAGCTCTGTTTCACAGGGGAAGGACCTGGTTGCTGAAAACAGGTAATTTCTTGTATAACAGAGAGATATGTGATTAGAATATGTTAGCAATCATTAGAAATCATTATAATACTTGTTACAGGGTAGCTAATTCACAAAATTTAACTGAGGTATTGAATTACAGATCCATTTCAATCCTCTCTGTGCTGTCTTAAGACCTTGGAGAAAATTGTCAGTGATCAACTGATGGACTACATCTCAACACATGTCCTCCTAGCTGCAGAACAACATGGCATTTGGAAACTGCCCAGCAAGACCACCACCCTAATTGAGCTAATGGAGGAACTCCACGTAAGCAATAATACCCAAAAGGGTGGGCATTATTGGGAAATACTGGACCGCCCAGGGGCGTAATGAGGCCTGACGCCGCAGGCGGAGGTCCTTATAGCCCCTGAAAGGTCCGGTATTTCTCAATAATGCCCACCCTAAAGGGTATTATTGCACTTAGAAAATGGGCACAGTAGAAAAAAAAGGAATTGAGAAACATTTGATAGCAAAAATATTAATTTGTATTAAGTTTTGTAATTAAATAGTTCCTCCGCCTATACTGAACTAGAGGAGCTTTGTCCTAATGGAGACACTGTAGTTTAAAAAAAAAAAAACAGGTTGAAAGGGTGAGTTATCAGGTTGGGACAGTACTGAATGGCATTTTATGTTTTGATTTTTATTGTGGACATAAGGAGAAAAAAAGAAAGACTGCATCTATAGATATGTCCCGAGTCGGCTTCTACACTACCACTGAGCACATGGCGTGTAAGCGCTAAAGACTGCTTTGAAAAAAAAGAAAACTGTTTTTTAAGAGGGAGGAAAAAGAGTAATCATGCAATTGTTTAAGAGGGGAAAAAAGAGTGGTCGGCAGAAGGAATTTACGAGTGGTGGAGTTGGAGTAGCGCTACCAGGAAGTGTGGCAGATACACTTGAGGGACACGCTGAGACAAGGCTGAAGGGCTATTTGTTGGGTCGGGTCTGCATTGAATGGCTTCAACCACCACCGCGACTTCCAGAAAAATAGACAAAGTTGTTTCTTGTAAAGTCTCCCAAACCAGGACACACAGACGCTGCTGTACTACTTACGGCAGTTTCAGTTTATGTTTATTTGGTGTCTGGTGGTAGGCAGGAGGGATTTGTGAATGGTGTAGTAGTGCTTCCAGGAAGTGTCAGGTACACTTAGCGGATACGCTGAGAAAAGGCTGAAAGGGTGAACTGTCAGCTCAGGACTGTACTGAATGCCATTTTATGTTTTTCTTGATTGTGGACCGAAGGAAAAAAAATAAACATTTTTCCGTGGATGTCTTGAGTCAGCGGCGAGTTAGCGCTAGAGGTTGCTGTCCCAAAAAAAAATTTAAGAGCGGTAAAAGTACTGCTCATTGTGGTTGTCAGCTGGGAGGTTCCACTGTGGGAGCTGAGATCGGCAAAAGTGGCATGCTGTGTAATGTTTGGGGTCAGGGGTCACAGTCGCTATGTCTATGGAGAGTCGCAGACGGCAAAGCAGGGATCCAGAATCTGTGAGGTAAAAAAGAAACTAGTGTATTTGGAGAATCCTGCTGGGAACAGGGTGCTTCTCTTGATGGGGTTTGCTGGCACAGACGTAGGGAACCATGGAGGTACCAGTGTCACTCACTTAGCGAGAGGAGAAAATGGCGCAGATTTCAAGTTGAATAGGGTGGTTTTGCCCAATGAACAAGTAGGGTGGGCACAAGGATAGCTTAGGTGGTGATGGAGTCAGGTGACTGGCACTTTTTATTTGCTGGGCATCTATTGAAAGTTAATGTACCCCCGTGGCAGGGGTACTAGCCAATCAGAACCCAGCAAATAAAGAGCCCATTTTCTAAATAGCTTTAGATAGAGGAGACTATGTTGACCTGCCTTCCTTGATCTCTCCAAAGCCTTTGACTTGATAGCCGTGACCTGTAAATCTGAAAACTTGTGAAGCTGGCCCTGACAACTGAAGCTTCTGTGTAGTTCATGGATTACTTATCCAGAAGAATCCAAAAGACCAAATGTGGTGATATGATCTCCAGTCTACAACCTCTGACCACAGGAGTCCCCCAAGACTCAATACTTGGGTCCCTACTGTTCAGTCTTTTCGTCAACAAAGTCCCAGAGGCCTGTGTCTACTCAAAATTGCTACTTTATGTGGATGACACAGTAGTTTTCACCTCCCACCAGGACCTCGAGTCATTAAAAAAAAACTGCCAGCTGACTTTAGCAGGCTCTGCGATTAGTTTGTCACTAACAAACTGGTCTTCAGTGCAAAAAAAAAAACAGGTCTCTGCTGTTTGGAAGCACCTGCGCTCTGAAGGGAAACCCTGAGTTGCACATCACCACCCCATCTAGGAATCCTATTGAGCAAGTCCAGATCTTTAAATACATGGACATGTACCTGCACCCTACCCTGTCCTTCTCTCTACATGATGACTTCTTAGTCAAAAACATCCATCAATGACTTGGTTTGCTCTACAGAAACAGGCGTAACCTTACCATGGAGGTCAATAAATCTTCTGGTCTCCAGACTAATCATTTCGGCTATTGACTATAGAATGGTGATTTGCTTGGCTGCAAACAGTGCCACCCTTGAAAGAATTTCATTGTCTTCAAACCTTGCCTGCAGATTTGCTGTCAACCAAAAAATAAAGTTCCACTGGTGTGACTGCTATAACTCCACAAGCTGGCTTCCTCTCTACCTCTGATCTACCCTTAGTGCAGCCCTCCTATGCAAAAGAGTCCTACTCAGCCAAATGCCCCCTAGTATTCATGGCCACTTCTCACTTATTAGTAACACCTATGGTATTTCATCCATGGAAATGAACAAACTGCTGCTGCCCCTCAAGAAAATGTCACTTGGCCAGTGCTCTTTTGTGTCTAGAGCTGTCAGAGCTTGGAACTCTCTACCCCTAACAGTGACTGCTCTGCCCACCTTCCCCTCATTTAAGGCCCAAGCAGCTGCTCCCTTTCTCCAGATGTTCACCTGTAAGTGCACTTAGAAGTTAATAGTCAAGGACCCTGCACCCTTTGAACTGGTCCTAGTAACTTGAATTATGCTGCTTTAATTGCCTCGCTTGCCTGCAATACTTGATGTTGATGAACTCTGCCCTTCACAATACCTATGTAAACTGTACAGCGCTTCTTGTTTTAACTTTTTTTTTTTACTTTTTATTTATATATTTTCAATACATATTATATTGACAGATCACGTTCATAATGTCAGGTTCATTCACATACTGTATAACAGATACATGACAGTCAAATATGGTAAACTATTAGACATACTTTACAGACTAGTCTAAGTCCTTGAAGTGGGTATGGAGAAAAGCTAGATAAAGTTAATACATGCCAAATAAAAATATTTTTTTTCCATAATAAACAGACTGAGGTGCACAAAAACATCTGATAATTTCAACTAGTTAAGAAACATATATGTAAACATCCATGATTTTGTTAATCCTCTGATTCTCAGTGATATACTATAGTACAGTAATATACAAGTGGTTTCAAACTTACACACCCACTAGTATTGCTGGAGTTCTTTTTCCCCCCTCTGAGTCCTATACTTATTCCTGTAGTAAACTAAATGAAAGTACTGTAACAATGTTAGTTTAGGAAAATAGCAAGAAAAGAAAAAACAAAAATCAATAACAAGAAAATAGTCAAGGGGAATTGAGAAAAACTGCTACTTTTCATGCAGCCAAAAGTTACTTAGGAACGTATTAGTTTGAGCCAAAAATCTCACAGCCAAAAGACTAAGACCCCGTCCACAGTACACCGCTCAGACCCCGTAACGGACATAAACTGTTACAGCCGCGGAGTGGTACAGTGTGTCCACGCTGCAGCAGTGACCGGTACCACCAGTCCACACCTCGGGAACCAGGCGACCGTTACCACGGCGCCCAATCCCACAATGCAGCACGCGCTGCACCACGGGCCCTGCAGGGGACCAAGACATCATTCACACCACCGGTAATGTTAATACCGAGAGATCGGTTTATAATCGCTGTTGAAACCACCTCATATGTGGTTTCAACAATGGTTATGAAAATGCCTTCTGTAACGTTACAGGTGTAAATGCAAACCACTGCGGTAACGGTTTGGGCACTCTGTAACGTTACAGAGGCGTAGTGTGGTCAGGGCTTTAGACACCCATATTATTTCAGAGTACTTATTAACACATGTACTATTTACTTATTCTTTTTCTAAGTTAATTTCAAAGTCCAATACTGTGTATTTAGAGTCAGCCACATGCACTAGAAAGCCTATGTAAAGCCTCAGTCCATAGCTGGAAAAAAAGCTTTGAAAAACAACAGTGCTCTTTGCCCATGTATAGTTTCTTTTGTAACTCACAGTTTCAATGTTTGTAAGTCGAAGTTTTGCTGGAAGCAAACAGTTCACTAACAGTGCTTACAGCAATATCATCACCCCAAGCCAACAGATACCTCAAAGGAGGACTCCTCTTCCAGACGTCCTCCTGAGTTATGTTTCTTGATAAAATCAGCAAGTTGATCAGGATCGAAAAATAAATATTTGCTTTCAAAATCAGTCTTCCCTTGTAAACTCAGACTACTGCACCATACCACAGTGGTACACTCAGGGCAGAGGATCACACCGCAGCCCCAACACACCCTACCTACACCCCTCACCCCCAAAAGGCACCCTTCCATGCCATCCCCCAGGTTCTCATAAAGCCACAAAGGCACCCAGTCCAGCACTTAGCCTGGCTCCCCAAAACAGGTCTGTTTTTGACCACATCATGCTACAAATTACTACAAGGAAATGATTTACTGAGAGCATAGAGTTTTTTAACTTCTTTGACTAACAGCTTGAAGGTCATCAACTGTATTAGAGACATGTTAATCTTTATTGTTGTTAACGTTGCCATTTATTTTAGCGTTAGCTGTTTCTTCTTGTACATCTTTATTCATATTGAGAGCTGTATCTCCAAGGGGCTATGCCCTAGCCAGGACATTGTTGAATGTATGCTTGATTGCTGAACTCACAAGTGGAAATGAAATACACAATAAACTTTTAATGAAAAATAAAAGGAAAGCGACCACGAGTATATAAACAAGCAAGAGCATTTGAAAGGAGCTATTTCTTACCATAATTAAGTGAGAAACGAGCTCCCAATTCTTGTACTTCAGAATGGAATTGAAAAGGCCATCCTGGTGGCACTGAGGGCTGAGGCTTCCTTGCCTTACCTCTCGCTATGCCAGTGATCCAGGTTCGGGAACAACCTTGGGTCATCGGGGTGCCAGCATGGTGGGGGGAGGGTGGGAGCAGGATTGAGCAGTTGCTCTCCTCACCTCTCCCAGGAGGGTGGGTCACCTGTCCGCAGTCCCACTGTCATCGAATGGAGGTCTGGTGGTGGAGCAGGTGGCTACAGGCAACGGGTAGGGTGGGGAATCCCGCAGTGTGTGACGTGCACGTGCCTCCACATGCTCATACTTCACCAACGACATGCGGGTGGGGGAAGCAGGTGAAAATGGGAGGAAAATGCAATAAATAAATAATAATAAAAAAAAAGAATCGAATAATCGAATTGAAGAATCTTCTCCTCCTTGCTTGCTTGGAGGCGGCTAACATCAGGGTATAGATATACCTTGGCATTTTGAAAGAATAGATCCTTTGAAACGTACTTGTTTGATTATATACTAATGGCCACTTTCCTTTATTTTATCATTAAAAGTTTATTGGCATTTCAGATCCACTTGTGAGTTCAATAATCAAACAAATGTGACCCCCCCCCCCCGGCAGGCGCAGTGACTGGGTTCACACTCCTGCCTAGTGACTATAAAGAGGCACACCTGGTTAAAGGGTTTGGGTTTGTTCGTTTTCTGGCAGTGGGGTGTTTTGCCCCACATTAATAAATAATATGGTGTCTCTAACTAGAAAGAATAAGTGAGCCAGATATTGTGTGTAGCATCACCCCGTGGGATGTAGTAACTACCCACCTCCGTACACCGGACTGGACCACCCCTTGGGGACCTTACTCAGTTATCACCTTTGCCAAGAAACAACTCAGTTATATTGTATGAACTGAGGGCACTCACAAGGGTGAAATTCAAACAATCAACAGTTCTTTTATTTAGCCACACAGGTCTGGAAGCTGGAAAATGATGGAAGGTAAAACGATTGCAAGTCACATTAAGCACTTCCCCCATATATCAATACACCCCAAGTACCTCTTTAAGATGTAACACCCCACACAGTTTGAAGATACACCCACCCAGGCAAGGGCACAAACAGATTATTTAATTTATACAGGGTGTGGTATACTCTTTAACTGGTACCAGTAGTAGAACTATAGATTTAAATATAATACAAATACAAACAGACTCTGGGTACCCAAGAGTTATACTAGAGTCCTGGTGCAGGCCTGGTTGTTATGTTGCCAGGGTTCTTTCGGTGGTGCACTTGAGGAACATTAGCAAGCTTGCATTTTAACCCCCCAACAGGCCATAGTGTGCCACCACAATTTAATAAGAACTTGAAATTCTGAAAAACTCGCTTGAAATCTCAAAAGGCTTGAAACCCCAATTTTAATCCAAACTGGTAGAAATGCAAAACTCCAGCCAGCAATGCCAGCACTCACGTGACCTCCGGATGAAACAGTTCAGACAAAGCAAGGAGCAGCACACTGGAGCAGGATCCACAGCAATCAGGAGCTTTGGATTCTTTCGAACAGGCAACAACAGCGCAGCCCTTCTGGCTCTCACTTCTCAGGCTACAGCCCTTCTGGCTCACACTTCTCAGGCTACAGCCCTTCTGGCTCACACTTCTCAGGCTGTAGCCCTTCTGGCTCACACTTCTCAGGCTGCAGCCCTTCTGGCTCACACTTCTCAGGCTGCAGCCCTTCTGGCTCACACTTCTCAGGCTGCAGCCCTTCTGGCTCACACTTCTCAGGCTACAGCCCTTCTGGCTCACACTTCTCAGGCTACAGCCCTTCTGGCTCACACTTCTCAGGCTACAGCCCTTCTGGCTCACACTTCTCAGGCTGCAGCCCTTCTGGCTCACACTTCTCAGGCTACAGCCCTTCTGGCTCACACTTCACAGGCTGCAGTCCTTCTGGCTCACACTTCTCAGGCTGCAGCCCTTCTGGCTCACACTTCTCAGGCTGCAGCCCTTCTGGCTCACACTTCTCAGGCTGCAGCCCTTCTGGCTCACACTTCTCAGGCTACAGCCCTTCTGGCTCACACTTCTCAGGCTGCAGCCCTTCTGGCTCACACTTCTCAGGCTACAACCCTTCTGGGTCACACTTCTCAGGCTGCAGCCCTTCTGGCTCAACACCCAGGATGCAGGAGCACTACACAGTGGCTTCCTGGTTCCCAAGGAGCCCAGACCCCAGGAGTGACCCCAAGGTCTGACTCCCCAATAGATCGAGAGTACACCCTTACTCAGGCACATGCCTGTGACTCCCTGTTCCCTGATCCACCCCACTGGGTAAAGGCAAGCAGGCCCTTTATCTGGCTCTGAAGCAGGTTAAGCAGGAATGCAGGTATCTGTCTCCACTCAGATCAGCTCAGAAATTCTTGGATGCAGCAGTGTCCCACTGGTTCACACTTTTAGCAATGTCTCCTTCACAGAGCCCTCTGGAACAGTCTCTGAAATTGATGAACCAGGGAAAGGTTCACAAGTGGTTTTCTGATTGAACCCTGGAGAGGCTAGCAGGAGTTATTGGCCTGGCGAGGCCCATTGCTTTCTCTCACCAGCAGCAGGTCTGCATCCTTCTCACTCCCTCTTGGACCACCCTTTGCTCTTCCAAAGCCCTGCAATCTCTTTTCTTCCATTCAGTCTCTAATAGGGTAAATTGGGCTGTGTATCAGTCCTTCTCCCCAGTCCTGCTCTCTGATTGGCTCAACAAACCCATCAGTCCATTTTATAACATAGTTTCCCACAATCCTCTCTGGTGCTTAGCTGCCCAGATTCCTGACCTCTGATTGGCTAGAAGCGAGGTCAGAGGTTTAAAAGATGGTGGTTGTAGTTTCAGAATCACAGGGCTTTTACCTTAAAGTTTATTTTATTTTCCACTGCCCTGATATTTATTCAAACGGGACCCACGGTTTGCTAGACACACCTGATCCCTTTATTCTGGTGGTGTTATGGAGTTGGCTTGTGCTTTCTGCTCCTAGTTGGGAGCACTGTTATCTGCTTTCCCCTTTTGCATGCAGGCAGGCAGTCTGGCTGACAGTCCTCTACTTTTTTTCTTAAAGGTGCATCGCACCTAAGTCACAGGATCCACGTTCTCCTTCTCTCTTCCTCCTAGTGTCTTGGAGCCTACTGATGCCCATTGGTGTCCATGGGGCTGGAGCACACATGAGAGGGGGTGCTGTGGCTGTCCACAGATGTAGCTTTTGCAGACCTATGGTGGGCAGGTGCTTTTAGTGCTGAAAACATTCGAGCTACAGAGTTGGCTTGCATGTTCGAGCAGGTGGCTGCTCAATCGTGCACACATAATTTGTATGATCATGTGGCGGTCCAAGATGGCTCTTCCAGTTTTCTGTCGGCTGCAGTCTCAGGCCAGAGTGGGCAAAGAAAATTGAAAGAGAGTTTGGGGTGGCACAGCAGCATTCAGGTAAGCCCCCTCTGAGTAGGGGGTTACACATACATTCAGCAATGTCTTGGTTAGGGGATAGCCCCTTAGAGATACAACTCTAAATATGAATAATAGTGCACAAGAAAAACAGTAGTACATAATACCCACTAAAATAAATGGTAAAGTTAACAACAATTGAGATTTGCATGTCTCTAATACAGTTGATGACCTTCAGTCTGTTAGTTAAAGAAATTAACTACTCTATGCTCTCAGTAAATTGTTTTCTTGGAGTAATTTGTAGCATGATGTGATAAAAGCAGATATGTTTTGGGGAGCCAGGCTAAGTGTTGGACTGGTGCTACTGGGAGGAGGTTCAGCGAAGTCAGCTTGTCTAGTACCCCTATGGGAAATCAATGCCCAGGAATTGGAGGTGATGGTCCATTGGGGTTAGTTCCCAGGGGTAACCAGGTGTATTTCTTATGTCTTTGTGTGAGACCATTATTAGGGATGTGGACACATTCAGCCTGTGTACCATTATTGTGCCATATTTCTGGGTTAGATACAGGATGGCTCTGGTTGATTCCTGGGGTTGGGTGAGGGTGAGGAGGATGTCATACACATAAGCCTGCACCTTGCGCTCCTCACCCATAATTAAGCCATGCACTCATGAGTCTTTTTTTTTTTGATATTCAAGTTTATTGATTTCCAAAATACAACCCAACAGAAAACACAAAACAGAACCAAAACAGAAAACACAACCCAACCCCCCCAAAGCGAATACACAGCATATCCGTAAATACATGAAAAAGAAAAACGACAAAACATATCATACAACCAAAATTACTTGAAAAAACATAACCCCCTCTCCACCCCCACCTTCCCCTCCTTTCCCAGGGTGCACCAACAAAGGCCAAAGGCCCCTTAAATCTGGATATCACAGCCTATATACAGTACAATATATCAACTTGATACATTCTAGAACACATAAAAAAGGAAAAAACAAATCTAGAAAACCAGTAACACGAAAGATTGCTACAGGTATTATACATATTATATGAGGGCCAGGGATCAAGTCACCAGGTCTTACTGTTGAGGCAAAAATAAGGACTGAAGTTTACCCCATCTTTTATAAAACAAATCCATACGATTCTTATAGCTGGCAATCAGATTCTCTGATTGAAGATACAACATTATCTCCTTCAACCAGTCAGCATATGATAAAACCAATTGGTCTTTCCAGTGTCTTAAGACCAACTTCTTGTTGGCCATGGACACTAAAGCCATATGGTATCTGCGCTCCACACTACCCACCAAGGAAAAATCACCCAGCACACAGATTTTGGGGCAAAAAAACCTGCTCAAACCCAGAAGGGGATCCAAACTGTCCCGGATCAGGGCCCACAGTGGGGCAACTTTAGGACACTCCCAAAAAATGTGTATTAGGTTGCCCTCAGCTTGTGAGCACCTGAAACAATCCGAAACAGAGGCCAGCTTACGCTGAAAAGTTTAACAGGAGTATAATAAAGATTATTAATATAATATTGTACTAACGAAACCTATCCTAGGTATAGCATCCGTGTAAGTTAAGCCAAAAATTTTTCCAGATCGGAACAGCCTCAGGAAGAGGCGAGGTCCAAACGAAGGACCCCCCACACCCTCCTGTGAGTTAAAACTCAAGAGATGGGAGTAAATTGACGAGATGGAGTGAGGCTGAGAGGCAAGGCTAGTAATATCAGAAAGGAAGGGGTGCACAACCGAGTGTCCAACCGTAGTGCCAAACTTGTTACCCACCAAGTGCCGGAGTTGGAATACCTTAAAAATACCTTTAGTTGGTATATCAAACCTCAGTAGAATATCATCCGACATCAGAAGCGAGCCCTGATTAAACAGGTGCTCCACCCTGACATCCTTAAATTGTGGGAGCCAGTTTGGTCCTATCCAAGAGTTCCCCAGTCTGATATTGGGATTTAGAACAATTGGCTGCCCTACGTCTGTAACATTGGAAACCACGAAGAACTTGAAGACACTCTTCACACTCTAAGAGAGCCGGTCACCGTGTCATCGAAACTAACTGTGAGAGAGCTTTCAAGAGGCAAATAAAACAGGGTAGATATGTCTACCCTAAGTTCAGAGAAAAGCCCTCTCCAACTGAAGCCAGATTGGATAGAGCCTCTGTGTTCGTGGAGAACCATCTCCCTAACTTAGACAGATGAGCCCAATAATATAGAAGAAGATTAGGGAGTCTTAAGCCACCCTGTCCTTAGAGCGATAGGGTAGCATAAGAGCATCACACTCCTTCCCCAGCCAAATAAAGCTGGAAAACAATCGGGTGGAGCTGACAAAAAGGAAAGAGGGACCAGAGATTGGTCAGATTCAGTGGATAGAAGATCCGGGAAGAACATTCATTTTGATAATATTTATTCGACCCAAAGTGATATGGGAAGGCTGACCAGCATTGCAAATCCTGGCTAATCAGATCTCTGACTCTGACCAAGTTTAATTTCTTCAGAAGGAAGGGTCAGTAGAAAAGTGAATGCCAAGGTACTTAATTGATTTGGCGGACCATCTCATTCCAAAGGAGAGAAAGTCTTGTTTATACGTAGTATTATTTAAAGGAAAAATCTCACATTTAGAGATATTTAACTTGTAACCAGAAAAAGAACTAAACTGTGTGATAATATCAAGAGCTGCCTTTAAAGATGTTACTGGATCCATTAAATGCAACAGAACATCATCCGCATATGCAGACAGAACCAATTCCCTTTGGTGAAGCCTAATACCTCTCACTTGAGGAGACGACTTGAGTTTAATCAGTAACGGCTCCAGGTATAAATTAAATAATAGAGGGGAAAGGGGGCAACCCTGCCTGGTACCCGCAAAAAGACGGAAAGAGGAAGACAAGACCCCATTACAGTAAATCTTAGCGGAAGAGCAGCTATAAAAAACCCGAATCATATTCAGAAAAGAAGTCGGAAAACCCATTTCCTCCATTACTGTCCATAGAAAGGACCAGTCAACCCGGTCAAATGCTTTCTCAGCATCAAGAGAGATCAAAGCAACCGGACCTGAAGCAGTCCGGGCATACTGAGAGATGTGCGACAAGGTCCTCAAATGATCTGCCGCCGATCTTCCGGGAACAAAGCCAGCCTGCTCAGGACTCAGAAGCCCCAACCAAATCTTCTTGATCCTTTCAGCCAATATTTTAGCTAGAATCTTGATATCATAATTTTGGAGAGAAATAGGGCAGTAATTAGCCGGATCGGTGGGGTCTTTGTCCGCTTTGGGAATTAAAACTATGGTAGCCTCAAATAAAGCAGGATCGAGCTCAGGGAGACCGGCAGGTAATTATATAATTTAAGAAGAATGAGGTCAAATCATTAACAAAACTTTATAAAAGTTTGCAGAAACCATCGGTCCGAGCCTTATCTGGAGACCAACGAACAATGGTACTCCTAATTTCTTCAGCTGAAATAGGGACTAATAAACTCGCTTGTTGAGACTCTGATATACAGGGAATACCTATTCCTCTTATATACTCTTCGACAGCAGCAATAGGATGAGATGCTGGGGAATAACTGTAAAGGGCCGAATAATAATCCTTAAAAATATGCGCAATATCCCTAGGTGAGGAAACAATATCGCCAGATGGGGAGGACAAAGAAGGAATTATCCTCGAGCTCTCAAGTGCATGCAAACGCAAGGCCAACAACTTACCAGCCTTTTCACCGAGATCCAGATATTTAGCCTGAGTTTTCATCAGGCAATATTTTGTTTTCTCCTTCAGAAGGTCCGAGTATTCGTTCTTGGCCAAAAGGAGCTCTTTAAGATCCAATACCGAAGAAGTTGTCGAGTAAATGCTTTCTGACTCCCTGATTCTGTTTACCAGAGCAAACAATCTGGCTAACCTAGTCCTCTTCCTAAGGGAAGCCAATCTAATAAAATCACCCCTGAGATAACACTTCAGAGCTCCCCATACCATATCAATCCTCGGAGTGGAATTCAAATTATCAGCCAAAAAAAGAGATATCCGAGAGCTAATTTCTAAAACATATAGGTGGTCTTTCAACAATTAAGTATTCAACTTCCACATAGAGTCACGAGAATAATCAGGATTTAGGGACATTTGTATCCAAACAATAGCAAGGTCCGACACAATGATCGGCTCAATACCAGACAGGGGGATACTCGGGAGGAGAGAAAGACTAACTAATACCATATCTAGTCTTGATTTAGTACCATGTGATTGGGATTGGAAAGAAAACGCACGACAGGAGGGGTTAGCCAGGTGCCAAGGGTCCCCTAACCCCAACATCGAGGTCATTTCCCAGAAAGCTCTCTGAGCCGGGGAGGGCGGACGCTTATCCTGAGGCTCCCTATCCAAAGTCGATGAAAAAGGCACATTCCAGTCCCCCCAGTATCACTTGAGCAGGCAAAAAACTGGCCAACTTGTCCGCCAAAGTCATAAAAAACTCAGGATTCCCTCCCACCGGGCCATACACAGAACCGAGAACCACATTCTCTCCATTGAGAGTACCCTTCACTAGGACATATGTCCCTTCTGGGTCTGAGACAGTTAGGGCTTTCGTAAACAAAACATGCCTTTTGAGAAGAATCGCAACCCCTTTACTAAAGCAAGAGTTTCCAGCAAGGTAGAATTGAGAGAAACCAGACCGGGAAAGCGACCTAGCCTCATCATGACATAAATGTGTCTCTTGCAGAAAAAGAATGTCAATGTGGAGCAATGAGCAATGGTTAAAGACCTGTAACCGTTTGACCCGATCCCTGAGCTCTCTAACATTCCAAGACGCTAACTTGAATGCGTTAATAGCCATTTTAAAAACATAATAAACCAATCAGATATCCAGACAAAACAAATATCACACACAAAAGCAAGGTGCACCCCCATATACAGGTCAGGAACCCAATATCCCAAAGCAATTTCACCCAAACATGGGACCCAGGCCAAACAGAAAGAGTCCCAAGACAGTCCCCCAACCCTAGGACCCCAAAAACACATTGAACGATCGAGCCCCCCCAAAAATAGTCCCTCTGAACAGACCAGAAATCAAACCGACCAATTGAACCGTAAGCAGCAACTCTCCCTCCCCCACCTCCCCACCCCTCACCAACCACACTTTTGAAACTTAGAAAAAATCAGGTCTAGGAAAGAAACCCCACCCCCACAACCAGAAATCCCTGCGACTTGAAACATAGTGATCCAACCCCTCCCCCCATACAAACCCCAAAATAACTATGTACAGCAGGAGGGTCGAGCAGAAATACCCTAAAATATAAACTACCGTCCCTAGATTCGAACCTCCTAAACCCCCATGCGAACCCCCAGCCCCCCGGAACCAGGAACAAAAACCCAGACATTCCAAACGTCAGGAATAGCCCACAGAAAAAAAAGACCCAAACTATAACCAGCCTGTCCCCCTTCCATCCCAGCCCCGGGCAGAGGTTAGCCACCCCCCCAGTACCTGGCTCGCAATTCCACATGTAACCCCTAGATGGCGATATCCCTGGGGCTACTACCCCTGCCTGATTTGCCACTAACAGGTTGAGGGGCCTGGATCCAATGCCGGGTGCCTCCACCCAGAGGTCAGGGTTTGCAATAGTTAAACTAACTTGGTCACAGCCCTCTGGGACACTGCAACCCCTTTCTTCCCACTAGTGGCCCACACAATATATCAGAATTACCTTCACAGTATACACTTACCCCCAGGTCTGGTTCCGGCACTGGGACCTCCTGTGAAATGAGATACAGTGCAACAATCACAGTACAGTACTTTAACATAGACAAATACCTCAGGCAGTATGACTTTGCTGAAACAAGCAGCTCTGATTTATTGGGGGATATAACAAGGACTGGGGAAATCAGGTTAATTAGCTTATCACTCTAATAATCTACCTATGGCTCTGTGCAGGCCTATCCCTATCAGTTACTGTCCCTGGGTACCCAAGCCCTAGTGGCTAGTCCAAACCGTGGCAGCTGGTGGGGCCCTTTCACACAGAGAAAAGGAGAATTAAACAGTCAGCAGTACAGTAATTCCATTTGGATTTAATGTGGCAATTCAACAGGGAGCGACCCTGAATTAGTACTCACGACCTCCAAATAAGATAGGGTCCTTCAATGTCAGCAGGGCTCACTTGAGGTACACAAACCTCTTCACACATCCATATAAAGAAAGCACTATACCAGGCAGGCTGCATCTGTATCTCAATCGCAATTACTGCACAATACCCGGGAGAACACAGCAGATTCAGTTCCTGACAGACAGAGTGCAATTTTCAGCAATTCCTCCAGTCTTCTACAGGGTGAGCCTGGTTTCTACTCTTCAGAGATCCTTTGATTCTTTTCACAGGACGGATTCAGTCCTAACAAGCTGTTACACAAGCTGCAGACCGGAACTCTGGGCCTTACACACGTTTTTTGACTAAAACTGCACACTGAAAAAGCACAGGGCTCCTTCCTTCTTCACTGCCAAAGCTCAACTGAAACTCCAACCGACAAAACCGGCACTTCCTTTGAGTTCCTCCCAGTTCTTGACTGGATTGGCTGTCACTCACAATAGACTGCTGCTGTTGGTCCAAAAAGGCACTGAAGTCTAAACTACATCTCCCAGAGTCACTGCCCATACAATCCTCTTGTGGCTGGCTCAGATTATGAGTCCAAGTTCTGATTCGTCTAAGGCACCATTTTAGAGCTAATACCTCCACACTGATTGGTCCAGTTCAGCAGTTCAAAACTAGAATGGGGAACTAGCAGACACAGTTCTGACTGCAAAGAAAGCAGGTTAGACAAACTGTAATTTCATTATTACTCTAAATAATTTCTGGCAAACAGTTACATCTTTCGATACGTTCCTTTGCACTCCTAGTGACTGCAAAAATGAAGTGAATTGGCAGCAGCTCGAGTGGTACTCAGAGAAGCACACAGTCCCCCCATACAAACTAATTATGTCTGCAAGCAGACAGCTCTTAAAGAGACAGTACCAGAGGTTCTAAAAACACTCACTGATAAATGGCTTAAATGCCAAACACCATTCAGGCTTGGAGCATTCAAGCAAGCTCCTGGAAGTCTTTTGGGAACCCCCATTTGCAGGGGGTTACACCCTTCCTGGCCTGGGAAAGCTTGACGTCCGCGTCAAGCAAGTACCCCCATAAGTTTCAACTGCAACCATATACATTTGCATTAGGCTCGCACATGTAATCATCAGTCAATATATCATTTTACCAAGAACACATTTCTGAAACATTGCAGTCGTCACTCTTTACAGTATTACATACACATTGTACCATGACTCAAGTTTATTACCTCTTGTACATGAAACCTGAAGAGGGGCCTTCCTATCAGTTACCTCACTGGACTGGAGGCAAGGGCACCATACTGAAAGGGCAACACAAGTAACTTGGAGTTAGCACTGATGCTCAGTTTGGGCAATGAGCTCGGGACACATACACTCCTTTATGGACAACATTGAGAGGTAAGTCCACAGGCCTCCCAAGTGAATCATAACTGAGGGTGCACCACAGGCTTTACAGCTCGACCAGTCTTTCTAGGGGAACTGTTATAGTCTCTGCACTCTGAGCCTCATTTTCAGCATTGTCCTCACTTGTCAGGAGTCTCCATGGGGGTAGAGGCTAGAACTTGGGGCACTTTCAGCTCCAGGAGTTACAGTTTCTGAGTCCACAACATTTGGCTCGCATGGAGAGCTTTCGGACACTGCAGATCATCTAGTTTGCCCACTACAATGTGAGGGAGATGGTGCCATCTGTCAGCAATCTTGTGCTTGCCATGCAGTCCCAGATTTCTTAGCAATACCCGATCTCCTCCTGGAGTTCCTGTGCTTTCACCTTTTATCATACCTTTCTTTGTTGGCCAGATTTCTTTTGGCAGCCATGGTTTGGAGCCAGTTAGTACACATGAGTTAGCTGGGCCTTTAACTTTTGCACATACTGTAAATAGTTGTCAGCTTGAACCCCATCAGGAGACCCCAAAACACACATCTACTGGTAGTCGAGCTTCTCTTCCAAACATCAGGCGGTAGGGGAGAATCAGTGGCATCACTTTTGGTGCAGTTATAAGCATGTACCAGGGTGCTAATTTGTTGGCTCCATCTAAGCTTGTCCTTTGGGTTGCAGGGGTGCCTAGCATATCTAGCAAGGAGTGCGGTTGAAACGTTCAGGCTGTGGGTCCCCTAGGAAAGGTGGTAAGGAGTGGTTCTGGACTTGCACTCCCCATAGAAAAGCATCTCTTTGATCAGGCGACCTCAAAGTCTCCCTTGATCAGAATGGATTCTTTGTGGAGCCCCTAGTGAACAAAAAGTTTTCTACAAGTACTTTGGCACAGTGGATGCTTTCTGGTCTTTGGTGGGAAAGCTTGGGCATATCTCGTGAAATGGTCAGTGACCACCAGCACATTACTGATATTTCTTTGATCTGACTCCAAACTCAGAAAATCAATACAGACCAGCTCCATGGGTGCACTGGTGGTGATGTTAACAAGGGGCAGCCCTCTGGAGCAAAGCTTTCCTCTGTAGCTAGCGACTACAAGTTCGAATGTGTTGCTCCACATCAGCCCCATCTTGAGCCAATAGAATCTGGATCTCACCAAGTCAAGTGTTCTGTCTATACCAAGGTGCCCCATGTGGTTGTGCAAGGACCTCAGTACTGAGTCTCAAAGGCAGTGGCAGCACTAGTTTGTTGTTGTCTACTTGTCCCCCTCTGTCTACTGTTTCTCTGTATAACAGTTTGTTGATCAGTTTCAACTTAGGACCTTCTTTGTATAACAGTGCAGTTCTCAAATCAGTGGAGCGTAATTTGGACACATCTTTTCCTGCATAGAGGCTTCTAAAGCTGCTTTGATCATGGGATCGCGGATTGAGCCACCGTGAATACTGTCATTGTCCAGCTGAGGCGGTGCACAATGTCTATTGCAGAAAAAGTGGCAATAAAGCAGCAGGTATGCAATTCTCAGAGGCTCCCAAGCAATCCACCATGCAGTCCACTGCGTCCGTGGACATTGTTCCTCCCTGTCAAACTTCCGACAGAGTGCCCAAATGTCAGGTTCTGCCAATCGGACCCAATCATTCTGGGGAACAGGCCTCCGGGAGAGCATCAGCATCTATGTGGTTCAGACCTGCTCGGTGATCGAGAGCATAGTCATATGTAGATAATGCAGAAGCCACCTATGGCCAGTGGCATCCAACTTAGCTGAGGTCTGCACATAGGTCAAGGATTATTGTCAGTTTTACTAGTATTTTAGCCCCATACAAGTACTCATGGAATTGGTCAACAATAGCCCACTTCAAGCTAGGAACTCTAACTTATGTACAGGATAGTTCTTTTCGGATGGGGTCAGGCTTCTACTGGCAAAGGCCACTGGTCTCAGGCCATTCTCGTGCTCTTGGTACAACACAGCCCCCAACCCTTGAAAGCTAGCATCAGTGTGCAGGACGAAGGTTTTCTTGGATCGGCATAGGCCAGCACTGGAGCATGGGTAAGTTGATATTGATCTCATGAAAAGCAGTCTCACAATCAGAGTCAGCGGGCCCCAAATACTTCACTTCGGATGAAAATACACTCTTTCAGTCTTGAGGGCTGACTTTGGTATTTTTGTGGGTTGGGGATACCCTTGAGTAAGGTTAAGTAAAGAGGCGGATCACTCTTGAATAGTCCTTGATGAAGCACGATAATAACCCACAGAATCCCAGGAATCTTTGCAGTTCTTTTAGATTTTTGGGCTGTGGCCAGGTGGTCAAGGCCTCAACTTTACTTGGGTGGGTCTCTATTCCTCGGTGGATACTATGTGTCCCACATACTTTACTGATGTTTGAAAAATTGACACTTATCAATGGACAGTTTAAGGCCAAAGTCCTCCAGTCGGTCCAATACCTTAAATAATCTGCTCCATGTTCCTCCAGTGAGCTGCCAAACACAATAACATCATCTAGGTATACCAGGCACTCTAGTAAGTTCATGTCCCCACTGCCGCTCCATCAATCGTTGAAAAGTGGCTGGGGCACCTGAAATCCTTGAGGCATCCTCATGAATTCATAGAAGCCAAGCGGACAGATAAAGGCCGTCTTCTACGGTCCTCTGGGGCCATCGGGATCTGGTAGTACCCACTGCGGAGATCCAGCACAGAGAACCACCTGCCACGTTCAGGCAGTCCAAAGCATCCTGAATGCGGGCGTATGTACTAATCAGGGATAGTCCGCCGGTTTAAGGTGCGATAATCACACACATCCTTACTGTTCCATTCTTTTTCTCACTACCACAATGGAAGCATAAAGGGCTTCTGGATTCTTGTATTACCAGCAGCTAACATCTCTTGCAGATGCCGTCTCACATCATCTATATCAGCGGGTGCCAGGCGCCGAGACCTCTCACGAAATGGTCTTTGTCATGCAGCGGATATTGTGCTCAGCTCCTTGCGCATCCACATCCCATTCCTTTAAAGAAAACACCTGGTCTCTCTGGGCAGCTTCTCACTGATCCTCACTTTCCCATTCAGCTGGCAGCGGGGAGTCGCGAAATCAAACAAGTCAGGCGTTACTCTGTCATTCTTCCTTGAACTCTTGCTGCTGGGTAGCACTGCAGTGTCTGCACAATGCACATTAGCCAGGATGCAACCTCTGTTTACTCGAATGTCACTTTCCAGACACATTATGAACTTGGACCAGTACCCTTCTGGCATAAGCATGGGCTCTAGCGGGCAAAATACTGAAGCTGACCAGCAGTCCCTCTGGCAATTTTCCATCGCCTGGTGCATCCAACATTAATATTTTATTCTTAACATCCTTTCTGATACGGACCTCTCCTGCAAGGTACACTGGGCATTTGGCGCTAGGATCAGAGACTCAGGATCCTTCTTCCATACAATTCCGACCAGTTCCTCTGGTTCTGTTTTTCAGCATCTCTCTGTGCCTCATATGCCTTCTTAATTAAAGCCGAACTCTTAAAGCTCTACTAGTCTTTGACCCTGTTTTCCTTAACAACTGTGCCAGCCTTCCGACTATGAGCATTTGTTCCAATCAACAAGGGACACCATCATACAGTCCAGTGGGGGACACACTAAGGCTAGGGTCTCTACTTGTTAGGCCACTCCAGCCCGCGGAGGTGGGGAAAGACAGCCAAATTGGATATACCGAATAGGGGTAGGCCTTCTCACTTAACCCCATACATGCAGTCCTTCTAATGGTTGTGAAGTCGTCTGACAAATGCTTCTGATACCAATCCTGGAACATAATTGTCACTTGGGGCCACTGTCTAATACAGCTCTTGTAGACACTCCATTCACCTTTGACAGTGGTCTCCATGGAGGACCCACTATTCTGGACCAGTCTGGAGAGCGGTGAGTAGGGGCCTGGGCAGCTGACCTTGCCACAAAGGACGTGAATTAGCATTTTGGTGCCCTCACTGGGATCATGTCGTGCCTCTTAACCACTGATTTCTTCTCCGAAGCTCTCCTTGTAGCCTATATGCAACTTTGTCAGTGTCTTTTGGGGACTGGCATTCCCTTTCATGTGCCCATCTTTCCCACAATTATAGCAAACATACTTTCTGGAGTTTGAGCTGGCGGGCGCCACACTGGGAGCCAGGCAGAGGTATTACTAACTGGAAACCTGGGTGCCATCTCTGTCTGCGGCGTGATAAGCATTTGGAGACATCTCGTCAGTTTCTCCACTTCCATGGTCAAGGAATTGAGTTTGGGTTATTATCAGCAGGAGATACATGGGTGGGTACCCCCCACCCCCATGATCAGATGCAGTCGGATATAGTCAGAGCCCGTACTTGCAGGCGTGGCCTTCATAAAGGACTGTTTTTGAATTCCGGATCTCTCTCAACAGTTAGCCCATTGTGGCACATCTTTTCCTTTTCAGAGCACTCATTGACTGTCAACCTCTGCCCTGAGACTTCACTTGATGGGTCACCCCTCAGTCACTCGTTAGTAGCCACAGCTGTTGGTGCAGGTCCCTCCCGAGGCCTTTTCTCAACTCCTCGAATTTCTCTCATTAACTCATCATGGGAGGTGGGATTCCAGTCGATTTGCCAGGCGTAACTGAAGCAACAGCAGTTCTGAGAAGGGGCAGACTTGAGATTCTGTCCAGTCTGGTTTCGGTCCAGTTCAATCGGCTGGCAAACTACCCTTTCTGAGGCATTCTTGCAACAATTTTTCCAGCCGAGAGACATACACAGACAAGCAACTCCCCTTGGTACTGTTGTGCATTTCTTACTCTCCCGTAGGTCCTCATCAGAATCTGGGCTCCCATACACATTCTCAAGGCCTCAAGATAGGCCTGTGCAGTCGCTTCAGAGTTACTGGCCCGTTTAGCATGGATGGTAGCCAGGGCAGGACCTCGGAGGCTCTCACTAACCCTCTTTAAGCTTTTCGCCTTCCGAGCATTGCCATTCTAGCACTTGAGGGCAGCATAGTCTATCCAGGTCTCCCAGTCATCCTCCCCTTGGGGGGGTGGGAGGTGCCAGAGAAGATCCTCAACCTTGATGAGAGTGGGTGACTAATGGCAGGTGCAGAAATAGGAGTCTGCATTGGTTCCAGCCACCATTACGGGCACTGGAGCAGGAGAGGGTGTTGGGAGAACACCCAGGTGGAAGAATAGTTTCTTCAAGTCCTCCACAGTTTTCCCTCTCCCAGCAACCATTCAGCAAATTTCTCCTCAAAAGTTTCAGATAGTGGTGGGGGCTGATTCCCCGGTCTTTACTGTCCTTAGTTATCACTCTCAAGCAGTGAGGGCTCCTCTGGGGTAATGGTCTGTGGCACTTTGGAGCTATCTATGGGATCCTTAAACTCTACTAGGGCCAGGAAAGTGTGGGTGAGCAGATTAGCATGCCGACCCCACCACCACAGGGTTTTGTAAACCTTCCACCTTGGAAAGTACTCCTGCACAGTGTCCGTATTGATACCCAGGGGGATGTCCAGGATAAGCATAGCATTTTGAGGTCGATCTCCTCCCCAGTACACCACTCCACCAGCCGGTGCAGCCACTTCTGTCGGGGGCCCATTTTTTCTTAACAGTGGTTCGTAAATATGGCCACTAGGACACACAATCCCAGCGGTGAGCCTCAAGATGTAACCCCTAGTGCGTGACCTCCCTGGGCTACTACCTGCCTGGATTTACCACTAACAGGTTGAGGGCCTGGATCCAATGGCGGGTGCCTCACCCAGAGGTCAGGGTTTGCAATAGTTAAACTAACTTGGTCACAGCCCTCTGGGACACTGCAACCCCTTTCTTCCCACTAGTGGCCCACACAATATATCAGAATTACCTTCACAGTATACACTTACCCCCAGGTCTGGTTCCGGCACTGGGACCTCCTGTGAAATGAGATACAGTGCAACAATCACAGTACAGTACTTTAACATAGACAAATACCTCAGGCAGTATGACTTTGCTGAAACAAGCAGCTCTGATTTATTTAGGGGGATATAACAAGGACAGGGGGAAATCAGGTTAATTAGCTTATCACTCTAATAATCTACCTATGGCTCTGTGCACAGGCCTATCCCTATCAGTTACTGTCCCTGGGTACCCAAGCCCTAGTGGCTAGTCCAAAACCGTGGCAGCTGGTAGGGGCCCTTTCACACAGAGAAAAGGAGAATTAAACAGTCAGCAGTACAGTAATTCCATTTGGATTTAATGTGGCAATTCAACAGGGAGCGACCCTGAATTAGTACTCACGACCTCCAAATAAGATAGGGTCCTTCAATGTCAGCAGGGCTCACTTGAGGTACACAAACCTCTTCACATCCATATAAAAGAAAGCACTATACCAGGCAGGCTGCATCTGTATCTCAATCGCAATTACTGCACAATACCGGAGAACACAGCAGATTCAGTTCCTGACAGACAGAGTGCAATTTTCAGCAATTCCTCCAGTCTTCTACAGGGTGAGCCTGGTTTCTACTCTTCAGAGATCCTTTGATTCTTTTCACAGGACGGATTCAGTCCTAACAAGCTGTTACAAGCTGCAGACCGAACTCTGGGCCTTACACACGTTTTTGACTAAAACTGCACACTGAAAAGCACAGGGCTCCTTCCTTCTTCACTGCCAAAGCTCAACTGAAACTCCAACCCGACAAAACAGGCACTTCCTTTGAGTTCCTCCCAGTTCTTGACTGGATTGGCTGTCACTCACAATAGACTGCTGCTGTTGGTCCAAAAGGCACTGAAGTCTAAACTACATCTCCCAGAGTCACTGCCCATACAATCCTCTTGTGGCTGGCTCAGATTATGAGTCCAAGTTCTGATTCGTCCAAGGCACCATTTTAGAGCTAGCTTACCCCACACTGATTGGTCCAGTTCAGCAGTTCAAAACTAGAATGGGGAACTAGCAGACACAGTTCTGACTGCAAAGAAAGCAGGTTAGACAAACTGTAATTTCATTATTACTCTAAATAATTTCTGGCAAACAGTTACATCTTTCAGATACGTTCCCTTTGCACTCCTAGTGACTGCAAAAATGAAGTGAATTGGCAGCAGCTCGAGTGGTACTCAGAGAAGCACACAGTCCCCCCATACAAACTAATTATGTCTGCAAGCAGACAGCTCTTAAAGAGACAGTACCAGAGGTTCTAAAAACACTCACTGATAAATGGCTTAAATGCCAAACACCATTCAGGCTTGGAGCATTCAAGCAAGCTCCTGGAAGTCTTTTGGGAACCCCCATTTGCAGGGGGGTTACACACATCCAGCGAGCAAGCCTGCTAAGTCCCCAATGCCAGCCCCCAGCCCCTCCCACAATATTCGAATAACAAAGCAAGAGCAAGAAAAGAAGGACAAAGAGGCAGGGAGGAAAATAGCACATATATAAGGAGCACTAGGAACACCCAAAACTCAGAAGAGAGAAAACATTACATCGAGCCAAAGCAAACCCACCTTCAATCATCTCCACAACAAGGCAGCTATAGCAGGCACTTACCTGACTCTACACTGCCCCACAAATGGGAAATAATTCAGCCATGGCAGCCTGACACCAAAAACAAAAAGGAGTGGGCACAGGAACCGCCGGGCCACAGGTTGTTGATTCAGGGGGAACCAAAATACCACGGGACCCGCTACGGTCCGTCGCGCAGGAAGTTCCCACCGGGAAACCGCTACCATAAATAAAGGTTCCCCCGCGGTAAACTTACGTGAAAAACGAAGAAAAAAACCCAGCAAGGCGTCAACCCCAGCCACCACGACGATCCCGAACCCCAGAAAACTGCCGGAGAGGACCAGAAAGGAGAAATCAAAGTGACCAGAAAGAAAAAGGAGAGGCAAGCGACATAAGCATCAGAGAAAAGGTTAGTAAAACTGTAACATCCCCCCCACACGCCAGGCCCAAACCACCAGGGAGTTTGACAAGAACTATCAGAAGCAGAATATTAATTTAGCCCATAACAGCTCTAGTACAGCAAAACCAAAAGCCAAAAAGTAAAGTCCTTCAACCAGGCATATTAAACAGTTCAGGCAGCCTGCTGGATAGTTCTTTTCGGGCAGCCTCTAGGGTGCTGAAGCTCGTAGACATCCTCCAATAGACACTCTCAGAGTTGCAGGATAAATCATTGAAAGGAATCAAGCAGCTAACAGTTTTGCACAACAGAATGATATGCAGCCCTTTTCTCACGGTTCTTTAGGCAAATCTTGGTCATTCGGATCTTTGAGACTCCCCATAAGATTCCTTTCAGTTCACGGGCCTTCAGAAAAACGTGCTGCTTCTCAATATAACTCAGGAATTTAATTATAATGGGACGTGGAGGAGATCCAGCAGCAGGTCTAGGTCGCATCGAGCGATGTGCCCTCTCAAGGTGGTAGGAGGCACTTATAGGAGAAGGACCCACCACTTTGCACAAAAACTTTTGCAGGAAAGCCATAAGGTCTGGGCCTTCTTCGAGCTCAGGTAGGCCCATGATAAGAAGGTTATTGTGGCAATTACGTCCTTCCAAATCCTCAGTCTTAAGTTGTAACTTCTTCACCTGCTGTCTTAGCCCACTTAACTCCTCCTCTGCCCTTGATCTCCACTGCTCCAACGAGGTAACTCTTACCTCAGCATCTGAAACTTTCCTGGAAACTGAGGAGAGATCATTTCGTAAAGATTTAAGCTCTCCAGCCAATTCTTTGAGTATATCTTTAAGAGGTTAAGCTCTTGGAAAACTTATCCTCGGTTAACAGGCGAATGTAGCATCTTGTCTCCTCCTCGGTCCGGTTTGGTGGAGCCTGGTTTCTCTGTTTCTTTGCGGCCTTCTCAGGGATGCAGGAGGGTGTGCTTGTTAAGGCCTGCTTTCCATCCACCTCCATCGTGACTTAATCCACGTATATTTTCTTCCAACACGGTCACTAAACGATGACTAATTGTTGCTCCAATAATATTTTGGAGAAATTACTCCGAAAAAATTCAAAAATATATGAATAAAACCTTAATAAAGGTGGCCAGAGGGGGGAGCTCAGTATCTCAGCTGCTGTTCAACTGAATGCCATCACGTGACCTCACTCATGAGTCCTGCCTGATGACTTGCGGGAGGAGTCTAGCACTAGTTTGAATAGCAGGGGAGACAGTGGGCATCCTTGTCTGCTACTCCTGCCTAAAGGGAAGATTTCAGACAACAGTCCATTTTTGCTGACCATGACTGAGGCCCCATTGTATAGGGTTTGTGCCCCCTGCAAGAATCTGTCTCCAAACCTGTATTGCTTTAGCATTTGAAACAAGAATGGCCATTCAACCTGATAAAAGGCCTTTTCTACATCTAAAGCCAGCAAGGATGGGGCTATATTTCAGTTTTTGGCCTGCCAGGTCATATTAACCCATCTCCTGATGTTGTCTGTGCCTTTCTTCCCTGGGGCAATCCCACCTGGTCCTTGGAGATGATCATTGGAAGGATTTCTTTAAATCTTTGCACCCACACCTTTGTGTAAATCTTGCAATCTACCATGATGTGCAAAATGGGATGATAGCTACTGCAGGCCAGGGGATCATTCTCTAGTTTGTATATCAGCGCTATCATTGTTGTTCTTAATGATGCAGGTAGTGCCCCTACTTCATCTGATTCTGCATATACTGAGGATAAGGTTCCCAACAGTTCCTGCAGGAATGTGTTGTAGAATTCCACTGAGAATCCATCAAGTCCAGGGGCCTTTCCCAGTGGCATGAACCTCATGGCTGCTGCAGTTCCTGATTTTTGGAAAGGTCTGTTGAGGAATTTCTCCTGCTTTTGGGTAAGGGTGGGGAGGTGTAAGGCTGTAAGAAAAGTCACTATGTCCATAGGCGGGGAGTGTGCGTCAGTCATGTATAATTTTGAGTGGAAAGCAAAGAAAGCTTTGCTTATTGAACTATTGTCCCTGCATGCTGCCGCAGCTTGTTTTTTTTGTCAATTCTCTTTCTACACTGCACCAGAGAACTCTCTCTGGAATCCTACTGACACACACAGGCTCTACTTCCCACCGTGACGTCCTTCCACCTCCTTGCAACCCGGCCAGACCCCTTGCTCTGAAGCTCCCCGAGGTATGGCCGCCCTATCCTCCCAGGGTGCTCTATCTGAAATCTAGTGAGCCGAGCTGGGCGATCGGCCATGGAAGGGAGGAGAGTCCGGTATTGGGGTGTGGCCTGCGGAGGATGGAGGTGCCTTCGCCTATCTCCGGAACAGAGGTATTTCTCTTGCTGCTTGCCCTCTGAGTGCAGCCATGCAATGTCATCAGCACGTGGCTTCCCCGTAGACGTCTGCTGCAGTCATCCCCACTGCTGTCCCATGCTAGTAGTCCCCCTGGTCTCCACCGGGGGTCTCCACTGCGCCAGGAAGACCCTGGATCCCTCCACAGGGAGAGGAGAGCTGTCCTCCGGATGCTTGATCCTCCTCCCTTCCCTGCCGACCCCCAGCACCCGGGCTCATTCCTGAACCCGGGTCACTGGCATGGTGCTAGGAGTGGCGTTGAGCTCCTCAACCCTCAGCGCCACTGGGCCAGCTCCCAGCTTGGGTTTTAACCATTGTGATTCTAGATCACTCTTGGCTTTGCTTTATCTGATATCCCAAAAGTCTCCCATGTCTTTCTCCTTCCTCTCAGAAACTCTGCCTTGTCAGGAAGAGGCATATTCAGCTTTTTGGGGGGAGAAGAATGTTTATTTTGTACCTGACTCCTCTGATTTCTGGAAGGATAGTAGTTTGAGTCATAGGGTAATCCCAATATGTTGTCTCCAGCTCCTTCAGCTTATCTTGCAAGACCTCCAGGTCTTTGGCTTTCTTAGTGTAAGGGGCCTGGCTAATGCACCAGTCTCGTATGTTGGCTTTTAGTGCATCCCATATTGTGGCTTCAGAAGTGTCCCCCAATTTGTTCAGCTAAGGGAAGTGTTTGATATCTGTTTTTGAGCTGTTCTGTGAAGGAGCTGTCTTTCAATAGTGTGACATTCAGTCTCCACTGCCTCCCCTTCCTTTTGCTGGGCTTCCTGGGCAGCCATGTGAGCGTTACTGGTGCATGGTTGGAAATCAGTATTTGTTCAATTGTGGCTCTGGCAGTGTCTGGCATACAGGTGTCTGGGGTCAACCACAGGTCTGATCTGGTATAGACCTGATGTGGGTGGAGAAATCAATGAGTAGTTCCTTCCCTGTGGGTTGGTAAAATGTCAGATGTCCACAAGCCCTAATCCTGATACCAGATTTTGCAGTGCTGTAGATGCCTGCTGCCCAGGGGTTGTGGAAGGCTTACTTCAATCTATAGTCATCAAAAGTAGCATTCATGTCTCCACCAATAAAAAGCCTTCCCTGTGAGATTTCCAAGATGCGCTGGGTGGGTGCATGAAAGAAGCCTGGATGTGACAAGTTAGGTACATACATGTTGCAGATGGTGACTTTTGTCCTCTTCCAGTTCTCCTTTTAGTAAGAGGTATCTATCTTCTGGATCTTTGATGACCTTGTCTAAGGCCAATCCCCTTTCTGATTATTATCACTATCCCTCAACTCTTGGAGTTATATGGGTTCCATAGACGTATGCTAATCAACTCATCTTCAGCTTTTCAATTTCTGCCCATAGAAGATGCATTTCCTGGAGGTAGGCTATGTCTGCACCCAGTTGATGAGTTAAAATCTTTCAGCTTTTGATTGGGGAACTGATGCCTTTAGCATTCCACGAGACAAGCTCCATGGGCGAGGTGGCCATTGATGAGATGGATTAGGAGGTGGGAGTAGTGAGCTAAGATAGTGCATGCAGGTAAAACAGCCTCCACGGTCAGCACGGGTTGACCATGTTCCTGAAAAGCTGTGGCCTGTGTCTTTGTTAGCTTGTTGTCAGGTGGGGCTTTTGGTATTTCCTCTCTTCCCTGTAGAAGTTACATCCCACCCATAAAGCATTATGGCTGTTGTGATTGGCATCATGCTAATAAAAATCAAAAAGTGAGAGGAACATTGCATGTAAACAACATTAAACATTTTCAACAAGTAAAAGAACATATATATTTTTTTGTACATTTTATTTATGCTCCTACCATCACCATCCCTGGACTCTGTCCGTTGTGGCCACTCGATCTTCTGCTCTCTCCCATCCTGTCTGAAGTCCTCTCTCCTTTCTCTGGTGGGACCAGGCCCTCGCCACCCAGACTGCTCGACTCCCCGGCTCTGAGTCCCTGGGGTGGGACCACTGACTCCATTCTGGTCCGTTATCTAGAATCAGATAAGACAGCCAGATGGTAAGGCTCCAGAGGAGGCAAGAGACCCGATGGTGGGCGCAGGTGCGGAGTCTTGGGACCTACCTTCGCCTAACAGAGATAGGGCCTTTTTCCGTTGTCTTCCCTTGGGATGCAGCGTGCAGTGGCATCCTGCATGGCTGGCACCACTGGAGCCTGCTGACATCCCACCCCTTCGGTGGCCCAATGTCTGTGCCATTCCTGGTCTCTACCAGAGCCCGCTACTGTGCTGAGCACCCCAAACAACCCACCCCAGAAGAGGAGAGAAGTCCTCCGGATGCTCGATCTTCTTCCTCCCCTGCCAACCCCTGATGGCCCAGGTCAGTTCCCAAACTTGGATGCCAGCATGGCACAAGGTGTGGCGTCCAGCGCCTCAACCCTTAGCGCACTGGGCTGGCAAAAAGAGCATATTAACAACAAGTTTAATAGAAAATACATAAAAACATATTGGTTTTCCAGGGCCTTTATTAGGTAAGGCTACAGAGCCTTGAACTCTCTGCTCTCTCCAGCCAGTGCTGCTACTTCCCATTCTTGAGTCGAGTATGAGCTTTGGTCCCTAATATTTGGATCAGCGTGATGTTTAGTTTTGTTTTCAAATTTTTGGCTCACCTGCCCTTGTTTGGGGTAGGGTCAGTTTGCTGTGTTTCCATGGCCCTATGAACATGGGTGGGGGGAGTGGAAGAATGCAGTAATTTGGAGGTAGCATAGCACAGTGGTTTAAGGCCCTGAGGTGCAAACTTGGAGACCTGGTTTGAATCCAACAGCCCTCACTTGCATACTGTGTGACCCTAAGCAAGTCACTTAACTTCCTAGTGCTCCCAGGTCACACCTATAAAAAAGCCTTCAGCTTAGTGTGTCTCTCCCGGTAAAAAAAAAAACAAAAAAACAACAACAAACAAAAAAACAATGTTCAGCATGATGGGGGCAAAAGGAAGGTCATGGGCTTCCTATGGCAACATATCAGTGCACAAGGCAAAGTCTTGTGTAACCCCTAGGTGGCACTATCCCAAGGGCTACTACCCCCGCTTGCTTGGCTAGTAGCAGGTTAAGGGACCTGAGTTCTGAAACGGGTGCCTCCACCCGGAGGTCAGGGTTAGTAATGGTCAAGCTAACCTGGGCACAGCCCTCTGGGACACTGTAACCCCCTCTCTTTCCCTGCTAGTGGCCTAAACACTATACGATAATCACTTTCATAATACCCCTGTTACACCACAAAAGTGCCCACACTGTTTGCACTTACCACCAGGGCTGGTTCCTCTGGCTCGACCCTGGGGACCCCCTGTAAAACAAGGTTATGCACAGCAAGTAGCAACAGCACAGTACTTTGAGTACAAACTGGAACCACAATCAGATTACATGCAGAAAAAGTTAGATCTGATTTATTTATGGGACTTGAACAAGGAAGGGGCAAAATCAGGTTAATTAGCTTAAAGGTTATATCAATCAAGCAGTTATACATGCACTTTGAATCCCCCCACACAGTCCACCTCTGGATACCCAGGTGGAGAAGAGATGAGCTAGCCAGGACCGTTGCCCGGGGTTGCAGCTGGTTGGGGCCCTGTGATGGAAAACACAACATGCACAGTACACAATATTTGTAATCTGGAGTCAGAGGGCTCAGTTCGTAAAGGAAATGAAACAACAAGACAATCAGATGACACACTCAGATTAAGCTGTTGTTGCAGGGAGCTACCCTGGTATTTACTCACCATATCCAGGACTGGACACAGGCTGGACAAAAATCGAGACTGTAGGTGGTTGATCTGGAATGCCAGGAGAAGCAGGGCCCACACGAGTTGCAGAGGCATTGTTCCTGTTCAAATGTGGAGCAGGGGGCTGATCCCCAGGCAGGTATCTCGTCGATGGCTTCTCTGTGCAGTGGGTAGTCTGGCTGGGCCAGTCTGGCAAGGCCTAGACCGCATGGAGACAAATTTGGGTGCAGTCCATTTTGGGCTGGATACAGCTTCTAGCAAGCAGAACACAGTTCACACAGTGGTCAACTAACTCACAACCCACTAGCAGCTCGTAGCACATTTACATGTACAGGAATTCTACTGTACCAGGCAAAGTGCCCCCCAGTCACAATCGCAAAGTCTCTGCACACACTGGGAGCTTAGGGGTAGCAGGAACTCCTGACAGGCTAATCTCATTCAGCAAAATCTTCGGTCTTCTTCAGGCTGAGTCTGGCCCACTTCCGTAGCTTATTTTAGTCACACAAACTTGGATTTAGTCCAAAATAATTCTCTTCTCTCCCTCTCAGGAGCAGCAGGCAGACATACAGGCAAAATACTCAGCCTTTTCCTAGTTCTCCCATGCGAATCCACTCAGGATTGCTGCTCAGAATTACTTCAGCTCCTTCTTCTTGAGCTTCCACCTCAGAACTAACTGAAAACTGCAAGCAGCCCAGGACTTCCACAAGATCCAAAATATTTGGTTGGCTGATTTGGCTGTCAGTCAAAGCAAGAGCTTCCCCTTCAGTTGAAAAAAAGGCGCAAAAAGTTCAAACTACAGTTCCTACAGATTTTGAATTCGGACAGCTCCTGTAGTCTGGATACATTTTAGGTCCCACCAGTACTGTTCGGTCCAATTTGCAGTCCAGGACCAAGATAGTGGAGACAAAGAAAACAGTCCTTGCTATAAAGAAAGCAGGTTAGACAAACAACATTATCATTATCACTCTAAATGATTTTCAGTAAATAGTTACATCTTTCAACACAGCTCCCTCTTAGATTACTTAAGCTGCAATCAGGCAGCTCTTAAAGAGACAGTACACAGAGGCTATACAAGTTCTGGTAATCACATTTAAACTGCTAAAACGCAGGACACCAGAGTGGCAGTGAGCATTTAGGCAAGCTCAAGGAAAACTTTTTGGGAACCCTCATTTGTAGGGGGGTTACACTTGTGTATTAGCTAGTAAAAGCTGCTGTTATCTCCTGGTGCAGTCCCATCTTGAGTGCCAACTTGTGAGAGTGTAGTATGGGCTAGCATTGGTGTTCTGGGCCTAGAGCCAGAGATCTGAATATGTTTATGTGCTGACTGCTCCAGCACGTTTCCCAGGGAGAAAGGGGGTACAATTCTGCCTTGCTTGTTAGATAAGGAGGTCCTGCAACAGTGATTTGTGAGCTTCCTTCACTGCTGTCCACATGTTCTCTGGTGCCCCAGTTGGGAGCAGACATGGAACCCCCCCCCAATCAGCTGCTCTGCGCTCGGGGGGGGGCAATCCCCCCAGTCATAAGGGGCTCTTATGTCCACTCCTGGTCTCCACCACTATTCCAGAGGTACTATTGTGCCATATACTTATGTGTTGGGTGTGTGTGTAGGACTAGCTGTGGATGATGTCACTCTCTTCCTCACTCGGATTACTTTTGCAGCCAAGGCACCATTCAGAGAATAGCTCTCTGCATGTTCATGATAGATTTGCTTCAGTGTGACATTTAAGGTTCAGGGGTGGTGGTCCTTCCCCTGTCTGTTACCTTCTGAATTGGGCTGACCACCAGAGTGGGGAAGGGGAGTGGATCAGGTCAGTGGATTCCATGGATCCGCATATACAAGCCATTTCAAAGACCTGAACCTTGGATTTCCCATTTAATGCTGTTATTCTATGAACTACAAGTGGATATATTCTGTTTTGGCAGACCCTGACTGAGAGATTTGCCTGGCACTCTGTTTCCCTTTAAGTCTCTCACTTTCCATTCCATCTGCATTTGACTCTTCGCAGCACATTGTCACGAGGCAGTGCAGTGTCAACTGGCTCCACTCTCAAACATGTACACATTTGAGAAGAAAGATCAGCCACTGCAGAGGCAATTATGAGGAGGCTGACATAATCCACTATTCCTGCTAAAGCTGTCAACTGTCATTCAGGAGAGAGATCCCCACTCTTTCTTGACAGTTCACAGGCTGAGGGGTAAATTTAGTGCAGTGCTAATTATTTGTGAGAGATGTGTCTATACACATCTGTTTCCTCTCTGCTTAGAAGAAGAAATAAAAATTACCAGAGATTCAATAAGTGTCTGCCAGTTAAATATCGAGTTCACAGGTCTGATTTTCCACATGAAGTTTGGGGTGGGGGGTGGGGTGGGGTGATTCTGGTTAGTGGAATTCATAAAACCACACTTGTAAATCCTCCTCATAGATCTAAAACCGGAATTTTCTCTTTAATGCTGTTATTGCTATTGACTACAGACCTACAGATTCTGCTTCAGCAGTCCCTGACTGAAATTGCCTGGTACTCCATTTCCAATAAAGTCCCTCATTGTTTTTCCTTTCAGCTGCCTATGAGTGTTTGCAGTACATCTCTGCAGGACAGTGTGGTGGCAGCTGGCTTCCCCCTCTTACGTGTACATGTTCGAGAAGGAGCAAGACACACCACCACAGAGGCAATCTTCAGGCAGCTGATGCAATCCACTGTGGTCTGCTAGATCCGACAACTGTCACTCGGGACAATTTCCACTCATTGACCTGACCTAAGTGTAGGTCTAGTGCAATGCTGATTCATTTTGAAATCAGGGCCAATTTACATCTGTTTCCTCTCTGTGGAGAGAAGAAAATTAAAAAGTACCAGGAATTCAATCAGTGTCTGCTAGTTAAATACCAATTTCAGAGGTTTGATTTTCTACACATAGTTTTTTTTTGGGGGGGCGGGGGAGTTAGGGATCAACAAAAGGAGGATGAGGGAAGGGGGATGAGTGAAAGGTGTAGGACAGCACAACCAAGCAAATTAGGCAAGCTTTAATTTTCACTGACTTTGTGGCAGTAGCCTGAGAAATGTGGCAGTATTCATCTATCAGGTTGTGGGCTTGTGCTCTGGAACAGTCTGTGACCATGCAGTCGGTGGATTGATATGTCCTTCTACAGTGTTGCTCCCAGGAAGTGCAGGGCTGGTCCATTTGCCTGGGTGTTTGTGCCTGTGGCAGCATAGGAGTGTGCTAGGTAACTGATACTGGTTTCTTCTTGGCTGGAGATGGTGGGTGGGGTTCCAGTCTTTCAGTGCTGGCTCTTCAGCCGAGTCTGTGCCTCCCACAGAGCCTCCGGACTCTGCTCTGTTCCCTGCTGCAGCTTTGATGTCTGGTCCCCTGATGCTCCGGTCCACTCCTGTTTCTGTGTCTGACACTTCTGTTAGAACTTTTTGATTTTGAGTCCTGTCATGAAATATCTAGATTGTGGGGTCCCTCCATGAGCTGGGGCTTAGAGTTCTAACGTGGGGGTGTCCTATAGGCATGTTATTGTTACCGCTGCTGTTGGGTGTCCCAAATTCTGAGCCCCTTCCCATCCAGGGTGTGCTGTATTTAGCTGGTTATGTTCCCTGGTGTTTTAAAAGCACTGGATTTGCCATTTTGGCTTAGTTTGAGTGTGGTTTGATACTGGGGCTGATAAGGGATTCCCAGTGCTTGAAAATGATTCTTTGCCTTCATGAAGCCTTTTTATTGGAGGGCTAGTTCAGTACAAAATCATTGAAGATGTATGTTTTACGGCCATTCCAAGTAAGGGGGCAATATATTCTATGGCCATTCCAAGTAAGGGGGCCCCTATCTCTGACCAAGAATACGTTTTTATTCTTTAGCAGGAAAATGCAAGAATTCAGCAAGAATTGGCCTGGGGTGACCTCTCTGTTTGAGGGGTAGGGTTCTGTGAGCCCTTTCGATCTTCAGGGATGATCTCCAGTTGTGCCATAGCAGCTGCGGCAGTTCCTGTTGTAAAAAAGCAGACACATCCCCTTTTTCTACCCTCTCTAGAAATCCTATAAAATATTGCTTACTTCTGCAGTTTTGGTCCTCAACATCCTCCACTCTAATCTATAGTAAGCCAACCAGTCTCTCTAAAACTTGGATCCTGCCCTCATGCTGTGTGTCTTTGTCATCAATGTATGACAAGAAGGTTTCTGTGTCCTTCGCTTTCTGGGTGCGGGATTGGACTTTTTCTTCCAGGATCAATACTGCAGATTTAAAAAGTACTGATTTCTTTCAGTACCTTCTGGAGAAGCCTCTTGATCTCCACAGTTTCTGTGAGCGAGGACGTCGTGGGAGTTTTTGCCATTTCTGTGGGCTAGGAGTCTGTCACAGAACTTCCACTACTTTTCGAGGATATTTCTGAATTGCTAAGTGAAAAGTGAGCCAGAACTGACAATTCATTTGCCCTGATTTTTGTCTTTAAGGTGATGTATTTCTTGCAGCAGTTGTGTTCTGTAAAAATTGAACAGATTTGTTTGCAGGTAAATATAAAATGGGTGAAGAAATCTCTGCATCCTAAATGGCCAAGATTTGGCTCTAGCCATGGCCTTAAGAGAGCACTACCAATGGCTAAAAACAAATCCTTATCAACCAGGGCACAGCGCATTCCAAATCAGTGTGACAGCGGCTTGGAACTCCCTCAATGCCATAAAACACAGTAATCAAACGTAAACATTAGTGTTGTGATACTTTCTTCACTATTTCATTAGCTGACATCAGTGTGAACCCTAGTCGCTCTTCCCATTGTCCACTTACCAACTATACCATCTGCCCACTTTTTATTTAGTGATTGATTTTATTTTGTTATGCTAAAACACAGTTATCCTGCCAACCCACCCACTTGCTGACTGTATTTCCCTGTCTGCTCACTGTCTCTGCTTCCCCAGCCTTAATGATTACCCTCTCATTTTCTCTCTCCCCCCATATAATACTAATTTATAAAAATGTAGTTAGATGCCTTTTTTTAGGAGACCTTTCTCTCTTTCTCCCTGCTGCATCACTGTAACAGCCCAGAGCCTGTAGCGTGACTGATGTGGAAGAGGAATTCAGCCGATAGTGTGTCTCCAGCTGCAGTATCAGCAGTCATGTAAGTACTGCTGTTCTATTACTGCACTGCCCAATCACTCCCCAATACTATTGCTCATTCAAGATCAAAATGCAAGGCTAACTGCTACGTGTCACAACCACAGGCATATTCTTTTTTTCCTATAATCAGAATCTGTGAAAACATTGTAATGTTTACCTCTTGGTACTGCATGACTCCTGCTGCTCCAGATTATAATGTTTGCCTCCTGGCACAACTTTTCCTGCTCCTTGGCTCCCAAACAGATTATGCCTTCATATAAAATTGTCCCGCAATTAAATAAAAAAGAACACAGATTTTTTTTTCTTATTACGGTAATCTAAAAAAAAAAAAAACCCAGCAACTTCCACATGCAATCATGAAGCAACAGAGGCTCGAACTGCATTCCCTGGTGGCGGTGGAAGTATTTTACCATAATTTAATACATTTAGCTGATTTTAACAGTCTTTCAGAAAATAAGTTTGCAATTTTTTTAAACCCATTTTATATAAGCAGCAAGGCACTTGGGGACGTTAATTGTACTAGGTTTACTCCATGGCCAGGGGCTGAAGGCACTTGGCTTTGCCTCATGCCACACAATGCCCTGAGAGACTATTTTTTATTTTTATAAGTAAAGTACTGTAAGGTTTTTTTGTAACCCATTTAACTTGGACACCTTTGAAAAAGGGCCTCTGGGCTCAAAGGTCTCCAAACATAACAATTAAAAAACTAAAACAAACAAAAAAAACTGTGGTTTCAGGTAGGCCGACCAGTGAAATCATGTGCTTCTGCACAGAAGAGAGTTGAGTGTGAGCCTGCAGGAAACCACAGCTCCTGCAGCAAGACAATGGAAGAGGAATTTGAGCAGACTGTGAAGGGTTCGACGGGATTTTTGAAGGATTTATTTAACAAATGTATTTTTTTATTGGCTGCAGGTGGCGCTGGGCACAGTAATCCATCTTTTTATTGTTTGCCTCCGTGTGTGTGAGCCTGCTAGCCAGTCAGTGAGCAAAAAGTAAATTAGGCTACAGTGTGAGACACTAGATCTCAGTGCCTCTCAGTGGCATGATGTGAGGGTCTATCAGCGAGATCAGGGTGTGGCTTGGTTATCTTCCTCTTCCTAGTCACTTTATGAGTTGCATGGCACAGCAGCACGTGTGTGTGTCATGTGTATCATGTGGGTATCTAGGAATCATTGATGGTTATTGAGTCATAATAGTTAGTCTCTGGCGTAAGCTGAATTGTGTCATCATCTGTTGTGCGTGTGTTGTCGACGTGTAGTAAATATGAGGAATCCCTTACAGAAATATAAGTGTGCTGTGTACATGCAGAATGCATGCCGCATGCTTAATTGTGCAATGTTTGCATGTGGTTCGCATACACAAAGTGAACCTCAGCGAACCAAGTCTAAAAAGCTTGACATGTGTGCAGCAGGTAAGGTGGTGTGGATATCTTCTAAAACCCACACCAGGTTCGAGTGTTGCATGCTTGACATGAGTGCAGCAGTTAAGATGGTGTGACTGTCATTTAAAAATCACATCAGGTTGACATGCTGCACACTTGCCATGTGTTCAGCAATTAAGCTGGTGCAAATCTAATCTAAAAAAAAAACACATCAGTTTCTACTTCTCATACTTCTGCTAGCAATTGGAGCCATTAAAATAACTTTTCATTGATTTCCCATTAAAATTAAGCAAACTCATTAATTCTGATCCTTTTGCAAGTTGTTTAATGGATTTTGATTTTTGTCATTAAATCACCATTAATTTGTAAAGTACTGTTTGCTTACTGCATTGAATGACTAGAATATAGTCAGCCAACATCCCTCATTCCAGGTGTGTGATGAGGGGCCTCTGTGTTGTGAAGCCTGACCTTTTTGTTTTGGGCCATGCAAATCCCTTATGCATATTTAGTGCTACCAATGTGTTTCTCCATGACTGTTATGGCTCACTTACTTTCCGTTTGTCATTCTGTATAGAGCAAATACACTGTGGCCATGCTAAACACTCTTTGTGCTGAGTAGGGTCTTGGAAGCATGCAGCATACCTCACATTCTGTCACTGAAATGAGGGGCATGGACACTCAAAATGAGGGACAATGAGGGACACTAACCCTCATGATGATCAGGACACATCCTGAAACTTGGAGATACAATACCTCAGAACACAGTGGAAACCATTGTATTTCCTTGTACCGATATTAGCACCTGAGAATGAATTTCTACCGTAAATCAGGTGTGCCATTTAGATAGGGCAGAGGGGGGCAGTTGCCCTCCTTCCACATTTGTGCCTAGTTTGTTCTTATGGTGTGGCAATAATGGCATTAAATTTGAATTTAATCTTTTGCACAATAAGTGCCCCCCTGGCTTGTGTGTGCTCACACTGCAGGTGCACTCCTGATTCAACTGTGTCTGCATTGTGTTGTCCACTCTCTCCACCTATTAGCGGTGGTGCCATCACATGTGACTTTGAGGAGCTCCAGCCAAGAAAGAGCATGTGAGTCACGTGAGTGTGACACTGTCTTTCCCACCATAGAGTAGACAGGTTGCACATTACAGCTTGAAGGAGTTGGTGAGCAGTGAACTCTCAATAGCAGTGTTGTGGCATTATATTTTTGTTGGTCTGCTCTTAATGAGTCTTCGTTTCCCCTGGTGGCTGAAGGGGCAGAGGGTGAGCTAGAAGCTAACTCGAGATTAGGCTACCTACTTACTCCACTAGACTCTCCTCACAAAAAAAAACAGCACAGGCCCCACGCGGTTGCAAGCTAGGCCAAACAGCAGCAGTGACAGTGGTGTGGGTAGCCTTCATAGGCCTTGATCAGTGAAGTGCGGCAGCAGTACAGCAGCAGCCAACCAAAAAGCAAGTAACAGAGGTTGTGTGGGTTCAGTTGGTGAAGTGACTTGGTCGTGGACCACGTTGAGGACCTGGGATGGTCAGTTCTAGCACCCAGCTTCTGGCAGAAGGATGGAGGAGGAGTGGACTAAAAACTGGGCTGGTGGCACACTGGGCCAGGCTGCAGGTTCTGGTCTCATGGCCGGGTAAGTAAAAGTAAATACTTTTTTTTACAGGGGATTGAGGAAGGAGGAAGGACTGAAATATTGATGTATTTGTCATGTTTCTGCACCTTTGGGCGGCTTCATGACCCATATGGGATGGGTATTGAATAGAATGGAGTTAGGGAGAGAAATTGGTACAACATTTTCTTTTTTTTTTGGTGGGGGTTCAGAACTTCAGTCAGAAAAAAATGGTTAGTAACTGTGTGAGTTTAAGCCCAAATCTGATGCACTGCTTCAGGGTCTAGATAGATAAGTAGTTTATACATTAAAATTTTTCCTGATTTGCATATCACTTTTCAGTAACAACAAATAGGTTTTACCTTTTAGAAACGTTCTAGAGCTTGCCACCTAAGGGCTAACTAGCACCTAACCTCCACTGGTTGCTGGCGCCCCCCTGCTGAATTCTAAAAAAGCTCCCCTGCCATAAAGTCTAAATTTGCAGGACATCGTGTGCATGAGCATCATGTTTTCCATGAAGGATAGAGGAGCAGAGCAGTTTTCAGGAATAAAATGAGGGCTGTCCCTTGCATTCAGAGACAGTTGAGCCATATGGTATGCACAGACTATTGGAACCCCATTATAGTCAGGCTTATGCCAGCCCCCCAACCCAGTGAAGCTGACCTCCACACCCCATGCTCAGGCACATTATGACATAGGGCAAGGGAGACTGCAGGGGCTTGCACCATTGAAATGAATGGGGGTATTTTTTTATTATTATTTTATACATTATTGATGGAGAGTTGGAGAGTAATGAAGGCCAATGCCCAACTAAGAAGGGCCTTGTTAGTAGAACAGTGGGCTTCATTATTCTCCAACTCACCATCATAATGTATAAAATAGTAATAAAAAATAACTCCAATAATTTCAAGGGGGTACACCCCAGCACTCTGACCCATGGACATCATCCCTTAAAGACTCCTGCCTCTGGCTCCCTAATACTCAGGTAAGAGACTCTTGACTTATATCTTTACTTGGTGGGTTGTCTGTAGCAGCATGGTCACACCCACTACAGCATGTGTGCATGGTGGGGGGGCTGGCCATATGGGTGGCCGTTGAGTTATTGCTACTTTTGTGTTTGCCCCTAAAAGTCTGTTTGCAAAGGAAACATTCAAAACTATGGAGAGAAAATAGTAGGAGTACAGGCCAAACAGAAGTATTTAAGTAGTTTTGTGGGTAAGTATGTGTATTGGGGTGGGAAGAACCACATTTGTTTCAATTGGTATGTGTGCTACAGTTCAGCTGTGCAGCTGAGATGAGGAGGGACAAGAAAACTAAAAAGTGTAACCATGGCTGTAAGCATGTCTCATGCGTGCAGATGTATGTAGATTTGTACTGAAGTACAAGTGAGCCATATATGTGCAGGCAGTATAGCTTAGTGGTTAAAGGCACTGAACTGCAAACCAGGAGACTTGAAGACCTGGGTTTGAATCTCCTCAACCTCCAATTGTATATAGTGTGGTCCTGAGCAAGTCACTTAAGTTTTATGTGTGCAGTTATCAGTGACCACTTGCTTTTTGCAGGCATGCCACATGCATGCAGTCTGTTCCAATTTAACATAAAAAGCATGCTTTCCACACTTGCTTGCTGCACACATGCCACATGCATGCAGTTGGTTCCAATTTAACATTTAAATCATGCATGCAGCATGCATATCACATGGATAGTTTTATGTGTTCCACATGAAAACATTTCATATAATTATTTCTGTAAGGGAAAGAACAGGGAGGAGAAAGGGATGTAGGAGGGAGGAAATCAAGAGCAGATATATGTTCCACCATGTCATTTCACCAAGTACAAGGTCTGCAAGTGGTGGTGTTAGAGAAGAGGATGTCATAGTCATATAGGGATTGGAAATTATAGCTGTGGGACTGTGAGGATTAGGGCTGGGCATGTGATAGTACAGCCAAAGAAACCGTGGGTCATTAGTTCCCATAAGTTCATTGGTTCCACTCCTACTCCAGCCAGCCTTGCCATCCACTAGAGTGCATCTGGTGATTAAATGATCCTCATAATGTATTTATTTATTTCATTTTTATTTATCAGAAGCACACTAGACAATTAAATGCTTATTTGTAGGTATGACTCGGAAGGTTACAATAAGGAATAGTATAGACAGATGAATTACAATACATAAGATAACATCAGGAACAATAATTGCTTACAATGAGACAATAATAAGGTACAAAAAATATAAATCTGTACAGACAGAAGTGCCAGCATAAGAATTTGGTGCAGTATCATTACAAAACCTGAGGTAAAAGCAGAGGCACATCACACAAGCAGCACAAGTCCCAATAGGGAAACACCCTGGGAAATACTTTGCCCACAATCATTAGATAAGGGAAAGGCCAGTCACCCCAGCAAGTGCAGGCAGAGAAGTCTTTTTTTAAAAGAGGTAGTGGGAGGAGACCCCCCCCAAACAGATAGCAGGAGGGAGTTCCAGAGTCTGGGAGCACATGCAGCAAAGGCCTGACCTCACATAGTAGTGTGAGTTTTTGGGACAGGAAGCAGAGACATGTCACTGGATTTTAAGGGGTAACCAAGGTTAATAATCTTCAGCTGTTCAGCCAGGATGGAGCAGTGGTGTTCCAGAGCACCTTATCAACAAAACACCCATTGTGAACAATCCAGAGGCACACCACCTCCCCCCCATTTCCTCCTTCAAGTGCTTCCAGTTCCTCTACCCAGGGTAGAAGTAATCCATCCAGAAAAGTAAAGACAAGCTTCTCCCTGTCCATCTCATATGAACAGCACAACAACAGCTGGCACAGCCACATGCGCATGGGTGGCATTGACAATTGCCAGTCCATCTTGAGCTATTACACCAAATCAGGCATCGGCAGCAGCAGAACTACTCAGCACAGTGCTGCCACTCAGTTATCATGCGATGAGGATTACACTGAAGCTGAGTCTGGCACAGACACATCAAGGACTATGATTGTCTTGTCACTACTGGAAAAAGCACAGGTGTTCATGGGAGAAGGGGCAGGGCAAGGTATACAGACCCCCCCCCTCAATTCTACAAAAGCGAGTGAGCAACACCACCTCCAAAACACGTTACAATGGAGAGTGCCAGTGAGGAGGATAAGGAAGTGAACCTGTCACAGCAGGGGCATCAGAGTGAGGCGGTAAAGGAAAATCTAGTGCCAAGCCCCACCCTCTGCCCCGGCAGCATGACTAGCACCAGATCAAATTTATTTATTGTGTGACAAGTTATGTCATTGCAAAGTTAAAATAAAAACATGTAACAAGCATCAATAAATGCATCTTAAATATAAAATTACATCATCTGCAAGACTATCACCGTAGTTTCATAATTCATTTAACCGCAATTAACTCATGTCCATAGTCTCAATATTTTACTCACAATTCCATTCCAGCTATGAGATCTAAAGTTTTTCTTGACTTTATCTTCTCTGTAGTTTCTGAGTCTCAACCACTTTGCAGAACGAGACAATACTCTCTTAACACTTTAACAGAATTTGAGTTTAGCAAAAACGCTGCTGAGTCTTGTGGGTTCTCCTTTAATTGCCCTAAGATATCTCCTAGCAATCTCTTTCTGTGTTTTTATATCATGGGAAAAGAAATAATAAATGTACAATGTTGTCTTCTCCTAGATTACATTTACATCTGCCACTAGAGCTGATCCTATTTTTATTTGTAATATATTCAAGGCATTCAATCTTATAATACTCAAATCTATATTTTATAAAGAGCCTTCTATGGATGTTTTAAAAATAACAGGTATTTTTCAAGCCCGAAATATTGTTTATTTTTTGCTAACCACTGGCTTATTTGGTAATTTGCACATTTTTCTATATCCTTTTGATGAAAGATCTCTCTTATTATGTTTTTAATTTGTATTTGTACCTCATTAATAGGCCTTCTTAATATATCAGAGATACACTGAAGCAGGCCATATGGTCTGACCAAATTTTCAGCCACTCTGATTATTGGGAATATGATTTTGGTTCCTTGATATTTAAGTGCTTCTTCAAGACACTTTCTTGGCAATCTGTGTTCTTGCATGCTACTGTATATACTTTTATCTGATACAGTATTATTCTTTCTTGGATTAAACATTCCAGGGATAACTGACCCAGTTCTGCCCTAATTGATGCTGAGGGTGTGCCTTGTGGTAGTCCCATCAATCTTTTGTAGAGGAGTTAATTAACTTCTCTATATTGCTTTTATGGTTACCTCCCCACATTTATGCTCCGTAAAGTATTTGAGCTCTTCTTTTGACATTTAATCACCTTCAAGGAGCCTTTTATTGCACTCCCTTCGTATTTGTCTGTGAAGTTTGATATGGCTGGCAAAAATGTTTGGTTTTCATTTCCAGTTCTTTCATATGGTTACTCCACAAAAGTCTTTCAGACACTGTTATCCCCAAATATCTAAAGTCCTTAACCTGTTCTATTATGAACTTCTCTGCTTTTATGGTATAGCTCTTCTTTCTGCTGTTCCCAAAGACCAATAATTAGTTTTTTTCATAATTTATTTGAAGGACAGCTACGTGGCATTCTTGATGGGACACAGCCAGTAAAGTCTGATCAAAATTTTGTTGAGAAATAGATTAAAGAGAATGGGGGACATGACACAGCCTTGTGTTACTCCTCTATTTCCCTGAAACTGTTATGTTGTATCACCTCTGATATTGCATCTTTTGGTTTGGTTATTTTTGTAAAGTGTAACCAAAAATCCTAACATGGCTTTGTCCATACCCATATTATCCAGAGTATTCTATAACAAATCTTTACTAATGTTGTTGAAAGCAGCATTTAGATCTATAAATACAGAAAAGAGTTTCTGACCCTTAATTACTGTGTACTTGTGGATAAGGAGTCTTAACGTAAAGCATAGATCTGTTGTTCAATGCTGCGCCATAAACCCTGCTTGTACTTCGTGTATGAAGTTATGGTCTTGTATCCCTTCTAGTATTCTATAATTTAAAATTTTTGTAACTATTTTCTGGGTGGAATTCAAAAGACTTATGGGCCTGTAACATGCAGCATCTTGTTTGTCCTCCTTCCTGAATATTGGAATTATTATCGCCTCTGCCCAGGATTTTGGGGCCTTCCCTGTTTTACGAACATACGAATGTGCCAGCAGAAACAGACCACCCAGTCTATCTAAGTCTGCTCGAGTGTGCAGTTAGCACCCCTAGTTTGCAGATACCCCACCCCCTCCCCTTTGTCATACCACTGCCTCCCTCACCTCTCCCACCCTCACTCTCCCCTGTTCCCTGTCCCATGCCCTTTTAAAGCTGTTCACAGATTTACATGATGCCACTAACTCTGGGTAGTGCATTCCATTTTTCTACCACCCTCTCTGTGAAATAGAGTCTCCTCATTTCCCTCTTAAATCTTCCCCCCTCTATTCTCAGCCTGTGCCCCCCCCCCGGTGTCCCTCCCACTTCTTAGCTTAAAGACTCCATCTGCCCCATCCTTATTGATCCCCCTCAGATACTTGAATGTCTCTATCATGTCCCCCCGTGTCCCTTCTGTCCTCTAGGGTGTACATATTCAGGTCTCCCAGCCTGCTGTCATAGTCTGTCCCCTCCATTCCACGTATCATCTTTGTTGTCCTCCTCTGCACCCCCTCCAGTAGCCTGATATCATTTATTTATTAAAAATTGATAACCGGGAAAGGCACACTGAGCCGAAGCTCATTTCCAGGCGTGACCCAGGTACAGAGCGTACACAGAAGTGAGAAGAGTTTCACAAGGTAATTTCAAAAAGACACAGTATACACAAGCATATTTCATGCAGTAAACACAATTTTTACATTCATAATGGAGTCAGCTAGTATACGGAAACAGTGTTCAGGACAGCTGCAAGAAATTTATCTTAATGTGGTAGGGCATAGGGGGCATTCTGGGAGATATTTGGGCAATTGGAGCAGGGTGAGGTGGGGAGGAGCCTAAGGAGTTTTTTATGGCTGAAAGAGAGGAGGTCTGGTGCAGGTGAGAGGGAAGGCTGTTCCAGAGAAGGGGGAGCTGGTGCAAAAAGCAGCATTGCCAGAGACATTTTGTGGGCGAGGGATATGAAAGGAGTGCAAGTCCCTGTGTTGGAGAGGGTAATCAAGGGAGTTTGCTGGGGTCAGGCGGGAAGTGAGGTGGGGGGGAAGGGAGCTGAACCAGAATTTTAATATGAGGGAGATGCTGTGGATGGTTCTTCTGTGGGAGAGTGGGGAAAGGGAGAGTGGAGCATAGAGGGTGCAGTGGTGAGTGCATGGGGGGAGGCAGTGGCGAAGTGGCAGAAAGAGTTGAGTAGAATGTCCAGTTTGGAGAGAGAGATGAGGTTTGGTCATTCCATAAACAATATCAGTGTAATCCATTTGTAAGATTGTTTACATACAAGCTCGGGTGGGTGGGAAGGGTAGGCTGGCTTTTGTGCCGATATAGGGCGGCAAGTTTGGGCTGGAGTTTGGTACAGATAGACTCAATGTGAGTGGTAAAATTGAGGTGGCTGTCCAGCCAGATACCCGAGGTGGACTCGGTTGAAGTCAGCCTGGAGATCGGGAAAGATGCTTTTGTAGGAGTGGCCAGAGGCAAAGATGATAGTGTCGTCTGCGTAAAGATGCACATTTGAGGAGAGGCAGTCAGAGGGAAGGTCATTAATGAAAAGAGAGAAGAGGACGGGGCTAAGGATAAAGACTTGGTGGACACCAGATAGGATAGGGAGAGGAGGGGAGAGGGTGTCACCTATTTGAACTGACTGTAATCTATTTAGGAGGTATGAGCAGAACCAATCAACATCAGTCTAGGTTATGCCAAGGGAGAGGAGTTTGTGGAGTACCAGTGGGTGGGAGATGGAGTTAAAGGCTTTTGCCAAGTCAATAAAGATGGCGACAGAGATTTGGCTTTAATCCATGGCAGAGAGTAAGGAGTCAGTTACTCATAGCAGAGAGGTGATGGTGGAGTGGTGCTTTCTGAAACTTGACTGCATGGGTGAGAGGGAGTTATTTGCGGAGAGGAAGTCTGACAGTTTGGACAGTATGAGGGATTCCAGGACCTTTGCAAGGAAGGGAGGAGCGAAGATGGGCCTGTAGTTCCAAGTAAAGAGAGATCTCCACCTTTGTGCAGAGGGATGATCTTTGCCAGTTTCCAGGCTGCTGGAACTGTGGCTGTGGAGAGGGAAAGATTTATTATGTGTATCAAGGGGGCAACTATGGCAGTGGCAGATATACGTAGCAGTCTGGGGTGAAACCCATCAGGGCTGGATTTTGGGGGCGGTGATTATGTTGAAGACTTCCCGTGGTATGAAAGGAGGAAAGAGGAAACCAAGGGTGGGGGAGGTTGGTTCAGAAGGGTCGTGGTTGGATGGGGGGTTGGCATGGGGGGTCGGGTATGGCACAGGAGGCGAAGAACTTTTTGAAGAGTTCTGCTACTGACTCTGGGTCCAAGACGGATCTGCCATCAAAGTTCATGATGAGACATGCTTGCTTAGATGGGGGTTGAGAAGGGAGTTGATCACCTTCCAGAAGGATGCAGGGCAGTTTTTGGGTTTGGGAGAGTTGTGCTTTGAAGTAGGAGGATTTTGATAGATGGACAGCCTTCGTGCAGTTGTTTCTGAGTTGTTTGTAGGATTGGTGGCCAAGTGTAGCACGGGTGGTCTTGTACCGCCTCCAAGCCTTATTTCTAGAACGATACAAAGCAATAAGATTGGGTGAGATCCAGGGGTGGTGGTAGCATTTAACTCTACATTTCCTGAGGGGTGCATGGAGGTCCCAGGTGTGCTGGAAGATGTCGCAGAAGTGGAATAAGCCAATGTCAACATCTCTTGCCGAAAGGACTGGTGACCACTCAACATTTATTAGGTCTTGGGAGCAGGGCAGGCTCATTAGATATGGCCTCCAAAACTGCACACAATATTCTAAGTGCAGCCTTACCAGTGACCTGTACAGAGTCAAGATCACCTCTCTTTGCCTGGATGGAAACCCCTCGCTATGCACCCCAGCATTTTGTTTGCTTTTGCAGCTGCTCTCCTGCACTGGGCAGTGTTGTTCATGGTCCCTGTTATCATTACCCCAGATCCTTCTCCTCCTCAGTGATCCCCAGCTTAACCCCTCCAGCCAGTATTCTCTCCTTGGGTTCTTCACCCCAAAGTGCATAACCTTACACATCTTTGCATTGAACCCCAGCTGCCACTTCTCTGACCACTTCTCTAGCTTGCTTATGTCCCCCTGCAGCTACTTTCTTCCCTCCCCTCCATCCACCACTGCTCCGATTTTGGTGTCGTCAACGAACAGACTTACCTTGCTCACCACCCCATGTGCAATGTCTGATATGAAAGGCCCAAATAATACTGGCCCCATCCCAGAGCTCTGTGGCACCCCACTCGTCACTGGCCTTGGAGTTGAGAGCTCCCCTCTCACCACCACCCATTGCAGCCTCCCACTTAGCCAGCTTGTAATCCAGTTTGTCATTTTAGCCTCTACCCTTACACCAGTTAGCTTCCCCCCAAGCCACCCATGAGGCACTGAATCGAAGGCCTTGCTGAAGTCCAAGTAAAGAACAACCACCACATGACCCTTATCCAGCTCACCTGTCACCCAGTCATAATATTGTATCAGGTAGGTTTGACAAGATTTCCTTGAAACAAACCCATGCTGCTGCACATCCTGGAGGCCATTGTCCTCCAGGTATGACACCAGTCTTTCCTTTAGTATCGTTTCCATGAGTTTGCACACTATGGAGGTGGGACTTACCGGATGATAATTACCCGATTCATCCCTTGGTCCGCTCTTGTGTAATGGTACTACATGTGCCATCCTCTAGTCCAGTGGCACACATCCCGACTCCAGTGAGGTGCCATACAGATCTGCTACCAACTCTGCCATCTCCCTCAGCATACTGAGTGGATACCATCCAGCCCTGGTGCCTTGTCTACCTTCAGTGCCCTCAGTCCCTCTAGGACTCTATTAACTCAGTTCATCCATCTATCACCTCCTCTTCCCCCGTCCCCACCCTCCCAGCCTATGGTGGTAGCAGTCCCCCCTTTTCTTCTGTGAACACTGAGCAAAAGTATTCATTCAGTGCTTCTACCTGCTCCTCCCTCTTTTCCGTCTACTCCCCACCCCTTTTTACCCTCACTATTGACTCCTTGCACTTCCTTTTCTCCCTGATGTATCTGAAAAAGTCTCCCCCCCCCGTTAATTCCCTGTGCTAATCTCAGCTCCCTCTGGGCCTTGGCTACTCTCACTTTTCTGGTCACCTCCCTGGACCATTTTGCATACTCCTCCCTGTCCACTTCCTTCCCTGTCCTCCTACGCCTCTGGTGCACCTCTCGTTTGGCCCTCACCACCTCCACTACCTCGCTATTCAACCAGCATGGTTTTCTTGCACTGCTCCTCTTACTCTATGTCTTGGTGCAGGCGTCTGTTGCCTCTGTAATCCTCCATTTAATAATACCCATTTCTGTTCCGCATCCATCTCCTGCCATGTGCCCTCCAGTTTCCCTTTCAGTACTTCCTGCATCCTCCCAAAGTCCGCCCCCTGAAGTTTATCATCCGAGTAACTGACTTCTCTGGCTCCCCACACATCATGATATTAAACCACACTGTTTGGTGATTGCTGTCGGCTAGTGGGTCCTCCACCTTTATTTCCCTTACTGCCTCCCCATTCGACAACACCAGATCTAAAGTGTTCTTTAGCCTAGTAGGTACGCTTACCAACTGCGTCAGGAGACCCTCCTGGATCGTGTCCAGGAGCACTTGCTCCCTAGCACTGGAGGTGATCAGAATGCTATGATGACCACCTTCCCTTTCTACATACCTTTCTGATTTGTCCCATTAATTCCCTGTCAGGCTCCTCAGACTGGGACGGCAGCCTGTATACCACCCCAAACCTCAGTTTCCTTCCCCTTGTGTGGAGGAGCTGCAGCCAGATTGCCTCTGTTCTCCTTTCTTTCCCCTCGTACCTTGTGCATTTGATCCTGTCCCTCACATAGATTTACACTCCACCCCCCCCATGGTCCTTCCTGTATAATTTGTATCCTGGAATTGTCAGATCCCAGTCCTGGTGCTCAGTTGCCCATGTTTCTGTGACAGCTGCAATATCCACCCTCCACACTGCTAAGAGTGCCTGTAGCTCAGCTGATTTGTTGCCTAAGCTTCTTGCATTTAGTGAGACCACCCTCCATCCTGCCCCCTTCTCTTCACGGCCTCCAACTCCTGCCTCTCTACCTCCCTTTTTGGCTGCTCCTGAGTCCTTCCCTGCTAGCCTGGGGGGGTAGGCTGTGACTCCACTCTATCGGATCCATGCCTACCAGCTGTCCACTTGCCACCCCCATCTAGTTTAAATCCACCTTTATCACAATATACCTCCCCAGTCTTTGCTTTAATACTTCCTTCCCTTCCCCACTCAGGTGCAGCCTAACCCTTGTAAACAGATTGTTATTATCCCAGGTACTGCCCCAGCTGCCCACAGCCCCATACCCCTTAGTTCATCACCATTCTACCAACCATGTGTTCAACCCTCTAATCCTCTCCTTTCTCACTGTGCTTGTGCAGGGTACTGGGAGCACCTCCGAGAAGGCCACAGACTCCACAGTCTCCTCACACAACCTACCCACTTCCTCATTCCTCTCCCTTGTTACCTCCACTGTTTCCCCTGCTACGTCATTTGTCCCCACATGTACCACAATGTGTAATTTCCTCCTACCCCTCCTTACGCATCTTAGGATCACCTGTCCTGCCTTGTCTGCCTTTAATCCTGGTATGGACTCCACCCATATCTGACTGTGCCTCTCCCCTTTGCTGCCCCATCTGATTCCCTTGAGTATGGAGTCCCCCAACACCAGTACATCCCCCTCCTCTTTCCTTGTGCCCATCGCCACCCCCACCCAGGTTCTCATTCTTGGGGCCATGCAAGATGGTGCTTTTACCATTTGCCCCAGTGTCTTCCACTCAACCCTCTCAATTGAGACCCCTCCCCCTCCTCCTGTTTGACTGCCAATTTCCCTCTCCCTCCTCACCTCTCCAAGTTTTATCCCTCCCCCTGCCATGCTCAATCTCTCCACTAGTAATGCCCCTCACTCCGTCCTCTTTGTGACTACTGCCCCTTTGCAATCTCCTCCTGCATCCTCTTTCCCATGTGCTACTAGTACAGCAAACATGTTCCCCACCACCTTTGCCTTACTATGTGTTTTCTCCTCCCTCCTACCTACTGCTGCTCCTCTTTTTCTAGGTCCTACTAGAGTCCACCCTTCATCAGCTGGCTTCCTGTCTAGTTTCCCCCCTCTCCCAACCCCTCCCTTGACCCACTGTTCCTTCTCTGTGGTGTCCTCACAATACTCTCAGATGTCAGCCCTTCTACTGATGCAATCCTCCCCTCATCCCTCAACCTCCCCAGCTCCCTGCCAAGCCACTGAACCTCTTCCTTGTGCCTCCTTAGCCTGTGGTATATTGGGCACCCTCCCAGCCTCCACAGTATGTTCATCTGCATTGCTGCCCCACAACCATTGCATCCTACAATCCTACCCATGGTCCACACCACCTACACAGAACAGTGAAGTACAATTTCTCTGTATTGATTGCAGTTGTTTACAAACACAATAACAAACCCACCAACAGCATTCCCAGGTCTCACAAACACATACAGTCCAGAAATTAGATGTTTGCCCCAGGTTTCCTTTAGGACCCTCCCCCTGGCTTTAAGTGGTGCTGCTGTGCCCCCATTGAGCTTAATTCCAAAAAACACAGCCATGGGGACCTTTAAGGTAAGTTCAAAGGACACAGCTACAGAAACCTTTAAGTTTAATTCAAAAAACACAGGCACAGAAACCTTTAAGCTAAATAAAAGAAAAACAAAATTAGCAAAACTTACAAAAATCCTCTCCACCCTAACTCTCTCTACAGCATGTAGAATTAACTAATCCTAGCCCAGCCTCCAACAGAAATGTTAATTCCAAATGCCCTTGCATGCAGCATAAGACAGTCAATTACAGTACTTGCTGGAAACCAAAATCCTACTCATAAGAACTATAGACATACTCATAAGTTATATATATATATATATATATATATATATATATATATATATATATATATATATATATATATATATATATATATCTTTAAGAATAGCTCATATGGCTGTTCCTTGTTTCCTCCTTCTGACCTGCTCTGAGGGCTCAGGTCAGTTTGCAGCTCCCGAAGCTCCTCCCTCACAGCCTTCAAACCCAAACCCCTGTTGTTTTTCAATATTTAAGAAAGGCTGGTGGAAGAGGTGGCTGGGAGGACTTTTACAGTCACTTCAGTCACAGAAGCCTTTAAGCTAAATTCCATCTTAAGCTAAATTAAAAAAAAAAATAAAACAATATCAAAACTTACACAAATCCTCTGCACATTAACTCTCTCAACAGCCAGTAGAATTAACTAATCCTTCTCTCCTGTAGTTTAAAAAACAATAGCAAAACTTATAAAAATCTTCTCCACAGCAAGCAAACTTAAACAAATCCTTCTGTCCTGCAGTTTGAAGGCTCTGTCAGAATTTAAAGGCTGTGTGGGTGGACAAGTCTGGACATGCCCTGTGCAGTCACTCCAGCCACAGAAACCTTTAAGCTAAATTCCACCTTAAGCTAAATAAAAAAAAAAAATAAAACAATATCAAAACTTACAAAAAACTTCTGCACATTAACTCTGTCAGTAGCAAGTAAAATTAACTAATCCTTTTCTCCTGTAGTTTAAAAAACAATAGCAAAACTTATAAAAAAATCTTCTTCGCAGCAAGCAGACTTAACCAATTAACCAATTAAATAATTTGTACAACACAGGGACCCATCTATTGATCTAGTTGATATTAACATCTATTAGGATGCCATTTGGTCAGGTGCTCTATGGTTAGAAAATGCTTGGATGGACTTGACAATCTCTTCCATTACAATTTCATTTTCCAGTGATGTCCAACTATTTACATCGTGGTTCTTGTTTACTATTTCTTTGGAATTGAAAACTATAGTTTTGAAATCTTGTATCCAGGTTGTTGCTTCTATATAGACTTCTAAGTTATCTGATTGCTCCCCAAACCCTTTGGCCACAATTCTCCAAAATTTCATATTGTCCTTGTATGTTGCTTTTTCTAGTTTTCCCCATGTGGCTTTCCTATGTTTTGCTTTCTGGTTGGTAATAATCTTATTATAGTTCTTTCTTAATCTATTTAATTCTTTCCTATTCTGACTAGTAGGGTTTATTTTTACTATTCAAAGTTGCATATTTAACTTTTTCTTGGCTAAAACACATACCGTGCTAATCCAAGATGCACCTTTTTTCAGAAATCTTTATTTCTTTTCCCACTATTTCCACCATCTGTTTTACTATATTTTCATAATCAGTTATACAATCCTGGTTGCTTTCTATTTCCAAATAATCTGATATTTTTTTGTGTTATTTACTCTTTCTTCCAAGATTTCTGAGAATTGTTTGCTATTTATTAGATCCCAGATAATTCCTTTTCTAGTTTTGTTCGATCGCTGAATAATGTCTTCATTCCTATAATTCCCAACCAAATGATCACTTACCATATTGATATGGAGCTCCAGTGGCAGATGTTCACTCTCCTCCTGTTGCTTATTTCCAAATGTAAACAATCTGGGATTAAAGAGAATCACCAACATGCCTTGAATCCCCCTGCCACTACGTAAACAATGACTTACCCCCATAGGAGTCTGTGCATGTAAAGATGCCCCCAAAGAATGCAGCCATTAAAAAGTTATGCTACTCATAAAATTGTATAAACTGGGTCCAATGGACTTCCTGGTTTTTAGTCTGCTGCCGGCTCCACCCCCACACTAACTGGCATGATGACGAGATGCCAGTGAGAGCGTAGGGGCACGCCCCATTATACTGAATAGGTGTCAGCTTTTCAAAAGATTTTTATTAGCATAATGACCACAATCTGTTCAAAAGCTGCTGCCCATTCAGTATAATGGAGCATGCTGCCGCCACTGCATCTCTCATCATCACACCAGTGGAGCGGGCAGAGCCAGCAGCAGACTAAAAACCAGAAAGTCCGTCATACCCGGTTTATACAATTTTACGAGTAGCATAACTTTTTAATGGCTGCATTCTTTGGGGGCATCTTTACATGCACAGACTCCTGTGGGGGTAAGTCATTGTTTATGCAGTGGCAAGGACTAATATTGGTGAATCGTTTTAAGTTTAAGCTGGTCCATATTAAATCTATTACCAAGCCTCTCTTGGGGCTTATATAACTGCCCATATCATCAAGGGGAGTTCGTCCATTTAACAATATAAAATTCCTGTTCATAAATGTTTTGCAAAGTTTCCTCCCCTTATCGTTATCCACTTTATCCATTTTATTTCTGGTATCACTTTATTTATTTCAATCAATCAATCAATCAATCAATCAATCAATCAAAATCTTTATTTTACCAGGTGGAACATCATTGAGACAAGCTCATTTACAAGATGGACCTGGGGCAAAACAATTGCCAACAGGGTTAAGACATAACAGGTTGAGTGAATGTACATAACAACTACGTAGTAGGGTTTTATTTAACTCTAAAAATTGTTTAGCATTTTGCTCATAAAAGTTCTAAAACATTGTGAAAATGCATAGCACTTGCCTCACTGTGTTAAACAAACATAACACTTCTAGAAAACTTACATAAATGCTTTCTGTACAGTTAGTGTTGTCCCAAGAAAAAAACTGCTAATCAATTACTGTATTTAAAACCCAGCACAGTAATAATAACAACATAATAACATATAACTATCACATGTGACAAGATACTTGCACCAGAACATAACAATAGGTTCAACAGGAGGTAGTGCCATTTAAATTCAATTGCATGGATACAGATATATGGATGTAAGGTAATGAGCTAAAGTTTGTATGGTAAACATCACTGGAGGAGTCATAGTGAGCAGGAGTGGCAGTTCCTCTAGTGTTAAAGTGCGAAGAAGATTGAGATGTAAGAGTCCATTGATAAGTACTGTAGTCATGTCCTGGCAAATGGGGTGCGAAGGGGAGGGGGTATAGGGAGTGAGGGGGGAAGGACAGATGAGATAAGAGAGGGTTGGACATGATGGCCTAGGGAGGAAGGACTGTTTGAAGGGAGAACATGGTAGATGCCACAGGCAATGGTTGGGGTTTAAGTCCAATATTTGAAGCAAAGACAGATCGTGATGTTGGGATCTTGATTTGGACAATGACAGAAGGGAGGACTCAAATGACGCCTCAGGCAATGGTTGAGGTTTAAGTCCAGAATTTAAAGCAGTAACAAATCATGATGTTAAGACCTTGACTTGAAGCAATGACAGGCCTCGGAGAAAGTCCTTAGGAACAAGGATTTGAAGAGGGAGAACGTGACAGGGGAAGCAAGCCTTAAGGTTTTCTGGATCTTCTTCCAGAGCATAGGAAGAGTGAAGCTTATTGAGGCTCCACCAAAGTGCATTTTAACTTTAGAGATAGCCTGAGATAAGATGGTAAGACTTCTGAGAGAATAGGCAGTAGGGATGCAGGGAGTTAGGGAGCTTGTGAGGTACTGAGGTAATTTAGGAGTGATTGCCTTATATGTCCATAGAATAGCATTCTTTTGCCTCCTGAAGCTAAGGGAGCTCCAGCCTACGGAAGAATAGAGGATACAGTGGTGCATGCCATAAGGGGCATCCAAAATGAACCTAAGGGCTCTGTGGTATAGGGTATCAAGCTTGGAGAGAGCTGTGCTAGTACTATGGCCATATAGAAAGTCCGCATAATCTAGGAGAGGCAAGAAGGTAGCTTGGACTAGGAGTTTTCTAGCCTCCTGGGTTAGTGAGTGCTTGATCATAAAGAAAATACAAAGCCTTTGATGCAGTTTCTTAGTGAGTTCTTCAATGTGATCAGTGAAGGACAATTTGTAGTCAGTCCAGACCCCCAGGTATTTGAATTGTTCCATGAACTCCAGGGCTTCTCTCAAAAGGGTGCTTATGTGAGGAACCTTATCTGTTTTTCTTTTTTTTTTAGATGAGGGGCTAGTGGACAGAAAATCATGGCCTTAGTTTTTTTGGCATTGAGCAGGAGTTTCAAGTTGAGTAGATTTTTTTGGAGGATGTCAAAATCGTTCCAGAGGTCCAAAATGGCTTGATCCGGAGTTGATCTGTCAATGTATAGCACTGTAGCATCAGCGAATAGATGGATACTAGATGACTTTAGGCCAGTGTCAATCTGATTAATATAAATGGCAAAGAGAAGTGGACCAAGTGTGGATCCTTGGGGGACACTTCTAAGGAGTATTTTTTTTGGTGATAGGTCTCCTTCAGCCTTGACCTGCTGCTCTCTGTCCACAAGATAGTTTGCAAACCAACTTAGGGCCAGGCTGTCCACCCCAAATTTCTTCAGGGTCACCAGGAGTAAATCATGGTCCACCGTGTCGAAAGCCTTGCTAAGGTCCAGAAACAAAGCGCATATATATTGCTTGTTATCAAGTGCGGACTGCCAGTCATTTATAACCTTGGGAAGGGCAGTGGAGGTACTGTGCATCGGATAGAAACTGGATTGAATTGGGTTTAGTAGATTAAAACTTTCCATATGAGATCTGAGCTGTTCATTTACTACCTTCTCCAATAGTTTTGATAAGGCCGGGAGCAAGGAGATTGGGCAGTAATTATGTAGGTTACAGGGGTCCCCTGATTTGAATAGAGGGATGACATGGGCCATCTTCCAGACCTTGGGGGGGAGTCCTGATTGAGAGACAAATTGAAAAGGTGAGTAATAGGGGGGCCAAAATATGGTAGGCCAACTTTAGGAAGAAAAGCTCAATCATATCCCCACCTGCACATTTCTTGGTATCAAGTTGAAGAAGGAGATCCTTAACCTGTTTGATGGTGACTGGACAGAATGAGAAAGAGTGGTAAGGGTCAGTAGATTTTAGATCATGGCAATCAGATGACTGACTAAGGAACTGTGCCCTGATGGCATTTTCTGGGGAGGTATCAAAAGCCATCCCTGCTGTGGCAAAGTGATTGTTAAGGAGGTCAAGGATCTCATTTTTATCTGTAGTGTGGGTACCACCAGTCGAAATTTTGTGGGGAAGTGTGCCAGCACTGTTACGGCCTTCTGTCTCCCTTGAAGTTTTCCAAAACTTAGTAGCAGAGCTAGTGGATGCGTTAAGCTCAGAGCAGAAATAACTAGACTTCGTAGCTCTGATAGTTTTCATGCAGAAATTCCTTGCGGTTTGGAAAGCAGACCAGTCTGTGGCCAATTTAAATTTTCTGACTCTTTTCCAAAGAGCTTCCCTATGCCATAAAGCAGTATTTAGCTTATCCATCAACAAGGGACAGGATTTTCTTTTGGTTCTGCCTTTGGTAACTGGGGTATGGAGGTCTAGGGTTCCAGTGAGTATTTCATGAAGTAGCTCATGTGCCTCTTCCACAGAAGATGCAAGGTAAAATTTCTACCAGTTAGCATACTGGAGGTCGTAGAGAAAAGCATCTGGGCAGAAGTTCCATTTACATCTCTTGTGGATGTATATAGAAGAAGAGGAGGTTTGAAGTTGCGCTAACCTTACACGTGCAAAGGCACAGTGGTCGCTGATGTTGTTAAAGAATATACCTGATTGGAAGAACAGGTGAGGCTTGCTTACAAGCATTCAGTCAAGAAGGGAGCTATGCTCTGGGTTTTTGGTGTTTGGGCGGGTAGCTTCATTAATGATCTGGGTAAGTTCATGGACATCACAGAATTCTTTCAATGGTAAGGAGACTGGAGAGAGAGCCAGTCAAGGCTGAGGTCACCAAGTATGGATACTTCTGATGAGGTGGTAGCTAGTATGTCACTTAGGTGTTTGAGCAGACAGAGGCTAGCTGACGGGGGCCTATAGCACCCATTAATGCAGACAGAGGTAGATTTGGGTGGTTGAATTATTAGCGTGAGGCACTCGAATGCCTTGGAGACTGTAGTCGTGCCACCATAGTTGCAGTAATGTTGTCCCAAACATAGATGGCTACTCCCCCTCCCCAGGATTTCCTGTCAGTACGAAACAAGTTGTACGAAGGAATGTTAACCTCATAGTCCAGGGTGGTTGGTCTTAGCTAAGTTTCGGAGATACCAAAAACATCAGGGGAGCAGTTGAGGGTCCAAGTTTTGATAGCATCAAGCTTTTTCAGAATGCTACAGGCATTCAAATGCAAAAATGATAACCCTTTTAGTAGTGTTGGGTAGTAACGCATTACAAGTAACGCTTTACTGTAATCTGATTACATTGTCAAGTAACTTGTAGCAGTAACGGATTACTTAAAATAAAATGTAACTTTATGACGTTACTGATCACGTTTTCTTTCAAGTAAAGCAGTTACTGTAACTTAATTTACTATATTACTTTTTTTGTACAATGTGCAAATGCAAAATATGCATATGTTTAGGCAGGGACCAAAATAAGGGGTCGCTGTGCGCTAATTTGCGCTTCTGTTTTTGATAATTATCACCTGCTGCTTTAAGAAACAGCAAGTTAACGGCGCTTCAAGCAACTCCGTGTGTCTGCACTGCAGTGTTGTGAGAAAGGGTGAATATTTGCAGGACTGCAGCCTTCAGTAAGAGCAGAAGAAATGGGGAAGGGGCATGTCAGTATTTGAAATGTGTGCGAGGGACAGAGAGACGAGGAGTTCCGGAAACCAGCCTGCACAGATAGCGAGTGCATGTGGAGAAAGGTAGGAGTGGGGAAAAGTATGCAAACAGATTGCAAGTGTATGAGAACGGAGGCAGAGTGGGCAGTATATTAGAAAGCAGAAGCGTTGTGGGCGAATGGTTGAAATATGAGATGCCAGGTCAAGAAGCAAAAGAAAGGAGGGAGAGAGCTAGCTCTTCGTTCACTGAAAGCAGATGTTCAACAGGCTAAAACTTATTTCTGAGTTTTTATTTACTGCAGTTTCAACTTTTCAGAAATTGGTGTAGAGACTGTGCATTTTGTTGTGTAACAGACAACTGAAAAAATATGTAGATGTTCAAATATCATGATGAAAGGAATTCTTAATGTGGCAGGTATTGTGTATAGGAGTTACTGCCAACTATCACAAGCAGGAGATTAATAGTTGCTTAGAAGACTACAGAAGGGAAGGGTATGTTCTGTGCCTACAACCAACCCCCTTTCCTCCTAACCTAATAAAAAGCATTCAACCACTAGAACAGTACAAGAAGCACATGAAGTTGGCAACCCCCCCCACACACACAGCAGCCAGGCTATCAGGAAGAATAAAATCCTGATATGCAATATACTACTCTGTCAGGGCTCAAAAATACAATATTTTTGTATACTGCTTTAGTTTATTTACCCAGGATAACCTAGCTAAGATGCAGCATCTCGTTTCCAGTGGGGTCCTACTTCTACCCATTTCAACAGCTGGATGGGCAGGAGCACTAGGAGGTTAAGTGACTTGCTCAAAGTCATATAGCGGGTGATTGGCTTAAGTGGGGTTTAACCTGTGGTCAACAGACTCCCAAGCAAGTGTTCTAACCAGAGCCACTATAATCCACTGCCTCCTAACATGCACCGCAGACTCCTAATAGACCACATTACCTCATTTTACCTTTTTAATATATTTAAATGTCAGCTCTTGGTTTTGCCACAGTAGCTCCTGGTCAGCCAGAAAGTGCAGCTACCCCGGAGCTATTTATGGCTTTTGAGTGCTAAATCCTTGTTTTGACCCCTTATAGGTTCCATGATGATTTCAGAGTGCCCTCTGAGCACAGCATAATTAACACTGACTGTCAGCAAACTAGCTAGTGTTCTATGATGGCGCAGTGATGTGGCTGCAACTTAAATGCCTGCTGGTGTGCCTGTTAGTTGGGGAGAGGGGGTCTGCATGTTTGTGACTGTTGCTCTTTGATTGCCCATATTTTAAGACAAAAAAGTTATGCTATGCTCAAGCATGAATTATTAAACTAAAATCTAGAGTTATCACTTTGGTGCTTATGCTGGATATCAGGGTATTTGAATCATATGCAGCAGCCCAACTAAATCTGAAGCTGTTCTGTCTGCACTCAGATCTCCATGGAATGTACAATCCATTTCATTACCAATATGGTCTAAATGTCATTCTTTGTTAACTGACAACTTGAAAAAAAAAAATTCCCAAGCAGCCATTTTTTTTTTTTTTTTTTTTAGTGTAAGGCATTTTATGATTCAACGTATTTAGGCAGCAGTCAGAAAAGTGCAAGCAGTCACTTGAACACTAAACTGTGTTGCTGCAGTTCTTAGCTTCGTGGTTCAGCTGCCCATTGAGTCCATATACTATAACCACGGTTTCTTCAGTGTCCACATGCACCAATCAGATTCTCAGTTTCTACAAAATTCACATTTTTATTGATGGAAAATACTTCATTTTCTCTCAAACTCCTAACAGTCTGTTCTGGCATATGAGCAGGAAAAGAACAAACCAGGTGGGGATTACAGGGACTTTCACTTATAGCTTGTGGCAAAAACTCTTTCTCCCTAGACTAGGGACAGTTGCTATAAGCAGGTGCCGGGCCAATAGTAGCACCTTGCAACTAGAAAAAAAAAAAATGTGCTGATGTTTCGGGGACAGCTGAGAGTGCCGTTGTGCCACTGTAATCCCCGTCTGGCTTATTTCCTGGTCATATGCCACTTGCCAGAAGTTGTAACAGACTATTTGGAGTTTTAGAGAAAATGGAGTACTTTTTGCCAATAAAAATGTGAATGTTGTAGAAATTGCGAATCTGGTCAGTGTAAGTGGACACTGAAGAAACAGTGGTCACAGGATACAAACTAGATTAGGCAATGGAACCACAAAGCTAATAACTGCAACACGGTGAAGTGTTCAAGTGACTGGACTTTTCTGACTACCTAAATCTGTTTAACCATGCGTTGCTTTACACTAAAAAGGTGGATGTTTGGCTTTTTTTTTTAACTTGTTAAAATACAGGGAAAAATTTCATTTTTTATTATCTGTGGGAGTGGGACGTTGCCTTGCTTTTTTATTGGCTGAGTGAAGAAGCCAGTTGAGGGCAACTTCTGAAACTTCCTGAGTGAGTTGTTTGACCCAAAATGCTGCTGCTGTTTTGGCGCCAACTGCAATTCACCATTTTGTGAGGCAGTAAAGACGACACTACAGCTGCTCTGTAGACTGTGGTGTGTACCAGTGGCTGAAGATTCAAGCATAAGCAGATCACAGGTATCGGGCAGGTGAGGATTGACGAAGGTAGTGGGTGGGGAGTTGGCGATGGTGACAATTGTCCGTTATGTGAGAGAGTCTGGCCTACAAGATAAGGCAATAGATCCTGATGCCAGTGCCCAGGCCTTGGCAGGAACCGAGCTAAGTGCTGGATTTGAAAAGTCACTGAACTTAGAAGTTTTACAGCAAAGTCGGTGGATTGTAGTTGCGGTAATTAGCTTACATCCTGATAAAGTTTCACACTGGCACAGAACCAGCAGGGTAGCAACAGAGGAGTATGCGAATATAACAGTATATTTAAGGAAAGCAGGTAATTATCTTTCTAAAAAAAGCTGGGTATTTGTGAAATGAAAAGAAAACTTCTGTCATATTAAAACATGTGTAACCGCTACTGTGAAGTGAAAATTCATGTGTGAAGTGGGATATGAAACACCAGAAACAACCCACTAGGCATGGGAAAAGTCAAAGGTCAGGATGGGAGCAGCATGCAGCAGGCCTGCAGCATACTTGAGCACACTTCTTTAAAGGACTAAGACTTATTAATAGTTTGTGGTATGTTATTTGTTTTTAATGCATAAAGATCCTAGGGAAGGGCTTATCCAGACATGATTAGTAGCAAGATAGTGCTGTGGTCATACCTCTCATAATTATTTTACAAGGGACATGACACTATCCCTCACTGGCATTGTACTGGTTCATTTCTGTTGTGTCAGGTGAGAGGGAGAGAAGAGCTACCATGAAATGGTCTCCCTCAGCAGTATCCCTGTAAGTGTTGTTGTTTTTTTTTTAAGTTTATGCACTGCACTGCATAATAACATTTAGTATTGCACATTAGTGCTTGGTTTCAGTTCCATTTTTTCTGCCTGAGGAATTGAAGTTGCCAGACTGGGAGAACCATGGTGCCATGCTTTTTCTGAGCTGCTGGTGAGGTGGACTGTATGTGGTTACTGGATCAGTATTAGTGTTGCCAGCAGATATCTGAATATGCATTATGGAGGCAGGGGTTGTTAGTGGCTTCCATGGGTCACAAATGGAGGAGAGACCAGTAAGTACATGTACAGTAGGTCAAGGGAGAACATTTTTATTTTGAAAAAAATTAATTTGTTGACAAGTACCAAGCTTCCTGAATCAAGGTATCAAAAGTAATATAAAGTAATATAAAAAGTAATATGCATTACAGTTACAGTTACTGATTACTTTTTATACACAAGTAATCAGTAACTGCGACTGATTACATTTATTTGAGAGTGACTAGTAACTGTAACTGATTACTTTTTTAAAGTAACTTACCCAGTGCTGCCTTTTAGTAAAGGTAGGTCAGCTGGGGCAGGAATGGGGGGGCGGGGTTTAGTTCGACGTTACCAGCACAGATGAGTAGCAGCAGGGGCATCTTTTTATAGCACTAAGAAGTAGTCGGAATGGCCGAATTTTGCCTCTGAGGCATGGGCAGTTTCTCAAACTCTTCTCCAAGGCCAAACAGCGAGGTGATGGGTGATAGTAAGCATACAGAATAGCTTTAATTGAAAGGGCAAACCCATGAGAGAGAGGCAGTTGGTAACCGATGTGAGTACAGCAGTGTATGGCAGTATGGAGGCCGGGTCGGGTAAGTGGCAGTGGGAGGGAAACATTTAGAAATTTGTGCATAACATTTAGGTAGCCTGTGAACATGCCTGGGTGTTGAAAATTGTGTCGGTTTAGAGACATATGGTGTGTGACGGTTACACTAATAAGTAGAAATCCTATGCTGAATGGATGAAGCAGCATTTTTGCAGTTAAATTTGAGCATGAGAGAAGATCACCCCTTTAAGAAGTTGCAGGAAAGGAAAGCCCCTTTAAGAAATTGCTGTAATTGACTAGCGTGAGGCCTCAGAGGGTGGGGATCACTGAGGAAGTGTATTTAATAAAGGAGGGAGGGGGTGGAGGACGAAAAAAAAACTGTCCAGAGAGCAGTACAGCAAGGCAGTGGCCCAGCTGTGATCTGAAAAAGGTGCCTTGGGTGCTTGCTTTCTCAATGGGGATCTGCTGCATCCAATCGGGAAGTGGCCACAGCCCCCAGGAGCCAGTCCAATTATGGGGATTGAAGCCTGACAGCTCCGGGCTAGTAGCTGACCAATTGTAACTGCTTTCCTTGGTCAGGGGGTGGCAGGCTGGATGCAGAGGTCCAGCTGCCAGCAGGTAGCAGCGCCGGGGCTGCTCAGCTGAAGTGGTGAGCCTGGTTTGGGCTTGTGGCTAAAAAATCCATTACATCCTCCAAGTTTATTAAGAAAGGTCTGACTCTCACATTAAAGTCCCCTAATACAATATATCTTGCTACTGGACTATCATTAATGTCTTAGTCCAGGAGCTTTTTTAGTTGTTCTAATATTGTTGCTCTTTCCTTGTTCTTATCTGATGGGAGCATGTAAATATTTTATTTATTTATTTATTGATCATTTTGGAATTATAACCTTTGAGTCAGGGACTCATTTGCAAAGGCTCCCCATCATATGACAATTGCAGGATGAGAATTGATATAACATTGGGTACATACATTTCAAAACAAAATAACATTGGTTACATACACTTTGGGCAAAAGACAGTATATACAGTACATTTACATGACAATATTTACAAACAGCTTAAGCTAACTGGCTCTTAACCTCGGCAAGGCTGGGCTGCGTCAGATGGATTGCTGAGATTGAGAGGGGGAGTAACATGGTTATTAGAGGGAAGGGAAGGGAGGAGTGTGGAGGTACCAGGGTCAGAGGGGCTAGGAGCAGTCACAACCATTGGTGGTCTGGAGCTGACTCCTCAGCAGAGTTTTAAATCAGTCAAGTTTGCATTCAGTGGTTATAATGCTAGGTAGGGAGTTCATCCAGAGGGGGTTTCTGTAGGAGAAAGTTCGCTGCTCCAGCGAAGTTCTGAAGCAGGAACAAAAAAGGTGGTTTTAGTGGAGCTCCGGGTATTTATGGTAAGAGAGTGGGCTGCAGTAGGGTGAAGAGCCCGGGGGAGGTCAGAGCAGAGGAGATTTTCTTAGATAAGAGGCAGGTGTGGTATTTGAGCCGGTTGTCCAGGTTCAGCCAGTTGGACTGTTGGTAGAGTATACAGGTGTGGGTGGAGTGGTCACACCCTAGCACAAGATGGCAGACTTTGTTTAGGGTAACCCACAGTCTCTGGAGGGATGTGGTGTCAGCGGCCCCAGTAGACTAGGATACCGTAGTCAACAAGGGCAAGGACGGGTGAGGAGACTGCAAAGAATAGGGCAAAAGGGGTGAGGCAGCATTTGATGTGGTAGAGTAAGCCAATCCAGGTGTTAACAGCTGAGCAGAGATGATGAATGTGACCGTGGAAGTTGAAGGTGGGGTCCAAGAGGATGCCAAGATACTTAAAGGAGGCAACCAGGTCCAGGGGGCAGCTGCTGGTCATTAAGGATGTTTTGGGTGGAGTTCTTATGTTTACTCTGAGGATTGGCGAATAGCATAACTTTAGTCTTTTTGTAGTTAAGATCTAGTCAATGGTCTGCAAACCAGGCCTCTGCATCTGAGAAAGATTTTTGCAGAGAGAGTTGGAGTTGAGAAGGGTTGGGTGTGATGTGAACAGAACCACGTCATCCGCATAGAGTAGAAGTTGGCCAGAGCAGGAGGATGGAAGGGGTGTTAAGAAAAAGGCTGAAGAGAAGAGGTCCAGGTATGGAACCCTGAGGGACTCCAGATTGGACAGGGAGAGTGGAGGAGAGGGCTGCACCAATCCAGACTTGTTGTGTTCTTCCAGACAGGTAGTCAGAGAACCAGTAGAAGGTGTCAGGGGCGAGACCGATGTTGGATAGGGTGACGAGAAGGAGGGAATGGTTGACAGTATTGAATGCTTTTGATAGGTCCACAAAGGTTGTCCCTGCTAAGTGGCCTTTGTCGAGGGTAGAGTTTAAGGAGGAGGTGAGTTCCAACAAGGCAGAGGTGGTGCTATGCCCATGATGAAAGCCATGTTGAACCTGACAAAGAAGATTATACTTTGAGAGGTACTGTGTGAGCTGGTTGGAGGCAACTCTTTCTAGTGCCTTAGATGGGGGGAGAATAGAGATAGGGTGGCAGTTACTAGCAGAAGCACGGTCACCACCTTTGTGAATGGGAATAATGATGGCAGCTTTCCATTTAGGTTGGAAGGTCCCAAGGCAGAGGGAGTGGTTGAGGATGGAGGAGAGGGGGAGAGGACAACATCAAGGGTAAGGCATACCAGTTTGAGATCAAGAGTGTCTGCACTGTGGCGGACATGCCCCGGTGCCTTTAGGAGGTATGGCCTGGCTTCATGTCCTGAAGTTAAAGGGTGGGGTGGAGAGTAGGATGGGGGTGTGGTAGCTTTAGGGGTAAAAAGTGGGGAGGGAGTATGCTGGTGAGGTCGGAGAAGGAGGCATTCAGAATATCTGCAATGTTTTGGAGGTCAGTAGTGGCACAGCTGTTAGTGACAATGGTGGGGGGTGGGATATGTAGTATTCCCATTCAGCTCTTTTAGATTGTTCCAGAATTTTCTACTCTCTCCCAGGGGATAGTAGGAAGTAAGCTGTTGGTTAACTAGGATCTGCAGCTTATCTGTTAGGTAGGAAAATGGGCAGACTAGGTGGGCCAAGCGGTCCTTATCTGCCGTCAAATTCTATGTTTCTATAGTGGGGGGTAGGAGAAAGTAAGCTGTTGGTTAACTAGGATCTGCAGCTTATCTGTTGGGTAGGAAAATGGGCAGACTAGGTGGGCTAAGCGGTTCTTATCTGCCGTCAAATTCTATGTTTCTATGTTTCTAAGTGAGGGTGGACTTGTAATGTTCTGCTTTGGCCTTCTGAGTTTCCCAGGTGCATTTGTTTCTGAGAGTACGGTACAGTTGACGATCAGCTGGCTTGCTGGTGTCAAGGGCAATACACCAGAGGGAGTCTCGTTAACGCATAAAGTCGAGGAGTGAACGATTAATCCAGGGGGTAGAGGGTCCTTTACTGATGGTTTTCTTGAACAGGGCAAACCTGTCACAGGCTGAGGTGAAGGTGGAGATAAAGTAGTCTAAGGCATCGTTAACATTGGAGGCCTTGTAAACAGGAGACCAATCAAGGGAGCTGAGGTGGTGTTTTAGACGTTGGATCATCCTGGGCTTCAGATGCTGTTGAAAGATGAGTTTAGGTGGTGGTTTTTGCCTCTTATTGGACCAGATACAGGTTACAGGAGAGTGGTCACTTAAGGCATTGGGTAGCACTGAGACACAGGAGAGTTTGTCAGGGTGGTTTGTTAATATCAGGTCCCGGAGGGTAACAGTGCCGGTTTTGGGGTTTAGCCTTGTGGGGGTGTGTACGATTTGTGAGAGGTCCATTGCAGCAATGGCATCTTTGAGGGGGGCTGCATTGTTGGAAAACCAATAAACATTGACGTCTCCAAGGGCTAGGCATTCAGATTTAGGTGGCATGTGTGAGAGGAGGTTAAGGACTGAGAGAAATGCAGGTTTTTGGTTCCTGGGAGGGATATACACAGTAGTGATAAAGAGAGGGGCAGCGGCTTTGTGGGAGGAGATTTTAACAGTGAGGGCCTGGGCCCCATGATCAAGGTGGGGTGGGGGGAGGGCAAGGCACTGGAGAGATGTACGCAGGTAGATGGTACAACCCCCTCCTCGCTTGCTGCACCTGTCTGACCATATGACAGAGTATCCCAGTATGGAGATGGCTGAGTCAGGAATGGACTTGGATAGCCAGGTTCCCTCCAGGCAAAGGATATCTGGGTGGTTCTCGGCAATCCAGACCTGAAGGCAGTCACATTTTTTCTGAAGGCTGCAGATATTTATAGATGCTAGATGCAGACCCTGGATAGTTGAGTGGCTAGTACGAACATACGAAATTTGCCAGCAGATAAAGGCCTAGAGGTCTATCAAGTCTGCTTGAATGTGCGGCTAGCACCCCTTATTCTGCAGCATGGAGGAGCAAAGGGTGGGACTGGGGTTGGGGTGAATGTTGCCTGACATTAGCACAAGCAGGAGGAGCAGGGGTCTGAGCAGCGTGAGCTGTAGATGCCTGTGGGAGTGACGACCCAGGGAGGTGTGTCTATTGGGCTTAGGGTTGGTGACAGGGATGGGGAGAGTTAGTACGTGGTGTGCTGCAAACAGGGATGGGTGTGGACAGAAGAAGGGGTGGAGGAGGAGGAGTTGGGGTGAGAGAGGGAGCACAGGGAGGCTCATGGGTACTTGGTAGGGGTGGAGGATGGTGAGCAGAGGAGCAGAAGATTGGTTGTCCTTAGGCTGGGAGTGGCAAAGTGAGGGTGAGAGCGAGGGGGGAGAAGCAAGACATAGAGTACTAGTAAGAAGTGGCCGAGGGTGAGCATGGTAGTTGGCGTGGTAGCCACTGAGGAGGGGAGAAAAGGATTAAGAAGGCGGAAAAGGCAAGACTCCAGTAGGGCAGCTAAGATAGTGTAGCGGTAAGGACACTGCCTTTGGTGCGGAGGGTGCAAAGTTTGAGTCTGGTTAGAAGAACAGGAGAAAAGCATAGGGAGAGTGAGAGAAAGTGAATCAGGAGGGAGAGAGGGAGCAGGTGAGGAGGCAGGGTAGACTAGAGAGTATGGTGGTGGGAGAGCTCGGGCAGGGGGTGCAACAGTGACTCCTAGTGACCACAGAATCTAAGGAGCTAATGGAAAAATGGAGACTTAGAAAATCATCCCAGCAGGTCACGTGACTAGATCACATGATCAGGGCAGGTCAATAAATGTAGGGACGCCCATGGGTGGGAGGGTGTTTGGCGCAGATGGAGCGGTCGACGCATGCAGCGCATCGACAGGCTAACACCCCACAGGAAGACAGAGCAGCAGGGAGGAGGTAATAACCTCTAGGGGGTCTATTTCAAATGCTAACCGGCTGCTGTGTGTGATAGCGGGCTCTATGCAGGACCTAAGAGCAAGGGGAAACAAAGGGTAAATTAGTATGCAGCAGGAAGGGGGGATGGAGTTCTGCAGTGGCTGAGAGGGTCTCTGTACTGTGCATGTGCAGAGGAAATGCTGGAAACAATGGCATCCCACAGGAGAACGCTACCATGGGTTGGTAGTGAAAGCCTGAGAACCAGTGAAATGCACAGTATTTTCAGAGCAAATTAAACCACACAACATACAGGCAAGTAAAGCGATTAAAACTGCAGTGTACAATGTTCCCAATAGCATTAGGAAGTGGCATTCCTAACTGCTGTAAACAGCAGCACACTGTGAGAAAGCAGTGAGACCAAGCAGAGAAAGGCCTAGCACATTACGCACCTACATGCAGAAGTACAGAGAGATATGGATGTAATCTAGCTCAGTGAACAGTAAAATACAGCCGGAGAGACAGTCTTAAAGCTCTGATTAAACCACAGCAGAAAGTTTGTTGTGAGATCCAGTGAGCAGGTCACAAAACACAATCAGCCACAGTCGGAGGTCCTAAAAGCAGTACATACACCCCACAGGAAGACAGAGCAGCAGGGAGTAGGTAATTACCTTAAGGGGGTTCATTTTGAACACTAGCCGGCTGCTGTGTGTGATAGTGGGGCTCTATGCAAGAACTTTAGGGGGACCGTTTCGAACGCTAGCCGGCTGCATTCATTATTACAGTCTCCAGGTTGTTGCCATGAATCCTAACTCCCAATATGTTGTCACTGGAAATTTCAGTTTCTTCTGTAATAAAATTTTTGTTTAGTTTACATAACGTGAGTAGGCCTCCTGAGTGTCTACTATATTTCTTAGTACCATAGTTGTATACCACCTGTTACTGTTGTCCTGCCTGCCCATCCCTTGCCATGTCATACCATTGGGGATAGAAAAAGAAATGATCTCCTAATTGCTACACAGTTCCTCTGAAAATATCTCCACACCGCTCCACTAAAAAAATCAAGGGGATACTCTGTTGTATAGAAGTATTTTACAGATGACACCACAAGTCTATTGAAGGAATGTAGTAATTAGTGTGGTAAAAAGATGTTTTGGCGTCTTTCTCACATATTTGTATCATCCTTGGTGGAGACTGGAACCTAGTCTGTCATCTGGATCTGGACAGATTGGGTCTGTGCTGTAAAGGTCTTTCACCTGCTCACCGGGGGCTGAGAGAGCTTATGGACTTGATGGGCTTAGGAGATCCTTGGTGCATCCTACACCCTAATGATAGACAATACACCTTTTTTTCTCCTCTGCACAAGTCGTATTCTCATACTGATTATTCTCTGATTAGCACCTCGAGTCTCACGGGTCTTCTGGCATGTAATATCTTGCCTACTGTGGTATCTGACCATGCACAGATTTTTATGGCGCATTCGCTAAGGGGTCTGGAGGACTGGGATAGGGCCTGGTGCTTTAACGTTATGCATCTGAGAGATAACTATTTTGTTAAGACCCTTACAGATTTCATACAAACTTTCTTTCAGGAAAATGAGGGTACTGTGGCATCTATGGATGTGTTATAGGGAGCAGCAAAATACACAGTGAGAGGAGACTGTATTGGGGTTGCTTCAAAGATTAAGAAACAGAGAGCAGAAAAGACACAACAAATATTAGCTCAGATCCAAGATCTGGAACACCGCCTTTTAGCCTTGGCTGATCAAGACATGTGGACTCGAATGCATGCCCTTCGGGCCCAATATTATGGGTTATTAGCAGAACAGGCTGACCTAGCTTTACAGAGAGTTAAATTCCGATACCTGGAGATGGATGAGAGAGCAGGCAGGCTTCTAGCCTTGAGGCTTAAGCAGCTGGAAACCCAAGGCATGATCCAGAATCTTCCACCAACCCCTGGGGGAGCTATTCTTACTCACCCTCGCAATATAGCTGAAGCCTTCCAGCAATTTTATAAAACCTTATATGCCCTAGAAGAGGAGAGGACTTCCAACGTGGACCTAATATACAGTTACTTAGACTCAATTCTACTACCCACCCTCTCAGAGCCTCAACAGGAGATCTTACAAGCCCCTATTTCCCTGCATGAAGTGTGGCGGGTGATAGAACAACTTCCTAAGGAAAAGGTTACAGGCCTGGATGGGTTCAATAACTTTTTATGCCACTTTTGTAAAGGACTTGGCACCATTTCTCACAAGGTTGTTCAACTATCTACGCTTGTCTGGTCTGTCGGACTGCTCGTTCACCCAAGCATGGATCACCGTTATCCCTAAATCTGGTAAATCGCATCATCCTATTTCGCTTCTAAATTCTGATTTAAAAATTCTCTCCAAACTTCTGGCTAACCGTCTCTTAAAAATATGTCAAGGCCTTATCTGCCCGACCCAGGTAGGATTCATGGTGGGGCGGCTGTCCTTGGATCATATGTGTAAATTTCTTTGCCTTATATCGGTTGCAGGACAGAGGAAAACACCATCATTTTTCTGGTTTCTCTTGATGTGAAAAAGGCCTTCAACCATGTCTCTTGGTCATTTATGTTTGCTACGTTAAGATATGGCTTTCCCTCTCAGTTCTGTGACTGGCTTAAGGTTATCTGTTATCAGCCCATGGCTAGAGTCTGCTGCAATGGAGTCTTTTCCACCACTTTCCCATTGTCACAGGGTACCAGGCAAGGGTGTCTTCTTCCACCAGTTCTCTTTAATTTATATCTGGAACCCCTCATCCACTCCCTTCAGAATGGTCAAGAGATTCTGGGCATCCAAGTAGGTAATGACAGGTATAAACTGTCGGCCTATGCAGATGATCTATTACTGCGTCTGAAGAACCCTCATACTTCTGTACTAGTAGCCATGGACATAGGTATCATAGGTAATACAGAGCTAGTAGACCATAGTCCATAATGCTCGCAAATCTTAATCGTATCCCATTATACAGTTTTGTTGCAAATAAGTATCCAGATGTTTTTTAAATGTATCCATGTTTTCACATGTTACTACATCCAAAGGCAAGCCATTCCAAATTTTACATACTGTTATTGAGAACCAACTACTTCTTTTTTTAGTTTTACATTGTTCTACTTTTAATTGAAGTGGATGTGCCCTGGTGGTGTAGACAGTGTCCCTCAATTCAAAACCCAGTAGCTCCCATAAATGATCATCATATAATGCCTTAAATACTAGACATAAATCACCCCTCATTCTGCGATACTCCAGCGTATAAAGTCCTAGTTTCTTCAATCTAGCATTATAATCCAAGCTGTTTACCTCATTTATCTTTCTAGTGGCTCTCTGTTGGATTGTTTCCAATGTAGTTATAGAACCTTTTTCCCTTGGTGCCCAAAACTGGGCACAGTACTCCAAATGAGACCTCACCAGAGATGAATATAAAGGGAGGAGAACATCACTACTTTTACTACTGACATGTTTATTTATTCAGTGTAATACACCTGCTGCCTTCTTGTTAACTGCATGGCAATGGAGCTTAGGACTAAGATCATTGGATACTTTAATACCCAGATCACGTTCATCATCTACTGTTTTTAATATTTTTCCACCAAGATTATATTTAGTATGGTTATTTTTTCTCCCAAAGTGCATTACCACACACTTATCAATATTAAAGGACAATTTCTTTTTGGTAGCCAAATTCTGTAGCTCGTCAAGGGCATACTGAAGGTATCTATATCACCAGTGTTAATAATCTGGTAACCTAATTGTGTGTCATCAGCAAATTTTGTTAACCAAACATTGGTTGTGGGTTTAGTGATACAATATATATGTTAAACAAACACAGACCCAAGACCGAACCCTGTGGGACTCCACTAGTCACAACATCCCAGTCTGAGAAAAAGCCCTTTATACATACTCTGAGTGCGCCCTTTTAGCCATGATTCCACCCAGCATGACATATTGTCCCCTATTCCAATGCTAATGATGTCTTCATTGTGCTGGATTCAGCGATATGCCCCGAACAAACCATGCATGCGCAGACAATACACCATGTGGAGATAGATGTGCCCAACGTAGCAGATGCGCCCTGCTGATTGGGATGGGCCAAGGGCAATTATGCAATTCACAGAGATTGCTCCCAATTCATCTCATTACTGAATTCAAGGGCACCTCATCTGTTTAGCATCTCATTATACCTGCCCCAAACCTCATTTGCATGCCCTGAGCCATAAATGCTCCTAACTCAGCCCACACTGAGAATGGTGACTGAGAGGTTTGACAGCCTTGAAGTTAAGTTCTGTTTACATTTCCTGTGCTATTGTAGCTGCTGCAGATGACAGTATGGGCAATGGACAGCCTGGTAATGTCCAGACATGTGCAGGGACACCTGACGCTCCCCAGTGTGTGCCACACACTGTCCCACAGCCCACCCTAGGCATGGTTGGGGGAGGACTGGTGGAGGGTGCTGTGACTACACAAACATGGACGGCTACAGTGTGTGGTGATGTCCAGGCCACCTGCTTGTGTTTCATGCCATGCAGCACCTGTGGCATGTCCAGGGACTTGCAGCTCTCTGTGGCATTGCACCTGGACAGAGCGGTCACAGCACGGACTGCCCTTACAGATCGTAATACTTTCCCCAACATGCTGTGCAGGCAGGTCACTGTTAGGCAGGCAGTGTGCTGGTACACAGCAGCCACTGTATGGTGGTACAGGCCACTCAGGGTCCTGCATATGCATGTCTAATGTCTATGTCTTCTATCTCACAGTAACCATCATGTCCAGAGGATACAGTGCCACTGGTCGCAGGCAGCCCAACTTTACAAACAATGAAGAGAAAGCCCTCACAGAGGTGTACAACTTGTGCAGGGATGTCCTGTCTGGCAGGGGTGGCAGCCGTGCACTGCGGGATGAGGGCTGGGAGGCAGTGGCATGCCACGTTAATGTGGTGGGAAAGTTCAACAGGACCCCCCAGGAGTGTAGAAAACACCTGAACGATGGAAAGAGGAGGGCCAAGGAGAAGCTGGCACACATTGAGAGCTCACTGAGCAGGACTGGGGGTGGCCTGCAGTTGGGGGTACGTCTCACTCCAAATGAGGAGCTGCTCATGGCCAGCACTGGCTTTGCAGCTGTGCAAGGTGTCCCTGGAGGGAGGTTTCAGATGGGTGGAAGCCCATCGCAGCACTGTGAGTATACATGCCCCTGACCCGTGTCAGGCCACGTGTGTGCATCATGATTGCCATGACAGCCCCGCTGTGTGCGACAGGCAGCCCATGTGACTGTGTGCAATGCCATGGGTGGTTGTGGCCCATCTGGGACCCATGCTGTGCATGTCTGTGTCTGCCAGGCCATAACCGGGGGGTCACATGTGTGGTTGCAGTATCTATCAAACTAGAGGTGCCATCCTACTGTTGGATGGGCATGGTGTAGCACTGTCCCTCATGGTGCCATGTGGGCATGTGCAGGCACTGGGCCACTCCTGTCATTGCTGGTGCATGGCTGCAGTGGTGGATTGGACATTGCCAGTCCATGCCAGGGACTGTCATGCGCATCCACAGCACACCACTATGATACACTGTACTAGTATGTCTGCCACTATTGTTTCTATTGGATGTGGCCATTGTTCCCTTCTTTCATTTGCAGTTCCATCATGCCTCACAGGTGCTGCACGGGATGCCTTAGCAGGCGATGATGCAGGCTCATCCCACAGGGCTGCAGGCACATTGGAGGATGGTGCCATCCCTGGTCCATTCAACACTACAGTGTCCCCAGCCACATCACCAGTGGTAGCGGGCCCAACAAACCCATCAGCTAGTGGTCCCATTGCTGGCGAGCATGACACCTCTTGGCTGTAGGGTTTCCTGGGTTTGGCTGATGATGACCCAGAGGATGCAGTGGACATCACTGATGCCCTGCTGGTGCTGGCATCAGGCACAAAGGGGGCATACAGTGATACCCCTGATGATCCTGATGCCACATAGATACTGGGGACATGGTCGACAGTGGTGCATGCGACTCACAGGTGCCTGCACAGGTGGCACCTGCCAGCATTGGTGGCCCTGCTGCTCATGGCACACCTGCAGAGCCCACACAGCCCCCCACAGTGGTGGGTGCTGTGCCCTCTGCACCTGATCCTGTTGTGCCAGTAGGGTCAGCCAGCACATCATGGCCTGGTGCACCTTGTAGCTAAAACCTGGTAGGTGTGGGTCATCCCACAGGCTGTTTCAGCATCTCTCATGAGAGACATTCAATAACACATTTTTATATTACAAAAATCATACAGCGATCAGAACCAGTTGTCCAAGTGTCACAAGGCTTACAGATTTTTTTATCTTCCACCAACTTTCTCTCTCCTTACCAATCCAGGTTCTATAAACATTACTCCACTGTCTCCTCCCTCCTGCAGGTCACAAATACCATCTTTTCTGAAATGGACAAAGGCCACATCACCGCAGCCATTTTCATAGATCTAGCAAAAGCTTTTGACTCTATCTCTCACCCCTGCTCCTTAACAAGCTCCACTCTGCTGTTCTGTCCTCTCCCACAGTTAACTGTTTTCACTCATACCTTACAGGCAGACAACAATCCGTCCATATGTACTCCTCCCTGTCTCCCCCTCTTTCTATCCTAGCCGAAGTCCCTCAAGGATCCATCCTTGGAGTCATCCTCTTTTTTTTCTTTATAAATGACCTTCTCTCAGTCTACACAAAGTCTTAAATACACATGTACACCAACAACACTATCCTCTATTTATCCAGTCCCACTACTGCCTCTGTCTAAACACCACTTCAAAATGACTTCAGCAATGTCCTTGACTGGTTTTACGCAAACTATCTGAGAGTAAATAAAAAAAAAAACTATCTCTATGATGATCGGCACAAGCATCAAAACTGGACAAGCTACAGTCACTCCTCACCTTCTCTGCTCCACATAGTCCCATACTTGACACAGTCTCCACCTACAAATACCTGAGGGTCTGGCTTGATCCCTACCTTGATTTCCCCTCGCACATAACTACAATCACCTTGAGACTCTGTCCCAAGTTTGGCATTCTCTACAGGAATAAGGATTGCCTCCACATCTACCTTGAACTTGTAAAGAAAATGATTATTCCAGCATTTGATTATGCAGATGTTATCTACTTCACTGTCCCGCCACATCTTTCTCCAAGCTCGATACACTCTTAAACTCCTTTTGTTGTTTTGCATCCAATTTCTCCCCCACACTCACCACTGCTCCCTATACTCCTCCCCCAAAAATCATGCCATTACCTCAGTATTGTCTGACCTACTGCCTGTCCTTTATTGCCAAATATTGGATGGGATCCCTCCCCCCCACCTCTCCTCTTCTCTCCTCTCCTCTCTTCTCCTCTCTCCCCTGCTGCCTCCTACTCCTACCTTCTTTGCTCCAGGTACTCTTGTTCCTTCTCTTTGCTCCATCCCGGTCCACCTAAAGTTTGGCAGCTTCTTCCTACCACCTCCCCTACCTCTGGAACCAGCTCCCTTCTACTAGGGCTGTGCGAATACCTTATTTTCAATATTTGGCCGAATATTCGGTATTTGGTTGCCAAATATTCATTATTTGGCCAAATATTCATATAGAAACATAGAAACATAGACTTTGATGGTAGATAAGGAACGCTTGGCCCACCTAGTCTGCCCATTTCCCTACCTACAGGATAAGCTGCAGATCCTGTTGAACCAACAGCCTATTTCTTCCAACCCCCCACAAAAATGGCCTTATGTCTGTCCCATGCATTCTTGAATTCTCCCACAGTTTTAGACCCCACAACCTCCTCAGGAAGGCTGTTTCATGCATCCACCACCCTCTCTGTGAAAAAATATTTCCTCACATTGCCCCTGAGCCGTCCCCCCTCTATCTTCAAATTGTGTCCCCTTGTTCTTGCACATCTCTTTTTCTGAAAGATGCTACCTTCTTGGACTTTGTTAATTCCACTGAGGTACTTAAAAGTTTCTATCATGTTCCCCCTCTCCCTCCTTTCCTCAACGGTATACATATTAAGCTCCTTTAGTCTCTCCACGTATGGCTTCTCTTGCAGACCCTGCACGATTTTAGTTGACCTCCTCTGGACTGCCTCCATCCTGTCTATGTCCTTGTGGAGATGGGGTCTCCAGAACTGAATGCAGTACTCCAGATGGGGTCTCACCAACTGTCTGTACAGGGGGATACCAACTTCCTGTTTTCTGCTGGTAATGCCTCTCCCTATATATCCCAGTATCCTCCCAGCCCTCCCTACTGCCTTCTCACATTGCTTGCCAACCTTGAAGTCATCTGATATGATTACCCCTAGGTTCCTTTTCATTTTTGTTGTTGTTACTACCCCCCATTGTGTAATCTTCTTCTGGGTTTTTGTTTTCCAGGTGCATTGTTTTGTGCTTCTTTGCACTGAATCCAAGCTACCATACTTCTGACCATTCCTCCAACCTTGCCAAGTCCCTTCTCATCCTTTCCACACCTCCTTGTGTATCTGCAAAAAGGCATACTTTTCCTTCCAGTCCCTCTGCAGTGTCACTTACAAAGACATTAAAAAGGACTGGACCCAGTACTGAACCCTGTGGTACCCCACTAGTAACCCCTCTTTCTTCAGAGTGGGCTCCATTTACAATTACTTTCTGTGTCCTGTTGTCCAGCCAATGTTTTACCCAGGCTATCACCTTTCGACCCACTCCCAGGCTGGTTAATTTGACTATTAATCTTTTGTGTGGGACTGTGTCAAATGCCTTGCTAAAGTCTAGGTAGGCCATGTCCACAGCCACTCCCTGGTCTACTTCTTTGGTCACCCAGTCAAAGAAATCAATTAGAAGCGTCTGACATAACCTTCCCACTGTGAACCCATGCTGCCTTGGGTCCTATGCCCCACTGGCCTCTAGGTACTCAACAATTCTTTCCTTCAGAAGTGATTCCATCACTTTCCCTACCACAGAGGTCAAACTGACAGGTCTGTAGTTTCCCGAGTCTGTCTTGCTCACACTTTTGTGAAGGGGAAGCGCATCCGCCTTCCTCCAGTCCTCAGGTACCACACCATCCTCCCATTATTTGTTAAAAAGGGATAGTCAGTGGTGTCACTAGTTCTCTCCTTCATTCTTTTAGAATTCTGGGGTGAATTCCATCAGGCCCCATTGCTTTGTCCACCTTCAGTTTTAGGAGTTCTTTCGGAACTCTTTCTTCTGTGAAAGGACTGGGATCGACTCCCCTATCCAGAGTGCTTCTGTTAATTGGATTAGGCACCTCCTCCTCCTCCTCTTTTGTGAATACTGAGCAGAAGTATGCGTTCATTATCCCTGCTTTTTCACTGTCGCTGTCTGCCCAACCACCCTCCTCTTTATTCAGCCTCACTATCCCTCCCTTTGTCTTTCTACGCTCCCTGATATACCTATAAAAGGTTTTATTTATTTATTTATTTATTGAATTCTAGGATTACAAATACCTTTGAGCCAAGGCTCTTTTACAAAGGTTCCACGTCAAGAGAGTACACACACATTAGGCTAAGCTACATTGGCCTCTACATAGGCAAAAGAAAGCAACATTAAAAAAAGAAAAAAAAGAGTATAAATAACAACATTCATTGGTTCAGGTGTTACATCGCAGAAACAAAGTGATGAATTACTTAAGTTGGAATAAGTTCAGAGATCTATAAGGAGTATGGGAGGAGGGGTTGGGGGGGTGAGCAGCAGCTAAAAAGAAGCTAGAGCAGATTCACAGCATTGTCAAGGAACAAAGGAGAGGGGTGGCAGGTCACAAGGGGAAGAAGGAAATTAGGGGAGGCAGTCACAGGAACTAGAGGCTGTGAGATGAAGATGTAGACTTGATTTAAAAATGCCCAGTGAAGAGGTGGAGGTGATATGAGTGCTGAGGGCATTCATCCAGGTGGGGGCACGGTGTGCAAAGGATGTTTGACCCAGTGATGTGCGGCATCAAGAAACTTGTAGGAGCGGTTGTTCAGACCCTCTGGTGTTACATGGATTAGAGATTGGGCACCGGAGGACTTGGACACTAGGTCGGGTAAGGCCCAAGGTAGTTTTTTTCGTCATCAAACAGGTTAGGTACTTAATACAGTTTACGAGTTGAAGCCATCCTGATTGGGCATAGAGTTCACATGTATGAGTGAGTCGGTGGGCTTCAGTGAGTAGTCGGCAGGCCTTGTTTAGGGAGGTTGTTATACGCCTGAGGGTGGTAGTAGTGGCAGAGCCATAGACTATGAGGCCATAGTCTATGACGGAGACAACAGAGCTCAGGATGGTCATCTTTAATACTGCCTGGGTGAGGTGTTGCTTGTTGTGGTAGACAATTCCAATGCATGCATTTACAACTCTGGCGACGTTATCGATGTGGGTCCCATATGACAGACAATGGTCGAGACTGATTCCAAGGTATTTAAAAGATGACACTTGTTCGAGGATATAACCAGCACTTGTTTTGATATCAAAAGGGTATCGCCTGTGATTGTTCTGAGAGCTGCAGAAAGCATTGATTTAGGATTTTTGTGGTTTAGAACCAGTTTATGTAAAGTGAACCAGTTTTCAACGGAGGAGAAAGCAAGTTGAAGGTTGTGAATTAATGGTTTTGGGTCTTTATGTAGGGTGAAAAGCACTGCATCATCGGCATACAGGATAATTTGTTCAGGGCAGGATTGTGGGAGAGAGTTTAGGAAAAGACTGAAAAGTAGAGGGCCCAGTTTTGAGCCCTGGGGATGCCAGAATGGACTGGCTTGGAGTCAGAGAGTAGACCTGAGATTTTTACTGTTTGTGAGCGCTGGTGTAGGTAACTATTGAACCATGCAGTAGAGTCCTGGGAGAGACCGGCATTCAGTAGCAGTCTGGAAAGTAGGCCATGGTGGACAGTGTCGAATGCCTTGGTCAAGTCAATGAATATGGCTCTAGTTAGATGACCTTTGTCCATTGAGTTGTGAAAGGCTCCAGTGAACTCCAGGAGGGCTGTTGAGGTGCTGTGTCCTTGCCTGAAACCATGTTGCTGTGGGCAAAGGATGTTGTATTTGTCCAAGTAGTCTGAAAGCTGGCCCGCTACTATGCGCTCAGGGGCCTCAGAGAGGGGGGGCAGTATAGAGATCGGCTGGTAGTTTCCCAGGATTGACTTGTCACCACTTTTGAAGACTGGAGTGACAATAGCAGGTTTCCATTTGGTTGGGAATTGACTGAAGTTGAGTGAGAGGTTGAAAATTCTGGTAAGCAGATGCAGCACTTCTTCTAGGGTGAGGGATAGCAGTTTAAAGTCCAGTGAGTCTCCACTGGCTCTGGACTTGGAGATAGCCATTTATATGTATTTGCAGACATCATCTGCTTTGACTTTTTTAAAGTGGAAAGGTAGAAGGCTTGAGGGGGTAGGGAGGGAAGTTGTTTCAGGGGAGTCAGTTTCTGAGAAAAAATCTGGGGGGAGAACACTACTGATGTCCGTGAAGGCTGCATTGAAGGCGATTGCTATGACCAGCGGGTCAAGGGTGGTAGTACCATCAATAGTCAGTAAGGTATGGGAGGATTTGGACTGTTTCCCTGTAATCTCCCTTATATTGTCCCAAAAGGCTCTCCCATTTCCCCAAGTGTTGGTGAGGGCTTCTTTGTAGTAGGTGCTCTTTGCCATTTGTATTTGCTTAGTGCAGTTTTTGTGAGATTGTTTGTAAGCTTGAATGTCCGGTTGGGCGCCTGTGGCCCTGGCATTTGCCCAGAGGTGGTCTCTTGCTTATAGTTGGGTCAGTAACGCAATAGTGAGCCAGGGATTGGATAGTGCCTTGACTTTGCGCTTTTTTACCGGGGTGTGTGAGTCACAGGTGGCATTGAATGAGGTAATGAAATGATCAAGGGCTGAGTCTACATCCTGTGCACTGAATATGGGAGACCAAACTTGTTGCCTAAGACAGGATTTTAGGTGGGTCAGTTTGCCATGGGGTAGGACTCTGCTGGAGACAGTTAAAGGAGGAGGCTTGCAAAACTTATTTGACCAGTTGCAGATGACAGGAGAGTGGTCACTGAGGGAGTCAGGGAGAATAGTGATGTTGTTGACGTGGGTTGGGTGACTGGTAAGGACCCAGTCGAGGAGAGTGCTGGTACCTGACTTGTAGTTCTTCCTAGTTGGGAAGTCGACCATCTGCATAAGGTTAACTGAAGAGATAGCATCCTTATTGGTTCCTATGTCTGGTGCAAGCCGGTTGATGTTGAAATCACTAAGAAGGAGGATCTCTGAGCCAGAAGGTTGGGAACTAACAAAGTCCAAGACAGCTCGGAGACCTGACCCTTGGTTTTTAGGTGGGATGTAGACAGGGACCACAGTGAGCACTTTATTTTGGGCACTAAGGAGTAATTTGACGGGCAGGAATTGCACAGAATAGTTGGAGGTTTTATTCCTCATCTTAACCGAGTTGGCTATCTTTTCTTCAGTTTGGGCCTTTGCTATTCTGACTACCCTCCCTGCTTCTTTCTGCCTTAACTGGTACAATTCTCTGTCCTGCTCCTTCTGTGTTTCCTTATACTTCCTAAATGCTACCTTTTTCTCCCTAACCTTCACCACCACCTCTTTTGAGAACCATAGGGCTTTTTCTTTCATTTTGATTCATTTATTTGCGTCACACAAAGGCTTGTTGCCTCTGTGATGGCAGTTTTGATGTTTCCCATTGTTGCTCCACCCCTCCTTCTAAACTGTTTGCTAATGCTTTTCTAAGGCACTCTCCCATCTTGCCAAAGTCAGCCATCCTGAAGTCCAGAACCCTCACTTTTGTATGGCTTGACTCTGTAGCTGAGTTTATCGTGAACCACACTGTTTGGTGGTCACTTGTTCCCAGATGGCTACCCACTTCTAGATCTGAGATCCTCTCACTGTCCCCATTTCAGAGTATGAAGTCTAAGATTGCCCTCTCTTGAGTGGGTTCCAAAACTAGCTGTCTGAGGCATGCCACCTGATGGGCATCGAGAATGGCCCTGCTTTTGGATGTGGCTACAGCAAAGGTGCTCCAGTTAACATCTGGCATATTAAGGTCCCCCATCAACAGTATCTCCCCTTTCTCTGCCATGCTAAGGATGCCTTCTATCATACCCTTGTCCATTCTCTCCTCCTGACATAGGGGTCTGTATACAACCCCTGTGTGGAATGTGGTGCCATTTCCAGTCTCTAAGGTGACCCACAGTGCCTCTTCTCCTCCCTGTTTACTCTTTTGTTCAGTTGCTTTTATCCCTTCCCTTACATAGAGAGCTACTCCACCCCCTCTTCTCCTGTCCCTGTCTCTTCTGTAGGTGGTGTACTCTGGTATGTTAACCTCCCAGTCATGGTTCTCTGTGTACCATGTTTCTGTGACTGCTACGATATCCAGGCATCCCTCTTCCATCAAGGCCACCAGTTCAGGGAGCTTGTTGCCCAGACTATGGGTATTGGTACTCATTACCCTCCATTTCTTGATGGTCTTACCCCTTTTTGCCCCATCTCTGTCCTTATTGCATTTGTCATTTTCTTCATTTACCCTTTCCCTTCTCCCTATCGACATCTCTATGTTGGTGTTTACCTCACTTAGTACCCTGATTTTTTGGGGGGGCTCGGATTTCCCTGCTCCTCTCCAGTGCCTCCCCCTTGGCTAATTTAAATGCTTGCCAATGAAGCATTTAAACCTATCACCTTGGATCCTGGTTCCCTTCCCGGACAGATCCAGACCATCATGCCAGTATAGGCCTGCATCCCTCCAGGTGGATCCCCAGTCCCCAATGAAGCCAAATCCCTGAGATCTGCACCAGTTTTTTGACCACTGATTGAATCCCATGATTTGGAGCACCCTAATCTCACCCGTGCCATAGACAGGCAGTACCTCTGAGAAGGTTACCGTGCATACTACTTGTCTAAGGCCCTTCCCCAACTCCACAAATGATTCCTGCACTGCTCTGATCCCTTTCTTAGCCAGGTAATTTGTCTCTAGGTGGACAATGACATCCAGCTCCTTCCCCTGTGCAGCTGCTCCAGCGATCCTGAGGATTCGCTCCCTGTCCCTCCAAGCCATGGCACCAGGCAGGTACCTTACCTCCCTCTCCTCTTCCTCCCACAGTTCTACCTTCCTAACAATGGCATTCCCCACCAGGAGTTGTTTCCTTCCCCTGTGGGGTCCCATGCCACCCTCCTGTGGGTCTCCTTTTTGGAGACTCCTAGCATCCTTCTTGATCTCCACTGTGGGTGCCTCCACAGAGGAACCACACTTTGCCAGAATGGCATATGAATTGTGGAGAGGTACAACTGGAGGGATGTGCCTCTTCCACCACCCTCACCCTCCCTGATCCCACTGTGGTCCAACCGCTCCTCTTTCTTGGCAACCTCCGAGCCAACTGCAGTGGCCCTGGTGGTCCCTGGGTGGGAGAAGAGGTTCCACAAATCCTGGACAACTCAGCCTGGAGATGAGCAACCTCCTCCCCCAGCCCAGAGAGGTGCCTACAGATGGGACAACACCATGTCCTCCAGAATGTCTCCAGGAAGACTGCTGCTCCACAGCCACTGCACTGCACCACTCCCATCATGTCTTATTTCTGGCCCTAACTGTTGTTTGGGATACTTACTCTTTCCTCGGTTTGCTTATTTTTTTTTTCTCCCTACTTACTTACTGCATCTGTGCCCTTTAAGCTCCTGATCTTCCTGTTCTGAGACAAGAAGTTCCTATATTTCTCAGTAGTCTTCTTACTTGCTCAGAGTCAGACCTCCAGCAGCTGGGGGGAGAGCTACTCTTATCCTTCTAGAATGGTGAGTCTTTTGTGGCTCTATGACCACTCACTTCCTGCTCCCAAACAGGAAGTTCCTGTTGTCAGTCAAATCCTGTGTCTATAAAACTAAAACTGGTTGGGGTGGAGGGAAGGAGGGCAATATAGTCCCAGTAGAGAAGTTTAGTGATACCAGTAGCTCCTTCCTCCTGGTGTTCTGCCTGTTCTCTGGCAGAAGCTATCTAGGGCAGTGTTTAAATCTGGCTTTAACCTGGCTTCCTTCTAGTTAAGCCACTCCTACTTTGCAAATCCTTCTACACTTAGTTAATGCCACAGATAACAATTCCCTTCAGCCACCTGAGACAAGCACATAGATAACTACACAGATAACAGTTCACTTCAACTAACTCTGACAAACACACTAACTTTTTTAACCCTAAATTGAAGGTCCCAGTAGTAGAGTTCTAGTTCTTAGTCACAGTAGAGAAGTTTAGTTATACCAGTAGCTCCTTCGTTCTGGCTAAGCCACTCCTCCTGCTTAGCAAATCTTTCTACACTTAGTTAGTGGCACAGAAAACAATTCCCTTCAGCCAACTGTGACAAGCACCTAGATAACTACATAGATAATAGTTTACTTCAACTAAATCTGACAAACACACTAACCTTTTTTTTTTTTACTATAAATTGAAGGTCCCAGTAGTATAATTCTAGTTCTTAGTCCCAGTAGAGAAGTTTATTTATACCAGTAACTCCTTCCTGATGTTCTGCCTGTTCTCTGGCAGATGCTATTCAGCACAACCCTAAATAAAACAAACAAATGTCAGCACCAGTCCTCCAAAAAACAGTACTATCATCCTCTCACCCTCTAGCAGCCATCAAATCCCACCCTCCTGCTACCCATCACCTGCAATTTGACAATTATTTATCAGAAAAACCTTTTAATGGGGACCGGCACAATCCACCCACCTGCACAGCTGGCCCCCATTTTATAAACTGGTCAGACAGTGTGAAGAATTAAAAGAATAATCCTCCCTCTCCCCATTGTCTGCAGCTCAATGTCAGCACCCTCCATGACAGTGCTCCATTCCTCCCCCCCGATGCAAGCACCCAATTGTCCTCATTTAAGAAAGCGATCATCACCGCCAGTTACAACCTCCTTCCTCCATCGTGTGTCTTATGAATGGAGGTGCGATTGGTGCTTGTTGCTATAGTAAAATTAGCAGATCATGTGATCTGGTAGTTTTACTATAGCAACAAGCACCATGCACACTTTCATTCATAAGAAGACACACTGCAGTGGAGGAGAAAGGGTTGTACTGAACTGGTGGTTGTAATCGCTTTCTTAAATGAGGACAATTGGGTGTTTGCATTGAAGGGGATGGAGCACTGTCACAGAGGGTGCTGACATTGAGCTGCAGACAGTGGGGGGGAGGGAGGATTATTCTTTTAATTCTTTACACTGTCTGACCAGTTTATAAAAGGTGGATTTAGTGATTGGGGGTGGGTGGGTGTGCCTCGAGGTGGCAGTGAGAGGGTGCTGCCTCCTCGAGGGGGTGTCCTGGCCTGCGGGCTGGTGGGGGATGCAGATGCAGCCTAAATTGTCTCTCCATCTTGTGATCTCTTGGCTTCTGGCTGTGGGGAGGGGGTGACCAGGTCCATCAGACCCACCAAGGAACCAAAAGTCAGGTTGAGAGAGCTTTATGGACCTTTATGGACCCCAGTAGTGATTGGAGCAGAGGAATTTACAGTGGCAGGGTGGCTCTGGGCTCTGCTGGTGGGTGATCCTTGCGGGTCGCTCAGGGGGGAGGAGATATTGGGCCATTCTGGTGCTTCTAAAATGCTCAAGGGGTTGGCTCACTAAAGTGGTGGGGGGTGGACTGGTCCTTCCCTGGATGTCCGGGACCATAGAGTATTGTTATGACCTGAGTTTGCCCTAAAACAGGACAATGTTCCACCTTTCATGGAATGGAGACACATGGGATTTAAAATCCTTCCGAAAGATAGTGACTGCATCTTCCCCGCTGGTGCCTGGGGGACAGTGCTCGCTCTGGGGGGGGGGCCCTGCCTGCCGGTTACTTGATAGGCTGACTCACTTAACCCCAATCTGCCACATGTAGCAACCTAAATCAGTGATTGGTCGGAGGCAAGCGACCTAGCCAAATTCGAATATTAGATTAGAACCCAGTTCTGGATTGATAAATAGTGGCTGATTGGTGCTCACTGTCTTGTGCCCCCAGAGCTAAGGCCTAGCTAGGCTACTGGGATAGGCATGGAGCTGTACTTCACATGCAGAAGCTCCTGGAGGGGGTCTCACAATGAGGAGACATAGCATACCCCTCCTTCCTTACCCTCTCCTTGTTAGGAAGTGGGTAAGAAAAGAGACCCATTAGTATGGGTCTTCAACCTTGGTGGTCGACCATGTTTAACTTGTTTCAGGCCTTGTTGGCCACTGTTGTTTTATTTCTCTTTTCTACAGTTAATATTAATAATTTTTTCCAGGATGGCAATATGGCAAGAGGGATGTCTAGAGATGTCGGATTAGAGGGACAGGTCGGAGAGCTGGGCGGAGGAATCCTCTGGGAGGGCAGTGGGATTGCAGTCAACTTGTTAAACCATGGCTAGTATGGGCACGACTGCATGCTTGTACAATGTAAATGGTCTCACAAATCCGATCAAAAGGAACAAAATTCTTAGCCATGTGAAGAAAGCCTCAGCTGACTTCCTGCTCTTACGGGAGACACATTTGTCGTTGAGGGAGCATAATAAATTTTGAAATTTGGTTTTAGGGAAATGGCTGCTGCATCTTATAAAAATGGCAGGTGAAAGGGAGTAGTGGTTTTGGTCCCTTCAGGACTCAGTTTGAAAAGCTGGATTTGAGGATAGATAAAGTGGGACGCTTCGCAATGATGAAAGGAAGATTTCAGGGCAATGTCCTAACATTAGCATCAGTTTACTTCCCCCCAGGTTCCTCATTTCAGAAGTATCGTTCTTTCTTTACTATGTTTCAGGAATAGGGGGAAGGGATGCTGATCTGTGGGGGTGATATGAACCTGACCTTATGTCCCAATTTGGATTGATCCTCTCTGATGTTGGGAACGTCACAACAGGTGGCAAAGAAGGTGCATAAATTGACAGGGGAGCTGGGCCTGGTCGATGTCTGGAGGCATCAGCATGGGCGGCAGAGAGACTATACCTTATTCTGTGCGATGCATGACATGTACTCAGACTGGACTACTACTTTTTGCCAAGGGACAATATGCACAGGGTATATGACTCCTGGGTAGGGGATTTCCTCTTATCAGACCATGCACCCTTATACATAAAAATAGACTTAGAGGAGACGCATTAAAACACCTTCTGGTGCCCTAATGTGTCACCATTGAAGAATAAGGAGGTGAAAGAAGCAATTACGAAGGCATACAAAATTAATCTAGAGGAGAACGCAGGACAGGGAGCCTCGTAGTCAGTTCTATGGGATGCTGCCAAGGTAGTGTTAAGAGGTAATTTTATACAACTAGCCTCTAGAAAAAGGATGGAATGGGAGGCCCGAAGGGCAGAATTAGTTCGATGCATCCAAGATCTGGAGGACCTACAAAGACAAAAGGTAGATGAGGAGCGAAGAAGACGACTCCTAGAGTACAAGAGGGAATTGATGGGAATATTAGATTATCAGGTAGAGCAAAAGCTCCTTTTTTTGCATCAGCAGTATTATGAGGGAGGTCCTTGTTCTTTGTGGCTCCTGACCAGCTGGATGTGGGCACAGAGGACAAGGGCTACGATAACGAACATCTGGCACTCTCACATAGGAAAGGTTGTACAGGGGGTATATGAGGTTGCAGATGTCTTTAAGGCCTATTATGCAAAATTATATGAAGAAGCGGTTAATGCAGGGAGGGAGAAAATCCAGGAATTCCTGGGAAAGCTCAAACTGCCAGGTATGTCTAAGGAGCAAGGAGAGTTATTAATGGCCCTGGTGGAGGTGGAAGAAATAAAGAGGGAAATCGGGAGACTGAAGGTAGGCAAATGCCCAGATTCTGATGGTGTGCCGGCATAATTTTGTAAGTGTCTGGGAGAGCAGGTGCAACCCATGCTTGCATAGGTCTATGTGGAGGTTATGAAGGAAGAGGGACCAGTCCCTCCCTCCCTCTTGGTCAAGGGATGTGATATCAGTGATACCCAAGCTGGGAAAGGACCCTGTCAGATGTGCGTCCTACTGCCCAATTTCATTACTAAATGTGGACTATAGAATTCTGGCATCGATCCTGGCCAGGTATTTACAACAATTCTTGCCAGCCCTAGTCCATATAGATGAAACTGGGTTCATACCAGGAAGACAGACCCAAGATAATTTATGTAGAACAACTCATATAATTGATTTTATTAACACACAGAAACACCCATCCCGATAATGAGTCTGGATGCTGAAAAGGCCTTTGATAGGGTCTTGTGGCCTTTTTTGAGGGGGTGCCCTTTCCTGTTTTGGATTCCCGCAGCAGTTTATCATGGTTCTGTTTAGGATATATGAGTCCCCTCAAGCTTTCATGAGGGCCAATGGCCACATCTCCGAGCCTCTGGGCCTGGGCCGTGGTACCAGGCAGGGGTGCCCTCTCTCCCTGCTGCTTGCTCTTTACATAGAGCCCTTATCCCAGAGCATTAGGCAAAACTGAGAGGTAAGGGGGATCGAGATCGGTGGTACAACCCACAAACTAGCATTGTATGCTGATGATGTGCTTTTATATTTGTCTGATCCAGGGACCTCACTTCCCTCGATACTCCATTAGACCAAAGAATTCTCAGCACTGGCTGGATACAAGCTAAATAAGAATAAAACAGAGGTATTAGGCCTTCATTATAGCCTGGATAGGGAGATAAAGCTGAAATACCAAATGAAGTGGGACTTAAAAGTGATTAAATAGCTGGGAGTCAAGATGGGGGTCGACCCCACCCAATTGTGGGAGTTGAACTACCCACCTATAATAAAACAATTAAAGACTGATTTCCAGAGATGGTCATTACTCCCGTTATCTCTGGGTGCTAGAGTACAGGCAATTAAGATGAATGCCCTGCCACGTCTCTTGTACCTTTTCAATGTGTACCATGTAAGGTGAGTCGGAGGGATCTAGAGGCCTGGCAGGGAATGTTCTTCTCTTTTCTGTGGGGAGGTAAGAAACCTAGAATACAGAAGATGTTGCTATATCTCCTGAAGAAAGAGGGAGGGATAGCATTCCCTAATTTACAGGGCTATTGGGTCGCGGCACAGATGAGGGTAGCCCTCCTCTGGGGGAATACAGGATATGATGCCCACTGGAAGAGAATAGATTTGTGGAAACAAAATGACCCTCCCATTAGGCAGAACTATTTAGGGAATGGGGGCCCACAGAAATAGAGAGATTCTTGGGTACAAAGGCAGTCATAGAGGGTTGGAAGTGGGGAATAAGTAAGGGCCCCACCCACAGACAACTCTGAAGATACAGGTGGTGGGCTTATGACCCGCAGTTCAAGCCGGCTAAACTTGATACCTGGTTTCAGAAGCAGACCAAGAACTGCCTTCACTCACCATACCAAATATTAGCTGGCCACACAGTTCTTTCCTTTAAAACAACACAGCAGAGGTATGGTCTAGCTGCAACATATAGATTTAGGTATTATCAGCTGTGCGATTTCTTAAATAAACAGATAAACAAATTAAACACAGAGGCTGTAGACCTTGTAGAGGTCACTCTGTTCCAAAGAATCTGGAGCTCTAATGGAGCTGAGCTTGCCATTTCTTCATTGTATGCCAACTTTATAGATGACTTGGGGCTTTCCTTGAACTACATGAAGATTAAATGGGAACAGGACCTCGTCAATTTTATCACAGATAAGCAATGGCCCTTAATATGGAGAAGCACTTGGTCCACATCTGGGTCTCTGACCTGGAGGGACTTTTGTTGGAAACTTGGGGCCCAGTACTTTCTGGTACCAGCCCAGGCTGCCCACTTCACTGAGGGAGCTTTGTCCACCTGCTGTTGGGACTATGGTGAGGACCATGCAATGCAGGCCCACATATTTTGGTCATGTCCTTCTCTCCCCCCATTCTGGGAAGAGGTGGCTCACCACTTATCTCAGATCTTTGTGATACAGACATCGGCAGGCCCAGAGCACTTGGTGCTGGGTATTTTTCCAAGAGAGTTAAAGGGCAAGGATGAGAGGTACCTGTGGGTAATTTTAGTAGCTGCAGTGTTAAAAACTATCACTAGACCATGGCTCCAGAAATCACCGCCTGTAGTAAAAGAGTGGGTGGAGGCGATTTAATCCATACATCATATGGAAAAGCTAACATTCAACCTTAGGCAGCAATCCCAGCTTTACCAAAACAAATTGACCCGATGGTTACTATATTAGGGAATACAGCAATTGGATTAATAGGCTCTAGATATGGAGTAAGGAGAATTCAGTAGTGGGACTGGGCCCCATAGAGGATTCTAAAAGTCGGTTTAGAATAACAGTAAAGAATCACAGGTTTCCCTGAGCGGTCAAACCTTATCATTGACTTGTAACCACTTAGAGATAGTAACATGTGTGTAGACATCTCTCCCCAACTGTATATCCTGGAATGAATTTATGTTGATGTTAAAGTTGAATGATACTTTGTTAATTCCACTAGTTTGGACTACTAAAAATGGTTAACTATAACCTTGGACATTAAGTTCCAGGGACAATTACAACCCTGGACACTAAGCTTTACTGTAGTCCTTGATAAGATACTGTATGATTTAATGTCTATTCTTTGTCTGGTATAAAGGTGTATGTAACCTATTAATGATTTCAATAAACCAAGTATAAAAAAAAAACAAAGCCTGCCGACTTGTTCTAGGAGCTAATCAGTATTCCCACTCTTGCAATCTCTACTCCGCAACTGGCTGGCTCCCATTATCTCTAAGGTCCCAGTACCAGGCATGTATCATAGGAAAAAAAGCCCTCCAAGGACTGGTCCCAGAATCAGCTTTGAAGCTTTTCTAGTGTAACCTGAACACTAAAACAACCCGAAGCCCTGTTTGAGGAGTACTGCGTGCACCTTACAAATGAAACTCCTTTGTCCAGAGGTCCCTCTCCTATCGAGGTCCTCTCTGGATGAATGACCTACCCCACTCCCTTTTTCACCTTAAGAAACTCGGCCAATTCAAAAAAGAACATCGCCTCCTGGTAGAATCCCAGGAGTGCAACTGTTGTGCACAATGACAGGAGTTCCATCCCCTGCTCTAGATTTCCAACCCTTATCCCCAACTTTCTTACCCCTCTCACCCCGTGAGTCCTCACCCTTCCCCTCTACTTGGTTTACACTTTCTCTAGGCTGCCCCCATGCATACAGCACTTATCAGCTTGTTCTTCCTCATCACCATATCCCCTTCACCTATCCCCTAATAACGTTATACAATATGCCTCCTCTGTACCCATGCCAATACTCTCCTTACCACCTCCTTCCTCCCCTTTTCCTTGACAAAGCCGATTTTGGCTGTGAACTATAAGCAGCCTGCACTTAGTAACTAGAACTATAGACTAGAGATATTTCTGTTATAAAAGTATTTATATTTGAGGTTATACTCCACATTTATCTTGCTTGTAAAACAGCCTTGTTTTAGGTAGAGAAGGTTCAGAGGAGGGCAACAAAGATGGTGCATGGATTGCATCACAAGTCCTATGAAGATAGGTTGAAGGAACTGAACATGTACTCCCTGGAGGAGAGGAGGGAGAGAGGGGATATGATAGAGACATACAAGTATCTTACAGGGAGGAACAGGGTGCAGGAAAACACTATTTTTAAGCGAAAAAGATGTTCCAGGACAAGAGGGCATGGGATGAAGTTGGAGGGAGGACGATTCAGAGGAAACATGAGAAAGAATTTCTTCACAGAACGGTGGTGGACAAGTGGAACACCCTGTCAGAGGAAGTGGTGGGGGCTGAAACAATCATGGGATTTAAGAATGCATGGGATAGACATAAAGGAATTCTGGAGGTCAAGGGTAAGGGGCAACAGACTTCTAGGAAAACAAACTGAACTTACAAGCTCAAATGGGCAGACTGGGTGGGCCATAGGCCCTTATTTGCTGACACTGTCTATGTATCTATGTATGTATCTATGTCTATTGTATGTTTTTCTCATATGATGTAAATTGTACTGTTTTGTCTGTTCTTCTACTGACTTGGAGCCTTTGTAAAACAGCCAGTTTGGCTCAAAGGTTGTAATTCCGAAACTGAAATAAATAAAAAAAAAAATTAAAAAAAACATCTCAATCATTTCAGTAGATTTTATGGGGTGCCACGGTAGCAATTAAAATTGTAGCATGGCAAGAAATCTTTTAGGCAACAGCAATTAAAATTAACAGGGGTGTTAACTGTGAAGTTGCTCATATTACATGGGCTGTGACTCATCGCAAATAGACTTTCGGGAGGCTGTTGATTTTCAATGCATGGAGTGTGCTGCTTCTCAACATTGGGTTGCACTGTATCGCTGTTATGCTGACTTGCACTTTCATTCCTCAAAGCTGATTTCTCCCTTGCTTTCTGCTGGTAAATTGAAGCAGGATGATTTTGCATTTCTTTTGGGGAACTGGTGATGTTTGACTGGATTGACTTTTGGTTTGACTTGCACTGCTGACTTGAAGACGTAGGGCTATGTGTGTCTACTGTGCAAGCACTGGTGGTTTCCTACTTTTTATTCATGTCATCTGCTTTTGATAGGATTTCAGACCACTTTTTAAGGTCACTGTGACTTGGGGATAAGTAGTTTCTGAGGCTGGTTTTGTATCTATGCCTTGTCACAGACATTATCTCTCTAGATGCAAGACCAGTGCCAGACAGTATTTGTACTGCTGTACTTGTAATGTAATGGTTTGTGTACCTTACACTGAGCTTGGCGTCGGAAGATATCTGAGACATCATGTCTGCAAGGTAATTTTTGCCCATCGGTTGCCTGCTGTACCAACACTCATTCTTTTCTAACTGTTTGGCTGACAATTTCAAGGGGTGCAAATAAGAAGCGGGTGGGTTTGGTGGACAACAAGTAACATATTCTTTGAAAAGAGGTACTGGGCAGTTTCGGCTGTCAGGTTAGAAATATAACACACCTCTTAGTGCTTGACTATTTCTCTGTTACAGAGCTGTGGTTTTTCATCTCTTCATTGAAAGCAAGGGCAATATATTCAACACCACAGTCATCTGTCTGTATTGTGAAAGACTGATGTGTCAATTTCTGCAACCCCTCTCTGCCACAACAGGCAAGCCCCAGTTGCATTTCAAACCAGAGTCTGCATACTAGACCATACGTAGACTCTGGATTCAGTTTTGCACAGGTTCTAATTTTTTCAAGATCAGATGGAGAGATCTGAGGGTGATGTCTGGCAACATTTTGGCCACCTTCTGTACTCTTTTGGTACAACAACAAAAACATTGTTAGCAGATTTTAATTCTGCATCTGCGGCAATATTCACTTTTCGGTTGACTTCCATACTATTTATATATATCTATCTAAGCTAGCTCTTAAACCTACAAATGAACTTATGCTGTACTGTTTCCTTTATTCTGTTCTAACTGAACCATAAAAATTCCTAAGGATGGATGCTAGCTTAGGAACTAGTATTGTGCTTATGTCAACTATCAGAGAGTTTGCTGTCAGCCAATCAGAAAATACATTGCAGGCCCAGGAAGTGTTTTTATGAGTGTTTGGCTTGCATTTTCTCTTTTCCAGGTCATCTAGCCATTCACTCAACAGAGTTACATATCTGCTACTATTGTTATCACTGACCGGAATATTATTTGGTTCAAGGTGTTTAGTTTTTCTTTTACTTTTCAGTGATCCCTCAGTAGGTTTACATGGGACAGTTTTGGCTCCTGACACAAGGTGGTAACAGCAGCAGTTGACAGGCTATCAACACAGCACACCTTTGCGACCTCAAAGGCAACACTTTTATTCCCGTACTGCTTATCTGTCCATGCAGAGATCCCCATTACACTACATGACATGAATGTAACATCGTAAGTACACATTTTTTTATGAAAAAAGTACAATGCCAGAAATCAGATATGGTGCAACTCCCAGAATAATGTGAGGGTGGGTGGGAGAGAAAGAACATGTCTCTTTGGCAAAATTAGTGTGGAACAAAATGGTACTGCATTGTCAAGTGAGCATTGCTAGGAAATTAATGCTCGCTTGGCCAATGACCATGTGTTGTGCTTTCAACAATGAGATACTGCTATTTGCCTAAAAGATTTCTTGCCATGGTACAATATTTCTTATGGTACGTAGAACATACTGTGTAAATGAGGCTACAGCAAAGATAATCTTCACATTCGTGGAAAAGAGTAAAATAATCAATCAGATATCAAACAACTACATCAGAAAGATTTTGAAGGGCTTATAAACTTCTTATGCTAAGAACTTGCTTGATGGGTTTTTGCTTACGTGAGTCAAATCTTGAGCACTTTAATAAGATGTGACTAACAGTTGTACCAATTTTTGTAAGACATGTACATGACCTTTGTGAAAATGATGGCCTATTCGAAAAACCAAGTTGCATCTTCTCAAACAAATTGAGTCTACGTTTGGAATTTAGCCTTTTCTATGCTGAATGGTTTTTGCAAATTTGTAAATATGGCTCCATGCCCCCACTTTTTTAATAAACTTATACATATTGAATGAGGGAAGAGATTAAAGTTTTGTAAAATCTTCTTGGACCACTACACCCTGTACCACAGAATCTCTAAACTCCTTAGGAGAATCTAGAGCTCTTTGACATTTCATAGCCATTAAAACATTTTTTTACACATGCATTAAAATAGGAGAACCAGGGATTTTCTACACCCCCACATAAGTAGTCAAGAAGACATTGTTTAGGTAGTTGTCATTATTCCATTTCTATAATTTTGGTCCAATAATTAATCTTTCGTTTTTCTATGTGACACTTAATGCTTCACCTTCCACTTTCCAACTGAAGAACTGCCCCAGGTGTGTCTCTTGGGAGACCTAAAGTTCCTCTTAAAAAATGTTGAACTGCCTCCGACTTGCTAATATTATTGTGGTAACCCCAGGCTTCTGAGCCATATAAAAGTTGGCCATGTATTTTAGCCTCTGAGCAGCCCCTCATAGCTCTGAATGAGTTTCCTGCATAACTAAACGTGAATCCAGTGATACCTTTTGCCATTGCACTGGTTGTATGCTTGGAATCTTTAAACCGCTCATGACAACATTAGAAAAACTTGAAAAACTGCAAGATTTAGACACAATTCAGTTTATATTTCATATATTTTTCTTCAATTATTTCTTTTCTTTCCTTTCTTTATTATGGAGGACAGTTGTATGAAAGGTGATTACTGTCTCTTAGACTTTATCTGCTCTTTCTGCTTGCCTACACCTGACATCATAATCCTGTGTTTATGACATCATAATAATCTCCACAGTAACAGATTGTGATGTCATAAGCACAACTGTGATGTAAGGTGTAGGCAAGCAGCCAGAACAGATAAAGCAGCGATCCTGTTTATATGTAAATTCCCTTAGTGACAAATAAGTAAGGGTGAGAATTACAGAAATTGATATTAAATATAAGATGAACTGTGTCTTAATATTACATTTTTTCAAGGTTGTCACAATGGTGTCAGAGGCTCTTTAAGGAGCTACAGATGCCTCAAAGAAAACTTTAAAAAGCATAATAATTAGGTACAATTCTGCCTGCATTTCATTTATAGTTTATGTATTCCTCCTCCCCATTATTTATTACTAAGGAAATTTGCATTAATATATGATCTTTATTGCTTACAGTTTGTTTAGAGTCCATCTACCTCTATAGCTTACTCCCTACTTCAAGTCATAATCCTATGTTGTGACATCACAATCTGTTGCCATGGGAGTAACTGTGATATCACAAGCAATGCTCTGTGACTTCAGACAGGGAGAAAGCAGCAGGAACAGACAAACTCTTCAGGAGCAAAGATCCTGTTTTTATACAGATGACCTCAGCAATAAATAATGGGGAGGTGGAATGCAGCACTAATGGGAAATACAAGCTGGACTGTGTCTAAATATTAGCTTTTGTTAATATTCTCTTGAATATGTCACCAGCTCTTTAATATGACTTTTTCTGTCTAATATATCTAAATATTTGTAACTTTCTGTATCATCAATAAAATTTGCCCTTATTTTCCATTTTTGAAGTGTTCCTATTTTGGTACTAAAAACATTATTTTTGTTTAACAATAATTTAGGTCCAACCCTAAATAATATAGCTGGTCATGTACTTTAGTTAAACTTCTTTGCAGCCCTAGAGGTGTGTTAGAGAGAAAGACTGGATTGTCAGCATATAATAACTCTGGGCCCTATGCACAATGCCAATGCACTATGTAAACCGGGTGCATTGGCATCACTATGACTGAATGCCATAAAGCGGGGTCCCATGGCCCCACGTGACAATCATGGTGGGGATGTGCTGCTGTTACACACCCAATCCCCTGACTTCACAGACAACAATGCGCTGAGGGTGGTTGGGGGAGTGGCTGCAGTAAACACCATTCTCAACAGTGTGTGGTGCCAGGTGCAGGGGGCACAGGTTATGGCAGCCGGGACCATACCGTAACCAGGTGCATGCTCCAGCAGACATCCCCCACCGGTTGCGGTGGGATTGGGACTCAACCCCCCCCCAGTGCCACCCCTGCCTACAGGGATGAAGAGTGGGGGCAGGGGCAGCCATCCAGGAGTGTGCCCGGACATGGTGCCATGAGCACCGTGTCATGGATATGCATGGCACATGCACTAATACCCCAGGGGCAAGAGGGATCCACTCTGTGCCCAGGTCTCCCCGGGACCACGACTCCACCCCTGGCCACCCTGTGGAGTCATGTACACTGGGGGCAGGGCTGCAGACAGGTGACAGCCGGTAGTGCATACCAGCTGGTGCACACCTCTCTGCGGGTGCGGACTCATGCGGGCGCGGTAAAACGCTTTTCGTGTGTACTTCCACCCCATTTATGCATAGGGCCCATAGAAAGTAAATGTCCAAACATAGAAGGGGCAAAGGTACCTATCATATAATTCCTTTACCACAGTGTCAGTGTACAGACTGAAGAGGCAAGGTGCTAGCAAGCAACCCTGTCTGATACCACTGGCGATATCGAAAGTCAAAGGTTGACTTTATATCAAGGAAAGCTACATATAAGTCTTTTTCCTTGCTGAATACATATTTACGGACCAAAAACTGTTGGGTAAAAATTTGGTTTGTTGTACCATAGCCCCTGTGAAAACCATCTTGATTCATAGAGAGCAAACATTTTCTACTATCCAGGATTCTAATCTCTCCAAAATTAATCTTGTGTACTTTTCTAAAGGGACACATAACAAAGATATAGGTCTATAACAAGCTAGATTCTTTCCTTCACCTTTCTTAAACAAAGGGAACAATTATCCCTGTTTCCATTTCTCAGGGACTTTTAAGTTATTATTAATAGCTTCATAAAGCTTAGCTAAGATTTCAGCCCACCGTTCCACATTACACTGCAAGACTTCAGTGGGTAATGCATCTAGCCCTTGTAACTTCTTCTTATTTTTTAATTTATTGTACTTTTCCCCTCACTGCCATCAACCCGGTACCTCTGCCTGGTTACGGACCTCAACCTCTACCTCCATATAGGACTGCGGACCTTCGAATACCCTCTGACTTGCCCCCCAGGGTGGGGTTGTGATATTGACCCCCTTAACGGTGCCACAACACTGGGATTAGGTCCAAGGGCCAGTCCTGGAGGCTAATCAAGGTCGAGGCAGGTGTCATTGAGGGTGGACGGCTGGAGTATTTTTGGAGTGTGTTCTTCTTGGAGGGCGGGGACGTGCAATGATGTCCTACATCTGCCCCACCCCCAGAGTCATTCTAATGCCGGTTGCTGTGGTACCCCTGGCCTCCACCAGGGTCTGTCAAGCACTGGACATTCTCCCCACCTTCTCCCCAGAGAAGGAGAACAGTCCTGGGGATGCTCCATACTTCTCCCCCGGCTGGCCCGCCGATGACCTGGATCCATTCCGGAACCCAGGTCGCCAGTGTCGCAAGCAGAAATCCAACAGCTGTGCTGATGTGCTGTTATTTTGTTTTTTTTTTTAGCTAGAATCACTTCTTTTACTTCTTGGGGGATACATCTTCCCCAAGCATAGATTGTACTTCAATTTTGTACTCTTATTTCATGGTCTTTGTTCTTAAATTTTTGTCCTTATAACCCCCTAAAGTGACTCAACCATTCGAAAGCTGGAATCTCTGTATCTATATTATCTAGGTATGCCTAAACCATTAGCAACCATATTCCAAAAATATTCATGTCTGTTTTATGGATAGCTTCTTGGAACTGACTCCACAGCTCAGATTTACAGATCTTTTTCTTATAATGTATCATTTGTTTGCATTCTTTCTTCACATGAATATATGTTTCCTATCTTCAGTTGCCCCCCCCCTTTTTAAATCTTCTCTCTAGTTTATAGATATTTTTTTCAAACAAACACACTCCTTAGCAAACCAGGCAGCACACATACTGGACTCCCTTATTGCGCTGGTATCTACATTCCCTCTACAAAGAGCTTCAGTGACACATTCAGATAAATGTCCAAATGTCCATACTGTCTACATCAGACTTTTTTGACAGAAATGTATCTTTTACCAGGTTTATTTTATCACTTTGAAGGAGCTTAGTTAATTGATTATTCACATGTTCAAATCATTTAACTTTTTTAGCATTGTAGGCAATCATAGTATCTTCCATAATGAGTACTGTACAAGGAAAGTTCTCATATGTCTCTGCAACACTTTTGGTTGGTGAGTTTAGTTTTATGGTCAGTGGGAGGTGATCACTCTCCCACCATTGTAGAACCCTGCACTCCTTAACCATCTTGAGTGAGTAAATGTCTATTAAACAAATAGTGATTACATCCCCCCGTGTTGGGATGGCAATGTCACCACACTTATCTCCTCTTATTTGACTATTTAAGAATTCTGTGGTTTAAATGCATTGCAATTTCCAATAGAATAACCCCTCTCTCATCATGTTTACTATCCTTTGAACTCCTTATGGGAATGTCCAGAGCATCATCCAAAGTCCAAATCTGGGATTCCAAGTCTTGTTTATTTCCTAGTCTTGCATTCAAATCTCCATCTGAGATAAGTGTGGTGCCAATAAAAGTTTTTTTTAATTTGACTTTCACATTCTCATTTCCATAGTTTTTTTTCACCTTTTATATTTGGAAAAATGTATGAATTAATACGAGTACTAACTGGGATTCCATCTTTAGAAAGAAAAATACATAAGCAGCATGGGTACCCCAATGCCAACAATTTAGATTTTAAGTTCAGACCACAGGAGATAAATGTTGAGATCCACCCAGATGCCCTTCCAAATCTGTTTCCTTGCATAATAAGGCCCTGTCCACACTGGGAATCTTAAAACGTTACAGACGCCCTGTAACGTTTTAAAATCGGGGAACACAGCTCACATCCACACTGGTAATGTTACTGAACTGAGTTTCAAAACCGAGTTTAAACCCTGATACAATCAGGGTTTTAGCACGGTTTTGGAAATGGTTTAAGTGAGAAATGTTTTTACTTACCAGTGTGTACGGGCGTCCGATCCATGTTCCCTGTGGTGATCCTCCTGGTGCCCATGATGCAGCATTTCATCTGCATTGGCAAGCGAGCTGACAGCATGTTAAAACACACTTTCATTTTGGGAGGTGTGGACAGGCACAGAACTGTGTTAAGACATGGTCCCAACTAGTGTGGATGCGGCAGCACGTTAATTTCCGTAACAGTTTAAAAACTGTTAACAAATTTTAATTATAAGTGTGGACAGGGCCTAAAAGGTTCCACTGCTGATAGGCTCACAATACTTATCCCCTGACTTCTGGTTTTAATACCGTATGTCAATCTGAAAGGTCTGTTTCTGATTCTGAATTTGATTCAATGGAGGTATTTAGAGCTATCAAATCCACAGATTCATGAGCTACCATTGTTTCATTGTAGCTACTGCTGCTCTCTAGAATTAAACTAGTATTAATTCTAATTCCCTTTCTTACTCTGCCTTTAATTATCCAAATATCAGATGCCTCCTCAGAGATGCCACAGGAGCGTTTTGTTTCTACTGGTTTCAAGCAGTTGGTTATTCTTGGTTGGGATTTATTCTTTTTATTATCTCCTTACTTTTCCAGCTTTAATTGCATTCCAAAGCTCTGATTTTTGTCATTCTTAACACACCCTCTGCTCCCTATTACCAGAAATATAAACAACAATTGAGTTTAAGTTCACTCCCGGGTCTTTAAACTGTTTTTTGGAATTGATTAAGATCTCTCTAGTTTCTGCTGAGCCCAGAGTTAAACATATCCAACCCCTTTTGGAGGGAGCAATAATTCTATAAACTAATCTGATGTCATTCCAGTTAGACTTATACCCAACTGCCCCTTTGCTGACATTGTAGGTGATTACTTTCAGTGATGCACCATTTTTTCTCTTAGTTTTTGGCAGACCATATCTATAAACAGTAGGCAGCATTTCTCTTTTCATATTAGTTTTTAATTTTTCCATTCATCCTCATCCATACCGGGGACTTATCTTTTTATTGCAGTTTTCTTTTTCTGAATCTTTTTGCTTACCCCTTCCATTAGAGGTACATGTTTTTTGTTTAGCATTGGGTTTACTTTTCTTTTGCTCCTGCATTTTGCCATTCTTATTCATCAAATCTACTTGGATTCCCAAATCACATATCTTATGTCTTTTGGAACTGTCTTTCTCTGGTTGGTTATTTTCCGCCTGACTTTGCTTAGCTTCACTTATGTGATTAGCCCTAATCTGGTCCTGTGCCAATCTCTTACTATCAACTTTTTCACCACAGCATTTTTCTAATTGAGCCAGTAATTGATCTATTTCTCTAGCTTCCCATTCTGCAACCTCTTTTGTTATTTGTTTGTTTTACATCTTACAGCTTTGTTACCTTCCTGAGCCTCCCTAAAATTGTTTCCCATCCACCATTACTTCAAACATTCTATCATTTCCTTTGACAGCAGGTTATTTTTAATTAGTTAATTTCCTATATCAAACAGAGTGATTTCTTTTTTGCAGAGACCTTTTCTTGTCTCTAAATTGTTTTTCTGATTACAGTCACATTGGTTCCTTTTTGTCACTACACTTTCCTGCTGAGTTATTTCCTTCTTCCTCCTGCCATAGACATGGAATGTAAGGAGGATATAATGTAGGAGGTTTGAGGCTCAATATTATAATGTACAGTGAAACAAAATGTTCAAAATCAAATTGGAAAGAACTTCGGGGAGGGCTGTTTTTCTTTTTCTTACTTATTGTTCCCTGATTTAGCTCATTCACTATCTTCTTTTCAACTCCCTGAATAATTGACTGTAATGTCTGGATAACTGTTTCACTTGTATTACCTGGATGTGCTACAGTATTACTCTTAACCTTCTTTGTCACCCTGTGAGTTAACATTTCCCTTCCCTTGTCTCTGATTTAGTGAAACAACTGAAATATTTGCTTTCTTTCTCCTTCTTGTATTTATTGTGTGATTTGTTTTTTTATTGTCACATGACTCCATTTTTGTAATTTCTTTAAGTGGGTGACCCTTAGGCTTGCTCATACCCTTAATTTTTATTCATGAGGATGAACATTGTGGCAGCAATGAGCCACAAATCATAGCCACCCCATCATTCCCTCTCTGTTCCATGATTGCCTCAGGTGTTAGGAAGTAATTTGTCATTTTACCAGCTTCCTCATTTGATATATTAATGTGTTACTTATTATTAGTTGATTTTCCCCTATAGTGACCCTTTTAGTTTTCAAAGTATTACCATTAACAGTGGTTTTCTTTTTACCCACCATCCTAAAAGAACCAACACTAATATCTTACTTAATTAAAGAAATAAATCTGTCAGAACTAATAGAATTAAACTCTGAAATCAAATATAACAAACATTAAATATACCAATTAAATTAGTGCACTTTAAGAAGGATTGACAATAGCAGATCTTTGAAAGTTGTAAAAAAATAGAGTTCATAGAAGTACAGCAATGTGATACTTTTTTTTATGGAAAATCTCACCATTTCACACTGCCTCTCATTATCATTTAGTCCAAGCTTGTAGACACTGATAAAAAGTTCAGTCAATGGCTTCCATGGCTTCAAAACTGTGCATCAGAGAATATGAATCAGAACAAAAACAGGCAGCCCTGGTCAGTCCTTTGCTTCTGTTGTTTCCTCCTGCAGGATGGAGCCACAAGGTTTGAAGATCTTTCTGAGCCAGAACCATTGCCGAAGTATACTAAAAGAGTAAAACACTTTACAAGATACTTTATGAAAAAAGTTCCTATTTGAACACGCAGTTTAAGCCTATTATTATTAAGGTTTTACAATCTTTTTTCAATTTTTCAAAACATTTGTTAGAAAATCTAAAATAGAATTAACCACAATACATTGTACTTACTCACTCCACATTATAGGTAAGGTAGTCAAAGGTATAAGGTACAGAAAAATTACAGCAGCACAACTGTTAACCACAGTGATCCTGAAGTGCCTATTTTAAAAAGGGAACTACATTCTCGGCCTCCCTTTCATGGTCAAATTTGATAAGTTCCAGATAAAAAACTACATTGAAGGAAGAATTATATCCAGCAAAATGGAATCATTTAAGCAGATGAGTTTAGTAAAATCAAGTTTTATGCTCCTTCATATAAAAGCTATTTCACCTGATACACTGAGAACCCACAGTAACGGTTGGGTCTCTTCCATCTTCTGGTGCTTAGTGGTAAATGAACCACCCAGCTGTTTTATACTAATTGCTCGTGCATCACTCTATATATGGACATTGTGGCATCTACACTCCACAAGACATACAAATTTAAAAGTTAAAGAATAAAAAGAATTAAAGAATATATGACTATACAAAAATAGTAAATTAAGTTTTGTGCTGCACAAAATGCACTAAACTGCCCTTACCAAAAATAATACCCACTTGGTTCTTCATCTAAAGGAGCTTACGAGGGCCAGAACATTTAAGCAATACAAATGAACAATTGAACATTAGTAAAACCAGTTTCAATGTTAGACAGTCTTATTTTATGCTTTGCCCTATTTTGCTTTATTCTTCTCTCATTTCTCATAGCACTCTTAAAGGAAAGAGAAAAACTGTATCTGCCTCCTTAAAGTTAGATGCAATTTCTGGATGTTTTCCCAGCTTCTGGCACCTAGTTCCTGGCCTAACCCTATCACATATTTTATTTCTTGTCTTCAGTTCACCTCAGCTCATCTCTTTGCTCTTAAGTCATAGCTTGTCTTTCTTCAGCATTCATCTCTGTCTCCTCTCCACTTCCTCTCCACTCAGGCACACAGCCCCCAATCAGAATTTACTCACATCTTGCCTCTTCTTCCAGCTTGTCTCTCGTCACTCGTTACTCCATGACTCTCCTCACAGTTCTCACAATGCTCTTCATTTAAATGATTTCAAGCCAGAATGAATCACCAAATAAAAGATAAAAGAAACTCCAGGTGTGACCTTTTAACACACACATAGTGTAACACTATAACATTTCTGTTAAATAAAGGCTCAAATGCATACAAGAAAGCAATAGAAAATTAGCATTTAAGTTTAAGTTGAGGAGTTCCTCCACAATGTCTCAGCCTCAGTCCACATCTGTCTAACATCTTGCAGTTATCAGTTAACTAAGAGCTGGGCATCACCCCAGCACACCCACCATGAATGGAACAGTGATGAAATGACTGATCAATGGTATGCTTGTTTTCTAGTCCAACTCCCACCTCAGGAAGTTGCCTACAACTTTTATTGCCAGCAGGCAATGGCAGTGTTCAAAGTTCAATGAGTATTAAAAAAAGGTAAAAACAAAATTACAGATACAAAAGGAAAAAAAAAATTCCCATCATGAGATGGTAAAATATTATGAAGGTCAATGTAATGCTCTCAGTATATGTTCTTTTAATTTGTTTGTATGATTTTTGATGCATTTTGCTTTGGGGATTATTACTATATATAATTTGAAAATCTATGGGGCCAGAGAGATTGGGAGAAATGGCATGACAAGGCTGCACACTACTGTGTTGGAGAGAAGCACAGGTAGCAGGATCATTTATAAGCTCAAACCTTGTTAAAAGGTATGCCACTGAAGCGTAAGTGATCTTACCATTTTTTCTTGTGCTGTGTCTCACCAGATGTGCTGTTCCCTGGTGTTCTCTTTTCCACACAGGAAGAAAGCCAATGGTGGGGCAGGACAGCGGAGTGAAGGAGAGGCCCTTTGGGAAGGTCTAAAACCATGGAGCAGCCATGACCAGAGCATATACAGAGATGGCCTTTTTGCTCAATGACCTGGTGATAACTGCTTGAATTGTGGAGCTCTGAGAGGTGTTGAGCAGCAGTATCAAGATTTAAAACTTTTATATAAGGGGAAGTATTTTTTCTCTTTGTGTACCCCCTGAAGTGTTTGTGTTTGTCTATTGTGTCTCCGCTATTTATACATTTTAATTTTTTCTGTGACCAGATTTTAAATCAAGTACCAAATGTGTGATTTAGTTTCATAGTATTTTTATAGGTAAAGCAGAAGCTATATAATTCCATAAGGATTGTGTGTAATTTATATTTCGCGTGTTTGGATAAATCCTATCCTCTGATTGTCTTCTGAGATCACGTGTCTCAAATGCTCAAATAGCTGACTTGGCATTCTGGAGCCTGAGAAATGCCATTTCTTCTGAAGGTGAATGTGGAGGAGCAGCTGAGGAGTGACTAAGAAGAGAGCTGCCAAAATTTACTTGTATTTTACTTCTCCTATTTCTCAGCCATCTCACGTATAGTATCCTATCTGAAGTGTTGTATTTCGGTCTCAATTTCTGTTAAGAGAAGCCGATACATGGTTTGGGAGTAAAACCACGCTTGGGCATGGAAAGTAGCGATATGCCTTTAACGATTTGTATTACACCAAGCCTGATGTTGTAAGTGCCAATTCTTATACTTAATTTTAGCATATACAGTATATATTATAGACATTTTATATTGTTTGTTTTAGTTGTTGGCTGCTATTAGCCTCTCAGAGATTATATACTATTTTGGGAATTTAAATACTCAGATGGTATTATTTTAAAAGTGGAAGGTTATTTTAGCTTCTCATTTATGCTTTTTCTTTTAATGAAGGTATCCAGGAACTGGCTTAACTTGGTTTCAGCACCAGAGGGGGAAAAGACAACCATGGAACTTTTTTGGGTACAGCAGCTTTCGCAGAGAGGCCATGGTTATTTGAGGTTATGAGACTTGTTTTTATAAACATAAGACTACTCTCAGCATCTGGTCTCTTCTAAAGAGCAATTAAACAGAGGAACTTAAATAGACTTCTTGCTTGAGCTGATCAAGAAAGTTTGTTTTGTACCATACAGCCTATTCTTTGGAACATTCTATCCTGGACTGGAACAATCCTTTCATTTTTATAGATGGTTGTCAATTTCTGGTGTCTACTATTGTATGCAACAAGATTTTGTAACAAAATTGCATATTTTATATATATATTTACTATATTGTTATTATTTATTGTTAAGGTAGGACGTGTTTTAGCTGGTTCAGACCTGGAGTTTTGCTTATTATTAAAGTTAACAAGCATTATAGTGTACTATGTGAAACAGCTAGCTATTTAAGGAAATGGTACAAACTAGGTGACAAATCCAGGAGGAAGTACAGATTCATGTACAGATAAATGAAACTCAGGGTATTGGAGAGTCAGATCCTTTGCTATATTATCAGAATGGATTTACACAGCAAGTCATTTCAGAGGGAGAAATGACTGATCCATCTGCTAGTCCAGTGATTGTTAAATTGAAATCCAGAAAATGGGCAAAAAAACCCTCTAAAAAGATAATAAGAAAGGTGTGATGGGGTTGACAAAAGGAAAAAAGCAAATGAAAATTATGGACCACTTTCAGAAAAATGAATTGGATAAAGGTGTTTGGGGCTTAATAGGAGCTGACCAAACTATTCCATTAGTAAGAAAAGGAGAAATTATACTGGAAGTCACTACCTCAAAAGAAGATTCTGAGCAAATATTATCTGTTTCCCAAAGAAGTCTTTCGGGTCTTACTTCTACCCATTTTTTTTTTATTTTACTAATATGGAGACCAATATTGAGCAAATTCCACTTCCTGTAGAGATTTCTCCAGATATAGAGAAGAATAGTAATATTAGTCAAATAAGACAGGACTCCAGCTTAAAGTCAGGATCTGGGAAAATGTCAGAGCTTAAAGCTGGGGGAAAGTACTCAAATTCTGTATTATGCTATGATAGTCCATCCCCAAATATGGAATTTTCACCAGAGGAAAATGAGCCCAAAATTAGATCACCATTAATGATAAGTAAACAAGGGAAAGATAGTAAAGTTAGTAAAACTACTAAAGATTCTTCTAGAGATATTGAGGAAATCATTTTGGAAATGCATAATACTATAAATGGACTAAAGAAGTTAGAATATTTAGATACAACACAGTATAGTGAGAGTAATGAAGCCAGTTCAATAGAGATTACAGGGACTGAGGGAGAAACTGGCAGGGTGAATGCCACAGGGTGCAACTTGCAAAAATATCCCTTCTGTCTAAGTGAGGACTTGAAAAGATTGATGGGCAACTTGTGTGTTGCACATCTGTTTCTGATGGATCAGATATTAAATTTGAAGGAGGAGCTTGAAACTATTAAGCAAAATATTATTATAAATAGTGGTAGATTGGAGGATATTTTACACAAAATATCTGTCCTGGCTCCAGAAATTAAATCTCCCTCATTTCAACTTGAGGAGGTTTCTCAAGGTAATCAGGTTAGCCAGGCTATGATAGTAGCTCCCCCTTCTAGACTCTCTTTTAGACCTGATTTTCCACAATAAATGTCCCTGATACACCAAAAAAGAGAATTGTAAACAAGAATAGGAAAATAAATAGAAACAGAAAAAGAAATAGAAGGATGAGAAAAATTCAAATTGGGAATAATTTAAGGATTGGTCCTCCTCTGGTAGGTGAGGAAACAATTGGCGAATCTAATCTAACTTTGGAAGTCCCAAGTCAGGAAGAGACTTCTATGCCTAAAAGTGATAATGTTATCCAGTTAAGGGAAATTGGAGAGGGTGAGGAAAGAAGAATGTGTGAGTAACTGGATGTATGTGTCACAGTTGATAATAATGTTAAAGTGTTGAAATCTGAATGGGAAAAAAAATTGTGTGGAGAAGAAGGAGATTTCAATACAAACTACTTCTAAAAGGGATTTGGACTTGGAACAAGATGCCACAGTAGTAGATATTAATAATTGTGCCATTCTGACCTTATATGGTTTGGATTTACACTTATTTCCCACTATGAAAATGGTTAAGAACATGATTGTGAACCTGTTTAGGCAGTTTTGGGTATGGAAATTAGGGAAGATGATATTGTAAGAACCATAACTGACAAAGATATTGATGGTAGAGACTGCATATTAATTTTTTGTGCAGGACGAAGACTGGTAAATCATCTTTTGCTTAATAATAGTAAATTGGGACCATTGGGTATGAAACTTGATTTCATTAATAGAGATTCACTGAATATCTACAGGAATAGGATTGTGACAGAAAAGATCTATTTGAGCATCTTTGGTATCAAAAGAGTATGGCATGAATCTACTGGTAAACTTAAGCAATTATTGTATAATATGTTTTTGCATGTTCTAAAAATACCAGAAGGTTCCTTTGAGATTGAGTCTGCCCATAGGAAAAAGAGTATAAATGGAAGTGGACAGATTGATATATGCCTGGTTGGTTCTGAAGTATTGGATCATATTTATAGAAACCTCCCAGTTTTAGATGAAATAGGTATTTATATTATAAAAAGTGAGGAATTATATGATAAGGTACCTGTGGAATTAAAGAGGTCCCAAATAGAAATGAAAGATACCGATCTAACATTATATCTTTTTGGCCTAAAAAAAAAAAACTTGGAATGAAAATCATTATAAAGTAAAACATGTAATTATGGATATTCTGGTCTAATTTGTGGATATCCCAATGTCAAGGAATTTAACTGAGCTCAAAAGACTAACAAAAACTCTTATTGTGACCAGATCGGGATCTCTCTGAAATCAAGAAAGAGATATATGATGTGATTTTAAACAATCTGGATACGTTTGATAAAATAGGACTTTATATAATACGGGAAGAAGTTCTTAGGAACACTGATTTAATAGCTACAACTCCAATGATAGAGGAGAAACAAGGAGGCCCTAAGGCTAATATAACACTTGAAGGGAACCAGTCTAATGGAATCAAGGAAGGTGATGAAATAGAAACCCAGATAATCTATAACATTGAGGTAGACAATAGATTTGCAAAATTGACTGACTTGAGTGTCTGACTGGAAGGTCCTGAAAATTTAAAAGATTCGGTATTGGATGATGCTGCATTTAAAATAATATCATGGAATATTGCAGGGTTAGTTTATAGAATGGCAGTTTATTAATGACCATCATATCCTATGTCTACAGGAAACTTGGTTAACAAATGAGAGGGAAATTTGCTTGAATGGTTATACAAATTATCATTTACCAGGAAAGAAACTAGGTAAAACTGGTAGGGTATCGGGTGGTCTCCTCACCTCCTTTAAAGTTATGAAAGGTCTAAATGCTGTACTAATAAATGCTCTATAGCTCAAGCTTTTCTAGTCGAGAACAATAAGGAGATTTTCTTCCTGATAAATGTTCATATTTCACCTATTAACTCAAAATATTACAGTGAATCTTTGTGGTATGAACTGGAGAATTTGTTACAGGAAGTTCAAAATGTAAGACCTGATTTGTATATATTATTATGTGGTGATTTGAATGCTAGAATTGCCAATTATGATGGTTTTTCAGATGGCAAAATAAAAAATTGGGTATTTTTGACAGCAGCAGATTATGAGCGGATATCTCTGGATAAAAAACTGAATAATATGGGCAAAAAATGTATAGAGATTTTGGCTAATCAAAATCTGGCTCCAGTGAATAGAACAATAAAACCAGATAAACCAGGAACGTTAACACATTATGGGACAAGAGGCCCGGCAGTTATTGACTATATTTATTAGAGTGGTAATATGGCCCATTGGTCTTACTGTAAGATTATTGAAATAAGTGACAGTGACCATTTCCCTATAATTATAGCCTGTAGTAAAGGAGTTCATGAATTGGAAATAGAAGATCATCTTATGAACATTGAAGTAAGGAATTTCAAAAAAAAAAAAAAGATGGGAATCTAATTAAAAGCAGTTAGTTGTTGAAGCATTGCAGGATTTAACTGTGTTGGACAGAAATGTTACATTATCAGATGTGAAGAACTACATAGATAATTGTTTCTCTATTGTTTGGGGCTTCCTATTTAAACCCGTGTTAGGGAGAAAAGTAGTTAAGGACAATAATAGTTGATATGACCATGGATGTTTGATGGCAAAAAAAGAACTTACAAGATTAGTAAGAAAACTGAAAGTTTTTAATGGTCTAATTAACACTAGGGGCCAGATATTCAAAAGGGTTGTGCCATGCACAATAGGGTTGCGCCAGCACAAGTCCGAAATTGCACCATAGTGCGATATTCAGCAGGAGGAAGTTGCGCCACAGAAAACATGCTGAGCAACAGCGCAATGCAAATGAAGGTATGCGCAACCGAAGGGGGTGGAACCATGCATAAAGTGCGCAATGTGATATTCAAAGGCTTGCGCAATGCGCAACAGTGGATCAGGCGGAAGTTGCGCCACGGCGGAAATGAGCCAAAATAAAAAGGCTCAAGGAAGAGGTGCAAGAAAGTGACAGGGAATGCACATGAGGCAGCCAGACAGAGCAGGCCACAGCAGGAACCAGTGCAGGCCAGGGAGTGTAGAGGACAGAATAGGGGCAAGTGAAGGTGTGTGGGGCCACAGAGTGCAGAGGCCAGTAAGTGTACCTGGTGCAGTGGAGGTAGCAGTCAGGACAGTGGGGGTAACAGATCAACAACAGCCGGGGGGGGACACAAGCCAGGGAGATGGACAGTGCCAGCTTCCTCATGGAAGCTGTAATGAAGGGGGTGAGAAGGCATGCTGCAGGGGGACGTGGCTGTGGAAGGGCCCGTCGGCGGTATGCCCCCAACAGGCAGTACTGTGCCCGCATCAGCTTTGAGCTGTATTCAGACGTAGAGATTGTGGGCCAGTACCGCCTGAACAGGGCAATACTGAGGCGGCTCTGTGAGCTGTGCAGTGATGTGATGCAGGCACCCTCACGACGGAGTCACGCTCTGTCAGTGGAGACAAAGGTAACAGCCTGCATGTGCTTGCTTGCCACGGGTACCTTCCAGAGGCCAACAGGGGACACCACAGGCATAACACAGTCAGCCACGTCACGCACCCTCACCCAATTCCTCAGCGCACTGCTGCCACATGCTGCGGAGTACATCCATTTCCCCAGCACCGTGGCAGAGCATACAGCAAACATACAGGAGTTTCACAGGGTAGCACGTATGCCTGGCATGCTAGGGGCAATAGACTGCAACCATGTGGCCATTCGCATGCCACCTGGCCCCGATGGGGCTGCCTATTGCAATCGGAAGGGGTCTCCAGTGTCAACTGCCAGGTGGTGTGTGATGCTAGTGGTGCATCATCAATGTCTGTGCCACGCATCTGGCGGAGCACACGATTCATTCATATGGTACCAGTCAGCACTATGCCATCAATTCGAGAGTGGGGACATCCCCACAGGACATCTAGTGGGTGAGTATGTATGTAGGATTGGCAAAGCGGGGGCAAGGGTGGGTAAGCCACAGGTGCCATGGGAGTGGCACACAGGGTTAGGGGCAATATGGGCCTGAACATGACACTAACCTCCACTATCTCCACACAGGTGACAGTGGATACCCACTCCGTCCCTGGCTGCTCACACCCTACCGGCAGCCCATGACCCCATCGCAGCAATGCTTCAATTAGGCATATGCCGCCACACGCAACATCATCGAACGGGTGTTTGGGATGCTGAAGGCATGCTTCCGATGCCTAGACACCTCCAGCAGTGCCCTACAGTACAGCCCCTCAAAGGCCTGTGGGATATTCCTGGCCTGTTGTATCCTGCACAACATGGCCAAAGACTATGGGATAGACGTACAGGTCGAGGAGGGGGACAGCGATGGGGATGCTGGTGACGCCGGTGATGATGGGGATGAGCAGTCCCCCCTTGGACAACATGACCCCCCGACTGATCCGGCTGGCCCAGCTGCACCGGGACACCATCACAGAGGAGCACTTCGCACAACACAGGTAAGTCATGGGGCCATGTGCATCCAACACTGTCCAGGGCACAACCCACATACACACAGGGTAACACACCAGGGGTGCATGACGGCAAGGGAAGTGGCAGGGTACAGGAGCACAAACACACAACCAGGGATGGGTGAACAGTCACACGTCACATGGACAGACACACACACACACACCAGGCACAAAGTGCACAGGGGTCAGGTGCACAACAGAGCAGGAACAGACATGAGAAACACACACGTCCACAGGCCACCACCTGTACTGTCTATGTACGTGTGTCAGATGCTGAGCACCCTTGCACCTTGGTGTACAGTGCAATGCAGGCATCATCATGCACATGAACCTGTGGACAGCAGTCGGGAGGGTGTGCAGGTGGTCCGTGTGTCTGCGTGTAGGGCAGGGCACCCACTGGTGCACTGCCCACCAAAACACACATTGCACACAGGGTAGCACCAGGCAGGGCCCACACTGGGAGACAGCTCAGTCATGTGGCACAGTGCCACAGCCACCTCAGATGCATGGGCAGCCCCACCGAGACCCAGCAGCACTGGCAGGCTGAGCATGGGCCACATGGGGTGGCACCGATGGACCACCAGGAGTCCCACTGTGCGAACGCGACCTTGTCCGCACAGGGGTCTGCAGCATACCGAACATACCTGCACCAGGGGTGCTTGGGATGCCCACAGCTGAACCCAGTGTCGACAGGGTGGGTGTCACATGACACCGGGAACGGGGAGTGGATAGCATACTGCGCAGTGTGAGTGGCACAGGGGCACCTGACTGTGTGCCCAATGTGGCCACTGCACTGACCACTGCCTGTGTCAGCCTGTCAATGGCGGTGGTCACATCCACCTGCATATGGTCAGTCTGGGACAGGATCCTCTCATTGTCCCTGCTGTGCCACTCCAGAGCCACACACAGTGCCTCCATGGATGATGCAACCCACATCTGCTGCTGTACTGATGCCTGCAGTAAGCGGGTGTGCTCATCAAAGAGGTCATCTGCCACATCAGCAACCTGTCCCTCAGGGTCTGGAAGGGCCTGATGTACAGCACCCCTTGAGGATGGGCGCTGCTCACCAGGACCAGATATGGGCATGTCCACAGGCGGTGCACTCATCACCGCTGAGCCCTGTACCACCAGTCCCGTGGGTGACTCGCTGCTGCCCTCCACCTGCTGTGCCCACGGGATCAGTGATTCCTGCTGTGGCCGCAACAGTGCCAGTGATCCGCACAGCCACCAGTGCTGCCCCACCGTGCTGACAGGCACAGCCTGGGACTGTGCTAGTCATGCTGGCACACACGCCTGAACCAGCTAGATCCATGGGCGCAGCTGGCCTGCTGTGTGTCCATCCTGTGACGCACACATGTCAATGCCCATAGTGGTCGGTGCATCATCGATGGTGCAGGTCTGTGCCACAGCCACAGCCGCAGTGTGCTGGCATGCTTGCATGCCAGACCACTGGGACACAGGAAGGGCACTCCCCACACCTGTCTCAACATCTGTGAAGGCAGATGGCCGTGTACACTGCTGCAGTGCACGCCGGCAATCTGCGGAGGTGGATGGGCCCTCCTCCAACTCCGGGTGGCTGTCCGCAGTGGACAGGCCCTCCACTGCTGACCCCTGCAGACGCACAGGATCTGTAACAGAAAGGAAGGACACGTTAGTGCATGTGAACTACCTTCCCCCCCAACATGACATACCATGCAGTGATGGGCTACCACCTGCCTGGAAGCCACCTCCAGGCACACCCTCAATGGTGCTGCACTGCATGCTTGCAGTGAGCATGTTCTCTGATGGGGTCAGCTGCACCACCTCTGGCTGTCCACCGCCTGTAGCAGCACATGCCACCCTGATGGCTGCAACTTTCTCCTTCACCCTCCTCCTGTCGGTCCCCATCTTCTTTTTACACTCCTGCATGGAGCGCTGATGGCTGCCTTGCAGGTTGACGGCACGTGCCACCCCTTCCCATGCAGCAGCTCGGGCCTAAGGGGTGCCCCGCTGTCCACTGAGAAGTGGCTCCTCAGCCAGGTATGCCTCAAACAGTGCCTCTGTCTCCGCCTTGGTAAAGTTGGGCCTCCTCTTCCGCCCACCATCATCCTCCTCACCCAGTCCTCGCTCGGTCATTTCATGGCCTGTATGGATGAGAGTGGTCACCTGTGACTGTGCAGTACACAGCTTCTCTGGGGCCATGGTCCAGAACAGCAAAATGCATGCTACTCACCTATCAGCTGCAGTAACCGAATATGGCCACTGCAGATCAATGTCGCACATTTATAGCGCAATGCATGCAAATTAGGACTGGAGCAACTTTAATGAGATGCAAATCGTGCTGCTGCACCATTGAATGGCTGATCGGATGATTTGCATATGACGGCTGAATATCGCGCTGTTGCGCTTTGCGCAGTACGGTTGAGCCGGCTGAGCCAATGGTGCAGTTCTGTGACTGCATAGTACACCGCACTGCGCATGCCCAGGTAGCTTACGCAGGCATCTGCCATGCTGATGACGTGCTGTGCATGATCGGCAATTCAGGACATGACCACCATTGTGCCAGTGGTGCTACTGCGCCGGTCACCACATGGCACTGTGGCACAACTGCGCAATAGTCCACTGTGGCAATGGCACGCAGGTGACCAATTGCGCTGGACATGTAGACGTCTGATGGCGCTATGCGTGGCCTTGCGCCAGAGACCCATGACCTTGTGCCTGACCTTTGCCCTCTTGGCGCTGTACGTATGGCATGTTTGCAGCTCTATCGCGCTGTTCGGTAACAGCGTGATAGGGACTGGTGGTGCTATATGAACAGCATGATAGGGACTGATGGAGTTGTATTGCGCAACATTTCCACGTGGGGTTGCCGCACTGCGGAGCGCCATATTGCCTACTATATACTTGCAGGGATGGCACTCAGGAGAGCACCACAGTGGAGTGCATTGGAGCTGGCCAACCTGGTGGCTGTGGTGGAGCCTCACCATGGGTCACTGTTTGGGGATGAACCCCTGAACATGGTCCACACACATGTGTGGCAGCAGGTGGCCACTGAACTTGAGGAGGCTACTGGCCAGCGGCGCTCAGCGGAGCAGTGCAGGCACCGGTACGGTGACCTACGCAGGAGGAAGTGGGCACTGCTGGTGCACCTACGGTCACATGCCAGGAGGGGCGTGGTGCCTAGGTCAGGTGGGTGAGCTGTCTATGCACCTGTATTGTCCTCAGGGATAACACTGTGTATTGTGACCAGCACATGGGGGAGGGTTGGTCTATGGTTGGCTGTGGCGGTGTTTACAGGTGTGTGATGTATGGGTCTGGCTGTGTGGGCAGGCACACTTATTGGGGCAGGGGGCTGTCTGCTTTGGGATTTCACTGATGTGTTTCTCACCTTTTGTTTCCCACAGGCATGGTGGAGCAGAGGCGGACCCAGGATGAGGCACAGAGAGGGGTGGCACTGGTGGCTGTCCGAGCTGGTGGCAGTGTCGAGCCATGGCATCAGCAGCAGCAGCAGCCACAGCAGCAGCGGTTTGATGAGGGTGAGTGTCATGACATCATGGATGCTATTGCATGCTGGGGGGCAGGGCATGGCCATCATCCATGGACAACACTGCCATGCACGTGACATGTGACAGTCAGCACTGTCCAGTGGCACTGCATGTCTGGGAGTGCATCACTGGTGGTCCATGCATGCACTAGGCACATGGCTGTGGCACTAACTTCCCACCGTGTAGCCACGTCACTGTACAGCCTTGGTTGTGCTGTGCTGGTCATGGTTGGGGTGTGTGTGCAGTGGCAAACATGGCTGTTGCTGCCTGGTTGGGCTTGTCTTGTGCACGGTCACTGTGAGTGGGTGCAGTCCATCACAGGAGCGGGGCACTTGGCTGTATGCCATGCATGTTGGGGGGGCTTCAGGGTTGTGGACAGTCACAGCCATTGATTCTGTTCCCTTGTCCTAGGTGTCCAGGTCCTGAGGAGGATACAACAGGCTGTCCACCACCTGCTGGACGTCTCTTTGGAGTCCCTCGAGATACTGAGGGACATGCAACGTCGGGGATGAGGCGTAGGAGAAGGACCCGGGACCAGCAGCAGCCAGCTGATGTGCAGCCTGGCGGGCAGTAGCTGCCCCACACCTACCCCCTTTACCCATCCCTCACACCCTGCCTTCCCTTACCCAGTTCTTCACCCCTGCCCCTTACCCACCCCTACCTTGTACCCGTACCCCCACCCTTGTCTTGTATATAGTTGTACATAGTTGTCTGTTCCTGTTGTTCCTGTTCATATTTTCTTTATATAAATCTATTTTGTTATGAATACTGTGGTGGTCTCTGATTTGCAGCTGGCTATGGGTGCTCAGTTACAGTGGTGTGAATGGCATCTGAGGCGGTATTGTCCTGGGAATGTGTGTGTGTGTGTGTGTGTGCGCGCGTGGGGAGTTGTCCCTGGTGTGGTAGTGGCTTTCAGCCGGTCTGGCCATGTGCTGCCACACACCGCTGGGTGCTCCTGGTGAGTCTGGCTTGTATGGTTCTGTGGTACACGAGGTTGCAGTGTGGTGGGGGGCATGGGGATTCCTGCAGTGACAGTGACAGTCACTGCTCATGGATGGTGTCTTGGGGTTCCAGTGCAGGGTGTTCTGTGCACAGGGTGGTGCTGTTGTGCACTTGGGTTGTCCGCCCCCTTTGTGTGGCAGTCTCAGCTTGCCAGTGGGTGTGCTGGGGCACCATGGCCCAGCTGTGCTTTGTTGGCTTGTCCCCATGAGCCGGTGGATATTCCGTCCCTCCCCCAGTGATGCTGTGCTTAGGGTGTGGGGGTGTAGTGTTAGTTCTGCAGTGTGTTCCTGTGCCCATCTGTGGCATGGGTGATGGGCCCCTGCCTACCTCCCTGGTTGTGCAGTTCCATTGGTCTGCTGCTGGGGAGCTCTCTGCTTGCGCTATGGCGCCTCTGGGCTGCTCAGCTGGGCTGGCCTTGTTGTGCTATGGTGCATCATATCTGCTCAGCTTCCCCTTCCTGGTTGTGCTATGGCACAGGTTGTGCGATATTCAGATGTTGGCTGGTTGCGCAATTTGACTTGCTCCATGTTTGAATATCACGTCTATTGCTCATGTGTGCAATTGACTTGTGCTTGCTCCTGCTATTGCGCACATTTTGCGCACATTTTGAGTGCAGTTTGAATATCTGGCCCTTGGAATTTAAATAAAGCAAGAGAGGATTATAAAAAATACTCAAGAAGAAATGTCACACTTTTAAACTAAACCAATGGCAAAAGATGCTATATATAATAGATAAAAAAGATCAACAACCTTTTTCGCTGATGGTAGCAAAGGGTACTGACAATAGTAAAATGACTTGATATATATATATATATATATATATATATATATATATTATGGAAAAGTATGGATCAAACATTACTGTAACTTGTTTTTTGATGTGAACCATACTGATGGATGTTAGTTTTCCTTGGGAATTAAATGCAGACAGAGCTTATTTTCAGAGAATAACCCCAAAGGAAGTCTATATTGCAATAACAACTTTAAAGAGGGGCAAAGCACCAGGCCTTGATTCAATTCCAGCAGAGACATTGTTATGCTTACCTATGTTTTGGAGGGATGTTTTAGTTGTATATTTTAATGAATGTATTTATTTAAAGGGTATACTAGTAGAATGGAAGGGTGCAATTATAATACCCGTATATAAAACAGGTGATAGAAAAGACCCAGAAATGTATCGTCCAATCTCGTTGTTGAATATTGTGGAGAAGATTTTGGAAAAAATGATTTATAATGGGTTAAATGAGGAAGTAATTAGACTAGGAGGGCTCTCTGAACTTCAGTCAGGATTCAGAAGGGGTTACATGACAATAGATAATACCTTTGTATTAATGCATTTGTATGAAAAATATGTAAGGTTGAGAAATCAAAAGGTTTATATGGCCTTTGTAGATTTTAGTCAAGCATTTGACTCTATTTATAGAAATAAATTATGGCAATTAATGTTTGAGTGGGGAATCAACCCCATATTGATTAGTATTATAAAATAACTATACTCTCTGTCTTGGGCACAAGTTAGATGGGGGAAAATGGCCAAACATCTAAACCATTGTTAACAAATAAAGGAGTGAGATAAGGTTGTGTACTGGCACCATTGTTATTTAACATCTACCTGAATATGTTTTTAATACAACTTAGTGCAGAAAATATGGACTCCCCAAAGATAGGAGTTTTCTTATGTCCTGCACTTGCTTATGCAGACGATTTAGTATTAATAGCATTATCAAAAACAGGTTTGCAGAGTAAATTAGGGAAACTCCTTTCATTAGAAAAAGATTATGAGTTGAAAATTAATGAACAGAAAACACAAGTAATGGTTTTTGGAAAGTATAGAAGTAAACAAGATTGGAGAATTAATGGGAAAAATGTAAAAATTGTTCAACAGTATGACTGTTTAGGCTTGACTGTTTCCTCCAATGGAAAGTGGCAAAGACATATTCAAAACCTTAAGTTAAAACTAAAACAAATTGCAGGAGTCCTACGAAGATTGAATTATAAATAACCTATCAGAGTGAAATTTGGAGCCTGGATAAAAAAGAATCTACAGAAGTGCCAGCAAATAACCTGTATAAAAATGCAATGGGTCTTGGTTCATCTGTACCAAATGTGCTAGTGAGAGCGGAACTTGAGATGGTTTCATCAAATGCATTAATAACAATTAGGAAATTGATTTACTGGATTAAGTTAACAAGAATGGGTAGAGAACGATTACCTGCCTTATGTTTTATGGAGAAAATGGAGTGGGGAAAAAGAGGATGTCATAGATCAGATTGGCTAAAGAATATGAAAATATTGGAGAATTATGATTTGGACATATTGAATAAATTATATTGCAAAGGGATCCAAATTAGTACCCAATATTTTAAATATATAAGGAACAAAGTGGTAAATGCCCATAAAGAATATGATCTCCTGAAGGCATAAAAAGTAAAGATTTCACCCTGGCTAATAGCACAAGATCTTAAACACGATTGTAGATATTATTTAGATGTTATAACGGATCAAGTGAAAAGAAATTGGTACACTAGATATCGCATGGGTCTTTATAATGGTAATATCAGGAAAACTCATTTTTCAAAGAAGATAAAGGAGGAGGATAGATTTTGTGAATGTTTATGCCCATAAATAGAGGATTTAAATCATGTAATATTTAATTGTTCATGGTATAATAAACAGAGAGCTTACTGGCTTTGGCCAATTTGGGACTCGATACAATTAACTGATAAGGAGATCCTGTTGAATATTATGTTTACTACAGAGGATGATTATATTATAAATCACGTAGCTTCCTATTTAAAGAATATTGCCTTAATAATAATGAAATACTGTAAGAGTTAGTCTTGATTAGTTGACGTCTACCTTCATGGGTATAAAATACATGCCCAGGTAATGATTCTATGCACTTTCAATATGATGGATCTGTGAATGAGTTGTATATTTATGTTTTGCATTAGAACTTTCCCCTTTGATGGTAATGTGTATTTGATTATATGTGGAAATGTTATGTATATAGGCATTTTGTACATGTTGTAAAGGTCTTTGACTGAACAAATAAAGTATTTATCTATCTATGGGGCCAGAGGGAATATAGTAATAGGCATGGAGGTAAAGCAGACAGAATGGGGAGAGGTGCAAGTGTTGAGGTCAGCAGTGAATATTAACTATTACCGTGGCTCAGCATTTGACTGGTGGTCCTAGAAATCCCTAGCAGGGGTATGACAATACCCCCTGCCACGGGTAATCAGAGTAATCAATATTCACTGGTAACCTCAAAGCTTCTTTACCCACCTATTTGTAGTCTGATTTACTCCATGCCAATGACCACACTGGGAGAAAAAGTGGTTCGGCTGAATTATCTAGGTCAAACTTAATTTTTGGGCCCCAACTCAGAACTGAACCAAAGTTGTCTATGCTCCACTTCTTTCCCCTTTGAGTCCTGGCATCTCTCTCACAGTGTTAACTTCCTTGCCAAATATTGGTTTGGTTCCCTTGTAAGTTATCTCTTCTTCCTCTTTACTTCTTCCCAGGCCTCTTCATACATACTTTGCTCCCGTGAATTCTACTCCTTGCTGCCTCACACTGTAATGCCTTCTTTGTGCAATCTGCCTTTTCTTCCCACTCCCTCATCTGGATTGATCTCCCCCTGCAGTCTCCTCTGCTTCCTTGATTTTCTCTTTCAAAGCCATCCTTTGCAAACTATCTTTGTGTACCTGTACCTGCAGCTATTCCCTCTCTATTGAATAAAATTGTCCACTATATTTGGCTCCTGCCCATAGCCCTTTTAATTGTTAATTAATCTTCTTTGCTTATTACGTACAGTTTGCACCTAGATGTAAATTTATTGCATATGTCTGTACTATTGCACTTAGTTTTATTTCTGTACTTATCCTGATTGTATATTCTGTTAACTAGGTCACACTTGAAAATGAGTTTCACTCAGTGTGCCTGTCCTGATCAAAAAATTTCAAAAATATCAATGATGTGTCAAAGTCATGTAGTGAATCTGCTAATAACAGTTTCTGATGAGAGTTCCTAGATTACTGCCTGTTTTAAAGTTGCTGCTGTCTAATGGATACTGCTTTGTGTTATAATTGTTGATCCAATGCAGGGAGAGAATTGCCTACCTCTGCACTGATGTCCATAATATTTCTGTTTTTTATGGCTGCAGTGGGTGGAGCCTGCAGCCGTTTTGTGGTAGCTCTGAAAATGAGCTACCAGATTCACACCTGGAACACTTCTGTTTTGGAGTTTCAGAATGATCCTTGTGCAACCCCAAAACAGTCCACTGTGGGTACACTATTTCTTGCACCAGCAGGACATGGCACATTGTGCCATGTCCAACATGGCCACTGGAGCCCAGTGTGCATGTGCAAATGGTCATGCACATGCACTGAACTCCAGCATAAATAAATTTGGGTGCTGGCTCCATGGTGCTGAGTGAAGGGGTTCACTTGGCACACTGGTGACCCGGATTCATGCCCTGAGCACTGGTACCAGGAGCAGAGACCAGCAGGGAGGGGATGCACAAGCATCCATTGGACACTTCCATCCTGGGGGGGGTCTTTTGAGGAACCTTTGGGTGGATGGGTGTGTGCTTGGGAGATGTGATGCCTCAACATGCCCCCCACAGGTCCTTGCCTGAGGATGCCAACCCACACAAGGCAGAGAATGAGATGGGCGGTGCACAGAAAATGGCACTTCAGCTGACTGGATGACAGCCACCGGACCCTCACTGCCACAGAGACCTGGACAGCCAGGACTGACCCCAGCAGCACCCAGGACCAAGCAGGTAAGTCAGTAAGGCAAATTCTCTCCAGAAGGAGAGCACCTGTCCGACAAAGTGATACATTGGGTTACCTTGGGGGATTGCAGTATGGGGCGGCAGTTGGTGACGGAGGTTGCCTGGGACAAGCAGGTCCTAAGAGGCCCAAAGGAGAGGCCAGCTGAGGTGCAGGGGAGGTGCAAAAAAAATAAATAAATTTGGCAAGTTGTGACTGCAACACAACCCCACTCTGGTTCGCAGGTAGTTGCTCAAATGATTAGCAATGTGTATGGTGCTTACCAATCACCTTCAGTATGACATCTTCATCCTCTCAAGAATAAGAGACCAACTTCACAAAGTGTACACACTACTGATTGGTAAGTAGCATACACATTATTAACCATTTCCATACAATCTGATCACCCCTTTCTATGCCAGAGTTCCAAGTTAATCTATACTTTTCAGTCAATTACAAAGTTTAGTGGCAGCCATTAAAAGATCTGTTAAATACTGTTTTGTTGAGAAGATACTGACAGAGAAATAATAGCTGATCAGTGGTCTTTTCTACTTATGTTGTGTGCAGGTTTACCTTTTGGAGGACTGTGTAAGTACTTACATGCAGCACTCTCTAGACCAACGCACTTCTAAGTGAAGGAATGCAGGGTGTAAATACTGCAGATGACAGCTGTATATAAACTGGGAACTGATTTGCTAGAGGAAGAAAGACCAAGTTAATACAAGCTATTAAATGCACACAGTTTTATGATGTCATCCGTCCATGTCAGCCTTCCAACTGAAAACACAGGTGCATCTTGAACCATTACTCATACAGATCTCTATTTCCTTAACAACGTGCTTTAAATCATGCTGTCTTCATTTTGTAATGTACAACACCCAACCATTGAAAACTATCTTATATATTCCTAATGCTAAAATCCCTTATTTAAAAAAAATGTAAAAATTTCATACAGACCCTGCTGTATTTCTTACTGTGCTACAGTCCAAGAGTCACACGTTACTAACATCTAAATTTCATCATTAAAATATACAGACACATGACTTATTTACCATTTCTTTAACAAAGGGCATCAGATCAAAAGATACATTTAAACCTGGGTACTTATTTGCTTGTAGGTTAAAGATCCAAAGTGTCTCTCTTTTTAAATCAAATTATTAAAGTCCCCTCCCCACGAGTTCTTGCTCTCCTTACCTATAACTTCAAATTTGAGAAAATTTTTTTCAGGGTCAGAAGCTTCTTTGATATGCTGTTGCCTTTTGTACTAGTCCTCTGGAAATTGCCTACTCTTAATTTAAAGCTCCTATTGGTTTTACCAATATAAAAGGAGCCACAAATGCATATTGCCAGGCATATTATCTCCGAGGTATTGCAGGTGACGAACTGTCGTATGTCATAGACCTTCTTGTTACTGGGACACATGAACTTGTCTCTCTCTGACACAAATTGGCAAACAATACATTTTATTTACAATTCTTGCATCCCTCAACACCCCCCCCGCTCATCCAGGTTTCTTGTTTTTTACTAGATTAAAAACTGTGTACCAAATTATCAATCAGTGTATTGTCCTTTTTCCTGGTGGATTAACGCACTTTTCTGCCAGCTCTTCATCACTTTACAGGACATGCTAGTTCTGTTTAATGACTTTTTCTACTACTGCAACATTCCCTGAATATATAGCAACAAAATGGTGGCATACTCCATGCCCCTTTTTCTATTTCCATATACCAACTCATTTGTATCCTGATCTCGGGCGTAGTTTCTAGCTGCTTCCATGACTCTTCTGTTATAACCCCTTTCCAAGAATCATTGCTCCATTGATCCTGCCTCCTTATCAAATTGATCCACTGTACCACAATTCCCTTTAAGATATAAGAACTGTCCCTGAGGAATATTATTTATGACATGATGTGGGTGACAACTTTAAGTCTATAGTTATGTATTTCAGTCTGTAGGTTTTCTGAATAGTTGTCACCCCGCCTTCTTGTGTATTTCTGAAACATAATTTGGTACACAGTTTATATACTGGTAACAGACAAGAAATCTTGATGAGCTGGGGGGGGGGAGGGATGCTAGAAATGTAAAAAAATGTAGTATTTGCCAATTCCTGTTGGACGGGGACAAGTTATGTACCCCAATTACAAGTGGGTCAAGTGCATAAGACAATGTGGCACCCATGATATCTTGGAGGCAATAGGAGCTTTACCTTAAGAGTAGGCAATTACCAGGAGAAAAGTGAAATAGGCAACAGCATATCAAATACAATTCTGACCCTGAAAATCTGGAATTCCAATTGAGAGTCTTACATCAGGTGAACAGGTACCCGAGGGGAGGGAACTTTAATAATTTGATTTTAAAAACAGAGGTATTTTGAATCTGTATTCTACAAGCATCTAAGTATCCTAGTTTAAATGTTTCTTTTAATCTGATGCCATCTATTTTAAGAAAAGTTAAACATTTTAGACATGTTTTACATCTGCACATTTCAGTAATGAGATTTAGATGTTAGTAACTTGTTGAACCTGCACTGTAATGTTGTAAGACATATAGAAGGGTCTATGTATGAAATTTGGCAAATGTTGTTAAATAAGGGATTTTAGAATTAGTCATGTATAAGATTGTTTTTAATGTTCAGATGTTGTACATTTCAAAATGAGGAAGGCACAATATATAGCACATTTTTAACAAAATATTTATACTGTAGAGCTCTGTTTTACAATCAGTGGTTGATGGTGCACAGGTCTTTTCAACCTGAATGGTGATATGGACAGATTATGTCATAGGACGATGTGCATTTAAGAGCTTGTTATATACAGTAAAAGATTCATTATGGCCATGTCTTATCTGATGTGAGGTTTATGTCCACATGCTTTCAAATCAATTCACATTTCTTTGCATGCCCATTTTAGGACGCTTTATTTTAAGAAAAAAAATGGTCTGCGCTATTGCACAAAACATGCAGAAACAGAATAAGATGGGGAGGATCAGAAAAGTTATTGTACTGTAAATAGTCTTCCTGCTGTACACACTTTATAATGCATGTATAATGTTTTGTTCTAAATGTTGTGTTCCCTTTTGTAAATTGTATTTCATGTTTTGGAGTTATCCCCACACCAAAATGTTTTGAGGTGCATATTTTATAAAATATACTACATATATTGTTTCCCGAATTTGGTGTTTATTCTTAGATGTGATACCCAGATATGCTTGCTTCAACAATGAACCACTTAATAGAAGAACCACTGCAGAGCTTTTCAGCTCACGACCTCTAGAATACAGAACATGATGTTATCTTTACTACCATTCTTCACCTGATTTCAAGCCACATGAATCGGTGGAAAAGTTATGAAATTCTGCCAGTGAAGACTCCAGTAAAAGTATATAGGTCCCTAATATTATAAGGTATACATGTCCATCTTTAAAATGTGCCTAGTCCTAGTTTTATTAATGCAGTTTAGTTCACATTCAAAAATCCTGAAAGTGAAAAAATCATCAAAGCATGAACATGATTTTAGGAGAAAAACTGTTTGGGGCTGCACATTATTCATGGATGTACATTGAACAGAGAGCACAATTATTTGTGCAACATTGGAAGCATAAACACCTGAAGGAGGCAGCTATATGTTTAGAGTAACTTCAGAAACGTGCCACTTTCATTGCAGACTGACAGGTGAAAAATAGCCTGTTTTCAAAATGGGCTGAACGAAGCAGTCAAGCCAATCTGATTTTTTTTATTCTGGCTTGCTGTCATGTTTTGTACAAAACGTTTCCCAAGTACTGACAGCACATAAGCTTGGCTTTTCCCAGTTGACACACCTCTCAAAATTTCTCTTCATATAGTCTGGACACTGCCCCTCAAAGTGTGGGGAAACAGGTAAAATGTGGGACCATGCAGCTGAATTGTTATGCATTATGCATAGTGTTATGTATTTCATGCTAACATTTACCCTTGCTCCACGAAGATGGTAAACCAGCTTTCCACATAATGTCAGAGCTGTTTCTGGATGCACAAACTAAAAGAAGTAAGCTAACATGATAGAAACATTTCTTGGTACTAAAACTATCATTGTCAGTATTCCTAAAATTAGTATTCTTTAAAATAAGAATGTGCTACACATTCTGACAGTCCGGTCCCCATTTTGAAGGCTAGTGCTATACATTTTTTATTTGGCTTACTTTTTTCCTGCCATGGCCCTGGTCAGCTCACCTCCTCATCTCCTCTGGCCACCGGCCACCTGCACTGATCTCAGGCCACCACCTTGTACTCCCCCACGGCTTATCCCCCATGGCAGGGAGGTGAGGAATGCCCTAATTCCCCACCAAGCATGGATTCAGATCAGATGGTGGTGCCCGAGGAACGGCGTGTGCCGGCAGATGGCCATCAAGCTGTGTGATCTGGAGCCTCTGTTTTTTGCTTTTCTCCCCTTGCGGGAGTGTGACATGCAATGATGCCTGTAATGGTGTTCACGCACGCTCCCGTGTATGCCCACGCCAAGCATATGCCACATCCCCCATCCCCCATTCATGCGGCTCCATGCCATCAAGCCCCAGCCTCCACTGGGATTAGGCTGGCACTGGCCACTACACTCCCCCCCTCCCCGGAGATGGAGAGCAGTCCATCGGACGCTCATACCATCTCCTCCCTGCTGACCCACAGTGACCCGTGCTTGTTCCCGAACATGGGTTGCCAGCATGCCGTGAGGTGTGGCGTCCAACGCCTCAACTCTCAGGACCACTAGGCTGGCTTAGTGCTATACATTTTAATGGAACATAAACACTGCTGTTTACATTTGTTAATATTTCTGTAAATTTGTGCTCATCTGAAGTTCATGTAATATCACAGTGCATTGTTTTGTGTGTTTGTTTTGATATACTGCTATATTTTCCTTACTTTGCACCCCATTTATCACAGCCTCTTCCACACCCAGTGTTTATTTTTATGGCTTCAGTGGGCAGAGCCCTGTAGATGTCTTGCTGTCAAAAAAGGACTCAGCAAATTCCTTCCAACTGAACAACATATTTGGAGTTGCACCACAGTCCCGTCTGCTATATGTGAATAACTCTGCTGTCTCTATTCATTGCAGCAGTCCCAAAGTGCTATTTTTTCTATATGTGAGACGGATGAGAGTGCTTTGTATAGTATAAACACCCATAATGAAAGCCATAGCGTCTTACCTCTTATTTTTCTTTTGGCAGTGTGAGGACACTGGCTATTGTTTTCTACTCTTTAAATATGTTAACTAGGATGTTAGTTACTATGGCAACCCCCAAAAGCAACTGAAACTCTTGTGCATACTCAGTAGACACAGTTTGACACTTCATGGATCTCCATCTGGCCCCAAATAATGTTTGTCCTTCTAAAAGGGGGTTGGAGGAGCAGAGATGTGACATTGCTTGCAGCTGCACTGAGAATGTGTTGCGCTGATGGTCTGTGCATGCGCGGTGGCGTGCATCCATTTTCACACCGCAATAGCAGTGCATCAGGAGCTCTGCCAGTTCTCCCAGACTCCAAGAACTCTTAGTTAGGGTCCAGAGACATGAGGGCTGCAGTGGAGATGCTGAGAAAGTGTTTATTTAACGAGCACCAATGAGCGCTGTGGGACAGAATTAATACATAATAATGACCAGCTCATGAATATTAATGAACCATGCCCTCCTTCTGCTCATTGCCGCTCTTTAAACAAATACCTTCGCGCCTTCTCCACCACAACCCTTGTGTCTCCGGACCATAACTAACTGATGTCAGCGTCTAGGGCACCAGGGAAGCTTCTGATGCTCTGCTATCTTGACAAGAAAACTGATGCATGCCACCGCGCATGCGCAGCCCACCAGCTTTCACATTCTCAGTGTGGCTGCAAGTGGTTCTGTGTCTCTGTGTCTCAGGCTCCTCTTTAGAATGACAAACATTATATGGGGCCAGGTGGAGACTCAGGCAGCATCAGAGACTCGTGCCAAAGTGTCAGTCGCCAAATGGGACAAACAGGACCCCTATGAGCTCAGCTACAGTCGTATCGGCTCTTGCCAGAACTTGTCTGTAAGTGCTACAGAAGAGAAAGTGTAATTCAGTAGGTGAAAATAAAATTCAAACTTTGTATAGAGAAAGTATACAAAGAAAGCAATAAAAAGAATATATTTGGTGACTGGCAGATAGTTTGCTGCACAAACCCCGACTGCGAGTATCATGAGTTGTTCAGCTTTTCAAGAAAAATGCAGCAGTGTAAAATGGTTGATTATGCTGGAAACACTGATGTCTTTGACAGCTCTGTAGTGAACAAGCCAATATACATAGACTGGAGCAATGTTTTGAAGTAAATGATATACCACCAGAGAAACGGGTCCCAGCCTGAATGTGATGGGTGGAAAAACCCAGTTTGTTGTGCAGTTTGACAAGTACAGAGAAGCCAGCTGACAACATGTTTGTGCAGATAGAGAAAATTCTGCAAGATCATTTCTCTCCAAGCATGTTATAGCTGACAGGTTAATATTCTATAAAAATAATCAACATGAGTGTAGATCTATTTTCATCTATGTTGCAGAGTTAAAGAAATGGTCAGAACTCTGCCAGTTAGGGAATGGTTTGAATGATTCATTACCAGACAGATTAGTATGTGGCATCTGGTGAAACATTTCAATAACTAAATAAATCTCCAAGGGCAGCACACAGAAGCAGCTGGTAACACAGGCAGATCCCACATTTCAACAAGTAGTTAAAATTGCAGTGTCCAGGGAGACGTCAATGGGAGATGCAATTACAAATATATTTTGAACCAGAGCAAAGACTAAGGGAAGCATGTATAAAATTCCCACAAGGCCGCTTATCAAATGACAGAATGCTAAATGCATAGGCACATACTACTGTACCATAGTAAACGTGGACCCCACAACCAGTCTGAATGCAGATTCAGGGAAGAAGCCTGTGGACTTTGTAATAAAGAGGGCCAGATTTGCCACACTAGAAGAGGAACAGAGAAACCAAAAGACTGCATTCTTGAGGTATAGGACAATAAATAATGTGCACGCTGATGATGAAAATAGTAATGACACCAACTGTGAGACTGGGATGTGTCTCTGTTCTTCTGCTGTGGATAAAATCAGGCAAAACAGAAACATTGCTTGATTTAGAACAGCTATTTTTATAGCCTGTTATTAGACTGCTCCTAGGGGGTGATTGGAAATGAGATGGAAGTGGAATGGTTTTTACAAAAAGTATTTTGCAGCACAGATATTTGGCAGTTTTACAGTGCTTAATCTCAGCACTCAAAGCAGTGTTTAGAAGTGAGTTGGGTTTTAATAAAGTGCTTTAGTACTGGTATTTTAACAAATACTGATAGTGCACTCTCAGTGCTTGTAGCTGTGATTGGAAGTGAAGTGAAAGTGAGCGGAGGTGAAGGAGAGGGGCTCCTAATTTGACTGTCAGGATGAGGTAGGCACATACTGCAGTGCATGGGAGTAGGCCACCACTGTTTCCAAAAGTGATGCCTGTTTGACATGTTTATTGCGGCTAGCAGAATAGTGGGTACAGCATCCCTCATGGTAGGCCACCGGTGTTTCAGAAAATTATGTCTTTCTCTGCCAAAGTAAGGGTGATGTGGAGGAGTCTTGCAGTTACTGAAGTTAGGGCCACTGGAATAGACCACTGAGAAGGGTGGGCTTGCCATTCAATTTTCTCTAAGTACTGTTTCTGATGGTCGGACCAATTGACTCACTCATCTGTGAGAATGTCATCCAACTGGTTATCTTTGTTATCATCTTCATACTGGAATCCCCCTCCCCCATTCATCTTCAATTTCTGAATGGGAACTTCTTCAGTCCGTGGCAGCAGAGATATAATGTACTGTTGGATTAGGTGGCTATTCATTTTTGTGTTTCCTTGCACTTGTGCAAGAAACACCTTGGGACAGTACTGCATTTGAGAGGTGTGTCAGGGATGAGTCCAATGCAGAACACTGTGCAGTGGGCTTGACCCTGACACACCAATGAAGCCGAGTGTGACGGCCATCAGAATTTCACAGCAGGAAGCCGGCCGCACTTGAAAGAAATGAACCACACCAATGAGACAGTGTGCTTCATTCCTTTCATTTGCATAGCTGGCATTGCAACTCTGCAGACCCTCCCACTCCCTCCCACTGCTGCAGTCCACCCCGCATGCACCCTCCGTTCCCCCACCAGCCCGGCATCTTTTATTAAACCCTCCCGCTGCCTCCCACAGCGGCTGTCCTCCCTGCTCCCATCCCAGCCCCAGGCATCTAACCAAACCCTTCTGCTCCCTCCCTCTGTGTGCTGTCCACCCCGCACCCTCCATTCCTAGTTCCCGTGCCAACATCGGGGTGCCTAATCCCCATTTCAGCTTCATGTACCCCCCCAATTCATGTGGCACACTTGGAGCCCACCCCAGTGTGCCCCCAAATTTTTTTGTACCTGTTAATAAAGAAAACCATTCCCCAACCTTTTTTTAACCTGTAAAAAAGAACAGTTCCTGGTCATCTCCCCAGTCCCCCTCCTCCATCCCCCCCCCCACTGAGCACCCACCTCCCCACACTCCTCCCCTTACCCCATACATACCGCTGGAGGTTGGCACTGTCATCTTCTGAGTACTGGGACATGTCTGCACTCTTCAAAGTCGACCAGCAACTGAAGAATCAAAGGTAAGCGCCGTATAAGGGCAGTCAATGGGATTTTCAACTTAGGCTGATATTGCAACTATTTTTAAGAATTTTGGCCCAAATTTTCAACATGGGGTTCTTGGAACCATACCTCATGAACACTGTCACTGTCATTTCATTACTCGGTCACGAAAGATGATATCGTGGTCACTGCACGGAATCACCTTTCTGGACTGATTAACAAAACAACAGTGCCACCGTTCATGAGGTGGGGTCCAATGCTCCATGCTGTACCTAGGAAAATTTCTCCAAAATGACTGCGTTAGGAGTCTGCAATACACGGTTTTTATGCACGCTCCTAACTTTGCCAATTTTTTTATATTTTCACTCCAGATTTTCGACATTGCCATTTTTTCACACTTTCTTATGAACAGTACAGCTGTTATTTTTCACATCCTACCTTAAATGTGTTTTCGCACCTGTGACGTAGAATGGCGCAGTCGCTACGCAAAATCACCTTTTGGGATAAGTGAACAAAATGACAGTGGTATTTTTCATGAGGTGGGGTCCCAAAAAGGCCATGTTGAAAACTTGGTGAAACAACTCCAAAAAATGACTGAGTTACACGTAGTCGTCAAAATTTTCTACACATGCATGTAACTTTGGTCATTTTCAATATTTTCACTCCAAATTTTCAATATAGCCTTTTTATCACACCATCTCATGACCATTACAGCTGTCATTTTTCACACCCTGCCCATAATGTGTTTTCGCACCTGTGGTGTGAAGTACCGTTTTCCCACGGATTTGAAAAATTTCACCTACAGGGTTCATGAGACGGGATGATAATCAATCAATCAATCACTTTATTTAACCAGGCATATACACCATTGAGCAAGCTCATTTTCAAGGTGGTCCTGGGCAATAATACATTACAGTTTAGTACAAGGAAAAATACAGATGAGTTAAAGTAGTAACAAAAGGAAAAAAAAATGTAGATACCATTGTGCAATACTAAGTTGCAAATCAGAACAAGCATAACTCCAATAGGGTAGTACAAAAGTGTAATACATATACAGGTGAACCACAGAAGGCCAATATCAAGTGCCTGTCAAATATCATGAACACATATAATTCGGAGCAAAAGATATGTAGGAAGTAGGGGAGCAAGAATCCTAGTCACTCTAAGGACAATAATAAGGTAGAGATGTTAAGAATGGGGGAGGGAGGGCAGCTAAGAGAGAATAGGTATGATAGAGGTAGCTGAGCGGAATAAGTAGGCCAGAATGAATTAAGAGAGCTAGGCGACCTTAATATGGAGGAATCTTAATCGACAATTAGCTGCAAAATTTGTAAGAGGAGCATGGTGTAGTTTGATCAGTGTCTACGAAAACAGTTGCAGGCTTCTGACAACAATATGGTTAATGAAGCTTTAAATGAGAATATGCCTGGGAGTGAGATGAGTTTTAGGGAGTTTTGCATGGTATTCCATAATGATGGGAGTGAGAAGTTGATGGCAGCCGCCCCATATGCCGTGTTCACTTTAGGAATCTGGAAGCAGAGTAAGGAGAAACATCTCAAACCATACGATCCCTTGGCTCGAGTGAAGAGACTTGAGATGCAAGTAGGCAGATTATTGGATAGTGATCTATGAAGCCAAAGTAGGGCATTTCTTTTTCTCCTAGAAGAGCGTGAAGGCCACCCTGATTCCTGGTACAGTTGGCAGTGGTGAGTGCGAAGAGGTAGATTGAAGATGAATTTTAGGGCCCTGTGGTAGAGCGTGTCAAGTTTGTTGAGCACTGCTACAGGGCAATGCATGTACAGAAAGTTGGCATAGTCCAATAGGGGTAAGAATGTAGTTTGTACTGGCCTCTTTCTGGCTTCTGGGGTGAGCAGATGTTTAATACGATAAAATAAGCCTAGCCACTGTCTTAATTTCTTCGAGACTTCATTCAGGTGGTGTAAAAAGTTAAGCTTATTATCCAGCCAGAACCCAAGATATTTAAAGGTTTCAACTATTTCAAGGGATACATCTAGTAGTGTTAGGATCTGGGGTGTGTGCGATGATCTGGGGGCTAGCTTTGGGGAGAGGATCATAGCTTTAGTCTTTTTGGCATTGAGGAGCAGTTTGTGTCTGATGAGATTGTGTTGGAGGGTGATAAAATCTTGCTGTAAACTCTCATGGGCCATATCCAAGGAGGAATTTATGGTATATAATACGGTGTCATCTACAAATAGATGGACATTAGCTGAGCGGAGATGTGAATCCAGGTTATTGATGTAGATAGTAAAGAGGATTGGGCCTAGTATAGAGCCTTGGGGAACACCTCTTAGAAGCGTTTTTTGAAGAGACAGATCACTTGCAGCTTTGACCCTATTGTAATCTGTTGGTAAGGTAGTTGGAGAACCATTTGATTGCTGAACTATCGAGTCCGATATTGCTCAAGGCTACAAACAAAATGTTGTGATCCACAGTGTCGAAGGCCTTACTAAGATCAAGAAAAAGGGCAAACACATATTTCTTAGAATCCAGTGCGATTTGCCAGTCTGAAGTTACCTTCCAAAGTGCAGTTACAGTGCTGTGTTTGATTCTGAATCCGGATTGTGCCAGGTTTAATAGATCAAGTGAATCCAAGTGTTCTCTGATTTGGACATTGAAGATTTTTTCAAGCAGTTTTGACAGGACGGATAGTATAGATATGGGCCGATAGTTGTTCAGGTTGCATGGATCCCCGGATTTGAATAATGGTAGAATGTAGGCAGTTTTCCATAGTAGAGGAAGATCTCCTTGTTTCAATGACATGTTGAATAAATGGGTGATGGGGGCAGTCAAATAATGATGGCCGAGTCTTAGGAAGTAAGGCTTGATATTGTCTGCACCTGCACTCTTTTTAGCATCCAGTGATAGTAGTAGGTCCTCTACTTGTTTAAAAGTAACTGTGTGGAAGCTGAATGTGGCAGGACAATGTGGGGTGGGGGCGGGTTAGCGTTAGGATCGGTAACAGGGTGATCCGGTGGAAGGATTTTGTTGATAGAAGAGGTGTCGAACGCTAGTCCGGCGGTGGCAAAGTGTTCATTTAGCTGCTCCAATATATCGGCTGTGTCTGTGTAGGTGGATCCAGCGGCCAAAATTTTGGCTGGGAATGATATGCCGGTAGTACAACCTTCAACCTCTCTAAGGATGTTCCAAAATTTGGCAGGGTTGTTTTTGTTAGCTTCTAGTTCTGCTTGAAAGTATCTAGCTTTTTCCGATTTAATTAGCTTAGTACAGGCATTTCTAGAAGTGCAGAATGCTACCCAGTCTGCCTCCACACGAGATTTCCTTGCTCTTTTCCACCAATAGTCCCTGTCCTTGATCACTTCCTTCAATATGGTAGAGAACCAACCAGGTGGTCTTTTTTTAAACCTGATCAACCTTAATGGGGCATGTTTGTCTAGTAGGCCCAACAGGAGGTTGTGAAAGATATTAAATGCCACACTAAGGGAGGGAGCTAGATAGAAATTCTGCAATCTGATATTACTTAGATGTTTCAGAAATTCGTTTTGGGAGAACTTTTTTATGTTTCTTACAAAATTAAATTTGGAGGCCGATTTTGTTTGTAGGGGCTGTCTGACACAGGCAATAGCACAATGGTCACGTACGTCATTGCAGGATACTCTGACATGAGTAAAGTTGTGAGGCTTATTTTCGAGCATAAGGTCCAGGAGAGAGCTACTTTCCAGGTATTTTCTATTCAGTCTGGTGAATGCAGGAGTTATTTGTACCAAACCAACTGCATCAGCAAGATCCTTCAATTTCTTGAAGTTGTTGTCATTATAATTCAGGTTAAAATCTCCCAGTAGGATACACTCCGAGTTAGATAACTCGATTAGATTTTGGAGATGAGGCAATAGGGCCAAGCCCCCAGATGGGGGTCTGTAGCAGCCTGCATTGAGGAGTGATTTCTCATTGGAGAGTGATAATTTTAGAGCCAGGCATTCTAATTCTTTGGGCTTTGAGGTACTGTCAATGACCGTGGTTACAAATTTGTTCTTGGCATATATTACGACCCCTCCTCCCCTAGTTGGCCTATCACAGCGGAAGGTATTGTATCCCGGGATATTGATATCTTTGCCTGGAGTGGATGACCTAAGCCAGGATTCAGTTATCATGAGGAAATCAGGACTTGCATGAAGAGCCCAGGCCTGTAGGCAGTCCAGTTTCTTTAGCAAACTACAAGCATTAATATGGAGAACGCTAAGACCTTTATATTGAGGGAGGTCCGTTGGAGTTTCTAGGAGGAAGGGTGGACCTGGCTTTAGTTTCACATTTCCGGAGTAGAATAGAAGGAGTATCAGTAATTTTTTAAGGTGCTGGCTTAGTCTGCTAAGTAGTCTTTTGTTGCCACGTCTTGTGGAGATTGGTTTAGTGATGGTTGTTATTTGGGAATTGTTGCGGTTTAAGGAAGATAATGCATAGGTACTTGCTATGACTGATGACATTAGAGGCATACATACAAGGTCTCTAGACGTTGCTTGGCATGAGTAGGGGCATAGCAGTGAAGAAAATGTCCCTGATCTGGTATGCCATTCATTATTGGGAAAGGGCAGATCATGGTTAATGTCAAAGGTGAATTTTTGACTAGGGCAGAGCTTAGGAGCCTGCTTTCTGACAAGTGCAAAAATTAGAAGTAACAGACAACTATGCAAAAGGGTATCTGTAAATTTCATTTTCATTAGTGTTTTGCCACTTGATGCTGGTAATTATGAGTGGGCTTGGCAGACCAATTTGGAGCTTCTTTAAGAAGGCAGAGCCATCAAGGAATGTAGGCAGGGAGGCACGTGTGGCTGATATTGAAACAACCAATTAGCAGATAGGGGGCTGGCCAAGCTCATGGAGAATGAGCATTTAATAGAGGCCGGGGTTGGGGCGGGCAGTGTGGGAAGAAATTTAAAACACAAGGGTAAGGTGCCCAGGGCAGGGAGCGAGTATCAGAAAAGCCACTAAAAGCGGTGAGACTGAGCAGCCAATAGCAGGCAGAGCTATAAGGGCAGCAGGCCAATCCCAGGAGATCTTGAGGTTCGCTGGCCAATCAGGGCTCCAAAATGTTCCCTGAACGAAGCAAGTAGGCTTACCCTAATACGGAGAGGCTTCGGCAGACAGTTGGTGAAGAAGACTATGTTTAACATTTAGGGTCAAAATATGAAAAACTGACAAAGTTATGGCTAATTGTTGCAATTTTGGTACATGTGCTAGTAACTGTGGAAATCTTAAATATTTGCACCCCACATTTTTTTGAAATTATTTATACTCCTGCTTCCCAGCCCTCTCTATCTGGAGGGAGACCCAGCCCTGCTCCCCGACGTCCACTAGCCAATGCTGACCAGCTACCCCCAGGGCTTATCTCCCCCTGGTGGGATCAGCAGGGGGGCCCACCTCCACCAAGACTGGATCCCCCACCAAGACCGGATCCAATACAGTGGTTGGACCCATGGCTATTCGGGGGCAGGACCTGCAAGCTCTCTCCATCATCTGCCATCAGCTTTTTTCCTCCTGGTTTCTCCCTTTCAGGGGTGGAGTGTGCAAGGACACTGGAGGCAGTGCCACACATGCTCCTGTGCATGGACCCCATCAGGCGTCTACCCTGCCTCTGACCCAATGTCTGCCACATCAGTGTGCCAGCCCCTAGCCACCGCTAGGTGCCAGGCATGTGCTGACAACTGGCCACCCCTCTCCCCGGAAAAGGAGAGCTGTCCCTGGGATGCTCGATCCTTCTCCTCCACTGCCGACCCTCAGCAGCCTGCACTTACTCCCGAACACCAGTTGCCAGCATGGCATGAGATGTGGCATCCAGCGCCTCAACCCTCAGCACCACTGGGCCAGCGATGCACCCCACATTTTCAGGTAGGCTTTTCCTCCTACCAGAAGTTCAACTAACACAATACACACCCGCCGCATAAACCATGCAAGGAAACATTTGGCATTGACAAACGCTTGTTATGATTGTGAGCTTCTCAGCATTTCTGGCTGACAATTTGTTCAGCTGTCAGTAATGAAGAACACTGAATATTCTTTTGGAACTGACACTGGATGATGGGCAGCTCAAATAGTGTATTGCTGCAGAAGACAGTGCAGGACCCTGCAGAATCTTTGTTGCTCAGTACAAAAGTGGCTGCTCTTCAGTGTTCAAGTAAGTTCCAGTTCATACATGTACAGATTTACAGCTAATGTCCTACTTCACTTCCTCTTTCACCTCCTCAATGCCGACCAGTGATAATACTGACCACAGAGGGCTGGAAGTGCTGCAGGAGTAGCCTTTAGAGTCATTGTTGTTGGTAGTGATGCTTGCATCCCTTGATGTGTCAGGGTAAGAGTCAGTATTGGTATCATTTTGAAATAATTGGGATTTCTGTGGTTTTGACCCCATTCTTTGCTGACAATTGCATACACATTTTCAATCAGGTGATTCTTTACCTACTAGAATGCATCCCCCCTGAAGTGTTGGGACTCCATGTTTGTTCCGCAGGTCTGCTAAAATGTTAACATATGACTCTATAGATTCTTAGATGGATTGCAGGAGAACATTGTTTTCAAACAGTGTCTGTATATGCTCCATTAGTGCAGTGAATGCAGAATCATCACTTACTTCCAGTTGCTGGTACACATTGCACTATGCCTATCTCAGCACACACAGAAGTAGCGCAGCTTGTCTCATGGATGCCACGTGACAAAGAGCCTAGGTGCCATGTTCAGAAGGCTGTGAGATGAGAATCAGTCAATCCATGACATGCTACAGCTCTGTTGTTAAACTAATGGGAGCTTCTGGAACATCATGGGTGGTGTGAATGAACATATAGTCACATGGTGCCTTGTACTGTTGGAACATACAGTGGCACCAGCCAAGATGCCCTATAGTACAATACCCTGCAGTAATACTGCAATGAACAGTGTAAGTCAATGGCAATTAAGCCCTTTTGTTCTGCAGTGTTTTGTGACATCATTTACTGCAAGTTACTACATATATACAGTATATACTGGCTGGCACCACTGTATATTCAATCATGTAGGGTGTAAAGTTTTACCATATGACCCCTTCTTGCTTTATTCAGTACTGACGCAGGTTATTTTTCGATTTGTACCTCCCACAACTCTGCCTTGCCTTGGATAAGTGGACAAAACTACTACAAATGCAGTGTGTCATGTTCTCATGGTTACCCAGTGAAACCAAGGCTATTGAGTCATTCATTGCACCAGAAATAATAGCTAAATCACCCCTGGTGGAAATTGATGTATCCCTGCTTAACTCCCCTAATCTGAATTTAAGTACAACTATAGCTGGTTATGAATGGAATCCATTTCACAAGGGGTCTGTTGGGGTTGTGTCCAAATGTCAAAATGTAATTATTATTCCCAAAACCTGAAACCCCACATCCATGCCAAGATCCACTCCAAGATTTGTGCCCTGTGCTGTAATAAAGACTGCCTGTCCCTGCATATCTCCCAGGGTCTAGTTACCAGAATGGAGTTCTCAGTCTTTGACTATGCAGATGTGATTCATGGTACCACTCCCTCCTTTTCCCTTGCCAGACTGGAAACCCTCTGTAGCGCCTTCTGTCATTTTTGCTACAAACTCACTCCCTTGCACTCACCATTGCTCAGTACACTCCTCCCTCTCCATTCTCCTTCTTCCCTCCTGTTGTCTGTACCACTGTGCATCTTTCTTCTCTGAATACTGGTCTGAGGCATTGCCCTCACACCTATGCACACTTCTCTCTCCCATTCCCACCTGCATCTTACTCCCTTCACTCCAGGAATCACCACACCTTCCCCCCCTCTCCTCCACTGGCAGTCAGCCTTCTCCTATCACCTTCTCTCCCTCAGGAGCCTCCTCCCCTCTTCCATCCTTCTCTCACTCTCCCCAACTTCCCTTAAGCGCCAGCTTAAACTTCTGCCTTCCCCCTCCTGCAGCTGTCAGTTTCCTGCCTGACCTGCCCTTTGCTCCTCTCCCCCTCCCCTCCCCAGTGCAGACCCCCTCTCTGGCATTGGTTTTACATCTCCTAATTTCATTGCACAGATATGTTCAACCACTTGTTCTATTTTATCTAGGATGTAGAGTGGGGCTTGTTCCATATGTTCACTTTTGGTATTTTTGCACTTTTGCCTTGTTGCACTACATTTGTTTGCACCTTATTTGTGCATCAGTTCATATTGTATTTGCTTGATTGTATCCCAGTCCCCCATCCCCGGTTTGCACCTGGAAATGAGTCTTGGCTCAGTGTGACTTTCCTGGCTACCAATTTTCAAATAAATAAATCAGTCAATCAATCAATCAATAAATAAAACCTCCTCCTAGAATACTGATTTAATAAATTTTACTAAAGAGCCTTATAAAGCACATATTATAATTCCTGAAAATGTATGGGCACTCAAGGAAGAGATTAAGAATATCAATCAATGTTTTATTTGATATAGCGCTGTATCTCTTGCAACTCCAGGCACTGTACAATAAGATCCACAGTAACAAGTACAACAACAAAACAATAACATTCATGATGCCAAATAAAACAGGTTCGGAGTACTCCGTATTCAGACTGGATTTTACAGTCAGTGAGAAGTCAGAGTGCAGAATCAAGTTTGTCTCTGTGGCTTTGGATCACTACTGCTGCTAAAAGCATTTGCTTGTGGACACTTCATTTTGTTGTGGCAGAGGACTGTTTCTGCTTGGCTGTGGATCATGGAGTTTGATGGATCTGAGCTGGGCTACTGTGTGGATTTTATCTAGGAACTGAACTGTGCTGCTCTGATTTTAACTGTGAAATTTCTCTGTGGCAGGAGATCGCTCCTGTGATAACAAGGAACTGACTTCAATTTGGGCGCAGCGATAGTTCCTGTAACAAGGGCTAATTTTCAGTTCCAAGGAGTTACATTTAATGTTAAACAGTAGTCCTAGCAACCTGGAAGTTCTAAAATTCTAAAGCAGCCTCTGAGAAGCTCTGTGGTGACAGACTGGATTTTACAGTCAGCGTGAGAAATCAGAGTACAGAACTGAGCGTGTCTCTGTGGCTTTGGATTTAGCAGGGGATCGATACTGCTGCTAAAAGCATTAGCTTGTGGACACTTCATTTTGCTGCGGCAGAGGATCATTTCAGCTTGGCTGTGGATCGTGGAGTTTGATGGATTTGAGCTGGGCTACTGTGTGGATTTTATCTAGGAACTGAACCGTGCTGCTCTGAATTTTCCACCCCACCCACCCCGCCCTCACCATCTATTAAATGATTGATACACAGGAAGTCTCACAAACTAATTAAAACTCTCTGATAATTAGACAGTCTGAGGAGTTGGTGTAGTATGGTGTTAAAGTGACTGCTAAAGAAGTGAAAGATTACACATTTCTAAAGTGACTGCTAATGTTTATGTCTGATTGTATTAGTTTAGAAAATAGCTAGTTTTTATAATACTGCTAATGTTTATGTCTGAATGTATTAGTGTAGAAAATAGCTAGTTTTTATAATACTTTAATTCATTTAATTGTTAACGATATCACCTTGAATTAGGCTAGTACTGCTACAGGTTATAAAGGGTTTAGTACTGATAGTGATCAATATAGTATAAGTATATCAATAATGTTTAAACGTAACTAACCATAAAGCTAAAACAAAGCAGGCCATACTTTCAGGGATGGGTTATCATGGCAGTAAAGTAGGGTAGGGTGGGGGGTAGGACAGGGACAGTGTGCTCTTAGGGAGAGGAGAGGACCAGGGAGAATAGTGGGGTGCAACGGATATGGAGCAGCGGTATTCATGGACACACTGTGGAGGATTAGGGGTTGCCCAGTATGCATAAGAATTGTGCAACTGGAAACAGAAATAAACAGGCTGGTGAGGGAGGTGGCGAGGCAGGGCATGGTGGGAGTTGGGGTGGGGTAATGGCACCGTAGATTTGAATAGCTGGACAGGGATGGCAGGGAGAGTGTGAGAAATGTAGGTGGGAGTATAAGGGTGGGAGACAGACCAGGCTGCTGGAGGAGCTGAGGGTGGCAGGTGATGTGTAGGAGGGGGGGGGGCAGCATGGTGAAACTATGCAAGGAACAAAAAGAAATAGAATTGACATGGCATGCGTGGGAAACAAGGTTTTCACTGGTGGTGGGGTTAGCATGTCAAATAGGTATGCACCATTAGAAACTATGCAGGACATTGGAAATCAAGAGGGGGCAGGGGCCACGGTGTGCAAGTACTATGGGGGGGAGAGGGAGATGGATGGCAGTAAGAGGGATGAACGGGGAGGGTCTGAGGGGAAAGAAGAAAGCAAGAGGCAATAAAGTAAGTACTAGAAATGCGGAAAAGGGGTCCACTGGGGGGATGTTAAAGATGGCTGTCAGGGGGAGAGGGGGAAGAAGTTGGGGAAGGAGAGGGATGGGGTGGCAATAAAATAGAAGGGCAGAGGGGTACTGGGGAGGGGGGAAATGGGATCAATTGAGGGAAACTTTAGAAATGGTAGTCAGAGGGTGATGCAAAATATAGCTGCAAAGAGGACAGATGAAGCCCCAGCGAGGAGAGCAAGGCATGAGAAACCAGATGAGGAGAGGGACAAGGCCATGGGGATGGAGTTGGGTGAGTGTAACAAGGGGTGGATGGGGGGAGGACTCGAAGAGGACCAGCATGGGGATGGTAGCAGAGTTATCATACTGGGGGAGTCCATACTTAAAGGTATCAGTTGGGGGAGGGGGACAGGAGGAGGAGGAGCTCCATTGGGGTAGAATGCATGCCAGGCATGACAGCGCACAGAGGAAAACACATAGTTCACTCAACAGTGAGGGTCATGGGGAAAACCCCCACAAAGTGGTGCACCTTGGCACAAATGATTTGGAAGGAAATAGTGCACAGGAGGTACAGGCTAGATTTAGGGAACTGACCAGGATATGTAAAATAGAAGGGAATGAAGTTGCTTCTCCAAAGTTCTGCCAGTTCACAGGGCAAGCACAGAAAGAAAACAGAGGCTAAGAGATATTAATGAATGGTTGGGGAATGGTGTAAAACTATGGGGTTTGGACTGGTGGGAGGATGTGGCGCAACATGGAAAAACAAAGATCTGTATGCCAAGGATAGACTTCATCTGAGTAGGGAGGGTTCAGACTTTTTTTTTTTTAACTTTATTTACTACACTCATGGACTGGGCATCCTTCTGAGGTGCACTCTCAGTCAAGCCTCTCACTCCCTGCCTTAACTCCCCACTAATTAGAACTCCCCCCCCCGACCTCAGGCAGGTCAGTCCCCTGGCAAACTGTCCCCGAGGAAAGGCTCGGCCACCCATGGTGACTTTATAAACTCAAAGGCTTACCTGAGCACCGGGTGGCGCCTGAGGAGGAGGAGTCCGATGTGAGGGAGCTGGCGGTGGGATGTGGGCAGGACCACTGGTGCCCTCTTCATCTCTGCAGTCCAAGGGAGGATTTTTGCTTTCTGGATTCCCCCCTGAACATTGCGTGCAATGACACCATGGCGCATGGCGTGCAATGACCCATGGCAACCCTGCCGGTGTCCATCATGCTCACCTCCGTCTTGCAAGTCTGCATCCTGTAGTACCCCTGATCTCCATTAGGGGTCACTAGGATGCCGGACTTCCCCACAGCCCTCTCTCTGGGAGAGGAGAGCAGTCTACTGGATGCTCAATCCTCTCCCTCCCCTACCGACCCCGGGCACCTGAGTTTGCTCCTGAACCGGAGTTGCTGGGCTGGCGCAACGTGTGGTGTCCAGCGCCTCAACCCTCAGTGAAACTGGGTCAGCTCAGGTTCAGGAGTCTTAAAGAGGAAACTAGGAGAGTTTATTGATAACACATTTGATTCAAATGGGGGCTTAGACTTGTAGAGCAAGCAGGGATGCAAAGCTTGGGAGGCCTTGTGCCTCTCCTCCCAACTGGAAATTTGGAGGAAGTAAGGAAATCACATAGGGATGGGGGGGCAATGGATGGATAGGAGCGATTGGGGGACAGTTGGAGGATCGTCTCCACAAATGTGAGGAGCCTAGGTAACAAGTTATCCGCATTTCAGGCATTGATGGTGGGGGGGAGGTGGATGTAGCTGCCATCAGGGAGACATGGGTCACCCAGCATCATGACTGGGACTTAATAATCCCAGGGTACAGACTGTATAGAAGCATACATACTGTATGTGGATCAGGTCAACTTTACAAATGACATATACACAAAGAAAAATACACAAACAGGCCAGTCACAATCATCATGTACAACTAGTGTCATGGGGTAGCCAATTTATATTAAATCAACTTAGAAATTGTTATCTATGGTAAATTCATATCAACTACCATTATATATATATATATATATATATATATACACACATATATATATATATATATATATATATATATATATATATATTATATATATATATATATATATATATATTATATATATATAAATATATTATATATATATATATATATATATACATATATTTATATATAATATGGCCCCATGTGCAATGTTTAATGAAGGCTAAGTGAACAAACTTTATTATTGGCTTGGCACACAATACAAAGCAACAAAATTAATTTCACTCATATTAGTGGTACCCCATAATAATACTGGAGTGTAGAGAGCATAAAGAGATACAAAGAATAAGGTGACAGTTATATGAAGGAAAAAAGGGAGAAGGGAACCAGAAAGAGGGGGAGAGGGGTGAAGGCCCAACAACAGTGGTAGGCTAAGGTACAAAAGGAAAGATGTACAGTGTATGGTAGAACGCTGCTGAGCATGGAAAGCCATGCTCCCAACAGCGTTGTTGTGCTGCACTAGCTACGTCATCGTAGCTGTTGTGTTGCACTAGCTACGTAGCTAGTGCAGCGCAACGGAAGGTGTGTCTTGTCGTGGGCAGGGTGTGCATGAGTGATTGGGTGACGGCGATGCACTAACAATGGCCGCGGCGGTGAAACAAGCCAGAGGAACAGAAAACCACACCAGAATCTAAAGAAAAGTAAGGGCAGACTTTTCACGAGCTACCATACACTATAAAAGATTGTGTATTATCGCTCATACACAACTAAGGTATTTTTCAACTCTTGAGGTTTCCATGGTAACGAGACCTCTCAAGAAATCCAATTACCATGGAAACCTCTCGAGTGAAAAATACCCTTGTTGTGTATGAGCAATCATACACAATCCTCTGTATGGTACCATACTGATCAAAAGAAAGATGGAAAGACCATTTTATTCTGAGAAGGAGATTAGGGAGCTGAACCATGTATTAAGCAACTGTTTTCATATGGAAACAGGAGCACAACCTGCGCTCACCCGATATCCAAAGGTGGAAGACCGAGAGGGAAAAGAAAATCAAAAAATAGGATGAGACACTTGAGAACTCACTTATTGAACACATATTTACATGTGTTAAGCATACTATAAATAAGGTTTCACATCCAATTCATTATTTAATCCTATTGGATTCATGCTGCTTAGTGTGAAAATCCAAAATGGCTCACATTGTGAGGAGTCTGTTTTGTTGGTCACTCCCTCTCTTCCCCAATCTCACTTGTTCTGTTCCCATAACCCACATATCAGCAGGTTTACTATCATGATGTATCAAGAAGCATTCAGCTACAGGGTTTGTAGTGTTACCATTTCTTATGTCCCAGTCATGTTCTTGTATTCAAACCTTTTATTGTCTTATGGTTCTACCTACCTATAGTTTCAGGCATGAACACCATATGACGTACACCACATAATTGGTAATGCACATGATAAACTGTCGTATTATGACATATCTGGGGCATTCTTTCATTGTGAAACTGTTTCCCTTTATGCAGTATCTGCAGATGTTGCAATTACAACACCATAATATACCAGGTGGTTTGACTGGTAACCAGGTCCTATGTTCTGGGGCGGGGGGCAGGGGCTGAAAAACAGCTGGACAACAGTTTATCTCTCAGATTACAGCCTCTCCTGATGGTGATCCTAGGTCTGCAGCCAACTGTATTCTCCAACCCATTGTCACTTGATAATAATATGAGTCAGTACTTTGTTAGTATCCCCCCAATTCTTCATGGTTATATTCAGTGCTAAAGGTGATACCTGAGAAAGTATCCTTTTCACTTTTCCTGGGTGTTGACAGTTGATTTCTTTCCATGGTCCCAGCCCTAGTAAATGTCAAATTTAATGTTTCCTTTAAGTATCCCCTTGCCAAAAATCTGCCCATCATCTCCTTTGACTGTTTTTCAAAGTCAGAGTCCAGTCTACAATTACGTCTAAGGCACAGAAATTGTCCATATGGTATTGATTTTTTTCAAATTTTTGGAGTGTGAACTCTGCACATATAATAGACTGTTTGTAGCTGTGGGTTTTCTGTATGCAGAACTAATAATTCTACCTTCATTGCCGTGTGTGAGGGCTGCATCTAAAAAATTAAAACTGTCATTTTGTATGTCACATGTGAACTTTAATATTCAAACTGTTGTTCAAACTGATCAGCATCCTCCCTTCCAATTTTTAAGTCTAACCCAAAATGTTTCTTACAGGAGCTTGATGCTTGCAGTTGTTTTTTTTGTAGGCTCTACGACGCTGCAGCAACAACTTTACTGCAGCATGACCTTATAGTGAGGGATTTATGTCGACAACAATTGTGGTTGGCAAAAACCCCTCCAGAAAAACTTTGTTTCTTTCTGGGGGGCTTTGCCCCCAAACCCCTCATAATAAATAGAATCAACTCCAAGTCGGAGTTGATTCTGGGAGGGGGTTGCAAGGCCCAGAGAAAGCCATACCAGATCTCATGGGTACATTACAGTGGCAAAAGCACTTGCCACTGTAATGTACTTTGATTTTGAAATGTCGCTGTGGAGATGGCATACTTTTTTGTAATAATTGATGTATTGTACTGTTATATTGTTTATATGTCTTATTGTACATTTTTGTTTATGTTCTGCTTGGACCTGAACATGGACTTGTTCCAGTGTCCTTACCCAGTTAACAAAATAAAACTAAAATATTGTTCTGGTTAATCCATTCCATGAATCTCAGTGCCTCTGCATGTGTACCACTCCACACACATACTACATTGTCAATGTAGCAACTATACCGTATAATTTTATCAAAGTAAGGATTATTAAACCTGTTAAAGATTGCCTCCTCTTTCCAGAACCCTAGAAAGAGGTTGGTGTAAGAGGGGGCCATGGCAGCCCCATAGCAGTGCCACAATATTGGAGGTAGTAATTATTGTCAAACATGAAATAATTATGCGTTAGGGCAAATTGTAGACAATCCAGAATTAATTGTATAGGTATATGGTCTCTAAGGGTATCTCTGTTCAAGTAATACTTGAAAGCTTTGAGTCCACCTACATGTTAAATTGATGTGTAGAGGGGCTCAACATCAATTCCCATCAAAAAGAAAACTGGTTCCCATTTGAAGTCCTCTAGTTGATTTAGCAAATGCATTGTGTCCCTGGTGTGTGACTGCAGAGAGACCACACTCTTCGGTAAAAAAAAATCCACAAATTCACACAGATTATCAATGAGAGAGACCACACCTGAGACAATAGTATGCCCAGGTGGGTTCACAAGGTTTTTGTGAACTTTAGGTAGCAGGTATATCATGGGTGTTTGTGGGAATTTCGGCCATAAAAACTAAAATTATTTCTCATTAATCTGACAATTCCATTTTAGCTGTTTCTAGTAATGCCAATAATTCTTGTTTAAATTCTGGTAAGGGGTCCCTAAATAGACTTTTACAGTGTTTGCACCAATCAAAAGTTCTGAAATTTACTTTTCCCCTTTAAAATTCCCTCTGCATGATAACAATATTTGCACCCTTATCAGACTGTTTGATAATGATGTCCTTGATATTCTGACGTTCAGCAATTGTGTGTTTCTCACCTGGGGATAAATTGGAGTTAGTAGGCTTTACATTGTCCAAAAGTGTACTTATTTCATGGCATACTGTATTTTATAGGACAATATGACTGGGTTAAACTGACATGAAAAAAACACCAACTTGGGTTTGAACCTTGTAGCTCTATTGCGAGTGAGCTCAAGTCGATCTCCTGAATTAGTATCCATTATGTTAGTTCCCATGTCTCTAAGTCCCTCTTCTAATAATGATTCATGGTCAGAAAGATGTTGATAGTCTTGTGAGTCCAAACCTTCTGTGATTCCCCTGAAGTCCACATTATGAATGTCAATCCTTCATTAAATATTGTATATGGGGCCATATTTTATATATATATATATAATGGTAATTAATATGAATTTACCATAGATAACAATTTCTAATTTGATTTAATATAAATTGGCTGCCCCATGACACTAATTGTACATGATGACTGTGACTGACTTTCATTGTTTGTGCATTTTTCTTTGTGTATATGTAATTTGTAAAGTTGACCTGATCCATATATACAGTATATGCTTTAATACAATATTATGTAAGTGTATATACATGTAATTACATCATTCTGCCATACCACGTGATCTGTGATGTCAGTTCGAATTTAAGTTTAAATCAAGTCATTTGTGTTAGCAGAGCCAGGTCCCTGAGGAAGACCTAACAGCTGCAGCACAGGGGCTATATAGTTTTGGAGGTTATCTCTGACCATTTTTCACTTGGAATAAATCTTTTTTTCTTGCAACAAACTTGGAATGTTCCTGTTAACTGGAGTGCAGCATCTCTTGTGTTCAATGTTACAGGCTGGCAGCTTTGCTTGTACCCCACCTGTCCTGAGTTGTAGCGCATTTGTGTTCTTTTCAGTTTTACAGACTGTAAAGGAGGGAAATAAAAATTGAAATGGGAGGATAGGTGGCTTTATTCATTAGGGAGGGTATAGAGTGTAGTAGGGAGGAAGGAGAGGAGAGAAATGTGAAGACATTGTGGGTTACCATACAGGATGCAAAGGGCAGGAGGGTTAGTCTGGGTGTGGTTTATAAACCACCATCTCAGCCTGAGGAACTTAACAGGAAACTGGTGGTTGACCTAATAAATCACTGTGGCATGGGCAGGACGGTGGTGGTAGGTGACTTCAACCTGCCAGGGGTTGACTGGAGAACAATGACTTCTGCTAGTGCTAGGGAACAACAGATACTGGACATATCCCAGGATGTATTCCTGACACAAAATGCGGTAGAGCAGACCAGAGAGGGGGGGAACATTTTGGACCTGGTATTGGCAGATGGCGACCAGGTAAGGGATGTGGTGGTAGAGGACCCGCTGATGCGGAGTGATCAATGTATGGTGTGGTTCTCCTTTGATCTGGGGAGGGAGAGAAATCTTACCAAAATGAGAGTAGTTGACTTTAGGGTTGCAGACTTCAGAAAGATGGCAGCCATACACTAGACGAGGCACAATCTTGAAGTTGGTCTGACAGAGGCCACAAAGCTGGCACAAAGACCTGCAGTAAGAAAGCAAGGTCCATAAAACCCAGCTGGTGGACCAGTGAGGTGCAAGAAAGGGTAAGGGAGAAAAGGTTAGCCTTCATAAAATACAACAGAACCCTCAGTGGGGAAGACAGGGAGGAGTATATTAAGAGACTGAGGGAGGTGAGCAAGATGGTAAGGGCAGTCAAGGCCTCAAAGAAGCTAAGGCTGGTTCAGGGGATCAGAGAATGGTGAGGAGGAATTTTTTAAGTACATCAGAGAGTGCAGAAATTGTAGGGGCCAGATCACCAGGATAAAGAGAGATGGTGGGTGGGCAGAGGAGGGAGCTAAGCAGGCAGAAGTACTAAATGAGTACTTCTGTTAAATTTTCACAAGAGAAAAGGAAGGGACAATTCGACAGATGAACGGTAGGGTGGGGGGATTGATGGGGGGGGAGAATAACGGATAGTGTGATCCTGGTGAAGACAGTGTGGGAAGGCCTTAAGTCATTGTGGACAGACAAGGCACCAGGGCTGGATGAAATCCACCCCAACATCCTGAAGGAATTAGCAGAGGTCCTAGCAGCACCTATGTCAGAGTTGTTCAACACCTCCCTTCAATCAGGATATGTACCACTGGACTGGAGGATGGCACATGTGGTGCCCATCCATAACAGTGGATCCAGGGATGAGCTGGAAAATTACAGACCAGTCAGCCTTATGTCCATAGTGGGGAAATTATTAGAGACCATCTTAAATGAGAGGTTGGTGGTGTTACTGGAAGTGAATGGCCTTCAGGACGTCCGGCAACACGGATTTGTCAAGGAGAGATCTTGTCAAACTAACCTGGTCAAATTTTTTGACTGGGTGACAAAAGCTCTAGATGGAGGTTGGCCAGTTGATGTCCTGTATCTGGACATCAGGAAAACATTTGACTCTGTGCTGCATGGGAGACTGATGGGAAAACTGAAGAACCTGGGGGTAGGGGTGAAAACTGGTACATTGTATAGGGAAATGGCTGTGCAACAGACAGCAGAGGTTGGTGGTGGTGGAGATTCTCATCTTCCAGGAAGGTCACTAGTGGGGTCTTGCAAGGATTGGTTTCGGGTCCACTGCTGTTTAATGCTTTCATAGTGGATATAGCAGAGGGAGTTAAGAGCAAGATGAGTTTGTTCACTGATAACTCCAAATTAGGTGCAGTGGTGTACAGTGAGGTTGAGAGGAGGTTACTCCAGGAGGATCTGGAAAGACATGGACAGTGTCCAAGCACATAGCAACTGGGGTTCAATACTAGGAAGTGCAATACTGCATTTCAGGGTCAGGAACCCAATATACAGTTACCACTTGGGGGGGGGGCAGATTTCCATATGAGGAGGAAAAGGATCTGAGTGTGGTGATCACAGGGAATAAGAATCACTCAGTACAGTGTAAAAAGCAGTGGCAAAGGCAAACAGAATGCTGGGGTGCATTGCTAGGGGGATCACTTCAAGGAGGGAGGAGGTTATTCTGCCACTATACAGATCATTTGTGAGGCTGCACTTGGAGTACTGTGTGCAGTTTTGGCACCCATACTTAAAGAGGGACATCAGGCTCCTGGAGGGAGTCCAGAGGAGGGCCTCCAAGATGATCCAGGGAATGGTGGAGAAATCATATAGGGAGAGACTAAGAAAGCTCATCATGTACTCCCTGGAGGATAGAAGGGACAGAAGAGATATGACTGAGACCTTTAAGTACTTGAAGGGTATGAACAAAGTTAGTACTGAGGGTATGTTTAGATTGAAGGGGGAAGGGACCATGAGGGGACATAGACTGAAACTGGCAGGGGGAGGTTCCAGAGGGAACTGAGGAAGCATTACTTCACAGAAAGGGTTGTAGCAGCTTGGAACGTGCTGCCTGAGGAGGTGATCTCACTAGATTCAATGGGGAGTTTTAAGAAGGGATGGGATAGGTCCATGGGCGAGATACAAGAAGGGAGAGAATTGACCAGGGTGGTAAACTCAGGAGGAAAAATTTGGTGGAGGGATGGGGGGCAGCACAGTTGTCCGAACTGTGAGCTGCTTTTTTGAGCAGATGAGATAGACCTTGAGGCCTAGTTCTGCTGGCATTGTCGTATGTTTGTATGTACCAAACATATTCATGAAACAGTAAAATCAGTACAAGGGAAATATGCATATAAACATAACTGAAAATCATGTAATGATTAGGAAAATTAAAAATAGCAGCAACATCAATCATCCTTTTGATGTGGATAACAATGTGCCTGAAGCAAATGTTTCTGCACAAATTACTACTGCCAATATGACAGAAAAATTGAATAGCGGTATCCAAATTAACCATCCTCTGCCCTTTGAAATCCAGCAGTGAAAAATGACTCAGGCCCTGAAAATTTGGATCTAAATAAAAATTCAGTTCAAAACAAGAAATGTTTAAAGGGACAAAAAGAAAAAAAGGGAATGAATACAAGTGGTGAAAGTAAGAAAAGAGCTAATAAATAATACTAAAAAGAAAACAAGGGGTGTTAGTGATATAATAATAATTACTAGTCAGAATGATAGGGCAGCATCCCACCAGGATAACGTAACCAATTATTAGGCTTTAGAAGCTGTAACCATACATAATCAAGACATAGAAAGTTTAAATGCAAAGAAGGAACATCTGAATCTGAGTCAACAAGAGACTGTGTTAATATTAATGTAGCATTAAAACAAAAGGAAGTTCAGATCAATAGTAAAAATCTACCAGTTTCACATCTGGAATGAAATTTTGTCCAGAATAAACAAGATCAGGATTCATGTATACCCATTAGAGGGATGAATTTAGCCAGAACAGACGCTCAATCAGAATTGGTAGGGACTGTAAAACATATATTTAATACTGATCCATAAGAATTTCTTAAACTCTATGTCCATTGTCATGATAACAATCAAGAAAAGGTGGTGACAACCTTTTCCAATTCAGTCAATTGGATTCATAGGATCTTAGAAAACTGAAAGTATTATTAACCACTAAGCTTCATAGTAGGCCTCCTGACTTTTGAGAAAAATCTTCTGGAAAACCAGAGAAATATGAGTACTAGACCCAGAACCTTGGATAGAGAATGTGTTAATAAGGCCACTTCTCTTTTAGATGGACTTGCTTGGTCTTCTGGAAAAAAAAATAGACTAAGTAATAGGATTCCAGAAGATAAAACCTTTTGATTATTTGGTTGGAAAGTTTCGGAAGTATTACAAAGAGAAACATAATACTATTTTGGGAAAAGTCATAAGGTATTGAATTGGGGAATGTTCATTAACATGTATTCTTTTAATAGTTCACAGATTGATATTAATTTTAAGAACAGTGTAGCAGCAGGTCTGCTATTGGCAAATAGTAGCAAACTGGATCCGCTTAGCCTTTTTTGGTGGACCTATAAAATATTTGTAAAATTATGATTATGAATCCACAAAGCTCTATAATTACCTTAAACAGACCAATTGAATAAGCAGTTTCACTCCTCCCCAGTCATTTCCGAGTGGCTTGTGAAAACATGTACCGGTATGCGCCATTAGTTAATTTGCCGGCCCAATGACAAACTGAAAGTACTGATATCTTGAATATAAATCAATCATTATCTTCAGATAGTGAGAGACTTACAGTCATTCTAATTTTATAGATTCTGGAAGCCTAGATAAAGAAGAAGTAACAGTATCTATACTTAATGATATTAAAATCCTGTCATGGCATAGAGAAGGACTTGCTAGCAAACTATGTGGAGTACAGCTAAAAATGTTTTTGAATCAATATGACAGAATTTGTCTACAAGAGACCTGGGGAGGCAATGAACAGTTAATTCTACCAGGATTTAAAAGTTCATATAAACCAGGAAAGAAGTGTAAGAAAAAGGGAAAATTTACTGACAGTCTTCTTATAGCTGTAAAACATTCTCTCAATGTTATAACATTAGAAATAATAATAATAAGTTGGGCTGAAATACATGGAATCAAAATTATAACTCGATATTTTAATATGGCCATTCTGAATGTTCACATCCCTCCTGAGAAGTCTAATAATTTTAATGTAGAAATATGAAAAGCCCTTAATAAACAGATAGAATAAATGTTAGCGGGCCCAGTATTCGAAACTTTGCACTGAGCACAAATTGATGGCACCGTGATTGCATTACATTTGTGCCGGACTGCCATATTCAAAAGGCCAAATAGTGCTGGTGCAATGTGATAGCACCAGCACTAAAAGATAATGTATGCGAGGAGCAAAGTAAGGAGTGGGCACATAAATATGGGTGCAATGGTTAATTCAGCACCACAGCGCTGTGCAATGTGTGTTAGGGCAACATGTAGCACGGCACTATTTACCACCTATAAAAAGGCAGTCTTAACCCAGGGCAAACCACAGAGGGGGGGTGTGAACACAGCAACAGGCAACATGGCAGTCAGAAACAACCCTGTGATGGTCTACCTGATGGCAGCCATGGTGGAGGAGTGGGCGAGGGACCAAACCCACCCTGGGCCACTCTGTAGGCCAAGGAGGAGATATGCTGCACACAGAATGTACTGACCCCGAGTGTCTTTTGAGACACTCACAGATGACCACCTTGTGGGCTGGTACAGACTAAGCAGGTTCCTGCTGAGGCAGCTTTGTGAGCTCCTGCATGTGCAGCTGCAGTCTACCACCCAACGCAGCCATGCCATGTCAGTCGAGAAAAAGTGACAGCCGTGATGTGCTTTCTATCCACCTAGTCCTTCCAGACACCGGCTGGGGATACCATTGGTGTGTCAAAGTCTGCCACATCTCACTTTCTGACCCAGTTCCTAGATGTTCTGCTGCCACATTCTGGTGAATTCATTGTATTCCCCAGCACAGCAGTGGCGGGCACAGAAACAATGCAGCAATTCTATTGGCCTGTGCACCTACCAGCTGTACTCGGTGCCATTGACTGCACCCACGTTGCCATGCATGCACCACCTGGTGAAGTGGGAGACAGCTTCCTCAACAGAAAGGGCTACCACTCCATTAATTACCAGGTAGTGTGTGATGCAACTGGTTGCATCAGCAATGTCTTTGCATGGTTTCCTGGCAGTGCCCAAGACACCTTCCTCTGGCACCAGTGCCAGGCATTTGAGGAAGGTCTAATACCCACTGGACATCTTGTCGGTGAGTACCTGCAGCAGGCACAACCACAATCCCCCCAATGGTAGGACAGTGCCACAATACAGCAGACAGAGGAGGCAGGGGAGAGAGGGTGTACAGGTACACAGGACAACCGAAACAGTAGGGCCTGCAAACTGGTTGGGGTGAGTGACACACCTGCTAACAAGTGTCAATGTTTCCACAGGGGACAGTGCCTATCCTCTGAGACCCTGGCTCCTAACCCCAGTCCTCCAGCCAGCAAATGTGGCTGAGGAGAGATATAATGAGGTACACATAGCAACAAGAATTATAACTAAGCATGTGTTCGGCATGCTCAAGATGAGATTTAGATGCCTGGACTGTTCCAGTGGTGCCCTACAGTATACCCGTCAGAAGGTATGCCACATATTCCTTGCCTGTTGTATGTTGCACAACATGGCACTAAACCATGGACTACACCTGCCTGAACCTGAAGTACATGCTGAGAGTGACCCAGAGCCAGAGGTCCAGAGGACAGTGGAGCAGCTCAGTAGGCATGACCCTTGCATGGCCAGGAGGTCCCAGGGCACAGACAGAATATCATCAGAACCCTGACAAGGATGGGCAGGTGAGTGAAAACAACATGGACAACAACACATATGTGTCAAACAGTGTGTTTACATTCTGTATAGTACAGTGACAAAAACATAATGGTGATAAGATGCACAAAACAAAAAGAAAGGATGCCACACAGGTGGGGCAGGGATTGTGGTGGGATGTGTGAATGTACAATAAGGTGCTCATGATGGGTGCAGGTGAGGAAGGGTGCAAGATGGTGGGGGGGCACACACAGCATTAATGCTGTCTCCTGCCATGGGTCCTCACTGATGCCCTACCACAAGCATGTGGGGGGGAGGGTGTGGTACAATGCTGCCCAACCATCCCTACCTCTGTCACTGTGGCTGTGAGCTCCCCCACAGCCCCAGTGAGGTCATCAAAGACCTGATGGAGGGCATTCAGGAACCATGCCTGTTGCTCCTTCACATGCTGGTCTGTAGGTCAGCATGCACTGCCTCCCAGAGGTGGGCAATCTCTTGTCTAACCTCCCTCCCGAAGGCAAAGCTTCCGCTGTGTGGTGGACTGCGAGTCCACCGCAGACTGGATGAGCTGCTGGGCTTCAGAGCCATCCTGTCGCTGGGGTGCATGGATACCTGAGACAGTGGGAATGAGTGGGTGGTGGCGATCAGTAGGCCGGGAGCAACCCACACCCTTTGTGGCTGTGTGCTGCACCACCTCAATGTCCGCGGTGCCCCACATGTCGCATGTGCATTTGGCTGGGGCAACAGGATGGCTGCCAACAGAAACCTGTTGCATCGGCTGGGCGGTGTGTGAGCCTGCGGATGTGGTTGACACACTTGTGGCAGTTGTTGCGATGGTGGCAATGGTGGTGGTGGCAGTGGTGGTAGTGGAGGCATGGCCCTCAGTGGACCCTGCTAGCACCAAATGTGATGTGTGCCTGGCAGGTGACTGTGAGGAGGCCACAAAGAGCCCACTGCTGTGGGCCCCTGTCTGGCCCGCCATGCCTAGGCACAGTTCTGATGGGGAGAAACCCCCCAGAGCAGCAAGGGTGGAAAGGCAATCCCCGGTGAGAATTAATGTGCCATCATCTTCATCATCAGAGATGTCACCAAATAATGTGGTCATGGACATCCCCTCTGCAGCTTGTGCTGGCAGGCTCTGCACCCCGGCTGTCGACAGACGATTGTCCTCTGACCGTTCCTCTGCTGTGGGGCCATCACCTTGTACTGTGGACAGAGAAGAACACTGTAAGTGTGATGCACGGTACATAGTGGTCCTGTACCAGTGCTGCCACATGCAAACCACACCATTGATGCCTATCAAGCCCAGTGAGTGCTAGCCTAAAACAGGTGACCATAGCCAGGGTGCAAGCACACCTACGGTTGGAATGTGGATCCCACAGACATGCACATGATCAGCCCCAAATGTACTCAACACATCACACACACATGTGAAGACCACCACTCTAAGGGAGGTAATAGGTCTAGCACCCAGTGACACACGTGGCAGCATGCAACACCACATGAGGAAGGCACACCATCTGCCAAGCAACACACTATGTGCAGGGTCACAGGGACACTGTCTGCAGGGTACAACATGACTGTGGTAGTGTGTCACATGCTGCAGGTCCGGTACTGCATAGAACACACCACCAGACAGTGCCACACTGCACACAGGCCATGACAATGCACACATGTGTGCACAGGCCAGGGCAGCAGTGTGCAACAACACAGGCATAGCAATCCATATACCCATGGAGAGACATGCATACCATGGTGATTCACAACCATGTACTCACATGTCCTGTGTAATGACAGCTGTGTCTCACAGCCACCGCCATCCACACCTGCCATGGCCACAGACCTGATGGTGGATGCCGCCACCTCCAAAATAGGATCCATTTATGTTGCAAGCTCAGCCATCCATGAACCTCCACCTGTGCCCTGCAGTGCATGGTAGTGTGCCACCTCTTCCTCCTTTGCATGACACTGCAGGTCATACCAGCGTTTGCATACCACATCCATCATGCATCCCCATTCACCTATAGCATTCACCTCAGCTGTAATCTGATCCCACATGTCCCTCATTGTGGCATTGGTGTTCTTATACCACTGCATTGCTTGCTCCTTGGTCTTGTAACCATCTTCCAGGGCCTTCAGCTCCTCCCTGGAGAACCTGTGGCATAGAATCCTATCTCTTCCATCAGAGGCACCTGTGTGGGGATATAAGATGCCATTGGTCAGTGACTGTCCTGTAAGGGGGATGCGGTGAGTGTGTGTGTGTGTGTGTGTGTGTGTGTGTGTGTGTGTGTATGACAAAAAGGCGCTAAACACAACTGAAGGGTCACAGCATGGCATTGGCTGTGGGCATGCGGCACAAGGATGTACAGTCACCTCACACTCCACATGCTGTACATGCCCAATAATTTCCTCCACATGTCTGTCTGGTGTTGGCGGTCACATGAAGGTCTTTATGCACAACAGAAATACAAGCAGCAACCTGCATTGTGAGTGCAGCAGCAGGACTCTTGTGTAGTCTTCACAACAACCGGTGTGTGATGTGCTCTGGCCACATGGACCGGTGGGGATGGCAGAGTGATCAATGTGTCCTGGTTGATGCACAGCGTGGCATGGGGTACACATACACCTGATGGTGCCACATAACCAGCCATGTGAATAGTATTACTGTGTTATGTGTTGTGACTCCCCCTCCCCCCGGAATGTAATGCTTACTTGTGGATGCACATGGGTATCTGTATGTGTGTCACAATGTTCACATCCATAGTCACTGTCACAGCGTATACATATGGTAAGACACAACAGCATGTACACACCTGCATGCTGGGCCTGCTGCAAGTATGATTGCAACATTCTGCAGTACCTGACAAAATACATCCCAGTTACATTCCCACACATACCCTGCGACCCCATGTCAGTATAGCAGACCTCACACAATGTTGCAGATCATAATAGCAGGCTATTGACTGATGGACACCTAGCTGTACCTGTGGAAGTCGTGTCCTGGGACATGTTGATGCCTAGTGTTATCATCAAAGTATTCCAGCCTTCTGCATGCAGTTCCGGTCAGCTGTACAGGTTGTGCTGATTCATCACTGAAATAGCCCGGGCAATCCACACATGGTAATGCATTCAAATGAGGCCATAATGAGATGCAAATGTGGTGTAATGCACTCCGATTGCTTAAGTAGGCTTATTTGCATACCATGTCTGAATATAGCAATTTTTTGCACCGGGCAATCACGATTGTACCGGGCAAATGGTTTGCAATGCTGTACAGCTCTAACTGGATTGCGCCGGGCAAAATGATTTAGTGCTGCTCCTAGGATGCATGCACGATTACGTCAGTACAGTGAAGGTCAGGCAAAGGTCGCGCATACTCAGTGGTGCACATCTGGCCTAGCGCAGCACTATACCATTTTGCGCAGTGCTGTCCACAGCTAGCGCAACGCTAACATATGCACACTTCATTTTGTGGCCTGCATAGCTGAGAGAAGCATAGGTGACAAGGTGGTGAAGCATAGGTGAAAAGGTGGTGCCACAAGAGTTGAAAACATCGGTTACGGTGTCCAGAAGGCACATCAGGTTGGTGGTGCAGAGGAACCAGAGGTGGGGGGAGGCCAAAATGGCCATCCTTGTTCAGCTGGTCATGGCCAGGGAATGGCAGTTCTTTGGGGAGGTTTGCGATGGGGACAGGCCTTGGAGACAGGTGTGGATGTCCATTGTGTGCCACCTGTCACAGCGAACAGGGAGTATCTACACTGGTGAACAGTGCAGGCATTGCTATGTTGACCTGCAGTGCTGGGAGAGGCAGCAGCTGGACTGATTCAGACGCATGGTGCATGATGGCACTATGCCTGTGCCAGGTAAGTGGACACCTTTCTCATATTTGAACCTTTTGCATGTTAGTGGGTGTGGGCAGCTAGGTACACACTATACATGTGGGTACATATGTGTAGGGAGGGTCACTGCACGCATGTCTGTCATGTTGCTGGCTACGTCCCATGCACTGTACTGTGTGCACCACTATGGGTACAGTGGTGCCCATGTATGGGTCAACAGTGCCTGTGTCTGTGGTCGTACATGTGACATGCATTGATGGAATCACATGACAGGTATCAGTGTTGTCCACCACTGGTTGTGTAGCACATGTACATTGCACCAACAGTGCACTTGTGTCCCATGCGGCATATGCTTGTAGGGGTGGGCACATTACATTATTTGACAGTTGCACAATGGTTACCTGGCACAGTTGGGGGGGGGTGTTATTTATATATGATGGTGCTGACAATGGTGTATTCCCTTCATTCTGCAGACTGCAGCACTAATGGACCACAGCGAGGCCCCAGGATCCAACACAGCAGGACAGGGACAGCGGTAATAGGCAGCAGGATGCCGCACGTGAGTATGCTCCTATGTTGTCTACTTGTATTACATACCTTGCTGGTTGGGGCATTTTTGGTACCCTATACGGTACTGGGTTGCCAACATATGTGTGTTTGCCCTGTGTCATGTCACTGGTCCCAGTGGCACGTGGCCATGGGGTGCCTATGGTGCTGTGCTGCATAAGAGGGCATCACACACACACCTACTGCTGCCTGTGGTACAGTGCACCTGGACACTGCCCAGCCTGCCCACACAGACTGTGGGCCTGTGTTGTGGCAGCACATGGTTGCTCACAGTCCTGCACTGTTGCATCATGCTGTGTCCTGCATGCCCGGGCCATGTGGGGGTTGTACTCTGCACATCGCACTCGCCTACATGGGAACACACCCTCCTTGATGCTGCTGTCCTGTTGTGCTGCATTTGCACCTTGGGTGTTGCACATCAGCCATTCATTGGCCCTGTGTCACATCTGTCTGTGACATGGTGGCATGGGCATGACTGTCTCTGCGTGGTGGACTACAGTCCACCGTGGGCACGTCAGTCAACACTGCTGGGCTGTGTACGTGCTGTTATCACACTGAGTTCTCCATATGTGCTGTGCCTGGTGTATCTGCTATCATTCCATGGTTGTATTGTACTGTTGCCTGTGGCCAGCTCCTCCTATGTACTGTGGTGCATGACACCCATACATGTGCCGTGGCCATGTTTGCATGATATACATTGTACGATGGCTGTGTGGTGTGTGGCACTCATGACTGTGTGATGCTGGGTGGGTGGGTGTATTGTCAGGTTCCTGTGGTTGCGTGTCTGCCCACAGCTTGCATATACCGCATAGCGTGCCTATGGCCTGGACATGGTCCCTGTGGACATTGTGTTCTCACAGTGGTGTGGTCATGTGTGCACCATCTGCATCGTGCATGCATACAGGTCACATTGCACTGTGCTGTTCTGGTGTGCTACCATGTTGGGGCTGTGCTGCACATTGTGGCCACTGACCCATTGTCTTCCTGGGATGAGGGGAGTTGTTGCTACTGCTGTATGGCTCAGTGGTGCGTCATAGCCCTGGGGTACTGTGTCTATCATATGTCCACATGACAAACTTGTGTCATGGTCGGTTGTATGTGGGTGTGCAGGGGGGTGTGGGGTCACCTGCACGCTGTCTGCTACACAACCTTGTGGATTGCCACTACAGGCCGCAGTCTGTTGACATGTGGACATTGGTTGTGAGGTTTCTGACTGTGATATCGCAATGTCCCCTGGCTCTACCTTCTGTTCCATTGGGCAGCATGTCCCACCCATTCTGTTGCAACAGTTTGTTTGTTGTTGCTATGGGGCAGACTGTGGTTTACCTCGGGGGGGGGGGCTGTGTAGCTGTACTGTGACAGGGGCTACATTGGGTATGCATGGGGCATCTTCCCATCTGTGGGGGGGTGGTGGCAATGGCCTTACAGGCCTTCACATCTGTGTGGGATGGGTGTATGTACCATGGAGTTCAGTGCTGCTGCATACAGGCACACATCAGGTGGCATGTGCACTGTTTCCATTGTTGGGTACATGGGCATGGTTGCTGGGACATGCTGTCCTTCTCTGGGGCCACATCCAGAGTTTTGCATTGCTCCTTGGTGTCAGCACACCATTCTTACATGGGCATCATCCCCCCCATAGGTCAATGTCAGAGCTCACTCTGGGCCAAGTGTCCCAAGGAAGAAGGGGTCTGGGACAACCTCCTATGGAGGATTGTGCACCAGCAGTGCACCTTATTGGAGCAGCAGGTGGTGCTCATTCAAGAGACCCGGAGGATAGTGGACATCCTGGACCAGAGGCTCCCTGTGCAGAACCAGAACCAGGCTGTGAACCCTTAATCTACCCGTTCCCTTGTTTTTCACCCTTCCCTTCCCTGCCCCATTTAGGTTGTTGTTTCTATTGTAAATATTTGTGCATAGTTTGATTTATTGTTTCTCCAGTACATATTCTTTTCTTGTTGTATTTCTGTGTCCTGTCTCTTTCTTGGGTAACTGTAATCAGTTTCACTGCTGTGCTGTGCTTCACCTACTGACTATCTAGTTCACCATGGTGGATGTGGCCTCTCTTGTGGCACTGGTTTCCCACTGCTCTCCTTGCACTGTCTGTGGCTGCGTGTCTGGCAGTGGGTTGTTGTAGTGTGGTGAGTTTATCCTCCAGTTGGCTGACACAGTCTGTTTTCCATGTGTACCCTGCATGGCCTGTGTGTGTGACAGATGACATCTGTCTTGTGTCTGCCCATGGACATGATCTGTTCCCTGTTACATGGGTGCTCCCCTACGGCATTGTCTGGTGGTTGGGGGGGCTGGGTCTGTGGACCTGTGTGTGGCTTTGCCCATGTGGCCATGGCTGACGTCCATCTCCCTGTGTCCTGCTGTGTATCCTGTGGTGTGCTGTCCCCTGATCTGTGTCAGGTATCCATGTCACCCTCCCCCTGTGCACAGTGGGCACTAGTTGGGCCCTTACTGCCACAAAGGCATGGTTGGTCCTTTCTGTGGGTCATATCACCACTGTCCCATCTCTACATCTTTTCCACAGTTCACATCCATAGTGTTGCTACATTTTGGGATTCCTCTCTTGGCATTGCCTTTGGTGTTTCTTTTGCTGTTGTTTGTGTTGTACACTGCTGTATGCTCAGGTTTTCACATTTTAGGCACCACTTCTTTGCATGCTCCCCCAGTGGACACATAGTTCGCCTGTAACTGCCTCATCCTCTGTGTTCACTGTGTTGCTGTTGCTTTTTGTGCTGCCCAGTTGCTATATTCAGAGCTGTCTTCTTGGCCGGGCTATTTTTGCACTGCACTCTCAGCCCTGTTTGCCTGGCTTTGTTTGCAATTTGCTGTGGGCTAATTTTGCACACCAGGCAGGGCTAATTTTGCCCTGGGGCAAAGTTTTGAATATCTGGCCCCTGATGTAAATGATGCTGATATTTTCCTAATAGTGGGAGATTTTAATGTAAGAGTGGCAATATGAATGACATAGGTTTGGATGAAGAATTAAAAAAATACGCTTGTCCTTTCAATACTAACAAGCTCAGATAACATCAAAGTCAACAGTGACCTCAGAGATACAGAAATTAATAACCATGGGTAAAATCTCTAACTTTGAATGTAAGTCTATAGTTAATAAATGGAAGGACTTGGGGATGAAAAGGGGAGATATACTTTTATTTGTCCCTCAGGAACCTCTTCTATAGATTTATTCAGATCAAATAATAAAGGGTTTAGCTACTGTATGCTAAAAATCTGACAGTTTTAGAAAGACCAAAGGTCAGAGCACCTATCAACTACAACTAGATATAATATTAAAAAATACTGCTATTAAAATAGATTGCCAAAATAACCAGCCCAGTGGCTCAGAGGGTTGAGGCGCTGGATGCCACGCTGGTGGCCCAGGCTTGGGAATGAGCTGGGTTGTCAGAAGTCAGTGGGGGGGGAGAGGACATCAAGTAGGCTGCCAGCAAGCAGCTCTTCTGCTACTCGGGAGGGTGTAAGGGGGCCTCTCGGTGCTTGGCTGCCACTCTGTGGAGGCTGGGTTGTAGCGCTGCCTCCGAGAAGCTCAGTATTAGACCACTGGAGGGTAGATGGGGCCAGTGTGGAGCTGTGGCATGCATGTGCACCTCCACGCACATGCAATGCTACTTTCAGGGCTCCGGGTAGAAAGGGGAGGGAGAAAAACAGGTGGCTATTTGGGGGTCGCCACACAATGAAGCCTCCGGGCCTGCTTGGGAGTTCTGCTGGGATGCGCAAAGCGCATGGAAGATCCCGAAAGACTCAGAGATGGGTAAGGTGGCAGAGGCTAGCAGCGACACACCGCAGTGGATAAAGAGAATTAAAAAAAAAAATTAGATGACCAAACTATACAACAAAATAATTTAGAAGTAATCAAAGAAAGAAGATTAAAATGGTCAGGTAATAATATGGAGGATCTTACTCTTATATCAGCATATTCTCAACCACCACACTAGAAAAATGTTATTTTGGAAACTGAGAGTGCTGAAGAATTATACTCAGCATTTGAAAGCCTCAACAAAGTTCTGGTCTTGAACTTACATACTCAAAGGTGTCAGCGTGGCTCCATTTGTAGCACATCTGCCTCCGGACCAGCAGGTTGTGGGTTCTTGTCACTCACTGGGATTGGACTTGCACCTAAAATACTGGCATCAGAGTGCAGTATTAGGGGAGTGCTGTACTGCTGCGGTGTGCTGTCCTTTGGATGAGATGTTAAACCAAGGTCCCTTCTACCCATCCTGGTGTTGTCCTGGTGGGTATCCAGGTGGAAGTAAAAGAACTCAGGGCACTCTTCGCAAAGAGTAGGGGACATTTCTGGTGTCCTGGCCATCATTCCCCTTCCCACAAACTGGTTCATGCAATTGTCCAGGCTGTGTGTGAGTGTTGATGTGTGATATGGCCGCCACTACACATTCAATCACTTCACTACCAGTCTAGTATTGCATGTAAAATGCTTTGGGATACACTGTTATGAAAAGCGCTATATAAATGCTGATTCTTCTTCTTCTTCTAAGTAGCCCTAGAAATAGCACTAAAACTTGTTATAACACAAGTTGTAAGGAAGAGAAAAGGAAATTGCAGCACCTGCTCAGGAAGGTTAAATATAATAAAATATGAGAGAATATTTACTTATTAAATACAGTAAGGAAAAATTATTAGCAAGTACTAATACAAGAAAACATTTTTATTATCTGAAACAGTCAGAAGTAAAAGACACAATAGACAATAAAGATTCTAAAGCATTTTGAACATTAGTAGCAAAAGGACATACATTTTCAAACAATGTGGAAGCTGATAGTTCCCCTTACAAATGGGAAGAACATTACTCAAATCTGTTTTATAGTTATGATGAACAACAACTTAGTGGTTTTAAGTTGCAGATAGATTGGTATAATCTCATTTGTGTTCCAAACGGATACCTTAGGTAATAACAATTGACAATATAAGGAATAATGTATGTGCACCCATGCACAACAAGTCTGTGTTTCCATCGAGGGGTTGAGATACAGGTGTATGGACCTTGGGAGCGAAGCTCGAGAGGCCCGTGTTGGTATCTCAACACCAAGATGGAAATGTAGGGTGAGTTGTGTATGGGCAGCCACATTTTATTTCTTATAGAGTATGTTTTTTAAACTAAACAGTAAGACAGGCAGAGCAGTTTCAGAAGTATTTGAAAACTGGGAAGGACAAAACCATGAACTACTATATGGCTGCTTAGGGACACACTCGCTCCCATTCAACACTGCCATCATTTTAAATAGAAAACAAACCCTATAAATGCTACAAAGGGGAGAAACATTTAAAAATGTGGAAGCACAAAATAAAAAGCATACTGTTGTTTGACTGCCTCCTCTTCCAAGTGTTTTTTCTCTGCAGTACATTTTTTTTTTTTGTTCTGACAGAAATGGCTTTCCGACTTTTATGAGGTGGTCTGAACTGATGTGAAGAAAATAGCCACAGAAGTCAACGGGAGTTGGTGTGCTATGGGGGGGGGAGGCATTTGCATATGGAACATGCACAATAAGGGAGGGATTTGCATATGGAGCATGCATAATAAGAGAGATTTGCATATGGAACGCATACAATAAGGAGGGGGTTTGCATATAGAATTTGCACAATAAGCCAGTGGAAGAAACACAATAGAGTTATTAACTTGTGCGATTTCAGTGCACAATAATTCTAAACCATACACTAACCAAATTTGGTAAGGTTATTGGTCCTGATAAAATAGTTGCAGACATGTATAAGTCAGTGCTAGACTGGTGGCTTCTTATCTTTCGCTATTTATTTAACAACATATTACAAACTTGGAATATCCCATGGTCCTGGTTAGGAAATTTAGTTTATCTGATTTATAAAAAAGGTGTTCCTGCTGATCCAGGTATGTACGGACCAATCAGCCTCATTGATACTTCCCCCAAAATCTTTGCTAGCATCATTTTGAGGCATCTACAAAATTGAGTTTCTGAGGCAAATTTGCTGACAGAGTCCCAAAATGATTTCAGGGAAGATAACTCTACATCATGTCACTACTTGGTATTAACACATATTATTTACAAGCAAACTAAGATTAAAGACTTTTCATTGTATTGTTACATTGTTGACATCCAGAGGAGTTTTGCCAGTCTAAGCAGGAAGCTGCTTTGGCAATACGTGTACTGTATGATCCTGGAATTGACCTGTATCTGTAAGATAATGACACATTGCTAAGGATACAATTCAATCAATTTGTTCATTTAATACATCAAGTAAAAACTATAAGGGAGTTAGGCAAGGATGCATCCTTGCTCCTAGTCTTTTTAATATTTTCATCAATACTATTATAAAACAACTTTATGTTGATGATTACCATTTATCTAACATAGCAGAAACTCTAATAAGACATTGGACATGTGACAACAATGATGTTCTGATTTTCACATCAAAACTAGGTTTGCAGCGGCAGTTGAATAAAGGTAATGACTTATATGAACAGAACAATAAAAATTAAGATCTCCAAATCAAAAATGGTTACCTTTGCCAATAAAAGGAAAAAAATTGCCCAAAATGTCTGTCAATTCTACTCCTTTGGAGACCATACATTATTATGAGTATTTAAGAGTTACAGTAGGTTCCACTCAGCAAGTAAGTGGAGACATCATATAGACCTCTTAAAACAAAAATAGATAAAGCAATCATGTCATAGAAATACAGAAACATAGAGGTTGTCAGCAGATAAGGGCCCCCAGGACCATCAAGTCTGCCCTATTCACCTACCTACCGTCTCTTGCATGCCCTACTGGTATTAGGTACTCCCTCCTCCCCAACTACCAGTATCCCTCTATGCCTATCCCATGCATTCTTAAATCCTGTAATCATTTCTGCCCCAACACCACAGCTGGCAGGTGGTTTCATTTGTCCACCACCCTCTCAATGAAGAAGTGCTTCCTCACGTTTCCTCTGAATCTCCCTCCCTCCAACTTCATCCTGTGTCCCCTCATCCTTAAGTACTCTTTTCTTTGGAAAATGATATTCTCCTGTACCTTATTCTTCCCTGTGAGGTATTTAAATGTTTCAATCATATCCCTCTTTCCCTCCTTTCTTCCAGGAAGTCCATATTTAGTTCTTTAAGCCTTTCCTCATTTAAGGTATTTAGTAAAAGGTATGGCAGAAATTCAATCAATGGGTCTATTATAGCACTGAATTAAAAAATTATATTCACCCAAGATATGGGGCTGAGAGAATATGGATAGCTTAGAGAAATATTTAGCACAATTACATAGGAATCTATTCATAATACCAACCTTTGTAGAGCATAGTGTTCTTAGAGCAGAATTAGGGCAGTACCCAATCTTAACATTGATTTACACAAGACAAACTTTATTTCTAATGTATCTGCTTCTGCATCCTCAGCAAAGCTGTACAATCCATGTCTAGCTATCTTCCCCAAAGAACCGTCACTTAGAAAACCTAGCACTGGCATTAACAATATACTTTAGTACACAAGCACACCATTCTCTGGTGCTGCACATCAAGTATAACCAACCATACACCAGACACTGTCTAAGCACAGCAAATATCACTGCAACCCCTCAGTGACAAGTGAACTGAATGCATGCTTAGCACAAATGCTAGTAGTGGATATGTTACCCTACTCATTTATGGAAAATCCAAGTTTCAGACACTTAATGAGAAGGGCAGTCCCAAAATGGAACATACCATCACGTACTGTACATATTTTTTTAACTATGGCAGTCTCAGAGTTGTATCCCAACCTATACAGTATATAAGTTGCAAATAATTTCATGAAAGCTCCAGTTAGGGTCAAAGCAACAAAAGTTGGGAAATGAGGTGTTAAGGGTTTCTTAACACCCCACCCTCCCAAACCAGGCAGGAGAGCAGGTGTGGGGTGTGGCTTGGGCTTCTCAAGCTTAATGCTCACCCCATTTCATCTGAAAATGAGATCAGATGTGTAGACGTTATGAGAATGGGATGAGCGTTAGGCCTGAGAAGCCCAAGGCACACCCCACACCTGCTCTCCTTCCTGGTTTGGGAGGGTGGGGTGTTAGGGAAAACCTAATGCCTCATTTCCCAACTTGTTTTTGTAACTCATTTCCTTACTTTTTGAGATAGTATATTGATGCATATATGTATGTATGTGCTGTAGCTGTGGAAGTGCAGGGCTCTCCATTTAAAGGGCAACAGTGACCAAACTGTCAGCATAGCCATCTTCTTACCCCACCTCATGTACCCAGTACAGAAAATCTTTAAATCCCCACCAAAAGTAATTCTGCACAACTACAACGTCATTCCATGCCACAGTTGTGAAAACACATTTTGGCCAGGGTTTGAAACATGACAGCTGTGACATACATGAGGTGGGGTAGTAAAAAGGTTATGTTAAAAAGCTGGGATAAAAATTATTTTACATTTCTGAAGTTATAAGTAGGCATGGCAAAATTGTAACAAATGGTCATAACTCTGGCATTTTTTCATACCTTGACACCAAATTTTCAAAGTAGTCTTCTTATGACCCCACCTCATAACCCCATAGGTAAAAATATCAAAATCTGTGCCAAAAATGCCATTCCATTCCAAACATGCAAAAACACATTTTGGACAGGACGTGCGTAGAAAAACTTCAATGAATGCACATAACTCAGGCATTTTTAGAAATTATTTTGCCAAATTTTCAACATGGCATTTTTGGGACCTTACCTCATGAACACTGGTGGTGACATTTTGTTATTTGGGCCTGAAAGGTGATTTTGTGCAGCTAACCCCAAATCACCTTCATGCCCGATTAATGAAATGACAGTTACAGTGTTCATGAGGTGGGGTCCCAAAAAGGTCATGTTGAAAATTTTGTGAAAAAATTCCCAAAAATGGCAAAGTTATGAATATAAGTTGAAAATGCCTTTGCAATACATTATAATGCACTTACCTTGATTCCTCAGTTCTCAGTTCAGCTTTGAAGAGGGCAGACTGTCCTGGTCAACAGAAGATGACAGCCCAGGGCCTCCAGTGTTAAGTATATGGTGGGGGGGTGAGGTGGTGGGTGCTCAGTGGGAGGGCGGAGATGAGAGAGGGAGACTGCAGGGACAATGAGGGACCATTTTCTTTTTTTCCAGTTAAAAAAAAATGCCAGGGAGAGTTTTATTTTTTCAGGATTTGATTAAATACATATTTCAGGACACTGGGAGTGGGCTCCCCAGTGTCCCATACTGCTGGAGGCTCTCTAAATACTGACACAAGGATTGGGCACCCTGATGTTGGTGAATAAAGAAAAGAATGTGATGTGGGGCGGGGGGGCATCCAACACCAGGAGTGGGCATCCTAGTGTAGGAAACACAGAAATTCAGTGACGCCCATCAGAGGGTGGGGGGTGCCTCTAAACAACAGGATAGCATCAAGGAATGTGATTGGAGGGTGGGGAAGCCACTAGACACCAGGGAAATTGATTTCATTAAGGGCACAGCAATTGGAGGGTGGGGGGTGCCACTAGACACCAGGGAAATTATTAATATAACAGGGACATCGATCAGAGGGTTGGGGGTGCCACTAGACATCAGGGAAATTTAGGGGAAGGGATATTGGAGGGTGGGGGACCACTAGACATCAGGGAAAAACATTAAGTACTGGGGAGGGCAGTGGAAGGAACAAGCAAGGATTCTTGAGTGATGATAAAGGATCCTTTTTCGCGACTTGTGATATGAAAAAGGATTCTTTTTTATATCACACTGTCACGAAAAAGGATTCATTATATTAAAAAAAAAACATTTCAGGGGCACATTTCTAACTTTGAAGTGCACATTGCACCTAACAGGATCCCAATGTGCCAGCTATGGGTGGTGGTCTCTCTCCAGGATGGCATTTTTGTGGCTTTAAAAAAATATTTAAGAAAAAACTGGAACAAGATTGCAGCTTGTGAAAAAAAGGATTTTTCTCTCATGAAAAAGGATTTTGTGGTCCTGAAAAGGAAAAAAGCTCTCATGAGGCTAAATCCTTTTTCGCAAGATCAAATCATTTGTCGAACTTTAAACATCTATCCTGAAAAATGAACTTCCCATAAGATATAATGGGAACTTATAAACTTAGTAACATGGTAACAATTTAATAATTTTGCACCAAACTAACAGTGATAGTTCTGTTATCTAAGTTCTTTCTATAATAAAAAATCAAAACAAAATTCCACACCGTCCAGGTGCAAAGCAATGAGGAAAAAACTTCAAAAAATGGTGACTGTTTACTTTTTTTCACTATCCGGATCTCAGAATCCACACATCCAACCAGAACGAAACTTGCTACATCAAGAGATCTACCCCACAGGACAGCACATACCAAATTGTGTGCAAATCCATTAATAGATTGCAAAGTTATATTGAAGTGCAAAATTTGAGGTTTAACATTAAACATGCTACTCAACCCTAACTATAGGGGTGCTATCACACCCTTATTATAGAACTCAATTTGCAATTCTGTATGTTTCAAATGAAACTTCTGGCATTTAAGACACCTTTGCGGACCCCCGATAGATCACTAGCAGAATTCCAGATTCCATGCATAGTGGTCATCCTTTTGGATGAGAAATCAGTCCTGCAACTTGCTTGCCAGCTCACACTTCACAAAGTATAACGTGCTTTACCAGCAAAGTTTTACCATTGTGAGATTATGCAAAGCCACATTCCCTCTGCTTCTTAGCAAAGACTACAGAAAAAAGTATAGATTTTGTGCTTTACTGTGAAGACTATGTGAAGCATAGTAACGTACATAGTAACATAGTATTAGATGGCAGATAAGGATTGCTAGGCCCACCCAGTCTTCCTGTATTCCCTGCCTGCATCAATGATCGCTGACCCTACTTGGTCAGAAAATTGGCTTTAGACTTTCCTACCCACCTGTAGGGTTCCCTTGTGCCTATCCCATGCGTGTTTGAATCCCCCCACTGTGCTAGCTCCCACTATTTCCTGGGGTAGGCTATTCCATGCATCTATCACCCTTTCCGTGAAGAAAAACTTCCTCACATTTCTTTATCCTGCCTCCCTCCAATCTCACATCATGCCCCCTCATCCTTGTACACCTCCTATACTGAAAGATGTCACCCACTTGCACTTTGTTTATGTTCTTAAGATACTTGAAGGTTTCTATCATATCTCCCCGTTCCCACCTCTCTTCCAGTGTATACATATTGAGGTCTTTAATCTCTCCTCGTATGTCTCCTGGTGCAAGCCCTGCACCATCTTTGTTGCCCTTCTCTGAACCGCCTCCACCCTGTCTATATCTTTACAAAGATGGGGCCTCCAGAACTGTACACTGTACTCCAGATGAGGCCTCACCAGTGTTTTGTACAATGGCATCACCACCTCCCTTCGTTTGTTAGTGATGCTCCTTCCTATGCACCCCAACATGTTACTGGCCTCCCCACAGCCGTGGTACACTATTTAGACACCTTTAGGTCATCTGACATGATTATCCCTAAATCCTTTTCTTCCCTGGTAACCATCAGGAACTCCTCCCTAATCCTGTAACTCTCCGTAGAGTTTCTGCACCCCAGGTGCATGATTTTGCACTTCATTGCATTAAATTTTAAGTGCCATACATTGGATCAATTTTCCAGCTTTATTAGGTCCCTCATAATTTTCTCAACCCTCCTCCCCCAGAGTGTCTACCCTGCTACAGATCCTGGTGTCATCTGCAAATTGGCAAACCTTCCCCTCCAGCCCTTCAGCAATATCACTAATGTAGACATTAAAAAGGACTGACCCCATGACTGATCCTTGAGGCACCCCACTGGTCACCCCCATTTTCTCGGATTGGATCACATTAACCACCACCCTCTGCTTTTGTCCCACAACCAATTTCTAACCCAGTTCTCCACTTTGTGGCCCACCCCCAGGCTACCCAACTTGTTAACCAGTCTTCTGTGTGAAACAGTGTCAAAGGCCTTGCTGACTTTGAGGTAGGTGATATCCACTGCTCCCCCCAGTCCACCTCCTTCATCACCCTGTCAAAAAAGTGCATAGTGGATAAACTTCACCCATCCCTTTGGATGTCTCCATCCCCTTCCCACCTACTGCAGCTTTGAAGGAAAATGCAAAAATAGCAAACTTCCTTAATTTTTCTCAAAGGTGTTGCCCCTGTTTTGGAACATGTTCTCTTAATCAGCCATGTCTGCTCCTTCCACCTCTTTCCCTTTTTATGCTTGCTTGCAAAATGCAGTGCAAACATATTGGGATTATACCGAGAGAGGGGGGTTGAAGGCTTGGCTGTCCCCAACCTATCACAGCCCTAGAATCATCAGTCTCCACCCAAATTATGCACACTCTCCACCTTCTTTTTTTTTTTTTGCAGTAACTAAAGCACTTATCCAATAACAGTGCTGGAAAATGCTAAGCAGAAACTCCTGCGGACATGTGTTAGTTTAATGGTCCTATAAGGAACATTTCTTTTTTTTTTTTTATTATTCAATGGGATGAATACAAAAGAACACAGTTATTCCCATAGGAGGTCCAATAATTACATTTCCACAAAGGTAGAGAATGTCTTAGAATCTTTACATCTGCTATAGCAAGTCCTCTTCAATAAGCTGCTGTAATGGGGCCCTGTATTGCATTAAATGTCCTTACATGTTTTATAATAAAATAATAATTATTTTCCATCAGCATACAGTCAATCTTCAGGCTCTTCCAGAGTTTGCAAGTGGAGGGGACTAGAATCCTTCCACATGCCAGTGATGCACCTCTTTGCATTCAATAAAGCTAGATGGTGAAGTTTCTAAGCTGGACCCACTGGAAGACTCTGATTAGACGAGATGCCCAGAAGACATACACCTGGTTCAGTCTGTACACTAATGCCCAGCATAACATTGTTAGCATTAAATAGTTTCTTCAAAAATAAGTTCAATTAAGGGCAAAAGACAATTACATGTACTAGGGCACCAACATCTTTAGTGCATCTGCTGTAAAGGTTGGAAATATTATAATTACATTTGTTTAGTAAATAAGGAGTGTAATTAGTTATTTGTTTGTCATTTCTGACCAGGAAAAGCACACTAGGTGCGTATTGGGGATGGGTTGCATGGACCTGCTTTTTATTGACAGTGGGAATGTTAGCCATGACACTGCAGAAACTCCCCTGCTCTTCTGCGTAAGTGCCATATAATCTTTTACTTCCACCTGGACTGTGACCAAAGATAGGCAGAAGAGAGGCCTCAGTTTAACATCTCATCTAGAGGATGGCACCTCATCAGTACAATACCTCCCTTATGCTGCACTAATGTCAATTATGGGTATTACTCTAAGTGTCTGGCGTGGGGCTACAGACCATTACCATCTGATCTTCTGGCCCCAGAGGTGAGTGCGCTACCTACTGAGGCACTGACACTATCCTGTGTATAATGAAATACTGTATCTGATTCATTCTGCTGTTGATGGGCATACTGCAGGAAAGTAAAGTCCTATCCCATTCAATCTGGGAAATATTCAATTTAATTTGTTCTGCTATCTTTCCTGGAATCCCCTTAAGTCAGGGGCACATAACAGAATAGACATTTGTGAATTTTAGACACAAATTCTTTGCTACCTGGTGCTAAAAAATAATAATTTTCTACCCAAATTATGCACACTGACCACTTGCTCTACACTCCAATTGAAGTACTTATCCAGTCACAGTGCTGGAAAATGCAAAGTGAAAACTCCTGTGGTCATCTCATTTCTAATGCTTTTTGTACCACTCTTCTGGTGCAGATGAATGGTTTGCTTCTCTGCCTTATGGAACTGGCAGAGATGCTTCACGTCTTGCAAGTGTATGCAGTACTGGTTTTAAATGTTGATACTTGGAGCCTATCTCTGGGATCAGCTTTTACTGAACTTGCAACAAAAGAAGTACAAGATTAGTCTCAATGTGGAACAATGTATCCATTTATTGCTGGTCAATTTATTGTTTTAAAACACAGCTTAATCAGTATTGGTCCTCATATATTCAAATATTTTTCACATGCCAAGTAATCTCTCCTTAACTGATCCTTCATGTATTACTGTCCCAATCCTCTATTATGACTGCTCACAGTAGATCTGAATACATGTCGGGAATCTGGATGAAGTAATCATGTTCGATACTGGTGAACAAGTTTTTGAAAAGCTTTAATAGTCTTCCACACTTCAGCTTCCACAAATCTCTTATATAAACATTACTACTGAGTTTACATTTATTAATGCAGGTTCACATAAGTAGTTCATGTCTTTGTTATGCATTCCATTAATTTTGCAAGCTAACAACATGCCATGCTTAAATGCACTGTACTTTCGAAAGCCCAGTTGAGGTATCCTGTATAAACTTACATATGTTATAAAAATAGAATAATAGATAGATAAGTGTGTATTACAAGGCAGTAATATCATCGAGAGGTTTTGGGGACATGGAACCTCGAGAGTGAAGCTTGAGAAGTCCTAAAGTCCCCAAAACCTTGAGATGGTATTACTGCCTTGTAAAACGCTTATCTTTCTGTTATTTTTTGTACTATATTTATTTAGGTATTTTTTTAGTTTTTGTTAACCAGGTAAGCACACTAGACCAAACAGATGCCTATTTTCAGGTGCGACCTGGGAGATTACAAGGAAAAAATAAAGAGACATGTTCAAACAGCATAACACATGGCATCAGGTAAACAAAGCATACAATTCAGGGTCGTAAGGATTGTACATAAGTTCAGGAGACAATATACAGACATTTCAAAGGATTTTGACAGGGGAAACAATTTAAATAGATACAGTAATAAAAATGTACAGGCAAAACAGAAAAGTGGGCAGGTGCTGCTTGCCGGAGAAACCGGCACAGGAAGTCTGGAAAGTGCCAAACGTAGATGTCCAGAGACAAGTGTCCTGCTTGCATGAGAGGTCATTTGTGTGATTTAGAGCAGCTGCATACTGAGGAGAGCTTCAAGTAATCCCAGAGGGAGTTTCAGAAGCAGGTGTAGGAGGGGAGTAGAACGGACCTGGATAGGAAGGGAGTTCCATACTCTGGGTGCACACACGGCAAATCCCCTGTTGCCCATTTGCATTCGGGTAGCAGGAACCATAAGAACTGCTGAGCCACGGGACCTAAGGGAATATGAGGAGGAAGCAGGTTTGAGGAGCTCTGCCAGTACTGGAAGGGTGGCAGTTCTAAAGACCTTGTCCGTGAAACATCCCAGGATAAAGCTCAGATGGTTGCTTGGGGAGAACCAAGTAAGTTTGTTGTACAGGTCACAATGGTGGGTGAGATGAGGGGCAGAAAGTGCGAAAGTGGCAAATGTTGTTATAGGCTACGTCCCATTTTGAGAAGTGCGACTTAGTGGTTTGCTCAAATGTGATGAGCCCGTAACAGAGGGTAGGGAGGAAAACACCTCTAGCCAGGGCAAGGTGAGCAGCAGATGTGAGGTTGTTCTTTGCTCTGTAAGCCAGGCCTAACTTGTTATTTACTACCCTACATATGTTTTGGATATGCTGGGCAAGGTCAAGCTGGGGGTCAAGGGTAACCCTCAGGTACTTGATGGAGTCAACAACCTTCACAAAGGATCTATCGGTCCCATTTATGCTCAGGGGAGCAGGGGAAGCTTTTATTTTTGCCTGGGATCCAAAGAACTTGGCCTGAGTTTTTTTGAGGTTGAGGACAAGTTTGTTAGCTCTAAACCAAGATTAGATGTTACTAAAATCAGCACTAAATTGGTGGTTAATGGCACTTATGTCATAGGAGTGGGTAAGGATTACCAGGTCATCTGCATGTAATGTGGTGCTATACAGAAGTTGATACCAGCCCATTTACAGAAGAAAGGGTTCTGAAAGAACTCTTAAAACTGAAGGTGGACAAAGCAATGGGGCCTGATGGGATTCATCCCAGAATTCTAAAAGAGCTAAGGGTAGAACTAGTGACACCACTGACTACCCTTTTTAACAAATCATGGGAGGATGGGGTGGTACCCGAGGACTGGAGGAGGGCAGATGTGATTCCCTTCACAAAAGTGGGAGCAAGGCAGAAGCAGGAAACTACAGGCCTGTTAGTTTAACCTCAGTGATAGGGAAAATGATGGAATCACTTCTGAAGGAAAGAACTGTCGGTATCTAGAGGCCAGAGGGCACGGACCCTAGGCAGCATGGATTCACAGTGGGAAGGTCATGCCAGACAAATCTGATAGATTTCTTTGACTGGGTGACCAAAGTAGTAGATCAGGAGGGGCTGTGGACATGGCCTACCTAGACTTTGCAAGGCATTTGACACAGTCCCACACAAAGATTAATATACAAGTTAGCCAGCCTGGGAGTGGGTCCCAAGATGACAGCTTGGTAAAGAATTGGCTGGAGAATAGGACACAGAGAGTAATAGTAAATGGAGTCCACTCAGAAGAAAGGAGGGTTACTAGTAGGGTACCGCGGGTTCAGTATTAGGACGGTCCTCTTCAATGTCTTTATAGCGACATTGCGGAAGGACTGGAAGGAAAAGTATGTCTCTTTGCAGATGACACTAAGATCTGCAACAGAGTTGATGCACAGGGTGGGGTGGAAAGGATGAGAAGGGACTTGGCAAGGTTAGAGGAATGGTCAAATGTATGGCAGCTTAGATTCAATGCTAAGAGTGCAAGGTAATGCCCTGGGAAACAAAACCCAGGAAGAGTACACAATGGGGGTGAGATACTAACAACAACAAAATGGAAAGGGACCTGGGGGTAGTCATATCAGATGACCTAAAGGTGGGCAAGCAATGTGAGAGGGCAGCAAGGAGGCTGGGGGTTACTGGGATGCATAGGAGAGGCATCACCAGTAGAAAACAGGAAGTTATTATCCCTCTGTACAGACAGCTGGTGAGACCCCATCTGGAGTACTGTGTGCAGTTCTGGAGACCCAATCTCCACAAAGACATAGACAGGATGGAAGCTGTCCAGAGGAGGGCAACTAAAATGGTGCAGGGTCTGCACCAGAAGACATATGAAGAGAGACTTAAGGAGCTTAATATGTATAGCCTCGAGTAAAGGAGGGAGAGGGGGGACATGATAGAAACTTTCAAGTACCTCAAGGGAATCAACAAAGTCCAAGAGGGTAGCATCTTTCAAAAAAAGAGGTGTGCAAGAGCAATGGGCACAATTTGAAGATGGGGGCGGCTCAGAGGTAATTTAAGGAAGTATTTTTTTCACAGAGAGGTTGTGGATGCATGGAACGGCCTTCCGGAGGAGGTTGAGGAGTCAAAATCAGTGGTGGAATTCAAGCATGCATGGGACAGTCATAAGGAAATTCTGGGGGTGGGGGTAAGAAGAAGTAGGCTGCTGGTTAACTAGGATCTGTAGCTTATCCAGTAGGTAGGGAAATGGGCAGACTGGGTGGGCCAAGCGGTCCTTATCTGCAGTCAAATTCTATGTTTCTATGTTTCTATAATATGGTACAGATGGGAGATTATGAAAAAAGACAGAGAAAAGGAGGGGCCCTAAGACAGACCCCTGAGGGACTCCAGAAGTTACCAGGGTGGGCTCCGAGAGGGCCTTATTGAATTTCTTGAGTTGCTGTCTTTCCTGAAGGTAGCTGGAAAACCACCCAAGGACAGGGTCAGACAACCCAAGTGACTGAGGCTGAGAGTGTAGGAGTGCATGATCAACCAGGTCGAAGACCTTGGAAAGGTCTACGAAGATAGCACCAGAGAGCTTACCTAGATCCATAGACACAAGAAAATAGGCAGCTACAAACGCCAATAGTGGGGCAAAAAACAAGGTAAACAGTACTCACAAAATGCTTTTAGGTTGGCACCTTGTCACTGTCCACTTAAACAGAAAAAACTCCACTTCAGATGTAGATGGATAAAAGCCTTTTAATGCAAAGTAGGCAAGCCAGCCAGCAAAGCAAGGTACGTGGTGCCCCTCCCCACAGAGCCGAACGTTTTCGCGTCACAATTATGCTTTTTCAAGGCTATGGTAGTAGGGGGTAATACACCTTAAATAGTACTACCATAGCCTTGAAAGCGTTAATTGTGACAAGAAAACATTCGCTCTGTGGGAAAATTCCATGTATCTTGCTTTGCTGGCTGGCTTGCCTGCTTTGTATTAAAGGGTTTTTACCCATCTACATCTGAAGTGGATTTTTTTTCTATCTAAGTGGACAGTGACAAAGTGGTTACCTAGATCCATGGCAACTCTGTTCTCAGAGGTAACTTTAACTAGGGCAGAGGAGGTACTGCAGCCCTTGCGGAAGCCATGCTGTGCTGGTGACAACAGCACATGAGCCTGGATGTATTCCGTAAGTTGCACTGCTACAACTTTTTCCAGAAGTTTGCTAATGGCTGATAAGGTGGCTATGGGCCAGTAATTGTCAAGGCTTTTAGGATTACCTTGTTTAAAAACCGGAACAACCCTAGCCACCTTCCAGAGGTCAAGGATAAGTCCCGAGGTGAGTGATATGTTGAAGATGTGTGTTACCGGTAGGGCAATGAAAGGGGGATCAAGATGTAGGAGTTTAGGATCCATGTTATCGTGACCAGCACTACAGTGTGGGGAGAGACCAGAGAGAAGTCTCTGCGTCTCCCTTATGGTCACCGCCTTGAAACAGAATAATGGATGAGAAGTAGGCTCAGGCTGGGGGCTATGTGGTACTGCTTGATTATCACGTGCATGGACAGAGAATAGAGAGGTACAGACAGACAAATAAGAAAAGTGTGATTTGAATGCATTAGGAATAGTTAGGGCATTGTTGCAGTTTGAACCACCTATAATCATATCACAGACACCACCTTTTGAGGAGCCGCTTACAATATTTTTGATATTCTTCCAGAAATTTCTAGGGTCTCTAGCTGAGTTTAGCAGAACAGACTTATAGAATTCACTCTTAGCAGATCTAATGGCTTTCTTGCACTCATTTCTGAGTTGTCTATACTGCTGGAAGATAAACATGTCCTTTGAGGCCTTGAAACTGGCCCAGCACTTGTCCCTAGACTTCATGAGGGCAAGTAGGCTACCATGGAGCCATTTAGTGACGGTACCCCTTACTCTCCTTCTGAAAAGGGGGGCATGTTTGTCCTGCAGGACCAAAAAGATGGCAAGAAAGTTATTTACAGTAGTGGAAGTGTCAGGAGCTTTTAACACAGTCGGCCAGTCAGTGAGCCCCAGATCAACATGGAAGGATTCCAGATTTAAAATTAGAGAAATCCCTCATCAGGAGAATTTTACAAGGGATTTTGGGAGGGGAGATCTTCCAGACACAGTATATGGGGATATGATCTGAGATCAAGTCAGGAAGGGTTGCAGAGCAGACAGTTCTCTCGGGTCTGTTTGACATCACCCAGTCGAGGAGAGTACTTTTGCCACCAGTAATTGACAGCCTAGTGGGCTCCCGAATAAGCTGAGAGAGTGTGAGGCCAGCCAGCAGAGGCTCATACTGCTTAGCATTTCCTCCAAGCCAGTTTAGATTAAGGTCACCTAAGATCTTCAACTCATTACCATGGACCTTAGGGCTGACGGCATCAAGGAGGTAGAATAGCGCTAGTGCACTGCTCTTAGGAGGATTATAGGTGCAGACTATCTGCAGTTTTTTTGAGTTACCCAACAATAATACCATGTGAAGAAACTCATTTGGGCCAGTGAAGATTGCTAGTGGGATATGATGGACAGGTTTAAGTGATTTTTGTAGTAAATCAAGATCCCTCCACCTCATTTCTTCCCAGGGCGGTCATGCCTAATGAGGTTGAGGCCAGGGATTGCACAGGAGGAGTCAGGGATTGAAGGCTTCAGCCATGTTTCTATAATGCAAAGGATGTCAGGCTTGTAGTGATCAATCCAAGTAGTACGTTCAGCCAGATTGGGCAGGAGGCTGCAAATATTCAGGTGTGCCACTTTTAGCCCCTTATCAGATAGCCAACTAGAGGGAGTGGAGGAGACTTGAGATGCAGAAGAAGAAGAAGAAGGACCAGGGTGTAACCCTATATCTCCTGCCAGGACTAGAAGCACCAGTGGGAGCCAAAGAGGGTACATCAAGGAGAGGCGACTCTTGGAGGTCAACTGTTTGTGATGGAAGCGTTTGATCACTATGGTGGGAAACATTACATGCTTGAAATTTATGCAACAGATAGGCCAGGGATTCAGGCTATCAGAGGCTATCAGGTTTGAGAAGGTAAAGTCTGACTCAGAGGACAGTCCTGATTTTTCCCTGAGACCCACTGGGGAAGGGAAACAGTCTACAGTGAATAATATCAAGCACAGGGAGGCAATTAAACAAGTTAAAATGACATGATCAGTGGAGGGAGGCATTGATAATACTACAGTTGGAGATGACCTTTGAACTATAGTATAATCACTTTTCAGGATAGTATTATTGAGAGTAGTGATGTGTTACTGGGGCATTTTTGTATAACTTAGTATAGTATTATTGAGGCATATCTATATCTCACAAACAAATAAACATCTGACTTTCACAGTGTAGTGCCAGGTCCCTAAGGAATGGAACTTGTGGTCTCAGCTGATTTCCTGGAGGATTCCAGTCCCCAAAGGCAAAATATTTGTCATAACTGATGGCTCTGGCTCAAAAGTACTGTAGCATCAGATTTAAAACCGGGCACTAAATCATCCTGTGAAACTAGAAGTACATAAAACTGCATTTATTAAATTAGCAATTGACTTTGCCATGCTAGCAGCATAATGGCTGTACTAAGCAACATTACAGTGCCAGAGGATCCTTGTCATCGATGGATAAAACAGCACTATTATTGCATTTTAACAAACACGAAAAGCTGACTTTGCAAAATGTTGACTGGCACCACTGTACTTTGCACTCCTTGGTGGCTGTAACTGCTGTAAGGACTATATCTAAGATGACAAGTCTAGAGTGGAAAAAAATGATTTGCAGTTATTTTTGGTTTATTGCTACTTAATTCTGACAATGTTTAGCAGTTGCCAGGGAATGAATACATTTAGCTAATATATACATTTAGTTTATATTAATGTCTCCTGTGCTATAGACACACACAAAACAGTTTAGCATTACACACACACACACACACACACACACACACAATTTTTGCTATGCTTTACCTGCTATTTTTTCACCCTGTAAGTCTCCGGTATACATTCCTACATAACTGCACAAGTATTATTGCTAGGTCTGGGTTTTCCAAAGGTGCTTTTTGTGCAAGCACTAAGCTGTACCTGTTTTTGACTCTCACTACTTGGGGCCTCAAAGTTGGCAATAAACAATTTCAGATATCTTCCTGCAACTTCTATATTTCTATGTAAAGTTGCTGGGCCTGATTACGAACATACGTACGAACATACGAAATTTGTCAGCAGATAAAGGCCTAGAAGTCTATCAAGTCTGCTTGAATGTGCAGCTAGCACCCCTTATTCTGCAGCTGCCCCTCCCTTCCACCCTTCCCCTTCATTGACCCTCCCCCTTGTCCTGTACCATCCCCTTTTGAAGCAGTCCACTGTTCTACTGGATACCACTTCTGCAGTTAATGCATTCCACCCAGCCACCACCCTCTCTGTAAAAAAGTGCCTCCTCATCTCCCTCCTTAACCTTCCTCCCTCCAGTCTCATATCATGGCCCCTAGTGTCCTTCCTTTCCCTTACTTTGAAGAGCCCCTCTGTACCTGTCTTGTTTATTCCTTTCATGTACTTAAAGGTTTCAATCATGTCCCCCCTGTCCCTCCTTTCCTCCAGCGAGTAGATGTTCAACTCCCACAGCCTCCTCTCGTATGATAAGTCACCCAGTCCTTGATCATCTTTGTCACCCTGCACTGTACCCCCTCCAGTAACTTAATGTCCCTCTTCAGATATGGGCGCCAATACTGAACGCAGTACTCCAGGTGCGGTCTAACTAATGACCTATACAGTGACAGAATCACCTCCTCCCTCCTCGAGGATATATCCCTTGCAATACAACCCAGCATTTTGTTGGCCTTTGCAGCTGCCTTCCTACATTGTTGTGAGTTGTTCATTGACCCTGTAATGAGCACCCCCAGATCCTTCTCCTCTTCTGTCTGGGTTAGCTGCACTACCCCCAGCTGGTAACTCCTCCTTGGATTCTTCATCCCAAAATGCAGCACCTTGCACTTTTTGGCATTAAACCCCAGTTGCCAGGGGTCTGACCAGGTTTCAAGCTTTGCCAGATCATTCTGCAACCCCTGCCATCCCCCTAGGTCATCCATCACCGCTCCTACCTTGGTATCATCAGCAAACAGACTGATCTTGCTCTTGATGTCCAATGATATGTCTGCAATGAATATCCCAAACAACACTGGTCTCAACATCGAGCCCTGTGGAACACCACTCATCACTACCCTTGGGTCTGAGAGCTTCCCACCCACCACCACCCTCTGTTGCCTTCCCTGAAGCCAGTTCCTTACCCATCTTACCAGCTTTGCACCCGCCCCTGTGCCTTCTAATATACTTCCCAGCCTTCCATGCGGCACTGAGTCGAATGCCTTACTGAAGTCGAGATGCAGGACATCCACTGCATGGCAACTGTCCAGTTGCCTAGTTACCCAGTCATAGAAATCCACCAGGTTGGTTTGACAGGATCTGCCACATATGAAGCCATGCTGTCTGCTGTCCTGTAGTCCTTTGGCCTCTAGGAGGGCCACCAGCCTCTCCTTCAGGATAGTCTCCATTAGCTTACCCACGATGAATGTGAGGCTCACTGGTCTGTAGTTTCCTGGTTCATACTTGGGGCCACTCTTGTGGAGAGGCACCACATGAGCCATCCTCCAGTCCTGAGGTACACACCCCGAATGTAGTGAGGCATTAAATAGGTCTGCCAAAGGTCCTGCAAGGACCTCTGCCAGCTCCTTCAGTACCCTGGGGTGCATGCCATCTGGGCCTGGTGCCTTGTCCAACCTCAGTGCCTTCAAACCCTCCCAAACTCTGCCCTCCATGATTTCCCCATCTGTCACCTCCTCCCCCCGTTTCTGCCATTCCTCCCCCTTAGGTGTCACCCCTTCTCCTTAGTAAATATCGAGCAGAAGTAATCATTTAGTGCTTCTGCCTTATCACACCCTGCTTCCACCTAGCACCCCTCCTTCCTAATCCTTACTATGTGGTCCTTACAGCTCCTTTTCTCCCTGATGTACCTAAAGAGTCCTTCTCCCCCTTCTTAATGCCTTGTGCCAGCCTGAGTTCCGTAGATGCCTTGGCTCCTCTTACTGCCCTTGTCACCTCCTTGATTCTGTCAAGTACTCCTCCTGTCCTCCCCTTCCCTGTTTTCTTGTATCTCCTAAAGGCAGCTCTTTTTCTCCTTACCTTTTCCATGACCTTCTTGCTCAACCAGCTCGGTTTCTTAGCTCTAGCCTTCTTGCTCTGGGCCTTGCAGCAGGTTTTGGTTGCCTCCACTATCCCCTGCTTTATGAGCTCCCACCTCTGGTTAGTGTCCATACTAGATTGAATTCTGGCCAGGTACCCTTTTACCACTTCCCCCATCCTCCCAAAGTCAGCCCTCCTGAAGTTCAGCACTCTTGTACCAGATTCCACTCCTTCCTTGCCCATATCCAATGTGAGCCATACTGAGTGGTGGTCACTCCCTGACAGCAGTTCCTTCATTGTAAGTTCTCTCACAAAGTCCCCATTTGCCAGCACAAGGTCAAGGGTATTCCCTAATCTGGTTGGTTCACTGACCATTTGCAGCAGGAAGCTGTCCTGGAAGGCATCCAGCAGTACCTGCTCCCTTCTGTTACTGGTTGTTGGGGTACTCCAGTCCACTCCTGGCATGTTGAAGTCCCCCACAATCACCATTCTACCCTTCTCGCAGGTCCTCCTGATCTGTCTAGCTATTTCCATGTCTAACTCCTCCATCTGAGATGGCGGCCTGTACACCACTTCCATTCTGAGAATCCTATTCTTGGAATCCTGGATTTGCATCCAAAGTGACTCCGTACTACCCTCCTCCCCTTCCTCCCTTACTAGCTTCAGTCTTTCCTTCACATATAGTGCCACACCCCCTCCTTTCCCAATTACCCTGTCCCTAAGAAATAACCTATACCCTGGTACAGACAGGTCCCAGTCATTGTATTGCATGGCCCATGTTTCTGTGATGTCTGCAATGTCCACCTTTCCCTCTGCCATGAGCACCTGTAACTCTGCAGTTTTCCTCCCAAGGCTCCTAGCATTAAGGATAACCACCTTCCACCCTCCCCCCCATTCTGCCTCCTTTACTAGCATCACCAATAGTACTTGCCATTTGTCCTTTGTCACTGTTATGAGGGGTAAGCTCATATGGTTTCCCAACCTGTGGTCTCTGCATGTCTCTTGCCCAGTTGCCACCCCCCATTCCTAGTTTAAATTCCCAACTTCCTCTATGTACTCCTCCATCCTCTGTTTCAACACTTCCTTTCCCTCCTCACTCAAGTGTAGTCTGTCCTTGGCATAAAGACTACTGTCCTTCCAGGTCCCTCCCAACCCCCCAACAGCCCATACCCTTTAGCACAACACCAGGTTCTTAGCCATCTGTTAAATTCCTCTATTCTCAGCTTTCTTGTTGTGCTTGCCTTGGGCACTGGAAGTATCTCTGAAAAAGTTACTGATCTTCCTGCCCCCTCACATAATTGTCCTAGTTCCTCAGACCTCCTCTGGACTATATCTACTGTCTTGTCAGCCAGGTCGTTCTTCCCAAGATGTATAATTAAATGAGCCTTGTCCCCTACCCCTTTTAGCATATTTCCGAACAGATTGTCCCACCCTTTCCGCTGTCATTCCTGGCATGGCCTCCACCCAAACGCGACTATGCCTCTCCCCCTTGCTACCCCACCTGACTCCTCTTAGTATTGAGTCCCCCAGCACTAAGATTCCGACCCCTTATTCCCTGCTTGCTTCCATTCATCTCCCTCTCTCATTTCCGGCTCCTCTTCTTCCTCCTGCACATTATTTCCCACTTTTGCCTCTTTTGCAATTCTCCCAGCAGAACGACCCCCCACTCTGCTTTGGTCCAGGCATTTATTAATTACTCCTCCAATTTCATCATTTCCCTCCTCCTCCTTCTTCCTCTCTAGCACTACAAAACTATTTTCTGAAGACCCTTCACAAATGCCCGCTCCCTCTCTCTTCATAATAACCTGTTCTCTCCTTTCCACTCCATAACTTTTGTCACTTCTTTGCCTCCCCTCACAAGTCCCTATCTCCTCCTTCCATTTGTCTTTTGTCTCCTGACCTTGTTTCCCCAGCAATAGTTCTTCCTCGCCTGGGCCCCTTTACCTCTGCTTCCCTTCTTCTGACCCTCTCCTCACCACTGTTGGCTCAAATCGCCCTCCCTCATCTCCCCTTCTTTCTCCCTCCAGTATTGGGCTAAACCCACCCCCAGTCTGCCTTGCCTGTCTTAGTTCCACCTGCAGAGCCTCGATCTCCTTTCTAAGTTTCTCTATGTCATTGCACACTAAACATCCCCCCACACTCCAGGCAATTTTTAGAAAGATTGCTGCACTGCAGTTGTTGCAGCCTACCACCCTACCCATTGCTGTCGTTGCCCACCAGCGACCCCTCACCCTTCCAGATGAAGGATACCAAACAATCCCCCAAGTCTCCCCTCTCCCCCATCAGTGCAAAACATTCTTTTCTTAATTTCCCTTACCCCCTTTGTTGTACACATTTAGATAGATTGAGCAACTGCTTTTTATATTCCTATCCTTCCTAGCCACACCCAAAAAGAAACTTTAAGTAGCTGTTGCAAAACCTTCCTCAAACTCCTACGCCTCCTTTCCACAATGCAATAGCAATGCAAAGAAGTAACAATGAATGCTCCTTGATTTGCAGTTACTTCCCTTCCACTGAGATAGCAGTCACCTCTTCACTTGCTGCTGTTCCTTTCCTGGATGTCTGCTTCTGCTATGACAGGTGCATATCCTTTGCCCATTTGAGGAAGTGATGTCAAAACCCCTGGTATAAAGGAAATCATGGACCGGGGTGGGTGGGGTGAGAGGTTGGGGTGGGTGGGACCAGCCCAAGTTTCCAGAAACAATCAGGTAGCTGAGGCCCCTGGTCAGACCATTAGCACCCTTCCCCCACTATGCACTAAACTTTGCAGCTAGTGAAGCCAGCAAAAATGAATTACAATTCTACTCAAAACCCCAAAGTAGGTTTGCTACCAAAAGAAACAGGTCTCCAATTCAAACAGCTTCACCAACAACACATCAAAATAGGCTTGAAATTAGAAGATATAGGTCTCAAATTCAAAGAAACAGCCCCAATTAAATCACACCAAATAGATTTTAAATCAGAAGAAATAGGCCTCCACAAATGCAGCTTGCTACACAGGGAAACATCAAACAAATAAGTCCACTTATAGCCACCAAAACAGATTTCAAAATTCCAACAGCCCCAAAACAATATCCTGTTAGCCCCTTAGAAGTAGCAAGAAAGAAAAGAAATAACCTTCTACCAAGTAAAATCCACAAGAAACAATGTAAAAACAACAAGAAGAAGCTACTGTACTGGAACAGATCTGATCCTTTCCCCTTCTAGTTCCTTCTCAAAGCTCATGGTGCAGCGCAAGGGGTTTGCACCACAATGAATGGCGCAAAGTGCCCCTTGCACCAAGCAATATGTGCTGGGAGTAATTCTCAAAGGCTGAGATAAAGGGTTCACAGAAAAAATCAGGCAATTATTGGCACCACCCAGTATGCTCTAAAAACAGGGTTTTATTTCAAAATATGACATACTGCAATACAAACAGATAGGCTGTCACAAGACTCAATTCTCTACCAGTTTCAGTAGTGTGTCATCAGGAGGCCTCCTGATGATACACTACATGCAAAACTGGTAGAGGACTAAGTCTTGTGACGGCCTGACTATCTGTTTGTATGGTGGTATGTCTTATATTTTGAAATAAACACCCCTGTTTTTAGCGCTTACTGGGTGATGTCAACCACAGGCTGCCTGCCCTAAATGGGACTTGTGCCACCCATGCACCACAAAATGGGATGCAGCATGGCGCTAGGGTGGCATGAAGCAGATGCAAGCTGCCACATCCCTGAAAGTGGGATTCTCAGAACTCTCTCAGAGGAATAAATTTTAAGTACTGTTAGACCACTCAGGGCTGATCTAAGGGTACTTAGGAATAATCCCTCTGGTAGGGTTTAACACCTTGTGCAGGCCAGCAATGTGCTGAGGTCCCCTCTGATATTGCCTGTAATCACAATTAATATTAAATCCCTTCCTTGGTGGTCAAGGGGAGCCCCCTCCCTGACCCTGATGTCACCTGTAAATATAAATAAACACCCCTTCCCTGGTGGTCTAGGGGACTCCCCTCCCTGATCCCCAATGTCACCTGTCACAGGCCCACTCTCCAGTGGGGCAGGATTACCTGGGCTACAGCGAATCCCCCTGTGACTGACAGACAAGACCTCTACCTCGCTAAAACAACCGAAGCGGCCGTTGAGATCCTTAACGACAACCTTATCACCCTGGCCAACAAGTGTGCACCTTTGGTCAAGGTCAGAATGCACAAAACCTCCAACCCTTGGTTTACAAAAGATCTTAAGGTCGCACTCTTAAACCGTGACAAGCTCTGGGTGAAAGCTAGACATACTAAGTACCCAGCAGATTGGCAGGCATTTAGAGCAGCTAGGAATGCCTGTGTCAAATGCACTCGCTCAGCTAAAGCAAACTATTATGTTTCCACCCTCGAACAGGCAAAGGGGAATTCCCATGAAATTTGGAGGACACTTAAGTCTATCGAGGTCAGCCTGCTGCCCCCTCTATTTCATCTAAGATCTTCAGCAATGGTAAGATTGTGGAGAGTGACTGCCAAATCCTTGAAGAAATTAACTCCCATTTTGTTACAGCTGGCCTAGCCTTCAAATCCTCACCATACTCTGGCCATGCTAATAACCAATACAGCAGTAAGATCACTCCCCAAACCTCGACTTGCCTCTTCCAGCTGCTCCCTCTCAACTTTAAAGATTTCGAAGCTTTGCTCCTTAAATTAGATACAAAGAAAAGCACAGAAGATGATGGATTGGAACCATTCTTCCTAAAACTAGGCTACCTCCATCTCACTGCCCCTGTTCTTCACATATTCAATCTTTCCATCTCCACTGCCACAGTTCCCTCTTGTTGGAAATCAGCCCACATCCTTCCCTTATTTAAATCAGGGGACCCATGCAACCTAAATAATTACAGGCCCATCTCAATCTTGCCCATCCTCTCTAAAGTCTTCAGAAAATTGATCTATACTCAGCTAAAGCACCATATTGAAACTTTCTCACTCCTCAACCCAGCACAATCCGGCTTTCGGCCCAATCATAGCACAGTTACTGCATTGGCTAAAGTCACCAATGACTGGGTCTCTGCTGTGGATACTAAGAAAATCACTGGTGCTGTATTCTTAGTTCCTAGCAAAGCATTTGACACCATCGACCACAACCTACTAGTTAGTAGCCTTACCAAAATAGGTGCTACCCCACTTACCGCCCAGTGGTTTACCATCTACCTAACTGGAAGGACCCAGAAAGTCAAAGCTGATGGCCTTTTTTCAGCCTGCCTGCTGATTGCCAGGGGAGTTCCACAAGACTCCATTTTAGGCCCTATCCTCTTTTCCCTATACATCAATAATCTAGACACACACATAACTAACTCCACTCTGCATTTCTTTGCAGATGACACAGTACTGTACACATCTGGCTCAACACTTTCTGAAGTGAGGAATGTATTACAAGCAGATTTTGCCGGGCTAGAAATTAATCTTATTAATGCTAAAATCCTCCTCAATGCTAAGATAACCAAGGCCATGATCCTCACTCTTAATTCCTCTTCCACCTCCTCTGCCGACCCCCCCAAAGACTTTGTTGTCACCTCCTTAGGAGAACCCTTGGAAGTCATCTCCAAATTCAAATATCTTGGTATTTGGTTAGATAACAAACTCTCCTTCAATGACTATCTTGAGGACCTGTCAAGGAGGCTAAAAGCCAGGCTTGGTTTCTTCTTCCGTAACAGGTCTCTCTTTCTGTTCGATACTAGAATCAGGCTTGTTCAGGCCACATACCTCCCTCTACTCAACTATGGAGATTTAATCTACACTTCCTCAGCTGTTACAAGCCTAAGAAAATTGGATGGCCTCTATCATCGTGCTCTATGGTTCATTACAAGCTTACCCTACCAAACCCACCACTGTGATCTGTATACAGCTGTTGGCTGGACGTCACTTTCAATTAGACATATGCTTCATACGGGTATCTGGACTCTCAAGTTAATCCTGAATAAGCTCCCAAGCTATCTAACATCCCTCATTCATATTTCCAACAGTGTGTACACTGTTAGGAAAACTGACTTCATTCTCCTTGATGTACCGAGGACTCGCACTTCCTTTGACAAACGCGCCATATCAAGTACCCTTCCAACCATCTGGAACCCGCTCCAGTCCATATTGAAACTGTCCAGAATTGTCTCTGTCAATTTCTTCTAAAGGCTGGCTGCATCTAAAATAAAAGACACTTGTAGCTGATTCTAAACCTTATCACCGCTATCACTCCTCTCCACGTCTCGCAACTATCTGGAAATAGTTCCAGCTCAGAGGTATTCTTCTAGCACTTGCTCTTGACCACTAGTCCAAAATGTCCTCCATGGGTATACTAAAAGAAGTCTATAGCCGCTCTCTCTACTGCCCTTTGCCCTTTAGTCTTCCATGTCCTAGTCTGTCTTACTCCCACCTACCCCCCTCCTGCTGCCCCTACCCTAACTTTATCCTGTTACCCCATACCCCAACTCCATTTCTACTTTTCCTTTCCCTCCTCAATTACACCCAATTCCCCCTACACCTTCTAGCCCTCTAGCTCCCTCCTGCTCCTCCATACTTTCATTTTCCTACTTTATGGCTGTTAACTCCTCATACACATTCCACTCTTCATTCTCATTCCTTTTTTCTTCACTCCAAGCTTATTACCTATCAGGTTATTTCCTAATTAAGCATTAAGTACCACATTTCCTAAACTATACTTAATTACCGTGATGTTGTCATTTGAAGTTGTTATTATACAATGTGTACTTGTGTGCTTATATGTCTCAGGACCTACTTGTGAATGAGCTTGCTCAATGGAGTTATTTTCTGCAATAAACTTGAACTTGAATGTGACTGGGCCAGGAATATTCCCCCTCCTGTTCTTCTAGGGCGCTTGCTGTTTTCACAACTGAATGTCTGCCAGGAGGTCCCGGGCTTCCTCTCTCTGTGTGAGGGGTGAAAATACAACCTTGAGTCTGTATTCCTGGGAGATAACTTCAACTTCAACTTTATTTATAAGCACTGTTCCAAGAAGATCACAGAGCTGTACAGTAAGGAATACAATCATGTATACAGTTATTAAAACAATGAAGATCTAACAGTTAAAAATAGTCATGAATAAAAATGACAGTAAATTAATTTGCAGTGAGGTCCGGAAAAGCTAGGTGAAGCAAATACGTTTTTAAAGCAGTTTTAAAACTCTCGATGATCAGGCACTCTCTGATCTGATGATGTAGAGAATTCCACAGGGTAGGGGTCACAAACACAAAAGAGTGGGCCACAGAGGTCTTCAGTCAAACCCTGGGAATCTCTGGCAATCCCTTGTCAGTCAGAGGAACAGACAGAGCAGAGTGGGTGATAGGGACAGAGAAGATCTTGCAAGTAGCGGGACCCTGTCCATGTAGGACTTTATAGGTCAGTATCCCGAACTTGAAGGTGACCTGCCAATGTACAGGCAGCCAGTGCAGGCCATGGCACACAGGAATGATATGGCATGATCTTGATAAGCCAGTCAACAACCTGGCTGCCGCATTCTCCACTAGCTGCAGTCAGCGGATATCAGCCCCCAGAAGCCCTAGGTATAGGGCACTGCAATAATCAAGGCATGAAGTTACAAAGGTGTGGACTTGTAACATTGCCATGCGGTACCAGGCGCTTGATCTGGGTGATGTTCCTCAGATGGAAAAAAGAGGTCTTGATGACAGCAGACACCTGAGATTTTAACATCAGGCTGCTACCGAACACAATGCCCAGATTTTACTCCCAGTCAGAGGTAAGCAGCTGGTCACCCCCGAGCCAGAGCCTGGAAGACTGACCTGACAATAATCCCAAACCATGGTGACCTGGCTCCACCACCAACACCTTGGTCTTGTCCGAGTTCAACTTCAGGCAGTTGACACTCATCCAGCCCTGGATCTCAGAGAGGCAGCTGTTAAATACCGAGACAATTCCACTCTGCTCGAGTACAAAGGACATGTAGAGCTGAGTGTCATCTGCATAGCAGTGGAAACTCAGCCTATACCGCCTTATAATGACTCCCAATGGCAGCATGTACAATGCAAACAACATGGGGGACAGCACGGAGCCCTGCAGAACCCCACATGACAGGGAGAGATGGGATGAGGAATAAATCCCCGACACCACTCTCTGAGTCCTGCCAGTGAGGAAAGATCAAAACCATCTGAGGACTGTACCAGACTGTCCACAGAGAGTCAGCAAGCACTCCAGCAGCACCCCATGGTCTACAGTGTAGAATGCTGCAGAAATATCAAGAAGAACCAAGATAGAATGGCTCCCCCAATCTCTCACTATCAGGAGATCATTCATCACCTGAATAAGGACAGTCTTGGTATTATGCTTCTTCCTAAACCCAGACTGGAGAGGATCAGAGACATCATGGGATGTTAAATGGTCATCCAGCTGCTCTGCAACCACCTTCTCTTTTTTGAAATTTAATAAGCTTTATTAATTTCAGATATACCAATACAGTAAAACATGAAATGCAAAAACAACAAAGAAAAAAAGGTAAACCCTTCCCGCCACTCCCCAGCACCACCCCCCCCCGGTGACAGAACAGTATCACACAATACATGAGCCTACTCATTGGGTGATAAAAAGATTAACAACGAGAGAGCAAAAGGATTTGCGAAGGGTGCCCACCCCCAGCTCAAACAGTATATAAAGTGTGGAATGTATTTCAAATCCTGTTGAATCTGCCCAAATTATCACGCAAGCTAGCAATCATTTTTTCAGCTCTGAGGTTAAAAAGGAGCTCCTGTAGCCATTCATTATAAGATAAAGGCTCATCATCTTGCCAATGACGGAGAACCAGCTTCTTGACTGACATAACAATCATGGCCATATAATATCTATACTCTCTAACAGCAATCCCCAAATAGTCACCCAGCAGACAAATCTCAGAAGAAAAACATCCATCTAGTCCCAACAGTGGATCCGCTTTCTGTTGTATAACTGACCAGAGTACGGTCACCTTGGGACACTCACAAAATATATGATAGGGGAGTTCCCTTAGAGCTCTGGCATCTTGAGCACAGAGAAGATCCAAGCCTATTCATCTTAACCAATTTAACCAGGGTGTAATACAAATTATTAAGGATATTAAATTGGGTAAGACATAGGCGGTCTTGTGAGATATAAGTGTAAGTGTCATGCAAGATCTTGCTCCAATCAAATGTAAGTCGCAGAAACTGTGAATTCCAATAAGTGGATATGCTATCCAATTTAGGAAATAATTTAACGTATAGACGCAACCACCTTCTCAATAACCTTGCTCACAAAGGACAGGTTAGGGACCAGTCTGTAGTTCGCTAAGCAGTCCTGGTCAAGGGAAGATTACTTCAGGAGTGGCACCATGACTGCCTCCTTCAGGGAGTCCAGAAACACTCCTGTATCAAAAGAGCACCAGACTATTTCAGCAAGGACTGGGCTGATGACTTCAATGCATCCCACAAGGAGGCACGTCGGGCCTGGATCCAAACCACAGCAGGTTGGGCGCATACCCTGAATGACCCACACAATGTTCTTGATCGTCAACTGGACAAAATTGGACCAGACAGGCTGGGTGCCTGCCACCTCATGCCGATCTCTGCAGTGCCTATTTGAGGACACTGAAAGTATTTCTGACCTGATGACGGCAATATTATCAGCGAAGAACCGAGCAAACTCATCACACTTGGCTTGTAAAAATGCTCCCTGTGGTTGAAGAGAGGTTGGACTGCACAACCTATCGATAGCCTGGAAGAGCTGAGCAGGTCGATTCCTTGCCACAGCAATCTTCTTGGACCAGAATTCTGCCTTCTTACAGGAAACATAGAACCATAGAAACATAGAAGTTGACGGCAGATAAGGACTGCAATGCCCATCCAGTCTGCCCATTTCTTTTTCTACCTTATGAATGTGCCATCAGCCTTTGCTCTGTTAAAGGTCTATCTATTCCTACTCATCTGTATTGCTCCCTTATGCCTATCCCATACCTGTTTGAAGCCCTGCCCTGTATTCATATCCACCACTTCCTGAGGTAGGTTGTTCCATGCATCCCCCACCCTTTCTGTGAAAAAGAACTTCCTCACATTACCCCTTAATCAGCCTCCCTCTAATCTAATGCTGTGTCCTCTTGTCATGCTATTTTTCTTATATTGAAACATGTTAGCCTCTTTCACCTTGTTAATGCCCTTAATTTGTTTGAATGTTTCGATCATATCACCTCTCTCCCTCCTTTGCTCTAGGTTATACATATTGAGCTCCGTTAATCTGCCCTCATATGTTTTCTGATGCAGTCCCTGCACCATTTTGGTTGCTCTTCTCTGGACTGCCTCAATTTGGTTAATGTCCTTGTGAAGGTGTGGCATCCAGTACTGCACACAATACTCCAGATGGGTCCTAACCAGTGTCTTGTAAAGAGGGATTATTACCTCCCTCTTCTGACTTGTGATACCCCTACTAATACACCCCAACATCCCCCTAGCCTCACCTACTGCTTTAGTGGTCTGCTTGGATGATTTCAGGTCATCGGTGATGATGATGCCCAAGTCTCTTTCCTCCCTTGTGACTGCCAGCAACTCCCCTCCTAGCCTATAGGTGGCTTCGGGGTTTCTCTTCCCTATGTACATGATCTTGCACTTCTTTGCGTTAAACCCCAGTTGCCACTCTTCCGACCATTTTGCTAGTTTATCCAGATCTCTTTTCATTCTGCCCACCCCATCTGGATCATCTACTCTGCTGCAGATCTTGGTGTTGTTTGCAAACAGACAAACCTTACCCTCCAGTCCATCTGCAATGTCACTGATGAAGATATTGAAGAGGACTGTCCCCAGGACTGATCCCTGAAGCACCTCACTTGTGACTTGCATCTCTTCTGACTGTATACCGTTTACCACCACTCTCTGTTTTCTGCTCGTCGACCAGTTTGCCACCCAGTTGACCAACTTCTGACCCACCCCGAGCCTACTCAGCTTATTAATCAATCTTCTATGTGGAACAGTATCGAAAGCTTTGCTGAAGTCAAGGTAGGTGACATCAACAGCTCCTCCCTTGGTCCACCACTCTGGTTACCCAGTCAAAGAAATCTATGAGATTAGTTTGACAGGACCTTCCTTTTGTAAACCCATGCTGTCTTGGATCCTGTGTTCCTATGGATTCCAGGTGTTGCACTAACCTTTCCTTAAGGAGTGCCTCCATAATCTTGCCCACTACTGAGGTAAGACTGACTGATCTGTAGTTCCCTGCCTCCTCCCTGCTACCACTCTTGTGGAGCGGGATCACATGAGCCCTTCTCCAGTCTTCTGGGACCTCTCCTGTGCTCAGAGACTCACTAAACAGTTCTGATAATGGCTCTGCTAGTTGCATCCTTAGCTTCTTTAGTATCCTGGGATGTATGCCATCAGGTCCCATTGCTTTGTCCACCCTGAGCATATCACGCTCTTGTAGGACCCTTTCTTTTGTGAAGGGACTAGTGCTCACCTCCCTCCTCCCTGTGTCCATGGTGCTGAGCTGTGGGCCCTGCCCTACCTTCTCTTCAGTAAATACTGAGCAGAAGTATCTATTTAGTATAGATGCCTTTACATGGTCCTCCTCCTCACATGCCCCCTTATGCCCTTTGATCTTTGCAATACCCCCCTCTGGATTTTCTTCTTTCACTAATGAATCTATATAAAGTCTTGTCACCTTCTTTTACTGTTTCTGCTAGTGTTTCCTCAATTTGGGCCTTTGCCTGCATTACTGCCTTCCCTGTTTCCCTTAGAAAAGTTTGGTGTGCCTCCCTTTCTTCATCCTGCTGCGTTCCCTTATATTTCCTGAAGGTCAGCCTTTTGGCTCTGATCTTTTCTGCTACTGTTTTTGAGAACTAAAGTGGTTTCTTTCTTCGTTTGCACTTCCTTTTCTATCTAACACAATGGGATGTTGCTTCAAGTATTGCATCCTTAATGCTTGCCCACTTTGCCTGTACCCCCTCACCTGTATTTCTTTTTGCCAGGGCTAGCTTAACTCTGTTTCACATCTTATCAAAGTCAGCTCCTCTAAAGTCCCATATTTTTGCCTTGGAATATGAAGATTTAGTTCTAGTGGCCAAATTGAACCATACCAAGTAACAGTCACTGGCCCCCTGGTGACCTTCTACCTGGAGATCTGAGATCATTTCCCTGTCAGTCAGTACTAGATCTAGGACAGCCCTGTCTCTAGTAGGTTGTTGTACCAGTTGTTTGAGGCCCTCCCTCTGCAGGGAATCCACCATGTGTCTAGTTCTGGCAGATGTTCCTGCTGGTATTGACCAATCTGTATCTGGCATGTTGAAGTCTCCCATTATCAGAAGCTCCCCCTTTGCTGTCATGTTTTGTATATCTTCTAACAGTAATGTGTCTATGTCCTCCTCCTGGTCTGGAGGCCTGTACACAACCCCAGTTCATATGGCTGTCCCATTTCCTGTTTCCAGGATGACCCACTGTTCTTCTGGCTTCTTATGTGTATTCTGAATTTCTGTAGCTTTGATATTTTCATTGACATAAAGGGCCACTCCACACCCCCCTTTTTGCACCTCGGTCTCTTCTGAACAGTATATAGCCAGGTACTGAAGTCTCACAAGTGTGCTTATTGGTAAACCATGTCTTGCTAATGGCTACTATGTCCAGTTTAGCCTCTGTCATTATTGCCTGCAGGTCTGGGATCTTGTTTCCCAGACTGCAAGCATTTATGTACATGATTTTCCATTGGCCAGATTTTGGTGTGTTAGTTGTTGGGCAAGGTCTGGCATTTCCCCTGTGCATTGTATGGGGAGCCGCTCCTTACCTGGTGATGCAAATGAACTACAAACATGCTGAACTCCTGTTTGACCACTAGCTAAGGGGGGAGGGGTGTTCTTCCCATTCGACGTATGGGGTGCTGCACCCCTCTCCCCATTTGCTAGTTTAAATATTCTGCTAGGACAACAAACTTCTGCCCCAATGCACTGACTCCCTCTTTAGTCAGATGCAGTCCAACAAATTTAAAGAATTTTCACTCCCAAAACTGTTGCCAGTTCCCTACAAATTTGTGTCCTTTTTCCTGGCACCAGCCCTTGAGCCACATATTTAGCTCCCCTATCTTCCCTTCTCTGACCTTCCATCCATCTTCCCTGCTCTTCCAGACTGGCATGATCTCAGAGAAGGAGGTGCTGGATGAAATGGATGATAGTTTGTCACCCAGCCTGGTCAGGTGTTCCTTGGTCTCCACAACTGACCGGCTGGTGAGATCTTTAGTCCCTATTTGTACCAGGATGTCAATGTTTTCTCCTGCTTCCTGAACAATTTTAGCAATTTGATCAGTGTCTCTCCATGCTGATGTACCTGGGAGACATCTGACCATTATCCCTGGCTGGAGATAGGTATCAACTCCCCGAATCATAGAGTCTTCTATGATCAGAAGTTTTTTGGATTTCCTTTTTGCTTTTTTTGTTTTGGTTCCTGTTTTGGGTGAGTTTTGTTGTGCTAGCTCCTGTGCTGCAGTGTCCTGCTCTGCAGTGTCCTCTGCCCCTTTGTTTGATTTTGGAGACAGAGGCAGATACCTGTTTGTAGTTTTTATATGGTATGTGGAGGTGATATGTTGGAAGCACCAAGTGATGAGGTACCTGATTTGCCCCTCCTAACCACCTGCCAACCTCTCAGACCAACTACCCTCTGCAGTCGAGGTGCTTAGGTTGGATGTTGGGAAAATGGTGGGCAGTTCTTATAATATATTTCCTCTTGGATATGCAATTTGAGGTGCACAATTTCTGCCCATACTGCCTGGAACTGAGCCCTTAGATCTCCAATGGCCCAGCATGTAGGACAGTGTCCTAAATCCTGTAAAACTGCCCTTATGAAAAGTGTTCTGCAGTACCTGCAGTTAATGATATCCATTCCAGATAAGTTGCTGGGTTTATAACCTAGTCAGAGTAATTAGAAGGAAGAAAATGAAAGTAAAAGTTTGATTTTGTGTTTTGCTTGTTTGTTTTTGTATAACTTGTTATAACAAGTTAAATTACTAGTGCCCCTGTAAATGAGGTCACTGTGTGGCTACCGCTTTGATCAGCCCTTTCCTGCTTTGCTACTGGAAATGTCATGACTGTGCTACCCTATAAAAGGAGTGCAGTGTGGGGTGGTTGGGGATGGGGTGAGTGACTGGGCCTTCCCCTGCCAAAAAAGAAGAACCATGGATGAAAAAAACAAGGAGGTAAGAGAAGAAACAATCAGCCAGCAACAAATGCAGTAGCCCTAAAAGCTTATCCTAATGATAGATAAAACTGTAAAAGCTGTGAAGCACCACCTGTAATAATTTCACAGAAGATATACCCTGTAAGAAATACTTTGCTACAGAGAAAAATAAAGCAGAAGATATACCTTGCAAAAGACAATTTGAATCAGAAGATTACAGCAGTAATCTGTAAGCACACACCTGTAGGCATACCCTGTAATAATGCAGCAGAAGGTATACCCAGCAACAACAATTTGACTCAGAGAAAAATAAAGCAATAAAATGTTAGCCACAAACAGTAACAATCCCTGTGAGTACAAAATAAAAATAACAACACACAGTAAATCTGCCTAGCCAAAAGAAGCCTCAATCCTTTTCCTTGCTCTGGTAAGGTTCTTTGCTCTGTCCTTTCAAGCAACCTAGAAGAAAAGAGCTCAGGTGAAGCTAGGTGCCTTGGTCAGCAAACCTAATCTTTATAATGCACTATCAATCTAAGTTTGTCAGTTTTCAGGCCAGATTTCTGCCAGTGTCACTCCAACTTTCGCCCTTTCACCTCATCTCCTTTAAAGTCCCATCACACCAGGGGAACTTTGGGCAAAGAGTGAAGAAGAGAACATGCACAGAAGCTAGAGAGTTGAGGTCACCTGACACTGCCTTGTTATAGGCTGGTACCAGCTCTTCCTGCTCTCTTCATACACTCAACAGGTCTGATAGGTCCAATACTGCCATAAGACCATCTGGGTCAAACCCCTTACAGGGCAGTACTGGACCATCTCCGTAGGGTCAGGTCTATTGGGGGGTGGTACCTTGAATTTGGGTCTTTTAGTATGATGGTCAGACCAACCAACCAGTTCCACCACTAGATCAGTTATCTCCATCCCCAGAAGGAAGACCAGATCCAATGAATGACCATGACTATAGGTAGCAGAGATAACTACCTGTGTGAGGCCCAATTAATTCATCAGTTGGAGGAAGTTCTGCCCAAACTGTGAGAGTTCATCATCGACCCAAACGCTGAAGTCCCCCAGAATCACCCATGAGGGGAACTCCAACACTAGGTCGATGATGAAGTCTGTGACTTCCTGCAGGAATTCCTTCTCACCCCAGGGTGGATGGGAGATGAGAAGTATCCTGCAACCTACACCTGCTCCCACTATGCATTCAAAGGATTGGGTCACTCTCAGTGAGATGTCTACAAGGCCTAGATCTGACTTAAATCATATGGCTACTCCCCCCTCCGCGATCATCTCTTGGGTGGTGTATCACCGAGTACACAGCTGGAATCGCTGATTACAACACTGGGCTAGCATTCTTATCCAGCCAGGTCTCAGTGATGCAAGCCAGATCAGCTGTTCCAACAAGATCAGCTATAATAGCTGTCTTGTTTTTTATTGACTTGGTATTGCAGAACACCGTTCAGGTAGGATAGGTGGATGAGGAGACCGCGCAACTTGCCCACTCAAGGTGGAGCCCTTAGGTATGGGAACCAGGCAGGGAGGTCCCTTTTCCTGGACACATTTCATCCCAGGGCATCTTCTCATTCCCACCACTCCAATCCACCCACCCCACTCCACTTTCCCACTAGGTCAGGTCCTCTGCCATTTCTTCCTCTTGGCCACTGTGCTGTGAACCAGAAAAGCCACAGGCATGTATAGGCCTTCAGGGATGACCTATACACCCTATATGTGTTCTTTCCCAGAAAAATGCAGAGACTGTTTCAAATCCCACAAACCCCTTTGAGAGACCTTTTTGTATTTCCCCTTCATTTCATTCACAGAGTCCCTTCTTGGATTCTATCTTGGTAGTATATGGCCCTTAAGCATTAGACAGGTGTAGTATTGTTTGAACAAACTTTCCCAAAGCAACACACACAACAGATGCTGGCAGTTATTTTAAATTAAGCCAAAGGCTTTACTTATAAATTACTAAATACTATAAATAACTTAAGAGAAAATATTTTAGATGTCAGTTACAGGATATGAAAAGAAAGTTGGAGATTATACAGAAAAAGATATACTGTTAAAGTGGCTGGGATGAAAAGAGTTCTTAGAAGGTAGTTGTTTCTCCCATCTGTTTGGTGGAAATTCAAACAGGGTCCAAATCTTAGTCCTTGTTGCTGCCAGGAGAGTTTCTGAGAGAAGTAATGCCCCTAGCAATGCTCTGCAGGCTTTTTAAAGAAAATTCAAAAGTCCTGGCGCCGGTGTTCCTCACTATGATAGGATGGCCTCGTCATATGCTGAGAAAAGACCAATCAGCTCTCCATGTTCAAATTTAAAACTTTAACTGTACAGTTTCTTATCTGGGGAGGGAGTTGGAAAAGACAGGTGGCCCCCTAGGCCTGTGACTGGAGTCATCAGGTCTCACCCCCTGCTGGTATTGCTAGTCCAAGTTCCTTTGTTCACCCTATGTCCCCCAGCAAACCATATAGACCTTAATTGGCTGCCAATAAGTTGAAGTGCTCCCAGTCCAGATGTATAAGTCAAGAAGGCAGGGGAACTCCAGACTGGCACCTTCATGCTGCTTCTGGGCCCAGGACCTTTTGTACGGCAAATAGTTTCCAGTAACCCAGGCTTGACATACAGTAATGGGCCTGCCATTAACCTTTAAGCATCCTTCCATTTAACACAGTATTCTGGTGGCCCAAATCCCTTTCATAACTTAAGCAATATTGTTAGAATTAAAAAAAAGGTCACCTAGAAAGCTACAGGGTTGCCTATCCCAAAACACAGGGAATTGTACCATTCCAGTATACCATATTGTATCTTTGCCAAGACTTCCTTGCAATCAGCCTTATACCATGGAGTCTTTTGATGAATTACATAAATAAATTAGCATAACATGAGCACAGCAATGGGACAAGGCATGATCTCCACCACATCGCCCATAAAGAAACACCTCTTCCCTGATGGTCTAGTGACCCCCCTCCCTGACCCTCTATGTCACCTGTAAATATAAATAATTAAACATCCCTTCCCTGACAGTCTAGTGGACTCCCCTTCCCTGATACCAGATGTCACCCAGAAAAAAAATAAATAAATATATATATATATATATATATATATATATATATATATATATATATATATATATATATAAAATCCCTTCCTGGTGGTCTAGTGAACTCCCCTGATGCCCGATTTCGACAGTAGATATTTATAATACAGCACCCCTTCCCTGGTGGTCTATTAGACCTCCATCCCCCACCCCAGCAAGTAGAATCCACCACCCCACTCTCCCATCCTGAAACAGAGCAGGCTACTGGCAAAGCCCTCCTCTCACCGCCATGGCTGCCTGCTGACTGAAGTGCATACTGTATAGTGTACATGCTCATTGATTGACAGCTGTCAATCCATGATTAATTTTTGGGGCCAGTTCAGTTGGTGGCTGGTGATGGAGGTGGAGGTGAGAGGAGGGCTGTGCCGGTCATTGGCTTTGTTTTGGGATGGGGGAGTGGAGTGGTGGGCCCTATCTGTTGGAGTGGGGGTCCATTATATCACCAGGGAAGGGGTGATGTATTATAAATATTTATGGACAAAATCTGGGATTGGGGAGGGGGATCCATTAGACCACCAGGGAAAGGTATTTTATATACAGTATATATCTTTTTTGGTGACATTGAGTATCGGGGAGGGGGGTCCATTAGATCACCAAGGAAGGAGTGTTTAATTATTTATATTTATGGGCGATATCGGGTATCAGGGAGAGAGGTTCACTACATCACCAGGGAAGGGGTGTTTAATTATTTATATTTATGGGCAACATCAGGGGTCGGGAAGGGGTATCCAGACCACAGGGAAAGGGAATTAATTCATTTACCAGGGGATCGGGAATGGGGGACTGCTAGCCTTTGCTGCACAGAGCATGTGGCAAACCCCCTCCCATGTGCCTTGTGTTTGTCGCATGGGAGAGGTTGCCACAAGTGTGGGGACTTAGGCACCAGGATCCCTCTCATACCAGAATGTGGTGCAGGGTCCCTGGTGCATCAGGCTTTCATTGCAAGCTGCTGTTTGCCAAACCTTGTGTCGATTGAAACCCTCTCTGAGAATCAAGCCCACTGTGTCTATAGGCGCCTTTCAAAAACCAAGGTGCTGAACAAATTAAGCACACCATACATCACTATCTCATTAAAATATAAAACAATCATAAAACCACTACTACAGTCAGAAAGACTTCAGTCACCAAATGCTTGTCTCCATAAATGAGTTTTCAAGGCCTGTTTAAATTCCTCCACGGTCGGGCACTCCTGTAACTGACAGTGTAGAAAATTCCAGAGGGTAGGGGCTGCAGACATAAATGCCCAGGCCCCAGCAGATCTTATGCGCACCCTCGGTATCTCTAGCAACCCCTCATCAGCTGAGCGGAGCGATCACCCAGGGTGATAGGGAACCAGGAGTTCTTTCAGATAGTCCGGTCCCTGTCCGTGCAGGGCTTTAAAAGTCAATAAAATGACTTTAAAGGTAATCCGCCACTGTACAGGCGGCCAGTGCAGTCCACGCAGCACCGGTGAAATATGACTAAACTGTGATGTTCCCATCAAAAGCTGGGCTGCAGCATTCTGCACCAGCTGCAAGCGGTGGATTTCCACCCCAGATAGCCCTAGGTATAGTGAATTGCAATAGTCCAAGCGTGAGGACACAAAGGTGTGGACCAGTGTAGGAAAATCACCAAGGGGAACAAGGCGCTCAATCCTGGAGATATTCCTCAGATGATAGAAAGAGGATCTGACAACGGCAGACACCTGCATGTGCAGTGTAAACCCTTCATCAAAAATTACCCCCGGGTTCCGCACCTATTCAGAGGTCGGGAGAGATATGCCCCCAAGGAATAACCCAGAGGGCAAATCTATCCCGAACCCCTTGGTCCGACACACTGGATCCACAACCAGCAACTCAGTCTCATCAGAGTTCAACTTCAACCAACTCGCATCCATCCACTCCTGGATTTCAGTGAGGCAGTTATTAAAGACCGAGAGAACTCCATCCTGGTCAGGTGCAGAAGAAAGGTAGAGCTGGGTATCATCAACATAGCAGTGAAACCTCAGCCCATACCTTCTTACAATGTCTCTGAGGGGCAGCATGTACACTGTGAACAACATGGGGGACAATATCGAACCTTGAGGAACCCCACATGACAGAGAAACTGGACCTGAGGAATAAACCCCAGATACTACTCTCTGTGTTCTTCCTGTGAGATAAGATGTAAACCACCTGAGAACTACACCAGATAGTCCAGAGATGCACCTCAGATGGTTCAGCAATACACCATGGTCCACAGTGTCAAATGCTGATGAGAGACCTAGAAGAACCATGATGGAATGGCGCTTCCAATCTCTAGCCATCAGGAGATCATTGAGCACCCAAACCAGTGCTGTCTCAGTACTATGCCTCTTTTGAAAACCGGACTGGAAGGGTTCATAGATGTCATGGATGGTCAAATGGTTCTCCAGCTGAATGACCACTACTTTCTCAATCATCTTCCCTAAAAAGGGAAGATTAGAAATCAGTCTGTAGTTAACATGGCAGTCGGGGTCCAAAGAAGCTTTCTTCAGAAGGGGTGTAACCACCGCCTCCTTCAGGCAGCTAGGAAACTCACCTGTTGCCAAGGAGCACCCAACTATCTGTGTAAGGACTGGACTGATAGAATCAATACAATCCAAGATCAGAGGGGTTGGTCCAGGATCCAAACTACGGCTTGTAGGGCACATACCCTGGACAATCCGCATGACATCCATGAACTCCAGTCAATTGAAGGTACTCCAAGAAAACTGAGGAGTGGCAGCCACATGCTGGTCCACAGTGACACCAGAGTGTGCTGGATGAAGCACTACCCTAATGTCAGCCACCCTATTTGCAAAGAACCGAGCAAGCTTATCACACTCTACCTGTGAAAAAGCTTTTCGCACTTGCAGGCAGGCTGGGTTGCACAGTCTATCTACAGTGCGAAAAAGCTGAGCTGGTTGATTTTGAGCAATGGCAATCTCTCTGGACAGGAATTCTGCCTTCCTACGGGAGATTGCAGATTGATAAGCTTCATAATTCTCCATCAATTTAAGGTGGTCGGCATCAAGGGAGGATCTTGGTCAGCAACGCTCTAGCCTTCATCCCAGTGGCCGCATCTCCCTCAATGTCCCATCAAACCATGGGGACTGAAGGTGAAGGGAGAGAGGACAAACATGGGCAGGAGCAATGAGATCCAGGGCCACTGATATAGCCTTATTATAGGCTACAACGAGGGCCTCTGGGTCACTGTTTGCTACTGGAAGAGACGATAGGTCAAGTACCGCTGCCAGGCCTTCAGAGCTACTACCTCATACAGGGCGATACCTGACCATCTCCACAGGGGTAGGTCTATGAAGGGGGGGGTGCTAAAACTAAACCCCACAGTGTAATGATCAGACCATCTAACTGGTTACACCCCCAAGTTTGAGGCCTTGATCCCCAGGAGGAAGACTAAGTCGAGAGAGTGCCCGAGCTTATGAGTAGCAGTAGTAACTAACTGTGTAAGGCCCAGAGATGACATTAACTGGAGGAAGTGTTGTCCAAATGGTGAGAGTTTTTCATCAACCCAGCCGTTAAAATCGCCCAGAACCATCAATCTGGATGATTCAAATGCCATGTCGATGACAAAGTCCGCCACTTCCTAAAGGAAATGCTTCTCATCACTGGGTGGATGGTAGACAAGAGTGATCCTACAGTCTACACCTGCTACAACAGTACACTCAAACGACTCAGCCTTCTCAACTAGTACACTTGCAAGGTTAAGTCTGGTCTTGAAACAGACCGCACCCCCTCCGCGATCCAATCTCGGGCAGTGAATCACTGAGTACCCACCTGGAATTAAAGCCTTCAAAATGGGGCCAGAATTCTTATCCAGCCAGGTCTCCATGATACAAGCCAGGTCCACCATTCCCACAAGATCTGCAATAATTGCAGTCTTGTTTTTAATGGACCTGGCATTGCATAACACCGCCCGAGTTGGATGAACCTCCAGAGCCGGCCAAACCATCTGCCCATCAAAATTGATAGTGCCCTTGGGTATGGAAACCAGGCATGGTAAACCACGTTCCTGGTTCCATTTCACCCCAGGACATCTCCTGGACCTCACAACCCCGATGTGATGGCTCAGCTCATTCAACCTCCACTGTTCGTGCCCCCCAACTCCCTTCCTCTCCCTACAAGTGATACCCAGCTCCCTACAGTGCTGGTATGTTGTAAACTGCAAAGGAGGGGGGAGAAAAAGGAGCAGAGAGCATGGAGAGTGGAGGGTGAATAGTGTACGACCGTGGGGTCAGGCCTCCAACACATTCTAGTAATCACTTTAACAAATGTCCTGCACTCAACTAATAACCCAAACAAAATAATAAGCCAGATAATAAAAGAAAAAAATATATGATCTACAACACTAATAAATTAAATAACACAGATGTATCCCCTATCACAGCATAAAATCTTCCCTACACCCTCCCATATAAAGTTCAAAAAACAAAAAATACAACCATTTTAAAACATTTCAAAAATAAAACCAGTAAATGAACAATCAAAGTTCTTCAGGACTATAACTCCCCAGGCCCTCTCACTGCCTTAGAGATATAACTGAATATAGACACTCTCATTGTCTCTGAAAATAATGTCCAGAAAATTTTCCAGATCCAGGCCCTCTCATGACCTGGACCCAGATAAAATATAGGCACTCTCACTGCTTGTATGAACAGTACGAATTTTGAAAAATGGAAAAGTTTAAAATCAAACCGTATTCCAGTAGGCAGCAAGTCTTAAATCCAGGAGCCTCAGGTCTTCATCCAGCCAGTTTAGCAGAACCCATTTCAAAGGGCCACTGCCGGAAAATATCTTCTGTCACTACCTCGATTCCCACGGCACCAGCCCACCAGCTGGTCCCCTGGGGAACCGAAGGGAATCGACAGCCCGTTCCACCAGTTATCTGGCAAAACTACAGCTCAACTCCCCGAGTAGCCCCAGACTCCAGTGGAAAATCACCCAGTTAATGTTCAACTCCACCAAAAAGAAAACAACTCCTGTGCCCTCAAAAGGGCCCAGTTATAGAATTCACCGAAGAAAGATTGTTCCAGGGTTCAACAGCACTTCTCCCTCACTCTACTGTAGCAATCCTATTTCTCACTGTTCACTGAGATAGCACATATGAACATCTCCAATAAATCATGCCACTCCACAGTTCCACTCCTTTCTTTGGGACGTCTACATGACGTCTTCCTCACATCAGTCCAAATCACAGCCCGATATAAGTCGGGCCATAGGAACAGCAAGATCTTTAAAATAGGGACAGCATCCAAGCAATCCCAACAACAGATAAAGTTGCAGGACCATAAAATTCCTCAAAGGTCCCCAAAGTCCCCATACAAAAACAGAAACCTCAGCAGTCCAACAATCCAGGCGAGTAGTCCAAGCAAGCGATGCCGACATTAACAATCACAAACTCCAGGAACAGCAAGTAAGACCAAATAACCAAAAGAAAATAAAAATAAAACATAAAACAAATTGAGGTCAGGTCAAAAATCATGATAAAAATGGTAAGAAGTCTCAACGAAGCTGCAAAACCTAAAGCAATCTTTCCAGCATGCCCAGCCTGGCGGCCATTTTCAGATGATCCATCACGTGACATGGTTAGCCGTTCTTTCCGTGTATATCCTTTCCTTGTATATTTGATTGGGATCAAAACCAACAGTAATCATCCAAATATGTTACAATAGTAGCGCCAAATTAGTTAAGGGATTTGTAATGATTTTAAAAAAGCTTAGTTAGAATTGTGAAACCTTTTGTTAGGATTTTTTTTTCTTTAGTAGTGTGTTCAGTTTTACCAGGGGATGGTGCTTTCAAGCGATAGTCTAGATGAAAATCCACTAGATGATGCTTAAGTACTGTAGTAGTAACTGGCCCCTTTCTGTAGGTATAACAAAAAGAATTTTAGAGGATTTTGTTTCCCTAAATTTTTTGAGGGATAAATAGGGAATTTCACAAAATTGCTTGACAAATTCATTGCTATATATGTGTACAGTATATGAAATAACATTCATTTTCTGCAGATGTCTCTCTCTCTCTCTCTCTCTGTCTCTTTTCTCTTCCCACATCTGTCACCTTTCAGCCTTCTTACTGGGCTCTGTTAATTAGTCCCCATTTGAGGACTCCTCAGCTTGTTTACTCCTACTATATCTTTTCATACCCATTATCACCTTTTTGTTTTCCAGCTTCCATTCTTAGCTTGCATTTATCTGTTTTTCTCCTAGATCATCCCCTATTTTCTTTTCTCATATACATATTTCTTATTTCCCCTTACTTCAACACTAACTTTGCTTTCTTTTTATCTTTTAAATAATTCCTGAAGAAGATCTATGGTTGAAACAGCAATTCTAACATGGAGGGATTAACCCACGACAGGGTATGGGTTTACTGAACATTAATCCATTCCTGGTGGGGGGGGGGGGTTCAACCACCCAGGTGTGGATTAATGCTCGGTAAACCTATACCCTGGAGTATGTTAATCCTCTTATAACATGAGCCGCATTATATTAGAGGTTTATGTAAAGGAATATTAAAATATATGTGTCTGAACATGGAGTTCTACTAAAATAGTCCTTCTGCCTAATGAATAATGTATATGGAGGATGCTGTCTTTGTAGTTGTCCACTAGGTGGATTTGTTCTCATGAGGATGCGGAATCCACCTTTGCAAGGCGGAATCCACCTTTGCAAGGCAGAATCCACCTTCTCTGTTTCAGTGTGTCTATGGTGGAGTGATTTGTCTAAGTCAGTTTACATTGTTGTCAATCAGGAGATTGTGGACCAGCAAGGCAACTGTGAGTATATCGGGGATTAATCAATGGTCAGGTGATGTGTTCTGATCAATGAAATGAGTGTATTTTAGATAGCCATGTTATAATATTTTCTATTTTCAGCATGCATTTAATATTAACATATAAAACAAAAGATGGGTAAGTCCACTATACTCAGAAATGAACCCATCAGGGTGTATGTAGGTCCCTGATTATACTTTCATCACACTGTTTATGGTTTTGTATGTTATTTTTGTGTTCCTATCAGTTTTTAATTGTGGGGGATGATTGTGCAGTGACAGTTACAAAAGGAGGTAGATTTGCCAGCTGTAAGTTGTATGTTTGACATATGAAGGTGTCTGGGGGGTGTTTAGGTTGTGTTTTATCAAAAAAATGGCCCTTAATTTCACTAAATATGAAACTTTACAAAGTTTTTGTGATATATGAAAATGTTTTTGTGAAGTGTTTTTGTTTTTGTGAGTGTTTCTTTTTTAAAGTAATGTTTGATATTTTTTTTTGTCATTTTCTTGGCTCAGAGGCCCCAGAGCCCTGCGTGTCTGGAGTTGGAAGGACATTTTCCTTGGTACAGGCCCAGACAGCACTGCATATCTGTGGTCAGATGCACTCTTTTCTGGGTGTAGGGCCCAAATAGTCCTGTGTGTCTATAGCCAGACAGACTCTGCCTTTGGTGCAGTGCCTATATGGCCCTGCATATCTGCAGTCAGACAGACCTATGTTTTGGCACACGATACAGAGGGCCCTGTGCTTCTGCAGCCAGACAATCTTCACTTGGCTTGTGCGTTTGCAATCAGATGGACTATTTCCTTGGCAGAGAGCTCACTACCAAATGGACTGTTGTCTTGGCACAGGGTCAACAGCCAGTTGCACTCTTTCCTAAGTGTAGGGCCCAGATAGCCCTGTGTGTCCATAGCCAGACAGATTTTTCCTGTGGGGCAGTGCCTAAAGAGCCCTGCACTTTTGCAGCCAGACATAGTCTTCTCTTGGCCTGTGCATTGGCACTGAGCCCACAGCTAGACAGACTCTTGTTTTGGTGCAGGGCCAACAGCCAGATGTACTCTTCCCTTGGTGTATCTGCTTCGGAACCTGTGGAAATTAAGATATAATTCCACTATCACAAAAAAGAAATTCAATTCATTGCATAAAATTACATTGATGCAGGCATTAATGCTAAAGAATGTAACATGCATAAAGTAGAAAAATGAAAGAATTAGGGTTTGGAGTCTCAGGAGTCTTGGAAAATCAGTGGTGTTCTGTTCTTTGGGGTTCTCAACCTTAATACCCACCTTCTCCCTTGAGCAAATACAGTTGTGCATGATCTTGATCTAACACTTTGCACAGAGCCCACAGGACCCTGTACCAAGAAATGTATACACTATCTCCTGCTTATCATAGGACCCACAGGGCCCTGCATGAAGAAAGCTATGACTGACTTTGTGGACCACATGTGGAGAACCCTACTTGTTTTGCTCCAAACACGAGGCTTATGGGGCACAGTCTTGGACCTGTGACTTGTGCTTGCCTCACAACTCATGAAGATGGGGCCCGGGGGTGGGCATCAGGGTTGGGAATCCCAAGGAACAGCACACCACCTAGTTGCCAAGATTACTGAGACTCCAACCCCTAATCTTTTCATTTCCTTACTTTGTACCCTTTATGCTCTTCAATCCTAATGTCTGTATTAATGTATTTTTTTTGCAATATGTATATTATATATATTTATATATCGAGAGAGAGAGAGAGAGAGAGATAGAGAGAGAGATTATATAGGCATGGTATAATAAGGTTGAGTAAGCACTCTAAAGTTAAACCCTGATTTCATAGCTTAATAACTCTGTATTTGTTCAACCATTTTGCCAGAAATTTGGTAGGAGTAGAGTCTTGGCCAGGGTCTCTGGATCCTGAAAATTTTGTGTCAATCAGCTGTGGAGGGAGCAAATTACAGAGTGCAAAAATGCTACAGTTCACCCAAATTAAGATTTTTGCTCACCTGTAGCTTAAAAAAAGGTTTTATTTTGAAATCTAAAGTTTACTAGTTGGTAGGGTCTGATTCAAGGTACATACTTTGATAACTTTCACAAGCCTTTTTTGTGAAATTTGTTTTCATGAGACTCGCTTTCATGATGCAATAGTAAAACATACAAAAGCCAAAAATTTGGTAGTGAAAAATATAAAAGTGAAAATAATGTTACTGAAAAATATGCGTGAAAACAAGCAACCATAGAGTCAAGAGGATTCTTCTCTTGGCACAAGGCCAAGAAGGCCCTGCACAAATGCATCCATAGATGCACAGAAGTGCAGGGCCCAAAGGAGCCTGCACTTCCACAGCCAGATGGGTTCTTCCCCGGTACAGGAACCAGGTGGCCCTGCTTGGCTGCATTGGTAGTTTCATGGAACCACAGAAACAAGAGGGCCCTGCACTTCTGCAGCTATACAAACAGCCCCATGGATTCTTGTCTTGGGGTCCTGCATGTCTGCATCCATAGCTGCATAGACAGGGGCAGAACCAGGAGTCCTGTAGGGGTGGGAGCTCAAGTCAAGATAAAAAATGAAAATATTAGGCTAGGGGTCGGGTGGGCCACCTAGGCCCTCAGAGCATTTTTAAAGTTTGGTGCATTCTGGTGCATTTTGGAGGGTATTTCAAACAAAAATTCTACCCTGTTACTCTTTCCCCATGTTCTGTGAGTTGCACCCTAGCCCCATCCCCAAAGTTCTAAACCACCTTCCCACCCCAAAAAGAACAAAATACCAAAAGACTGCAGCTGTTCCATACATCTTATGTAAGACACATGCAGGCAGCAGTACATCAGAAACACAAATATGAGACAAGTGGAAAGAGACTAGGTGATAGACAAAATATGGCACAAAAACACAAATGACACTCATATTATCACGGTACCATGAACAGTGCAGGCATACAGTTCCATGTGGGAAAAAGGTTAGGTAAAAAATCATTTGTCAGACATGCTTGCATAGTTTTATTTCTTGGCCCTCAGCAGAGCAGGCAAGTCATGCTGCATAGTCTTACTTGTCCCCCTGCAGAACAGACAAGTCATGCTGCTGCCAGATAGTCAGAACCATCAGGGTAATGGCACACTATGATGGTGTTCAGTGTATGATGTTGAAGTTGTAATCCAGTTTGTATCACAAAGGGTGTCTTCATGCAGAGCCAGCAAGTCTTACCATGTAGCCGTGTTGGGCATAAACCCATATGACCAGTACACATTTGAAATGTTACCATATTAATAGTCTGGCTGTGCAATTGAAGCAGAGAATCACCAACAGTCAGCATCACTATTCAAAATGTCAGGCAGTCCAAGCCTTCTTGGATGCTTTCTTGCAAATTCTTATACTGCCTAGGAAGGTGTGGGAATTCTCTCTCTGTGTGCATACATCAAAGCTAATCCTGTTAGTCTCTCTTTTGTCATGGTTGAGCTTGTGTAGGTCTTGATAAGGTGCAGTCTGCTGACTGCTTTTTCACATTCACAGCTGGTGATGGGGAATGTTGCACAGATTCTTAGCACTGTATGAACATTTGGAAACAGTAGAGGATTGCAAAGCTTCAAGGAGTCAATGAGGTTGTTTGATAGTCTCTCACAGTCTTTCCACCTACTGAACCATGTGTGCAGTTCTGCTTATAGAGTATCAGACTGGGGCAGATCATCTATGAAGTAGCCCAGGTCCAGGGACTGTACACTGGAATGATCCTGCTCTGCTATCGTGATGCTGGGGATAATATGTAGGGCAAGAGCAGCTCTCTGATGCAGCTGTGAAAATCTGCTGTCCATCTCTGCAAGGAGGTGGTCCAGGAAGGGGAATAGTCACAGTTCTGTAATAGTACACTTCAGGGTTTTCTGCAGCCATATTTTCTCTTCATCTTGCAGTTGTTCGTGGCTTGCTTGGCTGAACTCCAATATTTGCAGCAACTGTTACAGCTTCTTGGTACCATCTGGAGTGATTTTCATCTATGTTGTCCCTAACATTTCTCAGAGCTGCCCGCATGAGACTCACATACCTCATGGCTTTCACCACATCTAGAGCAGAGCCTTGAAGAGAAACGCTTAGTGCACGAAGTTACTGAAGGCATTTTGCAGTCACAGTGAGGGATACCAGAAACTCAAAACTGGTCAGACACTTTAAGAGACCAGTTGCCTGAGCTACATCTTCGCATCTAGTATATCACTGGCTGATCTCTTCCAAGTCATTGACCACTGCTGGGTGTAAGGCGATCAACATTTCGAAGGCATCATGCCATTCAACCCATCTTGTATGGCAGAAGATCACCAGCTTAACTGTCTTTGCATCCAGCTTTGCAATCTCCCCCTGAAGAACAGCCTGTCTTTTGGGTGAATATTCAAAACACTTCACAACCTCATCTGCACTTCCTATCATGTTGTGGATTAACTGATTTTCTGAAGCTTTTACAATGCACCTGTTGAGCTGATGGGACCCACACCAGAACCACAAGGCCTTAGGATATTGGCTTTCAACTCTTGGTCTTGCTCCTTTGTTTTTTCTGGCAATGTTGTCAGCTCCATCAAAGCATTGGCTTCTCATTTTGTTTGTATCAAGACTTAACTTATCCAGCTGGGTGAGGATTTCTTCAGAAATTTGTGTTTCAGAGGTATCACTGCTTATGTCCACATAGCTAATAAAGTCTTCATGGATCTCACACCGTTCATCAACATAATGAAGTGTGAGAATCAGCAGCTCTTTGTTGCTGACATCTCCGGCCTCATCTACTGACACACTGAACCATCCACCCCCCTTCTTGATCTCAGTGACTATGTCCCTTTGGAGAAGTCCTCAAGTGACCATAATCATCTAATTCTGTATTGTCTTAGAATGGTATGTGGCATTTCTGTTTGCTGATTCAAAGTGCTGCTTCAGGATCTCATCTCCACTATCAATGTGAAAGTCCAGCAAAGCCTGAAAGTTTCCACAATTAATTGTTTTGTCACACAGGTATTTTGAGTCATCTCTGTGTCCTCTGAGGGCTAAGTTGTGTGTTTCACAGAGAATTATGGTGCTTGCTGTGACAACATACCTCTCCCTCTGGGCTGGAACAGCTTTCAGAGAGGTGTCTGTCCTCAGGTATTCACTGCCACCAGCTGGACTGTCTTCCAGCACCTCCTTCAAGATGACAAACTTGAATAATTCAATGTGCAATTGCACAAGTTAAAGTCTGGTAGCGTGTCTCTCTCAGGTGGCAGATGCTACACAGAGTTTACCTCAGCCAGTGGAAACCAAATATTACCTTAGAAAAATGATATCACAGTCACAACTGTTGAGCAAATAAATAGCTTTTTACTTAACAGAAAGTGCACTGAGCATTTACAGGGTATATATGTACAACACAAGAGGATAACACTGATACAGGAAAAGTAAACAAATGTTTTTAAATAACAGATGGCAAAAGAAAAAGGCTATTACTGCAATATGCTAGAACTAAACTTACCCTTCCCTGTCCTTTCAAGAGACCACTGTGCCCAATGCTAACTGCCAGCTCCCACGGACATAGCTAGAAGAGTAGGCACCCAATCTTAGTCCTCCCTCCAGCTTCCAAAGTTAGAGGAAACTACTTCACTGTCTTTCAGAATATTATACTCTCTTGAGAATAGGTCATTACTTTTCTCCTTTTGAATGTGCCAACCATCTACCATGTATGTATCTTATTGTCCCAATCAGACTGAACACCTATCAGTGACCAATTATATTCCCTTTCACCCTTAAGTTTATATTTGAGTGAACCAATCTCTTCAAACTGGCCTGTGTGTGTGGACATGTCCACTCGAGATTTATGACCCAGCTCTTATCTAGCAGCTAGGGAAGATGGTGCAAGTTCCAGCTTGAGTGAGTGATTTTTCTAGACTGCTAAAAAATGTGTTTGAAAAATCCAACCATTAACTCCTTTCTTCCCATTTCTGTAACACTTGCTATTGATCTAAGCACTTTCAAGTGCTTCCTTCTTCTTTCTTTTAGACCCTTATTGCACTGTACAACAACCCTGTTGTGATTGTTCATTATGACTCAGTTGAAAAGGTCTGCTCAATTGGTACAGGAAGCATGGGTCTTGTATCTTCTTCCTCCATCCTTAGGATTGGTACCATGCACTTTGTTAAAAAAATGAGCATCACAGTCTGATGCAGCCTTTCTCCAGTTTCTGTAACCACATGTAACCAATCCACCTCTCTTCCTGTTGCTAGCAGCAGAGTTGTCAAAAATTACACAGGGTAGACAGAATGCTGCATCAAGGGAAGCACTGTAAACTAGTCCAGGGTATATGTCTGTCCATGAGGGCTGAAAGTAGTGTTTCTGCTTTCCAAAATTAGTTGCAGGCAACTTCTCCATAGTACTGATGTAATAGTCAGCAGTCAGTAATTTCAGTTTCTCTTCATCAGTCAGTTTGCAGTTCAAATATTTGGCAATGTCGTACTTGCAACAAGGACTACAAGCAGGTGCAGACAGGATTAAAGTTTTTTGTGGTGGCTGTTCAGCTTCTTCTGGGTTTGTTGGCTCCTCTGGTTGACATCTGATAAAAATAACCCTAAAATGTCACAAGGGAACCATTTTCTTTAACCTGTTTTACTTAACATCCACTAGTTCATGCATTTGCAGGAACTAGACAAACCACCAAGCAATCATTCCTTTACTATTCAGAAGTAGCAACATCACAGTTCAGTTACCAACTCAAACTGCCATGACTTGTGCAGCCTCATATCACTCTTGAAATCCACATCTTCTCCCACCTTGCAGGTCTGATACTTAAGCAGTAGACAAAACACCTAACAAAACATCTGTTTGCCCACATAAAATTTACAATTTTTAAACACCATGTCATTACTAAGAGTCTTATCAGCCATGCACACAGTGTACCACATTGATCAATGAAGAAATGCCACTTAAACACAACTTCAAAACTGACTGGCACACCTTGTAGCCTGTGGAGCATCTTTTTTAATACCCCAGTGGACAGCACACTTCGGTTGACATACCATCTATCCCTATTCACACTAACTTAAATATGCTGATCAAGTACAACCAATAAGTCACTGATGAGTAATACCCGAAAGAATACAGAAAAACATGCATTTTTAGTGATGATGTCCCTTATGACAGGAAAAACTGTGTAATTTTAGCATTTGGGCACTTCGGTGAGCTCATCATGTTCCCTTGACTGAGTCCGGGTGCGCAACCCACGTGTGGCATGGCATGCTTGACCCATTCTGTTTTGAAAGTAACAGCGTTTTACTTTAATGGTTCCCTTTTTACTATGGCCCATGTATAGTAATTGTATTGTAGAGCTCAGATTGCCCACCCTTTTGCACAGACATTTATTTTGTCTGCCTTAATTGTACTCTGAAAACAGCAAGGGACAATTAAAGGTAAGCCATTGGAGGCAGATGCAGTTTAGTGTAGGGACCCAGCTGATCGGTGGTCTACCTAGAGGTTGGTAGCTGGGTGACTTCACAGCAGAGCCCTGAGGTGAATATCAAGAGACCCCTACTCCTTTTGAAATCAAAATTGTAAGTTGCCAATCCAGGCTGAAAGAAATATATACAGTAGCTCCCCTCATTTAGAATCCCATTTATAGTTTGTGAATGAGCAGTGGTGAACAGTTAATACTGGATAAAGTTTGTAAATTAAGAATTATGGCTCTCATTTAGTTAGCTCCTGACCAATTATCTGCACATTGACCGGGGACCACACCTTAAGCCAATGTTGAGCTGATGCACACTATAAAGGTAAACTATCTGAAGCAGATGAGATTAGAGTAGGAACCCAGCTGATGGGTGGCCTACCTCAATGCTGGTAGCTGGGTAACTTCACAGCAGGGCCCTGAGATGAATACCAAGAGATTCCCACTCCTTTTGAAATCAAAATAGTAACTTGCCAACCCAGGACTAAGAAGTTTGATACATTTACCATGGGGGGTGATGGCAGTCAAGGTGTGCTTTGACTTGTTTTTGTTGATTCATGCTATTTACAGTAGCACCCCTCATTTAGTGGCACCCTTTATTTAAAATCCCAGTTATAGTTTTTAAATGAACATGGGTGAGCAGTTAATATTAGAAAGAGGAAGAGGAAGAGGGGAAGCTGGTTAAAAGCACTGATCAGGCCCTGGTCAGTAATGTCAAAATAGTAAACACATTAGTAGGACAGGTAGGAATCTCAGTGGGACAGGAATTCCTTCTGTCCTCTGGACACAGGACATACTTAAATTTGAACTTGCTGGGAAGACTAAGTTACAAATCACAGCTTATGGCACTCCTAGGAGAGTGAATGAAATCTGAAAGTCAAGCTAGGAACATGAAAAAAATAGCCACGAGTCAGGGACACCACCAATTATGCCACAGGCCAAATCCTTTACTGGAGCAAGATGCTCTAAAATTCTAACCAATGGTGTAGATGAGATATTACACACATATATTCTATTGGCAGATCCTGGATTAGCAGACTCACTCAGTGTATACTAGGCTTATCTTGATCATTTACCAGTGACTGGTACACACTGGAAGCAACTGACAATTGTTTTGTAGAGGATAGGCAATTTATATGGACAGAGCAGGACTTGATTAAGTTTAGCATTTAGGGAGATTGATGTGATGGGAAAACTGAATCTGACTGGATATTTATTTAATGGGAAAATTGAGTTTGACTGAATATTTATCTAATGGGAAAACTGAATCTGACCACATAGTCCATCAGAACAAATCAATTACCATCAATAAATAATGTTGCAACAACTTGATTCTTATATAAAATCAAAAATGAGACCATTAAAAAATCATTTAGAAAATAGATTTAATATTGCTGGGTGCATCCTATGGCATTAATTGTGTTGTGAACATTTAATTAATTCTCCCTTCTAGTAACTCTTAACATTCCTTGATTTCTCAGACTTTGGTCCCAACATCAGAATTAGTAGTTTCTTCTTGCCAGTGAAAACCTTTCAAAATATTTTCAGGTACATTCTAAAAATAGACATTGAAAGGGTCTTTAATGAAGCATGTTCATTGAAAAAAATCATGAAAGTTCTAGTCAAGGTCAGATATTCACAAATTGTACATCACTCACTGTGGGCACAAAAATGGGCTTCACCAGAATTCATAAGTATTTTAAAGATTGAAGTTCTAAGCAGGCATACCTTTGTGCGCCAAAAAGTAAAGCATGTTATTAACTGCAGCAAGAACCAAACTTGAATCATGTATTTTGAGCCAGTGAATTTTGTCAGCATGAAATCTGTGTTCTAAATCCTAATTATTAAGGTACATATGCTTTTAACTAAACTACTACTTTGTTAAAAAAAAAAAAAAAAAAACTCCGGGATAAATTTCAAAACTGAATCACAACTGACTCAAAAGTATCGAAATTCCATCATAAATATTTAAGCTTCCCTTGTTAATTCTTTAGAACTTCACAGATAACCAACTTAGAGCATGATCTCTAGCATATACCTCTGCCTTACAGACAGAACTCCACCTGCATTATAACACACCTACTGCTTTGCTTCAAGCCTCATCCCAGTGCTGCTCAGTAAATTAAGAGAGCTGAATATCTGACTTATAACTGGAAAATGGTAAAAAAAAAAAACTACAGTACTTTAGTTATAACAGTTGACAGTTGACTACTTAATACACCTATGATATTAATGGTAATGAACCAGATCTGTCAGCCTCCAAGCAGTGTTCCACACATTTCATAGACTGAATATCTGACACAACTGGCAAATGAGGAAAGAAAAACAATACTTTAGCCATAACAAGCAATAGTTGACTATTTGTGAAAGTTAAAGCAGCAGTGCAAGGAAAATGAGTTAACATTTGACCCCACCTTTCGTTCTTATCAATGCTAGATGTCTTCTAATTTGTTTTGGTAATGCAATTTTCAGTTTGTTATAATCTAAGAAATTTATGAAAGTTTTAAAAACAATTATTCCTCCCTCCCTTCCAAAAAAGATAGCTGCTTCATTTTTGCATCGAAATAATACCGAGGACCTGAGGAGGATAAGAATCTGGTCAAAACTGCACATGTACAATACACAGTATAGGAAGCACCCAGAAAACACAAAACAGTTTGCAAATATTTTTTCATAACCATAGCAAAAAATTAGCTTTAGAAATGTTTTTCATTGCACTGCTGCTTTAATATTTAATTTCACAATGTTGATTGACTCTTTAAACTGAAAGGATTTAATCCAGTTAAAAATCCACTTATGCACAATTCACAATATATATTAACTAATACCGAGTGGTAAAGTGTGGCTAATATAAATAGTTGGAAGAGTACCGTCAGGCTAATTTCATCCAAGTATTTAATGTGATACTAAGTGATACTAGAGGATAATACTGAAGCACTGTATCAGATATATCAGATACATCTGATGTAGTATAATATTTGTTTTGTGTAAACCAATAAAAAAAGTTTAACTTAAAAATCCACTACCACCCAAGCACTTCCACTTTTTTCAATAAAAAAAAAATGCAATTCTGCTTTCCAGTTGGCTGGACACCAAACAGAGTGAGCTACTTTGCAGGACCAGACATAAGAACTTTCTTTTTAAATAAAGAAATCAAATGCGGTTCTACTTTCCAACTGGCCATAACTTTCCTGTAAAATAAAGCAAAATGCAATTCTACTACTTTCCAATTGGCTGAACTCCAGACAGTCCCAGCTAGTTTGCAGGACCTGCCATATAAGAACTCTTTTTAAATAAATTAAGAACATCAAGATATCATCTATCTTAATATTCATGCAGGCATTTTACTGTTGAAGATATTTATTAATCATAGAAATGTGACAGAAATGTTATAGAAAACTCAGGAATAACCATGTGGCAAAAATGTGCCCCATTAGGTTTATAAACGAGCAATCGTTATTGTCGTTACAGTGCTTCTAATTTCAATCGCCTATCTATGTGTATACAGTTATGTTATCAGAAATGTTTAATGAAACGTTTCAGAACAAAACTAGGAAGTCAGCAATACTGTAAGTTACAACTAAATGAATATTTTATCCACAGGTACAGTACCTAGCAAAAAATACAACTTTTTTTCAGGCAGTTTCCAAAAGAATGGGTATCCCATACACTACAATTAACAAACCACAATAGGATAAAGTTTGGTTTGCAAGAGAAAAAGGTTAATGCATTGATCATTGCTCATATAACTTTATGAACAATTACAACAAAATACTTAGATCTCTTCCACCATTATTTTCCAAGAAAAGAGTCTTACTGTTTTCTTTAATCCCCATCGCTAATACTCCAGAATTGATATTTGTCTTGTATTTCTAAACCTTATTAAAATAATAATACTACAATGTGGCTGCACCAATGACACTTCTACAACTAATGATTTTACAGGAGAATTTTATTATTCTCCATTTCTATGGTCCCTTAATTGGCCATCCAGCCTTCAAACTGATGCTGCCGGTAACCTCTTCACCCCATCACAACTCACCTCCCTCATTCTCCAAGTATTAAAATTATATTATAATAAGGCATACCTTATTTTTCAAAGAGTCCCAGATGCATACAGCTGCAATGGGTGGTCTCTCTCTCTCTCGGATGCTATGGCAGTCCTGAATCTCTCATCACCTGGCCACCAGAGGCCTCTCTCCAGCAGAACCCAACCCTGGACAACTGTTACAGCAGGCTCCTTCCATCTCCCCATGATTCACAGTATGGTGGGTGGTCAGTCAGATGGATGGACAGATGAACCATGTGAAAATGCACCCTAGCCACCTAGCTGACTGCTGCAAAACCCAGTCTGGGATCTTGTTGGGCAGAATCATAATTTAGCCATTGCAGATCCTCAAAGTCACTGGCTTCTTGCTCCTATGTTCCGCTCTCCTCACACCATCCACTCACTTGCTGCTGATGCACTCCACTCTCGATCTTCATCTACTCCTTGAATGAGTTACAGCTCCTTCACCTGCAGTCCGTACAAGTGAGTGCCCTGGGCACCCCATGCTGGCCACTCCCACTACCAGACATAGCAACCAATCAGGAGCTGCGGGCATGAGAAGGACTTGGTTGAGAACTGCTATAGTAAGGTCCGCTTGGCTGCAGTTCCATACCCCCAGCCTGGGAACAAAAGAGCTTAATACAAGCTCCTTGAAATTGACTCACAGTATGCCATGCCAGTAGGAGAGGACACCAGATGGAAGGATGTGCCCCCCAGGCCACAGTGGGAAGAAAGTGACCCAGTGGACAACTTTGGTTAGTTGGGTGGGGGGTAATGTAGTTACTGTTTTGTTGCTTTATGCTGGGACATGGGTTTTTGGGGCAGTGGTGCACTACTTCTGTGAGGGAGCCAGGACACAAATCTGGTCCACTTTGCATGCAGACTGCTGGTGCTGCCACCGGCATTTAAAAAAAATACACTGGGCAGAGTGAAGGAGTGGGCAGAATTGATGGGGGAGCTACAGCCTCCTTAACTCCCCCCGGTAAATCCGCCATTGATGGATGGGCAGGGCCCAAATGGTCCTGCACTTCCACAACAAGATGGAATCTTCCCTTGGTGCAGGGCCCATAGGGCCATGATTGTCTGCATCTGCAGTTTCATGGATGCTCAGGGTGTCACAAATTCACTTAACCAGTCAGCCTTCTACTCTCAAAGTGCCAACCTCTGAGTGTATGATTTGTGGATAGTGAACAGAACAAGGTAACACTCTTGCCTGTTTTGTGGGTTTGAGTCACCTTAGTCTCAAGTTCTGGAAGGATTCAAACTGATAACTGCTTGTTAGCATACCCACTTATCAGGCTCAAATAATTCTGTCTTCAGGGGCCAGATATCTTTGCCTATGGGCACTAACCAGGTCTACAAAATCAACCCTTAGAACTCTATGCAAGACCCTCAGAGAACTCTATCCATTTCCCAGTTTGGTATATCAATAAGCCCATACACAGTGTTAACTATAACCTTTAAAAGTTTCACTTAAATAAAAAGAAATGTCAAGGCACTCCAGGCAGTTTCCATTTTAAAATATATATCTTTACTTTAAAATAGGAAAACAGAAAATCATTACAGAACAAAATATCCCAACACATACAGCCTTAAAACAAACAGGTTTAAAGTGCAAGTTTCTACAATACATACATTCAGACTGGTCTAATCTAATATATGCTTACTTTCTTTCAGTGCTGTGATGTTTCTTCCTCAGCCAGATAAAATGAAAGTTTTTGTGTCAAGGTTCTCTCAGCAATTAAACACAGTTCTGAGCCGGCCTTCTCTAACGTCACCAAACTCCGCCTTTGTGTAACAAAATCTATCTTTATTATAACACAGGATGTCTAAATAAAATATTTAAAAAAACAGAATAGGTGACCTCACTGACTTTCCTCTCCTCAGGCTAACCAGACAAAACCGGTTTGTGCTGTGCTACACATACTTATCAAACCTTTCTTTGATATAAGTCACTGCATTCAAAGCAAAAGTGTATTTGACTCTTTAATCCCATTTGGGCCTTGCTATCTACACATCAAAGGTCTCTCTGATGTAATTCAAGGGTTTCCCAGGAATGGATATTGGACTTCCAAATTCGTCTGGGTCCTGCTTGGCCCAGACATCAACCTCTTTGATGAAATAAGCTGGTTTTCTGGGCTGATACCAAAAACACATGCATGTTCTTTCCCTATGACACCTAGAGCAAACTCAAAGGATTTCTCTGGGGATGCCATGAATGGCTAATTTCATTTCCTGGGATCAACGCAAATTTAACATGCTAATTGAACCTCAGATCTCTGTAGTTTAAAATACCTCCTGCCCTTTGAATTTATCCTGGGGGGTTTGATGTGTCAGTTCAGCAAGACTGTAGTTTCCTCAGACTGACCTTCCCATCACATATTTTATATGTAATAAAAAAAATTGATACAGCACTCAGAACTGGGTGTCTATGTCACACTTCCTCCCCACCTGGACTGAATTTGGGGGCTCTATCCCCTACATTGGATGAGCTTCCCAAATCAGTTCACTCCTCAATGATCCTAGACAGCCCATCTGGGTTCTGATTCTTGGCTCTGGCCCTATGTACAATTTTCAGATCATACCCTTGTAAAGCAAGACTCCATCTGAGCAGTCTGCCATTGTTTTTCCCCATCTGCGTCAACCAGACCAGGGGGTTGTGGTCAGTCTGCACCACAAAAAGCTGCCCATACAAATATGGCTCCAATTTCTTTAGGGTCCACACTAGGGCAAGACACTCCTTTTCCACCGTGGACTATGCTTGTTCCCTGGGGAGCAGCTTCCAGCTCAGGCATGCGATAGGGTGTTCGGTCCCTTGGCGGGATACCTGACTCAGGACTGTCCCATTGCCCATGTCTGAGGCGTCCGTCTTAACTATAAAAGGTTTGCTATAGTTGGGACTTGTCAAAACAGGAGCACTGCACAGTGCCTCCTTTAGTTTGGAAAAGGCATCCTCACAGGCTGGGCCCCAGGTGATTTTTTTGGGCATCTTTTTCTTTGTCAGGTCAGATAGGGGCCCAGCCAGGGCACTGTAATTGGGTACAAACTTTCTATAGTACCCAGCTGTGCCGAGAAAACTCCTGACCTGTTTCTGAGTTTCTGGTCTGGGCCATGCCTGGATTACCTCTATCTTGATTTGGCTAGGATGGAGCTGTCCTTGGCCTACCACATGCCCGAGGTATGCCACTTCTTCCATGGCCACCTGACACTTCTCGGCTTTGATAGTGAGCCCGGCCCTCGGTATTCTGCCCAGCACTTCCCTAAGGTGTGACAGGTGTTCCTCCCAGCTGGTACTGAAGATGGCAATGTCATCCAGGTACGCCACGGCATACTCCTCAGCACCATTTAACATCTGGTTCACCAACCTTTGGAAAGTGGCCGGCGCGTTCTTCATTCCAAAAGGCATTACTTTGAACTCAAATAAGCTTATCAGAGTGATGAAGGCCGACCTCTCCCTAGCTGTGTCCGTCAACTCTACCTGCCAATACCCCTTTGTCAGGTCAATGGTCGTAAGGTAGGTCGCCCCCCCAACTTGTCCAGGAGTTCATCCATCTGGGGCATTGGGTGGGCATCTGACTTCATGACTGCATTCAGTCCATATCAGTCTACATAGAAATGAGTTGATCCATCTGGCTTGGGTACAAGCACTATGAGTGAGGCCCAGGGACTGTGGGATCTCTGGATTACCCCTAAATCCAGCTTCTCCTCCACTTCCCGCCTAATGTCCTTTTGGACAGCCTCTGACACCCAATATGCTGTCTGCTGTATGGGTGTCTGTGTTCCTGTCTCCACATCATGTGTTGCTAAGGGGGTTAGTCCAGGCTTGGCGCTAAACAAAGGGGCAAAGTCTGCTAAAACCTCCCTCACTTTCAGGATCTGGCTTGGGGTCAGCTGGGGAGACAATTTTACTGCCTCCACAGAGGACTCCAGCTTACTTTCTTCCTTCCAGCAAGTCCAGAAGGGGGTCTCCTTCGTCTGTCCCCTCCCCATGACTACACACTGCGAACACCATGTCAGCCCTATTTGCACATGGCTTCATCATGTTGACATGGTACATCCTTTCTGTCTGTCTACAGTCAGGTAACTCCACAATGTAGTTTACATCATTTACCTTCCTTCCCACTTTGTATGGGCCTGCCCACTTAGCTTGCAGCTTGTCTTTCCAGACTGGAATAAGGACTATAACTTCCTGACCCACCATGTACGAGCAAGATCTGGCTCTGTGGTCGTACCATACTTTTTGCTTCTGTTGGGCCGCTGCCAGGTTGCTCTGGACTGTCCCCATAAGCTCCTTCTGCCTTTCCCTAAACCTAAGGATGTAATCCACAAGGGGAGTTCCCTGGGTGGTGCGCTTGCCATCCCAGTCCTCCTGGATCAAGTCTAGGGGCCCACGTACCCAGCGTCCATACAAGAGTTCGAAGGGAGAAAATTCTGTCGACTCTTGGGGCACCTTCCTGTATGCGAACAACAGGTGGGGAAGGTATTTCTCCCAGTCCCTCCCATGCTGTTCAGTAAACACCCAGAGCATTGACTTTAGGGTACCATTGAATCATTCCACAAGTCCCTTGGCTTGTAGGTGATACGGTGTTGTGCACCTCTGCACCGCCCCACACTTGTTCCAGAGATATTTCATTATGTCTGACATGAAGGAACCCCCTCGATTGGTGATTACCTCCTGTGGAATCCCAACACGGGAGAAAATCCCAAGTAAGGCATCTGCCACTTTGTCTGTCCTCAGAGAGGATAGGGTGACTGCCTCTGGGTACCAGGTGGCATAATCCACCACAGTTAGGATGAATCTCTTCCCTGAGGAGCTGGGGGTATTTAAAGGCCCCACAATATCCATTCCCACCCTCTGGAATGGCTCCTTCTCTATGGGAAAGGGGATCAAGGTGGCTTGGGTTTTCTTGCCCGCCTTCCCTATTTCTTGGCACCGGTGACAAGACTTGCAATACTCCTTCACCTGCTGGGTGAAGTTAGGCCACTAGAAATTCTGGGCCAACCGCTGCATTGTGTGCATGATTCCCAGATGACCAGACAAGGGAATATCATGGGCAACCTTGAGCAACTGCTCACGATATCTCTGGGGAATGACAAGCTGCCTGCCTAGCATCCCTCTCTATGTCTGTACTGCCTGTGTATACATAAGTCCATTTTCCCAATAAACCTTATGTTGGCCATCACCCCTCTGTGTGCCCTCCAAATCTGCCCAAGCCCTCAGCTTCTCTAAGCTAGGGTCACTCCCCTGCGTAGCTGCAAACCCCTCACACCTTCCCAAGGCATGGGACAGGTCCCCTTCAGTTGCTAAACTCGGGTCCCTAGTACTAGGGTCAGGGCCCTCAGGATCACTGTCAATCTCAACCCTCTGACAAGAGGTCACCCCTCCCTCTTCAGAGTAACCCTCTGCAGCTATGTGGTTACTTGCTACCGGGGAAATTTCTACCCCCTTTTTATCAGTCTCCCCATCTGGAGACACAGGCTGGTGAACCAGTCTCTCAGTGGTTTCCACACTGTGGGGTCCAGGGAACTACTATTTTCCCTTGCCGCTTGGCTATGAGTAACTGCACATTCCACCCCCTGTTGGAGATCGTTACCTAGGATCACATCCACTGTTAATGTGTTGGCTACAGCCACCTGCTGCACAGTTCTCCCTGTTTCACCCCAGTCCAGGAGAACACTAGCGAGTGGCAATGTTTTCTCTTCACCAGTAAACCATTGTACAGTTACGTATTTATTGGGTATAAGCTGACCAGGCTGTGCCAGATCCCCCTTTACCAATGTCAGGGATGCCTCTGTGTCCCTTAATCCCTGCATCTGTACACATTTACTATGATTGGGTGCATGTGTTCCCTCATGTTCACTGGTATGCTCTCAGGAACACACAAACAAGCCACTTCTTTTCTAGCACCCTGTTGTGTATTATGGTTCACCTTTTTGGGGCACTGTCTGGCAATATGCCCAGTTTCCTTACACAACCAACAGGCATTTCTTACTTCAGATAAATCTTTTCATTGAAACCTGGGGCTAACTGGTTTCGGTGGAGGCAGTGATGGTTTTAGCTGCCCTGAAGGTGCGCTTTTCACTTTCTGTGCTGCCACGCCCACCCCATTCACTCTCAGAGCAGGTCTGCTCTTGGCATAGCAGTCCAAGAGTTCAGCAGCCTCTTGCACTGTTTTTGGATCTCGGTCCTCTAGCCAGGTTTTTAGCTCTGCTGGGCATGCACAATAAAACTGTTCAAATAAAATCACATTTTCAATTTTCTTTCAACAGAGTTTGCCTCAATTCCTTCCCACCAACGTTTTAAAAACTGACATTGTTTCATGGCTAGCTCCTCATAGCTTTTATTAGGGCTTCTCCTGAGCTTACAGAATTTAGCTCTGTATGATTCAGCAGTTAATTCAAACTTTTTTAACAGTGCAGCTTTTAACTTGCCGTAATCGACACTGTCCTCATTGTTCATTTGACCCAATGCATCCCAAGCTTTCCCAGTAAGTAGCAAGGATAGCTGGAAGCTCCAGGACTCTCTAGGAATTTTAGCCTGAATACAAACTTTTTAAAAAGAATTTAAAAAGGCATCCATGTCCTCCCCTTCCTTAAACTTGGCTATTAATTTTGAGTTCAGTTTGTAACCCAGTCCTGCACTCCCAGCTAAACCCAAGCCACTTACCTGCCCTGGTGCCGCTGGTTGCAGTTGTAGCTTCTCCAGTTCATGTTGCCACTGGTGCTCCTCTCTCTTCTCCTCTGCAGCTCACTGTTCTCACCCTGCCTCTCTACATTCTCACTCTCTCTTCTCCTCTGCAGCTCACTGGCGCTCACACTCCTCATGGTCTGCCTCCCTCTGTTGTCGCTCAGCCTCCAGTTCCATCCTGCTCAACTCAATTTGCAGCTTGAGTACCTCTGGATTCAGGATACTAGTGGCCTTCCCCTGCTGCTGTGGCCCTACACTGACAGTGGCTCTGCTGTCCACCTTATCGGATCGGGACCCCTCACTGGCCACTAGTCCTGCCACACTCAAGGTCTGGTCCCTTTCAGTCATGGTCTGTGACTCTCTGCTCTGGGTATTTGCCACCATCAGGGCCTCTATGAGGTTCTGCTTTCTGGCTGTCACCTCGAACAGGACTCCTCTGTCCTCGCTCAACTGTTTCAAGTGATCTACAATGTGCCTGCTGCAGTCAGAAACCATCTTCTTCCCTGACTATGCTAATCTGATTGGCACTTTAGAAAAAAAGTAAAATGGGTAGGAACTTAACTGTAAGCCAAGGGATATAGTTCTGTTTCCTTTTGAAATAAAACACCACCTTTCTTTTTTCTAAGTAAGCTAAACGGTCTAAGCTGACACACTGAACAATGAAGCTTATACGACCAACCGTTTTATGCCACTGCTGCCAACCAATCTGTCACAAATTCATTCATCTGGTCATCCCTCTACTTCCAAAGTGCCAACCTCTGAGCATATGATTTGTGGACAGTGAACTGAACAAGGTAACACTCTTGTCTGTTTTGTGGGTTCGAGTAACCTTAGTCTCAAGTTCTGGAGGGATTCAAACTGATAACCTCTTGTTAGCGTACCCAATTATCAGGCTCAGATAATTCTGTCTTCAGGGGCCAGATATCTTTGCTTATGGGTACTAACCAGGTCTACAAAATGAGCCCTTAGAACTCTATGCAAGACCCTCAGAGAACTCTATCCATTTCCCAGTTTGATATATCAATAAGCCCATACACAGTGTTAACTGTAAATTTTAAAGGCTTCACTTAAATAAAAAGAAATGTCAAGGCACTCCAGGCAGTTTCTGTTTTAAAATATATATCTTTACTTTAAAATAGGAAAACAGAAAATCATTACAGAACAAAATATCCCAACACATACAGCCTTAAAACAAACAGGTTTTAAGTGCAAGTTTCTACAATACATACATTCAGACTGGTCTAATCTAATATATGCTTACTTTCTTTCAGTGCTGTGATGTTTCTTCCTCAGTTAGATAAAATGAAAGTTTTTGTGTCAAGTTTCTCTCAGCAATTAAACACAGTTCTGAGACGGCCTTCTCTGAGGTCACCAAACTCCGCCTTGGTGTAACAAAATCTATATTTATTATAACACAGGATGTCTAAATAAAATATTTAAAAAAACAGAATAGGTGACCTCACTGACTTTCCTCTCCTTAGGTTAACCAGACAAAACTGGTGTGTGCTCTGCTACACATACTATACATATCAAAAGTTTCTTTGATATAAGTCACTGTATTCAAAACAAAAGTGTATTTGACTCTTTAATCCCATCTGGGCCTTGGTATCTACACATCAAAGGTCTCTCTGATGTAATTCAAGGGTTTCCTGGGAATGGATATTGGACCTTCCAAATTTGTCTGGGTCCTGCTTGGCCCAGACATCAACCTCTTTGATGAAATAAGCAGGTTTCCTGGGCTGATACCAAAAACACATGCATGTTCTTTCCCTATGACACCTAGAGCAAAATCAAAGGATTTCCACAGGGGATTTCATGAATGGCTAATTTAATTTCCTGGGATCAAAGCAAATTTAACATGCTAATTACACCTCAGATCTCTGTAGTTTAAAATACCTCCTGTCCTTTGAACTTATCCTTGGGGGGGTTTGATGTGTCAGTTCAGCAAGACTGTAGTTTCCTGAAAACTGACCTTCCCATCACATATTTTATATGTAACAAAAAAATTTATACAGCACTCAGAAGTGGCTGTCTACGTCACACTTGATGCATGGACAGTCCATGGATTCTTGTCTTGGAGCCCTGTGCATCTACATCTGTAGATGCATGCTCACACTGTAGATGGATTCTTCACATGGCACAGGGCCCAGAAGGCCCTGTGCATCTGTACCTGTAGTCATTTGTACAGTGTCACATGGACTCTTTCCTTGGCATAGGGCCTGGAGGGCTCTGTGCATCTGGATCTTGGTATCCTGTTGCCCTTTGGTGTTGTCAACCATAATATCCACCTCCTCCCATGAGCAAACACATTTATACATCATATCTTGATTCACACAGGGACCCCCAAACAAGTTGTGACTGATTCTGTTGGTCTCATGTGGTAATCCATACTTCTCTAACTAAAAACACTATATGCCCATGAGGCATGGACTTGAACCTGTACCTTGTGGCCAACCAGAGGCTAGGGGTCGGGTGAGAGGGTGGGCAGCAGGGTTGACAACCTCAAGGAACACCACACTACTGATTCGCCAAAACTCCTGAGACTCCAACCCCTAAGGTTTTTCATTTCCTTGCTTTGTCTGCTTTGCATTCTTCAACCCTATTGCCTGTATTAATGTAGTCTTTGCAATGTGTAGATATCTATATATATATCTATATCTATATCTGTATCTGCCTCTGTATCTGTATCCGTATCCATATCCATATCCATATCCGTATCTGTATCTGTCTCTGTATCTTTATATATAGTATAGGGGCGTGGTAACACCAGTATTGTTAGGGTTAAGTAGGGTAGTTAATGTTAAACCCCTAACTTTACACCTTAACAGTTTTTCCCCCTTCAATTGAATTGCAAAACATTTTGTATGCACTGTTGGGGGGGGGAGGCAAGGTCCCTTGATTTGGCAGGTTTTGTGACTATCGGATGTCCAGATTTTGAGAAAAAGTGGAAAAATTGGGGTGTTTGGCCATTTTTTTGCTCTCACTTAAAGCCCAGATAATTTGGAATTTTGTTCTGAAATTTTTAGGGTAGAAGGGGTTTTCTCTAGAGAGATGCCTTCTTCTGGTTTGATGAAAAAATATTAATCCATTCCTGAGGATTTAAAATTTTGGATCTTCCTGCACTAAAAGTCTCCACCACTCATTCACACTAATGGGACTACGCCGGAGGTGCTAGGACTCTGCAGGAGCCAAAAATCTTCAGGAGGGTTGGTGCCGGGATAGGACCGCACATGCATGGCGCTGTGAGACTAGCTTACGCCATATAAACTATCTTGGCATTGATCCTCCAACCGCCTCAGTTCCTTTTCTCCCGCCATCAAGTGCGCTTCGATGATGAAGTCGCTCACCTGTCAGGAGTCAAATCTTTGTCTATGTAACAGCAGCTATAGCCATTCAGTATTCAATTAATTTACTACTTTTAGTGTTCATTTCATATTTAAAACAAACATTTGTCAATACCGAATGCTTGCTTGCTGGCATTGGCATTGGTAGGGCAGGAGTTAGAGAGCTGCATAATAGGAATGGCAGTGAAGTATTGAACTGAAACCAACCTCACCAGCACCCTGCAGAGACTGACAGGCATTGGGGTGTGCATTTGGGTCATCAGGCATAACAGCCACGCCATTTCACCACACCCTACCCTGCAGACACTGACAAGTGTCATGGTGTGCCTTGGGGTCTTTGGCCCTTATGCTCACCCCATTCCATCAAGAAATACGGTGAGATGGGTGCTGTATAGGAGAATGGGGTGAACTTTGGGGCCGTAGAGTCCAAGGCACACCTTGATGTCTGTCACTGGCTGCAGTGTGTGTGGAATGGTATAAGCATTACAGACAAGAATCCCAAGTCACACCCCTGATGCCTGTCAATCTGTACAGGGTGGGGCATTATGGTCGGAAACCCTAACACCTCAGGCGTTCATTGGCATTTTCGCTCCAAATTTTCAACATGGGTTTTTTGTGACCCCCTTCTTCTGAACAGCGGCAATATCAGTTCGTTAGCCGAGAGCTGATTTTGCACAGCGACTATGCCATTTGGCACCACAGGTGTGAAAACACATTTTGAACAGGATGTCAAAAATGACAGCTGAACTGTTCATGGGGAGGTGAAAAATGGCAATGTTGAAAATCTACAGTGAAAATATTAAAAAAACTGGTGAAGTCACGAGCATGTGTAGAAAATACGCAATGCACACCCGTAATGCAATTAGATTGAGGAATTTTTACAGCAGAATTGTCAACACAGGAGTTTGAAACCTCCAGTCTTGAACAGTGTCACTGTGATTTTCTTAATCTGCCCCGAACAGTGATTTCCCACAGTGACCATGCATTTCTGCACTGGAGGCGGGAAAACCTCATTTTGCCCATGGTGTGAAAAATGACAGCTGTACTGTTCATAAGAAAGTGTGGAAAGATGCCAGGGTGAAAATCTGGAGTGAAAATATTAGAAATCCATGAACTTACGAGGGTGTGTGGAAACTGAGCAATGGTCGCTCGTAACACAGTCATTTTATGGACTTTTTTCACCAGATTTTCAACATAGCCATTTTAGCACCTCTGCTCATGAACAGTGTCACTGTGATTTTCTTAATCTGTCCCGAACATTAATTTCAGCACACCGACTATGCACCATTGTGCGCTATCATGCGCGAAACACATTTTGGGTGAGATGTGAAAATGACAGCTGTACTGCTCATAAGGAGGTGTGGTAAAATAGCAATGAAAATCTGGAGTGAAAATGTTGAACATTCATGAAACTTAGAAAATGAGACAGCATAAATGCGTGGCCTTCAAAACAGTCATTTTGAGAATATTTTCACCAAATTTTCAACATAGGGTTTTGGGGCCTACCTCATGAACTGTGACACTGTGATTTCATAAATCAGTCCCAAAAGGTGGTTCCGCGCAGTGACCGCAAAATCACCTTTCGGGCCCGATTAACAATATGACAGTGACAGAATTCATGAGGTGGGGTCCTAAAACCCCCATGTTGAAAATGTGGTGAAAAAATTCCCCAAAATTCCTGAGATATGTATCAAAGTTGAAAAACCCCTATTTATTCCATTATACAGCTTATCGGCATTTCCTCAGTTTGCGGTCGGCTTTGAAGAGTGCAGATGTGGTCCCGTCCACGAAGATCGTCGCGCCAGACTCTGGAGGTAAGTATGGGGTGAGGGGTATGGGGAGGCAGGGTGCGCAGAAGGTGGGTGCGGGTGGGGGGAGGGGGGTCAGGACAGTCACCAAGGGAAGGTTTCTTCTTTTCAGGTGTTTTTCTTTTCAGGAGGACGACGCGGGACTTGTGCTATGCTGGGGTGGGCTCCCAGTGTGGCAGCTGGAAGGCTGTTTGGGGGGCAGTGGAGCCAGTGGGGGATTGGACACCCCTGTCGGCCATACGGACTGTGGCCATGCTGCGATGGGCTCCTAGTGTGGCACCCGGTAGCCTCTTGGGGGGGTAAACAGTGGAGCCGACGGGGGATTGGGCACCCCCATTGGCCATACAGTGTGTGCGTGGGGGGACACATGAGCACGCAATATGCGTGTGTGTGGGAGGAGCGCATGAGCATGCACAATCTTACCATTGCTCACTGAAGCCTAGCTCTCCCTTTCAACTGTAGGACACTGCATTTTCAACTGCTGTCATAGACAGCTGCAGCATTCATTGGCAAACTGTGGCCACGCCTGCAAACACACTGGGCTGGATATTCAAAAGGGTTGCGCCATGCACAAGTCTGAAATTGTGCCATTCTGCGATATTCAGCAGGAGGCAGTTGTGCCTCCCAAGTCATGTTGAGCAACAGCGCAACACTAATGAAAACATGCTCAACCAGAGGGGGAGGAACCATGCATAAACTGCACAACCCGATATTCAGCCAGGCTGTGCAGAGTTGTGCAGGTGCAACCCCCAACCTGTGCCTGCACAACTCTGAGCCAAAAAAAAAGGAGTAAGTCGAGGGCCACCCAGAGGTGAGCTGCCACATTGCAGGGTGTAACACAGGAGCTGCCACCTGTGGGTGGCCATCCACTTCTTCCCTGTGCCCCCCTGCAGCCCGATCGCGAGCATAATAGTCACCACCCCATAGCCCGATCACAGGCAGAACACACTCCCACCCCACTAGCCCAATCATGGGCAGATCTCACTCTCCCCCTGACTGGCCTGATCGCGGGCATAACATAAATGAACAACCCCCCCACTGGCCCGATCACGGGCATAACGAAATATTAACCCCGACTGGCCGATCCGCAGGCATAACAGTATTAAACCCTCCAACTGGCCAATCACGGGCAAAACAGAACTGAAACCCCTGACTGGCTTAATCATGGGCATAACAGAAATGACCCCCACTAGCCCGATCACGGGCAGAATGAGATTCAACCCCCCTGAAGACCAATATCCCTGGTGGTCCAGTGGACCGTGAAGCCCGATCATGGGCATTAGAGTCAACCCCCCCAAGGTCCAGTTTCATTCATTCACATATCTGGACTGCCTTGTGCAGTATGGGCTGCAGGCCCATTGGCTCTTGCTCTGAACCAATGGGCGTGCAGCCAAACCGAGCAGTCAGTCGGCAGGTGGCAGGGCAGTAGGCAGGTGGGGTGCTACCGCCTGCTGGCTGATGGGGGCGAGGTGGTGGGACTCCGTGGGTGGGTTGGGTGGGGGCCACTAGATCACCAGGAAAATTGGACCTTGGGGTTTGAATCTAATGCCCGCGACTGGGCTTCGTGGTCCACTGGACCACCAGGGATATTGGTCTTTGGGGGTTGAACTCTGTTCTGCCCATGATCGGGCTAGGGGTGGGGGTCATTTCTGTTCTTTAACAAACAAACCATGCACTCAGAACCTGTGGTGCTTTCAGCCAAATCTGTAACAACATCTCTGGGTGCAATAAATAATCTTTAAAGAGAAGCTCTGTGTCCAGTCACTTTGGGGTATGTGAGTGCGTCAGCTCTTCAGAGATATTGTCATTTCTGTTCTGCCCATGATCGGGCCAGTTAGGGGGGTTAAGTTCTGTTTTGCCCATGATCGGGCCAGTTGGGGGTTTCAGTTCTGTTTTGCCTGTGATTGGGCCAATCGGGGGGGGTTCAGTTCTGTTTGCCCAAGATCGGGCCAGTTGGGGGGTTAATACTGTTATGCCAGCAGGCCGGACCAGTGAGGGGTTTAATACTGTTATGCTGGCGATCGGGCCAGTGGGGTGGGAGATTTACTATGCCCACGGTCGGGCTTCGAGAGTCGGTCCCCAATGGCTGCTACCTGGCAGGCGCCAGGCGCAGGATTGTCGAGGATCGATGCACCTGCATGCTAATGGTATGCAAATGGGGCCGTAAGTAGATGCAAATGGCCCCCTCGCGCCTTGCATAACTTATGGCCCCATTTGCATGTCACCTTTTGAATATCGGAAATTTGGGCATGGTGCAATGGAACTTGTGCCACCGCATCTTGAATGCTCCACTCTGACCACTTGCGGTGGTGCAAGTTCCACTGCGCCATGCACAGTGGCTGTGGCTGGGAGGCGATATTCAAAGGAGTTGCTCAATAGCGCAACTCCGTTGAATATCACCCCAGCCACACCTCTCCGCAACTTTTTTGAGCAGCGCAAGGGCTTGCGCCACAGAATGGCACAGTTTGAATATCCAGCCCACTGACTGAATTGGAAAACAGGATGCCACACCTACGAAAACTTGGATGATGGCACCATGTTTCTTGCACATGCGTGCAAGCAAACATAAAAATAAATAAAAATAAAAGAAGATAAAGAAGAAGAAGGAAACATTCTCAGCCTGCCAACAATGAGTCGACCTTAGACGGTAGTGGTGATGGTAGGGAGACTTCATTTGAAAGCTGTGATGGCAATAGGTCTGTGTCCGGTCCACTGCCCTTTGCGGGGGGGGGACCATGGGCAGTCTGGTGCTCGGGGGAGGAGAGTCCGACCGAAGCACAAATGCAGCGGGCCTATTCCTGACCTCAATTTGGGACCCAGCTCCACTCGACCTCAAGCTTTTCTTCCTTCTGTTGGTGGAAGAAGAAACGGTACCACTCGAGGTCGCCCTCTAGGGACACTCATCACTATTTTATGTATCATAATCTCAGATGGATCTCCTTGTCAGAGAGAAGACAACTTCCTAAATTCAGTCTGGCTTACAAAAGTGTTACAACAATAATTTCTGATTACTTGGCTGAAAGACTTGAATTCAGGGATGTAAATGCCTCCTTAAGGAATGCAGTTTATTGTGAGTTGTTAGTACCAAGGACAAAAACTAAACGCTCTGAATATTTTTTCAGTCAGTTAATCCTGAAGTATTGTAATAAACATCCTTCAGAATTTCATTTGTTTAATACAAAAATCTCTCAAAATGCTGTTAAAACCTGGCTTTTAGAGATAACATCAGCTCAAATTAAGGCCCACTGTGGTTAATATAATGAAGTGTTTGTGTATGATTGCAGGCAGTTGTAAAATGTATTTGTGATATGTTTATGTGATTATTATTATGTTTTCTTTTTCTTATGTTAATTGTTTAATGTTAAATATTTGTGTTAAATGCCTCGGGTCACCATTTTAAATGAGTTCTACTCAATGATCTAACCCATTTAATTAAAAAAAAATGAAAAAATGGATGAACCTGGTATGTCTGCGTGAGGATCGTCAGTGGTGGAGAGTGGTAGGCCTGACCCGACTTCGGTGGGGTCCTCTGTGGCTCTGTTCTTAACAGCCATGATCTTCGACACGGGGCCCCATCTCTGCCCTCAATAGGGCTCTGGTGAGCAGTTTCACCTCTGGGCACTCTTTTAGAGCAGGGGGTATGGTGTCAGCCCAGTTGACTTGGCCAATGGACCTGGTTCTGGGGCATTTGGGCCTCGGTGCCACTGGGCCACAGCCCAGTCGGTCGGGCAGGATGTGCGTGATGCCCTCTCTGGTGCTAGCACCATTAATGCTGACCCCACATGTCTACCCCCTCACCTTTTTCTTCTACAGGGGCCAGCATGTGTACTGCTTTCCTTCTCACCCTTTTTTCTTCAGGTCTAGAGCCAGTATGCCCGGCACTATGTGTGGTGCCGGCACCATGTGTGGTGCCGGCACTGCTTGTGTTGCTGATTCCAATACCACGAGTGGTGCTGGTGCCGTGAGTGGTGCCTGCACTGCAGATGGTTCGGAAACTACTCGACGCTGTTCCAGGTGGTGGCGTCTCCTGTGATTCTGGCAAGGACCTGCCTTTTGGATGTTCTTCTGGGGGTAGAAGTGGATCTGGATGAGTCTCTTCCTGTCCTGCTTTTTCAAAGACATAGCAGATGACTCATTTTAGGGGCTGGAATGCAAGCCTTCTGTATCAGCAGAGTCTGTGATGGAAGATCTTCTTTCCAGTTTTTCCTCAGGGATATGGAGTCCACCATAACTTTCAGACTTCATCTGTGGTCCACAGCAGACTGCTTCGTCATGAGTTCCTAATTTCCTCAGTATGAATATACCCCGTGGAACACACTCAATTCAATGTTTGAGAGCATCCCGGAATCTATTGCTCCATTGCTAGGGGCATATAGGATTGAGCTCTGGAGAGTGTTCAGACTCCTGCTTCCCCTCATAGTGATGGCACAATCAGTATTCTTGTACCAGGCAGTCCTTTCAAGGTAGAGGTCTGGAAGCCTTTGACAGAAACCAGCTCCTCAGCTGCAAAAAAATTGCAGCAGAGAGCACAGGGCCTGAAAGTGCCCAGTACCATCCTCTTGGATTCGGCCCAGGTCCCAACTCAGCTGTCAGAGGTAGATGCCTCTTGTCGGTAGTGGGGGGCATCTGATTCAGTTTTACAACCAGTGGAAGTCCAATCCAGCCGATGTGTGGATCATCAGGATTTTCTGAGAGGGATACTCTCCCAATTTTGTAGAGATTTTCCCCAGTCCCAGGTGGTTGCCCAGTCTGTTTGCCTCTCTGTAAGACTCTCTTTCTTCTGAGAGATGGGGCCTCTGTGGGATCAGAGCAGTAGAAATTGTTCCATGGTGAATTGGAACACAGGTTGCTACTTCCTTTCCTTGGTTCCAAGATGACTGGCGGCATGTGCCCATTTCTCGACCTTGAAAGGTTAAATAAGTACCTGTTCAGGGAGGAGTTCACTACAACCTCAGTATTCAAGTCTTCACTTCCTGGACATTTGACTCTGAGCCAGCCCATCTGGACTGGAGTCACAGGAAGCAGTTGCCACAGCTTCTCAGTTACTCTCTTCCAGGAAGGGATTTCTGATTCAGGGAAGGTGCCAGATTCACCTTCCCAGCAGCTCCTCTTCATAGGAGCCCTCCTGGATACCTCCAGGGTGAGGGTTCTTCCTTCTGTTAAAATGAAGAAATGACATATTCAGATATCTCGTTACTTCACGGAAAGCAACTTTGTTCGGGCCCTTTTTTGAAGCAGTGAATGCTAGGACTGATGCCTTCATCCACAACAAATAGTGGACTCCGATCATGCATCCGCAGTCCTCCATATAAATGATAAAATCTCAGACAAAATTACTTACATGGTACATGCAGTTGGTCTAGCTTCTGCTAGGTCTACTCTTACCCTCTGAAATCCCAGATCACCATCACCACGGTGGCACTCCTGATCGGATGGGGAGCTCACCGTCAAGACCTCCACACTCAGGTGTGGAGCCAGGAGGAAGAGCATCATCTTCTCATAAATTTCTTAGAGTTGAGAGCTCTCTTATATGCTTTACAAGTCCTGAAGGAGGTCCTCTGCCACGAAGTGATCTCACTTCGGATAGATGACAAAATTGTGATGTTTCATCAACAAGCAGGGTGGCGCACTCTCCTACCCTCTGTGCAGGAAGACTGTGAGGATGTGAGAGTGGTGCCTTGAGCACGTTGTGTCAGTTCAGTCATTGTGCAGTCACTATTTGATGAGTGGGGCAGTTTGGACATGGTCCTTTTTGTGTCCCCTCTCAATGCAAATTTGCTTCTATCCTGCTTCAGAAATCCATACTCTGGTGTTTTCTGTCAGGATGTATTCACTGCAGCAGACAAGATACTCTGGTATGCTCTCCTCCTCTTCTCTTAGTTCAGAGGGTGCTGCTCAAGTTGTAGGCACTTGGGGACAGGATAATTCTCATCATCCCAGTTTGGCCTCAGTAGATACAATTTGCATTGATCAACAGTTGGTCAGAAGTTGCCCTGAGATGACTCCCTCTTTGAGCAGACCCTCTGACACAGGGACTTTGGTCCATCCTTCCTGTGCTCCCTTCATCTCCATGCCGGGCTCCTGAGATGAAAGTGGGAAAGTTTTACATTTTCCAGACAATTGTAGAAATCTTCTTAGTTGCGCATAGACCTTCCACCAGGAGAATTTGCACAGCTAAGTGGATACACGTCACCATCTGGTGTACAAAGTCCCATTTGGACCCTTTTGGTTGCCCACCAAGTAAAATGTTGGGGTGCCTTGTGGACCTGTCAAACTCAGGTCTGCATTTCTCTGCAGAGCATGTACACCTCTGCATGTTTTTGGACTATCTTGAGCCAGTAGAGAACATGTCACTGGCTCAGTTACCGCTAGTCAAGTTGTGCTTCTTCCTACTTATTTCGTTAACTCCAGAATGAAGGAGAGTGCTTCCTTCATTCTCTGGATGTTAAGAGGATTCTGCAATTCTACATCGACAGAATGAAAGAGATATGCAATCCGAGCAACTATTGTATCTTTCAGCATGCCTCGGCTGGGTCAACCTGTTGCCATGAGATGCATTTCTGCATGATTTATAGCATGTCTTCGACATTACTAATCCATGGTGCAGGTCAAATTGGAAGGCCGGATTCACACCACTCTACTGGAGTGGTTGTGGCTCTCCTGGTGGAGATTCATAATGTATCCATTGCAAACATCTGCAAGGCAGTGACTTGGACCTCAGTGCATACCTTTGTAAGCATAATGATCTACATGTCCATACCAGACAGTTCACTTTCTTTGGCAGGACAGTCCTTTTGGACTTCTGTCCTGAGTGAGCTCTATCTCCTACCAACCTACTCAGGGGGGTTGATTTTTAGCTTGGTGCTTGTCTATTAGTATGAATGAGTGGTGGAGACTTTTAGTCTAGGAAGATATGGAAATTACATACCTACCGTAATGCTTGATCTTCTTGGACAAAGTCTCCACCACTTATTCACATGCCCACCCACCATCCCCCGAGCACACTCATTCTGTTTTGGTCTTCATTTCCTTGTTATTCGGGCTGTGATGACATTGTTGAATTGACCCTTCTTACATGGGTCATCCGGGCGATCTTAAGCCTGGAAGTTATGGATTAGGTCTTCTTAAGTTAGTTTAAGTTGCACCTCCTTGGTCAAAAAGGTACTGACTCGGTTGGAGGGTCAATGCTGAGATAGCCTATATGGCATGAGCTAGTCTTGCAGCGCCATGCATGCACGGTCCTATCCCAGCGCCATCCTTCCTGAAGATTTTCGGCTCCCATGGGGTCCTAGTACCTCTAGCATAGTCCCATTAGTGTGAATGAATGGTGGAGACTTCATCCAAGAAGATCAAGAATTACAGTAGGTATGTAATTTCCATTTCTGAGCATGCTCAGTAGGGTCTTTCATTTATATGTCTGATGTAAAAAAAGAATTTCTGGCTCATAAAAGAAGATCTTATTTCATGAGCCAAGATTCTTCTTTTGTGAGCTGAAATTGTTCTTTTGTATGTCCACCATGTATTGTACAGTATTACTTTTTATTTGAATATCAACATTTATGTTGACAAAAATTATGACAGTGGTTGAATACCGTCTGTTTCATTTAAGTTGATTTATCTTTCAAAAATGTTAAGGTTTTTAAACCACATATGATAGAAAAAAAAAATAACATGTAAATGATTTACCTAGTATGCTGGCTATGCACTGCTCCTGCTTTTTCACCTTATACCTCCCCTGACAGCGACACCAGTGCAGTGAACGACACTACAGCGACTACAGTGCCACGTCACTTTAGTGTCCATGCTGGAACATGGCACTGTCTGTTGGGGGTCTTGCACCCCCCAATCAGCTCTGACTCAGAGTTGATAATCCTTAGTGGGTGAGGTGTGGGGGTGCGGCCCCCCACATGGGGGGTTCAGGGGGCAAAGCCACCTAAGACAACACTTTGCTTTCTTTGGAACTGGCAGCCAACCATGAAAAGTGGTCGACCTGCTGGTTTCGCTGTCTGCTCATTCGACAAAATTTTTGTCAACGACCAGTCATGGATCCCTTTTTCACTGGATTGCCTTAATTAATTGGTTGAGTAAAGAAGTTTCCAAATACACCTTTTAAACACTTGTAAATAGTTATGTGTTAGTACTATTATCTATAGCAAAGTGTCATCTAAGTTTAACATTTAATAAATAACTTACTGTTCTGATTTACATTATTGTTTTTCACTTTTTAAGTACTTGTTTTTTTGCTTTCTCTAAGAACACCTGCAACAATTTGGTTGTAATTCCATTGGCATTTTCTTCCCAAATAATTTTTTTTTTATTCTGTACTCTGTTGTATCTATTTCTTTATAAATGATAAGAAACTGCCTCTTTGTTGTGTTTCAAGTATGAAGTTAAGAAATATCATGGCTGTTTAATGGTATTAAATGATTATTTCATAAATATCACTTTTACAATTAAAAAAGAATTAGGTGATATCTCAGGTTAAAATACTTATCGTATTTTACAAGGTGGCATCTCTAAAACAGTGGTTCTGAGACTAATGGATGTTAAGGATGAAGCTGAATGATATATGAAGATCAGAAAGCCTCATACAGAGAACATTGCTGAAGGCATGGGGCCTGGATTTTCAAAGGGGCTGGACTGCTGCAGATCCCAGGTGCTCCACAGACATGGTGCACTGGTCTTGCGGCAATCTAATGGGATTTTCTATTCTGTGTGGCAATTGCCACTAGTTAGACCAGCTTTTTGTGGTTCAGGTTGTCTGAGTCCTGGGGACCCTTTTTTCACAATGCTTACACCAAAAAATTGGTGCAAGCTGGCATGTGTTTATACTAAGGATCATACTAAGGAAAGTACAAGAGCGAGAAGGCCAAAGCCCATGATACTCCTATTCTAATCCAATATATAGTAAGAAAGATCATACCCATTACTAATAAGGCTGTCTAATCTATTTTTGAAAATGCTTTTAGTTTCACTAATGACAACTTTAAATGGAAGTCTATTCCATGGACCAACAACTCTAATGGTGAAAAAGTATTTACGACTTGATCTCACAAAGGGTTTTCTGACATTGTAAAGGATGTCCCCTAATGTTGTGATAACAGCTTTTAAATTCTAGACTGAGTTCACACAAAAGATAAGGATCTTGAATGATGTCATATAATAACATTAGATCACCACGAAGCTGACGTGTGGATAAAGGCATAAGTGTGCATGTGTATCCATGGCTATAGAAGTGCTGGACCATGATGATGGATGGCTCTTGTGTCATCTGGAAAGAGTGATTCCCCTTCACAAAAGTGGGAGCAAGGCAGAAGCAGGAAACTACAGACCTGTTAGTTTAACCTCAGTGGTAGGGAAAATGATGGAATCACTTCTGAAGGAAAGAATTGTTGAGTATCTAGAGGCCAGAGGGGCTCAGGACCCTAGGCAGCATGGATTCACAGTGGGAAGGTCATGCCAGAAAAATCTGATAGATTTCTTTGACTGGGTGACCAAAGTAGTAGATCAGGGATGGGCTGTGGACATGGCCTACCTAGACTTTAGCAAGGCATTTGACACAGTCCCACACAAAAGATTAATATACAAGTTAGCCAGCCTGGGAGTGGGTCCCAAGATGACAGCCTGGGTAAAGAATTGGCTGGAGAATAGGACACAGAGAGTAATAGTAAATGGAGTCCACTCTGAAGAAAGGGGGGTTACTAGTGGGGTACCGCAGGGTTCAGTATTAGGACCGGTCCTCTTCAATGTCTGTATAAGTGACATTGCAAAGGGACTGGAAGGAAAAGTATGTCTCTTTGCAGATGACACAAAGTTCTGCAACAGAGTTGATGCACAAGGTGGGGTGGGAAGGATGAGAAGGGACTTGGCAAGGTTAGAGGAATGGTCAAATGTATGGCAGCTTAGATTCAATGCTAAGAAGTGCAGGTAATGCACCTGGGAAACAAAAACCAGGGAAGAGCACACAATGGGGGTGAGATACTAACAACAACAAAATGGAAAGGAACCTGGGGTGGTCATATCAGATAACCTAAAGGTGGGCAAGCAATGTGAGAGGGCAGCAAGGAGGGCTGGGGGGATACTGGGATGCATAGGGAGAGGCATCACCAGTAGAAAACAGGAAGTTATTATCCCTCTGTACAGACAGTTGGTGAGACCCCATCTCGGGTACTGCATGCAGTTCTGGAGACCCAGTCTCCACAAAGACATAGACAGGATGGAGGCTGTCCAGAGGAGGGCAACTAAAATGATGCAGGGACAGGGTCTGCACCAGAAGACATATGAAGAGAGACTTAAGGAGCTGAATATGTATAGCCTCGAGGAAAGGAGGGAGAGGGGGGACATGATAGAAACTTTCAAATACCTCAAGGGAATCAACAAAGTCCAAGAGGGTGGCATCTTTCAAAAAAAGAGGTGTGCAAGAACAAGGGGGCACAATTTGAAGATAGAAGGGGGGCAGCTCAGAGGTAATTTAAGGAAGTATTTTTTCACAGAGAGGGTTGTGGATGCATGGACGCCTTCCAGGGGAGGTTGTGGAGTCAAAAACAGTGGTGGAATTCAAGCATGCATGGGACAGTCATAAGGCAATTCTAGGGGGTGAGGGTAGGAAGAAGTAGGCTGCTGGTTAACTAGGATCTGCAGCTTATCCATTAGGTAGGGAAATGGGCAGACTGGGTGGGCCAAGCGGTCCTTATCTGCTGTCAAAATCTATGTTTCTATGTTTGTCTTACCTGATGATGGTTGTCTGTGGTTGCTTGTGTCATGTTCCTTTGGCTGCTTTTTTTGGGGGGGGTGGATGGAGAGTTAGGGTTGGAAACCTAATGCCACATTTCCCTACTTTTGTGGCATCAAATGTAACACTAACTGGTGCATTAACACAGTTTTTGCAAAGAATATTGATATACACACACACACAATAGCTCACTGTGAGGGAGTCTACAAGTAGTTGACACCACGCTATGCCCTACCATTCTACACCATGGAGCTTACATATACTGTAGCTGATATTAGTCACAAAATTGCTGCCAGGTATTTCAGAAAAGCTTTAAAAACTAACTTCATTTCTCACTTGTGTTTGTTCATAATAAGACAAGCTTACAAGCAGAATCACATTCAATATGTTTTTAAAGTATACCTTACTGTTCTTTAGAAAAATAGTGATCTAAGTTATCACTTAATATCAGCAACATGCAAACTGCAGACAAACACCCGTTTATAGGTAGTTGACATCCACTGACAACTGCAGTTAGTGTTTTAGCGTAAGTAACACAATTATACAAAAAGATATTAAATGTGATTTCCCTTTAAAACTTATATCATTACAGACATAAAAAATTAAGAGGGAAATGCTAATTTTAAAAGATTTTTCTATAGTCTTTACTTAAATTTGTGACAATTATCAATTACTGTACATTAAAACCCCAGTGCATAACATAGTGTAGCAACACTTATATGTAATGCTCCTCTCTGGTAAAGAGGATCTGTGCGATGTGAATCACAGTCACTGGCAGAAATCCAACTACTAAACCCTATGCCTCTCTAAAACCAAAGAATTTCTTTTTTCATTCTATAATTATTTGTGTTCATTTTACCACAGTGCCAGTTAACTCCAACAGGCATACCTCTCAACTGTACCACATTACGAGGAACGTTCCTCATTTTACTTCACAAAAGCTCCCTGTTCCACATTGTGAGGACTTGTTCCACATTCAAAGGCAACATTTTAAAGCAAAAATTCATAGTAAATTATGCAAAAAATATATTATTCAATTAATAACAGACTTTCTGAACATAAATGAAACATTTTAACACCATTTTTAGCTTCTTAGGTAATGATTTGAATAAATGTTCCACATTTTGTCCATTTGTTCCACATTTTGACAGGCAATGTTCCACATTTGGGGGACAAAAGGTTGAGAGGTATGCCAACAGGAGGAACATAGATGACCAGCTGCAGGGCCTGTCTGCCAGTACTCGTTTAAACATACTACACATGCACTAAGGTTATTTATTTACTGCAGCCCAAACTTTAGGCTGCAAAGCAAAAATTCCCTCTTTCTCTCTGACTGAAACACTCTGCAAAAAATGCTTTCAGCAACACAAAAATTGTCAAATGCAAAGGCTGGACTCATCAAACTTGCTCCTACACTATGGTTTAGGTGTTCCTACTCTATTAATCATTTGTACTGTATTTCTGTCTCAAAATGTATTTCCAACTAAATGTGATCTGTAGCAGAGACATCCTTAAAGAGCTATTCCTCATTTTCTTTCCCAGTCATGAGCACCGATTTTGGCACCGCCAATGCATCCACTAACTAATCTGACTTGGCAATGCAACTGGAAATGTCAGTCATGACTCTTAACTTTGACATTATTATAAAATACATATTCACTCAATTTTCAATTATTTTAATTAACATTTTATATCCCCTCTGTTTTAAGTGCCAGCTACCTCCCAAACCTTCTGGCTATTCCCCCAGTCCCTACCTATCTGGACCTGCCATCCTCCAAGGAACCTCAACTTACCTTCCAGGCTGGATACATGGTAGAGGGGGTAAGCCCCAAAATGGATACCACATCAGAAGATGGGCGAGGAGGTGGGAACCAGCCAGATATATCAAGGTCTCTGGGAATCTGGTACTGGGGCTGCTTTCCATTTTCTCATCTGGTCCACTGGAAGTTGTCAGTGTGGTGAGAAGGAACCAATGCACATGCGCTCACAATGCATGTGCAGCGTAGGTTCCTGGCAAGTGTCTTCCTGCTCCCAGTTGGTGCCCCTGGCTGCACTCTCCCCAGTGGTCACCCAGTTGGCAGCATGGCAGCACAGATAGCATCCATTCTGCACTGGAGGAGGAGGAGGAGAGTATCCTCTGAGACACTTGATCCTCCTCCCCCTGGCTGGGCCCCCAAAAAACAGCCTAGTTCCCTCACCCAGGTGCAGACATCGTGAGTGGTAGCCCTACTGCTGTGCCAACAGGCTGGTACTTTTCAACATTTTTAATATTTGTATTATAGATCTAAGGTAATACTGGAGATGTTCCTAGGTATTTGTAATTAAATATTATGTCAGTGCAATTGTATTCTCTGATGTGATATTTAATTTACTTAGTTTTGTTATGTATTAATTCAGGATGACTTTGAAAATAGGTCATTGCCCTAATAGCTTAAATCCAGTTAAATAATGTTTTATCATGCCACGCCATACCATACCATACCATACCATACCATACCATACCATACCATACCATACATGCATAATCTATGTGCATAAACCTGGATAACCCAGACTCCTTGGGTAACTGCTCCAAAAATATAAATTCAGCTACCCCAGAGCAAAACCGATGATATCCATTTGACTTGTTCCAGCCCAAAATTATGAAATCTGGATATATCTGAAAACAACAACAGATTTTCTGACTAACTCTAATCCATAATACCCCTCCCCTTACTCTATTCCTAGTAAAATGTTTATTTATTTAGTTTTTTGTTGACCAGGTAAGTGCACTAGACAAATTCTGCCTATTTTCAGACATGACCCAGGGGAGGGGGGACACAGATGAAAACCAACTGACGTTGAACCAGATTAAGCTGTTGGTGGTATTTTTAACGAATGTAGCACAATATATACATAAACTGATTACTCAGAAGTTGGTATAGTGGAACTGCTGGCATCTGATGTACTGTTGCTCAAAAGTGACTAATAAATGAGTAAGAATGGAGACTGAATTACTTTGATACCTCCCAGGGGACTACAGTACAGACCCTTAAAGATAAGTACTGAAGGTCATCAATAAAACGGTATGGGGAAGCCTGGAACATGCATGCCCACTCACTGCCTAACCTTCATAAAGAGAGGGTTTTAATTACAAATGCCATCAGACTATTACATTCTATGAGCAATAAATTGATGGCGCAAATTAAAACTGCATCAAAAGAAAAAACATCCTCAAAATTCAGATGTATTTCTAGCAACTGTTCAGCCTCCACAGTTAAAATAAGAAAAAAAACTGTTTAAAGCAGCAGTACTTATTAGCATAAAAATCATTTTTTTAGCAATAATATACTTATGACATAAATAAAATTAATCACCAGTATATTTGTATTTCTCTCTGATGTTTTGAAACATGTTCTATTACAAATTTCATAATGTATGACTCACATCATTAAAGATGGCTGCCTTTGGCAATTTTTTAAAAATCCCTGTCCTTGAGGCTGCCTTGTCTTTTCATGCTGGATTCATGCTGTGTATGTATCAGGAGGGTGCTGGCACACATTTCTGATTGCGCACAGCACACCACCACAACAAGATGTTTAATTGATTCCTAGTGGGTGTGGCCACAGAGCTGTAAGTGTTGCTATGTTAAAGCTCCATAGCTCAGTTTTGAAATGAGATACAATAAAAAAATAAAAGGATACATTTGCTTTTTTTTTGCCAGAAGTAGAATTTTACTAAAAAGATATGATGACAGAGTTTTCAGCTAATGAATACTGCTGCTCTAATCAGAAAAAACAAAATTTCTAAGGTCTTACTGATTGAGGTTATCGTTATCGTTGGACAAGCCTGTGCCTTTTCAGTTCTGTCTCTGTCATCTTTGTGTCAGATTGACATCATTGGTTTCCATGTGAGGCGTACACTGCAACCCTCCAAATATATCCCTTTAGACAATTGTGTGGGTGCTGAGCAGTACGGTCAGCAATAAGAAATGAGAGCAATGACTAAGAGACCTCGATCATATTTACTGATTTTTGAAACTGTTTAAACATTGCATGATAGAATGTAGTGCTGTATGACACATTTCATTCCCACTACATCCAAAGGCTTGCTATATACCATTGAATAACATATGGGTAGTGCAGGGACATCGATGTGTACTGGTGCAGCAGCAGGTATTAAACACATACAACACTGGCACACAGTCATCGAGAAAAGAATGTGTTTGATAGAGACAGGGAATGTTGAACAGGACAACAGTGTAATATATACATTTTTTTAAATGCCAAGAGATTTTGAACTTTCAGCTGAGCAACCCCCAGAGATGACCAGAGATGACCTCAGTTTATCAATATCAGCATACTCTAGACACACTTATGTCAGCTTTGCATGTAAGCCTATGTCTCCAGTGTGGGACTGAAATCCAGAGCCAGGATCTCAGAGGCAACAGTGGTAACACTAAGCTGTGCTGACAGTGCATTATTATCAAGCTGCCATCCCTAGCCATTTAACGGATATTCTTTTTATTCTTTGGAAACTAGGTAAGGCCCACTAGGCAGAGGCCCCATTTACAGGTACAACCCTGCAGCACCGGGAGGTAAAGTGACTTGTTCAGGTTCCAACAGTATGCAAATGGAGATTGTGAGAATCCAACTTTGGTCTAATAGAGATACCAAACTTGTTCACAGCTTGTTCTAACCTCTATACTGCCAGCATTTACAATGAAAATAGAAATATCTGTTTGTAAAACACAGCTCTAAGTGAAATAACCTTAGAAACATGGACAGAAATGTAAATGATAAATCTGAGCCTCCCCACCACACACAATTTTTCCGACAATCCTCTTTACAACACCTGTGACTTGACACACACTGATGGTGCTGGGGCTCTGAATAAAAATAGTTCCACAGGGATACTGTGTGCTGCCAGTGCTGGGCTGGCCATGAGTCAGTGTGCCTAGTGATAAATAGAATGGGTGCTTACGACAAGTTATTGTGAGTTGCTTCTACTTTCACCTCTTCCTCCTCCCCCACTAAGGAAAGAACAATGAATGAGGATTGAAGTAGAGAGTAAGCCATAGAGGCAGATGAACTCAAAGTGAACTGTAAGGGACAACAATCATATATTCATACACATTTCTTTAGCAATAAATTATGGGGAAGATAAACATATAAAATATAAATGGAATGCAAGCAGAATTGTACCTAATTATTATGTTTTTTAACGGGTTTTTTTTGAGGCGTCAGTAACTCTTTAAGTTCAGTTGAAATACTTTATTTCCCTTAGCAGAAGTAAATGTCTGTTTTTTTCCATTCTAGGCCACAGTTCATTTTAAAACAATGTTTAATAGACTTCATGGTACATTTTTTTCATCCCTCACTGCTGATCCCCCCTCTTCATTTTTGTTTTTAAATCTATGATGTGGTGCTTCATCTCATTTTATGTGCTCCATGGTAGAAGTTATGTTTTGTGGCTTGGGGTTAGACCTGATGTGCCCGGTGCCCCAAAACATCAGGAAGCAGTTTCATTTGCATGTTCATTTTAGTCACAAGAAAAGTGAAGTTAAAAAATGGGTGTCCAACTACAGCTGAGGACACTAACGAAAACCTTGCAGCATCCATATTTAACGGTGAAACCTTGCAGCAGCCATATTTTAATAGTGGAACCTTGCAGCATCCACATTTAATGGTGAAATCCTGCAGCAGCCATATTTTAATAGTGGAACCTTGCAACATCCACATTTAATGGTGAAACCTTGCAGCAGCCATATTTAATGGTGAAACCGTGCAGCATCCACATTTAATGGTGAAATCCTGCAGCAGCCATATTTTAATAGTGGAACCTTGCAGCATCCACATTTAATGGTGAAACCTTGCAGCAGCCATATTTAATGGTGAAACCTTGCAGCATCCATATTTAATGGTGAAACCTTGCAGCATCCATATTTTAATGGTGGAACCTTGCAGCATCCATATTTAATGGTGAAACCTTGCAGCATCCACATTTAATGGTGAAACCTTGCAGCAGTCATATTTAATGGTGAAACCTTGCAGTATCCATATTTAATGGTGAAACCTTGCAGTATCCATATTTAATGGTGAAACATTCGGGCATCCACATTTAATGGTGAAACCTTGCAGCAGTCATGTTTAATGGTGAAATCATGCAGTATCCATATTTAATGGTGAAACCTTGCAGCATCCATATTTAATGGTGAAACCTTGCAGCTGCCATATTTTATTAGTGGAACCTTGCAGCATCTACATTTAATGGTGAAACCTTGCAGCAGTCATATTTAATGGTGAAACCTTGCAGCATCCATATTTAATGGTGAAACCTTGCAGCAGCAATGTTTTAATAGTGGAACCTTGCAGCATCCACATTTAATGGTGAAACCTTGCAGCAGTCATATTTAATGGTGAAACCTTGCAGTATCCATATTTAATGGTGAAACCTTGCAGCAGCCATATTTAATGGTGAAACCTTGCAGCATCCGTATTTAATGGTGAAACCTTGCAGCAGCCATATTTAATGGTGAAACCATGCAGCAGCCATATTTAATGGTGAAACCTTGCAGCAGCCATATTTAATGGTGCTCACACTTCATTATTTCGAATCTCTGGATGAGTGCTTAAGCAGATTTAAAATGAGGAAAATGGCATCTTACAAGACAGGAGACAACAAAGGTGATCCTTTTTTAGCAATGAATCTATATGGGCTTTTACACTATCGAATCTGCACCAGTGCCAGTGGTACAGATGCATTGCATCAGTGTAAATCCGGCAGTGTAAAGAGCTGCAGGAGTGTTGCAAGCCACTCTGTTGCAATCGGTTGTGGTGCAGTGCATTCCATGGTTTGTTGAAAACACGGACCAGTGTGTACTGGTGCAGGTGGTTTTTTGCAAGCATGTAAGGACTCTGCTTCACCTTCCCTGGCACCACTGCCATTCACAAACCTATATGCTGGAAATGCCCACAAAACATGGGAAGCCTACCAGGAATGCTGCACAGCCACAGCATGCAAAAAGACGCTGTCGGTGTTGTGATCGGAGTAGAGGAAGCCAATTCAGTCAGCACTGCTCCAGTTAAGTTGTATGTAAAAATGCCTTATGTTTTGGGTGCCACTGAGCCCCGAGGTCAGCCAGTCACCTCCAGCCACTCCAGCCCCATCACCCCAGCTTTCCTCTGGAACTTACAGTGGCACTCCCACTGCGTAGCCTGGGTGCTCACTGGGTGTGGGCCTGCGAGTTCCTGGGGAGAGCCAGCTGGCCGGCAACTCCTGATTTTCTTCTCCAGTTTCTCCCCTAGAGGAGTGGGTATGCAATGTTGACCAAGATAGCACTGTACATGCTCCCATACACAGGACATCAGTGGCTACCTCTTCATCTATCCCCTGTGTAATGGTCTTAGCTTCCATGCTTGCACCACTCACCATGTCCCCCCTTCACAGAAGAGAAGAGCTGTCTCTTGGAGGCTCAATCCTCTCCTTCCCTGGCCAACCCCTAGTACAGTAACTCTGGTCTGCTTCCAAACTCAGGTCACCGGTGTGGTGGCAGTTGTGGCATCCAGTGCCTTAACCCTCCATGCCACTGGGCTGGCTAACAAAGGTGATGTGAAATGGAGTTAAAAGGTACGGGTGCACCATTTCAACTGTGACATTAATATTGTGTTAAATGGAAACTCTATCCAAAATTATAACTGATCATGATTTATAGTATCTTTATACGTATGGGTATGGTGTTTTTGCAAACCCTTTGGATGCCAGAACCACTGAACCTTCCATCTTTGCAATTAGAAAATGATCAACAATTGGGAGACTTCGCCTTTGGTTCGATGGACAAGCAGCCAGCCACTCCCACTTCCTGAACTATATATAGCAGTTCTCCTCAGCCTCCTTCTGAAGCAATTTTTCTTTGCCGGCTTTACTCTGTGGTTTGTATTTTGCCTCCGGCTGTGTGCGTCCTTTTATTTCTTTAATGTTTCTTCTGTGTTTGTGTTTTTGGTTCTTTTGTGGGGTGACTTGGTTTCTCAGCTCCTACCATTTGCTTACTCCTACCATTTGGCTTTTGCAGCTTGTATTACAGCTTTTACTTGCTCCTCTTGCTATTGTACCCAGTACTTGTGTTTTTACACAACCCAAAGCTGCATCCCATGCTACAGGCCTACTTGCTCCCCATGCTATCAAGCCTGATTGTTTTCACCTGATCCAAGCTCCCTCTGAACCTTGCTATGCAGTTCAATCATGTTTTCCCTGCTCAGTCTACCTCCCCTGTGGTCATAGCTGTTTTCACAGCTTTGTGCATTTCCTCTTCCATGCTTATAGAATACAATCACTCATAGCTGATGCTATCCCTGTTTGTAAACTGCTGTTCTACTCCGAGGTCAGCTAAAGCTATTGCTGATGCTGTTAACTAGTTTTTATATCTGCATGTGGTTCTTGACCCTTCCATCACTTTCTTGTTTTTGCTACAGCAGGGACTGGGATGTGTTTGGGGAGTCATGGCCCCATGTGGCTAATTATTTCTGTTCTAAATCCTGCCTTCGCCACCGAAAATCCTCAGAGTATTTGTCACCTTAATTTGGCTTTTGAATGCCTGGCTGGCTTGCCCCACTATCATACTGCTGCCCCATTTACATTCATGTCCATCATTGCTACTGTGTTTTGCAGACCTACGTGTCAGTCTGAATATTCCATTGCTTACTGATCTACGTGCAGATCTGATTATTATTTATGCTTTCCTGAACAGCTACTCTGCCTTATTGAACTACGTCCAGAACAACCCCTGATTACACCAGCATTTGCTCACTGTTACCTGCTATCTGCCCTCTGCAAGGTCTCAGCACTCAGTGCTCATTAAGCTCCTCATCAGTCCCTGGGACTATCCAGCCATACCATTCTAGCGCAGGGCTCCCCTGCAGCTGATGGTCTCACTCTGCACCTAGAGTCCACAGCTTGGGCATGTGAAGTTTGGGGCAGGGTCCTTCTCACCTGGCCCATAGCTGGGAATGTCCTCACTCTGGGTGGACCTTCAGTCATCAACCATACTGATGGCACTCCAAGTTGTAGAAGTTTAGATTCAACGTGAAGAGGTGGGGCTCTCACAGGGCCCCTTTAGCTGCCTGAGCAGGTTCGGAGGCACCCTTCAATGCTATTCTCAACATGACTGCCTCTGGTTCACCTGGTTTGTGTTTAGGATGAGTAGGCTGGGTGAGTGCCTCAGTGGTTATTGCTCTCCTCCTGCCTTGGGGGTCGACAGTTGCAGAGCGCAGCGGCTTGCAACCCTCCACGGCATTCCTGTTAGAAGGATAGAGTGAGAGCTTTCTTCCAAATTGGAATATTTTCCACTTCCCTTTAACTGGGTTTCCAAATTGCAGCAGCACAGCCGTCACTAATGACATTATCCCACGCCTGGAGGGAAGGCGACCTAGGCCTTGGATCCCCAGAGATTTCCTCCTCATAGGGTTTTTTTTCTCTCCTCTGTGCCGAAGGTCATAATATCTAGTTAGTATTTCCTAGTTCCATTAGATAGGATCCACTGTTGGATGGAGGTGGATGATGTCCCTTACTTGCTGTTCCCTCTCTCCTGCTATTCCCTCTCTCCTTAGGAGGTCCCTTGTTCTTTTGCAATCCATCTAACCCATGCCATTGCTGACCTGTGCATCCCAATATGTTATCAAGCTGCCTGATGCTTATCTATTACTACATTTCACAGTTACTGATTTCCTTCCTATGGTACTTTTAGCCAAGGGAATCATCCCATGGCATCTCTAGGGGTGGAACCCTCCTGAAGGTTCCTTGTCTTTGGTACCCCTACAGGGTGGTAATTCCTCTGGAATAGACAGTGTGAATGGCCAAAACCTAAGTAACATGGTTGCACAAGCATAACATTGTACTGGCTGCATAGGCCATTGAATTGGGAGGCTCCGCCTTTGGTTCGATGGACAAGCAGCAAGCCACTCCCACTTCCTGATGTGTATGTAGCAGTTCCCCTCAGCCTCCATCTGAAGCACTTTTTCTTTGCCCCACCATCCTCCCCTCCTCCTCCAGTGGCAGTGCATCTCTCTGGGGATCCTTCCTAATGTACCTTTAGCCAAGGGAATCATCCCACTGCACCTCTGGGGTGGAACCCTCTAGAGGGTTCCTTGCCAATGGTACCCCTACAGGGTGGTAATTCCTCTGGAATAGAGAGTACGAATGGCCAAAACCTAAGTAACACAGTTGCATGAGCATAACATTATACTGGCTGCATAGGCCATTGAACCATTTTTATTCTTCAGTGTAAAACTTCTGTGTACATTCAAGAGAGCCATGTCAAAGTGTTATACTCTGTCTGTAGCAACTCTTTTTCTTAATCTATTTATCCCCGGACCTTTGGCTGCTTACAGTATGCGCTGTGGGGTAACTCACACAATATAAGATCTAACATTTAGGAGGGAACTTCCTGGGTCACCAAAGGGTCTTTGAGTGTGATCACCCTACCATGCTTTGCTCATATGTACCTTAGTAACACATCTCACCTCCTATATTTGTGGATGTGCCAAAGCCTGACTTGACTACAATGGGCGGAGCAGGGCATTGTGTGATTACCCAACACAGTGAGAATAATGCATGAACAAGTATGCACAGCAAGGTGTGATTCCTTCAAGGAGTTCTCTTGACATCATAGGGACCTTGAGAGCAAAGCTGAAGAGGTCCCTAATATCACCAGAACCCTGAGAAGGAAACACAGCCAAGTTGTGCATGGTTGCCCATCTCTTATTTTGCATAGTGCAAGATTTAAAACACGAAATAAAATGAGTGCAGTTTTTTCTTCCCAAGAAACTTTTTGTTTAATTTTTTCTTATTAAAAAAAAAGTCACTCAGCTGCTGAAAACCCACCCTGGTGAGGGTGGGTTTCTATTTTTTAAAATGATGGAGCAACTGAAGATTTGTATTAGGGGAGAGTCTTGGTTCAGTGTGTGTGTGGAAAATGAAAGTAAAACGACAGGTGTGATGAGCATCCATTCTAATTAAACAACTTTTGTGCCATGGAAGGGTGTAACAGCATACTATGACCTTTGAACTATGGTACAGCTTTTTTCTTAGGATGGAAGTCCATGGATAACTATATACTATAAGCAAGTTGATGTGAAACCAGCTACAGGAAGTGACTGAGTGGTGGAGAGAGCATCCTTTTTGTATTCCCTGAGTCTTTACGCCCTCCATACTCCTCCAGCCAGGGGATAGGAGTTGGGCTCATGACACAAACCAGTTTTCCTGTGTTAAAGCATCACTTGACTAATTATTCATTAAAATGAAACTGCTCCTGGCCAGTTGGTGTAGTTGAGGGTGCATTGCACTCACATGTGAGAAACTCATGACTGATTCCCAGTCCCGGTGTCCCTACTTGGACCAGTAGGAGTTGTGAGTACACTGCGACTGCAATGCATTTGAGCACTGGTGGGAAGATGGAGAGAATGTCACTGTGCTAGCACCTCCCTAAGGTGCTATGACATGCTTAAACTACTATTGGGTACTCAGGATATCATGGCCTCTGAGAACAGGGTTGGGGTAATTCTTGAATTAAGTGTTATGAGCTTTAGGAACTTTAGTAATTTGTCTTTAAACTAACGCCTCCTATTCCCAAGTAAAAGGTATTGGTTCATGAACTATCAGAGCTCACTTCAAAACAACAAGGGATGTACCACTGTTGGCCCTCCATAGTTTCAACACTGTTTTAATTGGTCCCCTGATGAACAGGCACTTATGGTCTCAGAGCACTGGGGTTTGTCTCCAGGTCCATGTGCTTTGGCGAATTGCCTGTATGAGCAAAGTTAAATAAAATAAGGCAACAAAGTCTATCAGCAGTGTAAAATGGTAGAGTGCTTCCTTTTTGTAACTTAGTTCCTGTTGTTTTGAAGGTATAGCCTGCTCTCCCTATATGAGGAGGGAGGGAGGTGGGAACTTTGACAGAAAGCATGGTAAGAATGGAATGGTCCAGGAAGGGTGACAGGGGAATGCTCTTCTCCTCGACTATAAACTCCACAGTAAATGTGCTATTTTTGATACAGAGCACCAAAACTTCCATTGCACTCAAAGAAATCCAATTAGCAGTCCTACAAGTATAAAGATAGAAACTAAAAAAAGGGAGACAAGAAACAGAATGTGATAGAGTTCAAACGAAAATAAGCCAAGCAAATACAATGTTTATACAATTTCAAAGTAAGACCCCTAGTTTTATTGTTTATTTATTTATTGATTGAAAGAATTGGAATTACAACCTTTGAGTCAAGGACTCCTTTGCAAAGGCTCCACATCAAAAATGAAATAACATAACAGGGTACAAGAAAGACAAGAACAGAGCAATATTACAATGTTGAAAAGAGGACAAGTAACAAATTCAAGGGCGGAGAGATCCAGCCCGAGTCAGACAGCGAGCAGTAAACAACAGTAGTTACAGTATCAAAAGACAGTGATCAATAAACAACAGTCTGGTTACAATTTCTGCAGGGTCTTACCTTATGGGAGCGGGGGGAGGGCCAGGTAGTCCCAGACTGGCTAAGTACACAAATATAATCTGTTATGGAAAAGGACACCTTTCTGTTTATCATAGCCAAGTGAATATCTGACCTCAAGTAATGTTGAGAAACATTTTTTATAGAAAGGGCTTGAGGTCCCATTGGTCATTGAAACCACTTGATTTTACACTTTTCAGTTTAAAAATCCATTTGCTCTCCTTTTTGAGGAGGATGTTCAGCCTGTTACCCCCTTTCCTGGGTTGTGGAACCCATTCCAGACCCATAAAGAGTGTGTCATTAGTGTTTGAGGTATGTTTTTCAAAGACATGAAGCCCAACTGAGGTATTAACTTTCTTGCTCATAATGGAACTAACATTTTCCTGTACCTGAATTTTCTGATTCCTGATAGTCCTGTCTGCATACAGTATATCATTTTACAAGTACACCAAAATACATAGATTGCAAAGGCAGCATTGCAAGTCATGCATTCCAGATTTTAGCCTTAATATTGTTGTTCCTGGGATGCATAAATTCATGACCTATGTGTGCATAATTGCATACATTGCAGCGTGTATATTTGAAGAATCCTTTAGGTCTGGATGGAAACCAATTCAAACCTGATCTGGAGGTAGCATTAGCTTCACTCCTGCTGTGAATAATCTGTCTCTGAGGCTGTTTGCCCAGCTAAACGTCACGTGGTTTACTCTCAACTGTAGTCCCTGCTTCAGTATCACTAAGAAAATTGAGCCAGTTATGATAAATTATATTTCCAATTTTACCAGCCCAATCATTGTATTCTGTAGTGAATGCAACTGACTCATACTCGGTTTGTTTTGTTTTCATGTCTTTCTCATGTGTGAACAGCTCTTTCCCATCTGTGTTTCTCACTTTTGTCTTGGATGTAACCAGTAGGTCTTGGATCATACCCCCTGTGTATAAATCTTTCCTCAAGTTCAGAGGCTCATAGAAACATAGAATTTGATGGCAGATAAGGACTGCTTGGCCCACCTAGTCTGCCCATTTTCCTACCTGATGGATAAGTTGCAGATCCTAGCTAACCAACAGTCTATTTCCTCCTACCGCCCCACTAGGACTGCCTTATGTCTGTCCCCTGCATTCTTGAATTCCTCCACTGTTCTTGACTCCATGACCTCCTCAGGAAGGCTATTCCATGCATCCACAACCCTGTCTGTGAAAAAATACTTCCTCACACTACCTCTGAGCCGTCACCTCCATCTTCAAATTGTGCCCCCTCGTTCTTGCACATCTCTTTTTTCTGAAAGATACTGCCCTCTTGGACATTGTTGATTACCTTGAGGTACTTGAAAGTTCCTATCATGTCCCCCCTCTCCCTTCTTTCCTCGTTCATCAAAGGTCTCTAAAGTACTGCAGGTCCTGCACAGCCTCAGGAATTGCATGTAACAGATTTCTTAAGGGTTGGGTGGTGGGCACTGTCTGCGCATAGAATAGAATTAGTAGCATTAGATTCTCTAAAACATTTAGTTTCAATATTGCCTATAGGATTACTAAATAAGGTAACATCCAGGAAATCTAAAGGTTCTTTGCTGCTGTGTAAGTAAATTTCATATGTAACTCATTCTCATACAACCAATCAATGAATTCAGGTACTTCCGCTTGCTCCTCCTCTTACACACAGACTGCATTGTATATAAGGTGACACCAATGTTTGATCTCCCTCACCAAAAAAAAATAGATTAACTTCTGGGTTCATGATGTATGCCTTTTCTCACAGCCCCCAAAACAAATTTGTATAACCTGGGGCCATGGCTGCCCCCATGGCTGTACCGCATATTTGGAGGTAAAATTTAACTTAAAATTCAAAGGCATTAGTGTGTCAATTTGTGACCAAGAGCTGTTATAATGAATTCTATAGGTATTTCAGATTTGTTGGGGTGACAGTCGAGAAAATATTTACAGGCTCTGCTACCTTGATTGTGCCTAACAGAGGTATACAATGCCTTAATATCAATCCCCAACCAAACAAATGTATTCTGCCATAAAACACCTTCGAATTTGCATCATAGGTCTGATGTGTCTGTAATGTAAGAGTCCAGGGTATGCATGCAATCCTGCAAAAAGAATTCTGCAAATCGCTTCAAATTGTCATTCACAGAACCCATCACTAAGACAATGGGTCTACTGGGCAGTCTTTCAACATTCTTATATATTTTTGGTAGGACGTAAAAACCTAATCTTATGGGATATTCTTGCCAAATAAATATAAATTCTTCATCAGTTATGCAATCATCACTTACGACCTGTACTAACATCTGCTACAGTTCTTTTTTTAAATAGTCTCTGGAGTTTGAATTTAATTCCCTAGAGTTTGTATTGTTACTAAGGAGGAAAATAACAAACATAGAAAAACAGAATTTGTTGGCAGATTAAGATCACTTGGCCCACCTAGTCTACCCATTTTTCCATGCCTACACCGTCACTGCAGACCCTACCGTATCTTCAGCTATCTCTCCCATGCTTTCCTACCAAGATTTCTTTTGTGCCTATCCCATGAATGCTTGAATTTGGCACTGTTTTTGCCCCCAGATGCTCTTGAAAAGTCCTGCCAATCACTATTATGTCATTGAGGTATACCAGGCATAATGTCCCTTGTAAATCTGCCAGCATGACATCTACAAGGCATTGAAATGTCTCTGGAGCATTACACAATCCAGACAGCATGATGTTAAACTCAGACAGTCCTTGTTTGGTTGTAAATGCAGTCTTCAGCCAGTCCTTAGGGCAAACCTTCACTTGCCAGTACTCATTAGCCAACAATCACCCTTTTCAAAATAACTACATTCCCCTCAACCCTTGTCTGTGGATTTGACAACCAGATTCTTGACAACCAGACTTTTATTAGATGTCAATTACTTTAGGGCGCTTTGGTCTGCCTGGGTTGAGTTAAATGTTTTGGGGAGCCCCATGTCATTTATCCCTAAAACCCCACACAGTAGTGCAACTGTTGGCTTAATCATACCCTACTCAACCTATTACATGTTGCATTGACTATATTTCATTGGAATTGCTGTAATTGTTTTTTTTTCAAACAACATGAAATCTGCTGTATTCTGACTATTGCAGTTAGCCCCAGCACTCAAACTGCCCCGGAGAGTAGAGGGTTAATTTTCTATGCAGAGCATAGAACGTTGAGCTCGAGCTTGGTTCAAACCTCTGCCTGCTGCACTTTGAAGCGCAACTGTCAGATTTTTTACTCCGCCTAACTGAATGGCCGCTCCGGAGATTTCTCCTTTGCTCACAGTTCGTAAGTCGGTTAAAGTCCTCGGTTTTACCGATTATTTTTCGCAAGTTTCGGTTCAGATCTCTGTCTGTGGTACAGTAAGTACTAGGTAGTGAACTAGACATAGAAAACTTGTGGAAATTGTAAAAATTAATTTTTCGACCGGTTCGGCTGAATCGGCAGTTTAGTGATCTATATATTCTGTCCTTGTTTTTAAACTTAGAGTGTGGTTACCGGTCCTTATCGGTTTTAAAAAAACCCTGCATTTTCTTGTGTCTTTTTCCAATACCCGTGACATGGATAGAAACCGATAAGGGTGTCTTGCCTGGTTGTTTGCCATAAAAAGGGTAAGTTTGTGGTTAGGATGGCTATGTCTGAGAAACCCAAAGGAAAAACTGGGCCCACTGGGTTTCAACACTGCAGTGTGTGTGGGGAGGTCTTTGCTAAGGCTGTACCCCACACCACCTGTGTTTACTGTCTGGGGTTTGACCACCTCAATTCAAACTGCCAAATCTGTAAAAATTTCCCTAAGTCTACCCTGGTAAAAAGATTAGGTAGGCTCAGTGATAAGGAGGCCGTGAAGTCCGCTGACCCGGATGGCCAGCCCGGTTCGGTTCCGACCGAACCTAAGGGAGTGCCCTCTGACCAAGGCGATAATTCTTCGGGCAAGAGGAGAGCCGATCCTGAGGGATCGGTTCATACAAAAGGAAAAAGAAAATAAAAATCATCTGGTTTGGATCCAGAGACCCATTTTCCGACTGCTGAAGTGATTGCCAATGCAATAAGGATTGTAGAATTGCTTCGTCCAGTTCTGTCTGATCCGGCAACTTCTGGCAGGTGCTTGGTTCAGTCGGTTCCTCCGGTTCAAGATTATGCCCCTGAAGATTTCTATGAACCAGATTTGGAGGGGGATGAAGAGTATGATGATGATGATGATGATGATGATGGTGTGGGAGGTCCGGTTGAGCCCATTGAACCAGACATCTCCCCAGACAGGCCTTCTGGTGTTTCCCCTCCTAGGTTTTCTGAGTCCCCTTCCCACTACATGTTTTACAGGAAAGTGGCAGAAACCCTCCAGCTCCCTGTGGAAGAAGCTGTAGAGGAACAAGAGGAACCTGATTATGTGGAGATGATGGACATCCCAGAGTCCACAAGACTGTCTATTCTCCTTCATAAGTCTTTTGGGAAACAGACACAAAATATTTTAAAAATGCCAAATTCTGTACCTCCTGTCAACAGAAGGATGGACAAAAGGTATACCTTATCAGGTTCTGGTACAGAGTACTTGTATCAACAATGCAGCCATGTTGGGGTTGTGCAGGCTGCAGCCTGTGATAAGGCTAATATACCCTTGGCTTCACCCCCCCAGATAAAGATTCTAGGAAGTGGGATGCCATGGCAAAGAAACAGTACATGGCATCCGCCTTAGGACTCAGACTAATTATATGGCCCATGCAGCCAGGTACCAGACGTCCAGGTGGGACACTGTACTGGCACTGGCTAAGCAGGCCTCCTCCCAGCTAGCCTCAGAGCTGGAGGGGCTGGCTGCTGATGGGACTGAGGCATGTAAGGCACAGTTCCATGCTGCTGTGGACTCCAATGGTGTGTTCTCTAGAGTCATGGCTACATCTGTGGCTCTTCGGAGAATGGCTTGGCTCAGATGTACTAGACTCTCACAGGACACCCAGGCTAAGGCCATGGATTTCCCTGTGGTGGGTAATTCTCTGTTTGGGGAGCAGACAGAGAATTACATGAAAAAGATGGATGAGTATAGGACCACCTACAGGAGTGCACAGGCCAAGGAAAGGCAGGCAACTCCTCAAAGGCAGCAGGCTAGGGGCAGGGGCAGGCCTTTTCATATGCCTTTCTACCAAGCACAGGCTTCTTCTCCCTTTCCTCAGAGGGGGTTCTTCAGAGGGAGAGGCAGAAGGGGGAAGAGCAGGGCTGCATCCATCCCTCAATTTAAGGCTCCTGCCAAGCAGACACCCTGATGTGTCAGCCCAGGTCAACTCCCCCATTCCTGTAGGAGGCAGGCTTGCTTACTTCATCCAGGACTGGATGTCTGTTACCTCAGACAAGTGGGTCTTGGAGGTGGTAAGCCAGGGGCTGGTTCTCAGCTTTAAGAAATTTCCAAAGCTGAGGGCCAGACCTTTTCCACCTGCAAGCATCTCCGAAACCATTGCCCTAGAGGCAGAGGTTTCATCTCTACTGGCTCTAAAGGCTGTAGAGAGAGTTCCTACATTGCAGAGGGGCAAAGGTCTGTACTCCAGGTACTTTCTTACCCCAAAAAAGACAGGGGAGTGGCAACCCATCCTAGACTTCAGATACCTGAACAAACATCTTTTAAAACCAAAATTCAAAATGGTGACTCTGGAATAATCCTTCCCTCTCTAAGGCCAGGGGACTGGCTAGCCTCCCTGACTTGAAAGATGCCTACTTTCACATTCCCTTCAGGTGTTCCCACAGAAAGTACCTCAGGTTCGAATTGCCTTCAGGCCATTATCAGTTCAAAGCTATGCCCTTCGGCCTGACATCAGCTCCAAGGGTATTCACAAAATGTCTAGCAGTAGTCGTGGCCTTTTTAAGAAGGAAAAATATTTCCATATTTCCATAGATGGACAACTGGATCATTGTGGGTCAGTCCCCAGGCCAAGTCAAGTCAGACCTTCAAGTGACTCAGCAAGTGCTCACTTCCCTAGGATTCCTTCTCAATCTTCGCAAGTCAGTTCTCCAGCCTGTACAACTCCTCACCTTCATAGGGGCAGAGTTAGATACAGTCAAAGCAAAAGCTTTTCTTCCCCTGAAAAGGGCAAGGGCTATTGTAGAGCTGGCTTCTTCATTTCACCTTCTGGTCTCTTGGCCAGCAAAGCACTTCCTTCAACTTCTGTGCCACATGGCAGCTTCTACAGTAGTGGTCCAAGGGACCAGATTTCAGATGAGGAACATTCAGTTTCACCTGAGGGCCTTTTGGTCTCAGAAGAAAGATTCTCTAACCAAACTAGTTCCAGTGACCCAGATCCAGGCTCTCCAATGGTGGCAGGATCAGGGCAACCTCAGACAAGGAGTCCCATTCATCACTCAGTCTCACTCTGTGGTCCTAACCATGGATGCTTCTCTATTGGGGTGGGGAGCCCTCTTGGGGGCTCTCACAGCCCAGGGACTGTGGTCCCCTCAGGAATCCCTTCTTCATAACAATCTCTTGGAACTCAGAGTGGTCTTTCTGGTCCTGCAAGCTTTCTCTCGCTCAGTGCAGAACAAGGTGGTTCAGGTCAGAACAGACAACAACAACACCATCATGTGGTACATCAACAAGCAGGGAGGCACTCAGTCCATGGCCTTGTGCATGGAAGCCATGAAATTGTGGTCCCTAGCTTATTCTCTGCAGTCCTCTCTGATAGCAGTCCACCTTCCAGGGAAGGACAATGTGCTAGCAGATGCATTGAGCAGGATCTCCCAGGGCCATCATGAATGGTCCCTGGACCCTCTGGTGTTGAAAATGATTTTTTCAAGGTGGGGCACTCCAGAGATAGATCTCTTTGCAGCATCAGACAATTGCCAACTTCCTCTGTTTTGTTGCAGACCCCCAGTATTGGGCTCAGTCCCTCTGGATGCTCTGATTTTGAACTGGAAGGGACATTTCTATATGCCTTCCCTCCCTTTCCTCTACTGTTTAAGGTTCTGGTCAAGGTAAGGTCACAACCTTGCAGAGTGATTCTGATTGCTCTAGACTGGGCCAGGCAGCCTTGGTACCCCCTGTTGCTGTCCCTAGCAGTCCATCTTCCCCTGTCTCTTCCCAGGAATTACAACCTGTTAACCTCCTCTCAGGGGAGGATTTGGTATCCCAATCTTCGGTCTCTCAATCTCAAGGCATGGCTCTTGAAGAGTTAGAGTATGCAGATTTACATTTGTCCCAAGGGGTTCTGGATATTCTCAAAGCCTCTCGAAAGCCTGCCACCAAAAAAACTTACAACTCCAAATGGAAAAGATTCAGCATTTGGTGTTCCAAGAAGCATATATCCCCAGACACTGCTGAATTGTCCACAGTTCTAGATTATATGGCTCATCTTAATGTCCTAGGCCTCAGACCAGCTACTCTCAAAGTACATTTGTCAGCTGTTTCTGCTTTTCTGTCAGCGGGAAAGCCTTCCTCACTGTCATCTCACCCTGTATTCTGTAAATTTTTCAAGGGATTGCTTCATACCAATCCCCCTTTAGGGATCCTACCCCTGCTTGGGATCTTAATGTTTGCATTGCTCAGTTTATGCAAGCCCCTTTTGAGCCTTTGTCTTCAGCAGAGCTTAAGTACTTGACTTGGAAAATTGTGTTCCTGGTAGCTATTACCTCTGCCAGGCGTATCAGTGAATTGTAAGCTCTGTCAGTGGAGCCTGATTTTATCTCATTCCATAGAGATAAGGTAGTCCTTAGAACTAATAGGAGGTTTTTACCTAAAGTGGTTTCAGATTTTCATCTGAACCAATCTGTCTCTCCCTGTGTTCTTCACTAATCATTCTTCTTCAGGAGAAAGAAGTTTACACAGTTTGGATGTTAAAAGAGCCCTTAGGTACTACATTGAGCAGACTAAGGCTCACAGGTTTGACTCCCTTCAGTTGTTTCTCACTTATGGGGAAGTAGGTAAGGGCAAACCTGCCACTAAGAGAACAATTGCCAGGTGGATTGTCTCTTGTATTCAATTCTGCTATGAGACGCTAGGCAAAATACCTCCCTCAGGCCTGAGGGCTCATTCAACTAGAGGTATAGCTGCTTCCCTGGCTGCAGCCAGGGATATTCCTTTGCTAGAGATATGTAAAGCAGCCACCTGGAAAACAGTCCATACATTTACCAAGCATTACTCCCTGGACATCCAGGCTAGGAGTAATGCTCGGTTTGGTACAGCAGTACTGCAGAGCCTATTCCCAAGGTAGGTTCGATTCCCTCCTCCATGGAGGTACTGCTTGGTAGTCTGCAATAGTCAGAATACAGCAAGACTTCATGTTGTTTGAAGAAAAAATTACTCACCTTAGTAATTATGTTTCTTCTAATGGAGTCTTGCTGTATTCTGACCTCCCTCCCTTCCTACCGCCCCTCTCAGAACCTGTTTTTGGGAAGTGAGCTGGCAGGTGCAGTGTTGCACCCCAGGGGTGCATTGGGGTACTTCCTCCTTTTAGAGAGGGGGAGTGGGTTATATTATTAATTTAACAGTCTTAAGTTGTTCATTACTTAGTTTTTGATTTTGGATTTATTGACTTGAGTCTTTTGGGGATCCAAAATATTTGGTTGCCATTTGGCTAGTAAAAATGTTACAATTTCCACATAGTAGTTAGTTAGTATTAGCTCGTGCTTCAAAGTGCAGCAGACAGAGGTTTGAACCGAGCTCGAGCTCAACGTTCTATGCTCTGCATAGAAAATTAACCCTCTACTCTCCGGGGCAGTTTGAGTGCTGGGACTAACTGCAATAGTCAGAATACAGCAAGACTCCATTAGAAGAACCATAATTACTAAGGTGAGTCATTTTTTCTTCTGTTTGTAACTATGCTTTGATGTGTGGAACCTTTGTAAATGAGCACCTGTGCTCAAAAGTACTCTCCTTAAAATAAAAATAAAATAAACTATCAGATCATGTACTTGTCTTGTAACCATCCTTTTAAAAGCAGTAACGGCTTGATTAAACACAGTAGGGCAGAGTGTTGATAAGCCCTTAAAAAATGATATTTTTTGTTTCTTAACATAGTCACCTGTTGAGAGAGAGAGTTAGGTAAGCCATAATTACCTTGGGTAGAAGTTATGAACCCATTAAAACCATTCTGTACAAGTCCCAGCAAGTTGCTGTTTGCCTCTATTAGGGAGTCCAAGTGTTGTAAGTTAACAGAATCTAACTCATTGGTTCCCAGATTCATATCCATTTCCTGGTGTGTGTCCTCCTGACATTGCACTTGTATATCCTGATTATTAGGTTGTACGTTCAAATCCCTCCTAAAGGTTTCCATTCCCAATTCACTTTGTTGAGTAAATCTACTTGCCAAAATTTTAGCTAGTAAGTAATATACATCTTCTGTTCCCTGATTAAGACATTCCTCCAAAAGCTCTGTGTGGATGTTACATGTAGGTGAACCTATGTTTTTATGACTGAAGTAATGACTCAGTCTTATTTTTTGACAGAACTGGTGCGTGTTGACAAACACTTGCAAGTGGTTTAATGTCATTGGGGCATGAACGTTAGACTTTTCTGGAGGACAGATATTTGATTCTTTGATAGAGTAGTACTGGATAAATTTATTACTTGTAGCTTTGTGTTTTGTTTATTCCTCAATGCCCTCTGCTTGCCTGTTCCTTTTTATTCCTCCCCTCTTTACCCTCCTTGTTTTTCATATGCTGTTCTTTTGCTCCTTTTGTATTTTATTTCTAAAAAAACAATCACTTCATAAATCATTTTCCATTGTATGGCTGTTATTGTCATCTTAAAAGTGTTGAGGTGAGTTGCTAGCAGCTCCTGCTGCACCAGTCCATTTCCCTTACAAGCACCACTGTATTACTCAGTGTCACATTTGTCAATAAAATTAGCATTTTGGGAGTTCACATGTTGTAGTACTGGTAACCTGGATTCATTTGTGTGTAACAGAAGTTTTGGTGTTCTATTCTGGTGTGTGGGGCTGGCAGCCCTATACTATCTGCACTGGCCTAGCACTGCTGGTACCACAGTTCCACAGCCCTTGGACTCTCCTGCTTTGGATGCCAAGGCATACACCCCCTCCCATGTATTTGGCCAGGCTAAAGAGGCAAGACAGACCTGAGCTAGCTCTGGCTGGTCATGGCAAAATACAAATAAAAAAAAAAATATGAATGCTTTCTTCAGAGATGCTGGGGATGTAGTTTAGAATGCCAGTTAAAGGTCCAGCACGTGCTAATGTAAAGAAAGTCATGGCACTCACCCTCCTGTATCCTTTCTTAAGGAAATACTGTCCAAACAAAAACGTTTTCAAATCCAAAGTGGCATTTATTCAGAATTCCAAAGTGCAGAGTGTAGAGTGCAAAATACAGAGAGCCAAAGCAGTGGGGAGCAGAGCAGAGGTGCAAGGCAAGCGATTACTTGTTTGTAAATTCTGCCAAGTAACAAAACCTGTGTTACTGGGATAGACTGCCAGCCATATAGCTGAGCATGTGCAATCAAAGACTCACAGCAAACAGAAGCAACCAACTCAAAAGAAAGAGAATGAACCAAGTCAGATTTCATTAGCTGCCACAATAATCAGATTCAAATGAAAATGGGAGGAAGAAAGGGATGTGGCCCGCGAGTTTGCCTGTGCCATGATTCAATCTTGTGTCCGTTTAAATCAAACTGATAGGCTGCTCGGTGAACTGTTCAGAAAGAGGACCCCTGCTGCACGAACTATGCCAAAATCTATGCAGATGTATGAGAAGTACCTGCCAGAGGTATTCAACTTTGACAGAGTTCACATACTGAAACTGATATCTGCGTCACCAATTTCAGTTACTGCCGATGTGATACCTGAAATGCACAGAGACCCTGCTGTGGCAGTTTTATTTGTGTTCGCAGACAGAAACAAGGGCTGGCTCAGGTGTACAATCATGGCAGACCTGGACGTTATAGAGTCTTGCAACGCCATTTCGATTGCTGTATTGTTTCAACAAGTGCTCGACTTGTATGGTAAAAGCTGGGAGGACGTTATCTGCATCTGTAGTGACTCAGCCAGCTATATGAAAATGTTTTGTGAGGATCTCTACAAAGCTCAGCCTCAATTCAAGACCTTCCTGGTACAAAATCCATGCCATCTTCTTGACGGCGTTTTGAAGGCAGCACTGGTTTCATCAAACTTGTTAAAAAAGATAATTGATTTCATCATGCATTTGGGGGCATTATTTAAGTATGCTAGAGAACTGAAACACAAATATTTTGCTGTCTGCTCAAGGCTGGAAGTGAAGCAAAAGGCTATTCCCACTGTAACCCATAGCCATTGGTACTCAGTACTACTGCAAATGTTGAAATTCTATAGCCATGTGGTGACCGCTCACTGTGTTTCTTGAATGATGATGCTGCTGGTAGAAAATGTGATGAACTGAAAAAGTACAGAGTCAGAGATTAAAAAGAACACTGTGTACTGTATTTTAAACTTTTAAGTGATAACATGGCACCTGTTATTGACATCATGAAGCGACTAGAATCAGAAAAGACACTCACTCATCAAGTCTTTAATATTGGTGTGGGCACAAAAATTGCAATTGAAAGCAAAGTCAATGGTGGCAACACTGAATTTGGCCCTGCAGCTAGTGCACTTCTAGGTTGTTTACCCTTAGAGACACAGCAAGTCCTCAAGGAAAGTTTCCAACTCTTCTACACAGAGATTTATGAGAAATGGCAGGCTATAATGGCAAGAAATCTTCTTAGTCCTACTATGGGATTTGAGCTAAATGAGGCCTCTCTGTGGTACTCTGCACAAGTTATAGACCCATTCAAGAGACATGCGTTCTCAGTGAACTATGAACAGTACCATTTCATATCTGACATTTTCAATAAGTCAGACACAGACTTGTTTTCTGCTCAATTTGCTGAATATTTGGCAGAACCAATACCAACGAATAGTGATATAGAAGTACATCAGTACTGGAGAGGAAAGTTGAAGCAGTGGTCAAAACTAGCTGAATGTGTTCTGTGTATGCTTGCATTGCCTGTGTCAAGTGCTAATGCAGAAAGATCACTCTCAGAGATCAGAGCATTTACTGCCAGGAAAGAAAGAACTAGAATGTCCAAGCAAGCTCTGAAAATGCATTGCATGATTTACTATGATAAGTCTGCAATTTAATTACCTCTGTTATTAACTAATGCTAGTACAAACATGAAATGTCAGTAGTTCACACTTCCAATATTTATGGTTCTATATTTATAGTGCAATATTTATGATGCACTTTATACTGTGGTATGATATCTATGGTGCTAACATGCAATATTCATGATACACAGTGCATTTTTAAAAATTGAAATATTTATAATTTTTAATTGAGTGAACAAACACTGATTTATAAAGATTTTTGTTGTCAGTGAAATTTGATTACACTGAAAATAACAGATTTTTTTATTTTTGAAAGGGGTAGAAAAAGGTTAAAAATAAACACTGTTTTTTAAAAAAATAAACACCTAAAATTAGGAACCCCAATTATAAGTGTAATATAATTACTCTGAGCGAAATGCATACTCTGACTGGCTGCTGTACCAAACATTAATCCCTTAGAAATGCCCCAGTACAGCTCAGAGCCGTGTGCACGTTCATTAATGTAATTAAAGAAAAAGTTTTTCCCCATTCCCGTGGAGATTAGACATATAACTGTGATAATGACCATGCAGCCCATCATTTCCTGGGGATTAACAATTAGCTGGAGGGAGCTGGCCTTCAGGTGTGTCTCACACCAACCTTCCCCCCCCCCAGCCAGTCGTTAATCCCCAGGAAATGACTGACTGTTCTGTTATTATTGCTTAAACCTTTTCCCTGGTGACAGGGAAAACAAGCCAGACCTTAGACTCAAAGACCAGAAACTTTAGAAAGGCAGATTGCCAAGATGAAGGATCTTGTGTCTAAGGGCCTGGAGTGGCTGCATGACCTGATAATGTAAAGCACATATGGTGCTCATTGAAGAAGGTGGTCAAAGCAGCTGCAGAGGTCTGCAGTCCTGTAAGCAATAGGGCTGAAGGGCCAAGAAGTAGCTCCCTGGCTCCACATGGACATAAGGTAACTGATTCTGAACAAAAAGGTCCGTGACTGCTACAAAGAGGCAGGTTGCTTCTAGGCCAGAGAGGAACATTGAGGGGCTGCAAAACTAGAACTAAGAAAGTAAAGAAAGGTCAGGAAGTTGGGATACAGCAAAGCTGCAAGAAAACACCAAAACTTTCTCACTGTACATAAATGGAAGGAGGAAGATGAAGGAGAGGATTTGTCTCTTGAAAACAGGGGTGGGGGGAGGAACCTGTGAGAAAGACAGGGCCAATGACTCAGATGCTAAATGAATACTTTGCTTCAGTGTTCATCAAAGGACCCCCAGTGAAAGGAGGGAACTCATTAGGAGGGCCCACAGCAACAGCGGTAGCCACGATGCAACCAGTGGACATTGCACCTCCCCATTCACCTTCCCTGATATCTGGACGTGTGGCAAAGGTCAAGCCAGGTATCTCCCAAGGGGCATACAAGATGCACTCTTGGATCATAGTGGAGCTAAAGGAACACTTGCTGATACCACTTGCAGCATTTATTTAGGAGTCTGACCAGGCAGGTAGTGGGCAATGTGGTCTCCATCTTCAAGAAGGGGTTAAGTTTTGACCTGGGCAACTACAGGCCAGTCAACCTGCCATTAGTGGTCCTCTAAGCCATTATCAAGGAGATAAAAATTGGAGCAGTTGGTGGAGGCCAATGTTCTCACCCCATTCCACATGGCTTTATGAGGGGCACATAATGCCAAACAGCCTGATCACCTTTTTTGAGCAGGTTACCAGGTATGTAGACAGAGACATGGCTGTGGACATAATCTATCTGGATTTGAGACTGACCTTTGATACAGTGGTGCATGACAATGCTTTGGACAAGGTAAAGCAGTGTAGTGTACGTTTTACTAAAATGACATTTAAAGCTGAATATGCCTCAAACAGTCAACTGTTGAATGATATAGCAGTGTAGTGTACACAAGACATACATAAAGTGGATTACTAACTGACTTGTGGGCAGGATGCAGAGGGTAGTGGTGGATGTGCACTACTCCAACTGGAGAGGAGAACACGGTGGCATCCCTCAGGTACTGCTCTAGAGGCTATTGCTCTTCAACATCTTTACCAACAATCTGAACGCTGGGATTTTCAGTAGGCTGTTTACATGTGAGGATGAAATTAAGCTGGTCAAGGTGGTAGAATCCCTTCATGATGGGAGTAAACTTCAAGCTGGGCAACTGGTCAGACTCCAGGAGTTTCTGATTCCATGTTGCCAAGTTTAAGGTGCCACACTCATGGAGGAAAACCAGTGGTGGAACCTACACACTGTGTGTACTCCTGCTGCAGTGGAGGAGAAAAAGAGATAATATGCAAGGGGCTGAAGCAGGACAAGCAGCACATAGCTGCTGACAAGAGGGCCACCAGTTGCTGGGTTGCATCAAAAGTTCCTGACTGGCACAGCAGCAGACATAATCTTGACACTTTACAAGGCCCTGCAGCCCCACCTAGAACAATGCATGCAGTTGTGGTCTCCTTAATACAAAAGGGATGTTAAAGCAGTAAAGAGGGCACACCAGAGGGACACCAAAATGATCATCAGTATATGGAACAAGAGCTATGAAGAGAAGCTGGAGTCTCTTATCATGTTCACCCTGGAGAAAAGGAGACTGAGAGGGGACATGATCTCTGTCTTTCACATACTCAAGGGTGTCTACAAGACTAAACAGAGCATCTGGAGTATTACAGCAGGATGCAGGAATGCACCTTGAAGATCAGGGGTAATAAATTTAGGGGCAACTTTAGGAGGCTGTTTTTCTTTCAGAGGATAGTGAACATATGAAACAGCCTACCAGTAGAAACAGTGGACATGAAGGCCATGCAGTGGAAACAAAGACAGTGCACACAGTGTGGCTGAGGGTACTAATTTCAGAATATATTACATGCAGGACTAGTTTCCAGAAGGTCAGAGTGGAACACTGTGTAGAAAACAGGTGTTCTACTCTGACGGACTGGAAGGTAGTCCCACACCATAATAAATTCTGAAATTAGTCCCCTCAGCCATGTTGTGTACATTGACTTTGGTATTTTGTTTCCAGTGTAATGGAATGGCCGGCAGCACCTTTAGTGTGCACTTCATTTGTTTGCACTTCATGGAAACAGTGCAGGCCTTTGAGATACACCTGGACAGATTTCAGTCTACTAGGCGAATAACTGTGCTTCCTGGGTTGTAGAGTAGGTGATGAATCCATATGAACTGGTGCATGTTTGCACAGCAGTTATTTCTTCCCTACTTGTGAAGAGGTTGGGAGGGTGCCGAGGGGACATTATGGATGTAGTGTACCTACAGACCTTTATTATTCTTCAACATTAGTGTAACAGTTTCTAATACAGATTTGGTATACACTATGCTAAATAAAATTTATCACATTGCACCCATTTGGTTGTCCTTATGATCACATCTCCAAAAATGGAGACTTTAAAAAAACTGCTTTAGCCTGAGCTTGTGGCAAACTCAATCACATAGAAACATAGAAACAAAACTTGTCAGCAGGAAAGGACCGCTTGGCTCACCCAGTCTGCCCAGATGGTTCCTGCCTTGTCTGTCTCCGCAGACCCTATCTGGTCTCTGGAGACCCTTGCTCCTCCCTGACTATTTACTAATATTCCCCTCTGTCCATCCCATGCATACTTGAAGCCCCCTGTTTTTGTCTCCACCACTTCTGCTGGTAGTCTGTTCCAGGTGTCCACCACTCTTTCAGTGAAGTAGTGCTTCTTCACATCCCTCTTGAACTCCCCCTCCAGCTTCATCACATACCCTCTGGTACTGGTGTTCTTCCTTATTTGAAAGAGACTTCTCTCCTGCACCCCATGAGGTACTTGCAGGTCTCTTTCATGTGCCCTCTCACTCGCCTCTCTTCCAGGGTGTACATGTTGAGACCCCTCAGTCTCTCTTTGTAGGAGTTTTGATGCAACACCTGCACCATTTTAATTGCCCCTCTAGACTCCACCCTATCTATGTCCTTTCAGAGGTGCAGCCTCCAGAACTGGACAGATGGGATCTCACAAGTGAGCGATATAGTGACAATGCCACCTTCCTCCTCCTGCTGGAGACACCTCTCCTTATGCATCCCAGCATCCCACTTTCTGTACCCATTGCTTTGTCACAATACCCTGCCACTTCAAGGTCATCAAATATGATAACCCAAAGGTTCCTTTCATGCTTAGTGACTGTCACTACCTCCACCTGACCTATACTCAGCTCCTGGGTTCCTATGCCCTAGGTGCATGATTTTGCTTTTTTGGCATTGAACCTCAACTGCCATTAGTTTCTCAAGGTAACTATGCATTCTGTTCACCCAAGCCTGGGTGTCTACTCTGTTACATATTTTGGTGTTATCTGCAGAAATGAATACCTTCCCTTTCAGTTCTTCTGCAATGTTACATATGAAGACATTGAAGAGAACCAGTCCCAGTACTGAGCCCTGTGGCATCTCGCTGGTCACTCTCCCATTCTTAGAATGAGTGTAATTAATCATCACCCACTGTTTCCTGTCTGTTAACCAATTTCTAACCCAATTTATTTATTTATTTCAATTCTAGGATTACAATTACCTTTGACCCCAGAGCTCTTTTACAAAGGTTCCACATCAAGACATAGGTATCACATGACAATAGACAAAATTGTTACACAAATAAGGGTAAAGGATATCAAATTAATTTCGAACAGACAGGGAGAGGGTAAAGTGGAAAGGAAGAGGACACTGGGAGGGGGGTGGTAGAAAGAAATGGGAGGGGCAAGGCGGGAGGTAAGAAAATGGGAAGAGAGGAGAGCTGAGGGGGTAGGTAAGGATAAGGAGGGGTGTGGGGTGAAGCAGCCAGGAAGGTGGCATTGTCAGGTGCTATGGAGCATATGGGGCAGAGGCCAAACTAGGGCAAGTGCATTATGTAAGGAGCTAGATATAGGAAGAGCGGTAGTGGAGCTGAGTTGTATCCCACCCCTGTGTTGCTTAGTTTGTTTTTCACTCTCCAGTGTAGCACATTGTTGAGGGCCTTGCTAAAGTTCAGATAGGCCACGTCCACAGTCCTCCTCCAGTTTATTTCCCTGGTTATCCAGTCAAAGAAATCAATCAGTTTTGTCTGGCATGATCCCCCCATAAATCCATGCTGCCTTTTGTCTTGTAGCCCATTGGATTCAAAATACTCTAGCAACCTTTCCTTTAACAGAGTTTCCATTAATTTCCCCACCACTCAAGGGAGACTGGCCTACAGTTGCTGGCTCCTCCCTGCTATTGTTCTTATGGAGAGGGGCCACATCTGGTCCACGCCAGTCCTCTGGAACCATGCCTGTTTCCAGTAAGCTGTTGAAAAAGGCTGTCAGTGGGGTAACTAGCACCTCCCTGAGTTCCTTTAGTACCCTTGGGTGTATCCTATCTGGTCTCATAGTCGTGTCCACTTTCAGAGCTGCAAGTCCCTTTAGGACTCATTCCTCTGAAAATGAAGTTTTATCCGCCCCCACACACTTTGTTCCTGCTGCCCCCTTCCTTTCATTATGAAGACTGAGCAGAAGTACCTGTTCAGGATGTCTGCTTTTTCCTGATCCTCTTCTGCACAGTCTCCCTCCTGCCACTCTCCTTATCCTCACTATCCCTTGCCTTATCATGTGACTTCAGATGACAGCTGCAGTAAAGTATTTGTAAAGAAATATCTTATTTATTTGTTTTCCTGTATGATAACTAACTCAAAAGATATTTTGATGTACAAGCTGTAGCCCTCTTGAAAGAATGAAACGCTATTTTTGCTAAAGGTGTGTTTCAGTGTTTGCATGCAGTAATGATGGTCAGAACACTGCTGCTAGTCAGACTTGTTCCCAAGGTAACAGCTGTATGGAGCTGAGTCATCAGTCTCTTTAATTTATAATGAATGAACAGGTGCTGTAAGCTTCAGAAAAAATTCAGAGCAAACAGCTGCTTCTTTCTTTGTCTTATCATAGGTACATTAAAGATTGTAGGTAGCTGTGCAGGGGCAGCCCTTTAATTTATGACAAGACAGATTACTTCAGGGGGCATTTATTCACAAGCTACCACATAGTGTGTGTGTGTTGGGGGGGAGGGCTCAGGCTGCCCCCCTGTTTGCAATGTAATCCTTTGTTCATTTGTGATGGCCTTCCAGATGGAAGGTAAAGATGGCACTATCCAAAAAGGATAGAGAATATCTTTAGCATTCAGGACAACATTCCCTTATTTAAGAATAATGATTTTATTGCAGTGTGTTGTGGTAGTATTTTGTACATAACAGAATATAAGGATTGTTTCACTGGTCTTATTGTCTCTGTGCTACTGGTATGCAATTAATTGGTATGTAAAATACATTGTAGACCTATGTATGAAAGACAGTATATACAGTGTTATCTGCCACAATCAAGCACACTTATTACACTTTTACTGGGAAACCTTGCAGGATACTGCTGGAACTCCATGTAACCCAGTGCCATTCGCTATAATTTGTTTCACAGTAAATTGTGAACTGTCCTTCAGAGCACTTGATCCTGGTGGACTGTACTATGAATTGAAATTATTTTCTATTCTGCATGGTTTTCTCCAAAACAACACTGCCAGCTTCCACAATTCAAAGCCACCTCTCTACAAGGCAATTTAGATTTCAGCAAGGTTCAGGTAGTCACGTTTTTTCACTTAGACTATAATTCAGTAAAGAATTATGACCCTGCACTTACAGTATATACAGATATGACGATTATAATGCTGAGTAATGCTTACATTTTAAATTTATTTATTTATTTATTGAGTTCTTGGATAACACCTGTGAGTGGATGCTCTTTTGTAGGTTCCACATCAGTTGAACAGAAAATAGCAGAGAACAACAATTTATACATTTACAGAGATGGTACAGTAAGTTACAGACAGGTTCACACAAATAGGTACTGCTGAGGCATTGTACAACGTATGCCTGCATCCATGTGTTTGAACACCCTAGAGAAGATAGACATAGAGAAGGTAACAGACATAGTGAAGGAATGGAGGGGAGGAGGGAGGGTGTACCATGAGATGTGGGGAGGGGTAGGCAGGGGCGGTGGGGATCAGTGAAGTGCTGCAGTTGGGAGGTGCCCCCTGGAACAAGAGGTGCATCTAAGTGCAGCAGGTGATTACTATGGGAGGGGGGTAAGTGGATGCAGTCACAGGTGTCCTTGATAATGAGGTGCTGATGAAGACTTTGCTTGTATGCACCAAAAGTTAGATGAAGCAATCACAGTTGTCCTCGGCAATGAATGAGGTGCTGATGAAGCTTATATTTGAATGCACCAATAGTTGCAACTCCGGAGATTGCAGGTGGTAGAGCATTGATCCAGTGGAGTGCACGGTAGGAGAACGCACATTGTGCCAATGCAGTGTGGCATCTAGGTTCACTAAAGATTTGACTGTTGGAGCTTCTGGTCAGCCTAGCACCCGCGGTTGTGTGAGCTGATTTCGAACTCCTGTTGACAGCAGATTTAGTGAGGCTTTTTTGGCAAGTAGGCAGGTTTGGTGTTTAATTCTGTTCTTCAGTTCGAGCCAAGCTGCCCGAGCATAGAGTTCACAGGTGTGCATGAGTCTTGCAGCCCCTGTGAGGAGGTGGTAGTCCTTATTTAGTGCCAAAGAGATGCAGTGGAGGGCAGTGTCCGTTGCCGACCCGTATATGGCCAGATCATAATCAATGAGGGAGACAATTAAACTATTGATGGCCAGGTTCAGAGCTTCATTCATTAGGCTATGTTTGTGATGGTAGAGTATCCCAGTTCTGGAATTTATTACCTGTTTGTGTACACATATAAAGAATACTTGCTCAGGTGTTGCCAGGAGATGAGGACATCTACTGGCACTTCAGGGGGCAAAGTAGACTACACTAGAAATTGTCATTTCCCATTACAATGGTTATGCAGTATCAATGGGTTATTGAGCAGTAACATTCAACCAATTAAATCCTTTTATTTAAGAAAGGAAACTCAGAAAACTAAAGATCAGGGAACCTGACCACAATCACAGGTAAAATGCTTGTGGCAGTAATCAACAAAAGGAAATTATAGCTCATAAAAAGTTTAGTTTGATAAGATATGGCCAGCATGGGTTCACAATGGAAAGGACATGCAGTACTAATTTAATAAGCATCTTTGATGAGGTTACCAAATAACTTGACTAAGGCAAGGCAGTGAGTATTCTATTCCTGGACTTGCTTCATGATAAGCTATTATATAAAGTAAGAAAGCATGGGATCTGGAGAACTTTGAAAGGTGGATCAGAAACTAGCTAAGGAGGAAGAGACAGAAGGTGATTATCCAGCAGAAGCTTTTACATAAAGGGAGGTCAATAGTGGAGAATCACATGGGTCAGTTGTGGGGCCACTTCTGTTCAACATCTATATCAATGACTTGAATAAAGATGTCACCACTCACAAGTAGACTGACAAAATTTGCAAATGAAACAAGGATGCCAAGAGCTTTTTGAATTGAAGGTAAGGGTAAAATGTTGCAAACCTGCATTAACATATTATGAGGTGTGACAGACAAGTGTCAGATGAAACAATGTGGAAAAACGCAAAGTATTGTGCCTACAGGTGAAGTACTGGGGTATGAAATATAAATTATAAAGTGAGAAACTAACATGACAGTCCAGGAAATAGACTTCAGAGTAAATTGGTTACTCACTCAGTCAGTAAGTCTATCAGTTGGTCAGCTGGTCATTCGGTCAGTCAGTCAGTCAGTAAGTTAGTAATATATTTCTTAGGCGTCCTATCCCTCAGGCTCGGAGTGCCTAACAAAACTGCAGTAAACAAAATTACAGCTGCAATATTCAACTCCCAAACTCTATTTAAAATTATTTAACTCCACATTTTCACATACTGCACAACCATGACTGATAATTACTATACCAACCAGTCACAGATGGCTCATTCAGTAAAGGTCAACAAGAAAAGATGACAAGTCTAGACATAATGAAAGCATGTAGTACTGTTTTCAGGTCTTCAGGTTTCAGATAGGGTTCATAGGGTTAAATCTGGGTTATGTTCCTCTGGTGACTAAAGCCACCATGGACTGGTGCTCTCACCTGATACTGCCGTGTCAGCTTGCAGTCCATGATGATACCTAGATTGTTAACCATATCTGTGGCCTGGAGATTGGTGGCATTCAGAGGCACACCAGCTATCTCTCCTCTAATTCCAGCTGCCCTCTGCAGACCTGTATCCACCAGCTGCATCTCTGTCTTCTCTGGATACAGTTTTAACAGGCTGGAGACCATCCAGCCATTAATATCAGGAGGACAACTATTCAGCTTGACTGTATTTGCCTTCCCAGAGGCAACTGAAAGATACAGTTGTATTACAGGATATTAGTCACATAGCAGAGAAACTGCAAATTATACCATCCCATGATTAATGTGATATTAGATAGAAAGCTGAAGAATTTTCATTTATGTGTGTCTGCAGTAAGCAAAGCTAGCCATGTACAGGGATGCATAAAAAAGAGGATTAGCAAGTATGACAAGGGAAGTGATATTATTATAGTACTTGGTGCTAATGAGGCTGCTTTTACAATACTGGGTGCAGATTTAGCCACCGCAGTGCAAACAAGCATTTGTCAATACAGAATGTTGGCTTGCTGGCATTGACATTGGTAGTGCAGGAGTTCAAGAGAGATGCATAATAGGAATGGCAGTGAAGTATTGAACTAACGCCACCCCCCCCCCGGAGAGACTGAAAGGCATTAGGGTGTCCCTTGGGGTTGTCAGCCATAACACTTAAGCCATTCCACCTCATCCCACTCTGCAGACAACAACAGGTGTCACGGTGTGCCTTGAGATCTTTGGCCTTTACGCTCACCCCATTCCATAAGGAAATAAGCTGAAATGGGTGCAGTATAGGAGAATGGGGTGAACGTTAGGGCCAAAGACACCAAGGCGCACCTTGATGCCTGTCATTGGCTGCAGGGTGGGGTGGAATGCCATGAGCATTATGGCCGATGAACCCAAGTCACACCCCTGATGCAGGTCAGTCTCTGCAGGGTGGGGTATTACAGTTGGAAACCCTAACACCCCTGGCATTTGTTGGTATTTTTGTTCCAGATTTTCAACATGGGCTTTTTGGGACCCCACCTCATGAAAAGTGGTACTATTGTTTAGTTACTCAATCCCAAAAGGTGATTTCACACAGCGACTGCACGATTCAGCATCACAGGTGCGAAAACACATTTTGGGCAGGATGTGAAAAATGACAGCTGTACTGTTCATGAGGAGGTGTGATAAAATGGTGAGGTAGAAAATCTGGAGAGAAAATATGAAAAATTGGCAAAGTTATGAGCGTGCATAGAAACTGTACAACACACAGCCATAATTCAATTATTTGTTGGAATTTGTTCACCAAATTCGCAACATGGGCTTTTTGGGATCCCACTTCATGAACAATGGCACTGTCATTTTGTTAAAGGTGATTCCGCACAGCGACCATGAAATCACCTTTTGGGACTGAGTAACGAAATGACAGTGACGTGTTCATGAGTTGGGGTCCCAAGCACCCCATGTTGAAAATGGTGAGCCAAAATTCCTAAAAATGGCTGAGATGTCAACATAAGTTGAAACTCCCTTTGACAGCCATTATAAGCACTTACCTTTGATTCTTCAGTTTGCCGGTCGGCTTTGAAGAGTGCAGACGTGTTCCGATCCACAGAAGATCACAGCTCTCAACCTTCAGAGGTAAGTATGGGGTAATGGGGGGTGTGGGAGGTTCATACTCAGAGGAAGGGGGCAGTGGGGAGACTACGAGGGACCATTTTCTTTTTTGCAGATTAAAAACACCGGGGACGGTTTTCTTAATTTACAGGTTCAAAAACAAAACAAAAAAAAGTTTTTGGGTACACTGGGTGGGCCCAGTGTGCCATATGAGTTTGGGGGAACATGATGCCAATGGGATTGACACCCCCTGTCAGCAAAGAAAGTGAGCTTGGGGGAGGAGAGAAAACACGATGCTGATGGGGATTTGGCACCCCCATTGGCAAAGACAGTGCTCTTTTGGGGTGGGGGGCATCCAACACCAGGAGTAAAAAAATTATCTGGGCACACTGGGGTGGGCTCCCAGTGTGCCACAATGTGGGGGGGATGCATGCCGATTCAGGGATTGGGCACCCCGATGTCTGCTTTCCGGGGAGTATGTGGCAGGTGGCAGGAGCTGCCAATGTGGAAAGGCGCACAGGGGCTGATTTATTTATTGAAATGTTTCACCAGGAAAGGCACAGTGAACAAACAAGTTGTTGTTGTAGAGCACGGTCCAGGGACAAAGTGCTCGGTGAGTGGCAGGAGCTGATGAGGGTGCGGGGGGGGGGAGGTGCCACTGCAGTGACGAAACTGTCCATGATTGCAGTGGCAGATTTGTTCAACTCCTTGGCTCTCTTTTTATTTTTTTTATTTTTACACATTATTTATTCACCCCCTTGCCTGATTAACTCTCTCCAGCATCTGCCTGACCCGCTCTCTACCTCCCGCTGTGGTGACCTCAACTACTCCCCCACTCCGACCAGGCTGCACCCTCGGATCTAAGCCCCCATGGGGAAGGGCTGCCCTATCCTCCCAGGGCACTCTATCTATAGTGTAGTGAGCCTGTCGGAGTGGAGGGCCCGGGAGAGTGAGGAGCCCAGCATTGGGAGTGTGGAGCTAGCAGCAGTGCCTTCGCCTATCCTCTGGAGGGGGGGTCCATTTTTCCTCCATTTCCCCCGATGCTCAGTCGTGCAATGGTGTCAATGGCACTAGTGCCGACGCCTGCCGCGGCACCGCCCCTCACAATGCATGGCCACCCAAACTCGGCTTCCCCTGGTCTCCACCAGAGGTCGCCCCTGTGCAACGCAACCCCTAGATCCCTCCCTGGGAAGAGAGAGCAGTCCTCCAGATGCTCAATCTCTTCCCTCTCCTGCTGACCACCGATGACCTGAGCTCATTCCTGAACCCGGGTCGCCAGCGTAGTGTGAGGTGTGGCGTCCAGTGCCTCAACCCTCAGTGCCACCAGGTCGGCCTCTTGGCTCTCTTTGAAGTTGCTCTCATTGCCAGCATGCTCACTGATTGGCAGCTGAGGGACGCACCCACTAAAGCATCCCCTGCATTTGCCACAACACTGACACACCTCTGAAATGTGCTACTACCACAAAATGTTGCTTGTGTGTGCACACAAGCCAACATAAAAAGACATTCTAGAAGTAGAGAGGGTATAGCATACGACTATAAAACCAGGTAAATGGTTGGAGGACAGAGCTATGAGGAGGGATTAGTACACTTATGTTCACTTTTGGGAACAGAAAGGAAATGAGGGACATGATAGCAGTGTCTTTCATTTCCTTAAAAAACAATCTGAAGGGCATTGACAAAGTGGACCAACTTTTTCAACTGGTGTGGAGTAGTAGAACAAAGGGTTACTGTGGCAGAGTTTTTTTAGGGTAAGAGATCAGGGAGGGATATTAGTGGTAAGTGGTACTGACATGGCAAGGCTTTCTTCAAGGCACACATAAGGTAAACCATAAAAGTTATTGCTTATTAGACAAATGTAACACAGCTCTCCCTTCTTCTTGAGTGCTGGGCTGCATGTGTTACCTGTAATTGATTGTCCAACTGTTTGCCAAGGGATAAAACTGTAAAGGTTTCGACTTCTTCTGGCTGTATGATAAATCTTGTGCAGTTAATTGCACACCTGCACTTAAAGAGTTAACATATATTGCTTGTTAGAATGCATGCCTCCTCTCATGATGAATGTTAGCATTTAGAACATTCAATGCTTAGGAGATCCTGCTGTTGAGAAAAAGGACTTCATTGGGAGCCTATCAGGAAGTGGGTTGTTATGGAACCAGCCAGGGTTGCCTGGGGCTAGAGTGTATAGAGCCCCTACTTTGCAGGTGCAGGGGCAAATGAGCACAGTTGCACCACAATTCAGTATGACCAGAGTTGGCCCAACTCACTCCCCTGTGGAGAAGGGGGAAGTGAGTGGGTTCCACTGCACCATGAAGTTATGGAGAGTACCAGGGCTGTGAGAATTCTCTTCCTAAAGAAAGAGTCTGTGAAGGCTTTCTCTATCTTGAAAGGAGAAGGAGAAGTGGGTGCTGTTGCAATAGGCAGCCATGAGAGAAGTCTAGCTAGAGATATGCTGGGGCAAGGGCCTTACATCAGAGAAGACATTCTGCTGAAATCCAGTGTCCAACGTAGTCCTCAAGTTGGTGCTAAAAATAGAGAAGCTGTAGTGTTGTTATTGCAGGTGGTACAGAGAATTAATGGTAGTGCTTACCATGAAAATTCATAGATATGGCTGTATGGATTGTGCAAGTCTGCCAGTGGAATTCAGGTAGAATGGCCATTTTGCCAGCAAAATGGTTTTCAGAAGTTTTAAGTTCACTCCAGGGAATTATGCCTGCAAATGGTAGAACCTTATTCTGTGGATCTGCATTGTTCTACTGGTAAAAATTACACAAGCATTACAGTGGAGCCTGCCAGGCTACAAAGCAATTTCTCAGGTACATGGCAACAGGAATTAACTGCCATTGATACTGCAGAATGCTGCAGTATTGTGTTGCATCCTGGTAGGCACCATTATGCACGCTTTTTTTTGTGGAACCAGGTGGGTGAATTTAACTGAACATGCACCCACCTGTTTCTGAATGCCCATAACACACCTACCTGAGAGTTCATAAAGTGTCTTGAATGCCACTAGTATCATCTGAAACCATTCCTGATTTCTCATTGATCTCTGAAGAATCCTGTTCTGTGGTTTATTAGAACCATGGATTTGAATTACACTGCACGTTTTGAGTGACACAATGTAACAAACGCTGGAATGCTATTGCAGGGATGTTCCTTAATGTTTAGTGTATACCACAGATTTGGAGCTATCTGGTAGATTGTGATTCCGTGGTTTTGGCATGTTATTGTGCAGATTACTTTCCCTTGTGAGATCCAGTGGGAAATTAAACATCATATTTTCTGAGAGGGCTGCTGCAAAGAAAAATATCAAAACGGGTCTGTCTGCACCCTTTCCTGCAGAGGAGACCAGCACTCTGGTCAGTGAGGTCAGCCAAAAAGCAACTGATCTTTTTGGGAGGGAAATGGGAGGTCTACTCTGAGAGACAACAGATTTGAGGTGAGACAGTCACCTTGGTGAGTAGTAGAAGAGAGAGGCTGGAAGGGATCATCAGACAATTGAAGCATAGATGGGATTATATGCAAAGTAGAGATTACCAAATACTGGAGAGCCTGGCTATATCTATATAACTATATCTGGAGGATGAAAATGCCTTCACCGGACTGTTGGTGAGTGTTCCTGAACTTCTCATGTTTACGCATATTAAATATGAAACTGTGTAATATTATAGGAAATGACTTTATTGCATGCAATTGCAGTACACTGAGGTACCACTCACAGAAAGGTTGTGGGGTGACACTGTGGTGGGTGGTGTTAGTGCAGTAGTGGCTAACTGTAGTGCAGCTGCTGGCACCTGGCTGGTAATGTCCTTGAGCTTCCTTTATGCAATTTGTTTGTCCCTGATCATTTTGATTTTGTCCCTTATGATGCTGATCAGCTGTATTCCAACTGTTTTAGTCACATGTCCAATGGAACACCATGTTATGTGTTATCATGCACCACTTTCATTTGGTTTGGTGGGTGACATGGGGTGGAACTTGGCCCCCGGGTTCTTCTTGTGTCCTCTTGTATTACCACAGTACAGGCCCTCTGCACAAAGACTAAGCTGGTGTTATGCTTCGTGTAGTACACATACAGAAGTGGGTATGTGGGCAATGCATACCAGTGGGTGGTACGCTGCATGCACAATGCCCTGCAGTCATTGTGCATGGCACAGATGTGCAACTGCACAGATGCCCATGGTATGTGGCACAAGGCAGCATTCCTGCTTATGCAGGGCCCCAGTCAGCATGAATTATGGGCCAGACAGCCGTGTGAGACACCCTGTGCACTACGCAATATGGACAGCAGCTGTAACTGCATGTACGCATGCCTCCCCCCCCCCAAAGAAGGACACGGGACACAAAAATGGGACAGACACACTGTTTATTCCACAGGCAGTACCCAGCAAAACATGCCATCCCCAGCAGCAGTGACAACACAGTAAAGTACATGGAAATGTCCAGTCCAACAATGCCCATGCCACATAACCCGTGTGGATGTTAAGAGTCATGCTCCACCAGTGCATGCAACTCATGGCACGGTGCACAGGGCAGGTGGATGGGTACCTGCAGCCTGTTAGTATTGCTGCCATGCATATCTATAGCCCCAAACCACTGTATCTTCCAGGGCGATGGTTGCCCCATAGTAGGCAGTCCATGCCAACTTCTCCCCCACTATCAGTAGCTACCATGGTGGCTCCTGGTCGATGTTGATGACATCTCGGCTTTTTCGCCACAATCTGATCATTATCAGTAGTGCTGGGGTAACCTGCATGGGGAAAGGCAGGTATAAGATGTCTGTGCATATGGCCTGGCATGCCCCCCCTCATGCTCCCATGCAGTCCCCTGCATGCACAATTGCAGCCTCCGAGGGGAAATCCACCTCTAGGTGTCCCTAGCCCCAAGCATGGGGCTACGCTCATGATGGGGGGGTTCCAGGATAAACCAGGTGATCCCATAGCCATCAGCATAGTAGCCGCCAATCAGCTCCAGCCCATATTGAAGTCTTATGGCCCATGCCAGGGCTACCCTGCATGTTGTCCATGACACTCTCAGCTCCTGTGGCCCTGGTCACAGTACAGTCTTGGTGGGGCATCACTGCAGTGGCTGCAAGGACAGTACAATGGGCATTAGCAGCAAGCATGGCACGGCACTCCACCCTGGCATGCAACGGTTGTACCCCATGAACACATACCGTTCCAGACTTGAAGATGCCCCCCAGGATGCAGCCTTGCTCATCCTCATATAGTAGGGACCAGACACTCTCCAGGGCATAGGGAAGCATCTCCATCACCACTGACAGTGCTGATGAAAGGCTGCTACAGCAGTGACAGGTGTTATGGTGCAGTGTGCACATCGCAGGTTCCTGTGGCGCACAGCCCCACTCATCCACACATATAGGATGCTGCTGGACATACAGGGATCCATATCTTTATGGTAGAGTAGTGATGCATACAGTACTTACCTGTTCCACATTATGGTATGATCCATGCTATGCATGGCAGGTGTACTCCCTGGCCCATGCATGTCCATGTATGGTGGGGTCATGAGGAAGGATGGCCCATCCAAACTATCCTGTGTACAGTTTTGTGTGTACATGTGCAGCTGGTGTGCACCCCATTGGCCACCTTCCTCTCCATGGTGCATTTCACAGTGTGATGCATGTGTCCACTCTGAGTAGTAGTGTGGCCTGATACAGGTCCTTACTAGCGTGTATAGGGCCCATTAGTGCATTGGGCCCTATGAGTGCAACAGCATTTGTTTTCAAACCATCTTTTACTCCTGTTAGTCCCACCTACTGCTAATACCGCTATGTGACTGTACATTGTTTGTAGATAGTGCTGGACCTTAAAGAAATGTGTGAACCTACCTATTTTGGGGGAGGTTTCCTCATGTGTTGCCTTCAACAGTCTTCCAGATGTTGAGGATAACAAGTAGTCAGGGTCACACGTGTAGTTTTGTGCCCAGTGGTGGAGGGAAGATAGGGTAGGATCAGTAGCAGGATAGGGGGACACTGCAGGCGGAAATGGAACCAGGTAAACATGTCACCCTGCCTAGTCCCTATCCTGAGGGCTCCTCTATTGACAACACAGAGGGTAGCCATTGGGTCCTCCTGCACAACCTTTCTCTTTCAGGCAATTATTTGTAATGCCAGGTCCCTTAGGAATAAGACCACGATAGTGGCAGATTTTATCATGGATTCTTCTGTGGACCTGGTGTGCATTCCGAGACCCGGTTAGGTAACTATTCTGGTCCTGTGTTGGAGGTGGTCATCCCACTGAGATATACAGTGGGGCACTGCCTAAGGTGGGAGTGTGGGGAAGGGGGGCTTTGTTTTAGATCTAAACAGAGACTCACAACATACCCAGTGGGTGAGACCAGGTTGTTTAAATATGTAGCAGTGAAAGGTGACTCAGGAATGGGGGGAAGGATCCTTCTGTATAGAACCATAGAAACAGAAACGTAGAATATGATGGCAGATAAGGGCCATTGGGCCCACCCAGTTTGTCCGTGTTTTTTAACTTCATTTTTTTGCTGCAGACCCAGCTTAACCTATGGCTTCACCTCTTCCCCTTCTTTCTTTACCCCCACAATTCTCTTGTGCCTATGCCAGGCATTTCTTAACCCCACAACTGTTCCAGGCATCCACCATCCTTTCAGTGAAGAAGTACTTCCTCACATCCCTTCTGAATTTACCTCCCTTCTGCTTTATAGCATGCTTTCTTGTTCTAGAGTACCTTTTTTCTCTGAAACATATCCCCTCCTGTACTTTATTAACCCCCATGAGGTATTTAAAGGTCTCTATCATTCCCCCATCCAGGTTGTACATATTTAGCTCCTTAAGCCTCTCTTCATATGGCTTTTGATGCAGACCCTGTATCATTTTGGTAGCCCTCCTCTGGACTGCCTTCACTCTATGTCCTTCCTGAGATGTGGTCTCCAGAACTGGACACAGTACTCAAGGTGAGGTCTTCCCAAGGATCTATATAAGGGAAGCACCACCTCCCTCTTCCTGCTGGCAATACCCCTTCCTATGCTCCCCAGCATCTCACTAGCCTTTCTAAGTACCATGTCACACTGCCTGGCCACCTTTAGGTCATCCAATATGATTACTCCTAGGTGTCTTTCCTGCTTGTTCTTTGTCAATATCACTCTACCCATTTTGTACTCCGCTCCTGTGTTTCTATGGGCTAGGTGCATTATTTTGCACTTTTTTGCATTAAAACCCAGCTGCCATATCCTTGACCACTCCTCTAGTCTTTCCAGATCCCTACCCATCATTTCCACACACACTCTGTTGCAGATCTTGCAGATCTTGGTCTCATCCACAAAGAGGCAGACCTTTCCTTCCAGTTCCTCCGCTATGTTGCTTATAAAGACATTGAAGAGGACCAGTCCCAGCACTGATCCCTGAGATACCCTGCTGGTCACCCTCTTTTCTCAGAACAGACTCCGTTTACCACTACCCTCTGTGTCCTATTCCCTAATCATTTTTTTTACCCAGGTTACCACCTTATTTCCCACCTCCAAGTTCCCCAACCTGCTTACCAGTCTCCTATGTGGAATGGTGGTGAAAGCCTTGCTGAAATCCAGGTAGACCACATCCACCACTCCTCCCTGATCCAATTCCGTGGTCACCCAGTCAAATAAATCTATCAGATTTGTTTGGCATGACCTTCCCCCCATGATACCAGGCTGCCTTGGATCCTGTAATCTGCTGGGTACAAGATATTCCACAATCCTTTTCTTTGGTAGTGTTTCCATTAACTTACCCACCACTGATGTCAGGCTGAGAGGCTTATAATTGCCCACCTCTTCTCTGCTACCACTTTTGTGAAGTAGGACTACTTCTTCCCTTCTCCAGTCCCCTGGTACCATGCCATCTGTTAAACAGGTCTGTCAGAGGTTCAGCCAATACCTCCCTGAGCTCCCTCAGCTCAGCACTCTTGGATGTACCCTGTCTGACCTCATAGCTTTGTCCACCTTCAGGTTAGTGAGTACTTTCCAGACTTTCTGCTCAGAAAATGGACTAGTGTCCATTTCCCTCTCATCCAAGCTCCTGGCGCCTTTTAGTGGTCCCTCCTCTTCCCCTTCTATAGTGAATACTGAGCAGACGTATTTGTTCAAGAAGTTTGCTTTTCCTTGATCCCACTCTGTATAGTCCTCCCCCTTTAATTTTATAAACCCTCCTTTTGTCTTCCTTTCCTTGCTAACATACATAAAAAACATCTTGTCCCCTTTCGATACTCCCTGAGCTATTCCTTCCTCAGTTTTCACCTTTGTGCTCCTTACTGCTTTGCCTGCCTTCCTCTGTTTTCCCAGATGCACTTACCTATCCTCCTCTCTCTGGGTCTCCTTATACCTTCTGAATGCTACCTTTTTAACTTTTACCTTTTCTGCTGCCACTTTTGAGAACCATAGCGGTCTCCTCTTTCATTTACTTTTGCTTACCTGCTTGACACAGAGGTTCATTGCCTTCACTATGCCCTCTTTTAGTTTGAACCATTTTTCCTCCACCACCACAGGTCCCCCTCCCCCCCACCGCCAGGTCATTCCTGAAGCATTCATTCACCCTTCTTTGTAAAGTCAGCCCTTCTGCAGTCAAGGACTCATGCCATTGTGTGGTTGGATTCTGCAGCTGTTCTTAATGTTGAACCACACTGTACGATGTTCACGGACCCTCAGATGACTTCCCACCATGATGCTTACCATACTGTCCCTGTTAGTAAGCACCAGATCCAGTATTGCCCATCTTGAGTGGGTTCACTGACTAGTTGCCTGAGGAACACTGCCTAGAGGGAGTCCAGGATGTCTCTGCTCCTAGCTGAAGCTGCTGCAGGGAGACTCCAATCTACATCCAGCAGATTGAAGTCCCCCACCAGCAACACCTCCTCCCTTTCAAACATCTTGCCATTTGTTTCTAACATTTCCTCAACTAGGTCCTCCACTTGTGCCAAAGACTTATAGGTCACACCTGTACAAACAGTGGCTCAATTTCCTACTGTAACTTGAGGGTGACTCACAGCCCCTCTGCTTCCTCCTGAATTCCCTGTATTTCTGTTGCTTTTATTCTTTCCTTCATATAAAGCTCCACTCCCCCTCATCTCTTTCCTACCCTGTCCCAGCTGAGCATAGTATAGCTAGGTATGACCATGCCCCAGTCATGTTTGTTAGTGCACCATGATTCAGTAATGGCCACAATATCTAGGTCGTCTTCCACTATGATGGCCTCTAGGTCTGGGATCTTATTTCCCAGATTTCTAGCATTAGCACACATGGCCTTCCAGATTGTGTTAGCTCTCTGCTTGTTGCTTCCCCTTTTTTACTAGTCTTCATGGTACAAGAGTGATTTCCTGCAAGAATTCACAGAGTTCGTGGCTGGCCTAACATTGCAGTATCTGAGGTGGTTGGTATTGGGTGACTTCAATGTCTTGGTCAATAATGAATTCCTTACTGGTTCAGTCACACCTTTGGCCTGGTTCTCTGACTGGGGCTTGAGGTATTTAATGTCAGGGGTGACTCCATGGGTTGGTCTGATTATCATGCTGTGAGCTTTTGCATCAGGGACCCTGAAAAGAGCACCCCCTTGGAGTTAGTCCAGTACTGACCCTTACATAACCTGGAGCACTCTGGGCTCTTGTTGGTACTTAGCTGCCTGAACCTGCTTCAGGTGTGCTAAGGGAGTGGAAGCTGCAGTGGGGGATTATAACATGGCCATCATGACAGCATTCAACTCTCTCACACCTTTTCTGTATGCCCAAGAGTCTTCCATCAGAAAATCCCTGGTTCAGTAAGGAGCTTAGACTGTAGAAGGCAAAGGTCAGAGGCTGGAGCCTTCTTGGTGGATATCAGAATAATGATAGGATAGACTGTCCCTGAGAGCCCATCATAAGGAGTATTGGGGGCAATCACTTTGAGAAAGGCAGAGTTCCTCTCACAGGTGATTGCTGCAGAGACAAACTCTGGACAGAGCCAGAACTATTGCTAAGGCATCAAGGGATATCCAAAGTCTGACAAGGGATATCCAAAGTCATTGTCTAGAGATTAGTGACTTGCCTGAAGATGATCAAGCTGAATTTGATGATGTAAGTTTGCACTACTAATTTTGTTTTTTAATTATATGTTGGACTTGAAGATAGCAGTAAGTGGATGTGCCGAGTTAGTGCACCATGATTCGATAATGGCCACAATATCTAGGTCGGCCTCCACCATGATGGCCTCTAGGTCTGGGATCTTATTTCCCAGATTTCTAGCATTAGCACACATGGCCTTCCAGATTGTGTTAGTGCTCTGCTTGTTGCTTCCCCTTTTTTACTAGTCTTCATGGTACAAGAGTGATTTCCTGCAAGAATTCACAGAGTTCAGGGGGACATGATAGAGGTCTTCAGGTACATGAAGGGGGTAAATAGAAGAGGAGCAGTCAGGGTGCTTCAAAGGAAGGAGGAGGGGCAACTAGAGGGCATGGGTGGAAGCTGGAGGGAAGATTCAGGGGAGAAAGGAGGAGGTGCTACTTCACTGAGAGGGTGGTGGAGCCATGGAATGCGCTGCCCAGGGGGCTGGTGAAGGCAGATACAGTGGAGGGGTTCAAGAGGGGGTGGTACAGGTACAGGGGAAGGGTTCTGGAAGCAAAATCCAGTGCAGCGAGAATATCCGGAACTGGGAAAGGAGAAGCCAGTGAGGGCGAGGGGGGCAGCAAGGTCAGCTCCCAGGGTGGGGGCTGACTGAACGAGCAGACACAAAAGACCGTTAGGCCTATTCTGCTGGCATTTTAGTACGTTAGTATATGAATGTCTTGTTTTTTGGGGTTGTTGATTGCAACAAACTGACACTGCATGTCTGTGCTCATGCACTAGAGAGACAGAGTGGCACTGTAAGCAATAATGTGACAGAATACTTTTAAGTGTTGAGTACGGGGAGAGTTCAGATCAGCACGATTTGGAAATAGCTGAAGATGTACAGTATATTGTTCTACTCTGATCAGGTTTCACTTTTGATTTGTGTCTTGCAGAGCTGCAGTGTGCTACGCTGTTAATGATAAATAACTTTTAGACTGAAGCAAACCATGTGGGAAGGCAACTGGGTCTAGTGGGTAGGGTACAGAAATGTGCAAAAAGTAGATCATTTTGCAGTGCTGTACATGGTAACCATGAGAACATGGCCAAAGGCCAATTGAATTTCTGTTTGGGTGGCTAAATCTCAGTAGAGGACAAAACAAACAAACAAACAAACAAACAAACAAGCAAGCAGTGCAATTTGAAAAGCACACAAAATTATGTACAGTAGAACTTGTTTATTAAGGTCTTCTTCTGGACCAAAGAATGTGTCCTTAAAATGCAGGTTTCACATTACTTAAAGTGCAGGTGGGACTACAAGAAACACCCTTAATACTGTTATAGTCTTACTATGCCGTGTCTAATTGATACGTTTCACTGTATAGATTTATAAACATCTACATTTATCTGTATTGTGTTTTTCACTCTGTAGGGAGTTTTGGCTACCTGGAACATTGTATTCAGCCACTTAGATTATTTAATGGTGGTCTACTTGAAAATCCTTAACAAAGAGCAGTGCTCTTTTCTGGTATATTAACATTTCATTAGGGAATGTGTGTTTGAAAATGTGATGCCACAGTTTTCCATAAGACCTGGCCTGCACTGTAAACACACAAGCATTGGCCTATTCCAGGCAGAGGGAGAAACACATAGCAGCCCCCTGGCTCAGAGAGCGAGTGGCCCTCCCAGGAACCTGGGGGGGGGGCAGGACCATGCAGAGGCAGTGTTGGTTTAGGACTTTAAAAGTAATTATAAATCTGATTAATCATGACCAAAAGGTGCTCTCTGACTGACTACTGTACCAGGCATTTAATATCCTAGAAGTACTTAGGACTGCTAATGGAAGCACAGTGTGCATTACCACTTCTCATGTCACAAATGCAAACTGACTTTAAACCAGAGCAAAAAAAATATTAGAAGTGATTAGACTTACAGTTGCAGTGACAGCCTCATGGTTATACATTTCCAGGGTCGCTCCATTTGGGGTTCACATCTCAGCTAGGTGTTAGTCCCCTGGAAAAGCCAGGTTGTTCAGACACCGTAAAAGATGCTTCTTGCAAAGTGGGAGGAGGAGTCAAAAGGGTAACCTGTCCACAACAGTTCATAAAGGAAACTTATTTCAACTGGGGTCTGTGTGTTTGTGGGCAGAACATAATAGCAAAATTAAAAAATGTAAAAACTTGGCACACTCACTCATATTTCTTTTTGATCTAATCAAATATTGCTTTTTCAGCTAATTTAATCTAGAGACAGTGAACCTTTTTTGTCTTTTTTGCACACCTTTTCTGTTGTTTTTGCTAGATTGTTGCCTTTTATATTAATTGACTAATGTGTGCTGAGGAGATCACTGTAGGGGTGATGTACTCAGAAAGTGAAGTCAGTGTACACGCAGTCTCAAATGGGATGGGTGTGTTGGAAAGAAGATGTGCTTTTACTCTTGCTGTTAATTAGCACATCTCATCAGAATTTACAGATCCAGCTGTGGAGCAAAGTATCAGCCGCTACCCCCTTTGGCCAGCCAACAGTAGTTTTTGCCTAATCTGAGTCTGGAAAGGGGGCATTTTCCATTTTTTTCTGAGGAAGTGCTACCCCCTTTACAAAATTGCTTCCTTCTTGCAAAAATTCTAGATCTACCAGAGAGTACACGGGGGTATCACAATTTACACAGGCAGCATAAAAATGTAAACAGTGATTTCTCCAGTTAATAAAATAAAAAAAAAAACTTCCTGTGTGACAGAACAAGTCAGAGAGAGAGAGAGAGAGAGAGAGAGAAAGGGAGAGAGAAATTAGTAGAGCTAGAATTCCCTTTCCAACAAAGGACCATTTAGTGTACTATGTTTCTGCACAATACAAGTGCACTAATAAAGAACTTTTTCATTGCTTAAAGAACTAGTGGATTGGCTCAGTGATGTTAGAGTCAGCAGCCGTCTGACAGCATAATAACTAACCTGTCTGTGGCCTGAATCAGATGGGTCACCAATTGTTGCAGTCAGTAACCATCTGACAGCATGTTAACTAACCTGTCTGTGGCTTGAATCAGTGGGTCATCATTTGTTGCAGAGTCAGTATTCATCTGACAGCATAACAAATAACCTGTAGCCTGAACCAGTGGGTGGCCAACTGTTGCAGAGTCAGTAATCATCTGACAGCATAATAACTAACCTGTCTGTGGCTTGAATCAGTGGGTTACTGATCACTGCAGCTTCCACCTGTGGCTGTGGGAAATGGTGCACCCTGTTAATTATCAGATGCTGAAGTTCATTTTCACAGCCCTCGGTGGATGGCAGTCTCTTTAAGGTGGGGCAGCCTTATTCAGTACCTCAGCAGTTAGTCTGGTAATGTGTGGCATGCAGTCAGAGGTAGTGTATTGTAAGAATCAGTTCATGCTATTATTGCTTTGATCCTGAACGTGTGACTAGACCAGACTGATGTGGTGGCAACAGAACTGCCTAACCAGTCCCTATCCCAGGTCTATTACATTTGCATGTGAGAGCTGCTAGCTACCCTACATGACATACAAGGATTAAAAGGGACAGAGATCATGGTTTGTATGTGTTTAAAGGCACTGCTATAATCCATCCATCAGCAGCCTGTCCAAGCTGCTGTGATAATGTGCAATCAACACAAAATCACTGAAAGCAGGCATAATCTATGATCCCCACAATCCAGCGACTACAGCCTGAGGGTACATGCACTCCAGTAAGTTTGGATTTGTGCGTGAACAAGTCAGAAGGGTCAGCTGCAAGAAAATAGTGTTGCAGGGAAGGGGGAGAAAAAGGAAACACATTGTAGTGAATGGCAGGACGCAGCTAGATTTTCAGGAAGGTGTGCTTTGTTGCCACTCCCTCATAACAACACAGCTATTCTACATTTGAAATTCTGGTCAGACCCCTTTTACTGATAGCAGTATGTCAGCATAGTGTCATGACACAATGCAGCCATAAAAAATAAACCTGCTCAACTCTTCCACACTGTGGATAAGCTATTACATCCAGCTTGTCTTCAGTCTGGAGGAGTGCTGACACTTGTCAGTGTCAGTGGCTCAGGAGGTAGCACACTCGCCTCTGAGACTGGGAGATCAGAAGGCTTTGGGTTCTATCCCCACACCAGGCACTTGGGTTAAATCCCAATACTGACACTGTAGTGCAGCATGATGGGGGTGCTGCACTCATGAGGTGCCGTCTTTTGGATGAGACATTAAACTGAGGTCCCAGCTGCCTATTCTGGTGGTAGTTCATGTGAATGTTAAAGATCCCATGGCACTTCTTGAAAAGAGTAGGGAAATTTTTATTATAACTTCCAAGAACAAATGATAACAAACAGTGTTCACTTCACACCAATTAATATACAAATCATAAGACCAAAGAACTCAAAATAAGTATTATATCCATACAAGTCAGATTTTCTTTCAACTAAACTTTTTGAACCCCCCCCCACTAAAAAGCTAGGAGAATTTTTAGTTATAACTTCAAACCATCAAAGTTTACAAGCAGTGTTACTTTACACCATATTTTACAAATCATAACCCATAAAAGTTAACCTAAATCAGGTATTTCAGTCGTACATCACTGTCCAATTTATATTTTATCTACAGATAAATCATAATACTTGCAATCCTACTTTCTTTTTCCCAAAACAAGCATATCAGAATGTAGACACAACACCGAAATTAAAGCATATATTATAACTACTAGCTAATACCTATTTAGACTAATAATTACCCACACTAATTATGGGTGTCTATATACAATTTTCACCTCCTATAGTCTCAAATATTCTCCTGCTATTTATTTAATCCAGTCTACTGAACCCCATCTAGAGTAGAAAAGGGTGGCTGAGACCCTAACAGATTCCTGCATTTTTAAATTGTTAACTGAATTCTCAATCATATGGAATAATTCTTCAGAAGTATAACAGGGTTGTTGTATTGTTAACCTACAATGCACATACCAAATATGAAATTTAAAACATACCAAAAATAACCTCATTGTTGCTCTGTCGTGTTTGGTCCATAAGAAAGGCAAACTACCTAAAAACAGAATTTCTAATGTCATATGGTAGAATGGGGACATGGGCCATTTTTGTCTCAGGATCTGCCAGAATCTCTGTATGAAAGGGCAATCAAAAAATAAATGTTCCACCATTTCAACTGTAGTAGTGCATGTGTCTCTTGGGCAATATCTTTCAGCAATCTGTTTGTGTTTTAGATTCCCTCTCACATTTAATTTTCCATGTAAGGACAACCACAAGACGTCCCACATAAAATTTGTAATGTGTGGTGAAGTTAATATATTACCTATTGAAAGCTTGTGCTGGGGAGGGTAGGTATCGAAATGAGCCGTATCCTGAAAATATTTTTTGAATCAAAAATTCGTACAGTTCTTTCCGGCTAAATTTTGTTATATGTTCTTTTGCTGTGCCCTATAATTTAATCTTTCCAAAACAAACTTTCAAGGTTTCAGGCAGCTGCACAATGGACTTTTGTTTGGATATATTTGTATGAGCAGGCCATGTAGTAAAAATAGTGCCTAAAGAATCTAAGACCCAAGGTGTCCACCTTTTGTTACCAAGGGTTATTAAGGGCTGTAGATTTGAATAAACGAACTTGGTAAATCAAAAAACAATGGTTCCACCATTTTCAGGCCTCCATGTTTCTCATCCCGTAATAAAATACATCTTTTTATTGGGTTTAATCTGCTATCCCATATGCATGAAAAAAAACAACAACTATACATTTGTGTTTCCAAAGGTGGCAGTAGATTAAAAACCATACTCAGGTAAAGAAAAACTGGTAACCGAAAGGTTTTACCATTTGCACCCTTTTCAATTTGGATAACCTCTATGTATTCCATACTTTAACTTTGTTTTGAGCCGCTTGACGTTTGGCCTTCCAATTCTGTGAGACCAAATCCTCTGCTCCAAATAATAGCCCTAAAATAGTGCATGTCTCTCTGACCACTGGGATACCAATTACATGTGTAACCTGCACATCCTCAATTCTAAGTGGGACACAATTAAATTTCCCATAATTTATTTGTGCTCCTTGTGTACCATGAAGTCCTGCAAAACTTGCTCTAGATTTTTGCAGAGGTCATATCTCCTACTATAAAGCAGATGTCATCTGCATAGGCTATGCATTTTATTTCTGGGTCACTACTCGAGAAAGACACTCCCTGTATTCCTGTTGTGCATTGTACTCATCATATTAAGGGGTCTATCGTAAACAAATACAGGAGTGCACTTAAAGGGCAGCCTTGATGAACCCCCCATTGTATTTTGCACTTTTGTCCTAGCCATCCATTATAGTATGCCTGTGCTGTTGTCTTATCATAACATGTTTTAATCCAATTTACATATGTTTGTGGTAACCCATATTGCGGTAAACAATCTCATAAATATGCATGACTTATATTATCAAAAGCCCTAGCCTGATCCAGACAAAAAAGTAGGCCTGTGATCTCCCTGTAGACCCCTTTACATTATTTCGCACAGTAGTATTAGACCATCTGTTTTCTTCCTATCTGGTATTGAACACGTCTGCACTGTATGTAGTAAAAAGTCTGCATTGAGTAGCAACCTATTATTCAGTAATTTTGTTAACATCTTAAAAATCTGTATTGAGTAATGTTATTGCCTGCCAGTTTACTAAATCTTCTCTGTTCCCTTTTTTATACATAAATATTACTAGGCCCTCATTCATGCTGTCTGGTAGCACCCCAGAGTCTAATATTTCATTCAAAACACACGTGTACTCCTGTAATTATACATTAAAAATAGTTTTGTACAATTCATATGGTATTCCATCTTTCCCAGGGGCTGTACCTGCTTTTGTTTGCATTAGTACAGCTGAAACTTCTAGGGGTGTAATCTGAGCAACCGACTAGCATATCTTTATTTTGTGTAGAAATCTGTGGTAGTGTACTCTGAGCTAATCAGGGTTTATGAGCATCTACTGGCATGTCTGGTGGACCAAACAGCATTTGTATATGCTTATCTATGGCCTGCATAATTTCTTCTTTAGCCGTATACCACCTCCCCGTCTGGTCTCATATACCTGCCATATATTTCTGTTGTCTTTGGTGGGCACAAAATTGGTAGGGATTCATAAAGGCTTTACTACCCTGTGACCCAAACCTACGTTCTGTATCTAGTGATTTTAAATGGGTATATTGTGCAGTATTCATTAGTTTCCTTATTTTATTTAATTCTGTGAGGACCTTTGTATTCCCTTGTGCAGCTTGAAAGTGTAATTTTAGGAATTTCTCCCTATACTCTTGGTATGTGTCAGATTTATGTTTCCCATTAATTTTCTCTATAGTTTGAAAATATCTCTTGATATCATTCTTTGTATCCCCCCCCACCATTCCCTATGTGTATCACAGAGACATATAACAGATTTCCTTGCTTCTAACAGAACCATCAATTCATCCTCTACTGATGGGAGGGGTAATAACACTAAATTTAGTCTCCAGTACCCTGGTCCTCGTTGCATTATGTCATGGCTGGCAACCGTGACTTCTATAATAGTATGGTCAGATGGAGCAACCGGTGAAATTTTACTTTTTATAACCTTCAAGGAGTCAGACAAATAACAAAAGTCTATCCTCGTGGCTTGAGTGCCATGGGAAAATATTTTTTGGGAGTTCCAGTTAAAGCTAATACATCTGTCAGCCGTGTCCGTAAAAGTAGATCATTGAGGCAATTTGCATTTCAAAACATTTTCCTCGTTCTAAGCCCTCTATCTGTTTTATACCTACTACAGTTGAAAGCAGCCCCCCAAAAACACATATTTGGATGTAAATAAATAGGGTTGGATAGCTCTAAATACTTTGATTCTAGCAGATTTTAATTGTGGAGCATATACATTTGTGAAATGACAGTGCAAACTACTTATAACTATATCCAACATCAACACTCTTCCTGGCATAATATCCACAAGTTGTACCAACTGGGCCATCGGATTATTCACAGCAGTTCCTACTCTACTACACATCTTCCCCTAATGACCAATAAGTAACCCCCCATTTCCATCCTGCTGTTGCCTGTTCCATTTCTACTCTAGTGTGCAACCGAGTATCCTGAAAAAATACTATGTCCTGATCCCCATTTTCGAATAATGAATATATTAACACTCTCTTCCTTTCTAACTGGATACTATTTACATTTAGAGATGCTACAGAAAGTTTGTAAATCACCAGTATACACCGAAGAGTTCTAAAATACCACAAGCTGATTCCATCCTAATTCTCTTGATTTTAAACTAGGACCCTTTTTCAATTTTTTCTTAGTCGATTTCCTTACCCCTAAATATTTTTTTTTCTTTTTAACATTGTCTGAGTTCTCCAGAGGTTGTTCAATATCTGATGCCCCCTCTGGCTGTGGTGATTACATAGATGTGGAATCCAACTCTGTACCTACATCTTCTTGGAACACCATATAGGTATTTTGCAAGGGGATTTGTGCTTTCTCAACCACAGCTTTCCCCGTGTTCCTAGGTCTCAGACTATTGTGTCTATTAGAGACAATTGTAAAGGTCTCCTCTGGGAGCAACGGTGGGGGCATTGTTGTAATGGATGCAGTTGGGTCCTCTGTTGAAATGTCTCCTTCTATCATAGCTGGGTCTTTCATTGTGTCACTAGTTCCTTGCATGGGTACTTCTATTTCCCTTACTGGAGGTTCTGACAGACCTACGTGGGCTGGCATCAGGGGTCTCCCGAAGGGGAGAGTGGAGGCCTCTGTCATTGTGCTGCATTGACCGCAGTATTAATGTAGAAATCTTGAATGCAGAAATCCCCATTCATTTTATTTTGGGCTGCCCATGGGCATTCAGCATAGGAATGGCCCTCCTCACATAGGAAACACTTTGTTGGGTGGTGGCAGTCAGACATCAAATGCCCCAATTCGCCACACTGTATGCATTTTACTACCTTGCACATTCTGCTGAGGTGCCTGGCAGAGCCACACTTGTAACAGTGGCATGGTTTGCCTGGATAGAAAATAAAGCCCTTGTCACGGCCCAAGTAGAAACAACTGGGCAGACATTGTAACCCTTCATCCGTTTGCGTTAAATTCACTTTGTACCTCCACCCCCCATTCCAGAAACCTTCTGTGCCGAGGATGGGCTCTGGATTTCCTTGGAGTTTGCATTTTCGTTCAAGCCACTATGTAATGTCTTCAACATTGATCCCTTCATTCCTGAACAGGACCGTAATAACTTTAAATGATTGTTTTGTGAGGGTGATGCCCTGGAAGTGAGACCAAGCTGGATTGGTTTTTAACGGGGCGTATTTCATCCAAAATCTATTTAAGATATCTGTCGTTCTGAAACTTATATCGTAAGTATTATCCCCTGGTGTGTGTATGAGGGCATGTACTTTACTGGGAGAGGAGCCCAGCATTTGTTTTATCAATACCGTACCCACCTAAAATCTATCTGGCATGTTGTCTGTAGGCCACATAAAATGCGGCCTTACAGCGTTCCTTCGTTTTGCTAGAGTAACAGGTTTGTGGAATAAGCTAGCATATGTGGCCACTGGAACTGTTAAGCTGGGGTGTTCCACCTCTCCCTCCAGGTGTGAAACTTGGTCTGACCTTGTATCGTTAGGGTTTTCCCCTACCCTGCTAGCATTATATAGATCTTCTTGTGATAAAACTTCTATTGGGGAATACGATATTGGGCTTTGAGAGGCTATACTGCTCTGCTCCTCCTCATCCTCCTGATCAGAGGGAACTGTGCTTGTTTGCTGTTTTGGCCTGCCAGTATCCGGAGGATCCCCAGGGCTGGGGAGTTGCTGTTCCTCATGGGCCAGCATATCAGCCTGTTGCTGTACCTCCTCTTCCCTCTGCTGTCTATGTCCTGCCAGTATCTTCCCTCCCACCCCAGATACCCCAGGAATTGATATTGCGGGGTCCGCTGTCCAGTCGCCCGATTCTAATTGAATCCAGCCCACTCCTTCGGAGGGCTTTTTTTGCGGACCAATCTGAATTCATCACACCCACTTGGGTGATTGGGGTCTGGGGCAGGGATCACTTTTCTCCGGACTCAACAAGCTCTATACATTTAAATACTTTGATGCTAGTACCTGATGTGCCCAAGAGAGAGAATCTACCTCGGGCTGCCGTTTTCTTTTCCTGTACTCTTCTTCTGCCAGCAGTTGGGCCAACCTGTAATCTGCCGTAGCTGCCTCCAAAGGCCTCCATTTTTCTTCCAGTCATTTTGTTATTTCCTTGTTTCCCTGATCTGGATAAACCATGTCTGCGCCTGCACATGCCTCCATGTTTTCATCTACCATGGTTCTCACAGGATCCACTTGTTTAATCGGGCCTTCTGTCATCGTATTTTTACCAGTGACTCCTGCACTGTCTGATGACACCTCCTGCCATGGGGGGGTTCGGTACGCTGTGCTGGCCACCTCCTTGGTGCATTCCAGCTGTACCCTTCCCCTCACTCGATGTGTGCTGCAACAGGCATGCAGAAGTCCGCCCTCCTCCACTCTCTTCTTCCATCTGAGCTCAGTCACACTCTTTCGGCTCCACAGTGCCACCTACCAAAAAGAGCAGGGGAATTTCCCTGGTGCCATGGCCATATTTCCCCCATTCACTAAAAATACCACCAACAGCTTAATCTGGTTCAAGGTCAGTTGGCATTCATCTGCATCCCCCTCCCCCCAGGTTGTGCCTGAAAATAGGCAGAATTTGTCTAGTGCACTTACCCGGTCAACAAAAACAAACTAACTAAACAAATAAATAATGCCAACTAGAGAGGTTCCCTGTTTGATCTTAGAGCTGTGTCCCACTCTCTGTGCATTAGACCCAGGACTAACCAAGCTGTTAGTGGACTACCAAGAGTCCTTGGATCCAGTGACTGCTGAGATTGTCTGGTGTTCTCTTGGAGAAGATGTTTTCCCCACAGCTCTGAAAATGGCTGTGGTGGAACTCCTCCTCAACAGACCATATTTGGACCCTGATATCATATTCAACTACAGGCCTGTCCAGAACCTCCCCTTTTTAGAAAAAGTGATCTAGAAGGTTGTGGCTACACAGCTTGAGGCTCATCTGGAGGCTTTTTCTACCTATGAGCCATTTCAGTCAGGAGTCAGGGGGCATTACAACATAGAGATTACACTTATTAGGGTGTAAAATGATCTTATCCTGGTTAGAAACTGAGGGGGTATTCTATTGTTCTCCTTGACTGCTCATCAGCTTTCAACACTATAGACTAAGGGATATTTGGCTGAGTGACTTGGCTGGACTTAGAGGTACTGTGTTGTGGTGGCCTAGGTCCTTCCTTTTCAGTAGGGTGCAGCAGGTTGTGTGGAGAAATTTTTTCTCTTGACCCTGCCCTGACCTGTGGGTCCACTCAAGGTTCAATCTTGTCACCCATGTTGTTGGCAGTGTATATACTGTCACTGGGAGAGGCCATTAGGTGACATAGTCTGCTGTTTCATTGCTATGTGGATGATTCTCAGCTGTATTTGTAATGTGCCCTGGGAAAAGAAATGACGTTAAAGTGCTGAACAGATGTTTAACTGATACAAATGACTCAATGACCTCCAGTTGACTAAAGCTGAACCCAGACAAGATGGAAGTGCTTCTGGGGGATGAAGGTGCTTAGAGTACGGCAGGCAGGGATGATGTGATGTCCAGATTATAGCTAGGTGCTGCTCCTCTCTGTGCCAGGGATAGGGTGAAGAATCTGGGCATCAACATAGTCTGAAAACTGACACTAGAAAATCATGTGTCATCAGTGGTCCATGGTGGATTTTTCCATCTTAGAAATATCACCCAGATTAAGCTCTAAGTCCAGAGGACCTAAAGACACTAGTGCATGCCTTCATGACATCCAGACTAGACTATTGCAGTGCTCTGTACCTTGGACTATCTGGTGGTTTGACATCCTGCTTGCAGCTGGTGCAGAATGCTGCAACTAGATTGGTTGCCAGAGTTTCCTGCTCTGAGTAAATCTCTTCAGTTTTACGGACATTGCACTAGCTGCTTGTGAGATGGCATGTCTCCTTCAAGAGATTTGTTAACATACAAAGCCCTGCATGATCTGTGCTCTGGCTACCTAAAATAGCTAATTTGTACTTATATTCCTGACTGCCCTCTCCAGTCCTCTGATGTGGACCACCTGAGGGTACCCCAGGTCCAGATTAAAACTATCTGAGGATCAGGTGTTTTCTTTAGCAGTGCCCATGTTGCAGAATCAGTTACTTTGAAGTTTCAGAGAGGTCCCGCCATTGAGGCTTTTAAAAAGGGGTTGAAACATTAACTTTTTATCCTGGTCTTTTCATACCAATGAGTTTAATGACAGAGTGTTTAATGTGTTCTTTCTTTCTTTATTATATTTATATTGCTGTTTATTATTGTGTTATTTATGATGTTTATATCTCTCTCTGCTGCTGGTTTATGTGAATATTGTAAGGTGCCTAGAGCTTTTAGGATTGGGTGCCCAATAAATAAAATTTCTACTACTACAGTATTACTACTACTACTTGTTACTGGCTGGTGGAAACCTGTTGAAGGCATAGCCAGGGCCCCTACTTTTCTGCGGCACAGTGGGACCAAGTTCTGCGGCAAGACTACCATTTGCCGCACATCTTCTTCGGCAGTGGTTTGTAATTTCTTCGGAAGTTCTGCAGCACTAACAAACTACCACATCACAGTGTCAGCTTGTCAACCTGACTTCACTTATATGGCAGTGGTTATAGCAATCAGGATGGTGGAAAGCACAGTAACACTAGTTCAAAAAATAACAGACTTATAATAATAATTTTATGCCTAAAAAGGCAAAACAAATGTCTCTCCCTTTAGGTCCTAGCCTGTTGCATAAATGACATATGCAGAGGGGAGCTTATGAGATAAATAAGGTATTTCTATATGCATGCTATCTATCCCACTAATGAGGTTTCCACTGTCTATCACTTATATATTTGTATGCGCTTTCTTCACCACTCATGAGGTTCCCACTGTGCATCACTATATACTGTATTTATATGCAGTCTGTAACATACATACAAATATGTGTGTGTGTGTGTGTGTGTGTGTGTATGTTGAGAGACAGAGATACTGTGTGTTCGTGTATATATATATATATATATATATATATATATATATATATATATATTTTTTTTTTAATTTCCATGAACTTGCATTCTCATTCATACAGGTCTCATTGGAAATGGAATAGAGGAGTTATTGCAAAACTCATTTTTCATGTCAACCTGCTTTCCCTGACACACTGCGTAACACCATCAGGCCATGACATGCATGTGAACGGATTGTGAGATAGAGCTCTCCAGCCCATCACAATGTGTCCATCATGTGACAGAACACTGTACCATACCTTCCCAGGCTCCGAGCAGTGATGTGTTCCACCAATCCTTGTGTTGTCCAGCCAGCTCCCAGAGCTAATCTCCGAACCTGACTTGCCGGCACAGAAACACAGCATGCTACCCTCTGGCCCAACAGCTGTCCCTGCAAACATTTCTCTATAACTTTTAGGTGATTCTATCAACCAATGACAATATGTAATCAATAACCCTGGCAAAAATGTGTACAGTGCAATTATTTATTTAACAGGTCTATTCTTTCAACAGGTCTACACATTAATATATTCCACTTTTCTGGGCATAATTACTTTATTTTTCTTAAAAATGACAGTTACATTCATTTTACCAGTTATTCATATCAGATGGCATCTCTATACCTTAAAGACACAAATAGGTTTGTACAAAATGAGGTATGGACTTAACAGGTCTGTACTATTGACAAGGTTTTGTTTAAGTTGGCTCTAGTGCAAAAATGTAAGACTGAAAACTGTATTAGGCTATAGTGCAGGTTGAGCAAATATCACCATGCCTGATGTGCTGTGCCACTGTCTCTGGCAGTGGGAGTTGTGGTAGATAAGTGACTGTTCATTTCTGTTGAAGAATGCAGCCATTTCATTAGCTAATGTATGATATAGCAATGATAACATCACATTCTGAGTACATAGGGGGGTTTTGGATATAAAAAGAGGGGAAGGGAAACAGATTCTATGGATAAACAGAAATATTAATAAAAATCACCAAAAGAGTGAATTCTGCAGCACCGCAGAAGTTCTGTGGTAGATTGTAAGTTCTGCACAAAATTCTGCGGCCGCAGAATTCTAGGGGCCTTGGGCATAGCTATCTCCATAGTCCCTGGCCACCTACTGTATGTAGCTTTGCAATTTGAAACTGGACCATCCATGCCTGCTGGCTTTTTTGATGTGTCATGACAAGCACCTACCAGGGTTCCACAGGCTCAGGTTCTTTCTCTTGATATAAATGTTGGTGTATTGAGAAATAAACATTCCTAATTCCCAGGTAATGTCATTTTCATTTTTTGTGTCAGGGGCTTTGTCAATCCAATGATGCTGAGTTCAGTTACAAAGAGGCACCAGGCACAGGTGTCCTCTCTCCCTACTTGTGTGTAATTTAATCACTGAGCCACTTGCAAACAAGATTTGTTCAGTTCCTGAAATCTTGGGATTTGAGTTCAAACAGAAAAGTCTTAAATGATCCCTTTTTGTGGATGATATCCTGTTATATTTGAATGATCCGATCTCAGAAAGTGACATAATTCTGGATATAGTGACTAGGTTTGGCAACCGTTTTGGGTTTAAGATCAACTGTTTGAAGTCAGAGGTTTTGCCAATTAATCCACTTACGTGCAGCATACAACAAAATCTACTGCCCTTCCAAATTAAAAATAAGTCCATAACATACTTGGGAGTACATATTCCAAATAACATAGAGGAGCTAATTTCTATAAATTTGGATTCTTTAATCCATACAATATCTAGTGATCAAATAAGATGGAAAAATCTGCCACTATCATTAATGGATAGAATGAACTAAGTGAAAATTAATATTCTCCCTCATCTGTTATTTATTTTCCAAGGGTTACCATTATGTTTGAAATGGCCAAATACCCCTTTATCCATAGAGAAATGTCAATGTTCCAGAACCCTAAGAGCCACAAGTTTATTGGACATTATAATAGATTTATTTCTGCCACATTATTAACTTGGCAAACCATTTGTAAATATGAAGGTTGGAACCTGGGCCTAAACTTACTATCACCTCTGAGGCATAATGGATATGATAATGTTTTTGACTCTGGAACTTTAAAAGCATGGCTGTTGAAAGGAAGGTGGAGGATTTGGGTGCACTTAAGGACATAGTTAACTGGGCAGGAAACTGGCTAAAGGATAGGCATCAGAGGGTTGTGGTCACTGGGGTCAAATCGGAGTCCATGAGTGGGGTGCCACAGCAATCTGTCCTGGACCTGGTCCTCTTCAATATGTTCATTAGTGACATTTGAGAAGGTATCCAAGACAGGTTGTGTCTCTTCGCAGATGACACTAAACTTTGTGGGAGGGTGGATTGCGATGAGGGAATCATGGAAATGCAGAGTGATTTACAAAAGCTAGAGGGGTGGACTAAGGTTTGGCAGTTGAAATTCAATGCCAAAAAATGCAAAGTGATGCACACAAGGAATAAGAACCCCAGGACAGAGTACTGAATGGGTCGGTGAGACTTTACTCTACAGCTGAGGAATGTGACCAGTATCAATGACACCCTCAAAAAATCAAGCCAGTGCATAAAAGGCCTGTGGTAAGGCAAGTAGGATGCTGAGGTGTATAGGGAGGGGGTATTGATAACAGGAGGAAGGTGGTAATTATACCCCTTTATAGATCTTTAGTGAGGCCACACCTGGAATACTACATCCAGTTCTGGAGCCCTCACCTCAGGAAAGAAAGGGACAGACTGGAGACAGTGCTGTACAGGATAACAAAACTGATTCAGGGCAAACATGGCAGGTCTTAAGAGGAGTTCCTCAAGGCACTAAACATGTACTCACTGGAGACCGGAAGGGAGATGGGAGATATGACAAAGACCTTCAAGTTCCTAAAAGGAATTAAAAAAGTGAACTGTAAGGAGCTATTTAGCCCGAATGCTAGTTTAAGGTCATGAGGGCATGAGTGGAAACTGACAGAAGGGAGATTAATGAGGGACATGAGGAAGTATTATTTTGCAGAAAGTGCGGTGGAGCTGTGAAACAGTCTGCAAGTAGAGGTGGTGGGCACTAAAACAGTTGATGGTTTCAAGCACAGTTGGACAGAGAGAAGATTATAGTAGTCATTCGGAGTGACAGAATCAAGAAGGAGAAAAGGGGGTAGGAGGGAGTGTCTAGGTCCCTGATTGGACAGTAGGTCCCAGGTTTGATAGGGAACTTGGGCAGACTGGAAGGACCATTGCTCTTTTTTTGCCATTGTCGCCTATGTTTCTATGTTAGATAGCAAGAAGTTAATATCCAAGATTTATACCTTTCATGTTACACACAAATTTTCAGATCTGCATCAAATGCACGACAGCTGGTAGAGGGAACTGGAAATTAATTTATCACATAAACAATAAGAAACTGTTTATAGCCCTTGGAGAGTTTTGTTAAATGGTGGGATGAAACAGATTCAGTTATTTATTCTAAACAAAATATACTATATCCAGGATATTAGATTATGTTTAGCAGTCACTAAACAGGTTAGTGACTTGTTAACATCACTTTATGGGCCCAGTGCAGGGAGGGACTGCAAAATGTTATATTGGATGGTATGGTTAGGGAATCACTAACCCGTTTGTGACCAGCCCTAAAATATGATGCTGCAACTATGCAAAGCAGTTGATAGAGCCTTGCATATAAGCGCACCGGCATATCAGCAGGTTTGGAGAGGTGGTATGTAGCTGTCAGTGCCAAGCTAATTACTGCCTCCTAAATTCAGTCCTTATGACCTGTGGCCCCTAGTCCCCCAACCCCCCTGGCTGTCAGTAGTTATTAATGCCTGGTATCCAGTTGTCCCTTCCTTCCCCCTGAACACCCCTGATGGTATTGTTGTAATTATCCCTGGTGTTCAGCGGTCCCTCCCACCTCCTGAATACCCTCACTGGTATTGTTGCAATTATCCCCAGCATCCAGTGGTCCATCTTTCCCCCAAACACCCCCAACAGTATTGCTGTAATTATCCCTGGTGTCCAGTGGTCCCTCACACCCCTCAGTTCGAATCCAACCACCCAACTCTAGCAACCCTCCTAAGTCTGCCTCCTACCTCTGTGACTGGCACAGAACCTCCACTTACCTCCATGGCCAGTCACTGATTGACAGTTACTGATCACGGGCCTACTGTAATCACAGCATGGGGGGAAGTGGACTTAAAGGGGTTCCTTGGGTTGGGTGGTGAGATTCAGCCTGAAGGGCTGGAGGGTCACTTGGCATCAAGGATAACTACAACAATACCAGCAGGATGTTCAGGGGTGGTATTGATAAGGGGACGCCACGGATAATTACAACAACATTGGTTAGGGTGCTTGGGGGCAGGAAGGACCACCAAACACCAGGGAATATTTATTACAGATTAGCAGGGTTGTTTGAGGGAGAGGGGGGCACTAGACCAGCAGTGAGGCAGCCCTAATTGACATGGGAAGGCAAAACACTGTTTGCTCCTAGCCTGTAATGAGCTTCTAATGGGATGAAAATTACCCCATAGTGCCTTGCTAGTGCTATGAGGTCATTAGCATCTTAAGGTATGAATATGGCAGTTTTCTCCAGAGGAGCAAGTATGATTAGTGGGCTCTAACAGCCTGATTTTGTTTACAATCCTCGTAGCACCCTATTGGCCACATACCTCCTGTGGTCAGTAGGGGCTGGGGTTTGCAATCGCAGTCTGGTTAGAACATACCTTTACTACTTTCCAAGTGCCATACAATGTTCCAATACACCACTGGTTGAATTAGCTCCTAGAGCAAATATTTAGTGGGCCCTAATATGAATAATGTGAATATAATATGAATATGCTGGCCTATATACCTTATATGCTGAATAAATTTAATTCCAGTGTTTCAAATCTTTATAGTAGGTGTAAACTTGAAATTAGAAATTGATAATACGTGATTGTAACATGTCCCAGACTGTCCCAATATTGTCATGAAATTTTTGACTCAGCTGTTATTGAACTTCAGGCTAACTTTTGCTCCAGTCTTATGCTTCTTTGATATATCTCAGACACAGGTTATGCCAGAGGGGGCCTCCTTGAAACTCTTACAAATGGCTTTGGCTAATGCTAAATACTGCATTACAGGTACTGCATGTGGAAAACCCTATCCCACCTACCAGGAAATTTTGGAGAAGTTTAATGCTTGAAAGCATTAGACTCAAAAAAAAAAATTACTTTGCACATATGTAGACAAATAAATCTAGGAAACTCTTTAGAAAGCAGTCAAGGAAGATAGAATTTAATGATCTTAATAACTCTTTTAGGCACTGAAGCAATGTGTTACATATGACAATTCCTGTACGTATGTTTGACCTATGTAGATTTTGAGGGTCATAATTGTAATTAGGATGAAACTGTATCGCCGTTGCTAAATTATTTAGTGATTTAAATTATAAGGTTAGAAATTTATTTTTGGTTCTGATGGAGTCATATTTTGTACATTCAGTAATGAATGTATTATTTGAATTTTGCATCAAACAAAAAGAAAAGTTTTTTCTCTTGGTATAACTGCTGATGTATTGAGAAATCATTACTGTAATCTCAGTTCCTGGGTAATGGAATTTTCCTCTTTAGTGTCAGCAGCTGTTTGTCAGTCCAAAGAGGCTGAGGGAAGAACAGTTGTTGGTGGTGAACCATCTGGATTTGTCGAGATTGATGATGGAGCTGAGGTGGCCATAACACAACAGGAATTTGTTGAACCTTCTCCATAATCTTCAGGCAATGGTGTGTGATTTATGCACTCTTTAATCTATCAATGATAAATAATTTCATTTCAACTGTGAATGAAAGGGACTTTTTGGTTATATTCTGTTGGACCATTCCACACTTAATATGAATGGATGGAAAATGAAACATCTGCAACACTACGCAAATAGTTTTTCCTGCATTATGGAAGACAAGAGGAGGAGTCTTGAAAGGCTGAAGAGTCAGAGACATGTGGAGGGTGCAAACATCCCTCCTCTATGATGGGTCTAAATAATCAGTTTGTGAACAGTTATGCAAAGTGGTTATTTGTGGCTCACATTTCTGTCTTGCACTGTATCTGTCTGTATGACCAATGTTTTTTTCTGTCCTATCCACCTCTGTTTTCAGCATTATCCATCAGGCAGTAGTAATGTTATGTTGCATCCCAAGGTCAGTGAGGGAGCATTACATATAGAGAGATACCTGTGTAAAACCAAACATACCAATGCTTGCATTTCACAGAGCTTGCTGCAGTATACTTTTTTCCTTTGTTCCTTTGTTTACAGTGACAGAAGGCACACTCAAAAACCACACCTTGTCAAGCGAGCAGCAGAGCACTTGCAGGAAATTAAAAAGGCATTCTGGGCCTGAATAGAGGCAGACGACAGGTGACAGATAGCAGCTAGAGGCCACAGAGGGGCAGCTCCACTGCAGAGCCAGGAAGAAGGTAGCAGCAGCACCCTTAAAAATGATAGATCAGCACCTCAGAAGGCTAGAAAAGGTGGTCAAGGTCATTCAGACTGGAAAGAAATACTCAGCCAGTTGGATGAATTATGCAGTTGCCATGGGCCAGCAGCACCCTCACCTACCACACCTGCACCAGCACCACCACTCCTACCCTCATAAGAATCGCAGTAGTGAGAAGCAAGACTTTAGTCTTATTGGAAATTTTTCTTTGTAAATAGTTTTTCTTCCTGCATTGTTAGTTTTCCCATTGTTACTGTTGTTTTATTTTTTCGAGTGAACCATTTTTTGGGGAGAAAATGATTCTTGTACTGAATGTAATTGTCATAGTGTTGGTATTGGAGCACCATGAATGATAGGTTGGATAGGATGCAAAACACTGGGAGTGGCGGTAACAGATGTGCCTGAATGACATCATAATTTCAGTTCAGTGCACTTTGTGCAGCAACATGCCAAAGTTTGTTGTTGCATCATGACAATGATTGAACAGAACACTTCTCACCATCTGCACATAAATCTTGACATGTAAATTCTTAACTGAGATAGGGAAAGGACATTATATGAGAAACTGAGTATTTTCCTTATATATTCTACATTCTGTTTTGGGGTGGGTGGGAGCTTGGGTGCATAGTGGCACTTTCACAGTATCTGGCATATTAAGTAAACAGGAAAACTGTTGAGGGGCTGGCAGTACAGCTAAGAAGTTAGAGTAACAAGCTGTGGATAAGCTTGGTGCATCCAGCAGACCTGGGTGTGATGATCACAACCTCCACTTGCATACAGTGTGACTCTGAGCAAGTTGCTTAACCACCCGAGTGCTCCCTGGTTGCCTCTGAAAGCAGGCACCTGTGCCTAGTGGGCCTTACTCAGTTACCAAAGAATAATATAAAAAAGGAACAATGTTAAACAGTATAACAATTTCTTGTGGATTGTTACAGTGCATCTTCTTTGGTTCTTTGAGGAACACCCCATGGAGATGAAGAAGGCACAGGAGGATAAGGCAGGAGCAAGAACAGCATCAACACAGACAATAAGCTCTGTGAATGGAATTTCTAAGAGCAGTATCTTCTTTAGTTCTTTGTGCCAACACTCCATGGAAGAGGAGTAGGCACTGGATGGCAAGATGGCTACAGCTGCAGCAGCAGCATCAGCACAGACAGTAAGCTCTGGGAATGATGTTTCTGAGAGCAATATCTTCTTTTGTTCTTTGGGGAAGCACTCATGAAGTGGGAGGAGGCACAGAAGGAGCTGCAGCAAGAGCAGCATCAAAAGAGACAGACATGTGAGGAAAATCACAAGAAACATTTTTTTAGAAACAAGTAGATAAGTAAATGGACTTCCACACTCCCTCATCCAGACTATCAGAGAAGAGTCCAAGACCAAAGTGTAACTTTACCTGTTAAAAAGTGAAAAATCATAGAAGAAAACAAAGTAGTATACAACTTATTACTTACTTCTTGCTTGTGATGGCCATGCCTTGATTGTAGCATGACAGCACGCATTGGGGACAAGAACCAATGAACAAGGTACACAGGAGAGAAGATATGGAGAAGATGCATCTTGAAAACCACTGGAAATACTGTCTATAGGATCCATTTATTATAGGGACACAGTAACACCCCTACAGTTAGGGCTGGAAAGGGTGTTTAATGTTAAACTGCTAACTTTGCACTTTAATAACTTCACCCTGTTCAATAGAATTGCAGGAAATTTTGCATGTGCAGTGTTGCAAAAAAGGTAACATGACTAAACAAGTCAAACACCAAAGATATCAAAGGTAACACATCCAGGAAGCAGTGGGACTCAAAACCATGATTACCTCTACAGCTGTTCTGCCTACCAATGTATGTTACTATCTTCATACTCTCTGCCAGGGGTGGCTCAGTAATAAGTCATATCATCTTCTACAGAACAAACCAGATGAAGCTGGTGCTAGCTACCTTACAACCCACAGGAATGTACTGGAGTAACCCTTCACTTGAGGAAGCTGCTTCCATATTAGGCTGTGCCAACATCAATGCCAACAATCTATCTTGCCTCTGCTAAGTTACATCATCATGTTCTGGCTAGCTTCCTAGACTGCATACACTTGTGTAAAAAGAAAATAACGATTATATAAATTAAAGATTATAAAAGTTTATAAAATAAAATACAAATCTTTCCAATGAATTTACAAATTCACCCTCTACATATCCCCCCATGTTGCCTGTGAGGCAGGCAACACTAATGCAAATTCTGGCATAAAAGTAATTAAGGCATTGATTATGTCTTTGTAGAATTGATCTCAAATAAATTATAATAATAAAGATAAAGAGAAAAATCCTCTGAAAAACAATAAGGCACTTAAATGTTATTTCTTCACAGGTATTAGAAAACCTGAAATCACCATCCTGTAGCAAAACATTTAGAGACTGTTGAGCTTATGCCATACTATTGCTGATTCTTATTAGATGTTCATCTTTATGATTCAGCAAAAGCTTAAGCCTAGGGAGAGTGGAGTAGTGTGCACACTGAAGGTTGGAATGTATCTCATGATGTCATCTTGGTGACCAGGTTCACTGAGAACATATTGTTCATTGTGAAGAGGTACTGATAATATAACTGTTTGGCAAATGACTGAGAACTGGGGGTGAAGCAAAAGTTTGGGGCAGTCACTGGGCATATCAAGTTCCCATAAGTAAATGACTCATGATTTGTGGCTGTGCAGTTCTGGCCATCCATGTTGTAGGTGACCTTTACCATAGGGAGGTGCCATTTGTAAGCCATACCAGATAAGTAACATTTTGGGTAGCAATGATGATAACATTTTGCTTTACATCCTCATCAAGGCCACAGACAGGTGACACCACATAAAAACATCATACTCACATACATCTCTGTATCCCTTTACCGAGCAACATGATATGTGTGGTGCCTGCCAGAGTGCTGTAGTGGGGTTATACACTAATAAGGAAGGCGTGTCCACCCTTTCCTTATAAATATCTCCCTCAAGGTAGCCTTCTGAATGGACCATGGCCAGTTTGTCAAAAACTGCTTCAGCTGGGTCAAATACTAGTAGAGCAACTGTAAAAGATATGTATAACATATCCTGTATTGAACTGGACCCACTGGTGTAACACTTGCCCTGGTTAGGGTGCAAAGTAACATACCCCAAGTTTCTGGCTGTCACAAATAAAAACCTTTGAGAGGCTTTCAGGCAACCTGTATGGATGTTCTGCGTTTTAGTAACACATGCCGCACAATACTATTTCTAAAGGACCTGTCTGCTTGCCATCTTAGCTTCATTTTTAGTGGCTCTGGGTCATTCCTGAAAATGGGCCTTGGCTCAGTGTACTTAACCAGTTAACAAAGTAAATAAATAAAAAATAAAATAAATAAAGAAATACCATTTGGTCAAGTAGGTATCAGGAATGAGGTCAGAAAAAGTTTCTGTCTCCACATCCCTTAGCAAATTGGTAATCATTATGAGAACGTAGTTCCCATAAGCCATGCATATTACTTCTTTGCCTATATGCTTGTGCTTAACTGCTACATTATTAGCTGCAACCAACTCATTGATCTTAGCCTGTGTTTCAGTAAACAGTCACGCTATGTCATGCATGTTGAACACTGTGTACTTCTCTTCAGTAGCTAAGCCCTCAATTCTCTGTAATGCAGGGTTCAAAATAGACTCAGCAGATTGGTATTCAAAATAACTGACTTGTCTCTTGATAGTTTCCAGGTCTGCTCTATTCCAGACTGACATGCCAGGTGGTTGGCAATTATGTCTAGAAGTAAAGAAGCATAAAACAGTGTTCACACACAAGGGCCTTATTCCATCATATCTCAATATGAAAGATTAAAGACAATGGGTATATCCATAAACTGCATGTTATTTAATAAAGTCCCTAGGATAGAAGTAGCAGTCAAGCCACTGAGCGGATGCAGTTCCACTTCAGGGTATTTTAAAGTCTCACTTATAAAGGTAGGTTCAACAATGTCTGTAATGTTGATGATGGGTGACAGGGTTACTGTTAATACAGTTACTTTAAGTTCAATTTTGCCATATGTCTGACATTATATGTCTGACCTTCCTGCGTGGATGATATCATGAGTGACATGTTCCATACTCCTTTATCCCATTTCAAGATTTTCCACCAGAAGCACCCATTTCTGTACGCAATCATTCTGTCTGTATACCATTGAGAGTTCCCTGATTGCCCATTTTTTCCAGGCATTGTGCAAATCCACTGGGCCTTTCTGTGTTGCTGTCTCTGTGACCCCTTCAGTCACTCTGACAGGGAGGAGTATGGTGTCACCTTCCTTGCTATGCATCAGTGAGGTTACTTCCATCAACATCCTTTGCTCATCCATTGTGCATCCGGCAAAACAAGAATGATCTTCTGAATTCTGAAACAAGAGAAACAAAAACAACAAAGATTTTTGCTACCCCCCATCTTATCATTGTAGAGTTATTCCCCTTTAAACAGGTATAACTGATTGGCATGGAACCACTTGTCAACTGGCTTCTTCCTGTCCATTAAACGGACCTTATATATAGAGGGGCTGAGTTTAACTTTTATTTCAAAAGGATCCGTCCACTTATTGGCCAAAGAATGTTCAGGAACGGTGAAGCATAACTTCATGATCTGGCCACCAACCTGCCAGTTTGTCTCCTTGACTGTCTTGTCAAAATATGCCTTAGAGTGCTTGCTGCTGGGCTGTGGCCAGGTTGTTAGCCACAAGCTGATGGATCTGAAGCAAATCTGACTGCAATTGTTTAAAATAAGTGTCCACTGCCACCTGATCTATGGTCAGAGTGTGCAAGTCCAACCATAGGTGTTTGGGAAGTTGCATCTTTCAGCCTGTCATCCTCTCAGAGGGGGTTAGCTGAGTGAAGGAGGCAGGAGTGGCACACAAGACAATGGTTAGCAAGGGTTGCAAAGAATCCCACTTCTTGCCATTGATATTCACAAATTTTGACAACATTGTCTTAATCTGCCTATTGGCATACTAATGTATACCTTCAAGGAAAGGAGGGAGAGAAGGGAGAGGAGGGACATGATAGAAACTTTCAAGTACCTCAAGGGAATCAACAAAGTCCAAGAGGGTAGCATCTTTCAGAAAAAAGAGATGTGCAAGAACAAGGGGGCACAATTTAAAGCTAGAGGTGGGATGGCTCAGAGGTAATGTGAGGAAGTATTTTTTCATGGAGAGGGTTGTGGATGCATGGAACAGCCTTCCTGAGGAGTTCGTGGAGTCAAAAACAGTGCAGGAATTCAAAAATGCATGGAACAGACATAAAGCAATTCTAGTGGGGGGGTAGGAAGAAGTAGGCTGTTGGTTAACTAGGATCTGCGCTTATCCATTAGGTAGGGAAATGGGCAGACTAGGTAGGCCAAGCGGTCATTATCTGCCAACAAATTCTATGTTTCTATGTTTCTCTGTTAAACCTGGCCTGATGATTTGCCGGGGGTATGATGTGTGGAATTTCTGTTTCACTCCCAATAGTTCAAAGCATTCTTACATAAGCTGTCTTGTACAATGTAAGCCCTTGTCTGAGTCTATAGATAATGGGAGACCCCAGCTACTAAACAGCTGCTCTGTTAGTACCTTTGTGGTTGCCTTAGCAGTATTATTCTTAAGAAGGAAGGCATCTACCCATTTAGAGAATAGATTCACCACCACCAGCACATACTTGTTATTCTGACTGGTGCGTAGTGGTCCTGCAAAAATCAATTTATAGCTGGTTCATTGGCCCCCCACTCCTTTGGGGCTTCAGTACTGTATTTTCCTGTTACTGGAGGGGTTACTCTGAGCACACACAATGCAATTGTCATAATATCTGTGTTTGTCTTTTTGCATATCTGGCCACCTCCCAGCTGTCTGCAATCTCGAAATGGTTTTGTCTGATCCTGATGATCTCCCAAAGGCACATCATGTACTGAAGAGATCATTTCCTGTCTAAGGTGCTGTGGGATCACCCAGACCCTTTTTTGTCCCAGGACCTGTATACAGCAGAATATCAGTCTCTGGTAACAATTGCAATTTCATTTTATGCTTTTTAAATGGTGAGTCTACAGGAATCAGCTATTACCTTACCAAGTTCCTTATCTTGTTTCTGCAAGTTGCTGAGGTTCATGGGCTCAATTTGTTTTACTGTGAGACTTGCCACAGATTGTGGGGATGTGAAAAAGTTCCATGCCCCCCCCAGAGCATCTTGCTTCACAAGGGGATCAGCTTAGGCACTGCAGTGGGCAAAGCCATTTTAGAGTGGCTTTTACCTTTTTCAGAGGCAATAATGTTGTTTTACTGCCAAACCTCTTTCAGAATATACACACTTTAGTGTTATGGACAGGACTGCAGCCAGCTGCTTCTGACCTTGATTTTAACAGAAGTGAAACTTTCCAACTTTAACCCTTCCTTAGTTTTAGTTTGAGGCACTTCTTTCAGAAATGTGCCCCCCCCCACCCTTCACCAAGTTTAAACCAGTGAATGTGGTCATGTAGCTGCCATGACTCCATGCCTCTTTCCTAACTTTTGAACTAACTTTGAATTCTGCCTTCCTAAACTCTAAATCCTCTTCACTCACTTCCTGCACTTACACAGACCCTCACTCTTATGTGCTGCTTACAATCTTGCCATCATCCAATCTTGTCACTATTCCCCCAAGACCATTTCCTGCCTGATTGTCTGAAAATGCCTTTACATATAAAACTAATGCCTCCTCCTTGAACTTGGCCTTTAATTGCTGAACCTGTATATGTGTGTGTGTGTGTGTGTGTGTGTGTGTGTGTGTGTGTGTGTGTGTGTGGAGCCTGGCAATGCATTCAATACCTGGACCCTCCCAACTGTATTTCCCAGAAACTACATTTTTGCCCTTTAAATAGGCAATTGCAAAGTATCTGTGAAAGAAACCCATTTTCCTTTCAGGCTGGAAATGCCTAATAGCAGAAAAGATTTTATCCCACCCACCTGTTGCTTCTGAACTCTAGATAGTAACCTGCCGGTTAAAGACAAGTGTGTGGAGGAGGGGGCAGTGATTTTCTGGGATTAGCCTGTTTCAAGGGACAAATTGGTCCCTGGTTCAAAAAGTATATGGCCAGATGTGCTTAACTTGCCAGTAGTACTTAACTTCTGATCACAGGATACGGTACAGAAAGTCAGGGCTAGATCTAATTGTCAGCACCATTACAAACATGTCACTACCATAAAACTAATGCAAGGAATGGATTTAAACTTTTCCCAAATTGCGATTTCTGAATAAAGTCAGTATCCCTTTAACAATTAACGTCAGAACAGTTGTTGATTAAAATAGGATTTCTCTCTCACTAGCTGAGATAACTTTGTTTTCAAAACAGTCACAATACTTGAAGGCCACATTTCTGGCAGCCAAGCAACTCAGAAAGGAAAACAAGGGGGAAAAAGAAATCTCAATTCAAATTCACCCAGCATTCTGTGATATAGTATACACACTTAAGCTCATATCTAAGGACCATATGACACCCATCACACTGCAGTGACCAAAAGAAAATACAATCAGTTTATATTTGTAAAGCATAAGATGACATAACATACAGTTTATAGCATTTGTTTATGTAAACTCTATCACAAGTACCACACTTTAGAAATGGTAGCTATCAAAAGAAAAAAAGAACAGAACACCAAAGTCAGAAAGCTTTTCCTGCACTATAACTTTTCTGAAGCAGCCCATGTGACTTAATGCTTAGCTGTGTGCATGTGTACATGTGTGTGTGTGTGTGTGTGTGTGTGTGAGCGTGCATTAAAAGGTTTCTACCCTGGGTGATCAAGCCAGGGAAGAAAAGATAGAATATCAGAAAGGATAGTTTAGGAGAAAGGAGGCTATAAAGAAAATAGCAAAGAAAAGGTAATCTGGTGTGCTGATGTTTTCCTTCATACACCTAATGTGTGTCATTTTTCAGGCACTTTTCTTGCTGCCCTAGCAGAGACTTGAACCCTGTACTTTGTCCACCAGAGTCCGTGTCACTACCACCAATCTAAAGTGGCAGCCACACTTTCTAGGAGGCAACCCAGATACTTCAACCTCCTACCCCACTACCACCTGCAAACCATGCTAGTTCACCTCCTACTAAACTCCCTCCCCGTCATCCTCCTTCTGGTACCCTCCTCCCTCCAGCCTGATATCTCCCCTGGGTCACAGGAAATTGCACCATTAATTCCCCGCCAACATAGTTCTCACTCACCCTACAATGTCCATGTACACTGGCCTACAGCATCCATCTCCGGCCACTCCCTCCTCCCTCCCAGCCCACCCGGCAGCTCATCAACCTTGCCTCCCCACCTTGCAATCCCTACCCATTCCCTGCTCCCCAATGGTCCCACCCCCATCTCCTCCTAACCACAGGCAAAATTCATATCACCGCGCCCTGGCCAGAGCTGCTGTTCTCCTACTACTCTTAACAGGCAATATCCACCCTAACCCTGGCCCCACCCTGACCTCCACAGCAGGTGGGCGCCCCTGTCTGTTGATTGCCTCCATGAATACATGCAGCGTCTTGAAAAAATTTGACTCCCTCCAATGCTGGGTCACACTGCACAAACCTGACGTCATTGCGCTGGTGGAAACGTGGCTATCTAAATCCACCCCTCACCTTGTCACCCTCCCCGGCTACACCCTATACCGTGAGGATCGAGTAACCAAACGTGGGGGTGGCTGTGCTATCTACACCAGGAACTCTCTCACTGGTCTCGCCCTCCCTGCTCCGGACCTTGTAAGTGGGGCTCAGGCCCTCACCATTAAGCTTACCCCGGACCCCGCCAGGGCACCCCTTTATCTCACCGCTGCCTATATACCACCCAGGAACCAAAACCCAGCACTATTATCATTAACTGACTATCTTGCCACCCTCCCTCACAGCGCTGATCAAGTCATTGTGGGGGACCTTAATGTGAACTGGCTGAGCCCCTCCTCCTCCCCCACCCGGGACTCCTTCACAGCCCTGGATCTAACACAACTAGTCTCCCAACCCACACGAGTGAACCCTAAGCGAGGTACCAGCACCCTCCTAGATGTCATCATCACAAACCGCCCCCAAAAATCCTGGACATAAGTCCTCCCTGATTCACTCAGTGACCATTCCCTGTGCTGTTCCGCTGGATGGCCACCTCACCTCGACCCACTGCCCAGTCAAGCTTGCCGGTATTTCAGACCGTATGGTCTGAAAAACCTTAAACAATACCTTGAACAGCAAGACTGGTCCCCCATTCACCGCGCTCCTGATATTGACACTGCCCTTGCCTTCTTTACCCAAACCTTTAGTAAAGCCTGTGACCTCTTTGCTCCCCTGTCAGCCGTCCGATCCAAAAAACTTAACCTGCCCTGGATTACCCCTGCCCTTTTACAGCTGCTCAGGCACAGGGATAATCTTTGGCACCATGCCATAGAAACCGGGTGACCAGCAGACAGACAGGCCTACAACGCTGCACGGAATAAGTGCACATGGGCAATCAGGAAAGCCAAGGCCGACCACTATCAGGCCACCCTCACCGCCTCCTGGGGGTGCTCCGTACACTTCTGGGACAACGTCAAACAACTGAATGGGAACACTCGCTCCCCTCCCCCTTCCCAGATTACTACTGACAACACCACCATTACAGACCCTGCTGACATTGCAAACCTCCTCAACACCTCCTTTACTGACCTTAGCCCTATCCTCCCCAGTAACTTCTTTGACCAACCACCCTCCCAACCTGCCCCTGCCCTCCATCGCCCTAGCTTCTACCTTCATAGGGTAACTGCCCAGGAAGCCAGACCGCACCTGACCCATGCACTAAAAGGCAACAGACCCGGTGACAACTCCTTGGACCACAGAATTCTCTGGCTGGTACTGGATCAGGTCCTCACCCCACTCACCAGCCTTCTTAATAAATCCCTCTGCCTGGGACAATTCCCCACTACATGGAAAACTGCCACTGTTACTCCTATCCATAAAGGGGGTGACAGGTCCTTAGCTGGGAACTACTGACCTATCTCCATACTCCCACCCCTCTCCAAAGCACTGGAAAAACTAGTTGCCACTCAAATCACTGAATACCTGACCAAATACAACATCCTCTGCCCTGAACAGTACGGATTCCGTGCAGGACACAGTACTAGCACAGCTCTTGTTAAATGCGCATCCTTCCTACACTCCTCCATGGACGCTGGCTCCCTAGCGGGGGCCATGTTCCTCAACCTATCAAAGGCCTTCGACACAGTCTCACACCCCCTCCTGCTGGAAGCCCTCTGTCACTCTGGCTTTGCCACTGGACCACTTGCCTGGTGCTCCAGCTACCTATCTGCACGCTCCCAATGTGGCAATATTAGTGGGACACTTTCCAATCCACGTCCTATCCTCTCTGGGGTTCCACAGGGCTCCATCCTGGGACCCCTACTCTCCTCGCTATACCTTAACACCCTGCCCAGTGCATGCACTGGGAAAATTCTGCTGTATGCAGATGACGCCATCATCTTCGCCACCGACTGTAACCCCACCTCCCTCCAGGTTTCCCTGCAATGTTCCTATAATGACACTGAAACCTGGTTTAAAGAGCATAGATTGGTCCTAAATCTTAAAAAATCTAAAACCATGCTCTTTGCCCACCCTCAAAACAAAGCTTACAACTCCCCTCTCCGTATCCTCTCCAACTCCAAACAGCAACTGGAGCAAGTCCACTCCTATAAGTACCTAGGGGTCTCCTTTGACTCAGCCCTCACCTACCACACCCACATCAAAGCACTTGCCTCTGCTAAGAATATACGGCTTGGTATCTTGTACCGCTACAAAAACTGTCTCCCCCCGATACCCTCCGGCTTGCAGTTACATCCTCTATATTATCCCTAGTTGACTATGGGCTCCCTGTCTATGGTGCTGCCAACACGACTGCCCTAAACAAAATCCACCTCATCCTAAATAAGGCATGCAGGCTAATCACAGGGGCCCCTAGGCTCACACATACGTGCCATCTTTATGACATGGCAACAGTGCTAAACCTTGACGAACAGCTGCAATACCAAACTTGCTCTTATAGCTAAAAAGCCCTGCTAGGACTTTCTCCACCGGGCTGACAGCCTCCTCCTAGCCCAACCCCCCTAGTCAAGTACTGGACCTCCTGCAAGGCCACCTTCCTGGTTCCTCGATCTAGGACCTCATGGACAGAGGTCTCTCCGCCACAGAGCCCCTTCTGGTACAACACGCCCCTCTCCATCTCTGAAATCCCCACTATCTCCAAATTCAAAACTGCACTCAAAAGCAAGTTGTTCAACAAGCGCTGCTGCATTCTGTGCCTAACGGGTACAAAGCACCTTTGTCCTGACAATGCCCACTGGGCTGCACCCTCTCCGTACCGCCTTATTTCTACTGCCTACATCACTGCCATACACAACCGCCTACCTTCTCTCTACTGTCAAGAACGTACCATGTATGATAGAATCTTATTATACTGCTTGCTAAATTGTCCTACTAGTATGCACTACTGTTACCGAATCAAACTACCTGCTGTGCTGTCCTTGTCACATGTTTTACTATCTCTGTAACTAATACCATGGAACCTGTTTGACTGTTTCGTTTTGCAAATGTCATACATTTATGCTGCTAAACCCTGTAACCAATCCTTTTGTCTATAATACCTGAATCTGCACCTTATAATGCAACCAATGTAACCTGTACCCAGAATCCATGTATGCCTGCATCTTTATGCATATGTTCTCTTATAGTATGCATTTTGTACTTGAATTATCTTCTCTTCTCTTGATGAGGTACCTTTGGAAATGATCCTCTGGCTCAAAGGTTGTAAACTGATTGCAATATAAAATAAAATAAAATAAATAAAATAATGCGTAACATGATGTATACAATACTTGCATGCAATAACCTTTCTGGTGTTTTCCTTTTAGTTTCTTTTCTTGATCTAGACCAGCATACTGTTTCTTAACCCATACCCAGGGGTCAGACTGAGGCTTTGCGTACCACGTGAAGTCACTCCATCCTCCATGGGATGTAAGAAAATGTAAGACATCTGTAATGAGTTCTAGATCATTGGCCATTATTAAAGTCCCTTAATAGCACTGCTAACAACTGCAAACCCTAGGCTTACCAGTTCACCTTGTCTCTCATTATATAGGGGTGCAACATGGCAGCAGTAGGTTTGCAGATCTGACTGCAGACACAGTGGTGGATGAAGGTTCTAAACATCTAACGACTCCCTAACTGATATGATATCAACTCACTGAATCACCGAATTATTCACATCCTGCCACAGTCACCAATTTGTTGCACAAAAAAGAACATGAATAAACAGGCCAAACACCAAAGACATCACAAGTAACACGTTTATTACCAGGTCACACAAAATAAAATATAAACAGGCATTACCTGATCCAGGAAGCAGTGGAACTCAAAACCATGGTGATGTCTATGGCTGCTCTGCTCTACCAATGTCTCGTACTATCTTTATATTCTCTGCCAGGGTGGCTCAGTAATATGTCATATCACCCGCTATAGAACATACCAGATGAAGTTGGTGCCAGCTACCTTACAACCCACAGGAATGTACTCAAGTAACTCTTCACTTGAGAAAGCTGTTTCCATATTAGTCCATGCCTACAGCAGTGCCAACATGCTATCTTGCCTCTGCTAAGTTACATTATCATGTCCTGGCTAGCTTCCCAGCTGCATAAACTTGTGTAAAAATAAAGAAAAATAAGGATTGTATAAAATAATATTAAAAAAGTTGTATAAAATAAAGATTGTATAAAAGTTGTATAAAAATGTTTCCAATATATTTACAAATTCACACTCTACAGCAGTCTAGGGGCAAGGTATCTTGATTTAACAAGTTTTGTTCCAGTCTGATGTGCAGATTCTGAGATCTGGATAGAGCAAAAAGAGGACAAATCAGGGTTTTTTGCTCTCACCTACAGCCCAGTTTGCAATTTTGTTCTCATATTTTCTAGACTTGCCCTAGAATGAATGGTTCATTGGTTTGGTGAAACAATTTTAATCCACTCCAAAATTATAAGGGTTTTAAATTTCAGTTCTGAACATGCTCAGTAGGGTCTTTCAGACAGATGTTTGATATGAAAGAATAATTTCCTGCTCATGAAAGAAGAATCTTTTTTGTGAGCCAAAATTATTCTTATATGATGAAAAAAAGCTTTCATATGGCAGCCATCTTGTTTCTTTTTTAAACCAAAAAAAAAATTGAAAACCCATGAAAATTATGCCCTAGAGAAAAAGCAGACACGTGAATCTAGCCAAATAGGACCTGTTTAGCTAAATTCTTTTGTGAAAAGCATCCCCAGAATATAGTTTTGGGACAAACTCAAAATCCTTACTGAGGCCTGTTTCATGAGGTGAAATTCTTGTTTCATGATTCTCGCAAAAGAAGATTTCCCTCTCACGAAAGAAGAATCTTGGGTCATGAAAGAAGATGGTGGGCTTAGGTTTTTTCCCATATATCTTTTGTGAGTTGACCTTCTTTCTTGATCATGAAAAAACTCACAAAAGAAGAATGTGGGCTCAGAATAGAACTATGAAAAAAACTAAGTCCACCATTTTCTTTTCGTGAGCCAAGATACATCTTTCTTGAGTTTTTTTGTGATAATGAAAGAAGAATGTTGGCTCACAGAAGAAGTATGGGAAAAAAGCTAAGTTCACCATCTTCTTTTGTGAGCAAGATTATTTTTTGTGAGTTCTTCTGTGGATCATGAAAGAAGAAGGTTGGGTCAAGAAAGAAGGGGGGACTTATTTTTTTTTTCACAGTTCTTCATGAGGTTATATGAAAAGAACCATTGTTCTTTTGTGTGATCTCACAAAGAACTGTCTGTGGCCAGGAACTTCTATCTATCTATCTATCTAACTATCTATCTATCTATCTATCTATCTATCTATCTATCTATCCATCTATCTATGTACACCAGTACTGCTTCTCTTGCCCACCTTGCCTCCACATTGCTCACTCCTTTCTTTAATATATGTGGCAGCCACCAGGGTACCCAACCCCAGTGCCACTAAACACCGTCCCAACACTGGGGTGCCCAATCCCCTGTGTTGGCTTTTCTCACCCCCTACAATAAAGAAAACTGTCCCTTGATCTATTTTTACACCTGCAAAAAAGAAAACAGTCTATCAGAGATAGTCCCTTACCCCCACCCACTCCACCCTGACTACCCCTCAGCACCCACTACACAACACCTCCCCACACACCCTCACACCTTCACTCATCTGATCATGTACCACAACACCTTCAGCTATGTTCTCAGTATGAGAACAGTAGGACTTTCTTGAAATGTGAAGCCACAGCTGGAATTGTGCTGCGGGCTTCTATTACAACAGTGACTCACTGATCTCCTGATCTGTCCATGTGTCTCTCGCTCACTCTGTCTATCTCTCTATATCTCTCTCTATTAGCAGACAGGGGTTCCCACCCTTTATGCTGCTTCTTTCTCCCCTCCCTTCCATGTTCCCACTCCCACACCAGTTTTTTTCCATTTAAACTACTAAGTGGACTAAGGTGCCCAGCCCTGGAACCACTTCTCTTGCCTGCCTCCCCCTACAGGTTGCCCATTCCCCTTTCTAATTATAATAATAGTGGACTGGGTGCCCACCCCGGTACCATTTTTTTCCACCCAGTCCCCTCCATTACATCCCTCCACCCAAATAAATAGGTGGCGTCACCATGGTGCCCACCCCCCAGTGCCACTGAAAATCATCCCGACATTGGGGTTTTCAGTCCCCAGTGTCAGCTTGACTCCTCCTAAAATAAAGAAAACCATCCATTGTTGATCTTTTTTTTTTGTTATACCTGAAAAAAAGAAAATAGTCCAGCAGTGATCTTACCCACAGCACTCCCCACCCAATCCACCCCCACAGCATCCACCATCTCACATCCCCACACACACCCTCACTCACCTGAACATGTCCTATGAAGTACATCCACTCTGCAACTGAAGATACATCTTGCTGTTGGAACTGCCGACTGCAATATGAGAACATATGGTAAGTGCAGTTTAATATATTTTAATGGGGTTTGAACTTTTGTTCATAACTTTGTCATTTTTGAACATTTTAACAACAGATTTTCAACATGGCCTTTTTTGGGTCCCCACCTCATGAGTAGGAGTGGTGAAATTATGGAAATCCACCCTGAAAGGTGATTTCAGGGTTGCTGCAGGAAATCATTGTTCAGGTGAGATTTGAACATTTTTGACACCCTCATTCATGAGGAGGTGGGGTCATTAGAAGGCTGTGTTAAAAATATGGGGTAAACACACAAAGTTATGAGTGTACAGTTAAATGTTTCAATGCACGCTCATAACTATGTTACACTACATCATGAATCTGACAGCCGCCATTTTTCAAATTCTAGCTGAAATGTGTTTTATGAACATGTGGCACAAAATTACATTTTGTCAGAGATGTGAAAATTGTCATCTACCGGCTCCATGAGGTGGGTTCCGAAGGAGACGATGTTGAAAATTTGTAGTCACATATTAAAAAACAACAAAGTTTTAAAGGTACATTGACATTTTTCTATGCATTGCTGCACAGACCTGCAGGATCAGCATGGTCCTGCAGTTCCATAGGTGGATGGAGTCTTCCCATGGCTCAGGACCCAGACGACCCTGTACATCTGCATCTAATCATACAAATCCCTTGGGATTTGAGTGAATGAGGATATAATTCTACTATCTCAAAAAAAAAAAAGGAAATTCTTTGCAAAAACACTGTGTTAATGCACCAGTTAGGGTTCAACATAATGCAACAAAAGTAAGGAAATGAGGTGTTATGGATTCCAACCCTAACTCCCCACCCCACCCACCAAGTAGCAGAAGGAAAACAAACTAGGGTTTTGGGTCTCCTGAGTCTTGGCATATCAGTGGTGGGGTCTTCCTAGGGGTTGTCAACTCTAGTGTTCACTCCCCCTCAGCCCATAGCTTCCTGTCCAAAGCACAAGGTACAGCTCCAAGCCAGTGCTTCATCCTGATATACTTTTCAAAGGCAGGGAAGTATGTCTCACCACATGTTGCCAACAAAATATGTTTTACCTTTCTTCACTCAGGACCCTGCCTGAAGAAAAGAGATCACATCTGACCTTGTTTGCTCAGGGAAGGGGTGACCATTAGAGCTGGCAACCCCAAGGAAGACCCCACCACTGATTTGCCAAGAGTCAGGTGACTCAAACCCCTAATGTCTTTTCCTTTTGCTGCTTGGGGGTGGGGTGGGGAGTTAGGATTGGAAATTCTAATGCCACATTTCCTTACTTTTGTTGTGTTATGTTGAACCCTAACTAGTACATTAACAGAGCTTTTTTGCAAATAATTTTGTACAGTTGAGCACTGTTCTGTCTAGAATTCCATTCCTCTCAAAATGCTGTTGAACCACAGTTCAAAAGTCATGGAATGTGATTGTACCCTTTTGTGGTACAACAACATTCTGAAATCTTTTGAAACTGCGCAAGTCAGTTTTGTTCTGAAATACTGTCCACAGTATCCATTTATTTTGGGTGACTTGTGATGCTCATGTCTTGAACAAGTGCATTTATCAGGGTCATATTCATGTTCTGTCTCACTTAACAGAGAAGTACATCAGAATAAAGAAAATAAAAATCTATGCTTCATTTATTGGTGCCTATTCATGAAGGCAGGTGGGGGTATGAGTGAAAGGCGCATAACCCCCCACCAGCTCTGCACCCTTGGGAGATCTGCACGGTGGCCATATTTCCATACACTGGCCAATGCTCTTCTCCCATACATGGCCCTGTCCCACCCACATGCAGGTTCATGGGGGGCTGTCAAATGCAGAGTGGTGGACCTGGGCAGACAATCAGCTGCCTGACTCACATCCCATGGTACATTACTTGCACCCATGGGGCACCATGTTGGCAGTCAGCATGCAGTGCACTGACAGCAAAGGTGGGGTGATTAGCCCAGTAGTCCACCCCCAGCCCTCCTAGAGTGTACCGATAGCTGGGGTGGCTGAAGCGGGGGGGTCCGATGACTCCAACCTTCCCACCGCAACATGTGGTGGCATTCCTGGGTGGGCATGTAACTGTTATGGCTGCCCTCAGATGGCATAGCCATCACCCCTCCATGCACCACACTCTGCACCTTCATGAATGGTGTGGAGTGTGGCCACACACCCCACAATGGTCACCGGCCTGCCCCGCATGGAGCTGCGTGTTTGGCTGGTGGTTCGGGTGCGGGGGGGGCATATGTGCATTGTGCATGCTGTGTGGGGGGGTGCAGTGGGCACAGGCAGATGCAAGGTGGGCTACGTGCTGGAGTTACGCAGCATGTAGCCACTCCGCACCTTATGAATAGGGCCCAAAGATTTTAAAGTGAACTTTGATGGTTTAAGAATGAATTTCTCATGGGAAACCTTATTAGATTTGGGGATAGAAAATGTATTGTGAACTATAATCAGTCTGCACACTGGTAAATGGACAAACATTAGATATGCCCTCTATGGTGACTTGGTTATTAATAAGAGAGTGAAGCAGGGTTGCCATCTTGCTCCCTTGCTGTTCAACCTTTATAGTAATAATATGCTGTCATCATTAGAAGAGACTAGTTTTCACTCTCCTACCATTTGTGAGGAGAATGTATCAATGTTAGCACATACTGTTGACATGATTTTGTTATCTGTATCTCCTAAGGAAAATAAAAAAGTTTGCGAACTTATGTCATGAGAAGTCTTTGATAATAAATATAAATAACAGTAAAGTAATGATCTTTGGAGGATGTAAAAAATATAAATAGGTACTTAGTGGCAGAGAACTTGAACAAGTAAATGAATACTGTTCTCTTGGCGTGTTATTAACTAATAATGTGAAATGGGTTATGCATTGTAAGATGGTTTGTAATAAGGCTATAAGATAGTTCACTGTCTATTAAGTTTTAATTTTAAGCATGGGGGTGGCTATTCATTACAACCAGCACTGGTAGCAGGAGATTACTCCAACAGTGATCTATGGAGCTGAGGTATGGAGTTATTATTTCCCAAAGATGAAAGAGTATATTGTTGTAAGATATTCTAAGTCCTTCTTAGTAACACCAATAACAACACTTATAAGTTACATAAGAGCGTAACTGGGGAAATTGAACGTGGACGTTTTTGCACATACTGTACTAGACTACTGGCATACTGGACTAAGTTAGTGACAATGGGTTCTGGGAAATTGCATAGGTTTCATTATCTGGAAAAGCAGTGTTATTTACATTTGGGATATAAACAAAGCTGGTTATTTTTAGTGAAACAGCTAGTAGAAACTTTGGGACTATATGAGTTATGGGAGTATGCTGCTAGAGGAATTATGATTAGTAACAAATATGTTTCTGTAATCAAACAACAGTTAAGTGATACATGGCAAGGCAAGAGGATTTGTCATTAGTCCACCAATCAAATATTCTGTATGGTACCCACGAATTAAAAATGTATATCTAATGGAGACATATTTAGGCACTTTACTGAATAAGAACGGTAGAAAAATCATGACAATTTTCAGAATGGATTTTTTCAATCAAATGTATGTACTTTTATATTTAATAAAGAGCATTTAAATAGCCCAATGTGTCATTGGCGGGACAGAGATCACCTGCTTGTGGATTCTCTCTTTCTACTGCCTCAGCCACAGGTGATCCTTAAACAAATACCTCTAACCTAAGGTGGGGCACCCACTTAGGTCTTCATCATTCCCAGGGATTCTGGTCTTTGCTGCAATGAGGCCTTCACATACATACACAGGCAATGAGGGCAATTCTGTATATACTACAGTCCACTGATTTTCAGGTTCAGGTTTAGGCGACATCTCTTCTGATACAGTAAGATAATCAGACTGCGGTGAACAAACTAGGGTGGTGGCACACAAACTCCTATCCTCTGTGCTGAGAGGCAAAGAGGGTGTGAGGAAGGGCAGTGGCCAGATAGGTCTCTCTTCTTGCTGTCCACATCATGGGCTCACTAAATGTCCCAGCAGGCAGTCTTTGTCAGCCTGCGACTCTGCACCATGAGTGGGCACTCAGACAGACCGCAGTCTACTAACTGTTAGACATGTGGGGAAGGCCAGAGTTGAACCTTTTGAATCCCCACACAACACAAAACATCCACTTTTTGCTCAATCTCTTGCTCCAATGTGTGGAATTTTCTAGCACAATGCATCATCCATCTGCTGGAAATGGAGATTCTTCTATGCCTTTCCTCCTCTGTCACTGCTTTAGTGGGTCCTGATCAAACTCAGAGAGGAATGGGTCAGAATGATCCTGGTGGCAATATTGTTGCCCAGACAGATCTGGTCCTCTGTACTGACAGTCACAGTCCAATTTTGCTACCTCAAACAACTGAGCCTTTTGCCCCAGAACAACAGCTTGCTGCACCATCCAGACCTCCAGTCCCTGTGGCTCAGTGCCTGTCTCCTGCAGATGTTGAAGTCTCTTGGTTCAGAGTTTCAGCTGATTTCTTGGCTGGTCTGCTTGCTGCTAGGAAATCTTCCACCAGGCACACCTACCCCCTGAATTGGAGGTGTTTCCCCATGTGGTGGCAAGCAGCATCCCTGGACACCTTCACTTGCTCTGTAAATCAGATGCTGAACCACATTCTGACTCCATCATAGTCAGAATTATTGTGTTCTTCAGTGAAGGCTCACCTGTGAGCCATTTTCGCTTTACATGTCCCCATCAGAAACCAGAGAGTGGCCCAGCTGGCTGCATTAAACAAGTTCCTGAAAGGCTTTGTATTTTCCCTATGTGAATTTTAGTGCTTGTGAATGGTGCTGGATTGACAACACTGGAATCAGAAGTCCTCTGCTTATCCTTATGACAGGTACAAAACAGGCAATCACAGTACAAGTTTCCCAACACACTGCGCTTCAACCTTGCAGTGGAGGGACCACCACATAGATAAGAGGGTATTTCAGACTCCATGCCAATTCAGTCCTTGGCCTTTCATATCAGACTGCCAATTACTGCAAGTTTTGCTGGTGGTTTTGTGGTGCAGATACCTGCCCACTGGGAACTGGACAGAGACCACCTCAACTCATTTCACATAGGCCACTGAACAGCCTGCAGGTGATAATAGCTTTAGGTCACTACCGACCTTGGCTGGATTTGAACCAATGACCTTGAGGTGAATTGTTCCTTAACCCATTACCAATCCACTGAGCCATCCGGTTCCCCTGTTGAAAGGCTTGTTGCATGTGGCACATTTGGTCTGCAGGCCTCTTCTGGTTTGGGGCCTGAATATTGTGCTTGATCTCTGACTAATGCTCATTTTGACCTGCATCTTTCTGAGGGATAAATTATCTGTCCTAGAAAGGTTTAGTCCTTGTGAACATTACCTCAACAAGACGTGCCTGAACTACAAGCCTTGGTTCATGAAGCCCCTTTTTTCATGTCTGAGGGATGTTTGGCATTGCATAATCACCCTGAATTATTGCCCAAGGTGGTGGCGGTAGTAGTAGTAAAAGCATTTTTTTTTTAATTAAATATGCTTTATTTTTGTTGGAATTATACACATATAGCATAATGAGGCAGATAAAATCATTTATTTTTAAGCAGAATAAAACATTTAGAGGCCCTGGAAGGGACCTACTCACAAGGCTGTCCTGACAACGGTGATGTTCTTTTACCAGTGTTACAGTATAAACAGTTGCCAAAAACAATATAAATAAATACGGATAAGTTTAATTACTTAGACACTAGTTAGAATAGACATAGATGGGGCAATGTCCAACTCCAACATATATTACATGTGGTTTCTGATTTCACATAAAATCAGCCCATTGACTTACCAATGTTTTTTTTCCCCCTCAGAACCTTGGTGATATGCTGTTGCACTTTTGGATGTTCACAGGATCCTTTGATCCTTGCTGGACTGTACCAAAGACTGTGCCCAGTCCTCTTAGCTATTTGTGTCCCTTAGCCCTTGAACCAGGGATTAACATGTTTCAAAACAGTAACTCTCCAAATGAATATCCTCCTGCATCTTGTTCTATTACAGGCAAGCAGGACAGGATCTACTGGGTAGCATTACACATGGCAGCCTCATTGGCCTGATTTAGGTCTGTTCAGCTGCTGAATTTGTAGGCTGCTACCTGGTACGCAATCCATACTTTTATTAAGCATTGCAGTATTGATCTGATCCTCCCAAATTTGGCCTTGCTGTTTGACAAGGCCTGACCTCTAGCCACCTGGTTGGGATTAGCAGTGCTCAATAACTGTCCAATGTATTTTGGATCTTTGGAGATACCCTCGAAGAAGATAGGTTCATTACTTACTAGTAACTGTAGATCTTTGAAGGGATCTTTATAAAGCTATATCTTTTCATACACCCCTGGTGTGCCGGATCTTTTTCTTTTGGCTTCTTTGCATGGCACTGCACAGTCTGTCTATAAATTCTTTCAGTGCTGCCACTAGCTGGGTGGTAGGTAGAGTATGCTTTACTGCCCCTGCCTCTCTGTGCATGATCGGTGGAGGCAACCCCAATCCTGCTGGTGGCGGATGTTTTGGAACTCTGTTTACCAATGGTGGGAAACTGAAGTTGCCGGGGTTCTCTCACATTGTATAAGTGTCAATGTGGGCCACCTCAGTGCATGTAGGCACATCACCATGGTCAGCTCTGGCTTGCAAAATCTTCCCGTGAGTTCCTGATACTGATGGCTTATGGTCCAATGTACTATGGCTCTATGGAGATCCTCTTGAAGACCTGTTGTTACTAGGAAGTAATGAACTGTTACTGTACATGCTGGGAAACATGGGTATCCAAATATTATAGGAATCATAGGAAATTTTTTAAGTCCAAAGCCTTAAAAGGCCACTAGGACATGACCATTACCCTAACTTCCCCTATATTCAATTCTTCCTTGTTCAGTCATATGACTGTCAAGTTGTCTCTTAAATATGTCAGTACTATCACTCTGCACAACATTAGTGGGTAGTCTGTTCCATTCATCCACCACTCTTTGGCTGAACCACTGTTTCCTCTTGTTTCCTCTAAATTGTTCCCCCTTCAGCCTGTAATGGTGTCCCCTGGTTACCCTTGTAATATCCCTGTTAGTAAGTGACAAACAGTCCCACAAATCAGGGCATTGTAGGGCCCTATAGACCAAGCATAGGTCTCCCATAAGTCTTCTGTATGCCAATAGATACATATTGAGCTTTCCGAGTCTCTCAGCATATGTCAGTCCACCAGTCCCTCTCACCATTCTCATAGCCCTTCTCTGCAGTCTCTCCAACCTATTTACTAATTGCTTACCCTGGAGAGCCCAAAACTGCACATAATATTCAATGTGGGGCCTCACCAGTTAGCTATACAGGGGCATTATCACCTTCCCATCTCTACTCTTAAGATTCCTCCCGATAAGTCCCAGCATCTGATTCCCTTTCTTAAGTACTGTACCTCGCTACAATGTTTGTCAAATTTCAAGTCACTGGTTATAATAACTCCCAAATCTCTTTGCTCTTCCACCGAACCCAGTTCTCCATTTAAATAATAGGTGGCTCGTATGTTTTTATTCCCAAAATGTATTATTTTGCATTTGTCAGTATTAAACACTAGTCTCTTCTTATTTGCCCAATTAGCAACTGCTTGAATCTCATGTTGGAAATGATGAGCCTCTGTATTGTTGCATACTAGTGCCCCCATTTTTACATCATCAGCAAATTTACTGATCCAGGTAGTACTGCCACATGTTAATGATGACACAAATATGTTCAAAAGTATGGGTCCCAACACCGATCCCTGGGGCACCCCACCTGTCACATCGTCCCAGTCCGACATATGTCCTTGTACTACTATCCTCTGCTTTCTGTTGTTCAACCAGGAAGCTACCCATCTAAGAATATGGGAGTCTGTGCCTATTTCTGATAGTGTATCCTATAGCTTCCTATGGGATATTGTATCAAAAGCATAGGAGAAGTCCATGTATAGGACACCTACCGGCATCCCTTGGTCCATAGCCCTACTCACTGGTTCAAAAAAGCTACTCAGGCTTGTGAGGCACAATCTTCCCTCCCTAAACCCATGCTGATGTGAGTCCAAATTACCCTCTTCTTGAAGGTGTTCAGTGAATATCTCCTTTATTATACTCTCCAGCAACTTGCATAGTATAGGCGTAATACTAACTGGTCTATAATTCCCCATTTATCCTCTGTCTCCTTTTTTTAAAAATCGGTGTCACATGTGCCCTATTCCAAGCTTCAACTGTTAGACCTGTGTTGAGAGAATCTTCAAAAATATCAACAATGGGTGGTGCTATAAGCTCTGCAATGTTCTGTAAGAGTGCTGGGTGCAGTTTATCTGGCCCATCTGATTTATTATGGTCGAGAAACTTAAGTCTATTGACTATATCCTTAAGTGGTATCCTAATGCTGCTTGGTCCAACTTGACAATTATCTGTAGAATAATCACCATCTCTTGGTTTATTTTTCCCAATAAAATGTTTATTCAACTCATTGGCTATGTCACCACTATCTGTTATCAAGGAATTTTTCACCTTAATTGGGTCAACATGCACTTTATCATTCTATAGCCTCCCAATGTAATTAAAAAAAGCTTTTTTATTTTCTTTTTGTCCTAGATGCTAGTTTATATTCCTGTTTGCTTTTTGCTTTTATAATTAGCTTCTTACACTCCTTAACTCTCATTTTATATCTGACCCATGCTTCTGTAGTTTCCCTTTGCTTGGCTATTTGATACGACCGTTTCTTTCGCTTAATCACCTTTTTGATTTTCTTATAAACCAGATGGGTGCCCTGCCTCTGTTGTTGTATTTCCTTCTAGCCGGGATGAAATCATGTGAGTATTTATGTAATATTTCTTTTAACCAGTTCCATTTATTATTTATTAACATCCCTGAGTGTTCAGTTTTCCAGTCCCAGGACTTTACGTACTCTTTAATTTTACTGTAGTTGGCTTTGTTATAGCACTTTATCTTAGTTACCCCTACTTGTATCACCCTTCCAAAGCTCATTTCAAATTCTATCATGTTGTGATCTGACCCCAACAGTGGTTCCCTAACTATATAGTTATTTACTACTTCATCCACATCTGTTATCACAAGGTCCAGTATGTTGTTATCCCTGGTGTTTCCAGTAACAGGGTTAATGAGTCCAAGATTTTCTACCAAATCCAAAAAGTATTTTTCCATATTTATACCAGATGTCTTGGTTTTCCAGTTTATTCCTGGGAGATTAAAATCTCCAAGGAAAAGTACAGAGCCCCTTTCACACTGAAATCTTAGGACATCTATAAAACTCATCCAGTTTTCTGTAATCATTGTAGGTGCGCTATAACATAATCCTACCACAATCTTGTTTGTCCATTGTAGTACAATCTCTACCCACAGGTGTTCATGGGGTTCTAATCTGTTATCCTCGATTAATCTTGCTTCTATTCCATGCCTAATATATATTGCCAAACCACCCCCTTTTCTTGTATCTCTGTGTTTATAGAAGAGTTGAAAGCCCTGGATGTTTCTATCCCAGTCTTTACTGTCCCACCATGTCTCAGTGATGCAACAGAAACTCAGGGCCAGCACCAGGTTTTTGTGGACCCCAGGCAATGCACTTCCAGCAGGCTCCCCCTCACAGCCTTCCAACCATCCTTGAGAAAAAAAAAAGCAAAGCAATCAAACCAAGCCTGAAAGGTGGAGGCAGCCTGCCCCCCCAATCCTGAGCCATTGACACTGTCTTGCACTTAGACCACAAGGCTCCCCAGTCCCCCTTGACCCTCCAGAGCAATTCAGCAGTAGCAATGCATGCACTGTTTGGCTTGGGCCTAATGTCCCACCAATACACAGGTGTTAATCATCAGCTACTATGAACATCATGACATATTACAGCACCCCCAACAGGAGTGGCTAGCCCTATCCAGCCCAGATGGTTCCCCTGCCCTGCTGTCATGGATTTGGTTACACTCTGCACTGGTTAGGATCGGGATTTATTGTGAACCTGACTCATTGCCACTTATCCATTAAAAGTTAACACAAGTAAGTGACAAGTCAGTATAAATGCTGAGTCTGACCTGCTGTGCTGCACACAACTACAGATACTCCATCCAGTCCTCCATCCTCATAATACTGCTGCTGCTGCTGCCTCTGAGCTGATGAAGTCCCACCACCAGGATCATCATCACACACCCATCCAGGTCAGAGCTTCATCCAGAGTTTCAGATCCACTGTTGCTCTCAGTGCCGACCTGACCCCACAACCCATGCCATTTAAGCTGTCCCTTTCCCCCAACAAACAAAATGGATTTGGATTCAGTGATGACTCTCCAGCCTCTTCACCTGACTTGCTTACTCTACTTGGCCCCAGATGCAGACCTGCAGACCAGACTGTAGTGCACTCCACCATGCCACACCACCACCCAGACTCCCACCCAACAGCTAACCAACCGGGCGGCTCAGGCCTGCCCCTCCACCACACTCTCCAGCCATTGGCTGCCTCAACATCCACACCCCACCCTACAAAACACTCCCACCTAGTGTCACAAATGGATTGGGGGCCCTGCCAGTCAAGTAGGGCTGGCAGGGGTCAGCCTTCATTTTTACAGGTCCCGTGGGAGGGGATCATGGATCAGATCTCGGATGTAGTTTCCACTTGGCAGACTCGGAGTTAGCACAGCTAGCACAGATTTAAAAATTGTTGTTTGTTTTATGTCCCCAGGCACAGCGGATGGAGGTGGAGCAGGGGAGCAGAGAGCCCGAGCAGAATAGCAACTCGGGAAATAAAAATGAGCTGCTGGTGGGCCTTGGCCCTGGTGTCAGGACCCCAGGCAGTTGCTTGGGTGGCCCAGGTGCTGACGCCAGCCCTGCAGAAACTTATCTTCTCATCATGCAAGATGTGTACTAAAACATGTTTTTTATTTCTTAGACTGCGTGCGTTCAATAAAAGTGCTTTTCAATGGATGACTTGTTTGTGTAGTGGATGCCCTTGGTTCACTGATAACTTTACTATTCAAGTTTCCATTTTGTATCTCCTCCCCCTCTGTGGAATTTAAAGTTTTCAGTAATCTAATATTAATTCTTTGAGCCAGCATTCTTGTTCCAACTTTAATATCCTTTCATTCCTTTTCCCCAGTATTCATCTGTAATGCAGTGTCATTTTGTAATTATGAATTCAACAGTTGCTGTACTAAGAATTCCTTAGCATAGTACAGTTCCCAATAAACTGTGATGCCACTGTGTTTATTTTGCATTTTTGGTGGTGTATTTGCAAATCACATTGTGTTGTAGTGTAATTCTTAACTAGTACATGAGCTATGGTTACAAAATAGTTCTGCAACTCATTTAGACTGCACCTGCAGCTCTGTCACAATGCAGAGCAAAACTGAGCTGCAATTTTTAGGCAACATTGTTGTAAGGCTCTGTGCTGGATCCAGGCAGTGTGAAAATAAACTATTTTTTGCTTCAGGGTTTGACCTCCATTGATCTCATGGGTGGTGGAGCCATGAGTGAGGTCTATAAAGGTCAAATCCCGAAGCAAAAACTAAATAGTTTATTTTCACACTGTGCATGCCATATCTCATTTATGCAAAGGACAAAGTAGAGCATTTTTGGAGACACAGAGAGTAGTTTCAATATGGTTTAGTTTTTAAACTAAACTGTTTTTACCTATCCTGAATGGATTTGTTTTTACTTCTACAGTAGTACTGTGCTGTTTGTATGCTTATTGTGCTTAGATGCATCTCTTTATGTCATTGTGACATAGGGCGACTGAATGCGCATAGTCATTATGCGCTAGCACATCCCGCAGTAAACATCGGTGTGGAGCGAGGAGCACAGTAGATTACTGGGTGTCTTCAGCTGTTCTCGAATTTTACCTCAGCTGTATGGACACGGACATGTTGGGGATTTCTGAGCCTCCTTCAGAATCAGGAAACTAAAAAAAAACAAAAAAAAAAACAAAAGACAAACAATCTCACTCTGCTAATGGCATTCCGCATGACCATGGCTGTAGTTTTGCCATGAATGAGAATGAGCAGGTGAAGTGGACATGTTTTACAGCTGAATTTGTTTTATATTATGTCGATTGGAAGTAAAATGGCAGTTGAAGGAGAAGTGAATTTGTTGCTGTGAGCTGAAAGCTTGTGTGTAACAAATGAGCATTCAAAACTAGGTCCAGCTATGCACGATGTTCAGCTTACACTGCAGCTACACTCAGCATTCCCAATGACACAGCTGCTGCAGTGTACATAAATGCTGATGACACACCTCAAGTTTAAATAAATGATTTATTTACATTCCAGGCATGTCATGACTGCAAATAAATGTGTTTATTTTGCTTTTTATATGTACTTTCCCATTGCATAAATGAACATTTTGTTTCTAGTTTGAGAATAGAATAGAATAGTGTGCTGTAATTGCCAACACCAATGAATAATTATCATCTATTTATTTGCAGCAACTATACTTTCTATATAAATAAGGCATGCAGTTTTCAGTTGCTTGTCTACAGAGCTATTTATAAGGTTTGTTTTACTACAAAGCCAAACAACCTTTTCCCTAAAGTTTTCCCATGTTGCTCACTTCAGTATCAGGGATGTCACAGCTGTACTTTGCATTTTGACTGGCAGAGTGGGACAGCAGCTATCTTTGCAGTTAACACTAATGTCACTCTATGACTGACCAGTAGGAGGTGCGTGACTGCTGGGGTGGCCTGTGCCATCCCGCTTTGGGTACCAAGCACCTCATCTCTGCAATGCACACAGACTCCCTGTCAGTCACAGGGTGGCACACCTTTTCAAATTGTTTTCTGCTCCTCTGGGATGTGTTTGTATTTCAAAACAAGAAATACTTGAAGTAACTTCTCCAGAGGTAAGACAGATCATTGGATATCCAAACTATCTAAACTGCACAAATGATGTAAGAGTACAACACTGTATACAGAAGATGCTTCCAGTTCTAAAACATCTGTATTAGTCTGACATTTGTTTTTCTCAGCAAACCCTTCACAAACAAAGTAATCATTCAGGCATTATGATCTTCATTATACATGCATTACCCTTTTAGAATGGCACAGTAATTATGTGTTTTTTTGACATTTTGAAATAGTACAATTCTCTGTAAAGATTTACTTCAGGGACTACAATAGCAAATGCTGTAAACTGTCTTTAGCTATTTCCTTCTCTAATGCAGAACAAATGGACACTGGCTTTGGATTTGCAGAAGGGGCAGGCCTTGATATGCTGTCCAAGCAACTCCCTCTACAAATGCTTTCTATGGACCTGTTAAGACAGCACACATTTAGATGAATGTCTATTCATCAAACTAGGCCTTTTCCCTCTTCTATTTTTTTTTTAACTCAGCTGTATTGGGAGAAGAATTGGTATCGCAAGAGTGACAGGGTTGTATAAGACTTTGTCCCATTTATTATACAAGGACAGTTAAAAGCAAGGATCTATTTTTCTGTCCTCTTCTATTCTGTCACTTATCTGTCTCTTGTCTGTCTGATTGTGCAATCAAATCTTCCTTGTGGAACCTTGGAAATGACCACTCTGATGGCCTCACAGTTTCCCCCATTGTCTCAACAAATAACATTGGGACAGAAAGCGTGCACCTTTATGTCCAGAAATTTTTTTTTCTGGCCATGGTGATGGTGCCTTGCTATCTTGTTGCCCAGCAACTGACAACTTCTTCCTAGCATGAACACCCGGATGTGTGATGTCCTCTCTGATGTCAGACTTTTGTGAGTGATGATTGGAGGAGAATTCTCCACCCTTATGCTCCCGCTCCATTTAAACAGTGTATCCATAAGTGGGTGGCACAGTATGTTTTGCTGTAACTCATCCACACTTAGGTGTTGAGTGGAATCTACGAGGGGAATTTGACACTGGTTCTAATACACTCGGCTATAAATGCAATTATTCTGGCAAAGAACTAATAGCACATATTTCTTTTAATAGGATGGCAGTAACTCAAAAGATGAATAGGATATTAATTATTTGCAGACAAGAGGTATTGGGAAAATCTTCCGAAAAATGCCTTTTTTTTTGTGAAACCTGGCAGGAACTGATTTAATCTTCTAATAATTTTAATGAATCAAAAATACTAAAATAATAGCTATCATGGCTAGTACATATATTGTTGTACTTAGTAGTAAAATATAGTCACTGTATATTTGAGCACTGACAAATTTTATAATTCATTGTATGTCTTACCTAGTACAGAGCATTAATGTCTTTCAGGGAATATACTTCGAGCTGACAGTTTAACACTAAGATCATACATAGGGGGAAATACTAGGTTTGGGTAACTATTTCAGCAGAGAACATGAATTCTTAAAAAGGTTTCTTCTGCTTAGGTGGTTATCAAGAGAGTCAAAAGTGCTAAATCCAAGACTGTGGATTTCACATGAACATCACAGCTTAGGTAGGTGCATTCATCTGATTTCAGTATGGAGATCAATGAATTTAAAGAAAAAAACACATTATGTAACTGACATTTATACTGTATGTAATTATAATGTCCAGTAAGGGTGATCATGCCCACTTGGAATCTTGGACTTTGTTATAGAGTTTGGATATGTTTTACTCTCATATTAAGTACAGTATAACTAATAACTATGAAGGGTGTTAGAATGTGTGATGACGAATAGCCAATCTGCTTGTAATTATTTGTATTATATTTCTGATATAAATATATGTTTCTTTGACTGTCTGCTTGGGAAGTCTGGCAGTCAACACAATGCCTCATTGGATTTTTGAACAGAGAGAAAGAAGATCTGCCCTATCTCTGACCCAGTGGAAAATCTAATTACGAGCATCCTTTAGATACCAGGTTGTAACAGATTTTAAAACACCTATTTATTTTGAATCTAGGAAACTGGCCATAAACAGGCTGCATTTTATGACCTCTTAGCAGAAAAACAACTTCTGACAGATACCTGTGAGAATCTTCACACAAATATTAGAAATAGCTCAGGAATTTCCTCTGAAGATCAAAGGGGTAATTCTGACCTGCCATAAAGCAGACTCACTAATATATATACTGTATATTGTCTGATGCTTATCAATGTGCAGATTCCTGAAACTAATTTGGTGTGCAGGAAGAAAGTGACCTCACAGCCAGCATCACCACTGAGCTGTGACCTCACAAGCGGGGTGGGATCCTTGTTCCCTATAGATTGTCAAAGCTGAGAGAAGATTGTGCTTTTTGATCTCTGGACTCCTGAAAGAACACACTCTTAAGAAGCACTTTGGCCAACACTAGATAATTCAACCACCACTATTTATCAGCGGAAACTAGGGTAGGATTAGATACTCAATAATAAGGCAGTTTTGTGTATAATTGTCAATTTATTTTTATGGCTGTACCCTAAATGTTATATGTTCTGTGTTTTGTATTTCATTTACTATTTTTAATTTTAGTAAACTTTGTTTTTTCTTGAAATCCTACCTGAGCCTTTTCCTCATTTTGAGTGTGAATGCTGGGACAGTGTTGATAATTCTGACAGAATGGTTAAGTGCTTACAGTGTGTTACCATATGCACCAAGGTCTCAACTGAGTCAAAAGGGGGTGGGGGATTGTGAACCAGGTTGGGTGCCCACTGGGTTAAGTATTGCACTGCATTTCCCCAAAGAGGGTGTGATATTTGAACCTGTTAACTGGGTGTGCTAGCATAAAAGGGTTCATATTTGACCCCAGGACTCGAGACTGGTAGTTGACCGGACCCAAAACAGACAGGAGGGTTACCCTGTTTGTCTCCTGTTAATGTATTGCACTTCAAGATTTGGCACTGTGGGAGCAGAGGACCTGACCCCTGGAGTGCATTTATGACAGAATGTACTTAAGTTTATATTAAACTTTATTGGGTCAGTAAATTAATCCATCTCCTGTATTAGCCTGTGCTTCATATGCTTTGAACTTTCTAACATGGAGATTTATAAATTCAAAATAAATTGTATTATACCATTAAGAGTATAGTGTGGTTATGAAATTGAATGAGAGTGACTAGACCTGGATGTACTCTCGAATTCTGTTATAATACATACATATGATTTAGTTTTAATTTAATTGCATCTAATGTTTTGAGGCAATTTTCAAAATTCAGTTAAGGTTATGTTAAACTTTTTAGGGACATTAAGCAGATTTCTTTCTTGCACTAACCATGGAAATATCAAACAGGAATACTGTAAAGTACTGTTTTTATACTAATATTGATGTGCGTCCTATTGTTTTATCTGCATATCTTCTTTCTTTAAGAAGCTCAAGAGGGCTGTGGGCTTACTATGAGGATCTTTTCTTGATACAGTGCATGAATAAAATCCACATGAACATATTTAAGGTGTGGCTGGTCTTTAAGTCTTCTCTCTCCCCTACTAATCACACAATTGCTGTTTGCAACATCACAGTCTATTGATGGTGAGCACTAAGATGTCATAAACAAAGGCACTGTGAGGTTAACAGGGGAAAGGCAATTTTTTTCAGATGTTTTCTATGCAGACATTTTAGGAGGACTACCAAGTTGTGCTGCAAATCGTGGAAATGAACACTGAAAATTAAAAATATGTATTCTCTAGTAAATTGTAACAGCGGAAACATCTTATTTATGAAAGTTGATCCTGAAGTGTTGAGTTGCTGTTTAAGGACAGGACTGGTGTAATTAACATAAGTAGTCAATTTTAATGAGCAGCTTATGGGGAGAGGGGGTGAGAGGGGTAAATTAGATGAAGAATGCCCACCTCCTACCCTCAGTTCTCCATATCTATGTCAAACTGACTGCAAGCTAGCCTTCAGTTTCACCTGGTCCATAATTTGCTGTACTTCTCCGGGGTCATTCTTAGGCTGCTCATTATTTCTTCCATTCTTTCTATGTGTTCCACCCTATTAACTTAGGATTCAAAGGAGCAGGCTGTTGTCTCTAGCCGATTCACCATCATTTCTGTTTGTGCAGCTGTGCAAAGGACTCAAAGAAGGGCTTACTTCTTATGAGTTCCTATTTCTTTGACCCTCACCACATCACAATATTTTTGAATTCCTGGCATTACATGGGTGCCCCACAATTTGTTCAATTCTGTGTGGATTTTTGACCAGTGTGAAGTAATCCTTGGGCATGCCCAGAATATGTAATGGTGAGACCCTTTTTGACCACAACCTCTCCAACATAATTTAGTGTTTCCTATCTGAAAATGATGGGTTATTGCTGAAGAGTGGAAAAATCTGGTCAGGCACTTCCACTGATATTCTCTCCAACCTGGAGATGCGTTCACCTTCCACCCCTCTCCCAAGTCTTTTTCCATTTATCATCTGATATTGTGACCCCCACATCCATTTCCCATTGTATTTTCAGGTTGTGAATTCTTGGTGTTCATCTCCCATCAACATGTTATATGCCCTAGATAGCGTTTCTCCTCTCCCTATAATCATAGCTATCCAATACAGAAAATACCTTTGTATGACTGAATCTTTTGCTAACTTGGCTATTTTTGTACATTGTAAATGTTTCTGATCACACATTACTTTTTTAATGTTGACAATGTTGCAATACTTGCCATTTTGCCACACAAATTACCAGTCAATGGGCTAGTATGCTCAGATGTTTCAAATTATATTAGACTGAACTCTCAACCTCACATTCACTGCAAATATTCATATGAAAATGTTTTAAACTATAACCTTTGCATTAGTTCAAAAACTGTAAAGTTCATATTGGCCCTGATATTCAAAAGGTTAACATGGCACTAACAACAGTAAGTGAGAATAGTGTGAACAGATGGGGTAGGGGCCATATTCAAAGGCTGCTGGTGCACTTCACTGACCCAACAGCATGATCATTCAGAATATAGTGCTCTGCCCATGCAAATGAGGGATGCCCATGAATATAGGGCACAGTGGTATATTCAGAGGTTTTGGCAGCACTAAACTGCCTCTGTCGCAGTGCTGTTTAATGCTTCCAAACCCTACCCTTATCCATGTGCACAGTGGTGGATGAACTCCCCCAAGCTGGGCAAGTGCTGGGCAGTGGACTGACAGCAGGGGCTGTCAGTCCCAGGCAGCATTACATCACCCCCCAACTGCTACTCCAGACATGCTGTAGTTATAGAACCCTGATGGTGGCAAGTGAAGTCACCCCATCCCCAGATCACACCTCGGGCAGGCTGTAGTACTAGAAACTGCAAGGGTGGCAAGTGGAATCTGCCAACTCCTGATTGCTGTACTAGGCAGTTTACTCAAGCCCAGGTGGTGGATAGTGTACTCTCCCCATCCCCGTCCCTACTGATCTTTCTCTGACAGTGCCACAGGCCCCACTCCCTTCCTGCCCCTCAGAACCCTACTCCACACATCCCCTTGCTCACACTCATCAGAGAGATGCAGCAACTCTAGATAGCAACCAGATGATGGGTGGTTCATCTCCTTTGCTCAGCACTTCAGCTGGTCACTGTTTGAATGACAGGGGACATACAGTATGAACAACTACTGTAGTATTGTACTACAATAGTTATGTGCAGGACCCCTGTCTTTCAGATGATAACCAGCTGGGATGGTAAGCAGAGGGGCTGTGTCAGCCACTGTCTCAATATCATATAGTGGCCTATCTCCAGTGAGTTTGGGCAAGAGGATGTGTGAGGAGGAGGGTCCTGAGCAATTGAGATGGGAGGGAGGACTGCAGCACTGTCAAGGGGTGCAGTTATTGGGGTGAGGGCAGTACAATATCCAGCACTGGGGCTTAGGTGTAACTCCTGGAGTGGTGATCATGGGGTGGGGAATTCCATTTGCCACCACCAGGGTTTCTCTAACTACAGTTTGTGTGGAGCAGTGATTAGAATGTGGGGGATAACCAGCTCCACACAATGCCACCATGTTGCTTGCCAGGCAGCATTGTGTGACATGCTTATGAGCTCATAATGGGCTTGCAAATGGCCCACAGTGCCTTGTATGCTCAAAAGGCTTATTAGCATGTTAGGGCTGAATATGGCTCAAAGAAGCCCTGATGCTATCTCTGTTGGGCTCCTGTGGGCCCTTTCCAGTTGAGGCCTCTGTCAGCACAGTGCATAGTCACTATGCACTGTGCCTACATGGCCCCATATTCAAACCATTAGTATGCTCTGGTCGGGGCATGCTAACTTTCTGAATATAGCTGCTGAGCTGGCAGTGCACTATTTTCCATTCAGCGCTCCAGGCTGCTTAGGGATCATGGATAGCTTTGAATATGGGACCATTCTGTATTTGCTTCCTTGCTTCCCCAGAAATGTCTTAACATTGCAGTGTTTTACCTCTCTACATGTAGTTTTCAGTTACATAGTACTTATCCTTGCATTGGGTTGTGTCCTACCGAGTCTTCATTATCTGTAGTCATGAATAGATCAGGCTTGTATTTATACCTTTTTTCAGAGGAGTAATTTTACTTAATGGTAAGCCAATACATGATGCTTGATTTGTGTGAAATACAGTAGCTTGCTTAGAAATGTAGTAACATAGATGTTGCCAGAAAATAAAGATCAAAAGTCAATCCAGTCTATCAATAAAGAGTTTAATACCTATCACCTTGTCATATCATCTCAGGAGGTTTGCCTTGATGACTACCCAAATCCTCTTGGAATTGTTTGCTCTCTATGCCTGTCCCATCCATTTCTCAACCCATTTATAGTCCCTGCCTCCCCTTCTGCAGGTCATTTGTTCCATATCTCCATCACCCTCTTAGTGTTGTAGAACTTCCTCACATTTCTTGAGTTCAAGAATGCATGGGATAGACAGAAGGCAACCCTAGTGATGGGAAAGAGAGGGTAAGCTGCTGATGATTTAGGATCTGGAGTTTAAATAGGTAGGGAAATGAGCAGACTAGGTGGGCCAGGCAGCCCTTATCTGCCATCAAAATCTATGTTTCTATGTTTCTATGAAGTTTCCACCAACTAGCCTCCATTTACTGTATGTCCTCTTGTGTCTGCACTAATAATCCTAGTAAACAGGTGCTTAATGTTCACTCCATTAATTCCCCCTGAGGAACTTGGAGGTTAAAATGAAGCAATATTTGTATAAACCAAAATACTTATGGAATATAAGTGTGTGTGTATGGGGGGGAATTAGGGGAGTCAGAATTCAAACCAATGTCACCTGGTACACAGCCCTGTGCCCAAGCCACTAGGCTATGATTGCTACTGGTTAACAAGGTTGTGGTAAGACATACAGTATGCATTATGTAAGCTGATCCTAGATCAGTTTTGTAGGCAGCGGAAAGCAAAAAGTAACCTGGGCCAGCTCTTGCATGGCAGGCAGAGAACTTACCTCTAAGCCATTTGGTAGTGGCATAGTTTGCGTAGTTCAAGGATGAAGTTTAACACATCCACCTCTACAAAAAGCTCACAGTTTTATAATTTTAAGATATTTTTGCTCCAAACTTGGGTAATTTCCCCGTTAGGATCCCCTTCCCTGATGACCATATAAATAGTTAATCATAAATCCCTTGAAATGTGTCTTTGGGGGGAAATGCACAGAAAATGGCCAAAAACACATTTTAAGGAAATGTTCAACTAACCAAGTTTGTGGTCAAGGGGCGCCTAACTCAGGTATAACCCAAGATTGTGCCAAAAATGTCTTAAAATTGTAAAGTTATGCGCTTGAGAAAACGTAGATGTAAAAAAAAAAACATAAAGCTGCTTGCATTCACAGTGCATTGTTTCTCAGACTTAGGTTTTTTCTGTATTCTTTTAAAAAAAATGCAAAAAGAGAACAAAGTCTTAGAAACAGTGCATTGTGTATGCACTAGGACTTGAAGTTTTTCACAACTACTTAAGTTAATAAACTTTACAGTGTTATGAAATTTCTGTCCCAAATGTGGGTCATATCTGAGTTAGGACCCCCTCTGATGAGCACATAAGTAGGCAATCATAATTTCCCCCCAAATTTGTTTCTTGGGGGCAGCTGAATTCCATATTAGTTGGACCACTACAAGTCACGCAAATGGCATAATTCATACATAACTTTTTCAAATTCCATGCAAAAATGACATATGACACGTTCCTGAAAATCACTTTATGAAAAAAACTTGAAAAACTGTACAGCACATGTGCAAAGCATTTATTTGTGTTAGTAACTTAGAATCTATGAAAGTTTCAGTAACACCCAATAACAAAGGGACACCTTTGGTCCTAAATCTAATAAACATGAAAGGTTCAAGGCCCAAAACAGAGCCTTTTTTGTGCTATTGGTGAGAAAACAAAAAGGTCTTATGAAACATATGTTTGCACATTTTCAACCTTCTAGAACTTTAAAACCACTCAACTGTTACCAAATGTATAGGATCCAGAGATCAACAAAGTGCATGCCAAATTTCAGGTTATTCTGTTCAGGGATGGCTACAGTATTAAAGTTCAAAAATCAAGATTTAACACAGATCAACATTTGTACAGTAACTAACTATAGTGGTGCTACCGTGCAGCACATATTATAGTGGTGCTAGTTAGGGTTGGGTAGACTGTTTAATGTTAAACCCCTAACTTTGTACTTTAGTAGCTTCACCCCCATTCAATGGATTTACACAAAAGTGTGGATGGGTGGTCTCATGAGCAAGGTCTCTTGCCATGCCAAGTTTCTTTCTTGTCAGATGTGTGGATTCCAAGATCCAAATAGTGAAAAAGTGAACATTTTTTTTGGGGGGGGTTGCTGTTGTTTTGTCATCTCCTAGCACCCAGACAGTTTGGAATTTTGGTCTGAAATTTTCAGAGTAAAAAGGGCTTAGCCCAGATTGGTGCCTTTTATTGGTTTGATGAAAAAATATTAATCCATTCCAAGGTTATAAGGATTTGAGATTTCAGTTCTGAACATGATCAGGATGGTCTTTTGGATAGCTGTTTCATACAAAAAAAAAAAAAGGAATTTGGCCATACGAAAACAGATTCTGTTTCATGTGGAGGGTAATCCTGCTTTTTGCATATAGTCACCATCTTGTTTCTGTTTTTTTTTTAATAAAATGTTTTTGAAAACCCATAAAAATCATATCATGGAAAGACACCAACACATGTATCTTGCTAATCAGGACCCCATTAACTGGATTCTGCAGTTAGTGTTTGGAAAAATGACCCATAAATGTGTTTTTAACACATTTTAAAAATCTTTTTGTGAGTCAATTTTCTTTCTTTGTATGGACATGCGAAACAGGAATAGGGTCATAAGAAAAAAGATTACCTTCATACAAAAAAAATTGGACTTACGTTGTTTTCACATTCTTTTTTCATATGAAAGAATATCACAAGCTCATGAAAAAAAGATTCCTTCATATGAAAAAAGAATTTGGACTTACTTTTTTTCACATTCTTTTATCGTATGAGGGAAACTTTTTTATGAGAATAACAAAATCTCATAAAAAAAGAATCCTTCATGTGAAAAAAGAATTTGGATTTAGTTTTTTTTTCCCCACATTTCAACTTTAACAAGCCATAACTCTATCAATATTTGCAATTAAGGGACAATCTGTATTTCAAAAGGAAGGAAAGGGAACATTGTTTAACCAGGAGTAGCACACTAAGCTGAAGCTTGTTTCCAGATGTGACCCGGGAGCACAAGGAAGTTAAGTGACTTGCTCAGCAGCACACAGTATGCACCTAGGCGGTTGTGAGATTCAAACCCTGATCTCCAGATCTGCAGCTCAGAGCCTTAACCCAGTTCGGTATGCTGCCTCCTTAACCTTAAAATAAATGTCTTAATGAGTACTACAACACTAACACATAATATCCTACAAAATAATTTAGGGGCTATAAAAAAAACATAATTTAAAAATTACAATCCCATAGGATAATATTGCAACTTTAACAAGCTGTAAGTCTGTCAGTCTTTGGAGTTAAGGGACAATCTATATATGAAAAAATAGTCTCAGTGAGTACTACAACAGTAATACATAATACCCCCACCCCAAAAAAAAAGAAAATTCCCATATTTGAAAAGAAAGGTCTTAATGAATACTACAACACTAACACATAATACCCTACAAAAATAATTCAGGGCTATATTAAAAACATAATTTAAAAATTACAATCCCATAGGATAACATTGCAAATTTAACAAGCTATAAGTCTGTCAATCTTTGGAGTTAAGAGACAATCTATATATGAAAAAATGGTTTCAGTGAGTACTACAACAGTAACACATAATACTCCCCCCCCCAAAAAAAAATAAGGGCCATATAAAACACCATAAAAAGAGAAGGAAAATTCCCAAAGGATAACATTGTAACTTTAACAAACCATAACTCCATCACTCTATGGAGTTAAGGGAAAATCTATGCACCAAAAAAAGGTCTCACTGAGTACTACAGCAGTAAGACATAATATCTCCCCAAAAAAAGTAGGGGCCATATAAAAACCATAGAAATTAAAAATGACAATTCCCATAAGATAACATTGTGACTTTAACAAGCCATAACTCAGTTACTTTGTGGAGTTAAGGGAGAATCTAGGTATACAAAAAAAGGTCAACACTAACACATAAGACCCCCCCCAGAAAAAATTATAGGGGCAATACAAAAAAACATCAAAATAAAAAAATGAGAATCCCCATAGGATAAAATTGCAACTTTAACAGTCCATAACTCTGTAACACTGTGAAGCTAAGGGAGAATCTATGTATAAAAAAGTATCAATGAGTACTACAACACTAACACATAATCCCCCCCCAAAAAAATTAGGGGCCATATAAAAAAAGTATAAAAATACATGAACATTCTGATATAATATTGTAACTTTAACAAGCCACAAGTCCAATAATAATTTCAGTTAAGGGACAATGTGTGTATATGCGTATATATACTGTGGTGGGAGTTCTGTGGTCCAGTACATGGATGATGCCATCTTCTACCGACCCTCCACTAATCTGGGAGACCTCAGCCCCTGGCTACAAGGAGACCTGAGTTCCCTTGAGCAATGGCTTGTTAACAACAGAATGGTCCTTAACATAAACAAGACCAAGGCCATGCTGTTTGGCCCAAGATCCTTTGGACATGATAGAAGCCAACACCTACAACTGACTTCTGCATCAGGCAGTAGGCTAGAGGTGGTGGCATCACTAAAATACCTTGTCCTCACCCTGGACCAGGGCTTCACCCTCAAGGACCAAGTTACTAAAAATGTACATGCAAAACTAGGCACCCTCTACCGACTGAAAGACCAGCTGATACCTGAAGCAAGGGTCTCCATAGTCACCAGCGTCCTCCTCCCGACAATTACCTATGTGGCCCCAGTGGTCCAGGGAGTAGCTAGACTTGAGATGAATAGACTCCAAGTTCTATATAATAAGGTGGCTCGGTTTGCTGCCCAGTCAAACCCCAGGAACCATCACTGTGACACGCTATCCCAACTAAATTGGCCCTCCTGGGAGGCCCATCTCCAGTACCCCTTGCTTTGCCAAACCTTTAAATTAATCAGCCCAACCCCCCCTCCCAGCCTCTCGGGACTTATTGCACTAAAGAATAACCCACGGCTCCTCTGCACAACGGGTCACACGCTCCTAGCCGTCCCAAGAGTCAGAACCAAGGTGGGGGGCAAGTCTTTCACTCACACGGCACCCACCTTATGGAACTCCCTCCCTCCCGGAGTGTAGGAAGCTCCCTCCATCAAAAGTTTCCACACAAGGCTTAAGGCTCATATTATAGCTACCTCCAAATGCAGCTGCTAGAGAAATGGGTCCACCACATGGACACCTAAGCCTCACAGTCCGTTAAGTCCTACTGTGGCAACCTATCTCTGCATTTGCAGTTCTCACTCTCCTTCTTATTGGTATCAATACATATGCACTACTGTAATGCCGATATCAGCATATGTAACCAGCTGACTGTACACCTTTGTATAACTTGTATCATAATTTGTCTTTTCTACATTTACCACATTGTGATGTATCCTATGTTATGTAATCCTGGGTCGCCCCTGAAAAAGGGACCTCCGGGGCCCAGTGGGCTCACCCGGTCACCAAAATTTAATAAATAAAAAAATAATATACAGTGTATATATATACACACACACACACACACGCACACACACACACACACACACACACACACACACACACACACACACACACGTGTCAATGAGTAGTATGACACTAATACATAATCCCCCACTAATCCTTCATGGGATATGCACTGTAGCCAAATTACCTCCAGTTCTCATTGTGGTCCCAAATCCACAATGAAAGTGCAATCATCATCAAAAATACACCAAAAGTGTATCTCATCTCCTACTATAACCATAGCAATTTTCAGCACAAACTGATAAAAATTACTGACTTATGGGTAACAAAACAAAAAACATATTTTTGCCCATATACAAAAAATCCCTGGAAGTTAAGAGGGTCACTTAGTATATTTTTTGCTTTGAAGTGAGACCCACAAAAACTGATTACAACTGAACACATACATTGCTTTTCTGGAGGCATGCTTCCAGTTGGGTATGCGGATTCTGAAATCAGGATAGTAAAAAAGTGAAAACATCAGGGGGGTTGGCTGTTTTTTGTCATCACCTAGCTCCCACACAGTTTGGAGTTTTGTTCTGCAGTTTTCAGGGTGGAATGGGGTGCTCCAGAATGGTGCCTTTCATTAGTTTGGTAAAAAAATATTAATTCATTCCAAAATTATAAGGAGTTGAAATTTCAGTTCTGAGCAAGTTCAGTACAGTCTTTTGGATATCTGTTTCATGCAAAAGAAGAATATGGCCATAAAAAAGAGGATTCTCTTTCATGGGGGGTTGATAATCCTGTTTCATGGGAAAGAGTTCTTCTTTTGTATAGCAACCTTTTTTTTTTTTAATGTTTTGAAAACCCATAAAAATCATATCCTGCAGAGACACCAACACATGTATCTCGCTAAATGGGACCCCATTAGCTGGATTCTGCAGATAATGTTTTGGAGACAGGACCCAGAAATGTGTTTTAAAAACATTTTAAAAATCTGTCATGAGACAAGTTTCTTCTTTTGTATGGCCTCATGAAAAAGGAATAGGGCCACACGAAAGAAGATTAGGTTCATGCGAAAGAAGACTTTGGACTTAGTTTTTTTTCACATTCTTCATTCATATGAGCCTATCCATTTTTGTGAGAATGACACAGTCTCATGAAAGAAGATTGGTTCATACGAAAGAAGAATTTAGACTTAAGTTTCCTTTCACATTCTTCTTTTGCATGAACTGATCCTCTTTTGTGAGAACGACACAGTCTCATGAAAGAGAACTGGTTCCTATGAAAGAAGAATTTGATTTAATTTTTTTTCACATTCTTCTTTTGTACAAACCAATCTTCTTTTGTGAGAATATCACAATCTCACAAAAAAGGATTGCTTCATATGAAAGAAGAATTTGGACTTTTTTTTGCACATTTGAACTTTAACAAGGCATAACTCCATCAATATTTTGAGTTAAGGGACGATTGATTTATCAAAAGAAAGGTCCCAATGAGTACTACAACACTATAACACATAATACCCTCCCCAAAAATTTAGGGGCTATATAAAAAAAACATAAAAATGTAAAAATTTTAATTACCATAGGATAACATTGCAACTTCAACAAGATGCAACTATCAAACTTTGGAGTTGGGGGACAATCTGTATATCAAAAGAAAGGTCTCGGTGAGTACTACAAGGCTGAGCCCCTAAGAAATATCAACTGAAAATAGACATATGAAAAACATTAAAATTAAAAAAATAAGGGCTGGCCCAGTTGCACTGAGGGCTGAGGTGCTGGACATCTTATCTCGTGCCACGCCGGCGACCCGTGTTCAGGAGTGAGCATGGGCTGCTGGGGGTCAGCAGGGGAGGAGAAGGATTGAGCATCCGATGGACTGCTCTCCTTCTCTGGGAAGGGGGATCAGTAGCTGTTGGTGCTGTACTAGCTCCTGGCAGTGGCTGGGGGCAGTGAGCTGAAAGCTTAGAAAGGGGGAGGAGATGGGGCAGACACCTGGAGAAGCGTGTGCAGATGTGTGTGTGCTCTCTCAGCCGGTGTCACTGCACGCCCCACCTCCTAGGGGAAAGAAAAATGGAAATAGGTGCTGGACAGGCTGAATGAATCTGTCCCTGTGGGTGCTGCCCCAAGAAGGCATCTCCCTGGTCAGATCCGTGTTGAGTGGGTTGAGTTGCTCCCCACCACCCTGCCACAAAGGGTAAGTCCTGGAAACTTAAGGCAGGGGGTCTGATCCTCTGGGGATGGCCCTGGGGGACAGTGGATAGGGAGTAGGTGTGCCGGCCAGCACCACGGGAGAAATACCATATAAAAAAAAAAATTTTCAATAAAACTTTCCATAGGATAACATTACAACTTTAACAAGCCATAACTCTGTCCTCACAAAAAAAAATACAACAAAGCAAATAAATTGCATTATTGGAGGAATGGATGTGCGGGATCCTCTGGGTCCTGTGCTTCCATACCAAGATACATTTTCGCATCAATGGAGGCATGGAAGTGCAGGGACCTCTGGGCCAATGTTTCCCTAATCACATGGATGTGTTGGACCTGCATGAATGAGGATACAATTCTACTATCTCAAAAAATAAGGAAATTATTTGCAACACAAAAACTGCATTAATGCACCAGTTAGCAACAAAAGTAGAGAAATGTGGCACTAAGATTTCCATCCCTAACTCCCCACCCCAACCCCCAAGCAGCAAAGGGAAAAAAAATTATGGTTTTCACTGTCTTGAGTCTTGGCAAATCAGGGGTGGGGTCTTCCTTGAGATTCTCAGCCCTAACGCTCACCCCATTCCATCACCAATTAAGGTAAAATGTGTTCTTTTTTCTTCAAGCAGGGCCTACAGGTTGTTGACAACATGCGGGGAAACACAGTTCTATGCATTTCAAGGCTATGTCACAATATCTCATTAACACAGGATTTTGCAAATAATTTTACTATAGGGGCGTGATAGTGCCCCTAAAGTTAGGGTTGAGTAGCCTGTTTAATGTTAAACCTCAAATTTTGCACATTAATATCTTTGGCTCTCTTTGACAGAAGGAGCTGAAATTTTGTTTGTGTTGTCTAGGAGGCAATGTCTTGATGTGTATAAATTTTTGTGACAGCAGTTTGTGTAGTTTCTGAGATCTGCATGTGTCATTTTTAGTAAAAAAATTCCTATCCTTAACATTGTTTTTTTGCTGTTGCCTACAGCCTACATGGAAAGGAACTGTTTCCCCAAACTTGCAGGGGACATGTGTCATGTCCCAAGATAATGCATTTGACAGGTCTGGTGAAAAAATATCAAAGGGTTCCAGAGTTATAAGGCTTTAAATGTTATTGTTTTCTGACTTGCACATGCGCAGTAGGGGTTTAGAGATAATGTTTTGTTGCGCATTTGCAGTGGGGTTTTTTTATGCCGCAAATGCATGTTTTGCTTTTGCACCACTTGTTTGGCACAGCACCAAACTTTTTTTTTCCCTGCTGTGCCAACGACCATCTTGTTGATCTTTTCCATGAACTAACAAGAGTGGAAAATAGATAAAAATTCTGGCATTTTTAAAAATAAACACAAGAACCTAGCTAAACAGCCCCATTTAGCTAGACTCTGATGTTTGTTTTTTACAGTAACAGCCAGAAATTCTATTTCTGGGCACCCAAAGTTCCAGTTGCCCACTTTAGCAAGAGGAGCCTTTCACTTGTGTGCTCTGTATGAGAACAGTGGGGCTTTCTTGAATTGTGTAGCTGATGCTGGAGTCATGCTTCCAGCTTCTGTGGTAGCAGTGAGCGGTCCATGTCCTGATATTTCCCTGGTGCGGCCCCCAACTCCATTGACTGCCCCTGGTGTCTAGTCGTACTCCCACCCACTGATCACTGTCCCTGGTGTCTAGTGGCACCTCCCACCCATTGATCTCTGTCCCTTGTGTCTAGCGGTGCCCCCCACCCTCCAATCACTGTCCCTGGTGTCCGGTGGCACCCCCACCCTCTGATCACTGTCTCTAGTGTTTAGTGGCACCCCCACCCTCCAATCGCTGTCCCTGGTGTCTAGTGACATTCCCAACCCTCCAATTACCATTCCCTAATTTGTATTTAATAGTTCCTCCCTCTGCAGCCTGTTGTTTTTTTCTAGTGTCGACATCAGGAGGCCCAATCCATGTGTCAGCATTACAAGCCCCCCCCAGCAGTGTGTGACACTGGGGAGCCCACCCCCAGTGTCACTAAATATTTAAATAAATATAAATATGTCCCTGTAAAAAGAAAATAGTCCCCTAATGTCTTTTTTAACCTGAAAAAAAGAAAACTGTCCCTCACTGTCCCTTCCGCCCCTCCCCCATCCAACCCTCCCACTGAGCACCCTCCCCACACCCCCTACCCTATACTTACCACTGGAGGTCATAGGCTGTCATCCTCTGTGGATCGAGACATGTTTGCACTCTTGAAAGCTGAACTGCGAACCGAGGAATCAAGGTAAGTGCCGTATAATGTATTTCAATGCTATTTTGGACTTATGTTCATAACTGCCATTTTAAGGAATTTTTTCACCAAATTTTTAACATGGCCTTTTTATGACCCCCACCTCATGAACACAGGCACTGTTATTTCATTACTCAGGCCCGGCATGTGATTTTGTGGTCACTGCACAAAATCACCTTTTGGGACTGAATAACAAAATTTCCCCATCAATTTTCATGAGGTGGGGGTCCCAAAAAGGCCATGTTGAAAATTTGTTAAAAGAATTCCTAAAACTAGCTGAATTATGAATGTTCATTGAAAAATTTCTATGCACGCACATAACTTCAGTAATTTCCGATATTTTTACTCCAAATTTTCAACATAGCCAATTTTTCACACCACCTCATGAACACTACTTCTGTCATTTTTCACATCCTGTCTAAAATATGTTTTTACACCTGTGGTACAGAATGGCATTTTGGTCCAGATTTGAACATTTTCAGCTATGGGGTTTATGAGATGAGGTCATAAGAAGACTGTGTTCAAAATTTGGGGTCAAAATATGAAAAAATGCCAAAGTTATGACCATTCATTGCAATGTCACTACTCTCGTTTGTAACTTTGGAAATTTTAAATATTTTGACCCCAAATTTTCAGCATAGTCTTCTTATTACCCCACCTCATATATGTCATATCTGTCATTTTTCAAATCCTACCCCAAATGTGTTTTCGCACCTGTGGCATGGAATGACATTGCAGTTGCACAGAATTAAATTTTTGCAGGGGTTCAAAAATGTTCTGTATTGAGTACATGAGGTGGGGTAATAAGATAGCTATGTTGACAATTTGGGGTCAAAATATGTAAAAACTCCAAAGTTATGACCATTCATTGCAATTTCACTACGCATGCTCGTAACTTTGGAAATTTTCAATATTTTGACCCCAGAATTTCTACATAGCAATCTTATTACCCCACCTCATGTATGTCACAGCTGTCATTTTTCAAATCATGGCCAAAATGTGTTTTCACACCTTTGGTGTGGAATGACGTTGCAGTTGCACAAAATTACATTTTGGTGGGGATTTGAAAATGTTCTGTACTGGGTACGTGAGGTGGGTAATAAGATGACTTTGTTGACAATTTAGTCAATGTTGTCTTATAAATGGAATCGTAGCACCCAGAGGACCCTGTGCTTCCACAGCTACATATATATATATATGCATCTATGGAGGGATGGAAGTGCAGGTCCCAAAGGGCCCTGCGCTCTGACAGGCAAATAAGGATAAGATTATACTACCTCAAAAAGTAAGGAAATAAATTGCAAAAAACTGTGTTAATGCTCTAGTTAGGGATAAAGCCACAAAAGTAGGGAAATGTGGCATTAGGGTTTTCAAAGCTAACACCCACACCACCCTGCACATACCAACAGGCATCGGGGTGTGCCTTGGGTTGTCAGCCCTAAGGCTCACCCCATTTTCTATACTGTACCCATCTCGGCTTATTTACTTATGGAATGGGGTGAGCATTATGGCTGATGACCCCAAGGCACACCCCGATGCCTGTTGGTGTGTGCAGGGTGGGTGTGAGGTGTTACCTTTGAACGCCCTAATGCCACATTTCTGTACTTTTGTGGCTTTATCCCTAACTGGAGCATTAATGCAGTTTTTTGCAATTTTATATAAATATATATGTATCTATATGTCTGTATCTATATCTACAGTATATATATATCTACAGTGCAAAAAATGTTGTTAATGCATCAGTCAGGGTTCCACTTAACACTATGGATGAAAAAAATGTGGTGTTATTGTTTCCAACTCAAACTCCACCAACACCAAGTAGTAAAAGGACAAGACCACACAAGCAACCACAGATAGTAATCATCAGGTAACACAAATAACACACAACTGTTTCCAGATGACACAAATGCAGTATCACTGATATGTTACCTTCATGGATTTGTATGTGGATTTGTGGTATGCACACTGCAAAATGTACACACTCACTTATGGCTGCAGATAGAAATCCACAATACTCAAATCACAACGCTTCTTTTGTGTGCAGAAGCATAGGCCTCTGCAGCCACAGATACAAATCCCTGATACCCAAATTACAAGATTTCTTTTTTTTTCTGCAGTACACAAGGCCCTATAGGGCCTGCATTTCTGAATCTACAGGTACTCATGCACACTGTAAGACATACACACAGTTCTGCCTGTAGCTGCAGATGTATGACATACACACAAACCTCTGATTGCAAAAGTGCAGGCCTCATGAAATCCATGATACCCAAATTACAACACTACATCTGCACTGTTGCAGTCACAGATACAAATCCATGAAGGTATTTAATTTACATCATCTAGAAACAGTTGTATGTTGTTTGTCTCATCTGATGATGGCTGTCTGTGGTTTCTTGTGTGATCTTGTCCTTTTGCTGCTTGTGGGGTGGGGAGTAGGGTTGGAAAACCTAACACATTTCCCAACTTTTGTGGCATTAAGTTGAACTCTAACTGGTGCATTAATGCAGTTTTTTGCAAGGAATTTCCTTTCTTGTTGAGATAGGGGAATCATATCCTCATTCACAGAACAGATGCAGATGTGCAAGGCCGTCTGGGTCCTGTGCCAAGGGAAGAGTCCATATATCTGCAGGAGTGCAGCAACAGATGCAAGGAATTTGTGGGTTTGTGTGATGGGCTAGGGAAGCACAGGGTCCTCTTGCCCCAGTGCTGCCATGCGACTACAGATACAGACATGCACTGCCAAGAGTCCATCTGTCAGTTGAAGTGAAGGGCTCTCTGGCAGCTATGGGTGCAGAGGTGCAGGGCCCTATGCCAAGAGATGAGGTCCATTCACCATATGGTACTTTGGCCCACGTGGCCAACCCTGCATCTTTCCTTTCAAGGCTGGGATGGTGCCACATGGCAGTGCCATCCCCCCAGCCTTGGCTCATCCAGCTGTCTCACTAAGCTCACCCTCAAATGCAGCTCAAAAACATGTAATCACAAAGAGCTACCCATTGGGTGACAGGCTGCCACTGCACACAACGTTTCATAAAAAAATGTGTTTTTTCAAATTCTGACCCCAACTTTTTAACATAGTCATTTCTTGACTCCCCTTATAAACATGACATGTGGCATTTACAGAATACTGTCCAAAATGTCATTTTTCACTACGGGGTGAAAACACATTTCAGCCTGGATTTAAAAAAACGACACCTGTCATGTTCATGAGGAGGTGTGAAAAAATGGCTTTGTTGAAAGTTTTGAGTCAAAATATTGAAAATTACTCAAGTTATACAAGAGTATGGTAAAATTTCAGTGTACATTGATAACTGTATTGCTGTTTAAATAGTTTGACCCAGCATTTTTAACATAGTCTTCTTAATACCCCATCTCATGAATCTAGCAGGTGAAAATTTTTAAATCCTGCCCAAAAGGTATTTTTGTGGAGTGACTTGAAAAGCCCCTTTTAACCCAGATTTGAAAAATTTCACCTACCTTGCTCATGAGGTGTGGTCCAAAAAAGGCCATGTTGAATGTTTGGTGGAAAAATATTGAAAATAGTGAAGCTTAGCGTGAACGTTGAAATATTGTAGTTCAACATCCACTTATAACTTGGTCACGTCTCCACTGTTAGTGCATTCCAGCCACTGCTCCTCCTGGCACTACTACAAAGCCCAGTTCCTTCTCCTTAACACTATAGAAGGATTCACATTTCAATCTGTGACTTTTCCAGTCTATGGTATCTGATAAATATGCATTAAATCAAGAAAAAAATAATTATTTTATTTTTAGGGCTGTGGGCAGGGCTCTGTAGCTCTGAAAATGGCCGATCTCACAACAGCTTCCATTGGACATTTGGAAGTATCCTTCCAAAAGCCCAACGGAGCTTAAACCCCTCTTCCATGATCGGCCTATATAATAACAGCCATACTATTTCGACTGCTACTTCCGCATTCTGATGAGTGAACTGTGCATGCCCATGACTGGTGCGCATGTGCACTTCTTCGGTGCCACCATGTTGTGAATGACAACATGCCATTCACTATTTTGTGCCCCCCTTCCCCATGTCATGCCCGACATCTAATGTCGCACACTGGGAGCCCACCCCAGTGAGCAAAATTTGTTTTTTTCCTGTAAATTAGAAAACGGTCCCTTTTTGCATTTTTTTTCCTGGTGCCCCCCAAGTTATGCCCGACATCGAGGTGCCCAGTCCCCATGTTGACATTCATGTGGCATACTGGGATCCCACCCCAGTGTGCCAAAATGTTTTTTTTTCTGCATTTGCTGTACATTAGAAATGGTCCCTCGTTGTCGTTTTTTTACCCCTGTGAAACTGAAAACGGTCCCCCTCCCACTGAGCACCTACCTCCCTACACTCCCCTTACTCTATACATACCTCTGGAGGTTGGCCCTGTCATCTTCTCTGAACCATGACATGTTTGCACTCTTTAAAGCCCAACCGCGAACTGAAGAATTAAAGGTAAGCGTGCTATACAGCCATTCAATGGGATTTCCAACTTATGCTCATATCTCAGCCAGTTTTTGGAATTTTTGCCCCAAATTTTCAACATGGGGTTCTTGGGAACCAACCTCATGAAAACTGTCACTGTCATTTTGTTACTTGGTCCCAAAAGGTGATTTCACAGTCACTGCACGGAATCACCTTTTGGGGCCGAGTCACAAAATGACTGTGTACTGTTCATGAGATGGGGTCCCAAAAAGCCCATGTTGCAAATTTGGTGAAAAAATTCTCCAAAATGACTCCGTTATGAGCGTACAATGTGCAGTTTCTACGTATGCTCCTAACGTCACCAGTTTTTTATATTTTCACTCCACATTTTTAACAATGCCATTTTTGCTCACCTCCTTCAAAACAGTACAGCTGTCATTTTCCACAACCTGCCCAAAATATGTTTTTGCACCCGTGGTGCAGAATAGTGCATTTGGTCTGCGCAATCACCTTTTGGGACAATTGAACAAAATGACACTGGCACTGTTCATGAGGAGGGATCCAAAAAAGGCCATGTTGAAAATTTGGTGCAACACCTCCAAAATATGGTCAAGTTACACCTGGGTGCTGAATAATTTCTACTCACATGTGTAACTTTCGTCATTTGGTAGCTTTTCATAGCCCTATCGGCTCTGGCTAGAACTTGTTTCTTAAAGGCTTTAGAGTTCGAACATCGCAGGTTCCTTAGTTTATAACAAGTTCTAACACCATCCAATTTTTGTGAAAATCAGACTTCATTTGCTATATGACTTGCTTCTTTAACAAGGAGATGGAGATACACTGTATATATATTTCCTACTTTGGCGATATCATTCTCAGAAAGTAAAACAACTATGTGAATGTTTTTTAGTATCTGATGTTAGAATGAATACATCTGTACAGAAACACTAAAAGAGCAAAGTTTCAGCACCCAGAATTGTTTGGGCAGTACCCTAAATGTCCCATCAAGTTCAGTCCTGTATATATGGTCACTATGGCAGCACCTCCCACAACTTTTTTCAAACATGGCTGGAGCCACTAATGTGAGAGCATTCAGACAGTGGTCAACTAGGTGTCAGCTGAGTATCAATTAAATGAGAGTTGAAATATTACCATGCAAATTTGTTAACACCCAACAGGCTGGACCGTTCAGCTGTTCTCAATTATAATGGTGGGAAGTTAAACTCATAACTTTCTTTTTGAATACTTTTTAAGAAATAAGGCATGACCAGGGGTTAGATTAATAGCCTGTTAATCACTCCCTAGGGGTGTAACATGGCATGAGGTGCAGCCAACTGTCATATTGCTCCTAGTGGGTGATCGATGGACTGTTAATCTAACTCCTGGGAGTGCTTTATTGTTATTATATTAAATTATTCCAAAAGAAAAGTGCTTCAAATGTACCTTTTGAATGTTTTTCACATTGAGAGGGAAAGTTTTGATTTTTTTGTTATTTAGAATCAGTACGCTATCTCCTTATCTTCCCCCTCATCTGGAATGGTTCCCCAGCCTTGTCACCTGGTTTCCTTGGGACTTACCTCATGCTCCATTGTCCTCTGCCACAGGACCTGGAGGTACCCAATTGCTGATATGGGCAGTGTGTCATTTGAAACAAAGGATAGGGAATAATATTTGTACATGTTAAATACAGTAGTTGTAAACCTATGATTTTCAGTGCAAAATATATGTAGGTTATGGCTTTCCACACAATCTGGATGTTTTTGAGCACTAGAAAATGTACTTTTAATCATAGACTGGTACATGTATTTGAACATATACACGCACCTTGTGACACAATTCATTGCAAAAAAACAACTACATTAAGGCATAAGTTAGAGTTGTAGCACAAAATATCAAAAGTAGGGAAATGCAACAGTAAGATAAATTGTTCATTGAACCTTGGTGATCTGTGGCATGTGATTTCTCATTGTTTGTAATTAAACATTTATTGAAGTTTTACACACAGAAAACACTGAACAATGCAATATAGTATGGATGATCGGATTTTAGAATCTGGAAACTGGTTTAATCGGATTCTGGTCTGAAATTAGTACTTTTGGATTCTGAGTCCAGAAATCCAAATCCCAAAAATGGCCTTTCAGAACCAGATTTCTGAACTGGAGTCAGATTGTGATTCTGGCATCCACCAATAATTCAACCACTCCCCCACCTGGTAAGCGTACCCCACCCTGTCTTGACTTATACATTTTACAGCATTTTTCTACCACCTTACCTCCTTCCTGTATAGCCAGTTCCTCAACAGGGCTCATATGAACTCTTCCTATTTGGTCCACTGACCACTCCTCCAGGCTCTGTCCAGAGAGAGAGATATGACTAGTCCATCCACTTTTGCTGGCCACCCCACTATCCCACTGCACAAGCAGCCCAGTAGCCTGCCACCACTACCACCATCCACTAGTCACTGGAAAAAGTAACTTGCATGCTTCACCATCATCTTCTTATCATCCACATTCTTAGATGCTGTCCCTCCCATCCAGGAGTCCTCCAAATCTGATTATCACCTAAGCCACTCACTGTGAGTGACTCATACACATGCATGGCACAACACTCGTTGAGCGCCAGTATGACCCTTCTTCACCTGTTCTAGGATGGCCCCCCTCCAGACCTCCACTAGCACATTAGTCTTCTATCTAACAGTCATCTGTCCTTGGTTTACATACTAGCCCCTTGTCTTCCCTTCAGCTTATCTCCGAGTCCCTCCCAGAGGTAGACTCCTGGTGGTGTGATTGTTTCAGGGTTCTGTGTTCAGTCAGCCAGTCTGTGTACAGGGAAGCAAAGGTCAAGTTATAGGAGTGGGAGATTTCATCAGGACTCGGAGTGGGACAGGGTCATAGTGACAGGACTGAGGCTGTTGCTGCATAGGAGGGTCAGGTCACAGTCAGGGAAGGATGGATTGTCAGTGGCCAGTCAGGGAAGGATGGATTGGTGCAACAGCAGCAGTGCAGTGCATGGGTACCATAAATCCATGTTGGGTGCATGACAGAGAGTATTGTCATTACTGGATCTGCCAGAGACTTGGAGGAGAGTCTGAAGTGGATTTATTTTGTGGTAAGTTCATGGAGGAGTCTTCTAGATGGGCAAGATTGATCAGCATTGGAGGAACCCATCCATTTATTCCACCTTGACTAGCGCTGGCAAGGAGGACAAACTAGGGGAAAGGGCCGGGGGGTAGGGCTTTGTTTTCTTTGAATGCCACATGCCAACCCAGGTAGGGGGAGGTTCATATAGGATTCATATGAGGAATCAGAAATTCCAATTCCGACTCCTATTCTGAGGACTCTGATGCCGGTCAACATCAGATGCAGAATCAGAGTTAAAATAAGAATTTCTAAAAATCAGATGAATGCACATAATAGAATGGATTCCATGGAATCTGATCACCCCTACAATACAGTGATGTGTGGCTATACAGTAAATATGCAGTTGGTATGCAGGCTGTCACAGAGTAAATATAGACATTGGTGGATCATATCATTGTACTGAAGACAGATATAACATTCCCTACCCTATGACCTAACAATAACAACTAATCAACAAAGGTCAGATGCATGGTGATAATGCTAACAGGGTATGCATGACATTTCCATTGTAGTACTAGAAACAGGATGGGAGGAAGGGTGCATCACCTCAGTCAAACCTGTCTTCAAGGGCCCTGTCAAGAGGATAGCAATGTCAGGAGAGGTTGCCAGACCATATAGTAGCTCTTAATCGTACCAGATATGAAATGTGACAGAACAGACATGTCAGAAGAGAATGCCAGACCTAGTAGTAGCTTTGAAGGGTACCAGATATCAGACATGACAATCTGCTGAAATTGGCTACTGTGATAAACTGGAAAGGAGCTCTCCATGTGTGGGGATATCTGAGGTCCACCACCTCCACAGGATCAAGCATTTGGCATCCATGCTTAGTTGGGCTAACCATCACATTGCACTCACCTCTCTGGGTTGAAGGCAGAGTTTGCTGGACTTTGGGCCAAACCGGCAAGGGTGCAGAGAACCTTCTGCCCCACTCAGGGGTGACCAAATCTGCTTCTGCTCCCCAAGAAGATGCCTAGGTGGAGGCAGAGTGGTTGGACCTTGGTGGGCTCCACTATGGTGGGGTGGCAGGAAGGGAACACACTCCTCCACCTGTACCACTGCCCAATTCCTTCGCCATACTTGTGGCATGGGGCAGGTGGGAGGAAGTACCAGTAACAGTGAAAAAGGAGGAATTGGGGTCCTTAGAAGGGAAGGCCCCAAGGAGGGAGGAAGAGACCCCCAGCCAAGGAGGAAGCAGTTGCTGTTGGGGAACTCTATCATTAGGTGGATAGACTTGGGAGCAGGGGAGGAAGGGTGAGGGAGGTGAAGTGTCTACTTGGTGCTTTGGTTTGGAGGGATGGAGAGCAGATTCAGATTATCACTAGAGTGGCAGGAGATTGGAGGGAGCTAGATGTCATTGTCCTCTTAGAGACAAATGACTTGGTAAGGCATAGGGTAGGGGTAGTGCAGGGTAATTTTAGGGAGCTGGGGAGGGGCCAAAAGCAGGTAGCATGCACAGTGGTATTTGCTGAAGTGTTACCTGTGTATGACCGAGGAGAGGAAAGGGAACCCTGCACCATGGCTTTTAACAATTGGTTGAAGGCATGGTGCATGGAGGAGGTCTTTGGCTATACTGGGGACTGGGGAGCAGCCTGGGAGGATGTTGACCTCTGTAGGGGAGGCAGCCTACATCCTTCCAGGAGGGGGACACTACAGTCTTTAGTGGGAGGTTTAAACGCTACTTGGATGAGCATCTGGATTAGCTGGGGGGAGGAGGCTATAATACCAAAGGGGGCAAAGATTGTCTCCCCCCAGACGATGAAGCAACAAAGAGGGAGGGCCTGAGGGGAGGAAGCTCCCCCAGGGTAGTGCAGAAAGACTAGGGTGGTGAAAATGCAGAGGACAAGGGGGCATAAATCAGGATATCAAGGAGAGATCAGTAAAGGAGACAGGTAATAAGAAGGTAACAAGGGAAGGGGGGGTCAGGAGGAGCTTCAGGAAACAGTGCAGGTGGTGGGAGAAAGCAGAGAGGCAGGTGGGGGGAGTAAGGTATGGAGAACCATATGCACCAATGCAAGGTGTCAGGAAAACAAAATTCTGGACCTGGAGGCCATCACGGAGGAGGCTAGTCTGGATTTGGTGGCCCTAATAGAGTCATGGTGTACTGACAGTCATGACTGGAATGTGGTCATACAAGGCTACTCTCTCTCTTCAGGAAAGACAGTGAAGGGAGGTGGTGAGGAGGGATTGTACTATACATAAGGGAGGGAATCATAGATATGGAAGTGCAAGGGCAGCCAGAGGAAAAGGAAGGGCTGGAGATAATGTAGGTCATCCTGGAGATAGGTGCTTGGGCCACTATCCATACAGGAGTGGTACAGTACAACCTCGATTATCCGAACTCACTGGAGGACGTAGGATTAGTTCTGATAATCGAGGGATTCATAAAATCAAGGATCCCTCTCACCATGTTCCTATTAGCTCGGGGGACATGGTGCGAGTTTGGATAATCCAGAGGTTTGGATAATGGGGGTCGGATAATCAAGGCTATACTGTATACAGACCTCAGCACAGGGAAAGGAGTGGATCAGGCATTTGGAGAGGACATCATCAGTATGGCAAATAAGGGGGAGGTGCTGCTATTTGATGACTTCAATCTTCCAGATGTGGATTGGAGCATTCCAGCTGCAGCTTCAGCAAGGAGCAGGGTCCTCCTTTACTTCCTATAAGGGGCCCCTTTCAAGTATCTAGACAATGAACCCACTAGGGACAGAGCAGTGCTGGACCTGGTGCTTACAAACAGGGAGAGCATTGCAGACATCACAGTGGGCAGTCCCCTAGGTACCAGTGATCACTGTACAGTGTGGTTTAACATTAAAATGGAAACAGAAGCAAATCACATGAAAATGAGGGTCATGGTCTTTAGCAGGGCAGATTTTAAGGAACTGAGAAACTGCCTAGATGCAAAAGCTAGGAAAATTGTACCACAGAGTTGGACGCTTTGCCCTGGGTGCCCAGCCCCTAGAACACCATTGTAAAATGTTCCACTCACTGAATTGGCCCTCCCTGGAGGGCAGACTGGCTTACACTTCCCTATGCCTGGCTTTCAAGCTTCTACAAATGAATGCTCCCCCCAGTCTGAGTTGTACCTTAGTACTCAAGCAGCCTAAAAGAACACTTAGATCCTCGTGTAGTCGACTCCTCCATGTCCCAAAAGTCCGAACTTGCCAAGGTCTTCGGTCATTTGCAACTTACATCCCGTCCCTATGGAATGGCTTGCGTAGCAATCTTCAAGACTGCAGCTCCCTTGGGGGTTTTAAAAAAGGCCTAAAGACACACCTACTAGAGCTAAGCCTCTGTGCATGCCACCGCTGAGGACTGTTATTAGCTCTCCACCTCTGATACTAAAGCCTGCCGCCTAACATGCTGGTATCCTATTCAGTTGAATCTTATCACTCTTGAAACACTTGAAATTGTAACTTGTAAAACTGACCTGATAAACAAATCTTATGAAACTGCCATTCTTGTGAAACTAGTGTTTACCCCCATGTTATTCTCAATGTTACCTAACCTGCCTGTGATTGTACTATAAGTCCTGATTGTAATGTCTGTATTTGCACTTTCCCTTGAATTGTTCCTACTTTTTATTGTACTGTTGACTGTAATTAACCCCAGGTCGACCCTGAAAAAGGAACCATTATGGTCTCAGTGGGCCTACCCGGTCACCAACATTTTAAATAAATAAAATAAATAAATAGTAATGGAGGAATGCCATGTATGAGGATGTAGTGGATGAGTAGAGGAACAGTGAGGAAAAATAAGGGTGGGCATAATTTAGTTAACCAGACTCTGTGTGAAGGAAGTGAGTAAAAGCAGAAGGAAAAAGAGATCATTATGGTACTCCAGTGAAGTGGCCACAGGGTGAAGGAAAAAAGGGTAGCATTCAGAGGGTATAAGGAAACACAGAGGGAGGAAGGCAGGGAAGCATACCAAGTAAAACAGAGGGAAGCAGGTAAGGCAGTGAGATGAGCAAATGTGCAGGCAGAGGAAAGGATAGCCAAAGGGGTAGCTAATGGGAATAAGACTTTCCTCAGGTACATAAGGGGAAAGAGGAAGGCAAGGGGAAGGATACAGAGGATAAGGACGGCAGCACAGGAAGGCTGAGCAGAACAGGACCAAGAAAAAACAGGCATACTGAACAGATACTTCTGTTTAGTCTTCACAGTGGAGGGAGGTGGGGACAAACTACCAGTGATTAGCAGAAACAAAGGGAGAAGGGAGGTGGACTCAAATCAATTTCCAGAAGAACGTGTCCTGATGGAACTTGCAGCTCTGTAAGTGGACAAGGCTATGGAACCAGATGGATATACCCGGGGTACTGAAAGAATTCATGGAGGTGCTGGCTGCCCAGCTACAGCCTTATTCAAGAGCTCACTGGAGTCAGGTGTGGTACCGGTGGACTGTAGGAGAGCAGATGTGGCCCCTATATATAAGGGTGGCAGCAGGGAAGAGGTTGGTAATTATAGGCCAGTGAGCCTCACCTCAGTAGTGGTGAAATTAATGGAAACACTGTAAGATCAAAGGCAGCATGGATTCATGTGGGTGTGGGTGTGGAGGGGTCATTCCAGATAAATCTGATTGAGTTCTTTGACTGGTTTACCAGTGAAATAGATAAGGGGAGGGCAGTGGACATGGTCTATCTGGGTTTTAGCAAGGCCTTCTACACTGGGCTGCACAGGAGACTGATTATGAAATTGAGCAGCATGGGGTGAGATCCAAAGTAGTGGACTGGGTTAGAAACTGGTTAATAGATAGGCAACAGAGGACGGTGGTTAACAGCACTCACTCTAATGATGAGACAGTGACCAGCAGGGTGCCACAGGGCTCAGTACTGGGACCTGTCCTCTTCAATGTGTTCAAAAGTGACATTGCAGATGAACTGGAAGGGAAGTTATGCCATTTTGCAGATGATACCAACATCTGTAGTAGGGTTGACAATATGGAAGGGGCGAAAAGAATCTGTAGGGATCTTGGGAAACTCAAGGAGTGGTTAAGAGCATGGCAGTTGGGGTTCAATGCCAAAAATGCAAAATCATGCACCTAGGGCATAGGAACCCCTAAAAATGAGTATAGGATTGGGGATACTGTCTGTCACTAAACAGGAAAGGGACCTTAAGGTTATCATATCTGATGACCTTAAAGTGGCAGGGTAGTGTGACAAAGCAGTGGGTAGGGCCAGTGGAATGCTGGGATGCATGGGGAGAGGTATTTCCAGCAGGAGAAGGGAGGAGATGTTGCCACTACATTGCTGGTTGGTGAGACCACATCTGGAGTATTGTGACCAGTTCTGGAGGCTGCACCTCAGAAGGGACATAGACAGGGTGGAGGTAGTCCAGAGGAGGGCAGCTAAAATAGTGCAGGAATTGCACCAAAAGCTGTATTAGATGAGACTGAGGAATCTCAGCATGTACACCCTGGAAGACAGGAGAGCGAGAAGGGACATGATAGATACCTACAAATACCTCACGGGGGTGAACAGGGTGTGCAGGAGGGGAGTTTCTCTCAAATGAGGAAAAGCACCAGAACCAGAGGGCATGTGATGAAGGCTTGGGGGGGTTAGGGGGAAGTGAGGAAGTACTAATTCACTGAAGGAGGGGGTAAACACCTGGAATACACTACTACTGGAAGTGATAGAGGTGAAAACAGTAGGAGGATTCAAGCATGTGTGGGATAAACATAGGAAAATATTAGGAAATTGGTAAGGAGGTGTGAGGATCACCAGAGACCAGTTAGGGCCTGCAGAGACAGACTAGACAAGGACCATTTGGGCAGACTGGATGGGCCAAAGGTCCTTTACTGCAAAAAAAATTCCACGTTTCTATGTTAGCATTATTTACAGCATATGGGGTGCCTCCAAATCTGTACTCAGCCAGAATAAAGCCATAGAGAAGGGTATTTGGCACTTGTGGACTTTATATCTCAGTGCATGTACTTACTTCCAGAAGGGCCCTATGGAGGAGCATTGCCACAGAATGTGTAAAAGGTCCCCAATTGCAGAGGTACACCTCTAACAGTGATCCATGGGAAGGAGGTGGCATGCATGGAGGCATGAGGGCATTCCATAACATAAATGCAACATTTTATTCTTTATCAGCCTGCTCCAATTGTTATTGAAGGCTTTGTGTCCCACCAGCAGAAGTGCCAGTCACCTTCCAGGATCTGCATTCGCAGGAAGGAAGCACTCTTGTCTCTGGCCTGAAGGGATTGGCTTGGGATATGATCTTTAATGGTACTTTAGATGGTGCCTACCCTTTCGTTAGATGCAGGCATTGGGCTAGTAACTTCCCAAGTGAGTGTGGTGCAGGGGAAGGGCTTGAGGTATTGTTGAAAGGCACTACTCAGCTGGAGATAATGCCAGGAATCTGATCTGGGCAACTCATAGCACTGCTGGAGGACTTTAAGAGTGTCCTGCCATCTATCATGAATGCTGGGTTTCCCCAAATGAGGGCCAATGCTGCAGAGGTTGTATTGGTGCCTAGTCAAACAACAAGCTGCTTGCAGGTTTTACCTGCAGATGCAATCATGGTGTGCCTCTTCAGCTCCCAGTACAGTGGCCCTTAAAGGAAGACTGTTTGCAAAAAACTAGCGAGAAGTGAAGCTTCAATTTGGCCTCACTGCAGAGCTGAGGGTTGCCGAGGGAGAAAACAGTGAGTAACCAGTCTGTGCAGCTCTTAATGCCTAGACATATCGCAGAAGCCATGGACGGGCCCCAGCCCCCTGTAGCTCAGTGGGCTCATTTTTTTTGTGACTGTGTCAGGCATCTTACCTTCCCATAGGAAACTGCCTATCAGTCTATCAATTTGGGTAAACCATTTGTGGGTATGGCAACTGGTAAGTGGGATAACACATAAAATAACTTGAGGGCCATGATCATTTTTATGGCTTCTGTTTTTCCTGCAAAGAAAAATTGTAGTGTAAAATTTGGTCTGCATATCTGCTGTGGGGGGGTCTGAGGTTTATTTCTCATTATTTAGAAAGATCTGGAGTAATCTGGATGCCAAGATATATAATCTTGATGGGGGACTATGTTAAACCTACAGCAGTGATGGTTGGGGCTGTACACATAGGGTTTAAGGGTAGGATCTCAGTTTTTGACTGATTGATACAAAGGCTAGATAGCCATGAGACAGGACTGAGAAGTTCAGAAGGGGTTGGATGGGCTTTGGGGCATCTCTGAGAAGGACCATGAAGTCATCAGCATACACCATGGTGCAGTATTCTCCCATGCCAATGCTGATGCCGTAATATTCTGTGCCTGCTGGATAGCTTCCGCCAACAGCTTGACAGCAACCACAAATAAGAGCAGGAAGAAAGATCAGCTCTGCCTAGTGCCTTTACAGAGGTGGCAAGGGAGAGATACTACAGAGTTACTTTAAACCTTTGCCATTGGGGAGGGATAAAGAGTCCAGACCCACTTCAGAATTTGGGGGAAAAGCTCATGATTGCTAAGATACTGTGGAGGTACCCTACTCTACTGAATCAAAGACCTTTTCAAAATCAATGGCCATTACAGCTGCTGGAGTGGGGGCGGTATTGGTGTGAAATAAATAAATGAGTCAGTGGATGTGGCTGAAACTGAGCCTGTCCTTTAACAAAATCCAGCTTAGATGGGGCACTAAAAAGAGGAGCAGTGGGTGTAGCTGTGCAACTAGCACATTGGCATATATTTTGCTGTCAGCAGTGATCAGTGAGATTGGCTAGTAGCTGGCAGAGTGTAGGGTCCTTACCTTCCTTGAGGAGAACTGTAATCATTGCCTCATGGAGCATGGTGGGGTAAAGACCCCTGCTCCATGGACTCAGCGTAGACCCAACAGAGTAGTGGGTAGATGAGGGGAGAGATATGATTGAAAGAATTCAGTGGGAAAACCATCTCCCAAGGTGCCTCACCTGATTTTAATGAGAGTAGAGCAGTTTGGATTTCTGTTGCCAACAGCTACTCATGCAGCCAAGTGGCCTGCTCTTGAGAATGTTTTGAGATAGGCAGGGAGTACAAAAAGGCATCAACTTTGTTCAGGTTTGGTGGTGAGGGAGAGGCATATATTAAGGAGGCATCAACGTTCTGCATAATGGACTCCATTCTGGAAGCCTATGTGGAGCATAAACATGGCCCGCAGGCTTCAGTATGTTTCACCACCATGCAACAAGGGTGTTGTATGACCCCCATGTATCCATGATGATACTTGCACCTTCTCTGTACCCTCACCCCTTTCTGGATGCTTGGTTCATGAGTGGCCCAGTGGGGAGGGTGACTGGGGTGGAGCATGGCTATGTGCCATGCACAATCACAGCTCCACAGTGCAGTGCTTCTGGAGGGGGCACGGGCTACACTTGCAGGGATCCTGCAGTAGTCAAATACATGCCCCCTCCCACCAGCTACATGGGGTGGGTGGATATGGTGCCATCCACCTCACCCTGCTACCCCTGGCTCTTAGAGCATTCCATGAGGGCTGGAGGCAAGACAAAGTACACAGTGAACCAGTCAGTCCCTTTAAGTGATATGGCGGTCCCAGGAGGAATGGCTATATTCCACAATCCTGAACTCCATGCAGAGCTGGGTAGTTATTCTTCCAGTCGGCAGGGTATACCATTGTAACAGTGATGCTTTACAGTGACGCTGTTACAGCAACAGCAACCCACCGAAACCCACAGTGTCGACTGGGTTGCAGGAGTGATGACCGAGTCCTACTCTGGAGTTTGGTCGCTCTCTCCCGAGATCCGCTCCCCCGGAGTTGGAATCCTTAAGTCCAGGGGCTCTTGCTCCGCATGGGGGGGCACAGCCTCCGGCATTAAAACCGATCAGGTGTCAGTGTATTTTCCGGTCGGGGACTGGAGTCAGCGGCATCAGGGATTTTGGCAAACATGTGTCGCTGTAGGGGAGGTCGCCGACATTCCTGATGCCACGGCATGGTGGAACCGGTGGGCAGACCACCCAATTGGATGGCTACTGTCGATCAACAGGCCATCCCCCCGCCACTCCCCCTACACCCCTGCACTAGTACACAGGTGGGGTTTGGTACCAGGGATATATGGGTATGCTTTGTGCATGGCATGCAAAGTGTGCTGCATAGCCAGTGTGGAGCACCATTGTACGGGTATACTGATTTGGAACATACCTGGGTGTCGTCATGAATAGAGTCAAACATGATAGACAATAGTCAATTTTATCTGTGTAACCCCCTGCAAATTCCTGATTCCAGCTACAGTATGTGCCTTTCCATTTGCTGTTCATGGATCAGAGCAAATCTGTTTAGAGTTGAGCTCTTGCAATGAGGGTTTGGCCCCCAGGACAGTATGCAAAGCAGAAACCAGGTGTGGAACTGGCCACCTGTCCACACACGTTCCACCCTCACATAGTGCTAGCTTTAGGGTGCCGAGTCACTACAGCGCCAAACCCCTTTGTTGTTGACCCCTCTTTTTGCAGGGGGCAGTGCCCATGCCCCCTCTCATGGGTGGCTGTGCCCCCCACCCCCCCAACTATATATACTAACTCCAGCAAGGGGGTGTACCTTGGGAAGGGGTTGGTGAATCTGACATTCGGCACATCAGTGACTTGGCGCCCTAATGACCTGCAGTGCTCCACAACATGGCGTCCGTCCAGGACCTATTCTAGACTCCGTCATGAGGAGAGCTGGAAACACAACCAGACCCAGATCTGCTAGCCTGCTATACACTGTTTCCTCCAGGCTAAAGACCAGAGGTTGAGTATACCCAGCAAGCAGCACAACCCAGATGAAAAAAGCCAAAGGAGAACACCAGATCTGCAGAACGCTCACCTTGGTGGGGGGGGGATGACTTTCGCACTGCCCCTTTAAATCATTGCAGCAGTTCAACTCTGCCCCCAGCATACTTCTGCTCTGTCCCTTTATCCTGTCCTTGTCTGATGTTCTAATGGATGTGGTGGATTATGGGTGCCTTTCAATATTTATAAATTCATGTTTTTTTGCACTACTGTAATTTTTGCATGTACTTCATATTGTGCCACTGTTAATGCATTTTAGCACCTGTACACTTGCTGAATGTCTGCACTTTGTATTGCACCATTGTATTCACTTGTTACTTTGTATTTTATGCCTCTCCCTCTCCCTCTCCCTCCAAGCTGAACCTGGAAATGAGCCCTGGCTCAGTGTGCCTTTCCTTGTCACCAATTTTTACACAAATAAATGAATAGATACACAAAGGTAATAAACATAAATGTTGAGATAAACATATGTAGCGTTACATCCCTGCAGCTATATAACAGGTCCAGTTATACAGAAATTGTCCTCTGCTGTGTCCTAAGGTTCCACTTGTCAGAAAGAAAGTAAACATATGGGGGGGGTCAGCCTGTGTAAAAGGCCCCAAGTTCAGTAGTCCTACAATACCTTCATCAGGGATTGCTTCAATGCTGATTGGTGCAGTAGTGTGGACAGGGTGATCAAAAAGAAATTGGGCAAATGGTCCAACAGTTAAGCTATTCATCTGTCAGCCTCTGCACAGACCAGCCGCTTCATATGGCAGGTGGATGAACCTGGGGGAGGAGGGAACAATTATGCGGCCACTGACATTGCGTCTTGGGCCTGCCAAGCACCCCACTCCATCTTGTACTCAGAAAAAACGCCCAATGTCACAGTATGTAGGCTAGTACTAACAGAAAGATTCTTAATCACCTTCAGTGGGCTGCCACATCTATAGGGATTCCTGTATTTTACAGGGAAATTGGTCCCGTAGAATTGCATTGGTTATACGGGAAAACAGAAATGGGGCTTCCATAGGAAATAATGTAATTTACAGGGAAACACAGGAAACTTGCCCTAGAGTTACAGGAAAAAATGACAAATTAATCTGTGAGTGCTGCTTAAGCCCTCAGGAAATGCAGAGGTAGCTGGAACCAGGCAGTAGATGAGCCCTGCACCAGAGTCCTGTCTTGAGGACTGGATGAGACAGATGGAGAAGGGGAACCAAAGCAACAACCACCATCACTCAGGATTTTCCTTCAGAGGGAGGAGGCTGTAATGCAAAGGCATTTGAAGCCAGAGCTGATGGCAGTGTTGCTTGCCTGAGGAGCTGGTATTGGACTGTCCTTTCTTTAAGCTGGGATTCGGGACACTGAACAAAGCTGGACATACTGGTTGCAATCAAGGAAGCTAGTGACACCATCTAAGAAGTCCTCCAACTCAGCCCTCTGGCTAATACTATAAGAGCGATGTGGAGGCAGGCCTAAGTCTTTCTTGCCTCACTGGTGCACCCCAGGATGGTGTCTGCTCTTTTGATGGTTGTATCCAGGTGACAGCAACTGGTACTTACAGTGATGTGTGAAGTCCATAGCTGACTCATGGGAAGCAAGCATTGGAGTACTCTTTTGTGGACTATCCAATCCACATGGTGGCTGAGTAGTGGACTGAGAAGAGGACTCCCACTCAGTGCAAGATATGGTTGGTGGGCATCTGTAAAAAGCCCTCCACCTAGCCGTCAGTTCCCTGGAGAAATCTTGGTAGATGTGCATCGAGTGGCCCTGTCAGTTTATTTATTCATTTTGGTAACCGGGTAAGTTCAGGGTCCCCAACTACTTGGGTCTTCTGAGAATTGCCTGCTTCATTTGAAATCAGAGGAAATGGGCCAGAATAGGTTGAGGCCACTCACCCTACTTTGGTGGTGGAATCAGGGACTAATGGGCCTAATCAATATCAAAATGTTGGTCTTCCTGAAATTTCAATATGTCAGATAAAACATGATGCAGGAACGTTATTGTGTCCTGGAGCTCCACTCCCTCGAACTGCAAATTGTTGTGCCATCTGTGGTTTTCTATGTCACTGAACTTGCCCTGGAGACTGTGGGTGAGGTGGGCCTGATCACGGACAGTGGCCTGTAGTTCCTGCAGAACCACATGCTGGCTTCTAACTTTGTGCTCAGTCTGTGTGAGCCATCTGCCAATTTTTGAAATGGCCTGATTGGTGTGCACTGTCACAGATTTTACTACTTCTCTCTTTCAGGAGGCGGGAGAACGTTTCTTCTACTTTGCCTGTGTCCATTGTCTGCATCCCTGCAGACTCCATAGTTCATCCTGAATCCTGTGGCTAGGCTGCAGGAAGTCTTAGAATTTAGACAGATGCTGCTGGTGAATGGTAAATCCAATTTAAAAAATGTTTTTACAGGGTAACTTTATTGCTTTGTACTATAATCCTAATATGCTTTCTTGCAGTTTTTTGCAATAATTTCCTTTCTTTTTGAAACAAGATATTTAACAATCATTGGTTACAAGTGTTTAAGGTAAGGCCTGCAGTGTGCTGTGTGCATGGCCCTGTGGGTCATATACAAAGCACTAGAACCTAAACACTAGGCCTCTTACACTCGGCATCTCAGGCCTGTAGTGTGCTATATGCATGCCCCTTCTGGCCATACACAAAGCACCAGACCTGTCACACACAGCATCACCAGCCTGTAGTGTGCTATGTGCATGGTCCCTTCTGACGATACACAATGCACTAGACCTGTCACACACAGCATCACCGGCGCGTAGTATACTATGTGCATGACCCCACAGGCCACACACAGAGCACCAGACCTGTCACACAGCATCACTGGCCTGTAGTGTGCTATGTGCATGGTCCCTTCTGACAATACACAGTGCACCAGACCTGTCACACACAGCATCACCGGCGTGTAGTATACTATGTGCATGGCCCCACAGGCCACACACAGAGCACCAGACCTGTCACACAGCATCACTGGCCTGTAGTGTGCGATGTACATGGTCCCTTCTGACAATACACAGTGCACCAGACCTGTCACACACAGCATCACCGGCGTGTAGTATGCTATATGCGATGGCCCCGCAGGCCACACACAGAGCACTAGACCTGTCATACAGCATCACTGGCCTGTAGTGTGCTATGTGCATGAACCCGCAGCCACACACAGAGTGCAAGATCTGTCAAACAAAGCCTCACTGGACTGTAGAGTGCTATGTGCATGGCCCCGCATGCCACACACAGAGTGCTAGACCTGTCTTGCACAGCATCACCAGAATGTAGTGTGCTATGTGCATGGCCCCGCAGGCCACACACAGAGCACCAGACTCATCACACACAGTGTTACTGGCCTGTAGTGTGCCATGTGCATGGCCCCGCAGGGCATACACAGAGCACTAGACCTGTCACACGCAGTGTCACCAGCCTGTAGTGTGCCATGCACATGGCCCTGCAGGCCACACACACAGAGTGCCAGACCTGTCATATACAGCGTCACTGGCCTGTAGTGTGCCAAGTGCATGGCCCCGAAGGGCACACACAGAGCACCAGACCTGTCACATGCAGTGTCACCAGTCAGTAGTGTGCCATGTGCATAGCCCTGCAGGCTACACACAGAGCACCAGACCTGCAAACACAGCCTCACCAGCCTGTAGTGTACTATGTGCATGGCCCCTCAGGCTACACACAGAGCACCAGACCTATCACACAGCATCACTGGCCTGTAGTGTGCCATGTGCATGGTCCCTTCTGACAATACACAATGCACCAGACCTGTCACACACAGTGTCACCGGCCTGTAGTGTGCTATGTGCATGGCCCAGCAGGCCACACACAGAGTGCCAGTCCTGTCACACACAGCGTCACCGGCCTGTAATGTGCCATGTGCATGGTCCCATAGGCCACACACAGCATCATCGGCCTGTAGTGTGCCACATGCATGGCCCCACAGGCCACACACAGAGAGCACCAGACCTGTCAGACACAGTGTCACCGGCCTGTAGTGTGCCATGTGCTTGGCCCCACATGCCACACACAGAACATCAGACTTGCCACACACAGCATTACGGGCCTGTAGTGTGCCCTGTGCATGACCCTGCAGGCCACACACAGAACACCAGACATTATCTTATTTGCATTGCATGCAGAGGCCATAATAGTGCGCATGATCAATGGTACAGCAAAACATAAGAGAATATGGGAACCCTTATATGTCCTGCTCTCGTTAGCAAATGGAACACAACAGGAACTCTGCAGGGCACTATTTCTCTATCTGATTCCTACATTGTCTTCTTCCTGCTTTAAATTACTGTCTGAATGAGGTTTTATGATGACCAGGCTATCTCCAGAGTGGGGAGAGGTATGGGAGGGGGGAGGGGGTTAATATGATTGATTGATTGATTAAAAGTTTATTTTTTCACAGGAAATTCATTTGTTAGGACAAAGTCCCGTTTACAACAAAGTCCTGCATGTAGATTCTAATACAATTACCAATTAACAATTGACATTTGACATAACTAATACAAACAAACATAATCGCACTCTACATACATTATTTAAAACACATACATAAAAAATACAAACTATTAAACAATTCATTTTTAAATTTAAAAAAATCTAAATTTGTTTTCTGTGATTCAGTCAATCCATTCCAACTTAATGCTACACTATTCTGGAGCATACTATCCCCTAGTCTATTAAAGCTTCTATACATTGGGATATTGCTTAATGGATTCCTAGTCTTTATATATGATTCGTTACTTATCTTTCTTTTTAATTGCTTATACAAAGGATGGTTATACATTTTGTGAATTATCTTACGGCATATAGAAATCCAGAAATAGTTTCTTTTTGCTTCAGGTTGAAGCCAATTTAACTTATTATAAATTATACAATGATGCTCATTTTTAATACTTCCGGAAGCAAATTTACCTATCCTATAATATATTTGATTAACCAAATTTAAAGCAGTTTTAGTCGAATTCATGTAAATTATAGAACCATACTCCAATATGGGTAACAGCATCTGTTTTGCTAATCGGCTCCTTAGCCACCAAGGTAAAGCTCCCCAACTCTTCTAAGGGCCCCTAATCTTTTTTTCACTTTCTTTACCTGAACTGATATATGATTTACATATGTCATTCTAACATCTACTTGAAATCCTAAGTATCTGTATGTTAATACATTTTCAATCTTTGTACCATCTTGTAAATGTAATTGTGGTTTGGGCTCTTTTCCTCTATATGAACCAATTGAAAACAACATAGTTTGTGTTTTTTTAGCATTCAAAAGAAGACCAGATTTACTGAACCATTTTTGCATTTGTGACAAATCACTTTGAAGCTAATCCATCATACCTGTGAGACTGTCAGCAGACACCACTAAAACAGTGTCATCTGCGTACAGTCTCACCTCACTATGTTTAATTTCATGAACCAAATTATTAACATAAATATTAAATAATAATGGGCCCAAAATAGAGCCCTGGGGAACACCTCTCTCCAGTTTCCCAGGGGCCGACATCATTATGCCACATTGAACACATTGATATCTATTTGTCAAATATGACTCAAGCCATTTTAATATTTGACCCTTAATCCCTATGGCCCTTAACCTAGTCAAAAGCCAATCATATTGAACTAAATCAAAAGCCTTACTGAGATCCACAAACACTGCCCCTGTGTACTTTCCTTGGTTCATAGATGTAACAACCAGGTCATTAAATTCCAACAGGGCAGTGTTTGTGGATCTCCCCTTTCTAAAACCATGTTGTTCATCTACTATTACAGTATTTATATCTAAATAATTATTTACCTGTTCATAAATTTTACGTTTCAAGATTTTAAATAAAATTGGCAAAAGGACTATTGGCCTATAATTTGAAGGAATAGTTCGATCCCCAGACTTATAAATGGGAATAATTTTCCCCATCTTCCAAATTTCAGGAACAGTAGAAGTACTCAAACTCCAATTGAACAAATAGGTCACAACAGGGGCTATTACATGTGCTCCCAATTTTAAATATTGGGCCTCAATCCCATCAATACCTCCTGATTTACTTTTATTTAAATTTTTTAGCTCTTTCAGTATATCCCTCTCTTTTAAAATTTCAAACTTAAATATTCCTGCATGGGCTATCAGCGTGTCTGATACAGTAGAAAAATCCATTCCATTCACATTCAAATCTGGCAACTTTAAGTCCGGTAATTCCAAAAAATACGTATTAAAAATATTAGCTATAACCTTTGTATCAGTCACTAGTTTTCCATCTTGTACCAAAGTAGGACTTATGGAGTCTTTATTTGGGGATTTCAGCTCTGTTATAAGCTTCCAAAACTGCTTGGAGTCAGAGGAATTATTTATTTTATTCTGATAATATTTATTCTTTATGTTTTTAATTATATTTTTTACACTTATTCCTCCAAAACCTGAAGGTATTCCAATCTGCTTCTTTCTTTGTTTTTCTCGCCTTTTTCCATATCCTATCTCTAATCCTTAAATATTTTTTTATCTTATCGGTGATCCATGGGGCTTCTTTATTCCTTTTAATTTTTCTTATTAATGGGGCATGGTACTGTATTACATTCAAAAACATGTCATTAAACTCTTGAACAGCCAGTTCTATGTCTGGTATCAAATAAATTCTATCCCAGTGGATTTGCCCTAGATGATTTACAAAGGATTGCTCATTAAACCCTTTAAAATCTCTGTTCCAATAAATAGTTGATTGTTGAGTAATGCACTGTTGTAACTCAATAGTACAAGTAATAGGATTATGATCCCCCAAATTTAAAGGTAATACTTCCCAGGTTTTTACTATGTCCTGGGATGCAAAAAATAAATCTAAAAGAGAACCGTAAGTTCCATTTTTTGTATTTCTTGTAGATTTTTGTATTATTTGATGCAAACCCAGAATTGAAAAACTACTCTCCCAATTTCCTCCCTCTAGTCTGAAACCAATCTGCATTAAAGTCCCCTGTTAAAACTACTTGTTTGTCCCTTATTTTTTCTAAAATTAACTCTGCTAGTACATCAAATGATTTACTTTTTGTTTTAGGGGGTGCATAAAACACTCCTACCACTAATTTTATTGCAATTAATTCAATAATAAGACAGTCAATTCCTTCCTTGTTCATACTTAACAATGCTTTATAGGGGCCAAGAGTATTCTTAATAAACAACATTACCCCCCTCCCCTTTTACCTCTATCTGCATGTTCTATAGAAAATCCTGAAAGCTGAATTTCTTCCTGCATTTTACCTGTATGTAACCATGTTTCTGATACTGCTAATAAATCATACTCAGTTTTAGTTGCCCATACCCTATACTCGTCCATTTTATGGACTATGCTTCTATCGTTCTCATGAACCATCGAAAGCTGCTTAATTTTTTTTAAATTAGGGCCCGGATTTAACTCAATATCCCCACTTTGAATTAACAGCATTAAAGATAACATATTTGTACTTCCTGTTACTTTTAACCCACAAAAAACATGCTTAACATAAGAACTCTTTTGATAATATCGGGATTCATTTGTAAAGCGATTCCTTCTCTGAACTAATCCATCTTCACAATTAAATCGAACATTTCCCATAAAATACATACCTGATAACTTCATCATATCACCTCTAACTTCATCTTCAAAGGTACTCATGATTATTAATCCCTATACAAACCAACCCCCCTGAAGATATATACAAAATAAACCCCATAATAAAGCTTCTTACTGCCAAACAAGTTAAAACAATTTCTCTACCGAGTGGCGCTCGCACCACTCACGTTGCTCGCGCCACGGCGCTCGCGCCCGTAATCGGCACGAGGCTTTATAGCGCTGGAGCCCCTACTTCATTCAATCACTGACCCCCTCATGCAGAATGACAGAGTTTCAGGTGCAGTTCATTCAAACCCAGAGTAAAAGCAGGCACTCAATTAGCAGCAGTAATAAAAAGTATAGCTTGTAACAGGCATTTAATTCAAGCAAAGCAGGTCTCCCCAAAGAATGTCCCAACTGGATATTATACTGGCGTTTTATGCAGCTCTCACCTGCCGCCTTCTTGTTGGTCTCACACAGTCACTGGGTAGGATTAAGTTGTTTCTTTAGTTCTGTCTTCATACAGTATATGATACAATTCTTGTTCTAATATCCTTCTACTATGTTTTCTTATCTTCTTGTTTCCTTGTATATGGTTGAAAAATCATTTAATAAAGTATATTAAATGTAAAAACAAAAACAAGACCAGACATTACACATAGTGGATTACCTATGAAATCCCAAAACTCAGTCTCCTGAACTCTATAAGCCCGAGTCCAGGAGACCAAATTTCAGAAGACCGAAAGGGTCTTACATGCAATGCGGAGGGGGGCTTTGCCCCCCGCTCATCGTAACTAAAATAACCAACTCTGAGGGGGAGCAGACCTCAGAGTAGGTTAAAAGTTCCGGGGGGGGGGCAGAAGAGTGCCTCACAAAACTTTTCACCCCAGGAACAGAACGTGGGTCTGGAACACCATGCTGGCTGAGCTGCTAGTGGCTTAGCCCTCCACGCCATGGCAGCAGCATGGCCAGCTTCTGCATCCTCCCCTCTCTTGTGGTGCCTGATTGGGGTAGGGTAGTGAGTCATCACATCCGCTACCTTACACCTGTTGGCACCATCTTTCTCCTTGTTGGGCCTGTACATGGTAGGATACTGAACTTAGTCCTGTGAGTTTCAGGATTCTGAGTTTCAGTATCCTAAACAGATACCCACATGACATCTCTAACCTGTAATGGGCTATGTGAATTGCCCTGCAGGCCATACCCCATGCATCAGACTCATCACACACATTGTCACCAGCCCATAGTTGCTATGTGCATGACCCTGCAAACCATATATGATGCACTAGACCTGCCACACACAGTATCACTAGCCTGTCAGGCGATACACAAACTGCCAAACCTGTTACACGCAGCTTCTAAGGCCTGTGCACAAGGCAGCAAACACACCTGTTTTTCAGGAAGATGAACTTTAAAATTAAAGTTCATTTGCAAAAATACAGCTTTTGCTGTGTAAATACCATATATCACCTAAGTCCCATCTGCAAAAATGTGGCAAAAATGCTTTTCAGAGATACAAGTGAAAATGTGGCAAAACCACTTTTCCCAGATAAGACAAGCCGCTCTGCTCTGTCAGGTTTTTTTTCTTGTGTGTTTCCCCTAGTGGCTCTAGGATGTAGAATAATGTTATAAGCATACCACACATACTCTGGTGGGTGTGCATGCCAATGTCTGTCAAGACCACCAGTCCCTGCTTACACTGAAGTGTCAGGTATACTGAACACCACCAGGAGTTGAGCTACTGTCGACCACCTCCACCCAGTGACCTCGGAGGAGGGGAGCAGTCCATCGGATGCTCAGTCCTCCTCCCCAGGCTGACTCTCTGACACATCAGACTCATTCCCAAACCTCACACGTTGTAGCGCTACTTCTGTGCCATTTGCTTCTTGATCCCTGGCAAGTGTATGTTTGTGGAATTCATTGAGGTACATGTATACTGCTGATAACTCCACGTTTCTATAATCTGAATCATTTATAACACAAAAGTTAAAGTAAAGATGTGAGATTTTTTGAAACAATTTTGGGCTTCATGGCTCACTACCCCGGGGTGGCGATAGTCACTCTGTGTTAAAATTTTTAATTTTAATGCACTCCTGTAAGGAAGGGAAGGGATCATAATGCTGGTCAAACTGCCAGCCAGCCAATCCCTTTCCACTTCCCGATCTGTCTCCTCTGCCCCCACACTCCCACGTATTGTGACGTTTAACCAGGGCGAGCATGGGGACATGCCCCATACAAGTCTATGGGACTTGTTTTCAGAACAATTTTACCGAACTTTAAGCAACCTTTTGGGAAAAAATGAAAGCCACCACTCAACTAGTAGGGTCCCTATTAGTTGAGTGGTGGCTTTGATTTTTCTCAAAAGGTTGCTTAAAGTTTAAAATCATTAAATCATTCTGAAAATGAGCCCCACAGACTTACAAAGGGCCCATCCCTGTGTTCGCCCTGGTTAAACATTGTAATATGTGGAAGTCCAGGGGTGGAGCAGGCAGACTGAGAAGTGGAAAGGGATTGGCTGGCTGGCAGTTCAGACAGTGTTATGATCCCTTCCTTACAGGAGTGCATTACCAGTTATAATTTTAACACACAGGGGACTATCAGCACCCCAGGGTAGCCGTCTATGAAGCCCAAAGGTACATCTTACACCTTTACTTTCAGAATCCATGAGTGACAGTACATAAACAAAGCTCAATCACCATCTGCAGCACTTTGATCACCAAACAATATAAATGCATTACATCAGTAAACCACAATCAACAACATAGAAATTGCTGTCAGCAAAAACAACCAAACAATTCTGAGGCTGAATTTTTATTTCATTTTCATACGGATCACTTGGTTTCAGATATATGTCAGAGCCGTGGTTGCTATATGAGAGAGAATGTATGGAGCTGTAGCCATGTGACAATTATACAAATTTAAGAAAATGTAATATTAAAAAAAAAAAACATCACAGGAATAAACCACAGTCAGCAGCTTTGGAATGGCAATCACCAAAAACTAACAGTTTCAAGGCTGTATTTTTAAAATTTTTATATCAACCCCCAGGTTTCAGCCACATACCACTGCTATGGTGGATGCGTAAGAGACTGTATGGAGCTAAAGTCAGAGGATCAGTTGGGGGGGGGTTCAATACAAGAATTCTGAAGTGCAGTCTTTAATTCAGTAGTTAAATGGATAGCATGTTACTTCATTGAAAATATTACAGCCACCTGTTGTTTACAGCAACAAGGCCAACAAAACAACCAGTCACTGTAATGGTAGAGCGGGACCCTGGCACAGCTTCTCAGAGCCTTGCACACCCTCCCTAAAACACCTCCAGCGTGGAAGTGATTATAATAAAATCTGGGGTGGGGGGGCTGCAGCTCCTCGCAGAAAACACATTTGTGTTCCTAACAGCACAATGCGGATTGCGGTCGACAGGTTTTCTATCGAACTGGCTTGTTGGAGCTGTTAAATGTGGACACTTTCATTATAACTGGTGTCACGTCTATTACCAAAATGCTTCTTGAATCTGTACAGTCTCTGATCTGTGATCTCTGCTGTAGGGGTTAAACATTACTGAGTTTGTGATATAATTTATAGTGGATTGTGTGTTGGATGAGAGCTAAGGGTAGCACAGTAGCCTAAAGCAGGTTGGTGGTATTGTGGGCTGCACCCCTGCCACTGCACCAACAGGATGGCCCTGTCCCACTAAGTTTCTGACCTTTGCTCCTCTCAAGTCCTGTCCGTTTCCCAATCTGCACCTCTTATCCCATCCATCACCTAGTTCTTACCACCATTCTACACAGTCCTGCTCAGATCCTGGTGTAAGGATCTGGAGCAAAAAGAACAAGAACCATTCCTATTTTTTCAACAAAAAAGCATGGTAAATAGTTAAGCAAGTTTCCAAGTCTTTCCCTCAAAATCCAACTGTCTTGTGGTACTTCCCCTTCATTATCATCTCTTCTCTCTACTCTAGTTCTGACTCGTTACTTTTACAGTGTTGCTATTGTTTTTATAACAAAACAAGGGACACTGAGGCTTTCAGATTCAAACAGTCCAACAATGGATTTTGCAGCAAGAAGAGCTCATATTCCCTAAACAAAAGCAGAAGTACAGAGTCATACAGTATAGTAAACAAATATATAAAAATAAAACCGTATGCCTGACATTGCTTTACAGCAAAAGCAGCAGCCAACTCTTGCTTACCCACCAGTACTTTTTCAGTCTCTTAAATCCATGAATTGGTCCACAACAGGCTAAGAAAACTATTTTCTTCCATAGGAGAGTGTGCGCCATGCATACCCCACACATCAACCTAAAATGTTAATAAGTAACATCCTATCACTTACTGAAGGTAAAGTATCTTTAAAGGAAGTTGGAACAAGAGGATAACCATGGAATTTAAGTCAAGCCAGGCTGGCACAAAGGTGGCCTTATGTTTTGGGGGGCCCCAGCAATGTTAGGCATGGGAGGCCCTACCCCTCCACTGTGGAAGGCATCTTCATGTCATTGTGATGCCATGTTAAAAGCTTCTGCCCAGCTCACTGACACCTGATGTGCTGTTTCAACATGGCACAGTAAGACCTCTATATAATTAAAAAAAAGTTCAGTCTTCAAGACTGATACATTGTACAGGGTCAGGCTGAGGACCCTTTCAATCAATCAATCAAAGATTTATTTTTAGAAAAGCGTTATTCTCAGAGGTATCAAAGCGCTTGTACAGAAACTTATAAAACAGATTAAAACATCCATAAATAGATAAAATAAACTTGAGTTAGAGTCCCTGCAGCTGCTGGGACTGAATGTGCCAAATGCCAGATCTAGGCAGGAGACAGCAAGCAGAAAGAAATTAATAATGCAGCTGCAGCCAATCTAATGCTTCCTTCAGGCTGGCCACTGCAGCTAGAAACTGGGGCTCATCTTTTATACGTGTTTAAAAGTATATTGTGTTGAACTTGGCAACATTGCAACAGCAGGGAAATAACATGTCTTTTCCAGGTGGGGCACATGGCTAGTCATGTAACTCAGAGGAGCTAATAGGTTAATGAGGTGTTAATAGGTACTGGAACAGCAGTGCTTTATTACAGAGATTAGGCTAAAGTGTCCCAGACAGGGATAGTTGCAAGTTAGACTGGTTGAGTCTGCTTTCTAGTCAGGATGAACCACTCAGAGCTAGGTGCCACCTGGCAGGCAGGGTTCCTAAGCCTGGGCCTTGTTGGCCCTGTCTTATCTGAGTCAATGTGGATATTTTTCATTTTTTCCTCACTCCCTAGCCAAAAAAACACTGAACCCAATTTCACCAAGATTGATAGATCAAAAGATCCTGTGCCAAAATACATGTTTTCAAAAGTTTGCGAAATTACGTTAAAGAACAACTGAGACATACGTGGCTGAAAATTGTGATTTAACATTAAGTTGTCTACCCAACCCCAACTATATTGTCACTGCTGTGCCACTATAATATGACCTTTTTTAAAACTGCATTACATTTCTTTTTATCGCTGCTTCCATGCTGGCCAGAGGACAGTATCCACACAACAGGCTGAGCATGCTGACCTTCTTAGACGTACCTGCAACTTTGTTATGGCAGCAGTGCACATAGTGGGAATAATTTTGACCTATATTTTTTTTGTTCTATTTTAGAATGCCCTTTATCTGCTGAATTGTACGACACCCTTTTTTCATTCTGAGTGTGCTGCACCACTTTTCTATGTTTGCTTGCACGCATGTGCAAGAAACATAGTGCCATCATCCGAGTTTTTGGAGGCGTGGCAGCCCTCTTCCAATTCAGGCAGTGTGTTTGCAGCCGCAGCTGCAGTTCTCCAACGCCTGCTTGAGCTGTCTATGACAGCTCCAAAGTCCAGTGGAGTACAGTTGAAAGGGGGAGCTACGCTTCAGTGAGCAGCGATAAGATATCGCCTGCTCATGCACGCTCCCCCTACACACACACACACACACATATACACATACACACACACAAACACACACACACACACACACACACACACATGCACGCATACTGTGTGCTGCCCCCCCATGCACACACTTTATAGCCGGGGGTGCCTCAACCTGATCGCTGTGCTGCGCCCTCCCATAAGCCTTCCACATGCCACGCTGGGTGCCCACCCCAGCGTGGCAACTCATCGTATAGCTGATGGGGGTGCCCAATCCCCCGTTGGCTCCACTGTCCTCCTCCCCAGAGTACGGGGTGCCACACTGGGAGCCCACCCCATCATGGCAACAGATGCTATGGCCAATGGGGGTGCCCAATCCTCCATCGGCTCCACGGCCCCCAACCAGCCATCCTTGTGCCACGCTGGGAGCCCACCCCAGCATGGCAAATATCCTGCATCGTCATTTAAAAAAAAAAAACTGTAAATAAAAAACTGTCCCTCGCCACTTCTCCCTGCCCCCTCCCACAACCCGCACCCACCCACTGTGCACCCTGCCTCCCCACACCCCCCTCACCCCATACTTACCTCTGGACCTCGGTGTGATGATCTTTGGTGGACCGGAACATGTCTGCACTCTTCAAAGCCGACCTGTGAACTGAGGAAATGCCGTAAGCTGTATAATGGGATAGATAGGGTTTTTCAACTTTGCTGCATATCTCAGGCATTTTTTGAATTTTGCACCAAATTTTCAACATGGGGTTTTTGGGACCCCTTCTTATGAATGCTGTCACTGTCATGGCGTTATTTGGGCCCGAAGGGTGATTTCACAGTCACTGCGTGAAATCACCTTTCGGGACCGATTAATGAAATGAAACTGCCAGTGTTCATAAGGTGGGCTCTCAAGAAGCCTATTTTGAAAATTTGGTGGAAAAATTCCAAAAAATTACTGTTTTACGAGTGTGCATTGTGCAGTGCCTACGCATGCTCATAAGTTCGCAAATTTTCAATATTTTCACTCCAGATTTTCAGCATTGCCATTTTACCACACCTCTTTATGAGCAGTACAGCTGTCATTTTTCACATCTTGCCCAAAATGTTTCCACCCATGTAGCGCACCGCACAAAGGCGCAGTCGGTATGTGAAATCAATGTATGAGACACATTAAGAAAATCACAGTGACACTGTTCATGAGCAGAGGTCTTAAAATGGCTATGTTGAAAATTTGGTGAAAAATTCTAAAATGACTGTTTTATCGAGCTGTGTTGCGCGAGTTCCTACGCACGCCGTAAGTTTGCAAATTTTCAATATTTTCATTCAGATTTTCAACATTGCCATTTTATTACATTTCTTATGAACAGTACAGCTGCCATTTTTCACATGTCGCCCAAAATGTGTTTTCGCACATGTAGCGCACAATGGTGCAGTCGGAGTGCGAAAGCAATGTTTGGGACAGATTAAGAAAATCACAGCTATACTGTTCATGAGCAGAGGTGTTAAAATGGCTGTGTTGAAAATTTGGTGACAAAAGTCCATAAAATGACTGTGTTACGAGTGAGCATTGTGCAGTTTCCATGCACCCTCGGAAGTTCATGACTTTGTAGTATTTTCAGTCCAGATTTTCACCAGTGGCATTTTTCCACACTTCCTTATGAACAGTACAGCTGTCATTTTTCACAACATGGATGAAATGTGTTTTCATACTTTCAGCGCAAAGATGCGTGGTCGCTGTGGGAAATCATTGTTCGGGACAGATAAAGAAAATCACACTGACACTGTTCATGATCGGAGGTCCCAAAATGCCTGTGTTGACAATCTGCTGTAAAAAATCCCCAAACTAATTACATTATGGGTGTGCGTTGCACAGTTTCTATGCACGCTCGTGACTTCACCAGTTTTTTAAATATTTTTACTGCAGATTTGCAACATTGCCATTTTTTACACCTCCCCATGAACAGTACAACTGTCATTTTTTACATCCTGTTCGGAATGTTTTTGCACCTGTGGTGCTAAATGCCGTAGTCACTGTGCATAAGCAGCTTTCGGCTAAGAAACTGATATTCCACCTGTTCATGAGGTGGGGTCACAAAAAAACCATGTTGAAAATTTGGAGTGAAAATACCAATGAATTGCCTGAGGTATTAGGGTTTCCAACCATAATGCCCAACCCTGTAGAGAATGACAGGCATCAGGGGTGTGACTTGGGATTCTTGCCTGTAATGCCCATACCATTCCACACCCTGCAGCCAGTGAGAGGCATCGAGGTATGCCTTGGACTCTTCAGCCCCAAAGTTCACCCCATTCTCCTATACCGCACCCATCTCACCATATTTCCTGATGGAATGGGGTGTGCATAAGGGCCAAAGACCCCAAGGCACACTGTGACACTTGTCAGTGTCTGCAGGTTGGGGTGTGGTGAAATGGCATGGCCGTTATGCCTGATTACCCAAAGGCACACCCCAATGCCTGTCACTCTCTGAAGGGTGGTGGTGGGGTTGGTTTCAGTTCAATACTTCACTACCATTCCTATTACGCAGCTCTGTAACTTCTACACTACCACTGCCAATGCCAGCAAGCAAACATTCGGCATTGACAAATGCTTGTTTTGCAGTTGAAATAATAAAAAAGAGCATTTTGTTTCGTATGACTGGAGACGGGTTTTCATCAGTGTCCCCTGTTGTTTTTGAACACCCATTGCTTAAGTTCAGTTTTCTTGACTATAATGAACTAGCATGCAGCTCCCTTACCTTATGGGACAACAAGAGTGTAAAAACAGCTGAGAATACTGATGAAGACATGGTTCCACACATATTAAAAGAAGTGCTCCTTTTATTAGTTCAAATGTGAAAAGAAGTTAAACAGACCCAAAATTGGGAAAGAAGGGTATCATACAAGACAGGAGTTAAGGGGGAATCAAAAATAGAATAAACAGTATAGGTCAAATATTTCACCGCTACCATGCATTGCTGCTTTAATTTGTTACACCACCGAAGAATTATCGTTTGTGATGAAAACAGCAATCAAAAGTGGTAAATTCAGACTGTTATTTTGGGGGGATTTAAATTGTGACCTTTTCAAACACCTAATGGGGTGCTAAAAGTCCTTTTTGTTACCTACCACCAACAAAGGCACTTAGATTGCTTACCCTTGTTTCAGTTATTTCTCCTGTTCTTTTTGTTGCTGATTTTGTTTTGCTGTTCTGCTCATTCCACAAGTTAATTCACAGCCATTTTTTGTTTGACAATTTATTCTTAAGTGTTTATATTAGTATACTTTGATTTATTACTTAAGCAATAATGACTGAGAAGTCAGTCATTTCTGAGGGATCAACAAATGTTAGGGGGATGAGTTGCCTGAGGTGAAGCCGAGGGCCACCTCCCTCCAGCCAGTTGTTAATCCAAGGAAATGACTGGGTTTGAGGTTGTTGTTGTGATTATTATTCTCATTTCAATAACAATTTTCTATTTTCCTGTTTATTTTTAATGTACTTAAGGTTTTAAGCAGAGAGGTGCAAGTCATGCATGCCACTCAGCATCAGCTGGCAAATGGATCGGTAATTTCTGAGACATTAATGACTGATCCAGCAGCCAATCAGGAGCCTCACTGGGCTCATGAATCAGTAATTAGACTTAGAATCTGATTTTATTGCACTATTTAATGAACTGTACTTGTATATGTTCTCTTCTCCTCTTCTCCCTCTCCCCCAGCATGCATCTTGAAACAAGCTCTTTACCAGCTCAGTATGTCTTTCCTGGTGAAACTTTTGAAATAAATACATAAAATAAATAAATAAGATCCTTCAGTTAGGAAACTGATTTCATAAAAAAAATTGGGAAGGGAGAAAATGGACAGAGCATCCTAGCAATCATGCCCTGTAATGTACTGCTGCATGCAATATGGTACTTCAAGGAGCCAGCAGAAATTAGCAGACAGCTTAACTATGCTGTATACCAGGAGGCTCCATTTTCTAACACTGACATTTGATTAATGAAACTGTCAGCCTAGGTTATTTAAAAGCCAGTGTTATTCCTTGGACTCAGCATTACTGCAGCACATCTGACAATGCCTCCTTTGCTGGCCGCAAATAGTTTTCCTACTTCTCACTCCTCCCCCACCCCCAGTACCCCAGCTCCCTGTCTCCCATCCCTTTACCCCCACCTCACCTTACCTTTCTCCTTAACCACTGACAAAGCCTCCTTTATTGGCTGCTAGTAGCTTAACACTGACATATTTTTGGCTGCACTGAAGTTGTAAATGCTTATGCACTGGAACTACGCACCTCTTTTGTTCAAGGTTTCTTCACTGTGACCCCCTGAATACTCTGTACCCTTTATAATTGCCTTGGCTGTGACCTCTGTTTTATTTCACTGTCACTATCTGTACCCAATGTATTGTCCTATCTACGTACCTTGACTTGGAACCTTTGTAAAGGAGCCTTTAGGCTCAAAGTTATTAATCGGAAATGGAAATAAATAAATGCAAATCTCCTTTGAGCTGTTTTCTTCACCTGCTGTGCTTGGATTCCTCTGCACGGTTTGTGTAACTTTTGCTTCCACAGAACCCCACACTCAGGTGAATTAGGATGTTTTCTCACATCTGAACCTTGTGAAACATAATGGGCTCTAGCCTTCCCAGTCCCAGGACCCAACAAAATGCACAATGTAAGCCAATCTGTGCATTTCCAAGATGAGATTATTGTCACAGCATACATTATGCTTTGTTTTGTTTAAAATGGGCCAGAGTCCATGCAGAATTTGTCCCTGGCTACTTACTCTATTTTTAACACCAATCACGTCAAACAACAATTATGTTATGTTCGTCCTAGTCAAGCATGCACTTGACCTTGGAACTGCTAAAAATAGACTTCAGACAAAATCAAAAAAAGAAAAAAAAAAGGACTCTGTTGTTCTTGTGTCATGATCAAGAAATAAATAAAAATGATGGGCCTCTGACAGGCGCTGCTTTATGAGCCGTAATCGCCTTTCATGCACAAAGGGCATTACAACAAGAACAACAAGCATTGGTCAGAGCCAACAAGGCAGCATAATGCTATGTTCAGTGTTAGTGGCTCAGCAGGTTGCACACTCGTCTCTGAGGCTGGAAGATCAGAAGGCTGTAGGTTCTATCCCCACACCAGCCACTTGGGTTAAATCCCAATACTGGCACTGTAGTGCAGCACGAGGGGGTTGTGCCATCTTTCAGATGAGATGCTAAACTGAGGTCTCTTCTGCATGTTCTGGTGGTTGATCAGGTGGACGTTAAAGATCCTATGGCACTTCCTGAAAAGAGTAGGGGTATTTCCCTGGTGTTCTGGCCAGTTTCCCCCCACTCACTAAAATACCACCAGCAGCTTCATTGAGTTCAATTTCAGCTGGTTACCATCTGTACCCACCCCTGGTCGTCCTGAAAAAGGGACATCTAGTTTCAGTGGTCCTACCTGGTCAACAAAATTCAACAAGTAAATGAATTTTACGGGGGTTAGGAGCAATATACAGGGAAATTTATATACATAAACTTGAGTGTATATATATATATATATATATATATATATATATATATATATATATATTATAACCTCGACCAGCTCACCTGTGATTGCTGGCCCTGTTAAAGTTAACACATTCTCTGGTGCCCAGGGGTACAACTCACCCTCTTACTGCCGGGCCCCTTAATAAAAAAATCATTCTCTGGTGTGCAGTGGCAGCATTGTTGTCCAATTTCCTGTCCCAGTAGTAACAAATAGTTATTTCGCTGCAGTATAAGTCCTGTCTGGTCCAGTAATATGGAGGGATGAGGCACTAGGTGCCTTATTGCCTTCCACATCAGTGACCTGAGTTCAGGAACATGCCGGGTTGCCAGGGGTCAGAAAGCAGACTGAACGTTCAACACATAGCTGTCTTGTCCCTGCATGGGGAGGCATGCTGACTTGACCTTTGGCTTCCCCCAGGTGAAGGCAGGAGCTCAAGAGGGGAAAATGCAGAAATGGCTAGCACAGGCTCAATAAAGCCCTACCCCAGCTACCTCTGTCCCACATGACCACCTGGATGACTGGCTCAATTGTGGATGTAAGTGACTGGGTGGGGGGAAGGATGGCTCTCCCTTTTCTGGCCACCCTATCATGGGGGAAGGGAGGCAATCCATGGGAACTTTGGGATCTATGGTTTGGGACAGGGGAGTGATGGACAGGGGAGGTAGGGTTAGTACTGAGAGCCCTGCCCGAGTCAATTGGCAAGGCAAAAAGTTTTATGGGGGGGGGATGCTGCAGTACGTATGACCTTAACACATATAGTATACACAGCCCTTCCATAATGAGAGCAGTTGCACTGTTACAGTAAACCTATCAAGTATAGATAATATGTACAGGGTTTCTTACTAGGGTACTATGGAGCCAGAGGTAGGAGTCAAAAAGACATGACTTTTATTAAACCTGTAGAATAAAATGGAGGAAAGGGGTCACAAAGGATCCTCAATTACTAGGAAGCATAAGACAGGTTAGACATATTGTAATACGTATCTGATGGGGAAGGGGTTCACATCCTGTGAGACCTGTGAAAGTAAAGAGAAGGTTAATATGGAGTAAATACAGTAGTGGGGACAACAGAGAGGAGACAGATGAAATGGGTATAGTACAGTGTAAGAGGTAAAAAATATAGCTGTAGATGGAAAGGTATACAATTAAATGAAGTAAAAGATACAAAGACGTGCTTAATTTAAATATTATGCTAATATCAGTAACTGTTTACCATAAGTGTCAAAAACAAAACACCAAAAAACAGAATAATGAAATGTTTGTTACCATTGGAAAAGCAGTTCCTGTGTTTTCACATTGACTTGCATGTTGTTTTAAGTGTGTGGTGTAATTCACTTTGACATTTCTGTATAAATGAGATGCACCATTTTTAATCCTCAGACCTGTCCTCTGCGGAAGGGCCACTGAAGGCTTGAAGTGCTGGCCCAAGTGGGTGCATGCCAGGCATGTTGCCAGAAAATAAATCTTGCACTTTGCATGTAAAACTGAATCTAGGAGAGATGAGCATTCTTTTATTTTGTTATTACAAGCTGGCTGCTTTACTTATGCACTGCTTTTTCCTTTACTTGTGCACCACTCTACACTACTTGCACAGTAGCCACAGCACTGACCCCTGACCATCACAGGACTGACTATCCCAACCCTGACAGTCACAGGACTGTCACCCTCCACTGTCTGTCATAGCACTGGGGACCCATGTCTGACAGTCACAGAACTGATCCCCATTCCCAGCAATCACAGCACTACACCCCACCACCATGACATCACTGTACCCATATCCCCGACAGTCACATGGATGACACTTTCCACAGACAGTCACAGCAGTAACCCCCCCCCCACCAGTCACAACACTGTACATCACAGCACAGGGGACCCATGTCTGACAGTAACAGAACTGATCCCCATTCCCAACAATCACAGTACTACACCCCACCACCATGACATCACTGTACCATATCCCTCACAGTCACAGAAATGATCCCCATTCCCAGCAATCACAGCACTACACCATGACATCACTGTACCAATATCCCTCACAGTCACAGAAATGATCCCCATTCCCAGCAATCACAGCACTACACCCCACCACCATGACATCACTGTACCCATATCCCCGACAGTCACAGAACTAATCCCCATTCCCAACAATCACAGCACTACACCCCAACACCATGACATCACTGTACCCATATCCCTCACAGTCACAGAAATGATCCCCATTCCCAGCAATCACAGCACTACACCCCACCACCATGACATCACTGTACCCATATCCCTGACAGTCACAGAACTGATCCCCATTCCCAACAATCACAGCATTACACCCCACCACCATGACATCACTGTACCCATATCCTCGACAGTCACAGAACTGATCCCCATTCTCAACAATCACAGCACTACACCCCACCACCATGACATCACTGTACCCATATCCCCGACAGTCACAGAACTGATCCCCATTCCCAACAATCACAGCACTACACCCCACCACCATGACATCACTGTACCCATATCCCCGACAGTCACAGAACTGATCCCCATTCTCAACAATCACAGCACTACACCCCACCACCATGACATCACTGTACCCATATCCCCGACAGTCACAGAACTGATCCCATTCCCAACAATCACAGCACTACACCCCACCACCATGACATCACTGTACCCATATCCCCGACAGTCACAGAACTGATCCCCATTCCCAACAATCACAGCACTACACCCCACCACCATGACATCACTGTACCCATATCCCCGACAGTCACAGAACTGATCCCCATTCCCAGCAATCACAGCACTACACCCCACCACCATGACATCACTGTACCCACCAGTCACAACACTGTACATCACAGCACAGGGGACCCATGTCTGACAGTCACAGAACTGATCCCCATTCCCAACAATCACAGTACTACACCCCACCACCATGACATCACTGTACCATATCCCTCACAGTCACAGAAATGATCCCCATTCCCAGCAATCACAGCACTACACCATGACATCACTGTACCAATATCCCTCACAGTCACAGAAATTATCCCCATTCCCAGCAATCACAGCACTACACCCCACCACCATGACATCACTGTACCCATATCCCCGACAGTCACAGAACTGATCCCATTCCCAACAATCACAGCACTACACCCCACCACCATGACATCACTGTACCCATATCCCCGACAGTCACAGAACTGATCCCCATTCCCAACAATCACAGCACTACACCCCACCACCATGACATCACTGTACCCATATCCCCGACAGTCACAGAACTGATCCCCATTCCCAACAATCACAGTACTACACCCCACCACCATGACATCACTGTACCCATATCCCCGGCAGTCACATGGATGACACTTTCCACAGACAGTCACAGCAGTAAACCCCCCCCACCAGTCACAACATTGTACATCACAGCACTGATGACCATCTGATACAATCGGGACCACAATACTCCCCCCCGGACAGTCACTTAGTTTGGCACCTCATACAACCTTCCTGCCGCATGTACAATTTCCTGTAAATGCTTCCATCCCTCAAAGTTGTGGAATTGCACAGAAGCAGACCTCTCAAAAGTCAGAGGAATAACCCTCACCCTGATACTCACATAAATTACACCCTATCCCTGACAGTTACATAACAGACCCTCCTCCTGACAATCACTGGACTGTACCACCACTCTAACAGTTACAGCACTGACACCATCCACCATCAGTCACAGCAATGACCACTCCCCCAACAGTCATTGGATTGGACCCCCCCCCACAGTCACAGGACTGTTCCCCTAGTCACAGGACTGTTTTACCACCCCCACAGTCACAGGACTGTATCCTCACAGTCACGGGACTGTTCCCCAGTCACAGGACTTTCCTCTCCACAGTCACAGGACTGTACCACCCCCACAGTAACATGACTGTATCACCCCTTCCCCCACAAGCATGGGATTGACCCCCTCGTCACAGGACTGTATCATCCCACTGACAATCACAGGACTGACACCCTCCACTGACAATCTTGACTACCCACCTCTGGCAGTCACAGCACTGATCCACACCACTGAGAGTCACAACAGTATTCCCAACAGCCACAGAATTGCTCTCCTACCCCCTCAACCTGGCAGTCAGCAATGACCATACACCCCTGAGAGTCACATCACTGATCCCCATCCCCCCATAGTAACAGCACTAGTCACAGCACTGCACCCCATCCCATCTTACTGCAGTGATCATCAGTCCCCAACAGTCACAGCACAGCCACCTCACCCCCAAAAGTCACAGAACTGACACCCCCCTACCATTAGTCACAGCACTAATTTCTGTCCCCTGACAATGATAGCACTGACCTACTACTCCTAACGGTCACCACACTGACCCCACCTACAACAGCCGCAGTATTGCCTCCCCGGCCACAACGGTCAGAGGTCTGCCACCGCCCCCCCCACAGTCACAGAACTAACACTTTCCACTGTCAGTCACAGTGGCACCCTAACTGACAGTCACAGTGCTGATCCTCATCCTCCAGCAGTGACAGAACTTACCTCTAACCCCAACATTCACAGCACTACCCACCACCACAGTCAAAGCACTGTCCCCCTACATCTGTGACAGTCACAGGGCTGATACCCTCTACAGACAGACACAGCAGTAATCCCCACCCTCACAGTAACAACACTTCCCTCCTCACTCCCAAAAGTTACAGCCCTGCCCCCCCCACCTGGCAGTCATGGCACTGGCCACCCACCCCTGGACAATAACTGCACTGGCTCCCCACCCTCAATCGTTAAAGCACCGACACCCACAACCAAAACAATCACAGTACTGACCCTCACCATTAACATGACACTGCCTCTGAACCTCCCTCAGCAGTCATGGTACTTACCCGTCGCCTTACAGCAATGCACCTGACAGTCACAGCACTGACAACCAGCCACTGGCAGTCCCAGAGCTGGCCACACCTCAGTCATACCCTTACAGCAATGCACCCAACAGTCACAGCACTGACAACCAGCCACTGGCAGTCCCAGAGCTGACCACACCCCAGTCGTACCCTTACAGCAATGCACCCAACAGTCACAGCACTGACAACCAGCCACTGGCAGTCCCAGAGCTGATCATACCTCAGTCATTACATTTTAAAAATAAATTGTATAAGTATTGGCAGTCCATCACAGAGAGTGCAGGGGTCAAAACTTGTACAGTCCAACTAGCCAAATTCTGGTAGATTTTGTGTTAGGCTAGTTAGATTTTCCTTTAGCTAGAGCCCTGTAGGTTTGTAGAATGTAACCAAAAAGTACTTCCGCTGGGCTAGTGGAAGAGTCTGTGGGGCTAGAGCCCTGGAGTGGGCCATGCCATCCACAAGATGGCCCTCTCCCCCCACCTTACCCTCTTCTGGTTTTACTGATTTTAATTTATGAAAGTAATAATTTGTAGACTGGAAAATGTGTTATGTTCCTTTGTCATATTATGATAGATTTGTTGTTGTTGTGCAGCACCCAGATCCTCCGGGATTGGGCGCCTGAAAAATAAAATTTGCCTTGCCTCTAGACATTCCCGCCCAGTGACAAGCCCTAAAGCTGAGCACCCTGCTAGGAGTAGGGAAACCCATATCCCAGTCTCCCACCCCCCAACAGGACCACTCTTCCAGTACCAGTACAGCTCTGCATATTAAACTTTACATTGCTTGTCAAACAGGCTTCTGGAATGTATAATTTCACAGCTGTTTAGGTAAGGAATTCAAAGAAGAAGCATTTACATGTAACCCCTAGGTGACACTACTTCTAGGGTTACAACCCCTGCCTGTATTATATCCACAGGTTGAGGGGCCTGGGTTCGTAACTAGCCAGTGCCAGGGTTTGCCCACCCATGGTAAAAACACAGTGTTTTTGTTCCTCCACTCAGAATAAGGTTTCAGTGAGTATTTATTAAATTTGTTACAGCCCTCTGGGAAGCTATAATTACCCATTACCCCACCTAGTGGCCGTATACCTTGGAAAAAGCAGTAATCTCTCACAACATTCACAATACATTTGTCAACAGACATTATTGACATGCTCATAGGTTTCCCACTTACTGAGGTCTGGGCATCAGTGTGACCTCCTGGAACCCCCTGCAAACAATGGTTATCAGGCATGCATGTTCAGGAATATTCCAAACACAGTAACAGACCACCAGTAAATGTGTGAGGCAATATAACATTGTAACACCAATCGGGTTTATTTAAGGGATGCATAACGAGGAAGGGGAAAATCTGGTCAAATGATTTTATCCTTACTGGTTTGAGCCAGGATACTGGCATGCATTTAGTTCCACTTTGCAGTTCTGTAAATATACTGGGTACCCAGATGGAAAACAGGCTAGCCTAAATGGTACCTGGGGTTGCAGCTGCTGTTGGGGCCCTTGATGAAAGAAGACATGATGATTTGGCATGCAGTTTATTTGTGTCCGGTGGCCAGATGGCCCAGTCTCTTGAACTATTAAACTAATAGTGAAATGGAGATTAGGTGGTACCACAATGATTATTAAAGCTTGTTGCAGAGAGCTACCCTGATATCTACTCACTGTACCCAAACACTGGACATGAGCTGATGAAATAAGACCTGTGGAGATGTTTCTTGAAGCAGGAGGGAGGGTTCCCTCGTGGTCCTCATCGAGCAGATGGTTTGGTGATGCAGGAGCAAACAACTAGGGCTGATTTTGCATAGCCCAATGCCGAATGGCTTAGCAGAGTCAACGAGTTGAAAATACAAACTGGACATCTCGAACTGGCCGGCTGCGCAAACACTTCGGCAACTTATACACATCTATATGTAAGGATGCTGCTGGTTCCTCTCTGGTCCTTCCAGTTGGCTTGCAGGCTGATCCGCAATACTGCCTTTTGCTGCACGAATCACCTGCTGCTGCATGCTGCAGCTTGCACCGAGTGATGCACCTCAGAACCCGTGGACTGAACCGCCGAGAAAAGTCTAGGCCCACCAGGCCTAGCCTCTGAGAGCTGGCTGTCTCCCCAGAGGTTCACACTCCAAACTCCCAGGCAGATCTGGCAAATCTCCTCTGTTTCAGCAGTTACCCCCTTTTATATGGAGCTAAGGTCCAGGAATCTCATTGGCTGTCAAAACCATCCTAAACTGTCCCAGTCTCTTAATTGGTTTGCTTTTTGGTGCCTAGAAAAGGTCCTCCTTTTTTCCCCCAGAAGTCTTTATTAATCCCCATAAGTCTCTGGTCAAAGGTCCAGGCCTTGATTGGCTATTTGGCTGCACAATGGTGGCTGCTGCAGAGTTCTAAACACACATTTTACTGCAGTCCCAACATAACTGTTCTGGTGCAGCCAGAATAAACACTATTCTTACATAAATTCCCCACAGTTGCATAGCCCCAGCATTTCTCTTTTAAACGCATTTATTTATCTCTCCCATATGTGCCTAGTTTCTGTGTCACTGCCTTGCAAATACAGCGCCCCACTAAAACTGGCAGCAGCTCATTAATATTCATTTGGGCTTCACTGTCCTGATCTTTGCCCTTTAATGCTGGTGCCCCAGAGGCAGCGCTTCAGGTGCTTGCCTTATACTTATTTAGAAACATTTTCCCTGCCCTTGCTCTAGGTCCCTGGTGCCTTTTTAACTAAATACTGTACGCCAGGATCCATGGGAACACCTTCTGACTTTTGACTGCAACTGGCAGTGGTAAACAGTGCACCTCTCGAAAGTGCAAGCAGCAGCTGCATGGCTGAAATGCCAGCTGCTCACAGAATCCACTCCAGGAGCCCAGTAGGGCTCAAACTAGATAATGGGGCTGCCTGGAGAACCTGGAGAGGGGGTCACAGAACTTGGGCCAGGCGGTGACCTGGGGGATTCATCCGGAGGATGCTCGAGAGGTATGACGGACATACGGGAGGACTACCAGGTAAGCCCCTCGAAGAGGTGTTACATACAGTCTCTCAGTACTGGTGCCGTGTACCCAAAAAGGACTAGTAGCTACAGTCCCTCAGGTCAGTGGCTGGAAGGTAAGAATTTGAAGTCTTCAGCTAAGTACCCTGCTAGGAGTAGGAAAACCCACATCCCAGCCACCCTCCAACAAGACCACTCTTTCAGTACCAGTACAGCTCTAAATCAATGGCAAATGAAAGGAATAAAGAACTACACCTGTTCGGTGTCCCATTCTGAAGAACAGCTCTTCGACAAAGATGCTTTTCCTACCGTACCCACTGTGGCTTAATGAGATACCAACTAACATTCTAAATGCTGCTAACCCTAGAACCTTCAAAGCTGAACTTCAGCAGTTTCTACTGCAAAATAATGTCTGTGAGTGCTCAACTATTCACAGCGGTTCTCCAAAGGCTGCACCAATCTTGCCTTCTAGCAACTACTCATGGTCTCACTCATGTGGGCCACCTCTCCCCCACTCCCTACCCCTGTTCCCCAGACTCTGCTACCTCATGCTCCATAGCTCTTATTCTGCTATTGGTTGTGCTCTCTCATTTGTCTCATGCCTCATCACCCCTTTCTCCCAGTCTCTCCCCCCCTCCTTTTCTCCATCAGTCTCCACTCTCATGATACCACCCCTCCACCACTTGGTCTCTACCACCTTCCCCTCTCTCCCTTCCTTCCCTCCCCTGTCTTTCTCTCTCTCTCTCTCTCTCACCACCTTCTCCCACCTTACCACACTATCTCACATGCACCATCCCCAGTTCCTCAGCTCCAAAGCTGTAATGCAATGTGACAAGCCTCCTATTGGGCTGCTTTATCCCCACACCACTCTCTCTCTAGCCTACATTTTCCTCTCTCTCATATACTTCCTTATGCCATACAGCATTTAGTATTAACCCTTAATGAAACTCATTAGAAACTCTTAGCTGTTTTCTATGCTTTTGTTACTTCCTGTACTGATAATTCAACTATGTTTGTATTTTGTTCTGTGAATTCAGTTATGTACTGATAATTGAACTATGTCTGTATTTGTACTGAGAATTCAATTATGTCTGTCTTTGTACTGTTTAATGGACGTAGACCCTTTGTAAAAGAGTTCTTACTCAAAGGTTGTTTCCGAATTTCCAATAAATAAATAAATAAATAAAATGTCTGCAATGTAAAAAGAAGGCTTTTGAATCTGCTGCATTAACCACATAGTTCCATATGGCACTTGTGCTGTTTTATTAAAACTGGTTTTGAAATAATAGTTTGTCAAACTGTCACCCATTATTGTGAGTTTACCCAAAGCACTGTGCCAAGCCACTGTGTCTGATCTTATCTGTTGTGCTGCAGTCTAGGCTGTCATTTACTGTGTCATTCTACAAGCCTGTATTTATTTATTTATTTCAATCTTGGATTACAATATCTTTCAGCAGGAAACCGCTCATTTACAAAGGTTCCACATCAATAGGGTGGGAAAACATACAATGGGAGCAGTACAAAAATCACTAGTTAAACAGATTATACAATATCAGGATTTAAGCATTCAACAACAATACAGTAAGGTAGAAGAGTAACATACAATGCATCCAACTACAGCTCTGGTGAACTCCTGGACAGTAGTGAGGATCAAGAGCAGCCAATGGTGACTTTGTCAGAATCTAAAGAAGGAGACTTGCTCAGTAAGTAAGAGACAGTGGAAGCACAGTGAGAAGTAGGTAAGGGGGAGGAGGGCATTGTTAGGTAGCGAAAAAGGAGGGGAGATAGGTGCCTAAGGAGGTGATGGGGGAGGAAATAAGAGGGCATAGGGATGGTGGGGGTCGAAGGTGAGGGGTAGATGGGAATAACTGGAAGGAGCATGTCAGAACAAGGAAACATATTGAACAGCTCAAAAGGGCCCAGCTGCATGTGAGTAGTGTAATAGTATTTTATGAGGGGACTGATAACTGTTTAATCTGTGGTGTGCTTGGCTGGACACATGACAGTTAGGTGTTGTGCAGCCCTGAACAAGCTGCAGGCATACTTTGTTGTTTACCTAACTAATGTGCTGGAATGCTACTCAGAGTTCCTGTGGGGGGACAAACGGTCTCCATAGAGACAATTATGCAAATTATCACCCCATGATGTCCTCACAGCACTGTTTGACTAGGCAGCTAAGAAGGACTCTGAACGTAGAACAGATTTCTCTCCAGACACTGACACTCCAGGAGAAGAAAAAAAGTGTTCACAATAAAATCAATGCCCCAAACAGCTGCAGTACTACTAGATAGCAGGAACAAAACTGGAAAAAGGCACAATACAGCTAAATACTACAAGCCATTTGCCATTGATCTTACATTGTTTGTTAAATAGGCTTCTGGAATGTATAATGTCACAGCTGTTTAAGTAAGGGATTTAAACAAGAAGCATTTACAGTCTCTCAGGTGCTGTCTACCCACAAAGAACTTGCAGTTTTGCTTACCTAGATGTGTTTTCAAAAATCCTGCAGTTCCATTTACTTCCTGCTAAGTTTCACTTACCGTATATACTCACATATAAGCTGAGTTTTGTATCCTTCTTTTTAATTCCCCGTTTATAGTACCTCGGCTTATACGTGGGTCACGTCAAAAATGAAAATAAAAAAGGCAGCCAGGGAGACATAAACAGCAAAGGAGCTGCACTGTAAGTGAAGCCACTCAGCTGGCATTTGTAGAGCTGGGGGAAGAGTGTTTAGAGTGAGGGAGGAGTGTGCATGGTGGCAGGAGACGTCAGTGAAGAAGCTGTACTTGTGGCAATGTAAAAGAGCAAGAAGCAGCAGAAGCAAGAGCCAGTGGACTTAATATGACAGGACACAGGCAAAGAAAGGAAGCACTCCCTGAGGGGGAGTCATTTAATAAATGATCCACACCGTGGCTGTGTGAAAGCACTGAAGGGCTACAATGGTGAACGGGGGGAGGAAAAGAAAGAGATAGCATTTGGGCTAGGAGAGCCCACAAACTGCACCAGCAGCTCACAGTAAAATAAACAAAGAAAGGGGCATAAATTAAACAATAGTGGCTGTGTGCAAGCACTGAGGGGCCACAATGGTGAACTGAGGAGAGGAAAAGACAGACAACATTTGGGCTAGGAGAGCCCACAAACAGCACCAGCAGCTCACAGTAAAATAAAACTGGGGGAAGAAAAAGAAAGAGACAGCATTTGGGCTAGAGGAGCCCACAAACAGCACCAGCAGCTCACAGTAAACTAAACCAAGAAAGGGGCATAAATCAAACAATCGAACATATTTTCTTCTGGGTCAGCTTATATGTGGGTCAATGTTGTTTACAAAAATTGCATCTCAGGTTTGGGGGGTTGGCTTATACGCAGATCGGCTAATTTGTGGGTACATACGGTAAGTTTGCTGCTCTCTGACTCTGAACTACAATGAACAACAAGCCTTTCAGCCTGTGAGACTCAAATTCCTCAAGGTCCTAGTGCCAGCCTGATAAGAAACTGACAGCAGAATATGCTTGGAAAGGGTGATCAAATCCTGTGTTTTTAAAAACTGTAGAGAACTATTTCTTTAGTGCCCCAGCGGGAGGGAGAGGAGTGGAGAGGGGGTTGTCAGGTCTGCGGATGGGAGAGTCAGTGGAAAACCAATGCTGGGAACATGGCTGTAACACTGTGGAGGGACACATGCAAAAAACATGGCTGTAGCACTGTGGAGGGATACATGCAAAGAACACAAGTGTCTAATTTCACTGATGGTGTAGCTGTGCTTGAGTAAGGAGAGGCAGGAGACAAACTCAGGGAATAAAAGCAGATTTACTGGGTGCAAGGCACTAAAGAGATCAAGCAGTATACAACCAATCTATACTGTAACGTGGTATGCTATAACTTTACTGTAGCTTAGTATTCTACAATGCTACTGTAACTCTGTAACTTAGGATCCTATAACTCTGTAGTGATTCTTATACTCAATAGGGACTCTTATACTCTACGAATGTCTTATTCTATGAATGTCTTATTTTCTGAACTCTATAATACCTCTATTGCTCTATTTTAAACTCTATGGTAAACTTATCATTGTGATTGGTTGACCATCCATTGCACTCCAGTCCTTACATAATGCGGTTTTAGCCCACCTAATAGGCTATGATGCACTTGACCCTAGGATCAAATTTCATGTATATCCAGGTCCCAGAAGTCCCTTGTTCTCCAGTTCAATCTGTGCATCTGATTGGGCAACAAGCACACCAGGAGCCCTTGCTGTTCTATTGGAAAGGTAGGCCTAATTCAGGATTATCCTTTGTTTTTAAAACCTTGTTATTTTTCTCCTGCCTTTGGTCTGCTTAATGCATTTGGGATAATTCCCACTGATGGAGCAGGGGGATCCTCCAAGGACTATCTCTCTTTGTTGCTGCTGCTATTCTTTTAGTTCTAGATTGATTGAAAATTGTTTTTTAAACTGCTTGTTTGGCCAGGCTTGGCTGGCTAGAGACAGAAGTTACCTCATTTAGTGGAGAGAAGCTATTCTCCATCAGTAGTTTTCAGAGCAATGATCAGTTTTGTGGTATTTTTTAGGCATTAAGCACTGGAGCCAGATGATGGCCATGGCCATGCTGTGGTGTTCATGAGTCATTCCTCGCATGAACCGCTAGGTGCCCTCTGGTCTCCCTAACACTCTCTCTCAGCTCCCATTGCTGTTTTTGGGTGAATCCAGAGTTTTCCTTGAGGCCTGCGTGGTCCACTACTCCCCCCCACCTCAGCTACCAGGAACAGCTCTTGCTACGACACTTCTTAACGCTGGAAGTGCACCCTCACTGCGGCAATCCAGGCAACAGAGGAGTTTCTCAAGCTCCTGAGTCAAGCGGCCACAAAAAAAGACTGAAAATTCGGTCTCTTTACTTGGAGGGAAGTTCTGGCCTGTTGTAGGAATGCCAGGCCTGCCCCATGTGGTCACCACTAGGCTGCAATCTCTATCCCTCGCTCCATCTGCAGCTTCCTCCTCCTTAGGTGCAGTGCACTCGTTCAGTTTTTCCTCTGCTGCTGATAATTAAAAATGTCAAACTCTGGGTCATTTTTATGCACTCAACAAGAAGCAGATTTTTGCAGTGCAGTAGGCATCTGAGCTGCACTCCAGCTCACCCCAAAAAGAGTTTGGACTTCAGTACTGGGATCCTGGCCTTCCTATGGCATCAGCACTCCCCTTCCAAGCGGAGTCTGGTACATACAGGAGAGGGGTCATTCAGCAAAATATTTTGGATTCTGGGGTTAATTCTCAATAGCTATTCACAAGGCAGGCCGCTCCCTACAGTGGCCTACTAAAAATCAATTCAGCTAGCGAGCATTCCTCCCTCAGGCAGGCCCCTCCCTGAGCGGCTAGCCTCTGGGTCTATACAGCATCAGGTCAATTTCTGCAATGGGGGATTATTATATCAATTCACTCCCTGGCAGGCCCCTCCCTCAGTGGCAGACTGAGTGGGGTGCAATCGAACAAGCCTCCACCACCCATTAGGCACATTGGGGTCCCTCTCCATAGCGATCCCTCTGTTTCCTAATCCACAGCAACCTCTCAGTTCCCTAGATGGGTCTCCACTCCCCCAGCAGTCTTACACAGCGAGGACCCCCCCTCACAGCTGACACCTCCACCATCTCTTCTCCTCCCTTGAGCTGCTGTTCAGTCTACCTCACCTCGAGATTCTGTAGGGTCAACCATGGCCCCTTCCCCGGAACCAGCATCTTCTATGTTTAAGGTTCTGGGTATCGTATCATGAATCTCACTACCTAGGGGGCTTAAGACTATAGACCCCTCGCTATTTCCATCTAACGCTCCCCTTGTCTCTTTGCAGATGGTCAAGGCAAAGAAGTGCATGTCCTGCAGCTCTTCTCTGTTGCCCCATAACTCGGGTCCCCTCTGTCCCACCTGCTTCCATGATGATGATGATCTATCCCTGGAGCAATCTCCATTGTTGGGATCTGATAATCCAGAGCCCAGCGGCGCTAAGTGGATTGACCCAGGGACTATTCTTCTCCAAACCCAGCAGACCACGGTGGCCATGATGGAGAGCCAACAGAACTTTATGCTGAAGATCATGGAGAAATTAGAGTTCCTGACACAGCACAAGACTCTGATATCTCCAATACCAGATCAAGAGAATCCAGGGGAGGGCCACAGGGGACCACACGGAACCAGCAACACCGCTCCCAGATGTTCCAATTCCTCATCCTGGAGACGACAATGGAGACAAAGAACTACCAGACGAGGAGGACGGGGCAGCATCGGATGACGAGGAGATGGAACCTCAAACAACCACATCTCTCACCTCAAAGGTGTGCTCATTCAATATGATTCTGGGACTGATGAGAATAGTAGAGGCCACCATGGGGTTCGAGGTTGAGGAGAACAGGACAAAGTCGAAACTAGACCCCATGATCCAGCAAAGGGCGCTTACCAAAGAGACCTTTCCCGTATGCCCGGCAATTGATGACTTACTTAACAAGGAATGGCAATCCTCAGAACCAGGCAGACTACCAGACAAGAGGAACTTGGACCGCATGTACCCGGTCCAGGAGGACAAAGTCAACAACTGGTGCATGGCCCCCACTATTGACCCCCAGGTAGCCGCTCTCAGTAAAAAGACAGTACTACCATGTGGCACCATATCTTTGAAGGACCCCACCGATAAGAAGGTGGAGGACATTTTAAAGAAAGTCTTTGAGACTGAAGGAATGGCAGCCAAAGCTTCGACTACCGCCATTTATACCGCACGTGCCCAAATTTGCTGGCTCAAGGAGCTTCTTGAACAAGCAATTCCCAAGTCTAGAGAGGCAGAACTCTTGGAGTGCACCCTGGATGCTGCCAAGTACCTGGCGGATATGGCGGTAGATTCTCTCAAACTGAACACCAAGGCGACAGCCATCACGAATCGTGCCAGGTGAGCTCTATGGCTTAAGTTATGGGAGGCAGACAGTGAGTCAAAGGTGCTACTGCAGTATTTACCATTGAAGGGTAAACATGTGATTGGGGAGGGGCTATTAGAATTCTTAAAACAGAAGGAGGAGGGCAAGGAACTCCTCAAGAACAAAAACAGGCCCACCTACCTTCCCTCCGGAAAAAGGAGGTTCAAAGGGGGAAACAAATTTCACCAGCCTCACAGAGATAATCAGTACTTCAACAGCTCCTTTCATGGCAGAGAAACACAGGGAGGTTACCGCAGTTCCTCAAACCACAGTTATCAATCATCCTCCTTCAGAGGACGCGGATCAAAGTTCAGAGGTAGAGGAAGAGGGAACAGAGGCAAACAACAATGACTACGTTCTCATGTCCTCGCACCCACGGGCACCATGCCCACCAGTGGGCAAGAGGCTAATGCTATTCACACAACAATGGCACCACACAACCTTGGACAGATGGGTCCTAGAAGTAGTGTCAAAGGGGTACTCCGTAGAACTCTCCCACTCACTAGTCGCACACAGGTTCATCAGTTCACCCATCACCAAAAAGAGGGCGTCCGCTCATTAGGTTCAACAAATCCTGTTGAATCTCATGTGGAACAGAGCTATTCAAATTGTCCCCCTACACGAGCAGGAACAAGGAGTGTACTCCATATTCTTCCTCGTACTCAAGAAGACGGGGGAACTCCGCCCCATTCTGGATCTAAAGCATCTAAATTGGTACATAATTCCCAAAAGGTTAAAAATGGACACACTGAGATCAACCCTCTGCAGTGTACGGAGGGGCGATTACCTCACCTCTACAGACCTAAAGGATGCATACCTCCACATCCCAATCAGGCCAAAGCACAGGCAGTATCTCCGATTCCACATTCTGGGCCAGCATTTCCAATACCAGGCCCTCCCATTCAGTCTTTCCTCGGCCCCAAGGATGTTCACCAAAGTTTCAGTGGTCCTGGTGGCCAGACTTTGAGAACAAGGAGTGGATATCATCCCCTACCTGGACGACTGGCTGATATGGGCTCAGTCCAGGGAATGGTCGTATCGAGACATGCAGTTGGTGCTTCAGGCACTCGAAGGGCATGGATGTGTGGTAAATGAGGCCAAGAGCCATCTGACCCCCACGCAACATCTGGAACACTTGGGGTGGACATCAACACGTCCCAGGGATGGGCAAAACCATCGCAGAAGAGAGTAGACAACCTACTAACCCTCTTGTGTCATCTGAAGGCCTCACAGTGGCTGACCATTGGCCAGATAGCCCAACTACTGGGTTGCATGGCATCTTGCATCGACCCCATTCCATGGGCAAGGTGGCACATAAGACCACTGCAGAATTATGTTCTGACCCAAGGGTCTCCAAACGAACAGAACCTGCAGACTAGAATACCATTACCACTCACAGTGAGACAGTCTCTACACTGGTGGATGGTGCGTTCAAACCTCACACGAGGGGTTCCACTCGAGGCAACGTTTCGACTACGCCATTGAGATGGACATGAGCCTGCTAGGTTGGGAAGCATGCTTGAGCACCCTATCCGCCCAGGGCCAATGGACAGCCTCAGAAGCAAGGTTGTCCACCAACTTACTGAAAATGAGAGCCATGCTCAATGCCCTCAAAGCCTTCAAGGCATCCATCACTGGACAGTCAATATTGATCCGCTCCGACAACCAGGTCACGGTGGCCTACATTGCCAAGCAAGGGGGCACCAAGAGTAGAGCTATGCAAAAAGAGATCACAAAGGTACTGGGATGGGCACAGACCTACCTGGAGCACATCAGCGCTGTGCACCTCACAGGAAAATTCAACATACGAGCAGATTGGCTCAGCCGCAAACAGGTGCACCCAGGAGAGTGGCACCTCCATCCCAACATGTTTCATCTGATATAGAAGACATGGGGACCCATACCGATGGACCTCATGGCAATGGTGGATAACACCCAGGTCAGCAAGTTCTTCTCAAGGTACAGGGAACCTCTCTCACAGGGAATCAATGCCCTGTCACAACCCTGGTCTCAGGACCGGGCTTATGTATTTCCACCCATCCGTCTACTGCCTCAGGTGTTGGCCAAGATCCAGACATCCAAAAGAATCACTATACTGGTGGCATCTTACTGGCCAAGGAGGGCATGGTGTGCCACGGTAATGTCCATGACCCTGGACAAATGCAGATTACCCTACCAGCCGGACATGCTGACACAAGGACCCCATGACTCACCCTGCACCAGAGACCTTGAAACTCACTGCCTGGCTTCTGAGAGGAACAGACTGACGAGGGCCAGCTACCATGAGTCAGTCATCTCTACAATTTTGCAATCCAGATGGTCCTCTACTACCACTACTTACAGAAGACAGTGGTCAGTATTCACAAAGTGGTGCAGAGACAGAGACAAAGAACTTGAACGTGTGGACATGTCCACCTTTCTTCTGTTCCTACAACTGGGAGTAGAAAAGGGGCTAGCACACTCTTGACTCCGGGTACAACTGTCCGCCATCGGAGCAGCCATCGGACCCATAGGCAGGCATAGCCCAGGGACTCACCCAGATGCCATATGGTTCCTCAAAGCTGTAGAGGTAGTGCGACCCAGAGTCAGGTCAACCGTTGCACCCTGGAATCTATCACTGGTGTTAGAATCTCTCAGTGCAGCTTCGTTCGAGCCACTATGCAAAGTGGATCTCTTCTGGGCAGGCCTCAAGCCCTGCTTTCTAGTGGCAATTTTTTCTGCCAGGAGAATCAGTGAGTTGGGGGCCCTTTCATGCAAAGAGCCCTACACTGTGTTCACTCCCCAAGGGGTAATATTGCGCACGGTCCCGACTTTCCAACCAAAGGTCGTTTCAGCTTTCCATAGAGTACAGCCAATAGAATTACCAACCCTTTCAGGGAACACTCACTCAGGAGATAATGCAATTCCACATCACCTAGAGGTGGGGACCACCCTAGCCACATACATTACCAGAACGCAGCCTTTATGCAAGACAGAAAGATTGTTCATTGTCACCACAGGTCAGCGACAGGGCAGGGCAGCCTCCAAGACTGCTGGTTGGCTCAAGAGAACTATACAAGAGGCCTACAAGGCACAGTGACTCACGCTCCCTGAGAGTATCAAGTCCCATTCTACTAGACCAATATCAACCTCCTGGGCAGAAAGGGCCAACATGTCCACAGAAGACATTTGCAAGGTGGCAACCTGGACTTCAATACATACTTTCGCCAGACACTATAGACTGGATCACCTGTACAAGCTACAGTCTATCTTCACCACACAAGTTCTCATAGCAGCCAGTTCATCCCCTCACTCATGACCACTCTACCCCTCCCTTGGGTATGGTACTGCTGCTCATCTACCCATTATGTAAGGACCGGAGTGCCATGGATGGTCAACCAATCACAACGGGTGTTTACTCACCTGGTAAAGGTGATTGTGTTGGTTGACATCCATGGCACTCCACGGCCCTCCCAGTAGAGTACTCAGAGTGACAGGGATAACCCTTACAGATACAGTGACTGACAAAGGGGATTCACCCTGTGCTAAGGGCATCCAGGATGCCCATCATCGACCCGTTATACGGTCAAGGTTAGATTGTATTAATAGGTAAATAAAGAGGGGCCTTTAGGCCACACACATATCTACATTCTTAGTGTGTCCCTAGTTGATATAAGTCGTTGTTGGTGTTGGTGCTATTGCTAACCTTGATTTTCAGCTATGGAAGATTTAAACTGTAGAACAAGGGGCTTCTGGGACCTGGATATACATGAAATTTGATCCTAGGATCAAGTACATCATAGCCTATCAGGTGGGCTAAAACTTCATTATGTAAGGACTGGAGTGCCATGGATGTCAACCAACACAATCACCTTTACCAGGTGAGTAAACATCCATTACGAACTCTAAAATCAATCTTGTACTGTATTTTGTTACATAAATACAACCTGTTGAGCAATAACCAAATGAACACAGAGTTCTTCATAAGTCCAGAGCGATGGCCACCGATGTGCTCTGTTGGCCAGCTTTTGATTGGATCAGAAAAGCGAAAGGATGAAAGGACTAAAACAAGCAAGAATGCAAGCGATGCAAGCCTCCTGGCTAAATAGGGCTCCAGGGAAACTGACTGTGATGAAGCTGAAGCAAACAATGCAATGCAGGTGTGGGAGCTCCTGGTCAGCGGAAGACCCCAAGGAAACAAGAAAGACACAAACTGCTGAAAAAGAACTCCTAAGCCGAAACTGGGCTTCAGGGACATTCAGGATGCAAACACTGGGCCGTAGCTGGACTCCAGGACACAAGACAGGATGCAGACACTGGGCCGCAGCTGGACTCCAGGACACAAGACAGGATGCAGACACTGGGCCGCAGCTGGACTCCAGGACACAAGACAGGATGCAGACACTGGGCCAAAGCTGGACTCCAGGACACAAGACAGGATGCAGGCACTGGGCTACAGCTGGACTCCAGGGCACGAGACAGGATGCAGATACTGGGCTGCAGGTCTCTGGATTCTTGCATCCGAAGCCCCACCCTTATTTTTTTTTATAACGGATCCCTACCTGTGAACCAGGGCAGTTCCCTGCACTCCATAAATGCTGTTAGGAAGGAGAATGGCCTGGTGTTCTGGATGTGAAGTGGCTGGCCGGGAGCTAACTATGCTACACCTATACTGGCGACCGGCCCCAACTTGGAGGAGAAGGAAGGTGATATCAGTTTCTGATTGGTCACTGCAATCAACAGTTCATGAGAAGGATGAGAATCAGGTGAAGATGATTAGCATCAGGCTAAAGAGATCAATTCTTAGGCAAGCGGGCAGTTCTGTAACATGCAAGGCAGTTCTTGGGTGGAGAAACTAGTGCAGGATTGATCCCATAGTCTCTAGGTATAATCCAGTGGAAGCAAGCAGAACATTTCGATATAAGCAAAACATATGCAGGGTTAATCCAATAGTTTCTTGCAGCACAACAGCTTAAGCAGGAAAAGGCAGCTATATCATAGGATTCAGGCACAGTCTCTGTAAAACACAGTCTCAATGTCTCTACAATGCTTCGCCTTCCTTAATAATCCCAGTATCACGCAGCAACAATCCAGGCAAGGATTTTAGAAAGGGAATACACTGGGAAAAAAACTACTGAAAGCTAAGGGCTAGCTAAGCGGGGACCCTGGGATATAAATTCTTTATCCTTCCCACTGGTAATAATCTCCGAAGGCACCTAATGGGAAAATTACCGTAAAACAAAGGTAATCTGATTAGTTTGAGCACTAAGAGTCCTTCGCTAACTGTCCCTCCCCAAACTAGAGGCGACGGGGAAGTTACAGGGTTTACTAGCCCGTGGGCACAGAAGTGGCTACTGAACTGGAGGGACGGCTAACTGCCCAACTAACTTCCCTTTTTCTCCCTGCTGACTATCACTAATAACAGAGTATGTTTCTAAACCACAGGACAGCACTCATTAAATATCTGCTTAGCTTATCTATTGGTGGTCACTTAGCTACTGGCCAATGGGCTTTGATCTGGGGCACTGTAACTTATCTGAGGCTGACATCCCCTCACTGGCCCAACCAGAACTGAAAAAAAAAAACTGCATTGAATGAACAGAACATCAAGAAAATACATCGGCTACCTGGCCTCTAACTCACTGGCCCACCTAGCTACCGCGGCTACTAAAACAACTGGGGCCCTCCTTGCCTTAACTGGCCCTTAATGTGCTAAATAAAAATAAACAGTAGCTTTTGGACTAACTAGCCCTTTCTGGTAGCCCACTTGGCTAGCTGGCCTAAGGTGCTTGGGCTTCCTGCACTCTGAGCTGGCCTCCTTAACTTGCTTGGGTCTGTATTGCCTCTTTAAACAGCTGGGCCTAGCATTACCCCTTTAAATAGCTGGGTCTAACATTGCCCCTTTAAATCTGTGAGGCCTGGCAGGAACCTGTCTGTCCATCAAGCAAGATGTCCCGCCTTAGCCCCACCCCCTGCTTATGGCTCCAAGCTGAAGCTCCTTTAATTATATTTAAATATCCCCGCCCTCTGGTTGTCCCTTCTCTAAGGGGCCTTGCCTTTCCCCTCTAGGCTGCCCCTCAGGCTATCCCTCCCAGTGCCTGATGGCGCCAACTAAACTTTTATTTTAAATAAATTAACAGAACTGGCCATCAGCACCTGCCATTTGGCGCTGCCGCACACTCACCACCCTGACCCGGGGAGAAGAACTGCTGCAGGAGGCGGCTGAAGGGAGACACTGCTGCTGGTACTGGGGGAGAAATGGGCAGGCTGTCGGCAGACGACTAAGGGGCCTTCAGCTGCTCGGCCCGACACTGCTGGTGCTGCTGGTTGGGATGCATCCCTGCTTGTGGGTGCCGCTGCCAAGGGACTGAAATTTCTTTTAATTTTAATTTTAAATACATTTTAAACAGGGCTATGCAAAGCTGCGTTGCAGCCCATCATCGCCGCTGGCTTCCGACTACCAAACCCACACACTGAGCTGCCGACTAAAACACTGGAACTGTATGCAGGAGAAGAGAAGGACTACAGGTACATCATACCCATTTCTTTTACCTCCCTGTGTCCTCTCTCTCCCTGCTTAGGGCCTCAAACTCTTTCTTTCTTCGTCAGGGTGCCTGACAGCGCTCACCCAACCATACCGACTGCTGGCTCCCCACTAACTATTTTTGAAAACGGCCATTACTGGCCATGAAAGCCCTCCATGGTGTTCAGGATGCCGAGTCCCTAGTGACCAGGGAGGCAGGCAGCTGCCCAGCACGAGGATGGCACTCCGTCGTGCTAGGGCTGGGCAGGCTGCAAAAGAAAAAAAAAATTATAAAACTGCAGCTGCAGTTTAACTTTTTCTGCAGGGCTCCTGGGCTACTAGGGGACTGGGAAGACTATCTGGGCACTGACTGGCTATGGCTAATGGGGGGGTACCGGAGACTAACAGGGGAGCCCTATAATTTTGATCATTACATATTTGTACCTGCTTAAACATACATGTCCCCATGTATGGCCCCAAACCTTTTTCTTAAGTTACTATTTACCTTTTACTGTATTTATTTTTCTTCACCATACATGTTTAAGTAAATGACCTCATATAACTGTACATATTTACATTTATTTCTGAAAAGCATTACTAACTACTGTTTTGATATTTCTCCTTCAGACAGACTCTTCTATCAAGCATCTGGGAGGTCGACATTTACTGCTTCGATTGGACCTTCTGATAGCTACACCATAAGGTTCAGAACAGTTGAGAGATGCATTTGGTGCAGAATAAGCAAAGGAAGTGCTATATTTACACCAATGCCAGGCATGCCAGGCCATTCTAAAATGGGGTTATTTTCAGGGGTGCCAAAGGAAGTTTCCTCCTGCCTCTCACTTACAGAGTTTTCTTCATACTCTGACTTATCCAGGTCTGCAGTCTGGAATGCACATGGCTTGATCTGATTACAATGCACTGCCTTAGTGAAGTGTCCATTGGTTTCTGACTGGATCCAATACACAGGCAGATCATCATAAGGAATGTCTACTACTACAAATGGCTCTGGTTTCCACCTGGTTGCGAATTTGTGCCAGTGGACATCTGGATTCTTTAACAGGACATGGTCCCCAATTGACAACAGTTTGGCTCGAGCTCTGTGGTCATAGTGCTCCTTCTGGTCAGGCACTGACCTCTCCGTGTGCCGCTCCTCCTAACTGTCCAATTAGGATTTCCACCTTTTGCTGTTCAGGGACATCATACAGGTGAAACATGGCCTGGATCTTATTTGGGAACTACCCAAAGTTGGTGGATGCGGGATCTGTCGCATCACCTGTAAATCATGGTAGCCAAGGTGCACCAAACTAATAGGGCATGGTGAGTGGTGTGCCCAAGTGTGCTCAGGGACCCTCCCCAGATCCCCCGATGGTTGAGGAATTACTACTTGACTCTCTAGCTTCTATTCTGAATGAGCCACTGCCTGCTTTGGGCTCCTTCTAATCCTGTCCGTGACGTCAAAAATTGCAAAGTGCACAAGTGTCTAATTTCGCTGATGGTGTAGCTGTGCTTGAGTAAGGAGAGGCAGGAGACAAACTCAGGGAATAAAGCAGGTTTACTGAGTGCAAGGCACCAAGGAGATCAAGCAGTATGCAATCAATCTATACTGTAACGTGGTATGCTATAACTTTACTGTAGCATAGTGTTCTACAATGCTACTGTAACTCTGTAACTTAGGATCCTATAACTCTGTAGTGATTCTTATACTCTATAGGGATTCTTATACTCTACAAATGTCTTATTCTATGAATGTCTTATTTTCTGAACCCTATAATACCCCTATTGCTCTATTTTAAACTCTACGGTAAACTTATCATTACGAGTGCTATAATCAGTCTTGTACTGTATTTCGTTACATAAATACAACCTGTTGAGCAGTAACCAAATGAACACAGAGTTCTTCATAAGTCCAGAGCGATGGCCACCGATGTGCTCTGTTGGCCAGCTTTTGATTGGATCAGAAAAGCGAAAGTATGAAAGGACTAAAACAAGCAAGAATCCAAGCGATGCAAGCCTCCTGGCTAAATAGGGCTCCAGGGAAACTGAACTGTGACGAAGCTGAAGCAAACAATGCGATGCAGGTGTGGGAGCTCCTGGTCAGCGGAAGACCCCAAGGAAACAAGAAAGACACAAACTGCTGAAAAAGAACTCCTAAGCCGAAACTGGGCTTCAGGGACATTCAGGATGGAAACACTGGGCCGTAGCTGGACTCCAGGATACAAGACAGGATGCAGACACTGGGCTGTAGCCGGACTCCAGAACACAGGACAGGATGCAGACACTGGGCCGCAGCTGAACTCCAGAACACAAGACAGGATGCAGACACTGGGCTGCAGCTAGACTCCAGGACACAAGACAGGATGCAGGCACTGGGCCGTAGCTGGACTCCAGGACACAAGACAGGATGCGGACACTGGGCCACAGCTGGACTCCAGGACACAAGACAGGATGCAGACACTGGGCCGCAGCTGGACTCCAGGACACAAGACAGGATGCGGACACTGGGCCGCAGCTGGACTCCAGGACACAAGACAGGATGCAGACACTGGGCCAAAGCTGACCTCTAGGACACAAGACAGGATGCAGATACTGGGCTGCAGGTCTCTGGATTCTTGCGTCTGAAGCCCCACCCTTATTTTTTTTTACGACGGATCCCTACCTGTGAACGGGGGTGGTTCCCTGCACTACCTAAACACTGTTAGGAAGGGGAATGGCCTGATGTTCTGGATGTAAGTCGATTGGCTGGGAGCTAACTATGCTACACCTATACTGGTGACCAGCCCCAACTTGTAGGAGAAGGAAGGCGATATCAGTCTCTGATTGGTCACTGTGATCAACAGTTCATGAGAAGGATGAGAATCAGGTGAAGATGATTAGCATCAGGCTTAAGAGTTCAATTCTAGGCAAGCGGGCAGTTCTGTAACATGCAAGGCAGTTCTTGGGTGGAGAAACTAGTGCAGGATTGATCCCATAGTCTCTAGGTATAATCTAGTGGAAGCAAGCAGAACATTTCGATGTAAGCAAAACATATGCAGGGTTAATCCAATAGTTTCTTGCAGCACAACAGCTTAAGCAGGAAAAGGGCAGCTATATCATAGGATTCAGGCACAGTCTTTGTAACACAGTCTCAATGTCTCTACAGTGCTTCGCTTTCCTTAATAATCCTAGTATCACACAGCAGCAATCTGGGCAGAGACTTTAGAATGGTAATACATTGGGGAAAGACCTACCAAACGCTAAGGGCTAGCTATGCGGGGACCCTGGGGTATAAATTCTATATCCTTCCCACTAGTAATAATCTCTGAAGGCACCTAATGGGAAAATTACCCTAAAAGAAAGGTAATCTGATTAGTTTGAGAACTAAGAGTCCCTCGCTAACTGTTCCTCCCCAGACTAGAGGCAACAGGGAAGTTACAGGGTTTACTAGCCTGTGGGCACAGAAGTGGCTACTGAACTGGAGAGGATGGCTAACTGCCCAACTAACTCCCCTTTTCTCCCTGCTAGCTATCACTAATAACAGAGTACATTTCTAAACCACAGGACAGCACTCATTAAATATCTGCTTAGCTTATCTATTGGTGGCCACTTACCTACTGGCCAATGGACTTTGATCTGGGGCACTGTAACTTATCAGAAGCTGACGTCCCCTCACTGGCCCACCCAGAACTGAAAAAAAAACTGCATGGAATGAAAAGAACACCAAGAAAATACATTGGCTACCTGGCCTCTAACTCACTGGCCCACCTAGCTACCATGGCTACTATAACAACTGGGGCTCTCCTTGCCTTAACTGGCCCTTATATGTGCTAAATAAAAATAAACAGTAGCTTTTGAGCTAACTAGCCCTTTCTGGTAGCCCACTTGGCTAGCTGGCCTAAGGTGCTGGGGCTTTCTGCACTCTGAGCTGGCCCCCTTAACTTGCTTGGATCTGTGTGGCCTCTTTGAACAGCTGGGCTTAGCATTACCCCTTTAAATAGCTGGGCCCAACATTGCCCCTTTAAATCTGTGACGCCTGGCAGGAACCTCTCTTTCCATCAAGCAAGACGCCCCACCTTAGCTCCACCCCCCTGCCTATGGCTCCAAACTGGAGCTCCTTTAAATATATTTAAATAACCCCACCCTCTGGCTGTCCCTTCTCCAAGGGGCCTTGCCTTTCTCCTCTAGGCTGCCCCTCAGGCTATCCCTCCCAGCGCCTGATGGCGCCAACTAAACTTTTATTTTAAATAAATTTACAGAACTGGCGGTCAGCACCTGCCATTTGGTGCTGCCGCCCACTCACCACCCCGACCCGGGGAGAAGAATTGCTGCAGGAGGAGGCTGGAGGGAGACACTGCTGATGGCACTGGGGGAGAAATGGGCAGGCGGTCGGCAGACGACTAGGGGCCTTGAGCTGCTCGGCCCGATGCTCTGCTGGTGCTGCTGGTTGGGATGCAGCCCCGCTTGTGGGCGGCACCGCCGAGGGACATAAATTTCTTTTAATTTGAATTTTAAATACATTTTAAACAGGGCTATGCAAGCCCACTCTGCGGTCGACTGCCACCGGCTCCCGACTACCGGACCTGCTGCCACTGGAGCTGCCACACTGGGGAACCACCAGAACTGTATGCAGGGAAAAAAGAAGGCCTACAGGTACATCATACCCTTTTCTTTTACCTCCCTGTGTCCTCTCTCTCCCTGCTTAGGGCCGCAAACTCTTTCTTTCTTTGTCGGGGTGCCTGAGAGTGCTCACCTGACCACACCAACTGCTGGCGCCCCACTAATTATTTTTGAAAATGGCAATTACTGGCCATGGAAGCCCTCCCTGGTGTTCAGGACACCAAGTCCCTAACGACCAGGGAGGCAGGCAGCTGTCCAGCATGAGGATGGCACTCCCTCGCGCCAAGGCTGGGCAGGCTGCAAAAGAAAAAAAAAATTATAAAACTGCAGCTGCAGTTTAACTTTTTCTACAGGGCTCCTGGGCTACTAGGGGACTGGGAAGACTATCTGGGCACTGACTGGCTATGGCTAATGGGGGGGGTTACTGGGGACTAACAGGGGAGCCCTATAATTTTGGGTATTACACACATGATAGCATTCCTGTCCTCTCTTCTACTTCAAAGCAATAAAACAGCATGACTATGCCCATGCTGCCTTAAAAATGGCCCCAAAGAGAAATCAGCTCCATGGTAGGCAGGCTACCACTGTAGATGTCATTGTCTAATTTCTTGTGGTTGATCACTGTATCAATTTGGTGTGATAACTTGGAATCCTAGAGATTTTCAGTACAGGTTGAGTTTATCTGCAAATGGGTTTCTGGTCTGTCTCATGTATAACAAAATGAATTTCTGCATTGATTTGTGATTTACTTTAAAGCAATTTTACATACTGAGTGTAAGATGTAAGCAATAAGACAGGAGGGTGTGTGCATTAGACACTTCTAATGCACAGCCAGGGGTGTAGTGAGGCACAAGGCCATAGACTGAGAACATTCAGCCCCTGGCTGTGCATTAGAAGTGCCTAAAACACACCCCTGGAGTGCCTTATTTTACTTATAAAATGGCCATTTGTATTTTACATGCAAGTAAAAATTGAAGTTTTTATTTTTAAATAGAAAAAAGCTAAACTGTTTAATATCTTTTGATGTAAAATACAGTAGTTCCTCCGCCTGTAATAATTTGTTGTGCTTTTTTTTTTTCCTTGGACTTTTGTCCCACTGTTGCCACTGTAGTTGAAGCTGATTGCTGTGAATACCAGGTGCCTCCCCACACACTGTTGACTCCTCCACCCGCACAGGAACATCGTGATCCTCAGATACACAGCAGCATGCCTGTGTATTGTTTTAATTTTTTTTTTTTACATTTGTCCGAGGATGGAGTTGGTAAGGAGTGAGCAAGCATGTGTTCCGATCTGTCAGGTGAAGTGGAAGACGGGAGCGAGTACAGCATTTGGAGTGCTGGTAAGTAAGTTTAAAAAAACAAAACAAAAAACCTTAGATCTGCTCACTCAAAGAAAAAGTGTGTCAGAGAGCACCTGAGCGGCAGTCTATATCAGGACCGCATGTGAAGTTGAAGCAATTGAATGGGAAGTAGCAGTGACTAAGTATGTGTACGGATGGCAGCAGCGAGCGATCAAGCAAGCAGGGGCCGGTGGGTGTTCTGATGCTTAAATTGAAACCTAAATTCTAATGTGGGTTAAATTTTTTAAAAAAGTTGACAATAACTGTTTTCTGCAGGGAAAAGGGTATTGTAGATTTATTTGTGATGTATTTAGTGGTGAATTTGCTCAGTTTAAATATATATATATATATATATATATATATATACATAATAGATATACCACTCTAGGGTTGTCTTGTCGGCCTGATATACGCAGCGCCTGAGGTGCCAGATGCAAGGTGCGCAGGCCGAGTGCATTCAACCACCCAAGGCATGCATATATCACAGAGCAACTTACACCCTAGAGTGGTATATCTATCTTATAAAATGGCCACACATGTTTTGGGGGTTGGGTGGAAAAATAATCCCTCTCTGTAGCTGCTAAATGATATGCTGGCAGAGTTCAAAGTAAGTTCTTCTGTGTTTAAAAAAGACGAAAAGTGTGTCCCTCCTGTTAGGTTCTGTTAATTTGAGTAAGAGAAGCTGCAGATTCTATGCAGAAGGGAGCGAGGACACAGTGAGTGAGTCGGCAGCTTTACAAAGGTAGTCGGAAGCCAGAGCGAGTGTTGTCATAGCAACACTCACTCTGGCTTCCGTCTATTTTCCTAAAGCTGCCGAGTCACTCGGCGTGTCGTCGCTCCCTTGTGCATAGAGTCTGCAGCTTCTCTTAGTCAAACTAACACAACTTGGTCATGCTATAGTTCAGCAAGGAAAAGTGAAAGTGCTGCACAATCGGACAACTCTCCCTAGAAACGGAGATTTTTTTAACAGAAAGTAAGAGTAGAAACTAAGAGAACTGTGGTTTGTCTTGGCTTTTTCTACACAGTTAGGTTTCTGTTAAACACCTGCCATTATATTTTTTTGTAGAATTTAGGCTGCTTGGTGACACAGTGTGCAGTAATAAAAGTTAGTGACTCTGCAGTAAGACTGTGAAAATGGCAGGCAGGATTTGATTTTTAGATGACATTTTATTTAAAAATGAATGGCACAATCAAGCACATCAGGTTGTACAGTGTGGGACTACTAGTGATATATTTAGTTATGCCTGTGGGTGCCAGTTGTGTGTGTGTGTGTGTATGTGTGTGTGTGTTTGTGTGTGCATGCATGTGTGTATGTGGCTGCTTAACTGCATTAGGTGTGGAGTGATCTCACTGCTGGTGAGAAGGTTTTGAGGGCTGAAAAGTAGTTTAGGCGTGTGGTCGTACTGGAAGGCGTTCGGTCATTGTGGAATAATGCACGGTCATGTGACATGTTTCAGCCAATGAGCATACTGGATTTTCACTCATTTTCCTTACCCGTTTTTTATATATATATATATATATATATATATATATATATATATATTTATGGTGGTCCTTAACATTCTTAGCATTTCTCAACTTTCTAAATGCATTTATATGTTTTTTTTTCCCTACTGCATCCAGATGGCACTTGTTCTTAGCTGTGCATTAGACAGATCTAATGCACAGGTAGCAGCCAATCAGGATACAGGATTTTCCCTTGCCATTCTATAATCTGTTTAGAAAGAATCATTGGGAAGCAAAGGTTTTCTTTTCTTGCATAGCATTGGTAGCTGGAGGAAGGGTACCATCTTAGGTCACACAGACAAGTGAAGCATTTACCACAGCTCCATTATAATAATAATAATAATATGGTTATACATTAAGCAACCGAGGATGTAAATTAAACGTCAGATATAATTTGGCACTAGAAATATAGAATGTGGCTGCCCTCAAAGGGAAAAAAAATTGTCAGCTCAGCTCTGGATGTAAAATTGGCTACTGCGTAATTCTGAGCCTTCTAGGTCAATAGATCACTGTTTGGAAAATTGCCAATATCACAAGTTAATCTGTTTAGCTTTAAAATAGAAACTCATTAATTATCTGGCAGGTTGTAAACTATATTAGAAAGGTCTTTGTTTTTAAAAGCAAATGCTACTTTGTACATAGTTCATTTGGCGGTCTTGTTCGAGAGAAACCCCAGACTGAATGGGATGGAGACTGAGTAGCCTCTCCTCCAGAAAAAAGGGCTGATCTCTGAAGGTACAGTAGTATGTGACACTGGGCAGACTGGGTGGGCCAAGTGGTTCTTTTCTGCCAACAAATTCCATACTTCTGTGGTGCAGCAGTGATGTATATTCTATCTGCTGGTACTGTATTACAGTTCAGAATTCATAGAGGCTTTGATTTCTGGTGATTTCTAGCCTTCTCATTTGCAGTATACCAGTTCTAAGTGGGGTGTAGCTTGAGGCAGAGAGGGCAGTCTGTAGTCTGAGAACAGTCTGACATTTGCTTATAGGGACCCATAATAAGGTGAGGGAGCCAAGCAGGATGGCACATCATGCTATGAGTTCCCTTACAGTGAAAAAGTGAAGCAGTCATGAAGAAAGTACATCATTGTTATTTAAGGAAGAAATGCAGCTCTGTATTATAAAGATCTAAAGGCTTCATACACCTAGGGATAGAGGCCCTGTGTCCAGACCCTGTTTTGCCATGAAAAAGCCAGTCCACTAGCAAAACATTGGCAACCAATATAACAGGTTGGACAGATGAATAAAGCTGAGCATATGCTATATTATGGCTTGAGTGGGTCGTTGGTCTTACTGTACCTTCTGTGCTGATATATAGATTTTTGGGAATGGGATTCATCGTTTCTGTTTTGTTACCTTTTAGGTCAGGTGGCCATGAGGGCAGGACTTTCTATTTACACTAACTGACGTTTTTATAAGCTCAGTAAGATACTCCAGGGTGTGGGTTTAGGTTTGTAAACTGCACATCCAGGTAGTTGAAGGCACTTGGCGCAAATGCCTTTTGCATCTCACACACCTGGGCATGAGGCTTACAAAAATAAATCCATACCCTGTCATATCTTGTTTCTTACAAAAAAAATTGTTAGATTCTACTATTTTCCAGAATCTTCCAACCTGAAGACATTGGTGCTGACCTTTCTGTTCTCTTCTTGAATTACTGCAGTCTTCAAGGACTTGCCTTGTGGTCAGTCCCACCACCTGTAGTTCCTGCAGAAAGTGGTAGCAAGGCATCTAATCTCCACTCGAAAGATAGAACATGTTGAGTCTTGGTTACAAGTTGTGCCCTGACTGCCTGGGAGGTAACAGACTGACTGTAAGTTCTTTTGCTGATTTTTAATGCCCTTAATGGCCTGTGCCCCCTCTGCCTCCATGAGCTCCTAACCCCTTATGTACTGGGGAGAATAACATGCTCTGCTGGCCAGGAGCTGTTTTCTAACCTCTCTTCAAAATTAAAAGGTGTTGGTAATCAGGCTTTCTCAGTTGCTGCCATTGGCCTTTGGAACACCAATCTGTGAAATATATACAGTATCTGGCCTCCTTTGTGTTTTGTTTTAAAAGGCTGTTATGTACTTATATTTACAGTTAGGTTTATGGGGCAGTTTCTGTCTCTGTTTGTTTTGGTTTGTTAAGCTACTATACCTATCTCGGCTATTCTATTTATTAACTGTGTTTTGTGATTTTCTGATCTTCTGAATCCTGGAAGGTGCCATATACAAATAAAGTACTACTACTGCCACTACTACTACTACTGCTACTATTACTACCACCACTACTACAACCACTACTGCTGGAAAGACATGGGTTGCCTTCAGGCTGGAGCAGAGAGCAGGGTTTAGGGAATACAAGACTAGAATTATGAAAGCCAAGGAGCGGGTAGAATTCAGGATAGCAGCATGAGATGATTGGGGGGATAGACAGGGTGGTGGAGGGGGGTGGAAGGGAGGGGGAAGGTCAGGTATCATCCAGATGTTATTGGCCTTCTGGAATTTGAATGGGGTAGGGGAGATTGTAGAGAGAGAGAGAACAGTGGGAGCTGGGGGTGCTGGTACACCTGGGTACCAATGAAAAGGTGAACCAGTCAGTAGACATGGTGAAGCAGAACTTCTGTAGACTGAGGGACAGATTGTTGAAACACTCAGTCTCCCTGGCCTTTTCCAAAGTCCTGCCTGTGTGGGCGAGGGAGGGGAAGCAAGATAAGGGGTGACATAATAAAGAAGTTTAATGGGTGGCTTAAGGGATGGTGTCAGGAGAAGAGGTAACACTTTGTGCAGATTCTGGGAGACTTCTGGGACAGAAGAGTCTCTTAAAGGGTGATGGACTTCATCTGACAAGACAGGGAGCCTACACAATGGGGTAGAAGTTTGATGTCTATATCAGACCTTTAAACTGACTGTGTGGAACAGTGGGACTAGAGGAACCATGGTGACAGGTGAGAGGAAAGGGATCCTAGCTAGTACTACCCCACTTCTGGGGGCTTGTACCAGCACAGCAGGTACAAAAAGAGCTGCATCTGTAATTGGACTAGATGAGGGGACATCAGTTTGGGGGGGGGCACAAAGTGTACAAATGGCAAGAAAAATACGAAGATGAGAAGACAAGGAAAGCACAAGGATGGTAGTAAAGCATGATCGGGGTCAAATGGAAAGGGGAATGCCTTAATGCCAGGAGCATGGGTAACAAAATAAGCAAGCTTCAGGTGCTGATGGCAGACACTGAGGTGGACCTTGTGGCCATCAAAGAAACACTGGCTTCAGAACATAATGACCAGAGAACCCTGGTTATAAAATGTGTAGAAGAGATAGAGGAACAGGTAGAGGGGGAGCAGTAGCCGTTTTTGTCAGGGAAGGCATCGAGGTGGTGGAAAGTAGGTACATCAGGGGTAGTAATGGGGAGACAGAGTTGCTGTGGGTGCAACTCATGGCAGCCTCAGGCAAGAAACTGCACTTGGAAGCAATCTATAGACCTTTGAAGCAAGGGAAAGAGAGAGAGAGACAGACAGACAGAGCTCATGGAAGAACTTGAAAGAGGGATGATGAAGGGGTAAGAAGTGGTGGTGGGTGATCTGAACCTGTCAGACATTGATTGGGATGTTCCAGTGGCCAGGAGAACCAGATGTCAGACCTTCCTGGATGCCTTCAAGGACTGTCTACTGGTGCAGCTAGTTAAGGAACCCACCAGGCAGACTGCAATTCTCTATGTGGTACTCACCAACTCAGAGATGGTAGGAGTGGTGAGAATAGGGGAGCAACTTAGGAACAGTGAAAATAACTCTATTTGGATCAAACTGGCCTTTGGGTCTGGAAAACTACAATCGGGAGCTGAAGTCCTTGATTTTAGAAGGGCGGACCTCAACAGACTGAGGGAGCTGCTTGGGGTAAAGTTAGTCAGGGTGGATAACCTAGGTGAGGTAGAAGAGGGATGGCAGGTATTCAAGGGGGCAATTCTCGGAGCATCTGAATTATGAATGAGAATGATAACTAAAAAGAATAGGGTCAAGAGACCGTTACGGTTTTTGGCAAGAGTCAGGGAAGTGGTCAGGGCCAAGAAAAAGGTATTCAACAAATACAAAGAAAAGTAGGTGGAGGAAGAGTGGGGAGCATATTTACTGAAAAGTAGGGTAGCAAATTAGATGATTAATGAAGCAAAAGAAGACACAGAGCTACATATTGCAGAGGGGGTCAACCGTGAAGAAAACATTTTCTTCTGATAAATTGGGGGAATCGTTAGGCTATGGGGGTAGGGTGATAGGGAGGATGAACAAAAGGTTGCCATCCTTAATGATTATTTTTGTTCAGTTTTCACTAGGGATGACTGTGGGTCCCTGACAGACAGTGACATCAACGTGGCCACTAAGGGGGTCCGGGAGATGAGGCAGTCAATATTTACAAGTGAAAGTATCCAGGAAGAGTTGGCAACCCTGAAGACAGATAAGGCCCTGGGACCAGACGGGCTGCATCTGAGGTTACTCAGGGAACTGGGAGCAGAACTAGCTGAACTCCTTGTAGGTCTACTCAGCAGCTCACTAAGGATGGGGTAGTTCTGAAGGATTGGATGGTAGCAGATGTAGCTCTTCTCCATAAAGTGGGGGGAGTCAGTCTTACCCCTATTGTAGGGAGGCTAATGGAGTCTATGGTCAAAGAGAACCTCATGGACTACTTGAAGCGCAACATTCTCCAGGATACTAAGCAGCATGGATTTGTTGTGGGGAGGTCTTGTCAGACTAACCTGACAGCTTTCTTTGACTGGATGATGAGGGAATTGGAGAGGGACCATACTGTGGATTTGCTGTACTTCGACTTCAGCATGGCTTTTGACTTAGTGCCTCAGAAAAACTTGCTTAAGAAGATGGAGGATCTGGGTGTGGCTAAGGCCATGGTTAACTGGGTAGGTTACTAGTTAAAGAGGAGGCAGCAGAGAGTTGTGGTCAATGGCATCAAATCAGAAGAGAAGGAAGTCATGAGTGGGATAGCACAGGGATCTGAACTGGGTTCAGTCCTCTTTGATATGCTTAACAATGACATCGGTAAAGGAATCCAGGCAGGTTGTGTCTGTGCGCAGATGACATTAAGCTCTGTGGGAGGGTGGATAGCAATGAGGGAATCAGGGAAATATGGAGTGACTTAAAAAAGCTGGAGGGGTGGTCTTGGTTTCACAGTTGAAATTCAGTGCCAAGAAGCACAAGGTAAGTCGTCTAGAAAACAAGAACCTGAGGGCAGAGAACTGCATGGATGGGGTGAAATTAACACTATAGCTGAGGAATGGGGCCTTGGAGTTATCATTAATGACTTCCTTAAACAATCAAGTCAGTGCAACAAAGCATACAGCAAAGTGAGTAGGATGCTGGGATGTATGGGGAGGGGTATTGCTTGCAGAAGGGAAGAGATGATGCTTTTCCTATATAGATCCTTGGCAAAGCCACACCTGGAATACTGCGCCTAGTTCTGGAGACCTCATGTCAGGAAAAACAGGGATAGGCTGGAGATGGAGCAGTGCAGGGTAAAAAAAATGATTTAGGGCCAATAGGGCAGTTCCTATATGGAGCGCCTCAAGGCACTGAACATCTACTCACCGGAGACAAGAACGGAGAGGGGAGATATGACACAGACCTTCAAGTTCCTAAAAGAGTTAACAAGGTGAACTGTGGAGAACTATTTAGCTTGAATATTAGCTCACTGTCACGTGAACATGAGTGGAAACTGATAGGAAGGAGGTTCAGGAGGGACATGAGGAAATCTTATTTTACTGAAAGGGTGGTGGAGTCATGGAGCAGTCCATCAGCTGAGGTGCTGGGTGCCAAAACCATTGATGCTTTTAAGCATGGTTGGGACATAATGAAGGATGTAGTGGTTTCTAGGGGTGGCAGTAACTGGGAAATTCACGTGGGGGGAGAATGGGGATGGCTAGGACTCTGGAGGGACTGTAGATCCCAGGGCTAACTAGGGAACTTGACAGACTGGATGAACTGTTTTTTTTTTCCCTGCTGTCATTGCCTATGTTTCTATGATATGTACACAACACCAAAACCTTCTTCCAGCATGTAGCTGGAAAGAGGAAAGTAGACTGACCTCTAAAAACAAGAGATTTTTTTTGGGGGGGGGGAGAGGACTTGTAAGAGAGCCAGAAACAATAGCTGAGATGCTAAATGAGTATTCCATTGTTCATAAAACGGCTCTTGGTAAGTGAAAGGTGCTCATTTTAGGGTCTATGACATCAAAGGAAGCCTTGATTCAGCCATTGGTCATTACATCTGCTCTGGTAGTCCAGCAACAGAGGAACATTATGTTGTAATGACGGAAGGAACTTATGTCCCATCTTGTCTTCCCCTCCTGTAATGCAGAAGTTATTAAGTAGAGATAAACATTTTTAAGTAGATATAAACATTTAAGCATAACAGTTCTAATGTTAGATTGCTTGTGCTGTGTAACTGTCAGTGCCATTCTCCCTCAGGAATTTTTCTGTGGATGGACCCATGGTCTTTATCTGCCACAATGTCTATGTTTTTATGTCTCTATGTCTAGTCTTGCCTTGAAAGCTTGAACAGTGCTAGCTTACACAACTTTACTCTGTAGGATAAGCTACATGTTAATCACACTCTGTGTGAAACAATGCTTTCTGTTTCCCCTAATTCTGCCTCCTCCCTCAGTTTGAAGGAATGCTCTCAAGTTCTGCTTGCACTTACCAGCCCAAACATCTGTGTATATTCTACCCTGTCTGACCCCTTTAGTATTTAAAAAATGTGACCATGTCCCCTTCCAGCCTGCTCATTCTAGGCTAAATAATTGGAGAACGTAGGCAGATATCTGAATACCTGGTGAAAATCAAGTCAAGTAATCCACAAGGGGTGCATAGGATATGCCCCCGGATCATAGTGGAGCCAAAAATTCAAAAGGCACGACTGCTTGCAGTAACATTTCTGGAGTCTAGCCATACTGGTGTGGTATGTGATGACAGGAATGTGGTCAGTGTGATCCCCATCTTCTAGAAATGGGCAAAGTAAGACCCATGCAACTATAGGTCAGTCAGACAGACATCTGTGCTGGGAGGTACTGGAAGCCATTATTAAGGATAGAACACTGAAGCACTTGTTTGAGGCCAATGTTCTGCTGCCCTTAGCATGACTTTATGAAGGACAGGCCATGCCAAACCACCTATGTAAGAAGGTGAAGAGGGAGGTGGATGGGGGGGGAGGGGCTGTGTACATAGTTTATCTGGATTTCATCAGGGCCTTTGATACTGTGATGTATAACAAATGTGTGGCCCAAGTATACCAGTGCAGTATACACAATACAAACACAGGTGGGTTGCTAATGAGCTTGGAGGCAGGTATCGCAGCAGAGGGTAATAGTGGATGAGCACCTCATCAGGTGGAGTGGTAGTCAGTGCCATTTCTCAGGAACTGGTGCTGAGGTCCATGCTGTCCAGCATTTTTATCAATGATATGGATACAGGGGTCTCCAGCAAGCTGCTTATGTTTGCTGAAGATATTGAGCTGACCAGGGTATGATTATCTTTATATTTTGTACTTGATTTTTATTTCTATCCTGGAAACCACTGAAAATAAGCCTCGGTTCAATGTGATTTCCTATTCAATGAATAAACATATTAAATGAATGAATGTGTGAATGAATGAATGAATAAATGAATGAATTAATGAATGAATGAATGAATGAAGATGGATGGATGAATGAATAAATAAATGAATGAATGAATGAATGAAGATAGATGAATGAATGAATAAACAAAAGGTGGTAGACTCCCTTGATGATGGGGACAAACTTCAGGGAGGCCTAAACAAGCTGAGTGATTGAGTAGTCTGACTCATGGAGACCCAGATTTAATCTGGCAAATGCAAGGCACAACACTTGGGAAGGAATAACAGATGAAGGAGCTATACAGTGTGGGGAGGGAGACTCCTCTAGCTGAGGTGGAGCAGGAAAAGAACCTGGAGTTATAAAAGACAAGGGGTTGAAGCATGACAGCAGCTGCCAGCAAGAGGGTAGGCAGAGTGTGCAGGTGCGTCATAAGTAGGATGTCCAGCACAGCAGGGGATAGGGGAAGTATTTCTGCCACTTCAAAATGCCAAGAAGTCCCCTGCATAGCGTCATTTCACCAGAATCATAGGGATTGCAAAGTCCCATTCCAGCAGAATAACAGGCATTGCAAAGCTCCCCATTCACCATATTTTATACAAGCAAATGCGAAGGAAACCTTATTTCAGGGGATCTTAGCAGTTGCAGTCGACATCATAGGGGTTGCAATAAAATCATCGGGGTCTTAACCGCAGCCCCTGGCTACCCCTAAATGACGCCCTCAATCCCCTTGCAGTGCTGTATGCAGTTCTGGGTTCCTCAATACGAAAAGGACATCGAGGTAAATAAAAGGCAGCAATGTAGGGCCACCAAAATAATCAACAGTATGGGGGCATAAATGCTACGCTGATGACTGTAATGTGTTCACTCGTAGAAAAGGAATCTGAGAGGGGACATGATATGAGTCTTCTGTATACTCGAGGGTGTCTATACAATCAAACAGCTGGAGATGTTTAGTTTGGTGTAGAGATGTTTGGTCTGGTGTACTTCAGCAGGAGATGGGGGCACTCCCTGAAGCTCAGGGGTGGTAAATTCAGGGATAATGGTAGGAGACCATTTTTCCCCCTCAGGGTGATGAACCTGTGGAATAGCCTACCAGCAGAGACAGCGGACATGAAAATAATAAGGCTTTTAAGGTAGTGTGAACAACGTGGGTGTTGGCAGGCATACTCAGTGTACTTTGCTGAGTACAGTAAAATCTGGAAAATCCAGGGGCAACATGAGCCTCAGGTCAGAGTAGCAAACACAGACAGAGCCTGATGTGCTAGAAGAACTGTTTTCCCTCTCCTTGGATGTTTAGTGTGAGTTTCTGAATGATGTTTGAAAAATGTGTGGGTGCTGAACTTGGAAGCCATGATTGTATGAGTGCCCTGATCAAGCAAGTATGTATGAGTGCTGGTGTGAATTGACTTCTGTGAGGCTGGCTACCTTGATGTGGTACTGAAAACACTGTAAATAAAAGCCAGCCAGCTTCTGTCTGATTGGTTGTGTGTGTGTGCAAGCGCGCGCGAGTATGTGTGAGTGTGCGTGTGCTAGATAAAATAAAAATGTTGTGACTCTGATAGGATCATTGGCTTACTATATATTGTTGGCCGAAATGGGGGTGGGGCAATGTTTGTGTTGTGGGGCAGCACATCTTTTGGTTTGTGTTTATGGAAGGGGCAACAATTCCCTCAGCTCTTGAGTACAAGTTTAAAATTCCTGGCTACAACCTTGGGACAAAGTTCTGTTTACCAAGGAAATCACAGGGTACTCTAGGTAGTAAAGTGGGTAGCAAATCCCTATCCATAAATACAGCATATGTTTTCACTGCATATGGACTCATCCCTGCGTATGAAGTAGGGGGCGGACATGATGGACCTAGAGTCCCTTCCAATCTTCAGTGACTATGTTGCTATGTCACCATGTCATAGGGTGTTTTGTGCCCAGTAGATGAAAAATTTATATGCAAGAAGAAGACACAATGAGATATGGGTTATGGCCTGATAAGAGCACGCTCCAGGTGCATTATGAGGCACAAGGTGCTTACGCCGAGTGTCTTTAGCACCTGGGAGTGCTCTTATCAGGCCATAGCTCTCACCTCAAGTGTCTTACTGCTACCTTACAAATGCCCCCCGTAAAGAAGTTAATTTAAAAACAATGCACATAAAAGTGTCGCTAAAAACAGTATAGAAATATGATCAGTAGAAAAAAACAAAAAGTAGTCCTTGTTATTGTCTTGGAATGTAGCTCTTACAAATCCCTAGAGGAGGTTGGTGTCTGTGTCTGTCTCTGTCTCCACTCCCCAGCCACCCATACACACAAACAGTCAAAACCATGTTTTTGTTATTTTTTTTTTTTATATTTCTTATTTTTCCCATCCAGTTTCAGTTACAGTGAGAATGGGAGCGACCGTGTCCCATACTGATTCATGTATGTTGTGTGATGTTTCTTGCCCCCCCCCGTCAAGATACACAAAGCATTTTTTGTTGTATCTTTTTATATATTTACTTTTGTATTAACCTTTGTCTCCCTAAATCAGTTTCTTGGTAGAAACACTCTGGATACAGAAGTTGATACCAGCCCATTTACAGAAGAAAGGGTTCTGAAAGAACTCTTAAAACTGAAGTTGGACAAAGCAATGGGGCCTGATGGGATTCATCCCAGAATTCTAAAAGAACTAAGGGTAGAACTAGTGACATCACTGACTACCCTCTTTAACAAATCATGGGAGGATGGGGTGGTACCCGAGGACTGCAGAGGGCAGATGTGATTCCCTTCACAAAGTGGGAGCAAGGCAGAAGCAGAAACTACAGACCTGTTAGTTTAACCTCAGTGATAGGAAAATGATGGAATCACTTCTGAAGGAAAGAATTGTTGAGTATCTAGAGGCCAGAGGGGCACAGGACCCTAGGCAGCATGGATTCACTGCGGGAAGGTCATGCCAGACAAATCTGATAGATTTCTTTGACTGGGTGACCAAAGTAGTAGATCAGGAAGGGGCTGTGGACATGTTCTACCTAGACTTTAGCAAGGCATTTGACACAGTCCCACACAAAAGATTAATATACAAGTTAGCCAGCCTGGGAGTGGGTATCAAGATGACATCCTGGATAAAGAATTGGCTGGAGAATAGGACACAGAGAGTAATAGTAAATGGAGTCCACTCAGAAGAAAGGAGGGTTACTAGTGGGGTACCGCAGGGTTCAGTATTAGGACCGGTCCTCTTCAGTGTCTTTATAAGCGACATTGCAGAAGGACTGGAAGGAAAAGTATGTTTCTTTGCAGATGACACTAAGATCTGCAACAGAGTGGACAGGGTTGGGTGGAAAGGATGAGAAGGGACTTGGCAAGGTTAGAGGAATGGTCAAATGTATGGCAGCTTTGATTCAATGCTAAGAAGTGCAAGGTAATGCACCTGGGAAACAAAAACCCAGGAGAAGAGTACACAATAGGGGGTGAGATACTAACAACAACAACAAGCATTTGTCAATGCCGAATGTTGCTTGCTTCTATGTGCTGTTTAGGTATTTGGAAGTCATTGGAGTGCAAATGCTCATAAGGAGGTGTGGTAAGATGGCAATGTTGAAAATCTGGAGTTCAAAATATTGAAAATTCACAAACGTAAGAGCGTGTGTAGGAACTGCCATTTTAAGACCTCTGCTCATGAACAGTGTCACTGTGATTTTCTTAATGTGTCCCATACATTGATTTCACACACCGACTGCGCCATTGTGCGCTACATGGGCGGAAACACGTTTTGGGTGAGATGTGAAAAATGACAGCTGTACTACTCATAAGAAGGTGTAGTAAAATGGCAATGTTGAAAATCTGGAGTGGAAATATTGAAAATTCGCAAACCTACGAGTGCATAGGAACTGCGTAGCATGCGCTTGTAAAACAGTCATTTTTAGGAATTTTTTCACCAAATTTTCAACATAGCCATTTTAAGACCTCTGCTACTGAACAGTGTCATGGTGATTTTCTTAATGTGTCCCATACGTTGATTTTGCACACCGACTGCGCCATTGTGCGCTACATGGGCGGAAACACATTTTGGGTGAGATGTGAAAAATGACAGCTGTACTACTCATAAGAAGGTGTGGTAAAATGGCAATGTTGAAAATCTGGAGTGAAAATATTGAAATTTCGCGAACTTACGAGCCTGCGTATGAACTGCGCAACGCACGCTTGTAAAACAGTCATGTTTTGGAATTTTGGCACCAAATTTTCAACATGTGGTTTCTTGGACCCCTTCTTATGAATGATGTCACTGTCATGGCGGTATTCGGGCCCAAAGGGTGATTTTGCAGTCACTACACAGTCACTGCGCGAAATCACCCTTCAGGCCTGAATAACACCATGACAGTGACATCATTCATGAGAAGGGGTCCCAAAAACCCCATGTTGAAAATTTGGTGCAAAATTTCCCAAAAATGCCTGAGATATGCAACAAAGTTGAACCCCCCATCTAGCCCATTATACAGCTTACCGGCATTTCCTCAGTTAGTGGTCGGCTTTGAAGAGTGCAGAGCGTGTTCCAGTCCACTGAAGATCGTTGCGCCAGAGTCTGGAGTAAGTATAGGGGTGAGGGGTATGGAGGCTGGGTGCTGGGTTGTGGAAGGGGGCTGGAGACGGGCGAGGACCGCTTTCGCTTTACTGGTTTAAAAAAGATCGTGAGATGTTTGCCACGCTGAAGTGGGCTCCCAGCGTGGCACAGGTGGACGCGAGCGCCCAGCTGTCGGGATTGGGCAATTCTGCTGGCCATAGATGGTTGCCACGCTAGGGTGGCCCTGCGCCGGGCAATTGGACGGGGCGCTTCAGCTGACGGGGATTGGGCAACTTTGTTGGCCAAAGGACTGTTGCCTTGCGGCGGGTGGGCTCCCAGGCAGTGGCACCTACTACTGGGGGACACAGCTCAGCCGACGGGGATTGGGCACCCCGTCGGCTATACAGTGCGTGCGGGAGGCGCACGCCTGCGCCTCGTCGGGGGAGAGCTGTGCGTGAGCACCGGATATCTTATTGGTGCTCACTGAAGCATAGCTCCCCCTTTCAACTGTATGCCACTGCATTTTGGAGCGTGTCAGCCTGCCAGCACACTGACTGAATTGGAGGAGGAGGTGACACACCTCCGAAATCTCCGATGATGGCACTACGTTTCTTGCACATGCATGCAAGCAACATAAAAATGGAAAGGGACCTGGGGGTAGTCATATCAGATGACCTAAAGGTAGGCAAGCAATGTGAGAGGGCAGCAAGGAGGGTTGGGGGGATACTGGGATGCATAGGGAGAGGCATCACCGGTAGAAAACAGGAAGTTATTATGCCTCTGTACAGACAGCTGGTGAGACCCCATCTGGAGTACTGTGTGCAGTTCTGGAGACCCAGTCTCTGCAAAGACATAGACAGGATGGAAGCTGTCCAGAGAAGGGCAACTAAAATGGTGCAGGGTCTGCACCAGAAGACATATGAAGAGAGACGAAAGGAGCTTAATATGTATAGCCTCGAGGAAAGGAGGGAGAGGGTGGACATGATAGATAAGTTCAAGTACCTCAAGGAATCAACAAAGTCCAAGAGGGTAGCATCTTTCAAAAAAGTGTGCAAGAACAAGGGGCACAATTTGAAGATAGAGGGCTGGCTCAGAGGTAATTTGGGAAGTATTTTTTCACAGAGAGGTTGTGGATGCATGGAACAGCCTTCTGGAGGAGGTTGCGGAGTCAAAATCAGTGGTGGAATTCAAGCATGCATGGGACAGTCATAGGGCAATTCTAGGGGTTGGGGGTAGAAAGAAGTAGGCTGCTGGTTAACTAGGATCTGCAGCTTATCCAGCAGGTGAGAAATGGGCAGACTGGGTGGGCCAAGCGGTCCTTATCTGCCGTCAAATTCTATGTTTCTGTGTTTCTATTTACTTTAAACGACTGGCTTGACTTTGACTGGGAGCAAGCATGTCCCTTAGCGGCTGCCGTAGATGATCGTTTCCTGCTTCATGGTTCTCAAACCGCAACAGTCACTGAGGTAGAGAAAGCAGTGCAGTTTTTATTTCTGGATTGCTGCTGCTCGCATGTAAAGGACAGGACGGAGTTGGGGAGGGGAGAATGGAGTCCGGAGATGCTAGAAATGGTCAGTGTGTGCTGTCCACAGTCTTGAGCAGCAGGACCAACAGCTGGGCCTGTGATGAAGAAACAAGTAGTGAGTAAAACAAAATATTGAAACATATTCAAAACAGTACATTTTAGGGCTTGTGCAGGAAGGGGGATTTCGGATACTCTGTGTGCCATTTTTCTGGTTTCTCTGCTGGTGCCATCGTCTCCCACTGTAGCTGTTGTCGTTCCATTAGATGCTAGCTGAGGAGCTGCAGTGGGAGAGTAGTGGCATGCATTGATTTTACTGTGTGCTGCATTTTGGTTGGCACAGTTAAAGCCAGTTGCAAGGTTATAGCCTGATAAGGACATGGCTGGAAAAGTCGTTCAGCCGATCAGGATTCAGGAAATGTTGTGCCCATTTTATAAAGTGTTTTTCATACACAGTGTATCCCAAAGTGCTTTACAAGCAATGACAGACTGGTAGTGAAGTGACTGAATGTGTACGTGTTAGCCATTTTGCACATCAGCACCCACACATAGCCTTGGACAGTTGTATGAACCAGTTTTATGGGAAGGGGAATGCTGACCAGGACACCGAGGAAAATCCACTACTTTTGCAAAAAGTGCCTCAGATTCTTTTACTTTCACCTGGACGGCACCAGACAGAAGCAGAAGAGACCTCAGTTTAATATCTCATCCAAAGGACAACACAATCTGACAGTACAGCCCCCCCACCCCCAGTACTGCACTCAAGTGCAGCATTTATGGTCTGAGACCAATTCTGGAGTGGGGTGAGAACTCACAACCTTCTGGCTCAGAGGCAGATATGCTACCAACTGAGCCATGCTGACACCGTGAGGTAAATGTATTTATGGATGAAGAAGGCACTGCAGTAATGCTGCATGGTGAATTGTTGTTTTCTTTACGTGTTGTTCATACCTTGACGTATTCAGATGTTTTCCATTATTGCGATTGATTATTATCATAAATCAGTGACCGCTGACGGCACCAGCCGGGAAAACATTGATGTAGTGTGATGCATCACGTACGACACAATCTGACTAGTATCATGAGATTTTATTGATGCAGCTTGCTGCACAACAAAGCAAAGTGCTGGGCAGGAAGTCTATCTTATTTAAAAATGTTAATTTGTTTTTGGTTTACTGAACTGAAAAGTGAAATGCAAATCATTGAGAGAAGATCATTTTGAGAACTATGCAACTTGCACTTGCTGGTGATATCTGTAGGGATCTTGTTTGTTATACATTTTCAATTTTGATTTCTACCTGTGATATCTATGAAAAATGAAGAAAGGAAATAGAGCTTAAAACAGGGAGGCAGGGACACACGAGAGCACCATGGCGACGTACTAATTAATGGCTGCTGGTATTCTGACAGCAGGACTCATATATGCTACACCAGCTTTTACTGCCTTCCCAGGCAATGAAAGGAAGTCACTGTCACACTTAGGCCTGGAGGTCACATTGCTTTTCTGCTGCTGCAACCCTAATTTTATTACAATAGCTGAGTTCATCAACTGAATATAATATTACTACTGAAACAATGAATTCAAAACAAAATTCCTAGTGACATTCAGAGGAGGCTAAGCAGTTACACAGCTGTGATGCTTTTGATCTCAAGGGAGTTGGCTATACAATTGCCTGTTACAGCCCCCTCTAGCATACAGGCCTCTGAGTGTTATGATTTTTCTTACTGATGAAATATTAATCTCTGAAACCTCAGTTTCTCTCTCTTTTTTTTACTTCTATTTGACAATCTCCCTACAGACTGTGTTGAAATTACACTTTATGAACGTTGGGAGTTAGGGGGACCTATAAGGGTCCTATCTTTAAATTGACCCCCCCCCCATTCCCATTATAAGTCAGTGGCAGTGATGCGTGAGCTATTGGGCTCACTTCAGGGCTAGGAGGGCGGAGCCCTGTCATGCCCCCCTGTAATTCCAACACTGCCTACAAATCAACTGTGGGTCTTTCCCCCAGGGCTATTCAAAGTTTTGTCGTACACAGAAAAAGTTGCAGCCAAGAGAAGTTCCCACTCCAGGAAGTGTGGGTAGAGGGACCTGCAGGGTAAAAAAGAAAAGGTATGGCAACCTCCCCTCTTTGAACCCTGTTACTGAGCCACTGCCACCAGGGGTAGCTATGGTGTTTGCTCATGTGTCTCAGACAGATTTTATTAGTGCCTTTCCTTTATTTTTTATTAAAATGTTTCACCAGGAAAGACATACTGAGCCTATATTAGCTCATTTCCAGATTTGCCCTGTGGGAGAAGGGGAATGGGAGAGGTGCAGTACAACATCATAGTATATACAAAAATAATACAGTGTGACAGTACATTAGTGCAACAGCAGTATATACAACATATACAATATAATAAGCAGGTAAGAATACAAGGAGCAAATTAGTAAGGACTGGTAGAGAGAGGGTGGAAAGGTGAGGAGGTAGGGGTGGGGGAAGGAGGGAGAGTAAAGAAACAAATGGTACTGAGCAAATAGGGGCATTTACAGGGGGGAAGGAGGGGAGAGTAGAGTAAAGAACAGTTGGGAATGGGTATTAGGGGCAGTTGCAGGAAGGGGTAGTGTGGGTGTGGAGTAGAGAGGTTAATGAGTGTTTAGTGGAAGCAGAGCAAATGGGTAGGGGGAAAGAATTCCAAAGTTTGGGAAAGCAGAATGAGAAGGCAGCTAGTCCAGCAAGGGAATTTCAAGAGGGTAGCAGGAGGGAGTGATAGGTAGGGTTATGGAGGGAGTAGGGGGGAGTAGTTGAGAGGAAGGGGGTCAGATAGGGAGGAAGGGAAGAGAGCCAGGACTTGGAAGTAAAAGAGGTGCAGTGGGTAAGGCGGCGATCCACGAGAGAAGGGAGGGAGACAGCAGTGTACAGAGTACAGTGGTGGGTGCGGGGAGAGCAGTTCAGAGCGAAACGGCAGAAGGAGTGGAAGAGGGGGTCCAGTCTGGCCAGGGTGGACCTCGGGGCAGCATCATAAGCTGAAAGTGTTTTACATTTAAGCCAGTACAAGGCACTATACACGCAGCAAAAAAATAGCAATGTACATCAGACTAAAACTTATGCTTTACTGCTTCAGCCAGGAATGCCTTCTTGAAAAAAAAAAGCATGCTTTCAGCTTTGTTTTTTTTAAATTTCATTACAAAATGAGCTAGATGGATCCTGGCGAGTGAAGATTTCCAAACTCTTGAATCAGATACAGTAAATGTACCATATTCTGCAGATTTTAACCAAGACATGAGAATTGCTTATCCTCAGTCACCACAAGCACAAATGCCTATCTAAGGTTCTAGGGGACCAACGAGTCATGCAGTTATTGAGGACCCTGTCCGTATTAAAGGAATAATGCCTGACAGGGTGGGTGTTATGCCGGGATAACATCCCACCTCGGGTGGTTGGGCCCGAGGCCACCGGCCGAGGGCGTCCAACACCCGAGAAGGGATGTTATCCCAGCATAACACCCACCCTGGAGGGCATTATTCCTATTATACAATGGCTTATTGTTTCATAGTTAAAAAAATAATTTTAAAGAATGTTTTTGTTAGTGTGTAAAAATATTTTTGTTTCTCAAGAGAAAAAAAAAAAGGTCAGCAGCATGCTCCATACCCTACAAACAATCAGCAGGGGGTTATGCCAGGATAACATCCCTGCTGTGACAGCCAACTGACCAATCAGAAGCCAGGATTCTTTCTTGCCATTGTATAATAGGTCTTATAAGTAAGAATAACATTAAAATCAATCCATAATCTGACAGGAAACAGGTGTCACATGTGCAGCACATGGGTGATATGATCTGACCTAGTCAGTGTCAAAAGCTGAGCTATTGCAGTTTGCACTAGCAACAGGCAAAAGATCTGACTATCAGAAAGGCCCATGAAAAGCAGACTGCATTAGCCAGGCTGTGTGATGATAACCGCTAGCACAGTGATGGTGAATAGTTTTGTTCCAGTAAGGTACACAATCTGGCACTATTTTTCAAATAATTAAAGCTACCCCAGACTGACATCTGACTTTCCGAGGTCAGCCTGCTGTCCAGAATGACTCCCAGGTTGTGCTGTACCTCACTTGCCTCAAACTTAACCTCATCTGGAGTTGAAAACCTGAGGTTGTAACCTACGGAGGAAATATAAAGAGAGGACCCAGACCGGTAGAGATACTGTCTCATATGGGTTTAGCCTCAGCCAGATAGTGGCCATCCATTATTTAATTTCAGACAGATATTTCTCTAGTACAGTCATGGGAGATTTCTATCAGGGCAATAATATATATATATATATATATATATATATATATATATATATATATATATATATATACCATAGTTGGGTATCAGCTGCATAGCAGTCAACTTGCACACACTGTTCTTTTGGATCATTTCTTCCAGTGGCAGAATGCATACTGTGAGCAGCAATGGACAAAATGAACCTCTGGGGGATGCCACACTCAATAACCGCAGATTGGGAGCAAAACACACCTGACACCGTTAACTCTAGACTGTCAGCTGAGAATGACTGGAACCATGTTAAGATGATTTCAGTCAATCCTTCAAATCTCCCTATGTGATCGATGATCTCCCCGTGAACATTAGTGTCAAAAGCCGCCATGAGATCAAGGAGTACCACAAAAGATAATTGTCTTTTGTCTTCATCTAGGAGAATATCATTGGTGACACTGACCTGGGCCGTTTCGTGCTGTGCTGAGACTGAAAACTAGAATGAAATGGCTCATAGACACAGTTTCCCTTTTAGTGCACTCATTGCAGTTATTCATTTATGTAGTTTTTGTTTATCTGGTAGGGTACACTAGGCAACTAAATACCTATGTAAGCCCCCATTGAGCCACATCAACATAAGGTTAACTCTAACATCTCACAGGTCTCTCTTGAACGGGCGACCACAGGGGACACAGGATATATAAGGGAGTGGGATTTTAGTTCGAGGAGTAGTTCCCCTAGGAGAGCGGCAGTGTGTGGACTGGTAAAGTGGGGGCTGGGGTGGGGTGAATTCTCTCCCTGGCCTTGGCCGGTGAGTTTGGGCTGTGCCAGTAGAGAACAAAATGTACCGGCAGTCTGATCCTGTCCTGCAGGTGGGCTGAAGTTGGAGGCTCCGGGTGTGCAGTCTGAGTCTGGAGGGAGCTGGGCCTAAAGGCAGTAGTGAGAACCTGCTCCGGGCCCTGTGGGTAGTGGTGAGAGCCTGTCCTCCCTCTGGGCTGTGAAGCTTTGTCCAGTTTGGGAGTGGAGCAAGTGGGGATGGCCAAATAGCACAGGGAGCCCAGGCATCAGTCTCTTAAGAGCAGCCCACCTCATTGGTATGTCCTCCCTGTGTGTGCCAGGGCACCATGTTCGGCATATGCCCTTGGACTCAGTGGCAGAGAGTGAAGCTAACAGGCACTGTTGAAGTCCCGACTCTGAGTTGTCCTGGAAGTGCTGTGACAGAGGTTTTAGCCCCGGTAGCACCGACTGTAATTGGGAAGGTGAAGTTGTGGGGAAGAATCCACAAGTTGTGAGCCCAGTGGAAAAAACAAAGTGCAGGAGTAGAAGGGAACTGGAGTAGCTGTGCTGGGAAAGCTACCAGCCTGATTCATCCGCCTGTGAAAATGTTGCTGCCACCAGCACTTAGACAGTCTGATTCGGCTGCAGGACAATTCCTGTAAGTTCTCCACGACCATGAAAAGGAAACAGGGAAGAGGTATGGCTGTGAATGATCCGCTGCTTTATGCCCATGCTCCATGGAGTGGCTGTTTTATTGTTCTTTAATTAAATGGACTTGTTTTATGTACTTTACTGACGTGGACATTGGACTCATTGTTACATTGTGCTAAAATGTGCTAACCTGAATTCCCCCTGCAGCTGCAGAGACCCTGCCCTTGAGCAACCTGTCTTCATTCTTCAGGAACCAGGTAAACACAGCCAGATGTAATTTCTGGGTCAGTGGCCTCCCCCTCCCTTCAGACTGTCCCATCCATACCCTTAGACACGGGGGGTTACACCAATTTACAGGTACAACCTGGGAGAGTACAAAGGTAAAAACAATTAAAAAAATCAAATACAAAGGACGAGTAGGAGCCAGCAGAACTGGAAAGCAATGCGAGATACAAACATAAGTAACAGAGCATAATAAAGTCACAAGTAGCAATAGGATACTTGTCCCAATGGAGCACAGTTCAAACAGCACACCAAAAGCAAGAGTGAACACAAAATTAATTTACATACAAGTAAACCTGGTTGGTCACAGAAGTGAGGTGAACCTAAATCAGGTTAACAAGCATTACATATAGCAGATTATAGAGACAATTTTCAGTACCAAGTGCAAATGGGATGTTAGGATACTACTCTGAGCAGGAACAAATGGACAACCCCTTTAAGTGTCTCTAGAGACCACCATTAAAAAGCCGATGGGAGGGAAGGCTGCAGATGTCTCGTGGAAAGGAGTTCCAGAACTTCAGGGCGGAGATGGAGAAGGCCTGTTCTTTCATCTTAGTAGAGCATTTGGAAAGATAGAGGAGTGATGCCTCAGAAGATCTGAGCGACTAGGATTGGCAAGGTGCATAGTGGAGGGTTAAGGGAGGAGCAGAGGATGAGGAGCTTAATTGCTTGTCAATATAACATCCTGGTGAATAAGTCTGAGAAGCCGAGGGAGCGAGCTAATCCAAGAAGGCATACAGGGAGCAATGGTGGATTAGGCAGGGGGATGCTAAAGAGTATTAACAGATGTTATCGTAGGTCACCTACCACTTGTGAGGGTCATCTTTGGCAGCATGTGAAATGAGACCAGTTGGACATATTGGAGATGAGGGATGGGAACATCCTGGGAGACAGCATGCCTAGCTTTGGGTACTAGGGAGCATCTGGCATGGTACGCAAGCCCAAGTCTGGAGCTGGCTGCTTTACAGGCAATGGAGATATGGAGAGAAAAGTTAAGATGGGATCTAGGGTGATGCCTCGGTATTTAAAATCCATCATGATGGAGAGGCATGATCCATCCAAACAGTGAATAGAAAGGGGATTCAGTACAGGATCTGAGTCTAGTCTGGGACCCAAATAGCATGGCTTGAGTCTTTGAGGAGTTTAGAACGAGCTTGTTTTTAATGTGCCATGCCTGGATTTGGGGGAAAAGCCCTGCTGTAATTGAGTACTCACTTGGGAACAGGAGGGAGAGCTACAGTGCAGAACAATTTCACTGGCATACATGACTGAGAAGCAGCAAACCAGGGCAGAGGGTAGGTCATTGATTTAGATATGGAAGAACTGGGGGCTGAGTATGGAGCCTGTGAAACACTGACATTGATGAGGGCTAGGGAAGAGAAAGCATCGTAAAAGTTAACATATTGCTGTCTACCAGTAAGATAGCTCTAAAACCAGGAGGTTTGGTGGGAGAAGACAGTTAAAATGAACTTGGAGTGGAGCAGGAAGTGGTCAACTGAGTCAAAAGCTTTAAGAGGTCAATAAAGATTGCTTCAGTAAGGGAACCATTGTCCATGATGCACTTGATATCATTAGTTAGCTGAATCAATTATGCCACCACTTTCTCAGTCTTCCCTAGGAATTGAAGGTTTGAGATGGATTTATAATTTGCTTGATCAGTAGTATCTGATGATGGTTTCTTCATACTGGGACTTGCCATGGCATCTTTCAGGACCACTGGCAAGTGCCCCTCTGATAAAGACATATGAACGATCATGGCAATGGCCTGGCTTACAGCTTTACCTAAGGCTTTCACTAGATACAAAGGCACTGGCTACAGTTCATGGGTGTTTGCAAGATGCTCCCAGAGCACCCAGAGAACATCTATACAATCTACTGTTTGAAACCCCACCCAGATGTTCTGAGTATCCATCCCTCAGTAGTTCAACCACAGTAGCCCATACCTGGGCAAGAAGTGGAGATCACAGACCTGATGTTGGCAAGTTTGGTCACAAAGAACAGAGCAAAGGCTTCACACTTCTCAACAGACAGAATGCATCTCCAGTAGAGATACTCCAGATGGAGGCAATTATCTGCCTCTCAGAAAAGTTGGAGATTCCTCTTGACTGCAAAAACACCGGCAAGATAAACTCTTCCTACAAGAGCAGCTGCCCCCTATTGCATTTTGTAATGTGATAAAAAAGGCAATTAGATGGCGCTAGTCTCTTATCGCCTTCACTTGTGCCTTAGCTTGCATCTCTGTGACTTCATCCTGTACAGCTCATCTGTAAATCATGAGAAACTGTGCCAGACAGCCACAAGATGAGAATAGGTGAGCTAGGGTATCAATGTCAACACAGACAATCCTATTGTGGGTCATGACTGCTGCCTTATATAATGCAAAGTGTCCATTACATGTGGAAACCTGTAGGGATACAGATTCCACAATGAATAACAGTGGATAACTTCTATAGTAAAAGGGGGTTTACACAGGAGCCAGAAGACTAAAGCCCACAATAAAATGGTCTGACTGGAGTTACCATAATGTAGTGAATCCTTGACACATGGTGACCACAAGGTCCAATGTGTGACCACCCTCATGTGTTGTTATAATTTCATGTTCAAATTAGTCTTCGAGAAGTTTGTAGGAAAAAAAGTCAAAAGGGCAATCTACTCAGGAACTGAAGTCACCGAGGACAATACAGCTTGAGGGTTTCAACTCCACCACAGAAACCACCTTGAAAAACACCTGCAGGAAATCGGTCTCACTCCAAGTTGAATCATCATTCAAAATAAATCTGCAGTTTAAACCCTTCCTCTTGAAAAAAGACACACATAGGCTATTTATCTATTCATGGTGAGTACTGTACAGCCTACCGTGGAATTACAAGAAATAAATGCCACCTGAGCACTCTAACACGTCAAAGGCAAGCTGTGCATCAAGTATTGTATTCAAGTATCCGACACAGATAACACCATTGGACCAAGTGAAGTTTATTAAGATGCATAAGAATGAATGAACAAATGCCTCTAAAGGCAGGAAGAGTCAAGGGAAACACCATGAAGTCCTATTCACAAAAAGAGTGTTGAATATTACCACCCGGCTACCAGAGATAGTAAGGGTGACTCCAGGGTTCTTGACTAACTCCTGGTGAGAGAAGCTCATATTCACAGAAAATAACTTGCCCGGTACCTCCAGAGATAATTTATAGTGGGCTGTCTGACAATTTGGTACTAACCCCAGGAATGCTGTACATATCTGCTGACCCACTGTAGCTAGAGCCTCCTTCCAACCCCCTTTTCTGTAACACAGTGATCCCTGTACCAATGACATGCACAGTGATAAGACACTATAAATAACAGTGTAGTGCAAAAACACAGGTTTATTAACACAGCAGCCCCTGCAGTGGAATTATATGGGTTGCACAGAACCCCATGAGAAATGGACCTTGATTAGTCACCCTCATAGGTGGGGCACAAGCTATCCCAACTCACTCGTTAGTCAGGTCCTTTCAGCTGTGCAGCCTGAGGAAACACAACACAGCTGCTAATAGTAAGGCCCAGCTAGACACAGCCCTTTTTACTTTTTGATAACTTATTAGGCAACCCCCTGTGAAATGTGGGCCCTGCTGTACCGGAGGCCGCTAACCTCTTTTCTCTGGTACCTGACCCTCATCAAAATTAGAAGCTTCTGTACAGCAGTCCCTGGTTACCCCCTGGTTATCCAGTGTTATGTTGGAACACTGCAGGCCCATTGTTGTTGCAATGGGTTGACTAGCATTGGAGCACCTAAAGTTTAACACAGAAAAACAGGCTCCTTAACAATCCCCCCAAAGGCTATGTAATTGCTAAAATGGCATTTCACCTCTGAAAATGAAGTACTTGTAATCCGGCCTGATGGCCACCTTGAAAGCAGATGTCATGCTCATAGTTGCTGGGAATGGCTCCATGGGATGCTGCAGGTGTCTCTTGCTCTGTTTTGTCAGCTACACCTCTGTGGCTTTCTGCACTCAGTATTCGGGTCTCACCACTGTTCCATACCATATTCAAGTTCCTGCTTCTCCCCTCATGGCTGTTACTTGGGAACAGAAGTCAAAGTCTGTACTCCTCAACTGAGGGCTAAGTCTTGATCTTCAGCTGTTATCATTTTATACCAACCAGTATACAAATGCTGCTCGAACTCCTGCTGCAATCCAGACCCAAGGACCAGGATGTTGCACTTACTGTATATCCATAGTTGCTGAACAGTCTACTTTCTTTGAGATCCCTCACAAATCTTCCCACTGCTTACCAGTCCACCTAATATCAAACCACAGCATCACAGTATCAGTTGGCCCAGTCACCTGTCACTCACCATTCCGATTTCTGGTATGGTTGCTAAAGGCACCAATGTGTGGTCCAACCTTTTCCCAGTACTCAGACTGCAAACTCTATTAGTTGACAGTCTCTGAGGTTAAGAAGTCACAAGATGGCAGCACCTATGGAGTCCACACAGTTTGGGACTGATAACCATTACTTTATTAAGTCTCCTCAGCAACTGATCCCTTGCTTCACACCAGCAGTCCTAGGGAAGGGGTCTGCACAGTCTCCCAACAATCCTGACTCTGGAAGAGGGGGTTACACTTTGCACATACTGCCAAATGTTGTGGTGTCAGCTGACACTGTCATGATCCTTAAGCTCAGACTCAACAAGTGCTTTGAACAAACAGTGACAACAGAGTTTTGCCACTGAGCTGGTGGGAAGAAGAAACGTCATGGACTAATGGCTTTATTTCACCAGTAAATCAGTATATTTGTATATATCGCAGAGAAACCTAGTGGGTCCAGCTTAGACAGAGTCAGTTCAGCACTTTCATCCAAACAGGGCTCCATGACACAAACCAGGTCAGCTTTAGCTTTCAAAATATGATCTGAAATATTTGCTTTTTTCTTATTACTAATCTGCCATTATATGACAACAGCACCTTTGCTAGAGGGGCTTCGTCACCTCCCCTCTGCACATCCAGACAGGCAGCCAAATTCTTCCAAGGAACACCCACCAGACTGAGATGACCCTTATCTGAAGAGATATTTCATACCCCACCCTTTACCTTTTTTCCTGTGCACAACCCCCCACACACATATATTCTGACAGGTCTAGAGATAAGAACATAAGAACATAAAAATTTGCCGGCAGAAGGAGATTGTGCAGTCCATCTAGTCTGCTTGAGATGTTTACCCCATCTACCGCTCTTTGTTGAGGTGACTACATTGACTGTCCCATGCCCATTTGAATTGTCTGACAGTCTTAGCCACCACCACCTCATGTGGCAGGCTGTTCCAAGGGTCCACGACCCTGTCTATGAAAACATACTTCCTAACATTGCTTCTGAATTTACCACCAGCAAGGTGTAAGTTGTTCTCTCTTGTATGTGCAGTCCTATTTTCCTGAAAGAGCTTACCGGTATGCACTGCGTTTATCCCTTTAACAAATTTAAATGTTTCTATCATGTCTCCTCTGTTCCTTCTCTGCTCTAGGGAGAATAGATTTAACTGGTTGAGCCTATTTTCGTAAGGTTCGTGATGCAGTCCATGCACCATCTTGGTGGCTCTCCTCTGCACGGATTCCAGACAGTCTATGTCCTTTATTAGGTGTGGCCTCCAGAACTGCACACAGTACTCCAAGTGAGGCCTCACCAAGAACCCAGGGAAAGAATACACAATGGGTGGGGAGGTAGTAACAACAACAAAACAGGAAAGGGACCTGGGGATAATCATATCAGATGACCTTAAGGTTAGCAAGCAATGTGAGAAGGCAGTAGGGAGGCCGGGGGGTATACTGGGATGTATAGGGAGAGGCATCAGCAGCAGAAAACAGGAAGTTGTTATCCCTCTGTACAGACAGTTGGTGAGACCCCATCTGGAATACTGTGTCTAGTTCTGGAGACCCCATCTCCGCAAGGACATAGACAGGATAGAGGCAGTCCAGAGGAGGGCAACTAAAATGGTGCAGGGTCTGCAAGAGAAGCCGTATGAGGAGAGACTAAAGGAGCTTAATATGTATACCCTTGAGGAAAGAAGGGAGAGGGGGACATGATAGAAACTTTCAAGTACCTCAAGGGAATCAACAAAGTCCAAGAGGGTAGCATCTTTCAGAAAAAGAGACTTGCAAGAACAAGGGGACACAATATAAAGATAGAAGGAGGGCGTTCAGGGGCAATGTGAGGAAGTATTATTTCACAGAGAGGGTAGTGGATGCATGGAACAGCCTTCCTGAGGAAGTTGTGGGGTCTAAAACTGTGGGAGAATTCAAGAATGCATGGGACAGACATAAGGCAATTCTTGTGGGGGGCAGGAAGATATAGGCTGTTGGTTAACTAGGATCTGCGGCCTATCCTGTAGGTAGGGAAATGGGCAGACTAGATGGGCCTAGCGGTCCTTATCTGCCATCAAAGTCTATGTTTCTATGTTTCTAAGGCCCTGTAGAGTGGGATGATTACCTCACACTTTCTGCTAGTAATACCCCTACCAATGCATCCAAGGATGCTGCTTGCTTTTAGTGATGCTTTTCGCATTGCTTTTCTACTTTAAATTGTCTGATAGTATAACTCCTAGATCCCGTTCCATCTTTGTCTTTTACAATTGCTGCCCTTCCAGGACATAGTTATTTCCTAGGTTCCTCTTACTCAAGTGCATTACCTTACACTTTTTGGCGTTGAATCTCAACTGCGAGTTCTTGAACCATTCCTCCAGCTTTCTTAGATCTGCCTCCATTTCTTGGACCCCTTCCTGTGTTACCACCCTGTTGCAGAGCTTTGTATTATCTGCAGACAGGCAGACTTTCCCTTTCAGTCCCTCAGCGATGTTGCTGATGAATATGTTGAAAAGGACTGGGCCAAGCACTGATCCCTGTGGAGCCCCATTGGTTACTCTCCATTCCTGCGACAAGATGCCATTTACCATAACTCTCTGAGTCCTGTTCTGTAGCCAGCTTTTTATCCAGTTGACCACTTTCTGACCTACGCCTGTTTGCTCCAATCTATTTGCTAGCCTTCTGTGTTGAGCCATATCAAAGGCTCTGCTAAAATCCAGATATACTATTTCCACAGCCACACCTTGGTCCACTGTTTTTGTAACCTAGTCGAAGAGATCTTCAAAACCTGACAAATATGCAAGATCTACTTGTCTAGATAAGGATAAAGAAAAAGGAGCACATATGCTTCAGTCTGAAGGAAGAATATTAATAGGGCCATATATCACCAACACATTTAAATGGGAGGAAAAACACCTCAAAGAATTTTCCCATAGCCAGCCTGGTGGTGCTGAGGGCTGAGGCATCCTGCCTTACCTCGTGGTATGCCAGCGACGCGGGTTTGGGAATGACCTTCGGTTGCCGGGGTGCTGGCACGGGAAGGGAAGGGTGGGAGTAGGATCGAGCGGTGGCTCTCCTCACCCATCTGTAGTCCCGCCGCCACTGGATGGAGGTCCAGTGGCAGGTGTAGGTGGTAACGGAGCAACTTGTTGGGTGGAGAGTCCCGTAGTGCATGACGTGCATGTGCCTCCAGATGCGTGCGTCATGTAAGGGGACTGGGATCGGGAGAAAATGGAAAAGCATCTAAAAGTACCTATGGAAAAAAAAGAATGAATTTTCCCAACTCTATACTCTCAAACTCCACATACACAACTATATAGCTCTAGTAAATCACCACAATCGCAACTTAGGCTCATTTAAAAATGCTGGAAAAAATAGCAATCTGCAGTAAAGCTATTTAATTTGAAGAGGTGGGGGGAAACTCCTTATCACTGAAAACCCAGTTCCTCCCAACAGTTTTTTAGGTAAAAATAATTTAGTTAAAAAACTCAAATGTAATAACTTCACTGACCTGTCCTTAGCATTACTGTGTCTCACCACCTGCTGTCACAAGAAAGCTCTATTACAGCTCTAGCAATCAGCAGAATGTATTATGCTAACTCTCTACAAGACTGTCTTACAACTTTCTGAGTCACAACCACAGCCTACTTTACTTTTGATTCTGGTAATCTTCAAAACTCTTGGATTTATGCTGTCGCTTTCACCAGACAGTGAAATGCCCAATAGCTTTCAAGGCAGCCCGGTAATTAAAATGCAGTCTGAGTCCTTCGAAGGTCTACTCCACTCCACTGTAGAGAGTCTTCTAAGACAACTCCAGTGACACAGGTCTTTGTCTTTAAAAGAAAACTCCTTAAATCACACCTTACCATGAACTGAACTACTGGTAGCCTGTGACGTGGGCGCATGGAGAAGGGCACCGTCCGTAATGGCGACGCCTTCAGGGCGAAATCCCGAATGGTGATGGGGAGGGTTGGACCGGATGTGGAGGTGGCGAACTGGGCAACAGGATGTCGTTATATGTACACATGTGCGCATGTGGGGGGGGCGAGCACGGCGAGTGTGGGCTGGGAGGGGGTGGAGGGGATGTAGGGGTGGCACTGCGGTGGGTTGCCGAGCTGCACCATGGCATTGGAGGTTGGCCTGCTGCTGGGGAGGGTGAGGTACCGGGTTTAGGTCCAGGCGCTGGTGCGATTTTATTGCGCCTGGCCCAAACCTTTATTTTCATGCTTTCGCCCCGACATGCACCCCTGGAGCTGAGAATCCTTTAGTAGTGGGTGCAGAGGCAAAGCCCCGGTGGAGTGTGGGGAGGTGGGGGTGTGGGTGTGGGGTGTAGCCCCCACAGAAAGCAGGAAAATCTCAGTCCCCGGTGCCGTTCCATGTGACGAGGATGTCAGAGTACTGAAAAGGTTTTCGCCACTCTGACTTCGCGATAATGGCAGTCACCTTTAGGCAGTCGCCATCATCACATGGAACCAAACTACTGTACTTGGAGCAGGGGGAATTTATTCTTCTGCGTCCAGCTCCACAATCACACAACAGAGCTTACAGACCAAAATAGAACTATAACTTCCCTAAGCAGTGAAGAGGATCTTAGGCCCCCACCAAGGCACTTGCTCACTAAACCAGACACAGAGCACCTCACAACACCCTTTGCCAACAACCAGATGCATATTATGGACAGAAGGACCGAGGCTGAATATAGAATAAGTCCCAGACTGAACAGCATTCACATGGGCCGCTACTGAACCATTTCCAACTAAAGCTGAAAACACAGCTCAGCTGTTGTGCTACTCTGCACCACATAGTGGACTGTATAGGGATTTTCCGGAGATTAATTTTACCTTTACTGGAGACACTAGCAATATTAATTTGCCACTCACATCACACAACGCAAGCTGCCATCTCCCTTGGACCAGCAGGAACAGAAACCACTAAACTAAGGACAGATACAAAGTAGAACTGGAAAGTAAAAAAAATAACAATAAAACTGAACCATTAAAAGGTAAATAAACCTCCTAGTGTTTCACTGGGAGCCCTAAATTATCCAAACCTAAGAACAGACAAAAACAAATTCCCTTCAATGAAACAGTAATTACGAGCAGTGGCTATCTTGCCCGACCTGCACTGCCAGCTTTGCTATAGAAACATAGAATCTGATGGCAGATAAGGACTGCTTGGTCACCTAGTCTGCCCATTTCCCTACCTATTGGATAAGCTGCAGATTCTAGTTAACCAACAGCCTACTTCTTCCTACCCCCCCCAACCAGAATTGCCTTATGTCTGTCCCATGCATTCTTGAATTCCCCCACTGTTTTTGACCCCACAACCTCCTCAGGAAGGCTGTTCCATGCATCCACCACCCTCTCTGTAAAAAAATACTTCCTCAAGTTGCCCTTGAACCATCCCCCCTCTATCTTCAAATTGTGCCCCCTTGTTCTTGCACATCTCTTTTTCTGAAAGATGCTACCTTCCTGGACTTTGTTGATTACCTTGAGATACTTGAAAGTTTCTATCATGTCCCCCCTCTCCCTCCTTTCCTCAAGGGTATACATATTAAGCTCCGTTAGTCTCTCTTTGTCTGGCTTCTGGTACAGACCCTGCACCACTTTAGTTTCCCTCCTCTGGACTGTCTCCATTCTGTCTATGTCCTTGTAGAGATGGGGTCTCCAGAACTGCACGCAGTACTCCAGATGGGGTCTCACCAACTGTCTGTACAGAGGGATAACAACTTCTTGTTTTCTACTGGTGATGCCTCTCCCTATGCATCCCAGTATCCCCCACCCTCCTTGCTGCCTTCTCACATTGCTTGCCCACTTTAGGTCATCTGATATAACTACCCCAGGTCCCTTTCCATTTTGTTGTTGTCAGTATCTCACCCCCATTGTGTACTCTTCCCTGGGTTTTGTTTCCCAGGTGCATTACTTTGCACTTCTTTGCATTGAATCTAAGCTGCCATACTTTTGACCATTCCTCCAACCTTGCCAAGTCCCTTCTCATCCTTTCCACCACCCCCTTGTGTATCAACCCTGTTGCAGATCTTTGTGTCATCTGCAAAGTGGCATACTTTTCCTTCCAGTCCCTCTGCAATGTCACTTATAAAGACATTAAAAAGGACTGGACCCAGTACTGAACCCTGTGGTACCCCGTTAGTAACTTCCCTTTCTTCAGAGTGGACTCCGTTTACTATTACCCTTTGCGTCCCGTTGTCCAGCCAATTTTTAACCCAGGCTACCATCCTGGGATCCACTCCCAGGCTGGATAATTTGTTTATTAATTTTTTGTGTGGGACTGTGTCAAATGCCTTGCTAAAGTCTAGGTAGGCCATGTCCACAGCCCCTCCCTGGTCTACTACTTGGTCACCTAGTCAAAGAAATCTATCAGATTTGTCTGGCATGACCTTCCCACTGTGAATCCATGCTGCCTCGGGTCCTGTGCCCCACTGGCCTTTTGGTAGTCAACAATTCTTTCCTTCAGCAGTGATTCCATCACTTTCCCTACCACCATGCACAGCTGGGATCAGTTATTAATATTATTGCTCACCTGTATTTGGTAATGTGGCTGTGGTGGTGGTTGCTCAGCATATTTGGGAGTTTAATGCTGTTGCTGCACTGATTTTCATTCTAAATTGTATTTATCCTGAGTTATCCCAGCTTAGTTACATTATTTTTTATTCTTCTTAGAAACAAAATATTTTAGTTTCTATGCCTGTTTGTATGCAGATACTATACAAGTAAAATATTGCTTTACCTCAAGTGTAAAATAACCATAGAGACTCAACCTTGTTACAGTATGTCTAAACTAGGAGTACTGTAGGAGAAACATTTTATTTCCTATGTAGAACCAGTTCTACTTACAACCCCAGAAAATTACAAATGGTCCTTGCTTTCAAAACCAGTCACTTTGCATGTATTGACTTCCATGTTCATTATATTCCAACAACTAATAATAATCAATTAACATTTTGAACCACAAGAACTGTTTTAGTCATTTCTCCTTGGGATACAGTTAGGAAGTATGAAAGCTGAGATGAGGCTGCACACAAGGACCTCTTTTGACCAAAAGGAGTATGAAAAGGTAGAACATTCTACTTCGAAAAAGGTTTATATTTGCTCTTAGGATTTCCCTTTCAGTTCCTTCTGGATCCCCCTCCCTTGACTATGGAGTTATCCTGGTGGAATTCTTCCTTCAGCCAGGAGAATGGGCAAGTGTTTGCCTTCACAGCTGACTTCTGTGCCACTCTGTGGTCAGCTGGCAGGGGGTGTGTGTCTTACCTCCACTTCCTTGATGCACCCAGTTGGCTTCAGTTGAGGTTTCTGGTGCTTACATAGAAACTTCCATCTTCCTGTGCCACTAGACTGGTCAGGGTTTGTTTCTTTATTTAAGAAATTGATTTTTTTTACTTCTTAAGTGTTAAATATATATTATAAATTGGATCCACGACAATTATCCTAATGACTTCTGCACTAGCAACACCTAGCTCTAGTAAACTCACCACACATGTCCTCTAACATGATAACTAGACCATTGAGACACTTGTCTAAAGTCATTGCATAATAGGAACCACAATGCCGACAGACTTCACACCCAATGACCTGATACTGATATCTACACCTAATCCTGAGCCGAACTGCAGCTAACTACTGAAGCAGTTTGAAATCTACCTCCTTCAGCTACTCAGGTGAAACCTCTCTTAACAATTATTAAAAACACACCAAACCATTCCATCACATTCATTTAAAAATACCTCTCCTCGCACCTCAGGTGCACCCTATAAAAACCATTGTAGGGGATAATCTCTGAGGCACTCCACACTCCTTACACCTGGGTATTGTGTCCACCTGATAGGTTGCTGATGCGCATGTGACTTCTAAAGAAGTCCGTCCCCTCTTCCCTGTGATGCTGCCTCTCCTGTATCAGTTCTAATTGTGCATCTGAACAGGTTGCAGTGCATCACAACCGCTCCCCACCAGATTTTGAAATTTTACATAAATTAAGGTAAGCTCAGTCATCTGAATTCTGAATTTTATTATAGAAACATTGTTTTCATTCAACCAATATGAGAGAGAGAGAGAGGCGTCTTGTTTATTTTGTCGCATAAAGACTAGTTATTCTCTAAGAAGCATACAGTAATGAAAGAAATAGACAAATGTTTGTGTGGTTCTTTTAAAAGACTTCACAAATCACTTGGAGTGCATTCAAATAATAGAGATACTGACCAGAACCCTAGGAGACAGAGTCTGATTGATTAGGCATGAAAAAAAAAATTTCCGTGTTTTTCTAAGCAGCTCACTTGGGTTTCCTGCTAGCAGACCTAAGCTTGTGCACATGAGTCATGTTCAGCTGCTGGGTGTTATTTTGAGACCTCTACTAGCGGTCTCAAAACTTCCCAAGTTCCCCACTTCTCCTCAGTTTCTTGTGGGAACATCAGGGCATCCTGTGGCTCCTGCCAGCGGCCACAGGAAGGTTCCCTCGTCATTGCCTGTAAAGTTCCAAGGATTATTTCCCATGTTTTTGCAGCCTGCATCCTAGGGTGCTTGGTCAGTATTAGATCAGGATATTTCCGCATTTTTTGATGTGGCCTACCTCTTATGTAGAGCAGCTTCCGGGAGCAAGTTATCAATTTTTTGTATTCCCCTGTCGGCGAATGGCCCGGAGCCCTGGCGTCCTAACATGGTGAATTTTTCACACCTCCCCGTCTCTTGTGTATTTGGGGAGGGTGTTGGCCATGATTCCTTTGCCTGCTGGGCTCTCCTGGCCATCTCGCCTCTCTCACTCGCGCAGTTCATCCGATCTGCGTCTCCATGCATGCGCTTGAGCTTCCAAGATCGCACATGCACGTCTCATGCCCCTAGCTCACGCATGCGTGAAGGGAGTTTTAAACTCGTGCATGCGCACTACTCCCAGTGCTATCTTGTGAGTGGCATGGTGATCGGGTCACTCATGCCACTGTGAGTTTAGAAAGGAGATTACAACCACTTTAGGAAACTATTGGGCCACTCTACTGCACTTGCACTCCACGAGTCACATTATTCTTGATGTTTCTTTTCACTGGGAAGGGGAACCTGACTTTTTTTAGGCCAATCACTTCATATCACAGGGTACTTGTTTTTTTTTTCATGGCACGATCCCTTCCCAGGATCTCGCTGGACACAGTATATATGTACAATTAAAGGCACAATGCAACATCTAGGCTTATGCCATTTAAAGGAACAGCAGCAGATACTTGGGAGTGCTCCTCTCTGTGGCCATTTATCTTGGCTGAGTTCTGTGCTCCCTATTCACATTCTGAGTATGGGTGCAGGGAATATTACTGCAATAGGTACACTAATTCTTTCTAAGTAGTTTTTACTATGATCCTAAAGCCATTTCCATTTGTTCCCATTCTTCCACAGACATGGGAAAAACAAAAACTGCAGGCTCTGCAATGTTCCCATTCCTTCAGCACAGCTAGGATGCATCTGCACTTCATGCACTGAGGAGCCACCCACATCAGCACATACAGCAGATGAGGACATGTTTACAGACCATAGTGAGCTGCAAGGAGCCCCTGATGTTACACAGGCCCTTCCGTCTACCTCACAAAGTAATGTAGACACCAATGCGATCCTCCTTCTCACAGGGAAGAGGGGATGGACTTCTTTAGAAGTCACATGTGCATCAGCAACCTATCAGGTGGACACAATACCCAGGTGTAAGGAGTGTGGAGTGCCTCAGAGATGTATACCCCCACAATCACCTTTACCAAGTGAGTAAACTACCATTACTAAAAAACACAGCAAACAGTGCCATCTGCCGCTACTCAGATGAAACATCTAATAACCATTACCAAAAACCACACCACACCATGTCATCACATAAACACATCCAATTAGATGAAACCTCACAGACAAAACCTAATTAGTACAAAACCCCTTACAACAGAAATCTGCTTACAACAAACTTCTTCTCCAAAAATTTCGCAAATCAGCATGTCAGTACACCAAATGTCGCAGCAACATTATAAATCATAAAAAATAGTTGATTTATTTGAGCATGTTACGTATGTGGACACTTAGGATGTTCTTATTGGTATACAACTGTCACTAACTCTGTCATTAAGGAACTGAACTGCTCACCTTTGGTAGAGTACATAGTTTTCTTGCCCAAGGAACACATTAGGAAACATTCTTGTCCTTGTACTATGTCAGAAATTTTATAACATCTGTCTCTCTCTGTTTCAGAATGCAAATGGGTGCAGCATACGAGTTTGGGTTGTTTGTGTGGTGGCCCCCTCTAAAAAACAGTTTTCATAACCCCATCTACTTCCACCCAGCATACAGATGGTCCTAAGAGCTTGATGCCCTCACTGTTCCTTCAAATACCCCTTACTCACTTAACCAGTGACTGAAAATATAAATACAACCCATCCGCTGTCCTCTCTGAGTGACCCGACTCTTCGTATGATCCCTCCCCCCAAGCCCATACCTCCTAATATGAGTCAAATTCGGCAGTAGAATTCACACTCCCCCTTTGGCCACTGATTCATTATCCAGTGGGGAGAGGCCACAATCCTGGGCTGGCTGCAGTCAGTGGCTGGTAGTCTGCTTCTGATTTTCCAGTCTAGCTCAGCTAGCGGAGCATTGTGTTGGTCCCCCTCACTTTATTTATTTATTTTATTTTAAACCTTTGTTTACTGGGTAGGCACAATGAGCCAAGGACCATTTTCATGTACGATCCAGGACCATATATATACATACAGTCAAGATGTTTACAGTAAAATTAACAAAACTCACATTACAATACAATGCAACAATAATTAAACATACATCACAAAAATTACAATAAAAAAACATAAAACAATATAAAAATTGAACACTCATTGAAAGCAATAACAGTGCAATTTGCCAAGAAAATAATTTCTTAGCTTGATTTTAAAAGTTTGGTGGGTAGCCGGCCCATCAGTGCAGCGGTGGGATTTCCGCTTGTGACGCCGGCAACCCGGGTTCAGGAATGGACCCGGGTTGTCGGAGGGCGGCCGGGGAGAAGGATGGAGTGTCCGATGGGCAGCTCTCCTTCTCCGGGGAGGGGGGACAACATTCGGAGCATGGAGGACCCCTGGTGGAGGCCGGGACCAAGGCCGCCGACGCTCAACAGGTGGGAGGAGGCGGGCAGACGCTGGCGTCATTGCATGTCCCCGCCCCTCTGGGAGGAAAACAGGAGGGGAGAAAAAGGAGGAAGGGGATCCTTTGTCTGAGTGAAGCCTCCCCGGGCTTCAATTCACCCCTGCCGCCGCACTCTCAACCAGTTACTGCTCCGGGGCACTGGTACAGAGGGGGCCAGTGCCTCAGCCCCACCTTCCAGGGGGTAAGCCAGGGGTGACCGGGAGGGGCGGCAGATGGGCAGGTGGTGGAAGCTCCGGGGGCCGTGACTAGGCTGAGGATTGATGGAGGATCCCCCAGAGAAAGAAGAAAATAAAAAAAATAAAAAAATAATAAAAAGTTTGGTGGGTAACATTCCCATATAAAATAATAGGAAGCTCATTCCAGTTTTTAGCAGCAGAATAGGAGAAAGAACCATCACCAATTTTGGTCTTGGTCTTAGGAACATTTAATTTAATCTGATGATTTGAACAAAGTTCCCTTGAATTAATTTTAATCTGTAATAATGAATATAATGGAGAATTTGTACCTTGACGAAGAATATTGTCAGTTAAAAAACATAAACTATATAGACAATTTAGCTTTGGTGGAAGCCAAGCAGATAGTCTATATAGCTCACAATGGTGAGTAGAATAAGGCAATGTAAGAGTAAATCTACAAATGCCATGAAACACGTTAGTTAGAAGGGATAACTCTCTATTAGACAAATTTGAAAAAAGAAATGAATTATAATTTAACTGAGGAAGTAATACACCCTTGGCTATTGCATGCCTAGCTGGTAAGGTCAGCAATGATTGAAACTTGAATAGGACACCCAATCTCTGATTGGTTTGACGTGTAATGAAATTTACATGATTAGAGAAAGTTATATATTGGTCCAACAGGACTCCAAGATATTTAAATTGTATTACCTGCTCCATCTTGTTACCCAAAGGATCAGTGATTAACACATTCTGAGCTTTGTTAAGTCTAATCTAGATCCAAAAAGCATACATTTTGTTTTTGAATTGTTTAGTGCCAAATGATTCTCTTTTAACCAACTACAAAGTACAGCAAAGTCTTTATTTAAAGACTCATTTATAAATTCAACTGAAGTAGAACTTTAATACAGAATAATAACATCTACATAAATCAGACAATGGGTGTCTCTCAATAAAGATGGAACAATGTCTACAAACATAGTAAACAAGAGAGGGCCCAAAACGGACCCCTGGGGCACCCCCTGTAACAGAGATCTACTAGAAGAAAAAGCTCCATTTAATCCTACTTTAAGGAGTCGATTGGACAGATAGCTGTGAAACCAATCACCAGCAATCTCCGCTAGACCATAGTTTCAGAGCGTCCTGATCAGCAGGAGATGATTTACTAAATCAAAGGCCTTGGACAGGTCCACAATCACAGCACCAGTGAGCATACCTTCATCCATAGCTACACTGGTGTGGTTCGTGAACCTGGCCAAGGCTGTCCCCGTCCCATGGAATTTCCGAAACCCGTGCTGATCAGGTGTCCTAAAACCACTATCCTGTAAATAAGCAGAGAATTGCTCATTCACAAGTCTCTCAAAAATTTTACCCAAAGGTGGCAATAGGGAAATAGGACGATAATTGTCCATATCCATTCTGTCGCCAGATATATAAATAGGTTTGATTACAGTTTGCTTCCATCCATCTGGGAAGCAACCAGTAAGCAAAGACAAATTAAAAATAGAAATGGATAAACAATGTGTTCAGAAATCAATTTTAAGAACCTAGTCTCAAGTTCACACGCACTTGAACCAATTGCCATTTGTTTCAAGTGATTATAAACCCAATATGGTTAAATAGCTGAAAATTAAAAAGAACTAAATTCAGAAGTATCAGAGGACTGTGCATCTGCACACAGACCATGATTAAAAGCCTGTGTATATTTGGACAGGTCAAAAAAGTTATCCAAAAAGGATTCACAGATTACCTGAGCATCAGAGATCACATGACCATCCTTAATAAAAGCCTCAGTAGTTACTTTCCTAGATGGATTAATTAGTGTATTTACCAAAGACCAAAACCTTTTTGGGTTATTTAAACTAGAGGTTTGTAAATTCTGAAAATAACTAGATTTACTTTGTCTAACTTTTACATTCATTTCTTAGCTTCCTATAACTATTAAAATCTTTCACTGATTTAGTTACCTTATAAAACTTCCAGGCAGCATCTCTCAATTTCATTAAGTGCAACAAGGGGGTAGTAATCCATTTATTCAAGGAACCTCTAACTCTCCTAACCACTTTGGGAAAATATTTATTTTGTAACTCCAAGAAAGTGGAAGTAAAATAATCAACAGCAATATTCACATCAGGAATTGCATCCAAAAAAGTCCAATCAAGCTTCTGTAGGTCAGCAAGAAGATCTCTGCCCAGCTCATTAACAAATCTATGATATGAAATAAACCTAGGAAGCAGTTTGGGCCTTTTGGATCTCCATATGCAATAAGTGGCCAAATGGTCAATCATTACGTCAGAAAGTACACCAACACTGGAAATATTAACCTGTTTATTAACAAGGACCCAATCCAAAATTGTATGGTTCTGACGACTCATATTCATAAGAGTAAATGAGTTAATGAGCTGAGTCAATCCAATATTAGCCAATAATGTCTCAATAGAAGGATCATTAATAGGGTCCCAATGAATATTAAAATCTCCAGTAATCAAAAGGTCACTGCCTGATTGAATCGTTGTTACAAACTTTAAAATCTCATCTAACCCTTTTTTAGCAGTTTTAGGGGGCTTGTAAACTATACAATATCGTAATTTTTGACAGCCACCCAATTTCAGTTCTAACAGGAGCCATTCAAATTCAGAAGTTTGTTTGTATCCAGAAGAAATCTCAACTACTTCCAATTCAGATTTATAGTATACCATAATTCCCCCTCCCTTTTTTTTTCTTTCCTGTCTTTCCGTATTAATTTATAACCTTCAAGGGCAATAAGATTATCTAGTACTGGAGGTTTCAACCAAGTTTCAGTTACACTGAATGTATCTGGGTCATAATTACTGACCCAGGCCTCAATTTCAGCTTGTTTAGACATGAAACTTCTAACATTGAGCTGAACTATTCTTAAACCTTTGGTTTGCCAATAATTGTCATATAATAAAGTATCAGGAATTAAAGGCCCCAGATTTGCTTCCACATCACCAGACAGAAGTAAAATGTACCACATAATGCTGTACCAACCAACAGGGAAACAAGAGGAAACTTTGTCCTTGATTTTTTAAAAGAAAAGGCCCCCATCTCATATAAGTTCTTATTATTAAAACAGCCAAAATCCCTAACTTCCCTGTTGACATCTGTTGACGTGCATGCTATCCTACAGTATCCTCATTACTGATAATGGCCCCAGTTTATTGCACATGAGGATGCTGAGGGAGACTGTGAACATAAATGACTGACAACAGGAAAGTGGGGAGGATTGGTGCAATGCTCTGCTGATCTATCCTGGAAAAACAGAAGCAGGCCACCAGCCATTGACTGCCATTAGCCCAGGATCATAGCACCCTGGATTATGGATTGGGAGCTGAAGGGTGTGTGTGTGTGTGTGTGTGTGTGTGTGTGTGTGTGTGTGTGTGTGTGTGTGGTTGGGAGTCTACAGCCCAAGTTGGCCCATATTACAAGCTATAGGGCTTGGTATTGAAGTGACATGAAGTCCTAAAATGATGGTGGTGGGTCACTCGGTGGGGAAGGGGAGTTGCATTTATCATAAACACTAGGTGAGGGAGCAAAGGGGATTTTGTACTGGGAGAGGGGGTTCTCTCCTGTTGTACAAGTGTTGTGCAATCGATTGTATTTTATAGCACTTAAATATCTGAACTGAAAATTTATCCAAATCAGATTTCAAATGAATGATGGGTACTTCAAAACTGAATGTCAAAACAAAACTGAAAGTTGGACTCCATACATGTCCTTAGCCTGCTGCACTACTGCAAATATGAAAACATTTTCTCTGTCTTGTATGTCTGTCTGTGTTTGTACCCACTAATAGCTGATGTATGACACATACAGAGTTCTGTACATGGCATAGCACCAAGGATTCTGTTACAACAGCTGCCATTGTAATCTTCCCCACAACTGTCCAACCCTCATCTTCCAGTTCTGTTTCTGGGATCAAGTTGTCATTGCAGATATTGGCCTTCTATGGCCAATGCAGGTGGTCCAGTGGCCCCCACCTGCTCTTTATCCAGTATGTCGTCCCTGGTGTACAGTGGAACCCCCTCCCTAGCTCTGTTCCCCCACTTGCTGATCTCATTGGTCTGGTCCCTCACTGATCTCCATCCCTGCCTGCTCTGACACAGTGGGCTTAGTGTTCTAGCCCCCCCCCTCCACTGTCTGTCCTGATTAGCTCTATGGCAGGAGTGTCAGTAAACTACTGCTCCCAAAAAAGTGAGAATGACCAAGCTTGGTGACTGGTCCTGTGGGACATTTGTGTGGCAGTTCTACCCCCTTCTGCCACATACACAAACTGCTGTGTGCACGTGTGGGAGGGATCCCCTCTGAGCATAGTTCCAAGGGTTGCAGGCAATGGAGGGGCATAAAAGTGTCATTTGTGCACTATTTTGCTTGTCCCTATGACTGAGAAGCAGGCCTTTGACATTTGAAATGCCCAGCTTACCAAACAGTGTCTCTAAACCCTGTTTTTTGGTGAATATTGGATAAATGGTTTGAAAGTTAGTAAAGGGGAACTCTTGGATATGGCATATGATTCCAGGCTTTGTTCTGTTGTAACAGACCAGGAAGGCAGCTTGAAATATAATTAGTGGGTTTTGACTTTTTACATAAAATACAATGACATATTTTGACCTGTATTCCAGTGAAATAACACAATGTGTTGTTCCTATTACATAGTACTATAGTAATATAGTCATTTAAGGTAGGAAGGGATTCTAGATCCATCACATCTGCCTCCTCCTTGTTTCATAAGCAAACCAACAAGGATGTTGTGCAAACATATACTAATTTATAGGGAATCCCCACCCACTCTACTCCCCATGGTAACCAGTGATTTCCTTGGTAAGCAGAAATGTGTCCAGGCTTACCCCCAAAGTCCTGGACTGTCTTCACATCCATGGTTTCTGCTGGTAGGCTGTTCCATAGGTTCATCACTGTCTAGGAGAAGAATTGCCTTGTAACATTATCCCTAAATGTACCAACTTTAAGCTTCAGGCTATGTCCTCGTGTCATCCTGTAGCATACCATATCAAACACCTCCACCTGTACAACCTTGTCAATACCCTTGAGTATAGAAGATTGAGATAATGTTCCCCTTCAGCCTCGTTTTCTCCACTGTGAACAGGTTTAGGGCCTCCACTCTCTCCAGTTTCTCCTCATAGCTTTTAATACACATCTCTGATCATTTTGGTTGCCCTGCACAGCCCCTTTCTTGAATTGTTCAATGTCCTTCATGTACTGGGGAGGCCAGAACTACATTCAGTACTTCCTGTGGGGCATGACCAGAGTCATCTTATGTAGCTTTGCACTGTTTATCATGCTTTAATCCCATATTTATTGTGACCCCCTGTCCTTTCCTCCACTATAGCAAAATGAGCTCCACAGTGTGTAGGTTATGGTTTCATTTTTACTCCCAAAGTCTAGCCCCCTTGCATTTGGCTATGTTAATGCTAAGATTCCAGGAGTTCAATCAGTCGTCCAGCTTGTTTGGGTCCTTCTGAAGTGTACAGTACATCTGTGACTACACAATCGAAACTCAAGGATGGAAGTGAATTTTAAAAACAACTGTATGTTCATCAAATTTAAAGTTGCTACGTCACATCAAAAAAGCAGGGAAATGTGACATCAGCATACACACACAAACCAAAACATTGGTGAACATGTGGTGTGGTGTTTCTAGAGTTTAAAGCATTAGTGCATGTTACAGAATGGGGAAAATGCTGTACCAAAACCTTTTTATTCCATTCTAATAACTAGAGATGCAGTGAAGTTTTAAGTTTATGGTGAAGTAGGTGCAAATTTGCACTTCGTGAATTTTGATAATTTCTCGGTACCCACACCAACTTCACCATGTGAATATATAACAAAAAGAAAACTGTAATAGAAAACCTGCCCACACACACTATACTATAATGCCACACCCTCCTAAAAACTTTCTAATTGTGTAACCCCTTGATCCCCCGCTGGCACCCTCCTCCCTGCCCTGGTGAATTTCAAAGTTTTCTTTTCTAGTGGCATACTGTATAAGTTCAATATACCCTTCCCCCCACCAACACAACAAACACACTCCTCCCACCTCCCCCCACCAGCCCTCAACTGACCCCCTCTGGCCACCACCACCCTCCTCTCTCCACCAGTACCCAGAAAAACTATGACCTGTAACAAAAGAAATGGTTTCCTTGTACTGAATGTCTGCTCTGTTCAGAGTCCATCTCAGTAATGCAGCTGGCACATGAATGGTGATGTGTTAGCGCCTAGTAAAACCTGATTGGATGAGAATACAGGACCTATCCTTCTCTAGAACTGCTCACTTGGCTGCTTGCCCATACAAACTGCAGTGCTGTATTTAAAAAGAAAAGTTAAACAGCATTTAATAGGAAGTCACAGAATGTGGAAAAAAAAACAAAACAGATTTTGTGCATCAGGGAGAGACACTGTGACTTGGTGGGAGGGATTGTTTTTCATTTTAGAGATTAGGGTGTACCAATTTCTGCTACTACATTGGGCTGGCAGTATAGCCTAAAATATAGAGTAATGTGCCGTGAATGAGCTTGGTACATCCAGCAGACCAGATCTGGGTTTGATTCTCACAACCTTCACCTGCATACTATGTGACTCTGAGCAAGTCACTTAACCGCCTCATGCTCCCAGGTCACCCCAGAAAACAGGCACTTGTGCCTAGTGGGCCTTACCTGGTTACCAAAGACTAAAATAAAAAAAAACTAAATGTGACAAGGTCATTTGGCTAATGGACCTTGATACACTGATGTTATTGTCACATAACTTCACTGTCTCTTGAGCTCTGCAGCCAATCACAATACGAGGAATATATCCTTGCCATTGTATAATTCACAGTTTGCACAGCAGGCTGTTTATCTTTTATTCAGATGAACAAGTCCATGAGAGACAACATCTTATTTTTACGGCTAGCCCTGTTTAATAATCAGATAATGCAGCATTATGCAGAGCTAGACTTATCCATAGAAATAAAAAGTGTAAAATCAAACTACAGTGCATTTATCATTTAGATTGCACACATTAATATATAATATATATAAATATATAATGTATGCCACAGTAAAATCCAGTTACAGGCTCTGAAAAATGAGCTGTCAAGATAATGAACACACATGTTAAATATAACCATTTGACTTTTGCCATATTAGACACTTGTATCTGTATATGCCTGTCGACTACAGCAGCAGAAAATGAGAAAGGAAACCAAACAGACTTATTTGTGTTGTTTTTCTCGATATAACCAGGCAAGGTATTTGCTTAACTACTGTTAGCAGCAACCTCAAGGCAGTTGGATTGACTAGTTAGAACTCAAAATTATCAAAATAAATAATTGAATGCAATGTTTCTGAACAGGAATTATGCAGTACAGTGAACTGCAGAAGAACAAATAAGGACAATATGCAGTGAGCAAAAATACAGTAATGAAAGGGGTAGGGGTAGTGGCTAAAATCTAGGGGACAGAGGGATGAACTAGTGACAGTGTACAGGAGGTAGGCAGCAGACAAAAGTCCAGGTCCCAGTGTCAGGAGGAGCAACTGCAGGAGTGAGAACTGAAACTGTGGAGGACAGATTTCAGAACAAGAAGGGAAGGAACAAAGCAAATGGAAGGGTGAGAATGAAAAGGTGACTGAGCCCCAGAGTTCAGCGAAGTGGAAAGAGAAGGCATCATTACCAGTTGAGGATTTCATTGGTAGGACAGCGAGCGAATGCGAGCAAGAGTTGTGAAGGGAGTAAAAGATAGTGGGGGGAGAGGAGAGGACAGGAGAGAAGGAAGATAAAAGTGGAGGAAGTCAAACCAAATCTGAAGGTGAAGGAGGAAAAGTGGGCAAGGCACCTGGCTTCAAGAAAGGGGAGGGAGAAGGAGGTGCATGAAGAACTCCTATGAGTGCACAGGGATCTGTCGAAGGCAAATCGACAGAATGCATGAAAGAGGAGTTCACTATTCTTTATTATAAAATGGCATGTAATTTTTGACTTCTGATTGGTTAGAGACCATTCCAAACAATGATACTAACCAAGTACAAAATCACACTCATAAAACTCCCTGGCCATCAGCCTTTTCATCCTCATAAAATCAATGAGCCACAGTTTTCAATCACAAACATGGCTGCCATCTTTGCGCACCAAAAACATTTAACCAGGACCTAAAATAAAACTGCCTTAAATTAGAAAAAAAAATAATAATTGAAAAGGCTTTGCCTGGAGTTCAGTGGCCAAACAGTCAGTCACTCCCACTTCCTGAGCTATATAAGCAGTTCCTCTCAGCCTCATTGTGAAGCATTTTTTCTTTGCATCCAGAGGTTCTGTTGGTCTGTCCTCTGAGCTGGATGGACCCCCCCACCTGCTGTTTCTGTGTGTCTCTGCTGGACTTCGGTGTTTGTTTTCCTGCTTTTGGTTTGTATCTTTCCTCCGGCTGTGTGTTTCTTTGTGTCTTGTTTTTGCTTTTGGGCCTTGTTCCTTGTTTTCTGTGTTGCTGAGTTTTGGTTTTATCTTTTGGGGCTTTGTTTTTAAACTCCTAGCATACTGCTTCTCAGAGCTTGTACTACTGCTTCAGTTACTTACAGCTTCAGCCACTGCTACTGCTTGCTCCAATTACTATTGTACCCAGTGTTTGTGTTTTTTATACTGTTGCTCACCACTCTCAAAGTACTGCAATGCAACTGCAATCATTATCTGTGGGTTTAAGCTCAACCACAGCTGCTCCATGTTGCATACTCAATTGTTTTCACCTGACACAGGCTTACTTGGACCCTAGCTATGCTGCTCATTCATGCTCTCATTCTACTTGCAGCTTCATTGCACTGCCTAGCTACACCTGCTTTCAAAGCATTGTTTCTCCATGTTTTATTGTTGCAGTTTTACAACTCCGTGTACTCCATACAAATTGTTGCTTCTATGTTTATTAAACCTGTTCTACTCTGGGGTTATCCAACAAGCTCCTGCTGAAGCTGTTAAACTAGCTTTCATATCTGCATGTGGTTCTCGGCCTTCCATCACTTTCTTGTTTGTCATATGGCGGGGACTGGGAAGTGTTTAGGGAGTGATGGCCCCATGTGGCTAATTATTTCTGTTCTAAATCCTGCCTTTGCTGCCAAAAATTCTCAGAGTATTTGTCACCTTGATTTGGCTTTTAAATGCTGGCTGGCTTGCCCCACTATTCAGTGCAGTTTCATTGCCATATGTTATGCATACCTACATGTAGGTCCACTTATTACTACTCAGTTTACTGACTTATGTGCAGGTCCACACTTGCTTACACAACCGTTGTTCCTTGCTTACACAAACCATTGCTTCATGCCTACTGCCACCCCCTCAGCTTCAGCCACTGGGATTCTGCTGCACTCAATTCTGCATTCGACCTTGCAAGGTCTCAGCACTCAATGCTCATTATGATCTCAGCACGCCGTGCTCATTCAGCTCACCAGCTTTTCAGCTCTCAATCAATTTCTGGGGCATGCCAGCCATTCTATTCTGATGCAGGGTTCCTGCAGCTGATGGTCTTACTCTGCATTTAGTCTGCATCTTGAGCATGTCCAACTTGGGGCGGAATCCTTCTCACCTGGCCCATAGCTGGGAATGTCCTCCACCTGGGCTTGGCTTTAGCTGCCTGCTATGCAACAGCAGCTCCTGGTGTAGAATTTAAGACTAGCGGTGAAGGGTGGTTACAACGATCTCCTTTGGCTCTAGTGCTCCACTATAATGGTTAGCCATTGACTTTAGTGGTTTCCCTAGCAAGGCGCCTTCACCACATTCTCCCTTTGACTGCCTCTGGTTCACCTGGTTTGATTTAGGACGGGTAGGCCAGATGAGTGCCTCAGCAGTTGTTGCTCTCCTCCTGCACCTTGGTTGCACGTGTTGTTGCAGAGTTTTCTCACAACCTTCCACGGCGTTCCCGTGAGAGGGTTTGAGTGAGAGCCTTCCTCCAAATTGGGATATTTTCCACCTCATTTTAATTGGGGTTTCCAAATCACAGCTGCAGAGCCATCACTAAATAAACTATCCCAAGCCTGGAGGGAAGGTGACCTGGGCCCAGAGAGTTCCTCCTCATAGGGTTTTTTTCTTTCCTCCATTGCCTCAAGTCATAACAGTTAGTTAGCATAGTAGTGTCCACTAGTTTCTTTAGCTAGGTTCAGCTGTTGGATGGAGGTGAAGGATGTCCTGCCATTCCCTCTTTCCTTAGAGGATCTCCTAATTATCAATGCAAACCATTAGTATCATGCTATGCAACCCTGGGCATTTCATTACATTATCAAACTGAGCATCTCATTATGTTATCAAAGGATTTTTTTTCCGGCTTTTGAATCCTCCCGACATGCACCTCCTGGAGTTGAATATACTTTAGTAGAGGGGTGTGGGGGATGCAATGTCCCCCACAGGGGGTGCAGCCCCCCACATAAAGAAAAAAAATCCAAGTCTCCTGCACCCTTTTGCTGTGTGCTGGGAGTGTACATTGCTGAAATTGTTTTCCGGAAAATGTTCACTCACGTTAACGGCGATCGCCTTTCCTTGATCACCGTTATGACATGGAACTATGAGAAAGCATGTAAATGGGAGTGGGTTGGGGAAAACAGAGGTTTAAGGGCCAATTTAAAAAGCATATTTGCTGTGCATAATATTTGAAACTGAGATGGCATACTAATGCTGGGATCTGCTGGGACTATTTTGTTTCATGATATGTTTCATGTTATTTTATTTTTCTGCATTTTAACCCCTCCCGAACAGTCTTGGATCCATTTTAAAATTGTTATAAGACACTCCAGGGTGTTCATTATGGTAGGATTATGGCACTTTCATGTGGTTGAAGGCACTTAGCATTGCCTCATGCCTCACAGTGCACCTGAGGTGTACCATTTGCCACCACAATGAACACCCTGTCATGTCTTATTGCTTAAGTAGGAGAAATTTGGAAAGTTGTTCTCAGATTTTTATTCATTTCAGTGCTTTCATAAGTAGTGGTGCCAGCTGATTAAAAATAATAAAAACATGACTGTTTTAAAGGATTGTGTTTTTGACAGCATACTTTCTGAATGCCACCCCAAACAGACATTTTGGGGTTAGTTTTTCCTCATTGATGTTAAAAAAAAGAAAATTGAGGGGTGTTTTTGTTAGAGACATCCCTGCTGTATTTTTAAACACTTCATTTTAACATAATTATACTGCATCGAAACTTCCACTGTGCAACACAAACCTTGTTTACTGTACTATTAATTATGCATGGTCACGCAGCAGTACGAGTTCTATTTCTGTACCTAGTCAAAGGACAGGAACAGGGTCACTGGCACACTATTTTAGGAAATTTCTTGGACCTTGGATTTTTCCTGAAGCTCTGCCATACCATTGTTTTTCCATTCATAAGCAGCAGCTTTATATTACAAGTTAGTTATAGCTGCCCTGATTCCATCCCTGTCAGTGATTAGTGTACTGTACCTGAGAGGCACTGCTGGCATTCTTCAGAAGAGGCAAACTGTGCATGCAAATGAGGTGAATGTTATGTAAGGTGAAGGGGGATGGGAATCAACACTTTTTTCCCCCTAGGGAATGTAATACAACCAATTGTGTGCTGAAGTCTATTTAAAAGAAATCATACCAATTTGGGAATTTTGTACAGCTTTGTGGAACATGAATTTATTCATCTATTTGTAGAGTTTAAAACCCGGACCTAATCTTGGCAACTATTGTTAGGGAATTTGGGATTGCCCTTCCTCATTAGAGAGATATTATCATTACTAGACTGCATGCCAGCAATTAAATGTTAAGGGAGTTTACAGCCTCGGGCCCAGTTTCTTTGCCAAGATACCATGCATGAAGCTATCAGGAAAATTAGGGCCATCACGCAAAGGAAATTAGGGACAATAACTAAGGATCAGAAAGCACTGACAATTACAAGCACAATATGCAATATATTAATTGACCACTAAATAGCAAAATTATATCCATGTGCTTTATAATTGGAATATTAACAGCAGCTGACAGGTAACACAGCACCCAAAAGACAAGTACAGTTAGCCTGACAAGAAAACCTTTTGCGATAAGAAAAATTTTAGTATAGACTTGAAAATATCAACAAACTCGTCTTTTCAAGTTGATACAGATAGAAGGTTCCAAAGAGAAAAAAACAGAACATGAAATGGAAATTCTGTCTCTCTAATGTAAACAGTTAACACTTACAGTAGGTACGGTTAAAAATCGAACATTTATTATTAATTTTCACAATATGCTTGTTCAGGATGTAATATGATCTTTATCCATCCATCCTTCCTTCCTTCCATATTTATTTATGCCAATGGAGTGAAAAGTGACCAAACAAAAGATTTCTTTCAGCTAATGACACATGCAATTTCTAAAGTAAAACAGTAAAATTTACAGAGTGCAAATGTCAAAGTCATTTATTTTACAGACTGCAGGTGTCACAAAGAAGCATTTTGCAACTGGAGCTTTTAAGCTTTTTGTATCACTATTTCTTTTTTTTTTTGCATGCTCTGTTTTTCTTCCAGTCAACCTAGCCACCTACTCCTTCAGGCTGCCATTCCGTACCCCTACTGCTTCCCAATTTCATCATCTGCTGCCTCCTGCCATCACTGTCCTGATTTATCCCTTCACCAGGGGGGCCCTACCTGTGGGGGCAACCAGGAGGGGAGATCAAAGTGCCCACAGGCACTTCCTTGCATCTTGGTTGAGTGGCGAAGGAACAGCTCAGGGGCTTCATGGCTAGGGGGAGGCAGGGCCACCATCATCCAGCTGGCACAGGTGGGGATTTTTCCTTTTACTGCCCTCCCCAACCCCTAATTGGGTCACACACTTAAAGTAGCGACCTGAGGCAGGGACATGCAGGAGCATGTCAAGGCTGCACACCACCAAGCATGTCCACCAATTGGCCTCCAGGTGCCAGAGGCCCTACCCACCCCACCAGGAGAGAAGCGTCCAATGGATTCTCTGGAATCTCTCCCTATTGGTCTCCACTCCTGCCACCAGGGCTTGGGGCGCGAACCTGGGTCACTAGCATGCTGAGCAAACCCCTTCACTCGGCGCTACGGAGCTAGCTTTTATTATTATTTTTTCTGAGTGAGGAGGACTTTCATAACTCAGTTGTGCCTTTGCTACTCCTTAGTTATGGTTCTGTCCCATCACTAATGAAAATAATTGGCAGATTCAGAGTCAGGTCATTGTGTGTGTTACATATATATATATATATATATATATGTATTATACAGGTACAGTAGTGCCTGTATATTAGGTTGAGGAAGCCCTTTAGTGTTCATCCCCAATTTTTGCACCTTAATAACTTTGTTCCCCTTCAACCGATTTACATGAAATAAGGAAAGCGCAGCCTTTGTGTCAGGATCTCTTGATCCTGAAAATTTCTTGTAGATCAGTTCAATCCAACTTTGCCTTACTGCTCTTTGAGGTTCAAAAATGAGAAGGGTATAGTTTAAAATGTTAATCTTTAATCTAACTCTTTAGAGTGAATGGACTAGTGCCCTGAAGCACACTTTAAAAATGGAGAGGGAGTAAAGAAAGAAAAGATAAGATAAGAAAGTGAAGGTTAGTACTGATGCACATCGAAAGTTTTTTATAGTAATGGGCCTAAGAGACAAAAGTGTGATTTAAGAAAGGAAAGCACAATGTTCTATGGTTGTTTCCCTATACAGGTATTACTTGAAAGACTGTTAACATGTTACTATGAATGTAAGAGAGAGTACTACTATTAAGATTTACCAGGTGAGCTGAGAAGCTGACGATTTGTTAAACAAGAAAATACTGTTTCTCAATGTAATGGAAAGGTTTGATGCACATGATAAGAAGAGTAGAGGAGAATGCGAAACCTGAAAGGAGTTGCCATAGAATATGTATTTATATGAAGTTGAAAGCAGAGAATGTTTAAATTATGATACATACTGCTAAGTAGATAGCAGAGGTCAAAGTTCAAACAGTTTAGAAAAATATAGTGGAGAAATGTTAAGTAGGAAATAAGTAAGACGGAATATAGGAATGCCTTGATAAGAATTAACATGTGACACTGAGTAAAAGAAATGAAGAATTTTAGAAGTATTTTAGCCGATATGGTATTGTGGTTGTTTACAAAAGCTCATTAAGAAAGGAAATACAACAGGAGGCAAGTGTTGTGATGTTGGCTAGGAAGGAACAAGAAAGTATCTGTTGGTGAAGTCGTGAAGACACAGGCAGGATGTTTTGTTAAGAAGAATGAAGAAAATATGCATTTAGACACAAATGATGACTTAAACATTTTCAAAGAGTTGTATTACTGATTGAGCCTAATGAAGTGACAGAGCCACAAAGCCATTGCCCATCTGTAGTGAATGTTGAAATAAAGAAAAATATTTTTGAACCATTGTTTTTGAGTGGAGTTCATCCTTGCACAAACCTCTTGCATTTGCTTGGTCGATTTTTGGATGACCCAGGGATCAAGAAACATTTCTCCCACAGAAAGGAAGGGCAACCTGAATTCAGCACTTTCTGGAATTTGTACAGGTACGTTGGTGTGACTGACTACAGAATTCAGTGGCCCCAGATATACAACCCATATGGGGGGGGGGTAGTCATAAGTATTCACAACTCATTTCACATAATGTCCTCTCCCCTCAGTCTGATCCTACACACCTCCAACATCCCAAATCTAGCTCCCATTGGTACCAATATAAAATTCACAAGACATGAATCCAGGTGCAGGAAATGTAGGACAGAACACAGGACAGAGACAACCACCCTTTCAGGATATAGAACAGGGACCTGAAACCACATTTCATTCTTACCAGTTCACAGTGGAATAAGAAGAAGTGTCATCTTTATTACAGCGAACAAAAACTTGGACAGAAACCACCAGTGACAAGACATTACTGAACAAAATAGAACATTTAGAGCAGAAAGATTTACGGTTAGAATGACGTAGATTATCTTTAGCAGAATATATTAGGAACAAACGTATCCCAAGAGGTTTAAGGGTACTTAAAGAACCCAATTTGGGTTTCATGACAATAGAACTTAATGACAAATGGACAGGGATCAGGAACAAATGTTCCCTGTACTTTATGCTATCCCTTATAGAGGCAATAGTAAAAAAGAGAAACAGACGTGGGATTGAAATTCAGGAAGTAAAGGATGATTACAAAGGAAAGGTACAATTCCAAGACTTCACTTAGGCATTAGAGAAATTTAAAACAGAATTATCTGAATATGAAGATTACATAAAACAACAAAAACTGAAAACATTTCAAAGAGGCATAATGGATTACAGGGAGAATAAAGTATATTCATGGTTTGTAAAACCAAAAGGAACAAGAAGGGGTAATTTCTACACTCCACAAAACTAGTACACTGATTCAGACAGTGGTGACAGTTATGTTAATACCAGTTATGATACATATAGGCAGAATCAAGAGGAACAGGAACCTTTTTTAGAAAAAGCAAGTGCCCAGCATGCACCATTAGATACACAAGAGATAATAACCAACCCAAATCACGGATATACACAAAGGTATGATCTGCAGAAAAGATCATGGCCCAGAATGGACATGTATCAGGGCACACAAAGGGGGCAAAGAGGAGGGATGGGTGGAAGAGGTGGAGGAGGAGGCAAAGGAAGAAGAAGGGAAGGGAAGGGAGCAGGGGTCGGGGGAGATCCAGACTGTAGTTTTTAACTTAAGTGGGAGTTTTTGCACTGTAGCACAGAATGGCATGGTTGCTCTGTAAAATCACCTTTCGGGACAAGTGTCCGATAAAGATACAGTGGAGTATGTTCCTGTCTCTGTTGCTACTGGAGGTGCTGGCAGTGGCGGTGTTCCTTGCAATACAGTTGAGGTAGTGGGTGAGGGGGAAGTTGGAATGCCCCAAAAATGTTGGTCAAACCACCATGACAACCATTGATGTGCAGACGACAGGCATACAAACTGTTGAGATTGAGGTTCAGGATGAGGAGGACATTGACAGTGGATGGCATGCACTTGATGATGAGGGTGAGCCTGAGGGTGATGATGATGAGGTGTTGGATCAGGATGATGACCCCATATGGGAAACAGACAAGAAGAAGCAGAAAGGTGGTGACAGTGCAGGGGTTCTTCAGTGCACCAGCACCATTGATTTAACTACCGAATGTCAAAGTGAAGGCCCCCCCCCACACTATGCTTGATGTGATGAGACAGAGTCAAAGTACAAAAAAAGTATTCCCCCCCCCAATACTTCAACTCTGCTGTCCCAGTCCAGGCATCATAAGAATAAAAGGGCTACAAAATCCCTAGTGTGGGACTTCTATGTGCTGGACCCACAAGATGAAACAGTGGCAATATGTAAAGTTTTGCCACGTATGGGTCAGTAGGGGCAAGAAGGGGAGCCACCTAGGCACTGGAGGCCAGCACACTCATTTAAAGAACCACCACCCTAGCCTATGGCTTAAACACCAGCAGGAAGCAGTTTCAGGTGGTCCTGGTGCTCGTCCCTCATCCTCATCATCATTTTGCAGTTCCACTGAGGGGGAGGATGTAGTGAAGGGGGAGGATTTGGAGCATACTGGACATAGCAGCAGTGGCAGCTTCAACAGTCTCCAACAGAGTCAGTGCACAGTAATGTCGTCACCAAGTCATAAGACACCTAAGATGACTTGTATCCTTTTATCAGAAGCAACACCACATTTGTCTGTTGCATCAAATAGAACCCCTCCTAGGCCACTGCGACACAGCTGTCTGTTTTCCAGTTCCAGCTCAACACCCCAAAAATCACAGCCAGCTCTTGTGAGAATGTTTAAATGCCTCACCAAATACCCTATGGATCATTCTACTGCACAGGAGCTTAGTGCAGCCGCTGCACAAATGCTCACACTTGACTGCTCCCATCCTCCTTTGTAGAGAATGAAGGATTTAGAACTTTTGCCAGTTGTGCATGTCCAAAGTGGAAGGCACCATCAAGGACATACTTCTCCAAATGTGCTGTTCCTGACTTGCATACCACAGTAAAGGAGGCAGTATTTCATGCACTTAAGCATTCATCATCACCATCCATCCATCCATCCATCCTAGCATGGATGTGTGCACAAGTGGGAGAACCGCTGGTAGCTCCTATATGCGAATTACTACACTCTAGGCACAGATTCCTGGTGTGGTCTGTTTGGAATCTGGGCATGGTGGCAGAAAGTGCAGCAAGCCAGACTGTGGTGGTAGCAACATTAGCAGTATTAGGCAGCACGTGACACTCACAATGAAAAGCATGCTTGGATCCCACACCAGGGAGAAAATGCTTGCTGTACTACTGGGTGAGACTGATGAGTGGCTGCATCCACTCTCAATGAAAGCTGGCTTTATTGCCCGCAACAATGGCTCTAACATTGTAAAATGCATAAGTGATAGTGGGCGTCTCAGGGTGCCATGCTTGGTACACTGTCTCAACCTCATGGTCCAGCAGTTTCTTCGCTATCCTGATGTGAGGGATATCTTGTTGGTGGCCCGCCACATCTGTGTCCACTTTGCCCATTCTGGGAAGCCCATGACCAGCTATGCCAGCTTCAGAGAAAGAACAATGTGCACATTATTGCATGAAGTTGGATGTGGTGACCAGATGGAACTCCACATTGTACATGTTGGAGCGGATCTGTGAGCAGTATAAGGCTGTGTCTGATTATCTGCTCCTACACACCAGTCATGACAGTGCTGGAGTGTCCATGGCTTTCAGCACAGAACAATAGCATTTAATGGATGGACTGATAATGATTCTGCATCCCTTGGAACATGCAGCACAAGCAGTGAGTGGGAAGACTGCCCATATCAGTCAGTGCATCCGCTACACGTCCTGAGGTGGACTCTGCTCAATGTGCAGCAGTCAATTGATGCAAGAGGTGACAGTGACACTTTGACCTCGATGCAGCACATGCTTGACTTCTTGGACTCAAACCCTCATACTGTTGGAATTCTGCAGTCTGATGACTTTGACATTGCCACCATGCTTGACCCATGTTATAAGCATGGCCTTGAGTCTACAGTAGATGGTGGGTGTCAGAGGGTAGAAAATCTTACCAACATTCTGGTCAGAAGGGTTAGAGAGGAACAGATGCTCAAGACAAATAGGGCACTGAGTGTTGTTGCTACCACCACCACCAGAGTACTGTCAGCTTCACGTGCCATGACTATGTCCACAGGCAGACAAAAACCAAAAACCATCAATCCCATTTGGGATGTTGTAAGTGAGGTTGGTGTTGCACCCATGGAAGAGCATGATGAGGAGGAACAGAATTAGGTGGCTGTACTCAGAGCGGCATGTCACATGGTTGACTGATTCATGGCTGAACAAAAACACCTTGCAATTGGTGACGAGCCATTATTGTACTGGATGAGCAAGCTAACTGAATGGCCTCCACTGACAGCTGTCGTGATAAAATACCATAGCTGCCCCCCTCTAAGACATAGGGAGAGGAAAATCTCCTGAAAAAAGGACCATCTTTTTCTCCCACCAGGAAATTTGATGACTTTGCTTTAGAAATTGATTTACAGAAGTTTTATCGGAAACTCCGGTTGACAGACTGATTCGATAGAAAATGCCCAGAACAGCCAGCTAGGATACAGGAACTCAAGAAAGTCTTAGATGTGAAATCTCAATTTAAACCACCTAAAGGAACAAACTTAGTAGAAAGTTACATAAAGGTGGTGGGAAAGCAGCTCAAGGATCTGGTGAAAAACAATAGTCAGTTCCCACAATATAACAGTTTGACAAAACAAGAGAGAAACATTCTAAACAATTTGGAAGATGACAAGACCGTTATCATTAAGCCAGTGGATAAGGGGGGAGGAATAGTACTTTGGGACAAAGATAAATATATGCAAGAATGCCTTTCACAGCTAATGAACAGACAGATATTCAATTCTTGAAACTGACCCCACAGAAGAGATAAGGAAGGAAACAGGGGAAATATTAAACCAGGCTGTGGACATGGGGTGGTGCACACCAGATGAACAAGACATGTTGCTAAAACAAAATCCTGGATGCCTACCTTTTATGTATTGCCCAAAATACATAAAATTTTAGAAAATCCACCAGGAAAACCCATTGTGTCTGGTATTGATTCCATACTACAACCTCTTTCAAAATATGTAAATTTCTTCACACAAGGGGCAGTATGCAAAATGGATATCTATGTAAGAGATTCAAGACACATAATAGAATTACTGAAAGAACAGATTTTTACACCACAGGACTTCAGAGAGGTGTATATCTGGTTACTTATGATGGCAAAGACTTATATACCAGCACTGGACACCAGGGGTGACTAGACTCACTGATAAGAGCACTGCAGGGATGGTCAGACCAGCATCCCCCAATCAAATTCCTGATACAGTTAGCAGAAATGGTGTTAACAAAAACATTTTTTTCATTTTGAAGACAGACTATTTCTCCAGGAAAAAGGGACAGCCATGGGCATCCCCTACTTATGCTAACCTGCATATGTGGGCTTTTGAAAAAACATTTATCTTTGACATCCAGATTAACCCATTTTTACATCATATCAGGACCTGGAAAAGGTTTATTGATGAAATTTTTTTTTAATATGGACAGGAAATAGGACAGAGTTAGAGAAATTTACAGACCTTTTGAACACTAGGAACATAAATCTACAGTTCAGCATGAACTGTGACCAGCACGAGATCCCATTCCTGGATCTGCTGATATATAAGGAAGAAGGAAGTCTTGAGATGACCCTTTTCAGGAAGGAAACACATAAAAACACAACTCTCCAAGCCAGCCCGGTGGCGCTGAGGGTTGAGTTGCTGGATGCCACACCTCGCGCCACAGCGGTGACCCGGGTTTGGTAGCAGACTCAGGCTGCCATGGGTCGGCAGGGGAGGGAGAGGACAGAACAGGACATCGCATTCATGGTGGAGATGTGGGAAGGATGTAAAATCCCCCAGAGGACAGTGGAGATGATGGGGACTCCGGTGACATGGCCCATATCTCAGTGCCGGCCCACGTATCAGGATCCTCCCCAAGGTGCCAACCCGAGCAGCCAGGTAGGGCCCCTTGAGTCTGTAGGGTTGCCAAGGGTGTGCGAACCCTCTCCTGGGGGTACCTGGTTGCTGAGGGACTGGGTCTGGACTGGGCCTTTCGGGTGAGGAGTTCCTGGTAGGGTTCAGGCAGGGAGTGAGAGGCCCTCTTCATGTGGGTACCCTGCCTCTTGGGTGCATAAAAGAGAGTTGAAAAAAACCCCCCACAACTTTCCATTATACAAGCTATCATGACCCTAGCCTAAAGAGAAGCATCTCGAAGACCCAACTTATCAGAGCCAAGAAACCTGCAGTGAACAACATGAATATGAAAAAACATCACGAATGATGACCCAGAGGTTTAGAGCTAGCGGCTATAACTGAACACTTTTACAGAAGATAGCAGCAGTTCCTAGAGAAGAATACTTAACACACTCATTGGAGGACAAGGTGGACAAGGTGGTTTTCTTTTCTGAATATGTACAGTTGAATAGATGGTATACTTAATATTTTCTGTTCTTGATTATATTATATTATGTCTCTCCTGAGTGATGATGAGCAAAATGTAGCAGCAGCAGCAATACAGTTCTGAGAAGGGAACATTAACAGTCATGATAAAAACATAACAAATTCTGGAGAAGTCATAGAGAATATAATGGCATACAAAGGCAGCACATAACACAATTTTGTTGTCTTCAAGCATCATCACCGTCCTCCTCAATGAAGCAGCCCTCATAGTCCTCAAGACTGGAGTTCTTACCTGATGGGCATTCACGTTCCACAACTGAGTCATCAACATCGGTGTCAACAGTGTATGATGACTTCATCTTTCTGCCAACAGCACCATCTGTCTCTTCATCTTTGTGAGAAGATCCACTGCCAGGAGGATGTGGTAGGAACATGGATGTCATGGTCTTGCATGGAATGTGTCCCTTATTCATTTTTATAAATGTGAGAATGTCCACATTCTTTGGTGACAGGTTTGTGCACCGGTAACGTGCAATGGCACCTGCAGCACTGAACACATGCTCAACACTGACACTAGAGGGGGGCAGCTATGGTATTTTATCACCACAGCTGACAGTGGAGGCCATTCAGTTAGCTTGCTCATCCAGTACAATAATGGCTCGTCACCAATTGCAAGGTGTTTTTGTTCAGCCATGAATCAGTTAACCATGTGACATGCCGCTCTGAGTACAGCCACCTCATTCTGCTCCTCCTCATCATGCTCTTCCATGGGTGCAACACAAACCTCACTTAAAACATCCCAAATGGGATTGATGGCTTTTGGTTTTTGTCTGCCTGTGGACAAAGTCATGGCACGTGAAGCTGACAGTACTCTGGTGGTGGTGGTGGTAGCAACAACACTCGTTGCCCTATGTGTCTTGAGCATCTGTTCCCCTCTAACCCATCTGACCAGAATGTTGGTAAGATTTTCTACCCTCTGACACCCACCATCTACTATAAACTCAAGGCCATGCTTATAACATGGGTCAAGCATGGTGGCAATGTCAAAGTCAGCAGACTGCAGAATTCCAACAGTATGAGGGTTTGAGTCCAAGAAGTCAAGCATGTGCTGCATCGAGGTCAAAGTGTCACTGTCACCTCTTGCATCAATTGACTGCTGCACATTGAGCAGAGTCCGCCTCAGGACGTGTAGTAAGGGGATGCACTGACTGATACGGGCAGTCTTCCCACTCACTGCTTGTGCTGCATGTTCCAAGGGATGCAGAATCATTATCAGTCCATCCATTAAATGCTATTGTTCTGTGCTGAAAGCCATGGACACTCCAGCACTGTCATGACTGGTGTGTAGGAGCAGATAATTGGACACAGCCTTATACTGCTCACAGATCCGCTCCAACATGTACAACGTGGAGTTCCATCTGGTCACCACATCCAACTTCATGCGATAATGTGCACATTGTTCTTTCTCTGAAGCTGGCATTGCTGGTCATGGGCTTCCCAGAGTGGGCAAAGTGGACACAGATGTGGCGGGCCACCAACAAGATATCCCTCACATCAGGATAGTGAAGAAACTGCTGGACCATGAGGTTGAGACAGTATACCAAGCATGGCACCCTGAGACACCCACCATCACTTATGCATTTTACAATGTTAGAGCCATTGTTGTGGGCAATAAAGCCAGCTTTCATTGAGAGTGGGTGCAGCCACTCATCAGTCTCACCCAGTAGTACAGCAAGCATTTTTTCCCTGGTGTGGGATCCAAGCATGCTTTTCATTGTGAGTGTCACGTGCTGCCTAATACAGCTAATGTTGCTACCACCACAGTCTGGCTTGCTGCACTTTCTGCCACAATGCCCAGATTCCAAACAGACCACCCCAGGAATCTGTGCCTAGAGTGTAGTAATTCACATTTAGGAGCTACCGGCGGTTCTCCCACTTGTCCACACATCCATGCTAGGATGGATGGATGGATGGTGATGATGAATGCTTAAGTGCATGGAATACTGCCTCCTTTACTGTGGTATGCAAGTCAGGAACAGCACGTTTGGAGAAGTATGTCCTTGAAGGTGCCTTCCACTTTGGACATGCACAAGTGGCAAAAGTTCTAAATCCTTCATTCTCTACAAAGGAGGATGGGAGCAGTCGAGTGTGAGCATTTGTGCAGCGGCTGCACTAAGCTCCTGTGCAGTAGAATGATCCATAGGGTATTTGGTGTGGCATTTTAACATTCTCACAAGAGTTGACTGTGATTTTTGGGGTGTTGAGCTGGAACTGGAAAACAGACAGCTGTGTCACGGTGGCCTAGGAGGGGTTCTATTTGACGCAGCAGACAAATGTGGTGTTGCTGCTGATAAAAGGATACAAGTCATCTTATGTGTCTTATGACTTGGTGACGGCATTACTGTGCAGTGACTCTGTTGGAGACTGTTGAAGCTGCCACTGCTGCTTTGCCCAGTATGCTCCAAATCCTCCCCCTGCACTACATCCTCCCCCTCAGTGGAACTGCAAAATGATGATGAGGATGAGGAACAAGCACCAGGACCACCTGAAACTGTTTTCTGCTGGTGTTTAAGCTATAGGCTAGGGAGGTGGTTCTTTAAATGAGTGTGCTTACCACCAGTGCCTAGGTGGCTCCCCTTCTTGCCCCTACTGACCCATACGTGGCAAAACTTTACATATTGCCACTGTTTCATCTTGTGGGTCCAGCACATAGAAGTCCCACACTAGGGATTTTGTAGCCCTTTTATTCTTATGATGCCTGGACTGGGACAGCAGAGTTGAAGTATTGGGGGGGGAATACTTTTTTTGTACTTTGACTCTGTCTCATCACATCAAGCATAGTGCGGGGGGGACTTCACTTTGACATTCGGTAGTTAAATCAATGGTGCTGGTGCACTGAAGAACCCCTGCACTGTCACCACCTTTCTGCTTCTTCTTGTCTGTTTCCCATATGGGGTCATCATCCTGATCCAACACCTCATCATCATCACCCTCAGGCTCACCCTCATCATCAAGTGCATGCTATCCACTGTCAATGTCCTCCTCATCCTGAACCTCAATCTCAACAGTTTGTATACCTGTCGTCTGCACATCAATGGTTGTCATGGTGGTTTGACCAACATTTTTGGGGCATTCCAACTTCCCCCTCACCCACTACCTCAACTGTATTGCAAGGAACACCGCCACTGCCAGCACCTCCAGTAGCAACAGGGACAGGAACATGCTCCACTGTATCTTTATCGGACACTTGTCCCGAAAGGTGATTTTACAGAGCAACCACGCCATTCTGTGCCACAGGTGCAAAAACACATTTTAGGCAGGATGTCAAAAATGACAGCTGTACTGTTAATAAGGAGGTGTACAAAAATGGCAATATTGAAAAACTGGAGTGAAAATATTACATTTTGGTGAAGTTAGTATGCATAGAAACTGCACAATGCATGATTGTAATGCAGTAATTTTTTGGAATTTTTTACCAGATTTGCAACATGGAATTTTTGGGACCCCACCTTATGAACAGTGTCACTGTTGTTTCATTAATCAGTCCGGAAAGATGATTTCATTAATCAGTCCCGAAAGATGATTCCATGCCATGACTGCGAAATCACTTTTTGGGACAGAGTAATGAGCAAGCAATAATACCCAACAGGGTGGGCGGTATTAGGCAATACCGGATTGCCCAGGGGCATAATGAAGCCTGACACCACAGGCAGAGGGCCTTATAGCCCTTGGAAGGTCTGGTATTGCCCAATACCACCCATCCTCGAGGGTATTATTGTGCTTAGAAAATGGGCAACTATAATATAGATATTTGAAAAAAAATAATTTCATGTTAACAGTTTAAAAGTCTTAAATATTTTATTCATTTTTGTAATAAAATAGCTCCTCCGCCTGCATTACAAGGCTCTTGGTTTTTTTTGGTCCCACTTGGAGCCTCTGAATGTTTGGAGTTGGTTGTCATGGGTACCCCGAACCCCTCCCCCCACACACACACCTTCTAACTGGCAATACTTTTTTTCTTTAGTTAGTAACAAACTGGGATACTCAATAGGATCCTATTTTGAAACTTCAGTGATGGGTCCAAGGAGCGGTGACGGCAATTTCAGGAGCTGAGCGGGATAGTCTTTTCCTCCTGCATTTGTTTTTTTTTTTTGTTCTTGCACCACACTCTGACTAGCAGCTTCTCTCTGTTTGGGGTACATAATAGAGATCCTATTTTGAAACTTAAGTGATCAGGCTGAGGAGCGGTGGCAGCTGTTTCAGGAGCCGAGCGGGGTACTCTTTCCTTCCCTGCATTTGCTTTTTTCTTGCCCCACACTATGATGAGCAGCTTTTTTCTGTTGCACATCCTGACTGCAAAGCAGGAAGTTTCGGTTCACTCCTGAAGGAGGTGGCGGAGACCGGGTTGACGAGTTTAATTTTGGCTACTAAAAATAATGACTGAAGTCCTTATCTGGCACTATGGCAACCATCACTGAGTGCTGTCTGGGGAAAGGGCTGGGGACTACCCAAGAGATAAAACCATGGAGAACCTTCCCCTGCCCACACTTGCCAAGTCATTCAACCACAGGACTCGCATGACACCGGCATTTATGTGTCAGCGAGAGGTCTGGAGCGTACAGACTGAAGTGGTAACAGATTACTGATTTTTTTTAAATAAAGAAGAAACAGAACAGAATACTGGTTGGAATTTAACAGGGCATGGTATGGAGATGCACTGCATGTTTGTCACAGTGGGCGACAGGGGAAGGGAGCAGGGTACAGTGAGCTGACGTCAGAATTTCTTCTTGTCACAGCAGATGACAGGATTTCTTTTCATTTGTGACAGCAGTTCTGAGATTTTTTTATTTACAACTGCAAATGGATTATGAAAATGTGGGGATGGAGGGGGATTATCATGGTCTGCCGTTACTGTGGTTGTGTGTGGGGATGAGGATGGGGTGGCTATTGCTGGCTGAGAGTCGCGCCATCAAGTATCAGGGCAGAACCAGGCATGGGACAAGGGGATACTAAAAAGAAACAGGGAAAAAAACTGTAAATTTGTAGTTAATGTGCCTTTGGTTGGGGCAGGCAGGTGTCACTGAAGTAGGGAGCATTAGGTGTCCAGTATCTCTCGCTAAGTGAGAGAAAAAATGGCGGCAATTTCATTTTCAAATTACATGGTTTCAGCCAATTAAGAAGCAGGGTGGGAAGTAGGATATTTCAGTGGGTGAAGGGGTACTGTAGATTGGTACTTTTTATTTCCTGGGCATCTATTGAAAGTTAATGTACCCCCCTGGCAAGAGTACTAGTCAATCAGATGCCAGGAAATAAAAAGCCCATTTTCTAAGATGACAGTGACAGTGTTCATGAGGTGGGGTCCCAAGAACCCCATGTTAAAAATTTGGGGCCAAAATTCCAAAAAATGGTTGATTTATCAATCAAAGTCGAAACTACCATTGACTGCCATTATACAGCGCTTATCTTTGATTCTTCAGTTCCCAGTTCGGCTTTGAAGAGTGCAGACGTGTTCTGGTCCAGAGAAGATGACAGCACTGACCTCTAGAGGTACGTATGGGGTAAGGGGGGGCTGAGGGGAGGTGAGTGCTCAGTGGGAGGGTGAGATTGGAGTAGGGGGAACTGGGGTGATGACAAGGGACTGTTTTCTTTTTTACAGGAATAATAAAACCAAAACACATCAGGGGACATTTTTGTTTATTTACAGGGAAAAAAACATGCATTTGGGCACACTGGGGTGGGCTCCCAGTGTGCCACATGAGTTGGGGGGGAGATGCCGACATGGGGAGTGGGCACCCTGATGTCAGCAGGGGAAAACAAGTGAAAAAAACATACATTTGGGCACACGGGTGGGCTCCCAGTGTGCCACAAGAGTTGGGAGGCACATAAATCTGACATGGAGATTGGGCACCCCAATGTCGTTGCAGGGACCACATACATGTGGGCAGACTGGAGTGGGCTCCCAGTGTGCCACATGAGTTGGGGGGGTACATAATGCTGACAAGGGGATTGGGCACCCAATGTCAGCATGAGGATGGGGAATGGTGGGAGCAGAGAGGACAGCAGCAGTGGGAGGGTGCAGGAGGATATTCTTTGCTGCTGGTACTGGGAGGGAGTGAGGAGGCCAGGAGCAGTGGGAAGATGCAGGAGGAGTGCCATCTGAAAGATGGCAGTGATGACACAACTACACATGCGTGGCACTCATGCATGTGTGGTTGCAGTGAATGGCATGTTGCTAATCACAACATGGAGGCACCAGCGGAACTGCACATGTGTATGAGTCACACACACACAGTTCTTGCCCTGGAATGTGGAAGTAACAGCTGAAATAGTGCTGCTGTTATTCTGTAGCAGCCGATCGTGGCTGAGTGTTTCAAGCTCCATTGGACTTTCAGAAGGATACTTCCAAAAGTCCAACAGAAGATTCCATGATCAGCCATTTTTGTAAGCTACAATCAGTCCCAAAATGGCAGTAAGTTCCACCCACAGCTGTAAAAAAGAGACAGAGCAGATGATGAATATGACATGGTTGAAACAGATGGTTGGGAAATAGCTGAGCACAAGAGAAAAGCTAAGAAAGGCAGAAAAGCTACGCGTTTTACTTTGCCAACCAGAAATAACTTTGACTCTCTAATAATACTGGAGGAGGATAGCACTCTCCCTGATAATGCACTACTAACACCACAAGTGGAAGTATTTCAGTGTAAACCTGCAACATCACATTGTAGTGATGAGCCTGCACAACATAATATAGATACGCCAAATGTCTGTCCCATCCCAGAGAACAATACTACTACTAGTGAATCACCCACTCCTAGAGAAGTTTTTGTATTGGGAGACGCCATTGTTAAATGTGTTGACAAATATGATAACATTGATAAACTACACAGAACCTGTAGCAGTTACAGGGGAGCAAAAGTCTCAGACTTAACAAATATGGCCAATGTCATATTTAAAAACTCTGGTGATAACCCCCTGGTCATTGTTAATGCAGGACAAATAATATCAGTAATTCCTCTATTGACAGAATAAAAAATGAATTAATTACACTCAGTGAGACTCTCAAGAATAATGGTAGCCAGATCTGCTTCTCAGAAATTCTACCAGTACTGAGGGCAGGCATATTTAAACCAAAAAATCAAAATAATTAATGAATGGTTGCACATATGGTGCCTCATGAATAACTTTACGTGCATAACACATTGGGAGCAATTTGAAGTCAATCCTACCTATTACAGCTGGGACGGGCTTCATCTAAGCTGCAGAGGTAGTGCAGTATTTGGAAAAAGTTTGAGGCATAAATTATATTAGCATTAAACTAAGTGCTGAGGGGGCTTGGGGTAAATCAGCTAATCCCACATCTGACAATAAAATCAAAATATGTAACGTCCTATTGGCAAATGCTACTTACTGCAAGTTATCAGAACTGGAAGTTATACTACATCGGGATAGCATTGATATTGCTGTTATCACAGAAATGTGGTGGGACCCAATTTGCACCTGGTCTACATAAAGCTCTGGTTACAAGCAATTTCATAAGAACAGGGACCAAGGGACCAAGGAAGGGGTGGGAGAGTGAGTATTTATGCTAATGCTGACATTGAATGCTCTCAATTTGATATTGCAAATACATCTAGCAATAATTTAGAAATTATATGGGTCCAAATGATCTTTAAAAACAGACCAAAAATTTTATTGGGTACATACTATAGACCACCACCCAGTAGTATTGACTATAACATTGCCCTTATGAACAAACTCAAAACTATGTCCACAATGGGCAACATAATAGTAACCGTGGATTTTAATCTACCAGGAATTTGTTGGGAGACACTATATGGCAAAACTATACTGGAAAATGATTTCTTATATCTAATCTTAGAATCTAGACTTGAACAAAAAGTTTTAGAACCCACCAGAGAGAAACACATACTTGATTTGATTCTAACAAATACTGGAATTGATTTAACAGATGTCTTAGTACGCGAGCCATTGAATAGCAGTGAACACAACATGGTATATTGCTACATATCAAACTGCAAGCACAGTAGCGTGGCCACTGTGACCATTAGAGACTACAATAGGGCCAAATACAATGAAATAAATACATTTTTCCTCTCATTAAACTGGAACATCATGTTACCATTATCAACTGAAGATTGTTGGTTGTTTTTAAAGAACCTATTGATACATGTAGAAAATGAGTATGTACCACTTAAGAAAAGATGCAACAAAAAATGAAAAATGCCTCCTTGTTTTTTGAGAAGAATTACATGATTAGTTAATAAAAAAAACCCTCTTTGCTAGATACAAAAAAACTCCCTCTTCAGCAAATAGAGGGAAATATAAAGATATCCTTTGATTAGTCATGGCTGCCATAAAAACAGAGAAAAAAAATTTGAATTCAGAATCTCACACTCGAGGGATAATTATAAATCATTCTACACATATATCAACAGTACCAAAAATAATACTAAGTCCGTAAATTCATTAACTGAGGATGGTACTGTTATCCAAGATAAACAGCAGTTAGCTAATACATTTAATAAGTATTTTGCAATGGTCTTTAGTAAAACAGATGGAAAGTATGAGCCACACCTCACACCATATACTGGACCAAGAGAGTTTGAAGAGGAGGAGGAGGAGGTTGTGTCTGTCTTGAATTCCCTCAACAGTAATTTCTCACCAGGCCCAGACGAAATCCCTCCAAAACTGCTTAAGGAATTTTCACCAATTTTATGCCGTCCTTTCACAATCTTATTTAACAAATCTGTTCACAGTGGTCATGTACCCACTGACTGGTGGAATGCCACTGTTATACCCATTCACAGAAAAGGCAGCACAGGTTTAGTAGCAAACTACCGACCGATTAGTCTCACCTCTCACATCTGCATCTTGGAAAAATTACTGGAACAACGCTTTGACATGGAGCAAACATCTCTCGGATTAATAGACCACACTCAGCACAGTTTTAAAACCGGGAGATTGTGTTCCACTAACGTGGTTTCTTTTTATGAAAATACTAGTAAGAGCCTTGACCAAGGATTCCCAGTAGATATTGTTCTGCTGGACCTGTCAAAGGCTTTTGATAAAGTCCCACACTGTAAACTAATTAAAAAACTGGATACGATGGGATTTAGTCACTACCTGCTAAAATGGACTAAGAACTGGTGGAATTTAGAACTCAACATGTGAGAACAGGTGGTCAGTACTCAGACAGTGGACATGTGAGCAGCAGGGTCTCCTGGGGTCAGTATTGGGGCCCACATTGTTTAATTGTTTTATCAGTGACCTACATAATAACATCAGAACCCATATTAGTAAATTTGCAGATGATACTAAGCTGTCTGGAGAAGTTGACTCTGAGTCAAAACAACAAAGTTTAATAAATGACATAAAAGAAACTGAAATCTGGGCAATAGTAAACAACATGGAATTTAACACCATCAGATGCTCAGTTATACATTTAGGTAGAAATAACCCCATGACTCAATTTAAACTGAACGGTCAGTTATTGAACATTGTTGAAACAGAACATGTTCTTGGAGTAATGATTAACAATTCATTTTCATCATCTACACACCGTAAAAAAGTTGTTCAAAAGACAAATACTGTAAGTTCATTTACAATATCAAAAGAACTTTTGTGTCAAGAGAGAAACAATGTATTATTCCTCTATTCAAGACATACATAAGACCACACCTGGACTATGGTTCGTAGCTTTGGTCATCATACTTAAAAGATGACATAAGATTACTAGAAAGGGTGCAAAGGAGAACCACCAAAATGATCCCTAGACTCAAGACTATGATATAAAGTATGAGACACGATTGGCAGCCTTGGACCTGTTTAGAGGATAGGAGATCACATGGTGATGTATTGCTCCTATTTAAAATACTATAGGATACAGAACTAATGCAACAATGTGGCCTATCCTTTTGTAATAGACAGTTTAATTTGAGATCACATGACAGACAACTTAAAGTACCTTATAGTAACGCTAAAAATGTGCCCACTGTTACACTGTATGGGCTGCTAAAACCTGGAATGCTCTTCCACAGAAATTGGAGGACATTATATCATTTGAGAAGTTTAAATATGAACTTGACAATCACCTAAGGTAACAGTCGTTCTGACAACAGTTAACCACAGGAATGGGAGATGGACTTGATGGACCACTGACCCATTCAGTCTTTTCTAAGTAACTAAGTAACTAAGTTTTTCCTTTTCTGCTTGGGGGTTGGGGTGGGGAGTTAGGGTTGGAAACCCTAATGCCCCATGACCCTACTTTTGTTGGTTTACTCTGAACCCCAACTGATACATTAACACAGTTGTTTTGCAAAGAATATTGTATCTATCTATCTGTCTGTCTGTCTATCTATCTCTCTATGCTATCTTCATGAGTGAAGGAGCAGGACCATAACTCACAAGTGGCAGAGCCACAAATAAGTTTAAAAATTCTTGCCCCTCACACTTTATGATAAATGGGATATTGTCAGTCATGCCATTGTGTATCCAATTTGTACAATGTCTTTTAAACTGTTAAACTTTTATATTAGTTGTATATGAAGATTTAACTGTTCATATTATGTTTTGTTTCTCTTCTGTGTTTTAAGTGTACCAGAGGCCATTGTGCTGTTATTAGACGTTCAGCAAGCTGCTACTACACACCCCTGCTTTCTACAGTATGTATTGGACTGACAGGCCCCATTTCCTCCCTCTCTCCCACTAAACATAAAAACCTAGAATTCATCATCAGAACAGGACTGCTTAGCCTAGTCTGCCAGATGTTCCCTATGTACTCTGCCTCTGCAGACCCTATCTGGTCTCTAGCAACCCACTGTTCTCCCTGTCTATTTTTTTAAATACCTAATGTCTGTCCCATGCATGCTTGAAGCCTAACAGTAGCGAAGTAGAGCTTGGCACACACCAAAACTGCTGGGAAAATTATTTTAATTCTTTATTTCACCAAAAATGAAGCATGGGTGAGACCTGAGCTAACAACCCGGACTTGAAGCCTCCCACTGTTTTTACCTCCACCACTTCTGCTGGCCATCTGTTCCATGTGTCTACCACTCTTTTAGTGAAAAAATATTTCCTCATATCTCTCCTAAACTACCCCCTCCAACTTCATTGCATACCCCCTGGTCCTGGTGCTTTATCTCATTTGAAAGAGGCTCCCTTGCTGCACCATTTTTACCCCTGTGAGGTACTTGTAGGTCTCTATCATATCACCTCTCACCTGCCTCTCTTCCAGTGTGTACATGCTGCGATCCCTCAGTCTCTCCTCATGGGGCTTCTCGTGCAATCCCTGCACCATTTTAGTTGCCCTACTCTGGACTGACTCCACCCTGTCTGTGACCTTTCTGAGGTGTGACCTCCAAAACTGAACACAGTACTCTAAGTAGGGTCTCACCAGTGAGTGATACAGTGGCAGCACCACTTACCTCCTGCTGCTGAAGTTAGATACCCTACCCTATGAACCCCAGCATCCAACTAGTCCTACCCACTGCTTTGTTACACTGCCTTGCCACTTTGAGGTCATGAGATATGACAACCCCAAGGTCCCTTTCCTGTTTAGTGACTGTCAGTACCGCCCTCCCTTCCTATACTCATTAAACACCAACTTAAAGGTAAAAATCAAATGCTGGACCAATAGTTTTTTTCTCAATTCATATATTTATTGTCTTGCCACCAGTCTCATAAAACCAATGTTTTTAGATTTTCTCTGGTCTCTTCTTCAAGGTTCATGGCTACAAAATATTTTTTTTAAAGTGATGAGCCATCCTAAGGAAACACTCTTGCAATCTTTATCAGAGTACAAACTGGCTCACAGTCGACCTAAGATTACAATGCCAAACCTGCCTACTTGGGAAGAAGGCACTGTTAGGGCTCACCCCTGCACCTTCAATCTCTACTACATACTCCTGCAAACCACCACTCTATAAAAAGTGCTACAAGAAATGCGCTGTATGTTCCACGATGCAGGACCAGTCAATCTATGAGGGCTTTCCTGTATAGGGCACCAGCCTGGTTGAATGAACTCCTCACACTTATGTTGGGGCTTCCTAAACTGAGTCTATTTAAATCATCTGTAAGAAAACTCCTCACTTTACAACATGTATGTCAGTGCTACTACTAGGCAGTCTCACTAATAATGCCCCCTGGTAGTCCTACCTGACATATCTGGATTATTTGCTGACAAAGTTGCTTCCACACAACTACTCTAATGTCGACAAGGTGTTAACAACTGCTGCACTCATATTATTATGTTGACAGTGTGCATGCGCAAGAAACATTGCGGCAGCTTGCCAGAGGCAGGTTGTGGAGGCACGGCACTGTTGTGGCCAATGCCCCCACAGACTTTAAAGGCTTGGTCCACTTTCCCCAATGCCGTGGCACACTGCTGCTGACACTAGTTCAGCCAGTGTGCAACCACCTTGAAATGTTTCAGCTGCTGCAATCAGGGGCCACCTCGTCATTGCAGCATCAGCCATTCGCTGCAATGAGGGAGTGACCCGTCATTGCTGGGTGGAATGTTAGTACTATAATATTGTTTGTGAACGCGGTGGCGTTTGCAGCCATGTTCCTAAACAATAATATAAAACTCCCTGTGCGGTGGGGTGCCCAATCCCCCTTGGCAGCATGTGCCCCCCCAACAACAGTGCGTGTTTGCCGACGGGGCCCCAATCCCCAGCAGCTTCAGTGCCCCTGCCCTGTACTTTGACGCTGCCGATTGGGGAGCCCACTCCCCACCTGCATTACATCCCACCCTCCCAGTTTCATGTGCCAACAGGGGAGCCCACTCCCCATCGGCATAATGCCGCCCCCCCCAACAAACACCCAGTAGATTTGTGCTGAGGTGCTCAATCCCTCGGCTCTTGCGCCCCTTTTGTGCTGATGGGGTGCCCAATCTCCATTGGCTACAGCTGCCCTCCAAATAAACACTCTGTTGTCACACTGGGAGTTCACCCCAGTGTGCCACATCCCTGTAAAAAGTCCCGCAATGTTTTTTTTTTAACCTGTGGAAAAGAAACGTTCTCTCGCGGTCTCCCTCCCTCCCTACCCTCCCACAACCCGCGCCCACCCACTGTGCACCCTGCCTCTCCACACTCCCTCACACCATACTTACCTGCGGAGTCCTGCGCAATGATCTTCAGTGGACCGGGAACATGTCTGCACTCTTCAAAGCTGACCGCGAACTGAGGAAATGCTGGCAAGCTGCATAATAAAATAAATAGGGTTTTTTCAACTTTGATGCATATCTCGGGCATTTTTTTGAATTTTGGCACCACATTTTCCACATGGGGTTTTTGGGACCCCTACTCATGAATTCTGCCACTGTCATGGTGTTATTCGGTCCCGAAAGGAGATTTTGTGGTCACTGCATGGAATACCCTTTCGGGACCGATTAACAAAATGATAGTGCTAGTGTTCATGAGGTGGGCTCTCAAATAGCAGTGTCAGTGGCTCAGTAGGTAGCACACTCGCCTCTGAGGCCGGGAGATCAGAGGGCTGTGGGTTCAGTTCCCACATCTGGCACTTGGGTTAATATCCCAGTACTGACACTGTAATGCAGCATGAGAGGGGTGCTGCATTTCTGAGGTGCCATCTTGATGAGATGTTAAACCGAGGTCCCATCTGCCTGGATTGGTGGTAGTTCAGGTGGATGTTAAAGATCCCATGGCACTTATCGAAAAGAGTAAGGGAATTTCCCCGGTGTCCTGGCCAAATTTCCCTCATTCACTAAAACTACCACCAACAGCTTAATCTGGTTCAAGGTCAGTTGGCATTCATCTGTATCCCCCTCCCGGTCGTGCCTGAAAATAGGCAGGATTTGTCTAGTGCACTTACCCGTCAACAAAAGATAAATAAATAAAATAAAATAAAAAAGCCTATGTTGCAAATTTGGTGGAAAAAATCCAAAAATGACTGTTTTGTACGTGGTGTGCTACAGTTGCTAACACGCCGTAACTTTGCAAATTTGCAATACCTCAGGCCAGATTTTCAACATTGGCATTTTGTCCCACCTCCTTGTGAACAGTGCTGCTGTCATTTTTCACATCTTGGCCGAACTGTGTTTTCGCACTTCCGGCTCAGAATAGCGTGATCGCTGTGGGAAATCAGTGTTCAGGACAGATTAAGAAAATGACAGTGATACTATTCATGAGCAGAGGTCCTAAAATGCCTATACTGAAAATTTGGTGATGATACTCCTTACAATGACTGTGTTACGAGTGTGCGTTGTGCAGTTTGCATGCACACTCGTAACTTTGCAAATTAAAATTATTTTCACTCCAGATTTTCAACATTGCCATTGTTCTACACCTCCTTATGAACAGTGTAGCTGTCATTTTTCTCATCCTGACCAAAATGTGTTTTCCTCAGTTCCAGCGCAGAATAGCGCGGTTGCTGTGGGAAATCCATGTTCGGGACAGATTATGAAAATGACAGTGACTCTGTTCATTAGCAGAGGTCCTAAAATGCCTATGCTGAAAATTTGGCGATGAAAGTCCATAGAATGAGTGTGTTACGAGCATGTGTAGTGCAGTTTCTATGCATGCTCGTACCTTCGCAACTTTGCAGTATTTTCACTCCAAATTTTCAACATTGCCATTTTTTCACACCTCCTTATGAACAGTGCAGCTGTCATTTTTCACATCCTGGATGAAATGTGTTTTCCGTCTTCCTGCAAATAATAGCGCGGTCGTTGTGGGAAATCAGTGTTCGGGGACACATTAAGGAAACCACACTGACACTGTTCATGAGCAGAGGTCCTAAAATGCCTATGTTGAAAATTTTGTGATGAAACTCCATAAAATGATTGTGTTACGAGCGTGCATTGTGCAATTTCCATGCACCCTTGTAAGTTTGCAAATTAGTAATATTTTCTCGCCAGATTTTCAACACTGGCCTTTTTTTTTACACCTCCTTATGAACAGTGCAGCTGTCATTTTTCACATCCTGGCTGAAATGTGTTTTCACGCTTCTGGCACACAATACCACAGTTGCTGTCAGAAATCAGTGTTTGAGACAGATTAGGATCGAGCGAGTGGGGGGGGGGGGAGTCACCAAGCTCAACTGAGCTCTGTCAGGACTGCTGCAGATTTATTTGTGGGCAGGAAAAGCCGCCAATGCAGGCAGGAGTCCAGTACAAAAGGGCAGCCTGCAGCACCGGGAGCCACAAAATGAGCGAGTGAGGGAGGGGGACTGAGTGAGCTCAACGGAGTTCTGTTGGGACTGCTGCTGATTTCTTTGTGGGCAGAAAAAGGCAGCAATGCACGCAGGGGCCCAGTACAGAAGGGCAGCCTGCAGCAGCTGGAGAAACAGAATGAGCGACTGAGAGAGGGGGAGGGAGGAAGTGAGTGAGCTCAACGGAGCTCTATCTTGACTACTGCAGATTTCTTTGTGGGCAGAAAAGGGCAGCAATGCAGGCAGGAGCCCAGTACAAAAGGCCAGCCTGCAGCGCCGGCAAAAATGGAATGAGTGAGTGAGAGAGGGGAGTGAGTAAGGTCAATGGAGCTCTGTCGGGACTGCTGCAGATTTCTTTGTAGGCAGGAAAAAGTGCCAACAGAGGCAGGAGCCCAGTACAAAAGGGCAGCCTGCAGCACCAGGAGAAACAGAATAAGCGAGTGAGACAGGTGGAGTGAGCAACCTCAATGGAGCTGTGTCAGGACAGTTGTGGATTTCTTTGTGGGCAGAAAAATTTGCCAATGCAGGCAGGAGCCCAGTACAAAAGGCCAGCCTGCAGCGCCAGCAGAAATGGAATGAGCGAGTGAGAGAGGGGAGTGAGTGAGGTCAATGGAACTCTGTTGGGACTGCTGCAGATTTCTTTGTGGGCAGGAAAAAGTGCCAACAGAGGCAGGAGCCCAGTACAAAAGGACAGCCTGCAGCACCAGGAGAAACAGAATAAGTGAGTGAGACAGGTGGAGTGAGCAACCTCAACGGAGCTGTGTCAGGACAGCTGTGGATTTCTTTGTGGGCAGAAAAATTGGCCAATGTAGGCAGGAGCCCAGTACAAATGGTCAGCCTGCAGAGCCGGGAGAAACACAGCGAGCGAGTGAGAGAGAGGGGGAATGAGCGAGCTCAATGGAGGTCTATCGTGATTGCTGTGGATTTCTTTGTGGGCAGGAAAAGGCGGCAACGCAGGCAGGAGCCCAGTACAAAAGGCCAGCATGCAGCGCCGGCAGAAACGGAACGAGTGAGTGAGAGAGGGTGAGTGAGCGAGCTGTACGGAGCTGTGTTGGGAGTGCTGAAGACTTCTTTGTGGGCAGAAAAAGGCAACAATGCACACAGGGGCCCAGTACAAAAGGTCAGCCTGCAGCGGTGGGAGAAACAGAATGAGCAAGTAAGAGAGGGGGAGTGAGCGAGCTCAACGGAGCTCTATCATGACTGCTGCAGATTTCTTTGTGGGCAGAAGAAGGCGGCAATGCATGCAGGAGCCCAGTACAAAAGGGCAGCCTGCAGCGTGGGCAGAAATGGAATGAGTGAGTGAGAGAGGGTGAGTGAGTGAGCTCAACTGAGCTCTGTCAGGACTGCTGCAGATTTCTTTGTGGGCAGAAAAAGGTGCCAACAGAGCCAGGAGCCCACTACAAAAGGGCAGCCTGCAGTGCCAGGATAAACAGAATGAGCAAGTAAGACAGGAAGCAACCTCAACAGAGCTCTGTCGGCACAGCTGCAGATTTCTTTGTGGGCAAAAAAAAGGTGCCAATGTAGGAAGAAGCCCAGTACAAAAGGGCAGCCTGCACTATCAGGAGAAACACAACGAGCGAGTGAGAGAGGGGGAGTGAGCAAGCTTAACGGAGGTCTATCATGACTGCTGCAGATTTCTTTGTGGGCAGGAAATGGTGGCAACACAGGCAGGAGAGCGAGCTCAATGGAGGTCTATTGTGACTGCTGCAGATTTCTTTGTGGGCAGGAAAAGGCAGCAACGCAGGCAGGAGCCCAGTGCAAAAGGCCAGCCTGCAGCACGGGCAGAAACAGAACAAGCGAGTGAGAGAGGAAGGGTGAGCGAGCTCAATGGAGCTGTGTTGGGACTGCTGCAGATTTCTTTGTGGCCAGAAAAAGCCACCAACGCAGGCAGGAGCCCAGTACAAAAGGGCAACCTGCTGCAGTGGGAGACACAGAACGAGTGAGGGAGGGAGGGGGAGTGAGTGAGCTCAATGGCTCTCTATCGTGACTGCTGCAAATTTCTTTGTGGGCAGAAGAAGGCAGCAATGCAGGCAAGAGCCCAGTACAAAAGGCCAGCCAGCCTGCAGCGCCAGCAGAAACCGAATGAGCGAGTGAGAGAGGGGGAGTGAGCGAGGTCAACGGAGCTCTGTTGGGACTGTTGCAGATTTCTTTGTGGGCAGAAAAAGGCACCACCAGAGGCAGGAGCCCAATACAAAAGGTCAGCCTGCAGCGGTGGGAGAAACAGAATGAGCGAGTGAGAAAGGGGGAGTGAGCGAGCTCAATGGCGCTCTATCATGACAGCTGCAGATTTCTTTGTGGGCAGAAAAAGGTGCCAACTCAGGCAGAAGCCCAGTACAAAAGGCCAGCCTGCAGTGCTGGCAGAAACAGAATGAGCGAATGAGATAGGGGGAATGAGCAAGCTCAACCGACCTGTGTCGGGACTGCTGCAGATTTCTTTGTGGGCAGAAAAAGCTGCCAGTGCAGGCAGGAGCCCAGTACAAAAGGGCAGCCTGCAGCACCAGGAAAAACAGAATGAGCGAGTGAGACGGGGGAGTGAGCCACCTCAACGGACCTCTGTTGGGACAGCTGCAGATTTCTTTGTTGACAGAAAAAAGTGCCAATGCATGAAGGAGCCCAGTACAAAAGAGCAGCCTACAGCTCCAGGAGAAATAGAATGAGTGAGTGACAGAGGAGCACTGAGTGAGTTCAATGTACCAACACAATCAACATTCGGCATTGACAAATGCTTGTTTGCAAGTATAGGAACTAGCTCTTACTTTATCCTCAGTTTATTATAATTGCTGAAAATGACTCTCGGATCTTGCATGATCCTTCTCTTTTGTGTTTCTTCTTTGTAATATATATACTGTATACTTCTGTATCTATTGATGTGGAATCTCTGTAAATGAGCTCTGCTCAAAGGTGTTACTGAATAGTCTAAAAAATAAACAGTTTTTCACTATAAAAGGCATTAAAATATTAATAATTAGCAAGCAATAACACACAACCAGGTGTGAGTTACGTGCTGATAAGAGCACACCCAGGGGTGTACTAAGGCTTGAGGCGTTTGCGCCAAGTGCCTTATGCCCTAGGCATGCTCTTATCAGCACGTTACCCACAACTTGGAGTATGTTATTGCGCTTATAAAATGGGACCCTGGTAAAAAAGTGAATTTGAAAAAAAAAAATAGCATGAAAATTTGTATAAAATTAGTAAGAAATATGATATGTGGACAAAAAGAAAAAGTAGTCCCTGTGTTGGAATGCAGCAGAGCAGGTCACCATGTCATTGTGTCTATAGTACCCGCCCAGTAACTGTGTCTGTGTGTAGAACCCACCTGGACAAACTGTCAAAACCACATTTTTATTTAAATTTTTTTTAAATATGTTTCTTACTTTTGTACAGATAGTTTGGCTACAGACATAGGACCGGGTAAATAGAGGTGGGCTGACATATCATATGTGCATTCTGTTGCCCAACTGTGAAGATGCAGTATTTCTGTATATTATTTTATTTCTTTGGTTAAAATCCGTTCCTTTGCTTTGCTTTGTGCTAAACAGCTGGTTGACTGGGAGCAAGCATGTCTCTAAGCAGCCGCCGTACACGGACGTTTCCGAGTTCGCATTTCTTAGCGCTATAGCCAAACGTTTGCCAGTTCAGATGTGTTAAAGTTAAAACTTTACATGCAGTATTTCTTTTTGAAAAATAACGTTTCTTCAATTTTTTTGTGGCAATAATGCGCTGCACGTTTAGTAGGCAGGGAGATGTCACGGCGACGAGGAATGTTCTCATTGTGAGCATACAGTGTGAAAAGAAATGAAAATTAAGGTTAGAAAAAACAGTTTTATTGACAGGACAGCAGTAAAAAACAATTTGTTGTGGTGATGAGAAGTGTAGATGGTGGCACTAGTAAGGGACGTTGTTTTGTGGAATGGGGCACTGCCTGTGAAAGCAGTTTGAAGCTCAGGCAGGTTATTAATATTACCTGTGGTGTGTTCAGTTCGGGAAGAAAAGTGCCGGTTGGCATAGATATCGGCTAATAAAGACACGGGTGAAAGGTCCTTTCAGCCAATCACTTTAAGGGATTTTCTTGACCCATTTTATAATTACAAGTCAAACAAGCATTTGTCAATGCCGAATGTTGATTGCGTTGGTGTGTTGAGCTCGCTCACTGCCCCTCTGTCACTCGCTCAGTCTGTTTCTCCTGGTGCTGCAGGCTGCTCTTTTGTACTCGGCTCCTGCCTGCGTTGGCACCTTGTTCTGCTCACTAAGAAATCCGCAGCTGTCCTGACAGAGCTCCATTGAGGTAGCTCACTCCCCTATCTCATTCGCTCATTCTGTTTCTCCTGGCGCTGCAGGCTGCCCTTTTGTATTGGGCTCCTGCCTCTGTTGGTGGCTTTTTATGCCCACAAAGAAATCTGCAGCAGTCCCGATACAGGTCTGTTGAGCCTGCTGACTTCCGCTCTCTCACTGCCTCATTCCGTTTCTGCCGGCGCTGCAGGCTGGGCTCCTGCCTGCATTGCCGCCTTTTCTGCCAACAAAGAAATCCGCAGCAGTCACGATAGAGCTCCATTGAGCTCGCTCACTCCCCCTCTCTCACTCACTCATTGTGTTTCTCCTGGCGCTGCAGGCTGCCCTTTTGTACTGGGCTCCTGCCTGCATTGGCACCTTTTTCTGCCCACAAAGAAATCCACAGCTGTCCTGACAGAGCTCCGTTGAGGTCGCTCACTCCCCCTGTATCACTCACTCATTCTGTTTCTCCTGGCGCTGCAGGCTGCCCTTTTGTACTGGGCTCCTGCCTCTGTTGGCACATTTTTCTGCCCACAAAGAAATCTGCAGTAGTCCTGACAAAGCTCCATTGAGCTCGCTCACTCCCCTTCTCTCACTCGCTCATTCCGTTTCTGCCGGCACTGCAGGCTGCCCTTTTCTATTGGGCTCCTGCCTGCATTGCCGTCTTCTTCTTTCCACAAAGAAATTTGCAGCAGTTACAATAGAGCTCCATTGAGCTCGCTCACTTCCCCTCTCTCACTCGCTCATTCTGTTTTTCCCACCACTGCAGGCTGCCCTTTTGTACTGTGCCCCTGCGTGCATTGCTGCCTTTTTCTGCCCACAAACAAATCTGCAGCAGTCCCAACAGACCTCCGTTGAGCTCACTCACTCCCCTTCCCTCACTCGCTTGTTCTGTATCTCCTGCTGCTGTAGGCTGCCCTTTTGTACTGGGCTCGTGCCTGCATTGGTGGCTTGTTCTGGCCACAAAGAAATCTGCAGCAGTCCAGACACAGCTTCATTGAGCTTGATCACTCCCCCTCTCTCACTTACTCATTCCATTTCTGCCGGTGCTGCAAGCTGGCCTTTTGAACTGGGCTTGTGCCTGCATTGGTGGCTTGTTCTGGCCACAAAGAAATCTGCAGCAGTCCAGACACAGCTTCATTGAGCTCGATCACTCCCCCTCTCTCACTTACTCATTCCATTTCTGCCGGCGCTGCAAGCTGGCCTTTTGTACTGGGCTCCTGCCTGCACTGCCACATTTTCTGCCCACAAAGAAATTTGCAGCAGTCACAATAGAGCTCCGTTGAGCTCGCTCACTACCGCTCTGTCACTCACTCGTTCTGTTTCTCTTGGCGCTGCAGGTTGCGCTTGTGTACGGGGCTCCTGGCTGCGTTGGCACCTTTGTCTGTCCAGAATGAAATTTGCAGCTGTCTCGACAGAGCTCCGTTGAGGTTGCTCAGTCTCCCTCTGTCACGTGCTCATTCTGTTTTTGTTGGCGCTGCAAGCGACCCTTTTGTACGGGGCTCCTGCCTGCATTAGCGCCTTTTCCTGCACACAAAGAAATCCGCAGCAGTTCTGATAGAGCTCCATTGAGCTCACTCAGTCCACCTGTCTCACTCACTCGTACTGTTTCTCCCACCGCTGCAGGCTGGCCTTTTGTACTGGGCTCTTGCGTTGGGGTCTTTTTCTGCCCACAAACAAATGCACAGCACTCCTGACAGAGCTCAGCTGAGCTCGGTCACTCCCCCCCCCCACTCATTCGATCTTAATCTGTCCCAAACAGTGATTTCCCACAGCGATAGTGCTATTCTCTGGAAGGAGTGCAAAAACATATTTTAGCCAGCATGTGAAAAATGGCAGCTGTACTGTTCATAAGGAGGTGTGGAAAAATGCCACTGTTGAAAATGTGGCATGAAAATATTACAAAATTGTGAAGTTACAAGGCTGCGTGGAAACAGTTCAACACACACTTGTAACACAGTCATGTTACGAAGTTTTGTCACCAAATTTTCAACATAGGCATTTTAGGACCTCTGCTCATGAACAGTCCCACTGTCATTTTCTTAATCTGTCCCAAACAGTGATTTCCCACAGCGACTGCGTTATTCTACGCCGGAACTGTGAAAAGACATTGCGGTCAGGATGTGAAAAATGGCAGCTGTACTGCTCATAAGGAGGTGTGAAAAAATTCCACTGTTGAAAATCTGGCGTGACAATATTACAAATTTGCAGTCACAAGGGTGCATGGACAGTGTGCAATGCACACTTCTAACACAGTCATTTGATGGGCTATCATCACCAAATTTTCAACATAGGCATTTTAGGACCTCTGCTCATGAACAGTAACACTGTCATTTTCTTAATCTGTCCCGGACAGTGATTTCCCACAGCGACCACTCTATACTGTGCCGGAAGTGCGAAAACACATTTCAGCCAGGATGGGAAAAATGACAGCTATACTGTTCACAAGTAGGCATGGGAAAATGGCAATGTTGGAAATCTGGAGTGAAAATATTCTAATTTCGTGAAGTTATGAACGTGCGTGCAAACTGTGCAATGCACGCTCGTAACACAGTCATTTTATGGAGTATTGTTACCAAATTTTCACCATAGCCATTTCAGAACCTCTACTCATGAGCAGTGTCACTGTCATTTTCTTAATCTGTCCCAAACACTGATTTCCCACAGCGACTGTGCTATTCTGCGCTGGTAGTGCAAAACACATTTCCGCCAGGATGTTAACAATGACAGCTGTACTGTTCACAAGGAGGTGTGAAAAAATGCCAATGTTGAAAATCTGGCATTAAAATATTGCAAATTCATGAAGTTACGAGCGTGTGTAGCAACTGCACAGTGCACGCTCGTGAAACAGTCATTGTTTGGATTTTTTCCACCAAATTTGCAACAGAGACTTTTTGAGAGCCCACCTCATGAACACTGGCACTGTCATTTAGTTAATCAGCCCCAAAAGGTGATTCTTCGCACTGACCGCGAAATCACCTTTTGGGGCCGATTAACACCATGACAGTGGCAGAATTCATGAGTAGGGGTCCCAAAAACCCCACGTTAAAAATTTGGTGAAAAATTCCAAAAATGCCGAGATATGCACTAAAGTTGAAAAACCCTATTTATTACATTATACAGCTTACGGCATTTCCTCATTTTGCGGTCGGCTTTGAAGAGTGCAAGCGTGTTCCTGATCCACGAAGATCCGCGTGACAAGTTCCAGAGGTAAGTATGGGGTGAGGGGTGTGGGAAGGCAGGGTCTGCAGTGGGTGGAGTGCGGGTTGTGGGTGGGGGGCCAGTCAGACTACGAGGATAGTTTCCTTTTGCAGAAAAAAAAAAAAAGGCGTCACAGGACTGTGTTTTACTTTACAAGGGCATGTGGCATGCTGGGGTGAGCTCCGATGTGCCACCAGAGCTCTTTTGGGGGGCAGCAGTAGCCGGCCGGGGATTAGGCACCCCGTTGGCTACTAAAGGGGATCATTATGCCGGCAAGGATTGGGCACCCTGTTGGCAGGCAATAAAGCGGGGTTACAGAATGCCGACGCAGGAGGGCCTCCCTGCCAGCAATAGAAACATGGAATACAGCTGACAGGGATTGGGGCCCCTGTCAGCTGATAAACACGGTGGGTTATATTGTTTGAGAACACGGTGTCAAGCCGCCGCCATGTTCTCAAACAATATCAGGGTTTCTACATCCCGCCCTGCAATAACGGGTCACTCCCTCATCGTAGCGGATAGCTGACGCTGCAATGATGAGGTGGCCCCTGATCGCAGCGGCGAAATTGTCAGAAGTTGGTGGCAAGGTTCCAAACCTGTGTCACCAGCAGCGTGCTACGGCATTGGGGGAAGAGGGACAAGTCTTTGCAGTCTGTGGGGGCATTGGCCACAACAGTGCCGCACCTCCACAGCCTGCTTCTGAGCAAGTTGTCCCAATATGTTTCTTACGCTGTGCGCAATCAACATTAAAATGGAACAGACCAATGCTCCATATTTACTTCAATATTAATTCAAAATGAGCAAAACAATAGTGTGTTATCTTGTTTTCTTATTTTCTTTCATCTTTCTGTAAATCAATTTGAAACATACTATGTAAATTGTGAACGTAAAAAAAAGTTTTTGTCAAAAGGGTACCCCCTGAAAGATAGATCAGACTAACATACTCTCAGTAACATTTGGAATCGTTTTTAATGCACATATTTTTTGCACTAGAATTTAGAATGTATTAGTCACTTTGAATGCTCCAATACCCTGGGTAGTGACCTCCTTAGCCATTGAGGAGTGCAGTTTTACAGGACCTCACTAAATTATAATTATTACCAATTGGTTCAAGCAACAAAAACGTGCTTTACAAGAGGAGACCCGGAGTATAAAAGCAGCCACACTAACAGCAAAACCAGGCTCCCTGATGAAATCTTTGTGTCAGGTGAAGTTCCGGGGAAGGGATTAGCAGCCGGTAACCATGAGAGGATTTGGATATTTAGTGCAATAGCTTTGGTAAACAATTTCCACCTGAGGTTTTTGGATTGCATTTGCACCATAGCACTGACTGCACCTCTCTACATTATGTGAGTAGCCCAGCTGGACATTGAATTGTATTCAGGGCATTTTTGGATGAACTGCTGAAAAACAAAATCAAGTTTGTGTTTGAATCAAAATTGAACAGAATTTGCTTCCTTTGGAAAAGCACCCTAAAGGTCTCAAGTGCATGCAAAGAAAGTGTGTGTTTTTTTCACTACCTCTGAGTACTCCCCCTCTTTTTGGATAAATACGTAAGCATTCAACCTTATAGCGCTAGCTCTATTCTCTAAAAATATTCTTTTTACTTACTATTCCATTACCTTATTTCCATCACCCTACTATACAATTAGCTCAGTATGGCTCATATCCAAAATAAATATTGTCCTCCCAACTATATCATAGGTTTTAGCCTAACAATTCAAAAAAGCCTTGTATTCAAATTTTCACATGCTTTGTAAATCAATGCCAGTTCCTTGCACACTCTTTTCTGTGTTAGCTTAATACTGTACTCATTCAGTTGCTTTGTGTCATATTCTATCTAATAAAAAACAAACATTAAATAATTAACCCACTTCTCATAGTTATTGCATTACATTTTATACATGAAAACATTTCTTAAGTAGTAGATGAGCATGATGGCGGCCATGCTGGGCTGCCGTTCGTGAATGAGAGGAATATGATGTTCTAGCTTAACAGCTTATTTTTAAGTGTTTTACGTATTTTTAGTTAATTTTGTTTCGTTAGAAGATAGTGCAGGCATAGGAAGAGTTAGTGAGGGGAAGAAGTGAAATAGAACAGAGTTAGATTTTTTGTTTTTAGGGATGTCTGTTTCTTCTGTGAAGCATTGAAGCTGCAACAATGTCTTATGTCTTTTGAGAGCAGTGGCAGTTCAGTTTGAAGTTAACAGCATACCTGCGGTGTAGCAGCTGAAAGAGATGAGAAGATCCAGGGTGGTGATTGGCTGCCTGCCTGCAGATCTTAGAAGGGGACGGAGAGAACTGTGTACCACCAGAGAATGGGAGCCTTAGCTGAGGTGTGGATTCCGACTGTGGGTGTCAATCGAGAGTAATCAAGATTGGCAAGGAAGTAGACCAGGCACATTGTGTATCCTCTGTGGGGGTTCTGTTCTGGCATCCTCTGGGGTCTGTGGAACTGATTATACAGCTGGAATTTCCTTGAGCCATGGTGTTGGGGTTACGCTTTCTGTGCTGAGCTGGGCAGCAGGAGATAGGATAGTACTCCCTGCCAGGACTCGAACAGACTAAATTGTGATACTGCTCACAATACTGCTTATGGGTCACGGATGAAGGGATGACCAGTGGAGGTAAAGAAAGAGATTTTGTATAAAGTTTGCCTTTGTTGGAGTCCTGTGGGTGAGTGGAAACTGTTATCTCCCAATTAAATGGTACTGTGGACAGTGCTGGTGGGTTGTGAGAGGGCCCATACCTGAAGTTTGAGGATTGCTTTGCTTTTAATCCTGGCCTGGAAGGCTACCTCGGGGTTTAACAAACTTTAAGTGACTAAGACTTGGAGGCAGCTTCCAGAACAGTCCTTGACTGGTGAGAGAGGTCGTGGATCTGTAATTTCTGGACCAGCCAGAAGAGTTCAACCCCTCTGGGGTGAGAGCCTAAGAAACTGGAATCTTAAATTATATTTGATTCTGCTGCTTTATATTTGCTCCAACTTTTAAAAAGAACTACCACCGAAATATTGATACTGTAGGACAGCTCTGGGTTAATGGAGAGTGTCCTGATATCAAAGCCATCTTGATTAAGAACTGCTGACAATTTGTTGCATGGACTTGCTTCACAGACATATGGACTCCTCTAAGAAGGAATTTATTTTACAATTTATTTAGTATTGAGAGGATTGGAGTTATTTGGGGGGTAAGGGAGTGAGAGTGTTGTGAGTGAGTGAGTGAGTGGGTGAGTGAGTGAGTGAGTGAGTGAGTGTGAGGGGTGTATGAGTGGGATTGAATTATATAACTGTATTAAGTAGTGGATAAGCTGTTCAGATGTGTTGATCTTTGGCCCCCAAAGAAACATGTTATTCCTCTTCCAGGCTCCACGATCTCCAATCCTTTGAGTGTCCCTCATTGTCATCAGAAGTATAGAGCCACTGTAGAGCATTCTGGATAGTACTCAGAAGAAGGAGGTGGAGATGTGCAGAGGCCGATGGGGGGAATATGATGGGGGGGGGTGGATTGGATTGGTGGGGACCAGGAGATGCCCTGGGATGAAATGGGCCCAGGATAGGAGTCCTCCCTACCTGATGCCATACCCAAGGGCTCCACAATTAGTGAGCAGGTGACCGGTCCAGCCTCATCGACCTATCCATTTCAGGCAGTGTTGTGCAATGCCAGATCAATTAAGAATAAGACAGCAATTATTGCTGATCTTGTTATGACATCCGATCTGGCTTCCATCACTGAGACCTGGCTGGATGAAAATGCTGGCCCAGTTTTGGAATTGGCTATTCCGGTCGGGTACTTGGTGATACATTGCCTGAGAGTGGATCGTAGGGGTGGGGCTGTGGCAGTTTGTTTTAAATTGGACATGAGCCTCACAGCCTTCCCGGTAGGAACAATTAGATCCTTTGAATGTTTAGGGTCTGCAGGTGCAGGTTGCAGGATCCTTCTCGTCTACTGGCCTCTGGGGGATGAGAAGGAGTTCCTGCAGGAGGTTTCGGACTTCATCATCGATATGGTGTTGGAGTCACCTAGATGGATTATTCTGGGTGACTTCAATGCCTGGGTTGACGATAAACTCTCGCAGTTTGGTCAAGACTTCCTCCAACTAGTGAGTTTGTTGGGACTGACACAGGTCGTTACCTCTGCAACCCATATTCATGGCCATTCATTTGATCTTGTCTTCCTGCTGGGAATGGAGGTCTTTGATCATATGGTGGAGCTGGTCACATGGTCAGACCACCATAATGTGTGTCGTTCGAGGCACCACCAAATAGGCCTTCCTCTATGGAGATGGTCCAGTACCACCCTTTAAGGGGTTTGACCCCTCAGGGTCTGATGGCAGTGCTGGATCTATCAGGCCCGATGAGTGCATGTGAGGAGCCTGGGGAATTGGTTCTGACCTATAACAGGGTTATTGCAGAGACCCTCGACTCTGTCGCACCTGTCAGTGTTCGACCCTTCACCTCACACCAGATGTCCCCTTGGTTTGAAGGGACTTTCAGGAAGATGAGAAGGAGGGGTTGAAGGTTTTAGCAATGTTGGTGGAGGTTCAGTCTGAAGGAGGACAAGCTTATATTGATGATCCATTATAGAGACTATCAATCTGCAGTCTCCTGTAAGAAGGCAGAGTTCCTGTCCAAAGAAATTGTGGCAGCAGTTAACAGACCAGCTCAGCTCTTCCGCACTGTGGACAGGCTGTGTAATCCAGCCTGCCTTCAGTCAGGGGAGCCATTTCACAGTCATAATGTGATGAGTTTGCTCTGTTCTTTGCTGATAAGGTTGCCTCAGTCAGAGTGGAGATCCAGTCAATGTCCTCAAATGGGCATTGTGGTGAAGAGTGGGAGGTCGCAGGCACTCAGACTGTCTGGTCCGACTTCAACCAGGTAGCTGTAGTAGATGTTGTGAGGGTCATCTAGGGGTTATGGACAACCTACTGTAGTTTGGACCCAGGACCAACATGCCTCCTAGTGGGGTGCGTTAACATCATTGGCCTGGTCCTAGCCAAGATAGTCTGATGTTCTCTGGTGTCGGGGGTCTTTCTGGGGCCCCTGAAGGAGGTGGCTGTAAGGCCTCTCCTAAAAAAACCTACACTAAATGTAGACTGTCTGCCAAACTATAGACCTGTCTTGAACCGTCCCTTTGTGGGGAAGGTTACTGAGATAGGTGGTGGCTGTTCAGCTGAAGACCTACTTAATAGCCCATGACATCTATGAGCCTCTCCAGTCCAGTTCCAGGAAAAGGTACAGTACTGAGTCTGCCCTGGTTTGGGTGCTTAATGATCTCCTAGTGGTGAGGAATTGGGGGAGATGTTCCATCCTTGCTCTTGATCTCTCAGTGGCATTTGACACTGTGGACCATGGGGTGTTGATGGAGCACCTGTGAGTATGTTGTGGGCTGGTGGGAACAGTCTACAATTGGTTTAGATCCTTCCTCACTGGCAGGTCACAACGTGTGGTGTCTGGGATTTATTCCTCAGCTCCTGTGCCCCTGTCGTGTAGGGTGGGCCAAGCGGTCCTTATCTGCCATCAAATTCTATGTTTCTATGGTACTGCAGGGCTCCGTCTTACTCCCCAATGTTATTTGCGGTGTATATGCTTCCACTAGGGGACATCATAAGGTAGTATGGGCTGAGTTTTCACTGCTATGCAGATGATACTCAGCTCTACAAGTCCTTTGCACCTGAACAGCAGGAGACAGTCTTGGTACTAAACACCTGCCTGAATATAATCCAAGACTGGATGAGGGCAAACGGGTTGAGGTTGAACCCGGACAAGACCGAGGTACTAATGCTGGAATCTGGTCACCAGGGGAGGATGGTGCAATCTGGACAAATCTCAGGGGTTAGGCTCTGAGACTACCAGTTGCTTACCTCTGATTGGGTGAGGAACCCTGGCATTGCTTTTGACTGTGGTCTGAAGCTCAGATCTCAGGTGTCAGCCGTGATCAAGAACTCTTTCTTTTTTTTTCAGTTTTATTGAATTGCAGTTTAATACACACATCAAGTTACATATAGTGACATATCACAGACATATACATCAATAATCCCCTCGCCCCCCCCCCATCATCCACCTAACCCCTTCTTGGAATCAGAGTACTATTACCCTGGAAGAGTGTGAAATACCAGTTTAGATCATACAGTTTCAGTTGGCTTGTAATAAGCAGAGGGTGTACAATTTGCCCCAGTATTTCCCATATCTTGGGAGGGTATTATGCAGGCTGGCAATCATATGCTCCATATGCAGATTGAGAAGCATCTCTTGTAGCCATTCCTCATAAGAAATCTTTTCTGTGTCTTGCCAATGGTGCAGGACTAATTTTTAAACTGATAATGCTATCTGCGCTCATGGACATCTACACCTGCATAATCACCCACTAGGCAAATTTCTCATGTGAATAACTCATCCATACTCAGCAGTGGGCCAGCTCTTTGTCTTATGAGTGACCATAATGGGACTATTTGGGGGCATTCCCAGAAAATATGAAAAAGAGAAGCTTCTGCTTGTTGGCACCTCACACGTTGTGGAGATGGAGCTCTTCCCAGTTTATAAAGCTTGACTAGAGTAAGGTACATGTTGTTAAGGAAATGAGATTGCATAATCCTCAGCTGACCTTGAGTAATATAAGTGTGACAATTCTTCCAAACTTTTCGCCAATCGAAATCCACATGTGGGAATTGAGAAGACCAATATCCTGAGACCCCATCTATGGAAGACAATGCTGTATCATAGAGGCTAGCATAGATTTTAGGTACAGCATGGGGTAAAGAGGCTAATTCAATAAGTGGGTGCATAAATTCACCAACATTTATGTTTTCAAAAAGGGTCTCTAGATTATGCAACAGCATGTGACGGAGTTGAAAAGTTTTGAAAATTTGAGAACTCTCCACCTTATACTGCCACATAATGTCTCCAGGAGTGAGACAGGCCCCATCTTTAAGTACATCCCCAACTCTTGCCTCTGCCAGCTGTGGAAACCAGGAGGTTGGTAAGGGTCTACCTCCTATTTTAAAGTTTGGGTTACCTAGAAGTGGCTGGTCGAGGCCCCGGTTATGTTTATACTTCAAGAATAGGGAAAACGTGGAGGAAAAGATACCATTACAGTATATTTGGGTACTAGGATTCACATATAGGGCACAAATCCACTGAACAAATTGAGAGGGAAACCCGAATTGGTGTAAAGAATTGCCAATCAACCTGGTCAAATGCTTTCTCCATGTTCAGGGACATCAGCACTGATGAGAGATCCGAGTCCCTGGACATGGAAAAAATATGGGCCAATTTGCGTAGATGATCCAAGGAAGACCTACCCACCATAAAACCCACCTGATCCAGGCCTATTAAGGAAGGGAGCACCATGCTTAGCCTATCGGCTAGGAGTTTGGCTAGTATTTTAACATCATAATTCAACAACAAGATAGGTTGATAACTTGTGACTTTATCAGTCTCCTTTCCAGGCTTGGGAAGCACTACTATCGGAGCTTCAAAATAACCTTTTATCCAGGGGTTCCGAGGAGAGTATAAACTGGAACAGTCTGTGCTGCCAAGGCACTAATTTATCAGTGAACACCTTGTGAAAATTAGGCGAAAAACCATCCGGACCCGGGGATTTGTCCAGCAGCAAAGCTCGAATTGCCTTCTGGATGTCAGCCTCAGTGTATGGCACAACCAGTAATTCCCTTTGGTTTTCACTCAAAGTGGGAAGTGGGATGGCAGCAAGGTAGTCATCTACCATCTGCTTGGTGGGGGGGCTGTCATTGAACTATAAAGATTACGATAATAGTGTTCAAATTCTGCCACGATTTCCTTCGGAGTGACTTTAATGGAGTCATCTACTGATGAATGGATGGCAGTCATGAGTCTGGATGCCTCTTGCTTTTTAACCCTGATGGCCAGTAACCAACTGGCTTTTTCACCCTGATCTATAGAATTTGCACGGGTTTTCAGGATAGCAAGTTCCACCTTTTTTTGCAGAAGCTCACCTTACTAGTCCCAAAGCCCGATAAGCTTTTGCCTATCCTCTTCTCTGGTGGTAGGAGAAAGATGAGCTTCCAGATCTCGTATTTGGGTTAGGAGATCTAAAGCTTTCTTCTCTCGTTTGTGCTTTCTAGTGGATGCCAGATGTATGAGCTCCCCCCTAATGAAACACTTCAGTGCCCCCATTCCATATCAGGTTTACCCATTGAGTCCAGGTTGGCCTCTGTGAATTGATCAATGCAATTAGACACCCTCTTGACTACCCAATCCTCCTTTGACATTTGATTGTTAATTTTCCAGATGGTTTCTTTTTGTTGGCTGGGGGAAAATGAAATTGTGCACCCAACCCATGAGTGATCTGAGATTACACCTGGTTCCATCTCACAACCCAGCATGCCACTCAGGAGTGTTTGGCTTATCAGAAAATAATCAATATGGGATGAGGTTCCATGCACCATGGAGCAGAAAGTGTATTCCTTAGAGTTGGGGTTCAATGTTCGTCAGGGGTCACACAGACCCAGATGGTCTACTAGGTCTCGTAGGGACTGCTGGACCAGGGATAGACCCTGTCATTTCTTATCTGATCTATCCAAGTCTGGAGTAAATGGTAGATTCCAGGCTTCCCCTAAAAAGATCAGGAGGGAGAGGAAGGGGGACAAGATGGGGACCAACTCCATAAAGAAGGAGGGAGTGTCCACATTGGGTCCATAAATATAACCCAGTACAACCTCCACCCGATACTAGAGTACCCTTAAGAAATATAAAATGCCCATTTGGGTCCCAAATACATTGAGCACAGGCAAAGGAGACCTTCCGTGAGAGCAATATGGCTACTCCCTTACTCTGTGTGCTGTTCTCTGCTATGTATACCTGACCAATGTATTGTCTGTGGAACAGGTTAGCTTTGCTTTCTAATAAATGGGTCTCATATAAATAGGAAATATCTCCTTTAAGGTGCTGGAGATGCTTAATTATTTGATACCTCTTAGATTTCTTATGAGCCCCTCTAACATTCCAAGTAATGATTGTCAGGTGATTAGCAATCCCTCTTTATTGGTTGTTTGTAGAAATGGTATCTGACACACACGTATCCTTACTACATGTTACCCTTAGATTCCCTGATGCCAACCCCCTCAATTCCAATCCACACAGTCCAACCCACCACCTCACATACCCCATCCCACCCCACTGAAACTCCCCAAACCATACAATATTTAAAACAGGAAATTGCCACAGTAATAAACTCCAAAATACCCTAGCCCCGATCTAATATGTGAATGTACAATAAGTAAATCTAACACCTAGATGGTGCTGTTCCAAGGGCTACTACCCCTGCCCATGTGACTAGGCACAGGTTGAGGGGCCTGCATTTTATGAATGGAGGAATGGTTCTGGGGTAGTGTAACTGCTGTTGGTATAGCCCTCCAGGATGCTTTAACCCCCCACCAACCCCTCTAGTGGCCTAAACAGTATAACAGCAAATAAACAATCATATGTACCATATGATAACACTTTTAAACCCACACTCTGTACACTTACCACCAGGGCTGGACCAGCTACAAAAGCCCTGGAGACCCCCTGTAAAATAAGATCTGTTATACAACAGTTCAATGGTAGTACAATACCACTACCATGAAGGCACACGTTAGCCAGGTTAAATGCAAAAGCACACATTCTGATTTATTCAGGAGCTTTGACAGGGGTGGGGCAATAATTTAGCAAGTGATTATTAATTCTGATTGATTTAGGCCGAGAACGCATGCACTAAGAGTCTCTCTATCACAGTCACACATTCTGGGTACCCAGTTGTTAATGTAGGCTAGCCTGACGCATTGTCCAGGGTGGTCCGGCGTTGTAACTGTTGTTGGGGCCTTTAGGGAAGAAAACAATTAGTATGCACTGTGATGCTTGGCCAGCTGGTTATGATTATTGTATGATATTGATATTATAAATAAATGGTCAGTGTTAGGAATGTCAGTCTGTGAGATCTGCAATTTAGCTGAAGTTCTGCACAAACCTCTCAATCCGTGACTCACTTCAGTACCTGGCAGGCTGATCGCTTCTGGAGCAAGTCTTCGGTCCCAAATTCAGGCAGTGATCACTCTCTCTCTTCAGGCTTCATATCTCAGACAAAGGTATCAGATTTAAGTCCAACTTTCACAGGATTTCTCACTGGAAGATGTGACAGGCAGGCCAGCGCAGCCTTCTCACCAATTCTCCTGTGCTCCTACGCAGGAGCAACTGCTCGATGGCTCAAGCTGTTGACTCTCCAAACTCCAGCTCACAACTGACTCTGCTGCAGGCAGTTCTGGGGATTTCCTCTGAGATCCAAAAGGTTTGGTTGGCTGAGAGAACTGTCTGTCACAGCAAGGGCTCCTCCTCCAGGTCCATTTAGGCACCAAACCTTAAAAAACTACAATTCCTACAGATTTCAATCCCACAAGACCTCTGGGGACAGTCTCCATTTTAGGTCCCCTGAGGTTCAATTGGTCTTACTTTGGCAGTCCAGAACCAAAATGGTGGCTCTCATGCAAAAAGTCCAAGCTGCAAGAGAAGGTAGGTTAAACAAACTTCTATACTATTACTAATAAGGCAGATAAACAGTAAATGAACACAGTTCCTAATAGAGCTTCCTCTACGCATATAGTGACTGCAAAATGGAGCAGAAATACCACTCGCCTGGCCAGTCATGAGCCCTAAACTACTCAGACCAAGCCCAGACTAATTTCTAACACAGATTAATGACTCTCTTAAAGAGACAGGCATGGAGGCTTTCTATAGCACTCTCATGTAGACACATACAGCTACTGCAGACACAGGACACCATCCTGACAGTAGGCATTAGGCAGCCCAGAAAGACATCTTAGTAAACCACAATTTGTAGGGGGGTTACACACTTCCCTGCCTGGAAAAACTTGGTGTCTGCGTCAAGTCTATTCTTACTATAACATTTCATATGAACACATTATACGAAAATATATATGCATGTTTCATTTGGTATATCTCAGTAGTCTAGAATTCACATTTTTCACAACAAACAGAATCACAGTTTCAGTAACATTACCATATTTTATCATAGTATTTCACCTTATTCCCATCTCTTCAACTTTATACCTCTTGTTACATTGAATGGGCACCTTAACTTGGGTGGAGGCTTTGGTTTGGGTAGAGGCAGTGAACACAAGTTTGGGCAAAGAATTGGGTGTGACATAGACACCTTTGTGCACAACATTCATGGGCAAGTTAAAAGGCTGTCTTGGAGAGTCATACATGAGCTTTAAGACTGGTTTTACAGATCTTTCTGAGTGACGTGGCAACTCTGGCACTTCTTGCTGAAGCTCACTGTCACTTGTCCGAGGTATTTCCACAAAATTAGAAGCATCCAAGACACATCTTTCTGCCTCTTGAATGATACTTTCATTAGCATGAAACAGTTCACTTAGCCCACTTAGTTCATTTGCACTTGCACAGTCACTTGTAGGTTCACTACTTGCTTCATTGGGTCCAGGTTGACCAATTTCCATTAATTCTACCATACAAAGGGATTCAGCCTCTTCAAGATCCACAATGTGAGCAACACTTTCTGTAGGTTCAGGCACATTGGATGAATTGGGATCTGTTAAATCAGTTAGAGGTTCAGAGTCATCACCAATAGTTAATGGAAGGAATTCCCTGGAACACTCTCTCAAGTTCAAAAGATGGGTAGAAAGCAGGATAAAATTCATTTTTATCATCACTTTCAGCCTTTTCAATATCTGCAATGTCTGCAGAAAGGGAGACATTAGGAGCAACAGACTGAGAAGCAGAAGTTTGCTGATTTTGTTGCTTAGCCTTGGTAGCAGATCTAGTTATAGGATGCCGAGGGGCTTCAGTCTCTTGAACAGTATTGATTATTATTTGGCCAACAGGTAACAAGTGGTTCCTGTGAATGGTTTTAACAGCAGGAGGGTCCCCCTCTGGATGTACTTTATACACTGGCAGATCATGCAGCTTACTGATTACTATATATGGAATGTGACTCCAGCGGTCGGCTATTTTGTGTTTACCTAGAAGTCCAAAGTTTCTCATTAGTAGCCTGTTACCTGGTTGGAGCTCTTGGGCCTCAACACGTTTGTCATGGTGAGTTTTTTTAGTCAGGTTTCTCTTTGCTGCCATGGTGTTTGCAAGCTGATAGGCATGGCCTAGTTGGGCTTTTAGATTTTTGACATAGTGCAGGTAGTTATCTGATTGGATACCATCAGGAGACACTGCGAAACATACATCAACTGGAAGATGAGCTTTTCTGCCAAACATAAGGTGGTACAGTGAAAAACCAGTAGCATCATTCTTTGTGCAATTATAAGCATGGACAAGGGCACTGGTTTGTTGGCTCCACTTTAGTTTATCTTTGGGTTGCAGAGTGCCCAGCATACCAAGTAGGGTTCTGTTAAATCTTTCTGGTTATGGATCACCTTGAGGATGATAAGAGGCTGTTCTGGATTTTCTTACACGCCACAGGGACAACAGTTCTTTGATAAGTCTACTTTCTAAACCCCGGCCTTGATTCAAATGAATACTCTGGGGTGCACCGTAATGTACAAAAAACTTTTCAACAAGGACTTTGGCTACAGTTGAGGCCTTTTGGTCTTTGATGGCATAGGCCTGTGCATATCTCGTGAAGTGATCTGTGACTACCAGTACATTTGCAATGCCTTTGGAATCTGGCTCCAGACTAAGAAAATAGATACAGACAAGCTCCATTGGTGCACTTCTGACAATATTGACTAGAGGGGCTGCTCTTTGGGTTGGAGCCTTGTGCTGAAGACACCTACTGCAGGTTTTAATGTGTTGTTCTATGTCTAGGCCCATTTTAGGGCAGTAGAAAGGTGAATGGGCCAGACCAAGGGTTCTCTCACCACCCAGATGTCCCAGTTGGTCGTGCAAAGCTTTTAGGACAATATTTTTAAAATTACCTGCTAGTACTAGCTGTTTTCTCACAATTTCACCTTGGCTGTCAGTAAGCTCTCGGTGCAATAACTGTTCTCAAAGCTTAAGCCTGCTCCCCTCTCAAAGAAGTAAGGCAGTCTGGGGGTCACTGGACCGCAATCTTGAGATATCTTCCCATTTCCGTAAAGCATTAACCACTGGCCTGATCATCAGATCATAGCACTGTTCCTTGCGGATATCAGCTGGAGTTAACTGTGGTAAAGAACTCACGTCTAAAGCTGCAAAGTTATGGTAGGCAACTGGTATGCACATTTCTGGAGATCCCCAAACAATCTGCCAGACAGTTCACAGTTTTAGAGGACAGGGTTTCTTCCGGGTCAAAATTGTGGCATAGTGCTTTTACAGATTGCTCAGGGATATGAACCCACTGTTGATCAGAAGGAGGTCTTCGTGAAAGAGCATCGGCATCTATGTGGTTTAGGCCTGGTCGGTACTCCACCGCATAATTATAGGTTGCTAGAGCAGAAAGCCATCTGTGTCCAGTAGCATCTAGTTTAACGGTGGTTTGGACATATGTTAATGGATTATTATCAGTTCTGACCAAGATTTTAGCACCATACAAGTATTCATGAAATTGATCAACTATGGCCCACTTGAGAGCGAGAAACTCTAATTTATGCACTGGATAATTTTTCTGTGAAGATGTCAGACTTCTGCTTGCAAAGGCGACAGGACGCAGTCCTTCTAGATTTTCTTGATTGAGTACTGCTCCCAGACCACTCAAACTGGCATATGTATGTAACACATAAGGATTGGATGGATCAGCATAAGCAAGTATGGGAGCCTGAGTCACTCTGTAAATTATTTCTTCAAAAAGCAATGTCACAGTCGGGCGTCCATCTCTGCCCAAATGGCTCATTTGGTCTGAAATAGGTCTTTCAGCATCTGTGCCAGTGCCCTTTTTAAACCTCTTGTGAGTAGGCAGATACCCCTGAGTTAAGTTTAGTAGGGGTGGATCACCTTGGTATAGTCTTTGACAAATCGGCAATAATAGACGCAGAATCCAAAATACATTTGGAGCTATTTTAAAGGCTACCTAAACACTTATTTTGGTACACTTTTATAAGCTTTCCCTTACTTTGATCGTTAGATGAGCTGCCAAACATCATTTCTGATGAACTGTAGCCACAAATTCCTATTCTAAACTATTTATATTTCACTCGTAGTATTCGGCCAAAATGGATTTTATTTCCTGGTTTGCTGTGCACGCGCACTACATGCAACCATCTCCAGGCATGAAATCCCACCTATGGATGACATAATTCTAGTGAGAGATAAGGGAGCTGTGTCATCAGCTGTGTAGCGGGAGAATGGATGTTCTTGAAAATACAGATCCTTGTAGCAGTCCACAGGTTTCATTTCAACAGACAGAGCTGCAGTTATTCTCCCAAACTGTAATAAAATAAAGAGTTTTGAAGCAGCCCTGCCACTGTGTGTGTCCCATTTGCTTTTTATGTTGATTGCGCGCATGCGCAAGAAACATATTGCAGCAGCTTTCTCCAGAAGCAGGATGTGGAGGCGCAGCACTGTTGTGGCCAATGCCCCCACAGCCTTGAAAGGCTTGGCCCGCTTCCCCCAATGCCGTGACACGCTGCTGATGACACTAGTTCAGCCAGTGTGCCACAACCTTGTAAAAAATTAGCCGCTGCAATCAGGGGCCGCCTTGTCATTGCAGCACCAGCCATTCGCTGCAGTGAGGGAGCGACCCGTCATTGCAGGGCGGGATCTTAAAAAACTGATATTGTTTGTGAAAATGGCGGCGGCTTCCCACCATGTTCACAAACAATATAACCCCCCCGCAGAGGGGGTGCCCAACCTCCTCGGCAGCATGTGCCCCCCCGACCATGTTTATTTGCCAACGGGGGCCCCAGTCCCCATCGGCTTCAGTGCCACAAGATTAATGTTGCCGACAGGGGAGCCCACTCCCCTCGGCATTATGTAACCCCCCCACTTTTGTTCTCTGCTGACAGGGTGCCCAATCCCGTCAGCATAATGTCACCCTTTTATGTGTGCCCGATGGGGTGCCCAATCCCCATCGGCTACAGCTTCCCTCCCTCAAAGAAAAGTTTCTTTTGGTGTGCTGAGAGCCCACCCAGCGTGCCACATGCCCCTGTAAAATAAAAACAGTCCCATAATGTCTTTTTTTTAACCTGTAAAAAGGAACAGCCCCTTGGTGGTCTCCCTGCCCCCCACCCCAACCCGCGACCACCACTCGCACCCTGCCTCCCACACCCCTCACCCCATACTTACCTCCGGAGTCCAGTGCGACAATCTTCGGTGGACTGGGAACACGTCTGCACTCTTCAAAGCCGACCTCGAACTGAGGAAATGCCAGTAAGCTGTATAATGGAGTAAATAGGGTTTTTTCAACTTTGATGCATATCTCAGGTATTTTTTGGAATTTTGGCACCAAATTTTCAACATGGGTTTTTGGGACCCCTCCTCATTATTCTATCACTGTCATGTCGTTATTTGGCACGGAAAGGTGATTTCACTCACTGTGCGAAATACCCTTTTGGGACTGAGTAACGAAACAACAGTGCCAGTGTTCATGAGGTGGGCTCTCAAAAAGCCTATACTGCAAATTTGGTGTGAAAAATCCAAGAAATGACTGTTTTACAAGCATGTGTTGCTCAGTTGCTACGTTCGCTCGTAACTTTGAAATTTGCAATATTTTCATGCCAGATTTTCAACACTGGCATTTTTTCAGACCATCCTTGTGAACAGTACAGCTGTCATTTTCCACATCCTGGCTGAACTGTGTTTTTGCACTTCCGGTGCAGAATGGCGCGGTTGCTGTGGGAAATCAGTGTTCAGGACAGATTAAGAAAATGACCATGGCACTGTTCATCAGCAGAGGTCCTAAAATGCCTATGTTGAAAATTTGGTGATGATGCTCCGTAAAATGACGGTGTTACGAACGTGCTTTGCGCAGTTTGCATGCAAGCTCGTACCTTCACGAATTAATAATATTTTCACTCCAGATTTTCAACATTGCCATTGTTCTGCACCTCCTTATGAACAGTACAGTTGTCATTTTTCACATCCTGGCCAAAATATGTTTTCACAGTTCCGGCGCAGAATCTCGTGGTCACTGTGGGAAATCAGTGTTCGGGACACATTATGAAAATGACAGTGATATTGTTCATTAGCAGAGGTCTTAAAATGCCTATGTTGAAAATTTGGTGATGAAAGTCCATAAAATGAGTGTGCTACGATTGTGCATTGCGCAGTTTCCATACACGTTCATACATTCACAACTTTGTAATATTTTCACTCCAGATTTTCAGCATTGGCATTTTGCCACACCTCCTTATGAACAGTACAGCTGTCATTTTTCACTTCCTGGCCGAAATGTGTTTTCACTCTTCCAGCACACAATAGTGCGGTTGCTGCGGGAAATCAGTGTTCGGGACATATTAAGAAAATCACACAGACACTGTTCATGAGCAGAGGTCCTAAAATGCCTATGTTGAAAATTTTGTGATGAAACTCCATAAAATGACTGTGTTACGAGCATGTGTTGTGCAGGTTCCATACACCCTTGTAAGTTTGCAAATTAGTAATATTTTCACGCCAGATTTTCAACACTGGCATTTGTTCACACCTCCTTATGAACAGTACAGCTGTCATTTTTCACATCCTGGCCAAAATGTGTTTCCGCGCTTCCGGCGCTCAATACCACAGTCGATGTTGGAAATCAGTGTTGGGGACAGATTAGGATTGAGCGACTGAGAGGGAGGGAGTAACAGAGCTCAACTGAGGTCTTTTGGGACTGCTACGGATTTCTTTGTGGGCAGGAAGAGGTGATAACGCAGGCAGGAGCCGAGTACAAAAGGGCAGCCTGCAGCACCGGGAGATACAGAATGAGTTAGTGAGGGAGGGGGAGTGAGTGAGCTCAACGGAGCTCTGTTGGGACTGCTGCGGAATTCTTTGTGGGCAGAAAAAGGCAGCAATGCATGTAGGGGCTGAGTACAAAAGGGAAGCTTGCAGCGGTGGAAAAAACAGAATAAATGAGTGAGAGAGGGGGAGTGAGTGAGCTCAGCAGAGCTCTATCGTGACTACTGCGGATTTCTTTGTGGGCAGAAAAGGGTAGCAACTCAGGCAGGAGCCCAGTACAGAAGGGCAGCCTGCAGCACCAGAAGAAATGGAATGAGCAAGTGAGACAGGGAGAGTGAGTGAGGCCAACAGAGCTTTGTCGGGACTGCTACAAATTTTTTGTGGGCAGAAAAAGATGCCGACAGAGGCAGGAGCCCAGTACAAAAGGACAGCCTGCAGCACCAGGAGAAACAGAATGAGCGAGTGAGACAGGAGGAGTGAGCGACCTCAACGGAGCTCTGTCGGGACAGCTGCGGATTTCTTTGTGGCCAGGAAAAGGTGGCAATGCAGGCAGGAGCCCAGTACAAAAGGCCAGCCTGCAGCTCCGGCAGAAACGGAATGAGCGAGTGAGAGAGGGGGAGTGAGCGAGCTCAACGGAGCTGTGTCAGGACTGCTGCAGATGTCTTTGTGGGGAGAAAGAGCCGCCAACGTGGGCAGGAACCCAGTACAAAAGGGCAGCCTGCAGCGGCGGGAGAAACAGAACGATCGAGTGAGAGAGGGGGAGTGAGTGAGTGAGGTCAACAGAGCTGTAACGTGACTGCTGCAGATTTCTTTGTGGGCAGAAAAGGGCGGCAATGCAGGCAGGAGCCCAGTACAAAAGGGCAGCCTGCAGCGCCGGTAGAAACGGAACGAGCGGGTGAGATGGGGGAATGAGTGAGGCCAACGGGGCTCTGTCAGGACTGCTGCAGATTTCTTTGTGGGCAGAAAAAAATGCCAACAGAGGCAGAAGCCTAGTACAAAAGGGCAGCCTGCAATGCTGGGAGAAACAGAATGAGCGAGGGAGACAGAGGGAGTGAGCGACCTCAACGGAGCTTTGTTGGGACAGCTTCGGATTTCTTTGTGGGTAAGAAAAAGTGCCAATGCAGGCAGGAGCCCAGTACAAATGGGCAGCCTGCAGCGCTGGGAGAAACAGAATGAGTGAGTGAGAGAAGGGGAGTGAGCGAGCTCAATGGAGGTCTTTCGTGACTGCTGTGGATTTCTTTGTGGACAGGAAAAGGCAGCAATGCAGGCATGAGCCCTGTACAAAAAGGCCAGCCTGGAGTCCCGGCTGAAACGGAATGAGCGAGTGAGAGAGGGGGAGTGAGTGACCTCAACAGAGCTGTGTTGGGACTGCTGCACATGTCTTTCTGGGCAGACAAAGCTGGCAACACAGGCAGGAAACCAATATAAAAAGGCAGCCTGAAGCAGCGGAAGACGCAAAATGAGTGAGTGAGTGAGGGAGGGGGAGTGAGTGAGCTCAACGGAGCTCTGTTGGGACTGGTGCAGATTTCTTTGTGGGCAGAAAAAGGCAGCAATGCACACAGGGGCTCAGTACAAAAGAGCAGCCTGCAGCGGCAGGAGAAACAGAATGAACGAGTGAGAGAGGGGGAGTGAGTGAGTGAGCTCAATGGAGCTCTGTCGTGACTGCTGCAGATTTCTTTGTGACCATAAGAAGGCGGCAACACAGGCAGAAGCCCAGTACAAAAGGCCAGCATGCAGCGCTGGCAGAAACGGAATGAGCGAGTGAGAGAGGGGGAGTGAGCGAGCTCAACAGATCTCTGTCATGACTGCTGCAGATTTCTCTGTGGGCAGAAAAAAGTCACCAACAGAGGCAGGAGCCCAGTACAAAACAGCAGCCTGCAGCACTGGGAGAAACAGAATGAGTGGGTGACACAGGGGCAGTGAGCAAACTCAACGGACCAATGCAATCAACCTTCAGCATTGACAAATGTTTGTTTTATACTGGTTTGCAAACTGCATGGTGATGTGGTAGAATGACAGCATTATACAGTACTTGCACCCCTTATATGATGCTATGTGTCCTGTGAATGTCACTTGATCTATTGGGCTTTCACTGTTGTTTATATCCCTTGTTTTACAACCAAATTAAATATATGTACAGTACTGAAATAATAACAAGGACATCGGGTACAATATGTGTACGAGTGTCACTCTGTATTTCCCACCTCAGTCACGATCTCAGTGAATATATACAGTGCCCTCAATTGCAACATACTTATTTTTAATTTTTTTTAGTGACAGTGTGTAAATTTATGTTTTCCCTGGTTGTATGAGTAAGAGAAATTTATGTGAAGATATATTGGTTTAATTTTATTTGTACCATAGTAATGCTAGCCAATGGCAAGCTGACACTTCAGCAATTTTGGTGGGAAAATTACTGCTGTGGTGAAGGTAGTGCATATAGCAGTGTTGACAGTTTCTCTCCTGAGGCATAAATTGAAATCTTAATCATCATAGGCATTTCATCTGAATAAGTACATATTTCATTTTCTATTGTTTTTTTCAGTGACTAGTAAGTCATTAGTTAAAGTATTTTGTTTGTGTAATTCTTGGAGCATCTGAGTTTGCCATATTGTGCAGTGTTTGGATGCCAAAATAAAAGCATCCGTGGGTGTGGAATCCATTTTTTTGGTTTCCCCAGAGAGTCCAAGTTTCATCATGCTTGGACTCATTTCTGCCGACGTAAAGATTTTAAGCCGTCGCAGTACAGTCACATTTGTTCTGCTCATTTCATGTGCTCCAGCTATGATCGTGATCTGGAGAAGCTTGCTGCATGTGGTTGGAACAACGCAAAGCCTAAGCTGAAGTCTGATGCCATCCCATCAATATTTGACCCTTCTCAGGACACAAATCTTAAATCATCTACTGTAACTTGATCTGAAGTGCATATATGCAGCGTCGCCATACTGAGGTTTGTGGTGTTTAATTCTTGTCTGTACATGTTGTGGTACCCGTGTGAATGTTGATTTATGTAGACCATTAATTTTTTTTTGGTGTTCAAATGCGTGCTTGTTGTGGACGGTGTAGCTGTTGCGATGTCTATGTGAAGTGTATGTAGTTTTGTAGCGTCTTTCATAGTGTAACGTCCTCGCACTGTATTGGAGGGAATAAATAAGAATAGGGCAGATGACGTGTTTAAACTAAGAAGGGGGAGGGACACCAGGTGGCACGGGCTAAGAATAGAGGGGTGAAGATTTAGGGGGTAATTGCGGATACACTATTTCACAGAGAGGGTGGTAGCAAAATGGAATGCATTACCAGAATGAGTGGTATCATATGAGTCTGTGACCAGTTTCAAAAGGCATGGGACAGGGGACAGGGGAGCGTGAGGGTGGGTGAAGTGTGGGGCAGCATTGCGATGACAAAGGAGGGGGGGTCAGGGTAGCTGCAAACTAGGGGTGCTAGCTGCATTGACAAATACTTGTGTCTCAGAGTACCATGATTGGGACCTGTCAGTGCCGGGATACAGGATATACAGAAGGGACAGGGAGGTTGGAAGAGAGGTGGGGTACCACTCTATGTGAGACAAGGGATCAAATGCAGAAGGGACGAGGTAGAGGAGGTGAGCACAGTGGCACTTTGAGTGCAGCTCCTATACTCCAAGGGAAGAAAGCTGATGCTTGGAGTGGTGTAGAGACCACCAGCCCAATCCGGGGAACTGGATGGGAAGTTGGCAGAGCAGATAAGGATAGTGTGTAGAAGAGGGAGTGTGGTGATAGTCGGGGATTGTAACCTACCAGGGGTTGATTGGAGCACCCCTGTCACCAACAGTACCATGGAGTATGTGCTCCTTGATGCAATCAAGGACGGTCTCCTGACGCAATTGGTAAGTGGGCCCACCAGGGTTGTTAGCACACTGTATCTGTGACTGGCGAATGGTGAGGCAGTGATGGAGGTAAGGGTGGAGGAGCCACTATGTGGTAAAGACCAATAAACAGTGTTGCTCATTCTCACACCAGGCAGTGAGACAGGAGGCATGGGCACTAAGTAAGTTGACTTTAGTAGGGTGGACTTTGGGAGGATATGAGAAATACTGCAAGGGAGACTCCAAGATATAAGGCCAGGTATGGATGCAGAGCAAAAGTGGGAAGTTATTGAGACTGGGCTAACAGATGCCACTGAAGCTTGTATTATGGGTAGTAGCAGTGGTGCAAGTGGTAGAAAAGAAGTACAGGAACTCAGGTACTGGAAAATTGAAATAGAGAATGAAGTTCCTCAATCTGACGGATAACTATAGATACTATGGGATTCAGTTAGGGATATTGAAGTATTTCTAGGAAAATATCAATGCTGTACAAGTCAAATGTTGTGATGGAATCCCTGATTTCAGGTCACAGCCCCAGAAACTGTCATTATTTTGCTGGTTTAAGAATTTCAGTTCCAGTATCCATGGGAAGAAGTACAGGAACTCTGTTCCTTCTGCAAAAAAGGTACAGGAACAGAGTTCCTGTGCATTCCTGCTCACTTTCATCACCGGGTAGTAGTGACAAGGGCAGAGCCAAAAAAACATGCTGTCTGAACTGGAAATTGCTGCAAGGGGTGAGGGCAAAGAGGGCTGCATATTGGATATACAGGAGAACTAAGAAAGAAGAGGATAAAGATGCTTACGGGAGTTTGTCAAAGGAGGTGGCCAGGAGAGTAAAGAAAGCTGATGCCTCCATGGAATTAAGGATTGAGCAGGGTATAAAGGGAGAGGATAATTACTTTTTTATGTATGTCTGGGAAAGAGGAAGTACAAGGAACATATTGTGCATATGAAACTGTGCGGGGAATGGGTGGAGAAGGTGGAGGATCAAGCAGAAATACTGACTGAGTACTTCTGCTTCGTTTTCATGAAGGAGTGGGATGGTCCACTACCACTATGGGTTGGGGAGTGGGGAAGGGGGGAGGGGGTGACAGACAAATTGATCACAGGGATGGCATAGTGGTAGAGGGGCTGATGGCAGTAAGGGTGGACAAGGCACCAGGTCCTGATGCCATCCACCACAGGTTGCTGATTGAGATGGCGGAGCTGTTGGCTGAGCCGCTGATGTATCTGTTCAACACCTCCCTTTAAACGGTGGTGTGTGTCTCAGGACTGGTGGGTTGCCCATGCGTTGCCCATACACAAGACTGGGCATAGGGATGAGCCTAGAAATTATTGACTGTTCAGTCTCCAGTCCATAGTGGGGAAGCTTATAGTGATGATACTGAAGGAAAGACTAGTTGCATTCCTCGAGAGTATAATGTCCTCCAAGATAGGAGACAACATGGGTTTGTCTCAGGGAGGTCTTGTCAAACCATCCTAATATAGTATTATGACTGGGTGATAAGGGAGCTAGACAGGGGCCATGAGATACATGTCCTGTACTTGTACTTCAGTGAGGCCTTTGATGCAGTGCCTCACGGTACACTGGTGGAGGATGCTGATGGCAGTGTGTTTGGAAAAAAGGTGAAAAAATGGATAGAGAGCTGGTTTCAGGGGAGGGTGCAGAGGATGGTGGTGGGGGTGGTAGCTTTCAGCACCCAGAGCAGTGGCAAGTGGTGTTCTACAGGGGTCAGTGCTGGGCCTGTTGCTATTTGTGTTCTTTATGTCCGATAAAGCACACATAGTGGTGAGCAGGGTTACTCTGTGTGCAGATGATACCAAAATGGCCGTGGTGGTGGACAAAGAGGATGGATGGAAAAAATTGCAGAGGGGCTTTCCCAGACTACAGGTATGGTTTAAGGAGTGGAAGTCAGGATTCAACGCGAATAAGTGTACGGTGATGCACTTTGAGGCTAAGAACAAGTGGTGGGATTACTGGTTTGGATGCTTGAGGTTTGGGATCACAGACAAGGAGGAGGGCCTTATGGTTTTGTTAACGGGGAGCATGAAGAACTCTGCCCAATGTAGGAGAACAGCGGTAAGGCAAACAGTATGTTGGGTTGTATCACAAGGTGTTTTTCTTCCAGACACAGGAATGCAATCCTGCCTTTCTACAGCTCATTGGTCAGGTCGCAGCTGGAGTAATGTGTGCAATACTGGAGTCCATACCTGAGAAGAGATCTAAAGCTACTGGGGTGTGTGGACAAAGGATGGCAACAACAATGTGAAAGGGGATGGAAGGAAAGGAATAGGCTGCAGAACCCGAACATGTACACACTGGAGCAGAGGAGGGATAGTGGTGATATAATTAATGCTTTTTTTCAAATATCCGAGGGGTGTTTAAACTGAGGAGTGGAAGAGAGATGAGGGTGCATGGACTAAGTGACATGGTGACATTTTAGGAGGGAAATTAGTAGTCAGTACTTCACTGAGAGGGTGGTGTCTAGCTGGAATGCGCTGTCACAGGGGGTGGTAACATGTAGGACAGTCTGAAGTGTTAAGAAGGACTGGGAAAAAGCAAGAGGATGAGTCTGGGGGTAATTTCTGTGACAGGCATGGGGCAACAGAGGGGGAGGAGGCTGGGACAGCTGCAATCTATTGTGCTAGCTGCACAGTCAGGCATACTTTGATAGACCAATTGGAGGGCTGATTTTGTCAAGATGGGAGAGTGCCTCAGAAAAGCACTAGCAAACAGGCAAGAAGGAGGGGTGGAGCAACAATGGGGAAACATCAAAACCGCCATCACAGAGGCAACAAGTCTTTGTGTGAAGCAAATAAACAAATCAAAACGAAAGAAAAAACTACTATGGTTCTTAAAAGAAGTGGCGGGGAAGGTAAGGGAGAAAAAGATAGCATTCAGGAAGTATAAGGAAACACAGAAGGTGCAGGACAGAGAACTGTACCAGTTAAAACAGAAGGAAGCGGTAAGGCAGTCAGAATAGCAAAGGCCCAAATGGAGGAAAAGATAGCCAACTCAGCTAAGAAGGGGGATAAAACCTTTTATAGGTACATTAGGGAGCAAAGAAAGACTAAGGCAGGGACACTGAGGCTGAATAAAGAGGAAGGTGGTTGGGCAGAGAGGGACAGTGAAAAAGCAGGGATACTGAACGAATACTTCTGTTCAGTATTCACAATGGAAAAGCAGAGGAAATACCAAATCGGGTCAATAGAAACACTCTGGATAGGGGGTTGATATTAGTCCTTTCACAGAAGAAAGGTTCTGAAAGAACTCTTAAAACTTAAGGTGGATAAAGCAATGGGGCCTGATGGAATTCACCTCAGAATTCTAAAAGAACTAAGGGAAGAACTAGTAACACCACTGACTACCCTTTTAAAAATCATGGGAGAATGGGGTGGTACCTGAGGACTGGAGGAGGGTGGATGTGATTCCTCTTCACAAAATGGGAGCAAAACAGAGGTAGGAAACTACAGACCTGTCAGTTTGACCTCAGTGGTAGGGAAAATGATGAAATCATTTCTGAAGGAAAGAATTGTTAAGTACCTAGAGGCCAGTGGGGCACAGAACCCAAGGCAGCATGGATTCACAGTGGGAAGGTCATGTCAGACAAATCTAATTGATTTCTTTGACTGGGTGACCAAAGCAGTAGACCAGGGAGGGGCTGTGGACATGGCCTACCTAGACTTTAGCAAGGCATTTAACACAGTCCCGCTCAAAAGATCAATAAACAAATTATCCAGCCTGGGAGTGGGTCCCAGGGTGGTAGCCTGGGTAAAACACTGGTTGGACAACAGGACACAGCGGGTAATAGTAAATGGAGTCCACAGTGAACAAAGGAGGGTTATTAGTGGGGTACCACAGGGTTCAGTACTGGGACCTGTCCTTTTTAATGTCTTTATAAATGACATTGCAGAGGGACTGGAAGGGAAAGTATGTCTCTTTGCAGATGACACAAATATTTTATTTTTTTATTTATTTACTGAAGAATCAGATTTACAGCCTTTGAGTCAGCGACTCGTTTACAAAGGTACCTCATCAATGGGGTGGGGGGACAACAAATAGTGAGGTTTTAGGACAGGGATTACATACAGGTGAGATACATAAACACTTGGAGTTACAGGCAGCAACTATACAAGAACATGCATATGTTGAGAAACATACATAAGTTAAATAGCATATTATACATCAATATATAACATCATTGTTACAGTCAGTATCCAGTCATCTAAGGGATCCAAAGGGCAACGAGCAATATGGGCAGGGTTAGGTCAGTTATCGACATTTGCAACATCGACTGTCAATAATATGTTGACGGAGGGCGGTTTTGAACCGACCAATCCCGGGGATCTTAGTGATAGCCTCGGGAAGGGAGTTAAACCAAGGGGGCGCTTTATGATGGAAGGATCTTTGCAGAGAGAGGTCCTAGCCTGGGAACTATGAAGGTGGCTGCGATGGAGTTACGGTGAGGCAGGGGCGGACAGCCAGCTGCAGTGGTGAGACCCCTAGCGGGCAAAGCCTGACTTGGATCTTTGGCCAGTAGGCAGGTATGATATTTCAGTCTTTCCTCAAGAGTGAGTATGTTGGCGGTGAGAGTATAGCAGACAGGTGTGAGTTCTGCTGTTAGCACCGTAAGGAGCCTACAGGCTTTGTTAATAGAGGTCTGGACCTTAGATAAGGAGGTGGGGTCAACCGCTGCGTGAATAGGAAGTCCGTAGTCGGCCAGAGACAGCACCGATGAGGTAATGGCTAGTTTTAACGCAGATTCCGGGAGGCAATCTTTGTGGCGTTAGAGAAGCCCAACCCTGGAGTTCATGGCAGATGACAGGGCTTTTAGGTGGGCGTGGAATGTAAGGCCTGGGTCAAAGGTGATGCCCAGGTACTTATAGGATGTTACCTGTTCCAGTGGGAGGAGCATGCTGGTGGTGATGTGAAGGGGAGAGTCCTTGGCGCTGTTTTGCCAATGTGAGAACAGCAGTGACTTTGTTTTCTTCAGGTTCAGGACTAGTCGATGATTATTGAACTATTTTTCGGCTTGGAGGAAGGCGCTTTGCAGTGTGCCTTGGGGTAGGAGTGGGTGCGGGTGAGATGCTAGGATTACTGCGTCATCAGCGTAGAGCAGCATTTTGCTGGAACAGGAGTTTGGGAGGGTGTTTAGGAATAGACTGAAGAGGGTGGGTCCATGGATGGAGCCTTGCGGGACCCCTGAAGTACCGGTAGGTTGGAGGAGAGGGTCCCATTTAGTATAACTCTTTGGGACCTGTTTTGCAGGTAGCTAGAGAACCAATTCATTGGGCCAGATGAGAGTCCCAGTTGGGATACGGAGTTTAACAGCAGGGGGTGGCACACCGTGTCAGCCTTAGATAGGTCTATGAATACTGCCCGCAAGTCAGGCCTTGTCAAGCTCGGAGTGTATGTGGTGGGAGAATTCCAGAAGGGGCGGTGGTGAGTGCTGTGGCCGGATGAAACCCATGTTGCTCAGGACATAAAGGTTTTGTAGATAGGTATTCTGAGAGCTGTGTGGATACTATTTCTTCTAAAGCTTTGGATGGGGAGGAGGATGGAGATGGGCCTGTAGTTTTTGGTAGCATCGATCCCCAGACTTATGGATGGGGATTACTTCAGCGTGCTTCCAAGCATCCGGAATTGACCCTAAACATAAGGATTTGTTTAAGATAGCGTGAGGGATTAGCATGACATCCAGTGTAAGGCGGAGCATCTTGGAGTCAAGAGGGTCGTTACTAGGGTTATGGGAGGCGAGTGACTTTATGAGAAAAGGTTTGGCATCACAGGGTGAGAGATCGTCTGGAGCGGAATAGTGGCCTTGAGATGTGTGTGGGTGGACGTGGTAACCGGGTCAAAAAAGTGGGCAGGGAGAACTGCACTTAAGTCCGTGAAGGTTTTATTAGGGCAGTCAGCAATACATGTTGGGTCTGTCGAGACAGCCCCATTTATGTCAATCTGAGACGGAGGGGGGGAGCGGGTTTTACCATTCAGTTCTTTAATGTTGTCCCAGAAGGCTCTGGATGAGCCCCAGGTGGATGTCAACGCAGCCTGATAGTATTTAGCTTTTGCCTGCTTGATGGCCCAGGTGCATTGGTTACGGGCAGCCCTGTAGGCTTGTCTGTCAGCCACTCTACCAGAGTCATTTGATATGTGCCAGAGATTATCTCACTTTTTTAGTTGCTGGATCAGTGCAGGGGATATCCATGCAGCTGACCGCTTTTTTTTCCTCGATGTGGTGATGGGGGCAAACAGATCACAGGCATGGATGAAGGCTGTAGTGAGGTAGGTTAGTGCAGAGTTTATGTCTGGAGAACAGGCCACTGGGGTCCAGTTGACTTGTGCAAGATTGCAACAAGGTTGCTACACAAGGTGGGGTGGAAAGGATGAAAAGGGACTTGGCAAGGTTGGAGGAATGGTCAAATGTATGGCTGCTTAGATTCAATGCAAAGAAGTGCAAAGTAATGCACCTGGGAAACAAAAACCCAGGGGAAGAGTACACAATGGGGGGTGAGATACTGACAACAACAAAAATGGAAAGGGACCTGGAGGTAGTCATATCAGATGACCTAAAGGTGGACCAGCAATGTGAGAAGGCAGTAAGGAGGGCTGGGGGGATACTGGGATGCTTAGGGAGAGACATCACCAGTAGAAAACAGGAAGTTGTTGGCCCTCAGTACAGACAGTTGGTAAGACCACATCTGGAGTATTGTGTACAATTCTGGAGACCCCATCTCCACAAAGACATAGATAGGGTGGAGGCTGTCAAGAGGAGGGCAACCAAAATGATGCAGGGTCTGCATCAGAAGACATATGAAAAAAGACTAAAGGAACTAAAGATGTATAGCCTTGAGGAAGGGGGGGGGACATGACAGAAACTTTCAAATACCACAAGGGAATCAACAAAGTCCAAGAGGCTAGCATCTTCAGAAAAAGAGATGTGCAAAAACAAGGGGGCACAATTTGAAGATAGAGGGGGATGGCTCAGAGGTAATATGAGGAAGTATTTCTTCACAGAGAGGGTTGTGGATACATGGAACAGCCTTCCTGAGGAGGTCATAGAGTCAAAAACAGTGGGGGAATTCAAGAATGCATGGGACAGACATAAGGCAATTCTAGTGGGGGTGGAGGAAGTAGGCTGTTGGTTAACTAGGTTCTGCAGCTTATCCAGTAGGTAGGGAAATGGGCAGACTAGGTGGGCCAAGTGGTCCTTATCTGCTGTCAAATTCTATGTTTCTATTCTGTTTCTATATTGACATGTGCAACACTTTCCTGACTTAACTGTTGTCGATGACGCTTACAGTACTTGGTTTGCTAATGATCACGATACTTTTTTTTATATCCTCAGATATTGGACAATATTTTAATGCCGATCACTGATAGAAATTCAGACAAAACTTGTTATGCTGATGAAACTATACAAGAAACTGCACAAATAAATGTGGACATCGTTCAACAGCAATTAGAAGTTGCTTCAAATACTGTAAATAGTGACATATCTGAGGACTTTGTTCTGCACACTGATGAAGTCCCTAGTTTTTCTGAATGTGCAGATACACATGTTGAAACATATATATCTGGATACGAGTATGGACTTTGATTTAAATTCCACACTATTTAGTACTGTTTCAGCTGCATCAAATGAAGTGTCCTTAGACACAACTGAAACAACAAATCAGTACTGCCATCTGTTTGAGCCACCATCATGTACCAATTGTCAGGTTACTTCTGTCAACGCTCCTGATGTAAATGGCAAACATTCTCAATGTGCAGTTAAAATGACTGTATCCATTGGCATTCAGTGCCGTGTAGATTCTGAAGAGGAATCAGTACCATCAACTCCACATGAAAACATAGACATCAGCACCACCACTGAGAATTAATTTAGTAGTAGTTCTTCATTCACAGAATCTGAAGTTGAGGAATCTGACTCTGATCCAGATTATTATCCATTTGTAACACAGACTTGTCATACAGCATCTAAGGACTTGACAACATGTCATGTGATTCTTCTAACTGCCAGTGTCGTAGACCCAGAGAAAGAGAAGTATTACATGGTATCTGAAGGATGTCTAACACAGTCATTTAGTTTATGCCCAAAATGTGGGTGTACAAGTACTGCAGATATTACATGTGTTATCGATACCATTATCAAAATATGCTGCGCATGTGAATGTGGATACAGTTATATGTGGGACAGTCAGCAGACTAATGGTGCCATGCCATGGGGTAATGTTCTAACATGCGGTGCAATATTCTGCAGTGGGATTACACCTTCTAAAGCGCTTATACAGCTAAAATTTCTGAACTTGCCAGTACCATCTCACCAGACATACCATAAAGTACAGCATTCATATGTAATACAAGCAATGAACAAGGTTTGGGAACGACAACAGGAGAAGTTGATTGATCAATTAAAAACTAAAACTGTAATTTTAGGCAGTGATGCACGATCTGACTCTCCTGGGCATTCTGCAAAATATGGCCTGTACTTGTTGATGGACCTGGGCACCAAATAAGTTGTAACCATGCATTTAGTGCCGGTATAAAGCTTTACATTATCTTTTGTGATTACAAGCTTGTTGTTGTTTTTATGTACTGAGTACTGAGTGTGAATAGACATATATGACTGTCAGGTGAAAAACGTCTCTGAAAGGATAATGCTAAAAAAATAATATCCTACAGGGTGGGCAGTATGTGGCAATATCGGCAGGGGTAACAGCCAATCAGAGCACAGGACAGAAAAATAACATTTCCTACATAAGCAGTAAGACATGTCGTGATTTTGTTGGTACAGGTATACCCGCAAACTGTGATGCAACAGAACTGCAGTCTTCTGACTAATTACACCTCTGTGTCTGCTGCTATCTCAGTCAGACCAATACACTGCCATGTCATGTTACATACATAGTCATTTTTTTTCTATATTATTTGTTTATGCCCCCTTATCTACACTGATGCCATTGTCTTTGGGGTATGCTGTTCTCTCTCTGACCACCCCCGTACCCTCACGGAGGGCCACCAGACCTGCCCCATGCTGCCTTGTCCTTTTAAGTTACTTTTATTTTTATGGCCCAGTTGAAGTTTTTAAAAGTGTAAAGGTAGCAGCCATGTCTGCGGTGTAAGATCAGTTCTGCCAGTAGAATGCTAACAGAAATGCCTGTGTTCCAAATGCCCATTAATCTGTGTTGCAGACTCGTCACTGGTGAGAATTCCTTTTTATTTTTTTTTTACGATGTGTAGACATTATTTTACACATAAATACCACCAAATCAGATCACATGATTTTACCCTGCCATTGTATAATGCTAACAAGTACATTACTTGGGCTACTTCCAAAGTCGGTATGGCTAGTGGACTTTTCATTTCAGTATCACTGCTGGCTAGCAGCTGCAAAACATGGTTTAGACCCCTGTTTACTTCATCAATGCCCGGAGCTTAGGTAATAAGATGCCTGTACTCAGTGTGATGCATGTAGAGGGTGCAGTGGATGTATCAGCTGTCAGTGAGACCTGTGCAACACAAGGGCATAACTGTGACCTAAATGTAGAGTTGTACAGCATGTTTAAGAAGCATAGGGTGGTGGGTAAGGGGGGCTTGTAATCAAAAATGTCATTGGAATAGGCTTGGTGGGGGATGTGGAGGGAGACATGGAGGCAAAATGGGTCACCCTGTAGACATCAGGTGTCAAGAGGGTAAAAGTATGGCTTGTATACAGACTCAAAACCCTCGCGCTGGCAGAGGATGTGGAAGACATTCTGGTGGTTAATATTATGGTCCTCTGTAGATTTGCCTGGGGCAAGGTAGTAATGTTGGTGGATTGAAACATACCAGGTATTGACTGGAACACTATGATGTCCACAGTGCTCAAGGAGCACAAAATGATGGCTGTCTTCCATGAAGCCTTCCTAAGCCAGCGGGGGGAGGGGGGCACTGCCAAGGGAGACAATGATACTGTACATGGTCTTGCAACACAGGAGTATACCAAGTCCTGCACAATTTGGAGGCACAAGCTCTGTAGGGCCAGAAACAGTGTTTCTGTACCAGGGAGTTTCCGAAGGGGTTGAGGGAAAACAAGGCTGCCTATAAGCGCTACAGATGTTCATGGACTGAGATGGTTCAGGAATGTTATTAACTGATGGCCATGAAGGTCACGGCATGGGGTAAAAATGTTGCATGGCAGAATGTCATGCAACCTAATTGCATTGCGCAATTTCTTGTTTTCTTTTGTCCCATGGGAGGGCTCTGCCCCAACACCCCCGTTACAGGGGGCTGCACCCCCCGGACTCCCCCACTTAGGATTCTAACTCCAGGAGGGGTCCAACAAGGAGAATGCACAGGTCCGGACTGCACCATAATGCCGTATACTATTAAGCGTACAACATTATGACCCGGTACAGAAGATCACCAAGGTGGTGAGATTGGCTAAGGAAGGCATGGATTACAAGTTGTCTAAGGGAAGCCAGAGAGAGAACAAAGTGTCCTTTATATATAAGGAAAGTGTGGAGGCAGATAAGCAGGATTATGGCAGGGGAGGGCTTGCCAGAGTATGCTGTACAGAAGGACGTGGTACTAAATGAGTACTTGTATCAGTTCTTACCAGGATAAATGGGTGTGCAGCACCACAAGGGGGGACACTTGGTGTACCTGTGGAAGAGTGGGGCCCCTACAGACTGGGCTAACTGCCTATTCTAGGGGGTGTTGTGGGCATGCACCATCAGTAGGGGGACAGGCAGAGCAGGAGAGGAAGGTGGGGCCTGGGAAGTTGAAATCATGGTTGATAGAAAGAGGGAAGCCCTCAGGTCCCCATGAAAGTAGAAAGTTCTGGTCTTGGATTACATACATCACAGAGTGCTAAGGGAATTATTTATGGGAAGCATGTATAATGCAAATCTTTATTTATTCTGTTTAAGTCTTAAGAGGTTCGCAACTCAACAGCCATTGTGTTGGAAGGTTTGACCAGGGCATTAAACTCACTGAAGATTAAAGGTGTAACTGTTCACCAACTTGTGACAGATCGTCATATACAAGTACGCTCCTTCATGAAGAAAGCACACCCTGAAATCAAGCACTACTGTGACATATAGCATATGTCAAAAGGTTTGTAGCTGTTTTTGTGTGTTTGGGTAACCGTTAAAGCTTGGGTTGTGCTTCAGACAATGTATGTGTCACTATAGTCACTCAGTCATTTGAATGACTGCATTAGTGATTATTGTCCCTGTCTCTAAATTAGGTGTTGGTGAGAAGCTTGAAGCTGTGTCGAAAAAGAAAGATTGTGACACAATACGCCCATGGACAAAGTCTATTACCAACCATTTATTCTAGGTTGCTGGATCAAGTAATGGTGACACCGAAGTTACTGTACAAAAGTGACTAAGCCTGCGTAACCACATTTGCGATATTCATGCTGGTCATGGGGACAAGTTTCATACCTGCCTGCATGGACCATTGCAACAGGAAAGAGAGTGGCTATGACAAGGTACATACATGATCCTGTATCGCACTGTCTGACAAACACATAATGTCTACAGTGCACCTGACACCAACCAATGTCATTATTTGATTGTAGGTAGTCATCAGTTGAAGCTTGTTGATGAGGTCATTGCGAGCAGTTACTTACTGCATGACATTAAACAAATATCTCCAGCCTATCAGACATATGCCCTGGAGGTTTTTCACAGCTTGGTGTGTCATTTTGCACCAAAGTTTTCTAATTTTTTCTATCGCACTATGTATGCAAGGTATACTAAAGCAGCTTCATGAATGTCTTACATTTCTGCAATTCTTCTCATACAATAAAACTGTGGTCACCTGCTCAACAACCTGAAAAATGCTGTTATTCTCCATAGGCACATTCTGGCAGCCTTGCACTTCAATGAAAATGTTAATCAGGCACAGGCTGTTACTGCTGATGGAAAGCAGAAATATAAACTGACATTCTCAAAGGCGAAGAAAGGTACCGAGGCTGTGGTGAAGGCAGTGAAAACTTAAACCACTTATTGTATGTATAATCATGCCTATCAGTTCTGTTCACTTTTTAAGAACCTCGAAGTACAAATGCAATCATAGAATTATTGCAGCAGAGAATGACCACACAGCACCAGAGTGCACAAAAATGGTAGCCCACATTCCACTCGGCTGTTACTTCCCTCCCCATTCACACCCTGCCTAGCCACATGTAGACATTCCATGCCATGTTGGATTACTTTACTTTCCTCCGTTGTCAATCGATCCCCTTAATGATCAAATTACCACACAATACAAGTGATCCTACATTTCCTATCAACGATGCTGCTTCCTCTATCTCATCCTCACCTTCATGCACCCTCCACCCAATGTATGTGTTTTCCTCTGCTCTCTATATTCTCTTCATCTGGCAACCCCCCCCCCCACAGAACTGCTTTTTTGCCCGTCTTTTCCTTTGTGCTGGACATCATCCCTGTTTTTCAGGGACAACCTTCCAGTGTGTGGTCTCTGACTCTCACACCCCATGTCACCCACTCCAGCACCCTTGTCTGGGGCACCGTACTCCGTCCTTTCATTGTGTAGCTGTTGCTAACATGTATGCTCTGGACCATCCACCACCAACCCCCGCTGTCTTGTTTACTCCTCATCCACCCTATCTGTTCTCCTCCCTGTTTTCCCTTCTTCACATCTGGGCCCTTTGGTGTCTCTCGTGTAAATATCCCTCTTTAACCTGTCCAAGTCCCACTCAGTCCTACTCAGATTGCAACAGACTGTGCAATCCCAAAAATCCGGGTGCTGTGTTTACCTGGACAACTGATGCACCAGAAGAGGCAGGCAGAGCTGAGGAAAACAAACACAGAGCTGGAGCTTGTGCAGTGCGGCAGTCTGCCAGGGCCATCGTGCCTTACCACACCCCTGGGTGTGTGTTAAAATCTGTTCCATGCACACCCTGTCATGTCTTACTGCTTACATATACTTGTGTTACAGGTATTCAATGCAAACACAATGAGTGAATTAATAGAAGTGTTACGTGGTGCATTGCATTATAAACTGTGATAGTACTTTTACGTCACTGCTTGGAAAGCTAACATTTTTTTTTTTTAATTATGCTGAATGTGCCAGTAAATAAACTTCCGCAGGTCAAGGATTCCTCTAATAGGGCATCACTGAATAGTCAGCTGCTGATTGACATAGTTTAAATGATAAATGTTGTTTTCTTCAAACAGAATACATCCAAGACATTCTTCGGGAGACTGTGCCGCTCAGGGAGCAGTACCCATCACATGCCAAGGCAAAATCTCTGTTATCAGATATTGTTGTTCCGGTTCCAGTTTGGTCACACTATGAACACCCTGACAAAAATGTTGTCATTAGTAGACATAAGTCATGATTTACCCAAGTGAATGCGGGCCTACAAACTGATAACCACATAATCGCATTACGCGATTTCCCAAAGCTTTTATTCTGTGGGGGCTCCGCTATGGGGGGGGTGCATCCCCTGGACCCCACCATTTAGGATTCTCAACTCCGGGGGGGGCCAACTCGAAGAGTGCACAGGTCCGGGCACGGCATAATGTTGTACGCTATTATGCGTATGACATTATGACCCGGTACGCTGCTGTAATCGTCTTGCTCTTCTAAAGAGTACTTGCAATTAGTCATTAATTGTCGGCTAACAAGAAACATTGCATGTGTACATTACACCATGCTGCAGGTAGGTCATCATTATGTGTTATGTAAACATGTTATTTTCTTACAGTTATATGATAATTTCTTTATGGTCACATAAAGACTACACCTTCTATGACTACCATGGCTTACAATGTAAATGTAAACTAATTTTTATTTCAATAGAAACACTCTCAATTGTCAACTGTCTTAACTTGCATACTCAGTCAATGACAGAAATGGAATTGAACAACAGTAGAATGAGACACATATGGGGTATGATATCTGAAGTTATGCCATGTCATGTTCTGTTCATACAATGTATGTTTTTGGCTACATTTATCATAACCTTCAACTGCCCACTTGATACAATGCACCACACACATGTGATACCGGTTACAACACAGTTCTGCATGTATTATATCTACCAAAACAACAGATGCCATATGTTGTTAGTGAAAGATATATGTGGTTTATCAGAGTACTTTCTGATTTTTATAAATAAACTGGACTACGTTATGGCTGAAGTTGGCATACAGACTCCAACATAACTATTCATACTCCCTTCCCAAAACAAGCAAATTACATATATTATCTAAAATGTTTTATCTTGCCACTTTAAGAGTATCGAAAAGACATTTCAGATTGATCATGCCTTCATTGTTAAACAAATAATTATGTGAAAAACAGCTCTGGGTCACACATTGACTTTCTTTTATCAACAGCAAAATGCAATGTAATGTGACCAAGCTGCATCACATGAAATTTAGTGTGACCGAGCACTACCATAATTACGATGTGTGGCTTTCGATGGCCTTTACAGTAAGGGAGCAGGTGTTGTATAACTTAGAAAAATGTGTCCTTCTATTGATGATGCAGGTATTTTGTCAAAGGAAGCTGCCTGCAGGAATGAGAGAACAGTGAGAGTCTGCAGCTTCATGTAGCCAGACGTAAACATGAGCATCACAATGCACAGCAACACATGCTTGTGCTTCAGTCTGCTGTTCGGGAGAGGCAGACTCTCTGGCTCTTCTCTTATTTCTGTGGCCAGTTTCTTTTGATTGAAATACCAGCAGCATCAATGGAAGGACACACTTTTGTGACTGTTACATCTCCACAATAACCATAAAAGGTCCTAGAGTGCCTTACATTGAAGTCTTGGTAGCACTCACTCACGCTACATTACATGGGATAGCGCTTGGCCACGTTACATTCCAGTGTCAGGAAGATAAAAGAAAGTCACAGGGTCAACCAGAGATATTTTTTTCCGTAACTATAAAATGGGTTGCCCAAAACATGCAATCCTATTGCTGCAGTTGGATGACATTACTGTTCTTGCTTCATACTGAAATCTGTGTGACTTACAATGGTTATGCAAACATTTGTGGGGAAAAAGTCCGGTGGCGTATTAAAATCATTACTTGCAGACAGAAACCTTAGCATGGGATGAAAAGAAATGGAACTATTTGTGTTAATCCCCCTTCCCCCACTGTTTGTAAAACAGAAAACGGTCAGCGTTGTTGATTATGTACGGGCACCCAGTGTACTGTAAAAAAAAAAAAAGATTGCATACAATAATACAGATGTCAAGTGTGGCGAGAGAAAAAAGAATGACAAAAACTGTGGAAAAAAGTCGGTTGTAGCTCTGCATAGAGGAACTATACAATGGTGCGTGTCGCTGTGTCTATATAGCTGAAATGGGTAACACAACAAAAAAACATGAGTGTCACGCTGACTATTCTTATACAGACAGATTACACAGACCTGTGTATTGTAACCAGTTCCTGAGCTACATCTCGCATTGTGCTGACTGGAATACTGCAGCATGCTCACAAAATAAAATCTTGCTGCTGTCAGCGATTAAAAAAAAATTCCCCTTTGTTGTTTTGATCTGGAGTGAGAAGGAAGCACCATTGTAACTAAGCTGCTCAGATTCATTTCACAGTTGTTTCCATGTTTGCTGAGGTGTGGGTTATCGCCTTATAACAGCATGCCCAATGGTGTAGTAACCCACGAGGTGCCTGCGTGGAGTGAGTTATGCCCTTAGGTGTGCTCTTATCAGGTGATAACCCACAACGTATCATGTGTTATTGCGCTTATAAAATGGGACCACCCAAGTAGAAATTTAGAATATAAAAAGAAAACCTTGTGAAAGTGAAAAGGTGAAGGAAAGAGAGTTTTGGGGGTTACAAAGATAAAGTAGCACCTCTGTGTACTAATATCTTGTTCAGTGGTACAGGTGCCACCCACCCCCAGCAGACATTCTGGTCAGGTTACAGTCCTATCTCTCTGAAACTCCTAACCCAAAAAAAACAGAGACACACAGACATACTCTATGTTTCTTTCCATTGCTGACTGCAATGAAAGCACTGAACAGATTCCCATGGCATTCAAATCATGCTACATATCCACTTGGAAACAGCAAGCGCACAGCAACATAAAATGTAAAAAAAAAAAAAGACTTGCTCCCCTATGCTCACACTTCTACCAAACTTCCAAGAACTCAACAACACTTCTTAATTAAACAGTTGGCTGTAGTTGGAGAGAGCGTGTCCCTCAGAAGCCGCTGTAGATGGACATTGTTTGCTTCCTGGGTCTGCACACTGAGAAAGGACAAATTATTTTAAAACTAATAGAAGTGTTTTGGAGTTCTTGGAAGTTTGGTAGAAATGCAAGCATATGAGCGGGTCAGGTTTTTTTTTATTATTTCATTTTATGAAGCTGCGACACTAGCTATTACCGAGTGGCTATGTAGCAGTATTTGAATGCTGCAGGAATGTGTTTGCTGGCTTCATTTCAGTCGTCTCCATTGGCTACTAAGCAGCACACAAGAAGAAAAGACAGTCAGCTCTGCAAGCCAGCATTTCTTTTTACGCTTGGCAGAGGTCATAGATTTGTTGCTGTGATGGGGCATGTTGGTGGGCAGTACTCCACATGGTTACTATATCATCTGGCAAAGACACAGATCAGATGATGTAGTAGCCAATCACACCATTGTAATTCTTAAGCCCATTTTATAATAATTTGTATCCTGGGAATTTGTAACAAAACATACATTGTATAAATAATTATATCCAGACAGATGAAAGTGTTTTTGACTACAATCATTGCAGTTACCTAATGATTACTGTAAAAACAGTTAAAGCTGTTCAGTTAAGAAATGTGAATTCACTTTATTGGCACATCAACTTTGAATAAACTTTTTTGTAGTTTAACTTATTGTAAGATAACCATTCAATATTGAATTGTTTCATATTAGTACCTGCTAAACATATAAGTAACAGGTTAACCACAGTATGTTCATAGGATGTTCATACATTGCATGTTGTTATGCATCATCTTAATTACTGGGTAGAAGAAGCCCAGTATATTCTGGTGTTGGGAATGCTTCACGAATATCATAAATTATGCATGCTGGCAACACCTTTCGCTTCCATTTTCCCAGCTTCTGCCACATCCACCACACACACCTTCTGTAAGCTACATAACAGAAACTCCTAGGAAAAATGAAAAGATATAGTGAATACATTTTACAATGGCAAAGCTTATTGTGAACATCCATTACAATTGCATGGTTACACACTCCAAGGAATAACAAATACAGATTAATGTATGGTCAACCATTCACATCAAGGCTGTGTTTCCATCGAGGGGTTGAGATGACAGCATATGAACCTCGATAGCAAAGATCGAGAGGTCCATGCTGTCATCTCAACTCCGAGATGGAAACACATGCCGAGTTGTATGTGGTTGACCATATTTTATTTTTATAGTATATTGTTATAATTACTGGTGACCAATTTTTTAAATGGGCTGACGTGTTGATATTTGCTGTAATAACCAGTCGGTTATTACAGTATTCATGCGCTCCATCTATCAAATGGGAGCACTCCCTCATTGGCTCCCATTTTGTGAGTGGGCAGGCTAACAGTTCCGAAAACATGGTGGTTCTGCATCGTAGCGAGGAGCCACCACAGGTAAATCCTCACCTTCCAAAACTTATTTTTATATCTATTTGGTTGACCCTACCGTTTTTTAAGTATCTGGTTGATCCTGCGGTTCACTAGCTTCAGCAACACACAACAGCGTCGGCAATGAGCCTGTGTCTGCCTGACACAGGTAAGCTTGATCCTAATCGCGATCGTGATTTTAGTTTTAAATTAAAAAATAAAATTTAAACTTGGAGCAGAGTGAGCAGGAGGATGCTGTGGGGCAAGAGACAGAGGGACTATGGAGTGCAGCACAGCTCAGCTGGGGAATTTAGAGTGGGGGGGGGCCGATACTGGGTACCCCAGAGAACTAGAGTAAAGGTGCCACTGTGAGAATGACAGAGGGAGAGAGTGTGTGTGTGTGTGTGTATGTGTGTGTGTGTGTGTGTAGACAGAGAGAGAGAGACAGACAGAGACTGTGTGTGTGTGTGTGTGTGTGTGTGTGTGTGTGTGTGTGTAGAAACGGAGACAGACAGAGACTGTGTGGGGAGAAGGGGGATCACAGCACTTGATTTGCAAAAAAATGCTCACCTGCAAATTATGTAAAATAAAAGATGGGGAAGTGTGTGCATATGAGAATTTAATGCAAACCCTCGGTGTGGGATGCTTTGATGTAGCATCCCACACCTCGGGTGTGAATTAAATTCTCATATCACACACTTCCCCATCCATTATTCTCTATTTTTACACCGGAGTGACAGACCCACACTGAAGTGACAACAAACAATCGTGCCGTTTCTTTGTTCTGCTCTCATAACAAAATCAAATTTCCAGACTTTTTTTTTTTTGCAGTTAATCTTTTTATTGGATCTGCTTAAACATGACATAGTACAGCTCAAAAAATATTATACATAATGAGATATATGATATAATATATAATAATAAGAAAAAGGTAACATGATGGAAGTATATGTATTACCAAAATTATGATAATGCAAAATACTATACTGACTTCCCGTATAGTATATAATATTGACCGTACTACACGAAGCTAAAAGTAGGAAATAGCAAAAAAGAAAAATATTTTTCCAATAATAATCACGAACTTTAAACAACAAGAGAGAAGGAGCTGCAAATATATAACAGTAAGAAATCGTATCTAGAGCCGTATCGTGAAAAGAGAGAAAAAAAAAAAAGTTAATATATGTATATGTAATTTAAGATTGGAGAAAGCTCAAATAACTCTGCCAGCAAAGGTAATATTCATTGAGTCTGTCAATGGTTAGATAAGAGATTCTCTCAAGAGAGGAGATGCAAGTTAGATGATTTAAAATATCAGTCAGATTAGGGGTTAAGTGAGACTTCCAACGAATTAAGATCAGTCTTTTAACTTGCATGAACAATATCTGAAGCCATTTATGCTGATATTTTGTTAAACTTATGTTACTATCTATGATGCCAAGAATATATAGCTTAGGATCAAATGGAATAACTCTGCCAATGACTGTAGTAGCTAATTGGTGAATAATGCTTAAGTTAGAGATAGAATTACATGACCATAATATATGTAAAGATCCCATTTGGGGCATTGCATCGCCAACAGTTATTATTAGGCAGTAAACCAATGTTATGCAGGTGAGCTGGAGTGTTATACCATAAATGTAAGATTTTACATTGAATTAATCTGCTTTGTACATCTTTGAACGAGTCATGGCAGAGTTTCCAGCATTTGCTCCAATGGAAATCGGATATGTCAATATTAAGTATCCGGGTTCCATTTGTTTCTGGCTGAAAGAGACTGATTTGGGAGCTTATCCCTAATTAATTTATAAATGTTACTGGTTAGGCCTTGAGGGGTATTAATCCATTTGTTAATATATGAGTGAGTTCCCAGTGGATTATTAGGTTGTAGGGTGAAATGGGTTATGGCAGATCTGATCTGTAGGTATTTCCAAAACTCTGTTTTAGGGATGTCCCATTTGGTTTGCAAGTTACAAAAGGTGTCTAGAGTATTACTGTTATCCATTAAAATATCGTTAAGGAAGAGAATGTTTTTTTGTGCCCAAGATTTACAGTATATTGGTTTATTCTCCAGTGTAAGCTTTGGGTTTCCCCCAAATAGGAGTATATTGTATAGGTGCAGGATCAATATTAAGCCATTTGTGCATTTTGAGCCAGTAATATATAGATGAGTTAATAACAGGATTTTGCTTAAATTTAGATACAGAAGTAAAATAAATAAAGCAGTTAGGGGTTAAACCAGAAGATAATGATGTTTCCATATCGTACCATAGGGGGACATTACAATTGGGTTTGAAAAACCATTTAACCATTTACGAAGCTCTGAATGCCCAAAAATAGGCAGTAAACCAGGGTAAACCGAAGCCACCACAAGTCCAATGAGATCTTAATTTAATGCGACTAGATCTAGGTATATGTCCTTCCCATAAAAAATTACCCATCATTTTATCAATTTTATAATTTCCAGACTTTTGAAAGGTAAAAGGTATGACTTTGGGCACTGAGTGGTTACTAAGTAGCTAGGAGTAGAATAACTGAGAAATGTAAAATTGTCTGACCTTTGAACTGTGCATAACAACTGTTCGGAATGTGCATAACAGCACTTTAGAATGCGCATAACGGTTTAGAATGTGCTTAACAAGGATTTTGAGCAGGCTGATTTTTAAGCAATAAAGCACAACAGGGTGTGGGTTATTGGGGGTTTACTCACGCCTTGTGTGGTGTGTCACGAGGCGCAGTCGAGTGACTTAACCACACAAGAAGTGGGTAAATCCCCAATGACTCACATCCTGGAGTACCTTATTGCTATTATACCATGGATCCATGTGTACAATAAATGTAAACTGTGTTTTATTATGTTTTTTATTAAAGCAATTCCTCGGCCGTGGGTAATGCAGGATTTACCCACGGTCATGTGACATGTTTTGACCAATGAGGTTACATGATTTTTACACACCATTGTATAATTATACATAACAAAGGGTAACCATATACTATATTGGCACTTACATGCTGATACAGGTGAGGGAGTTGGCACATGTGAGTGTGCATGCTTCCATGTCTGTGCGAGCATGTGTGTGTGTGTGCATGCTCATGTGTATGTCTGTGCATGTGTGTGATTATATAGCTGCATTACAAGATGGGCATCAGGGCACCATTTTGGGACTATTTCTCCACCAAGATTAATAAATTAAACATAAATTACATAAAAAATTGTATTTCATTTTTGTAGCATCAAAAATAAAAGAGAGCATTGTATAATTGCAGTAAGACATATCATGGTGACTTATACTGCAGTGTACCAATGCCTGGCGTGGTTCACTCACAAAGTTAGAGTCACAGTAGTATAATCCTGTTCAGGTTTATTAGGGCACCAGCAATCAGAGCACCAGCAAGAGTGTGCAAACAGCAAGGGTGTCCCAGCAATCAGAGTGCCAGTGTAACCTGGCACCCAGCGCTCAGGAGTACAATGCATTGCCTGCGAGTCCAGAGCCATGATGTGACAGTGCCCACACTGCTGTCACTGCCCACCATCACTGTGGTCTGCTGCATGGTCAGTTTTGTGTGTGTGGGGGTCATATCAATAAGGAACTACATTATATAAAATGAGCAAAGAAATCCCTGTGTCCTGATTGGTTGAGACTTGGTTCTAGCCATTGCAGTAAAAGAGTACCCCCACTTGCTAAAACAAGTCCTTGACACCGGTGACCATGGTTTGGGAATGGATCCGAGTCGCTGGAGGGCTGGCCAGGGGGAGATGGCTTGAGCATTCCACGACTGCTCACCATCTCCCGGGAGGAAGGGGGTTCGCAAAATGGTGTTGATCGAACTCTTGCAGAGGCCAAAGGTACAGCAACACATTGGGCCATTGCTCAGGGGAGCGTGACTGACATCGGCTTATGCCTAAACATCCTGGACGTCATGCTCCCAAGGGGAGAAAACCAGGAAATGTCTTCCCTGGCCGACCGGATGACGGTCTCTGTTCCCCTACCAGCTCTGAGCCATGAGACAGCTTGCCCACCCCCAGCAGCACCCAGGCCAATAGTGAGTGTGCCATCCTGCCCCACCAGTGTCTTCTCCCCCGGAGGGGGGGACCTGTCTGGCGAAGGGATACGCCGGGTGACCTGGGGGGCTGCAATGTGGGGGATGGTGGCTGCAGTGGGGACAAAAATCTGGAGTGAGTACCCCGGAGGCCTGAAGGACTGACTGGTCGGGGGGGGGAGAGAGAAAAAAAGTCTCTGCCAACCAGGGCATAACCCACCTACTTCCTAGTTTCCATCACAAACATGGCTATAGCCTTTACTCATATATAAAAAATACTCCAGCTAGACCATAAAACTAAAAGTCCATTAAATTAAATAGAGTAAGTAAATAATTTAATCTTAGCACCCTTACACACATACTCAAATTTAAAAAATCAAGTACTATTCACAGTTTCCATTGCTAGTGTTTCTTTGATGACCATGAAAAATCACCCACCTATATCTACCGCTTTGCCAGAGATCTCCCTGCTCCTTACCTGGAAACAGATAAAATTGAGGTTCTGGCTCCACTTCAGGCTTGTGTGTGTGTTTGTTTGTATGCCAGTTGAGCTCTGAAGAATGTTGAATTCATTTATTCCATGTTACAATTCTGTGTGTGTGTGTGTGTGTGTGTGTGTGTGTTGGGGTGTGGGGGAGCATTGTAGTAGTGGAATAATGCAAAGCTTTGAATAAGTAATAACACATGGCTGGGTGTTGGTAGTATTGAGATACCCGCACGCCCAGAGGCTGAAGGCACTCGACCTGCGGTCTTGTGACAAACTACACCTGTGGGTGTGTGGGTATCTCAGTACTACCAACACCCAGCCATGTCTTATTGCTTACCTGGCATGTTGTTATGCCACACAGCACATACAGGATGTTGATTAATTATATTTATTTATTTGTTTATTTATTTATTTATGATCATTCGGAAAAAAACCTTTGAGCGTGAGCTCTTTTACAAAGGTTCCATGTCAGGGTGGACAAACATATAAAAACACAAATACAGTGGTTACAGGTTTCGGAACATGTTCAGTTACAAAGGTTCCACGTCATGGAGGACAAATGATACAGAAACACCAGTACAGTAAATACAGATTTCAGGTCATTTACAGTTTTTTCAGGATTAGCACAAATGCAGTGGTTACAGACAACAGAAGGATACAGTCATACAGGTTCAGCTCATTAGGCAGTTCAATAGTCACGGTTTCAGTGCTGGGTTTAATGACGGTAGTGGGAGAGTCTAACAGGTCTTTCCTGGGGGGCACGTGCATTGTGAGATAGACTGTAGGTGTAGGTGTAGGTGCAGTTTGAGGCCGGTTTTGAACTGAGGCAGGCTGTGTGTATGTAGTTCCTGCAGGAGTTCATTTAGCCAGAGGGGGGCTCGGTAGGCGAAGGTATGCTGACCAAGTGAGGTATGCCGGAATGGGGTGGACAGTGCACCATTTTTCTTCCCCCTGGTGTTATGTGATGAGGGAGAGGCCTCGAGCAGGTTTACTATGCAGGGTGGTGTTTTTCCGAGGAGACCTTTTTTACCCAATAGACAGGTTTGGTATTTGAGCCTGTCTTTTAGGCTCAGCCAGTTAGTGCTTTTATACAGAGTGCAAGTATGGGTGTAATGGTCTGCAGTCATGGTTAGGCGGCATGCCTTATTTAATGCAATTTGGACCCTGTTGAGTGCAGTGTCAGTGGCAGCTCCACAGATCACAAGCCCATAGTCTATCATGGGAAGTATTGAGCTGGAGACCAAGAGTCGGAGTGCTTCTGGGGTGAGGGAGTTCTTATGTCTGTAGAGGACCCTGATCTTTGAGTTAACTGACCTGACAAGGGAGTTAATGTGGTTTGTATACGTGAGAGAGTCATCAAGGATGACCCCTAGGTACTTAAATGATTGAACCTGCTCAATCTGCTTCCCTGCTTTATTGAAGATATTGGGGGCTGTGCTTATTGTAATGGCTGGAGTGGATCACAGCCTTGGTTTTCTTGTAGTTCAGTAGCAGCCTTTTCCTACAGAACCAGTCCTCGAGTTTGTTGAAGGAGGTTTGTAGTTCTGTTTGTAGTGCTGCCTGGGAGGTGCCACTGCTTAGCAGCACAGCATCATCCACATACAGGATGAGACTGGTGTCACAGGCCATGGGCAGTTCATTAATAAAGAGGCTGAAAAGCAGGGGGCCAAGGATTGATCCCTGAGGAACTCCTAGGAGTACCTCACTGGAGCTGGATAGTGTCTGCCCGATTTTGACTCGCTGACTCCTTTGTGATAGGTAATCATTTAGCCAATTTAGGGTGTTTGGTGCCACTCCCATTTTTTGGAGCTGGGATATCAGTAGAGGGTGGTTGACAGTATTGAAGGCTTTAGTGAGGTCGATGAAGATGGAGCCTACCAATTTACCTTCACCTAGTGCCTTGTGTGCGAAATCGGAGTATGCAAGCAATGCAGTGGTGGTACTGTGTTTCTGCCGGAAACTGTGTTGGTTTGGGCAGAGCAGATTGTACTTGTTTAGGTATTCGGTGAGTTGGTATGCTACGATTTTCTCCAGCACTTTAGATAGTGGGGAGAGGATAGATATTGGCCTGTAGTTAGATATCATTGCCTTGTCACCATTCTTATGCACTGGGGTTACCAGGGCTTGCTTCCAGACTTCCGGGAATTGGGCTAGGGCCAGGGATTTGTTAAATAGCATCGTAATGGGTTTGATCATAACATCAAGTGTCAGAGATAGTATCTTCATGTCTATCTCATCACTCCCCAGCCTAGTTTTTCCCAGGACTTTCCTGACCACTGTTAGGACCTCCCTTTCCGTCACCTTCTTAAAGTAGAAAGTTGGGTGATTTGTATTGGTGTGGTTTTCGCAGCCTTGGTTATCCACTGGCAGAAGGTAGTCTGGGGGGAGTACTGGGGATAGGTCAGTGAACGCCTGGTTGAAGGCATCCGCAATGGCTATAGGATCTGTGGAGGGTGCGTTGTTTATATTGAGTGTTTTTGGACTCGACTTCTGGTCTTTGCCGAGGGTGTTCTTGAGATTATCCCAAAACCTCTTCCCGTCTCCCCAGGCGTTGTTGAGCTGGGTCTTGTGGAAGTTGGCCTTTGCAAGCTGGACCAATTTTGTGCACTGATTTCTAGCAGTTTTGTAACTTTGTAAGTCATGCTTGCAACCAGAATTTAAGGCTTTGGCCCAAAGGCAGTCCCTTTCTTTTAAGAGAGAGAGAGGAGCTTTCCATCCAGCCAGCCGTTTTTGGCTCTACAGATTTTTCGTTTAGTGCGTGGGGCATAAATATCACAGATGGAGTTGAAACCCTCCGTAAAAAAGCTGAGTGCCTGGTTCATGGTGGGTGCCTTGTGTATGGGGGACCAGTTGTAGGAAGATAGTGCTGATATGATGGAACCAAGTTTGCCCTTTCGCAGGACCCTGCTCTCGATGAGACGTGGTGGGCTTTGGCAATTTTACTGTTCCAGAGAAAGGAGATCGGTGAGTGATCACTCAGTACATCCGGGAGAACTCTGAGTTCAGAGAATCTGGATGGTGTGCTGACTAGAACCCAGTCAATTAGTGTGCTGGTGCCAGCCTTATAGTTCTGTCTGGTGGGGTGAGTTACGAGTTGGGTGAGATTGTGGGAGGTGATTAGATCTTTGGCGGCTGTTGCATCATTACAGAGCCAGTTTATGTTAAAGTCGCCCGTCAAGATGAAATTGGAGCTCATCTTGTGGCCGCTTATTTCTTGCAAAACCATTGGAAGTCCATCCTTGGCTTTTTGAGGGGCAGGTAGGTTGTGGCAATGGTAATGGTCTTACCATTTAGGCCGGCTTGAGTTTTTACCACTAATAGCTCATAGTCCTCAGCAACTTTGGAGATGGGGAGGATGGAGCAGCTTAGTGTGTCCCTGACATACACGAGGCAGCCGCCGCCTTTCTTGCCTATTCTGTAGTCTGAAAATTTGGAATCCTGCAATGGACACCTCGCTATCTTTGATCTTTTTTGACAGCCAGGTTTTCGTTAGGCAGAGTATGTCCGGGGTGTGAATGGTCATCCAAGCCTGGAGCTGGTCAAGCTTTGCAGTTAGGCTGCAGATGTTTAGCGATGCTATCTTAAGGCCATCCACAGAGCAGGCGTCCCTACTTCTCAGTGTTGAGGGTCCAGGATTGAGGTGAACGTTGCCTGAGAGTAGCAGTAGCATGAGGGTAACCTTCCTGGCAGATAGAGTGATGTTTATTTTTACTTTTGACCGTCATTTGTGTTTTAGAAAAGGGAGGTGTCTAGGCGCTTGCATCACATGGGGGGAAGGTTAACTATTTCGGTTAGTGGGGGTAGGCTAGCTTAGTGGTGACTATGAAAGGGAGGTGGGGGAGAGTGAGGGGCCAAATAATAATGGAGGTGGTTGTGGCCATGTTCATGCTTATGGGCCATGATGCGCCCAAAGAGGTTTCAGAGTGCAGAGTTTGGGGACCGAATGTGTATGTGGTGCCTACCAAGCCAAGGGAGGTAGAGAGGAGTAAAAGTTGTATTATGTAGTTTATCCCCATATTAGCTAATTTGGGATGGCAGTCCTACAGTAGTCTTTCTACTGGTAAAATAGGTAATTTACTATGTTGCTTTACTTTAGGTTCAGATTGTTGGGAGGCAGGGGGAAGGGGGGGATCTACAGTTGCGAGTAGGCACCGGGGAGAGCCAGAGAGATCAGGGAGGCAACAGGTTTGGTGCTTCGTTTGTGTGAAGGGATAGGTTGAAACTTGGGTGTGCTATATCCAGTCAGAATTAATAGTCAAAGAGGTGGGCGGGGCGAGAGTGTATTTAAAGGAGGCCTGGGAGGGGGTGGTGGGGGCAGGAGAAAAATCACCCAGAGAACTGTGCAATACAGGTACTTGCAGTGAAAGTTTAAAAGTGCAGCGGACCGTGAGTGCACCAATGGTTTCAGTGCACAGGCTGTGTGGCCAAATCACGGACTGCCTGCAGCAAATTCTCGCCAATCAGAGTGGCGCCGCTAGATATGGAGCTCTCACCGGGTTAGGCGGCCCTACCTCAACGTTGGGTCCGGGTGCAAGTTCCAGGTAGTCGGGCAGCTTTGGTGGCTGGAGTCGGGGCGGCAGCCGTTGAGCGCTGCTTTTCGGCACTTCTGCCGAGGATGCACCGGGATCCCTAATGGGGCCAGAAAAGAGCAGAGATTGTTAAATAGCTGTCTGCTGCAGTATGGAGACTGGCAACAGCTTGACTTATTGGGTGGGGGTGTCTCAGAGAATTACAAATTGTAGGGAGGTGTCATGGCTGAAAGGTGGGTAGAGCACAAAGGAGCCCGTAGATCTGTTTGAAGGTGAGACGTTACAATAAGCGGGAGGGAGAGGAGGCGGAGAATCAGGTGAGATAAGCGTGGTCAGAGCCTGTGCGCAACGGGGGCGGGGAAATCGGTAGCAACAGCTAGTCAGGCTGTGGGTTCCAGTGTCAATTTTGGTATAGAGTTAAGCAGGTAGAGGGGTCCCAGAAGAGCGAGACAGGAAGGGGAGAGACAGCACAATTGTGAAACAGTAGTCTAGCAAAAAATAGTTATTACATCACTTCTAGGAGCAGTAGGCGATCAGACAGGGATTCAGCACAACACAATCAATTAATCACAGTAATTCCTAATCCCAATCTACAAAACGGCTAACAGTCACTGTAGTTCTTGCTAGCTTTTTCTTTTTTTTTTTAAAACAGAGCTGCTAATTCAATTTAACATTTCAGGATAACATCAGCAAAAATCACCCAGAGAACTGTGCAATACAGGTACTTGCAGTGAAAGTTTAAAAGTGCAGAGCTAGCAGTGGACCGTGTGCACACCAATGGTTTCAGTGCACAGGCTGTGGCCCAATCACGGGCCGCTTGCAGTGAATTCTCGCCAATCAGAGTGGCGCCACTAGATATGGAGCTCTCACCGGGTTAGGCGGCCCTACCTCAACGCTGGGTCCGGGTGCGAGTTCCAGGGAGTTGAGCAGCTTTGGTGGCTGGAGTCAGGGCGGCGGCCGTTGAGTGCCACTTTTCGGCGCTTCTGCCGAGGATGCACCGGGATCCCTCAACGTTGGGTCCAGGTGCGAGTTCCAGGGAGTCGGGCAGCTTTGGTGGCTGGAGTCAGGGTGGTGGCCGTTGAGTGCCGCTTTTCGGCGCTTCTGCTGAGGATGCACCGGGATCCCTCAACGTTGGGTCCGGGTGCGAGTTCCAGGGAGTCAGGCAGCTTTGGTGGCTGGAGTCGGGGCGGCGGCCGTTGAGATACACTTTTCGGTGCTTCTGCCGAGGATGCACTGGGATCCCTAATTAATCCCTGAAATAATCCCCCCCACCCCAACGTGTGTTGTTGCTATATGAAGGCTGATGGTCTCAAGCAACGGGAACATCTTCAGAGTTATTTGCAAGGACATACAATGTTCTGTACAGTGTGTGGCACCCCTAAACAGGATAAATTACACTTTTGAGACACTATCTACACCCAGAGACTCACACTCCTTGTCTGTCCAGTAGTGATGTAGTTACTGAAGCAAAACGACTTTATGTACTGACATTGGGTGCTATGCATGAACGGTGCGGAGATACGTGGTACATGCGTGTACCTCGCACGTGCCCCTGTGCACCCACGGACGGATGTGCCCCAGCTGTATTCACAACCACCGACCAACTGTCTGCTGTGACACCCACCCAGTGTGAAGGACTCCTCAGGGCAGCCGGGGGCAGGGTCATGGGTCCGTACAGGCACCCAATCAGATGCCCGAACCCGGAATTGCACTGGATCACTTGCGCACCAGGGCATGCATTGGTAGCACACCCCGTGAAACAACGATGGCCGGTGGCAGTGGCAGGTGAGGGTGGGCAATGCCGCCGGCCCTGATTGGTACAGGGGAACAGGTGGGGCGCATGCCAGTAGGTGGGGGGGCCCAGGGTGACAACACTGCTGGAAAGGGGGTATCTGTTCAGTGCAGGGGGGTGGCATCAGTGTGCCAGTGCCCATGCCCCTGTTTGTGGTAAGTGCCATGTGGGGGGTCACCAAACTCACCCCTGCATGCTGGGGCAGGTAGGTAGCACTCAGGGTCCCGGGTCCTGTGACCCTGAGGATGGGTGGGCTGCTCGCACTGTCCGGCGGGGTGTACATGGAGGGCACAGTGAGTGCAGATTGCCTATGCGCCCCTGATACATGCGCATAGCCACTCTGCATCCTTCGTGCATAGTGCCCATTGTCGCTATGGCACAATGCAGATGTCCACAAGTCAACCACTTACTGGACAGTGGGAGGTTCAAGACTTGCGTGTGCATGCAGACTCAACATCAAAAAGGCAAGGAGTGAGTGTACCCTGTGACTACAGCATCAACAATTAATGAACATGTGTTTTGAGTAGCAAGACACTATATGGAAACATGTATTACAGTCACAATACACAACCGACTCTTGTAATAGTTTGTGATTTACATGACCACAGGGACATGTCAAGCTTTGGTCATGAAGTCTGCTTCTTCATGTTAATTGCTCAGTATTACAATAGCTTTGTTATGTATGGACTCACATACACTATTCTATATATTTGTCACACACCTGTACTGTCGTACACACCGCATAAAAGTTGAAAAAATACATACTCATATTCAGGTGTGTCATTATCGAACGGACCCTAATGAAATGACTATTCATTAAATGAAACCATGACAACATTTCTGTTGAGACAGTTGTCCTTGAAGATGTCCACCTCAGTGATACAGGAGTGAGATTCAGATGGAATTTCATCACTGACAGCATTTACCGCCTTGCAACACAAACATTCTAATGATGTTGGCATGATTTGACAGTGGCTACACGTGCACCTGTAAATATAAAATATACAGCACGCATCAGCGTAATGACCACAAAAAAAAATGTTCCCACTGTGAACTGTCAGCTCAATGGAATAATTTCTTATTTTAAAAATGTTGATGTCAAGGTGCATCAATGTTATTTGGGAACATAACATTAGCTACATAAATATTTCATACTGACTTAACTGTAGAAATTAAACATATCTTGACAAAAGTTTAACACTGTCTAAAACATGTTTTTATTATAATACCAACAGGGCATTCCGAGGTGTTATGTTACTGGCCATGTAAATTAAGCAATAAGGCAAATCAGGGTGTGGGTTATTTAAGCAATAAGCCACAACGGGGTGTGGGTTCTCAGGGGATTTACCACAGCTGGAGTGGTTTGCCCACGAGGCGCAGCCGGTGGGTAAATCTCGTCCAGCGCAGAGACCACCTCCCCGAGGAGACCCGGAGGTCGCGAGGGCCTGCCCTCAAGCCCTCCTGCCCATGAAGCCCGAACCCGAGACACACAGAGACCACCCCTCCCCGAGGAGACCGGAGGTCACGAGGGCCTGCCCTGAAGCCCTCCCTGCCCGCAGAAGCCCTGAACCCGAGACACACCAGAGACCACCCCTCCCCGAGGAGACCGGAGGTCGCGAGGGCCTGCCTGAAGCCCTCCCTGCCCGCAGAAGCCCTGAACCTGAGACACACCAGGTGAATTCTTCCTTGAGTGAGCTGCTGCCTGCCGTTGTGCATCTAGGCGCCTTGCTAGAAATGGCCACAAGCTCCCCTGCTCAGCGCATGAATCCTGGCCAAAGTAGCACCTCGAGTTGCTGCCCAGGCTCAAACGGAGCAGAACTGTTACTTTTGTGCCTGATTTTGAAAGTTTTAAAATTAACCAGCTTAAACTATTTGTATTTGCCTGTAACTGTATTTAATAGCTTAGAGTCACTGCAAGCCCAGGACCTGTGTTCTATCTGAAATCCCCCCATCCTTCGCTGGTATTACTTAAATAGCCTCTGCCCTTGCGATATTTTGCTGCTGTCGGGATTTTTTTTTTTTAGCTCCTTATATTGTTTTGCCACTAGAGGGAGCCTGATTAAGTTCGAGCAATTTGCTCCCAATACCTCACTTGTCACATTTTACTGCTCCCTAGTAGCTGTTTTCACTTGGTGATTTATATTAAAGGAGCCCTCTGCTATCTCTTTCCTCTCTACCTCACTCCTTTCTCTAGTCAAAAATGTCCCCTCCTCCCCTCCTAGCGCTCCTCATGGGAATACTTTGCCTGCCTATCCTCTTTGAGCTTTACTGCTTGAACACATCAACAGCTTCTGCCAATACTTATACTCAGTTTGTCTTCTACTACTCCAACATGCTTGCTACTGCCACTCCACTACCTCTACCCCCCTCTGCTCTCATCAGCAAGCGTATTAGCCCAATAGTCAGATACCTTCACCTTCATCTGAAGCCACCACCCTGCATGTCTATCAGGGCGTACCTCATCACCCCGCTATGGTTACTAACCCTATCTCTTATACTATCCGGCGACATTGAGATCCACCCTGGTCCATCTCTGCATCCTGTCATAACCTTGCCCCCCCGGCCACCACTCTCCCTAAAACCGATGGACTAACTTTCGCCCACCTGAATGCTAGGAGCCTTATGGCCAACTTCCCTGACCTCCAGGCTTGGATCTATACTAATGTCCCGGACATCCTCGCCATCACAGAAACCTGGCTTAAGCCCACAGTGCCTGACTCTCAGTGCCACTTTCCTGGATACAGCATGCTTCATATCGACCGTCCTGGCACTAAAAGGGGAGGTGGCCTTGCCCTCTACTTCAAAACTCACCTAAACATTACCCTTCTGCAGGACCCCCTCCTACCAAACTGTGAAATCCTGCACTCCCTACTGCTTCTTGGGGGTGTAAAGAAACTCCATATTTTTTGTACTTATATCCCCCCAAAAAATGATACACAAGGCATCACTGAATTCCTAGGGTTTCTGCCTACAGTTACAGGCAAGAATGAAATTATCTGCCTTGGTGGTTTTAACCTTGACTGGTCCTAGAAAAACTCAGCTAACCTATCCTCCTTAGCTAGCAAGGCAAATCTATCCCAGCTCATACATGAACCCACAAGGGTCTCACGTGGGGACAACTGTGCCACCCTCCTTGACTGGATACTTACTAACAGGATGGAATATTTGCCTCAGCCGGTGCTACCTGACACAATTAGTGACCACTATCCATCTACTGTGTCTGGAACACTGTCATTCCTCCCCTCCTGCTAAAACTGTAACCTTTCCTTATCTCTCCCGCCTAAGTCATGAGGACTTCTTAACTGACCTTAACCAGGTTGACTGGTCCCTCTCTACCAAACAGAGGACATTAACATAGCCACAGAATATTTCAACTCCGTCCTCCTCTCTCTTCAAAACCTTCACATCCGGTCCACCACCATTAGGATGGCAGAGAAAGTAACCAAGTGGCTAACACGCCCCTGCTTCAACTTCTCAAATCTAGGGACAAACTTTGGTCCAGGTGGAAGATCTTCCACCTCCGTGCAGACTTTGAAGACTATAATTGCATTCACGTAATAACTGCAAAAGACAAATTCATTATTGCCAAGCACCTACTATAGGAACCTACTAATAACATCCTTTACAAATCTCATGCAGTGCTGGTCCAAAATTAAGGACATTCTTGGCAATGACAAGCAACAGAATCCAGTGACATGAACATTCAAGGTGTTCATTGCAACAACCATGACACCATTGCCAACGCCTTCAATGCCCTTTTTTCTTCTCCACCAGTTGCTACTCAAACTAGCCCACAACCTGACTGTCCCTCTTCTCTTCCTCGCCCTCCCACCCCTCCCTTTTGTTCTGGCTCCAACCACATACCTTGAAGTTACTTAAGCTACTTAACTCCCTTCCGGCACACGGGGGTCAAGGGCCTGAGGGCATCCATCCTTGCATACTTAAGCAGTATGCACCTTGGCTGACCAGACCTATCACCTGGCTTTTTAACCTCTCGATTCGTACGTCTACTGTCCCATCCACCTGGAGAACTGCCAGAACCATCCCTATACACAAAAAGGGCAATGTCAAACTCACGTCCAGCTACCGCCCTATATCTCTTCTGCCCACTCTCAGTAAACTGCTTGAAAAAATAGTCCACCGCCAGCTTGCTGCTCACCTTGACATGTTTAATCTTCAAACCCCGTGCCAACATGGTTTCGGCTCGGTCACAGTACCACCTCTGCACTTACACAACTTACAAATGACATCAGAAATAATATGGACCATGGCCTACTCACTGGGGCCGTCTTTATCGACCTGTCTAAAGCCTTGACATGGTACACCATCCTCTCATGCTAAAGAAACTCCAGTCCATTGGAGCATCTGACCAAGCCCTCTCCTGGTTCCATAGCTATCTTGACAATCGGACTCAGGCAGTAGCATTTCACAAGGCCCTTTCCTCCCCCCTAAACATCTCCCGTGGAGTTCCCCAGGGATCCACTCTTGGACCTCTACTCTTCTCCCTCTTCCTAAATGATATTCCCACCATGTCCCGGCATAGCTGCACTCTTATGGACGCAGATGACCTTGTTCTCTATTCTGGGTCAAAATCGGTTGCTGCCATCAACTCCACTCTCACTAATGACTTCCAATTCCTGCAGACCCTGGCTCTCTAGCAACCACCAAGTCCTGAACCTACAAAAACCTGTGCTATGCTATTCGGATCCTCTAAGAAACTGTCTGCCCCTGCGAACAGGCTCCGGGTTCAATGCCTTGATTGCTCCCTCATCTTAAACACTGAGTCCTTCAAGTACCTTGGGGTCATTTTGGATCCCACACATGACCTGTCTCAACATGTCAATATGGTGTGCCATGCCGTCAATGCTAAAATTGGCGGAGCTTATCGCGTTCGCCACTCCCTCACTCCCTCTGCTAGACTTTCTGTTACGAGAAGTATTCTCTTACCCCAGCTCCAATATGCTCTGCCCCTCCTCTTTGCTGCAAACTCTGCTACACTCCACAAATGGGACACTGTCTACAACAACATCTGTAGATTAGCCTTAACTGCCCCATCTTACCATCATTGTCTCCTTTACGCTGGTTTAAATTGGCTGTCACCTAAGGATATTCGAGCCTACTCCCTGGGCTGCTTTATCGACTCCTGTCTAGACCTCCCTGCCCTGTCTATCTTGCCAACCTCCTGACTCCTGCCTCCACACCCGTTACCTCAGGTCTTCCTCTGTCCCGTGCTCTCCACTAGACCTTGCATGACAAAAATGGGTGAACAGGCATTTGCCCATTTTGCTCCCAAATTCTGGAACTCACTCCCCCTTATGGTGAAAACTTCAGCCTCCTATCGAGAATTCAAAAAGTAGCTGTTCACCCACCTTCTAGCCTCTGGCCAATGCAAATGCTCTTAATTTGCTTTGTCCCACTGCAGGCTGTCAGGTCTGACCCTGAGTACTACACTAATGTTCTCCCATGCAATATGCTTGTCTAGGTGGCTATGAACCTTGATGTCTTTACTGTCCTCAGCTGTCTTATGGTTACCCTAATTGCTTTATTTTACATCCTTATTATGATCTATGCAAAATGTACCCTTATGTAACTATTACTGTGCTACCCAATGTATATCTTGTTTTGCTCCTGTACACCTATATTATGTCTGTGCATTTCTGCATATTGTAACCAATGTCCTGTGCTCTCCCGGGTCGTGCTTGAAAATAGGCAGGTCTGTTGCCTAGCGCACTTACCCGGTTACCAAAAGCTAATAAATAAATAAATAAATAAATAAATCTCCTGAGAACCCACATCCCCCGAGTGGCTTATTGCGATTATACCAAGTATTGCTTTTTTTCTTATTTAAAAAAAAACAGTACTTGATATAATGCTTATATAAGTCAGTGAGTACTGTAGTTACAACAGTTTGCATGAAGCATTTTTTTTTTCCACTGATGCACGGAGCTGCTGTTTTACAGTCTCCGCTTAGCGGGGAAACAAGATGGCGGTCGCAGTTCCGTGATTTCAACGCCAGATTGTTGTTTTTTTTAAAGATGCAGCTGGCTGGCACCTTTTCCGTTGGTAATGCTAGATTTTACAACTGTGGTAAGGTGCCAGCTTGCTGCCCTGATTAGTTGTTCTGAGAGGTGCATGGTATAATGAGGGTTTATCCATGCCTTGTGTGATGTGTCACGAGGTGCAGTCAAGTGACATAATCACACAAGATGTGGGTAAATCCCTAATAAGTCACACCCTGGAATGCCTTATTATTATGATTATACAATGGACACATATGTAAAATAAATGTAAACATATGTATAATTATATTTTTTTATAAATGCAATTCCTCAGTCATGGGTAATGCAGGATTTACTCATGGTCATGTAACATAGTTTAACCAATCAGGTTACAGGATTTTCACACACCATTGTATAACACACTCTATGGACATGTGGTACTCAGTTACACAGTGTGCAACAATAGAACCGTAGAGGGTAACTAGGGGGCGACCTGGGGCGATACTGGCTTGTACACTAGGACCAGAAGGAGGGTCTGCTCCAAGAGGGCTGATAAAAGGAGTCAGTGGCAAGTGGCTGGAGGGTTATGGTGAGAGGCCATGGGGCACAGCACCGTTAGGGAGGGGGGGTTATAGTGGACGGCCTCAATGGACCTCGAGGACTGGAGATGGTAGAAGGGGAAAAGGGTGGAGGGTGTTCATGATCAATGGCAGGTGGGTAGGAAATAAGATGCATGCACATCAGGCAATGCTAGTTGAAGGGTCATTGGATGTGGCAGCTGTCACTGAGTTCTTGGCCACCCAAGGGCATGATTGGGTCCTAAGCCTGGAGGGCTACACAATATTCACACATTATTCAGGAAAGATAGGAGTGAAGGACATGAGTGGGGTGCACTGATACACAGAAATGCCATTGTCATTGGAGGGGTGGAGGAGGCGGAGGGGGAAGTGGAGACGATTTGGATCACCATGTAGACATCAGGGGCAACAGGGTAAAAATATGGGTGTTGCACAGACCCCAGACCCCACACTGGCAGAGGATGTAAAAGACAGTCGGGTGATTAATATAATGGGCCACTGCAGACTGGGCAGGGGCAAGGTAATGGTGTTGTGGGACATAAACATGCTAGGGACTGACTGGGACACCATGACATCCACAGTGGACAAGGAACAGAGATTGATGGCTGTCTTCCAGGATGCGTTCCTAAGCCATGAGGCACTGCAGCTGACAAAGGAGGACTGGATATTGGACGTGGTCCTGGTGGACAGTGACCACATTAGGGACCTGGAGGTGAGACAAACATTGACAGGGAGTGATCATGCCATGGTCAGGTTTTTTTTAATATTTTATATTTTAACGTCACGAGCGGCATTTTTCTGTGTCACAACATGCTGTACTTTAATTTGTAAAACTTGTGAAAAGGTATTGAAGGCAGTGGTGTGTTTTCGTACCTTTTCAGCAAATGGAGCATCCACTGCCTCCTACATATTTCCTGGTTCAGGAGTTTTACAAATTACAATACAGCAAGTTGAGATGCATAAAAATGCCCTCGTTGATGTTAAAATATAAAGCGCAGGTTAACCTTTTGGACAGCTTTACTTCAAAAGTAATAATCAATGGCTGCACAGGGGTCAACAGTGCAATCTGACGTCCACTTGCACTAACCCTTGCCATCATCATCTTAGTGTGATAGGCCAGCACAATACATGTCTTCCGTGTCAGCCACGACTGGCAGGGCAGGTGCCTGGGGGCATGAAGTATATTACAGCAGGGTTCACCATGGCATTAAGTGTGCCCTCCTCCGCACAACCCCCATTAGTGCTACATATCTATGTGCATGGCACATACTGATTCCATGACATCAGCCTGCACATAGTGCATCACCATCCAAAGAGACAGGGATCAAGTGCATGCCAGCTGCACCAACCCCCCTTTGTGCATACTACACGGGGGGGGGGGGCACAATGCACTAAGCAGTACATATATCAGAGAGGTACATCGCTCCAAACACAGTAACATGCTAACACCAGCACAGTAGGCCTCATGGTCTCTCGAGTCTGCTTATGCACTGAGTACCCTGACTGGGTACCGTAGCAATCACCATGGCTCCTTTCCCTGTTTTTCCATCCCCACAACCAGACTAAACACAGGAAAACCATCCTCAGTTTCACCACTTGCATATAGCTATCCCGCCATCTATTGAACCCTTTCATCATAGAAGCCTGCACCAATTAGCAGGGCAGAGCATTCCATGATTTCACCACTCTCTTGGTTAAGTATATCCTCCTCCTTTCCCCCCAATCCCACTCCCTACCACCTTTCAACTGTGTCCTCTTGTGATCCCACCCTCCTTCAGCCAAAAGATACCATCTCGGTTTACCCCATTGACCCCCTTGAGGTACTTGCAGATCTCAATCATGTCTCCCCAATCCCTTCTCTCCTCCAGCAAGAACAGGAAGAGCTCCTCATGTGTCACATACAGCAGACACTGGATAATTTTGGTTGCTGTCTTCTGGCACCTTTCCAGGAGTTGGCTGTCTCATTTTGTCCCACACTGGCACTTTATGTTACCTGGAAGACACTCCTCCAGATACTCCGCCATCCATGGGGCCTACATACCACCCCCATCTTAATCTTCCCTCCTGCTGAGGTTCTCAAGGTGACCCATAAGGGCTCCAAGTTGCCTACGCTTCCTGTACCATAATAATCCAGAAGCAATCCCTAATGAACATGGATACTCCACCCCCTCTGCCCACCTTTATATCCTTCGTAAGCACAAGCTACACACTCAGATTAGGGTCTAAATCATGGCCAGCTGTGAACCAAGACTCCGTGACTGCTGATACGTCCACCCCACCATTATCCAACATGGCCTGGAACACCAGCATCAAATTCCATAGGATCCTGTAATTTCTTAACACCACCCTCCAATCCTTGTCCCTATTCCCCTTTAACTTATCCTACCTGCACATTTTATATGTCCCCCATCACCATCCCACAAAGGCACCTTCCTCCCCTACTAAACCATCCAACCCCCTACTATAGGTTGAGGGCCTTCTTCAGTGGAGCACCAATCCCTTCGTCATCACTGATTTCACCATTAGCTCATGCCACCACCACCACACCTATCACAGCACCTGTCCAATCACACTAAACCACTGAAGGTCACTGCTGTACAAACGGAACAATATGGCAGCCTTCCAAGACCTCCTCTTGCATTGTCATGTTGACACACAATGATAAGTCAGTAAACATGTAAGGCTATATGACTGCCAGCAGATCAAGTGACTTGAGGGCTTTTCCTGTTGGAACAGATTATACAGTTATAGTTAGAGGTTTTATGGTACTATCTGCTTAGTAACTAAGAAGGTCAGACGGGTGGGGGGGATTATGTATCCTTGATCAACCGTCACCCACATACACACCAAGGCCCGGATATTCAGACTGCGCCAGGCTGTGGCGCAAACCTGGGCGCAGTGCAAATAGGCTGCGCAGGGGCGTTGACAGGGTGATATTGAACGGAGCTGCGTCATGGCACAGCATCACTGAATATCACACCCTAGCCACCCCCGCAGTGCGCATGGTGCAGTGGCACTGTGCCACCGCAAGTGGCCAGAGTGGAGCGGGGGATAAGCTAGCGCAAGTTTCGTTGTGCTAGGTGCAACAACCGCGATATTCAAATGTGCACGTGCAAATAGGGCGATAATGCATGCAAGGCGCAAATGGGGCCATTTGAATGTCATTATGGCCCCATCTGCATGCAGGTGCGCCAATCCCCGGTGACTTGAGCCTGGAGCTCTGCCAGGCTGCAGCCGTCAGGGACCGACACCCCCTGTACAGCGTGGCAGTGTGCCACACTGCCCGATCACGGGCATACGTGGAAAATTACATCCGTCCTATATCCCTGGACTGCTTGCAGCCCGATCGCGGGCATATGCCGTAAAAACACTAGTCCCATATCCCTGGTGGTCCAGGGGTACCCCCTCCCCACCCACCCACTGAGCCCTCTGCCCCACTCCACCGCCGCTGCAGGCGGCAGCTCCCCACCCGCTTGCCGCCCCGCTGCCCACCGACTGACACTGTATGGCCTGGGGCCTTGTCCAGTTGCAAAGATTGGATAACCATCTGGATGTCAGCTGCCTTGAAGAGGGCTACTAAACCTTCCTTTTGGCCTTCATTTAAGGTTGGCAATGGTATAGCAGCCAGGTAGATGTCAATCGTACTCCTACCTGGGAGATCTGCCATTGGGCTGTAAAGGCTACAGTAGTAATATTCAAATTTGGTGGCAATTTCTTTTGGGGCAAGTTTAAGGGTGTTGTCAGATGATGAATAGATTGCTTTTATTATTCTTGCTGCTTCTTGTTTCTTAAGCCTTAATTCTAATAAATGGTCTGCTTTTTCCCCTTGGTCTGTATAAGTCACCTGAGTTTTTAATATGGCAAATTTGTCTTTCTCTCATAGGAGCTCACTGTATTGGTCTCAAAGCCTTAGAAGTCTATGTCTGTCCTCTTCACTGGTGTCGGGTGAGAGTGTGCCTCTCTAGGTTATGTATCTGGGTTAGGAGGTCAGAGGCCTTTCTCTCCCAAGTACATTTTCTGGTTGATGCTAAGCGAATTTGTTCTCCCCTGATAACACATTTTAGTGCTTCCTACTCCACATCTGCTTTGCCTGTTGAGTGTAGGTTAGCCGATGTGTAGTGGTTTATTGATTTTGAGATCTGCCTAATTACCCAGTCTTCTCTTAACATTTAATTGTTGATTTTCCAGATAGTCTCTTTTGGTATGCTAGGAAAAAAAGGACAATTGGCACCAAGCTGAGGAGTGATCTGAAATCACTCCTGGGTCAATTCCATATCCCACTATGCCCGTCAATAATGTGTGACTGATCAAGGAATAATCAAGTCTTGAAGTCCCGTGCACCATGGAATGGAATCTGTATTCTCTGTAGTTTGGATTCAGCGTTCATCAGGGTTCACACAGACCGAGCTGATCAGAGAAATCTCAAAGGGAACACTGGGCCAAAGATAACCCTTGTCTTCTCCTTCCAGATTTGTCTAAATCTGGTGTGAATGGAAAGTTCCAGTCCCCCCCCCAAAGAAAAATGGGGAGAGTGGAGAAGGGGGCTAATATTGAAGCTAACTCCATGAAGAAGGAAAGGGTGTCTATATTGGGGCCACATATACAGCCCAGAACGACTTCTACCCACTCCAGCATGCCTTTTGGGAATAAGTAGTGATCGCTGAGGTCTCGAATGCATTGCTCACAGACAAAAGGAGATTTCTGGGGAATTAAAATAGCAACCCCTCTGCTTTGTGTACTGTTCCCTGCTGTGAACACTTGACCAATATATTGGTCAGGGAATAGATTGGCTTCAGTATCCAATAGGTGTGTTTCTTGAAAGAATAATATGTCCTCTTTAAGGTGCCTGAGGTGTTTAAGTATTTGATACCTTTTAGTTTTATTACGGGCCCCTTTGACATTCCATGTCGTAATTTCCATATTTTCAGCCATCCCTTCTGCCTAAGATTGCATTACGAAAGTATAACTGACGTCCTTGATCTCCATCACTCTGGTTTCGGTGATTAACCTGATGCCATTCCACCCTTCTCCCCCATCCCCGAGCAACCCCAAAACAATCCAAAAGATTCCTTTCCCTAGATCCCCTCGGACTTAACAACCATATAAGTAGCATGTATTCCCAAAATAAACCAACATTCTTTTTTCCTGACCCTTTAAATAAGCATATAAGGAACAAATGTAACCTCATTATACAGAAAGATCCAATCCCCCACCCTCCAAATCATAGCTTACTCGGTCCATGATGTCCAGCCTCTCCGACCAGTGCTTCTCCTGCCCTCCCCATAGGAGAATTTATTGATAACGGAACAGGATGAGCTCACCCCTTAATAGGAGCAGAACTGCTCGTAAATATAAACTTCTAAAGGGGGAGCTTCCCCTACCATTTGCAAACTCTATACTCTTCATATTACTAACACCTCCACTATTTAAAATATTACCAGAGTTGGATACAAGATATTCCGTGGTGAAACAATATTATCCTTGCGGTGTCCCCGAACTACTATGGCAGGCGATTAACTGTAAGTTACAACAATACAGAAACTATAATACATGCACTAGCTGGGCTCAGGTTTTCTGGTTCCTAGGAACACAATATTCTGCCATGAATTCTTCTTCTGGTGCGGTCAAACCCATTAAAATTGTTTATTCTTTCTTGGCGTGTTTGTTTGTCCTTGCCTTAAGCTTGCCAAGATAGACACTCACCATCAATATAATCAAACGTCCCCAGACTGATCGTGATCAGTGCGAATGAAATGCAAGGGACCTTGATAACTTCGCAAGGCACCCTTCACTCCAAGGGAAACTGTTCCTGCAAATTCAGAGCAATCTCATGCTGGTAAAGTCCAGAATGTGTATATCTGCCATTCCAAATGGGCTTATTGTCCGACCCCCTCCAACATGAGGTCCTGCCATGGTCGGTAAACCTACCCCCCCCCCCCAAGGTGAACAAATAAAATATAAAAACACTCACTGTTTCATCCTTCGGAACTCTTTTAGTGTTTGTTACCGCTGCTTGAAGTAGACAGTGTCCATCATTCCTGGGCACATGGTGGTAGCAAGTTTAGCATCTCAATGCTCTTCTGGGGGGGGGGGATAAGGTTCATGCTTGTGTTTTTAGGGCTCTTCACCTCTTCGGCAGGGCTCTGCTGAAATCCATGACCATGATCAACTAAAAGAAAAATGGACCCTTTACATCTTGGTCCATTAACATGTCCCGGCAATTCCTTTTCTTCAGTGATTCTTGAATAAATTGGGTAATGCCTCTCTCAAGGCAGTTTCTGCTGCTTTCAGATCCTCGAAGCTGGCCCAGTTACCTGCTAGTAGAACTTGGAATCTTGCAGGGTAACCCATTCTAAATTGAATGCCCGTCGCTATTAGTTTGGTTACAATGGGATGAAATGCATCCCTCCTCTGCCTCATTGATACTGGAAGATCTTGTGCCACCCGTAACTTGGCTCCTTCCCATTTAATTTCTTGTAGATCTTTAATTTTGCTTAAGAAATGGTGCCGTTCCTGATAGTTCAAGAAACAGAAAATTAATCAAGGTGGACCCCCAGCAGGAGGCATGGGGCACAGGGCTCGGTAAGAGCGTTCAGTGGCGTAGGTGGGCCCGAATGGAGATTGGCCTGCTAATATGGAAATCAGTTTTTGGGTGAATAGTATAGGGTCGGAGCCGTCTTCCTTTTCAGCCCAATTACCACCGCATTGTTCTTCCGTCTCCATCCCTCCAAGTCCTCCACTTTAGCTTTGAGTCGAGCCATTCATTGTTAAGTTGCCACTAACTCAGGATCTGGCTGATCGACCTTCCTTTCCAGAGATGGGATTTGTGCTTCACTGTCTCCGGTTCTCCTCGGTAAGTCTTCAAGGGCCCCCGCCATGGACTTAAACTCTAAGGTAAGTGAAAGCAGCTCCTCTCTGAAGGGTTGGAACTCTGCCAGAAAGCGATCCACAGTGAAGAGATTGTGCTCAGCCGAAGCTGCTGTGGGGCAGACGCTGCTAGTAGACTGAGGCTTTGTTTTTTTGCTGGCCTCTTTAGGTGTTGGTGGAGGCATGTGTTCGGGCATTGCTGCACGCATTTCTGCTTCCATGCTCCAATTTCTGAGTTCAGGTGAATTTCCCAAAAGAGTATTCCGTCTCTTGTATAAAAAGCCATAGAAAAATGAATGAAGAGTATAATTCTGTATATATTAAGTCAGGGTTAGCAGGAGCGCTCTGCTGGAGCTGCTACTCGGGCAGCTGCATCACGTGACTGTTTTCACCAAATTTTCAACATGGCCTTTTTGGGACCTCCCATCATGAACAGTGCACTGTGATTTTGTTAATCTGTCCTGAAAGTTGATTTCCCAGAGTGAGCGTGCCATTCTGTGCCACAGGTGCAAAAACACATTTTGGGAAGGATGCAAAAAATTACAGCTGTACTGTTCATAAGGGAGTGTGAAAAAATGGCAATCTTGGAAATTTGGAGTGAAAATTAACTTGATGAAGTCATGAGCCTGCATAGAAACTGCACAATGGATACTTGCAACGCAGTCATTTTTTGGAGTTTTTTCACCAAATTTGCAACAAGGGCTTTTTGGGACCCCACCTCATGAACAGTGGCACTGTCATTTTATTAATTGGTCCCAAAAGGTTATTCTGTGCAGTGACCAAGAAATCACCTTTCGGGGCCGAGAAATGAAATGACAGTGCCATGTTCATGAAGTGGGGACCCAAGAACCCCATGTTAAAAATTTGGGACCAAAAGTCCAAAAAGTGGATGAGATATCAATCTAAGTTGAAAACCCCCCATTGACTGCCATTATAGGGCTTACTGTCATTTCTTCAGTTCCTGGTTGGTCTTTGAAGAGTGCAGACGTGTACTCAATCCATAGAAGATCGCTGCTCCCAACCTACAGAGGTACGTATGGGTGAGGGTGGGTGAGGGGAGGTAGGGTACGTAGAAGGAGGGTGCTGGTTGGGGCAGGGTGGCCGACGGGAACAACGAGGGACAGTTTTCTTTTTTTTTTTCAGGTTTAAAAAAAAGGATGTTGTTGGACTGTTTTCTTTTTTACAGGTGAAATATTAACAAAACAGATTTTGGCACACTGCGGTGGGCTCCCAGTGTGCAAGAGTAGAGGAGGGGTGATCAATGCCGAACTGGGGATTGGACACCCTGAGGTTGGCTGAGAACATAGGGGCATGAGGAGGGCGGTGCATCTGACACCAGGAGTGGACATCCCAGTGTCGGAAACATAAAAAAAAGTATTTTTCGACACACTGGGGTGGGCTCCCAGTGTGCCACATTAATGGGGGGATGGGGATACATGCTGACATGGGGATTGAGCACCCTGATGTCAGCAGGGGACAGAGAACAGAGGGTGCAGGGTGGGCAGCAGCAGTGGGAGGGAGCTAACATTTAAATTTGTTGTCCTGCTGTGTGCCTGGTTGGGAGCGAGGGGGGACTGCTGCTGCAATGACAAAACTGCCCCTGACTGCAGTGGCAGATTTCTTTCAAGTGCAGCACTCACTCTGAAACTGTCATCATTGGCAGCTTCAGCATTAATTGGTGGCTGAGGGATGTGCCCAAAAAGTGTCCGCTGCATTGGCCACAGCACTGCCGCACCTCTGCAATGCTCTACTATCGCAATATGTTTCTTGTGCCCTGCATGCGCAAGCAGATACAATAAAAAGGAAAAGTATCTACAATATCAGAAGCCAAGTACTGACAAAGGATGTATTCAAAGGTCATACAGGCCACACCCCCAACCAACATACAGGCAATGAAGGAAAGCAATGCAAAAATCATAAATACCAGTGAGTACACGCCATCTATGGAAAGGGGATTGATATGTTGGGCAAAGTAAAAGGGGGCTAATGAAAAAATCCACAGTAGTTACCAGGTAGTTCCTGAGGGCTAAGGGAGGAAAAAGTAAAATAAACAATCAAAAGTCAAACAAAGGAGATAACAGGGCACCATGTAGAAAGTCCCTGGAAAATAATGAAATAATACAGGTGAGCCATAAGGCACACTGAGAGGCAAAGAAAATAGTGACATCTTTGCCAGTAAGCAGCCATAAGCGATGCTGGTATACCATATTTAAACTACGAGTCACATGATGCACAATTTTGTGCTGGGGTGTTGATTGTTGCTGGATCATAAAGTTATATCTGTCCTGCCATAGGTATTATCTACAGATAGCCAAGCAAACCTGTAGAGTTCTCTTGTGGTACTTGGTCCAGTCATCAGTATAGCTGCCCAAAATAAGAACATGGTACGTCATGCAGGAGAAAAAAGGCTCATACCATGCAGTACTCAAGGAATGCCAGAACTGCATACTAGAAAGGTATTCCAGAAAGAAGTGAAACTGGGTTTCTAACACTCCAGGGCAGGACACCCTAGGGCATACCCAGTCCTCCAGACACTTATGGTATCGAGTCCCCTTGACCGGTATGCATCCATGTATACCTAGCCAAGTCAGGTCCCACATGGAAGCAGGCAGCCAAGGGTTGATCAGCTGACTGAGAGCATCAGGGGTGTGAAGCATGGGGCAGTATGTCAGTTCAACTACATAACAGTAATTTGTGGAAAGAATATATAAATATCAAGCAACTCTGCCCTTAGACTGTAGATTATATGGTGAGAGTTTCCATTTCTTGAGAGTAAAGTACTGTGAATAACCAGTCCTCAACAGCAGAGGCTCAGATTACTGATGAATTACCCAGGACCAGTCTGAAGTTCCAACTAAAGAATACACTATAGAGGAAGACAAGTGGATTGACCATGTACACACTTCCCTTATTTTCTCTTATCACTGGAGTTGCACGTTACCTCCCATTTAATAGGGTTTAGCCCCGACCCCCACAGACACTGAAAGAAGAAACTGTATCGTCTAGTCTGCAGGGGAACCGGGGGGGGGGGGAGAGCTATAACATAAACCCTGTTCTTCTTTGAAAGGGTAAAGTTCTGCGCCAAGGAGCCAAAAGTTGTTCAGCCTTTAGCAAACTCTGGGTCCAGTTAATGTGCTCAGAGTCAGTGGGTGAAAATCAGATACCTAATATTTCAATCGGGCTGGAATGAACACGAATGTCTGCTATGTTAAGAGCCACAGAATCAGCCACAGCCTGATTAAGGGAGACAGCCACACTTTTATCATAATTAATAACTGAACCAGATGCCTCAGAATAATCAAAAAGGGTAGACGTAACCCAGGAGCCAGAGGGGTGATTCTGAAGAATGACACAGAGGTTATCTGCTTAGGTCAATACTTTCAGGTCCTGGAGCTCTAGGGTCATCGAGATCCCTGTAATATGTTTGTTAAACTGCAACAAATTCAGTAACGAGTCAATATAAAAGACATACAAACGGGGCTCAAGGAGCAACCTTGTTTCACACCACGTTTAACAATAACAGAGGGGCCGTGACAGACATTTATGCTGGGGGTGAGCAGGGCCTTGATATATAGTGTGGATAGCCACTGGAGAAACAGTGGAGGAATCCCATAGCACAACAGGGTGGCAAAGAGAAAACCGGGGTGTACATGGTCAAAGACCTTTGACTGGTCCAGTGACAGGACATATCCTGATACCATGGTCTGGGCACCTCTGCAGAAAAGTTCCAGGAGCAACACCAGGTTGTCCTGGATATGGCAGCGGGGATAGCGCATGTTTGAGCAGGTGAAGCCACTAAGAGGGTTACAGAGGCCAGACAGTTAACCAAGATTTTCAACAGTATCTTCTGATTCCATATTTAAGAGGCACAAAGGCCTTCGGGTCTGTAAAAGGGATTTATCACCCTTCTTGTAAATTAAAATCAAAACAGCCTTCAACATGGACAGGGCCAGGCTCCCAGTGTGCAGGAAATGATTAAATAGAAGTTGTAGTGTGGGACACAAATACAACTTGTATTTCTTGTAGAATTCTGAGGGAAGACCATAAGAACCAGGGGATATGTTAGACTTCAAACCATTAATAGCCCGCCTCAACTTCAGAAACTGTAATTGGTTGCACAAGACTTACCAAATCAGCAGCCGGTGTCAGGTGGGGGTATATGGAAGGCATTTAAAAGCTCCCAAGGGTCAGACTGCACTGCAGAGATGCCAGAACTTTGGGAGACAAAATTGTGCACTAAATGCAAAATCCAGTTCTTAGTTTTAGATTGCGCCCCAGGCGTCTGCAGACTACACATATAATAAGAATTATTTATTTGAAAGCAAGCCTTAAATCTATCTAGGAATTGTTTTTACCCTGTATGCCAAATTTCATTTCCTGCAACAAGGAGTTGGCTCATGCAAGGTGCATGTTTCATTTCAGCTTTATTGATGTCAGTTTGTGCCATGAGGTCCTCGCCAGTGGATTACATGGTGAATATCAGTTTATGTAATTGTGTACGTAATCCAAGGTATTTTAAATATGAGATAGTCCATCTCCTGGATGCCTATCATTTAAACAGGCATCAAAATTCGGCCTTAGTATCTTTCCACCACTGAGGGACATTATCATAAGTTCCAAAAACAGACCACCAATCCCAAAGTAAGTGTTTACATTTCAGGCCAATCCAGCGGTCATCCAATAGGAAAGTATTAAGTTTTCAGACAATGTGAACAGAGGGGAGGTCAGGCACCAATAAGCCTATATAGACTATTGTCAAGTGCCCTGACGTCTCAATGGGAACAGTTTTAAAATCAGTAAGTACACTGGAACAGGAAAAGAATAAAAAATCCATATGGGAGGCCAAGGAGCCTTTGTGAAAAGTGGGTAATTTGTGCTGGAAGGCTGTGGCACTGTCCAGTAAGTCAACCACCAAGACCATATCACATAAAAAGGCGTATTCACAATACACTCTCAAAGGGGGTTGACAAGCATAAGCAAGAGGCGGGCTGCAATTAAAGTCACCACCCAGTATGACTGCCGATGCATATGTAAATAGGGTCGAATATCCTTAAACAGGTCAATCTGACTCACCTTCATTTGGGGGTGTAAATGGGGAAGAGGTTGGTTAACACATCCAGTAGCAAGGCCTCCCAGGAACAATTTCTAACAAACATTGTACTTGGAAAGTAAAGGAAGGAAACAGGATTCCCACACCATCGCACCTATCAGGTCCTTGCGACCAGTAAGAGGGGCCTTGAGGTCACAGCATTTTTGTAGTAGATAAGTCATGCAGGGTTTTCAGACTAGTGTTCTGCAGAAAGACAATGTTGCCAGGAAGGGTGGAGAACACCGAAAGTGTCATCAGGTGTTTCCTATAATTTTTTATGCTGTTGACATTCCATGAAACACAGGAGACAAGAGGGCCCTGACACATTATAAAGGTTTAAAGGGGGGATACAACAACTTCTTCATCTGGGATCGGGTTCTACATCTCTGGAGGACAGCGTCCGTGAACGTGTCTCCCTGGTCCTCAGGTCCATCTTGTAAATGAGCCTTGCTCAATGATGCGCGCCTGAATAAATAAAGATTTGATTATGATGATTATGATGATGATGGTTGGACCCAGGCTCTCTGATAGAGGATGCCATTGAAGAGACTTTCAAATCATCATCCTTATCATCAGTATCTCCCCACTGTGGGACCAATGGGTCTGGAGCAATGGTGGAGGTCTTCGGGGGGGGGCCCAGCGGTGTCTGTTATGGGTTGCAACTAAAGTCATGGGGACAGCAGCTGGGAGGGGGGCCATTAGAGTGAGGACTGTCCCCACTGGCAAAGGGGTAGTAACTGGATCCGGGATCACTGGAACATGGGGGTAAGGCAGGGGAACAGGGAACTGTTTGTCAGGGTTCAGGAGGAGGCAGCACTGGCACTGCAGGCAAAGTAGAGTCAGTAGGTGGTCCCAGAGATTCTACAACAGAAGCAGCAGATGTCGGGGTAGTCTCACAGGGAACAATGGCAGGCCTGGGTGGAGGGCAGCAAGCCGCCGAGTTGCAGCAGCAACATCTTCCTGGGCTTGTCCTGTAGCAGTCATTTGATCTTGATTCTAACCACCCCCTTTGATGTGGACAGCCCATGGGCAATGTCTAAAGGAATGGCTCTGTTTGTTGAAAAGGTTATTTCGAAAAGGGTTTTGGCACATGTGAATAAGATGACCAAATTCCAGGCAATTATTGCATCTCTCCATGTTACATGCAGAGCTGAAGTGGGACTTGGAACCACATTTATGACAGGACTTGACTGGCCCAGGTGAAAACAAAATCCCCTGTCCCTTCCTAAAAAGAAACTGCTGAGTGGGTGGCAAAAACCCGTGTTACTCTGTGGCAATTTAACTTGGAATTTCTAACCTCCCATCCAAACCTGTTCACTGTCAATATTAGGACGGGGCTTGCCCATAACCTCACATCGCTGTTTCAACCAGTAAAATGTATCAGATACATGAAACCCCTCATTCCAAAACATGATTGAGACAGCCTTCAAAGCAGGTTTGGACAAAGGGGGAAACCTGAAAGGGGGCCCATAAAGCAGAGTGTGTCACTGATCAAATTTGTGCCAGAACCTATCTAATGCTCCTAGGGAATGACAACTGACATCAAATATACAATCCCCAGAAACATGCAAAACAGCATACAAGTCAGAGGGCAAAAAGTCACGGGCTTCCTTCAATAGTTTCCTGATCACAAAGACTCTGTCTGGAGGTTCTGGGAGATCACCTGAATAGTTTAGGTGGATCACGTTTCATCTTGGGTCCGATTCCCCCAAAGCAGTAAAGAGCCCAGACATTTGAAAGGCTCTAAAGTCAGAGCCAGCAGTACGAATATGTTCCTGAGTAGGGGCTTGGTTCTCTACTTTGTCCTCAAAGCCAGCAAGCAAGTCCTGTACAGGGTCCTGGGGGAGGAGGAGTCAGTGGAAAAGTGGACCCAGGATGAACCAGCAATGGTAGTAGCAGAATCAGCAGCCGAAGGGTGCCAAAGTGTTGTAGGTATTGAAGATGAAGGTTGATATAAAGGCTCAGGGTGTGGGGGACAGGGGTTCTCAGCAGGCACCCTGGAGACTCCATCAGGAGCTTTCCACCAGCCAGTTACCAGCACGGTGGCCTCGACAGACCATTTGTCCATAGACTTTCTAGCAGCTATGGGGCCACATTGCAGGCCAAGTTTCCATCCCAAGGTTTGCAATCCTAAAGTGATTGCTCCTGATTAAATGGAGGTACTGACAGCTTTGTAGACTCAATAACAGCTGGAGTAGATGAAGGAGCAGATATGTGTTGGGTAGAGCCAGGAGATGTGGACAGAAGGACGGTTTGCCTAGTATTAATGTCAGCAGAACAGGGGGTATGGCAGTGGGATGGAGCCCAGCAGAGGAGAGCCCAAAAGAATCAATGTTAAACAACAAGTCAGGATTCAGAGCAACTCCCATAATGGCTCCCGAAGTGCCCAGACAGGGGGCGGTACAAGGGGCAGGTGCAGCAACAGTATAGATGTCTGGCTCAGTAACACTATCCCTGATAACAGGGAACTCACAAGGCTTAGGAAGCTTACCAGGATGCTCGAGATCCACGAGAGTCCCAACCAGACAAATAGGTACAGCAGCCACAGATAGGGATGCAGCAGCAGCAGCATTCTTTGAAGCTGTTGTGTCACATAGTCCTTGCAATTTGAGCAGGCCAACTGGCAGGAGGAGCCTCTGGAAGCAAAACAGGGGCCGCGAGTCCCAGTACAGACAGGGTTAAATTCCTCTGTTGTCACTGTTGATGGCGGTAAAGCTGCTCTTCTTCCTCCAGCAATCTAAGAAGCTGGAATTTCCATTGCATCAAAGCCAATGCCAGGTGCTCTTTGTCATTATCCAAATCCAAGTGCTCCAGGTCAACTGAAGCCGCAGAAAACATTAACGGAGCAAACTCTGAGGTAGGCTGCTCAGCCTTAGCTACATGATCCATATCCACAGCTAAATGCTCATCAGGGACAGCCTCTTGCACACCAGGAGCAGGGGAAGAAGCACGTTGCCCTGCTCCGTCCATCTCCATTGTCTCAAGCATGGAGACAGGGTTGGCCATCTTTGCCAGACAGCCAAGTGGTCCCCTACTAGAGACAGTAGGGGAATTTTATTGAAGCAAAAATATCAAATAATATACATACAAACAGAACTAAACAATCAAAGAATCAAATGTATATAACCACAAGGCTAACAAAAGGCATGATGAAACATAACCAAGAACTATAAAATAATGAAACAGTGAAGGAAGACTGATCTTTCAGATACAACTTCATAAAGTTATGTACCATGTTCTCAACAAGAGATAGAACAATAGTTTTCTGTTGCAATGTGAAGGCACAATGTGATTGCCAAAGATAGTATTTGCAGGAAGAAAAGTAAACTTGGAGGACACGGGTGATGAACTTAGAGCATGGTGGAGGGTACAATCCCAGCAGAGCAATCTCATATGTGACATTGTCAAAAAGCGGGTTGTGCCACAAAACACTGAGATGGTGCCAAAAATCTTGGCTATGAGGACAGTCAAAAAGAAAATGGGACAGTGTCTCCAGTAGCCCCACAAAGTGCCCCTGGGATACATATGGTCTTGCAGTGATTTATGCTTCAGGACGTCATGAACAGCTAGTCTCCCATTTAGACTGAGCCAGAGCACATTCTGCATAAACTGGGGAACTGAATTATTCATAAGCTGCATTAACGCTGTGGGAACATCAGCTTGAGGGCAGAATATCAATATGAGCTGGGGGGGTGAAGTTATCTTCTAGTACATACCAATACAATGATTTCCTAGAGAGAGAGAGAGATAGAGAGTAGCACACTCCACACAAGGTATATGCCACTGAAAAAGTTTATTAACAGCTATTAACATGCAAGATGGGATCCAAGAGGTATAGTAATGAGCCGAGGGTTGTGCCCTGTGTGTGTTCCAGTATGTTAAGAAAGGTACCAGCCAGTCGACTAGGTGAGTCCAAACAATCCGGGCCCTCCCCCAAGAACAGGGGTAAAATTACTCGGAAAAAACAAACTAAAGTTAACCACCAAGGGGTTCACCAAATTCCACAGACCTCCCTTATCAAGAGGTAAATAAGTGACATTCCTCTGTATGGGGTTTAGGTGGGAGCCCCACAACCCCTGAAAACAAATGCTGTAAAGTCTGGCCTTTAATGAAGGGCGGGGGGGCAGTTGGATAACCATAACTAAGATGCATAAAACAGAGTAATAATAGGGATTTAATTAAATGAACTCTCCTAGATTTTGCCATGGTCCTTTGTATCCACTGGGTCAAAATACCCTCTGCTAGTGTGAACCTATACATCCAATTATAAACTTCAACCTCAGGGTGGTTAAAATATGTGCCCAGAAGCACTACCGGGTCATGACATACCCAAATACCAGCACACATGGAGTCCGTGGAACTAGTTAAGTCTCCCAACGAGACTGCCGTACTCTTCTGAAAATTAATTCCGGACCCCAAATGCAACCAAAAAGCCTTTACCAGGGATTTAACTGCATCCCCCAAAGCCAAATACCTGATAAAGGCACATAGATCATCAGCATATGCCAACACCTTAAAGATCAATGGCAACCATTTTACACATTGTTAAAAAGAAAAACTGAATTCAAGTCCCTGTCTCATGAGTAGTGTTTCCTGAAAGTGTCATGCTATTTGGTTTGTGGTTTTCTTTAAATCAGCACCTGTTACCTTGTTCTGCACTAACTGGAAACAGTCAGGCTGTTTCTGTCCTTCTGACTGAGCCTTGGAGAGTGATGACATCATATTGGACTAAGCTACTGCTACAGCAGTGCAAGTCCCCTGCTTGACTGAAGAGCTGTAAACTTCCTAATTAGAGCAGTCTGTAGAATTAATAGTTTGCTGTCCAGGGTTTTTTGCTAACTCAGTCTCTGATTTGTGCTCAGATGAATTAGCTGAAAATCTTTCATTCTGTTCTTATAAAAAGCTGATCATCTGAGTTTCAGTGCTGAATTGCAATGGTATGCATTTGAGAAATCAGCTTGTCTATATCACAGTTGTGAGTTGTGTCCCATCAAAGCACTGGTTTTTTTTTTTTAGCTATATAATACTGGGTTGTTTATTTAATAGATATAAAATGTATCTAATGCTTGTTAATTCATACAAGTAGTTTGTCATTGATGTAGCCTCAATAAATCGGTTCAAGTAAGAACAATTGTTTTCCTCTCAGATTGAAAAACAGGTGCCTGCCACACTCTGCTATATCAGGTACATGTACTATATGAACTCACAAATTTCAGTTCTTTGATAGTTTCTGTGTGAAAATACATCATGTACAGCATATGCATAACTAGTAACACTATATGACATCCTGATGCCCCATCTCATGCCTGCAGTTGAAGCAGCTGCACTCCTCTGCCCCCTGCCACCTGCCCCACAAGCACACTGTCTCCTGCCCCACATTTGAGGCTGCTGCTCCCTGCTGCCTACTTTCTTCTCCCATAGAGTCATGGCTGCTGCACCCTGTTGCCCCATCTCCTGCCTGAATAATCAGGGCCACTGCACCCTGCTGCCCCTGCCTGAACAGTTTTGGTTGCTGCACCCTGCTGCACTTTGTCCCCCCCCACAGTCAAAGCTGCTGCACCACATTGCCCCATGTTTCTGTCACCACAGCCAGGGCTGCTGTGCTCTGCTATGCCCTAGAGTCCCATGCCACCTGCTTCCACATTTGGGGTTGCTGCTGCACCATACTGCCCATGCCACTAGAAGTGAGGCTTTTATTGCAACCTGCTACCTACTTCCATTTTCCAAAATGGGCAGGACTGCTGCACCATGCACATCCTGTCCCATAGTCAGGGCTGCTGTACCCTGCCCCCCATGTCCCACCTCACAATCAAGGCTTCTGCACCATGCTGTTGTCTGTCCCCTGCCACTATAGCAAATGCTGCTGCACCCTGTTCCTGTCTACACAGGCAGGACTGCTGTGCCCTGCTGCACTCTACAGCCCCATGCCTCCACTGCCCCAAGATTACACAGATAGCATTGCTGCACCATGCTGCCCCCTGCCACCAAAGTAATATTTGTTTGCAGCACTGCCCAAAAGAAAAAAACAGAAAAATACGTTCATCTTGTGTTATGGGAGTGAAGGGCAGAAGACAGTAAGGTGCAGAAGTTCTGACTGTTTGGCCAGGAGACAAGGAAGGCATTAGGGTACAGCAGCCCAAACTGTGGGACAGGGTGCAGCAGCCACACCTGGGTGGAACTGACACAACTTTGGGGCAAAGAACAGGGTGCAGCAAGTGACACAACTCTTGTGGCAAGTGGAAGCATGGTGCAGCAGCTATAACTGTGGAGGTAAGGGGCTCTAGGGCACAGCAAGCCACAGCAGCCCTGGCTAAGTAGGCAGAAGCATGGTGCAGCAGCCCTGGCTGTGGTGGCAGGGAACTGTGGACAGGATGGTGCAGAAGCCTTGACTGTTGGGCAGGACACAGGGGGCATCAGGGTACAGTATCCCTGACAGTGGGATGGGGTGTGCATGGTGCAGCAGCCCTGACTGTTCAGGCAGATGATGGGGGCAACAGGGTGCAGCAACCCCAACTGTGTGGGAGAAGACAGAGGTCAGCAGGGTGCAGCAGCCTCGAATGTGGGGCAAGAGGCAGAGGGCTTGTGGGGCAGGGGATGGGGTGACAGAGTGTAGTTGCCTCAACTATGGCACAGGAGACAGTGGGCAACAGGATGCTCTATACTGTTTCTAGTTATACTTTATGAATTTTCACACAGAAACCATCGATGAACTGAAATTTGTGAGTTCATATAGTACATTTGCCTGAAATAGCAGAGTATGGCATACACCTGTTTGTCAATCTGAGAGGGAAAGAATTGTTCTTACATGGACCTATTTATTGAGGCTACATCAAAGACAAACTAATTGTATGAATTAACAAACATTATATTTATTTTATATCCACTAAACAATCCAGTGTTATAAAGCTAGAAAACAAAACACAGAGTTTTGATGGGACAGAACTCACAGCTGTGATACAGACAAGCTGATTTCTGAAATGCATATCACTTCAGTTCAGCACTGAAACTCAAATAATCAGCTTTTTAGAAGAACAAAATGATAGATTTTCAGCTAATTCATATGAACACATACCAGACAATGAGTTAGTAAAAGCCCTGAACAGCAAACAATTAATTCTACAGATTGCTCTAATTAGAAAGTGTATAGCTCTTCAGTCAAGCAGGGACTTGCACTGCTGCAGCATTAGCTTAGTCCAATTTGATGTCATCACTCTCCAAGACTCAGTCAGAAGGACAGAAACAGCTTGACTATTTCCAGTTAGTGCAGAACAAGTTAACAAATGTTGATTTAAAGAAAACCACAAAATCAAATAGCATGCCATTTTCAGGAAACACTACTCATAACACAGGGACTTGAATTCAGGCTTTTTTTAACAATGTGTAAAATGGTTGCTATTGATCTTTAAGTTCAGGAGTATCGAGGGAGAGTCGTAAACCCTCTTATGGATGTAGACACCTGAAGGAGCCTCAAGAGGGGGTCAATAGAAAAAACATAATGTAGCAGGCTCAGCAGGCATCCTTGCCTCAACCCCATAGTCAGGACCACAGGAGAACCCACGTCGTAATTTATGGAAGGTATCAAACTCACAGCAGAATATAGCTTCCATGCCCAAGACACAAAAATGTATGGAATGCTGTATTGCAACAGTACATCAAAGAGGAAAAGCAAAGCAACCCTGTCAAATGTATGTTCCTGATCCAGTGAGATAATGTAGCCATTAGCGGAGCCTCTCAAACTCCTGTAAAAGACTGTGCAGCAAAATAAGATTATCCAAGATGTGATGGCAGGGAGCCGCACAACTCTGAGACACAGAAATTAATGATTCCACTGCCACCGCCAGGCATCTGGCCAATAACTTTGCCAGGATTTTATAATCGGTATTAAGGAGACATAAGGGTCTCCAATTATTCAACAAAGTATGGTCACCCTTCTTAAATAAATAATCAAAAATGCCTCACCCATTTTGGATTAGAGGGATGCGTCCGCCAATAACTGTACATAAAGAACCTGTAATGTGGAGTAAGATAGTCTATAAAGACCTTGAAGAGTTCCAGTGGGAGTCTATCAGGCCCAGTGGCAATATGGTTAGACAATCCTTTAATAGCCTCCTGAACCTCCCGTACAGATTTAGGTAGGGCCAGAGAGTCCCATACCTGTGGAGGCAAGCATGGGACATCCAGAAATGGAAGAGAAGGCCTAGGAAGGCCAGAGGTTTCAACAGAACCAAATTTAGTCCGCACATATGCCTGTACCATGGACATTATAATGGCTGGGTCCGATGATGGGGAATCTAGGGCCAAGGGGTGGAAAGCCCACATCTGCCGACATTGAAGCCAGGCATCACATGCCTTAAAATCATTCAAGGTTTGAGACTGACCTTGTGTGCCAAATTTTGCTTCCTATACCAAGGACTTAGCCCTGTACAGAAGATGTCACAGTAATGTTATTGTCCTCACTAGAAGGTGTACATGGCACATGTAGGGAACTGCTGGAGTTTATTACTGTTGTACCATCACTGCTCCCACTGTTTGGAATTGGCCTATCATATTCAGAAGCTGTATGAATGAAATTGGTGATGACGACTCACACAGATGAGAAAGCACTGGACTGTGTGTACCATAGTGCATTGTGACACATGGAGCATGAGATCCATCTTTTGCTTGAGGCTCAGTACTCTCGCGGTCATGATACACAGTTCATTTCTGATTACTGGCATTGGTTCCTCCTCTGCTTGTTCAGACACACCTGGAAATTCCTCTCAGTCCTTCTCGATTTTCTTGTCCAGCCAAATGTTTGTCTCTGTCTACATGTGCTGATTTTCTGCTTGTTTCTTTTCACTGTCATGCTCCATTTCTCTGTAAATCCCTGGTTGTTCCTCCTCACTTTCCTGCTCCATTTCTCTGTGAATCTCTGGTTGCTCCTCCTCAATTTCCTCTTTGACCTGTTGTTCCTTTTCATCCTCATTGTGTTCCTCGTGTGGTATTTTCGTCTTCATGTGAATTATTTTCTTCTGTGTTGCCTGATGTTCCCAAAGTTGTCCATTGTATCTACAAGCCTGCATTGTTAGAAATAAATGAAAAAGTCCACTACCATCAGGTGGAAGGCATATAATATTGTATCTATACAGTTGTACAAAAATAGATACACAGTATCAGGTGAAAACAATATACTGTACAATACATCATGGATGCAAAACCAAAGTCAATTAATTGTACTGTACACCTTAGCTGCCTTTGTCCTTGGGCACTTTGATGTCTTCTCCTTATCCATAGGTTTCCAGTTTTTGCATGTATTCTATCTTTCCAAGTTCTCTTTTCCAGTTGCACCAGACTGACTTGTCACAGGTGGTGTGTAATTTGCCAGGCTGATACTACCTCTTTGTGATCGAGCTGCTACTTCATTGGATTTTCTCTTGTAGAACGCAATTTTGTCCAGGGTAAAACAGTCAGGTGAAACAGCACTGACAATTCTTCAGAAAATGTACTATGCAGTGGACACTGTGGCATTTCTTTGGGCCTATCTAGGTTGAGCACAGATAGCATCTGGTGATGCAGTGCACTGTATGAACGCACCGTAGGTGCATTCTTGCATTTCACTGGACCATAGGTGAAGTGATGCGCTACCCTTTGATGTTTCCAAATAAATGATTTGCTTCCACAACTGGGCATTTCTTTCTGTAATCACATCTTCCAGTGACAAGGGTGAAGAAGACACCATCAGAGGTCAATGCAGTTGATGGGGACTGAAGGGGAAGGCATGAGGAAGATTCAGGTGTTTCTGAAGAGCATTTGGATCTCCATCATTAATAGTGGGCGTGAGGGCACATTTCCAATCCAAGTCCCAGCTCCATGTGCCCTGTGGCACACCGTCTGCACCAGGTAAATTGAAATGCTGTAGATCACTGTTACTCACCACATTATATATTATAAATTAACAGAATTTAAGCAATAATGACCGAAGAGCCGGCCATTTCCTGGAGATTAATGACCGGCTGGGGGGGAGGGCCAACCCCTTCCAACCGGTCATTAATCAACAGGAAATGAACAGCTCTGAGGTCATTATTGCGATTATAAGTCTAATCTCAATAATGATTTCTTTTGAGCAGTTCATTACTGTTATTTTGTTTTAAATCATTGTTTGTGTGTTGCCGTGCATGCACACATATGGCTGGCAGTGGGGACATTGCAGTGTGGTGTGATATTTTATTGATGTGTTAAATTTTCAAAGTGCAGTGATTTATTAGTGATTTTTACAATATTTCTATAATTTCTACCTCAGTTGTTTGTTTGGTTTTTCTAATTTTCTTGGGAATACTTATATTTTTCACTGCTGTACACAACACAGTCTCAGTATTGCAAACAGCAGAGTGGCTGCTGTGCCGGGCATTTCTCAGAGATTTAAGACTGGCACAGCAGCCAATGAATGAGCTAGTTCAGCTCATGAATAATTAATTAGACGTATAATGTAGTTTAATGTTGACCTACTGTATTTTATTTATCTAACATTTTACATTACTTAAAAAAAGTTTCCCTTCATTTTGCACACAGGGATACCATGCTACATGTCAACAGTATGCTAACTGAGGATCACCGCGCGGGAAATCGTGGAACATATGGCTGCTGAACATGGTGTAATGGCATCTGTCTCCTTGTTGAAGGTGATGTGCCACCAGAAGAAGAGGACATACAGGCATGCATGATAAAGGCACCAAAAGAGGTTGATTCACAAGATAAAGATTTCATGTTAGTTATTAGATAGTTTTGTGACATAACCCATCTTTTGTTTCCTCCAGCTTTTGCCCCATGATCAGGGATATGAACAAAGTGAAGCAAGTTGAACAGGACAGGACATGGATCAAGAACAGAGGAGAAATTCCATGACATCATTTGTTCAGACAAAATAACATTATAATTGGAGCAGTTGCTTTGACGGCATTTTGTAAGAAGGACAGGGACTATGAGACTGAAGCCAAAACATCCTCTAAAGCTTCATGTCTGAGGCTCCATAACCAACAGAGGGCATGCCCATTGTGCCTTTTTGAGGGTTAATGATGCTCAATTTTAGGAGCGAAATACTTAAGACAGTTGCTGTCTCATACCAGTCTTTGTACTGTGCCACCTTACCTGTACTTGCTTTATGCCCAGAGGAACTATGGATGGGGAATTCTTCAGGGAACATATCATTGTGGGTGCCATGAAGTACTATGTAGAGAAGAAATATCCAGATGGACATTGCTTCTTTCAGTACAAGGACCCTAAATATACTGCATCAGCATAGGCTAGGCTATTGCTGCTGTGAGCATTAATTGGGTCAGAATGCCACCAGAGTAAGTACTGCACAATGGCACTGCACAACAGCCACATAAGAAAGCATACCCATAACAATGAGTTTTACTGGGGCTTTTTTTTGTACCACAGTTTTCCAGATATGAATCTGAGATGGTGTGGCATGCCATGAACATGTTTATCTGGAGGGGGGAAAAATATGAATAAAGCAAGGAAATGGTTGATGCCATAAAACTATTTTGAAAAACTTTAAAAAGAAGATATTGCAGACAATACCTTGCACACTTACAGAAAGTGTTGCCAGCTGTGGTTGCCAAGTAAGGGCATACAACTGGAATGTGAGTCACACTAGTGCTACAGTGCGTAGCACTTTTTTTGTTGTTTTCAATTTTTTTCAATTTGCAGATTCATTTCAGGCAATGGGAGAGTTTATTTAGGAATGGTGGAAGTGATTCAGTGCAGTGGCTATGGGGTGGCAGTCTTCTGGGAGACCGTCTTGAAACTGAGATGTAGCGCTGTCTATAGCACATGTATCTCTCTGGGCTGAGGGGGAGGTCTCTAGACTCCAGGTTGAGTTGGCTAGTATTCTGGAGGCCATTTTGCCCACCCAGGGGCCACCAGGTTCATTGTCATTGCCTTAGATGGAGCCTAGAAAGAGGGCCAGTTGGACTGTGGTGGGCTCTGGGAGCATGGCAGCAAGGAAACATATTTCTCAGCCAGTGCCACTAAAGAACTCTTTTGCTGCCCTGGTGGAATGGGACTGTCAAGATGAGGCATCTGTGGAAGTGGCAAGGGAGGATGCATGGGTTATTCAGAGTGAATGCTCCATGGTGGGAGGAAGAGGAAGCCAGCAGAGGAGGAAACAACTTCTGGTGCAGGACTCAATCAGCGGGAAGGTAGTTTTGGAAACACAAGAGGGAAGAAGGAGGTGAGGTGCTACTAGGCACCTCTGCATGGAGGGATGGGGAGTGGATCCTTAGGATTGCTAAAGCAGTGGGGCAGGAGGGGGAGCTGGATGTTATTGTGCATATGGGGACAAATGACCTGGTAGTGAAAGCAGCTGGGGTTGTGCAGGATAGATTTTGGGAGCCAGAAAATGGCCTGAAGTAGACAGCATGCACGGTGGCTTTCACTTATGTGCTACCTATGCAAGGCTGGGGGGAGGTGCAGTGACACTGCACTATGGTCTTCAACAACTGGCTGTGAGCATGGTGCAGGGAGGAGGGGTTTGCATTCTTCAGGGACTGGGGTTCTACCTGGAGTGATAAAGGCCCATCCATCCAGGGGGGAATGGCAGTCCTGGGTGGAAAGTTTAAATGCTACTTTGATGCACATTTAAACTAGCCAAGGGGAGAGGCAGACATAAAGAGGGAGGTAGTGAAGCCTCCCCCCTGATAATGGAGCAGCAGTGAAGAAAACTCCAAGAGAAATAAATTCCCTAGGGCTTCTGGGGAGTATGGGCAAGGGGGAGGAATGGAAGGATCAAGAGGTAGAAGCAATGCTGGGAAAAATATTAGAGAGGATGGGCAGAGGGAAGATGAAAAGGAGGACACTACCAGTGAAAAGGTGGGGTGAAGGATAGACTCTCGAAGGAAGGGCGATGCACAGGGGTAATGCCAAACTTCACCCAACAACTAACACACCAAAATCTGGCCAATGGAAAATCATGTACACAAATGCTCACAGCCTGGGAAATAAGATCCCAGACCTGCAGGCAATAATGTCAGAGGCTAAACTGAACATAGTAGCAATTAGTGAGACGTGGTTTACCAGTAACCACACTTGGGAGACTTCAGTACCTGGCTATGTATTGTTCAGAAGAGACCGAGGTGCAAAAGGGGGAGGAGTGGCCCTGTATGTTAATGAAAATATCAAAGCTACAGAAATTCAGAATACACATAAGGAGCCAGAAGAACTGTGGGTCACCCTGGAAACAGGAAATGGGACAGCCATAAGAACTGGGGTTGTCTGCAGGCCCCCAGACCAGAGGGAGGACATAGACACATTACTGTTAGAAGATATACAAAACATGACAGCTAAAGGGGAGGTTCTGATAATGGGAGACTTCAACATGCCAGATACAGATTGGTCAATACCAGCAGGAACATCTGCCAGAACTAGACTCATAGTGGATTCCCTGCAGGGGGAGGGCCTCAAACAACTGGTACAGCAACCCACAAGAGACAGGGCTATCCTAGATCTAGTACTGACTAACAAAGAAGGGATCACAGATCTCCAGGTAAAAGGTCACCTGAGGCAGTGACCATCACATGGTATGGTTCTATTTGGCTACTACATCTAAATCATCCCATTCCAAGACAAAAATATGGGACTTCAGAGGAGCTGACTTTGATAAGATGGCCAACAGAGTTAAGCTAGCCCTGGCAAAAGAAACACAGGTGAGGGGTACAGGCAAAGTGGGCAAGCATTAAGGATGCAATACTTGAAGCAACATCCCATTGTGTTAGACAGAAAAGGAAGTGCAAAAGAAGAAGGAAACCACTTTGGTTCTCAAATACAGTAGCAGAAAAGGTCAGAGCCAAAAGGCTGGCCTTCAGGAAATATAAGGGAACACAGCGGGATGAAGATAGGGAGGCATACCAAACTGCTCTAAGGAAGCAGGTAAGGCAGTAAGGCAGGCAAAGTCCCAAACTGAGGAAACACTAGCACGAACAGTAAAAGAAGGTGACAAGACTTTCTATAGATACATTAGTGAAAGGAGAAAGTCCAGAGGGGGTATTGCTAAGCTTAATGGAGAAAAAAGGGAGCATGTGAGGAGGAGGACCCTGTAAAGGCATCTATCCTAAATAGATACTTTTGCTCAGTATTTGCTGAAGAGAAGGTAGAGCAGGGCCCACAGCTCAGCATCATGGACACAGGGGGGAGGGAGGTGAGCACTACTCCCTTCACAAAAGAAAGGGTCCTACAAGAGCTTGCTAAGCTCAGAGTGGATAAGGCAATGGGACCTGATGGCATACATCCCAGGGTACTTAAGGAGCTAAAGGAGGAACTAGCAGAGCCATTAGCAGAATTGTTTAGTGAGTCTCTGAGCACAGGAGAGGTCCCAGAAGACTGGACAAGGGCTTATGTGATCCCGCTCCACAAGAGTGGTAGCAGGGAGGAGGCGGGGAACTACAGACCGGTCAGTCTTACCTCAGTAGTGGGCAAGACTATGGAGGCACTCCTTAAGGAAAGGATAATGCAACACCTGGAACTATAGGGGCAGGACCCAAGACAGCATGGGTTTACAAAGGAAGGTCCTGTCAAACTAATCTCATAGATTTCTTTGACTGGGTAACCAGAGTGGTGGACCAAGGGAAGCAGTTGATGTAGCCTACCTTGACTTCAGCAAAGCTTTGACACTGTTCCATAGAAGATTGATAAATAAGCTGGGTAGGCTCGGGGTGGGTCAGAAGTTGGTCAACTGGGTGGCAAACTGGTTGGCTGGCAGAAAACAGAGAGTGGTGGTAAATGGTATACAGTCAGAAGAGATGCAAGTCACAAGTGGGGTACCTCAGGGATCAGTCCTGGGGCCAGTCCTAGTCAACATCTTCATTAGTGACCTTGCAGATGGACTAGAGGGTAAGGCTTGTCTGTTTGCAGATGACACCAAGATCTGCAACAGAGTAGATGAGCCAGATGGGGTGGACAGAATGAGAAGAGAGCTGGATAAACTAGCAGAATGGTCAGAAGAGTGGCAACTGGGATTTAATGCAAAGAAGTGCAAAATCATGCACATAGGGAAGAGAAACCCTGAAGCCACTTATAGCTGGGAGGGAGTTGCTAGCAGTCACAAAGGAAGAAAGAGACTTGGGCATCATCATCACTGATGACCTAAAATCATCCAAGCAGACCTCTAAAGCAGTAGGTAAGGCTAGGGGGTGTTAGGGTGTATTAATAGGGGTATCACAAGTCGTAAGAGGGAGGTAATAATCCCTCTGTACAAGACATTGGTTAGGCCCCATCTGGAGTACTGCGTGCAGTATTGGAGGCCACACCTTCACAAGGACATTAACCAAATTGAGGCAGTCCAGAGAAGGGCAACCAAAATGGTGCAGGGACTGCATCAGAAGACATATGAGGACAGATTAACGGAGCTCAATATGTATACCCTTGAGCAAAGGAGGGAGAGAGGTGATATGATCGAGGCATTCAAACACCTTAAGTGCATAAACAAGGTGAAAGAGTCTAACATGTTTAAATATAAGAAAAATAGCAGGACAGGAGGACACAGCATGAGATTAGAGGGAGGCCGATTAAAGGGGAATGTGAGGAAATTCTTTTTCACAGAAAGGGTGGTGGATGCATGGAATGCCTTACCACAAGAAGTGGTGGCTATGAATACAGTGCAGGGCTTCAAACAGGCATGGGATAGGCATACGGGAGCAATACAAATGACTATGAATAGATAGGTCACTGACAGAGCAAAGGCCGATGGCACATTTATAAGGTAGAAAAAGAAATGGGCAGACTGGATGGGCCTTGCGGTCCTTATCTGCCATCAACTTCTATGTTTCTATGTTAGGGCAAAGCAGGGGCAGGGAGGGATGAAAGGAATGTGTGCCACAGTAAGGAGCTTGGGTAACAAAATTCCTGACCTTGAAGCTACCATTGCAGTGGTGGACCTGCATCTGGTGGCATAACAGAATCATGGTACACTGACAACCACAGCTGGGAGGTGGCCATACCAAGTTACAACATGTTTTTCAAGGATAGAGTAGGTAGGAAAGGGGTGTTTATTATGTGTAAAGGAAGGTATAAAGGTCACAGAAATAGAAGGACACACTGGAGAAAGTGAGGGTCTGGAAGTTCTTTGAACTGGCTTAGAAATGAGGTCCAGGGCCTTTATGAATGTGGAGGTGGTGTACAGGCCACCTACACAGGAGGAGGAACTGAACAGAATTTTGGGGGAGGCTGTGGGAAAAATGGCTAGCAAAAAGTGGAAGTAGTAATAATGGGTAACTTTAATATGCTGGATGTAGACTGGAACAGCCTGGCCGCAGCTATGACTAGGAGCAGGGTCATCCTAGACTCCCTGAAAGGGACGTTTCTCAGGCACATGGTTACAGATCCCACTAGAGATGCAGCAGTGCTGGATCTGGAACTTACAAACAAGGACAACAAAGCAGATGTCATAGTGGGTAGCCCTCTGGGTTCAAGAGATCATAGTACAGTGTGGTATAGCATACAGACTGGGCAAGGTAAAAAACACACTAGGACAATGGTCCTGGACTTCATGTCAGCAGATTTTAGAGAAATGGGAGACTACCTTAGGAAATACTTTGAAGGGGGGATAGCCCTGGAGGTACAATGGAATAGAATAAAGAAGGGAATCACTGAGGTAATGGCAAGCCATTTAAAGGTAATAAGCGAGGGTAAGAGGATGAAGAGGCCACTGTGTCTCTCAAAGGAGGTGGCTAAGATGATAAAAGAAAAGAAAAACAGCTTTCAGAAAGTACAGGGAGACTCAAACAGAAGTGGACAGGGAGGTATATCTAGAGAAACAAAGGGAGGCAGGGAGGAGGGTAAAGACAACAAAGGCTCAAACTGAGGAGGTCAAGAATGGAGAGAAGACTTTCTTCAGTGTTTGTACCCAGAAGCGGGCAGGGGTGGGGTTGGGGGGTAGCTGTCCTACATGGGAAGATCAGATGGGGGGGCTGTGTTTTTGCTTCTTTTTACCATTATGATTCCAACTGGTGGTATAAGATATAGATGGATTTATTTTTATGATGAAATTAGGGTCACTGATTGTAGGGTCAGTTCTCCTCTAGGAAACAGTGACCATAACTGTGTCTTCTTTACTATAAACAAGCATATTCCTCTCATTCAGGGTTGCAAAGAACTCTCCCCCTTAACACAGCAAACAAGGAAAGCTTAAGTAATGAGTTGAAAAAGATACAGTGGGACGTTATCTTTAAAGACAAATCAGTAAATGACATGTGGGAAAGCTTTAAGCAACATATAACTGCGCTATGTGACAAACATATCAAAAAAAGAGCAAATATAATAATAAAGGAATAAAACCCAAATGGCTCATAAACAAAATAAAAAAAAATATTAAAAAGAAAACAGAAACTGCATGAATCACATAAAGAAGGAAAATCACCAGAAACATTGGAGGAATTTAAAAAGGTACAAAGGCAGGGGAAAAATCTAATAAAAAAGTAAACAAGACTTCCGGTGACATCACCTAGGAAATGGCAGCCTGAAAAGCTAGCTCCATCCACCCTCCTAAATCAAACTCCATCCTGCGATAAAAAACTGTGTTCAGGCCGACAGAAAAGCATCACTGTATTGCCGACATGTCTTCAAGGCAGAAAAATAAAGAATCGGCGGCGAACCTGTCACAGACAAGCAACACTGAACTGGCAGCCTCCTCCCGCCCCAAACATAATGGCGGTAGGGCCAGGAAACCATGCAGAGCTCAACCACCATGAAAATGAGCAAGAGCCAGAGTTCACAGTTACATCCGGACAACTGGTGGGCCAATCACAAAAAATAGGTGATACCTTACAGAAAATGGAGTCTCTCATGGCGGACAACAACCAAGACATTCGAGCCCTGGAAAGCTGCAAGGCGAAGCTGGAAGAAGTGTGGCTGACTACTCATGCACACTAGACAAGCACAACTTGGCACTCCTTGATTTGCACTGGAGGGAACTAGAGCTGTACGGCAGATTAGAGGACCTTGAGAATCGAAACAGACGCTGCAATATTTGATTACATGGTCTGCCGGAAAAGATTGAATTGGGTAACATGATCTCATTTATGGAAGGCTTACTGAAAGAAATCCTTCTTTTGCCACCAGATGTGCAACTTCACCTGATCAGGGCACATAGATCATTAATGGCTCCCCCAAAGATAATTCTGCCCAGCCACGCTCAGTTGTAATGACTTTTACGGATTTTCGAGTAAAAGAACAAGTTCTCCGCACTGCCTGGGGTAAAAAGGAAGTCTTTTTTGGGGTCATCGCTAATTCCTGGAGCACGATTATACCCCCACCACTGTGCAGAAGAAGAGAAAGGTCCTCGCAGTACAGAGGAAGTTGAAGGAGAAGGACCTAAAAGCTTTCCTTTAATACCCGGCTTGGCTGTGGGTGATAACCTCAGAGGGTACCAGAAGGTTTGAGGAGATTGGCGAGGCAAAGGACTTTTTAATGGATTTGGGCATTTCCCTTGAGGACTTGACCCCTGGTTTTCCAGAGAAAGACTTGCAGTCTGCTGAGTGGGGGCAACAGGCAAATTCCGGGAGGGGTTTAAAGAAAAAAGCGAAAAACCTCTGGCGAGAGGTACAGGGAGAAAAGGATCAGGCCAGCAGTGCACCTCCTAAACGCAACCTTGAGGATCTGAAGACCAGCATGGGAGCCTCAGAACAAGAGTGTAACCGTTGAAGGATAGTGTGTGACATTTGGATATAGGACAGTCTGGTCACATAGAGGACTTGGTCAGCTGGTAATGTACTGTTAACATAGTCAGGATGGAGTAACTAACTCCTCCAGCTACTTGGTGGGTTCAGGGGTCTGGTATTAATAAGGGCCACTATATCTAAGGAGCCGCAAGGCTGTCAAAAAGTTTGTTTCAAACACTCAAGGCTCCGAGAGCTGGGTTAGCCAATATCATTTATTTCCTTTGTATAAATGGAGGGATGGGGTCCCGGGGTTAGTAATAGTTCTGACACTTGGACAGCTGGTTATGATCACTGTATCATTTTTTGTAATATAAAAAAATGGGTTATGGACTGTCTGTCTTGAGAAATGCTGAAACAGCATGTGAGATCACACACACACACACACACACACACACACACACACACACACACACACACAGGTTTTAGATACAAGGTGTTACCTGGAAGGCCAGAAGCTAATTACAGACTTTTCTAAGTTAAATATAGCTTTGACTGCTAAGAGAGAAATCAGTATCCCTTTTATGATGTTTCGAGGGGGAAATCAGGTTTAGTACACTTGTGCAAAATCATAAGTGTGTTGGTGTCAGTGTTAGAGGGGATACTGCTCACTAATCAACAAAATGTCATTTGAAAGAGAAAATGAGTTGTGCTGAGGATTACAGAATTTAATACTTTGAAAATACATCCTGTTTTTGTATAGCTATATATTTTTTTATATATTCTGACAGAGGAGGAGCTAGGTGACCTCACACAAAGGGGTTGGCAAATACAGTTTTCTTTAAGGAATATTATGTTTTTACTTCAGAGACACTTCTATCTAGACCCTGACAGAGAAACATCTATGAGCACTTTAAGCTGGTATTTAGAGAAAGAGAGACCAATCTAAGTACTGTAGTAAGAATTGCACTGTTTAAACCTTGTTCTGTTAAAAGATTTGTATGGTTCTTGTGATACTGGTTCTGTATTTTATGTTTTATATATTTTGTTTCTATTTTAGTAAAACTCTATTTTAGAGCCTACTTGGTCTGCCTTTGATTTCTTTCATTTTACAAGTGGAGTATATATGGTAAAAGCAGACACTGTACATAAGCTTGAATGGTGATACCAAACTAGAAAAAGGTAAGCGTTTTTAATCCAAGGTCTTTTATTACAGTTTTTAAAGGTTCATTTCTGTACACCTGGTTAGGTGCCCATAGGCAAAGATATCTGGCCCCCCGAAGACAGAATTATCTGAGCCTGTGCATTGGGTACACTAGCAAGAGGTTCACAGTTTGAATCCCTCCAAGACTTGAGACCTAAGGTTGATTGAACCCACAAAACAGACAGGAGGGTTACCCTGTTTCTGTAAACTGTTCACAAGACTGCGCTCAGAGGTTGGCACTTTGGGAGTAGAGGGCTGACCTGCTGAGTGGGTTTGTGACAATAGTAAGCCCCGGAAGCCAGAAAGGCGCACCCTCATAACTACTCTCTCCCTCTTTTCGGTGAATTTACACCAGACAGGGGAAAGCACAGCTTTGATTCCACCTTTCTTTCCCTCACTACTTTTTACCTTAATAAGGGTTAGAGTGGAGGTGAGGAATATGGGGAGTTCTTTTTCATCTTGAGATTCTTCAAGGGGGAGGTATTTCTACCCCAACGAATACCATAGTAGTAATAAATTATAAAAGTTGCATATTCTCTACATAAGGTTTTCTAACAGTTATAGAGTGAAATGTTTTATTCATTTGTTGATTGGAATATGTGTGGTTATAGTTTTGTTTCACAATTAATTGTTATGATGTGCATAGTCTACTACCTGGGTTCTGCAGGGGCCCCACCGATTCAAGACTTACAGTATGGGGGGACTTAAATTAATCACATATAATGTCCGGGGCATTCATAGTCTGATTAAGAGAGCCAGACTACTACAAGAATTGAATAGGTTAAGAGCAGACATATTATATCTGCAAGTAACCCACTTACGGGAGGAAGAACATAAAAATCTGAGGAGGTCTTGGGTCTGTGAGGTCTTTGCCTCTTATTGTGAATGCCACACTAGAAAACGGGGGGGTTGCCATTTTACTGCGAAAGAATAGCCTGATACGGTTAAAGAGGTTCAAACTGACCCTGAGGGCAGATTTATATGAGTGGCAGGGGAACTAACATACTAACATACTAAAATGCCAGCAGAACAGGCCTAACGGTCTTTCGTGTCTGCTCGTTTGGTCAGCCCCCACCCTGGGTGAGGACCCTTGCTGTCCCTCGCCTTCTCTGGCTTCTCCCTTCCCAGTTCCGGATATTCTTGCTGCATTGGATTTTGCTTCCAGAACCCTTCCCCTGTACCTGTCCCACCCCCTACTGAACCCCTCCACTGTCTCTGCCTCCACCAGCCCCCTAGGTAGTGAATTCCATGGCTCCACCACCCTCTCAGTGAAGTAGCACCTCCTCCTTTCTCCCCTGAATCTTCCCCCCTCCAGCTTCCACCCATGCCCTCTAGTGGCCCCTTCCTCCTTCCTTCGAAGCACCCTGACTGTTCCTCCCCTATTTACCTCTTCATGTACCTGAAGACCTCTATCATGTCCCCGGTCCCTTCTCTCTTCCAATGTGTACATATTTAGCTCTTCGAGCCTCTCCTCATAGGTCCTGTCCCCAAGCCCCAAATCATTTGGTTGCCCTCCTCTGGACCTCTCCAGGAGGTTAATGTCCCTCTTTAAGTGTGACCTCCAAAACTGCACGCAGTACTCCAGGTGCGGCCTCACCAAGCAGTTATACAGAGGGGTATCACTTCCTCCTTCTGGAGGTGATCCCCCAGCGATGCATCCCAGCATCCTGTTGGCCTTGGCTGCTGCCCTCCTACAAGTCTCAGAGTCATCTTGACATCCACCACCACCCCCAGGTCCCTCTCAGCCATTGAGACTTGTAGCATTTCCTCAGGGTGTACACTTGGCCTGGGTTTCTGGCCCCCAGGTGGAGTACCTTGCATTTCCCTGCATTGAACCTCAGCTTCCACTTTCTAGACCATCTTTCCAGAGCCTCCAGGTCCCCCTGCAGGGCCACCCTCCCCTCCTCCCCATCCACCACTGCCCCCAGTTTCGAGTCATCTGCAAAGAGACTCATCTCACTCCTGATTCCTGTCCTTATGTCAGATACGTAGGCGTTGAACAGAAGGGGCCCAAGGACTGATCCCTGTGGGACCCCACTAATGACCCTCCTTGGTGATAAAAAGTTAAACTCAATTAATATTTATGCACCAAATGAGGACACACAGAGGCATGAGTTTTTTATGAGGGTCCTGGTTTGGGGGAGTTTCGAACCCTCAGGAGCAAACATCATAGGAGGAGGAGATTTCACTACTGTTCTCAACCCGGCAGTTGATAGATCAGACAGAAGAAACAATGGGCAGAAATCCAAATCAACATCTACACTGCTAAAATCATGAGGGAATTTGGGCTATCAGATATCTGGCGGCATCAAAACATAGGGGTCTGGGACTATAGTTTTTTCTTGCCTAGGCACCAACAGTACTCAAGATGGGACTTTTTTCTTGTATCCATTGTATGGGCTTATACAATGGAACACACCAAGATTGAAATCTCGACAATTTCAGACCACGCACTAGTTAGCATGTTTCTACTTTTTGACCCCCCAACAAAGGGAGCATCATGGCACCTAAATGTGAGTATCCTGAATAGGGAGGATTTTAAAGAAATGATAGCTAGTGAGACAAAGCCTTTTCTCAAACTAAATGAGTGCGACACCCCTTCCGCCTCTATTTTATGGAATGTGCTGAAGGCATATTTGAGAGGGAAGATTATTTCCTTCTCCTCCCACCTTAAAAAGATATCTATACAGTGACAGGTCCAACTCAAGCAAGAATTAGTGGCTCTAGAGGGCCAGCATAAACAAAACATAGACCCCCGATTAAGACCAGATGGAGGGCGGCTAGGAAGGAACTGGACAAACTTATAGATACAAAAATTGAGCAACGCCTCAGGTATGCAAAGCAAACATATTTTGAGGATGAAAATAGGGCGGGGACTTTACTGGCTGCTCAGCTAAGAAAGGAGGTGGTAAATAGGAAAGTCCTCAGACTTAGACAAGGCCCCAATGAACCATCAGTAAACAACCCAAAAGATATAGCTCAGGCCTTTGCAGCCTTTTATGAGGCATTGTATAAAAGAGAGAGAGAGAGAGAGAGGGGGAGGTTCCAGCATGCCCAGAGAGTAGATTAATATCAGGAGAAAGTTTTACTACCCTCGGTTGGTGATCTTGACACAGAGGCCTTGGGATCACCAGTTTCCCAGGCGGAACTGAGGCAGCATGTGAGGAGCCTGAGAAACCAAAAGGCACTTGCCTTGGATGGATTTCCATTAGAATTTTACAAATCCTTCCTCCCTGACCTCATGCCACCTCTGCAGAAGATCCTTAACTCAATAGTGAGGGATGGGAATTCTGTCCCTCCTTCTTGGGGGTATTCACACATCACAGCACTGTCCAAGCTGGGTAAAGACCCACTAGAATGCAGTTCATACAGACCAATATCACTGTGGAATACTGATCTCAAGCTGTTTACAGGAATTTTAGCCAGTAGATTACAATAAATAATTGGCTCAATGATACATCATAATCAAACTGGTTTCATCAAGGATAGACTCATTCACGATAATATTAGTAGAGTTTTAAATATCATCTCTTCCCAGAAACACAAAAATCAATTCAAAATTGCCATAGGGATCGATGCCGAAAAAGGGTTTGACTGGGTGGACTGGTACTTTTTACAGGAAACTTTAACTAAATTTGGGTTAGGGGATAAATTCATAGGAGCCGTTAAAGCCCTTTATGCAAGGCCAGAGGCTGTGGTAAGGGTTAATGGACATTTATCTGATAGATTTAGTTTGGGCAGAGGTACTAGGCCCCCTTTCACCCCTTCTTTTTGTTTCATCACTAGGGCCCCTGGCAGCCACAATTCGAGACCATAAATTAATTAAAGGTGTAGTGGCAGGAGGCATTGAACATAAAATTGCTGTATATGCAGATGATGCATCGATTTTTCTGTCTGACCCTCCCAACTCTCTGCCTTCCCTTTTAGAAACATTGAGCACATATCAGAAGCTAGCTGGCTTCAAAATAAATCAAAGCAAATCAGAGGCTCTCCTCCTAAGTGGTGCCCCACCCCAGGGTTTTGGGGGATATTTTCCATTTACATGGGCCCAGAAGAATACAGTTAGATACTTAGGGGTGCAAACTTCTGTTGATACTACCCTGCTGTATACAAACAATTACAAAAAGCTCTTGCACGCAGTAAAACAAGGACCTAGCGAGCTGGAAAATCCTCCCATCAATGGTAGAGCGCAAGTGATTAAAATGAATATTTTACCCTGCTTACTGTTTTTCTTTCAGACTCTACCAGTTACAGTCCCTGAGGACTTTTAGAGAGAGAGCTTGTGGTCTCCACTCAGAAGTTTGTTTGGTAGGTGGGCAGACCGAGACTCTCACACAAATTACTGTTGGCAGCTAGAGAGAGGGGAGGTTTAGGCCTCCCGGACTTTAAAAGCTATTATTTAGCAGCCCAAGGACCATGGATTTTCTTCTGGCTAAAACAAAGGGAGGTGTCTGGATGGTACTTGATAGAAAAGGAGCAGTTCGCAGGTATGTCTCTGTGGACAATACCCACGGCTAAAATTACTAAGTCTATTTGGGCAAAAATAAACAACCCTTGGACTAAACACACAGTGGAAACATTGGTAAAATTAAGAGACAAAGTAGGTTCCTTCAATGAGCTGGGTCCTCTGTCTTTGATAAGGCACCACAAAAACTTTGTTCCCCCACCATTGATAAAGGATACGCATACTGGGAAAGAAGGGCTGGTGTACTTTTCACATTTTTTCACACAGGGCACATGTTTGACCTTTGCACAGCTTAAACAAAAATTTGGCTTCAGAAGGGAAGAACATTTTAGATATCTCCAGGTCAGGAACTTTCTCCTCCAGAGTAATCACCAAGAGTTGATCCTGAGACCCCGGTCAGATCCAGAAGATCTTTTCTTCTGGTGAGTTCGGTCAGCAGCCAAGTCCAAACCTATTTCCCAACTGTACAGTTTATTATTGGAAAGTGCCCCCTCGCCATCTGAGGGACTCAGGATACAATGGGGAAGAGAAGTAAACCTGCAAACACCACCGACTATATGGTCCCTGAGAATGGAAGGGGGTGGGCAGTCACCTCATCTCCAACATGGAGAGAATTCAACTGGAAATTAATCTCTAGGTACTTCTTGACTCCCACCCAAACCAAACATTTTGACCGCTCAAACACTGATGAAAAAGGCACACACTGGAATGTCTTTTGGGAATGCCCAAGGCTGAAATCCTTTTGGCAGCAAATACATACCCTGATTCAAACAATTTTGGAGTTCCCATACCCATGCTGTTTTCCAGCTTTGGTACTAGGAGCTGAAAAACCTTTAGTAAACGCCAATGGGAAGCATAGACTGTTTCATATTTTAAAATTAGTGGCCCTTAAATGCATCACTTTGAAGTGGCTTACTCCTGATCTTCCAACATTCTCTATGTGGTACCAGAAAGTAGAGGAAGTAGAAAAAATGGAAAGGCTTACAGCCTCTATCCACTTGGGCATGGATAAGTTTTTGTCAATTTGATCCCCATGGCTCACTAGGGCCTCTGAACAGGATGGGATTCCAGAGATGGAGGGGCTAAGAGGGAGCATAACCCTGGACAAAGCATAGTCTTCTGAAATGTTTAGATAAAAAGAAAGACACTGACTATGCACATTAAGTTGATAAAAGTGTCTATTTTTATTTGAGGAAACGTGTTGTTATGAGATCTACAAACAGGTATATACATGTTCCTTACAAAAAAGGTGTGTAAAGACTGATGCGGTGAACTGAATGTTAATGTTTGAATATATGGAACATAGTGATGGACTCTGGATCAATGAACTGGTGGTCTCCTCCTGTTGGTGGGAAGGTCTCCGGGGGCAATGCTGTACCGCCCCTCTGTCTCCTCATCAGCATAGGAAGTACAGGATGATTGTAGATTTAATTTGGAGAAAAGAAAGGACATTAACATCTGTCAATCAACCACCTAGTATTGTTAATATCTCAATATGTTATGTCATGAAAAGCCTGTATTATGAGCTAGAGCTCTGAGGAGCCGTGGAATGCTTGTAACATGAAAAGTAAAAATAAAGTTTTAAAAATAAGAAAGTAAAAACATGGGAAAAAAGCTTGCTAGAGGGGCAAGAAAAGACAACATGCAACAGGTCTACAGTTAAGTAAATTCACTTCGAAAAACAAATAAGGGCCTGTGCACACTAGCTATAGAGGGTAAAATGGTAAATGATTCTGGAAAAAATGGTGGATATATTTAATTCATTTTTTGGGACTGTTTTCTCTTAAAAAACAGTAACGTGTAATCAAATAAGGACAAATACCTCACCCCCATAAAGATAATGGAAAGCACCATTAATGATAAGATGAATAACCTAAAAAAGAAATTTTCTGCTGGACCAGATAACATATCAAATGCCATATTGAAGTTACTATCCCCAGAAGTTGCTAAGCCACTACAACTTATATTTTCAAAATCTTTACAAAAAAATGAGGTCCTACTGGACTGGCTGGCTGTGAATGTGGTGCCAATTCATAAAAAGGTGGACAGGGCAAATTATGCAAATTGCCGACCGATCAATCTGACATCAGGTCCAGGAAAGCTGCTGGAAGCAGTATTAAAAGACAAAATAAATTCTCATCTACAAAAAAATGGACAGATTGACTATGAGCAACATGGCTCTCAGACGGGGAGGTCATGTGTCACAAACGTATTGTGTTTCTATGAGAAGATATCTTCTGCCCTGGATAGGGGGAAACCGGTGGATTGTATATATTTGGATTTTCAAAGATTTTTTCTTCTGTTTTTGCTCTTTTAATGGAACACCTGCAGGGGCAGTTGCTTTGGGGTGTATGATTTGAACCTTACCTTATCACCAGATTTAAATGAGTCTCACTCCAAAGCTTTCCGTTCCTCTGCAACCAGTAGATTCTTCTGTAAAAATTTACATCTTTTGGGTTTTGTGGATGCCTGGAGTCACTTAAACCATAAAGAGTGGATATATGTGCACTATACTCCATGAGATAGGAGCCATGCTCAACTTGATTATTTTTTTCATACAAAGGAGCATTTTGACACTGTATCTGAGGCTCAACATGGGCCTACCCATCTTTTGGATCATGCTTACCTTTTAGTGCCCTCTTAACCTCCGCTCTGGAGGCTGCACCTCGATCTTCTATGAGATCAAATGCTTATTGATAAATTGACCCATCAAATCCCTCAATTTTTGCAGGAGAACGACATTGATAATGTTTCGCCTAGCATTCTATGGGACACATTAATAGCAGTTCTTCTCTGAGGTTTTATTATTGCCCATACCTCTGCCATGAAAAGAGCTCATGAAGGCAGAATACGGGCTTTGCAGTTAGAATTGTGCTCTTTTCAAATGGCATGGGGCATGGGTGATAAGATAGTTCAAGACTGGATTTTGGAGGTCCATAGGCAACTTCAGTGGTTTTAAGATAAGAAAGTTGAACATGCTTTGTTCTATTTGTGACAGCGTTACTATGAGGGTGGTCCCTGAGGAGTCTGTGTTTAGCTTAGCATCTTTTTGTATGTACTGGGTTGCTGCCATGGTAACGAAACTTTGTTCATTCCTTAAGAATAATCCTACAGCACATGGGGAGAAAATTCTATTTATTTTTCATATGTATTTTCATTCTTTATATACCCCAGACTCTTCCCTCCCTCTGACAGTCATGCAGTCTTTCTTATCAGCTGCTCTCTTTCCAAAGCTTACCTCTACAGAAATTCACATATTGTGCTGTGTCTGGAACTCACCATTTTGGCCCTTTCTGTCCCGACAGTAGCCTCAGGCCATGTGCATGCGCACTAGAGGGTAAACCTTGCGCATGCGCAGTAGAATCGAGATTCTCCCCCCCCCGCTGCATCCTAATAAGCCCTTTGTCTCTCCTCTTATAGGCCTCTCTGGATCCCCACAATCCACTACAAACTACAGCTGCCCTGAGCAGCATTCCAGTGGCATATTGGGACCAGCAGCAAGATGTAAAAGGTAAAAGGTAACTACAGCTCCTCTCTTGCACTGTTTTGCTGGGGTGTTAGCCCGTCGATGCTATGCATTGATTACCCCGCCCACCCAAGCCTGACTCTCCACTTATAGCCTCCCTCTGGTCATGTGACTTCCTGTAACTATTTTTTCCTATTTCCCTGTTTTCTCATTTGCAGATTATATTTAGTGGCCACTAGAAGTCACTGCAGTGCCCACTGGTACCTCTACTTGTCCCTTAGCTGCCACTCTGCTCTAGCCCTCTCTGCCACCTTGTCTAGGATTTTTACCCATCTCTAGCTTGTTGTGGTTCCATTCCCCCTGCTAGTTTTGAATACTGGACCTTTGGCACTGAAGCCTGTAACTCTACCACTGAGTCAACAGGTCTGTATAGAGTTTTCACTGTTCTTTTTATCCTTTAACATTCCTGACCCCCCCCCCCCAGGTCTTCCTTACTGACTCTACCATGACAGCTTCAACAGTCTTTACCAGCCCTCACTGTACTGCATTTTTTCATACTTTTACACACTAGTTGGGTTAATACCCCACAGGCCCAATGTATACCTGAGCCATGCCCGCAGCCCCAATGTATTCCCGGGCTCTGCCTGTTCACCCCTGGGGCCAATCCAAGGGACATCCTCACTCTCCATGGTGCACCCCCTCCCTCCTTCAGCCTGTCATTGGTGAACCACTGGAACATACCGCTCACCACCATCCAATTTGGACTGTCCTCAGCCCCCGCTTGGCCACTGCTCTGCTACGCCTTTTTTAACCTAAGTGACCTGCCCATCCCAGCTGTTACCCTGCACCATGCCAGTGCTGCCCGAGCATACAATCAGACATTGAAAATGCTAAAGCTTGCCTCCCTATGTGCACTCCTACTACTCCTCCTGATCTCTGGCAACATTCATCCCAATCCTGACCCAACTCCCACCCCCTCGGCCAATTTGGTGGTGTCTGGGGAACTCTGTATAGTGTCCCTAAACAGCTAAAAAAATTTGGCAATTTTCAGAGATGGGTTGTCTAGCAACGGCCAGATATCATCTCAGTGGTTGAAAATGACTGCACCCCTGACACTGCAGGAGCCCTCCCAGGGTATTCTACTTATCGTGCTGACAGACTAACTAAAAGGGGGGAGGGTGTGCTATCTACCTCTGGGACACTCTCCAAGGTCTTACTCTACCTCCCCAGCCATTGATCATGGTGCCCAGGTCCTCTTCCTACAAGTCAATATCTCCACCTCCAGGACTCCCCTGTTCAATTCTTCTGTTTTCATCCCACCCATAAACCCCAAAAATGCGTTTCAATCAGTTCTTGCCACCTCCAGCATCAGTCTTTCACAACTGGTGCCATCAGCCACTCTCTTCAACCCAAGAACAGACACGTCAACCCTAATTGAGCTAGTTCTCATCAACCACCCCCACAAATTCTCCCAGGTTATGGTTCTACCTGATACATCGATCGGCCATTCTCAAGTGCTTTGTAGGTGGTCCTATATGGCAAAAAAGCTCCCCCCCAAATTTATCTTCCAACACCACCTTGGACTGGGCAAACTATGGCTCCTGAAGCAACACCTCTTTAATTGGGACTTGTCAGCCATTGTAACCTCGTCCAATATTGACACGTCTCTGGAGTATTTTATCAACTCCTTCAATGCCGACTGTGACCTCTTCGCACCCTTCTGAAAACTGGTCATCAAAGGTGTTGATACCCCCTGGCTATCACCTTCCCTATTGGATCTTATGTGTGAAAGGGATAATCTCTGGCACATAGTGCTGGAGACCGGGAGACCCTCCGATAGGAAGTGCTACCATGAGGCCAGGAACCACTGCACCTGGGCTGTCCGACAGGCCATGGCTGAGTACTATAGAAATACACTCTCTGCCTCCTGGGGTACGGGGCACAAATTCTGGGACACCCTAAAAGAACTAAGTGGCAAAACCTCAACTGCCCCCCTGCCCCCCAACTGTCCATTAATGGCTGTATCTCCACTGACCCTGAGATAATAGCAAACATGCTGAACTCCTCATTTTCAGACCTCAGCAGTGTACTCCCTACCAACTTCTTTGCACCTGCCGCTGCCTCTCCTGCACCCACCCAAGTGCCCCTATTTCATTTCAAAACTATTTCCCAGCATGAAGCTACCCCGCTCCTACTAAGGGCACTTGGCAAATCTAGGTTCAGCAATGACTCCCTCAATCTTAAACTAATAAGACTGACTCTCACTGAGGTACTCCACTCTCTCACTGCCCTACTGAACTGCTGTCTTGCCCTAGGGCAATTCCCTGCTATATGGAAAACTGCCCTCATCATTCCCATCCTTAAGAGTGTTGACCATTCCATACCTGGTAACTATCATCCAGTCTCTATTCTACCCCCTCTCTCCAAAGTACTCAAAACAATTGTTGCCTCCCAGATTACTGACTACCTTGCCAAACATAACCTCCTCTGCTCTGAGCAGCATTGCTTCAGAAAAGCCACAGTACCACCACTGCTCTCTTACAATTTACCAATACCATACATGCAACCCTCGATGCAGGCCAGATTGCTGGTGCTGTTTATATTGATCTCTCAAAAGCATTCAACACTGTGCATCACTCACTCCTCCTAGCCACATATACCCAAATGGGTTTCTCTCAGGATGCCACAGCCTGGTTCATGGACTATATATCTGGCAGAATGCAGAAGGTCAGGCTAGCTCAGGCACAGTCGTCCCCCCTCCAAGTTACCTCTGTGGTCCCAAAGGGGTCGATTCTTGGCCCCCTGCTATTTACCCTATTTCTTAACTCCTTACCCAAAGCCAGTTCAGGGAACTGCCAATGATGCAGTGTTATTTAGCACTAACACCAACCCTGGTGCCCTCCAATTAGCCCTCCTAAGGTCATTCACTGAAGCTGAGTCCTGGTTTGCAGACCATAGGCTCATCCTAAATATAAAAAAAACGAAGTCTATGCTGTTTGTGCATGCCCAAAACAAGCTTAATGCCCATACCCTGCACATTCTTAACTCCTGCAATGAACCACTGGAACGAGTAACCTCATTTAAATACCTAGGTGTTACCCTTGACTTCAGTCTCTCCTATCATGAACATATCCACTGACTTAGCAAGGAGGTCAATGAGCGTATCGGTGTTCTCCACCAGTACAAGCGATGCCTCCCCCATGACGCACTACAGCTTGCCATCTCCGCCTCAGTCCTGTCACTCATAGATTATGGTATCATTATCTATGGCGTGGCCGATAGCACATCCCTCAACAGGATCAGAGTTGCTCTCAACAAGGCCTGCAGGCTGGCCACTGGCTGTGATAGGCTCACGTACACCTGCACGCTGTATGCCAGTTCCAAGTGGCTAAACTTTGATGATTGCCTAAAATACCACACCTGTCTTTTTGCTAAGAAAATCACAGCTGGCCTCATGACCTCTGCCCTTGCCCCACTGCTTATGCCACCCCCTACTACGAGACGCACCCATCACTCAGAGAAAACTCTTTACCAGGTTCCTCATTGTAAAACCTCCATGAGTAAAAGAACCTTTAGGTACAGGGCTCTCCTCTGGCTGAATTCACTACCCAAATCATCTCACAGCATAAACTGGGCCTGTTCAAATACCACCTCCGTAACCACATAGCACAGGTCTGTGCCTGTGACTGCACCTGACCCCCCCCCCCCACAGCTTTGGCTGTGTCATGACAATGGGCCCCCTGAGCCTGCCAGTAGGTACTTGTTTGCTGGCCTCAGTCTCCGTTGTCTAATCCCACACACTGGTCTGCACTGTCTAGCACCTGCCTATGTGTGGCACCATTGTAAATACTGTACTTTGTATACTGTATCTCCATTTGTACCAATTTTCTGTATTACTCCTGACTGTTGTTAATGTCCTGAACCACTTTTCCTATATGCACTTTACTCTGTATCTATGGTACTGTGTGATATTCCTCACACCACTGTTTTATACCCTGTAATTGTCTAACCTATGTCTTACTAGTGTATTCTTTGATATGGAGCATTTGTAAAGGAGTCACTGACTCAAAAGTTTTAATTCTGATATGAGTCAATAAATAAATAAATAAATATTGATGTCTCCAATATCAACAGAGTAGATACTTCACAGAATTTTGGCTGCAAAGTAGGGTAAATGTCCAAGGATTGATGGCTTCCCTGCAGAATTTTTCAAGCAGCTTCATCTTAGGGAGCTATTTCTTCCTTTGCTACTTCATCTCTTTGCTCATATTCAAGAGGGTAATACCCCAACACCCTCCTGGCAGTACAGCATTATAATGGCATTGCCAAAGCCAGGGAAAGACCCTACTTTACCTGCATCCTACCGCCCGATTTCTATTTTGAATTCTGACTACAAATTTTTTATGTCCACTGGGCTTATCGCTTGGAGGGTCTTCTCCCTTCCCTGCTGGACTGGGACCAGGCAGGATTTGTTTGTAAACGGAAGGTGCATGATAATGTTAGGTGCACATTCCTGTTATTAGAATACACACAGCAACACTCAATCCCCCTGGTCCTGGCCAGCTTGGATGCAGAAAAGGCATTTGACTGAGTTTCTTGGGCATTTTTATGGTTAATGTTGCAGGTGATGGGTTTCCTGGCTGCTTTTATTACGATGTTGCAACAACTGTATTCCAATCCGCATGCTATGCTGAGGGTCAGTGGGTTACTTTCTTCCACGTTTCTTTTAGGAAGGGGCACCCAACAGTGTTGCCCCCTTTCTCCTTTATTGTTTGCATTTTATATTTGTACCTATTGCTTGTCACATTAGACATGTGTCTGACATTCACAGCGTTCCACTAGGTCAGAAGTATAAAACTTCACTATTTACGGATGATATTTTATGAACTCTTACCAACCCTACTTCCTCCCTTTTGGCAACGCTTAATATTTTGACTGTGTTTGAGCAACTAGCAGGTTTCCGCTTGAATAAGGATAAAATGGAACTCATGGTATATCATTATTTCCATCCAGTAGTATAGTCAAGCTGTTCTCAATTTGTTGGAATAGAAACTGTCTTCAATATTTGGGGATTTTGATCCCTAAGAATTTTGAACATCTTGTCTTATTAAATTATGATCCTTTGGCAGAGACAGTTAGTCGTGATATTAATCACTGGTCCCTTCTTTCTTTATCTTTTTTTCAGTGGGTGTAGGTAGTTCATTTCAATGTTTTACCTCGCATATTATTTTTTTTGCAGACTCTCCCATTTCTTCCTCCTACGTGTTACTTTAGGGATTGGCAGCAGATGCTACTGAATTTTCTTTGGAAGGGTAAGAAACCCCAACTGTGAGTGGCGCTGTTATATCTTTCACCAGATTGAGGGAGGATAGGTTTACTGTACCTTCGGTGGTATGCCATTGCATGCCAGCTGTGTATTTTGTATTTGTGGACATCTTCCTCATTTCAAGCCTATTGGAAGGATATTGAGTTTGCTTTAAATGATTTATATGATATCAATCGTTTACTTTATTCTTGTTCCCCTGCAATATCTTCCCTTTACTAATTTTTTCTCTATAACTCGGGAAGCACTCTCAGTTTGGCATAGGGTCCCCTCATCTGTTTTGAAAACAGATGTTCTATTTATTTCTGCTTTGACTTGGAACCAGTCTATACCTTTGAATTTTTTTTATTCTTTCTTGCACTGATGTGCTAGGCTGGGCTTACACTACGTACACCAATTAACTGATTAATATATAGGATTCCGATCCTTTGAGGATTATCAAAATACCTAACAGATCCCATCTATGGATCATTTTCACTATTTACAGCTTTGTACTCATTTTCAGTCACTTTTACGCTGATCTAGGTATCTTTCTGATTCTAACCCACCGTTGGTGGCTTTATTACTTTCCTGTCAAACTGGGGAACTGTGGGACCACGTGATTGGTACCATTTACTCTGCGCTTCGTTCTTCTTCCACTGAATCAACTGTAATGATCTATCAATGGTCGTCGACAGATATGCAGGTGGATTGTGACTTCTCTCAATGGGAGAAATATGTTCTCCCCATCTATTTATTTATTACATTTTGAAATCGGGTGAGCCCACTGGGCCCCGAGAGTCCCTTTTTCAGGGGAGACCCGAGGGTTACATACAATATTACAAGGGATTGCATACGGCAGGATACATAACATGTGTCACATAGTTACATAACAGGGTAAACATGGTAGCAATACAACAAATACCAACGGTAAAGCAGTTGGACCACAGAGTGTGGGCTAACACTTGGGAGTCCGTTAACTTAACAGTTGCACTTAGTGGGGGTCGTCAGGTGTGCCTTAAGCCTAGTGCAGAAGGTGTAGGGGGAGGTGGTTTCCTAAACACCATGTGGCACGGAGTTCCATAGGGAGGGGGCAGTAAAGGCGAACGACTTCCCACCTGCCTTAGTTCTAACCCTGGGCACCGTAAGGAGAGTCCTGTCGGTCGTACGGAGGTGCCTAGGGTTCCTCTTAATGGAGATGAGCCCAGCAAAGCTGGGTGGGGGTGAGGAGTGCAGTAGTTTGTAGGTGAGGCAGAGGGAGGGTACTGAAGCCTGTCATCCCGGGAGGGCCAGTTTAATTGGGACAGCGTGTCACAATGGAAGGTCCTCAGGCCCGTTAATGTGGTGAAGCGTGCCACCTTATGGTAGAGAACCTGTAGCTTGTTTAGCTCTTGTCTAGCTGCTCCCTGGATGACAGGGGCTGCGTAGGTGATGGTGGGGAGCAGAACGAACGTGGTGATGGAGACCCTGGCCGCTGGTATCAGCTGGTCTTTCAACCTGTAAAAGGTCCCAAGTTTAAAGTGGATATTTTTGGTTACCTGGTCGACGTGCTCCTTGAGGGTGAAGCCCTGGTCCAAGATGAGGCCAAAGTATTTTATAGAAGGGACCACTTCGAGCTTCTTGCCTTATGTGGTCATTAGTTGGAGGAGTTGTCTTCTGTCACGATTGAGGGATCTGGGGCCGAACAGCATGGCCTTAGTCTTGTTCCGATTGATGACCATTCTACTGGTGACCAGCAATTCCTCTACAGATTCCAAGTCATCTTGGAGCCCAGAACAGAGTTCTCCCAGGTTGGTGGAGGGCCGATAGAGGACTGTGTCATCCACATACTGTACCACTGAGCTCCTGCCACAGTGGTTACAGAGGTCATTAGTGAAGAGCGAGAAGAGAAAGGGGCCAAGTATAGACCCTTGGGGCACCCCCTCTGTTAGAGGAAGAGGCTCTGACAGGGAGTCTTTCCATTTTACCCTCTGTGATCTCCCAGTTAGGTAGCTGGAGAACCACAACAGGGAGTGGCTGTCTAGCCCAACATGGCTCAATTTGGAGATCAGCAGGTTGTGGTTGATGAGGTCGAATGCTTTGGATAAGTCTATAAAGACAGCTCCTGTGGGGGTCCCCTTGTTCCAGTTCTCTGAGTACATCTGTGGAGAACTTGATGAGTGCAGTGTCAGTCCCATGACTGGTTCTGAAGCCATGCTGGAAGGGGGCTAGTAGTTGGTGGATCTCTAGGTAGTGACGGAGTTGTCCATATATCAATCTCTCTTGGATCTTACCAAGGCTACAGAGTAGGGAGATTGGCCTGTAGTTGTTGGGAGATTCACTCGTACCTCCCTTATGGACAGGGACTACGTGAGCCATTTTCCATTTACCGGGGATGGCCCCTTCAATGATGGAATAGTTGAGGAGCCAGGTTGGGGCCTAGTGAGTGCTGAGGCCCCTTCCTTGAGAATTTGGGGGGTATACCATCAGGTCTCATGGATCCCGTTGTTTTTAGGCCTTTTTATTATAAAATTTCAATGGCTCCATACCTCTGGGAATTCGAATGGGAGTATAGAATGTGCTTCCTCAAGACCCTGGCTTCCTTTATTACTTATTTGGGATCTAGTGCTGGTATTTGTTAGAAACAATCTGGTCAACAAATTGCAGATCAAGTACATGTTTTCTGGTCTTGTCCTCGTTTGGATGGATACTGGTCAGAGATCCTGTAGAAACTGGCTTATATCTTTGACGTTCCTCCCATTTTGTCTTCTCTACTAGTTTTGTTACATATCCCCATGGTTGGATTCCTGGTGTGGGCTTGGCAGTTCAAACTATTATTAATTTTATTGACCTGTGCTAAGAAAATTATTACATGGCTCTTGCATCAACCTTACTATCTGCAGGTTTCTCAGTGGGAAGCCCTTATTGATACCATTTATAGGCAGGAACAATGTCGTTTTGCTTATTTAAATTTATTACCTTTATCTGACAAAATTTGGAGGCAATGGATACTCTATAGAACTGATGTAGATCCTGACTTTGTCCTGTAAATGAAGTTATTACTGGGTTGGAGGCTCTCTGTGACTCCCCCGATTCTGCCTCTGGGAATGTAAATTTAATTGTAATCATAATTGCAATATCAGTAAAGGAATACTGCCCAGCAGGGTGGATGTACTGCTGGAATAACATCCCGCCTTGGGTGGTTGGGCCTGAGACTGCAGGCTGAGGGCATCCAGCACCGGAGAAGGGATGTTATCCCAGTATAACACCCACCCTGGAGGGCATTATTCCTATGATACAATGGCTCATTTTCATTTAGATTAGAAAATACTGTAGTTAAAAAAATATTATTTTAATTTTATTTTTGTAATTTATTTTTTATTGTGGAAGGAAATTGGTGTTAAAAGTAGTGCCTTATGTGTGAGCTGGCCCGGTGGCGCTGAGGGTTGAGGTGCTGGATGCCAACCTCACACAATACTGGAGACCTGGGTTCGGGAATGAACTCAGGTTACCGGGGGTCAGCCAGGGGAGAGGAGGATTGAGCATCCCAGGGACTGCTCTTCTTCTCTGGGAAGGGAGGGAAGGGACACCTGCGCATGTGCTGGCATGTGCTGGCTCCTAGCAGTGGCTGGGGGCTAGGGTGAGTCACGAAGCAAGAAAGGGTCGGCATGGCAGACGTCTGATGAGCGGTGCCCGGAAGCGTGTACCACTGCATCATTGGCATCATTGCATGCACATGCTGTGAGGGGGGCTTGGGGGTTATTGCCATATTGGGCTGCTGAATCCTCCGGCGCATGAGGGTTGGGCAGCGACGTTGCACCAATCACTCCTAGGAGCTCCCTTGGAATCTGACCCCTTGGCCTTCCACAACTGGGGACCACGAAGGTGAGGAGGTGGTAGCTTAGGCATGGCATCTGATGCAGGAGCCACCAGTTGTAGACCTGATATGGGGCACCATATGAACATCCCAGCCAAGGAGGTAAGGCTAAAAGAAATAAACAAAAAAAAAAAAGTAGTGCGTTATAGTGTTTGTCTAGCTGGTGGAGCTGTTGTTCTGTGTGTTGGCTGTTATTCTGTCTGTTGCCCCCCCATTCCATCTGTGTGCTGTGGTTGTCTAACAGTTGCCTCCCCCCCACCTGCCCCATCTCAGTGCTGTCATGTTGTGTTAAACTTAAAAAAAGAAAAGAAATAGAGAAATAAAACAAGCTGATCAGTGAACAAGCATTAATACAATGGGCGCGTGCTGACTGTTAAAAGGCGCCATAGCTCACTTGCTAGGTCAGCTTGTTTTCAGTCAGAATGCGTGTTATTTTAATGTGTAATTATTTTATTTTTATTGATTTTATTTAATTGAAAGTAGGCAGATATTTTACACTTAATCTTTTTATGGAGCAGTATTAATTTTATACAGGCAATGGTAACCAATAACACCGTTCTCTGAATATGTAAGCTCATATTTCTACTTATTTCACATCTACCATTCAGCATGAAAAGTCTAAGAACAAACAGGTAACAATTTACAACAATGAAATGAGACATGTCGGACTTACCCTTACACATCCCCATCTAGCTGCATATAACACAGAGGTCGGGTGATCCTAAGCCCTGCCATATTGGCACACAGGAGGGAGAACTTATACCTCTTCTAATGTGCAGACTTGGGAACTATGTGGCGCTCATTCTATGGGATTTCGTGGTACCTGGAAAGAGAGTATATATGTAAGATGTAGACATCAAGCCTTAACCTGGAATGTTCTCATGGGGGCCTTAGCCTGTCCTTCATATATTTACAAAACGGTGAGACACTGTTTTCTGTGAGAAACCTTAAATAGGGGAACCATATCTTTCCATATTTACCTATGTTTCCCCTACTATAACATGTGATTCTAGTCAGGTTAGCCAAGTTCTCCACTGTCATAAGTTATTCTTTAACTGTGGGAATCTCTGTTGTTCTCCATTTACGCAGTACCACACGTTTCGCCTCTATTGAGATCTGGATGATCCACAGGTGGAAGGGTTTTGTCATACCCACCACTTGAGGGGGCAGTCCTAAGATCCATAGCCTAGGATGCAGTGGTACAGGAAGATTCAGAATGGTGGAGCAATGCTGGGCAATACCCAGCCAGAAGGGCAGTAGCAGGGGGCAGGACCATAGGATGTGCAACAGGTCTGCCTTTGGTACCTGACACTGCCAGCAGTTGTCCATCTGGATGACTCCCATGGCTTTCAGCTGAGCCGGGGTTCTGTACCATAGGTGCATTACCTTGTTCTGGATAAGGAGGCTCCTTTGGTCATTACAGGCTTGATGGGACCTGACCCATCCCGGATGCCATTCTATCCCTGAAATTGGAGTGCCCAGTATTGTCTCCCACTGTGCTCTAGCTGGCAATAATGGGTCCAGACCACTGTCTCACATACACGCCTGTATTTTCCCTGCTTTCCCTGGTGTACACAAGGCCCATGCTTTGATTGGGAGGGGTTCCAGCACAGAGGTCTTGGTTTTTGTACGCACTAGACAATCACATCTGTTTCCTCCATTGGTTGAGCAGGCTTCGCATTTGAAGGTATCTCCAGAAATCTCCTTTGGGCAACTGATATTTTGCCTGGAGCATTTGGAAGGACTCCACGATGGATCCATCCTCTGTCATGAGGTCAGATACCTTTGTAATCGATTTCATGGCCCATCCCTCCCACTGAATTGATTTTCAGTCTAAGCATAGATAGGGGTTGTTCCATAGTGGAGTATGGTGTCCTAGGTTGATGCATCTTTTGGCCTTTAATCCTACCCTCAGCCAGGCCGTATGGGTGTTCTGAATTGTAGCCCAACATCTATATTGTTTAGGTAGGGTATGGCCTAGGTACGCTGACAGAGGGGCCCCCTGTAAAAGATTGGTTTCTATGCTTACCCAAGCCGGGGGTGCACTATTACAGTTATGGAGTCCCCTCAGGGTCTTGGCCATGAGGAAAGCTACTGAATATTGGGCAAAGTTGGATAGGTTCCAGCCTCCTCTGCTCCATGAGGCTCCCAGCTTGCCCCCTGCTATACTGAGGAGGAGAGGAGCCCCATAGAAACTTGCTAATCATTCAGTTTAATTTCTGGGCCCAGGCCACAGGGAGAATAATGGGGAGGTGGGATAACAGATAATAAATTCTAGGGGCTGCCATTAACTTTATGGCAGCTATTTTCCCTGCCATGGTTAGTTGATGGAGTTCCCATCTGGCCATGTCCTTTTGTAGTTTAACTATCAAGGGTTCATATTATTGTCTACCATGGATTTCAAGTCAGAAGTTAATGTAACCCCCTAGATATTTTATTCCTTCCTGAGCCCACGCTAGGCCTAGGTTACCCAAAGCATTCGGAGTTGTTCGTTTGTTGAGGGGCAGTATCCGTGATTTAGCTATGTTAATTCTGAGTCCTGAGAACTCCCCAAATGTATTTAGTTGACTAAGAATATGCGGAAGACTGTGTGAAATGTCGCTGGTCAGTATTAAGCAGTCATCCGCATATAGTTTCGTTATGTATTGCCTCTCCCCTATTGTTATTCCCTTGATCTGGGGGTGTTCTCTGTGCGTGGCCACCAGTGGTTCCATTACCAAAACAAATAACACAGGAGATAAGGGGCAGCCCTGTATGGTGCCCCTGTAGAGGGGGAAGGGTTTGGAGAGAGGGTCCCATTCGTCAATACCCTTGCCCTTGGCTGGAGATACATGGCTCTAATCCATGGCGTAAAATACGGCCCAAGCCGTACCGAGTCATAATGTCACATGCATAATAGCATACGACATTATGGTGAACCCGGACCTTAATAACGCTTTCTGAGTTGGACCCCCGGGTTGAGAATCTTTAGTGGGGGCGGAGTCCCGCAGAGAACAAAAACAAGCAGATATCGCGCAATGCGCTTGTGCCACACCCAAACCCATAGGTATCCAAGACCGCATGCAAATACTTCCATTCCACTGAGTCAAATGCCTTTTCAGAATTGATTGTTAATTCAGACACTGGAGATGGGAGATCTGCTGCTACCTGGATCAGGGGATATAATGCTCGGAGGTGGTCGGAGCTAAGCCTGCCTTTAACAAACCCTACTTGGGAGGGGTGGGTGATATCCGGAAAAACTGTCTCCAGTCTCATTGCCAGAATATTGGTTGAAATTTTAGCATCCACATTAATTAATGATATGGGTCTGTAATTGGCAGGAAGGGTATGATCTCTTCCCTTTTTGGAGAGGACCATAATAATTGCTTTGTTCAAAGTCATTGGGAGCTCCCTCACTTCCTGAGCCTCCTGGAGCATGCATAGGAGAGCGGGTGTGATCAATGGGTGGACTAGCTTGTAAAAGTCCGCTGGAAAACCATTGCCCCCGGGGCTTTATGTGGAGCCATATGTAGTATGGCTTGGTTAATTTCGGTTTCGGTAACTGGGGCATCTAATGCTGTCTTTTGTTGGTGCATTAGTTTGGGGATGGGTAGGTGGGCTATAAATTTGTGATAGTTATCCCACTTCCAGTCCACATGGGAGGAGTACAGGGTTTGGTAAAAATTTGTCATAATGTCATTAATCACTTTGTGATTCTGGGAAAGTATACGTTTTTTATCTTTGAGATGTGGGATAGCTCGCTCAGCCTGCTGTTGTTTAAGACGGTATGCTAAAAGCTTACTAGCCCTCTCCCGATCTGCCCAGTACTTATATTGGACCCTCTGCAGGTACAGTTCAGCTTTCTGGGTGGCCAGGCAATTGAGTCGTAGCCAGAGAGAGCCATAAGGTCATACACCAGCTGGAGCTTATTTAGGGCACCGGGGTTAGATTTATATTGAGTCTCCAACTGTTTGAGTTCCCCCTCCAATTGGAGTTGCTTTCTGTCCCTTTGTTTGTGCCTTTATGCCGCATAACTTATTATTTTCCCTCGAATGGTGGCCTTATGGGCCTCTCATGTGTGGGCTGCTGAGGCAGAGCCTATGGGATTATCCTTGAAGAACATTTCAGTCTCCACATTAAGCCATGGGGCAAACTCCCCTATCCTGAAAGAGCAGCAGATCCAGTCTCCATAGGAGGGACTTCTTATTCTGGTGGGCTATTAGGAGGTTTAGAACCACTGGAGCATGATCTGACAGCTATAGCAGAGCTATACTGACCCCCATTGAGGCAGCAGATAGGGAGCCAGACATAAACCAGTAGTCTAGCCTACTGGCCATCCCCTTAGGTGCAGAAAAATAGGTATAGTTTCTATCAGAGGGGTGCGACTGGCACCATATATCTGACATCTGGTGCAAGGAGAGAAGTTCTTTTAGTGTATGGAGAGAGTGGGTGTGGGGTTCGGGTCAAGCATTAGTACGATCCAGTAAATAATCCATTGTGAGGTTGAAATCCCCCGCCATTATAATACCCAGATTGTCATATGAGACATCCACGATTTTTTGGGATAGGGCGTCGAAGAAGGCTGGAGTATCCACATTAGGGGCATACACATTGATTAACAGCACAGGGCTAGTAGGGGTAGATATCTTCAAAATTATCCACCTTCCCTCCATATTGTTAAACACTGCTAGCGACTGCCACTGCAACTTATGGTGAAGCAAAATGGAGACACCTTTCTTCGCTGATCAAGATACACTGTAGACCTCCACCACTACCTAGTCCCTCACTAGTTATTGGGCTTCCTGCGAGCTCAGCTTGGTCGCCTATAAAAATGCCACCTGGGTGCCCAGCTTTATTAAACTGGCCAAGATCTGTTTTCTCTTCACAGGTGAATTAAGGCCCTTCACATTCCAGGTGGTGGCTATTACATCCAGTGTATTAGATATAGATAGGATTTCTCCATTTTGCGAATAACCGAATGAAAAAGAAACACCAATATAGTACCACGAGTCCCACTGCACTGATTCTGTTACCTTTAGATTGCAGCCTTACCCCTATTCTAGGTTTCAGGGCCTCGAGATAAATCTACTCTGTTACCCCGCCTCTGCTCTGGTACCTGTTGTGTGGACATAGTTCCACTCTAGCTCTTATTTTCTTTATAAGTAATAATGGGTGCCTAAAATACAGGGTATACCCATCTAATAGCCATAGAGCAGGCACAAAAATTCTAATATACAACAGAGGGACTCACATCTTTAACAACATCTGAGATGCCCTCAATTAATCAATCAAAATCTTTATTTATCCAGGCAAACATCGTTGAGAAAAAGTTCATTTACAAGATGGACCTGGTTAAGGCCAGTCAAAATAATTACATACAACAGTGACAATATATCATTAAGGCAACAAATAAATACAGAACTTATTTACAGGATGGGCCTGGTTAATACCAGTACACAATAGATTTATATATAACAGTGACAGTATATCATATGACACAAATAATACAAGGTAGGTGCTCAATGCAGCGGCAGAATGAAACAGTAGGGACTAGTGAGGGTGGGGAGCTGGGATGGAATGGTGGGTATGGGAGAGCATAAGGGAGGGAGGTAGAGGACCTAAGCCAGAAAACAGGTAGGTAGCATGCAGTTGCAACCTAATTGGGCAGAGAGAAATTAAAGGGTTTGCTCACAACATGAGATGGATCGACAGGGCCAGCAGTACTCCAGTCTGCATTGAAGACAGCTGAGAGCTGGGTGCCTAGGACTCAGGATGGGATATGGAGTGAGGGAAACAGTTGCAGTGTTCCTTCACAGTTCAGGCAAATAAGGTCTTGAAGGAATCCAAGCTGATGGGTACGCTCAATTTCAGAGATTTTTGCAATTTATTCCATAAGGTGGGCAGTACAAATCTAAATGCTGCTCTACCAAAGCATGAAGAGACCTTGGGAATACAAAGTGTGAAAAATCAGGCACTTCTTAAGGCATAAGTTCCTGGCGTGCTTAGTGGGAGACAGTCAAAGATATATTGGGGAACTTTTTTGTAATAGCTCTAAGAGTCCAAAATACCGCATTTATATTTCTTCTAAACATAAGGGAGGACCACCCTATGGCAGCATACAGCAAGCAGTGGTGGGTAGAAAGAGGAAGGCCTGTTATAAATCTGATAGCTCTGTGATAAAGCGTGTGCAGTTTAGCAAGGGAAGCTTTTGAGCACTGACTGTATAAGAAGTCTGCATAGACAACCAGTGATAGGAATGTTGATTGGACCAGGTGTTTTTTAGCATCTGTAGTCAAGAACCGGTTAATCCTAAAGAAGAGGCCCAGACTCTGCCTTAGTTTCTTAAGCAAGTCCTCAGTATGCTCCGAAAATGAAAGATTTTTGTCCAGCCATACTCCCAGGTATTTGAATTTCGTGATAAACTCCAGGTTTTCTCCAAGGACAGTAGTGATGTGAGGTAACACTCCAGTACTAACCAGGTTCACAGCACGACTGTAGGGTGAGAAAAGCATCACTTTTGTTTTTTTGGCATTTAACAGTAGTTTTTTTGAAGAGAAGCTGATTCTGAAGACAGTCGAATTCCTCCTGGAGGTCTGCACAGGTGACTTCAGGAGTCAGGCGACTAAGGTACAGTACCGTGTCGTCTGTGAACAGGTGTATATTTGCCTTGGATATGCTATCATCAATATTATTAATATAGATAGCAAATAGTAGGGGGCCAAGTATTGACCCCTGTGGCAATCCCCTCTGGAGAGGTTTTAGTAGGGAGAGCTCACCCTCAGCCTTAATCTGCTGGAACCGTCCTGAGAGGTAATCAGTGAACCAATGCAGTGATGCTGTGTCCAGACCTATGCTCCTCAATGATGAGAGAAGCAGGCTGTGATCCACAGTGTCAAAGCCTTCCTTAGGTCTAAGAATACGGCACAGATGATTTTTTTACTATCCAGATCATGGTACCAATCATTGGTCACTTTAGCAAGTGCTGAAATAGTACTATGTCTTGTTCTGAAACCAGATTGCAAGGGATTTAAGAGTTTTTTTGATTCTAGATAATTCCTGATCTGGGTACTCACTATTTTTTCTATAAGTTTTGAAAGAACTGTCACGAGAGATATTGGTCTGTAATTGTTCAGATCACAAGGGTCTCCTGACTTGAATAAAGGAATGACATGCAATTTTCCATATTGAGGGAATAAGCCCTTGCAACAAAGATAGATTAAAAAGGTGAGTGATTGGCACAGCTAGAACATGATATGCAATCTTAATGAACTAGGGATCTAGTGAATCAGCACCGGCACTTTTCTTCAAGTCCAGCTGAAGTAGGAGGTCTTCAACCTCTTTCAGAGATACAAGTTTGAAGGAGAAATCAGGAGTAGGGACATCAGCGTCATCGTCTTGTACTCCTAATTGAGAGCGTGCCAAGTATGCAGGAGAGTAATAAGGATAAACAACATATGTAATAACACATTTTGTATGCAGATCTGCACAGGTATTTCAGGCATGACCGCCAGCAGTGACCTAGAGTGGGGCCTTAACCCTCCTCCTCCTCCTCCTCCAACGGTCTGACATGTCTCCTCCGGGGGAAAAGACACTAACTTGTCCCTAACTTCCAACCTTGTGGCTTTAAGCCAGGAAGACATGAAGTTGTGGAGGTAGATAAGTACACCTAGATCCCTTACCCACATGTTTTGTACCTATCCCACAGTGTACAAGTGGTGCAGACTATCTGGGATATAAATATCCTCTATCCCAGGTGCCCTCTGCCTCCTCCTTACTCATGGGGGGTGTTGGTGTAAGAGATGGGGGGTTGGGGGGCCTCCTCAGCTCTCAGAGGGCGCATCATGTTGCAGGGCCCGGTTGCTTAATACAGCGGAAGCTCAGATTAACTTTTCCTTGCATGCTCTCCTTTCCTTCTGCCAGCCACAGCAACTGCAAGAATCCCTATGCAGCGCCACGGGGTAGGGCCAAGCAGTGATGTTCAACCCAGTCAGACTTTGGGTTGTTAGGCTAGGTTCTTCACCACCACCCCCTCGTGTCCTCATTTGTGAGACAGTGAGGCATGCATCAGCGGGAGCTATCCCTAATGAGGGTTGTGTCTTGTCGTGGCAAGGCACTTCCCATGCACTCCAGCACTGCTCTGCCATCCGAAGTCTAACTGCCTTGTAGTGGTAGAGGCAGGAGGAGGGGCATACCCTATCATCCAGATCCCCATTTCACCTCTCACACCCCATTCCCACTAAAGAGATGGAGAATGGGGCTGTTTAAGGTAGACAAGGACTCGTTAAAGCTTGCGACCTATGGCACATAAGCAGTCTGTCGGCTGGGTGGCAGCACAGGGATCCGGCCATTTTAGGAGCATCCCAACCCCCCCCCCAACGCATACCCCCATAGCGGTTCATAACATCAATATCTGTCATTAAAAGTACAGAAGTCATTAGAGAGTCTGTGCATTCCTGGAGTCAGCAGGCATATTGACTGTGAGCTTCAGGCAAGAAAACAATTAGTCCACCTTCGCAGGACCCACTGGATCTCTCCCCCCCCCATCCCTCGCACTGTAAACCCCAAACATGCCTAACACAGAACTGTACACTGGCCTTGAGGGTAAGGGAAACTTGCTATCCTAACTAGATACAGTAATTTGGGGGAACACTTGGACTCTGGGGAAAATGCCTTCTGTATGTACCTGCAATCCTGTCATCTTTACTGCTGCTGCACAGCCTCAGGCACCGGGGACACAGCTGAATGGGCCTCCATCGAAGTGTCCTGCATACAGTCTGCCCAGTCGGTCAGGATGGGGGCCCATTCATTTGTTAAGTCCTGCAATAGTTCATTCTGGTTCTTCTGACTGTTGCCATTTGGATGATCTTCCAGGGATAACGCCATCGGTAAAAGATCCCTCAATGGTTCATACTGGTTGTCTGTTTTCTCCGGCGTGTTGAAATTGGCAGAGCTGCTACCATCGGAAAGATGGGCCTTCCTCTGCTGACTCCTTGATCTGCCCTTGCGAGTTCTGGCACCATTCGACTGGGGCTGCTCTGTATAGGACTGCTGCGGTCTGTTCTTCTGCCTGCCACGTTGGACCTTCTGCCAACCCGTACCTTCTTGTGGGGTTTCCACCTTGTTCAGAGGAGTTACAGCTTGGGTATCATAGGGGGGAGATGTCTCCATTACTTGTGGGGCCTTACCACGAGGAGGATGTGGCAACTGCTGGATTTCTGCTCGCTGTCCTGCCATGTCACCGAGAAACATTTCTACCTCTCTAGGGTTATTAAAGGTGAGGTATTCTCCTCTGAACTGTACTCGCAGCATCGCAGGATATCGAAGGGAGGCCAAAATACCCAACTTGTAGAGAGACTGTTTTTCAGGGCCATACACTCTTCGCCGCTTCGATAACTCGTACGAATAGACCTGAAATAGCTGCACTTTATTGCTCTGCCGTGTTATATGCTTCCTATCCCTGGCTCCCCTTAAATAGATTTCTTTTTCAGGATAGCACAAAAATTTGCATAAAATTGGCCTCAGCCTTTCTCCTTGTTGTGGATGGGGGGTAAGAGAGTGATGAGCTCTTTCCAGCTCTGGAGGAATCTTATTGTTCATGCCAAGCATCTCCGGGAGGCAATGTTTCAAAAAGGCTGTCATGTCTGTGCCTTATGTGCCTATGGATATCCCTATAATTCTGATGTTCTTCCTCCTCCCTCTGTTCTCTAAATCATCTATTTTTGCCAGGAGGAATTGCAGCTGACTGTTATGTTCCCTCAGCTGGCAGTGATGTTCATGCAGGATGCCATCTTGGCACTCAAGAACCATTTCTGTTCCAGAGACCCTGTCTGTCAGGAGGGATAAGTCCTTTCTATTCATGGCAGTGGTCTCTTTTAGTTCCACAGTGTCTGACAGCCCCTTAGTTAGCATGGCCGTAATGTTCATTAATTGTAGCTCCAAGCTCGCGGTCTCAGATTGGGCTGCCCCTACCCCCTGTCCCTGGTGCCCCTCCATGGATCTCTCTCAGAGTGGAAGTACTGTAACTTTTGAGACTGGTGGTCTGGCCTTGTCCAACAGGCCCAGATGTGTGCTTTTCCAGACTGCACTCAGATTCTCTGTATTTAGTGCTCAGACATCTGGATTCCAGCCAGTTTGGTCTCAAGATACAGGCCTGTACCTTCAGAGGTCAGATCTGTAGAATATAGAAGGATAGGAAGTAATCGAACTGTTGGATGAGTCCTGATGGGAGATGTAGTTACAGCAGCTACTCACTTAAGTATCCACCATCCTGGTTAGCTAGCTCCACCCCCTCGAACGTAGGCAGATATTTAACGATGTATAGTAACGTTGTATGAAGGAGGAAGTGAAGATGGTGGTGTTGGTGAGGTGGGCAGCGGAGCCGGAGAAGGAGTGAAAGGTTTAGCGAGTTGGATAGTGGGGGACTACTGTAAAGCCAATCGGTAGGATGGCTTTTTTGTTTTAAGTAAAAGAAACCAACTTTGTTTCTGGGAACCTATGAAAGCTGTAGTGTGAAGCCAGGGAACATGTGATGGCTCTAGTGCGAAGCTGATCGAGGCTTTCACATTCACTGAGAGTGGGAAGCAAGGGACGGCTGCGGACTGATTTTTTTTTTTGCTTTTCTTGCAGTCATTACTAAACTAGGACTAGAGCCGGAATGTTATGCTGGGATAACATTCTGGCTCCAGTCCCAGTCTGACCAATCAGCGAGCAACATTCTTTCTTGTCATTGTATAATTGTAATTTGCATATTACTTTCTATTTTCTTTGTAACATTTGGTTTTTCCATAGTGTTGTTTTTCTTTTTGGATCTTTGCATTTTCTGTGATACTGACCCTATTTAAGTGGCTAGTTTTGCAGCTATTGTACTTGAATCCTCCTGTGGGTACTTTTGTCTTGTGTTGTTCCATTAAGGCTTCATCTTTCAATGTTTTTGGAGCTATTATTTCTTTTTTAATACAGTAAGATTGGTTTTCATGCTTTGTGTGAATGACGGTTTTCTAATTTCTTATGTAATTGTACAGTGAAAGTTTATGCACTTTTTATGTACTTTGTATTTTAAGAGTTCTTTTAATAAAGAAGTTCTTATAAAAAAAAGACTTTCTTCAGGTATGTGGGTCAGAAGAACAAGGCAAGGGGTGATATAGTGAAGATTAGGACACTGGTGGTGGTGGTGGTGGATGGGGAACTGTGCAGAGGAAGACCAAGAAACAGCTGAAATTGCTTCTGTTCACTATTCACAGTTGAAGAGGAGATGGGCTGATATGTAATAACAGGCACCGGCTGAGGTGGACACATGTTCATTTACAGAAGGGAGAGTCTGCTGTGGGTTGGAAGACCTAAAGGAAAACAAGGCAATGAGGCTGGACAGGATCCACACAAGGGTACTTAAGGAGCTGAGCACAGTGCTAACCACCGCTCTGGCAATGCTGTGTAGCACCTCATCAGAGATGAGGGGTGTTCCAGAGGAATGGAGGAGGGAGCTGATGTGGTGCCTCTTCCCAGCAATGGTAGCAGGGAGAAGGCAAGCAATTACAGACCAGCCAATCTCACATCAGAAGTAGGGTAGTTAATGGAGTCCCTGCTGAAGGAGAGACTGATGGTGTACCTGGAGACATATGGGCTGTAGGACCAGTGGCAGCATGGCTTCACAGGAGAAGGTCATGTCAAACAGATCTCATAGATTTCTTTGACTGGGTAAGTAGAGGAGTGGGTCGGGGGGGGCAGCGGATGTGGATGTGGCCGATATGGACTTCAATAAGGCATTTGACACTGTACCATACAGGAGGCTGCTAAAGAAACTTGGCAGCCTGCGAGTTGGGGAGAATGTGGTAAACTGGGTATCAAACTGTTTGAGAGATAGGAGGCAAAGGGAGGTGGTAAATGGCAGTCACTCAAAGGATGGGAGAGTGACTAGTAGAATACCTCAGGGATTGGTACTGGGCCCTGTCCTCTTCAATGTCTTCATTAGTGACATTGCTGAGGAACTGCAGGGGAAGGTGTGTCTCTTTGCAGATGACACAAAAATCTGCAGCAGGATGGACACACAGAAGGGGGTGGATAGAATGCAAAGACATCTGGAGAAACTAGAGGAGTAGTCTAGGGAGTGTTGGCTGAGTTTCATTGTTTTATTTATTTATTCATTCTTGGATTACAATACCTCTGATCACAGACAGCTCATTTACAGCGGTTCTACGTCAGTGGGGAGGGGAGAATAAACATACAAAGGGGTAAAAGTAAAATGTTTCTGAAACAGTAAAATAAAGTGAGCAAATACATATGTATCTATACACGGTTTTATCATTCTAATAGGAGGAAAGCATAGATGAGAGGGGAAGGATAAAGATGGGAGAAAGAAAGGTAGGAAGTGGAAATATAGGCCTTGTCAAGCTGGTGTGGGGGGTAGGGACAGGGGTGAGGTGGACAGGGTGGTAAGAAAGGTAGGAAGTGGAAGCCATAGGCCTTGTCAAGCTGGTGTGGGGGGGTAGGGACAGGGGGTGAGATGGACAGGGTGGTAAGAAAGGTAGGAAGTGGCAGCCATAGACCTTGTCAATGCCAAAAAGTGCAAAGTCATGCACCTGGGGTGGGGTAACCTGGGTGCTGCATATAAGATGTGGGGAAGGTACTTAGAGTTGCCAAGCAAGAGAGGGACCTTGGTGTGATTGTATCTGTGGATCTCAAGGTGGCAGAGCAGTGTGACAGGGGAGTAGGTAAGGTGAGCCCGATGCTGGGGTACACGGGAAGGAGAACCTTTAGCAGGAGAAGGGAGTTGATGTTTCCTCTGTATCACTCACTGGTGACACCCCACCTGGAGTACTACCTGTACATCCAGTTCTGGAGGCCATACCTCCACAAGGATATCGACAGGGTGGAGGTGGTTCAGAAGAGGGATACTGAAATGGTGTTGAGTTTGCACAAGAAGCTATACAAGGAGAGACTACAGGAACTGGACTTGTACTCCCTGAAAGAGAGGAAGACGAGAGAGGACATAACTGAGATTTAAAAGTACCTCACAGGGGTGGACAAAGTGCAAAGGGGAGCCTCTTTCAAAGAAGAAGGAAAAACAGTGCAGAGGGGCATGCTATGCAGTCTGAGTGGGGGATGTATAAGAGGAATGTGAGGAAATGCCTCTTCACAGAAAGGGTGGTAGAGACCTGGAACAGTCTGCCAGAAGAGGTGGTGGGGCAAAGACAGTGGGGAGGTTCAGACATGCGTGGGATAGGCAAATGGGTACTATAAACAGAGATAAGAGAGAAGAGAGGGACATCTGTGACCAAGTAGTGTCCAGGGTGTAGTGTTAGGCAGGGAAAATATGGCAGACTACATGGGCCTACTAGGTTTTTTTTCCAACACTTTCTATATTAACAAGGCCTCCGCAGAGTATCTCTGATGGTGTGAGACTCTGAGCATGAGGTTGGGCTAAAAGGACCGCACAGCAAAGCTGAGCAGTTCTGGCTGCCTAAACCTCATGAGAGGAATCTCATATACCATAAAAAACATCCTACAAAGGCTCTTTTAACTTATTATAAATTACTCAAGTTAGCTAGAGTGATTTCTGACAAATTTAAAGTCATAGCATTTTGATATTTTAAATTTTAATCTAGCTGAACCCCCCCCCCCCGGCATTGACATGGAATGGTCCACTCCTTATGTTCTTGCAAGAGATACCACTGAATGCAGGATAAGGGGTACAGTGACTCTGTGCACTGACTGGCTAAAATAACATATGTGATTTATAATATGAATCATGAAGCAGTCATTTGAATAAAAGTAGACATTGCACGAGATTCATTGCACGGAGGCTCCTATGTGTCATCAAGGCACAGGCCAGGAAGCATAGGAAAGCCAGGAGCAGTTTTAAAATCTGCAAATAGCATTTTATTTTTCTCAATGACAGCAAAATAAAAACTAAAAAAAATATTCACTATAACTATTTACAAAGGCAGTACAAACAGAGAAAACTAAGTCCTTCTTCTGAGGGTACCTCTTAATTCCAAGTTTCAGTCTCTCAGTCTCTCACTCTCCTTGTCACTCTAGTAAAAGCATTGCTGCTTTTTATATAAGTCTTTGTCTGGGAACTCATTAAGAGAGCTTGCTTCTCACAGAATGTTCTTGTAAGTTTACAACATGATCTTGTAAGTTTCATTCCTTACAGGTGCAACAAAACAGTACATGGTGTCCCAGAACTGACTTCTTGTTCACAGCTCTGCAAAGGGCTTAAAAACTGCATCTCAGGTTAACCCCTTGAGTTCCAAATAGCTTTTTGCAATCATTTCAACAGTAAAACTATGTACAGTTTCCAACAAAGGGATCCCAGTATCACATACAGTTTTACACAGATCCACATATATTTTTCGTAAGTGCAGATATGCAAGGGGAAGAAAAGACAGAACAACGCAAGGAAGACTGAGGAGGTAGTGTGAAGAACGTGAAACCGTCGGAGTGATCAGTTCCAGGGTCTCATAAGAAAAGTTGGTTGCGCAACCAGACAGACAAGAGACAGAGAAAGTGAGGATAGAACAGACCCTTGCATTTAAACTCTTTCTGCATAACAACTGGGACAGGGCCTTATTCAACCCTGTCACATACACCCCTCTTTAAGAGGGAACCTGTTTTGCAAAAACAGGTTTCCAAAATGTTTTATTAAATTCCCATCTAACATTAGCTTATAACCTTTACAGTTCAGAGCATATGCAGCATAGCAAACAGTGAAGTTTCAACTCACATTTTTTCAGCCTTCAGAATTCTCAATTCTTGATCCATATCTTGACAGAAAATCAGCATTGACGTTCTCTTTCCCAGATTTGTGCATCACTTTAAATTTAAATGGCTGTAGTGCCAGGTACCACTGTGTGATTCTAGAATTTTTATCTTTCATTTGGTTAAACCAACAGAGAGGACTGTGATCTGTTGCAAGTACAAAGCCAGCTCCTAGTAAGTAAAACATAAGGGACTCCATGGCCCACTTGGCCGCAAGGCATCCCTTTTCAATGGTGGAATACCTTTTCTCTCTGTTGTGCAATTTTCTACTTTTGTATAGAATAGGATGTTCTATACAATCTGGAAAGAGTGTCAGTCTAGCACTGACCAGAGAGAGAGAAGGGTCAGTCTCTGAACTGACTGGAAGGAGCCATTGCTGAGAATTAAATTGTCTTTTTCCAAGGCAATTGACATTGATATGAAATGATAGACTAAAAGTATAAAGTAATGCCTGCCTTTTATTTGTATATATTATCATTTTAAAGAAGAAATATAATGATAAGTGCCATCTAGGCACTTTTTATGCACCCAATCTCGGTGTTTGCCTAATTAATTGTATCCTGCTATCCCAACCCCATTACAATTGGTGTCAGTAGTGGGATATCGTCTGACTGTCCAAGTAAACCCAGGGGAATTCAGTTGGGGTGTCTGAACTGGCATCACAGGGTACAGGCGACACAGTGCATAAACGCCAGAAGCAGAGGATGTGGAACAGGAGTGGAAATGGTGGCCTGGATGAGGCACCATGGGACCAGAGGAGCTTGATACACTGGTTGTATGAACAATGGATGGATGCAGAGCATCATTGGAAAGAGGCTGAGGGGAGATGCCTCAAGCTGAGGAGCCAGAGGGAGAAAGCCAAAGACATACCAAAAAGGGAAGGGCCTGAGATGTCAGAACCAGAGGAAGCCCTGGTGGAGCGCTTCATGTTGGACTTGCTGATCTTGCCGTGTTTCCGGGAATGTACTGGCTGGAGGATATTGGAGAGATGACCTCACAGAAGTCCCCAGGTAGGACTGTTCATATAAAAGTAGGGGTGAAGAGTGAGCCTCCAAGCAACAAAGAAAAGGCACTAAAAGCTGAAGGGACTCATGCACCAGTTAATGTTGTTTATAACGAGCAGAAACCAGAAAGTCATAACTCCAGTGTAGCATGGAGGAAGTTACAAGTGGAAGACCCCGCCATTATTAAGTTAAAGTCCTACATGAAAAATCAGGAGGAAGGTAGGGATACAGGTACACAAAAAGTAAAACCTTTGTGGTGGGTTGAAGTCAAACAGGGGACCCTCTACCACATTAAACCGCATCCCTAGACAAAGAGGTTATGTGCGAGAATAGTAGTACCGATAGCCTACAGGGAGGTGGTAATGGAAAATGTGTGTTCCATACATTTCAAACCTCTGGAAATTGAGGAAGTATTAACATAACTCACCTCAGCTTTCTTTTGGCCAGGGATGTACTGCCAGATTGCTGAGTACTTAGAAAGGAGGTGTGTCAACCAAAGTGCATCTGCAAAATGCATGGGAGGTAAAACCCACAAATGGGATGAACCAATGCATGGTAGGAGGTACATGGTTGGGAAAACACACTGAGTACAGTTATGGATAAAAAAGGGATCCCTGAGAGTTATAAGGTTGAGGTTAAATAGAGTCACCTCTGGAACAAACAATAGTAGCAGTAAATGGGAAATGTTATACTATTGATGTACCTGGGCACAGGAGTAAAATGGATATAAGAGATGACAGTGATACCCAATGAAGATGTTCCAGTTTCTATGACTCAAGCCTATTATGGGGAAGGATGAATACATAAAAGGGAAACTGGGAAAGGTAGTACAGAAGTACAGAAACAGTATGAAATGTCGGCCCCAGGGTAAAGACAGTTAAGTAAGAAGTTTGAAAACTTACATGTGCAATATCTGATTTATGGGACCCTGGAGTGGAGCTAAAGGATGAGAGAGGGCCATTGCTCCATCCCCTTCCAAGAAGGTGGGAAGGTGGACTGATATGCATTGCACCAAATTTATTGCATTGTACAAATTGTTTTTCTGTGGTGTTCCTTCTTTGCTGCAGCAATCTTTCTTTTCTAACTATTTTCTGATATTTTCCAATGCCCAGTGAGTTGGCCACTTTTTGGGCAATTTCTCTCTTTTTCTATTGATCTTTTCTACCTTTTTGATCTAAGTTTCTTCTTCTAAAGTTTAAAAATGAAGGTGATGAAGTACCCATTTTGTTATATAAAGTATTATAACTGAAACAGGAACTAGGAGTGCTTAGGGGCACATTTATGTAATATGTATAAAGGTTGAAGTTCTTTTTTTTTTTTTTGGACAGTATGGAAGTTAAACATAGACGCTTACTATGGTTAACTAGAAGAGAAGATAACAGCCCCAGGGTTAATGTATAGGTAGTTTTAGAGATGCTTCACATCCCTACTAGCATAATGTATGGGACCCTGGGATGGAGCTCTATGGCAAGGGTGATTCGGAACTCCACCATACCCTCTTTTTGGGATGGTAAACCACTATCGGAAAACCATTAGATGATTGCCCTCTTAAGTGGGGAGGTATGTGACAGAGTGACCTCTGTCAGGGGTAGGTGCCTTGATGTTTCTACACCCCCCCCCCCAAGAAGTATTTAGAGGGCTAGAAAGGAACTGCTATGTAAAACTAGAACAGGATAAAAACAGAAAAGCCTGTGGTATTACCTGTTTTATAGACAGTTGTGCTGGCCACCTTGGTTCTAAATGAATTAAAACATGCACCAGTTTAGGGTTAAACAGTGCCTGTCAAGCTGTGGGTAAAATTCACGAAAGGGAGCATGAATGGGAAGCGCAGGGCATGCTTTTAAGTATGAAAACACTGGTGCCCCTAAGTAGGATGATGCCGCAGAGCAGGCAGATGCTCCAAAGCTTAAATGAAATGCCAAAAAGTAAGGCATTATGGAAGCGTATGTTGCACTTCTGAACAAACCTCTGGTGCCTCCAAACATGTAGAGAGAGAGGTGAATTGTTTTAGATAAAGGGCATGCTTACCTCTTGGTGTTCTCTCTCTCTCTCTCTTCTGCTACAATGAGTGGAACGAGACTGGCAAAGTGCCAGCTTCGTTGTTGCAGGACCACTCCGTGCCTTTGGGTGTTTTCCCTGTTGCCCCTTTGTATAAATAAAAACCCTGGAGAAAACAAAGAAAAGGGGAGAAAAAGATTTGAGAGAGACAGAGATGGTTTTAAAAAGTAAAACAGGAGCATGCTTGCTCCTAGCTCTCCCTCTCTCTTTGCGCTGTATTGCAGGCCAAAAGCAGGGCAGCATATCAATATTACTTTCAGTCACTTTGCTCACCGATATTGCACTGTACACTCAGGAGTGCTTACATGTGCAGGGACAGGGAAGTCCCTGAAGGGCAGAAAATAAACAGAAACACATAAAGAATGGGTTGCCCATAGAAATAAATAAAGCTGTCATAAATGAGCCACAGAAATGTTGTAACTGGGGCTGTCAAGGTAAACAAGGCCTGAATGAAAAGTTCAGCCGTGGAGAAAAAGAATAACATGCTCCATAAACATAAAGCGCCTTTAGAAACAAATAATAAAGAAACAAATAACTTCCTAATGCGGGGCATAGTGTGATGGCAGCAATTAAAATAGGATGAAGGGAAGTTAAATGTTATTAGGAATGAAAAAGGAGAAACATACATTATAGCTCAATGCCCTTAAAAGACAAGCATTTCTCAATGCCGAATGTTGCTTGCTTATATGTGCTGTTTAGGAATTTGGAAGTGAAAGTACCATGCCTAAGAACTAAGAACCCCCCCAAGACATCCATTGTATTATTACAGCAAGCATAACAGCATAGCTCGCTACTTAGCTCAGTTAGAGAAATAAACAGAACTAAATCTGTATTATTACAGCAATCCTAAAAGTATCCAATCATTGCTTTGTGTCTACTCCAGAGACTGCTGTAATAAAGGACCACAGAGGACCCTGGGTGGGATGGTGTGCAACTCTACAGTCCCGGCAGAGCTCCATTGAGCTTGCTCACTCCCCCTCTCTCACTTGCTCATTTTATTTCTCCCAACGCTGCAGGCTGCCCTTTTGTACTGGGCTCCTGCTTGCGTAGGCACCTTTTTCTGCCTACAAAGAAATCCGCAGCAGTCCGACAGAGCTCCATTAACCTCGTTCACTCCCCATCTCTCACTCGCTCGTTCCGTTTCTCATGGAGCTGCAGGCTGCCCTTTTGTACTGGGCTCCTGCCTGCGTTGGAACCTTTTTGTTGCCCACAAAGAAATCTGCAGCAGTCCCAACAGAGCTCTGTTGAGCTCGCTCACTCCCCCTCTGTCACTCGGTTGTTCTGTTTCTCCCAGTGCTGCAGGCTGCCCTTTTGTACTGGGCTCCTGCCTGTGTTGGTGCCTTTTGTTGCACACATCGACATTCACAGCTGTCCTGACAGAGCTCCATTGAGGCTGCTCACTCCCCAGCTCTCACTCGCTCATTCTGTTTCTCCTGGCGCTGTAGGCTGCCCTTTTGTACTGGGCTGTTGCCTGCATTGGCACCTTTTTCTGCCCACAAAGAAATCCACAGCAGTCCCGAAAGAGCTCCATTGAGGTCGCTCACTCCCCCACCCTCACTCGCTCATTGTTTCTCCTGGCACTGCAGGCTGCCCTTTTGTACTGGGCTCCTGCCTGCATTGGCACCTTTTTCTGCCTGCAATGAAATCTGCAGCAGTCCTGACAGAGCTCAGTTGAGCTCGGTCACTCCCCCTCTCTCACTCGATCTTAATCTGTCCCAAACACTGATTTCCCAAAGTGACTGCGCCATTCTGTGCTGGAAGTGCGAAAACTTATTTTGGCCAGGATGTGAAAAATGACAGCTGCAGTGTTCATAAGGAGGTGTGAAAAAATGCCACTGTTGAAAATCTGGTGTGAAAATATTACTAATTTGCGGAGTTACAAGGGTGCGTGGAAACTGCTCAGTGCACACTCATAACATAGTCATTTTATCGACTTTCATCACAAATTTTCCAATATAGGCATTTTAGGACCTCTGCTCATGAACAGTGTCACTAAGATTTTCTTAATGTGTCCCAAACACTGATTTCCCACAGGGACCGTGCTATTCTGCGCCGCAAGTGCGAAAACACATTTTGGCCAGGATGTGAAAAATGACAGCTGTACTGTTCATAAGGAGGTGTGGAAAAATGCCAGTGTTGAAAATCTGGAGTGAAAACATTGCAAATTCATGAAGTTATGAGTTTGCATAGCAACTGTGCAATGCACACTCATAAAACAGTCATTTTTTTTTTCCCACCAAATTTTCAACATAGGCTTCTTGAGAGCCCACCTCATGAACACTGGCACTGTCATTTCATTAATCGGTCCTGAAAGGTGATTCCGCGCAGTGACCACAAAATCACCTTTTGGGACTGAATAATGCCATGACAATGGCTGAATTCATGAGGAGGGGTCCCAATAACCCCATGTTAAAAATGTGGTGCCAAAATTCCAAAAATGCCTGAGATATGCACCAAAGTTGAAAAACCCTATTTATGCCATTATACAGCTTACGGCATTTCCTCAGTTTGCGTGACGCTTTGAAGAGTGCAGGCGTGTTCCTGGTCCACCAAGATCATCATGCCAGGCTCGGAGGTAAGTATGGGGTGAGGGGGTGGGGAGGCAGGGCACGCAGAGGGTGAGCCGCGGGTTCAGGAGAAGGCAGGGAGACCCGCGAGGACTGTTTCTTTAAGGTTAAAAAAAAAATTGCAGGACAGTTTCTTTTCAGGGGCATTTAGCACACTGAGGTGGGCTCCTAGCATGCCACCTGAGTGTTTTTGGGGAATCTGTGCGATGGGGATTGGTCACCCCATTGGCACATACTGAGGGGGGACACAAGAGCTGAGGAAAACTGGGCACCCCTAGGCACAGAATGAAAGTGGGGGGACTTATGCCCGATGGGGAGTGGGCTCCTGCCGGAAAAGGAAGGGTGGACTGTAGCTGACAGGGATTGGGCACCCTGTCAGCTAGCCCTGCAATGAGGGATCGCTCCCTCAATGCAGCGGATGATGCTGCAATGACGAGGCGGCCCCTGATTGCAGCAGCTAAAATGTTTCAAGGTGGTGGCATGCTGGCTGAACTAGTGTCAGCAGCAGTGTGCCACCCCATTGGGGAATGTGGGTCATGCCTCCAAAGGCAGTGGGGGCATTGGCCACAAGTGCTACACCGTCATAACCTGCATCTGCAGTAAGCTTCTGCAACATGTTTCTTGCGCATGCGTGCAAGCAACATAAAAAGGAAGGGTATTTGTCCTGAAAGTGTGCCCCCTCTGATAAAAATAAACCTGGTGATACAGGGATATGCAGTAATTGGAAGTCTGTATAAGAAATGTAGAATACTTGACTGTGGACTGACCTGTTTATAGAGCTCTTGAAAGACTGTTGATTCTTTTAGGAGAACAGTGGCCCCTAGAGGGCCATATTTTTACATAACTGGATAAGCACTCATTATGTAAAAGGTGAAGGAGTTCTTTAACAAGAACAATTAAGGTTTATTTTCTAATAGAAGCCTAGAAAAAAGACATATTATGAAAAGTAGCCCCCTGGGAACATAGTCTAAATAAAAAGGCTTAGGAATATCCCTGTCTTTATTTTGTATAGGATGGGATATAAATATAAGCCATATAAACTTGAGGTTTTATTTAAATTATATGTAACCCCCAGGTGGCGCTGTCCCAAGGGCTACTGCCCCTGCCTGCTTGACTACTGACAGGTTGAGGGGCCTAGGTTCTATGGTGGGTGCCTCCACCCAGAGGTCAGGGTTTGTAGTGGTTAGACTAGCTTGGTCACAGCCCTCTGGGTCACTGAGACCCCCTATTATTCCCTCTAGTGGCTCACACAGTACACAGGAGTTACAGCCCCAATACCCCACATATACACACTGTTCACTTATAAAATACCACGTACTTTCGAGACTGATTCTGCAGCATGTCTCTCTGAGGACCCCCTGTAAAATAAAGTTAAACAACATACACAGCAAAATACAATACTATTTCCATAAGTACCAACACCACAGACAGTATATAGTATAACAACAACAAATCTGATTTATTTAGGGGCAGTAACACGGGAGGGGGCAATCAGGTTAATTGGCAGAATTAAATCACAGTACTGTGCACACATACAGGGTCTGAAAAGTCACACTCTGGGTACCCAGGTTGGGGGGCTAGCCAGGTCCGTTGCGAGGGGTTGGCCAGCAGGTGCAGATGGGTAGGGCCCTGTAGAAGAAAATATATGCACAACACCCAATTGTAATCCAGAGCCTGATGGCTCAGTCCATGAAGCAGTGAAACAACAAGAATTAGATGACACACTTGTGATTGAAAAACAAGCTGCAGGGGAATACCCTGATTTGTACTCTCAATACCCAAGCTGATAACCAGATGGTGGATGTTCTTCTGGATTGTCAGAAACAACAGGGCATGGAGACAAGGTCATTGTGACTGGACCCCACTGCAGTTGATAGCAAATGGATGTAGTCCGAACTTAGCTGGGGTTTACTTCCAGCTTCAGCACACAATTCACTGTACAGGGGATTTGAAATAGTGATTCCCCACAAGCACTATGCACATTTATATGTAAAAGGAAAGTACTATACCAGGCAGGCTGCTCCTCGATCCCGATCGCAATTACTGCAAAATACCCGGGAGCACTCACAGCAGCTTCAGTTCCTGACAGACCGAGTGCGATCCAGCAATTTCTCCAGTCTTCTACAGGATGAGCCTGGTTTCCACACTTCTAGTGCCTCTTTCTCCTCACAACTCGGATTCAGTCCAAACTGGCACTCACAAAGGCTGCAGACAGAAACTCAGGGCCTCACACACGCTTCCCGTGTGAAACTATACACTGCAGAAGCACACAGATCCATCTCTCTTCACTGCCACAACTGATCTGATCTTTCCAGTCACAGAGCAGGGCATTTCCTTTAGCTCCACACTATTCTGTTGGATGATTCAGCTGTCACTCACAATAAGACTCCCTCTGTTGGTAGAAAAAGGTGCCAAGGTCAAAACTACATTTCCCAGAGTCACTGCCCATACAATCCCCTTGTGGCTGGCTCAAATTAAGAGTCCAAGTTCTGATTCATCCACAGGCTCCATTTTAGGGCTCTCTTAACCCAATTGGCCCAGCATAGCAGTTTAGGTCCAAAATGGAGAGGTAACACACACAGAGTCCCAGCTGCAATAAAGGTAGGTTAGACAAACCACAATTTTGCTAATGCTTTAAATGATTACAAGCAAACAGTTACAGCTTTCAGATGGGCTCCCTTTGCACCTTCAGTGACCTCAAAATGGAGCAATTACTCAGCAGCTCGGCCGGGATTCAAGCATTAAATACACAGTCCCCCCATATAAACTAATTATGTCTGCAAGCAGACAGTTCTTAAAGAGACAGTACGTGGAGGCTCAAATAGCACTCACTTGCAACCACAGTTAAGCAGCTCAGATGCCGAACACCACCCAGGCTTGGAGCATTCAGGCAAGCTCCTGGAAGACTTTTGGGAACCCCATTTACAGGGGGTTACATATATAAAGTAGGTGGATCCCCTGATTATGATGTCACTCCCAAAACAGTATAAAAGACTACCACCAGGGGTGTTAAAGAGATCTAGAGGTTGAGAGGTCCGGAGAGGGCGTCAGTTTAGCACTGACCAGAGAGAGAGAAGGGTTAGTCTCTGAACTGACTGGAAGGAGCCATTGCTGAGAATTAAATTGTCCTTTTCCAAGGCAATTAACATTGATACGAAACGATGGACTAAAAGCATGAAGTAATACCTGACTTTTTATTTTTCTTTATATATTATCATTTTAAAGAAGAAATAAAATGATAAGTGCCATCTATGCACTTTTTATGCACCCAATCTGTGTTTGCCTAATTAATTGTATCCTGTTAACCCAACCCCACTACACTTCCCCATCTGTATGCTGACTCAGGACTGCACCTAGGCCTACCTCTGATGCATCTGTCTGTAACAGAAATTGTTTCTCAAAGTCTGGGCTTCTTAAAACAGGGCCTGAACATAATGCAGCCTTAATGGCCCGAAACACCTCGTCACACTCTGGGGTCCATTTCACATTATTTGGGAACTGTATCTTTGTGAGTTCAGTGAGTGGAGCAGCTAACTCAGCAAGGCTGGGAACAAATCTCTGATAATAACCAGCCAGCCCTAAAAATGGACTGACATGTTTCTTAGTTTTGGGGACACAGCTGCTAGCTACAGCTTCTATCTTGGAAACCTCTGACTTGACTTCTCCATTTTCCAATACATAGCCCAAATATCTGGTTTCCTGCATGCCCAATACACACTTGGTAGGATTAATCTTCAGACCTGCCTTTTTGATCGATTGGATAACTGCTTGTCCAGTCTGGACTGTACACCACAACATCATCCAAGTACGCAGCAAAAAAAACAGTGTGAGGGGATAAAATTACATCCGTGTACTGCTGGAATGTAGTGGGTGTGCCATGTAAACCAAACGGCATGGTGGTGAACTGATCAAATCCTATATGAGTGGCAAATGCAGTTTTGTCTCTGGATTCTTTAGCTGTGGGGATTTGCCAGTAACCCTTGGTGAGATCGAGGGTACTGAAATACTTGGCACTCCCCAGTCTATCCACCAAATCATCTATTCTGGGCATAGGATAACTGTCAAATTCTGACACTTAAGTTTCCTAAAATCAAGGCAGATTCTTACACCCCCCCTTCTTTTTTGTTTACAATCACCATTGGTGATGACCAAGCACTTCTCGACTCTTCTATGATACCCAATTCTTTCATTTTTTGTATTTCCTTAACGACATCTGCTCTTAACCACTCTGGTAATCTGTATGTCTTTTGCCTAATAGGATGAGCATTTCTTGTTACTATTACCTGCTTGACCCCTTTTGCTCGGCCTGGTACTGTGGTAAAAGTACTGTTAAATGTCTTTAGCAAGTTAAGAATTTCTGCGGTTTGTTCAGAGGTTAAGGAAACATTCACCTTTACAGCATCAGCAGTTACAGTTTGTTCCAGTCTATCATAAGCTACATCAGTATCTTCTTTATCAGTTTCTGGTAAAACTAGCAAAGCAGCTTTTGGTGTTTTTTCAGCTCATTTCTTGAGGAGGTTAGCATGATATATCTTAGTAGGATTTTTCTTATCGGGGTCTCAATGTCATAGTTAATTGTGCCACTACATCTAAGAACCTTATAAGGCCCTTACCACTTCATTAACATTTTTTTTTCTGTAGTGGGTAACAGTAGCAATACCTTTTCACCTGGCTCAAACACTTTTTCTTTTACCCCATGGCAATAATACACTTTCTGCTGGTTTTGGGCCTCTTCCTGATTACTATGGGCAATTTCAACATATTTTCCAGCTTCTTTCTGACTCAGGGTACACATATAAGATATAATATATTGTTTCTGATGGGGGTTATCTTCCATGTTTCTTTTGTTACTTCTAGTGGCCTTCTAGGTTGTCTACCATACAGCATTTCAAATGGTGAAAAACCTTTCGATGCCTGTGGCACTTCTCTGTAAGCAAAAAGCAGATAAGATAAGTATTGGTCACAGCCTTTCCCTTCCCCTTTTACATACCTTTTTAACATGTGTTTTAGGGTTTGATTAAAATGCTCAACAAGACCGTCTGTCTGAGGGTGATAAGGGAAGGTTCTTAGGGCAGTGATACCTAGTAGTCGGTACAGCTCCTTCAATAATACAGCACCAAAATTACTACCCTGATCAGTAATAATCTCTTTAGGTATGCCCACCCTGCTGAAAAGTTTGGCAAGCTCTGCTGTCACTTTTGGGGCTGTGACAGTATGGATTGGAACTGCCTCTGGGTATTGAGTAGCATAGTCACATACTACCAAAATGAATTGATTATCTTTTTCAATTTTGTCTAAGGGGCCAACCACATCCATTGCAGTTCTCTCAAAAGGCACATCTATCAAGGGTAGGGGTACCAGGGGCACCTTGTCTTTTTTAGTTGCTGGGGCACTTTCTGACATTCAGCGAAAGAACTGCAATAGGCAGCAACATCTTCATGAATTCCAGACCAGTAAAATCTGTACAGTAATCTGGCAAGGGTGCGATCCTTCCCCGAGTGACCAGCCATAGGACTATCATGTGCTATCTATAACAACTCAGATCTATACTTTTGTGGTATATCCAATTGTTCTATCTGGTCCTGTGTCTGAGGTTTAACCCAGACTCTGTACAGTAGCCCATTACTTTTTCTAAACATAGGTTCACCCTGTTTTGGTTTCACCTCCAGCTGCTTAAAAAAACCCTGGAGAGAAACATTGTTAGCTTGTTTTGAAAGAAAATCACAATCAGTGATCAGTTTAGTTTCAGCATTTTCATATGTTAACCCCTTATGTCCATTAGTCTTTTGTTGCCACTGTTTCTTCAGGCATCGTCTTTCTTTCCTGGACTTCTAGATCTTGGAGCTGTGCTCAAACAAGTCCAAATCAAAATCAGCAAAGGAAAAGAGACCCCACCATCTGAGATTTTCTCTGCCAGAGCTCTTGTCACCACAGCTGCTGAAACATCAAGATTTACTCCCTCTTTGATTAATTCAGTAAATCCTGGAAAGTTATTTCCGATAATCACAGGTACAGGTAACTTAGGTACTACCCCCACTTTCATTTGGTGTGACACCCCATTAATAGTCAGAGTCACTTGTCTGGTGGGGTAGTATCGAGTGTCCCCATGGATGCAGATGACACCAGTACCTGGTCCTTTTGGACATTGTTTTCCCAGTACTTCAATATGCACTAGGGTCTGTCTGCTTCCCGAATCTATAAGTCCCTTCACAGTCTTATCACCCACCTTCACATCTGTTAAGTACTTGCCCCAATTTGCTAAGGACAAATCTGCTCCAGTGTCACTCTTCTTACTATGGCACTTTCTCGCGATGTGACCTGGCTTACTACAATTATAACAGATAAAGTCTTTGGGTGCAGATTTGTTACCCCCACCAGAGTTCTTATCAGACTTGGAGTTTAAATGTCAGAAAGAGTGTCTTACCGGTGCTTGGCTGTTACCTCTCTGCTGTGGCATCTGTCTGTCCATTTGGCAATCTTCAGCCAGAGAAACAGACTTTTCCCCACTTCCTGGTCGGTGTTCTTTTACCCAAAGCTGTATGTCTGTGGATAGGATGTTGATGAACTGCTCCATTACAAATGTTTTGATAATCTGTGGGAATGTTTTGCTCTCTGGTTGAAGCCACTTCATAAGGAGTTTTCTGAGTCGGGTGAAGGATTCTCGAGGATTGTCGACTGAGTTTTACTCCAGGGACCGGAATCTTTGCCTGTAGGCTCTCCTGAGATGTCATATCTTTTCAGGATCTCTCTTTTCACCAGGTCATAGTTTTCTGACTGTGCAGTGTCCATATTGCTGTAGGTAAGTTGGGCTTTCCCTGTCAGGTAAGGTACCAGTGTGATTGCCCATTACTGCTTTGGCCACTAGCAGGCTGTAGCAACTCTTTGAAAGGTTGTCAAGTATGCTTCAATATCATTCAAGGGACATGACTTTGTAAGTTTAAGGTCTTTTAAGCTGTTGGTGTTTTGTTGCTCTGCTGGACCTGTGCCACAACCTCCAGCTTTGATAGCTTGCAAGACATTCAGCCATCACTGCTCCAGTAGCTGCATCTCTTCTTTTCTCTGCAGCTCCTGCCTCTGCATCTCTTCTTTTCTCCACTGCTCCTCTTCTTTTCTCTGCTGCTACTGTCACTGCATCTCTTCTTTTCTCTGTTTCTTTGTCTCTCGTTGTTGTATAGCCCACCATTTGAAAAAAGCAGTCAGGCTTTCAGGTTCCATTACTGACTGCTCTTTTTTCCATTACTGGTGCTGGCTGCACAGTCTCAGTTTGGACTTTTGTTTCTGCTTCTAGTTTGATGGCCATTTTTCTGGTAATCACACCTGGACTTTCTGCTGCAGAATCCAAACCTATCTTCTATGCTTCCCTGGTACCAGGTCTAGTACCCACGCACAAAACTCCTGGCTTAGAGTATGCACAACATAAATCCCACTTAGGCTGACACCATCTGTCATTGAAGCACAGGTCAGGAACCATAGGAAAACCAAGAGCAGTTTCAAAACTCACAAATAACATTTTATTCTTCTCAATAACAGCAAAATAAAAAATAAAACATTATTCAGTATAACTATTTACAAAGGCAGTACAAACAGAGAAAACTAAGTCCTTCTAAGGGTATCTCTTAATTCCAAGTTTCAGTCTCTCAGTCGCTCACTCTCCTTGTCACTCTAGCAAAAGCATTGCTGCTCTTTTTATAAGTCTTTGTCTAACTCATTAAGAGAGCCTACTTCTCACAGAATGTTCTTGTAAGTTTACAGAATGTTATTGTAAGTTTCATTCCTTGCAGGTACAACAAACAGTAAATGGTGTCCCAGAACTGACCTCTTTTTCACATCTTTGCAAAGGGCTTAAAAACTGCATCTCAGGTTAACCCCTTGAGTTCCAAACAGCTTTTTGCAATCGTTTCAACAGTAAAACTATATACAGTTTCAAACAAAGGAATTCCAGTATCACATTCAATTTTACACAAAGATTCATATATATTTTTCATAACTATAGATATGCAAGGGGGAAGAAAAGACAGAACAGGAAGGGAAGACAGAGAGAAAGCGAGAGGCGGAGAATTGCAATCAGTTCCTAGGTCTCACAAGAAAATTTGGTTGTGCAGTCAGACAGACAAGAGACAGAAGAGGATAGGATAGAACTGACCCTTGCCTTTAAAGTCTTTCTGCATAACAACTGGGACAGGGCCTTATTCAATCCTGTCACACTATAGACTGGGGAAAGAATCGGCATGTCCTATCCCCATCCTGCAGATAGTCAGAAAACAAGAGCTTCTAGGAATGACCCATTTCTTAGACATCTTGGGCATCGGTACATCTACATAATAAAGGAGGCAAACCCTGCTTAGGCAGTGTGACAGACTGATCCTTCCCAGACTCAGTCTCTATCATGGTTACCTGCTTTCACAATACTCTGGTAGCTGCCACAGCTCAGGTAAGACAGTCTTATGGGGGGCTGATCTACAGGTTCATGTCCCTTTAGAGCCACTGCTCACAGAGTACAGTGCTTCTTGCTCAAGATCACATGACCACCACTCTCTGTCACAGCTGAGAACTCCTTACTTTGGAAATAGTATATGGTAACTGTTGCCTTCCCCTAAGTGGTGGCAAACAGTTCTTGTCAGTTATAAATTGGTTAGTGTCAAGAGTATGACAGCATCCCCTGAAGATTCTCTCTTCCCCTCTCCCAGGAGATGTACCAGTGAGTCTGTTCGTGCCCCCCACCAGAGAGCTGCACATGGCCAGGACCATCTTGTTCCAGTCATGGTAGAGTTTCATCATGTTTACATGGTAAATTCACTGTTTGTGCCTCCTGTTGGGTAGCTCCACCACATAATTGACATCATTCAACTTCCAGACCATTGCGTAAGGTCCCTTCTAAGCTGCCTGCAATTTGTTCTGCCAGATGGGGATGAGCAGTATCACTCATTGCCAGACTTCATATTCCTGGGCTCTGGCTCCATGGTCATACCATGTTTTTTGCTTTTGTTGTGCAGTGGCTGGGTTCTTCTGGGTGAACCCCATTAGCTCCCTGAGCCACGACTTGAAAGTAAGTACATACTGCACAACAGATTCTCCGTGGGGAGCAAGCTCACCCTCCCATTCATCCCTTACCAAATCAAGGGGGCTTCATACCCTATGGCCAAACAGGAGCTCGAAGAGTAAGAACCCTTGGACTCCTGTGGGACTTTCTGTATGTGAATAGGAGGTGGGCTAGGTACTCATCCCACTCTCTTGCATGCTGATCAGTGAATGCCCTTAACTTTTTCTTAAGAAACCCATTGAATTGCTGAACCAGACCATTAGTCTGGGGGTGGTATTGTGAGGCTCTGAGCTGCCTTACCCCACGCTTCTTCCAGAGACTAACCATCAGCTCAAACATGAATTGGTGCCCTGATCTGACAGAATCTCCTAGGGAAAACCCTCTCCAGCAGTTCATCAGCCACCTTCTCATCCTCAATGGAGGACAAGGTCACTGCTTTTGGGTACCTTTTGGTGCAATCTACAACCACCAAGACGTACCACTTGTCAGTGCAACTTAGGGTGCTCAAGGTCCCCGCAGTGTCCTCTGCACCTTGCAGAAATGGCTCTTCAATAATGGATAGATGAATCAGGGCCTCTTTAGCCTTGTCCCCAACCTTTCCTACCATCTGGCACTGTGGAGAAATCCAGCAGTAGTTTTCCACATCATTGATAATACTGGAGCAATAAAAATTATTTGTCAGCTGCCTTTTTGTATGGCTTACCCCCAAGTGTCCTGAAAAGGGTATGTCATGGGCTAAGGCCAGAAGCTGCCTCTTTTATTCCTTAGGCACCACTATCTACCAGAGCACCCCTTCCTCCAGTCCCCCCTTAGGAACCCACTCACAGTACAGAAGCCCATTCTCACAGTACACTTCCCTTTTATCCACACCCGGAGAGTCATCTTCCCAACTGGTGGCTAACTTCCTTTGCTTTTACAAGTAGGGGTCAGCTTGTGCACTGTCCCTAGCTCTGCATGTCTGACCTTGTCCAGAACACTTTCTGCTGTGGAAAAGCTGCCCCAGCTGGGCTCTTCTCTGTCAGTATCTGTGACTCAGAACTGCTGCTCCCAGTGTGTTCTTCTGCCATAATTCTTTCTGCAGCTGAAATAGGGTTTGCTCCCATATGCACTGTCCCCTCAGTGTCTTCAGGTACTGGTTCCTTCAACTTGATATGGGTAGTGACACACACAGCATTGGCCCCACTATCGAAGTCATTACACATGATTACATCCACAGGCAGGTCAGATACAACATCCACATCCCATATGCCCTGGCTACCTTCCCAGGTCAGAAAGATACATGCCAGTGGTACAGAGACTGTCAGGCCCATCACCCCTCTAATCCTAGAATACCAGCCAGGCAGGATCTGTTCCTTTTGAATTAAGTCCTGTTTCACCAAAGAAATGGAGGCCTCAGTGCTCCTCAGACCCTGGGTCACCACCCGACTTACACACACAGGGTGCAAGTATGCAATGGAGTAAGGGGGCACTGCACTCTGTGTACAGGCTACTATCTGCTCAAAGCTTCCCAAATGTTCCTCTCCAGCTGCACTTGCACCTTTGGTTACAATTTGTGGACAATCATAAGACAAATGCCCCAGTTTTTGGCAGATCTAGCACCTGTGTTCACCTGTCCCTGTGATTTTAGAACCAGGGGGTTTCCCCTTTTGTTTGGGCACAGGCTGGATCCCTTTAGGCTGAACCCCAGGGGTTCCCTTAAAACCATCCGATGGCCCTCACCCATTCCCTTTTTGATGAGAGGATGGTCAGCCAGATATGAACTGGTCAGCCCTCCCAGCTGCTTCCTTTGCGGACCTCAGAGTTCACTTCCATCCAACAACCATATTCTCATACCCTCAGGTACAGTTTTTGAAAACTGCTCCAACAGAAATAAATATTTTATCCCCTCTACAGAGTGATCATTCATACCTTCTAGCCATCTTTCTAGCAAGTTATTTAGCTGCATACGCATTTCAGCATAGCTGTTCCCTGGTGCCTTTGTAGTTTATTTGTTTTACAAGGATCTTTCACAGCATTTTCAATTAATTTTACCCCTATCAATGGCAGACTATCCTGATCAGTTATGAAGAGGGACCTTGATACATAGTAGTTGTTACCACTATGTGAGTTGCTGCAAGTAACAAGGCTGAAAAGCTTCACTGGGAGAAGGAAACAATGCACTGTAAGATGCTAAATTGCAGATGTTGCCGGCAAATGCTGCTAATTATAATTTTAGGCTCCTACTGCCCAGTATGCAATACTGGCTACAGTTCAAACTGAGAATCAAATGGCCATGCAGTTCACAGTCTGATATGCATATTAAGCAGCATGCAGTCCCAGCAGCTCAGAAATTATTGCCCAGTCCCACTCCAGCAATTCGGAGATGGTTAAACACGTTGGAGACAACAGCTCTCATTATAGCCACTCAAAGGACTGAATTTGGGCTCACAAATCTACCAGCTATGACCTTCCCCACTCTGAGCCCTTTTCATTGTGCAGTACCAACTGACCATAATAAACACAGACACAAAATTAATTCCTTTCAAGTATCCTATTAAGGCTCATCCTGGCCATAAACTTCTTCCCCTCTCTCAGGCTGTTCAGCAGCAAGAGACATCAGATACAAAAGGCTCCAGAAGGAAAAGGCTAAACTTAGGATCTTACCTCCCACCCACCAAGAAACCCTCTTCAAATGATTCCCTCCTCAGCCTTCATCATGTCCTCTGGAGAGGGAACTTTGGCCATCAGAAGAGCACCCTACTGCAACTCATCCCATAGATTTAGGGGGGATGGGTGCTGACCTCCGCATTCACAGATCTCTGCCTTAGTCAAAGCACCATGAATTGAACTGCCATTATCACAGCTAATACAAGCTGTAACAAAAGTCTGTGAACTTGCACTCTATGCACATCCCCATATGCCCATACATTAAATACTCTTGAAATGACTTTGAGAGCTGCTTCTATACACCCAGGACGTTTACAGTGATCACCGCTGTTTTAATAAAATTGATTAAGCCAATGTTTTCAAACATTATTGAACTGCTGCCAACTGGGCACTCAGCCCAGATTAAAGTGAATGAAAAATCAAGCTGAAGTGTTGCAGCACAGCGTTATTCTTGACCTTGGCAATGTTCAGAAATCAACACTACATTTCTGACATTGACATAGATAAAGTCCAAAAGATGTGACTCTATGGACAGTGTAAGTCTTTAATTATTTTATTTATAATACAAATACAGTTATGATCCCCCAAAACTATAGTACACTGCTCATGGCACTCTATATGATGTTGTAACCAATCACATTTATTTAACTGCCTGCATGTGTGCTCCAACATACTGCTGAAGCATGCACAGCAGACTGGTACAGTTTCCAAAGCTAGCGCGCCAACAGAGCATGCTTTTTTGTCTTTTGTTAAGTAATAGGGTGTCAACGTGCACACTGTGGCATGAGTTACATTTGGAATGGGTGAGATAGCAAGGCATGTTATGGTATGGTATGGGACAAGGTGGGCAGAGACACAAGGCTATGTCTCAGCCACAGGCCTCCTGGGTGGGTCTTCTACTTTGATTTAACTGTTCAGATGTTTTCCCTACTCCTTTGTTGTGCTTATAATAGTGTTGCTCTGAAAGTGCAAACCACGCTGTTCACACTTCCAAGGATTCCTCAGGTATCCACAGGTAAACCTTAGCTTGGATAAATCCACTCCTGGATAAATGGATTTTTGTGTGTCAGCCATATACACCACAGATAAGCTAGTAATTTGTCAAATTTGAACCTAAAGTACAAAAATGGTATACGCTGTCACACATTTATGATGCCACTGGCCAGGGCTGGCACACCTGCAGGCAGCTAGCTCAGGAAGCGGTAGTACTATACAGTAGTAGTAGTATAAGAATGTTGTCAGTGTAGTTTTGAACAGTAAAATCAGTGTTTGATGAGCATTTGTTAAATATATAGTCTGGTGACTGAAGAATGCTATGATGGCGTTGCGGTACAGGGAAGGCCCACGAAAGACAATCATGGGCAAAGTTAGCTTGTGGGACTCATGAATGATGATGTGCGATTGCCAATTATTAAACAACTATCCCAGTGGTAGTATAATTCTAAGATGGAGTTGTTTTTGTTGTTGCAAATCTAATTTTTTCAAACCCCAGGAAATCTTACTGTATTCTGATAAATGCAGTATGGTCTCACCATAGGACTGACCCGGAGCTGAAATGGTTAATAGAATCTATGCTAATAGTGGAATGTTAGGCTCAAGCTCGGTTTTCAAACCACTGCCCCTGGCTGCGCTTCCTGTAACCATTAGATTCTTTACTCTGCTTGCCTCTGTAATACATCTCGGGAGTGCTCTCCTTCACTTTGACTGAAGAAATTTATTTGTCTTGGTTTTTTTGAAGTCTGTTTATATATTTCAATTTTTGAAGCACTGTCCTTGGTTCACAGGTAGACGTAGTTTTGATTTAATGAATTTTCGGTGAGTCTGTTCAGTTCCTTACCGGTTCTTTCAACTGAGAAGGAACCATTACTGTTTACTTTGTTTTGTGGTCTTTAAACAGTATTCTACCATCCGGTAAGGCGGTATACTTTTAAAAATTTGAAATTTATCTAGTTACCGGGTTAATTCTTGGTTCATCGGTTTAACAGACCGATAAATGTCACAGACCAAGAAATGAACGGGCCTCACAGGTTTCTAACATTGTACAGAGTGTGAGGAACCATTCACCAAAGCAGATCCTCATTTAATTTGTGTTTTTTGTCTGGTGTTTAACCACCTCAAGGAGGTCTGTGAAATTTGTAAAAACTTCCCTCAGTCAACGCTTGAGAGGTGACTTAAAAGACTGCAGGAGAAGATGTCTGATAAGGCTGCTGAACCAGCTAAGGACAAACTGGCTACCAGCCATAATGAACTGGAGGAACAAACCTCTGACCAGGGTGACGGTTCCTAATTTAAGAAACGTCCTGTTGATACTGCCACTAACCCGGCAACCTCAGGAAAGAGAAAAAAGTGAGAGAAGCATACAGCGGTTGAACCACAACTGAAGATTGTATTGGTTCTGACCACTGAAGAGATAGCAAACGCTATCAGGATTATACCGGCACTCCAACCGAGTACCCCGGTTCTGGTTAAGAAGCAACCGCGTCTCTCTACCTCTGGCAGTACTTCGGTTCCCAGTTCCTTGGAACATGAAGTGGAGCTTTTTGGAGAGGAGGAAGATAATGCTGCTGCTGCTGCTGATGATGATGATGATGAGGAGGAGGAGTATGGGGAACCGATTGAACCAGATATTTCCACGGACCCTCATCATGCTGACTCCCCTGACAAGGGGAATGAGGATTATACCTCTCATTTTGATTTTATTAACCAAGTAGCCCAGTCCCTCAATCTTCCTACCCAGGAGTCAACTGATGAGGAGGAAGAGCAGGACTACAGGAATATGATGGATATGCCAGTTTCTAAAAAACTGTTACTGCCCATCCATAAATCCCTGAAGAAGCAGGTTAACTAGATCCTCAGACCCCTACGTCTGTGCCACCGGTTGACAGCAAGGTGGCTAAGAAGTACTGGGTGGCTAAGGGCAGAGCAGAGTTCCTGTTCGGGCACCCTAGCCATGAGGGAGAGGTGCAGGCTGTTGCCTGTGATAAGGTAGGCATCCCCTTGGCATCTCACCCCCAGACAAAGATTCAAGAAGGATGGATTCCATTGCTAAGAAAGTGTATTTGGGATCCTCTCTGATCATCAGGCAGGCCTTATACATGGCCTATATGGTTAGCTATCAGAGAACTTTGTGGAACACTGTGATGGAGATCACTAAATCTGTCCCAGCCCCTATGGCAGCTGATTTGGAGGAGGCTGCAAAAAAGGGGATATAGAAGCTACAAAAGCCCAGTTTAGGCTGGCTGTGGATAACAATGACACTGCAGCAAGACAAATGGCTTCTTCTGTGTCACTCAGGAGGTTTGCTTGGCTCAGGACTACTAAACTGACCCAGGACACAAAGTCCAAGGCTTTGGACTTTCCATGTGAGCCTACCTCTCCGTTTGCTGAACAGAAAGAGGCCTACATGAAAAAGATGGATGATTATAAGACAGCATATAAAAGTGCTGCAGCTAAGGAGAAGGCTTCTACTCCCCAAAAGCAACAAGCCAGGGGAGCCAGAAGCAGGGGTCAGTATAGACCATTCTTCCAGCCTCAGCCCTATCCCCAATACCAACAGCAAAGCAGTTACTTCAGAGGCAGGGGCAGGAGAGGTGGCAACCGAACTAGCCCTAGCACTCAGTCAGCATCCCAACCCAAGCAGACTCCCTGAGGTGTCTGCCCACGTCACCTCCCCAATACCAGTAGGGGGCAGGCTGGTCCACTACCTCCAGGAATGGCAAACCATTACTACAGACAAGTGGGCCCTGGAGGTAGTGAGCCAAGGTCTGGCTCTCAGCTTCAAGCTCAGACCAAAGTGGAGGACAAGGGTCTTCAGACCATCCTCCCCATCAGAAATGCTGTTTCTGGAAAGTGAAGTATCAAATCTCCTATCCCAAGGGACAATAGAACCAGTACCTCTGGCACAGAGAGGAAAGGGCCTCTATTCAAGGTACTGCCTCACAAGAAAGAAAACAGGGGAGTGGCGACCCATATTCAACCTCAGCATCTGAACAGGCATCTGGTTAAGCCAAAGTTCAAGATGGTGACCCTGACAACAATCCTTCCAACCTTAAGGCAAGGAGATTGGTTGGTATCTCTGGATTTAATGGATGCATATTTCCACATCCCCATAAGGCAGTCTCACAGAAAATTCCTGTGGTTCAGACTGCCATCAGGCCATTACCAGTTCAAGGCAATGCCCTTTGGACTTACTTCTGCTCCAAGGATGTTCACAAAATACTTGGCTGTGGTTGTGGCACACCTCAAGAGGCAAGAAGTGGTAGTCTCCTCTTATCTGGATGACTGGCTAGTCATAGGACAATCCCCTCTACAAGTAAGGGAGCCTCTGGCACTTACACAGTAACTACTGCATTCAATGGGGCTCCTAGTCAACTTAAAGAAGTCAGTGCTACAGTCAGTGCAGCCCCTGTAGTTCATAGGAGCCGAGCTGGATTCGGTGAGGGCAAAGTTTTTCTGCCCCAGACAAGGGCAAACAGTCTGGTAGAGCTAGCAAGTACTTTCAAGCTTCAAAGCCTGAGGCTGGCAAGGTACTTCATACAGCTGCTGGGCCATATGGCAGCCTCAACAGCAACTGTGTCAGGGGCAAGGTTCCAAATGAGAGATATCCAGTATCATCTCAAACTACAGTGGTACCAGAAAAGAGATTCCCTATCAAAGCTGGTGCCAGTCACACAAACACTCCTACAAGCGCTTCAGTTGTGGCTGGACATGGACAACCTCAGGCAAGGGTTTCCTTTCCTACAGGAAAACCCTTCCTTGGTGCTGACCACAGATGCTTCCCTACTGGGTTGGGGTGCACATCTGGAGGAGCACACTGCTCATGGCACATGGCACATGGCTCAAACAAGAGTCATTGCTTCACATCAACCTTCTAGAGCTCAGAGCAGTCTTCCTGGCACTTCAGGTATTCACTAGCATGCTGCGGGGAAAGGTGGTGCAGGTCAGAACAGACAACACAACCACAATGTACTACATCAACAAGCAGAAGGCACAGGTCAACCCTCCTGTGCACAGAAGCCATGAAAATCTGGACTCTGGCAGTCCATCTGCCAGGGAAAGACAATGTGCCAGCAGATGCTCTGAGCAGAATCAATCAGAACCACCACGAGTGGTCCCCCTAACAGGAAGGTGTTACAGATTGGGTTCAAAAGGTGGGGCACTCCAGTGATAGACCTCTTCACAGCCCCAGACGACTACCAGCTTCCTCTATTTTGCTGCACACCCCCAGTGAGGGACTCAGTCCCACTGGATGCACTGATCCTGGAGTGGACAGGAAGTTTCGCTAAGCCTTCCCTCCATTTCCATTGTTGCTGGGGGTCCTGAACAAGCTCAGATTCCAGCCAGCTACAGTGATCCTCATTGCTCCAGACTGGGGTAGGCAGCCATAGTACTCCCTGGTTCTGGCACTATCAGTTGCCAAACCAATCAGCCTACCCAGGAAGTACAACTTGCTGACTTCTTCCCAGGGCAGGATCCTATACTCCAACCTTTGGTCTCTCAGGCTCAAGGCCTGGCTCTTGAGGACCTAGAGTATGCTAACTTGCATCTCTCTGAAGGGATCTTGGAAGTCTTAAGGGTTTCTAGAAAGCCTTTCACTAGAAAGACTTACCCATCCAAGTGGAAAAGATTCTTCATTTGGTGTCAGAACAAGAACCGGGACCACACTCAGGCGGGTTTGCCAGTGGTACTGGATTACCTAACCCACCTTCATTCCACTGGTCTGAGACCATCCACATTGAAAGTGCACTTGGCAGCTGTCTCAGCTTACCTGGCAGCAGGCAAAGCATCCTTTCTGGCCTCAAATACAGTTTTCAGGAAATTCTTCAAAGGGTTGCTACACTTGCACCCCCCACTTAGAGCTCCCACTCCAGTGTGGGACCTGAACATATGCATTGCACAGCTCATGCAGCTACCTTTTGAGCCTAAGTCATCAGCTGATCTCAAGTATGTAACTTGGACAACTGTATTTCTAGTTGTAATTACTCCGGCCAGGAGGATTAGTGAGATCCGGGCTTTGTCTGTGGAGACTGACTATATAGCATTTCACAGGGACAAGGTAGTCCTTAGGACCAATAACCAGTTTCTCCCTAAGGTGGTGTCAGACTTCCATGTCAATCAGTCCATTTCATTACCAGTCTTTTTCACTAGCCACTCTTCTTCAGGGGAACGTAGACTGCATAGCCTGGATGTAAAAGGAGCTCTCAGCTATTACCTGGAACATACAAAAGGCCACAGAGGGGAATAGGACCAAACTCTTCTTGACCTATGGGGAAGTAGGAAAAGGTAAACAAGGCACGAAAAGGTCCATAGCAAGATGGATCATGGCATGTATCCAATTCTGTTATGCCAAAGTGGGCAAGCAAGCTCCACAGGGGCTAAGGGCCCACTCCACCAGAGGAACAGCTGTGTCAATAGCAGCTTCTAGAGATATCCCTTTGCTGTAAATCTGCAAAGCAGCTGTCTGGAAAACAGTTCACACTTTTACCAAAAAGTATTGCCTGGCTACCCAGGCTAGGAGTGATGCCAGGTTTGGCACAGCAGTCCTGCAGAGCTTGTTTCCTAAATAGGTCCTCTGCCCACCTCCAAAAGCACTGTTTGGGTAGTCTGCATTTGTCAGAATACAGTAAGATTTCCTGGGGTTTGAAGAAAACATTACTCACCATAGTAATCTTGTTTCTTCCAAGGGACTCTTACTGTATTTTGAGCTCCCATCCTTCCTCCCCTGCTAGGACCTACAAGGCACTGCATACTGTCTGTGCAACTGATGTTGGAAACCTGTGGAAACCTAGTACTTTCCTGAGCATCTGTTGTCTTGAGTCTTAGGAGATATCCTCTGTTGTTTAAGAGGTGTTTACCGCTAAAAGGGGTATTGATTTGTTTGTTAGATTAGTTAGCTAGTTTGCTTAGCTTCTGCATGCTTCATAAGAATCTGACAGTTGCAGGAAGTGCAACCAGGGACAGTGGTTTGAAAACCGAGTTCGAGCCTAACGTTCCACTATTAGTATAGGTTCTATTAACCATTTCAGCTCCGGGGTAGTCCTATGGTGAGACCATACTGCATTTGTCAGAATACAGTAAGATTCCCTTGGAAGAAACAAGATTACTATGGTAAGTAATGTTTTCTTATTGAACATTTTCCATGTCTACTACTTCTAGCATTGTAATCAGTAAAACAGCTTTTACAATCCATAGTACGGTCTCGAGTCTTTGTTATGCACATGCACAATTGTGGAAAAATGTGACCTAACAGTATGGCCCTCCAGCCCTCTGAGCTAGAGCATGGGGGAGGAGGGAGTAAGAGAGTATAGCACTGAAGAAAGCAAGATATTCGACATCTCAAATAGCTAGAGCATTGTAATGGTTCTGTACATAGCCTCGTGTGGAGCCAAGGATGAGAGCTGGGCATTCCCTCCTGGACACCTCTGAGCATGGGCCAGGGAGCAATCCAGGTGGGTTGCAAAACACTACGCCAAATGTTGATGGGCATAAAATGGTATCTTGGTTGGGCATAACTTGTGAGAGCTGCAGGGTGTCCTAGTGAGTAGTTGGTGGTTATGGCACAAATTCCCTGTCCATCACCATTTTGCAGGCAAAGCCTATGAAAACTAGGATGAGTAGGGATTCCAAGAGGGGGGAGTGAAATGTTCACAAGGTTATTAAGGGCATAAGATGAATGAAAATAACACTGTAAGCTACACAGGTTCTAATTAATGTGTCATACTGTATTACCAAAACTCAGAAAAGGTAAGACCAAAATATTTTTTATAAAAATTGTATTTTTCAAACCATCATGTAAGTCATGGTATCATACGAACATACAAAATGTGCCAGCAGATAAAGGCCTAACAGTCTATCTAGTCTGTTTGAATGTGCAGTTCCCACTACATTTAGAGAAGGAACTACCTCCCTTCCCCACCCCATATCCTCCTTGACCCCTGTCAAAAACCCCTCCACCTCTCTCTCCCCAACCTGCAGACTTCCCCCTCACCCTGTCCTGACCACTCTTGAAGCTGTCAACTGTTTTTAGGGATATCACCTCCTCCATCAACTTATTCCACTTAGCCACCACCCTCTTCTGAAAAAGTGCTTCCATATCTCCCTTCTGAACCTTCCTTCCACCAGCTTTAGGTTGTTACCCCTAGTGGTCTTGTTTCCACTAAGGCTTAAGAGGCCTTTGGTGCTCACCCTGTTTATACCTTAAAGGTACTTGAAGGTCTCAGTCATGTCCCCCCTCTCCATTCTGTCCTCGTGAGAGCACATGTTGAGCCCCTGAGCCTCTCCTTGTAGTTGTTGCCTTGCTGGCCCTGAACCATCTTGGTTACCCGTCTCTGGACCATTTCCAGCAAGTTATAACCTTCTTAAGATAAAGGCACCAATACTGCACACTGTATTCTAGCTGCAGTCTCACTAGAGACGTGTACAGTGGCAAAATGACCTCTGCCTTCCTGCTAGCGATACCCCTGGCTATGCAGCTCAGCATCTAATTTGCTATGGGTGCGGCTTTCCTGCATTGTGTGAAGTGTTTCAGGCCACTCTTGATAATTGCACCCAGGTCCTTTTCCTCCTCTGATTTGGTTACCTGCACATCACCCAGCCAGTATTTGGTCCCTGGGTTTTTTTGTCCCCAAGTGCATAACTTTACAGTTTTTAGCATTGAACCCCAGTTGCCAAATGCCAGACCACTTCTCTAGCCTAGCCAGGTCTTTCCTGAGTTCCTGTCTCCCTTCCACAGTGTCCATCCTCCCACAGAGCTTTGTGTCATCTGCAAACAGGCAGATCTTACACCTGATCCCATCTGTGATGCCACTTGTAAATATGTGAAACACTGGACTGAGTACAGAGCCCTGTGGGGCCCCACTTGTCACAAGCCTAGCTTCTGAGAATCACCCCCATACCACCTTTTGGCTTCTGTCCTGTAGGCAACATCTGACCCACCCAACTAGCTTAGCCCCCACCCTTAGGTCTTCTAGCTTTTGGACCAGTCTCCTGTGAGATACAGAGTTGAAGGCCATGCTGAAGTCCAGACAAAGGAGCTTGGCCCTTGTAGACTGTCCTGGTGACCCAGTCGATGAAGTCATTTAGGTTCATCTGGCAGGATCTCACCGACACAGCCCATGCTGCCTTGCATCCAGGAGCACATTATTTCACAGAAAGCTCATCAGTCTCTCTTTCAGGATGGTCTCTATCAGCTTGTCCACTGTTGAGGTCAGACTGGCTGGCCTGTAGTTCCCTGGTTCATCCTTTGGTCCAGTTCTGTGGAGAGGCACCACATGTGTAGTTCTCCATTCCCAGTGCACAACCCCCAGCTCCAGAGAGATGTTAACCAGGTCTGGCAAGGAATCTGCCCTCTCCCAGTTCCCTTAGGACCCCTGGGTGCATGACATCTGGGCCAAGGGATTTATCAATCTTTAGGGCCCTTAGGCCCTTAAGTACCCCATCAGCATGAATGATGCTGTCTGTGACTTCCCTCCTCCTCGTCACCCCCCCCCCCCCGTTCCCTTGTGGCACTGGTCTGTTCTTCTCTCTAGTGAAGGCTGAACAGAAGTGTTTGTTAAGTACCTCCACTTTCTCTTCATTAACCTCTGACAAATCACTCTCCTTTTTTAATCTGACTGTTTCATCCTTGGTATTCCTTTTCTCCCTTATATGAATTGGAAAAAGGCCTTCTCCCCTGTTTTTACCCCCATGTTAGCTGCACTTTGTTTTTAGCCTTTGCCACCCTAACTGCTCTGCTCTGTGACTTAGCACAATAATCCACCCTATCCTCTTCCTTCTGAGTATGTTTGTACTTCCGGAAGACTACCCTCTTGTCACCTACAACTTTTGCAGCCTCATTTCTGAACCTGCTGGGCTTTTTGTCTTCAGTTTTCTTACTTTTGATTTTAACACACTCACACTCACTAGTGGCCTCCATCAGTTCCTCCTTTATTATTGCCCATTTCTGTTCTACATCCATTTCCCTTCTGATCCCAGCAAGGTGACCTACTAGAATGTTTCCCATCCTACCAAAGTCAGCCCTCTTAAAGACCAAAACCCTTGTCATGATCACTACATGCAAGTGGCACCTTCACTTTCATGTCCAGAATTTGCTCGCAGTTTGATAGGACCAGGTCCAGTATAGCTGTCACCCTAATAGGTTCCAAAACACCCTGGGTCAGCAAACCACTCTGAAATACATCCTATAGTACTTGCTCCCTAGTGCAGGAGGTAGCCAGGATTTTCCAGTCTAACCCCAGGTAGATTGAAATCCCCCATTACTACTACCTCCCCATTTCTGGCCATTTCAGTGATTTGAGACCCAAGTACCCTGTCCAATACTTCTTCCTGGGAAGGTGGCCTGTAGACCACCTCATCCTTAGTTTCTTCCTCCTAGTGGATTGTACCTGTACCTATGGTGCTTCAGTCTTACCCTCCACCATTTGCTCTCTGGTACAAGCTATCCCTTCCTTCATGTACAGAGCCACTCTCCCCCCCGTCCACCTATCCTTGCTATATAGTTTATACCCTGGAACCGCAAGGTCCCAGACATGGTTTAGTGTGGCCCATGTCTCTGTGATGGCTGCTAGTCCACCTCTCCATCTGCCATCAGTGACTGCAAGTCTGTCATCTTGGTTGCCAGGCTTCTGGCATTCAGGGACACCACCCTGCACCATGACTTGGAACCTCCCTTCATCTTGATCTGCCCCCATCATCCCCCTCCTCCTCCTTCAGTTGCCCCCCAACTCCACCCTTCTTATCTACTGCCTCCCCATGCTGTCTTGATTTGGAGGGAGGCCTATCAGGCTCCTCTATCAGGTGCCTGAGATTGCTATGCACCCGGTTGCCCCCCTCGTCCGTCAGTTTAAATTGAGGTTGCTCCCTATGAATTCCCCCAGCTTGCCCTTCAGGACCCTTGTACATTGCTTTCTCAGATGCAACATATCTGGTGCACAGAGGTCCTTGTTATCCCAGGTTCCTCCACAGCCCCCAACAAGCCTGTACCCCTCCTTTTGGCACCTCCCCCATTGACACATACAAACAGTATTGACAGAGCTAATTCTTGACAGCTAGACTCCAAGCTTTAATTGAAAAAGAAATGAAGTTTTTAGCCCCAGAGGTCCCAAAGATAGACCTTTAAAAAAACTATTTTTTTTTAAATGGGATCACTTTGCAACCATTACAGCTAGAAACTTATTTTTTTTTAAAAAAGAAAACTTGGAATCAGCTGAGTTAATATATCAATATAGGATTTTGCTTCAGCTGCCATATAGCGATACATAAAAACAAATATCAGTGTCTGTATATAAAAATATAAACTGTGGCCCTATTCTCATAGCACAGCAAATGACACAAGGCACCCAGTGCTGACGCAAGGCATGGTGCACCAAAGGATGAGCCAGATGTGCTGAAAGATGCAATGAACGCAATTCTCTAAAGCTGGATGTACCAAACGCATGGTGCCTGCGCCAAAGGGACACTGCACCACGCATGCACCAGAAAACAACTGTGCCATGATGCAACAGGCCCTGCACCACAGAAATGAGGCACCAACCCCCAAAATGTGATTCTCAAAGATACGCCAAATAGAGGCAGTATAGCGCAGTGGTCTAAGGCTCTGAGCTGCAAATCTGGTGACATCCAGCAGACCAGACCTGGGTTTGAATCCCACAGCTTTTACTTGCATACTGTGTGACCCTGAGCAAATCACTTAACCTCCTTGTGCTCCCAGGTCGCTCCTGTAAAAAAGCTTTCAGCTTAGTGTGCTATACCTGGTTAAACAACTAAATAAAAAAAAAAAAAATAGATAATCACCCACAGCAGCTAGGCCAGTAATGCATAATGTAAGGACAGAAAATAAGAGGGAGTGGCATAGGAGGCAAGCCCAGTGTAAATGCCACAGAAGCCAGAATGCAGCAGTGAAAGCAACACAGTAGAGGGAGGGAATGTCTGGGACTCGGGCAATACTGGCCATGGGCCTTGCCCTACTGTACCACCAATGGAGAAGGGCACAAAGAAAGGCACAGCACCAAGCTGGTACTGCACATGTGCAGGCAAGGCTTGGGCAAAACCTGAGAAGGAGGAATGCAAGGAGGGTGTACAACACATGCACCTCACACAGGAACCTCAGGGAGGGCCACTGTATCGCACGATACCAGCTGTGCAAGGCGGCCATTGAAGACCTGTGCCAGGAACTCGGTGCTGATATGCAGAGTCGAACAAGGAGAGGGCATGCACTCACCACTGATGTAAAGGTATGTGCTGTGATCCATGTCCTGGCCACTGGGAGATTCCATACACTGAATGGGGACACAGTTGGAATATTCCAACCATCTGTGTCCAGGTGTCTGGGCCAATTCATACATGCCCTCACATGCAGGGTACACTAATACATCAAGTTCCCCACGGATGCACAGCAGCAGCAGGCTGTGAAACAGGGCTTCTATGCCATAGCTGGGTTGCCACGTGTGCTCAGTGCAGCCGACTGCACACATATTGCAATTAGGGTACCAACAGTTAATGCCGAGGGCTACATGAATGGGAAGGGTGTCCACTCAATCAATGTCCAGCTGGTGTGTGATGGTCAATATTGCATCCTCGATGTAGTTGCATGGTACCCAGGTTCAAACCATGACTCCTACATCTTCCGGAACTCAGGCCTGTACCAGGCATTCCAGAATGGCACGCTATGGGATGGATGGCTGATAGGTATGTACTGGACATGTACAGAGTGGTGCTGTTACCCTGCAGTACAGCAATGGTCATTGCACACCATGGTACAGCACCAGGCACACCTGATGCAGTAAGCACAATGCCAGGAATGTGTGCAATGCATGGAGGGACTGGGACACACTGACCATGCACACAGGTCAATGGCACTCAGGGTGCCATGAGTGTGCAAAGGAGCAATAATGTGCCGGAACATGCATGGACACAACATAGACACTCGTAGGTGGCTTTGTGACATCGTGCATGCCTGCACACAACAGTGTGCTACACTGCAATGGATGGTGTGTGACACTATATGCCAGCATAGCATTGTGTCATGCAATAACATAGCCATGCTGCAGGCAGGGTATGACATCCCTGACATGTATGTGATATACTGACAGCAATAACACACATGTCCTTCCCCTTGCAGGTGACAGTGGATATGCACAACCATGGCTAATGACACCAGTATGGAACCCAGCGACACAAGCACAGATGCAGTACAAAGAGTCACACACAACAATGAGATCCGTGGTGGGATGAACGATTGGTGTACTAAAGATGCGATTCCGGTGCCTCGACCAGTCTGGTGGGTCACTGCAGTATACTCCAGAAATGGCATGTAAGATTATCACAGCATGCTGCATACTGCACAACATCACCATCGACCACCGCCTAGACATGCCAGACCCAGAGGAGATGCAAGATGATGATGATGATGATGGCTTTGGGGAAGATGACAAACAAAAGGCAAATGGAGCAGTCTGACCCTACCCATGTGCACAGGCAACAATCACTGGATACCGCATCAGGGACACCCTCATACGCAACCATTTCACATAATGGAAATGTCGTGACACTGCGAGCCACAGAGAGCACTGTGTGCGACACACACGTGGACAATGTGTGATCAACACAGTAGTCACTGATGGACAAGGTTCAGAATGCCTAATTTTGCTACATGAAGGCTGTGCACACAACAGCCAGCTGGGCATGTCTGCACCCCAATGTGGGTGGCAACACAGTGCAGACAGATACATGGGACATGCTTCGGGGACCAGCTACATGCCTGCCATTGATCCCATGTTACGATGCGGAGATGTCACCACCAGGGGCAACACACATGCATTGGTAGCACAGTGAATGTGAATATGCTTGATGTCTGTGTGCAGCCCTCAACGGTACTTGACGGTGCTCAAATTGCAACATACATAGGACACACGTTTGCACCACCATCATGGCTCGATGTATGCGGCACGTGGTAACACATATTGTGTTAAGCCAGACGTGTGGGGAGGGTAGTGGTGTCGGTGATGCTAAACAGCTGTGCACATTCACGGAACAGTAATGATATGACCTCAACACATAGGGAGACACTATCCATGCCATGCCATTGCACGCTGCACACCCACTCACGTGCCCCAACAACATCCAGTGGGAGGATGCATACAACACCATATAATGCAGCGGCCAATGCCACAGTGACAACACAGACATGGCAGGTGCCCCACCATGACCCAGGCCACACAACACAACTTGCACTATCCACCACACACTTGGAGCTCAGCATTGGACAGATACGTCTGCAGTGTGCAGGACACTGTGGCACAGCAAGGCACAGAACCTACCACTGCCAGTACTGGCCACCCATGCAGGACCAACATGATGACTCTGAAGGCTGGATGCAGAAGGTCCCTAATGGCAGCATGCTCGCAATGAACAATAGCATCACAAGGCACTGCCAACATGACATCAGCCATATTGGCATGCTTCTGACACAAGTGTGTATACATGTGTCCATCCATGTGTTACCAGTGCATCACCATCAGTTGTGTGGCAGAGTACACTGTGGCTCCATACAAGCCCTACACAGTGGCCGCATACCACCATGACATCAACACACTGTCATGTATGCAACAGTGCACACCACGTGCAGCCAATATAACCTGCCTATCCACAAGCATGCACATGGCCACCATGGTGTTCGCCTAATGTCAGCATACAGTCCAACATGGACCAGCTTTTTTATTGACCACACAGAGTAGGTTGGTTGTCCAATCCAAAAAGGCTTTGCTGCTAAGTCCAGTGCTTTTAGTAGCAATGCTAATAAACAAACAAATGCAGTATTAAGTATTTTCTTTAATAATGTAAATTAATATATTGTGACTGAGGCTGAGTGAGCCATGTGACAACTACTGTGTGTGCTACTTGCTAGCCTTGCCCTGCCCTCTTTACTAATTCAAGTTAGAAATTCAGACAACAATTGTAAACAGAAGTTCAAACATGTTGAGAAAATGTGTAAAAGTGTCCTGCCTTAGTGACAAGTGTTTGGTCTCACTTCTGATACATGAAGTAAGCAGTTCTTACCCAAATAATGAGAAATCCAAGCTTGGTAACAGAGGTGGGTCTGTTTGAGACCTGTTCAGATCCCTGCTATGTTCTGCTAGGAGCCAGCCGGCCCTCTCCACTCCATTTTTATGCTGTTTGTAAGTGGAGGGAGGGGCTAGTCCAGAGATAATGATGTTAAAATTGTTCAGGCTTGCTTCTTTTTGATTCTAGGAATATGTTAGCTGTATAAATATGTAAGGTAATGTGTGCACACTTTTGACCTAGCAAAAGAAAGGTATATTTAGAAAAATATGTTTAGGGTTTAAAAGGGGCGGAGGCTGATGTGGTCACCTGATGGGTTCCTAGTATAAAAGGAAACTCATCCTGTGGAACATGCAGATTTCGTTGGAGGATCAGTAGGTGCGGGTCCAAAACATTAGTCTGCACCTCTTCAGACTAAGACTCTCTTTGAATCCAGGACGGCTCATTGCTGGAATAGTCCTTGGAAGACTGGAGTACTGTTTTGTTTTTTATATCTTTTGTATTTCTTTTGACGTTGCAAGTTCGCAAGTTTTATTTGGTTATTTACTTGTCTCTACTTAGTAAAAGATTTGGCTTGGTAACATTAAGCCTTGCAACCTTACTGTGGTCTCAGTGTCCATCATTGCACCCACACCCTTTGACAGTAAGGCCCCTAGCATGACATGCAGCACTAATAACTGTACATGCTGATGTCAGCAGGCTGCTTTGACTACCTTGATGGGCATACAGGTTAGTGATGTTCATACAGCACACGCGTACATGAGGCACAGTAGTACCCCTTCCCAGGTGACATCACACATAACGTAGTACTGTGAACTGTACTGCATGCCTCCATGACACCTGTGCCTGCCACATTGTTATCACAAGGTGCTTACCTGATGGACATACTTAGCTGTGGACTGTATGCACGGATATGCTTTGAACTCTAGGTACCTTGTACTATAGGTTGTCGCATCCTGCACCATCATCAATGCTACTCTTACAACTGTGTATAGATGTATACTGTAAGTGCCTTTATATGTGTAGCATGATAGTGTGATTCTTAGTAAGTAGGTCAATTGTTAGTCTGTTTAATGTGCATGAGATCTACACGGGTGTAGTTGCCTCTATATTGCTTGTTATTATTATTGTTGTTGTTTAGTGTGTGTAGATCCAAGCTGATGCCTGTACATGTGTATGATGTTACCATAGTGTCATGGGTACTGGCAATAGTGGTTGTTATGTTAATAGTTGCAATACATGTGAAACCGCAGAACAGTTGGCCTTGTGTGTTGTGCAGAGTTCTGTTGTATTGCTGTTGCTTTAATAATCGCTTAACATTTACACGTGTCATTGTGTCAGTCATGGGTACAGCAAAGGTGTACAATGTATAATGTGCCCGGTGTGGGCAACCACAATACCATGCAGGAACAAGTTCTGCGCAGTTTCAATGAATGTTGTATGGTGGGCGGGTGCTCTAACATAGGTATAATGTGTGGCAACAGTCATCCAGGTGTAATGTACTAAGTGCCAATGTGTTACTCGTCACCCACAATGGTCATCCACTCAGGGCCTGTACGGGTGGTGCAAATGTGTGTATGCAGTGGATGGGGTGGTGTCATGACGTTATATGTATGGGAGCAGGACATGCATAGCATGGTACATGTAATGTGCATCGGACTGTGTGGTTGTACACAGGATGCCAGGTGGGCACCATCACAGTCCAACCACCACTGCTTTGGAGTGCATGGGGCTTGTTGGGAAGGGTGCACAGGTTAGCTGTACACCTGTGGGGGAGGCGCTGAGGCCACCTGAGGATACAGTGAGTACAATGGTGTGCAGGTGCAATGGAAGTGAACCACCCTCATAGTTCATGCACTGTTCACACATTAGTGTGATATCCAGGGGGCCTGTGTACAGGAGCATGGTGGGGGAGGGTGTGTGCATGCAGAGGGGCACAGGGTGGATGTGTATGGTGATGGCGTCAACACCTGTGAACAGGATTGGTACATGGGCCGGGCACAACGCATTGTCGATACAGCCTATAAATTGCCACATATGAATGGTCATACCTGCATAACAATTGATGTGCTATGCATCTACTTGCACATATAGCAGTGTACACTGCGCATGGGCACACAGCATGACACATCCGCGACACAACAGTTGTGTGCAGGCACCTGCTTATTATGCCTGTGCCTTGGTGACAGCCGGCATGTGTCATGGGCATGACACCAGACGTTGTGTAGCCAGGTGGTCCCTAGTCATGGCTTTCACATGTCAATGCCACTGTGTTGCATTGCTTTTCTGCACAGCATAGCTCAGCATGCATACAGTGTGAACCATTGGCTACCAGCGCACAGTGTGTGATGTGCACATGCTTGTAGCAGCGTGCTAAGACAACATGCCTTCTGACTTGGCAGTGGCCTTGTGTAAGGCAATGCGCCAGTTGTACACCATACACCGGCACAGTTGACAGCATCTGTGCTGCCGAGTGCGATGCACCACACATGCATGTCTGCAGTATCATGGGATTCTCTTGGTTACATGTGCCGTGTGCACTGTGCGTAAGCCAAACCATCAGTCATCAAGGTGAAACCCCTCAGTTTGGGTGTGCGTGCAGCATGCTCTCAATGCAAACACGTGGCAGTGTCCATTGCCAGTGTGGTGGATGGCATGCATGTGTGCCTTTCTGTGCTGTGTGACGTGACTCTGTTGTCAGCATTTGTCAATCATCCCGTCTGCCATTGGATTGGCACAGCCATCATCCGTTAAGTGTGTGCCCATGTACCCATGCTGCACCTTAGAAGTAGTCATGGGGCAATTGTAGTACCATGTTATGACTTTGAACCCTTGCCCTTACATCCACCACTGCCTCTGGGATGGGCAGTCACCTGTGCACACCCTGAGGCCTTGGTTCTACATGATGTGCTACCATTAGTGCCGGGGTCCACCATTGCTTTTGGGGGTGTCTTCTGGACCCTCATGGACTATCTGGCTGCTGCAGAGGCATTCTGTAGATGCATGTCATGTACCATGTCTGCAGTTACCACAGTAACCTTGGGTGGCCTTCCCCTTGTCCGTGTCTGTGTTGCGCCCTGCCCTGTAGGTACATCTGTCTGATCCTGCGGCGGTGGCTGCACTATAGTGCTGTTACTGACATCACTGATTTCCTCTGTGTACTTGTATTTCCTACTTGGTTGCGGTTTTGTGTTGGCAAGCACAGTCGCATTGGTTTGCTGCCATTCATGTACTTTGTTCTGGCTGATATTCTGGCTGCATCACCAACATGTACCACGAGGTGTACATGTCCTGTACCTATTGACATGTTTGTTCCCCGTGTTACCTCACTGTGTATGTTCCCCATTATGTTGGCATCTTTGAATGTTGTGGTGCAGTGCTCCTGCAATCCATACCCTGGTTGTCTGGCTTGCGTGTTAGCATCCTCCACACGCACAGTGTCCTCCATGGCATGTCTGGACCAGTTGCCATGGTCTGCGCTGTTTGCTTCAGGTGGTCCCATGTTTTGTTGCTGATTGTGCGGTGCTTCAGGCATCATTGGGTGTGTCGCCATGTTGCTTAATCAGATCATTTCACATACTGCCACTACTGGCCTTGACACCTCTGTGTGGCCATGGCTTTGGCTGTCTGCAGTGTGCTGCAGCTGCCCTTTGGCCACCCATTGTTGATCGTGGTTCAATCTCAGAGGCATCTCTGACTGTTGGTTCACAACACCTGTGTTTCACATTGTTTCCATACCCATGGCAGTGTCATTTTCCCAAGGGTGTGGCTGTGCCTCTGTGCTGGCAGTACACTGTGCGTGCCATGGTGGCACTACATCCCTGTCCCAGCCATGTGTCCACTGCTGCTGCACAGTGGGTACCATGCTGCCAGGGCCACTGTAGGTGGCAATGTATGTTGTATTGTGCTGTGTACCTGCAGACATTGTGGGTTGAGGTGTGTGTATGTGCCCATCATTCTGCAATGGCCACTGTCCCATGTGCATGTGTGTGCTACAATTGTTACGATTGGGTATCATGTTGCCTGTGTTCTGCAGAGTTGCCTGATTCATGCCATGCAGTGCCTCTGCCACTGCCATCAGTGCCTTGCTCTGTGTGGCCTGCATCTGACAGCAGCACTCCAGAGCCATTGCAGCATGCTCCATGGCGGCAGTCATGCTTTGATTAGTGTTGTTCATCATGCGCATCATCGCCATGGTGTCTACATGCTGCACTACTGTGACACTTCTCATCATCTGCAATGTGTCCTGCAGTGCACCTATGGCATCCACAACACAGCCCTGTTGTGTTTCTGTGGTGTTTGTTAGTCCTTTGACGGCTACGCATATGGTGGCCACCTCACGGTGTACCGCATCCTGTGTGTCTGCCACATCTGTGAAATACTGGCTTAGGTCCTCCTCAAATGGCTGATTGCCTGCTATTACACCCATGAGGGGTGCAGGTGACTCAGACTGTATGCTTGGTGTGATCACCGTTCCATCCAATTCTTCATACTCATTGTCTGTACCCTCCACATGCATTGGTGTCTGCAACATTTCTCGTATCACTGTCAGTGTTCTGTTGAAGTCTTCGGCCGTGGTTTGTTGCTGGTTGTCTTCTGCTGTGCTGTGGGCCATACCATCAGTCTGCAACTCTTGTTGATCCACTGTGGCCCCATTCCCCTCTGTGATCGCATCGTCAGTGTCACGGTCATCATCATCCATTGCTTGGACATCTGATTCAGCATCCACTGGTGTATTTGTCTCTGTGGCCTCCATAGCCTGCTCACCTGTGAGGATATGGAAGTAAGTTAGACTGTACCTTGTCTGTGTCACATGCCCATGCATGTGTGTAGATGTATATGTGTGTGTATGTGTGTGTGTGTGTGTGTGTGTGTGTGTGGTGCATGTGTGTGTGTGTGTGCATATATGTGGGTGTGTGTGAGTGTGGGTGTGTGCTTGTTGGCATGTATAACCTGCACATCCCCGGTACATGTGTAATATTGAGGCTTTCTTGTGTGTGTGGCTGATGCATGTTTTGGTGTGGTGCATGTCAGGGCACAGCACTTATCCAAGCCATCACCAAGGTTGAACACATTAAGGTCTCCAACGCCCTCCGTTATGCCTGCACTCAGGTGTGCTGCCACAAGCTTCTTGGCCCTTGTGAGTTGTAGCAGCTGGCTTGGACCACCACCAGTCCCCGTCCTGGATCGGTGGTTGTGTGCGAGCTTCTCCTTTGCGCTGCATCTCAGGTCATGGTAGCATTTCTGCAGTTCTCTCACTGTGCACCTGCATGGTGCAATGGAATTTATCTTAGTTGCTTTGGCATCCCATGCATCCTGCCGCTGTCTGTGTAGCTGCTTGTCTCTGTTTCTAGACAGTAGTAATTCGATCTGTGGATGGATTGGGGACATTGTAGTTCACGATGTGTTCACTATACATGTTACACAGCAGCCATGTGTAGCTTGTCATTCACATGTTCCCATGGATACAGACGACAAGTAGATCTTCGCCCAGTATGTGTGATGTCTGTGGCCTCAGACTGTTTATTCCGCACAGCCATATCTGCCGTGGGACACTATGCCCCCATCCTGCTCTGTGGCCTCTGTGCACTTATAGTACTGTCTCCCATGTCCCACCAATGTCTGGTGATACGTTGCACACCTCCACCCCATAGTACAGGCCTGTTAACCCAACGCTGTTGTACATTGGTGTGCCCTTTACACCTCTGTGGACATATCTTCACATGCCTCACACTGCATGGGCATGCCCTGTCATTGTGGTCACCTTGTTGCCTTTCATGGGGTCCACACCACATCTCCACACCATGGTGGTGGTGTTCTGGACCTGTCAAGGCCTCAAGGCCCTTTACCAGGTGTGTATGTTCCAGGGCAACTCATTCATAGCCCTCAAGGCCCACCATCCTTCACATGTCTGTTGGTGTACCCATGCGCGTATTCAACACACGTCTATTCACATGTAGATGTGTGCATACAATGCTGTACTGTTGGTGCTGGCATGCCGTCATAGGTGGTGCATGGTAGTGTGTGTGGCATTCTGCACCTCTCCGCCTATTCAACAGGCATTGCTGTGTGGTGTGGCCGTTTGTGGTGGCTGTGCAAGGTATATGTGTCCTGTCCATGGGGCTGCATGTCATGCAATCTTGTGTCCCTTTGTGGAATGGACACTATGGTGGGTTGGTGGCTGTTGCATGTTAGTAGTAATGTCATTATTGTCATCTCTGCATAGCTATATGTATTATCTCGAGTACTGTCTGACTTGATCTGTATTCTAACCTATCTGTACTATATACTATGTATTATATCATCTCATCTCATCTCATTTTATATATGCATTCTCCGGGGGTGCCTGAAAATAGTCAATTTTGGCTAGCACACCTAACCCAGTTAACAAAAACTAAATAAATAAATGGTGGCTTTGTGATGGGGCCACAGCATCCTCCCAGACACTATGCAGTCTGCCACAGGGCACTTCCATCACCATGCTGTCACACACCGCATTGCCTGATGTCATGCATCCACACTGCGTGCTATGCTGCCAGTGTGCCACATGGTCAGGATGTCTGCCATCGCCCTGGCATCCAGGTCTCTGGCCATCGGTTGTTTGTCTTTGTGTGTGGCATGCATATGGGTCCATGTCTGTTTCATATTGCGGACTGTGCCTTTTGCACTGCATGGTGGCTGTTCTGAGTGTTTCATCTGCTGTATATGTTGTGTACAATTATGGTCTATCTGTCCACTGTGTGTACTGCACACATCAGTATCCTCTTCACGGAATGGGCCTGGGCCCGCATAGCAGCGTGGTGCACATTGGGCATGTTCCATGGGCCTCCACGAGCATGGTGAACAGTGCACAGTCACAATATGCACATGTTGCCATTCCGTTGCATTGTTGTTGCTGTATGCACTCCATTGCATGCCTGTGGGTGTGTTACATGTTCCATGCTCTATATGGCTGTTTCACTGTGTGTGTTTATGTGCAGCTGGGTATGTGGTTCACAGCATTGTGCATGGTGTTGTGTCTGTTTATTCACCCTTTGCAGGCAGGCACGTGTTCCACCCCATGTGATTGTTCACTGCCATGCTTGCAGGGTGTTGTGTCCTGCACAGGGTACATGGAGTGGTATGTATGCTGTCCTGCCACTCCCAGTTGGCGGTGGTTCTGTGTCACACATCTCTCTGTGCTCCATGGTGTCCTCCAGTGTTCTGATTGCCTATGCTGTCTCTTGCCATGGTCCCTTACTGCACGGCCTCCCAGCGGGTGTCAGGTGCATGGCTTCTACTTCCTGTCACCTGCCGTGCATACCAGCTGGGTCCATACAGCTGCCCATGCACCTGTTGCAGGGCACACAGCCATTGCCATTGCAGACAGTGCTAGTGTTGGACTTGTGTTGGCTGACTGTGGCTGGTGCTGGGCAGCACTGTGCTGTGCATCCCTTGTGTGCCCTGTGTGGTGGACAAATCCACACTCAGTCATATCTTGCCGTGTTGGCATCATGCTCACTGGACACCTATTTTTTGTGTGGCTGGGGGTTATGCCTTTGCACCTTGTCCCTTGCTTGACCCTTACTTTGTGCACACACTTCTGTGTCCAACTGTCTGATCACGTCACTTGGCTCTCCCCCTTGGGGCATGTGTCATTCACATGTGTGTGTGCACTTGCAGGTATCGCTTACTGCACTGATGGTGGTTGCGTTAGGCACACATGCCACGCTAAACATCCTCCACTTGGGGGAAGGGGGCGGTCAGGCCTCTACATTCACTTCCTGTTTGACTTTGCTGACCTGTGTGGTTGTTCCACTGCTCCCAGATCTACAGGGATTCCTGTATTTTACAGTGTTTTGTGCCATTTACAGGGTACTTTTTCCCATATACTTGTATTGGTTACACAGAGCAATGGGCCAATTCAGCTTCCATAGGAAGCAATGTAATCTACAGGTGATCACAGGTACATTTCCATGGCGCTACAGGGAAATTGCCATTTCAATCTGGGTGCACTGTTGTTCCACTTTGTTCCCCTGTACACATTTTGGTCATGTGTGCTCACTTGCTTTCCCACCTCATCCACCAGTATGTCTGTCTCTTCATCATTGTAGTTGTGCTTTTGCATGTGTTTGTTGTCGGCAGCTTACGTAGCACCTTCAGCTTGCAGTGTTCCAGGTTCCGCCATTGCAATGCAGTGGTTTCCGGCGCAGCTGACGATGCTTTTGTAGCATGCACCAAGCTTTGGCTATTGTTTGCACCGTAGGACTTGAGCCACTGCTGCTACCCATTTCAGTGCTTGTAGCAGAATGTGGTGCACAGCGGCTGACATTGCTTGCGCTGGCGCAGCGACTGCTATGGTGCATGTTACGTTGATCTAGCGGAACTTTGGGAATGGAGGCCTGTGTCTTTAAATTGTTAAAGTACTAATATTTTTAAAAACATATTGTATCGACATGTATGGACATGTAGCTGCTCATGAAAACTATCCTGTTAGGATCTATTCATGTTGATCAGTCTCCATGCTTTCATTTAATGCCTAACAGTTCAAATGTTGCAACTTTGGAAATACAATTTCAAGCATCATAACATATCACAAAAGACTATGTTTGGAAATAGCTGGAAGATACTGATGCTTGAGCTAAGAACAAACTCATTCTTTTCTAGCTAAATAGCTCAAGCCCAGTGAAGTATGGTCCTGAAGATTTGAGGTTGTGGTCACATAAAAACCCTTTTTTTAAACTGGAGATTGAACCACTGACACAGGAACATGGAGATTTGAGGTTGTGGTTGTATGACTGTCCAATTAATATATTATTTTAATTAATTTTTTTACTTAGTATCATTGAATTGAATGTCATTTTGTATAATCAAGCTGCTGTCTGTCCTCGTCTGGGACCCTCTTGTAAACTAGATGGTGTATCTAAACGAGGCTATAAGAAATAAAACAAATGTTGTGTTTGATGACTTGAAATGGATGAAAGATGAGGATAAGATATGCAGACTGCTCCCCCAACCCTGAACTAATTACATTGATAAAAATGGATATTTTTGATGTTATGATCCTTCCATAGTTGTTTTGTTATTAAACAGGCAGCCTAGTATTGAAAGAAGGCTATGTGCTTATATGCATATTTTTTGAATCTCTTACAGTTCTAAGAGTGCCTTCTTCAATTCTTTGGATGTGAGAACTGCCGGTCAAAACTGCAAAGCTCTGGAACACAAAAGGACTTGAGAAGGCACTCTTTTAACCATACAAGATTATCAAACTGGGCACATAAACATTATATAAAGGATGTTGAAGACTTCTATTAAAAAACAGCATGAAATTCAAATTAAAATGTTCTACTTTGTAGGCAATAAGAGACATCCCTGTGTGGGAGATGGCTTATGACAACGGAACTTGAAACTTTAGAATTTAAGAAATGTTTGCATTAGAGACTCTCATATAGTTTCCTGACTGTCTATAATGTCTAGAAATAATCTTGATTGGTGGAAAATAATGTCATGCCCAAGCCTTGCAGACCTTCATCACTAATGCCAGTTGGAGCCCTACAAATACCCTACTGGACGTTGATCAGGCTCTCGATTATTTCACCTCTACCTTTACCAATATTGTAAATCAGCATGCCCCCTTGAGAAAGCTCAGAGCCAGAGGACAGACTGCCCCCGGCTGTCTAAGGAACTAAGGGTCTTAATGACTGCAAGAGACAAGCCTGGCAAACTTTCAAGATGAGTGGTCTCTCCTCAGACTGGCAAGTGTACAGGCAGCTTAGAAACCATTACAATTATGCTTTCTGCAGAGCAAAATGTACCAACCTATGAACCCTAAAAAAAGAGCATCTAAACAACCCTAAGAAGTTCTGGAAACAAGTGAACTCAGTGATAAAAGGACAAACCTCAGAGCTCCCTTGCACCCTCAGTGCACATGGCACAGATCTGCGCGACCCCCCAGACATAGCCTCTGGCTTTAATAACTTTTTCACTGACCTGGACAGGTATATCTCACTCTTCAACCATAGTCCCCCATCTCCTCTTCCCTTGCCTGCTGTGGACATCGTCAACTGCCCTGCCTTCCACTTAAAACTTGCTATGATACAGGAAGTGGGTATGCTCCTATTGAATCTGAAACCCGAGAGCTCACCCAGGCACGATACCCTGGAACCTAGGTTCCTAAAGCTTGGGGCACTATTCCTAGCATTACCAGTGAGGGACCTAATCAACAGGTCCTTAGTGTCCGGTGTGGTCTTGGCAAAGTGGAAGGTGGTTGTGGTCATTCCGATCCACAAGGGTCGTCCCAACACAGTTGTGAAGAATTACTGCTTGATTTCCATTCTCTGCCCATTGGCACAGATACAGGAAAGAGTTCTATACAACCACCTCTAGGAATATCTCTCTTCACACCTATTCCTCTCTAATTACCAACATGGGCTCAGGAAGAACTACAGTACCCTGACAGCCCTAGTCAAAGTGACGGCTGACATTTTCATGGCAATGGACCAGGGTCTTGCAACCAGAGCCATCTTTGTGGATCTGACTATAACTTTTGAGTTAGTCAATCACAACCTATTACTCTCTAAATTGCACTCCCTGTGGCTCGATATTAGTGCCCTCAAGTGGTTTCACTGCTTCCTTGACAACCACTCACAAGCAGTTAGGTGGGCCGGGGCCCTCTTGGACGTCTGACCTATAATGCATGTAGTCTGCAAGGCTCCATCCTGGGGGCCTCTGCTTTTCTCTCTTTTTATAAATGACTTACCCAATAACTGTGGGGATGCTACTGTTCATCTGTACACAGATGAGGCCATTATCTACCACTCATCCTCTGACACAACTTGGCTCAACCGCCAGTTGCTGCTGACTTCCTCATACTTGAGGATTAGTTCTTAGAAAAATCAGCTTGTCCTCAATACGAAAAAAACAAATGTATGCTCTTCTGTCACCATGCACCTCGATGTCCACCCATTCCTCCTCTACAGATCCTTTCCTAAAATGGTGACTCCCTAGACGTGATCCCTTTCTTTAAATATTTGTATATCATGCTTGACCTAGCACTCTTCTTTGAGGCACATGTTGGCATTCTAACAGGGACCCTCAACCAAAAGCTGGGGCTCCTCTACCACCTCCACCCTTATTTATCCTCAGCCTCATGCCATAAAATCTCAACGGTGGCTCTTCTGCCACTTGTCTCCTTTGGGGTGTCACTCCTCTTTTCCACCCAAACTGCCCCCCTCTCCCATCTTAAACAGCTCTACCACACAGTGGGAAGATTCACCCTGGGCATTAGTCCCCAGCTCCAGCATTGCGATGTCCTCATGGCACTGGGGTTGCTCCCATATGAAGCCAAGTTATGACTATCCACCCTCTGAGTCCTGCACAAAATGGCCCACTTATATATCCCCCCCACCTCGACAATTTAATTAAACTTAAGCACCCGACTTGGTCTCTTCGTTCAGACTCCTTTCCTCTACTAGTTACTCCGAAGCCCCAGAAAACAATAGGCAGGTGATACTTTGCATTCGTTGCTCCCACCCTCTGGAACTCCCTTCCTCATATGTTCCTTACCACCACCCCCCCTTCCCTATTCCATCACTCCCTCTCCCACCACCTTTTTAATGCCACCTCGTGCACTTGTTCCCACTGATTCCTCAGACTGGGGCTGCAGGCCTGAGGACCAGGCCTGTGCCATTCTACCATGGCTGCTTTCCATGCATTCTGTATTCCAGTTTGGCATGAACCTGTTTCATGCATCACATCTCTCTTGAGTTACTCTGAGTTAGGTATACCCCTGATCTACCTCCCCTATACTTGTCTCTTGCTCTTTCCCCACATTACTTATCTTGCTGTCCTTCTTAGTAACTATTATGTCCTGTTACATGTACTCATTATTCATATTTCTCATGTATAGCTCCTCTTCATTTTTATTGTCCTGCACCAAGCACTTGATAACCATGTATGTACCAATCTGTCGTATATGTACAAAGCATTGTTCTAGTACTGCCTACAATGTATCTTGTGTATGTAATCAATGTACAATGTATCTTGTGTATGTAAATACCTACAACCTCTGTAACCCTATTCCCCTGGGTCACCCCTGAAAAAGGGACTGCACAGTCTCAGTGGACCCACCCAGTTATCATAATTCAAATAAATAAATTATTTGTATTGTGATGACACAGGGCAGGCCTGGTTAACATGGACATTAAATGATGTGGTGTTTTGGTTGTGAGTGTCTAACACTAAACAGGCATCTGGTGGCAGAAGAATGCTATAATGATGCAGAGCAGACCCAGAAAACTTGACTGTAAATTTAACTTATGGTATTAGTTGTGAATGTTGATGATAGCAATGTCTACATGCAGCATGTCATGTATAAACACTTGGGGGCCAGGAATGTCATAATACACCAGTAATGACAAAGAAATTGATCAATTGAAGATGAAACGCTGGAGATTGCTCCCTCCCACCCTGAGCTAATTACACTGATGACAATTCATGTTGGTAATATTATGAATGATCCCCCAACTGTTGTCATGAAAGATAAATGATAAAGTTCTGAATATTATTTGCTGATCTTTCTGTTGCTCCTCCTTTATTTCAGCCCAGTGAGCTATTTCTACAGTTTGTGACAATGATGGAATGCTAAGGCCAGATTTTCAAAGGGCCATTAAACCAATGCAAGGTGCATCAAACAACCACCATGCATCAAATACAGGAGCATCAAACACTGTGTGCCATATTTTGCAAGAAAAGGGTTCTCTGTGGCAAAATCCCCCCAGATTATGCAAGAGGTCTGCTGCATCAAAACTAGGATGCATGGAGTGAGAATAACACAAGCTTAGTCAAAAGTATGACGCGTGGGGTGGGAATGATGCAAGCTGAGTCAAAAATGTGATGCATAAGGCAAGATGTAAGCTGAGTAAAACTATGGTGTGCGTGGTAACAATAATATAAACTGAGCCAAAAATATGATGCATGAGGCAAGATGTAAGCTGAGTAAAAATACGATGCATGTGGTAAGAATAACTCAAGCTGAGTCAAAAATATGATGCATGGGACAAGATGTAAGCTGAGTAAAAATACGGTGCGCATGGTAAGAATAACACAAACTGAGTCAAAAAAAATGGTGCACAGGGTAAGAATGATGCAAGCTGAGTCAAAAAAAAGTGATGCATGGGGTGAGAATGACGCAAGCTGAGTCAAAAAATGTGGTGGATAAAATGTACCTAGACAATGGCATTTTAAACCCCCAAAACACTCTTAACTAGTCCTGCAGGGGAATATTGGCTCTATAACCAAACCTCTGCATAATGTATCCTCTCCATTCCAATCATAGCACTCACATGACAGTACTGATGGGTACTACTGCATATGAGCTTGTCTCTGGATAGAATGTTTTACTTGCTACGGTACTTGAGAAAGCATTTCTATGTATACAGTGCAGGACTCTTGCAGCAGAATGCCATTCATAGTGCCATAGTCAGGTCTGCCCACCTGCTATGGCCCTCTTTATATCCCCTAGTGTTAGTTAGACCAGCTCTGGCTGGTCTAGCAGAAACATGCATTTTAGGCACAAGGACAGGCCCTACATCATTAAAAATCCCAAATACTGGAATGGTGCATCATTTCAGTGATGCAAGCATCCCTCCTGACATAGTGCAGAAATTTTGTCAATACAAGCATGGCGCAAGCCAGTCTGGTGCATGCAGACCTGTTTTTGATGCAAGCACCACTAGAAAATTGGTATTGACACAAGTTTTGATGCATCCTACTCCTTGTGTCATTTTTATATTGGCTTGAGTGCAGGCGCAAGCAACATCTTGTAGTAGTAGTAGTACATTTCAGAGATGTGTCAGTGCTGGTCAATGCAGGGGATGCTTTAGTGGGTGCGTCCCTCAGCCACCAATCAGTGAGCATGCTGTCAATGACAGCAGTTTCAGAGAGAGCCAAAGAGTTGAACAAATCTGCCTCTGCAGTCAGAGACAGGCTCGTCATTGCAGTGGCAGATGACATGCCTCCATTACATGCCTTTTCTGGTGAAAAATGTCAACAAATATGGCGGCTCCTGCCGTCTGCCACACAATCCCCAGAAAGCTGACATCGAGGTGCCCAATCCCCATGTCGGCATGTTCCCTCCCCCACATTATGTGGTACACTGTAACATGGCGGCTCCTGCCACCCACCACACACTCCTGAAAAGCCGACATCGGGGTGCCCAATTCCCGTGTCAGCATCATCCCTCTCAGCCTCTTCTTAAACTCCCTTCCCAGCTCTTGCTCAGGCAAAATACTACTATATGCTGTCGATGCAGCCTTAGTTGCCTCCCACTCCGACCCACTCACACTCCAGCACTCCCTGCAACTCTACTTCAACCAGGCTGAAAAATGGTTCCTCGACCATCGCCTGGTCCTGAACCTCAAGAAAACAAAGACCATGATCTTTGCCCACCGGCAAAGTAACTTCAAAAATGCTCCGCTCTGCATCCTTCCCAGCACCCTTCACCCCCTTGAACAGGTAACCACGTACAAATACCTGGGCATCACCTTCGACTCGGCATTCTCCTTCCATGCCCATATCCATGCCTTATCCTCAGCCATGAATACCCGTATTGGGCTCCTCTATCGCCACAAGGACTGCCTCCCTGAATTAGCCCCTACGTTGGCAATCACTTCCTCCATCCTATCTTTGGTTGACTATGGCCTCCCACCTATGCGTCGCTGACCCACTGCTCTCACAAAATCCAGACATCTATCAACAAAGCCTGCAGGCTCCTGACTGGTGCCCCAAGGAGAACGCACGTGCCAACTCTACTCCATCACTAACATACTCAATCTTGAAGAACGGCTGCAATATTACACCTGCATACTAACCAAAAATCCTACTTGGGCTCTGTCCCCGGTGTCACCTCAGACTGCTTTCACGGGCCTCCCCATTCGTTAAGCTACCAGGAGGGGTACTTGAAAAGCACGCTCCAGGTGCCTAGAGCTAGGGACCTCCCTCGCCCAAAGGTCCTTCCATCACAGAGCGCCATCCTGGTATAACTCCTCCTCGATGTCACTACGCACGCTAAAATTGGCCAATTCAAAACGCCTTCTAGAAACACCTCATTAGCTCACGGAGATGTACGTGTCTATCCCAGAGCCTATTATGAGTACCTTCCTGACTTACCAGCTACTTCAGGACTAAGAATATAACACTGCCTGAGTTTTGCCTACAGTCAATCGAAATGCGACATTGTATCCTGGATGTCCCTTGGGAACCCGATGACCTCTTGTGGGTTCCCATGAAACCCAAATACTTAAATGGCACTTGAGGATTTTAATGATTCTGTACTGTATGTTGCATGTAATTCACCTGTACTGTTCTCCTCTGTATTACCGCACATTTAGATTGTTCCCCTCCCTGTGACGAGGTGCCTTTGTAAATGAGTCTCTGACTCAAAGGTTGTAAATCCGATATTTGTCTAAAATAAATAAAAAAAAAAAAAAAAAAAATAATGTGTCTTTCCTGGTTAAACAGTGGCACCTTTCCTTTCTGACACTGGGATGTCCACTCCTAGTGTCAGATGCACACCCCCCCAACCCGTCTATACGCCTTGCCGAGATCGGGATGCCCAATCCCAATGTAGGCATCCCTCCTAGAACTGTGGCACACTGGGAGCCCACCCCAGTGTGCCTATTTTTTTTTTGTGTGTGTGTAATCTGTGAATGAAGAAAACCTTCCCTCACAGTCTTTTTTTCACCTGTAAACAAGAAAAAAATCCACCATTGTCTCCCTAGTCCACCCCCATCCCAAGCCTCGCTCTATGCACCCACCTCTCTGCACCCCCCTCACCCATACTTACCCTCTGGAGGTCAGGAGCCACAATCTTCTCAGAACCGGGACATGTCTGCACTCTTCAAAGCTGAACTGCGAACTGAAGAAATGTTGGTAAGTATTATAATGGGAGGTTTCACCTTAGGTTGGTACCTCAGTCTTTTTTTTGTATTTTGGCCCAAAATTTTCAACATGGGGTTCTTGGGACCCCACCACATGAACATGTCGCTGTCATTTAGTTTCTCAGTCCCAAAAGGTGATTTTACGGTCGCTGTGCGGAATCACTTTTTGGGCCCAATTAATGAAACAACAGTGCAACTGTTCATCAAGGGATGTCCCAAAAAGCCCATGTTGCAAATTTGATTAAAAAATTCAGAAAAATGACTGCATTACAAGTGTGAGTTACTCAGTTTTTACACACGTGCGTAACTTAGCCAATTTTTAATATTTTCTCTCCAGGTTTTCCACATTGCAATTTTTTCACTCCTCCTTATGAACAGTATAGCTGTCATTTTTCACATCCTTCCTGAAAAGTGTTTTCACAACTGTGGCACAGAATGGGATGGTCGCTGTGGAAAATCAGCTTTCGGGACTGATTAAAAAAATCACAGTGCCACTGTTCATAAGGAGAGGTTCAAAAATGCCCATGTTGAAAATCTTAACTTCGCCAATTTTTTATATTTTCACTCCAGATTTTCAACATTGCCATTTTCCCACATCACCTCATGAACAGTACAGCTGTCATTTTTCACATCCTGCCAGAAATGTGTTTACACACCTGTGGCACCAAATGGCACAGTCACTGTGCAAAACCACCTTTCAGGGTTGAGTAACGAAATGACAGTGCCACTGTTCATGAGATGGGGTCACAAAAAGCCCATTTTGAAAATTTGGACCAAAAATACCAACAAACGGCCGGACATTAGGGTTTTAAACCATAGTGCCTTCCTCTGTAGAGACTGACAGGCATCACGGGTGTGACTTGGGATCGTCGACCATAATGCTCATGCCACTCCACCCCAACCCTGCAGCCAGTGATAGGTGTTGAGGTGTGCCTCGGGGTCTTAGGCCCCAAGGTTCACCACATTCTCCTATACTGCATGCATCTCAGCATATTTCCTTATGGAATAGGGTGAGAATAAGGCCCAAAAACCCCAAGGCACACCGTGACACCTGTCAGTGTCTATAGTGTAGGGTGAGATGAAATGGAGTGAGCGTTATGGCCGATGACCCAAAGGCAAACCGCAATGACTGTCAGTCTCTGCAGGGTGGGGGTGGAGTTGGCGTCAGTTCAATACTTCACTGCCATTCCTATTGTGCATCTCTCTAACTCCTGCACTGCCAATGCTAATGTCAGCAAGCCAACATTCAGCATTGCCAAATGCTTGTTTTTTATGGAAGTACCCTGAGTAATTCTCTAGCCTTTGAAAATCTGGCACCCAATGTTCATGTCAAATTGGTGAAAATAAATGCATGAGAAACTAAAGTAAGAAGAATATGCCAAACAGACAAGATTAACTTCACTAAAAGCTAGAAACTGTGGTCTGAATATGAGACCATAAAGAGATACGTACTGGTTGTACTACACAAACCATAGTGACTGCAGGCCCTGAGAAAGAGGATTCCCCTCAAAACCTTGACCTTGTGTGCAGCTCTATGTACCTGATGGTCCATTAATGTAATGAAATTGTCAGAATTACTTAAACCATATATCATGTGGTGAGTAAGTGATTTTCCAAAAACTGTACAGCTCTGGGATTTGGCTTTTTGTAACAGACTCCTCCCCTTTGTTTTTCTTTTTACTCACAGGGACAGTCATACTGGTGTCTCTTGCTAGCATATGCAGAAGCCAGACTGTAGAAGAGAAAGGAAAGAAGAGGAGTCAATGTAGGTGGATAGCTGGGAGAGAACATATACAACAGTGTATGAGAAACCATGCACAACAAGGCTGTGTTTACACCGAGGGGTTGCCATGATGACAGAGTGGTCTCAAGAGAGGAGCTTGAAAGCCCTCCTGTCATCATGGCAACTTCGAGGTGAAAATGTGACATTGTTGTGCATGGTTTCCCATATATGTTTCTGTATAGTGTTTGGGGACATCTGCATGAAAAAGTTTACACTGACAATAGTTCAGAGCAGAGAAATATGTATTGTCACAGCAAACAAGCAGCAAACACATTGAGTGTGATAGAAACACACTGTCAAGTAAATTTTGACTCACTTTTCTCAGCAATCTTCCACCTTCATCCATTCTCATGTCTTCACACTGTGACACTTGTGTCTAGGAAAAAAGAAACAACACTTACTGTTTGCGTTGTTATTGGGCAGGCAGACTGTTAATCCATATATTAGTGTTTTTTCCAGCAATGAGAAATAGACTGATGCAATTGATGTTCTCTGACATGCTGCTGACGACTGGCCAGCCAACTGCCCCACCCTATGTAGGAAAACAATCAGTGCCTATGTAGGATAACCTCCAGTGGTCAATGTCTCCCCGCCCTGTGACTGTTGTACATAGTGTAAGTATGTTTCTTTAAAGCTGCTGTGTGTTTAAACTGTTTTCAAGAGCAAACTCTTTTGCGAGTGAACTGTGAGCAGCTAACACGCAGCTCAACATCTGATTCAATTGCTTTGTTTTTTGTTGCTCATTGTGGCAGGGAGCTCTTGACACTCTTGAGGACTGACCTTTTCTTAAATCTTCTGCAACCGTTCTTCTATTTCTTAGCCTAATCTATCCTTTACAGTTTCTAGTACATAAGGTTGGCCACCTATGGGCACCCCTTCCCCTTTCTTGGCTATGCTATGGTGTCCTCTTTAATTTTCCTTTTCTCTCTCAGGTCCTTGTACAGTGAGGTTATTGTGGTGACCTCCAAGTGTATGTAAAACAGGTAGTGTTTATTGTTGTTGGACTTAGTATGTAATAGCACTTTGTCATAAAATACCTTGATATAAATACCTTATGTTTATGAAACCTGTAAATGCTGACAATACCATGGCACTATGTGTTTTTGATAATGGTAAAAAGTACTAGGTGACTATTACAGAAATTAAATTAGTTGGCAGTTTAAAATGCATGTAAATTATTGTAAACTGAATAAGTCTAAATGTCATGGTTATTTGCATATATTCCATGATGCTTTGCATTATGAAAGTAGGTATGATGTTGTATTTCTTTGAAACTTGATTTGTTACCAGTGCCCTTTGGGGTGACATTTCTTTCAGTGATTCTGCATTGAGGTTCTTTGTCTATAGCTTGTTTTGTTTTTTTTCTTTTTGGGCCCCCAATACCCAAGCAAACGGGGCCCACTTAGGGATGGAGGTTGCATCTCAATTGGTAAGTTGGATCAGAGATCAGTGTCAGTGGGTGCTGGCTAAGAGCAGAGAAAGGACATACATAGTTTGTTGCTGCAAACTGATGTACTGAAGAAGGAATATGACATTGCAGAAGCTTATTTCTTGCATTTTGAATAAACATCACACAGAGATTGTGTGTTGAATCTGAAGTTCGGTGTCTGGTCCATCTGTTGTCCCACAACCCCTCCACAGACTTGGTGTGAGAAGTGAGATAACTTACTGGAAGCATCTGGACTTGCCGAAGAGGGATGTTTTCTGGTGGATATTGCCCAGATATCCCAGGTGGACCAATGCACCAGGAGTTGTCAGAGGAGAACCCGGAGAAGAAAGTCCATGGAGTTCTGACCAGAATCATGGCTGACAGACTGGAAGAGAAGCTGCTGCCTGGACTGAACCTGGGAGCTCAGAGGAAGGCCAAGCCTGAAGGCAATGAAGAGATGCAAGAGGATGTGGAATAATCACGGGAACTGCCTCCTCTTGAAGACGCTCCACCTGAGGATGTAGGGGAGTTGTTGAAATGGATCTGCGCAAAACAGGTGCAGATGAAAAGAAAGAGAGATACTGAGTGAAGAGATAGAGACACTGAGCAGAGAATGCAAGATGCCAAATGGACGGATACCATGAGGGTCTTGCATGCCATCAATGCAGGGCAAACAGAAAGAGTCAGCAGCCCAAAAGACATTAAACTGTCTAAACTTTTGGACAGTGATGACATTGAGGCCTACCTCACAATGTTTGAGAGGATCACTCGAATATGCACATGGGCAAGGGAATAGTGGGTTGTTCCACTGGCACCGCACCTGACAGGCAGTGCCCAGTTGGTTTATAGCCACAAGGACTCCTGAGAGGTAGAGGACTATGACTGTGTGAAGCAGGAGATCCTCAGGCACTATGACATAAACACTGAAACCTATTCCCAGAGGTTTAGGTTTCTTAAAATGCAGTCACTGGATACCCCTCGAGAGACTTATGCCCGTCTAAAGGAGCTCTGCTACAAATGGTTACAACCGGAGAACAAGAGCAAGGACCAGCTTCTGGAGGTGGTGATTACGGAACAGTTTATCAAAGTTTTACCCCAGGATGTACAACTTTGGGTTCAGGAGCATAAGCCAGATTCCACTGATAAAACCATCACATTGGCAGAAAACTTCCTGGCAGCCCGACCATCCAGATTCAGAGGGTTCCATAAGACATCAGCATCTGTGACCACCAGCAATCCAGTAAGGAACCCTTTTACTTATAAACTGCCTAATCCAGCCCCACAGAAACAAGACTGGAAAGCAGAGAGAAAGGTTCACATTCCAGTAGCCAAAAGAAGGGCCATTATCTAAAAAACTGTCCTAATATAAAGAGAGAGACAGCTCACATAGCTTTAGTGAACTGGGGTCACTTTATGGCTACTGTGCAGATTGAATCACAGCAGATAATGGGACTGATTGATGTAGGGAGCCACCAGACTCTTGTGCTAGCAAATCTGGTGAATGGGAATACTAAAGGACTGAATACAGCAGTCTTCTGTGTGCATGGTGATACCCATCACTACCCTACAGCCACCATACAAATGACTGTTCAAGAAAAGACACATGAGGTAGAAGTGGGGTTGGTACCTTGCCTACCTGTGCCAGTTATTATCGGGCATGACCACCCAGACTTTGCTTCATTTATACATTGTCATGCTGCCCAGGACTCTGCTGTAGTTGCTGTAACCACCAGAGCTCAAATGATTTTTTTAAGTATCCTGGCAAGAACCATAAAACTAAGGCGGAGAAGAGGAAGCTGAAGAAGTGCTGGATTGATACTCATGCTGGTGTACAGCCAGACTTGGGACATACTTTTAAATGTGATATGCAGCATGAGCAAAAAGCAGACCCTTCACTCAATCCTTTTTTTTCACAGGTAGGGAAGGGAGTGGAAAAAGGTGGCCCACAGTTTGCTGTAAAACAGGGAATACTGTATCAAGAATACACAAACCCCAGAACTGGAGAGGTAATAGACCAACTAATGGTTCTGGAAAAATTCTGCTCCCAAATCACATATCTGGCACATGACATCCCTTTAGCAGGCCATGCAGCCAGAGACAGCACCCTGAATAGGATATTACCCAGGTTTTATTGGCCCTCTATCCATGAGAACATAACTGAGTATTGTAAAGCATGTGCTGAGTGTCAGAAGGTAGCTCAGGCAGGAAAAAGGGTGAGAACCACGACAACCCATCCCCATTGAGACTAACCTCTTTGACAGGATAGCCATGGATATAATGGGCCCCCTGGAAAAGAGCTCCAAGGGTAACAGATTTGTACTGGTCATATGTGATTATGTTACCCGCTATCCAGAAGCTATCCCCTTGAGAACTGTCACAGCCCCAAGGATAGCAGAGGGGCTAGCAAAGGTATTTAGCCACATGGGAATCCCCCAAGAAATACTTACTGATCAGGGGGGTAATTTTAATGCATACCTGCTCAAAGAATTGTACCATCTGCTGGGTGTGGTAGCAGTGCATACTTCTCCATACCACCCACAGGCTGATGGCATCATAGAGAGGTTTAATCATACAGTAAAGACAATGTTGAGGAAATATGCAAAAGAAGAAGGTAAAGATTGGGATAGGTACCTCCCCTATTTACTTTTCGCTAGCAGAGAAATCCCTCAAGCATCCACTGGTTTCTCGTCTTTTTCATCATTGTATGGGAGGAACCCGAGGGGGCCACTGGATGTGGTTAAAGAACACTGGGAAGAAGGGAAGGAGGTGAGACATCTTAATGTCGTAGAGTACATGACTCAGTTATGCAAACACCTGGTGAGGTAAATCAACTTGGCAGACCAGATCTTAGAACAGAAGCAAGACTTGCAGAAAGATAGATATGACCAGGGTTTGAAAACTAAAACATTTCAGTCAGGGGACCAAGTGTTGGTACTCCTTCCCTCCACAGAGAACAAACTGCTCTTGAAATGACAGGGCCTCTTCACCATTTTGAGGCAAACAGGAGCAGTGAACTATGAGCTTAGCATGCCAGGAAAAAGACCTGCCCAGAAAATTTACCATTTGAAACTCCTTAGGAAATGGCTTGAGAAGCCTAACCTCTCCCTTTATAGCCATCCTGAAATTAGGGAGTCAGAGCTGGAGGTTGTCTATAAAAGGTTAGAGCAGTCAGGACCATTGGAAGAGATTCAGATAAACCCTGAATTGGAGCCTCAGCAACAGAAAGATTTGCAGGGGGTATTACAAGAATTTGCACCCATATTCACAAACATCCTTGGCCGGGCCAAAGGAATTGTGCACACCATAACTGCCATGCAAGACAAGCCCATACACCAAAAGCCCTACAGACTGCCTATGAAGGTGAGGGATGAGGTGATTCAGGACGTCAAAAAAATGGAGCAGTTAGGCATCATTGCGCCCTCAAAGACTGCATGGTCTTCACCCATGGTCATAATGGAAAAGAAAGAGGGTGGGATACGTCTATGCCTAGATTATAGAAAGTTTAACAACGTGTCACTATTTGATGGCTACCCAATGCCCCGAATAGATGACATCATTGACAGGCTAGGCAATGCGCAGTATATCTCCACCCTAGGCCTTACTAAGGGACATTGGCAAATCTTCTAGTCACCTGATTCTCAAGATAAAACTGCATTTAGCACTCCAGTTGGTTTATATCAGTTTGTCACAATGCCATTTGGACTACATGGGGCCCCAGCCACTTTTCAGCGTTTTATGGACCACATTCTAAGACCACACACTGAGTACTGTGCGACTTATTTGGACGATGTGGTCATATTCAGTTCTGACTGGGAAACCCATGTTAGACACTTGTCCCAGGTATTGCAAGCAATAAAGGAGTCAGTAGTGACCATTAACCCTGCTAAGTGTGCCCTAACAAAGACAGAGACAAGATACCTAGGATTCATTTTAGGAAATGGACAAGTGAAGCCTGAGGTAGAGAAGGTTACGGCAGTAGCAAACAGCCCAATACCTACCACAAAAAACATGTGAGATTTTTCCTAGGCTTGGTTGGTTATTACTGGAGATTTATTCCTAATTGCTAGTCCTTTGACTGATCTCACTAAAAAAGAGGTGCCCAAATAAGGTTCAGTGGACCCATATTTGTGATGAGGCATTTAGGAAGATCAAGGCAATTCTGTGTACAGCTCCTGTATTGAAAAGCTCTGACTTCAACCAAGTGTTTGAGGTTCAAACAGATGCATCAGAGAATAGTATTGGGGCAGTCTTATTTCAGAAAATAGATGGAGAAGAACATCCGGTCATGTATATCATTAGGAAGCTACATGAGAGGGAGAGAAGATATGCTGCCATAGAGAAAGAATGCTTAGCTCTGAAGTGAGCTATTGAATCTCTGAAATATTACTTGTGGGGGGGCTGAATTTAAGATTGCAACTGATCACAACCCCCTCTGCTGGTTGCACCAAATGATAGAAAAAAGTCCACATATAATGCGGTGGTACTTGACTCTTCAGCCTTACCGATTTGCGGTGTCCCACAGGGCAGGGACAAAACATGTAAATGCTGGGGTGGTTGAAGGCTGGAGAGAGCATGGTGGAAATCTGGCTTGGATGCTGACAGGCTTAGATTGATGGAACATTATAATAGCTATCAATCAGAAATCACCAGTAAGAAGACAGAGTGTCTGTCCAGGGAGATTTCTACTATGCATAATCTACCTGCTCAACTCTTTCGTACTGTGGCCAGATTGTGCAATCCAATTTGTCTACAGTCCAGAAGAGCTTTTTCACAAGCTAAGTGTGATGAGCTAGCTCGATTCTTTGCAGATAAGGTTGCCAATATTAGGTTTGGAATCGGTCCGGCTCTCTCCAAGAGAGGTTGTGGCAGTCAATGGGAAGTGGTGAGTGCCCTATCTGTCTGAACAGACTTCAGCCAACTGGAATTCACAGACATTGTGAAGATTTTGTGCCCAACCTGTTGTAGTTTGGATCTGGGCCCTACCTCCCTTTTAATGGGATGTGCTGATGTTATCTGCCCGATCCTAGCTGAAACTGTATGGAGATCCTTGGAGAGGGGAACCTTTCTGGATCCCTTTAAGGAGGTGGTCATTCGATCATTCCTTAAAAAGCCCTCCTTGGATCCCATTGATCTAGCTAACAACTGACCTGTCTCTAACCTTCCCTTTGTGGGGAAGGTTATTGAGAAGGTGGTTGCATTGCAACTTGACAATCATTTGGTAACTCACAATGTCTATGAAGCTCTCCAGTCTGGTTTTAGGAAGAAACATAGCACGGAGACAGCTCTTGTTTGGGTATTAAATGACCTTCTGATGGCGAGAGATCAAAAGGCTCGTACCATCTTGGTCCTTCTCAATCTCTCAGCTGCTTTCAATACTGTGGACCATGAGGTGCTTTTAGAAACCCTGCGGTTCCTTTGTGGACTGTCAGGTATAGTCCTCAAATGGTTTTGATCATTTCTGACAGGCAGGTCTCAGAGAGTGGTCACTGGAATTTATTCCTCTGATGCCCTCCTCCTGTCCTGCAGGGTATTGAAGGGTTCCATATTGGTGCCCATGTTGTCCACAGTATATATGCTGCCCTTAGCAGACATTATCAGGTGATACAGCTTGAGTTTTCACTGCTATGCAGATGATACTCAGCTGTATATGTCCATTAAGCCCAGACAGGTTGATGCTGTCTCCGTGCTAAATAACTGCCTTTCTGAGATTAAAGACTGGATGAGTTTGAGTTGGCTGAGATTGAATCCAGATAAGACTGAGGTGCTGGTCGTGGAACCAGGCTGCCTGAGGGGCAGGTGTTGGTGCTGGACATGAGTCGGGTCTTTGGCTTGATGGTGTCCAGCTCACCACCTCCGATCAGGTGCGCAACATGGGCGTTGTTCTTGACAATGGCTTGACATTGAAGTACCAGGTGTCGGCTGTCATCAAGTCCTCATTTTATCATCTGAGGAACATTGCCCTGGTGAAACACCTGATTCCCCCAGGTGACCTTCCAACACTGGTCCACACATTCATTACTACTCGTCTTGACTACTGCAATGCCCTCTACCTGGGGCTATCTGGGGTTGATATCCATCACTTGCAACTAGTGCAGAATGCTGCAGCCAGGTTATTGACTGGTACTTCTAAAGTCCAGCCATATTACGCCTGTCCTGTGCGAACTGCACTGGCTGCCAGTACAGTGGCAGATCACCTCAAAAGGTAGGCTTGCTTACCTTTAAAGCTCTACACGAACAGGGACACGACTACCTTAAAGATCTTCTGACTCCCTACTCCCCCACTTGCCCTCTCTGATCCACCGACGAAGAATTGCTGGAGATTCTCAGGGTCTATCTAAAAACATCTGGCGCCCATGCTTTTTCTTTTGCAGCACCGACCCTGTGGAATTCTCTACCTCATCGGTTAAGGAACTGCCTGACCATTAATACTTTTAAATCTATGTTGAAAACATATCTTTGCTCTTTGGCCTTCCTGGATTAACTGAATGATTTGAATTAGTTGATTTTAAATGTTTTTATTATTTGTTTTACTGTATTTATACTTTGTGCAGTGCCTTGGCTTTGAAAGGTGCTATAAAAATAAAGACTGATTGATTGATTGATTGATTTCATGTCTAGACATGGTGCAGGAATTGATGTCAGTAAAATATGACGGACTTTCCCTAAAAGGAGGTGGGAAGGTAGCATTAGTCTCTGTTGAGAAATGTATTAATGCCTCAGGGTAAAGAATGATAATATCTACTGTGTTTATGATAGAATGTGTATCATTAATAGAGACCCAGGAGATGTAGCTTCTGAAGATGGATGTGTGGAAGCTCCATCCCTTCCTGGGACAGGAAGGTGGTAAGCAGTCTGCAATAACTGCTTCCCTCTTAAGGTGGGGGATATGTGACAGGGAGCTCTTGCCACTCTTGCAGACTGACCTTTTCTGAAATCTTTTGCAATAGTTCTTCTATTTCTTAGCCTAATCTATCCTTTACAATTTCTAGTACATAAGGTTGGCCAACTATGGGCACCCCCTCCCCTTTCTTGACTATGCTATGGTGTCCTCTTTAATTTTCCTTTTCTCTCTCAGGTCCTCATACAGGGAGGTTATTGTGATGACCTCCAAGTGTATGTAAAACAGGTTGTGTTTATTGTTGTTGGATTTAGTATGTAATATCACTATGTCATAAAATACCTTGATGTATATACCTTATGTTTATGAAACCTGTAAATGTTGAAAATACCATGGCACTATGTGTTTTTGATAATGGTAAAAAGTACTAGGTGACTATTACAGAAATTAAGTTAGTTGTGCTGTTTAAAATGCATGTAAATTGCTGTAAACTGAACAAGTCTAAATGTCATGGTCATTTGCATATATCCCATGATGCTTTGCATTATGGAAGTAGGTATGATGTTGTATTTCTTTGAAACTTGATGTGTTACCAATGCCCTATGGGGTAACATTTCTTTCAGTGATTCTGCATTGAGGTTCTTTGTCCATAGCCTGTTTTTTTTTCTTTTTGGGCCCCCACTACCCAAAAAAATGGGGCCCGCATAGGGGTGGATGTTGCATCTCAACCGGTAAGTTGGATCAGAGATCAGTGTCAGTAGGTGCTGGCTAAGAGCAGAGAAAGGACATACATAGTCTGTTGCTGTAAACTGGTGTACTGAAGAAGGAATATGGCATTGCAGAAGCTTATTTCTTGTATTTTGAATAAACATCACACAGAGATGTGTTGAACCTGAAGTTCGGTGTCTGGTCCATCTGTTATCCCACAACCCCTCCACACTCATTGGCATGATGTACCTATTGCAGCGGAAAAACTTTTAGTTTCGCTTCAGTAGGTACATCACTACTGCAGCAGTGCCAAGTTTTTGATTAAACTGATTTCTATACACAGTCGTTATACCACATACACTGTAAGGTTTCACTGTACCTTAGCCAGAGCAGGGGAGGAGAGAGATGGGCCAGTAGTAACCTAAGGAGCAAGAGTCATTCCATTTGTGGAGGGAAGAACTTTTACCTGCTTCTAGGATGAGGGGGTAAATCCAAGTTGGAAAATAAGACTGAAAAATGAGACAAGAGTGGCACTGATGGCCAGCGCAGAGAGATGACAGAGATTAGTATCCAGCTCATCAGGGTTGTGCCCCTTACAAGAATTAAGAGAGAGTAAGGCAGTGAGGATGGTCTTAGAGAAGACCAGGGAAATGTAAAAAGATGCTAGTGTGGGGGCATAGAGGTATTTGAGAGAGACAGGGCATGCAGGAGAGGGAGAAGAGAGAGGGCAGGAAGCATGGAGACAGGACAGGAGGTGAAGACATTGTTAAAGGAGTTGGCCTCCTCAGCTGGATTGGAGATAGGTGAATTTCCTAGTTTGAGGATTGGGGAGCTAGACTGGGAAGGGGGGGCAGGTCAAGAAGAAAGTGAATAACCTTCATGAACCTATCATGGAATTTAAGATTGTTCTAAAGGTTGCAGGCAAAGTAAATTTATTTGCCCTTCCTGGTGGCCATAGTGCTGGCATTACATAGTTGTCTGTATCTGAACAAGTTCTCAGGACAGTCCAAGGCTTTGAAGAGATACCCGTCAAAGTCATGAGCTTTGATTAGGTCAATGACCTCAGCAGAGATCCAAAGAAGGTGGAACCCTTGTCACGAGACCCCATAAGAGAGTCAAGCTTGTCCCATGTCACAATGAATGTGGCCATGAAAGACGTTAGGGTAACATCTATATCAATGAATAATATGACAGCTGCACTCCAGAGTTTTACAATGATGTCATGGCAACCTCTTGAAGTGTTTACAGAGTGGTTATTAACCAAAGACCATACATTATCCTCTATATCAATTTTTAAATGAAGAACTTCCTTTAGGACTTCATCTTCTTCAGTTACATCAAACTCAAAGTGTTTAGGGATTACAGAGCTACCCTTGGCCAGATTGCTCATCAACTGTGGTACATCTTGAAAACATCTACCTGCTGCTGGGAACAGATAATTAAAGGCATTACTAATCATCCCAGGGTCATTATTTAAATTATTACTCATTATGAAAGACGGGGTAACTCATTGCCTTTATTATTAGACAGCTGCTTAAGTATATTCCAGAAGTTTCTGGGTTGAGAGTTGCTTTCCACTTCAAACCTATTTTATAAAAACTGACTTCTGGCCCTCCTAGCCGTTTCAGTTGAAAGGAAGTGGCTGAGTCTTTAGGCCTTTGGGAGGATGAGGCTTAATTTTGTGATGCTGTTAGGATTTAGCAGTAGTGCAGTGCCTCCACCTGCAGCAATCCTATGGACAGAAGCTGTCAGAATGTTGTCCCAGAGGAAATCTGACCATTCCCACTAACAGTGACAGGGGACCCAACAATATTAAAACAATATCCCCCACTAACTAATACCCCAAAACATCCAATACAGTAAATATAACACAAAACCATATGTAATGGGATCCGGTCGATTCCCCAACACATCATTGCCCGGCACATCATTGCTCGACTGCATTTCCCCGACAGACACACTATCCTGCCTTATAACTGCCTGTTTTCAAACTGGCCGACAAATGGATAGCAGTTCCAACACAGCACCAAAATGATAGTGTTTTCACACAACGATAAACATTACTGTTATTAGAACTTACCTGAGCATCGGGAGCAAAAACAGTCGATCTGGTCCAAGGCTCACACAAGTGCACTGGATCATCTCAAGTGTCTGAAGGTTTTGTGCAAAAATATTGACATGTTGCGCATGACCCTGCACAATTACCATCTGTGCAACCAGTTCCCAAAGTCGTCCTGTGATGTGCTGCCACATTCAATTGCAATCACAACCTATTTTGTCATGGTCATGTAACCTGGTACATGAAGTGTTTTACTAGGTGACTATGAAAGACTCTAGGGGAGGAAAGGGTAGGGTCAAGCAAGGTGACTGGGCAATAATCAAGAAACAAATGTAACCCCAGTTCCAAATTCCACTACTCTTACACAACTTGTCCCCCCAAAAAAACACCCCCCGCTACACCAAATATTCCCACTGTCATTAATTGTACCTCCCACAGTAGTTTAATTTGCATTTTGGTTTTTATTTATTTGTTTAGGTAAGAGAAACTTCATTGAACAAGGCTCATTTTCTTTTTTTTTTTGTCTCCGGGCTCTCTCCCCCACATCAGAGGTTACAACCTCCCTCCCTGCTCGCAGCCCCCCCATGCCCAGGTGGGGCATGCCCCATGCTTGGGTGGGGCTGCCAGGCAGGTGCTCCCTCCTCAAGGAACACAGTCTCTTAGTCCTTGCCTGCCCCTTGGGTGGGGCCACAGGAGCTGTACCTCTCTGGCAGGCATTAGTCACAGTGAGAGCAGCGGTGGATGCAGGGGCCATCACGAACAGGCCCGGAATATTTTAACATGCTGGAGATAACTGGGTCTGGGGACATGCAATGATGCCAGTGTCCGCCCAACCCCCCCATAGCGTGAGGCAGTGGCAGTACTCCCAGCCTCCGCTAGAGGTCCATGTGGCACCAGACACACTTCCCGCCTCACCCCAGAGAAGGACAGCAGTCCCTGGGACTCTCAATCCTTCTCCCCCAGCCAGCTCTCTGACTCCAGAGTCATCACCAAACCCAGGATGTTGGTGCCACAAGTGGATGACTTGCTGCTGTGCCGGCAGGCCGGCCCTGAACAAGGCTCATTTTCAAGGAGATCCTGAGGGCAGGCAAACAGTTACAGCAAAGTTGACAAAACCGTTAGGCAGAAATGGTAATGTACAAAAAGTATCTGCAATGCAAATAATATCGAAACTATCATTTGAAATTAATGGACCATGATAATTATGAACACTGTGGAACCTGCAATATATTGCAATATATTGACTATAGCTAACAATTACAGCTCTCCATACAATGAGTCTCAATCAGGCCTTTGACAACCTATAGTTTAAATCAACTCCCAACTTTAACGTACTTTGTAATTTATTACAAAGTATGGGTGCATTACAGCCAAATACTATTTTTCCATACTGTGCTCAGTATCTTGGAGTTTTGAAAAGTAGGGGAGGGAGCTCCATGAGCATATGTAGAACTTGTTTTTCTTAATAGATCTGCATTATATAGAGGCAGGCCACCATTTATTACTTTGAAGATCAAGAGGTATAGGTTCTTTAGCCCCCTGTGGCCAAGGAGGCCCAGTTTAGGGCAGCCTATAGGGAGCAGTAGTACAGTCCGTTGTGTTGTCCAGTTATGAAGCACATTTATTTATCTATTTGTTGATTCATTTTTGGCTACTGGGTAAGTGCACTAGAGAGAGATTTACCTATTCTGACGCATGATCCAGGTGGTTACAGTCATACAATGAGTAATACAATACAGTGGCATAACACTCAGTTGCACAGGAGAGCAGGGTATGAGCAGGATACAATGTACACAGTATAACTTTACAAAAAGTAAAAACTGTACAGTAACACTTGGATATACAATAAACGCCCATATTGCACAACAGTAGTTGTATGCCAGAGCCTAGAATGCAAAAAAATGAACAAGTGCAAAATGGCAACAAGAAACTAAAGTTAAAAATATAATGAAAGGATGCCCATAACCAAGTTGTGTATCAGCTAGGGGCAGGAACACATTGCTGACTTAAGCAGGTAGGAGTTGTAGCCACTTCAGAAGGCCTGGCTTGAACAACACTGCTGAATTACACCTGGAATGGAGTTCCAGAGTCCAGGAGCAGTTTGGAGAAGACAAGTTCATGTCATTTAGTTCTAGTCTTGGGTGTGGTCAGGAGATTGCGATTAGAGGACCATGGTGGACAAAAGATTCTGCCAGACAGAAGTGAGGCAAAGGGTAAGGGTGACTGTTAGAGAACACTGTTATAAATTACACCTCCCAGGGTAAGGTTACATAGGGTAGATGGGGGAGTCACCCAAGTTTTGAGTATAGGGTGCAGTGATGAGTATGGTGGTTAAAGGCCAGGGCAAAGCAGCAGATATTACTGTATAAGCCACGTCAAATGTTTGCATGTCAAGTTTTGGAACTGAAGTAAGTGTGTGTGTGTGGGGGGGGGTTGTAGGTCGAGAAGTATTGATTAAAGGGGCACTGTCAGCTTTCCCCCTCTTGTTTTTGTTAACCTTAAAGCATTGTGTCTTTTGGCACACACCTACATCATTTGCACTGTACAATACCTGCATCGAACTAAAAAATTAGCACCATATTTTTGTATTTTCAGTAACGTTAGCCTTGGTCCAAGGTTAAATCAAGTGCCACTGGAAGCAGATCCTATTCCAGGACGTGCATTAGGCATGAGTGTAGTCCTGAAGTGGCATTTTATAACATGCCCACTCTACAAACATGCTCCCCCTGTAAATCCTATGATTGCAAACCTCTCCTGGTACTGTAGAACTCAAACCGAGCACCACGACTGTCGCAGTTTACATATTCCAACCAGAGCCGAAATCCTGCACATGCACAATGGTGGCATGCTCTTGCACATGCATGGGATCTTTGCATATGTTTCTTCTGCGCATGCACGGGTTTTCGGCTCCCGTTGGACAATGTAAATTGATGACAGTTGTGGTGCTTGGTTTGAGTTCTACAGTATCAGAAGCAGTTTGCAATCGTAAGATTGAGAGGGAGACATTTTGAAGAGGATGTTATAAAATGAAACTTCGGGACCATGCTTTTGCCTGATGAACGTCCTTGACCAGAATCTGCTTCCAGTGGCATGTGATTTAACCTCGGACCGAGGTAAACCCTAATGTTACTAAAAATACAAAAATATGGTGCATTTGCTTGTTTTTTAGTTCGATGGGGGTCTTGTACAGTACAAATGATGTAAGTGTGTGCTAAAAGGCACAATGCTTGGAGGTTAACAAAATTGGAGCGGAAAAGCTGACAGTGCCCCTTTAAAGGTGTTCACTAATGTGGTTGGATTATTACAGCTGACTCCATTGATATCTAAGTCCATGGGCATGAAGTTACCAGGCTGACCCATGGCTTGCTTTATAGATTTATAGAACTGGAGAGGGTTACCAGTGGAGGAGTTAAAGTGCGATTCCAGGCTCAGAATTTCTTTGTAAAAAATGTTGTGCAGGAATTTCTGGCAGGAGCACAGTCAAATGGCTGAACAGCAGAAAATCACATCTGTACTCTCCTTTGAATCAGGAAGATCTGAAATGCCTGGATGAGCTACTGGTCACTTTGTAGATGTCCAACTTTTTAAGTTTCGGTGTCTGATGGTTGTGGCAGGAACAAAGGGGAAAAAGAGCTCTCTCACTGATTCAGCTTTCATGTCCATCTATTAATGCATTCCACTGTCCAAGTGCCCATCTCCTGCAGGTCTCTCTCTCTTGTCATTGGTTGCTGCTGTGGGGAGGTGTGTCCTGAGAATCTGAGGACATTCTGACCTGCTTCTCACAACCCAGGTGAAATTCTGACCTCTGGCTCCTTCTCACAAGTCCCGTATGGCCAGAGAAAAACTAAGATGGTGGCCTCCATGCCCTCTGGGACAATCTAACTCAGTCCCTTGATACAGCTTCTGGCTGTCTTTTTGTGCCTGGGGCATAGAATAAACATTTCTAACCAGCGTACAATGGTACCTGATACCGTGTCTGCTATCAGGGTTGGGAAAAGTGGAGAAAGCATTTGTGAGTGCTTCTGTGTGCCACAATAGGCAGCCAGTTTCTGCTTCCTGTCATTTCATGACACAGAACCAAATGTGTTTATTTTAAAATGCAATCACTCCTTGCAAGCCTGTGCACCCTCTCTTGGTCCATCACTGTGGGTGCAGTAGCTGTAGCAGTGATGTGCACTAGCCTGGAACAAAGAAAGGGAGGAGCTACCACTGAGTGCTGCCTGGTCCATACTGAAGACATCACAGACTGGAAGCACATTAGGTGTTCAGGCTGGAAGGTACAACAATGAGAAGGAGAGGTGACTGCTGTCATGTAGGGAGCCAGAAAGTAAGCCCTCAGTTGGAGGAGTTACATATCCATGTTAACCACTCAAAAAATGTAAAATCTGTTGCTATTTGGAAAGGACAACAGAGGATTGCAATCACTCTAATTTATAATGGTCTTTGATTGGGTGTACATAACTGTTTGATTTTAGGGTCATTCTGGAAGGCTTGCACATGGCAGAAGTGTGTAGCATGATGGACATGTCCAGTCCTCCCTCCGCTATCCACTTTGCTTCCTTCCTATCGTCTTTGAATGATCTACTTGAATCCCATGCTACCCATGTTTACAAGCATAGACTTTAACAGCAGATAAGGACCGCTTGGCCCACCTAGTCTGCCAAATTCCCTATTCATTGGATAAGCTGCAGATCCTAGTTAACCAACAACCTACGTCTTCCTATCCCCCCAGAATTGCCTTATGTCTGTCCCATGCATTCTTGAATTACCCCACTGTGTTTGACCCCACACCCTCCTCAGGAAGGCCGTTCCATGTGTTCAGCACCCTCTCTGTGAAAAAATACTTCCTCACATTGCCCCTGAGCCATCCCCCCATTATCTTCAAAATGTGTCCCCTTGTTCTTGCACATCTCTTTTTCTGAAAGATGCTACCCTCTTGGACTTTGTTGAGTCCCTTGAGGTACTTGAAAGTTTTTATCATGTCCCCCCTCTCCCTCCTTTCCTTGAGGGTATACATATTAAGCTCCTTTAGTCTCTCTTCATATGGCTTCTGTTGCAGACTTTGTACCATTTTAGTTGCCCTCCTTTGGACAGCCTCCATCCTGTCTATGTCCTTGCGGAGATGGGGTCTCCAGAATTGCATGCAGTTCTCCAGATGGGGTCTCACCAACTGTCTGTACAGAGGGAGACCAACTTCCTGTTTTCTACTAGTGATGACTCTCCCTATACTTCCTAGTATCCCCCCAGCCCTCCTTACTGCCTTTTCAAATTGCTTGCTTACCTTTAGGTCATCTGATATGACTACCCCCAGGTCCCTTTCCATTTTTGTTCTACTTGTGTATATATTACAGTATATATTACATACAACATTATACTGTACGTAGGATGAAATATGCTGACAGTATATTGTTTTACTTACAGTAAATATAAAAAATAAAGGTATAAAGAAACAAATATTGTAAATGTCGTTTAGTGGGTTACATCCAAGAGATGGGTGGAATATGTGAGTGACACTATTATGCTTCTCTTGGATGTACAACAGGCTATTCTGAAGTAAAGCACCACAGCCAACCTTGAAGCAGCAATTGTGTGCATTTTAAGTGCCTTTAGTGCATGCCTGCTCTCAGCAGCATGCACCATCTGTTTGCCCTTTCATAGCTAATGACACAGTCTTCGGTTCTGGGAGCACGCTAATGCTGTTTTTGTGGCACATCTGCAAAATGTACTTACAGTACAAATGTCAGTTACCATTGAGATGCCCTTGCCCTCGGAAGATAAAGTGTAGAAAAAAAATGTTAGTGTCTGAACTAGAAGGAGTCTCCATTTGATGCGATACATTGTATTTTTCACAGCCAATGTCCTTATAGAAAATCTCTAAGACAGCCAAACTGTTCTTTCTCTATACTTGAATTTAATGAATGGAGCTCTGGCTTCGGAGCCAGGTGATCACAGTGTCAAATCCCACCAGTGCCAAACACCTCCACTCTGTGACCTTGAGCAAGTCACTTAACTTCTCCCTGTGCTCCAGTCCACCCGGCTGAGGAAATGGGTAGAAGCAGAACCCCACTGAAAACAAAATGTTGCATCTCAGCTGGACAATCTTGGGTAAATCTGAAAAAAGAGAAAAAGAAGAAGTTGCTCCATATGTCCATAGTGAGGCTACCCAAAACAAACCCAGAACAAAGAGCAAACTCAATCTCTCTACCCACCTCCCTGTACCTACGTTCTCAGAACCAGAATAACTTCAGAGGCTGTAGAAGAGCTGAAGTCTGACTTCTTCAATCACCATGTTTACATGTCTGTTTGAATCTGGTTTGAAACAGAATGCTCTCTATTCCATTTCATCAACCAGATTCAAGTCAGAAATCCCACTCCATGTAAACAGGGTCATTTAGAAAATAAATGATTTCTGATTACCTAGAGTAATCCGTTTCTTGGGGCTGGGTTTTCCATTTTCCAATCTGAAATCTCCCGCATATAAGTGACCATAATACTGTGGTCATCAGGGTTATGGCAAAGTGCAAAGTAAAGGAGGTCCTAGTATTTAGGTGATCAGAGTCTCCCAGACCTATGAATCAACATAAAGGAGGGTTTGTTGAAAGTCACAGAGAGCTGTATAAGTAAGGTGAGAAAGAGAAAATGAAGGAGGAGGCCACCTATGTTTTAGGGGGCAATAGGTGAGGAGAAGAGGGTTTTCAGAAAATGTAAGAGGACACAGGGGGAGGAGGAGTGAGAAATGTACAGGGAAAAACTGAGTGTGGCAGGGCAGAGGATTAGGAGGGTGAAAGCAGAAACAGAAGAGATGATTTATCGACATCCCAAAATGGGTGATCATTTTTTTTTCAGATATATAGTGGCGAGGAGGAAGGAAAGACATGAGATATTAAGGATAAGTGGTGAGGGGGAGTACAGGTGAAAGGGGAGGTAGAGGATGCATAGGTATTGAACAGAGACTCCGTCTTGATCTTCACGATAGATGGAGATGGAAGGGGACCAGTGCTAGAGTGAAAGGGAAGGGATGAGGGGGTGGGTGTTGGATCCTAGTCTGATCAGTGAGGACAGTGTAAGGGAAGAGTTATGTAAATTGAGAGTAGACAAGGCTATGGGGCCAGATGGACTGCATCCTAGGGAGATCAGGGAAGTAAGGGAGGAGCAGGCAGCCCCATTAGCAAGGTTATTTAACCTGTCCTTAGTTACAGAGTTGTTGTAAGAGGACTGTAAAAGGGTGGTGGTGTCAGTCCACAAAAGTGCCAGCAGGGAGGATGTGAACTGTAAATCTCAGCATAACCCATGCCCTGGAGTGGTTTATTGCTTAATTAGGTGGGGGTGGGGGGAGGAGGAAATAAAAGACATGTAGCAAGAGAATGATTTAGGAATCATAATCTCAACCTGATGGTGGGACCCAGTGCAACAAGGCTGTAGGGCAAGGGAATAGAATGCTGGGATACATAGGGATGGGAATAACTAGTAGGAGGAGGGAGGTGCTGATGCAAGTTTATAAATGCATGGTGAGGCCACACCAAGAGTATGTGTTTCAGTGCTGAAGGCCGCACCTGCTCATGGATCTAGAGAGAGCATGAAAAGGGTACAGAGAAGATCCACCAATATGGTGCATGGCTTGTGGTGGGGGCGGCCATATGAGGAGAGGTTAAGGTTATTGGATTTGTACCTGCTGGAGACAAGGAGGGAGAAAGGGAGACATAATAGAGACTTTCAAGTAAATTAAAGATCAATAAGGTGGAAATGAGCTTGTTTGAAGAGAAAGTAACTGTTAGAACTGGTGGAGCAAGTGGGGAAGAGAACATAGATGTAATGATAGAGGAAGATAGAGTGATGGAGGGTCTGCTGGCATTGATGGTGGACCAATCACCAGGCTCAGACAGAGTACATCCAAGGGTACTAAAGGAACTGGCTGAGGATCTGGCAGGGCCACTGGCAGACCTATTTAATAGTTCACTAGAGTCAGGCGTGGTACAGCAGGACTGGACAACAGCACATATAGTGCCCCTTCACAAAAGTGGTCCCAATGATGACACAGGGAATTACAGACCAGCCAGTCTGACCTCCATTGTGGACAAGCTCATGGATACCATAGTAAAGGAAAGGTTGGTGGAATTTCTAGAGGAACATGGACTTCAGGATGCAGAGCAGCATGGGTTCATGTGGGGGAGACTATGTCAAAGAAATCTGATTGACTTCTTTGGCTCAGTCACTAAGACAGTAGACATGGACCAAGTAGTAGAAATCATCTATCTTGATTTCAGCAAGGCCTCTGACTCTGTGCCCCATAAAAGGTTGATCAGGAAGTTGGGGATGGCATTAAGGGCAAAAGTGTGCCTATTCACAGATTACCTCAATCTCTGCAGGAGATTGGACACAGCTAAAGGGATACAGGACCTACAGGATGATCTGGAAAAACGGGGGAGGTGGTCCAAGATCTGACAGCTTGGCTTCAATGTCAATAAATGCAAAATTCAGCATATTGGAGCCCCCCTCTCCCATTTGTATTTGATGTTGGCAGGTCTCAAAGGGATTGTGCCACAGTGGGAAAGGCAGCAGTATACAATAGGTTTCCTTTTTAAACATTGCATCTGCATTTTTTTTAATAATGTCTGGTGGTTATCTGCATGAGAAAGGGAATGCTCAAATGCAGCAGTAGTGCAATAGTAGCAGAGATGATTGGGCGGCCGTGTTCTGCCGGTTTTGTAGGAAGTGCTGAGTAGCAGAGGGGAATGGGTTGTATATATTTTTCAATGTTTGTGGAATAGCAATGAGGAGAGATGGGGTACATAGTGCTTGTGTAACTTGTAGTAGTACTGTGGTTTTGCTCTATTCCCACCCTTGAGTAGTAGGTATGTGGGTAGTAATTTTTAGGGAATAGAAGGCCCATGAACAAGGGTGAGAAGAGCGTCAGAGAAGGAGGAGGAGGAGGGGATGGTGGTGAACAAAAAACACTCCCTAAGCAAGGGAGGTGTGTTAGAGGAGGGCTTTAAATAGAGGTTGTGGGAGGAACTATTCCCCAAATTGAACCTCGAGCCAAGCCCTCCCATTCAATGTTTGTGGAATAGCAATGGGGAGAGATGAGGTATACATTGCTTGTGTAACTTGTAGTACTTTTTGTGGCTTTACTCTATTCCCACCCTTGAGTAGTAGGTATGTAGGCAGTAGTTTGTAGGGAACAGAAGGCCCAAAAAGATACCTCCTCCAACTCATGAAGAGTATGACCCCCTGGTACTCAGGAGAGGGAAAAACTCCCAGGTGGAGGAAACCTCTGAGGACCCATGGCCAGAGGTCTGCCCATCCTCTGGGCATACTAAAAGGAGAAGGACACAGGTTCTAGTTACTATGGCTAATTTGAAGGTGGTGAGCTTCTTGGAGAGATGGTGATCCATCCTCGATCCATGGATGATGCAGATTGAATGATGATCCTGATATTGAAGAGTGGGTCTTTTTTAAAGGAGTGATGGAGTCTGAACTGTGAAGTAGATCCAGGTTAAGGAGGGTGAAGGAAGTCGATGCTTGTCCCAGGAATTGCACGGGTGTAATGAGCAGAGGGAGTATGACTTGATCGATAAGTTGCTAGATGGGGAATGTTGGAAATGCTATGGTATAAGAAGTCATTGGTGAAGGATCCAACTTGTGAAAGGTTTGCATGCCAAGGTATGGTCTGGGGTCACTAATTCAATAATGAACGAGGAGTCACAAAGGAAGCATTCAAAAAGTAGAAATGAATAAAAAAGTGTCTGAGTGCTCTGCAGATGATGTTCATTCTTGATCCAAGGACGATGCAGACCGAATGATGATCCTGAGGATAAAGGGTACTTCTTTTCCATAGAGACGGTAGAATCCTATGTGTAGAACAGAGCCAGTTGAAGAAGGGCTAATGTAGTCCATACTTCCAGGGTGACGAAAGATGCATGTCCAAAGGGATTATTGAGGGGTAATGAGTTGGGAGAGCATAATTTGATCGATATAAAACCAGACAGTACACTGTGGGATTTGCGATGATTTGTAAAGTTATGGGTGACTGATCCAAATCGTATATGGTTTGATATTCAAGGTAGTCTGTAGGTAAAGCATCGATTGGTGAATGATAAGTCACTAAGTAAGCATCACAGAGTAAAATGAGTAGAGGAGAGTTTGAGTGACTGATGAGAGTAATGCCATAAGTGGTTAGTAAACAAATAGAAGATGGTTTGCGGAAACGGTCCAGCTGGTAGCCTAGCATATATGAGGAATGATTGGAAATTCAGTATAAGGGATGGACAGCTTCTTTGGTTATGATGTTTGTGATTTTGTATTAAAATACTCTGCTTGTACACTGCCTGAATTAAGTACAGGTATTTCTGTGGAGTGATCTTCTAGAAGATACACTGTGGTGGCATATAGTTGGTTAAGTTTACAGGTAATCCTGATGCCGAAGTGCTTGAGAGAAGCTGGGAGGTGGATATAACCAAGAGTCTGTAGGCTGAATTGGAAGTGAACTCAATTAGTGTAAGATGCCATAGGATCTTAGCGCTATGGCTGATTAAGACCGCTTGGGAAGCAGACTGAGTTGGTGAATTTGTCTTGACTGTTACCGATCGCCGGATCGAATTCAGGAGAGCCAGTTCTTGGTGATGTTCTTTACTACAGAGATTAACGAAGGTAATTTGAGAATAAGTGGCTGAAGGGTCTGCTGGAAGAGCACTTAACCCAGCTGAAGGAACTTGGTGAAAAGGTGCAGATGATTGTATGAGGAATGGCAATGTCCAGGAGCAAAAATGATGGATTGGATGGCATGGAGTTAGCAATCAGCTAGGCAGTGGAGATCCCACGATGCATATTCTGGAAGACATCTGTAAAATTCTTAAAACAAGAAATGACTGTTGAGGAGTAGGAGTCAAGTAACATGGTCAACAGAGTCGGTGGTAGTAGAAGGAGCTGCAGAAAGTAAGACAGATGATGTTCATGGTTTATGGGTTATCTTGTGATTCCTGGTATCCATAGAAGGGATACTAATTACAAAGTCAGGGCATAGTAGAGGGGTTTACATCCTTTCCATGTAGGAGGATAGCCAGTGAGGCAAAGTAGACAGGGAAGTCATGGTTATTAAATGGACAGGAGTTAGAGGGTTTATCCAGTAGGGACTGAGAAGATCTTCCTATTGTCCAGGTGAATGGGATTCCATGAATGATAATGAGGAGATGATTGGGCAGTATATAAACTTCTATGATGATGTAAGAGTCTGTGAGGCATATTAGCCAAGGGATATGTGTGCTGGCAGTAGTATTTCTCCAGAGTAATGAATGAGTGATACCAATGAGAAGTGAAAGGGTGCTGTTAAAATGGCCAGAGTAGGAGTATGAAATGAATAATGTGGAAGAGCAGTTGACCTGGTAGAATTATGGTCGGAGATAAGATACTAGGCCCAAAAGAGCCATAGCGGACAGCACAAAGCCCCGAGCCAGCAAGACAGAGCTGAGAGGCAGCCAGGCAAATGGGAAGGAAGTCCAGACCGAATCCTGTGGAACTGGGGGAACTATCCTGGGAAGGCAATGAGCTAGGTGAAGCCAGATGATAAACTGAGCAGGAAGGAACAGAACTGGGTCAGCCCCCAGTGAACAGCAGCAGGATGCAGGAAGGCTGTAGCAGTTACTAGAAGACAATCTATGGAGTCAAAAGTGAAGTGCAGTACTCAGATCATCTGGGTTGAGGTACAGTAGTCCCACATCCAACAAAGGTGTCAACTAACTAGAGAAGGGACAACAGGAGTGGAGTGAAGAAGGATAAAGGTCCCACATTTGAAAGAGAAAATAAACTCGCCCATCGACTGGAAGGGTGACCTACAGCAAGGAAGTCCCAGAGGCATCAAAGCAGAGGGATCCTGTGATTGGAGGAAAGTGGCAAACTGGTAGGATGGAAGTGAATACAGTGATGAGGTTCAGGTTCAGAAGGGAAACGGCAACAGAGTATGAGTCAGGGGATCCAATTCCAGATGGTTCGTGGCATTGGATAACAGGCAGAGAATGAACACATGTGAAGCAGTGGAATGGAAGGACATGTGTCCAGTCAGGATGACCGAAGCGAGACGATTCTGACTGGATGCAGCTAATGAAGGTAGGATGAAGAGAGTACGTTGTGAAGAAGTTCTGTTCCCGAATGGAAGTGGCTATCAGCATTGGGTTTGGGATGCAAACAGCGGAAACAGTCAAATTTGGAGTCAGGCTCCCCCAGCCATGGAAGTCAGCAGGTAGGATGATGAATTGAGGCTGCAGAAAAGTAAGGTGGAGAAAGCAAGTCAGGCAAAGTCATGTTCTGAAGGGAAGCAGCAACTGGGTATCAGGCAAAGAACGCAGAAGGTGAAGTAGTAGACTGGAGACCTAGGTACCTGTTCGGGATGGCTGAGGTGAATGATGGTGACTCAAGGCAGCCAGGTAGAGATAGAATGAAGAGGTCACATAGGGTGTAGAAGTCCCTTTTCCAGAGGGAAGGAGCAACCTGAATCAGGAATAAGACACAGACATTGGAAACATTCGAATACTAATTCAGGCTCTTGTTCATGGAAGGTAGTGGGATAGGACCGGGAATTGAGGCTGCAAACTACAGTAGGTATGATGGAGAAGGCAAGTCAAGCAAAGTCAAGTTCCTAAAGGGAAGTGGCATCTGGGTATCAGGCTCAGAATGCGTAAGTGCAGCAGTAGACTGTAGATGCAGACACTTGATGGGGACGGAGGTGGAATGATGGTGATGATGGACAGCCAGGCTTAGATAGGATGATGAGGGCAGATGGAGCAACCAGTATGATGTACAATGTCATAGCAGAAATCAGTAGATTGTAGACATGGCTCCCATCTCTGGTAGTCGGAGCGAGCTAACCTTCACTCGATGCCTCCAGGCAGATTTAGGGATGGAGGATGTCAGGCTTGTAAGTAGTAGTAGTAGTGAGTGTAACGGATTCCCAACCCTGGTAGACAGGGCAAGCCTAGCTTCACTCAACACATCAGAAGGTGCGAGTTAGGGATGGAGTCCGGAATACTGCTGGTATGGGCTGGCTACAGCGCCAATGCTGCTGAAGAGAGAGAGAAAGAGTAGATTTAGGACATGGAAACAGGGATAGGATAATGGATCAGTACTTGATGTAGAGCTATATGTAGTGCAGTAGGTATAGGAAACACAAACTAGATGATATAGAGATATACATAGTGGTAGGTATGATAAACACAAAGTAGAAATAACAAAGGGTAGGTGCCTTGGAGCATATGTTGGGGGAGGGCAGCTGGTAGAATGAGGGCATGAATGAGGGAGCTAGTAATGGCGACATGATCGCAGAACCTCAGGGGCAGAGGTGATATGATATCCGGAGTGCTGCCATGCAGAATGCAGCTGCAATGAGAGGGCTTCATTGAAGTAGAAGATGATGGTTAAAGATGCTTGCCAGCACACACAGTACAGGGGAAAAATACAGATGGCACATCTGCTTCCTCCGGGCTGGTTATCAACGGTGACTCAAGCATGGCAACTATACCCTGTCAGACTGAAATGTTACTAAAGTTCAAACATGCTGCCTGAATTACTGCAGTGGGGAAGCATGAGAGAAGTGGTACATGGCCAGAAATCATGAAAGTGGGTTCGAAAGACACCCTCCCACCTTTTACCCTTTATAATAAGCTGGAGCGCGGTAGTAGCCAAGCTGAAACTTGGCTAACGTGTTGCTTCAAGTAACTAAATGAGTCCAGAGGCATAGTAGTAGGACAATGCAACTGAAATTTTTAAACGAGTAGCAGTGGCTGAGTATGACTGACCCAAGGGGAAGGAGGAGGCCCAGCTCAAGGCTAGAACATTAAAAGCTCAGGAAGTCATTGCTGAATGAGGAGCCAGTCATACAATTCATATTAAAAGTGAACCTGAAAATGGCTGGCAATGTATATTCAACAGCTGACTTGTGAAGGTTTCCAGTACTGGCGAGGAAGTGGCAGTAGGGAACTTTGAACAAAGACCGCACAAAGTGATCCCAGTTCAGTAAATGTGAGGTAAGGCACACAGGTTGCAAAAGTGTGCAAGGTGTTTCTTCCTGTGAGCTGGTGCTATGGTGCAAAAAGTGAACAGGTGGGAAAGCTCCAAAGGCTACTTGTATGGTTAACTGTTGCTAAACGGAGACAAACATCCGATAACACGGGACAGAGTACTTACTGCGAAGTCGGTTGGCAAGAGTTGTGCTAGAGGTCCTTCATGCATGTGGGGGAGTAGGCAGGAAGGAACAAGAGATGCAAGGCCTGGGTAAACTGAGAGTCTGAGTATGGAGCAGGAGCCATTGGTGTAGCGGAGAAATGGAAGGAAGGTGTACAAGGGGACAGGAAAGGGAACCACGCACTGAAGGGAAAGCGGATGGGACCTATGGAGTGGCCCGGGGGACACTTGGAAGCACCGTCGTCGGGTGGCGGAGCATGCCCAAAAAGAACAAAGGAATGGGGAACTCCCAAACAGAAAAGAAAGGAGTGAGAAAAAAAGCATGGAGGCGGCCGAGACAAACAAAAGACACAAGATGGACAGGAAGCACAGACACGGGAAGGGAAGGGAAGACAAGAGGGGAGCACAGAACGGAACGAAAGCAGGGGAGCAGCAAGCACGAATGAGCACAGCCACACAGGGAGCATAGGAAAAAACACTCACTAAGCAAGGAAGGTGTGTTAGTGAAGGGCTTTAAATAGAGGTTGTGGGAGGAGCTATTCCCCACATTGAACCTCGGGCCAAGCCCTCCCATTGTTAAGAGTCCGTTTTATCCATGATATTTCAATTTTTTTTTAATAATGTCAGTTGAACAGGTTTATTTAAAGGTACTAAGAGTGAATATGGAGACAGTATCCTCATCACCAAGCAGTAAGAGCTATTATTGGACAGATGGTGAAACTGCAGTATTAATAAACACTTTAAAGGAACTGGACATCATGAAGCAGCTAGATGGCAGAAAGTTCCATAACAGTGACATTATTGGAAAAGCTGTTGAAAAAATGAAATTAGCAGGTTTTGCAACAACAACAGATTAGGTGAAACATAAGTGGAAACTACTTAAAACGCTGTATTTTCGTTCCAAAAAAATACATTCCACAAGTGGATCTGACTGGTCAACATTTCAATTTCATGAAGAAATGCATGAAATAATGGGAACTAGACCTGTATGTGTGTTGCCATCAATTTCCCTTGATGTAGGCTTTTCTGAGGGTCAAAGTGATGTTGCAACTGATGTGTCAGACCTGAGCGATGCAAATATTGAGTCACCACCAGAAGGAAGCCAATCTGTTTTGTCTTCTGATGTTATTGTTTGGGTACCAGTAGAACATGATGATACCGAACTGGATGACGATAATGTTTAAGATCTGTTGATGAGTTCTGAGGCTACACTGCACAGTAATAATCAATCCATGAATGAATCAGGAAGTATGCTTCTTAAACTTTACGTACTTTTAGCACATTACTCTGACTTTGTTGGGATAGGGGTGTATTGAATATTTACAGACGAAATGGATTGTGGAATTTTTTTGAATTCCGTTAGCGTACAAGTGTTTAGGCAGCAGTGAGTAACAGAGGTACCTCTCAACAGCTATTAATTTCACATGGCGTTATGATTTCATACTCTAATTTACCTTGCTCATCATATTTGTACTTAATCTCTTAAAAGTGTTATAGTTATGTCTGAGCACACAAACTACTAAATAATTGAACTACTTTGATATAAATATTTGCTAACTCTAATCATATGGGGCCTACTGTTTTTAGACGTACTGTTCATGGAAAGGATGTGATGGGGTTGAGCCCCTAACCCACATACCCTTCCCTCACACCCCCCATCCTCCAGACAGCAACAGGCATCGTGATGCGCCACGGCAGGGTTTTATTTAACTCTAAAAATTGACTAGCGTTTTGCTCATAAAAGTGCTAAAACTTTGTGAAAATGCATAGCTCTTGCCTCACTGTGTTTAACAAACACAGCACTTCTAGAAAATCTATATAAATACTTTCTGTACAGTTAGTATCGTCCCAAGAAAAAAACTGCTAATCAATTATTTAAAACCCTGCATGGGGTCATTAGACACAACTCTCACCCCATTCCCTATGTAAACAGGCTGTCATGGTACCTTATGTCTTACACTTCTGTCTCTACACACCTACTACAAAGGAACTATTGTGCTCTTGGTTTACAAAAGTAAAAAAAAACTACTGTATCTCAAAACAAAGCCTAACACACACTAAGGTGGATGAGGAGGAGAAAAGTTTTTTAAGCTTAAAAACAAATCCCAGGGGGAAAAATTTCAAGAAACTAAGCTCCATCTGTGAAACTCCATCTCTGCTTCTGTAGCTTATGGTACTGGGGAGGGAGGGGAAATAAGTGGAACAAAATGGCTGCGTGGGGGGCAGATGGCACAACATACAAATGGAGGGACTACTTTTCCAATACAAAGTTTGTTTTGTACCCTTTATATTCATATTAAACTAATTTCCTGCCTTGCTTCATTACTAAATCAAAATGTGCATACATGGCCATTTTCTAAACACAATAGTATCCTCCAGGGTGGGTGTTATGGGCAATACTGGACCTTCAAGTGGCTATATGGCCCCATACCTGCAGTGTCAGGCCTCATTACGCCCCTGGGTGGTCCAGTACTGCCAAATACCACCCACACTGTCGGGTATTATTGCTTGCTTTATCAACCTCAAGCCCCCCCACCACCTCCACCAAAGTAACACGTGCTGGCAGGCAGACCACAAGACAGATTCCGTGTATTTAAAATACTGTTTCTAGTTTTAGCTGTATGTTACACATTTCTGACTCATGTCAAACAACCTATCAGACTGCTTGAAATCCTTTGCCCAACTATTAGGCAGTTATCACTCCCAGTTGTTGAGGTTGATCAGTATGGTGCTACTTGCACCTGTAACCATCCGTTGCAACAGTACCATGTACAGTTAAATGCAATATAATCATGTGATAGTAAAATAAACAGTAATGTGTTTCTTCTATTTGAATTTAGGTGGTAGGCCACAAAGAAAAAAAAATAAGATGAAATAAATTATGCAATACATAACCACAACAGAATGCATTCATCAAAGCAATGGAGGAACAGAGATTAAAGAGGCAGGAATGGGAGGAGAGGCTGTTTAAGAGCTTCAGAGAAGAGTCGACCAAGTCCACAAAGGAATTTGTGGCACAGTTCTTTTTGGGGATGCAAGGATTAATGCAACCATTTACAGCCAATTCAGCACAAACATCTAGGTAAGAGGGTCACTTCTGCCATCACCTATTAAAAGTGTCCCCTGATTTACAGGATAACATCTGTTTGGATAGTACATTTATCATAGTCATAATCTGTTCCATGAAGAAGTGCCTCCTCATTCCTTCCTAAATCTTCCACCCTCCAATGTCAGACCACGTCCTCTTGTGGCCCCTACTCACTCATTTCCAAAAAATCAACTGTGAAACATTTTTGTTTATACCTTCATTTGTTTAAACGTGTATACCATATCAGCCGAAATCCATACTTTCCTCCACGGAATATCCCATCCCTACTGAGTACAATTTAGATAACGCAGCATTTTGTTTTTTTCCATTCCATGGTAATCAGTCACTCAATGTATTTAGTGTAAATAAAGGCAGTGGCATTTGAAAAACATTTCTGTAGGTTAATTTTTCTTTAATTGTCAGCATTTCTTTTCAGTAATATGAGTTTTTGCCAATTTTTTTTTATTTTACATGTGCATATGGATACAATTTTAACAAGACAAGTTCAGGGTCAGGGACACAGCTTGCTACCGCCTCCCTTCTTCATTCGTACCTTCAAGACTACAGGACCCTCAGAAATAGTTGCACCAACGCCATACCTCTATAGTGATCTACGTCAGAGGTCTCTTGCAGCAAAACCAGCAGACTCTCTCATCCTTTTGGAAAGTCTCCACACCCTTCTAGACCCTCCAGCCAAATATGCATCCCTGATCTTAATGTATCAGGCTCCCCTGTATCTGACCCAGCCTCAGTTGCTGATATTTTTAACAAATACTTCACTACTTGTGCTCTCTCAGGCATTAGTTCCTCCTCATTTCCCTTATACCCCTCTTCACACCAGGATGTGACAGATCAGCCCTCTGTTTATAATTTCCACCTGTTCACGCTTCTTCAATTCTACTCCACCCTTATTGCTCTGAACCCTTCTAAGTCCAGCACTGACGGTCTCCATCCAAGGCTTCTCCATCTCGCTCTCTGTTTTTGCCATTGCAGACCCACTTACTCGTATCCTAAACCTATCTCTCCTTCTCCACTGTACCCAAGGCCTGGAACACAGCTAGAGTCCTTTCCCTTCAAAAACAAAAAAATTGACAAGCACCTTGAAAATGAACCTTCCAAACTTCAAAACATACCTGTAAATCCACTAGACAATCCTCCACAGTCATCAAACACACCGACTCCCAATCGGAATAGGGCCATAGACAACTGTGAGAATTAAATGTTATCTGACCTCATAATAGTCTAGGTACACACATATGCATAACTTAAAAAATGAAGTGCTGCAGTAATTAGAATTGTAATTTATGGTGTTTCTTTGCTAAACATGTAAAATCCACCTCCCATACTCACCAACTTACTAAGGGAATATGTGTTGTTTGAGCTATTACAGTGCTAGAGGTTGAGATGCTGACAGGAAGAATACAGGCTGCGCATGACACTGTAATAGGGGTTAATGGAAGGGTGTTGGACTCCTAACGGACAATCACATTGTAGCATCTCCGAGTCCTTTCCTTATAATATAACTTTATCTCTAGGTATTAAGAAGTTACTCATAAAGGAAAAAAACATGACGTGTTGGTCAGTATTGATAGTCATGTGTTTTTTGTTTATTTTTCAAACAGAAATGATAGAGTTGAGCTCATACTCTGGGTTTGATCCAGCCACTCAGTATCCGACATATGCAATAAGAACCCAGTACTACCAAGAAGCATGACGTAGCCAACAAGCACATGTTCAACAGTATCAGCAAGTAAATATACAAACTTATAATTATCAAGACGAACAGCTGAGTACTAATGATGATGATGGTTTCATATTGCAAAGGTTAAAACAGCTTGCGCTTATTTGTTCAACTGAAATCCTCACATGCTGTGATGAAATGATGCGGGTCCTGAACCAACCCCCACCCCACCCCACAAACTCCACCTACATCCATAAAATCTCACAGCCTTTGTTATTACAAGGAAACAGAAGGAGCAGAGTTTGCGACATATAATTATATTTGGTATTAGTGTTATTAATGTGTGATGTGGTGAAATATTATCATTTGTACATACACCATTTGAATATTAATGTTATGTTAACTTGTGATTACTAGCCATTTAAGTATGATTTTTATAAATTTTAAACAGTAAGATTGAATTGTTGTGTATCATATCAAATATATTACATGTTTCACTTCTCAATATCATAGTATTAACAGCCATTACTAAAGTAATACCATTTCTCCTGGAAGATAAACTTTAAGATTTCAGCACAAGTCAAATAAATGGTTGACACCTTGTAAGCATGTCTCAAGTCTCTGATTTGTTTTCATAAGAGATCTCCTAGATGGTACAGTGGTACAGAGAATGCATGATACAAAAATAAACTAATGTCTTCTGGTTGTATCACGCAAGTAGATGGCAGTCTAAAATACGACTCCCAGCCCCAGTGAAAAATTCATATTGCATTGGTCGGCATCGCGAGTGCCAGTTGTTCAGAAACAATATATCTCGGTGTCCCAGAAGCTTACTGTGATGGGTCATACAAGAAAAGGTCCTCCTTTCAGTGCGATTAGCAAGCAAACGTCCGCGGATGATCGTCGGCCTGAAGGCCCAGCTTTCTCCTACTCCTTGATTAATACTGGCTCGGGTAAGGACTCCGACGGGTTGGGTTTGGACACAGCCTCCACTTTCACATAGGTGGATGGCCAAAGAATGATTAAAATTCTGCATCGCATCGACGCAAAAATATCTGGAATCCAAAACGATTTAAAAAAGTTGGAGAGCAGAACCACGTTGGTAGAAACCCACATGGAAGGCTTGCAGGCCTAACATATGGCCTTTGGTAGGTCCCTCGCCTATCTACACAAAAGAGAGAGGGAACTGATGCTGCAGTCAGAAGATGTGGAGGCTAGAGCCCACTGCAATAATATCAGAATTGTTGGGGTGCCAGAGGGAGTTGAATCCCCAAGTATGGAACATTGATACATGGTTCCATAAAAAGCTTTCTTTGTCAGAAGATTGGGATCTAGAATCCAATGTGCCCATTGAGCTATAGCCCCTAGACCTAAACAAGGGACCCCACCAAGGTCCATAATTGTGAGGTTCTTAAAATACACAACCAAGGACAAGATCTTAAGATTGGCCTGGGCCAAAAAAGATCTCAATCTAGATGGCCAAAAAGTTTATGTGGACCAGGATTTCCCCCCTCAGATGCTGATGAAGAGAAAGAGGGTGCTCCAAGTAATAAAGCACCTAGGAGAGAAGGGGTTCAGAGCATATTTGAGGTACCCTGCCAGGCTTTGGGTCAAGGGAAAGGAAGGCATTAAAATATATGATTCTCTGATGGAAGCATCTGCCTTTCTGACTGAACTTGAGATTCCCCTGCTGGATCTTAAAGAGGAGGTCGCTGAAAAGGAGATTGAAGAGCACCTGTGGTCTATTGCACAGAGACAAAAGAGAAGATCAGGGAGAAGAGGTGAAGTGCTATTACCGCTCCATGCAGACTGCACAAGATGGCTAGCAAGGTGCAAGAACACCTGAAGGCTTCTACAGTGGAATGTGAGATAATTCTTTCCTTTGTTTAATTCAAGAGCAACTATGTATGTGTCATTGGCATTGCTGCATTGATTCTAATTGGCTAAGTTAGTTACTTTATCTGCTGAGGTCTCATCGGTTCATATCCCTGGGGTACCCCAAAGGAGCACTCTAGATTTGGGGGAATTGTCAGGAGGCTTGTGCAACAATCATTTCCTATTTCAAATTCAGTAGGAATAGACTGTATGAAGGATTAATTCCAGCAGGAGGACATTTCCCTAAACACTCAGTTAGCAGTCCGTTCTCTATTGATTCCCCCGAGGGTAACTACTTCCTAGACTACGAGTGAAGCTTCACCAATGGTCCCGTGGAGGCTTAATCGGAGGCCCTGAGTGACAAAGATCTCAACAACTCAAATGAAACAGCAGTAAAGTACTTTACTTTTGATTTCTTTTGCAATAAACTCACAATTTCAAAAATATTTTGTAGACATACATGTAGAACTTTTGACCATTGCTTATTGTGCTGATTTGGGACCTCCTGCATCTCCCCCCCCCCTTGTTTTCTGGAATTCTTCACTTGTGGTTGGAGATGCAGTTGTTGCGGGTGAGAGGTGGAGGATAGGGGGTGGGCATTTTCCAGTGGTTCACCGTCCCCACTTGAATATTCAGGATACAAATCAAATGGTTTTGAGGGGTGAGAGGAGTAAGGGTTACATTAGTGAGACAAATGTTCACTTTATCAAGATTACATCAGTTAGGAGACCGATTAAGAGAGTGTATAGCCATTCCGGCGGGCCAGGGGAGCCAGCAACAAATTTTTTATCCCTGCAAGGGGACCAATCAGGACAAGGGGGTTCAACTCTCTGGCTCTCCGGACTCAAGAATTTTTGCTGGGGCTGGCCGGTTAGATGGCTAGTGTTTCTTGAACTCATTTTGAGGAGAGAATCTGAACTCCTGGAAGATCTGGGAGTGCGACCCTTGGTGAATTTATGCTATTCTCCTCCCCCTAAGGGACACCAACAATCCATTTTTCAGGGGCTTGGGTTATAGCCCCATTTAGCATTGTCTGTTGCAGGCAGTGCCTTTGGCTAGTTACTTAACAGTTGCCTATATCTCTTCTGGGTTCCCAACTGGAGCCTACGGGGGAGGTAGGTTTGGACCCGTTTTCTAGTCCCACTATTTCTTGCTTTCCAATGTTTATGGGCCCCATGTTGGGTAACTTTAGTAGCCCAGCTCCTAGTGTGAAAGTTGGGTTTAGTTTTCAGTGTTTGTTATTGTCTTTGTATGTATTTATTTTTCTTTGTTCTAAGACCCCACTTTATGTAAATGATCCTAATAGAAGGTACTTTGTCCTGAGAGATAGGGCTGAATATGTCAAGAAAGGGGCAAAGATGGATGGTTTAGGTCAGCGATTCTGTAACCATGTTAAATGGCCACCTTGAAGATCTGCTCAGTGAATGTTAAGGGCATTAATAGCCCCATTAAGAGAATTAGAATTTTAACTGAACTAAGAAAGGCCAATTGCGAGATTGCCTGTCTCCAAGAGACCAGACTCTCAGCAATAGAACATATGAAGTTGCAGGGATCATGGGTTGGGTCGTTTTTGTGGATTCCCATCTCAGGGAGAAAAGAGCAGGTGCAGCCATTTTGTTCCGGCATGGGATCCCATTTCAGGTCCAAAAGGGGGTGAGGACTGGGTCTGGGAGAATAATTGTCATTTCTGGTTTGTTCAGTGGCCATCCACTTCATATATTATGCATATATGCCCCCACACCCCCAACAGGGGAATTTTTTAGATCCCTGTTTACTTTAATTGCGGGCCTCCCAAGGGCCAGGTAATTTGTGCAGGGGATTGGAATTGTGTTGAGGACCCAAGGTTGGACAGAAGCCCTCCCTCTGCTAAGGGTTTGAGGGCTGGTTCCAGGCTATTGAGAATTTTGAGTAGTGAAGGAGGCATGTCTGACCCCTGGTGGCTACAATACCCCAGCAAAATGGATAACACTTTTTATTCAGCCTCAATGAAATCATATTCAAGGTTAGATCATTTTTACACGCAAAAAGGTTTATCCCATACTTTTACGGACCTTAAGATACATCCAGTGACCTTTTCAGATCATGCCATGATCTCTGCAACTATAGAATGGGGGGGGGGGGGTTAGGGAGAAGAGGCCACTGGCGTTTCAACCCCAGTTTGGTGAATGACAAATCTTATGTTGAAACCACTAAAAAAATTATAAAGCACTATATAAATGAAAATATGTGACAAGACACAGCTTTAAAATTTGTTTGGGATGGGTTAATGATGGTGGTTAGCAGTCATAAAATCTTGCATGCGGCCTACAAAAATAAATTACATCAAGCTGCATTGACAGCAGCTGAGGTAAAAGTAGCTGAGTTGGAGGCAGGTCATAAAAGAACCAAAAACCCAGACATGTTACCCCAAATTAAAGAGGCCAGAGCTAAATATAACAGCTTAATGCTGAGATGCACAGAGAACTTAAAGCGTTACTCGTCACAAAAGTACTATGAGTGGGGGGAGAGACCAGGCAAACTGCTGGCAATATGCCTTAGGAAGAAACAGGCTGATAGGTACATTCCAACCCTTAAATCATTAGACTAGACTAGGTCTAAGATTTCCCACCCAGAGAGTATTGCAGAAGAATTTTGTAAATATTATAAGGAATTGTACTGGGAAGAGAGGGGTCCAGATCACCTACAAATAATAACTGATTTCTTGGACTCAAAGTGAAACTACCCAAACTGTTGATTAGTCAAAGGGAGGGCCTTGAAAGATCATTCTCAGAAGGAAAGATTTGTCACATAATTAAAAGTTTAAAATCAGGCAAAGCTCCTGGCCCTGATGGGTTTACAGCTGAATTTTTTAAATGCTTTGCAGATGATTTTACACCCCTTATGGCTAAAGTATTTAACGAGGCCCAGACATTGGGGTCATCTCCAGATTCCTGGGGGGGCAATGGTTTTGGTCATCCCTAAGCCAGGAAAAGACTCATCTTTGTGTGGTAATTATAGGACCATTTCCTTTTTAAACCAAGATGCCAACATATTTTCTAAAACGATTGGATCCCGACTACAAAATATTACAAGTGCCCTAGTCCATCCTGATCAGACGGGGTTTATGCCAAGGAGGCATATTCAAGACAATATCCGGTTACTCCTCAACTCCCTGTCAATCCCCTCAACCCCTTTAATTAAATCTCTCTGGGTGGTAGTCTCCCTTGATGCCGAAAAGGCTTTCGATTGTTTAGATTGGACATACTTGATTGTACCCTGAATAGATTTGGCTTGGGAGAAAGGTTTTGTGGGTGGGTTAAGAACCCAAAGCACAGGTCAAGGTTAATTTCTTTATTTGCTTATTTATGACTTTGATAACAGGGTGAGTGCACTGATCCCAGGGACCGCTTTCAGGCACGACCCGGACCATAACACATGGCGCATGGTGACAGTGGAGTACAAGGTAACAGTAATACACATGAGACAGATTTGATACAAGCAACAATAGTAGACACAATATACAGGTTTGATGCAGAGGTCCATTTGAGAACAGTGAATACAAGGTTTCAATATCAGACATGAGAAGACTTGGTACAAACAAACAAATCGTAGGCACAGTGTACAATGTGAGACTGCATCATCCAGTGAGCAAGTAATACACAGAATACTCAGTAAAAAATATATATACAATATGTACAGGCAAGGAAGTCAAATTTTACTGTGAAAAATACAATATAACAGTTGTAGGCAGGGGTGTTGACTAGTGTGGGTAGGTGGGTAACCCCTGGGCTGGGGAGTTGACTAGAGTGGGTTGGTGTGAGACTCCTGGGAGCATCGGCAGGACGAGTTTACCAGGAACCAGACTTTAAGGTGGGACTTGAAACTGGAGTGTGTGTCAATGGAACGGAGTTCAGCTGGTAGTTTGTTCCACTGCAAGGGGGCAGCTGCAGACCAAGCTCTGCTACCCATGTTGGTGGATACCCTAGGAACAGCTAGAGGGGGAGTACCATTTGAGCAGAGGTTGCGGAGGAGTGTTTGGGTTTTCAGAAGGGCAGTTAGGGGGGATTCTGGAGCCATGCGAATGACATTGTCCACCATGCAGCATAAGGCTGGGTCACAGTGACCTTGCAAGCGGTAGCCATCCAAAGGGGTATTATAAATTACAGTGGTGGGTGGAGAACAGGCCAATAGAAACAAGCGACAGGCGCTGTTGTAGGCAGCAGAGAGTTTAGCCATGGCAGTAGCTGAGATCCTGGCATAAATAGGGGAGCAGTAGTCAAGAATACGGAGAAGATTACCCTGGACAATGGCTAGTCTAGCTTCAGGGTTAAGGTATTGCCTGAATCTATAGGCGGCACCTAACTTTTGATGGAACCTTCTGACAAGGGAATGTGCATGTCCAGTGAAGGTGAGGGAGGGGTCGAGCAGTACTCCTAAATATATGTAGGTGTTGACGTCATCCAGGGCTGTACCATCTGGGGTGAGAATGTGTAAGGGGGCGTGGCTTTTAGTTTTGGCCAGGAAGGGCTTAGATCCAAACATCATGGATTTAGTTTATTTTGGCATTTACTAAGAGGAGATTTTTTGAGAACCAGCTGTGGACTGCAGCACAGTTGTGTGAGAGAACTGAGGAGATTGCGGCCGTGGATTTGTCACTGTGGCAGAGGACAAGGTCATCGGCATGCAGGAGAGAGTTACAGTTGAGGCAGTTGAAGGGAAGTGCATTAACGAACAAGGAGAAAAGGAGGGGACCCAGGATTGAGCCTTGAGGGCCCCCCACAGAGACAGGCAGGGTGGGGGAGCAGGTTTGACCAATACACATGAATTGTGAGCGATCAGTAAGGTAGCTGTGAACCAGCTTGTGACTTTCTGAGAACAACCAAGGAGGCTAAGCTTAGAGGTAAGGAGAGCATGGTTAACCATGTCAAAAGCCTTTGAGAGGTCAACGAAGACAGCCCCGGTGGCTTTATCATTATCCATGTTAGAGAGGATATGGTCAGTCAGTAGAGCGAGGGCAGTGGCAGTGGAATAATTCTTGTGAAAGACATGCTGTTGGTTGCATAAGAGGGTGTTTTTGTTTATGTACTCAATGAGCTGATTGTGGACTGCTCTGTCAAGTAGTTTATTGAGATGAGGGAGCATGGATATCGGACGGTAATTATCAGAGGATTTGGGGTCACCGGATTTAAGAATGGGGATAACCTTAGCTATCTTTCATGGGTCAGGCATGGAGGAGGTGGAAAGGTCAAGGTTAAAGATGAAGGTGAGTGGCTTGGCAATCGCTGGAGAGATCAGCTTAAGAAAGACTGGAGATAGGCCATCAAATCCGGAGGAGTCGTGGTTAGGTAGATGTTTGAGTAGCTTCACTGTATCATGTATGGAGAGGGCTTTAAAATAGAATGGGGGTATTTGCGGGTGAGTGGCAGAGCTGGAGGAGGATGGCAGTGTGTCAGGTATTAGAGCCGGGTTTTGAGGTTGGGCAGTTGGCAGCTTATTTAGGTACATGGATAAGTTGGTGAACTTACAGTTGAAGACATTGGCCACATCATGAGGGTCGGTCAGCAGCCCATCCTGGGAGTTGAGATGTGGTGCAGCATAGCTGGAGTGGAGGTTTAGGAGGGGGCTAATTGAGTCCCAGAACTTTCTATAGTCTCCAAGGTTGGCCTTTTGCAGGCTGCGGAAGTGGGTCTGTTTCAAAATTTGGCCTGTTGTTTACATTTGTTCCTCATGTGCCTCTAAGCATCTCAGAGGGCAGGAGAGGGGGTTGCTTTGAAAGTGCACCAGGCGCGGTCTCTGGCCTTCATAAGAGTTAGGAGGTCTTTAAAGACCCAGTGCGAGCACCTGCCTCTGACTCATCTGGTAGTGACAGGGAAAAAGCGGTCCTGGAGTGTTAATAGAGTCTGGGTAAATGTGGAAACTGCCATAATGGAGTCCTACCATCAACTTTTGCAATACGTAGGGGGACTAGGCAGGGATGCCTGCTCTCTCCCCTTTTATTTGCCCTGAGTTTGGAGCCACTGGCTGTGGCCTTAAGGCAGTCCAATATTGTTCAGGGTATTAAGCTGGGGGACACAGAACTAAAAGTCTTACTATATGCAGATGATATGCCTTCTATACATCTCTGACTCGGTTTTGTCACTGCCCAGAATTTTTGACTTTCTAAGGGAGTTCGGGGTTTTTTCCAGTTACAAAGTTAATGTCACCAAAACGGAGATGATACCGGTGGGAGTGCCACCTGGCTCTCCTTTGCCAGATTTGGGTATGGTGAAATGGGCCAAGGAGGGGTTTAGATATTTGGGGTGTGGATGCCTAGGGAGTTAAGTAAGTTGTTCTTAATGAATTATTATTGATTTCTACAGGAGGTGCAGATGGATTGTAACCATTGGGCAGAACTCCCACTATCTTTCTCAGGCAGAACTGAATCTGTGAAGATGAATATTCTCCCAAGGTTCCTATTTCTCTTTATTACACTACCAGTCAGGCCCTCTAACAAATTCTGGACAGATTTAAAAAAAATATGATATCCAGATTTGTTTGGAATGGGAATGCTCCCAGGGTTAAATGGAGGGTGTTAACAGCTCCTAAGGAGAAAGGTGGCTTGGGCCTTCCAAACATTCGCAATTATTACTGGGCGGCACAATTACAGGTTCTAATCCCACTGTTACAAGAGGGTGGGTCCCTGATTTGGGCAAAAATAGAGACCTGTAACTTGGAAATAGCTATGGTAGGGGATCTCTTCCTTCTGGATGGGAAGAGGTTGTCCAGGGTGTTTTTTGACAACCGCTGAACATCTATCCTGAAACATACAGTATATGGTTGGAGGTGTGTTGAATAAACAAGTTTCCCCTTGGTTTGCAGGTCACGAAACCCCTTAGAAGTTGCCTGGATTTTACTCCCTATAAATTTGATGGGGCCTTTCAGCATTGGGCCCGACTGGCCCTGTCCTCTTTGGGTCAGTTTTATGAAGAGGGCAACCTTAAATCGTTTCATCAATTGCAACTGGAATATGGAGTGCCTCAATGAGATTTTTTTTAGATTTTTATGGTTAGGAAGCTACTTAACTAGTGAAAAAGTGTCAGTCCAACTAGGTATACCTCTCAACCCCATGCAATCTTGTTTAAAGAAAGTAGAACACTTAAAACAGTCACTCATATTGTGATGGCATTGACTCCTACAGATGTAGACAATATTGGTCATGTTAAAGAGAAATGGGAGGAGGAATTGGAGGTTTCCCTTTCTGAAACTCAATGGAAACAGATATGGGGGGGATACACTGCACTTCGGCATCCTTATTTTGGAGAGTTTCATTGGCATACAGTGATTAGATTCTTTTGGCCCCTGGTAGTCTCCCATCATTTTGGCAGATATTCATCGGACAGATGTTCGAGGTGTGGAGTAGGTAAGGGTACGCTAGGACATGTTATTTGGGACTGCCCTCTCCTGGATACATACTGGAAAGAGCTTGAGGAAGTGTTAGGCAATATTTTTGAATTGACTCTCCCATCCACTCCTCTCCTCTCCTCTGGATTTTTGGCTTGCTCCCTCTACAGTTGAACTCCCTAGCCCAAAAATACTTACTCTATATACTTGTGGCGGCAGCCATGAAGGCAATTACTTGTAATTGGTTGACCACCAAAATACCCAAGGTGGAGGCTTGGTATTCCATTTGTCAGAAAATAATGCTTATGGAAAGACTTACGGCAAAGCTGCGGTTAAGCCAGGAAAAATTTAAGGGCAGATGGCTCCCCTTCTTCCACCATATGGCGAGGAGGAAGGGGAAAGATATATTGGAAATTTTGGCTGAACATGGGTAATTCCCCCTTCCATAGCCTTATTGCCTGTGAAAGCTGCTTAGAAAAATGACAGGGCATGGCTTTTGAAATGGAGTAGATTAGGTCTAGTGTACACCTTTCCTGATAAGGGTCAAAGAAGATATTGTCTGTTCTTGAGAATTTATTCTACAAAATATTTACAATACAGCATTAAGTGGGTCACATCCCCCCCTTCTTTTTACCTTCCCTCTTTTTCTATTTCCCTTTTTACTGCTCCTACCTCAACCCTTACCATCCCCTTCCTGCTTCTCTTTTAAGTAGGTTATTTATGCGTTTACGTCTTGTCTGTGTTTTAATCTTATTTTTGTATGCCTTAAATATATAAATTATATACAAACTGATTTACCTCTGAATTGACTGGGCAGAATACAGAGATCTTAGATAAAAAGTACAATTAGAAAGTTTTGTTTTCTACATTTTTGTTGGTCTTGTGTAAAATTGTTGTTAAAAAATCTTAATAAAGTTTGATTTCCAAAAAAAACAAACTAATGCCACAATGTTGATCAATTTACATTGTGACAGAGGGTTGCAAAATGTTGCAGAAAGAGAAAGGGCTCGGGCGTGATGATCATCACTCTCCTAAACAGTGGATATGCTGTAAGTGCAAGGAGACAAGCAGAAGCCTAACACGTACATTTTGATGGGTGTTGGCTCATTAGTCTTATTGGGTCATTTGAGGTGGAGCGTATGAATGCTATGAGTTTTCTGATTATGCATACAGATAGGCCATGCTCTACTAATGACAGATGCATGATATGCAGACTGTAAGCGTGCACCATCTGTGAAAGCATCCTGTTTTGGCAGGTTGCGAAAGTCCCACAGCTACGCACACACAATGGTCTGCCATGGAGGGCAAGCCATGTGAGATGAAAGTAGAAGATAATCCATGGCGGAGAGGGTGACGCAGGTGATGGTGTTAGGATGGATTGCAAAACTATGGGATGGCCAGGGAATGAGTAATGGGGTTTGTCAGCCTGTAGCAAGTATGAAAATAAATTCATACATAACACAGCCTAGATGTTGAACTAACACATAAATGCATGTAAATACATATACGTCTTAACATCGTAAACACAGTGCATTTAATTGTCCCCTATCATGACACTTATTATGCAACAGAATACTCAAACAGAGTTCAACTGCGGGAGTAATTTTCTGGTACTTAGCAAATTAACTGCTTTTGAAAAGGAAATGTTCTAGCCATATACTGTGCTAGTACATCTCTTTTGTTCCTAGCTCTGCACATTGATGTTGTGGAAGGCACAGACACTGGTTGCGAATTAACAATATCATGAACTCTTGCCTCTTCCATCCAGCCTGTGTGAATTGAATCGTTCTCTAATTCACAAAACTTATGAAGTCCACAAAAGGTTGCAATTACGTTAGGGGTAAACAGAAACTGGAAGTTGCTGCGTTTCTGCAGAACCCTCCACCTAACCTTCAATTGACCAAATGCGATTTCAACAGAAATCCTAACTGAACTTAAATACACATTAAACGATTCTTGTTCTGGCGTTGTCCTTGGACAGTTGGCATGACCTTTCATTAGCCAGTTTAATAATGGGCAGGCAGGATCCCCAACAATATATAGGTCAATGATTTCTCCACCTATATTTCTTGCATGCTGCAACAGGATGTAAAAACATAGTTACAAACATTAATAGTAAGGTACAATGTATGAACACAAACATTATTCATGTCTTGCAGCAACCATTAACAGAAAACAGTAATATTCTCACAATTCCAGTATCTTGAAAACGATGCGAGATATGAATTTTTCCTTCTCTGCAACTTGTGTGGAGGTTTTGAAGTCATGATTACAACTGTGGTGAAATTTTTTCCTTGTTGCCATGATTACTGAGATATTGCCTAATTATACAATGGGCAAGAAAATGCTGGTTCCTGATTGGCTAGCTGACATAATTTACATGTTGTAAATCATGCTATCACTCCATGGTAGAAGTGCCAGCCAATCAGGGCACCAGACTTCAAAGCTGCCGGCCACCATATTATTTTCTGCCTGGTAAGCAGAGTGCCCGAAAATCAACAAACAAACAACAAACAAAAAAGAGTCTCTCTTTTTATTTTCCACATTGTATAATAGTACTATGCCTTGACCAGGTATTGGTAATGGCAAGATATGCCCACTTCTGGTGTGGTCTCCTCATTCGGCTGTGCCTCGTGAGCAAACCACACCAGGCATGGGTAAATCCTGCCATCACCCACACTCAGTCATGGTATATTCCTTAATTAAACACATTTTAAATTTATTTTGCACATGGGTCCATTGTATAATTGCAATAAGGCACTCCAGGATGTGAATTATTGTGTGATTTATCAACTTCTTGTGTGGTTAAGTCACTTGGCTGTGCCTCGTGACACACCACACAAGGTGTGGGTAAATCCCCAATAACTCACACCTTGTTGTGCCTTATAGCTTAATTATTGATACAATGGTTCTTTTTCAGTACTATACGGCTGATGTATGGCTCCTTACTTATGTGTAAGTGGGAGTGCAGGGTCCAGAGTGCCCGCACTACCACATATGCATACCATTACTCAAAAATGGACAGCATCAAGGGATCGCAGTGCTCGGAGGGCCCACGCTCCCACTAACACATACCACTTACTATTTATATTACACTTTCTTAAAAAGAAGGCAAACTCATTGCAAAAAACTTTGTTAAAGCGTCACTTATGGTAGACAGTACAGCGACAAATGTATGGAAATGTGATGTTAGGTTAATCCCACTCCCCACCATCAGCATCCCCACCACCAACCCCCAATGCCACACTCCAACTGACGCGGGTGTGCCATGGGGTCATCAGGCATAACTCTCACCGCATTCCCTTATACCATGACATAGCAGGCTGATTACACATGCAATGAGGTGAGCACTGGGCCTGATGACCCCATGGCAAACCCCATCTCTGGGTGTGTGGAGTGTGGTGGTGGGGGGTGCGGGGAGTGTTGGGGGTAACCCTACAATTACATTCCCATACTTTTTTCACTGTGCTACCAACACTACCTGATGCATTAATGAATTGTATTGCATCGAGTATAAATATATAAATATACATATACTGGGAGGTGACCTATCTTATAATGATTACAATTCTGTCCAAATACTTACTTTTGGCAGAGTGTTGGCTAGGGTGTAAAGGGAGGAGTTCTTGAACATTCTAGCATCATGCATGCTACCAGGAATTCCAATACTGATATTCCAAAAACTGTGTAGATGGTTAAAAGAAATAAAAAAAAAAAAAAGCAACATCATTACTACATAAATTCATATCAAAACAAAAAAATCATTTTCAGGTTTATAAGGGAAAATCAAATAGCAATGTACCAGTACTTGTGATCAACAACAGCCTGTAGTATATACGAGGTCCAACCCTTTCTATTTAGAAAGTCACGGTAGCCATCAGATGGTGTAAGGATGTGAATATGTGATCCATCAATACATCCTAATACTTGTGGGAGACCACGGTGTATCTCAATATTTTCAGAATGATAACTGCTTCTTCCACAGAAGGAATCTCAATAATCTGTGGCAAAATATGTTCTACAAATCCCTTGTAAAAGCAGTACATGAATTTATGGACAGTTGCCTTATGCACTCCAAACTCATTCGCCACTACATGGTACAGTACGCTGCACAGCTTCGTAACTTATATAATACAATGGCCAGTCTCATCTTAATTGGGATAGGTTTCCTTACCCAATCTTCACCCAGTGACAAAAAAGCAGATGTCATCTCAGACAATTTGACAAATGACTGGCGAGAAATACAAAAATTGTCACGCCACTCATTGTCATTGAATTTCTGTAGAACTATATGATCCCACCAATCCTGGCTTCTGACTTTCATCCATACTTTCCTGTCTCTGTGACTAGACACAGAGGCAAAAGTCATGATAGCCTGCCTTGAAAAAAACATATTCATTGCCTCAAATGAATCATTGGTGTCATTCCTCCTAATATAATTGATCAGGAAAACCATCCATTCTGTGCTGGTTTTTAGGTGCAACATCAGGAAAAACAGCGAAACCATTGTATTGCATAACACGATTACTGGATACAGTGACATTTTGTTGTCTAGAGAACCTAATGACATAACAAACAAGTAGATTACTACATGATACGCAGACTCTTCTCTAATACGTGCTGTAACTCATAAATGAAATGTAAAATAAAAATAATGATGAGTTTCTGTAAAACACATCTGTGATCAATCAAGTCATGGCACCATGGTTATGGTGAAATCATTGTGGGGGGGGGTTAGATGGTGGATGTTGCATATCTAAATTCCACAAAGGCATTTTACTCTGTGCCACACAGGCGACTCCTGTACAAGCTGACATGCCTATGTCTGAGGCAGACAATGGCTAGACGGATTAGAAACTGGCTGGGGAGCAGAAGACAGAGTCATTGCAAATGGGGTGGCATCAGGAGAGGCCAAGATCACCATGGGGTTCCTCATAGGTCGTTACTGGGGCCACAACTGTTCAATCTATTCACAGGGGACATTGCAGAGGGCCTTGACGGGGATGTGTGTCTGATTGCGGACTATATTAAGGTCTGCAATAGGGTGGACACTTAATAAGGGGTGGAAAGAATGCGGACGGATCTAAGGAGGCTTGAGGCATGGTCAAAAGAGTGGCAGCTTTTGCTTAACACCGACAAGTGTAAGATCATGCATCTTTGCAACAAAACCCAGAGGGTGGTATACTGTATGAGTGTCCGTGACCTGGCAGTAACAGAACAGGAAAGTGACCTAGGCATCACTATTTCGAGAGACCAGATGGTGTCAAAGCACTACGAGATGGCAGTGGCTAGAGGCAGCAGAATGCTTGGCTGCATCGGGAGGGGGATTACTAGTAAGATGAGGGAGGTCATAGTACCTTTATACACCCATCTGCTTAGGCCACGTATGGAATATGGGGTCCATTCCTAGAGTCCATATCTCAGAAAGGATGTGGTGAGCCTGGAGTGTGTTCAGGGGAGGGTAACGAAGATGGTACAGGGGCTCAGTCACCTATACTATGATGAAAGGTTAAAGGGACATTGTCAACCCCCTTAGGTCTCAAAGTGTCCCTGGTCAAATAAACACTTTTTATGACTGCCAACGTTCTGTAAAGAATGCTGATGTAGCTGGTAGTTTGATTCTGACTTTTCCTTTTTCTTTAAAACAGTGAAAAACAGATTGTCCACCATACTGGCGTTACCACACAAACACAGGTTTGTTTACATTCCTTGATCAGCTCCAACTGCATATTTCCTGGACATGGGAGGACCCACAACACAGTCTAGCCCCTCATGATGCACAGGTAGTTTAGGAGGTTAATGCCTCATGAGTGACTGCACTGTTTGTGGATGTTTGTAATGCTCAGGAAAAATGCAGTTAGAACAGAGCCAGGATTACAAACAAAACAAGGTTGTTTCAGCAATAAGGCACAACAGGGTGTGGGTTATTGGGGATTTACTCATGCCTTGTGTGGTGTGTCACGAGGTGCAACCGAGTGACTTAACCACACAAAAAGTGGATAAATTATCCAATAACTCACACCCTGGAGTGCCTTATTGCAATTACACAATGGCCCCATGTGTAAAATACATTTAAAATGTTTTTAATTATGTTTTTGATAAATGTCATTCCTCAGCCGTGGGTCATGCAGGATTTACTTATGGTCATGTGACATGTTTTGGCCAATGAGGTTGCAGAATTTTCACACATCATTGTATAATTACAAATATTCATTGGCACCAGTTTCAGTTCTACTAAACAATGAGACAGTCAAAACAAAAAGCAACAACAATGAATTTTAGAGAAGGTGAGCAACCATGAAATGTAGGTTTTTAACTAGAAATAATATGATAAAAAAAGGTTTACCAGTATCTATTTAAAGGAATTGAACATGTACTCCCTTTAGCAGAGGAGGTAACAGGGGGACCTGATTGAGACCTTCAAGTGCCTAAAAGGTATTAACCAAGTGGCATTGGAGAGCATCTTCCAGTTGAAATGAAATCAGAGGACTAGGGGGCATGGGTTGCAGGTCGTGGGGGTACAGTTCAAGGAGAACATTAGGAAGTACTATTTCACAGAGAGGGTGGCGATTACTTGGAGTAGGATCCCTGAGGAGTTGTTTGGAGAAACAATAGTGGAGGGTTCAAAAGTGCATGGGACAGACACAAGGACTGTGGAAGGGTGGGGGTGGGGGAGCTGATGAGGGGGAAAGGCATTTCCTAGCAGATAACTAGGCAAGTTGGCAGACTAGGTGGGCCTGGCAGTCATTTTCTGCCATCACATTTGTATGCATCTATATAGCTATGATATGATATGCCTCCCCCACAAGCCAGTAGCGAATAGATAAGTAGGATTTCAAATTAAAGGAGGGGGAGCATTAAGAGTGGTCTAGAGAGAGGTTTCAAAGGAGTAGGTACAAACTGGAGGGTGGTCCCCCACATTGCGAGGAGCATGGGACACAAGTCCACTTAGTTTCAAGCACTGATGACAGAACTAGAGGTGGACATAACTGCCATCACTGAAACATGGACTACCCTAAACCAAGACTGGGAAAAATCAGGGGATGTCAAGTGTTTGAACTTCAACAAACCATTTGATTCGGTGTCACGTAGGAGAGAGATAAGTAAGCTGGGGTTCCTGGGGGGTAGGGGAGACAGTGGTGGAGTACCCTCATAAAATACACACAAGATAGGTACAGAGCTTAATTAATATCAATTATAAATGAGAGGAATTTCATAAAATATTCAAAACTTGATTTCTATTCACTTTGATTAGGAAAGACATAAGAAATAACTCTAAACAGAGTGTACATTCATGAAAGTCTATACAGGACTGCAGGTTACGTTGTGAAGCACAAGGCATAACCAAGTGCATTCAACCACAAAGAAATCCATATATCCTATGATGCGAACACACAACATAGCATGTTACTGTACTCATTAAATGCAGTGTGCATCCATCCCCCCCCCAAAATGTGTGTATTTCATGGGGTGATGATGATTAAATAGGAATTTATAAAAAAAAAAAAAAAAAAGGAACAGCCAGTGAGCAATGCATTAGCACTGAGATTATAGGGAACTTGGGAAGACTGGATGACATCTGGTCTTTTTCTGTCGTCATTCTCTTTGTTTCTATGATTAGACTGGATAGGACAATTAGGGCACCATTCGACAATGACACTGATCAGTCTGTTTGCTGAGGCTCACACACCACCTCTACTTATAGATTCATATGGAGGGGAAGGACTATTGGATGGGAGGGAGGGTGGGGAGCTGCAAGTTGAGGGCTAACTGCACAGTTGACCAGACTTGCTAGACCATATGGCCTGCTTCTGCTGGAATTTTGTATGTTTGTATTCTGACCCCGGGGGTGGACGGACCTTAGGGGAGGGGGCCAAATCCAGCATTTGATGCACTGGATGAACGGTGCCAGAACTCTATGCACCAAAATGCTCCAAAAAGACGTACCCTACATGGAGGTCATATGGTGCCTGGACTACACTACGACACTTCTACCAGGGTAACCACAGACAGAAGTGCAAACAGGAGTAGCAGGCCAATGGAGGGAAATGTCAGAGCTCCTGTGTTGCATGTTCTCAAGTTTAGTGGACTGGTAGCATGAGATGTGGAAAACCAATGAGTGTGCACTATGTAGCTCACTTCCCACAATAGATTTTGCACTGCCAGCCATTCTGCAGAGAGAAGACAACACCTACAGTAACCCTTTACATGAGGCTCATCCATGATGGATTACAAGTGCCAAGGATGATGGGTGATGGGACCAGTTGACAAGATGGACTGTTGGGTGCATACTGGCTGTTGAGGAGAACATAAAAAATACTGTAAATATTTTGAAAAAACATATGAACATACGAAGAAGCCAGCAGAAGAAGGCCACTTGGTCTATCTAGTCTGCTCATAGCGCAGGATCCACAGCTTGAGCTAATGTATCTGCACTCCTTCCCCACTCCTTCCATCCTCCCTATCCATAATCCTTACCTTCCCCCATGCCTATCCCAGCCTCTCTTAAACCTGCCCACTGTCTTCAACGAGATGACCTCTTCCAGCAGGGCATTCCAAGTGTCCACCACCCTCTCTGTGAAGAAGTGCTTCCTGACCTCTCTCCAAAACCTCCCTCCCGCCAGTTTAAGACTGTGCTCCCTGGTGTTATGGTTGCCACTCAGCTTAAAGAAACTCTGCTTATCAACCTTATGTATTCGTTTCAAGTACTTGAACATCCCAATCACGTCCTCTCTCTCTCTCTATCACTCCTGTCTTCCAGGAAGTACATGTTCAGTGCCCTCAATCTCTTTTCATATGCCTTACCCTGCTGACACGCTATCATCTTTGTATCCCTCCTCTGGACCTTCTCCAGCAGGTTAATGTCCTTTTTGAGGTGTGGGCACCAGTACTGAACTTCACACTCCAGATGAGGCCTTACCAGTGACCTGTACAAGGGCAGTACAGTATAACCTCCTCTCTCCTACTACTGATCCCCCTAGATATGCATCCCAGCATCTTGTTTGCCTTTGCTGCTGCTTTCTTGCTCTTCGTGGAGTGCTCCAGGTCACTAGTGATCATCACTTCCAGGTTCTTCTCCTCCTCTGATGCAGATACTCGGACTCCTCCCAGGCAGTACTCTATCCTGGGAGCCTTGGCTCCAATACGCATAACTTTGCATTTCGTGGCATTGAAGCCAAGCTGCCAGATCCTGGACCACTTCCCCAGCTTTTCCAGATCTTCCTGTAGGCCTTGTATCCCTTCAGCTGTGTCCACTCTCCCACAGAGCTTGGTATCATCCATGAATAAGCACATCTTGCCCTTAATGCCATCTCCAATGTCACTGATGAAGACATTGAACAACACTGGCCCCAGCACCGAGTCCTGTCGGACCCCATTGGTTACCTCTCCTGTGCCAGATAACTCTCCCCCCACAACCACCCTTTGGGTTCTGTCCTTCAGCCAGTTTTCCACCCATCTGGCCATCTTTTGCCCAACCCCAAGATCCACCAACTTCCTGATTAACCTTTTGTGTGGCACAGAGTCAAAGGCTTACTGAAATCAAGATAGAGGATGTCTACCGTTTGACCCCTGTCTACTGTCTTAGTGACACAGTCAAAGAAGTCAATCAGATTTGTTTGACATGATCTCTCCCCATGAACCCATGCTGCCTCACATCCTGGAGACCACGCTCCTCTAGAAATTCCACCAACCTTTCCTTTAGCATGGTCTCCATTAGCTTGCCCACAATGGAGGTCAGACTGACTGGTCTGTAATTCCCTGTGTCATCCTTGGGACCGCTTTTGTGGAGGGCCACTACATGTGCTGTTCTCCAGTCCTCCAGCACCACGCCTGACTCTAGTGAACTATTAAATAGGTCTGCCAGTGGCCCTGCCAGCTCCTCAGCCAGTTCTTTTAGTACCCTTGGATGTACTTTACCCTGGCCTGGTGATTTGTCCACCCTCAATGCCAGCAACTCCTCCCTCACTATATCCTCCTCTATCACTGCATCTGTGTTCCTCTACCTCCCACCTCTTCTTTTCTCTCCTGAAGGCACTGGTCTGTCCTCCTCCCTGATGAAGACATAACAGAAGTATTCATGTAGTATCTCTGCTTTTCCCCTATTATCATCCACCCACTCCTCCCCTTTCTTAAGCCTAACAATCCCTTTCTTCTTTCCTCTTTTATCACATATATCGAAAGAAAGCCTTCTCCCCATGCTTAATTCCTGTGGCTATCTGCAGCTCCTTCTGTGTCTTTGCTCACTGGACTTCTTACTTGCCTCACTAGCCAGCCTTAGACAATTTTCCCTATCCACCTCACTCTTAGTCTTCCTGAATTTTCCATTGGCTAACCTCTTTTCCCTTACTGCATGGGCAAACCCAGAACTGAACCAGCTGGGCACTTTGGCCCTTGTGTTCTTCCCCCTGAGCCTAACTAACTCATCTGTGGCAACCAGTATTCCTTCCTTAATGATGGACCACCTTTGGTCCACCACCATATCTGCTCTGATGCCTGCCAGATGGCTCCTTAGCACTTCGCCTATTTTCCTGAAGTCTGCCCTCCTGAAATCCAAGATTTTGGTCTTAGTCAGGATGCTTTCTCTGCCCATATCCAACTGAAACCATACTGTGCAATGGTCACTTCCACCCAGTGGCTCCCTGACCATTATTTCCTGTACATGCACCCAATTTGTGAGCACAAGATCAAGAATTACCTCAGCTCTTGTTGGTTCAGTGACACCCTGAGTCAGGAACCCCTTCTGCAGTCCTTCTAGGATCACCTGTCTCCTAGCACATGTTGTGGATGGTATGCTCCAGTCCACCTTGGGCAGGTTGAAATCCTCTACAATTACCACTTCTCCTTTCCCTGCAACTTCCAATATTTGTGAGCTCAGTTCCCTTTAAATAATAAACCTGACAGATATTTGAGTAGTTTGTTAATATCTTACTGAATCCCCCACTATTGAGAGACTGGGCCAGTACTTTTAGTTCTCAATTTAAAACAGGATATCACAATTGAGTAAGTTGTTAGTACAGTGGTAGGCATAACAAAAGTGTAGACTTACATCTGCAAATTTAGCGCAACATAATTTATAAGTAGAAAGTAGGTCAACATAAAAAAAAATTTCAGTGTGCAAAAGGTGATATCTGCATCTCATCAAATCAAGCAACTAAGTATACCCTAGATGGGAAGAGCACAAATGTCCAACTAAAATGACAGAGTTATGCTCAATACTTTTAACTTTTGCTGCGTATAAATTAGGGTGCAATTGTAGAATTAACATGTTCATGTCAGACATCTAATAGTGACGAGCTGTGAATTACCTTGGTACATTAAACAGACAGACCTGGGTTTGAGTCCCACAACCTTCACTTGCAGACTGTGTGTGACTCTTAACACTTCAAACAGGATATTTACTTTTGTAAGTATTGTATTCCTACAAGACTGGAACAGATGAAAGGGAGACCGTCACTTCCTCACAGTCACTAGTGGCTCCAATCTTCCTGCATTTTGTTGGAGTATACAGCATTATACTGTGTCACTCAGACTTCCCCCAATCATAAATAACTGTGCCATACTGAGCTGAAGATAAGGTGTGGTGGTGGTGGGGTACTTAACAGAAGTACGTTGTCTTTTCAAACTAAACTCCAAAATGCACACACAGAGTATCTTACATCCCAGAACGTCTGGGGGCCTATCACCTCCCCACACACACACAGGTGGCATTTATATAAATATTTTATCCAGCAAATTCAATAAATACTCAACAATATTACTCATATTAGCCAGCAATGCTTCAGAGCTCCCTTGGAAGTAATGTATAAGTTGGGAGGTGGGGGAGAGTTTGAGGTCTTAGATGCTCTGTGGATTATTCCAGTGCTTAATTCAAACAAGAAGCACATTTCTGTTAAGTACCCCCAGCACATCTGACCGCCAGCTGGGTATGCAATAGTTATTTATGCTGGCGGTGGATCTGAGTGCTGCAGTAAAATGCTGTAGACTCAAGCAAAATATGGGAGACTTAGACCTGGAGCCACTACTGATCAGGCAGCCTGTCAGTTAAGGGGGGATGGTCTGAGGTTTTAGATGCTCTGTCACTATGGGAGACTTTGAGCATCTGAACACCTATGGATTATATAGCCTGTGAGCAGCGGTTTCAAATCTCCAGTGCTTTGCTGAAGTCTACAACATTTTATTGCATAACACAGACATTCCATCAGCATAAATAACTTTGGTATACTGCGGTGGAGGTAAGGCGTGGTGGGGCTACCTAATAGAAGTTCATTGTCTGCTCAAATTAAGTTCCTAAATGTACCACCAGATCATCTTAAATCCCAGAACTTATGGGGGGACTAGTGACCCCCGGCATTTATATAACAATTTTCACCAGCACATTCAATAAATACAGAGCAATATTACTCGGATTAGCCACACCATACAGCTGGAGGTAATGGAAATCAAACACAGATCAACAGGAAGTATGACCTGATTTTCAGGTCATTAATAGAGAGACCAAACTGCCAGCCTTAACCTAAACTATGTCACAGTACAGTCAACAGGCAAATGAAAAAAAAAACAGTTAATACAATGCTCTTTTATTTATCAAATGACAGGAAAACTTCCTGTGACAAAAGCTCCAGACTCTACACTTAGAGCAGCACGAGCATAGGAATTTCTCTATGGCAACGGGAGCACATGCGCAACAGGGGTTTTTATCAGTGCATGCGGAGACTAGAGATGCAGCGAATTTAAAACCTGCCTGCGAAGTGAACGCAAAGTGGCCACTTCACGTTGGCACTTTGCTACGCGGAGTGCCCCATAGGAAAGGCTCACTTTGCCTTGTTATTATTACTTCGCGTTGTCATTCCACTTTAAACGCGAAGTAAGGCAGAGTGACAACAATACTGGCAGCACCCCACCCACACAGTCACCAGAATTAATGTGCATCCTCAAAATGCTACTGTCTTGTGTCCAGAAAACTCCCAGTGCTGACGGTGAAATGAGAGCATAACAAAAATGCAAAGTCTCCCAGAATTAATGGCGCACTCAGTCATGTACGTAGAGGTCACACACAGAGTCACCAGAATTAATGTGCACCCCAAAATGCTACTGTCTTGTGTCCAGAAAATTCCCCAGTGCTGATGAAGTGAAATGAGAGCGTAACAAGAAATGCAGTCTCCCAGAATTAATGGTGCACTGCAAACGCACAGACAGATTAAGATTGTGCTGTGCAATCAAGGGATGCATACGAAAAGACACAACAACACCTAACTAGTGCACACAAGTCACAAATCCAAATCTGGAAAGGAATACATTTTGCCATTTGGGGGATTAGTGCACAGCAGTAACAATCCACTACCAGTAAAGATACCACAAAGCAGTATAAAAAATTCATGCAGGTGCGGTGGATAGCAGGTTCACACTGCTGCAGTTACCCTATGGCACAATAAAAGGTGTGTGATTTAATGGCACACATCACACACACACACTCACACACACTACAAGTAATGCGTAGCAAATTGAAAACATTTAGTAACATAACCAAATGTTTTAAACCGACAAATTATACACTGCTGCACCACAACAATCAGCAACAAAATGTCAAGAATTACTGAAAATATTACTATGTGTACATTAACACAGTTATACAAGAAAAATATAACCAAAACAGAAAGACTGTCTTTTTCTCCCAGTTAATGTACCTACACCACAAATACGCCCCTCCCCAAAGCACACTTCAGAGTACACACTGACAGTTCTAAATTAACATTCAAAATCCACACACAACAATACTCACTCGATATGAGCGCAGAAGGGTTTCCTACAATTGATGTAGTAAATTTTGAACAAAAAAAATGACTCAAAAGGGCATTTTAAACAGCTTTTAGAGGTTTTGAACCATAGAGCTCTGAGAGCAACCTGTATCTAGCTACCACTACACACACACTACCCAGGCCAGAACTGAGGCTGTGCAGAACAATCTAGAGCCCATGTGACCTGCAATCCCATGAATCACTGCAGAATTTCATTTGGAGCTCAATTACAAGGCGAAGTAAGGCGAATTACATTGATTTCAATGTACTTCACCTTAAAATTGGTGAAGTGGTTTGGGGAAGGTGGAATAACACAAAGTCATTGGTTTCAATGGACTTCGTGTTCCTCATTATGAAGCGAAGTACTCTGCTTCACATTGTGGAGTACTCCACGGGTTCCGCTTTACTCCGTGAATCACTTTGTGGAGTGAATTGGGGCCATTTCGCCCACCACTACTTCTAGTACTGTAACTCACATGCTGTACAGAAAGGAATGCAAATGCCTATGGCTGTACTTTCCCAATGAGCTGCAGCACAAAACTCCCTGACTTAAAAACACATATTAATGAATACAATGGTGGGGTGGTGAAGTCTGGAGAGATACTACAAAACAGGCTTGCAATACAACCAAGTAACTAGTAAAAAAATTAATGTTGTGATTCATGACATGATCGTGAATCATGATTTGTGACTGCATTTGTGACCGTGATAATGAAGAATGTGATTCGGTGTCGATGGTGTGAGATAACCAATATGAAACTGTATTGGGAACGCGAATGCCTACGGCTGTACTTCCCCGATGAGCTGTAACTTAAGACTCCCAGACTTAAAAACACGTATCAATGAGTACAATGGTGGGATGGTGAAGCCTGGAGAGATACTAGAAAACAGGCTTACAATACATCCAAGTAACTAGAAAAAAAATTAATGTTGTGATTCGTGATGTGATCGTGAATCGTGATTTGAGACTGCATTTGTGACTGTGATGATGAAGAATGTGATTTGTGTCATGAGTGACTCGTGATGATGGTCCTGACTTAAAACGCATATTAATGAGTACAATGTTCATGCAGAATTATGCACCACACCTGTCCAGTACTCTGAAGGGAAGCCAAAGAAACAACTGTAACTTAAGTTACAGATGGAGATTGGGCCCTAAAGAGATGCAAATGCATAGACAGATTAAGATTGCGCTGTGCACTGAAGAGATGCCGACACAAAGGCACAACACCTAACCAGTGCTCACCATCAGAAATTCAAATCTGGAAAAGAATACCTTTGCCAGTTGGGGCGGGCCATAGGGGGGGCAGTGTACTGCTCTGCTGCAGTTAGTCACTAGTACTAGTACCAGTAAAGATACCACAAAGAAGTACAAAAATCACACAGCTGCAATGGATAGCAGGTTCACATTGCTAAAATTATTGTGTGGCCCAATAAAAGGTGTCTGATTTGATGACACAAGTCACACACATACTCACACACACACTAAGTAATGCATAGCAAATTGAAAACTTCAGTAATATAACCACATATTTTAAACAAACTGAAATTATGCACTGCTGCACCATAACAATCAGCAAAAAAATGACAAGAATTATTGAAAATATTATTGTACGTACATTAACACGGTTATGCAAGAAAAACATCACCAAAACAGAAAGCACTGTCTTTTTCTCCAAGTTAATCTAACTACACCACAGATATGCCCCTCCCCCAAAGCACACTTCCACTGTCTCTTGGTACACAGACTGAATGTTGTGTATTAACATTCAAAATCCATACACAAACAATAAACACTCGATGATATGAGCACAGGAGGGTTTTCTATAATCGATGAACTAAAGTTTCAGCCCAAAAAATGACTCAAAAATACTTTTTAACAGCTTTTAGAAGGTTTGAATCGCAGAGAGCTCTCAGAGCAGATTGTCTCCTACAGCTTCCTACACACACTACCCCAAACTGAGGATCTGCAGAACAATCTAGAGCCCATGTGACCTGACATCCCATGAATCACTGCAAAATTTGCCTTTGGAGCTTAAAAACAAGGTGAAGTGAGGCGAGGTACATTGTTTTCAATGTACTTTGCCTTAAGAACTGGTGGAGTAGTGGTTTGGGAAGGTGGAGTAACGTGAAGTCATTGTTTTCAATGGACTTTGCGTTACCCATTATAACTCAAAGCACTCCGCTTCGCGTTGCGGAGCACTCTGCGAATTCGCCTTCACTACGTGAATCACTTCGCAGAGCGAATTGGGGCCACTTCGCCCATCTCTAATGGAGACCACAAAAAAAAATTTAATCTGTCTACAGATTCTGATTTGAGGACAGCAGCATGTAAACAGTAGACTATTCCATTTGTCTACTATATAGCGGCATGTAAGGGACCAGTAAGAAATCCAATTGGAAATGAAGATAATCAGAATAATTTCTGATTCCTCAACACCATGTACACGTGTTGAATGAATGCAGTCAACAAAACTTCGCAAAATGCCGGTTCACAAAGTAAATGGATTCCCAGCAGCCAAAAGAGGGAACCAGGAGCTAAAATTCCACGCAGGCATCCCACTAATATTTCATACTAATCATTAAAGCATTTTGCTCACTATCCTGGTTAAATACGAAGTAAACTGTAAACAAGGAAAGTGTGCACATCCATGTGATTTATGGTAGCTACTGATCACTGTATTCCCCAGATTTTGTTTATAGTCACAGTGACTATACCCCCTTGTGTTGTCACAACAGGGCTGCTATAAGTGCACTTACAATGTCCCTGCTTGACCTGTTGTCTGGGCAAAGATCTGTCCAACTATAACTTATATCCATGAACCTAGCCTTTCCCTTCTTTGCTACTTTCCTAGTACCATCGCTGAAGTCAATTTTCCAGTGTATGATTCTTTTTGCAATAGAGACCTGTACATGGACTGGAGACTGAATGTCCCTGGAGCACCAATGCTGTCTCCCTCATAAAGGGGAGGTGTCATAACACTGCATTATTAAGCAACATATTGCTTGAGCATTTTTAAAGGGATTTTTCAAGTTTCATTAAAAATGCTATTGAGATTGTCAGTGCTCAAATCTCATGAGATTCCCCAAAATTAGAATTTCTGGTCATGCCTCTATGAAGACATTTGTATGAAAACAGCCTCTTTGCTTTATAGGCTTCATCTGTCCCTGCTGCTTTTTCCTGCTTTGAAATCATAATCCTCTGCTTGTGACATCAACATCTTGTTTGTGACAACAGACTGTGATGTCACAGGCAGAGGGTTATGACTTCACAGCAGAAATAAGCAACATGTCCAGATAAAGTCTAATGGAAAAAGATCCACTTTTAATGGCAATGTTTTCAGAAACACAGAAACACAAAACCTGATGGCAGATAAGGACCGCTTGGCCCACCCCGTCTGCCCATTTCCCTACCTTTTGGATAAGCTGCAGATCCTAGTTAACCAACAGGCTACTTCCTCCTACCCCCAGCTAGAATTGCCTTATGTCTGTCCCATGCATTCTTGAATTCCCCCACTGTTTTTGACTCCATGACCTCCTCAGAAAGGCTGTTCCATGCATACACAACCCTCTCCATGAAAAAATACTTCCTCACATTATTTCTGAGCCGTCCCCCCTCTACCTTCAAATTGTGTCCCCTTTTTCTTGCACATCTCTTTTTGTGAAAGATGCTACCCTCTTGGACTTTGTTGATTCCCCTGAGATACTTGTAAGTTTCTATTATGACCTCCCTCTCCCTCCTTTCCTTGAGGGTATACATATTAAGCTCCTTTAGCCTCTCTTCATATGTCTTCTGGTGCAGACCCTGCATCATTTTGGTTGCCCTCTTCTGGACAGCCTCTACCTTGTCTATGTCTTTGCGGAGATGTGTCTCCAGAACTGCATGCAGTACTCTAGATGGGGTCTCACCAACTGTCTGTACAGAGGGATAACAACTTCCTGTTTTCTGCCTGTGATGCTTCTCCCTACACATCCCAGTATCCACCCCCCAGCCCTCCTTACTGCCTTCTCACATTGCCTGCCCACCTTTAGGACATCTGTTATAACTACCCCCAGGTTCCTTTCCATTTTTGTTGTCATCAGTATCTCACCCCCATTGTGTACTCTTCCCCTGGGTTTCTGTTTCCCAGGTGCATTACTTTGCAAGTCTTTGTATTGAATCTAAGCTGCCACACATTTGACCATTCCTCCAACCTTGTCAAGTCCCTTCTCATCCTTTCCACCCCACCTTGTGTATTAACCCTGTTGCAGATCTTTGTGTCATCTGCAAAGAGACATACTTTTCCTTCCAGTCCCTCTGCAATGTCACTCATAAAGACATTAAAAAGGAACGGCCTCAGTACTGAACCCTGCGGTACCCCACTAGCAACCCCCTTTCTTTGGAGTCGACTCTGTTTACTATTACCCTCTGCATCCTGTTGTCCAGCCAATGTTTTACCTAGGCTACCACCCTGGGACCCACTCCCAGGCTGGCTAATTTGTTTATTAATCTTTTGTGTGGGACTGTGTCAAATACCTTGCTAAAGTCTAGGTAGGCCATGTCCACAGCCCCTCCCTGGTCTACTACTTTGGTCACCCAGTCAAAGAAATCGATTAGATTCATCTGATATGACCTTCCCACTGTGAATCCATGCTGCCTTGGGTCCTGTGTTCCACTGGCCTCTAGGTACTCAACAATTCTTTCCTTCAGAAGTGATTCCATCATTTTCCCTTCCACTGAGGTCAAACTGACAGGTCTGTAGTTTCCTGCCTCTGTCTTGCTCCCACTTTTGTAAAGGGGAATCACATCTGCCCTCCTCCAGTCCTCGGGTACCACACCATCCTCCCATGATTTGTTAAAAAGGGTAGTCAATGGTGTTACTAGTTCTCCCCTTAGTTCTTTTAGAATTCTGGGGTGAAACCCATCAGGCCCCATTGCTTTGTCCACCTTCAGTTTTAGGAGTTCTTTCAGAACCCTTTCTTCTGTGAAAGGACTGATATCGACCCTACTATCCAGAGTGCTTCTATTGACTGTAATCAAGTGTAAGCACCCCCCTTTGTGGATTGCTTACTATAGTTGTTCTCTCCTCCCACTTCTTCCATGTTTGGACCGGTGGACTTGCCACCTGTGAGTTGGGTGGATTCAGTCCGGCCCCCTCAGGGTATTTATTCACCATTTTTTGGTGTGTGGGAGAGGCCGACAGGATTAAAACACAGACCAGTATTATGCCAGGTCTTTGGCCCTGGCCTGGGTTTTTGGGCCTTGGTGACTTGGCAACAATGTTATGCTTTGGAACTGCATGGGTGATATAGGGCTCTGCAGTCATGTGGGACTGGATCCGCTAGGTGGGAGCCGTGGCCCATGGAGAATTTGGTTGGCCCACCTTGTGCTCTATGGCACCTGGATGGGATGGGGCCTGATCCTGGTTTTTTGAGGCCTGGAAGTGGACTGTGGGGATGCTACAGTGGTGGCAGCCAGTGGCATGGGGCTTTGAGGTGGTGGAAACCCTCCTGTCCCTTAACCTGGTCTGGCACTCTGTCTGGATTGAGAGACAGTGTACAGGGAGAGAGTAGAGAGCCCGGTGAGTCCCCGGCATCGTCCATGTTTTGTGCTAGGTCAGGGGATGCTGGGGTCCGGGGCTCCACTGCCCTGTGTTGCTTTTGGGGGTTAAAAACTGCAGCCTTTGAGTTCACCACGTGATGATGTGCTGAGTAGTGCAGAGAGTTTCGAGTTGCCATGTGTGGGTAGGGTGCAGTGGGGTTTGTCGAGTGTCCTGCAGCCTATACTTGTTGCTGCTGTCTGTGTACAGAGTACCCCAGCTCTAGTGAAGTCCAACTCCTAGGCCAGTTCAGCTTTAAGTGATGTGCCGTGGCTTTCTGCCACTGTTTGAGCTGCCTGTCTCCATGCCGTGCCCCCAGCTCCTGGGAGCTGCTGTTGTTGGTTTAAATAGATTCATTTTCTTTTTACTCTTTTAATCAAATGTGTTCTCCTTCCATTTAATACATTTTGATGCCTAACACCATTTGCTCCCCGCAGTTCAGAGCCATGGATTGTGGTCCTTCATCTGTCTGCCAGTCTGCTCAATGATCATGAAGCTAGCTAAGAAGCGTGACCCCGTTCTGTGACATCTTGCAGGTATGTGCCAGTTTCCTTTTTTGGACTTGCTGGATGGACTGCTGCAGTGTGGATGCTCCTCCCTACACCTTTTAACACCAGGCCCCTAGACACAGTTGGGGAGGGGGTCTTACAAATGTGGGGGCTTGTCCGGGGTCAGTTTTGGAGGTATGGACTGTACCTGGGCTGCGGTGAGCTGTGGCAGCTCTGTTGTGGATCTTGGCCTATTTCTTCTGAGCCATCAATGTTTTCTGCCATGCAGGTCAGCTTTGCGCATTTCTGGGCCAGCTCCATCTTTGGAACAGCACCTTGCATAGGGAGTCTTATGTTAATGAAGTGAGGTGGCCGCTGATTAGTTGAGAGTTAGAGTGTCATTGTGGTAGCTTGTGCCAATGAGTGTCATTTCTGGTGAGGAATGAGGGGATCTACATCAAATGAGCTGACTGACATATGGCACAGAAACTATCAGAAAGTGACCCCCCTGTCCTAGTACCAGCGTCTTTACTAGCGTGGCTGTGGAGTAATGCTGAGAGGGGAACTTCTGCTGACCACTGTGTGCAGTGCAGTTATCAAGGTGTTTGGGTGGTGCACCTGCTTCTTTACTCCTCATGCACCCGAGGAGTGCCACCTGTTGCCACTTACTACTCATTGCCACCCTACATGCTAGAATGGACTTGACCACATTCTGTCTCACCAGGGATGACCACTGTTCTTTCAACTGGCAGTCTTGATACCTGGGATGAGATGAGATCTGCTACTACTCCTTTAGATCCTTCTACTTCTGAGGCTCCACAGAGGAGAAAGAGGAAGGTCTGTATGGTGAGGAAGGGCATAGCCATCTTCCCAGTCCTTCCCCACTGAAGGCACCTGAGCATCCCCATTGCAGAGGGAGAGGGTGAGAGAAGCCTGTGAAATCAGATGACTCACCCAGGGCACAGGAAGTTAGAGCTTGCTTCCCTGTCCACCAGGGCCTCGAGATTGTCTGGAAAGCGGGGTGATGCCTCCTTTGCGGAGTTGCCTGTAATCCAGGAAGGAAAAACCAGTCCCTGTAGGTCAGCTTATGTGGAACCCCCCCCCGTGTTGCCCCCTAGTCAGCTTTCTCAGCCTTTAATTTTCCAGGACCAGAAGGTGGAGAGAGCTGTACCTCAGCCATACAGATGCCTGCAGCTGACTCTGCCAAACAACACTCCATGGCTGCCTCAATTGTCTGTTCATCTCAGGGAAAGAATGGATGGCCTACTCCCTGATGATCCTCTGAATGTCCATTACTGCTCCTTTGTATGGTTGGAAAATGGAATGGCCCAGTGAAAAAGTGTTAGGAGTATCCCGGAGTGGTAGCAGGGTGACAGGTGGGTTCGGCGTAGGATCCATATCGAGTACCCCCGAGAAGACTATCCCTACGTCTCAGGGAGAATCTGGGATGTAATTGAAGAGAAAAGGTCAGAATTGGTCTTTCGTGGTGCAGTGCAGTCTAAGTGAGGAATCATCAATCCAGACTCCTTTCAGATGCTGTCATTTCTAGAGCCAGATCCCTGTGTAATTCTTCAGTCTGGACAGGACTGACTTTATTTGAGCATTTTACCCTTATTCAGGATGAAACAGGGAAGTTTACCAAGTAATATGTGGTGGCCATGGACTCTTTCAGCGGAAAGATAACAAAACCAGACCCACAATACTACTACCCCTGCAGTGGAGGACCTGCCCTTTAAAGGGTGAAGAACCATGAACTTGTTTGAGCATTCCAGGACTCTTGTTTTCCTAGTTTGGCATGTTGGAACTGCTTTGAGGGGGTGAGCTATTTACACTTTTTGATGCAGTGTCTTCATGTTAAAGTTCAGTACTGTTGGGGTTCTTTCTTTGTTGAAAAAAAAAAACACACACACAAACAAGTGGAGAGAAGAGGGACTTACCATAATGTTGGCCTGTGTCACCATTATGGACTCATACTGTATTTGGGACTTTGTTACCCCATGGACTGAAAAGTGGAAAACAAATGGAAGTGCCTAATTTTAATATACTACATTGGGGGAGTAATGGTAGAGTGTGTGTATTGTGTGTTAGTATGTACTGGTATGTGAGTAGTGACTGATTTCTATGGCTGTTTGTGCTGTGTGAAGTGTGAAAGGGGTGTTAGTAGTATGAGTGAGTGAGTGGCCTGGAGGAGATTTGCCAGCAGTTTACTCTGTTTCTTGTCCTGTGCATGTCATTTATTGTTGTTGGTTGTTCCTTTTTAGGGGGTACGTGCACTGGTCAAAAGGTATCATATTCAGGATGCTGGGTTTCACACTGAGCGGCAGCAATCTATTGGGTTTGGGGATTTTGGGTCCATTTGATTTTTCTGATCCTGGTGACTCCCCCTGGGGAAGGGCGGGAGAGTGCGCATGTCCAGCCTTTATCCTTTCAGGTGGGTGGCCAGGTGCCCCATTCACCAGGGGGTGAATGGTTTAAAAGGGGGGAGAGTGTAAGTACTCACTTTGAGGAGTGCTTACTATAGTGGCCCTCTCCTCCCACTTCTTCCTTTTTTGATCTGGGGTCTTGCCACCTGCAGGTTGGGTGGAGTCAGTCTAGCCCCTCAGAGGATTTATTCACCAGTTTTTGGTGTGTGGGGGAGGCTGGCGGGAGAGAGACATGGACTAGTAGTAGGCCTGGGCTCCAGGCCTGGCCTGGGTTTCTGGGCCTTGGCAACTCAGCAACAATGTTGCTCTCAGGAACTGGAGGGGTGGTATAGGGCTCTATGGCCATGTGGGACTGGGTCCGCTAGGTGGGAGACGCAGCCCAGGGAGGATTTGGGTGGCCCACCATGTGTTCTGCCGCACCGGGGCGGGATGGGGCCTGGTCCCAGTTTGTGAGAGCTAGAAGTAAATGGTGGGGATGCTACAGTGGTGGCAGCCTGTGGTGTGGGGCTTGGAGGAGGTGGCAGCCCTCCTATCCTTTACCTGGTGTGACACTCCATCCAGATTGAGAGACGGTCTGCAGGAAGAGAGTAGAGAGCTTGGTGAGTCCCCCAGATTGCCCGCGTTTTGTGCTAGGTCTAGGGATGCCAGGAGGCCCGGGTGCCATTGCCCTGTGTTACAGGAGGGAAGTGCTTGTAGGGGTGAAAAGCTGCAGCCTTTGGGTACACCACGTGAGGATGTGCTGAGCGTTACAGAGAGTTTTGAGCTGCTGGGTGTGGGTAGGGTGCAGTAGGGTTTGTCGAGTGTCCTGTGGCCTACATTTGTTGCCGCTGCTCGTATACAGTGCCCACCTCGGCTCTGGTGAAGTCCAGCTCCTAGGGCAGTTCGGCCTTAAGTGATGTGCCATGGCTTTGTGCCACTGTTAGAGCTGCTTGTCTCCATGCCATGCACCCAGCTCCTGGGAGCTGCTGTTGTTGGTTTGAATAAATTAATTTTCTTTTTACTCTTTTAATCGATTGTGGCCTCCTGTTTAATGAATTTTGCTTCCTGCCTAACACCAGTTGCCACCCACAGATCGGAGCCACAGATTGTCGTCCTTCATCCCTCTGCCAGGCTGCTCAATGATCGTGAAGCTAGCTAAGAAGCATGAACCCATTCTGTGACCTCTTGCAGGTATGTGCCATTTTCCTTTTTTGGACTGGCTGGATGGACTGCAGCAATGTGGATACCCCTCCCTACATCTTTTAACACCGGGCCCCTAGGCACAGGTGGGGAGGGGTCTTACACAAGTATGGAAGGGTCTGAAATTCAGTTTATGGGGGAATTTTGTGCAACTAAGTTCTGGTACTGCAGATGTAACCCCCCCTACAAATGGGGGTTCCTGAAAAGTCTTTCTTGAGCTTGCCTAAATGCTCACTGTCAGGCTGGTGTCCTGCATTTTAGCAGTTTAAATGTGATTGCCGGAGAGTGCCTGTATAGCCTCTGTGTACTGTCTCTTTAAGAGCTGCCTGGATTGCAATCATAAGTAATCTGAGCGGGAGCTCTGTTGAAAGATGTAACTATTTGCTGAAAATCATTTAGAGTGATAATGATAATGGAGTTTGTCTAACCTGCCTTCTTTGCAGCAAGGACTGTTTTGTTTATCCCCACCACTTTGGCCCGGGACTGCCGAATTGGACCAGTCAGTACTGGTGGGACCTAAAATGTAGCTGGACTACAGGAGCTGTCTGGAGTCAGAATCTGTAGGAATTGTAGTTTGGGGCTTTTGGCGCCTTTTTGCACCTGAAGGGGGAGCTCCTGTTGTGACTTGATAGATGAATCAGCCACCCAAACCTTTTGGATCTTGGGGAAAGTCCCAAGCTTGCTGGCAGTTGAGTCAGATCTAAGTTGGGAGCTGAAGAAGCAACAACAGCTCGAGACAGTCAAGCCGCCGTCTGAGTAGTTTTGCGTGGGAGAACTGTGGAAAGGCCTGAGTTGTGACCTGCATGTCTGCCTGCTGCCCCTGAGAGGGAGAGAAGAGAATTATTTTGGACTAAATCCAAGTTTGTGAGAACAAAGTAAGCCACTGATTTTTTACCAGACTCATACCTGAAGAAGACCGAAGATTTTGCTGAATGCGATCGGCCTGTCAGGATTTCCAGCTTCTTTTGAATCCCCGGTTTGTGCAGAGACTTTGCGATCGTGACTGGAGAGTGGTTTGCCTGGTGTGGTAGAGTTTCCTTACATGTAAATGTGTTGTGTATTGAGAGTGGGTCGTGATATGGTTCCCCACTGTGTGAACTGTGTTCTGCTTGCTGGAAGCTTTATCCAGCCTAATCAGACTGAATCTGCATTCATCTCCATTCGGCCTAGGCCATGCCACACTGGCCCAGCCAGACTACCCCACTGCACAGAGAAAGCCACCGACGAAAGACCTGCCTGGAGATCAGCCCCCTGCTCCACGCTTGAACAGGAACAATGCCTTGGCGAATCGTATGGGCCCTGCACTCCAGATCAACCACCTGCTGTCTCGATTTTCGTCCTGCCTGTGTCCAGTCTTAGGTATCATGAGTAAATATCAGGGTAGCTCTTTTCACGAACTGAGCCCTCCGGCTCCGGATTACAAGTAGTGTGTGTGGTGCATGTTGTTTTCTTCCATCACAAGACCCCAACCAGCTACAACATTCCTGGCTAGCCCATCGTTCTCCATTTGGGTACCCAGAGTGTGTTATTGTTTATGGACCCTGAAGTGCATGCATAACTGTTTGATTGATACAGCCTTTAAGCAAATTAACCTGATTACACCCCTCCCTTGTTTAAGTCCTTTAAATAAATCAGATCTAACTCTTTTTTGCATTTACCCTGACTGTGGTTCCAGTTTGTGCAAGAGTACTGTACTGCTGTTATTTGCTGTGTATAACCTTGTTTTACAGGGGTTCCCCAGGTTCGAGCCAGAGGAAAGCCCTGGTGGTGAGTGCAAACAGTGTGGGTACTTGTGTGGTGTATCAGGGGTATTGTGAAAGTGATTATTGTGTATTGTTCCGGCCACTAGTAAGGAAAGAGAGGTGTTATAGTTTCCCAGAGGGCTGTGCCCAGGTTAGCTTGACTACTACCAACCCTGGCCTCCGGGTGGAGGCACTCATTTCAGAACTCAGGCCCCTTAACCTGCTTCTAGCCAAGCAGGCAGGAGTAGTAGCCCTTGGGATAGCGCCACCTAGGGGTTACACAGACACAACAGGGTGTGGTTTTTGCTGAGATAACCACAACCCAGGGGAGTTGTGGTCACCCCTGGAAGTTTCATAAGTTTCATAAGTTCAGAGCGAGACAATAGCTTCTGCCAAAGAGTCTCGAAACCAATATATTGCTTTTGGGTACCCTTAACTTTTCCCTAGGGTTCTATGGTAGGTATCTAATTTAGTCTTAAAACCGAGCATAGTATCACTTTCCACTACATTGGACGGGAGTCTGTTCCAAGGGGACACCACTCTCTGGTTTACCCAAGCTCCCCTCTTATTAGATTTATACAACTCCCCTTTCAACTGGTACTCATGTGTTTGTATACATTTAGAAGGATCTCTACTTTGTACACCCATACACTCCCACAGGTCCCTATTTCTGTGAGCTGAATATAATAAGCATAAATCTCCTCTGAGCCTATGATACTCCAGAGTACACATGTCCAGCTCAACCAACCTGTCCCCATAGGATAAGGAAGCTATATCACATATCTTCTTGGTTGCCCTCCTCTGGACTCTCTCGACGTTCATTACATCAGATTTGAGATAAGGGCTCCAAAACTGGATGCTATACTCCATTATAGGTCTAACCAATGTGGTATATAGTGGCAGTAGCATGGATCATAGAAACATAGAAACATAGAAGTTGACGGCAGATAAGGACCGCAAGGCCCATCCAGTCTGCCCATTTCTTTTTCTACCTTATAAATGTGCCATCGGCCTTTGCTCTGTCAGTGACCTATCTATTCATAGTCATTTGTATTGCTCCCTTATGCCTATCCCATGCCTGTTTGAAGCCCTGCACTGTATTCATAGCCACCACTTCTTGTGGTAAGCCATTCCATGCATCTACCACCCTTTCTGTGAAAAAGAATTTCCTCACATTCCCCTTAATCGGCCTCCCTCTAATCTCATGCTGTGTCCTCTTGTCCTGCAATTTTTCTTATATTTAAACATGTTAGACTCTTTCACCTTGTTTATGCCCTTAAGGTGTTTAAATGTCTCGATCATATCACCTCTCTCCTCCTTTGCTCAAGGGTATACATATTGAGCTCCATTAATCTGTCCTCATATGTCTTCTGATGCAGTCCCTGCACCATTTTGTTGCCCTTCTGGACTGCCTCAATTTGTTAATGTCCTTGTGAAGGTGTGGCCTCCAATACTGCACGAGTACTCCAGATGGGGCCTAACCAATGTCTTGTACAGAGGGATTATTACCCTCTTACGACTTGTGATACCCCTACTAATACACCCTAACACCCCTAGCCTTACCTACTGCTTTAGAGGTCTGCTTGGATGATTTTAGGTCACAGTGATGATGATGCCCAAGTCTCTTTCTTCCTTTGTGACTGCTAGCAACTCCCTCCCAGCCTATAAGTGGCTTCAGGGTTTCTCTTCCCTATGTGCATGATTTTGCACTTCTTTGCATTAAATCCCAGTTGCCACTCTTCTGACCATTCTGCTAGTTTATCCAGATCTCTTCTCATTCTGCCCACCCCATCTGGATCATCTACTCTGTTGCAGATCTTGGTGTCATCTGCAAACAGACAAGCCTTACCCTCTATCCCTGCTTCTTATATTGTGCAGGATGCAATGAATCATTCTATTAGCTTTATTGACTATTCCAAAGGTATGATGTCTAAATGACAAATTATTGGCAACCAGAACACCGAGGTCCCTCTCACATTCCCCACATCTGACAGTATGGCCGAATAGATTATATATACCCTGGATATTGTTATGGCCAAAGTGCATGACACTGCACTTAGCTGTGTTAAACTTCATCTTATGTATTGTAGCCCAGTCATCAATAGAGTCAAATTCTGCCAGGAATTTCAGTACATCCTCGTGTGTTCTTATAATGGCACCAACCTTACTGTCAGCAAATTTTGCTATCCATGCATTCCCTGATGTTTTGAGAGTGGACACGAAGATATTAAATAGTACAGGGCCCAGTACTGAGCCCTGCGGCACCCTGCTTGTGACATCCCCCCAATCTGACATGAATCCCTTTATGCTTACCCTCTGCCTTCTTATACTCAGCCATGCTCTAACCCATTGGATAATTTGTAATGGTACACCAGTATCCTGTATACTCTTAAATAGGCCATCATGTGGCACCTGATCGAAGGCCTTCGAGAAGTCAAGGTAGACAGTATCCACCGATAGTTTATCCTCATGAGCCTTACTCATTATTGCGAAAAAGCTCAACAGATTAGTCTGGCATGACCTCCCCCGCACAAACCCTTGCTGTGTAATCTCTATATGTCCATTGGCCAGAATGTGGTGCTCTAAGTAGCCTTTAATATATTCTTCCATTACCTTACATAAAATACAGGTAAGGCTAATGGGCCTGTAGTTTTCAACATTTGTTTTCAGCACGTTCTTATATATGGGTGTAACATGGGCTGAGTTCCAGTCCTTTGGAGTCACCCCTTGCTTAAGGGATTCCTTAAATAATATCCCTACAGGTCCAGACCATTCATCTGCCAGCTGCTTTAGAACATGTGGGTGAACCCCATCAGGTCCCGGTGATTTGTTGATTTTAAGTCTGGCGAGTTTGTCTCTTAGTGTAGATTGAAAGTCCATCTTCTTCCAAGTTGTGTACTTGGTGTGCTTTGAAACAACTGAGAAGCTGCATGGGATATACTATTTTGGACTAGGTATCTGTAACTAATATCTCTCTCTTGCTTACATCTGAGAGAAGTTTTCCTCACTTGTACAGTGGTATTGCTTTATGTTTAATTATTTTAATTTTTAATTCAGGAAGGGGGTTTTCAAAACTGCTTATCTTGTCAGCATCTTCAGAAGGGCTGAAATAACTGCACATTTGATTTGCCTTTGTGGCTAACAAACCACCAGGCTGTTTTGGGGCTGGAGAGGTTTACTTGTGTCTGACTTGGATGTCTGGATTTTTCTCTGTTTGATTAGCAGGGTACTTTCTCTGTCAAATTGTTGTGTAGGGTATCTTGCTGACAGGAAGGCACTCATCGCAGGGTGAGAGCTTTTAGCTGATTGTTTTGTGAGGGCACAGTTTAGGCCCAACCCCTTCCCACCCCTCACCCCAGCCACCCCTGGAAATAGTTCCTTTATACCTGAGATTCTGACATCATTTCCTCAAGAGTGCAAGGTACATATCACTGTCATATCCTCTCTAGCACACTGCACTGACAATATAAGCATACACATTGTATAATATATATATTTCTATATAACCAATCACACACACACACCTTGTGGCCTTGTGGCACTCACACACACACACAAAAGTAGATAAACATGTGGGGAGTAGTGCAATGTAATGGCTGTGGGGCAGCAGTCTTCCTGGAGTCTTTCTGGAGGCTGAGATGCTGCCCTATTTGCAGACAACTATCTGCCCTGAGGGAGGAAGTTGCCTGTCTTCAGGCCGCACTGGACAGTAGTAAGGAAACCTTCCCCCAGGCCACACTGGACAGTAGGAAGGGAACCTCCCCCATCCAGGGAGCACTAGCGCCATCACCACTACCTCAGAGATTGCGAAGAAAGCACAGCAGTTGGACCACAGTGGGCTCAGGGAGGGTGAGGATGGTGGAACAGAGGCACACCCAGTCAATTGTTCCACTCCACAATCCATACTCCATTCTGGGGGAGCATAGCTCCCCTATGGATGCACCCGCAGAGAAGACTGATGACAACTGTCACAAGGGAGGCCCACAGGAAGGAGGCAGAGGACACCAAAGGGAAAGGAAGCAGCTCCTGGTGGGGGACTCAATTAGTAGGGGTATAGAACTGGGGGGAGCTGGGAAAACTGAAGTAAGGTGCCTGCCTGGTGCCATGACTTGGAGGGACAGGAAGCGCATCCTTAGGATCACGAGAACAGCTGCAAGGGAGTCTGAGCTGGACGTAATTGTCCACCTAGGGACAAATGACTTGGTCATGAGATTAGAGCAGTGCAGGAGGACATTGCAGAGTTGGGGAGGGGCCTAAGACAAGTAGACACACAGTATCCTTCTCAGAGGTGCTGTCTGTCAAAGGCATGGGGAGGCGAGGTAATTAGCGCCATGCAGTTTAATGAATGGTTGAAAAAATGGTGTGGAGCACAGGGGTTTGGCTTCATTGGGGACTGGGGTTCCACCTGGAGGACACTCAGCCTATACTGGCAGGATGGTCTGCATCTGTCCAGGAAGGAACAAGTCTTTGAGCAATCGGTTTAAATGCTTCATTGGCAAGCTTTTAAACTAGTCAAAGGGGAGGCACTGACAAGCAACAGGAAAATCCCAGCCTCTCCTTCAAAACAGGGTACTAAATGAGAAAAGACTGAGGTAGAATGGTCAGTGGGGATGCTGCAACAGAAGGTAAAGCCATCAAAAATGGAGAGCAATGAGTACCAATGCCCGTAGTCTGGGTAACAAGCTTCCTGAATTAGTGGCCTTGATGGAGGAGGAACATCTGGATATCGTGGCAGTACAGAAACATGGTACACATATAAACCATGACTGGGATGTAAACATACCAGGATACATTATCTACAGGAGGGACAGGGAGGGTAAAAGAGGAGGAGGAGTAGCTCTACATAAGGGAAGGAATAAAAGCAACAGAACAAAAGGGTAAACAGGAGGAGAAGAAGCACAGTGGTAAATTTGGAGACAGGCAATGGCACCTCAATCCGCACAGGGGTTGTATACAGACCTCCTTCTCAGGGGGAGGAAATGGACAAGGAAATGATAGAAAGTATACTTAGAATGGCAGAAAAAGGGGAGATATTGCTGATGGGTGATCTGAATATGCCAGATGTTAACTGGAGTGCAGTTGCAGCTGCCACTCCGAAGAGTGGAGTTATTCTAGATGCCCTACAGGGAGCATGCCTTAGACAACTAGTACTGGAGCCCACTTGAGAGGGAGCAATATTAGACTTGATTCTCTCAAATTGAGATGGAGAGAGGATCACAGATGTAGAAGTGGGTAGCCATCTGGGAACTAGCGACCATCGAACAGTATGGTTCACAATAAACACAGCAATAGAGTCAAGCCATACAAAGACAAAAGTATTGGACTTTAGGAGGGCTGACTTTGCCAAAATGGGTGAGTGCCTAAGGAATGCACTAGCAAATGGGCAGGAAGGAGGGGTGGAAGAACAATGGGGAATAATAAAAACTGCCATCACAGAGGTAACGAGCCTTTGTGTGAAGCAAATAAACAAAACAAAACGATGTAAGAAACCACTATGGTTCTCAAAGAAAGTGGCAGTGAAGGTTCAAGAGAAAAAGAAAGCATTCAGGAAGTACAAGGAATCGCAGAAGGAGCAGGACAGAGAACTGTATCAGTTAAAACAAAAGGAGGCTGGGAAGGCAGTCAGAACAGCAAAGGCCCAAACCGAGGAAAAGATAGCCAACTCGGTTAAGAAGGGGATAAACCTTTATAGGTACATCAGGAGCTAAGGAAGACCAAGGGAGGGATAGTGAGGCTTAATAAAGGGAGGAGGGTGGGCAGAGGAGACTGTGAAAAGGCAGAGATACTAAACAAATATTTTTGCTCAGTATTTACAAATGAAGAGGGGGAGGTACATAAAACAAACAGTAGAAACACTCTGGATACAGAAGTTGATACCAGCCCATTTACAGAAGAAAGAATTCTGAAAGAACTCTTAAAACTGAAGGTGGACAAAGCAATGGGGCCTGATGGGATTCATCCCAGAATTCTAAAAGAACTAAGGGTAGAACTAGTGACACCACTAACTACCCTTTTTAACAAATCATGGGAGGATGGGGTGGTACCCGAGGACTGGAGGAGGGCAGATGTGATTCCCCTTCACAAAAGTGGGAGCAAGGCAGAAGCAGGAAACTACAGACCTGTTAGTTTAACCTCAGTGATAGGGAAAATGATGGAATCACTTCTGAAGGAAAGAATTGTTGAGTATCTAGAGGCCAGAGGGGCACAGGACCCTAGGCAGCATGGATTCATAGCAGAAAGGTCATGCCAGACGAATCTGATAGATTTCTTTGATTGGGTGACCAAAGTAGTAGATCAGGGACGGGCTGTGGACATGGCCTACCTAGACTTTAGCAAGGCATTTGACACAGTCCCACACAAAGATTAACATACAAGTTAGCCAGCCTGGGAGTGGGTCCCAAGATGACAGCCTGGGTAAAGAATTGGCTGGAGAATAGGACACAGAGTAAGTAAATGGAGTCCACTCCAGAAAAAGGAGGGTTACTAGTGGGGTACCGTAGGGTTCAGTATTAGGATCCTGTCCTCTTCAATGTCTTTATAAGCTACATTGCAGAAGGACTGGAAAGAAAAGTATGTCTCTTGCAGATGACACAAAGATCTGCAACAGAGTTGATGCACAGGGTGGGGTGGAAAGGATGAGAAGGGACTTGGCAAGGTTAGAGGAATGGTCAAATGTATGGCAGCTTAGATTCAATGCTAAGAAGTACAAGGTAATGCACCTGGGAAACAAAAACCCAGGGGAAGAGTACACAATGGGGGGTGAGATACTAACAACAACAAAAATGGAAAGGGACCTGGGGATAGTCATATCTGATGACCTAAAGGTGGGCAAGCAATGTGAGAGGGCAGCAAGGAGGGCTCAGGGGGGATACTGGGATGCATAGGGAGAGGCATCACCAGTAGAAAACAAGAAGTTATTATCCCTCTGTACAGACAGCTGGTGAGACCCAATCTGGAGTACTGTGTGCAGTTCTGGAGACCAATCTCTGCAAAGACATAGACAGGATGGAAGCTGTCCAGAGGAGGGCAACTAAAATGGTGCAGGGTCTGCACGGAGACATATGAAGAGAGAAGAAGCTTAATATGTATAGCCTCGAGGAAAGGAGGAGAGGGGGACATGATAGAAACTTTCAAGTACCTCAAGGGAATCAACAAAGTCCAAGAGGGTAGCATCTTTCAAAAAAAGAGGTGTGCAAGAACAAGAGGGCACAATTTGAAGATAGAGGGGCGGCTCAGAGGTAATTTAAGGAAGTATTTTTTTCACAGAGAGGGTTGTGGATGCATGGAATGGCCTTCCGGAGGAGGTTGTGGAGTCAAAATCAGTGGTGGAATTCAAGCATGCATGGGACAGTCATAAGGCAATTCTAGGGGTTGGGGGTAGGAAGAAGTAGGCTGCTGGTTAACTAGGATCTGCAGCTTATCCAGTAGGTAGGGAAATGGGCAGACTGGGTGGGCCAAGTGGTCCTTATCTGCCGTCAGCTTCTATGTTTCTATGTTTCTGTATCTCACATGGAATATTGTTAGTTACTTTATTAAACGGCTATGTATCATTGGTAATCTGAAAGACACTTAAAAAATGTTTGTTAAATGTGTCAGCCATTAGTTTTTCATCTGAGATGGTGTCTCCATCTGAAATAATGGGTCCTAACCTAGTTACACCATTTCTTGGTTATATAGTCTAGACCACACATTAGAGTGTACGATTGTGCTTATAAAATGGGTTTGGGTTTTAAAAAGTTGATTACAATAAAAAACCATAAAATGTTGAAACATTATTATCATCTACAAAAAGAGTTGCTCCACTGTTGGACTGTTGCCAGGGTGATACCAGGGAGCATCAGTTTGTATGAAGTATCATGCATAATAGTAATATTTTTAGTATTCTGGCTTGTTGTCCATCCCCCACCCCAGATTAAAAAAAAAAATAACCCCACATCACCTCAATATTGTCCTTGTTCCTTTACAAATTTTAAAAGATTAGGAAGATTTTTTTTGTGAACAAGCCGTGGGTCAATGGACATCTGTCGGTGTGTTGTGTGGGCGGGACTGCTGATGGAACTGTGTGGATGGCATGTGCTTATCTGAGGACTGTTTGACTGGCCAGCATCCAAAGGCACTTGTAGTCTCCACTGGGGTTTGATTAGGTCACACTTGTTATGGTCTGCTGCCACTGTTGGCTGTTATTCGCCTGAACAGACTAATGGATTAGTTAAAGAAGTGACCAGAGTGCTAGTTGTGTGGGGAGGAGAAAGCTTTTGAAAAAAAACTGTTGTAGTGCAGTTTAAATAATAACCTGAAAGAAACAAAAAGAAAAGTGTAAAATAATATGCATCCATTTACGGTACATACTGAAAATTCCATGGTTGGCACAGTGATCCCTTGGGTACTGGAGCAGAGTGGCACCAGTATTTTTTTACTGGGCAGTAGACTGAGGTAAAAGTATGGGTGCCAGCCTGTCTCGGCCAATTAGGAGCCAGGAGGTTCCCTATCCATTTTATAACAGCCTGTACCATATCTACATATACACAGTTATAGCTAAGCTGAAAATTTGGTCCCGGTTTTGTATTTCTGTTTGTGTATGCAATATTCTACCACATGTCAGATGCTTGCAGTTAGCATAATAAAAAAAGGTTTCTTTAAAGCCAAATAGCTGTTTTTAAAAGCACACTGCTTTTTAAAAGTAAGTTTTGAGGTAAAAACTGTGGAAACAAGCAAGTACAAGCCAAGATGTACCGGGGTAACAGTGTTTGTGGTAGCGCTGCAATCAAGCATGCCTGAGCCATTGGAGTAGGAATTGGTGAGGGAGGGGTCGGTAAGAATAACTGTAAAGAAAGTGTAGCTTTTCCAGAACTAACAAAGCAGAAAGTTCGTATTTTGTCTTGTTTTCTTTCATGTAGATTGTGCATACAAAATACGAACTATGGTATGGGCAACTATACACTTCAAGGCTGTTTTTCCACAATGGGGTTGCCATGACAACAGCAAGCTTGCAAACTTTGCCCTCGAGGTCACTCTACCATCATGGCAGCTCCTTGATGGAAAAACAGCTCTGTTGTTGTTGCCGGTACATTATTCTATAATAGATGTTGCCTTGCTCGTACTTATTTAAATCTGTATTTAACTGGTGCCCTTATGTATTATTTTTTTCTAACTTTGCAGTCATTGTGACACTTCACTTGTCAGCTTACTTGTTTATACTGTTTTTATAGTGTAACTCATCCACTCCTCCTACCATATTGTAAACTCCCAGGTCTTGCCTGAAAAAAATACATTTTCATGTCTAGCGCACTTACCTGGCACCAAAAACTATAAAAATAAAAAAAATAAATAAACCCACCAGCCAAAGGTGTGCCTCCCAGTATTAGTTTTCAATAAAAAAAAAATTATTACCTAGCTCAGTTGTACTACCCCGTATTGTAATCTGTGCTCCTAAAACTAGTATAGCTTATGTTCCTACTACTGCCTCAGGTTCTAAAATGTGGTTCCACCACCTGTTGAATGCAAATATAGTATACAGTTAGGGCTTATCGTGTATATAAACTGGGCACTTCAAAAATCTTATAGTGTATGGGAGAGAGTTATTACCGATGGAATTCATTTAATTCCTACCATTGTTGTACCATTGTTGTGATGTCAAGAGATTGTTGTACCCTCTTGAGTATGTCACAGCGATGGTACAATAACATTGAATGTCTTTACACATGCGTGTACTGCAAAGCCCCGCTCTGCAAGAAATGGCCACAGCAGTGAGAGCTGATCCAGAAAGAGAGCAGTGCTGAACAAAACAGTGAAAGTAAGGACATGTTCCCGAATGTATTGTTGTCGCCGTTTAACTGTTGCCCATACACTATAAAAGACAATGGATGGGCAACAGTAAACAGTACTGTTAAGTTAACTTCTCGGGGTTTCATGACAATAGTAAACCTGTTTAGCTTCACTCTCGAGATTTACTTGGTTGTCATGACAACCTCTTGAAGTGAACACAGCACTGTTGCTTACTGTTGCCCATCCATTATCCTCTATGTTGTGCACATTCTAAAATGTGTGTTGTGCATGTTTTATCATTAAGTGCACCTATGTCCCTGCTTGCACTGGTTGAAATTGACTCTAGATGACTTTCAATTTCATTTAGCATATAGACTGTGGAGAGTTCTTCCCTGCAGCACTTTACCATCTGCGGTAGCAGAATTCGACACACTGCCGATGTTTTGTGTCTGGATGAGCGGAGCAAGATAAATGGACAGGTTGAAGCCATATACTATAAAAAATAAAATATGGGCAACCATATGAAAATTGCCCGGTGTTTCCATCTCAGGGATGAGATAAAGGCATGGACTTCATAAGCTTCGCTTTTGAGGACCATATGCTGTTATCCCTAACCTTCAATGGAAAAATAGGCATGTTGCATATAGCCACCCCTACATTATTCCTTATAAGCACTACCAACCATGCCATTGGTCTGTAACACATCTTTGCATACAATGAGTGGCAGACGTACACTTCAGAGTTTGAGATTATGGTGGGGCTCACCAGTTGTGTTACTGTAGATTATAGAGCAGTGAATTACATAGGGCTCCAATGAAGTACAGCATGGAATTTTTTTTTTTATGAAAAGTTTCAAGTGGGGGTTGGAGAGGGAGGTAGCCTTTAGCTGGTGCGTTGTACAAATTTGTGAAGTTTTCCTTTAAGGAGCAGAAAAAGGGGTTTATTAAATTAGGGGATACTATCAAACTCCAAAAAGCTAACTTCTGACTCCTTAGCCCCCCCCCACCAAATAAGTTTTGTATTTGGCTTTGAAAAAAAAGTTTTGCAGTGTGATTAGAAACCTGTGGTCCCTTATTGATAGGCCACTGCTTATGCACATCCATTGATCTGGAGTGTGGAGTTCAGCAGGAGGGGTGGGGCCCACATCTCCAATAGCCTCGATAGGTGAAGAGCCTGATTGCTGTACAGTAGCATACCTTGAGGGAGGTATAAGGGTTTGGGTTATGGTGGGGCAAAGAAATGGAGGGTAGACCTGGGACAAATGAACTCCTCTTGTCCCACCAAGCACATCTGGGCAGCCTGGAGTGCCTCCTCCTCACCAGCACCTACCTCTGTTCTCCCATCCAGTCAAAAGGTAGTATATCCCCAGAGATCTGGTCTCATATCCAGGGCTCCACCTGTGGTGGGGCTGCAGGTTGCTGGTTTGTGGGCCAGAGTTAGGAGTGAGCAAGGGTCGAAATGTGGTGCCATTCACAAGGGGTTCCATGGGGGGGAAAGGGACGGTTTCGAAAAAGAAAGGAGGTTCTCAGGTCAGATCCAGGACTGCTAGAAAAAGGAAGTAAAAAATGGGATATACAGACAGTAGTATCCTTTAATTAGATGCCAAGTCTCAGACCTGCAAGTCAGGTTGCAATTTCCAGCACACAAAGCATAGACTGCTACAGGAAATGAAAGATGCAAAGATTCTATCTCATTTAGCTAACAGGAGCTGTTTTAGCTAGACACCACAAGCCCACTGTTTAACCCCTAAAATAACTGATAAAGATGATTAACTTCAAAACAAAACATACACATTAATGCTGATAAGATTCATAGGTGAATTTATTTTGTAATGATCCATCGGCACAACAAGAAAGAATTATTGCGTGTCACGTTTTTCTGAACAATACCTGTATTTCTTGCTGAGAAGTGAAAATACCCACGTAGGTACATTTTTGGGATACTGGAAATCAAACAATCAATCAAACTTTATTTAACCAGGCAATTACATCTTTGAGCAAACTCATTTTCAAGATGGTCCTGGATACACAGGACAAACACAATTTCAGTGCTACGCCATAACATAGTACACCAGTGATCATTACAGTATGTAGAAAGTATACTGTCAGTAAGAGCCAGAGCAAACTTACAAAGTCAATTATAAACCTATTCACAAACATACATAGTCATTTCAGAGCGTACTGGTAGAGATCTATGTAGCACATAGGAAGGATAGGATGAAGACTCAATGGAGGGTAGGGAGCTGGAAGACAATACACCATGGTAGAGAGAGTAGAGGAGAGCAGCCTACTGAGTGGGAGATTCCCCAATAAAAAATTAGTTTGAGGAAGGAAGGAGGAAGCTCAGGAGGGGGGTAGTTACTTTAGTTAGGAGGCCAGCCGACAGGAGGTATAAGAAGGCCAAGGCATATTTTTAACTGTGTAGTAAATATTTTTACTGAGTAGAATCCATAGCACCCGCGTGCATTTTGTTTGAAAGCCATGATGTAAAGGGTATGAATGCATTGAACAGATTTAGGGACAATAATGGTCACAGATTAGAGATATAGGGTATATAACTAGGGAAGAGTTCTAAAGGGTCTGCAGTGCCCGAATGTAAACAAGTCCCCAAGGCTAGATGAGCTACACCCATGGATACTGAAGAAGACAAGGCAGGCCCTAGCAGCCCCTTTGGCAGGCCTAGTTGGTGAGTCACTAACAACAGGTCAAGTGCCAGTGGACTGGAGGGTGGTGAAAGTTGTTCCTGTGGGCGAGAGTGGGGTTAGGGACATTCCAAGTAGTTACAGGTCAGGGAGCCTGACATCAGTGTTGGGCAAGCTGCTTCAGTCGGGTTTAAAGGAACAGACAGTGGGTTTCCAGAAGAAAATAACCCTATGGACAAGAATCAACATGGGTTCATGAGGGGTAAGTCAGGTCAAATGAACTTGATTGAGTTTTTCAAAATGGTGACACAGGTGGTAGATAGGGGCCACTCAGCCAATGTTTTGCACTGTACCTTGACGTCATCAAGGCCTTTGAGTTGATGTCACTTAGGAGGCTACTACAAAAGGTAAGGCACTTAGCACTAGGGATAAGGCTAGTTTGGGGGATTGGAATCTGGTTGACAGATAGGACTTAGAGAGTGGTCCTGAATGACAAATGTTGTGGTGTTGTGGTGGGGCTGAGGGGGTCAGAAGTGAAGTGCAACAGGGTTACTATTTAACATGCACTGTATGTAAGTAGAGATGACCGGAATCCAGTTCTTAGAATGGGAGGGCTAAAGTCCAAGGTTCGATGTGGGGGAATAACTCCTCCCACATCCCCTACAAAGGCCAGCCTCCCATGACAGTTCCCTGCTTAGCGCATTGCGAAACACTCCCCTGCTGGGTTCCTGTGTGTTCATGGGCTGAGCCTCCTCCCCTTTCCCTCTGCCTCCCTGCTGAGTTCCCTCTCCCTCTGCCCGTCCTATTCTCCTGTGCGTCTCCCATTTGTCTTCCCCTGTCCTGTCCTTCCTGCTGCCTACCCTTCCCACTCCATTCTATCCTGCCCTGGCTCTCCTTCCTGGGATCCTTTCCTTGCTGTCCCCGTTTCCCTGCCCCTCCTCTTGACGGCACTGCCAGTTGCTTGGCCCTGTCTGCGCTGGTGCTGTTCATCTCCCCGGCGTCCCGGTGCTGCTCTCCATCCTGCTTCCCATTTGGGTCGAGCAGCACTTGTGGTCTTCTGCATTGAGCTCCCGCTTCCTCCTCCTGCTGTGTCTGCGCTGCTCTGGCGGCTTCTGCTGAGGACGGCGTTCACTCTTCTTGCTGCCTGCCAGCTGCTGCATGTTCCCTCAGACTCTCTGCTGCACTTGCTACTGTTCCCAGTTTTGTCAAGGCTCATATGCCGTGCCACATGGGAACTTGCTATGCTCACCTTGACCTTCAAACCCTGTACAGCAGCCATTTTGTTTTGCTCATTTAGCAAGTGCCCCCCTCCAACTCCTCTATTTTGGCATGGAGTGCCATTCACTTCCCCTGCTCTCCATTCCATGCTGCAGATGATGAAATGCACAAAATTGTTTCCGCTGTTTCATAAGCCCTTTCTGGGAACCACAATTTTTTTTATTGAACTATGTGTGCTCACACAGGGACAGGGCAGTGGTACAGCTCCATCCCACTCCGCCTCCCCCCACAGTAGTCCATTACACTGACTGGCTGTTGTTACTTTTTTGCATCCCCTCACTGCACTCTAGGCATTTTGTGGTTCTTCCTTCTATTTCCAGTACAGACCCGCTCTCCATCAGTACCTGTAGCCTGCCTCTCTGCTCTTCCCCTGGTCAGAAACTGGACCACCACCGAACTGACCTGCCACTCTTGCTCACAGTGCTCTGAACTGTGCAGTTATTACCTTTTCTGATCACTGTCTTGGAGCTTCCTGTCCTTAGTCTCAGAGCCATCCCCAGCATTTACCAGGTGCCCTCCCGGACAGACCTTCCTTTCTTGATGCTATGTACTAATCTTTATAAGGCACAAGCTACCTTTTAAAAACAAAAGCTGTGCTAAAGGCGCTGTCCAGCAGGAACACCATCTTCTGCCCACTCTACCACTGCAGCAGCTACTTTGCCAACATTGCCTTGGCAGGATGTTCGTATACTGTTTCATTCTACTACAAATAAAAAAAAAAAGCTCTCCTTCTTGTTGTCTCCTCGTCCCTCATTCTTGTCCTTGTCCCTTGCTCCCTTGTATTGTCTTTTGGGCTTCTCGCTCGTCATGCCAGCACTCCATCTCCATCCCTGATCCTTGCTATACCACCAGCCCTCCATCATGTTCTCCCCTCATCTGGTGCCTGCATTTTCTCAGTACTTACTATGCTCTGTCATTTATTGCAAAGGAACCATCCCTAGCAGTTTTGTCTGCCACTGATACTACCCATGCTATTACCCTGTTTGCTCCATTTCCTGTCTCAGCATTCATATACCCTGCTAAGCCTATTGCTTCTGGTTTTACCCTGTGGTACCCATAGTACTTCATACTTTTCCAGCACTCATAATCTCCTGTGCCTCCTCCACCATGCTGATTGGGCTCCTGCACACTCCTACCTCCCCCCCGCCGGATCCCGATTGGTCATTTTGTCTGTTCCTCTCTACTACAATACTCCTTCCCATATCTTTCCTCATTATTCACCATTGTCCATTCCACGTGCCTCATTTGTTTCATCCATTTCCTGTTCCCCACTGTGCTCGTCCTCCCCCTACTCCATGCTCGCATTCCCTATGTCCTCCTCATTTCTGTTGCTTACTTCAATATGCAGCAGTTAGCTGCCCTTTCCTTGCTCAGCACATACCAGCAGTTTTCTGGTCTTCATCCCTAACTTTACCTTTTGAGGCAGGTAGGATTACCATATCTGCCGGGGATGGGAGTCCGTTTCAACCCATCTACCATTTTACCCTGCTGGATTCTCTATCTCCAACTACCAGTCATACCAGCATCCCGACATCCTCCTTCCCTAATTCTGCCTCTGCGGTATGGAACAAAGATTGGCTTGCTCTGTCTACCAGGGATGGGAGCATGTCTCTTCAACCTCAGTTTCAACCGATTCTATTCCGTATCATCTGCCTGCAGTCTCCATCCCTAACTCTGCCCGGTGTGGCATCGAGTGAAGGTTAGTTCGCTCCAACTTCTGGGTATGGGAGCCTGTATCTTCAGTCTATTGTTTCAACCAACTCCATTCAATGCTGGATATCCAGTTGCCGCTTCCCTCTGGAAATGGGACCACCGAACACCATTTGCCTCCAATCTCCTATCTCATCCAACAACATCCTATACCTCCCTGGAAGCGACCTACTTCTCCTTGTCTTTGGCCTCCTCATGTTCTAGATTTGGACCCCACCAGATTGTTCAGTTTTCAACTCATCCTGGTCCATCAGACTCCTGGACTTCCTTGCTGCTTGCCTTCTGCCTCCTCCTGTACTCCTGTACCTTGCTGTTGTAGCTTGCCATCTGGCCCAACTGCCTCCACTCTCTGCTCCATGTTGCTATCTCCTCCCTCATTGCTGCTCCAGATGATTCTGATTCCCTCCTGCCTTCCCCTTGGACATGTCTGCCTGCATCCCCTTTTGCTTCCTGCTAGATATGTGACATGTGCTCATCTTCAAAGATGCAGACCTGGAGCCTTCTACAGTTTTCCCCTTCCGCTGCCCTCGCCTCCAGCCAGAAGTCTACCATTGGTGATTTAAGGACTCTTTTTCATACCAACACTTCCCATTTGCCATGCAATTCCAGTTCGCCATCTCCTTTGGAGGTGGAAACCTATTCCCTATCACCATAGCACCTTGCTATCTGCAATTCAGTTTGCCATCTCCTTCAGAGGTGGTAACCCCTTCCCTGTCTGCAGCACCTTGCTACCCACCATTCCAATTCACCCTCTCCTTCAGAAGTGGGACCCTCGTACCTCAACTTTGCAGCACCTTGTACATGGATTCACTTCTTGGTTTGCCATGGATCTCCTACTGAGGCCTGGTTCAGCTCTCCTGCATTCTATTCCAGTATGCCGTGGCATGTGCCCTGATCCTGTACCCTCCCTGCACCTGCTGATGTTGGTACTGCCTAGCCTCTGCCATCTTCTCTGTCTTCCTCCTTCAGTCTGCGGTCTTCTGCTTGGACTTTGCCCTCCATCCTTGGACTGCTTCTTTCCTCCTCATCACCCTGGTGGCTCAGGGCTCCTGCATGTTTGCTGCATCATTTTTGGACCTTCCTACAACTTGCGATGCCAGCATCTCTGCTTGATCAACTACTCCTACCCATTCATCTGTCTCATACTCCTACTTTGGCCATCATAAGATCACCTTTCCAATGCTCGACAAAGTATCTGTTCATCTCACCTGAGGAAACCTTTTTCTAGTGACATCCCTTGAACAGCATTCCCTATAGACCCTTACAACACCATAAAATCATCAGTACTTCCCAAAAACCTCCCCAGGACCCATTTCTGGAATCTCATTTGACTGGACTATAGAAGATCTCATCTCACAACCACCTCTGCAGCAAGTTTGCTTCTATATTCTACTAATTCAAGCAGTATGGATATTACTACCTCCCAATGTCTTCATAAGATCCTGGATTTAGTGGAGTCTCTTTCACTCCTATCTTCCCACCTGGAAACATGACCCCAGTTCTTTCCGAGACGTACCAAATCCATAATATTCATCACTGTTAAGGATAACGGTAACCCAGGATACCTCATAGCAGTACTGGCATCATCCCTTATACCTTCTCCTCATAGTCTGCTCCTAAAACCGCTGACTCAGTTTGACCATGTTATTCGACTCATATTCCCTGAATACCTTTGGATGTTCTTAAGACTTTCTCCAGCTGCTATTCCAGAACATGTATTGCTGGACATTTGGTGCTTAGATGCCTTGCTAAAGTTACTCAATCTGATCCATCATTCCATGGCCATTGGACATCACCATACTTTATAAAAATTATTTACATCTCTTCATCATGTTACCTTAAATCATGCCAGCTGCCCATACGGTGATCCTTCTAACTCATCCATCTGAATTTACCTCCTATCCACCCACCAGCAGATACCATCACCAAAAGCAGTTTCCCATTGTCTCCTGACAGCAAAGTTTGACAACCTTCAAGCCTGGGTAGCCCTACATAATCCAGACGTACTCTCTGTGGTAGAGACATGGCTCACTCCCAAGATCCCTGATGGAGCCATCAGTCTGCTGGGCTATTCGATCTTTAGGCAAGATCGTAAATCTAAAAGAGGTGGTGGCTGTGCAATCTACCTTAAGGACAGCCTCCAGGGCATAGTCCTGAATTTACCCAGCCTAGGGTCATTTGCCCAGGCCCTTGCCATTAAGGTTCTTCTTGGGGCCCACAACAAAACTGTCACAATTCTATCTGTCTACATCCCCCCAAAGAACTCGGCCTAAGGTCTCCATGCCATCATAGACTGTCTTGGAAGCCTAACCCTAATCTCTGAGGTTATACTCTTAGGTGATTTCAATATTAATTGGCTTGCCCCTGAAGCTAACCAATTCAAGGATGCAATTCAGGCTATCCACTTTACCCAGCTCATTGAAACACCCACTAGGACTAACCACAGGATGTGCATTAGTACTTTGATTGACTGAGTGCTCACTAACCGACCTGAGCATGCCTCTAATGCCTCCGTCCTCCCAGATGACAGCAGTGACCACTCCCCTGTCATGTTCAGTTGGGCTAATAATTTCTCCAAACCGCCTCCTAGAACAATCACCAGCAGGGTTCTCAAACCTGGTCACGCTGACCGCTTCAAAATGGATCTCCTCAATGCTGACTGGTCCTTGGTTTTTGAGGCTTCCGACGTTGACAACGCGCTTGACCATTTCATCCTCCTCTTCAGTACAATCTGTGACACCCATGCTCCTATAAAAAAGCATAAGATCAAAGGCTACTATAAGCCCTGTATGAGCCCTGATACCCTTGAACTAATGAAAAATAGAGACCACCACTGGCATATAGCTAGGGCCACTGGCAAGCAGTCTGATATCCTGAACTACAAATGTACAAGAAACAACTGTACCAGCACCATCTGATTAGCCAAAGATGTATACTATAAAGATGCCCTAACCAAGAACTGGAATGACGGGTGCAAATTTTGGGCTAACCTAAATGAGGTCACTGGGCGAGAACCCAAAACAGCCCCTACCATGGTCTGCGTTGATGGCTCGCCCATCCTTGACCCTAAATCTATCACCAACACCTTTAACAATGCCTTCACAAAAAACCAAAAACCATGCTGTTCACCACCCTTAAGAACAAGCACAAAAACTACTCGCTATCAATATGTGATAGGGATGGCGTTCCTGTTGAACGTGTTCATCACTTCAAATATCTCAGAAGCACTCTTGACAGCTCACTCTCCTACACCCTCCACATAGACATCACAGCTAAAGCAATCGACAAATACCTAGGGCTACTTTATCGCCATAGGCAGAGCCTGACCCCTGAAGCCCTCAGCATAGTGGTCCACAGTTCACTGGGTTCTCTAGTGGACTATGGACTGCTGATATATGGCTCTGCCACAGATACTGCCCTCCGACGTATAAAAACTGCCCTTAACAATGCCTGCAGGCTCACCTTAGGAGCACACCGACTAACCCACACCTGCGATCTCTATGCAAAGGCTCACTGGCTAATGCTCTTTGGTCGCTTAAAATATCAATCCTGCCTCCTGACCAAAAAGATCTGCCTTGGTCAGCTTCCGACTGGGGTCCAACAACTCCTAGTTCCCAGCACTAATCCCAGGCCCACCTGAAATTCTGAACTGCAGTCCTTACTGACTCCAAAATGTTGGACATCTCAAGAACAAAGGTCCTTTGCCTATCGGGCACCTTTGTGATTCAGCTCCTTCTTTGAGAACATTATTAGCCTGCCCACTCTTCGGATCTTCAAAAAGAACCTAAAGAACCATTTAATACAGGAATCTCAATGTGTCTGCCATCACTAGCACCTAGCAAAGGCATCTCCTACTATCTGCCCTTCTGCCAAACAGATCTCTCTCTCTTGGACACCCTGCACTTGGGGCTCAACCCCCCCACCCTGTCTCTCCAGCACTTCTATGAGCTAACCCCCTCCTGTTGCTGACAACTAACAGGCTCCCTGTTGGGCACAGTTATTTAGGCTGTTCCTGTATGTATCTGACTGTGTTTATTTATTCCAGTTTTAGTTTTCGCTGTATTTTTTGCATTCCTTTATTTAAAGACCAAATGTACCTAAATGTTCTCATCCTAATTCTATTGCCTTGTTTGTCTCAGTCCTCTGAGTAATCACCTACTTGTTCTAAATGTACTAATGTGGAACCTATATCAAGAGCCCTGAGCTCAAATGGTTAATCTGAGATAAATAAAAAATAAATAAAATAAATAAATAGATTATTCAGTCTGCATATCTGCAACTCACCTGGCTGTCTCACTATCCCAGTTATGCCCCACAACAGTTGTATCTAACTAAGCGTGCTAGGCACCCATTGCGTTGTACGCTGCTCTCAATTTCCCTTTGCCACATCAGTCCATAGACTTAGTCGACGACCCATTCTTGGGTCCCCCTCAGCATTCACACATTGAATGCTCCAGCACTGCAAAGTTGCCATGGCCACTCAAGCGCCTGCCTCAGGTAATGGAGCTACAGCAATATATCCACCATTTCCCATTAGCAGTCCTTCCTGTATATGAGCCTATACGAGCCACATTATCACAACAATAACTTTATTCAACCTTCAAACTCATTGTGCTGAACTTTCCAATTAGTCCCATCGATATCCAGTTCCCCTCTCTACAGCATATACTACCCTTCCTTCATTGGTCTGCAATTTTCCATGTTATCCCTCCTACCTGGTACCTACAGCTTCTGTCCGAATCCTTGATCATCTCCATGGATGCTTACATAGCAACGTATCGCTCACTGCTGCACTGTGAGATTTCAGACTCGAATTTGTCTGTCAAGTCCTCTACTCAGTCTGATATATTACTTTATGAATTCATGACCCACCATACTTCCTGCAGTTTTGAGTCTGGCATCCCGTTTTCTCAACTCTTGCTCTTTATGCTCGTACTGTCTCTGTACCCCATTGAATATCATCCGATTTTACATTGGAATTCTAGACCACATTCACCCCTTCTACAGCTGGACCTAATCCATATTCAGGATACGGATGCTCCTTCAGAACGGACCTGCCTCTTCAGCCTCGGAATCGTCCTTCCAGATCGCATCATCCAACAGACTCTGAAGATGGAACATTGTCTCTCCAAGCAGTTCATCTCATTCAGAAATTAGAATATGGTTGCTAGAACCTAGGTTCATCTTCTCTTAGTTTGCCTGGAGGATGGGTGGGTCAGTAGCCATGGGTCCTCAGAGGTTTCCTTCACCTGGGTTTTTTTCCTTTCCTGCATGCAACTGGTCACACTCTCTGTGAGTTGGAGAAGGTAATCTTTGGACTCTCTACTGGTACTCTTTTTGGGCTTTCTATTCCCTACTCACTACCCGGTTTCCCTACCAAGGGTGGGAATAGAGAAAAGCCAAACGTAAACTACAGTTGTATAAGCACTACTAACCCCATACTGTATTCACTAAAACATTGAATGGGAGGGCTAAATCCTGAGGTTCAATGTGAGGGAATAGCTCCTCCCACATCCCTAACAATGGCCAGCCTCCCACGGCAGTTCCCCGCATAGTGTTGTGAAACATCTACCATCCACCCCTGCCTCCTTCTTCTCCAGCACCCTGCTCACCCTTGGTACTGGGCTTTCTATTCCCTACTCACTAACCAGTTTCCCTACCAAGGGCAGGAATAAAGAAAAGCCAAAAGTAAACTACAGTTACATAAGCACTACTAACCCCATACTCTAGTCACCAAAACAATGAATCAGATATAATAGGATTTAGGTGCTTTTTTCGGATTTAGGATTGTCAGAGTTTGAGGGCAAAAATCCTAAATCCGAAAAAGCTGGAGTCAGAATGTGACTCCAGGAATGATTCTGCACCTGGCTATAGAAGTCACTCCCTACCTGACAGGACACTCTAACTCCCTCCTCCCTTGTTCCTCCCCTGCCCCTCCTTACCTGTGTGACTGCTGTCTGCTATTGGTGGTAGATGTAGGTGGTTACCTATTACTGATAGGTCTCCTTCCTGCTTTGGGTCCATCAGGGCTGGGCAGGGTCCACTTTGTGATGAAAGTCCTTTGGCTCTGAGTGTGCTGCCATACTTCAAAAAATGATGAGACCTGGTCTACAACAGACCAGAGCAGACCCCTCCTGAAACCCATCCACAAGTGGCCATGCTGGGCCCACCTCAACTGCCACCATCAGTTGTCCACCACGTTGCCCACTAGTTCCTCCCTTTCCACTTCCTGGCTCTGTCTCCTACAGTGCAGTTCACGTTAAACTTACAGGCAGTCAGGTAACAATCAGTTAACATTTGTTGCTAAAGCTCTGCATAGGAACTCCGTTAATCACTGGTATCTGGCTGTTAGGTGGTTTCTGCTGAACTCTGAATGAGTTGCCTGACTACTTTCAGTCAAAAGCCACATTCTGTAGCTGAAGGGTAAAAACAACAGAACTAGCTGACAACTCATTACAGTCACATAAAAAGAATGTGTTGCAACCTGGCTGTGCATTAAATTTCATGTGAACTGTACTCTCCTCCTCCAGTCCCAGCTCAAGCCACGTGCTGCCAGTCACAAGACCAAAGCTGAGCCAGCTATCTCTGCAGCCATCATTGTCCCGGTGTGACCTGGAAAGCAAGAAGACAAGTAAGGTGGCCAACTGCAACAAAACCATGGTAATCAGCTATGCCAGATGCTTTCTGAATAAGGCATCTAGTATATGTTTTACCAGGATTTTTGTTTCAGTTGGCTAGTCCAGCTCAGCAGGTCTTGGGGAGGGAGCAGGACTCATCCAGAGTGTGATATGGAGAACTTTGTGTTTTAGTCAGGGGTGAAATGAGATCAGTAGTTGCAAACTGTGGGGGCAGGCAGAATCTGTGCATGCCCTGCAAGGCATCTACTAGTGATAAAGTGACAAGCAAGGATGGCCCTGGCAAAAGCTGACAGAGTGGTGGGTGCACAGGGCAGCAAGGGCTATTCGAGTCAGTGGTGACATGGCACGGAGTTGGATTGTGTGGTTGAGGTGGGTTCCATTTCAGGGGAAAGGGGCCACTTGGCTGATTGTGGAAGAAGAAGAAGATAGATTTCCCTGGTCTGGACAGAGATGCCCTTGATGGGACCTAAGCTGCTGATGAACCATATCCAACTCCATCTCTTCCAGTGAGTCCCAGGTATGGGAGGAGGAGAAACAAAGATGTGGAAAGGGGGCAGGGCTTTGTTTTCTTATTTATTTCAATGCAGGTGATTTTTCTTTTGAAGTCAGATGCAGAGCCAAATGCAGAGCTGGAAATGCTGATTCTGGCTTCTATTCTGAGGGTGCCGATGCCTTCCTGGTATCGGAGTTGCAGAATGGATATCACTGAATCAGATCACCCCTAGATAGAATGAGAGAGAAAGAGAGAAAGAGAGATAGGTAGATAGATAGATAGATAGATAGATAGACAGACAGACAGACAGACAGACAGATAATGTGACACTGGAGTGAGGTTACAGAGTACTGTAAGGTGATTCTGTTCCCAGATAGCACAAAACTATGTGGGACTCAGGAGAGTGGATTGTAATGAAGTGATTAGCAGCATGAACAGAGATGTAGAAAGATGGAGTAGTGGTCTGCACATTGGCAACTGACGTTCAATGCCTGTTATGCACATCTACTCTCATTGTATTCACGTGATTTTGTACTTTCTCTACCCCCATTACCCTTCCCCCCCAGGATGCATCTGGAAATGAGCAGTTCTGCTCAGTATGCATTCCTGGTGAAATGCTTGAATAAATAAATAAAATAAATAATGCAAAAATATGTAAAGTGATGTACACCGGGAATAATAATCCGCAGACAGAATATTGTATCAATGGGACCATGGCAGAGCACTCCAAGGAGGAAAGGGACCTAGGGGTGATAACAGACAAAGTTTAAAAGCTTCTTCCTGATACGCTAGTGTCCTGAGTTCAGGAATGGTCTGGGGTTGCTTTTGGGCTGGCTAGGGGAGGATTGATTGACCCATGAATGGCTGTCCTCATCAAGGAGGGGGAACACTGCATCCTGTTGTTTGCCTGTCACTGAGCAAAAGCCAGGTGGCAACACAGCATGGGTAGTCATTTGGGGGACTCCACCTTCAGACACTTGTACATCATCATGCTCAAGCACACGGGTCTTTGCATGACTGGTGACCAAAGGGGAACAAATCAGGAGGAAAAACCTCCTGGCCATGACCAGATGAAGACTGCTCTATTGCAGGTCCTGCACCACTAATTTGGCACCTCTTCTGGATATAGATTGTGCTCCAGAGCAGTTAGGGCAGTCACAAAGGCCCTCTCATAGGGCAGAATCCATGGGGGAATCCCAGCGAGATATAAGTAAGAACAAGCATTTGTCAATGACGAATGTTTGCTTGCTGGCATTAGCAGTGGAAGTGCTGGAGTTAGGCAGATGCAGTATAGGAATGGCAGTGGTGTATTGAACTGACACCAACTCCACCTCCACCCTGCAGAAATGGACAGGCATTGGGGTGTACGTTTGGGTCATCACCCATAACGGTCACGACATTTCACCTCACCCTACCCTGCATACACTGACAAGTGTCGAGTTGTGCCTTGGGGTGTTTGGGCTTTACACTCACCTCATTCCATAAGGAAATATGCTGAAATGGGTGCAGTATAGGAGAATGGGGTGAACTCTGGGGCCAAAGAGTCCAAGGTGCACCTTGATGCCTGTCACTGGCTGCAGGGGGGAGTGGGGGTGGGGGTGGAATGGCGTAAGCATTACTGTCGACAATCCCAAGTTACACCCCTAATGCCTGTCAGTCTCTACAGGGTATGTCAGACACCTGTCAGACCCTACAGGGTAGGGCGTTATGGTCAGAAACCCTAAGGCCCTGGGCACGTCTTGGTATTTTTACTCTAAGTTTTCAACATGGGCTTTTTGTGACCCTACCGCATGAACAGTGACACTATCAGTTTGTTAGCCGAAAGGTGATTTTGCACAGTGACTGCGCCATTAATGCCACAGGTGCGAAAACACATTTCCAACATGATGTGATAAATTACAGCTGTACTGTTCATGAGGAGGTATAACAAGCATTTGTCAATGCCGAATGTTGCTTGCTTGTATGTGCTGTTTAGGTATTTGGAAGTGACAGTTTCATGCCTTCCTCCCAAGACATCCACTGTGTCTTTCCGTTCAGTATTGACAGAAGAGTGGGAGGGGCAAGGGCCACAGCAGTACAGCAGTTGCCAAGGGGGTGAAGAGGTGGACAATAGTCCATTCAAAGGCAAAAGAGTCCTGCAGGAGCTCACTAAATTGAAGGTGGACAAAGCGATTGAACCAGATGGCATATGCCCAAGGATATTAACCGAACTGCGAAGGGAGATAGCAGTACTTCTGGCAGCCATGTTCACTGAGTCATTCAACATGAGTGAATTGGAGGAGGGCACATGTGGTCCCTCTACACAAGTCCGCAGCAGGGAGGAGGCAGGGAACAATAGGCCATTCAGCCTCACCTCAGTAGTGGGAAGATCATGGAGACATTGCTTAAAGAAAGGATAGTGGGTCATCTAGATGCCATCGAACCCAGGACCATAGACAACATGGATTCACAGTGGGACATCATGTCAGATAAATCTGGTTGATTTATTTGACTGGGTGACAAAGGAAGTGAATCAGGGTGGGGCAGTGGACAACGCTTACCTTGATTTCAGCAAAGCCTTTGACACCATCCAATATAGGAGGCTGATAAACTAGCTGGGTAGGCTGGGCATGGGGGAAAGGGTGGTAAACTGGGTTAGAAACTGGCTAACAGACAGGAGGCAGAGAGTGGTGGTAAATGATATGCAGTCTAGGGAGAGGGGGCGACCAGTGGGGTGCTGCAGGGATCGGTCCTGGTGCCAGTTCTGTTCAATGTCTTCATTAGTAATATTGCAGAACATCTGAAGGGAATTTTTTCACCAAATTTTCAACATAGCCATTTTAAGACCTTTGCTCATGAACAGTGTCACTGTGATTTTCTTAATTTATCCCGTACATTGATCTAGCACACCGACTGCGCCATTGTGTTTCATGAAGTAAGCTCGTTTTGGGTGAGATGTGAAAAATGGCAGCTGTATTACTCATAAGAAGGTGTGATAAAATGGCAATGTTGGAAATCTGGAGTGAAAATATTGAAAATTCGCGACCTTACGAGCCTGCGTAGGAACTGCGCAACGCACGCTCGTAAAACAGTCATTTTTAGGAATTTTTTCACCAAATTTTCAACATAGCCATTTTAAGACCTCTGCTCATTAACAGTGTCACTGTGATTTTCTTAATTTGTCCCATACATTGATTTCGCACACCGACTGCGCCACTGCGCTACATGGGCGGAAACACATTTTGGGTGAGATGTGAAAAATGACAGCTGTACTGCTCATAAGAAGGTCTGGTAAGATGGCAATGTTGAAAATCTGGAGTGAAAATATTGAAATTTCGCGAACTTATGAGCCTGTGTAGGAACTGCGCAACGCGCTAGTAAATAAGTATCTTTGATTGGACATCAAATTAACATGTTGACTCATGACAAACACAGTCATGAGATCTCTGGCCCAAAGGATGATTTGTGCAGTGATCATGTAAATCACCTTCGGCCCGACTAACGCCATGACAGTGAATCATTCATGAGAAGGGGTCCCAAAACCCTATGTTGAAAATTTGGTAAAATTCCAAAAATGCCTGAGATATGCAACAGTTGAACCCCACCTATCTAGCCCATTATACAGCTTACGGCATTTCCTCAGTTCGCGGGTCGGCTTTGAAGAGTGCAAACATGTTCCCAGTCCACCAAGATCGTCGCGACCAAGTCCGGAGGTAAGTATAGGGTGGGGGGTGGGAGGCTGGGTGCGAGGGTGGGTGCGGGTTGTGGGGGGTGGGGAGACTCGCTGTGGGACCGTTTTTTCTTCACAGGAAAAAAAAAAAAAAATGACGACGTGGGAAGTTTGCCACACTGGGGTGGGCTCCCAGCATGGCACAAGGATGTTGGGGGGGCGTTCAGCCGATGGGGGATTGGGCACCCCTGTCGGCCTAAGGAATAGATTGCCATGCTGGGGTGGTCTCCCCGTATGTCAATTACATACGGGGGGGGACAGTGCAGCCGACGGGGGATTGGGCACCTCCATCAGCTATATTATTAGTTGCCACGCTGGGGTGGGCACCCAGTGTGGCATTTTAAACTTTGGGGGGCGGAGGGCAGCAGCACAGCCGACAGCGATTGGGCACCCGCGGCTATACAGTGGGGGCGCGATGTCGGCGTGTGTTGGGGGGCTGCGCGAGGCAGGCGATATTTTATCGCTGTCACCAAGCGTAGCTCCCCCTTTCAACTGTATGCCACTGCATTTTGGAGCGTGTCATAGACAGCTCCAGAATGCATTGGCTTACAGGGGCCACGCCTGCCAGCACACTGACTGAATAGGAGGAGGAGGTGACACACCTCCGAAATCTCTGATGATGGCACTATGTTTCTTGCACATGTGTGCAAGCAACATAAAAAATGGTAATGTTGAAAATCTGGAGCTGCACTAAATGAATATACGCTTGAAGGTGGACAACTGAGGTACATTATTGGAAGATTTGCTAGATCTGGCCATATTGTTGTCTTTTGTTTCCAATAGAGAAATGGATCTTCCTTGAGATCAATCACAGTGTGGTCTGCAAAATACTCCAGGATCATTGTGCTGCATGAGATGGCTACAAGTCCAGCAGATGAACCAGCTGCATTTTCTTTACAGGGATACCAGTCAATGCTGTTGCAGGTGACTCAGAAGTAATTTGCCTTTCTGACCCTGAACATAGGATGCCCAAGAAGTAGCTGTAGATGTTTTTCCCTTGCTGATGACACTGGTGATTGTGAAGAATTGATAGATGTGATATTGTCAGTGCCAGAGGTGCACTCTGATAGTGCAGCAGGGTTTAACTGCTGTACATCAGTTAATGGTGTTGGTAAGGCAGTGTCACATTTGGTTAGAAGAAGATTTCTCCAATACTCAACATCTTCCCCTACAGGAAAGATGGCTTCAATGTTCCACTTAAAGTGGGGATCTAGCAACATAGTTAACACATAAGTTTCATTCTTAAGCATGGCATTTATTCTCTCATCAGTCAACAGTCTGAGACTCGAGTCATCTGCCAGCATAACAGTGGTGGTGTCTTCTTTTGACTGTAAGTCTTTCTTTACTTCTTTATGTCATTAAGGAAAATGTGAAGTAATCTGCTTTGAGTAAGAATTTGACTCAGAGTTGCACTGTCTGCACTGACATCACATGTGGCAGCCTCAAATGTGTCCAATAAGGTGACCAAAGATTCAAGTAAAGTCCAACTGCTGAAACTGAGTATGATGTCTACTTTACCTATTTGATTCTGCATGATGTAGTCATGTACAGCTTTTTTCTGTTCAAGAAGCCTTTCCAACATGTAAAATGCTGAATTCCAGCAGGTTGGAACTTCCTGCTTTAAGGTATGCAGTGGTAGGTTTTTTGACCTCTGTAGCCCCTTCAGGACTTTTTGTGCTTTCACAGAGTGGCTGAAATGCCCACATAGTTTTCCTAGCAAGACCTAACAGGTTTTCAACATTTCTGTTTCCATTTAAGAAACTATGGATGAGAAGTTTTAAACAATGTGCAAAACAAGTTATGTGTTGGTAGTTGCCATCTCTAACAGCTTTGACTAGTTGGCACCATTATCTGATACAATGAACCCTGAAGATAAGGAATACTGAGTAAGCCATTTCTGGAATTGATTTTGCAGCTCCTGCAAAATACTCACATCAGTGTGTTTTTCCTCAAAAGTGGTGTCACATAATACAGCCTGCTTCCTACTATTTACTGTAGAGCAGGATTATTACTTTATGACTGAAAACATGCCCAATGAGCTGTTGCAGTCATGTAGTTTATTGTTTGGTTGCTGGCACATATACCTGTGGTTATGTGAACCTGCTTCACCTCAGAGAGTTTCAACTGCTTAGTGGCTTAGTGACTGCACTACACATCAAGTCATACAACTGTGGAACAGTCTTTTTTGAGAAATATGTTTGACAATGAACAGTATACCACGGTTCAATACACTTCACAAACTTGAGGAAACCTTTTTGGGAAACAAAAGCAAAAGGTAGTTAATCAGCCAATAGCTCTGCAATGGCTCTATTTACTAGCTGGCATGTTGGATGCTTGTGAGTAAATTTTGATGTCTTTGCAACATTTTCTTTTAATGTTAGTTGACAAGAATGACAAGATATTTTAAATTTGGAGGGTATTGTATTTTTCACGCCTTTGTCACGTGAAGTACTACTTTGGGATATTGCAATACTTGGTGTCAGAAGAAAACAATCTATGTTTGTCTTGGAAGACTGCAAGGACACATCAAGTGATTCAATGTCAGTTCCTGCTTCCAGTTCATTGTCACTCTGGTTACCTCCGCCACCACCTCCACTACTGCCCATATCAACCACACTGTTCCTTGCCCTGCCCCACTCAATTGGGTGTTTTGCCTTTGCATGTCGTTTCATTACTGATATTCAAAAATGTCCCACTTTGCCACCAAAACTGATGCTCTTTTTGCACAGACTGCATATATCTCAAGAGTTGTCTGCAGACTCAATATAAAATAAGTTCCACACTAAAGATTTACCTTTTGTGCTTTGTACTACGGTGCCTGGCACTATTTCTTGTACAGTCAAGGGGCCTGGAGGAAACTCTACACTGCCATTTCCTTGTTAACATGAGTTGCTCTCATTCATGTTCATCTTCTTATTCTTGCGTTTAGCATATGATTTTTTTTTCTGCACTTGCTTCTCATGCCTTACAGTGGCATCCTCTCATACCCACTCTTTGAAACTACAGACCTCATTGCCACAAGATTCAGAACTGTAAGTGCTGTCATCATCATCATGTGGGACATAGCCTCAACTATCCTATTTCCAGTCCCCACTATCACCACCATCTTTATCGGCATGTGTTGCCTCAGCATCTGAGCTTATATTTGAGGAGGATGCCTCCTTGTCGTTGCATACTGCTACAGCAGCTGGAAGTATCCTGATACATGTGGCAAAATGTTCAGTACCTCTGCAAGTAACACTAGTCCATTCTTTCCAAAACTCTACTATCATGTCATTGCTAACATGCTTTTCTGATTCAGGAGGACATTTAGTGCCAGTCCTGGTGATGTTATTATTATTGTTGCTATGTTCTTCATTAGTGCAAGGATTCATGTTGTCCACATCACTTTCAGTTGCACATGCAGCAGCACTGTGCTTCTATTTAGTAGACTTAGACTGGTAAATATGAGACATAGTAGACATAGCTGTGGCTTTCACTATGCTGCAGAGAGATGTCATGCACAATGTAGCTAATGTCAAACAGACAAGGCTCAGGGCACCTAACAAACAGTGTATAACAGCCTAAATGGCTTTCATTATGCTGCAGAGAGACACAGATCAGCTATGCCACAGACAAGGCTCAGGGCACCTAACAGACAGTGTATAACAGCCTAAATGGCTTTTACTAGGCTGCTGAGAGATGTCACACATAGTGTAGCTAATGTCACACAGACAAGGCTCGGGGCACCTAATAGACAGTGTAATAAAGCCTAAATGGCTTTCACTATGCTGCAGAGAGATGTCACATACAGTGTAGCTATGACAGGGCTCAGAGCACCTAACAGACAGTGTAATAAAGCATAAATGGCTTTTTCTATGCCACAGAGAGACATCACAGAGTGTAGCCATGACAGGACTTGGGCACCTAACAGGCTAACAGACAGTGTAATACAGCCTAAATGACTTTTGCTGTACTGCAGAGAGGCAGAGTAGCTATGTCACAGACAGGACCTGGGGCATCTAACAGACAGTGTGTAATACAGGCTAAATGGCTTTCACTATGCTGCAGAGAGACACACACACAGTGTAGCTAATGTTACACAGACAGGGCTTGGTTGGCACTTTATTGCATTAAAGAACACCTTTCATGATGGTTCAAAAAGTTACATCTTGTAGTCATTATATACAGTACTTGAACTGAAAGGGTATGTGCATTTGTTATTTTTGGCCAAGGATTACTCTGCCTTTCAAAATTTGGATTTGTTTTTGAGCCCTGCTGCACTTGCCTTTGCTGTTCAGCTGCTTGGCTGCTGACTCTTGATGACATCACTATGGTGCAGAGGAGTGACTCACACTGTGCAGTACAGTGTGGTCACAGCAGTTTTGGAAGGGAAAACTACCAGTACTCAATGTACTGTACATACTGTGTTCCCCGTTCCCCAAGACATCCTTTGTTAGCAATGCATTATGACAAAATCCAAATGCCTTGTCAGTATGTTTTTTGTAAAACTGATTTACTTATGCTTCTGTAACAAAGTATGGGGACTGAGAGAAGATAGAGTTGCTGTCAGCACCTTTCCCAGTCCTTTTGACTTTCATGCATAAATTACCCAATTTTTTGAAAGACAGAACATGCATTTTACAAGAACAGTAGGCAAAGTTTCAAGTGCTAGAAAAATACATCTTATAAATGAAAGCAATATTTTGTTGAGAGATAGAGAAAGATTGAGATTTAAAGAGCACCTTTCCCAGTCCTTTTGACTTTCATGCATAAATTACCCCTTATTGAACTGATTCTGGAATTGCATTTCATTACTGTCTTCTGCAGTTAGTTTTTGCATTCTGAGATGCTAAAATCTGCAGGGTGTACCAGAGCTTCTGTAGCAAGCCTGGTGTTTCTGTGGATCCAGGGCTGTACATCTCACATTATTATATGGCAGAAGAGTGACACACGCACACGCACACACACACACACACACACACACACACACACACAAGTCAATTTTACAGAAAACATACTGACAAGTCATTTGGATTTTGGCATAATGCATTGCTAACATGGGGTCTTGGGGAAGGGGAACTCTTGGAATGTACATTGAGTACTGGTAGTTTCCTGGTAGTAATTCACTGCCCTATCTACCCCCCCCCTTTTTCTGCTCGTGTTTCTATATGCTGAAAAAACTCCAGTTCCCAGTCCCAAGATTCACCCTCAAAATGCCTGCTAGGTCCTATAATCTACATATTAACTCTGATGTGCCAACTGCCTATTGTCTGACAGATTAAAAGTGTTAATGCCTTGTACATATGTATATTGTTATATACTAGCACTTATGTCATTGTATTTCTGTTTTTGTTACCCATGTCATTGTATTACTGTATATGATACCCTTGTCAATGTAATAACACTTGCACTTCTTGACCACTCAGGTCCATCTTGTAAATGAGCTATGCTCAATGATGTTCGCCTGATTAAATAAAGATTTTGATTGACTGATTGATTGATAGTTTCCCTTGCAAAACTGCTATTTCTGCACTTTACTGCACAGTGAGTCACTCCTCTGCCCTATAGTGAGGTAAGCAGTACAGCCCTGGGTCCACAGCAACACCAGGCGTGCTGTAGAAGATCTGGTATACCCTGCAGGTTTCAGCAGCTCAAAATGCAAAAACTAACTGCAGAGAACAGTAATGAAATACAATTCCAGAATCAATGCAAGATAGGGTAATTTATGCATGAAAGTCAAAACGACTGGGAAAGGTGCTCTTTAAAGTATACAATATGAATGAAGCAAGACTACCCCGTGCACGTTTAGATGAAGCTATTGAATGCATGGAAAGAAAATTATCCTTCCCAAGCTTACATACTATAGAGGTAATCCTAAAACCATATGGATTATTTAATTGCTTATCAGAGAGCTTAATTAGATAATGGAAGAAAATGGAACAACATATAAAAGGAAGAATCAAGGAAAATCATATACAAAATTAACTGGAAAAATGTAAAAACTATAGTATTAGTAAGTGGCTCTCAGAAAATAAAAATCAGTTTGGTTTGGAACCCTATTTGGTGATGGTTAAAGATCCAGTTGAGAGAAAGATACTTAGCAGATTTAGATTTGAGTATAACAATAATGAAAGACTCAGAAACTTCTACAACAAAAAATGACATAATAAATGTAAATGCCAGCTCGGGGAGGATAATTTGACTCATTTATTAAATTTGTGCCCGCTTCACAATCATAAAAAGAAATGGTACCTAGGGGAAATCTTATCTGGTATGAATACGGAACTTAAATATCTAGTTACATGTCTCTTGAAATCAAGGAACCAACAAACGCTAGAAAAAATAGCATCATCGTGCAGGATAATTGACAGTAAAAAATTGCATATTGATACCCAAAAAGATAATCAAGATGAATGTGAAATGTTATGAAACTATATGTGTTCATATAATGAATATGGATTATAATTTGACTTGTAATAAGATGCCTGTCAAAATGAGTGCATTGATTTTTACATATTTAAGCATGTAATTTTAAGGACCTTTTTTCGCATTTTGTTACTCTGTAAAGACAATTTTAATTGTTGCTCAATAAAAACTAATTGAATTGAATTGACAGGGCTCAGGGCACCTAACAGATTGTGTAATACAGCCTATATGACTTTCACTGTGCTGCACAGACATCACACACAGTGCATCTATGACAGGGCTCAGGACACCTAACAGGCTAACAGACAACATAATACAGCCTAAATGGCTTTCACTATACTGCAGAGAGACACAGAGTAACTTTATCACAGACAGGACTCTAGGCACCTAACAGACAGTATGTAGTACAGGCTAAATGGCTTTCGCTATGCTGCAAAGACACACACACACACACACACACACACACAGTATAGATAGGGTCACACAGACAGGGCTCAGGGCACCTAACAGACAGTGTAATACAGCCTAAATGGCATTAACTATGCTGCAGAGAGATGTCACACACAATGTAGCTATGGCATGGATTCTTGCACCTAGCAGGCTAACAGACAATGTAATACAGCCTAAATGGCTTTTGCTGTACTGCAGAAATACAAGAGTAGCTATGCCACAGACAGGGCTTGGGGAACCTAAGAGACAGTGTGTAATACAGCTTAAATGGTTTTCACTATGCTGCAGTGAGAGGGAGATACACACAGTGTAGCTAATGTCACACAAGCAGGGCTCAGCTCACCTAACAGACAGTGTGTAATACAATGGATTCCACTTAAGTGCACATTGGATAAATGCACATTCCTGATAAATGTACACTTTTCCAGTTTCCCAATTTTTTACTATTCACATAGTGCAAAAAAAAAATCTGTTAAGTGCACACTGGATAAGTGCACATTTCAGCTAAATGCACAGTTTCACAGTTCACCAACACATCTCTCCCTAGGTGATTAGCACCTCTTAAGTGCCCAGGTGATTCTAAGGAGTTGTGAAGCAGCATTTAACACTTTATATCACTCAGCTGGCACTGAAAAATTGCAAACAGACTAAGATCATTTCCTTTTTTGGGTCCACAAGCAATGCAGACAATGCAGACAGATGATTGGCTTTGATATTTTTTTATATCATTGTGCTTCATTAAGTTATTTTTCAATGCTGCACAGTAGCACTTTTTAGCATTTTTAACATGTTTTAGTATATTGCTATGATAAATAAATGTGGAATACCATTACAGTGTCAGATATCAGTTATTATTTTTATGTTGCATTGTAAACATAGGAGTTCGGATAAATGCACATTCCTCTTATATGCACATTTTCTTGCTGCAAAATGGGTGTGCATTTAGCAGATTCCACTGTACAACCTAAATGGCTTTCACTATATTGTAGAGAAAGCAGCTGCTGCCAGCGATGAGTGCCTTTTGTTCCCCCCTTTCTTCTTCTCTCCCGAGCACCGCACTGGATGATCCCCCTTTCAGGCCCCATCCCCTTGCTCCTACATGGACTTTTTGTTTAACGTTAACTTTTTTTTTCATTTTGCCATGATTAATGCAGAGCGAGCACTGATTTCTCTCTCTCCTTCCACACTCCACTGCTATCTGCATGCTCACAGCAGACAGAGAGCACAGACACCAGCACTGACCAATTAGATTGTCGGCCTGATGTCATGTGCTCCTTTCTGCTATGAGTTTGTGATGGACCCCACAGACTGCCATTTCATACCTGTTCACAGCCTGGGAAGAGCCCCAAGACCCAACAGGCTACCTGTAATGCCTGTTTTACAAAAAATTACTCGTTACCTGACCCGTTATCCATGTCAACACTACCCAACCTGCGAAGTACACTGTTATGTTGGGTAGGGTAGTAAATTACCTGAACTACCCCACCCTGCAAAAAATGGCTGACACCCGACCTGCCTGATCCAACCACCCAATGAGTAGCCCATCCCTATATTACTTTAGTGCAGTGATAGGCTTTTCATGGATAAATGAAAATGTTCCAGATTGTCCGGTTTGGGAGGGCAAGGAATTATTAATTGGACTGAACTAGTGGCCATCCGATCCCTAGCACATCCAGTAACAGGCTGTAAAGCCCCAAGGCCCAAAAATATAAACTTAGCAATTTACTTTAATCATCAAGTATGTACTTACATATGTATCAATGGATATGTATCAAGGATCTTATCTCCCATGCATGTAATCCGTGATGTCTCCATCATCTGTGGGTACTTGACTGACACAGTTTGAGCACCATTCCATGTATTTGGGTTTTACTGTAGATTGGTAACCTCTTATACTTTTGCATTTTTAATTTACTGTTTACAACTCTGTCTGTCACTCTAGCTCTAGTTTCTCTATAAAGCATTTTGTGATATAGACTGCATTTTATTTTATTTATGTTCACAATTTTACCTGGAAAGACATGCTGAGCTGGCAGCATCTCCTCTCCAGCTGCATCTTGAGGGCAGAGGGAGCAGGAAGTATCAGAACAACAACAAAAAAATGCAGCAATAAAATGTGAGGTACAATACATAGCTAAATGCAGTTGGTGTTGACAAAATAAGGAGTAGCTGCAGGAAAACAAAATCCAGTACTAATCAATAGATGTACAGGGATGTGCTGGAAGTCACGGGTAGGCACACAAGTTAAGAGGTGGAGGGATAGCAAGGTAAAACAGGGAATCTGAGGCTAGAGGGGGAATAGCCTTTACAGGGTAAGGTTTCCATACAGTAGCAAGTAACGAGGCACTTGAGGATTCAGCTGAGTTAGAGGGTGCAGAGATAGGTATTACATTAGTCAAAACCTGAGCTTAAACTAGTATCTAAAGAGCATGTGCTTAGTAAGGATTTAAGCAATATGGCACGATAGGTAGTGCATCGTTGTGGGATAATAGCACACCTATGATGGGTTGAAGAGCCGAGTGCTTCTGCCAGCCTAGGTGTGCCACTATCCCACCACGATGCACACCCTGGAGGGCCTTATTGCGATTATAATATGGCTATAAAAAATTCAACATGACTTTGATGATTAAGCAATGAACAGACACAAAAAATCAGAAGGTTTAACCTTATTACAATTATATTTGAACATGACATTGAGTAAAAGTATTCCCTTACAGAACTAGTCTGCATCACTTCACATTGTTTGCATTTCCTTTTTTTTTTGCATTAAAAAAAACATGTAACAGAAGCAAAAAAATCTGAAGGCTTAACTGTATTGCAATTAAATTTAGCCATAACATACAGTACAGAGATAATAATGTAGTCCCTCGTCATGTCTTGGGCTACCTTCTTTATTTTTTTTATACATTAAAAAGAAGAAAAAAAACTGAATGTCTAACTGCACTGTAACAAAATTGAAACACATTTAACCACATTTACTGTACTTCCTTGCAGAGCTACCCTGAATCATTTGTTTATTTATTACATTTTACTGTTAAGTGTAACAAATACAATTTTAGTAATTCAAAGCAACCGATCGACTAATAGGGACACTATTAGTCAATCAGTTGCTTTGAATTATTAAAATCGCAACATTAAGTGGTATAAAAATGTATGAAAATATCACCCCCATAGAAGTCAATGGGGCACGCTCACGCAGCCTTCATTTTGTGACATCACAAAACAGGGCTGCGTGGGCTGGCGTGGGGGCGGGGTTCTTGAACCGGGAAGTTGGTCCTTTTTTCTGGGCTTGCCAAAAACAAAGTTTACAAAGGGCATAACTTTTCTTTGAGGAGGAATTAATTTGCCAAATTCCATCAGCGGACTCCTGTGAAGGTCAGATATTGACAACACTGGGGAAGGGGGGATCCCTACTAGAAACCTACTCTTTAAATATATTTTGTTTGGGCAGATGTACATCTGGAAGCAGTGGGACTGAAATCGAGGAGTTCAGTAAGTGTAGCAAGCAGTGCCGTTTTGAAATGTGCATGAGGTTGCCTGTGAGAAACAGTGACAGTCATGGAGGATGAGTCTGCAGTGTGGCACTTTGACTGTTCCTTTTTTTACCACACTGCATTTGTTTGCCTGCTGTTTAATTTACTGCGTGTGGGACAGGATCTGCAGTTAGGAGTTAAATAGGTAGTGTGCAGAGTTTGGTTTCATTTTGTGTTTCACAGTGTCACTGACTTTAACCATGCTGTCTCGGTGCTGAGTGGTGTGGAGAGTCGGTGCTTCTCAGAAAGCACCACTTTTTTGTGAGAGGTTTGTGTGTTTTACTTATTTTTTTCCTTTTTTTTTTTTTAAATGGCAGCCATCTTCTGGCCCGCCCGGCTACAGTGGGATTTCCATTGCGACACCGGTGACCCGGGTGTGGGAACGGACCAGGGTCATTGGAGGGCTGGCCAGGGGGAGAAGGATTGAGCATCCTTAGGACTGCTCTCCTTCTCCGGGGGGAAGGGGGGATCTGTGATCACACAGGAGCAACACCTGGTGGTGGTTGGGTTGCCTCCCTGTAAGTGACATGAAATCAACACTCTCTGGGGTGGGACAGACGCTGGATGTCATTGCACGTCTCCGCCCCAGCCTACAAGGGGAAGGAAAAACATGGTGGGACCCTTGTCTCTGTGAAGCCTTCCCCAGGACTTCAATTAGCCTCTGCCACCAGAAGCTCTCCCAACCAGATACTAGCCTGTGGCACCGGAATACCAGGGACCGTGCCATGGCCCCGCCCTCCAGGAGGTAAACCAGGGTGACCGGCAGAAGCAACGGCAATTGGCAGTAGGTGGGAGTCTCGGGGGCCATGACCAGGGCTGAATCCTGACAGAAGGGTCCTGCCAGAAAAAGCAGAATCAATGTAAATGGCAGCCATCTCGAGGTCTGGCTGGATCCAGACTGTGGCAGGCATTCAATGGTGGTTGTATGTAGCACAGTAAGGGATGTGGGAACATTGCAGTCGGAGGAGTTTGCGAGTGAGGAGGCTAGTGGTGGGAGGTTTTTTGAAGCCGTGAGTATGTAGTGGGATATACTCATGGCTTCAAATGCCTCTCAGCCAATCAGCATCCTTAAATTGTTTTATACAGTTCATAATATATATTAAAGAATGAAGGTTTGGGAACTTTGGAGCCTTGAAATGCTGTATTAATCATTTTGTTTGCTTTTATTTGTGTATTTTCTTACCTTTTCATCATTTTATTTTTGATTTATAAAAAAATGGAGATAGAATTTTGGCTGTTTGGTCATTAGATGTGCATTAGAAATGTCTAACGCACAGCTAAAACTAGAAAGCTCATGTAGAATACACAGTCCCATTTTATAAGCACAGTCAGTTACTCCGGGGTGTGCGTTAGACAGTTCTAACTCACAGCTAGGGGGCTGGACACACTTAGTCTGCAGCCTTGTGCCTCACTATGCCCTTCCCACACCAAGCTGTGCATTAAAACTGTCTGACACACACACTTCATCATGTCTTATTGCTTACTTGTCAACTGCTAGTAAAAAAGAATCCAATGGAATCCTTGCACTGTGAAGTCAGAAAATCTTTGATGGTAAGACTGGCAATGTATTTCAATGGGAAACTACAAATCTGTTTTCAGACTTTTATACAGGAATACAACTTTCTGCTATGAAAAAATTATAGATTTAATAGAAAAATTGAATTTTTTATAACCTGTGATCTTTTGTTAGGATTTAACAGGTGATATTTTCTTCCAGATCATACTTAGGGAGAAGAAATAGAAGTCAGTTACGTGTTGAAAACTGTAAAATCATGCAGATGGTCCACAACAGTATAAAAATATAAAAGCCAATGTTCCTTGCTGAAAGAAGTATCTATTGCTTTTGAAAAAAATATAAAAAAAATATCTTTAAGTTCTCTTTGAAATAAATTGGGCTTCCAAGTAGTTTGCAGTTCCTGACATCACAATACTATTATATATGAACATAAGAAACAGCCAGCAGAAGAATGCTTTATGGTCTGTCAAATCTGCTCAGTTGCAGTGCCCCTGATTCAGAGATTACAGTGGCCCAGCCCCCCCCCCCAAGAATTGTCTCTTGACCTTCTTCTTGAACCTTCCTCCTGCCAGCTTGTAACAGTGCCCCCTTGTGGTGCTGTTTTCACTGAGATAGAAAAGTTCCCTACTATCCTCTTTGTTTACACTTTTCAGGTACTTGAAGGTTTCAATCATGTTTCCTCTGTCCCTCCTCTCCTTGAGTAAGTACATAGAAACATAGATATTGACAGCAGAGAAGGACCTCTTGGCCCACCTAGTCTGCCCATTTTCCCCACTTACTGTAACACCTCAGACCCTACTTGATCTCTGACTTTACCCCCACTTTCCCTACCTCTAAGGTTCCCTTATGCTTATCCCGTGCATTCTTGAAACCTGTTACTGTGTTTGCCCCCACAGCCTCTGCTGGGAGGCTGTTCCAGGCATCCAACATTCTTTCAGTGAAGAAGTACTTCCTCACATCTCCCCTGAGTCTCCCCCCCCCAGCTTCATAGCATGTCTCCTTGTTCTTGATCATCTTTTTTTCTGAAAAATGCACCCCTTTTCAACTTTATTTATACCCATGAGGTATTTGAATGATTCTCTCATATCCCCACTCTCCCTCCTTTCCTCCAGTGTGTATATGTTGAGATCTCTCAGCCTTTCCTTATATGCCCTGCTGTCCCTGAACCATCTTTGTCACCCTCCTCTGAACTGTCTCAAAACGGCTGACATCCTTTTTCAGGTAGGGGCTCCAGTATTTCATGCAGGACTCCAGTATTGTACACCATACTCCAGGTGCAGATGCATCATGGATCTGTACAGAAGCAGTATAACCTCCTCCCTTTTGCTTGTGATCCCTCTAGCAATACAGCATAGCATTCTGTTTGCCTTGTTTGCTGCCTTCCTACACCCCATAGCCTGTCTAAGGCCACTGTTGATGACTACTCCATGTCCTTTTCCTCCTCTGATTCAGTGACCTTGACACCCGCTAGACTGTACTTGGTCTTCGGGTTCTTCCTTCCTATGTGCATGACCTTGCAGTTCTTCACACTGAACCCCAGCTGCCAGATACCTGACCATTTCTGCAACTTCGCTAGGTCCTCCATTAGGTTCTGCACCCTTTTGTCCATGTTCACCTTCCCACTAAGCTTGGTGTCATTCACTGAGAGGTAGATCTTGCCTTTAACACTGTTCACAATGTTGTCAATGAACACTTTAAACAGCACTGGACCAAGCACAGACCCCTGCAGGATACCACTTGTAAATTCCATTATTCCTGAATGTTCCTCCCACTACTACCCTCTTTTGTCACCCACTTGGTTAATTTGCTCCCTACCCCTAGGTCTTTCAACTTCCTGACCAGCCTCTTGAGGGGATCCAAGTCAAAGAAAGGCCTTGCTGAAACCCAAATATAGAATGTTAACCGCCTGATCCTTGTACCCTTGTCCACCACCTTCGTTACCCAGTCAAAGAAGTTGATCAGGTTGGTTTGACAGTACTTCCCTGATATGAACCACTCTGTCTCTTGTCCTGTAGCTCACTGATTTTATGGAAATCAGCTAGTCTTTCCTTCAGAATGGTTCTCATCAGGTTCCCCACAATGGAGGTCTGACTGCTCAGCCTGTGGTTCTCAGGGTCATTCCTGGGCCCAAACATTTGCAGTGGTACTACATGTGTGGTCCTTCACTCCTGTGGTACCACCCCATTACATAAAGAGCTGTTCAACAGATGTGCCAGCTCCGCTGCTAGTATCATCATCACTCATGGGTGTATGCCATCTGGGCTCAGGGACTTGTTTATCCTTAGGGCATGAGCCCTACCCTGACCATATCTTCTGTTATCCTGTCCTCACCATAGAAACATAGAAACATAGATTTTGATGGCAGATAAGGACCGCTTGGCCCACCCAGTCTGCCCATTTCCCTACCTATTGGATAAGCTGCAGATCCTAGTTATCAGCAGCCTACTTCTTCCTACTCCCACCCCCTAGAATTGCCTTATGACTGTCCCATGCATGCTTGAATTCCAACACTGTTTTTGACTCCACAACCTCCTCCGGAAGTCCGTTCCATGCATCCACAACCCTCTCTGTGAAAAAAATACTTCCTTAAATTACCTCTGAGCCGCCCCTTCTATCTTCAAATTGTGCCCCTTGTTCTTGCACCTCTTTTTTGAAAGATGCTACCCTCTTGGACTTTGTTGATTCCTTGAGATACTTGAAAGTTTCTATCATGTCCCCCCTCCCTCCTTTCCTCGAGGCTATACATATTCAGCTCCTTAAGTCTCTCTTCATATGTCTTCTGGTGCAGACCCTGCACCATTTTAGTTGCCCTCCTCTGGACAGCCTCTATCCTGTCTATGTCCTTGCAGAGATTGGGTCTCCAGAACTGCACGCAGTACTCCAGATGGGGTCTCACTAACTGTCTGTACAAAGGGATAATAACTTCCTGCTTTCTACTGGTGATGCCTCTCCCTATGCATCCCAGTATCCCCCCAGCCCTCCTTGCTGCCCTCTCACATTGCTTGCCCACCTTTAGGTCATCTGATATGACTACCCCCAGGTCCCTTTCCATTTTTGCTGTTGTTAGTATCTCACCCCCCATTGTGTACTCTTCCCCTGGGTTTTTGTTTCCCAGGTGCATTACCGTGCACTTCTTAGCATTGAATCTAAGCTACCATACATTTGACCATTCCTCTAACCTTGCCAAGTCCCTTCTCATCCTTTCCACCCCACCTTGTGCATCAACTCTGTTGCAGATCTTTGTGTCATCTGCAAAGAGACATACTTTTTCCTTCAGTCCCTCTGCAATGTCGCTGATAAAGACACTGAGGACGGTTCTATCTGAACCCATGATGCCCACTAGTAACCCCCTTTCTTCAGAGTGGACTCCATTTACTATTACTCTCTGTGTCCTATTCTCCAGCCAATTCTTTACCCAGGCATTCATCTTGGGACCCACTCCCAGGCTGGCTAACTTGTATATTAATCTTTTGTGTGGCTGTGTCAAATGCCTTGCTAAAGTCTAGGTAGGCCATGTCCACAGCCCCTCCCTGATCTACTACTTTGGTCACTCAGTCAAAGAAATCTATCAGATTTGTCTGGCATGACATTCCCGCTGTGAATCCATGCTGCCTTGGGTCCTGTGCCCCTCTGGCCTCTAGATACTCAACAATTCTTTCCTTCAGAAGTGATTCCATCATTTTCCCTACCACTGAGGTTAAACTAACAGGTCTGTAGTTTTCTGCTTCTGCCTTGCTCCCACTTTTGTGAAGAGGAATCACCCCCCCCTTCCTCCCCCGTCCACCCTTACAGCACTTGTCCATCCTTGTCTTTATTAAAGACAGAACAGAAGCATTCATTCAATAGCTCTGCTTTCTTTTTACTGCCACCCATCCTTCCTCCTTTTCTAGCTTTACTATATCTACATTCATGTCCCTCTTTTCACTTATATGCCTGAAGAGGCTTTTTCTCCCTTCCTAATCCCCTTTACAGTTTGTATCTCCTTCCTAGCTTTGGCCTGCCTGACTATCCTATCAGACTCCCTAGCATCTTCCAAGTAGACCCCCTCATCCCCTCATCCTCACTGTTACAGGACTTCCTGTACTTTCTATGTATAACACTCTTATCCCTCACTGGCTGGCTCACCTCCCTACTGAACCAACTTGGTTTCCATTGTTTGGAATTCTTCCCTTTCTACTTTAGGCATGTATTAGTCATATCCATGATCCTTTCCCTTATCCCTGTACACTTTTGAGCAGCACTCATATCTATTTTTTTGGTATCACTATGAAATACCGACATTTACAATCCCGACAACCACAAGCCCAAGACCGACATCCCGACGTGGCTGTTACCCGGCGGATTAATATCTTGACCACAGAAAGCCTGACAATGGAATTTACCAGGACTTGGAGTTGGTTATAATAGTTTCGGGTAGTGTAGAGGTGCAGGGGGGCATAGCCCGCCTCTAGACCACAAACCCGGCAGATGTTCTGTGTTGTGCTTTCCTTGGTCGGGATGTTAATCTGTCAGGTAAGAGTCATGTCGGGATGTCAGTCCAGGCTCATGGGTGTCAGGATTGTAAATGTCGATATTTCATAGTAGAACCGTTTATTTATTTAGTTTTTGTTTACCATGTAAGTGCACTAGACAAAAGCATTGCCTATTTTCGGGCATCTTCCTTGATGCTATCTGGGTGCCCCCTCAAAATCTATCTGATCTTACCATTGTCAAACTTTCTGAAATCTAGCATTTTGCCTTTTTGCTTAGTGTTTCCTTCTCCATGTCTACTCAGAACTATGCCATCTGGTGGTCTCTACTCCCCAAGGGCTCCTCCACTGCAGTGTCCCAGACATGATCCCTGTTTGTTAATGCCAGGTACAGGATGGCTCCCTCCTGTATCTACTCTATCACCGTCTGAACCAGAAACCTATCCTAGACAGCATCCAGTATCAACTGGCTAATGGCACAGGTGGTGGAGGAAACACCCCAGCCCACCTTAGGCACACTGAATTCTCCCATCACCACCACCTTGCCCCTGTCAGCTGCTATCCTGATCATGGTACCCAGCTCCCTATCCTTGTCCTCATCCTGATTTGGTGGCCTATAAACCACACCCAACCGTAATTTTCTTCCTGCTGCCATTTGGGTCTGTACCCATAGCACCTCTGTTTCCCCATCCCCTATTTCCTCACGAGTGGCAGTAATGCTGTCCTAATGTATAGTGCCACCCCTCCCCATAGAGCCACCTCTCCCTCCTCCCTTTCTCAGTGTCCTTTCTATATAGCATAAACTGGAATACAGTGGTCCCAGTTATGATTTGGGGTAACCCAGGACTTGATAATCATTGCCATATCCACCTTTCTCTCTTCCATCTTGACCTTCTTGACCATCTGACCATCTTGACTGCAGGTCATCCATTTTGCTCCCAAGACTTGTAGCATTAAGGGACACTACCCTCCACCACTCCTGATTCTATCCCCTCCTTTTTAATGAAGTGCCATCATCTCCCTCTGCTTGGCTGCCTGCCTGTCCCCTCATTTGCCCTTGGTCTTCTGCCTTGCTTTTGGTCACCTCAGCCCCTCCTTTTCCTACCACTTTTCCCCTTTACTGACCTGCTGTACTGATTACCTAAGGGGGTCAGTCCCTCTTCCTCTAGAAAGACCTTCTCCAAGCCCTCAGATTATTCTTCCTATGCCGTCCCGCTTCCGATTGCTTTGTGTTCTCTAGTGTTGGGGGGAGAGGGCCTTTTTACTAGAAGTGTGAAAGCATAGGTGAAAACTAATTTGTTTCACTGCATGAACAAATATTTTATTATAAAACTAGAATATTACTAACACATCACAACACAATAAATAAAATAATCAGTTGTCTTTTTTATTAGAAGTGAACACATGCTCTTTAAGGATGGAGAATAGGTATGACAGGGGTTAGCAAGCTGCAGGGACTGTAGTGTGACCATTCTCTGTGCTATGCTCTGGAGAGTGGGCTGCTGCCCCATATGTAGCAAGCTTAAAAAGCTGTGCTGGAATCCAGAATCATTACGAGCACCCCTCCACCAGAGGTCCACTGGTCAAGAGACTTGGAAAATGGTGGGAAGAGGAAAGAGTGAAAAGAAACAGTTTTGGGAGTGGAGCAAATAGAGAATACTGGATGGGCAACTATGCACAACCAGTGTGTTGTGCCACAGAGGGGTTCTGATTCCTGGTGACCTTGAGAGTGAAGCTCCAGAGGTCCCATGGAATCAGAAACCTGAAGTGGCACAACACACTGGTTGGGCATAGAGTTGCCCATCCAGTATTTTTTATAGTGTATAGTATCACTATAAAAAAAAGTTTTTCATTTCGAGGAGAAAAAAAAACTGGGCAGCTCGTTTAAAATGTGTAGTTACCAGAGCCTTAGCATGGTTGTAAGGGAAGAGGACGTCTAATGATGGGCTGCTATTTGCTGCAATTGGCATACGGACGACGTTTCAGGAAAAAAAAACATGGTGGCTGGATGACTCGCTAAGCGAGATGAGTGTTACTAGTATTACACGCAGCACTTAAACATTTTTTTTCACATTAAAATACCTTACCTCTGAACGGCAGAAAATGCATTTGAAGCCAGAGACCTTGGGTGTAGTGTTTGTTTACGCTCATTGTCATTAACGTTTGAAAAGACCGCCACCGCTATACTGCTTATTGCTTTGTGGTTTACTCAGTCAGAACCGTGTAGCAGGTGCAGTTCAACAATACAATTAGCTCACATAGCAGCGTGAGGACGTCTAGAGTGTTTCAAAATGTTGTTCTACACTGTGGTACATTCACGTTCCATGAAATTTTGAACTGTGGTACAACAACATTTCTAAACGCTCCGATTTCTATGCACAACAACCCCTTACTATACACTATTATCCTATTCTAGAGACTGTAAACTGTTTTGCAGCCCTGAAGGAGATGCAGTTACCTGACTCTATCAAGGGAGGCTGTGAGCCAGTCACAAAGAAAGACCAGGCAGGGTACTTATAATCAGGGATTCTTTGGACAGGGGTGTGGAGAGGGTGGTAGGTAGAGAAGGGAAGGAGAGGGGGGTGATCAGATGCCTGCCAAGTACATCAGCCATAAGAAATAAGGATAGGATAGGGAAGATAATTGACAGAATGAGGAAGATGTCACATGTCCTTGTACACTGGGGTACAAACGGAATTGTACTAGTATGGGACAGAGAGGAGGGAAGATTAAAGCAAGAGGAAACTTAGGCATTCATTGTCTGGTTGAAGGGGTGGTGTCAGGTAAAAGGGTGTCAAGGAACTTTGGCAGGGGTCAGAGATTGAAGCATTCCCAAGTTTGAGGATGGGGTACAGGGCTGAGCAGGAGAGAAAAACAGTGAGTGGATAACTTTTCAGAATTTAGAAGGGGGAGTCAGGTTGTTCTGGAGCATGTAGGAAAAATGTTCAGATTTTGCAAGCCTGATAGCTTTGGTGTAGGTATGATAGCGGGTTCAATAGCTAAAAAAATCTCCAGGACAGCTGAAGATATTGTCAGCACACCATTTCAGGTCTCTTGGTGTGAGATAGGCTAGTAGCTTGGCAGTGATCCAGAGAAGATGAAAGCCTATAATCCTAGTTCTCCTGTGGGGAGCATGGGCATCCCAGGCAGTCATGAATTTTGCTTGTCTATTTAGGAAGGCAGAGTTCATATTGTTTGCTGCAAAATAAAAGACCAATCAGAGGAAATCAGTTCAGCATGAAGAGCAGACAGGTCCCATGACCTAAAGGAGCTAATTAAGATACTTTTTTTTTTTGGGGGGGGGGGATGCTTTGGGCCTATGGAATTCATGCACACAGTAAACTACACTGAGGTCATTGGGAAGAGTGCCAGCATCCACGATGTAGTAAGGGCGGGAAGAGATGACCCAGTCAAGAGGAGAGTAATTGATTGAAAGCTATAAGGTTGAGTTGTGTGGGTTCAAAAATAAAGTGGATAAGCTGCAGAGATTTTACATTTTGGCAAAGCATATCAGAAGATGGAGAAAGGCAGTAAAAGTTGAAGTTATTCAGTACAAGTAACTCATCAGAGGAGGCCAGTTAGACTGAAAAGAGATCGGTAATGATGACAGGGTTAGAGCCAGGGCAACAGTGGTGGACCCAAGCAATGAAGATGGGAAGTGAGAAAGGGACGATGAGGTTTAGGAGGAGCAGCTCATGAGAGGAGGGGAAAGATGCACATTGCACAGGTCTACACTGTAGGTGAGAGGATATATATATATATTATACATATATCTGTTGTAGCAACACCTCTGTCATTATTGTCACAAGTTAATTTGCCAACTGAGTAGCCAGGGAGCAAAGCAAGCAGGCAAAGGAAAGTACTGCAAATTACATACTCACTATAGTGCAGTCAGATTGTCATTTCAGGCTATATCTCATTAAAGAGGTTCACTCACATTCCTGGATTAGACTGATAGTGGTCTAGGACTACTTGTAAACTGACTGAGTACAGAGTTGCTTGGTTTGTAAGACAGTCAAGGATGAGTTTTGGTTTGTGTTCATTCTACACAGATCATTGTGCTTAGTGTCTTTTTTTATAATTTAAAGGTTATTGTATGCAACGCCCACCCCCCCAAATGGGGGGCTTACCTTAATTGCCTGTTTGTTCCCCTTTCTACCATCTGCCTCCTAATGACAACTAAACTGTGGGGCGAAGAGTTAAATTAAACATTTTATCTGGCTGCACCAGAACTTTATTATTGTGACTGTAAAGAACTGCAAAGGGACTGTAAATACTAGCAGCCATGTTCTGCAGTAAGCAGTCAATTGGAAAGCTAGGATTTCAGAGCAAGGATTGTTGGGACTTTGCCAAAGACTCTTAGGACAGTATCAAAAGCTTGTGGGGAAAAAGCAGGGGCTTAATTTGGGTGCCAGAGCAGGGAGCCTATCCAGCGTTGAAGGAGGCTCATGAATATTCATTTTCAGGACTAACAGGTGGATTTAGTCAATCGTTTTTGGGAGTAACAAGTAGATTCAGCCAACCGGAGGGCCTCAGAGAATTCCATAAAACCCAGGGATTTGCAGACTGAGCTGAGTGAGGTGGGCTCTGGCCATCAGCTAAAGAAAATGGGCCTAGTGGTTCAGCATAAGCCCCTCCACATGGGAGGGGGGCTCTTGTCTCCTGCCAGACAGACAAGAGTGGCTGCAAGTAACTGAAGTCGCTAGCCTGGGGGGTTGCCAGAAATTGTCCTCCAGGGCTAGCATCTGCCTTATCACATTAGGAAAATGTGGGAAAGGAGCCCGAATCCACCTGCAGTTGTGAGAGAGCTGCAAGAAATGCTTCTGCCTCAGTAGTGAGAGTGCAATGAAGTCTGCAACTTCCAGAAAAGTAAAGTTTCTGAATCCTTCTGAGTGAGTAAAACATCTACTTGCAAGTTTAAGCTGTTTGAAAAGCTGTTTGAAAATCTGTTTGGGGCAGAGAAGCCCAGAAAGCCTAGAGTGTGACTGTCTGTCTGCACCCTGCGTTTAACCAGCGCTCAAGAGATGGGTGGACATCTGTTTCAAGTGACCAAGAAAGGGTCCAGTGATGAGAATGACTATGTCATTGTTTGACAAGTGCCTACAGGACTGGAAGGGGAGTACCCAGAGTGTGTGGCTCTTTTGGACATTGCCTGTGAGGATAGTACTTGTCCAATTGGAGCTGCAAACGCCAGCATAGCCAAGAGAGACTTTGTTAATGTGTCTTAATGTCCATTTGGAGCTGCAAAAGCCAGCATAGCCAATAGGGACTTTTGATGTTGTGCCTTGTGCTTTGAGAAGCATCTGAGAGAGTGAATTACCTACATGTAAAGTGCTATTCTACCTAGGAGTCATGCCCTGGACTCCTGTTCTGTTCTGTTTTCAGGAGAGCAAGAGATTTTGTCTAAAAGAGACTGTGTGAACTTTGGGTCTGCCCTAGCCTTGGGAGGAAGCACCCATGTCCAAATACTGTGTTCTAGTAGCTAAAAGGACCATGCCTGCCACGCTGGCTACATGACTGAAGAGAGTGTAACATGTGCTAAATGTAAACGTGCTGAACAATAACGACTGTATCCAGATCGGCTTGGGAGACAGTCTTGCAGTGTGCCAACTATGCACTGCCATACACGATTCCCCCTGAGGGGCATAGCCTAGACGTGGGGGTCTAAAGCGTGCTGGCCCTGATCTTGGCCTGGTCTGTACCAGAAGGTGATTTCAGCCTATAAAGACTGGCGCTCCAAAAGAAGCTAGAGACGCTTTCCAGCTGCAAGAGCCTGCAGTCAGTAAGGAGGTTCCTGGCTGTAAGCCTTTTCCCAGCATCTCAGCCTCCCGAGTCAGAGCCTGAATCTACCTTGTGCAGACTAATTTCGTCTTCGCCAATGATGACTACAAAATTGTGAGTATGCAGGCTACAGCCCTGTGCAACCTGGAGGAGCATGTAAATAGTTATTTCAAGTTCTGCCAAGTTTAAAGTCTAGTATCAAGGCCCAAGTGTTAAAGCAAGAGAGCATTAATGTTTCAGCAAAATTACAGTCAGGATGATGTGTCTCAAGGTTAAAGATAAAGTTAATCTGCTTTTCTTCTAAGGGTCCCAACTCAGCTGCAACATTAACAGGCCTGCACCTTTAAAGAACTTAGTACTGGGTACCCAAACAAGGTATAGAATTGCAGGGTTCTATAGTAAACTGGGACTGGTATTTGTGTGGGTATCTAATATAGGCAAGGCAAGGCAATTTTATTTATAAGGTGCCCAATCTCGGAGGCTCTGGGCGCTGAACATGAATAATCAACATACAGCGGTAAATTAAAACATAAAATAAAACCTCATTAGAACCATACCAAAGTTAATATACAGCAGCATTAAAAGGTTTCAAGAGGTCAATCTTCAGGGACTGGCCAGAACTTAAGATGGCATCAGCAATCAATATAATGTTCTGCCATCCAGTGCTGCTAGCTAGATAGATAGAAAGGAATCTGGATACATCAGAGATTGGTGGGTGGACACTGTGATTAATGTTTAACTTAAAATGCAAGAATGACTATCTTGATTGCAAAGCAAAAATACACATTTACCATGCCAAACCAAATGTAAATACTTAACCTCTGCTTCCAATTTCCATTTTCTAACACTCCCTCATGTAAATAAATTGTTGTTTGCTGTTTTTCATAACCTTGGTGTGTGAGCATATTATTAAATATTCAACATTTCTGAAATGTGGGGTTTTGGTGATTGAGTCCTATGTGGGGTGACTTTATGGGAATGTGGATGGGTACAACATCCCAGGGGGTTGTACCAGGTTTATTTCTAGCCCACATAAGTATACTCTGGGTGGAGGCTCTGTACAATATTGTGAACTACGGGAAAGAACCAGTTTTAAAGCAAAATAGGAACCCAGGCCCCTCATCCTTGTTTTGGCTGGCAAGGCAGGAGCAGTGTAGCCCTTTTGACGGATGGAGCCAGGGTTACATGTAATTTGTCAAAACTTAAGCAAAAGAATAATTTGTACAGTGGCATTGCTAGCCAGGGTCTAGGCCCTTTCAAAATACAACACTGACAGCACCTATTAAAAGTAACAGTAGTTCAACCTATTTACTTCACTAAGCATAAACTGAGCAGCTGATTTTGCAATACAGGTTTTACTGTTTATGTCTGGCTTCAGAAATGTTCACTTTTTAAGAGTGGTTACTCACCCAGTATAAACAAAACACTAACAGTTACATACTGTATTTCTGCTGGGTGACCTATAATGACATCACTATGTAACCCTCTGACCAAAGAAATCAAAGTCTGTGCTGTCCAGTTACTAGCTTTGTGTGAAGTATTTAAGTAAGGCCTATTTCAACGGCTACAGCTGTGTCCTCTCCAAGGTGGGCTTGCTCACCTATAAGGCCCTATATGGCTTGGGTCCTGGCTATCTGAGTGACCTGCTAACTCCTGTCCACCATGGGGGCTCACTCCACTCCTCCACTGAAGGCCTCCTGTCAGTTCCTAGGGCCCAGCTGAAGACCTCTGGAGATCATTGTTTGAGGTTGCAGGCCCAGCCCTATGGAATTCACTCCCAAGATCTCTGAGGGAGGCCCCATCGGTGGAGGCCTTTAAGTGACCATCTGAGGAAGACCACACCCCTGGTCGAAGCGCTGAGGAAGGAATTTGGAAGGTGAGAGGACTGACTCTAAACAAGGAGACGAGAGAAATTTTTGTTACCCTGAATGCACTAATAAAATTGGACTTTGAAAATACATGTGGGACGTTTCTCTGTTATGTGCAAAGAGAGTGCAGAGCATTTTTGGGACTGCTTTAAATGGGGACTGAAGGTGCATCTATTTAGAGAAGCCTTTGAGAATTATTTATGTAACCCCCCTACAGTTTCCTCAGACAACCAAACCTCTTGGATCTCAGAGGAAATCCCCAGAACTGCCTGCAGCAGAGTCAGTTGTGAACTGGAGTTTGGAGAGTGAACAGCTCGAACCATCGAGCAGCTGCTCCTGCGTAGGAGCACAAGAGACTCGGCAGGAAGGCTGTGCTGGCCTGTCTGTCACATCTTCCAGTGAGAAATCCTGTGAATGTGAAAGCTGGACTTAAATCTAATTCCTTTGAGATCTGAAGCCTGAAGAAAAAGAGAGTGATCATTGCCTGAATTTGGGACTGAAGACTTGCTCCAGAAGCGATTGGCCTGCCAGGTACTGAAGTGAGTCACGGATTGAGAGATTTGTGCAGAACTTCTGCTAAATTGCAACAAGACTTTACCCTGAACTGTGACTAAGAGTTGTGTTGCTTTTAAGTGTGCAGAATGTGCTGTGTGGGTCGTGATTTGGTTCCCCACCTTCAAGTGTGTTATGCTAGCTGGAAGCTGCTCCGGCACTCGCACGGACTAAATCTGAACTGCCTGCTCTGGTCTGGGCCCTGCCATCTCGGCCTAGACTGTCGCTCCCATTGCAGAGACATTTCCAATGAAAGACCCACATGGGGATTCGGCTTCCTGCTCAACACCATCGAACAGGTAGTGACCACCTTAATGATTCGTGTGGGCCCTGCTTCCCCTGGCAAACCAGAACACCATCCAGAGGTCTTCATCTCGTCAGTCCTGCCTCCTGGTCTGGGTAGCATGAGTATCAAACAAGGTAGCCCCTTGCAGCAAAGCTGCAATCATTGTGTGTCATCTGATTTATTTGTTAGGGTTTATTACAACAAATTGAGCCATCCAGCTCCGGATGACAAATTCCGGGTTGATGTGCATGCTAATTGTTTTCTCTCCTAAGGGCCCCAACAACAGCTGCAACACTGGCCTACCCCGGGCATCACTTCAGGCTAGCCTACTTAACAACTGGGTACCCACGGTTGTGTGACTGTGTACCAGGGATTCACTGTGCATGCATGTTCAGCCTGAATTAATCAGATCTGTCAATCATCTGCTAGATTCATGCCCCACTCCTGTTCATTTCCCCCTCAATAAATCAGATTTTGTTCTTTTTTCATTTAACCTGGCTAGTGTGTACCTTTTGGTGGGGGTATTGTATTGTCATTGAACTGTTGCATTACAGGTCTTACTTTACAGGGGGGGTCTCCAGGGCAGCTGCAGAGGATCCAGCCCTGGTGGTAAGTGAAAGGGGTGTGAGCTAGTCATTATTGCCATATGGTACATGTGAATGTTTTGTTGCTATACTGTTTAGGCCACTAGAGGGGTTGGTGGGGGAGGTTATCGCATCCCAGAGGGCTATACTAACAGCAGTTATGCTAATCCAGAACCATTCCTCTGGGTGGAGGCCCCCGTTCAACAAGCTCAGGCCCCTCAACCTGTGCCTAGTTACACAGGCAGGGTTAGAAGCCCTTAGGATTGTGCCACCTAGGAGTTACATCTCGGAGGCACCACTTGGGATTAGTACCCTCTAGTGGTCAAAATCAAGAATTACAGTGAAAATGTTAATGGGTACCTCTATAGAAATGGCTGTGCATCAGTTGGTGAGATGGTATATGGGGCATGAGATTAACCCCCACAATGCCTTGTTAATACTGGATATACCCCTGGGTACTAGTAAAGACACTGTGGAAGGGGCATTTTCAAAAATTGAATGCTTTGGAAAAGTTGTGGTGGTAAGTCAACATGCTGACTTGACTACCCAGACATTAATGGCCTTAGTGGAGTGTAGCAACCCCATGGACAGCGCTAAGGTGCCCCAGACTATTGCTGCTGAGGGGTCCCCAGCTGCCTGGAGGGTGATGACTAAAGATAGTAAGGACCCCTTAGAGAATGAGCCCCCACCATTATCTGAGACCTTTGAGGAAAAGTTTGCCAAGTTGTTATTGGAGGAGGGTAAAACCATAGAGGACTTTAAAAAGTTATTCATGCCACCTGGGGGTGTTCCTTCCCCGCTGCTCATGCCAGCCCCACCACCTCTTCCTTCACCAGCTCCCATGCCCACACCAGTACCGGCATCCACTCCTGTGCCCACAGTTAGTCACGGCTCTTACCGCAGGCTGAGGATATTCTCGGGCACTCTTCCCACCCCCCAGGGGGAGGATGATTGGGAGACCTGGATAGACGATGTTGCCCCCTTGGTACCCGAATGGCAATGTTCTGAAGTGGAGAAGAGAAAGAAGTTGAGTGAAAGACTCTGAGGTCCTGCTCTGGCTACTATCCATGCCAAGTGGGCTACTAATCCCAAAGCAACTGCACACAAATATTTAGATGCATTGGAAAATGTGTACTTGAGTCCAAATTCAGATGAGGACCTATGGTGGAGGGTAAGCCACACTCAGCAATACCAAAGGGAACCCTTATCAGTGTATGTACCTTGACTTGAAAAAATGCTACAGAAATGTCTCAGAAAGGGTAGCGTGGCCTCAGACAAGTTAGATTGGACTTGGTTGGACCAGATCCTTAAGTCTACCCGTTCTCTGAACTATTACTGCTTCAGTTACGACTTGCAACCCAGCTGGATTCGTCCTCCCTCCTATGATGAATTAATGAGAGAAATTCGAGGGGTTGAGCAAAGGCAGCCACGTGGGGGGCTTTCTCACATATCTACTACTACTACCAAAGTGACAGAGGGTGATCAGGTGAGTGAGGTTCAAAGGTGGAATCTAGCACCCGACGAGCACTCAGAGACTGCTAAGGACATTCCGCCATGGGCCAAGCTGTTGAGAGATGAGCTGCTGAAAGAAGTCAGAGAAATGAAAGCAGGTGCCTCTATGAAGGCTCCTCCCATGGACAATGATCCTGGTCCCTCTCAGACCGTGTCTACTATGGGGGTGGGGGTGCACTCTCAGGCATCCCCTATTGACGGCAGCTTCAAGATGGAGATCAGTGAATTGACTGCCATCATAAAAGAACAATTGAGGCATATTGCATTGCCTTCAAGGCCGTAGGCAGGAGTTGAACCACAGTTTCCTGATGTCAATGCTTCAGCTCCAACACCAAATGTGTACTCTGCTCAGCCCTCAAATTGTGAATGGAGACCAGCTCCTAATGTAATGTTTCAGCCAAGACCGACCCAAGAGTCTATAATCTGTCATAATTGTGGAAAGGATGGGCATATGAAGAAAGAATGCCAGTCTCAAAGGGACTTAGAGAGGGTGATAAACAGATTCCATGGGTAGCTCCGAAAAGCAAACCAATGGCCAAGGAGTGCAAGAAATGATCACAGTGGAGTTTCAGGAAATCCAAATTCAAATTTCTTTGTGGCTGAATCATCCATCCAGGCTCCTGCTAAGATCCCTCTGGACTGGTCTAAATTGGTGGGCCCTTCCATGGATATTACAGTGCACATAGATGGAATTCCAGCTCGAGCAGTATTAGACAGCCGGTCCCAAGTCACAATCATCTTCCAAGACTGGTATGAGCAGCATTTATCTGACCAATCATTACAACCTTTTGATGGTCTGCATGCATGGGGGTTAAGCGAAACATCGTATCCTTATTGTGGCTATTTAAAAGTGTGACTTTCTTTCCCTTCCTCCATGTGTGACGTAGGAAATTATGTGCCCTTCCACCAGACTTCATGATGGTATCCCTGTAGTGATTGAGAAGAGAAGAAAAACAGGAAGAGCCCTGTCAGTTCATGCCCTGATCCAAAAGGGTTACGAGAAGCACATGCGTCCCGAGCAAGGTGACCAAGATGAACCTGTGAGGAAGGTTTGGAAGAAGGATCCTGCTACTATTACATTACCTCCCAATGCAGAATGCAGTATCAGTGGTGAAGTATGGCTGCGGAAAGATGTCACTAACAAGATTTTGATGCTGGATGCCCCAGACAAGGGAAAATTACCCGAAGGACTGCTGATTAAACCCAGTGTGCTTCCGGCCCGGGCACATGCTTATGCCTGATGAGTGGTGGTATGAATACGAAATGTTACAGACTGAGACATCATGGTACACAGAGGATGCAGCCTGGCTAAAGTCTATTGTGCTGACACTGCTGTGCTCCCATCCCAGTGCAGAACTGAAAAAGGTTATGAGGTGTTGCCGGATATATTTGATTTTGGGGATTCACCTCTTCCAAACAGCTGGAGAACCAGGATCAGTAACAAGCTGGCCCAGAGAACCAAAGTATTCTCCCTCAAAGAATGGGATGTTGGTTGTGTCATGGGTGCTGAACACCACATTTGCTTGCACAACAAGAGACCCTTCAGAGAGAGAACTAGACGCTTAGCTCCTGCCAACATAGATGGTGTCCGACGTCATCTACAAGAGATGTTAGAGGCCGGCATCATAAAAGAGTCAGCCTATACGCTTCCCCAATTGTTGTGGTGTGGAAAAAGAATGGCTCTGTTCACATCTGTGATGATTACAGGATCCTCAACAAAAGAACAGTGCCTGATCAGTATACAATGCCACGTATACAGGATGCCCTGGACTGTCTAAATGGGAGTAAATGGTTTTCCGTTCTAAACCTCCAAAGCAGATACTACCAGATCCCAATGGCTCCTGAGGATAGGGAAAAACTGTATTCATTTGTCTCTTGGGCTTCTGTGAGTTCCTTCGCATGCCCCAAGGTATATCGGGTGCACCAGCAACATTCCAGCGACTAAAGGAGTGTGCAGTGGGAGATATGAATCTCTTGGAATGTCTCGTCTACCTTGATGATGTCATAGTTTTGGGAAAAACTCTCGAGGAGCATGAGGCTCACTTATTTAAAGTATTGGACAGACTTGAAAGTTTGGTCTAAAGTTATCCATTGACAAATGCCAGTTTTTCCAGAGTTCTGTCAAATACGTGAGTCACATTGTGTTGTCAGAAGGCATCTAAACTGACTCCAGTAAGGTGGAAGCCTTAACTAGCTGGCCAAAGCCCAACAACTTGAAAGAGCTCCAAAGGTTTTTTTGGATTCTGTGGCCATTATTGCCAATTTGTCAAAGACTATACCAAGGTGATCCACCCCTACTAAATTTAACTCAAGGGTATCCCCTTACGCACAAAAAGTTTAAGAAGGGCACTGACAAAGATGCTGAGATGACCTATTTCAGACCAAATGAGCCATATGGGTGGAGGTGGACATTGCGACATTGCTTTTGAAGAAATAATTTACAGACTGACTCACACTCCCATACTTACTTATGCTGATCCACCCAATCCTTATGTGTTACATACAGATGCCAGTTTGAGTGGTCTCAGAGCAGTACTCTATCAAGAACTTCTGGAAGGACTATGTCAGTGTGGCTCAATTGGTAGCACATCCACTCTGGACCAGAAGGTCATGGGTTCTCATCCCACACCGGGATTGAACTTACATCTAAACGCTGGCATCCGAGTGCAGTATTAGGGGAGTGTTGTACTGCTGGGGTGTGCCGTACTTTGGATGAGACGTTAAATTGAGGTCCCTTCTACCCATCCTGGTGTTGTCCTGGTGGGTGTCCAGGTGGAAGTAAAAGAAACCAGGGCACTCTTCACAAAGAGTAGGGGACATTCCCGGTGTCCTGACCAACATTCCCCTACCCATAAACTGGTTCATGCAATTATCCAGACTGTGTGTGGGTGTTGATGTGCGATATGGCCACCACTACACATTCAGTCACTTCACTACCAGTCTAGCATTGCTTGTAAAGCACTTTGGGATACACTGTGCATGAAAAGTGCTATATAAATGCTGATTATTCTTCTTCTTCTTGTCACCTTTGCTAGCAGAAGTCTGATATCTACAGAGAAAAACTATCCCGTGTATAAATTAGAATTTCTCACTCTCAAGTTGGCCATAGTTGACCAATTTCACAAATACTTGTATGGTACTAAAATCTTGGTCAAGACTGATAACAATCCATTATCTTATGTCCAAACCACAGGTAAACTAGATGCTACCAGACACAGGTGGCTTTCTGCTCTAGCAACCTATGATTATGCAGTGGAGTAGCCCCGTAGTCTGGGCAACAAGCTCCCTGAGCTGGTGGCCTTAATGGAAGAGGGTTACCTGGATATCGTAGCAGTCACAGAAACATGGTACACAGAGAACCATGACTGGGATGTTAACATACCAGGGTACATAACCTATAGGAGAGACAGGCAGGGGGAGAAGAGGGGGAGGAGTAGCTCTCTATGTAAAGGAAAGGATAAAAGCAATTGAACAAAAGAGTAAACAGGGAGCAGAGGAGGCACTGTGGGTCACCTTGGAGACTGGAAAGGGCACCACAATCCACACAGGGGTTGTGTACAGACCCCCATGTCAGGGGGAAGGAATGGACAAGGATATGATAGAAGGCATTCTTAGAATGGCAGAGAAAGGGGGAGATACTGTTGATGGGAGACCTGAATATGCCAGATGTTAACTGGAGCACATTTGCTGCAGCCACATCCAAGAGCAGGGCCATTCTTGATGCCCTACAGGTGGCAGGCATTAGACAGCTAGTTTCAGAACCCACTCGTGAGGGAGCAATCTTAGACCTCATACTCTCAAATGGAGGCAGTGAGAGGATCTCAGATCTAGAAGTGGGTTGCCATCTGGGGACAAGTGACCATCAAACAGTGTGGTTCACGTTAAACTCAGCTACAGAGTCAAGCCATACAAAAGTGAGGGTACTGGACTTTAGGAGGGCTGACTTTGGCAAGATGGGAGAGTGCCTCAGAAAAGCACTAGCAAACAGGCTAGAAGGAGGTGTGGAGCAACAATGGGGCATTATCAAAACTGCCATCACAGAGGCAACAAGCCTTTGTGTGAAGCAAATAAACAAATCAAATGAAAGAAAAGCCACTATGGTTCTCAAAAGAGGTGGCTGTGAAAGTCAGGAAGAAAAAGATAGCATTCGGAGTATAAGAAACACAGAAGGAGCAGGGCAGACAGCTGTACCAGTTAAGGCAGAAGGAAGCAGGGAGGGAAGTCAGAATAGCAAAGGCCCAAACTGAGGAAAAGATAGCCAACTCAGTGAAGAAGGGGGATAAAACCTTTTATAGATACATCAGCGAGTGTAGAAAGACAAAGGGAGGGATAGTGAGGCTGAATAGAATGAACGGTGGGTGGGCAGAGGGGGACAGTGAAAAAGCAGGAATACTGAACGAATATTTCTGCTCAGTATTCACAAAAGAGGAGGGGGAAGTGCCTAATCCAATTAACAGAAGCACTCTTGATAGGGGGTTGATCCCAGTTCTTTCACAGAAGAAAGGGTTCTGCAAGAACTCCTAAAACTGAAGGTGGACAAAGCAATGTGTCCTGATGGAATTCACCCCAGAATTCTAAAAGAATTAAGGAGGAACTAGTGAAACCACTGGCTACTCTTTTAATAAATCATGGGAGGATGGTATGGTACCGAGGACTGGAGGAAGGCGGATGTGATTCCCCTTCACAAAAGTGGGACCAAGACAGAGGCAGGAAACTACAGACCTGTCAGTCTGACCTCTGTGGTAGGGAAAGTGATGGAGTCACTTCTGAAGGAAAGAATAGTTGAGTACCTAGAGGCCAGTGGAGCACAGGACCCAAGGCAGCATGAGTTCACAGTGGGAAGGTCATGCCAGACAAATCTAATAGATTTCTTTGACTGGGTTACCAAAGTAGTAGACCAGGGAGGGGCTGTGGACATGGCCTACCTAGACTTTAGCAAGGCATTTGACACAGTCCCACACAAAAGATTAATAGTCAAATTAACCAGCCTGGGAGTGGGTCCCAGGGTGGTAGCCTGGGTAAAACATTGGCTGGACAACAGGACACAGAAGGTAATTGTAAATGGAGTCCACTCTGAAGAAAGGGGGTTACTAGTGGGGTACTGCAGGGTTCAGTATTGGGACCAGTCCTTTTTAATGTCTTTATCAGTGACATTGCAGAGGGACTGGAAGGAAAAGTATGCCTTTTTGCAGATGACACAAAGATCTGCAACAGGGTTGATACACAAGGAGGCGTGGAAAGGATGAAAAGGGATTTGGTAAGGTTGGAGGAATGGTCAGAAGTATGGCAGCTTGAATTCAATGCAAAGAAGTGCAAAATAATGCACCTGGGAAACAAGAACCCAAGGGAAGAATACACAATGATTGGGGAGGTAGTAACAACAACAAAAAAGGAAAGGGACCTGGGGGTAATCATATCAGATGACCTTAAGGTTAGCAAGCAATGGGAGAAGGCAGTAGGGAGGGCTGGGGGTATACTGGGATGTATAGGGAGAGGCATCATCAGCAGAAAACAGGAAGTTGTTATCCCTCTGTACAGACAGTCGGTGAGACCCCATCTGGAGTACTGTGTCCAGTTCTGGAGACCCCATCTCTGCAAGGACATAGACAGGATAGAGGCAGTCCAGAGGAGGGCAACTAAAATAGTGCAGGGTCTGCAAGAGAAGCCGTATGAGGAGAGACTAAAGGAGCTTAATATGTATACCCTTGAGGAAAGAAAGGAGAGGGGGGACATGATAGAAACTTTTAAGTACCTCAGTGGAATCAACAAAGTCCAAGAGTGTAGCATCTTTCAGAAAAAGAGATGTGCAAGAACAAGGGACACAATTTAAAGATAGAAGGAGGGTGGTTCAGGGGCAATGTGAGGAAGTATTATTTCACAGAGAGGTAGTGGATGCATGGAACAGCCTTCCTGAGGAGGTGTGGGGTCTAAAACTGTGGGAGAATTCAAGAATGCATGGGACAGACATAAGGCAATTCTTGTGGGGGGTAGGAAGAAATAGGCTGTTGGTTAACTAGGATCTGCGGCCTATCCTGTAGGTAGGGAAATGGGCAGACTAGATGGGCTTAGCGGTCCTTATCTGCCGTCAAAGTCTATGTTTCTATGAACAGGCTTAAATCATGTAGACACCAATGCTCTTTCACGAAGACTTGTTTCTGACCAACAGTGGGTTCATGTCCCTGAGAAATATGTAAAAGCACTATGCCACAAGTTTGACCAGGAAGAAACCTTATCCTCTGAAGCTGTAAGCTGTCTGGCAGATTGCTTGGGACCTCCAGAGACTTGTATACCAGTTGCCTACTGTAGTTTTGCAGCATTGGACTTGAGTTCTTTACCACAGCTAACTCCAGCTGATATCCACAAAGAACAGTACTATGATCCAATGATCAAACCAGTAGTTGAAGCTCTAAGAAAAGGGGAAGATATCTCTAAGATGTGATCCAGAGACCCCACAACTGTTTTCCTTCTTCAGGAGGGGAGCAAGCTCAAGCTTCAAGACCAGTTATTGTACTGAAAGCTTACTGACAGCCAAGGTGAAATTGTGAGAAAACAGCTAGTACTGCCAGCTAAATTCAAAAATAATGTCCTAAAAGCTTTGCACAACCAAATGGGACATCTGGGTAGTGAGAGAAACCTTGATCCATCTTGTTCACATTTCTTCTGGCGTAAAATGGGCCTAGACATAGAACAACACATTAACACCTGCAGTAGGTGTCTTCAGCGCAAGGCTCCACCACAAAGAGCAGCCCCTCTGATCAACATTGTCACAAGTGTGCCAATGGAGTTTGTCTGTATCGATTTTCTTAGTGTGGAACTGGATTCCAAAGGCATTGCAAATGTACTGGTAATCACAGATCACTTCACGAGATATGCACAGGCCTACCCCACCAAATGACCAAAAGGCCTCAACTGTAGCCAAAGTCCTTGTTGAAAAGTTTTTTGTACATTACGGTGCCCCCCAGTGTATTCATTTGAAATAAGGCTGGGGTTTCGAAAGTAGACTTATCAAAGAACTGTTGTCCCTGTGGGATGTAAGAAAATCCAGAACAACCTCTTATCATTCTCAAGGTGATCCACAACCAGAAAGATTTAACAGAACCCTACTTGATATGCTTGGCACTCTGCAACCCAAAGATAAGCCAAAGTGGAGCCAACAAAACAGTGCCCTTGTCCATGCTTATAACTGCACAAAGAACAATGCTACTGGTTTTTCACTGTACCACCTTATGTTTGGCAGAGAAGCTCATCTTCCAGTTGATGTATGTTTTGCAGTGTCTTCTGATGGTTTCCAATCAGATAACTACCCGCAGTATGTAAAAAATCTAAAAGCCCAACTAGACCATGCCTGTCAGCTTGCAAACACCATGGCAGCAAAGAGAAACCTGACTAACAAAACTCGCCATGATAAACGTGTTAAGACCCAAGAGCTCCAACCAGGTGATAGAGTACTAATGAGAAACTTTGGACTTCCAGGTAAACACAAAATAGCTGACCACTGGAGTCATGTTCCATATATAGTAATCAGTAAGCTGCATGATCTGTCAGTGTATAAAGTACGTCCAGAGGGGGACCCTCGTGCTGTTAAAACCATTCACAGGAACCACTTGTTACCTGTCGGCCAAATAATAATCAATACTGTTCAAGAGTCTGAAACTCCTCTGCACCCTGTAACTAGGTCTGCTGCTTGGACCAAGCAACAAAATCAGCAAACTCCTGCTTCTCAGCCTGTTGCTCCCAATAATGTCTCCAATCCTGCAGACATTGCAGATATTGAAAATGCTGAAAGTGATGACGAAAGTGAATTCTATCCTGCTTTCTACCCATCTTTTGAACTTGGGAGAGTGTTCCAGGGAATTCCTTCCATTGACTATGGTGATGACTCTGAACCTCCAGCTGATTTAACAGATCCCAATTCATCCATGGTGCCTGAACCTCCAGAAAGTGATGCTCACATTGTGGATCTTGAAGAGGCTGAGTCTCTCTCTGCATGGTGGAATTGATGGCAATCAGTGAACACGAGCACAATGAGGCAAGTAGTGAACCTACAAGCAACCATGCAAGTGCTAATGAACTAAGTGGACTAAGTAAATTGTTTCATGCTAATGAAAGTGTCATTCAAAAGCCAGAAAGATGTGTCTTGGATGATTCTGACTTTGCGTAAATACCTCTGACAAGTGACAGTGAGCTTCTACAAGAAGTACCAGTGCCAGTGTTGCCATATTGCTCAAAAAGGTATATAAAACCAATCTTAAAGCTTATGTATGACACTCCAGGACAGCCTGTTAACTTGCCCATGAATGTTGTGCACGATGGAGTCTATGTCATGCCCCATTCTTTGCCCAAACTTGTGTTCACTGCCTCTACCCAAACCAAGTCTCCACCCAAGTTAAGGTACTCATTCAGTGTAACAAGGGGTATGAAGTTAAAGAGATGGGAATAAGGTGAAATGCTATGATAAAATATTGTAACATTACTGAAACTGTGATTCTGTTTGATGTGAAAATGTGAACTCTAAACTACTGAGATATACCAGATGAAACATGTAATGTATGTATCTTTTCGTATAATGTGTTCATATGAAATGTTATACTAAGAATAGACTTGACGTGGGTGGCAAGTTTTTCCAGGCAGGGAAGTGTGTAACCCCCCTACAAATTGGGGTTTACTAAGATGTCTTCCTGAGCTGCCTATTGCCCACTGTCAGGATGGTGTTCTGTGTCTGCAGTAGCTGTATGTGTCTGCTATGTGTCTGCATAAGAGTGCTATAGAAAGCCTCTGAGCCTGTCTCTTTAAGAAAGTCATTATACTGTGTTAGAAATTAGTCTTGGCTGGGCCCGAGTAGTTTAAGGATCATAACCGGCCAGGCGAGTATATTTCTGCTCCATTCTGCACTCGCTATATGCGCAGAGGGAGCTTTGTTAGGAACTGTGTTCATTTACTGATTATCTGCCTTATTAGTAATAGTATAGACATTTGTTTAACTTGCTTTCTCTTGCAGCTTGGACTTTTTGCATAAGAGCCACCATTTTGGTTCTGTACTGCCAGAGTTGGACTAATCAAACCTCAGGAGACCTAAAATGGAGACTGTCCCCAGAGGTTTTGTGGGATTGAAATCTGTAGGAATTGTAGTTTTTAAGGTTTGGTGCCTAAATGGACCTGGAGAGGGAGCTCTTGCTGTGACAGACAGTTCCCTCAACCAATCAAACCTCTTGGATCTCAGAGGAAATCCCCAGAACTGCCTGCAGATGACTCAGTTGCAAGCTGGAGTTTGGAGAGTGAACAGCTCGAGACATTGAGCAGCTGCTGCTGTATAGGAACACAGGAGAATCGGCAGGAAGGCTGTGCTGGCCTGCCTGTCACACCTTCCAGTGAGAAATTCTTTGAATGTGAAAGTTGGACTTAAATCTAATTCCTTTGTTTGAGATCTGAAGCCTGAAGAGAAAGAGAATGATCATTGCCTGAATTTGGGACTGAAGACTTGCTCCAGAAGCAATCGGCCTGCCAGGTACCGAAGTGAGTCATGGATTGAGAGGTTTGCTCAGAACTTCGGCTAAATTGCAACCAGACTTTACCCGGAATGTGACTAAAAGTTGTGTTGCTTATAAGTGTGCTGAATGTGCTGTGTGGGTCGTGATTTGCTTCCCCACCTTCAAGTGTGTTATGCCAGCTGGAAGTTACTCCAGCACTCGCACTGACTAAATCCAAACTGCCTGTTCTGGTCTGGGCCCTGCCATCTCGGCCTAGACTTCTGCTCCCATCGCAGAGGCATTTCCGACGAAAGATCCACTCAGGGATTCGGCTCCCTGCTCAACACCATTGAACAGATAGCGACCACCTCGGTGAGTCATGTGGGCCCTGCTTCCCCAGGCAAACCAGAACACCATCCAGAGGTTTTCATGTCATCACTCCTACCTCCTGGTCTGGGTAGCGTGAGTACCAAACAGGGTAGCTCCCTGCAACAAAGCTGCAATCACTGTGTGCCATTTGATTTATTTGTTTGGGTTTATTACAATGAACTGAGTCATCCGGCTCCAGATCACAAATTCTGGGTTGATGTGCATGCTAATTGTTTTCTTTCTTAAGGGGCCAATCAACAGCTGCAACACTGGCCTACCCCGGGCATTGCTTCAGGCTAGCCTGCTTAACAACTGGGTACCCAGGGTTGTGTGACTGTATACAAGGGACTCACTGTGCATTTATGTTCAGCCTGAATTAGTCAGATCTGTCAACCATCCACTAGATTCATGCCCCACTCCTGTTCACTTCCCCTGAATAAATCAGATGTTGTTCTTTTGCATTTAACCTGGCTAGTGTGCACCTTTTTGGTGGGGGTATTGTACTGCCATTGAACTGTTGCATTACAGGTCTTACTTTACAGGGGGTCTCCAGGGCAGCTGCAGAGGATCCAGCCCTGGTGGTAAGTGCAAGGGGTGTGAGCAAGTCATTACTGCCATATGGTACATGTGAATGTTTTGCTGCTATACTGTTTAGGCCACCAGAGGGGTTGGTGTGGGGGGTTATAGCATCCCAGAGGGCTATACCAACAGCAGTTACGCTACCCCAGAACCATTACTCTGAGTGGAGGCACCTGTTCAAGGATCTCAGGCCCCACAACCTGCGCCTAGTCACGCAGGCAGGGGTAGTAGCCCTTAGGATAGCACCACCTAGGGATTACATCTATGAGCTGAAGAATTAGCTTACTGCAGAATAGTTTTTGAGGATTTTACTCTGTGTTGATACTCTTGTTTTCTTGTTAAGTTGTAATTTTTTTTTAATTATTTATTTTTAGTTTCCATTCTGTACAGTGCCCAGGGCCTTCAGGACTGGGCACTTAACCATCAAATTTTCCATGCTTACTTACTTACTCTTTCCCTCTTCTGCAGGTACTCTGTGAGGAAGCAATCCTTGGGGATAATACAAAAAGAGGATTTAAGGAAACAGTCCCACATGTCCCTGACAACCGATGTTAAGTGTCTAACTGTAGGCTGGGGTTGCTGTCCCACAAAGAGTGGAGATGCAAGTGTTGTATCTGGCTGTTTGATGCCGAGACACTAAAAGGGCTGGCAGTGTAAGCCAAGATGTTAGAGCAACAAGCTGTGGATAAGCATGAACTCTAAAGCTGTCAGGATAAATTCAGTCGGGGTCTCAATTTTTTGACGGTGCCTTACCCAAAAGTATCTACAGGCTTTAATGCCCAAGTCATGTTTTATGGAAGTATACAAAGCTTCCACATCACTAGTTAACCACATTATATTACTCCCCCATTCATAATCTTTAAACTTTCTGAGAACATCTGACATGTCCATAACACAAGATGGTAATTTAATTACACACTTTTGTAAAAAGTAATATATACATTTTCCCAGATTATGGGTAAGCGAGTTAACCCCCAAGACGATATGTCTCCCGGGCTGATCCCTTAAGTTCTTGTGAATCCTGGGCAAAATATTGATACAAGGAACAACAGGATATTCTTCCTAAATATATTCAGATTCTTTCTCAGAGGTAGATCCCTGTATTACTGCCTCCTGTAAAAGATGACACAACTCCTTCTTGAAACTGTTTAGTGGATTGCTTGAATGTTTTCTATAGTTGCTGGTGTTATTCAGTAGGGACATAACTATACGTTTGTGGTGATCTTTATCTAATGTAACTACGTTCCCTCCCTTATCTGCAGGCTTTAAAATAATCTCACTGCAATTACATAATTCTAACAAAGCATTTCTCTCTGCCATCATTAAATTATTACCTTTTGGTACAGATTTAACATCCATAATTTCCTCCACCCACCTTGTAACAACTCTTTCAAATGTTAGTATAGCTGGATGGTAAACATTTGGGCAAAAGATTGAGGCAGATTTAAAGAGATGGCTTCTCTCCTCCTTAATGCTATCACAAACATTCAAAAAGTGTCATTAACATTAATGTCTATATCTGTCAGATTAAGCAGTTCATCCGTGTCTGTGGAGCTGATGGAATCGAAAAAAATTGCTGGTCTGCAGGTCACTATATCACATTATCTGTCTGCTTTGCATTTTCTGTCTTTTTTGCCCATTAGTTCTTAACACTGGCTGCAAGTTTAAATTGATTTTCATTAAAGATGCAACATATAAATTTTACCTTGTGCCAGCATAAAAAAATAATAATGGCCATTGCAATAGCTATTGTTAAAATGGTCTGATAAGATGTCAAGTACCATGAATCAATTTTGTATGTTGTTCTGTATCTATTGTGATACAGTTTTGTATGTATGTAATTACATGCTTATTTATTTTACCTGTTATCACTGCACTTGGGGTTTTAAAAGTGATGTTTAAACTGTTCTAGCTGCACCCCTTGACAAAGATGGATTGCCGAAGCGCTGGGGTTGCAGGCTCTTGCTCCAACCTAGCCACAAAAAATGTTTGCATTTGCACCATATTTTCTGATTGTGGCTATGTTATTGCCTTGGAGTGCTGATTTCTAGGGACTTTGTGTCTGTGAGCGGGCCAGAGAGCTTGTATCCCCTGCAAAGACTGTAAGTGCATGAAGGCCAATTGATGCTACAACCCATGCCCCAGAGAGGTTGGAGGCAGTAAGGAAGAAAATAGGGGCAACAACTGTGTGCACTAGGTCATCTGAATGATGACAAATGGCACTGAATGATGACAAATGGCACTCTTGGGACCTGCCCTATGGTGGTAGTGGTACCCACTGGCAGAGATGGTGGGGTTCACTGGGGGCCTGACATTGATGCGCAGTTGGTAGCTCCAGGGCCGCACAGTTATACAAAAAAAGAGGCACTATGGGCCTAGATTACAGCACAGGCTTAGGAACTAGGGGACTTAGTTTAAATCCCACCTGCTAGGGCCACTTAACCTTTAAGTGAGGGTTTCTGTGTCCAACTCCCAGCACACAGCTGTAAAACTGCTAAAAGCAGAACCCTACTCCAAAATAGTTTTTAAGCTGAGCAGTTCTGGTTAGAAAAATGTTAAAAAACTCTCCCTCCTTTCCCTAACGGACAACCATCTGCCACCACAACCCCCCTTTGTCTCCCCCCCACTGTTTGATGTCTTCAGGGTCTTCATGCACTTCTGTCCTCTCCCCTACATTCTTTACATCAGGAATCTTCTGGGGCAACAGCTGCGTGTGTGCCCCCTTCTCCAAATCCTGTCCTTACTGTTCAGTTACTATAGCGAGGGATGGGAAGCAATGTGATATCCAGGCCTTCTTCTTCTTCTTAATGTTGGTGGAGCAGCATGACAAAAGGATATGCTTCTCAGCCTTCAAAGCCCCCCCACCACAAGCCAAGGCTTCCTGTTAATGTTGGAGTAGTGAGGGCCATGCTCCTGGCCTCCTTAGTTGCACGGACACAACTGCATGTGCCACCCTTCACCTGAACTCCTCCCGAGTCCTGATTTATTAAGCTGCTTCTCTGGGCTGTTTCATTTCTCCCTGTAACACCCCTTTATGTGGGGAAGAAGCAAGAAAATAAAAACTTCCACGAGTATGGCTTGGCAGGAGAAGACGAGTACAGGTGTGTTAGCAACTGGAGTCAGCAATGCTGCCTGGGGAAGCAGTTTGCGTAACAACATACATTTTTAATTTTTTTTTTGTGGGTGTTGTTTCTCCTGGGGCCTCCAGTCAGCCAATCCATTCTCGCATCCCTTTCTCCAGCCACCATCTGACCCGTACCGGTTTCCTTGGAGGGCGACTATCAATTGCCCCACGGCTTACCCCCCTGTGGTGGTGAGGTAGGGGCCGGCCAATTCCCCCACCTAATATGGATTCACAGTTGGTGATCCCCCTCCTGGAGTCAGCACAGGTGCTCACAGACGGCCATCAAGCCGTTGCAGCTGGAATTCCTTTTTCTGCTTTTCTCCCCTGTGGGCTGGCAGCATGCAATGATGCCAGCAACTGGGTGCCCACACGCTCCTGTGTGCACCCCAATCAAGCATCTGCCCTGTCCCGCCCCATGGCATACAGCGTCATGTCCCTGAGCCCCGGCCTCCTCTAGGGGTCAGGCAAGCACTGGCCACAGGAAACCCCCCCTCCCCAGAGATGAAGAGCAGTCCATCTGACGCTTAATCCATCTCCTCCCTGCCGACCCACGGCAACCCATGCTCGTTCCTGAACACGGGTCGCTGGTGTGGCATCCAGCGCCTCAATCCTCAGTGCCACCGGGCCGGCCACAACATCCATTTTAATTGGGTGCTCTTATATAAACCCCACCCCAGACAGCATCACAGTCTCCGGCATCTTAGTGCATGCTCTCCTGTGCCTCTCTGGTTCCTCCTCAATCTGACTGGCCCTCATTGCATTAGTTGCTTTCCTCCTACATAATGGGCATTGGGGGAAGCATTTTAAATAAAAATACCTGCAAGAGGAAATTTGAGCCAAACCGAGGCTGTTCACTTTGGTCTTTTTTAGATACGAGCCATCCAAGTTTGGGTCAGCTTGGTTTTGAGGGTGAATCTTTGCCCCATCCCTAGCTTAAATGTAACCTCCTTAAGAGTGCTGCCCCCTATCTTGGCTTGCCATGCATGAGAATATATAATCTAGCTCTGTTTTCTTGTCTTGCACCAAGTGTCTGGAAAGTGGTCAAGATTGTCCCAATTTTTAAGAAGAGTGACCCTAAATCAGATAATTTTTGTCAAAAATGCAGTTTGGTCTGCTCAGAAAACTAGAAGCTAATTGCTATAAGTACAGCTTGCTGTTACCTGCCCAGCATGGTTTCAGAGTCACACTACCATTATGGCATTCATCCAGTTCACTAATGATGCCAACGTTGCCATGGACAAGGGCATGTACACGTTCATGTGTTCCTAAGCCTAACAAAAGCTTTGGATCTTAGACCACTCTATTTTTAAGGCTAAATTATCATCCCTTGGTATCTCTTCCACAGCTGTCAACTTGTTTTCTTGCTGTCTTGGTGACAGAAAGCAGTTTTTAAAAATGAATCAGTCTAAATCTAACCGTACCAATGTCAAGTTAGGGATCCCTCAAGGTTCCATTCTTGGAGTTTAGGCCCTGTACGCTCTCTCAACTCAACTCAAAATTTATTTATAAAAAAAGCGAAAGTCAACAAGTATCCAAGCGCTTGTACATTCAACACATAAAAATAACAGTTAAAAACAGCATAAATTACACGTCATACACATATCTAAAATAAAGTATAATCATACAAATTCAGTCATACTCTGGAAAAGCAAGATCCTATAAATATGTTTTTAGTGCAGATTTGAAGCTCTCCATAGTCAGACACTCCCATATCCGGCGAGGTAGAGAGTTCCACAGGGTCGGGGCCATGAACTCGAATGTCCTGGCACCTGAGGTCTTCAAACATACCCTGGGAACCTATAGCAATCCCCTCATCAGCAGAGCAGAGTGGGCAGGAAGGGTGGCAGGGGCACAGAAGTACTTGCTGGTAACATGGAACCTGTCTGTGTAGGGCTTTATAGGTCTGAAAACTGACCTTGAAGGTGATCCACTACTGAACCGGCAGCCAGTGCAGTCCGTGGAGCACAGGCATGACATGGCATGAATAAGAAAGGCCAGTCAACAGCCTGGCAGCCGCATTCTGCACCATCTGCAAGTGGATATCCACCCCCAGAAGCCCTAGGCAAAGGGAGTTGCAATAGTCAAGGCGACAGGTCACAAAGGCATGGATTAGTGTTGGAAGATCATGAGGCGGGACCGGTGTTTAATCTGGGCAATATTCCTCAAATAGTAAAAAGAGGGCTTGACAACAGACAACACCTGAGATTTCAGTGTCAATCCTTTGTCAAAAAATAACGTCCAGATTGCGTGCCCGGTCAGAGGTCACCAGCTGAGCACGACATCCCTGACCACCAACTGATCAAAGCTGGACCAGATAAACTGAGGGACAGCAACCTGCCACCAATCAACACAATCCCCATTGGGGTGGGCTGCACAGATTTCAGACCTGATGTCAGCAACCTTAGCCACAAAGAATTGAGCAAACTTGTCATATTTCTCCTGTGACAATGCTCTCCATGAATGGAGACAGGCTGGATTACACAGTCTGTCAACAGTCCGAAAGCGCTGGGCTGGTCGATTCTGTGCAGCGGCAATCTTCCTGGCCAGGAACTCTGCCTTCTTATGGGAGATGGCCGATTGATAATCCTTAAAATGGGCCACCAATCTAAGCATATTGGCATCTTAGCTGGACTTCTGCCAGCACCGGTCCAGCATTCATCCAACTTGCCTCAGCTCCCTCAAAGTTCCATCAAACCACAGGGACCAAGGGCGAAGGGTGAGTGGACGAACTCGGACAGGAGCAACAGAATCCAGGGCCTCAACCATAGCCTTATTTTAGGCATGCAGCAGATTCCCTGGATCCACGCTTACACTTGGAAATCCTGATAGATCCAACACCACCATCAGGCCTTCTGGGGTCAAACCCCTTAATGGGCGGTATCGGACCATCTCCACAGGGGCAGGCCTATAAGGAGGAGCTTGGAAATTGAACCTTATAGTGTGATTGTCGGACCAACTGACCAGCTCCACCACCAGATCAGAGATCTTCATCACCAGTAGGAAGACCAAGTCCAATGAGTGACCCTGAATATGGGTCACAGAGGTGATAACCTGTGTGAAACCCAATGAAACCATTAATTACAGGAAGTCCTGACCAAATTACGAGAGTTCATCGTCGACCCAGGCATTGAAGTACCCCAGAACCATCCATCTGGGAGACTCCAACACCATGTCAACGATCAAATCTGCGACTTCCTGCAGGAACTACTTCTTGCCACTTGATGGACGATAGACGAGAAGGATCCTGCACCCCACACCTGCGCCAATGATACACTCAAAGGACTTGGTCTCCCCCACTGGCACATCTACACGGTCCAATTCCACTCTAAAATAAATGGCTATTCCCCAACCCCTGTGATCCATCCTTGGGCGGTGTATCACCGAGAACCCTGCCAGAACAGCAGACTCCAAAACTGGGCCATCATTCTCATCCAGCCAGGTTTCAGTGATGCAAGCCAGGTCAGATGACTCAACAAGATCAACAATTACAGCTGTCTTGTTTTTAATAGACCTGGCATTGCATAACATCGCTCGAATAGGATGACCCATCAATGTCGGCCATGTCAGCTGTCCACACAAGGTGGAGCCCTTGGGTATGGGAGCCAGGCAGGGAGAGACCCCTCTCCGGTACCCATTTCACCCCAGGGTGACCTCTGGATCCTGCCACCCCAAACCAAACCACTCACCCAGCTCTACTCCCCCTCCAGGTCCATGACCCCTGGCCAGACACCTTCTCCTAACAATCCCTAGTACTCAATAGCACCCATATATATCACTAGGCAAGGGGGGCAGTCAAAAGGATGGAGGCCGTGGAGCTCAGAGGGAGAGTAGTGCCTGACTGGGAAAGCTCTCTGCCAGCACATACCCGTGCAGGATCACCACAACAGTCAACAAAACACAGAACGACTGAAACAACCAAACCAAAATAAAATAAAAATTATCTCCACAACCTCTAACCCCCAAATAAATCCCCCAAAATAATAAAAATCCAACAGTCGCTGAGTGGATAGGAGCAGAATGGGGCTACACAACTACAGTTAATGTTTTGTCCTTGGGAGAGGCGGGATTCTAACCCCATCAACAACCCACAGAATATATGTTCAAATGGCTGTGCTCACACCACAACCATGAGAGGTAGTTTAAAACAGTACTGATTCAGGAGACTCTCTCACAGCCCCCAACCAATAAGCTTGAATGCTTCCAGAAAAATTAGCTATGCAGAACAAGTTAGTCATATCTAAAGCACCTCGGTATCTTCCTCAGCCAAATCAGGTAGCAGATCAGTGAAGAGTGGGAGTTCCAAGTGGGTAGCCTCCTGAAGAACAGGAGCCCCTAGGCCAAGGCCCTCTGACCCAACCTCTGGGATACCCCAAGCAGTTAGGCCACACCACCCACCAGCAGTGAGCCCAGTGCCTGCTCCATTAGGCCATCCACCCCAGAACAACCACACCCCATAAGCTGTAAATGTCCCAAGCAGAGTGTGGAGATCTCTTGGCGAAAACTAGCACAGTACCAGGACCCAAAGCACTTCCCGAGTTATCATCATGCAAGGCAGACCCCCTCTTAAAGGACAGGGCCTCAGATGGATACTGTTCTGCAATAAAATCCCCTGACAACCTCCGAGACAAACAAGAGCACCCTGCTGTCCAGCTAGTGCTCCTGCCTCCTTCTCCCCCTCAGGGGACCCCACCCAACACAACCACTCCCTGATCAGTACAATAGAATCCCGATAAGATGACAGTCACAGAGCTAGAACTTTACCATGGCAAAACAACAGAAGATAGAAAACCAGAACGGACTCTCCGCCACCACCATATGTAAAGTCCTCAGGCCATAGTCAGATTCTGCATCCACCATTCACTGTTCAGAATGTTGGAAACTCCAAAACAGCACTGCTAGGTCGGGACTCCACAATGCTGTCACTAGCAGAAGTTTCACCATAGATCCAGGGAACTGTGGTCTCAGTCACGAAGTTGTCACAGGTAGCTAAAATTATTAAGTGATATAGCTAAATCCATAGCCCAACTTGACCTGAAGCCATAATGACAGAAAACACACAGCTGAACATTTTTTAAAACTACCAGTCGAGATTGCTGCACTGGCAGTTAATAACTGATTTAGTGGCAACAGACATAACTTGGACAAAACAAATTAACCTGAGCTGCTAGCAAGATAAAACTAGCAGAATGGCCAAAAATTACACATACGGCTGAGAGAATAAACCTGCTAGCAGAGTTGCAGCACTAGCTAGCAGAAGCGAGCAGATTCGTAAAGCATCCAAGCATTCCACTAGCACACAAAGAAAACACACGAATAACACACTAATGGTAAAATCGTGATTAAAAAGCCCCAAGCCCAAAACAATTACTCAAAGCCTCACTAGCCTACCTCACTAAGATAACCCTAGCTAAACTAACTAATACAAATAATAATAAATGAAAATGAAGCTAAACAACTCCACACTAACAAATGACTGTTACAGGCAGACCCACACTGATTACCATCATGCAAGTCCACACTGTGGATCTTAAAACAGTTTAATGCCTTAAAATGTTTTACATTCCCCTAGCACTGTTTGCATCCAGACTACAAGCCCCTTAAAACATTTTAACAAAAACATTTTTTTTAGTTAGTATGTTTATCCTCCTGATCCCTGACAGCGGTACCTCTTGCCAGATCCCCCAGCCCCGTCCCCCACTCGCAGCTTTTCCTCCAGCTGCCCCATGGCTTGCCCTCCCCCATGGTGGGGCAGCGGGAATCCCTCAACTGGCCTCTCTTATGGATTCGGTGCTGGAGAGGTGTTGCTGCTAGTCGTGTGGGGTGGCGCCTGCGGGGATCTGCTACCATGGAGCACGTCAGGACCCTTTTTCCTCTGGTGTTCTTTTCCCCCTAAGGCAAGCATGTGCAGTGACGCCACAAGGAGCAAAAGCGCACACTCCTGTATGCATTCTTCAGAGAATCTGCCTTGCCTTCCCCTACTGTAGCCTTGGCACACCAGCCCCCAGCCTCTGCTAGGCGCCAGTAATGCACTGATTGCTGGTGTCCCTCCTCCCCAAAGAAGGAGAACAGTCCAGAGGATGCTTAATCCTTCTCCGCCCTGCCAACCCCCAGTGGCCTGTGCTTGTTCCCGAACACAGGTTGCCCGCGTGGTGTGAGGTAAGGCGTCCAGCACCTCAGCCCTCAGTGCCACTGTCTTAAAACTGTTTTTAAAACCAGTTTAGAACTAGCATGGTTTTTCCTCACATGTCTGGACAGGAGTAAAAATGTTTTAAGCTGTAGCAGTTTAACTAAAACTGTTCTAGCTGCAGTGTGTACAGGAAAGCACAGTTCTGTGTGCTAGAATTAACATGAAATAGTTACAGGGAGAACAGGTTTAATACCAGCAGTGTGGACTGGACACACTAAAACATTATCAACAAGCATTTGTCAATGCCGAATGTTTGCTTGCTGGTGTTGGCATTGGAGGGGTGTGCCTTTGGGTCGTCAGGCATAATGGCCACGCCATTTCACCACACCCTACCCTGCAGACACCGACAAGTGTCACAGTGTGCCTTGGGTCTTTGGCACTTATGCTCACCCCATTCCATCAGGAAATACGGTGAGATGGGTGCAGTATAGAAGAATGGGGTGAACTTTGGAGCCGAAGAGTCTAAGACACACCTCGATCCCTCTCACTGGCTGCAGGGTGTGGGTGGGGGTGGAATGGTATGAGCATTACAGGCGACAATCCCAAGTTACACCCCTGATGCCTGTCAGTCTCTACAGGGTGGGGTGTTATGGTTGAAAACCCTAACGCCTCAGGCGTTCGTTGGTATTTTCACCCCAAATTTTCAACATGGGTTTTTTGTGACCCCCACCTTATGAACAGTGGCTATATCAGTTCGTTAGCCAAAAGCTGATTTTGCACAGTGATTATGGCATTTGGCACCATAGGTGCGAAAACACATTTTGAACAGGATGTGAAAAATGACAGCTGTACTGTTCATGGGGAGGTGTAAAAAAATGGCAATGTTGAAAATCTGCAGTGAAAACAGTAAAACAACTGGTGCAGTCATGAGCGTGTGTAGAAACTGCGCAATGCACACCCTTAATGTAATTAGTTTGGGTTTTTGTTACAGCAGATTGTCAACACAGGCATTTTGGGACCTCTGCTCATGAAAACTGTCACTGTCATTTTCTTAATCTGTCCTGAACAGTGATTTCCCACAGTGACCACGCATTTCTGCGCAGAAAGTGTGAAAACACATTTCGGCCATGTTGCGAAAAAGTACAGCTGTACTATTCATAAGGAAGTGTGGAAAAACTCCAGTGGTGAAAATCTGGACTGAAAATATTACAAATTCATGAACTTATGAGGGTGCATGGAAACAGTGCAATGCTCGCTCGTAACACAGTCATTTTATGGACTTTTGTCATCAAATTTTCAACATAGCCATTTCAAGACCTCTGCTCATGAACAGTGTCACTGTGATTTTGTTAATCAGTCTCAAACATTGATTTCACACACCGACTGTGCCATTGTGCACTACATGCACGGAAACACATTTTGGGCGAGATGTGAAAAATGACAGCTGTACTGCTCATAAGGAGGTGTGGTAAAATGGCAATCTTGAAAATCTGAAGTGCAAATATTAAAAATTCGTGAGCTTACGAGTGTGCGTAGGAACTGTGCAATGCACACTCGTAAAACAGTCATTTTTGGGAATTTTTTCCCCAAATTTTCAACATAGGGGGCCTACCTCATGAACTGTGACACTGTCATTTCGTACATTGGTCCCAAAAGGTAGTTTCATGCAGTGACCACGAAATCACCTTTCAGGACTGAATAACAAAATGATAGTGAAAGAATTCATGAGGTGGGGTCCCAAAAAACCCATGTTGAAAATCTGGTGAAAAAATTCCCCAAAATGCCTGAGATATGCATCAAAGTTGAAAAAAATCCTATTTATTCCATTATACAGCTTACTGGCATTTACTCAGTTCACGGAAAGCTTTGAAGAGTGCAGACGTGTTCCCGATTCACCGAAGATCGCGCGCTGGACTCCGGAGGTAAGTATGGGGTGGGTGGGTGTGGGAGGCAGGGTGCACAGAGGGTGGGCGTGGGTCAAACCAGTCAGCGAGGGATAGTTTTTTCTTCCTAGGGTTTTTTTCCTCTTAGAAAGATGACACAGGATGTTTGCCATGCTGGGGTGGGCTCCCAGCATGGCAGCTGGAAGTTTTTTTTGAGGGGCAGCGGCACCGATGGGGATTGGGCACCCCCATCAGCTATAGAGAGGTTTGCCATGCTGGGGTGGGCTCCCAACGTGGCACCTGGAAGGCTGTTTGGGGGGCAGTGGAGCCGATGGGGGATTGGGCACCCTGTCAGCCTTACAGATTGCTGCCATGCCTCGGTGGGCTCCCAGTGTGGCACCTAAAACTCTGTTGGGAGGAGTGCAGTGCAGCCGAAGGGGGATTGGGCACCCCCGTCGGCCACACTGTATGTGGGGGGGATCGCGTGAGCACACTGGGGTGGGCTCTCAACGTGCTACTTGTTGGGGGGAGGAGCTGTCTATGACAGCTCTTTCACTGCAGTGCCGACGTGTAGGCACTTTGCATACTGCCGACAGTGGCGGTATGCAGGTGCCACACTGCAGTGCTTTCTTTCACCTGTACTTCATTTTGCTAAACGTGTCATAGACAGCTCTTACATCCATTAGCGCGGTGGGGCCACGCCTGCAAAAGGCAGCAGTGCATTGGAAGTAGGGAGGCACACCTACGAATTCTCATATGGTGGCACTATGTTTCTTGCACATGCGTGCAAGCAAACATAAAAAGGTTACTGAATAGTGTGGATGCACTGACATGGTTTAACTAAACTGGTTTTAAAATGCTTTTCAAAAACAGTTCTGTAGTGTGTACAGGGCCTTAGCCCTGTACACACTGGGCTTGTTAAAATGTTTTAAGTCCCTTAAAATGTTTTAACAAGCTAAAACACGGTTTGCTTTCACACTGCAAGGGACCTAGTCTTAGGCCCTGTTCACACTATAGCACAGTAAGGAGAAACGTTTTTTTAAAATGAATTAAGCCTTACCATGCTGCTGCGCTCACACTGTCTAATCTGTTTTTAAAAGCATTTCAATCAAACAAATGTAACCTAATTAAGTGGAATACCATGTACAACAATATTTGTCACTTTGCCTTGGCTATGACTCAAGTCACTCATGCTCTGTATATTCTCATCTAAACTGGTTATCCCCATCTTCATGACAATTGTATGCCCTAGGCTTTACCACTGAAAACTTGCTTAGGTCCTGTGGTAAATGTACTTGTACCTGATGCCTGTCAATATACAGTACCTTGATAATCTATGGTAAATGAACCTGTACCTGATGCCTGTTTATATGGCTTGCAACTCTATTACAACTATTGTGTCACTGAATTAAATCTGTTAACTTTGATTGTTTTCCTGTGATTGCCCACCTAATGTTCTGATGACCATTGATAATTAACTGGTGACCCCCAATATCAACTCACTTGTTGAAGTTTTCAAAAGCTGTATCAACCCAATATGGATTGATCTCCCATCCATACTACCAGGTAAACCATGCTAAGTTTGAAACTGTGTTTAAAACTAATTTATGGAGCTTAGTGGATGCTCATTCATGTCCATGTTACTTATTTTCGGTGCCATATTCAGAAAAGGTCTCAAGTGGTGCAGTATGCAGCAAAGAGTTGGGCAAACATATTAATTTTCTTAAACGAGTGCTGTGGTTTGTTTTATTTTGTCTGCAAAAAAATAAAGCTGTACTGCCGGGCATGCACATTATGCGTCCCTTCGGCTCCGCACCACACTAATTCGAGGCCGTGCAGAGCCAGCATTGTGGATGGACCGCATGGGAGGTGAACTTTTACAAGTTTTAGGAGTATTTATGCATTTTATATTACTAAAGCTAGCTCCTCACACCTTTGTTTGTACTCTCTCAGAGTTGACTGAAAGACTGACAGTGCCCCTTAGTCTTGTATTAATTTCCTTTAAAACAAAATAAAAAATGCACTAGTTATTATAAAAAATAAAGCATCTGTAGGCATGTGATGTTCAATTTTTTTTACACATCTTTGGTGTATGATAATATATGAACCTCTCAAGCTTTGCTCTCGAGGTTTATATAGCACACACTTTGGATGTGTACAAAAAAATATATATATCACACACCTACATATGCATTATTCTCTGTTTTATAGTTTACACTGAGGTCCAGATGTTTATTTTGACTTATCACTTAGTTTACTGTCTCTGTATACTTGTCACGTGCTTATTTGTAACTATTGCCTCTATTGTGCATTATGTATAACTGTTATGACTCCTTTTGTACTCTCCCGGGAAATGCCTTAAAATAACATTTTGGGTGTGGGTGGTGGTGGTGATAGTGGTATCGGTAGCAGGAGGATACCTTATATGAATGGAGGCTGGGATTGAGTAGTTGAGATGCAGATCATTATAGCCTTGAGGTGGTGATACCTATGTCCCCTGGATACAACTTGACCCAGTCTTGCTTCAGGTGATGACTGATTTGTTGCCTGCAGTGTGGCAGGTCTCCTGTCATCTCGCTCCATGCTTATCCTGTCTTCTTTGATAGTCAGGGGGCTTGTGGTCTCTGTGGTTCATGAGATTGTCATTTCCTCATGTAGCAAAGCAAGTTGACTGATACCTTGAAAAAAGGGTTTGGAAAATCTCTGCTCAAAACATAAATATCTCTCCATGTTGACAATCAGGTGAGTCATGACCAAATCCTCATTTTAAAACCGTGTCAAAGAAGGCTATTTCATTCAAATTGCATCAACATACTGAAACTGTAAATTGTTTAGTACAGTTCAATTAGGTTTCGGGGCATGGAAACATCTCTAGTTAATAATCAGCTGTCTATTAAGATTTTATTACATGTATTACTGTAAGTGCATTTGAACTGAGCACTTTGGACCACTTGGTGTCTTTAGATCATCTCATCTGAGTACCTGAATGAAGATAGTACACTGTATTGGGGAAATTAATGTGTGTTTTTATAAGATTGCGTAAAGACTACGTGTCATTTTATTTTCTTTATTATTGCATTTTTTTGTAAAACCCGTATACAGTATGTGCAGAATGTCATCAGTTTCAACACCCCTGTTGGGATTGTTGCAACAGTAGCTGAATAAAATCAAAGTAATACCTACAGTGTAGCCAGCCACAGTGCCTTGAAGTAACTTGTAGTAAATGACATGTCAGAAAATACTGTATGGCAAAAGGGCTAAATTGAAGTTGAATTACACTGCTCCCTGCAGTATCCTGCAGCATATTTTGTTGTATGCTAGAGCATCCTGGCTGGTGCCACTGTATAAAGGGATTGGATTATGCTCAACCTCTCTGGCTGAGACCAGTCTGTGCTGATAGAAAAACTTGACTAAGTTTGGATTAGGATTGAGTGTGGGGTGCCTCAAGGGACAGCGGACTCAGCCAGGATATAGTGTAGTACTGTATCTTGCAATATTTCTGCAGAGTGCTGCAATGTGCTTCAGGAGTCAATTTTCAGTAGCAATTAAGCCCATTTGTCATGCAGGAATCTGTAAGATGTCTTTCACTGTGCTGCATCCTAGCAGATTCTGTTATACAGTCTTTGCACTAATGTTAAGGTATACTGTGTGTTTTGCACCAGTGATAGATTATTAGGAGTACAGCATGGGTTGTCATTTCTATTGTACTGTACCTGGCAGTAGACCTGACGACTTCAAGGTGGCAGGGTAGTGTGACAAGGCAGTAGGTAGGGCCAGCAGGATGCTAGGGTGCATAGGAAGGGGGATCACCAGTGGAAGGAATGCAGTGGTGTTACTATTGTGTCAGTTGTTGGTGAAACCCCACCTTGAGTACTGAGCCAGTTCTGGAGACCACATCTCAGGAAGGGCATAGACATGTAGAGGGTATCCTGAGGAGGGCAACTGAAATGGTGAAGGGGCTGCATCATAAGCCCTGTGAAGAGAATCTGCGGGATCTCAGTATGTACACCACTGGGGGGGGCATGATGGATACCTATAAGTGCCTCATGGGGTGAATAAGGTACTGGAGGGGGGGCATTTGTCAGAAGAGAAGATGCACAAGAACAAGGAGGCATGCAATGAATCTGGAAGGGGAATTTAGGAGAGATGTGAATATACAAGGGATAGGCATGAAGGAATCTTGTTAGAAAAGCGGGGGGGCCAGAGATCGGTCAAGGTCTATGATGACAGTATAGGCAGAGACAAAGTGAGCAGACTGGGTGGGCCAAGCGGTCCTCAGCTGCTGACAAATTCTGTATTTTTATGGAGTCATACTGTACCTGGACTTTAGCAAAGTGAATATCTCAGTCCCTCACAGGAGGCTAGTTAGAAAACTGGGAGACCCTGGGACTGAGTATCAACTAAACTAGTGTACCAAGAACTGGTTGGGAAGGAGGAAGAAGAGGGTCATAATAAATGGGGAAGATTCAAGGGTAAGAGAGGTAATGAGCAGAGTACCACAGGGGTCTGTCCTGGGTCTGGTACTCTTTTACATCTTTATCTGTGATATAGCAGAGGGAATATAATGTAAAATATGTCTCATTGCTGACAACACTAAACTTGGCAGCAGAGTGGACAGCAAAAATGGCAAGGCAATGAGGGAGGAACTAGAGAGGATGGAGAGCTGGGCTAGGGTCTGGTAACTTCAATTCAATTCAAAAGACTGCAAAGCCATGCTCGTACATAACAAAACCCCAAAGGCTGAGTACCAGATGGGGGTGAGTATGGCATAGAAAGAAGAAGAAAGGGATTTGGAGTAATTGTATCTGAAAGCTTTGATTCAGTTTAACAATGCAATCTAGCAGTGCAGAAAGCAAATAAGAGCTGGGGTACATTGACAGGGGATTCGGTAGAAGATGAAAGTAGGCTATACTTCCCCAGTACAGATCCCTGGTAAAGCTGCATCTGGAGTACTGCACATCCCACACCACAAATGGACAGGGACAGGCTAGAATCAGTTCAAACAAGAGTAATAAAAGTGATTTGGGTCCGCAGAGAGAGACTGGAAAGTCTGGATATGTACACCAGAAGAAAGAGGGAAGGATATGATTAAGATATGCAAATTTGTGCAGGGAAAAATAAAATGAAGTAGAAGACTTCACCAGAAGTGGCAACAGCAACACAAGGGGCAACACAGGAAATTGGTGGAGGGGTAGGCTTAAAAAGGATATCAGAAATTATTTTTTCATTGAACAAGAGGAAGGCAAGTGGAACAGATCGAGTGAGGCAGTCAATGTTAAAACAGTGGTGGGCTACAAATAGGAGTGTTACGGGCACATAGGTTTGGTGAGGAGCAGGAGGGGGAGAGGCTTGGGGGGGCACCTGATAACCAATATGGTCCATGGAACATGCTTAACTTTAGGTAGATAGTCAGACAGACTAGACAGACCACTAGGCCCTTGAGGACCCTGACCTCTATAATCACCTCCTTGCACATCCTCCTGTCCCCAACCCTCCCTTTCCTTGTGGAACTGGTCTGTCCTTTTCCTTTGTGAATACTGAACAAAAAGTATTATTTATTACCTCTGTCTTTCCTCTCTTGTCTTCCACCCACTCAGGTCCCCTTCTAAGTTTGACAATACCTTTTTTTGTTGTCCTTTCTTCCCAGAGCTACTAAAAGGAGGTCTTGTCCCCTTCCTTGATCCCGTCCACTATCCTTAACTCAGTCTGCCTTGACCTTTCTTACCTCTCTACTAACTGTTCTAGCTTTCCAAGATAACTGATCCTGTCCTCTTCCCACTGGGTCTTTCAATATTTTTTGTAGAAAACCATTTTCTCCCTCATTACACTGCCAACCTCACCTGTAAACCATAGTAGTTCCTGTTAAATAATATTATCCAAGGGTAGTTTATCTACATGCAACAATGGCTTCAAAGGAACCAAAAATTTCTTAAATAAAAATAAGACCAAGGTTATACTCGGGTGTTAATCGGCAGAAGGTACTGATTTTCTGATTACTTCCTTGGAAAATAACCCCATTGTGATGGAGTCTAATTTTATATATTTTGACCTCACCATTAAAAGAGCTGTTTCTTCTGAGTTACATCTTGAAAACCTCATTAAAACCATTCATCAATATCTTGGCATACTGTATCAAGTCAACCACTGTCTCCTTCCTGAGACTAGGAAACATCCGCAATGGAGAGACTGTACTGCATGGGGCAAAATTGCAATCCCTCCCTCCCTCCCACCCAGCGCCACCTCCTTTACTTAAATAGGCTTCTGGAACAGTTAAGCCCCCTCACAAAATTAATACATTATCAAAACTGATACAGTATCACACGGAACTTGTTGACTTAAAGGGGAATAGACTTTGTTGGTGTACAAAACACACTGACTCATGGCTCGGATCACTGAACTGAATAGTAGGAGCCCACAGCTAGAGTCACTTATATCGGAGGGTGGGGAGAAAGTGGATTCTTATATCTCCATTCAGTGCACCTGGTTATTCTTTGGTGCTCATACCCTTTAGTATCCCTCCTATAGTACACTATATTTTTGATGCTAGTAACACAATAGTATTCTCTGTTACAGTTCTGCTTTTCCACTTCCAGACCAGGATGATCTGATTAATTGGTTAAAGATTCATAAAGGAAGGTCTAACAGCAAAAACCCAAAGCCAGAAAAGGCTGTCCTACACTAGAGTACTGGTGAGGATAGGTAGGATCACCTAAAAAAAAATGGGAGGAGCCGGGATCGTACTGGGATCCCTATATATTCTAACAATTGTAATAATCAACCACACTGCTATAGGGCAGGATGGGCCTTACAAAGACTGTGATAAATCAGGTGGAGGACTCTTCACCACAGGGTGCCACCACCCCTGTTTCAGAACAAGTACAACAACAATATACTTACTGGAAAAAAGGGGCCTTTTCATGTACACTGCAAGGTATATCCAGGCCTATAAGACAAAAAAAAACTCCCCCTCCAATGCTCCAGGCAAAGTTCTAACAACTCTTCTGGGCCTCCTGCTTCTTATGGGGGTGACATAGAGCCTAACCCTGGCCCTCCAGTGACTAGCATCCCAAACCTAACACCCACCATACCCGAGTGGGTCAATGCCAGGGGGCTAAGGATGGTCCATATGAATATTAATAGCTTTAGGCCCAAGATGTATGAACTTGAGGCCTGGACCAGCCTCTAATCCCCTGACATAATTGGTTTCACAGAAACAAGGCTGAAGTATACTTCCACACAAAGTGGAACTCCAAGGCTTTAATACATTTAGGAAAGATAGGAAGGGGAAGAAGTGTGTGGGGGGGTCCTTCTCTATGTCAGATTCCTACTCAATGGCACAGTGGTTACTACCCTGGATCTAGAAGGGGCGGGGTGTGAAGTTATATTTGTAAAACTTCTCCTGAGGGGAATTAAACTACTCATTGTTGTCTGTACTTACAATACGCCAAAGAAGGCAACTGTAGCCCTAACAACTCTCACAGACACCGTACTTACTCTACCAAACTGTGAGAAAATTATATTAGGGGATTTCAACCTAAACTGGGGTGAAAAGCTACATGAGGAAGTTAAGAACAGCCTAGAGGGAGCTAATCTAACACAGCTGATAAGAGAGCCTACATGTTATCAACCAAAAGATGGAAAACCATACCACCCTAGACAGGGACAAAACGGTTGGGACTTGTGCAGACTCACTTAGTGATCACACCCCAGTCTTTCTGATATGGAGGAACAACTTTCCCAAACAACCCTCCGGAACTTTCTGGACAAGAAATTACTTGACACTAAACATAGACTCCTTCCTTCGATCCTTATCAGAAGTGGACTGGGCTCAGGCCCTTGATACTCCTAACTTAGATGAAGCCCTCTAAGGTTTTACCAAACACTTTCTGTCGGTAGCCAACAAGCACGCACCCCCTAAGAAAGATCAGGGTTAAAGATCAGGATGCCAGGTGGCTTAACCTGGACCTAAAGAAGAGAATGAAGGAAAGAGACAAAACCTGGGGGGATTACAAACCCTCAAACCTGCAACAGGACTGGGTGAAATACCTGGAAGCCAGAAACAGTTGCAAAAGACAACTCAAAAAAGCAAAAAAGAGTTACCTGCACAGGCTGCAAACCAGGAACTTCTCAGATCCAAAGAAGTTCTGGGGGGGCACATTAACTCGCTACTAAAGGGAAATAAGAGCAAGGGGACAGGGGTAATAAAAGCAAACAGGACACCTCTTTCCTCCCCCACAGGATGCGGCAAATGCATTCAATGATTTCTTCTTGGATTTACAGAGGTACAGAACCAATTAGCCCAGGCAAGGCCAGGGTAGCCAGGTGAACCCAGGGAACCCCCCAGCATTCTGAATTTCACCTTAAAGGGTACCTAAACAAGCTGTTTTTTAAAACTGCAAATTCCAAAATCTGGCTTTATATCGAGGTAAAGTAAAGGCTGCTGTTTACATCCATGCTAAAACTGCATTTATGCAAATAACAAAAATGCAGTTTCATAGCTTTTGAAAAATTTAAACATCAGCCATTCACTTTCAAAAAACAGCCTTGGTTTCTCCATAAGATGTCTGCCAAGTGTGTTAAGTGATGAGTCATGATGACATCATTGGAGCCAGAGCCAGAGATCCACATATATTTCTATAGTGCTAACTAGTTCTTCTTTCCCTCTTTATTTTGAATTGTTGTACCAGAATAATCAACACCGTGTATTAACTTGTGGATTATTTTGATCAGTACACATGTTAGGCTATGATTTTGTTCATTTTGTTTACTTTAACTTGCGGAAAATGTTTTACAATCCAGCTGACTTTTTCTTTGGCAAACTGCATTACAGTACAACACTTCAAATACCTGATGATATAGTGGTTATGTGATGCACTGAATTTTGTTTTTTGTTAACCAGGAGAGATGCACTAAGCTGAAAGCTTGTTTACAGGTGTGGCCTGGGAGCACAAGGAAGTTTAGTGACTTGCTCAGGGTCACACAGCAAAATACCTGTCTTGGTCAGTTCCAAAGCTCATGTTCTCTCATTAATCCACAAATAAGGCTTTCTTTTTCCATGTGAACCCCCTGCACCTAGCCTGCCTTCTGTTGCATACCCCACCATCCATACCCTGTCCTTGGTACTACCTGGGGCTGCATATGAGCTTGCGGTCTCATGAAGAGAATTATCACACCTCAGATTGTAATCTTGTACCTTAGAGAGTTGTGCACACCTATACTGATACGCATCATCAGCTGGTACTGTTAAAAATTCCTCCCAAATTACTCTCCAGTCCATATTCTCAATGTTTGACTTCTGCTCCCGCAGTAAACAGAGTGGATCACCACCCTTCTGCACAGTGAAGGTAGCATGTACAGTTCCCTGTTGTGTTTTTTTCCCACCTCATTAACCAACAACTAGGTCTTCCTGGAGGGGCAACCAATAAGCATCATGACCCACCAGAAAAACTGCTGCTCATGCCCCCATAAGGGTTGCACTTACAATGGATAACAATGTCATTAGCAGGAGAGGAATACTAATACCTTGAGTGAATCCACCTGACTTCCAGTGTCAGTCTACTCCTTTACCTGTGATCTGCAGAACTCTGCAAGACAGTTCCCAGCAATTCTTCTCCAGTACATTCCTGTCCTGTACTCTGTTACACGAGGTCCCTGCACCCTAATTCATACCCTCAGAGGTACACCATAGACAGCTAATGCTTAGGCATAGGTTATACTAATACCTAGGGCTAAGGGCATCTACCGTACAACAGTAGATGCCAGGATATGAATGCATATTGTTGTAATCCACTTTGCTTGCTAATACACACATATTATACCATGTATTTTCTGTCTATTTCTTACTTGTCAGATGCCCAGACACCTGTCCTTGAAGTAATTATAATATGTAAGGCAACACTGCCATCCTTTGGTGATGTGCACCACTACACTTTGTTATGTAAGATTCTGTGTAAGAACTTCTTTGTTCTAAAACTGATGACTTTACAGAATAATATAATGTTATCTTGGACCGTGGAGCCACCTCTAATTTAGCCAATAGGGCTCATCTCTGTAACTAGAAATGTTTCTGTCTTTTAGTAACCATAGTAATTATCACAGGTATATAATGTTATGCACAGGCTTTACACCTCGAGACCCGAGAGATCCCAAGAGACTACAGAGAAAACCCCGAGGTGTAGGAACGCTTAGCACTGGCTCCGTCTGTATTGGTAAGAAACTGCTTAGGGGCAACTGGTGATTTATCCCTTTTGTAGTAATAAACTTGTTTATTACTCGAATGCAACTTGTTTGTGATTACTTGCATTCCCAATATCGTCAAGAATCTGAAAGCGAGGTTTAGACCTCTTACAAATTGGCACCATGTGCAGGCGATATTTGGTGTTTGTAAGTTTTCACTTGTTGCTGAAACTTTTTCCCTTCCCCACGGGGACTGTAGGTGTACACTCCCGTATCACCTCTCCCGTTTTTCCTACCAGTTTGTGGTCACTTGCAAAGTCTGGCTGACTTTTTGGGTGTGGTCGATGCCATCTCGACCCACTCCATAGCAGCTTTGAATTGCAAGCCTACAACTTATACAGTAGCCCGGCTGTGTTTAAAGTACTTGTGTTGTGGATCGATACGCAACACGCTGTCTTTTTCACAGTTTGAATTCTCGTTCCCTTCCACACAATGGCCACAGTATCAGATATCTGTGCAGAACTGAGACTCGATGCCTCTAACTTCCTTACCTCCCATGGAGGATGGGCTGACTTCGCGTGGGATGCAAGTCAATCCGACAACCCTGTACTGGGGATTTCAACTCAGTACGCAGAGATGTGATAATCAACCAATAAGCGTTGCGCTAAAGGGTTGATTGTTGCCGCTCTCTACGCTGCTTTGGAAGCCTCCGAAGCGAGGTTTCGCACCCTTGATCTGCAGATCGCATCTCTTAAGCAAGAGATGGGTTTACAGGAAACTGAATGTATTAGAATACAGCAGAACTTGGAGTCTGAGCTCCAAACTCTGCGAAATGAAAAGGATTCACTACTGCATCATTCAGCACAGGCTGGTGAACAAGAAATGTATACTCTGAAACAGGAGTGTGAAAGTTTGAGACAGGATAAGAGTCAGGTTGTGCAAATGAATGATTTGTTGAGTGCTGCGAATGCACAGTTAAGTGATGAAATGGGTGAGCTACAGGACGAGATCAACCAGGTACGTAATGATTTAGAAATAGCCTATAGGGATAATCGTGAATTGAGCGCCGTGTACCGTGTTTTTCAGAAACAGAAGCAGGATCAGATTGATATGAATGTTGCAAGTGTGAATCATGATGAATGTAGAGCTAAGATGGACAAACTGGACCATCAGCGAGAGGTTTTGGCTGGCAATGTTAAGGCAATGGGAGGCATAGTGCCTGCCTTTCACTTGTCATCAGAAGGGGAGTTATCTGATGATGACATCTCACAGTACAACGCCCAGTCACACCCCTACTATGACCCAGACTCCCCACCCAGCCATCCACAGTATGGAGGATCCCGGCCCACTGCTCCCCAGGTCACACGTCAACGACGTTGTGACGCTCATCATAGGAAACGCCAACATGGTGGCGCCCATGATGGGGGGGAGCAGGCCCAAGACTGGTCCCGACGGCACCTCCGGTAGCCGTTATTAGTGTGGAAGACAGGCAAGAGATTGAAACCATGATTGATAGAGCATTGGGTAATGTTCCTTTTCCTGAAAGGAGCATGAAAGCCATTAAAAGTCAGATTCAACAAATTTTTCAAGAAGCTGGCACTCAGGAAGGTGTTGTTCGCACTGCAGCCAAAGCTGCAGCTCGCGCAGCCTTGGACGGTGCACAAGATGCGTTACCTTTGCCTGATCGACCACCAACTAATCCCCTACAAATGGCCTACTCTGTTCAGCAAATTGCTGAAAGTATCGGTCGGATGAGCCCGTCCGACAACCTCAGCTGTCACTTGGAAAAGGTGCGCTCTAAATGCGAGATGCTCAGCCTCGCTGCAGACTATCAGGTCCAAATACTACGCCAGACCATCGATCCTGGTTTATGGGCCAAACTCCCCGAAGCAGTTCGCCAGGATGGGAATGCTACCTTTGATGAGGTTTCAGCTGAGCTCATCTCCGCTCATAGCCCAGGTGTAGTAGGAGTGATGCTGGCATACCCCGTAAAGTAAAATGCAAAAGAAAGCCCAGCAACCTACAATCAGAGACTCTGGATGGCCTACCGAGCATGAAAACACCTGGCACAAGAAGTGCAGATGTAGATCTTATTGAATATAAGACCCTGTTCCTTAGGAACATGATCCCACCAGTAAGAAAAAAGGTAGAGCCAACCACTTACCCAAATACGGATAGGTTTGCCGATATTCTTCGGAAAACCGAGAGGGTGTATCAACTGTACATCCGTGACTTGAGTTCTGGTTCCAAGAAAATCACTGCCATGGAACCCACCTCTGGGACTGCGACATACTATACAGTGGAAGGGCAGGCCCGACAACAGCAAACTAAACATCCGTCGGCCCCTCCAGCCAGTAACCAACAAAACCCCCAACAAGGCCAACAACAACAGTGGGGTGGGAACCAGAATTGGCCCAAAAAGAGGAGGCTTAAGGGCAGAGGGAAACCATTTCAGAGAACGGGTCCTTCATATAAGGAGATAGCTGAAGAAAACCGAAAATTTTGAGAGCTCCTGGGACAAGTACGTTCTGTAGCGGATGCTGTCCCCACACAGACCCATGCGGTGGTACAACTGGTGGCCCATGCCACTACTGGCCATGGAGACACCAGAAGTCCAAGCTCTCAGGCCCATACAAGCCTGAACCCAGAAGCTCCTCCCTATATTGCATCAGTACAGCACTGTGAAGTCATTCATGCAAGTCAGGCCCAACCTCTGCATGCCTCTGGCAATATGGATTGACAATTACAGGCCCCAGTCTGTATTGTAAACAAGCTAGTCTTGGATACAAATGGAAGGCCCTGCACTGAGGCCAAGGTCGGGGGCCGCCAACTGATAGTATTACTAGATACAGGTGCAGCTGTATCTTTGTTACATGACGAACACCCGGACACGTCCCCTTGGTCTACCGGATGGAAGACCAATATGTCAGGAGTCAATGGTACTAGGCTGCCTGCATACTGTTCTCCACCCTTACTGGTAGAGCTAGGCCATCTGAAGGCCTCACATGCGTTTCAACTGATGGTACTGCATGATCATCCTAGTATCATAGGTATTGATTTCCTTGCACCACATGGCTGTGTGGTGGATCTGGCTAATATGCTGCTGATACAGATTCAGGGTCAATACCATACCATCTTTATTCCTGATTCACATGCTGTGGCAACAAAATCTATCAATAACAAAGAGTATGACGTCATAGATTTGTTCAAAAATCATGAACTTTTTCCCAAACTCTTACCTATTCTGCAATGACATTTGGAAGCGTTTGCAATTAACAAGCATGACTGTGGCAGAATGCATACTGTTATTGAGGTGCCAGGCCCGGTACATGAAAGGCAAAGGCAATACCTCTTTCTAACTGAGGCTTTGCCCTCCCTCCGAGAAACGATCAAGTCACTCCTTAAACAAGGAGTAATCAGAACTTGTGTTTCCACTGCCAACTCTCCGGTTTGGCCCATGAAGAAACCCACAGGCACTTGGAGACTTACTATTGACTACAGGAAACTGAATCAGGTCACTCCCAGTTGTTCCCCAACTGTGGCATCGGCACCGGATGTGCTTCGACTTCTAACACTGGATCAAAAATGGTTCAGTGCCCTGGATATTTCCAATGGTTTCTGGTCATTGCCATTGGCCCTCAAGAGTCAATATAAGTTTGCCTTCACCTTTGAAGGACGACATACACGTGGACTTGCTTACCACAAGGATTCCATAACAGTCCATCCTCTTCCATCTCCACATGATGGACACCCTACAGAGTTTCTCAGCCCCCAATGTCTCTATAATATGTGGATGACCTGTTGTTGGCCACAGCCATGCAGGAACAACATCTGGATCTCTTGGATGAACCATTGAACCTCATCCAGAGCAGGCCTGAAATGCAACCCAGCAAAAGCACACAGTTATGTCAGAAGGAAGTACTCTTTCTGGGTCTGAAAATAACTGACCAAGGCCGAGCCCTACCTGAAAAGATACAGGATTACAAGACTTGCCATTGCCCACCAGTGTGGCAACTCTTCAAGGTTTCTAGGTATGGTAAATTATTCGAGATTTTATTTGTGATTTTGCTCAGAAAGCCGCTCTCCTCTGTATGACCTACTCAAAAGAATGTTCCCATGGAATTGGGGTCCTGTTCACACCCAGGCTGTGACATCACTGAAGCAGGCTCTGGCCTCCGCCCCCAGCACTGGCCAACCCCAATCCAGCACTACTATTCCATCTGGAGGTGCCACCTCTGACATTGCCATGTCAGCAGTGTTGCCAGAAGGTGCATGGCACCTGAGACCCATTGCATATGCTATCACAGCTCGACCCAGTGGAACAGAAGTATGGCCTTGTGAAAGGAACCTTCTGGCCACCTACTGGGCTGTCAAGCACTTTCTGTATATCATTGGGTACTCACCACTGATCCTCAACACTAACCACACGCCTACTACCTTTCTACTCTCAGATAGAGTGAAGGATGGGTCAGTCTCTAACACTAGGCTGACACACTGGTCACTTCTCCTCCAGGATAGAGATATCCAGGTCCACCAGACCAAAGTTCCATCTGTACTAGCTCACGATCTCCTTTTTCAGGGAGAACCCCATGACTGTAGACTACAGTCACCCGACCTCCAAGATCCAGATCCTTTCCTCCCTGCCACGCCACAAGTACTCAACACTACCTCTCTGTACCATATTTTCACTGATGGTTCAGCATCATACTATCAGGGAGAACAGATTGCAGGGATAGGTATCTTGGTAGTCTATCCTTATGGGAACACTGTCAAGATATCGAAGCGCTGAGTGTAGCTCATCGCAATATGCAGAGATGGCACAGTGGCTCTGTGCCCTTGAGTTCATCCAACATGGAACCTGAGATACCATCATTTTACAGACCTAATTGGGTTTGTTGTTCCCTTACAGAATTTCTTCCCATTTGGCAGAAGAACTCCTTTCTTTCGTCTGACGGTAGCCCAGTGAAATACAAGGAATTGGTACTCTACATACATGCATTGGCACAGAAATACACACACAAACTTTATGTGCACATGGTCAAAGCCCACTCTCTTCATGACCCCTATCATGCTTTCAATGACACCGCAGACACCCTTGCTAAGGAAGGGGCCCGAGGGAGGGACATCTGGATGATTGACCATCCAGAAGCTAATGCAGCCGTGCATGTTGCAGCCCTCAAGAAGAAATCTGAGTCTTTTTCTCCCCTGGACCTCTCAGCAGCCCAACACCTGGACACTGAACTGAAAGAGGTGTTCAGATTCCTTGACAAAGGTACTGAAGAAAGACTACCTACACATAATCCATACCGAAGGCATGAAGGTAAGTTACACTTATCCCCTGATGACAAGCTCATTTGGTATCAACCAGATGACACTACCACCAAATTGTGGGTAGTCCCCAGACACCTAAGATCTGAATTTTTGCACCAAGTACATGATACTCCTACTGGTGGACACCGAGGAGCAGAAAACACTCTCCAACACCTTAAAACCACCGCCAGGCCTGGTATTACGAAAGATGTTAAACAATACATAGACAATTGCCTTGTTTGTGCACAAAATAATCCCATACCTACAAAACGAAATGCAAAACTTTTACCACAAAGACATTCTGGCCCTTGGCATGCCATCCAAATTGATTTTATTGGCCCTCTGACCAATACCAGTAGAAACAACAAGTATGCTCATGTGGTAACTGACCTATTCTCTAAGTGGGTTGAGGCTTTCCCCACTAAGACATGCACCACAAAGACAACTGCCAAAATCCTGGTAGAACAGATTTTCTCCAATTGGGGCCTGCCTCTCAAGGTAGACTCCGATAAAGGAACCAGTTTCACAGGTGAGTTGATGAAAGAGTCCCTTGAACACCTTTGAGTTCAACGAAAGTTCCACATACCTTATCATCCTCAATCCTCAGGTCAAGTAGAAAGAGCCAACAGATGGATTAAGCAAATGCTTTCCAAATTCATCGAGGATAATCCCAAAACCTAGGATTCCCTGTTGCGTTTACTCCTTATGGCAATCAGGGGCACACCCTCAGCCACTACCCAGCTGACACCCTTTGAGGTGATGATTGGAAGGCAGATGAGATTACCTGAACACTTACTGTTTGACCTGCACACCCCCACCTCAGACCGTGTGTCTGTGGACCAGTATGTGGAAAAACTCAGAAAAGACCTCATACACACACACTTGTATGCTGCAAACTGCATGGACAAAGCCCAGCAACAGTCCAAAATACAATTTGACAAGCACGCACAAGAAGTGGATTGGCAGGTTGGAGTTCAGGTAATGGTACTTCGATTTGCACATCCTACCCACTCCTTCGCCAACAAGTGGGAAGGCCCATACCCCATTGTCAACAAGCTCAGTCCAGCAGTCTATCAAGTTAGACTCCTGCACAACAATAAATTGACTGACAAATGGTTACATGCAAACCAGTTGAAATTATACAAAGGAACTTAATTTACTTTTCCTAACCCCATTGGGCAGAATTGTACTAATATACTAATCTTTGATCTTCCTTTTCAGATATACTGACAAGATGGCTATCTTGTTCCTATACCTCCTCCTTGCAGGAGTGATCCCCTGCGTCCAAGGCACGGTACCAGACCTCCTCCGACAACTGGATCCTCCAGCAACTCCTACAGAGGAGTTTCCATCAAAATACCAGACACTATGATCACTGTCCAGGAAGGTTCGCATGCTCACCTCACTGCCTCTTGGTAGTTCTTACAAATCTACCCTTCAAATTGAGTGCAAACCACATCACAAGGACAGATTCTCCCTGTAGCCAAACTCTCCAAGGGAACTTTTTAGGGTTGGCCCAACTCTAAATTATCCCCATATGGTTCACTGTCCTTGTTACAAACGGCACTGAGACACTCTGGTTTGTACAACATCACTGCTTTAATAGATCCTTCTTACTGTAATTCTCTCCCCAAAGATTCCACTCACAGATTTTGTGCTGTACACCACATGGCCTCTGCTGCCATGTATCTCTCTGTTTTACCGCCCACTGAAAAACAGCTTTTGGAATGTCCAAAACATAACCCTGGTCCCCATGGTGGTCTCACAGCCACTGCCCTCCCAGGTTCTTTGATTAATAATTTACAGTTTATGCATATACCTGTTTTGTTTAACCTTACTTACTGGAACATGAAAGAATTTGGTATGTGTCACAATACTAATACATCTGCTTTTTACAGTACATTATTACTTGATAGTTTAGCTGCATTTCAGATTCGTACTAAGGATCCCTTTACTGGGGTTTATTCTGCTGAACATAGAGGCAATTTTAGGAGGAAAACTCCTCCTGGAAGTTTGAATCATAAATGTAATAAACGTGAAGTTGACAGTTCTGATGTTACAGGTGCTATAGGTACTGTCACAGGTCTTTTTGGTACTGCTATGTAAATCTGGAATAAAGCAGACATTGCTGCTATCAAAAGTCATTCTGCGAAATTCTCCACTGGTTTGGTTAATAATGTTTTACCTCCATTATTGCATGGTGTGGATGGTCTTAGTCAGGAAGAAAGATACACTGTATACAACATGCACGACATTGCTAAAGCATTCACTGATTCAAAAGATAAGATTAACACACTTATACAACAGAACAATAGTGAAGCGGAAAGACAATATATTGGTAGGGAAATACTCTGCTCTGCTTATGGCTCATACATTCTCACTACCATCAACAACCTCTGCCGTGATTTAGAAACTGGAAGAATCCCTGACATCATACATGATAGACGCATTTCCAAATGTAAACTATCTACTTGTGTATCCATGTGTATGCAACAGACTTTGTCTATTCCTCTCTCCACAGCAAGAAATTTGGGGTTTGTGACCAGGCACCCTAATACCGGTCCTTGTTTCTCTACTAAGAAGTGTTCCATAACAGATACCATGTTTGTCTCTTTTATTGTCTCCTTACCATGTTTTGATCCCACTACAGCTTTGTTCGACAAATTGCACTGGCACATTCCATTGGGCATTTGGATGAAGATATCTACAGAGAACGCCTGGATTTACCTCTTCCTCTATTGGTCTCTATTTTCCTGGATGCCTGGGTGGCACCGGACATGGACTGCTGTGCGAAAAAGCAATACATCTACTTGTGCCGATGTGATGTGTTTGATGTCATATGCCCTGTTTGTGGCTACTCTCCAGACAGCATTGATTGGACTTTCACTATGGATGATGACATCACTGATAATGGCACCAACTCTTTCGACTCAACTTTGTCTCCTTATCAGCTCTACCAGTCCTATCGTGAGGAAGCTCATCGTCTGTCAACACGGATTTCGAAGACGACCTACACATGGCCTGTCCAGTTGCAAAAGTGGAGACTGCCTACTGTACGCTCTCAGTACAACTCCAATGGCGAGTACTGTATTGTTACGAACTATAAATCATATACATATGGTTCTGTTACTTGTGCTATTGATTACCCCAACTTCTGTTTTGTTCCCCACCAGAAGACTGTTATTGGACATACCGTAATAATCCCCGTCCCCCTTATGGATGCAGACATTTTTGATGGTAACCCAGATTATTTACTCACATTGTCAGAATACCTACCATACTTTAATGTACACATAGACCCACTTACACTCACACTGAAATCCCTTTTAGATAGAAAGGACACACATCTCATCAACATCAGCAATAATATAACCAAGGCCAATGAAGCTGTTCTTGATTTGATCAACGATGGAGATATGAATAATGCGTTAACTAACACCTTGTTAGAGATTACTTTTAAAGGTTTTGTTATTATACAAGCATTTTTGATATTCACTTTGATTATTGTGCTTTGCTGCCTATGACGTATACTTCGCCAACACTGTGAGCAGCTTGAGTTCCTTTACAAAGTTCGCGCGTCGGGATTGTAAAAGACTACTGCTCCTGTCCTTTCCTTGGTTTTACCTGTGTTGCCCTTGGAGGCAACAAGGAGGGGAATTGTTACACGAGGTCCCTGCACCCTAATTGATACCCTCAGAGGTACACCGTAGACAGCTAATGCTTAGGCATAGGTTATACTAATATCTAGGGCTAAGGGCATCTACCGTACAAGAGTAGATGCCAGGATTTGAATGCATATCGTTGTAATCCACTTTGCTTGCTAATACAAACATATTATATCATGTATTTTCTGTCTATTTCTTACTTGTCAGATGCCAAGACACCCGTCCTTGAAGTAATTATAATATGTAAGGCAACATTGCCATCCTTTGGTGATGTGCACCACTACACTTTGTTATGTAAGATTCTGTATAAGAACTTCTTTGTTCTAAAACTGATGACTTTACAGAATTATATAATGTTATCTTGGACCATGGAGCCACCTCTAATTTAGCCAATAGGGCTCATCTCTGTAACTAGAAATGTTTCTATCTTTTAGTAACCATAGTAATTATCACAGGTATATAATGTTATGCACAGGCTTTACACCTCGGAGACCCGAGAGATCCCAAGAGACTACAGAGAAACCTCGAGGTGTAGGGAACACTTAGCACTGGCTCCCAGTTCGTATTGGTAAGAACTGCTTAGGGCAACTGTGATTTATCCCTTTTGTAGTAATAAACTTGTTTATTACTTGAATGCAACTTGTTTGTGATTATTTGCATTCCCAATATCGTCAAGAATCTGAAAGCGAGGTTTAGACCTCTTACAACTCCACAATGTGAGTTGGCTGGCTATCACCCTTCCAAATCTTGAATGAGCTATACACAACTCCCTCAATACTGTCCTAACAAACATCAACATCCCCCCACCTGAGGGTAATCTCCATACACTGAATTCAAGTAACAGTTTAGGTGCATCCCTGCTACTCTGAGTATTTGTCATCGCTGGCTACTCTCATCCACAATCAGGTAGTGATCATGATGCTGGCAGTCCCATATTTCAGATCTCACAGTGATCTGCTCAGCTTCCTCCTTCATGTCTTTAACTAACGTGAATATAGCTGTACCCTGCTGGAATGGCCTCTTCAGTCCCTCTCTGGCATTCAATCTTTTCACCTGCTCACCACACCAAAAATTGGTGAGTTCACTACCCTTCCGCATCATGAATATGTTTAGTACAGTCTCCCATGTTATATTTATATATTAATAATAAACATGATCTTCTGGTAAGCCAGGCTGATAGCAACATGGCACAAGTGGAAAAATAGGCTTTTCTACCCATATAAGATCTAAGCCACCTATGATTAGGCACTATTAAATGACGTGCATAATGATGCGCGCACCCATCATTCAATAGTGCCTAATCAAAGGTAGCCTAGATCTTTTAAGGATAGGAAAGCCAATCATTCCCCCTGTTCCCTGCTGCTATGAGCCTGATTTACTGGAAATATATGTTTATATTTGATATGTCAAAATAAAACGGGGACTGTACTACTTGCATTCATGATGCAGAAGGGTGATGAGCTCACCAGTTTTTAGTGTGAGGAGGAGTGAAGAATGAATACCAGAGGGGGACTGAGAAGGCCACTCTTGCAAAGCACTGCTATATTCAGGGAAGGAGGAAGGCAGAAGGAGAGAAATATGAGCAGATTACTGTGAGAAATAAGATGTGGGGCTGCCAGCACCTTGATCATTACCTGGCCCCATTGTCCTGGCCAACATTCCCCTTCCCATAAAATCAGTGCATGCAATTGTCCGAGGCTGTGTGTGGATATTAATGTGTGAAATGGCTGCCACTACATGTTCAGTCACTTCACTACCAGTCTAGTATTGCTTGTAAAGCACTTTGGGATGCAATGTGTATGAAAACCACTATATAAATGCTGATTATTCTTATTCTTATTATTTCCCATGGAAAAAGAAGATGAGACAAGCATATATTTGAGTTTCAAGAAAGTATGAGCTCTGGCATTGGACTACACAAGAACTTTGCTACAAAGAAGTGGTGGATCTAGGGGGTGGTGAAGGGTGTGACTGCACCCCCCCATTGTAATTTACTTGCTTGCTGCTGCTGCTGCTGCTGCATTTCACTTTGTTGAAGAAGTCTGATTTATTGATTGTACAAATGTTTTCATTCAAACTATAGATTACATTTGTAGGTTCTGTCAAAAATGTACTAGATAAGAATAATAGCAGAAAATATAAAGGTTTAATAAACATGTTAAAAAGTGCATATTAATCATGCACACCACCCCAGCAACCCCATTGTAACATCCTGGATCCACCATAACCACTAGACCACCAAGCTATTCAAGATTTATACTGCACTGTGGCTTGCCACAGAGAAAGTTAGTTAGCAGAAGACTTGGTTTGCTGGCCAAGGCACCTAGCTTCACCTGAGCTCTTTCCTTCTAAGACTGCTTGAAAGGCAGAGTAGAGAAACTTACCAGAGCAAGGGAAAAGGATTAAGACTTATTTTGGCTAAGCAGATTTACTGTGTGGTGTTGTTTTTATTTTTTACTTACAGGGATTGCTACTGTTTGTTGCTAACATTTCATTGCTTTATTTTCTCTGATTCAAATTGTTGTTGCTGGTATACCTTCTTCTGCATTATTACAAGGTGTGCCTACAGGTGTGTGCTAACAGATTACTGCTGTAATCTTCTGATTCAAATTGTCTTTTGCAAGGTATATCTTCTGTTACTGCTTTATTTTTCTCTGTAACAAAATGTTTCTTACAGGGTGTATCTTCTCTGAAATTACTGTATTACAGGTGGAGCTTACATTTTTGTGACTTTTTTATCATTGGGCTAAGCAAAATTACTGTTTGACACTGTGTTTTATTTTATTCTTGGTTTTTTTTGTTTGTTTGTTGAAAAGGTTTGTTGTCTCAGAGGTGTTTCAGTCTCTTCTCACATTGAAGGAGCTAATTGCTTTCCTCCCACAGCTCTTCCAAAGGATTAGGTATGTATGTGGGGGATGGAGCTGGTAAACTGTCAGTAATTTCCAACAGAAAGAAGGGTTAAAAAGTCAGGTTAATTGCTATCTTGGAGGTAGAAGACTTGGTTTGCTGGCCAATGCACCTAGCTTCACCTGAGCTCTTTCCTTCTAAGACTGCTTGAAAGGCAGAGTAGAGAAACTTATCAGAGCAAGGGAAAAGGATTAAGACTTATTTTGGCTAAGCAGATTTACTGTGTGGTGGTGTTTTTATTTTTTACTCACAGGAATTGCTACTGTTTGTTGCTAACATTTCATTGTTTTATTTTTCTCTGTAGCAAAGTGTTTCTTACAGCATATATCTTCTGTGAAATTATTACAGGTGGTGTTTTACAGTTTTATCTAACATTAGAATAAGCTTTCAGGGTTACTGCATTTGTTGTTGACTGATTGTTTCTGCTCTTACCTCCTTGTTCTTGCATCCGTGGTTCTTCTTTTTCGGCAGGGGAAGGGCCCAGCCACCCACCCCCATCCCCAACCACCCGGCACTGCACTCCTTTTACAGGGTACCACAGTTGTGACATTTCCTGTGGCAGAGCAGGAAGGGTGGATCAGTGGGCTCCACAAGGTGAGCTCATTTACAGGGCACTAGTAATTTAACTTGTTATAACAAGTTAAACAAAACACAATCAAACCATTACTTGCATTTTTTTTCCTTTTTTCCTTCTAATTACTCTGACTAGGTTATAAACCCAGCAACTTATCTGGAATGGATATCATTAACTGCAGGTACTGTGGAACAGTTTTCAGAAGGACAGTCTTACAGGATTTAGGACACTGTCCCACATGCTGGGCCTTTGGAGATCTTAGGCTCAGCTCTGGGCAGCATGGGCAGAGATTGCATGCCTCAAATTTCATATTCAAGAGGAAATACATTATAAAAACCACCCGACATTTCCCCAGCATCCAACAGAAAAATCTCGACCGCAGAGGGTAGTTGGTCAAGGAGGTTGGCAGGTGGTTAGGAGGGGAAAATCGGGTGCCCCATCACTCTGTGCCCTCCAACATATTACCTCCAAAAACCATATAAACACTAAAAACAGGTATCTGCCTCTATCTCTGAAATCAAACAAAGAGGCAGAAGACACTGCAGAGCAGGATACTGCAGCACAGGAGCTAGCACAACAAAACTCACCCAAATCAGGAACCAAAACAAAGAAAGCAAAAAGGAAATCCAAAAAACTTCTGATCATAGGAGACTCCATGATTCGGGGAGTTGATACCCATCTCCAGCCAGGGGTAATGGTCAGATGTCTCCCAGGTACATCAGCATGGAGAGACACTGACCGCATTGCTAAAATTGTTCACAAAGCAGGAGAAAAAATGTATGTCCTAGTACACATAGGGACTAATGATCTTGCCAGCTCATCAATTGTGGAGACCAAGGAACACCTGACCAGGCTGGGTGACAAACTATCATCTATTTCATCTGGCATCTCCTTCTCTGAGATCCTGCCAGTCTGGGAGAGGGGAGCAGATGGACGGAAGGTCAGAGAAGGGGAGATATGGGAGTTAAACAAGTGGCTCAAGGGCTGGTGCCAGGAAAAAGGACATAGATTTGTAGGGAACTGGCAACAGTTCTGGGAGCGAAAGTTCTTTAAATTTGATGGACTGCATCTGACTAAGGAGGGAGTCAGTGCATTGGGGCAGAAGTTTGACATCTTTGCAGAATATTTAAACTAGCATATGGGGAGAGGGGTGCAGCACCCCATACATCGAATGGGAAGAACACCCCTCCCCCCTCAGCTAGTGGTCAAACAGGGATTCAGCATGTTTGCAGTTCATTTGCATCACCAGGTAAGAAAAAAAGGTTTGTCTCCCCATACAATGCACAGGGGTAATGCCAAACCTCACCCAACAACTAACACACCAAAATCTGGCCAATGGAAAATCATGTACACAAATGCTCACAGCCTGGGAAATAAGATCCCAGACCTGCAGGCAATAATGTCAGAGGCTAAACTGGACATAGTAGCAATTAGTGAGACGTGGTTTACCAGTAACCACACTTGGGAGACTTCAGTACCTAGCTATGTATTGTTCACAAGAGACCGAGGTGCAAAGGGGGAGGAGGGCCTGTATGTCAATGAAAATATCAAAGCTACAGAAATTCAGAATACACATAAGGAGCCAGAAGAACTGTGGTCACCCTGGAAACAGGAAATGGGACAGCCATAAGAACTGGGGTTGTCTACAGGCCCCAGAACAGGGGAGGACATAGACACATTACTGTTAGAAGATATACAAAACATGACAGCTAAGGGAGGTTCTGATAATGGGAGACTTCAACATGCCGGATACAGATTGGTCAATACCAGCAGGAATATCTGCCAGAACTAGACACATAGTGGATTCCTGCAGGGGAGGGCCTCAAACAACTGGTACAGCAACCCACAAGAGACAGGGCTATCCTATATCTAGTACTGACTAACAAGGAAGGGATCACAGATCTCCAGGTAGAAGGTCACCTGGGGCCAGTGACCATCACATGGTATGGTTCAATTTGGCTACTACATCTAAATCATCCAATTCCAAGGCAAAATATGGGACTTCAGAGGAGCTGACTTTGATAAGATGGCCAACAGAGTTAAGCTAGCCCTGGCAAAAGAAACACAGGTGAGGGGTACAGGCAAAGTGGGCAAGCATTGAGGATGCAATAATTGAAGCAACATCCCATTGTGTTAGACAGAAAGGAAGTGCAAAGAAGAAGGAAACCAGTTTGGTTCTCAAATACAGTAGCAGAAAAAGTCAGAGCCAAAAGGCCGGCCTTCAGGAAATATAAGGGAACACAGCGGGATGAAGACAGGGAGGCATACCAAACTGCTCTAAGGGAAGCAGGGAAGGCAGTAAGGCAGGCAAAGTCCCAAACTGAGGAAACACTAGCACGAACAGTAAAAGAAGGTGACAAGACTTTCTATAGATACATTAGTGAAAGAAGAAAGTCCAGAGGGGGTATTGCTAAGCTTAATGGAGAAAAGGGAGCATGTGAGGAGGAGGACCCTGTAAAGGCATCTATCCTAAATAGATACTTTTGCTCAGTATTACTAAGAGAAGGTAGGGCAGGACCCACAGCTCAGCATCATGGACACAGGGGAGGGAGGTGAGCACTACCTCTTCACAAAAGAAAGGGTCCTACAAGAGCTTGCTAAGCTCAGGGTGGATAAGGCAATGGGACCTGATTGCATACATCCCAGGGTACTTAAGGAGCTAAAGGTGGAACTAGCAGAGCCATTAGCAGAACTGTTTAGTGAGTCTCTGAGCACAGGAGAGGTCCCAGAAGACTGGAGAAGGGCTCATGTGATCCTGCTCCACAAGAGTGGTAGCAGGGAGGAGGCGGGAAACTAAAGACCAGTCAGTCTTACCTCAGTAGTGGGCAAGATTATGGAGGCACTCCTTAATGAAAGGATAGTGCAACACCTGGAATCCATAGGACAGGATCCAAGACAGCATGGGTTTCTAAAGGAAGGTCCTGTCAAACTAATCTCATAGATTTCTTTGACTGGGTAACCAGAGTGGTGAACCAAGGGGAGCAGTTGATGTTGCCTACCTTGACTTCAGCAAAGCTTTGGCACTGTTCCATATAGAAGATTGATAAATAAGCTGGGTAGGCTCGGGGTGGGTCAGAAGTTGGTCAACTGGGTGGCAAACTGGTTGACGGGCAGAAAACAGAGAGTGGTGGTAAATGGTATACAGTCAGAAGAGATGCAAGTCACAAGTGGGGTACCTCAGGGATCAGTCCTGGGGCCAGTCCTCTTCAACATCTTCATTAGTGACCTTGCAGATGGACTAGAGGGTAAGGCTTGTCTGTTTGCAGATGACACCAAGATCTGCAACAGAGTAGATGATCCAGATGGGGGCAGAATGAGAAGAGATCTGATAAATTAGCAAAATGGTCAGAAGAGTGGCAACTGGGATTTAATGCAAAGAAGTGCAAAATCATGCACATAGGGAAGAGAAACCCTGAAGCCACCTATAGGCTGGGAGGGGAGTTGCTAGCAGTCACAAAGGAAGAAAGAGACTTGGGCATCATCATCACTGGTGACTTGAAATCATCCAAGCAGACCTCTAAAGCAGTAGGTAAGGTTAGTGGGGTGTTAGGGTGTATTAGTAGGGGTATCACAAGTCATAAGAGGGAGGTAATAATCCCTCTTTACAAGACACTGGTTAGGCCCCATCTGGAATACTGCATGCAGAATTGGAGGCCACACCTTCACAAGGACATTAACCAAATTGAGGCAGTCCAGAGAAGGGCAGCCAAAATGGTGCAGGGACTGCATCAGAAGACATATGAGGACAGATTAACAGAGCTCAATATGTATACCCTTGAGCAAAGGAGGGAGAGAGATGATATGATCAAGGCATTCAAACACCTTAAGGGCATTAACAAGGTGAAAGAGTCTAACATGTTTAAATATAAGAAAAATAGCAGGACAAGAGGACATAGCATGAGATTAGAGGGGGGCCGATTAAGGGGGAATGTGAGGAAATTCTTTTTCAAAGAAAGAGCGGTGGATGCATGGAATGGCTTACCACAAGAAGTGGTGGCTATGAATACAGTGCAGGGCTTCAAACAGGCATGGGATAGGCATAAGGGAGCAATACAAATGACTATGAATAGATAGGCCACTGACAGAGCAAAGACCGATGGCACATTTATAAGGTAGAAAAACAAATGGGCAGACTGGATGGGCCTTGCGGTCCTTATCTGACGTCAACTTCTATGTTTCTATGTTTCTATGGATTAAAACACATTTTCAGCACGTTAAAGTACACAAAATTAACAGAACCGTATCCTAACGTGTATTATATAAAATAATGCACATGGTTTTGACCATTTTGGGGAAACAATTCTATGCAAAGAGAAATAAGCACTAGTTAGCACTATAGAGAGCCATATATCTCTGACTTTGGCTCCAATGATGTCATCACATAACAGATTTGGTGGCCATTTTAGGAAGTAGGTAAGACAGTTTTTTTGAAATTGGAAGGCTGATTTTACAATTTTCAAATGCTCTGGAACCACATTTAGGTAAATTATGTAAATGTAGTTTTAGCATTAATGAATACAGCAGCCTTTCCTTTAGTCACCTACAGAGTCAGATTTTTTAATAGTTTGATCTCAAAATGTTGTTTAGGTATCCTTTAAGCTGGTCTCAGCTGAAGAAGTCCTAAAACTGCTCAGGAGCCTGAAACCTGACAGTGCTATAGGGCATGACAATCTTGAGCCCAAGTTACTGAAAATAGGAGCCCCAGTTATAGCAGGACCTGTAACCCAGCTATTTAACAGGTCCCTGACCGAAGGAAAAATTCCCGCCCTATGGAAGATTGCCCTAGTGACCCAAATCCCGAAAAGCTCGCGGCACGATGACTTCTAAGATTTTAAACCTTTCTCTATTCTCTGCACCTTAAGCAAGGTGTTGCAAAAGGAAGTCTACCAACAGGTCAATAACTATCTGGAAATGCATAACCTTCAAGCGGATCAACAACACGGCTTTAGAAAAAAACACTGCACCGATACAGCCTTGATAAATTTTACCACAGACGTGTATGAAGCCTTAGACCAGAAGAAAATGTTAGAGGCAGTCTTTATCGACCTAACCAAGGCTTTTGACCTTGTCGAACACCAGCTACTAGTAGAAAGACTAAAGGGACCAGGTCTGGATGCACAAGCCCTAAAATGGTTCACAAACAACCTCCATGGCAGGACACAAATGGTACGTTGGAATGGGGCAAAATCAGGAGAGTACCCAGTGTCTGATGGAGTTCTTCAGGGCTTAGTCTTAAGCCATCTACTATTCTTTCTGTATGTTAACAACCTACCCCTACATTGTGGAGGGGTGAAAGTCATGTTATATGCTGATGACGCAGTGCTGTACAGAACTGGGGAGGACACGGGGTCCCTAAATCTGGAGTTGCAACAGGACCTCACAACCCTTGAAGCTTGGTGTCAGGAACACCGGCTGGTCATAAACAGTAAAAAAACTGAAGCCATGCTCTTTGGCCCCAAAAAACTTGGCCCAGACAGATCGAACCTTCTATCCCTCATCACTCTAAAAGGGACAGGGGTCGAGGTAGTGGACAACATCAAGTACCTGGGGATGTACCTAGACCAGGAGGCCTCTTTCAGGAAGCATATACCTTACAAAGGTGGTAAATCAAAAACTGGGCCTCCTCCATAGGCTAAACCCCTTCCTGAACAAGGAAATCAGGAAAGCAGTTGGCAACGGGACAATACTACCCACTCTTTTCTATGGCATGACCATGCTTCAATCACTGAGGTCAACAGAAAGACAGCATCTTGGCGCACTGTACCATAGGGTCAGCCAGTTTACAGCTGGGGAGCAACAGATGAAGCATCACTGCAAGGTGCTCCAGTCCCATGACTGGCCATCCCTTGAAGCCAGTCTAGCTTACCCTTCCTTGAGCATGGCTTTTAAACTACAGCAACCTGCCCCCCAAGTCTACGGGACCTGCTAACCCCTAAAACAAACAGAAGAGATTTCAGGTCTACTGAATGAAAGTTACTTGAAATACCCAGAGCCAAATCATCCCTTGGCCTTTGATCTGCCAGAGCAGCCCTACCCAAACTCTGGAACAATCTCCTGAGAGAGATACAGGGCTGTACGACTCCTGGGGGCTTTAAGAAAGCAATAAAATCTCAGCTAGACACTGGGGCTCTGTGCTGCTGCCTCGACTGAGATAGCCCAAAAGGTTCTCCATATCAGCGGGATGGTCGGAAAGGTTTCATAGTCTAAAGAAGGGAGGGGTCGCAAAAAAGAATAGAATATTATTGCAAGGGCACTTATCTATGTGGTTTTTGTTGATCTGTCTGTTTCTAACTAAAATGTCTGGACTGTTGTTTGGATTCTGTAGGTGATGTATAACATGCTGCAATGTATGCTCTTATGCACTATGTAAGTCTTGTTCCCCTGTTTGTGTCAAAGCATTGCTTTTCTTTTCCCTTAGGTACATGTAACTAATCCCAGGTCGCCCCTGAAAAAGGGACTGTCAAGGTCTCAGTGTGCCTAATCGGTTACCAAAATTTAAATAAAATAAATTTATTTGGATTTTTTTAACTTGGTGGGCTCACTGAGACCAAAAGTCCCTTATTCAGAAGTGACACACAATTAACTACATACAACAACCATACTTTTCATGGTACATTCAAACTACTATACTCAATGAAGTACAATAGAGTTAAGAAGTGATGAGAATCTTTGTAAAGTCATGGCAAAAATACACAAATACTTTACATTACATTAACTTCAACAGTACAGTGTTAGAAGAGTAAAACACAATTCTGTGGCAGCGAACAGTCATTTTAGGCAGGGCAGGGATCAAGTCAACAACCAAAAGGAGGGGTCTTAGCAGAAACATGCTCATAGCTTTCCTTTACCTGCTTTAGACTACAGTATTTTTTTTCATTCACTAATGAGGGAAAGTTGAATGTGTGGCCCATGCACAACAAAATCTGTTGCTTTGTTTTGCAAACTCAGTTCTATGCAGGTCACTCTCTTCTATACATTTTTTTACAGGGGCCATCCTTACTGTTAAATTGTTAATTAACATTTTCCTTTTTTTTTTTACAATAATCAACATCAACATAAAAAACGAGAAGCTGGAAAGGAGTTGTTGGTTACACAGACAACTCAACATCAAAGCAGGAGAAAGAAAACTGTTACCAATTAACAGGTACTTAATAATAATAATAATAAAATTTCTTTAATTAAGCACCTTTCAGGGTTTCAATGTGCTGTACAGTAGTAATACAAAACATAACATATATTCAAATACAGATAATATAAAATCAGGATAAAAAAGGAAATGCCTTTCCCCCATAAAAAAGTCTTTAGTGCCTGCTTAAAACTCCCCATCGTCCTGCACTCCTGGAGCTGACAAGGCAGAGAATTCCAGAGGGTAGGTGCCACAAATCCAAATACACGAGCACCAGATGAATTTAAGTTAACCCTCGGAATCTCCAGCAACCCCTCATCAGCCGAGTGGAGTTGTTGCAGAGGGATGTAAGGCACCCGGAGCTCTTTCAAGTAGTCGGGACCCAAACCATGTAGGGCTTTGTAGGTCAAAAGACCGATACATGACTTACACCGATACATAAGGAATCTAACTTTAAGGTGACGGAGGGACAAGGCTTCCATGCTCCATAAAATAACATTGCAAATCTCTTTGAGGGTTCGGGTGCTGTCTAGGCTTCTGACACCCTGGGTAAGAGCAAACACAAAGAATCACTGCTCTATATACAGTACTATTCAACATAACTATATACACTTAGGGATAACAGTTCAACACATCATAGTTACATAATCTCAGATAAGTGGGGAGGGATAAAACCATAACCATAATTCAGATACCAGGCAGTAGTCCTAATTATTAGATTCTTAACCCAACCCTGTCTTGGGGTTGGCATATCTGGTAAAGGGGGTCCAACACTTTTCATATGTTTCAAGGGAGTTGTGGACCAGGTGGGAGAGTTTTCCATAGTGGATATTTGTGCCATAGATGTCAGAAGCTCTTGAGTACTAGGAATCTCAGCAGTTCTCCATCTACAAATTAGGAGTCGCTTGGCCTGCATAACACATAAGGCTAGCCAACGATATTCTAGATCTCGGAGGTGGGGGGTTTCTGATCTCATACCCAGGAAAAGGAGGGAAGGGGACCGGGGAATATATTTCTGTAGTACTTTAGCCTCTATCACACAGACTTGATCCAATGTCCGTTGTATCAAGGGGCAAGACCATAGGATATGCAGTAAGTCACCAGGTTGGGAGTTACATCTCCAGCATAAATTGGAGCTCAACACTCCTGCCTTGTGTAGTACCACCGGTGTGCGGTACCACAAATGGAGGATCTTATTTTGTATTAATCTACTTCTTGTATCTGTAAAATATTTTTGGGCCCCTTTCCAGCATTCTTTCCACTGTAAGTCTGTAAACTCAAGATGCAAGGCCACCTCCCATTTCTGCTTGGACTTCTCAGTTTGACTGGGTAAAATGTCCTGAAGGGCAGCATATATGGAACTTGCCAACCCCTTTTCCTTTTTTAACCAGGAGAGAATAATCTGGACGTCTCCTTTTGCTATGTGGGACATATACTTCTGTAACCCCTCACCCCTGCCTTTTTGCCAAATGACAGGTGGCATGCTGTTGAAGCTGACAGCAGTACCTGGTGGGGACCTGGGTTCGAGTAGGATGAGGTTACTCGGGACAGGGGGACCTAGATTTGGCTACTCTGCACAGGGGCACCCAAGTAAATCTGAACACAGGAAGCAATAACTGTAATGTCCAGAACCAGGAATGGGATTTTTCAGTGTGGCTTTTATTCACAAACTAGCTGAACAAAACAAAGCATAGACGGACCCCCATGGGGCTACATTTACTGGTAATGCAGATTAGAGACTAAAACGTGGTTCACTGGAAGAATAAACCAGTTATACTGTTTTCAGGCTCTGGACCCACCAGGCACACAGCCTGGACTTGTACACGCTTTGGGTACACAGCCCGACTGGCCTGACTTCCCCGCCGGCCACTTGATTCACGGTCCATTGGAAGAATGAACCAATTATCCTGTCGTGGCTCCCCACACCACTTAGAGTCTGTGACTCCTAGAAAGATTTCCTCCTTACTTCTTATGACTCCCCATTTTACAAAGAGAATTCTTCTTTACACTTGTTGTGGCTCCCCACACCACTTAGAGTCTGCGACTCCTAGAGAGATTTTCCCTTTTGCAACCCACGTCTGTGTACTTCCCCCATCACTGGCCAAGTGCATGAGGCAAAGTAGCAACCACAGCAGAAATCCGTAGAGGTGGACCTGGTTACTAAAGATGGAGGGTTTGCCCACCTCCAGCTCCCACAGCCCATACCCGGCCATTTCTCTGGAAAACTGAAACTTATGAATGTAGATTAAACGGTAGATGAACTGTCGCATCCCCTCTACAATTTACTTGAAATCACTCAGCACTCTAGAGTTTGACACTACTCCATTTGTTTGACCTAGTCCTTTAGGTTTCCCAAATTGTAGCTCAATTCCTAGATTTTCTCACATGTCCCAGACTGAAGAAACACATTTTTTGCCCTCTATTGTTAGAGCAAACACTCACCTTTTAGTTGCAGGTGCCCCACAGGTGAATCACAAATCTTCCACCTTTTCAAAACAAAGACTGAACTGAAATAGGCAGCTTTTTCTTCCTCTTGGCAGAATTAAGGGGATTGCCCCAGGAATCTGCATGGGGATCTTTACATCCCCTCCCGGAGGGAGGGGCACTGAGACCTGAACAGCGGTCTCCACCACTTGACACTGACTCCTTCTTCGGCAAAACTGGAACTGCTCCTTCTTACTTGAAGGCAAACTGGAGACTGAACTCTCCAATTGAAAACTCCCAACGTTCTATTTAACTCCCTCTGCTGCAGATTCCAATGTGGCTTATGCAGCTGCGAAAGTTCTACTGGTGTTGTCATCCCTCAGTCTCAGCTGAGACTGAGAACAGAGTGAGACAGTGTAAAACCCATTAACTGGAGTTTCACAAGCTTCCTTCCCTGCCTACCACTAGGTCTTACTGGGATTCTAGTAACCCCGGGTAACAAAGGGTTACATTTAGTTGCAGGTATCTCCAGAAATCTGAGGTAGGGAGTGACCAACGGGTTTGCAAATTAGCAAACGTATCTATTACCATAGATGATGGGGCCTGTATACCTCCTATCATAGTAATACCTCTGTCTGTCCACCCTTCCAATATACAGGTCTTTTATCAATACACAGTTTCTCATTTCCCCACAGTGGGATCATTTTAACTGGTGCAAGGGTCATTTTCAGCTTTCTCCTTAGATTGGCCCAGCATTGCAGGGAGGCTTCTATGTTAGGATGTACTTTAAGGCTTGCAAGAAGGGTATTGTAAACCAGAAGTACTAGGAGGTCTTCTGACTAACAGCTAGCTCTATGTCCACCCATTGAGGCTGGGGATTAGAACCTGTGCCTAGCCAGCATAGGGATTGTGCCATATGAAAGGTCCATTTGTAGCCTTCAAACCATGGAAGGCACCACCCTCCTATGCTCCAGTGTGCTCTGAGCTTGTCCTGCTGTACCTGGGGGGGGGGGTTCCTTCCCACAAAAATATACCTATGGCCTTGTCTAACTTCTGGGTCCAGCTCTGGGGGGAGGGAAAGGGGAATATGCACCAGAAGATAAAAAAAATTTGGTGCCAGGATCATTTTAATCACAGCTCTCTTGCCTGCTAAGATTAAGTGGAGTTTAGTCCATCTGGACATATTCTCCTTCATGTCCAATAGGAGGGGGGTGGAGATTGTAGTCTCATAGTTTGGAAATTATAGTGGAAAAGCGAATACCAAGATATGTGATACTCTCCCCTGCCCATTTCATACCGGTATTCCCCAATACTGATAGTTTATACCTGGGATTAAGATGGATTACTTCAGTCTTGGTGGGGCCAAGCTGAAGGCCTGACAGTCCTCTGAAGAGGTGGAAGGTGCTAAATAATGAGGGTAGTGCCTCTGGTATATCTGCTAAAGGGACCAGAAGTTCATCTGCATATAGAAGAGCGGTATACTCCTTTCTACCTGCAGAGAGCCCCTGGATATTTCCATTAGCTCTAAGAGTGGCAGCCAAAGGCTCCACAGCCAACACAAACAGCAGAGGAGAGAGAGGGCACCCTTGTCTAGTGCCACAGGCTAACTTGAAGGAAGGGGATAAAATAGAGTTAGTCAGTAGTCAGGCTGAGGGAGAATTATATATAGCTGCTACCCATGACCAAAAGCGAGGACCAGTTCCCAGCTTCTCCAAGACGGCATGGAGATAGTCCCATTCCAGGGAATCAAAAGCCTTTTCAAAATCTATGGCTACCGCAGCTGCTGGGGTTGGAAGTTGAGAGGTGGCTTGGGCCAAATTAATCAGAGGTCTGATATGATCTGCACTATACCTGCCCGGGACAAAGCCTATTTGGGAGGGATGTATAAACTGCGGCAGTAAGGGTCCTAATCTTAGGGCCATGGCTTTAGTAAGTACTTTACTGTCCACATTAATGAGAGAGAGAGATTGGGCAGTAGCTACTCGGGGAGATAGGATCCTTCCTTTTCTTTGGCAGCACTGTAATCACAGCCTCTCTCAGAGTGGGGGCTAGAGTCCCCTGCATTTCTTCTTCGACATAAGTTTGTTGGAGAGCAGGGGGAATAGTATCAATCAGGGCTTGCTGGAATTCCACTGAGTAGCCATCCCCACCCGGGGTCTTCCCTGCTTTAAGGGAGAGTAGGGCCTTCTTCACTTCATCTACAGTAAGCAGGGTATCTAGTTGTTCAGCCTGCTGTGGAGTTATAGTGGGAAGATGTAGTGAGTAAAGGAAAGCGTGCATCTCTTGGGGGTCAGCAGCTCTAGAAGAGGCCTACAAGGATGTATAATATTCTGCCATAACCACATTCAATTCAGTATTTTTGGTATGTATTATCCCTGAGGTATCCGTCAACCCTGCTATATGGTGCTCTATTTGCTGCTTCCGCAACTTATAGGTTAAAACTTTCCCCCTTTCTCACCTCCCTCCCAATATTTATGCTTCAGTCTCAGGATACAGAGTTCAGCTCGCTGTGGTATGAGAGTTTATCTCCATCTGGAGACCCAATATCTTCCTTCTAAGGGGGTCACGTAAGGCTTTACCTCTCTGTTCCTTATGTTGCTGCTCCGCTGTTTTAAGCTCATCTTCTAACTCCTTCAATTTTTGCTCCTTGTGCCTCCTCCTGGCCCCTGCATAAACAATTATCTTGCCCCTCATGGTAGCTTTGAATGCTTCCCGTCTTATCCCTGCTGTGGTGTCCTGAGCTGGGTTTTCCTGAAAAAACAGCTGTGCCTCAGCTTTGGCCCAGATGAGGAACTCTTCATATTTAGCTAACAAGGGGTTTAACCTCCAAGAGGTAGAGCTGGGGGTAGGAGGGCCCTATAAAATGTTCAGTTGAACTGGGGCATGATCAGAGATTATTATAGGGAGGATACTGGACACTGTTGCTGAATGTGCAATCTGAGGGGAAGTTAACAGAAAATCAATATGGCTATATGAGCCATGTACAAGGAGAATAAAAGGAGTAATCACTCCCTCTGGGGTTCGGTTCAGTACCCTCCACACATCTGTCAGTCCTTGGTCACTCATCCAATTTAACAGAGTTCTCGTTCCATTCCCATGCATATTCCCACCTTTGGTTGTGGTTTTATCTAGCATGGGGTTGGGCACTAAGTTAAAATTCCCTCCCACAATAGTGGGTATATCACCTTTATTCCTATTAAGAAGAATTTGAGAGGTCTGGTGGAAGAAAACCGGGTCGTCCTCATCAAGTCCATAAATATTCCCCAACAAAATAGGACCGGTAGGGGTCTGAAAAATTCAAACACCCACCTGCCCTGTGGATTGGCCTTAGTCATGATGAGAGACCAATATAACTGTTTATGTATTAAAATAGTCACCCCACGCTTTTTCGTTGGGGCTGAAACATGAACCTCCACTCCCACCCAGTCCCTTCTGAGGAGCTCATGGTCTTTTCTATTAAGTTTCGTCTCCTGCAGAAAGGCCAACTGGGCCTTGGCCTGCTTCAAATATGACAGTACCTTCTTCCTCTTCACCAGTGTAGTCAACCCTCTCACATTCCAAGTAATACAAGTCAAGTCAGCCATAATCATAATTGTCGGGGGGTAGTGGGGAGTAAAATAAATGTAAACCACGGGTGTAGGATAGTAGGCATTGCCCTGAGAAAAGTGGAATAGAATGGCCTATGCTGATTTCTTGCTCTAAGTATGAGGAGCCTTCTGGGAGTACCTTAATAATGAGGTCTGACAACCTTCCCTTGTAACCAGTGGAAACCCCATGAAATGGTATGGAGATTTTTGGACCAACCTGAGACTTGGGAACCTTGTCAACTGATGTCAATCCAGACATTTTGAAATAGCTATATAGTATTGCTTTGGTAAGAGCACGTAAATGCGACCTACCTGTGGTCGAGACCTTCCCCCAACATATATTCGCAGTAGGATTTTACCATATTCGTCTTTAGATGTATGAATCCCCTTTATCCAGTACCAAAACAAAAACCAACATTTAAACATATTTACAAAATGCACTACCATGCTTAGCTGAAGCCATCCTGCATACATGATCCCTTGCCAAACTTGGAAAGGCAAGACCTGCAGAGTGGCTCCTGTGGACGTTGTGGCCAAAAATAGGTCCAACCGGACTTCTCTTTGGTTTCCCAGTACTATATTAGCTTAAGGGGAGGGTTAGCAGCTTGCAATTATAGTATGCAATAACCAACACCAACACCTTGTATATTATGGACTGTTAGATGGCCTGTTAATAGGGGCAAAGATCTGTATTCCATGATATATGGATTAATATAGGGGGTTAATATATGGTGGAGGGAGCGCTAGGCCATAGGCCTATGTAACTGGAGATCCTCCCAACTAGAGGATATAGAATACATGAGAGGAGATAGGAGAGGGTTCATAATCCAGCTGCTCTGAAGCCGAGATAGTACCTTTGTTGTGGGGACAGTACCTCAGGGGTGCCCAGCTCATATCAGCCATGATCCAGGAGAGGCCCAAGGCTGTCATAGACATTGAAACAAAATCTGGGAGTCCCCCTCCATGTCGAAGATGCCCATACAAGGGATTAAATGGGGTCGAGGCCTTACTATATGAAACCAGAAAGAAGGTTGCACTTATACAGTCACTGTAAAGATATGGCCTTACACGGACTTACCTCACCGAGATAGTTAAAAAATCCACTCCGCAGAGGCATGTCCCAAATCTGCAACATCCTCCCCTATCTCCTGCCCCCCCCAACACATTTCCCCACACATTAATTACAGAGGGGTAAGAAGTATGGCCTGGAGATCAGTAAGCCCTGAGGGGGAAAAAGTCCCAATTCTCAAGATCTCTCGACCGGATTTACTAAGTAGTTAAAATAAACAATGCCAACACACCCCTTTCATTTCAATTGAACACAGAAACATGATACTTATCTAAAACATATTTTAGGAGTCTTTTCCGATGATCACGGGGCTCTGGGATCTCGCTAGCACTTCTATTACAGCCTGGGTCTCTTCGCGGTCTTCGGTTGCTGTGCCAGGAGGACACTGCACCACCATTAGGCTCAGAAAAAGAGTGGGACCCCACTGTGCACTATTCGCATGGTGGACAGGTACTGGAGAGAATACTGGATGCCCAGCTTCTGCATTTTGTATCGGGCTTGTGTGTATTCTCTTTTGTTATTTGAAAGTTCCTTTGAAAAGTCCTGATATATGGAAATCAGGTGTCCCTGCCAATTCAAGCAACCCACTTCCCTGGACTGCTGTAGCAATGCCTGCCGCATATTGTATGCCAACAATTTAATTAAGATTGCCCTTGGTTCCTCCCTTTCTCTGGCATCAGAGTGAGAGTTTGGTGTGCACGTTCTGTCTCTAACCGAAAATCTGGCTGAAGGCCAGGATTTCGGGAAGGGCCTGCTGAAGGAACTGGACTGTGTCTCATTTTTCCACTCCCTCTGGAAAGCCTAGCAACCACAAATTGTTCCTTCTACTATGATTCTCCAGATCATCTACTTTAGCCAGGAGTTGATTGATTTTAGACTGCTGGTCCATTTGGACACCCTGATCTCGCTGATCGCCGATTCCTGCAACAGTGCCTGATGTTCTATTTTTGTTAAACACCCAGACAGAATTTGAATAGCCATTGTGGTATGATGGGAAGCTTTTGTTACCTCGTCCATTCTTTGCAGAAGCTTCTCAAACATAGCACTGAAATGGCAGGGCGCCTCTGCCATGGTGTAGGCTGGAATCGTTGAGGGAGTTTGATGGGTAGAATATCGGCTGATTCATAACTGAAAGGTATGTCCAGAAAGCCAAAGTCCTAGAGATTCTGAATTTGGCTTAGCCAGTGGTCAGCGGTCAGTTATATTTCAGGAATTGCTGGATTTAGTCATTTGCATGCTGCAGCTCACAGTTCAGGCTGCCATCCTGCTTGCCGGTTAAGCCATGCCCCAAGGGGCCATCCTTAAATAATGAATACAGACATCTTTCTTCAATTTAGCTATGAACATTTGTGTTGGACATGCCCGTGTCAGTGTTACTGCGCTTCCTCTTCCTTTATTTCAATGACTATTACACAAGATCACAGAGTGGGAATTGCTTTTTTATACCTCTTCTGTATTGTACCAAACCAGGGTAAATGTCTGTTTTAACTGTTCTCCAAGTTTTTATAATTCATTACCCTTCTCCACAAGTTTAAGATGTTGGGAACTGCTGCTTTATCACTCTGTTTGCATATGTTTTAGTTGATCAATGTATATTTGCTCATGTACCGTGTCTTACAAATTTGGTTTAGGCTTCCTGGTTGCCCACAAAACAGGGCAGTGCTGCTCATGGGCCAACCAAGTCTTCAAATCAAATTAACTCAGAAGAGGATGTGGCAGTCCATGGTGGCCTGCCACATCCCACAGTCCCCTGCTTGAGTGGAGAAGGGTGATGACCTAAGCAGCTAAATGAGCTTCTTATTGTAAGCTCAGGACCTGGCCCAGCTCCAAACACCCAACCCCACATAACACCTCTGTCTGCATAGAGTTCTGGTCTAATGGACAGGGGTGGCTGGACCTAAAGTCGCCATCCACTGTAGCGCAGCATCTGGAATGTAGCTGTCTGGGCATAAATTCTGCATATACTGGCCTGGCTGAGGATTTGGCTTTAAGACTCAGTATGGTTTTACTGGTAAAATAAAGGATAAATACATTAAATGTAATGCATTGTGTTAGAGGGAACCTTTAGACAGAAACACATCATTGCCTGGCTCACAAAAGTGCAGCATTAAATCATATAAATGTGCCTGAGTAGTTGTGAATAATTTACTTAACTCTATTGTTGGGGCATCAGAGTAAGTGCTGTTCTTATGCTGCTAATAACATCCCAGTGTGGGAGAAGTCCTTTCATTTGTATGATGATGCATTATTTAGAATGTTCTACTTCAAGACATATGAGACAGAACTAGGTAACAGCATCTACCCACTGAGTTGTTTCTTGTGCAAAATAATATAATAAATACTATGGGGACCTGCAGAAGAGGAAGCACATATTTATCAGCCGTGGCATAGCAACAGGGGGACAATAAATGTCTAATTTGATTGCATTCAGTAAGCAGAGTAGAACGTTTAAACATTCACTCACAAAAATAAAAAGTGGTATTTAAACATATACTCTAATAAGATGAGTTGGGACTCACTCAGTTTGTCATGGTTCCATGTTTGAAAAATCAGACATATTCTAGTCAGCATATTCTTGGATGCAATCCTGTTTACACAACATGACAAACAAAATACAGTAAACTGGGTGTTATTTTTGAGCTCATGCTACAGTACTTTCTCTATAAGTAGATGCTCCTCTTTTCTTCTGTCTCGCTCCCTTTCTACTCTAGTCATCAGTCTCTCACCAGTATGATAACTTGCACAGACGTAGCAAAGTCACAGAATAATTATTTGTAAAACAATCCCTAGTTGTTTTTTGCAGGTACACCACAACTTAACCAATCACGTACAGCCAAATGCAATGCTTTGAGATAAACCAGTTCCAGGGCAAATTTTAGTATGGATGCCTTTAAATGAGCAATGCTACATTTTTCTACACGTGAACTTTAAACAAGAATATGTTAATGTGACCTTTAAACAAATAAAACAATTTTCCAGGTATGGCACCACTGTATTTTTTAATTCCAAATATACAAAGTCGTCATTTTTATTTGAATAGTCTGGAGTTTTCTGTTCTTCATTACATACTGACAACTGGTTTCTTACCTTTCCAACCCTTGCTATATCCTCCGACCCTTCCCCACTCTCCCACCCCCACCTCCTCGCCTCCTACCTACCTACTACCCACACCCGCCTCACTCCTTCTCCTACTGACAAGGCCTTCTGGCGCATCCTCTTCCTCTCTCACTATTACCCCCGCTCCTTTCTTCTCCACTACTAAAGTTATTAATCCTAGCTATATAAAGTATGTACTTTACTGTTTTTTAAGCCTAGTCTTTGTATTACCGCCTCTGTATATTTGTTCACCTCTCCCCACTGACGTGGAACCTTTGTAAATGAGTGCCTTGCGCTCAAAGATATTGTAATCCGAGACTGAATGAATAAATAAACAAAACTATTTATCACTATATAATACATCTGTACACAATAATTTCAATACACAAGGTGTGCTTTTTCTTTAAGTCTCTTTCTCTCCATTTTCATCCTCTGTAACTGAGGTTTGAACCTCCTTTAGTGGACTGCATGGACTGCATGGTTATACTTACATAGAAATATAGAAAGTGACGGCAGAAGGGGACCTCCAGATCCATCTAGTCTGCCTATAAGCCTACCCCTTCCCCTAACTGCTATTTACTGTTATGATTATTTTGTACCTATCCCAAGCCTTTTTGAATGTTCCAACTGTTTTTGCTTCCACCACCTCAGGTGGCAGGCAGTTTCCACACATCCACCACCACCATCTCTGTAAAGAATAACTTTCTTGCATTGCCCTTAAAGTTTTCTCTTTTAGCTTCATGCTGTAACCTCTGGTTCTTGTGTGGCTTGAACTGAAAAATATCCTGAAACTGTACCCGCTAAAGTAACTATTCCAACCAGGTGCCTATTCTGCCAATGCTACAAATGCGACTGGCTACCTCTCCTTCACAAGCCACAAACCTCCTCCACTTGTACTCCCCTTCCTGGCCAAATCAGCAACATGGCAAATCAAATTACATAGAAGCAGACACTTCAGAAGACTTACTTACACTGCACCCCTGAAGGGAAAGGTCAGTGGCAAGTTCTTCTGCTAGGGATTTTGTGACCTAGGAAAGCATTTTCCTCACTGCAGGGGGTAGAGTAAAATGTCTAAGTGTTCCATTATTTCTCCCCCTTCACTCTCCTACTTCACAACAAAGGCCCTTTGCCTCACGCACCTATAAACATCTCCACCTGACTGGTGATGAGTTTTCTCATGTCTCCAAGACCAGCTAGACATTCATCACTCCCCTCCTTAAAGTCCAAGAGTACTACAGAGCTTTACTGGATTGTTGCTAAAGGTCTGGCTTGCAATACAAACCTAGATCATCCACATGGTAGTGCAACATGCTACTACCAGTGCCACCAGGCCAGCACAAGATGTGACCTTCCCCTGAAGAATTGCCAGCAATCTCTCTGGACGGAGCAGTCTAACTGTTAAGCAGCCACAGCAGCAAAACTACAGAAACTTTCCATTTGGCAGAGTCAAGGAGATCACACTTTAACATATGTAAATGATGATCTGACCTAACAGATACAATAAAGGCTACAGATGCAATCACAGTGGTATATTAACAAGACATAAACAAGTCATAAAACTTTATACAATATTGTAACATGGAAGTAAAATTATAAAATGCACAAGAAAAATCCTGTAAGCCATTTGGTTAGTATTAGTCTTTACCCATGAGTAAATTATGCAATGCATAGTAGGCAAAGATCCAGTTGGCCAACTTGTAACAATGTTTACTTTGTGTGCACCCGATTCATGTGTTTTTCTGCTCTTATTATTCAGCTCCATTTTAAAATCCCAATAATATACTCCAGGGTGTGGGTAGTAGTGAAACTTGCTAAGGGTGAGAGAAGTGAGTTATTGGCAACTTCGGTTTAGTTTTGAGTTGGGGCCCATAAATTTGGTTCAACTTTGAGAATTTGGCCAAACCACTTTGGCTCCCAGTGTAGTAACTGACATGTGGTAAAACAGACTACAAATGGGGAAGTAAAAAAGCTTAGAGGTCAGCAATGAATATGAATTATTGTTGCTTTAATTGTGGCAGGAGCTGTTGACATGTATCTGCTGTGGATTATTCTTGGTAGTGGTGTGACACCATCTGCAAAACCCTCAAGACCTTGATGACCCTGTTGGGTGTATTACTTTCCCCTGGTGGACCCCTTCCTGACTTCTTATTATGGTTTAATAAATCCTCTGTTACCTGCAATGGAACATAACCCTTTGGGGAATGTTATGAGATCACTAAACCACAATAATAACTGGTAATACACTCCTCTGCAGAATTCTAGGACGTAGACAGGATAAAAGAGAGGGAAGCCCACACAGACATTATATATCATGGATTTATTCCCTTAACAGTTTACATATAGGACAGTCATTATATTATGCATACTAATTATGAATAGTATATTCCCAAGAGTCTGGAGCTCTCAGACACTGCAGTATCATTTAGGGTCTGCCTACGGTTTTCCTCAGGAAAGTTACGGGAAGTACAGGGTTTTATACCCCAATAGCATCTAGTTTGATTGTAGATAATCGGCTCATGTGCACACAATGAGCACACTTACTATTACTCACATTGGTCAGTTTAGGGGGTCACTGAGTATAACCTCAGCTGGCCTTTAGAATGTTACAATGTGCAGCATTCTAGTCTGAAGAATATGCTTGGGCCGTATAATGTATCCTTGTGGACTATACATTGTGTATGTATCATCATAAGTTCTGACTTGTCTATTCATACTTACTGCTGCTGTCAGCAGTGGACACCTTAGCTGTAGAGGGTGCTACAGGTTCATCAATGATTACATTTCTGACATTATCGCAGCATAATGGTAGTGCATTTCTAAACCTAGAATATCGTTCATGGTGGTTGTACTTCTACTACATGATCACTTGTAGGGTAAAGGTCGTGCTTCAGAAGCACTGCATTTCATAGCTTGTTTCTATGTCTATGCAAGAATAAAAAGAATCACCTAGTCTTTTGTCAGCTTTGGCCAAGGTACAGGAAAAAATAGTATATAGCCAATTAATTGACTATATAGACTCCTCAGGACTCTTGTCCCAAAACCAACATGGCTTTCGGAAAAGCTAAAGTATAGAGACTGCCTTGGTCTAGTTCACAAACGCAGTCCTAGATGGTATGGATAGAGGATGTCTAACTGGGTCCTCGTTCATGGACTTTACCAAGGCATTCAATCTGGTAGACCATTGTCTACAACTTAATAGAATGGAGTCCATGGGAGTTGGAACTGTTACCTTGTCATGGCTATATAATTATTTAACCTATAGGTCGCAAAGTATGGGTGTGCTTTATCTGAACCTGCAGTGGTGAAGTGTGGGGTTCCTCAGGGCTCCAAACTTGGACCAATTTTGTTTTCCCTGTTTTTTGATAAACAAGTAAATGTTCTTGAAAATGCATCTCTCATTTTATATGCAGATGATGCAGTAATTTATGCTCAGGGTTCCTCTATCACCGAACTGAATGATCTACTAACCAGGGAGATGTCTAACTTTCAATATTCTCTCATTTCTAACAAATTAGTCCTGAATAAGGCTAAGACAAAAACATTGCTTTTTGGGACTAGGGCACATCTTAGGTTTGTGGGACAAAGTCTGCAGATGAAGTCCCTTGATGGATCGTTGTTCGAACAGGTAGATTCTTTTCAGTATGTAGGGGTCCTTTTGGACCCTAATTTTAGTTATGAACCCCATTTCATAAGGGTAACATCAAAAATTCACTCTAAAGTATTCCTTTTGTACATAATTCACTCTTTTCTTACCAGTGAATCTAGGATGGCTATTGCCAAACAGTGTTTAGTTCCAATTGTAAACTATGCTACCATAGTTACTGACACAGCTTCTGTTATAATAATCTCTAAAAAATATATTCTATTACAACTAATAGCTACATTTGCTCTCAGTGCTCCCAAATTAGCTTATCACTGTGTTATCTTAGAAGAAATGGGCTGGCTTTCTGTTCCGCTATATTTTCGGTGGTGTATGACCAAGTTTATTTATAGAGTCATTAGTTCTGGGGTTCCCTTAAGACTCAGTGGTATGCTGAAAACACATGATCAGGGCCACTTCTCTAGACACAGAACAGACAATATGTTTCTTAAAATTCCCTTCATGAGATCTAGTTGTGGACAGAGGGCCTTTGCCTATCTTGCTCCATTTATTTGGAATGGTATTCCATTGGATATTAGACAGTTGCAGACTCTTAAAACATTTGCCTATGAACTGAGGATGCATTTCTTACTACAGTCTAATTGTAATTGTTTTACATAGGTATTTACTTTATTGTTTTCTGACATGGACTTATTAATCTGAATTATGGATTATATACCTATTGTATTTAACATGTATTTATGTATTGTTGTACTGTTGTTTTGGTGTGGGTAACACCTGGAAAAGGAACTTTGTTTTCCAGTGTGCTTACATGTTAAGTGAATAAATAAACAACAAACATGCATGCAAACTTTCACTAGCCTACTGTGTAACCCCCCCATGTCTGTGTCCTTAACCCTGTGTGTGTGTGTGTGTGTGTGTGTGTGTGTGTATGTGTATGTCCCCAGCTCTAGTTGCTGGCACGTCCATGCAGGGATGCATGATGCTACTTAAGCATGGTGATGTCTTAGCCTGAATCTATCCACATCTTATGTGTGGTGCTATATAAGCCCACTTACGCTTGTGGGTTATGGTTTATCCATACGTCATGTGTGTATCGGTAATCATGGCGTGCCTGTGCATGTCATGCACATGTGAGTAAGCCTGTCTATAGCTGTGATGTGACATGTTATCTGCACATCGTGTGTGTGTGGGTGATCATGGTGTTTATGTATATGTCATTAGTATGTGTGGTAAGCATATTCTACATTTGTGTGTCTGTAGTCATGACATTTATGTACATGTGATGAGAATGTGTGGGTAAGCATATTCTACATCCCCCCTTGTTACTTGCAACTATACAGGTAACAGCAACAGAGAGAATATAGAAGGAATTAGCAAGAAGGAAAAGTAAGAGATTGGGTAACATAGAGAAACTTAAGTTTAGATTTATGAAAGTTTAAAGTCCTGAAAAGATAGCAAGTAGTACCAAGGAGTATGAAAATAAGGAAAACTTAAAGAATAACAAAACCTTTAAATGTGAGTTCTAACCAAGTGGCAGAGAGTGTGGTGCTTTTATCTCCATCATGAAACACGAATTGTATGGAATTCTCTGCCTTATGAACACTATTACTGATTTGAATTATGTGAGTGCCTTTGTTGTGCATTAATTGTGTAACACCAAAGTATAGTTCGTCTGTATGAACATTGAAAACTGGAAGGTACTGTGTCATACTCTTTAGTTAGGTGGTGTCACTATCTATAGAATCTTGTTCTTGAAGGGGAACACGGGTAATGACTGTATGGCCAATGACAGTACGTTCATGGGGTGTGAAGCAAAAACTGGGGTAGTCACATTGCAGATCATATCATAATAAACATAAGACTTATGATTAGTTACAACACAGAATTGTATGAAACTCTAACTTCAGGCACAGTCCATTTTGACAGTCTGATGGGGCACAAAGTGGTGGTGTTGGTGATTTCAGTAGAAAGATGCATTCCTGCAACTTTTGTAAAGGTGTTGTTGCTTTGCTTAACTGAAAAAGCATCTTCACTGGTGCCAATGATTGCACTTACACCAGACTTTGCTGTATCTTTAGTACCATCACTAGTTGCTTTGTGATGGGTACCAGGTTGTGCTGGTGAGGAAACATTTGGTGTGTTTCCCTCTGTTGCATCATAGTTATTTGTGTGGTCATTTGGAAAACTGGATGACCCATCTCTGAAATCTGGAGCATATCTGCAAACAGGGGTAACCATGTTGAAGACATCACACCTGCACAGGTAGTGGTGGCCTTTTCTGGCACAGCAGTCCATATGTAGGGCTATCCAGGCATTGAGATGATGATGATGATGGTAGATGAGGAGGTCTGGCAGCTTTTTTCCTTTCTTGAAAGATGTCGTCTTCCAAGTGCCTAATTGATTGTACCTTTACTAGTTTACTAAAAACTGCAGTATCTTTATCAGACATAGGCAGTGACACAGTGAATGTGACAAGCATAGTTTCCCCTAGATTGCAGTTGTTTTTATTATGACAAGGACCCTGGCTGGGGTGCACGGTGACATAGCCAAGGTTTCTGGCTGTGGCTATGGCAAATGTGACAGTATGATCCATACACTTTGTGGTGCATGCTATATCATGACAATCGGGGCAATACCACTTGGCCATATGCCTGTCATTAATTAAATCTAGAATTTTGCCAGTTTCTAAATCTCGAAGGAGATTTGTAACTGTGGTGAGTGCAAAACTTCTATAGGCAGAACATAGAATTTCCCTATGTGTTGTTGTCCAGCTTCCCTATTGTTGTAGTGTATCAGTTGTATTAACTTGTGTCTGGTTTGGTTAAATATCCTAGCAATGTAGTGCACGTTGTATGTTGTGTACCTTTCCTCTTGTGCAACACCGACAATACCATGTAGCATTGGCTGTATCACATCCTGGTTTAATTGACTGTTAGACAGTTTAGCACGTCTCTTGATTTTGGACAAATCAGCACAGTTCCAGACTGATACACCTGATCCAAAAATACTGGAGGCAGACCCTAAGTAAACCTGTCACACCTGGAAGACCTAACCCTCTCTTTCCACGTTTAGGTCTGAACACCCCATGGTGTTCTGTTGAATACTTCCCAGCTACAGGGTCTTGCACTTGTGTTTGAAATGTTGCCATATTGTCAAGTAGCATTACTATATGAAATATAGAACTATTAGTTGTTAAACAATGACCAAATGTGTCCATGTTCCATGCAGGTAAATTTAAAATAACCAGTATATGAACATAATTAATGGTATTAATCAATACGCCAGGAACAGACATAGCAGTTAGGCCACTTTATGGGCCTGGTTCGACTGTGGGGCAATTTTCATGATTTTCAGAGACAGTTTGTGAAGTCACATTAAGGTAAATAGAGTCTGTAATAATAATGTTCATTTGGCAAAGTCTTTTCATGGTAATGTTGTGAAATCGAAGACAATAGTCTGAGTTTGAGGTAACGGTAAAGTTATGAAATCCAGTGTTCTTTAAAGTCAGTTGTCTAATAGTTAGAGTTCCATTGGAAGCAATATGAGTATTTAGCTAACCTTGGAAAGTTCATTTGTGAAGGCAGGCAATTTCAATAGATTTTGCAGGCAAATGTGTACTAGAGTCAGTAAATGTCCACATAATGTCCAGCTACAAAACAAAGGGGTTAAGTGTATTTACTTGTACCAATAAGTTAACATCATTTCCTTCAAGAATTATGTAATAGGATTTGGGGATCAAAATCTAAAAGGGGTGCAGGATGGGTGGTGAGAGGTTAGGGGGTCAACCAAAAAGGTGTAGTGGGGCAATCTTCTTTCCTTCCCGAGGTAATCTGGAATTTCCTCAGGAACCTCTGGATTTGGGACTGGAACTGGAGCTGACATCACCAGGACAGGATCTCTGGGCTCAGGAACCAGTTCTTGATCTGGCTCTGGCATTGGATCTGGAATGGAAGATGGACCAGGCCTCAGTTCTGGTTCTGGGGGTGGAATCGGATCGATCTGGTCAGGGACTCCCTCCATAGTGTACTCATCTAGGGATGGTCTCATGGGCACATGAACAGTCATTTTCTTCTGGTCAGGTTATTGGATCTGACCTCCTTGACCCAAGCATGGCAACAGGGTCACAAATAGGTAGGCCTGGAATAGGTCTACCCATGCTCATTTTGCATCCATGGATTTTGGATGTCTATTGTAAAAAGCAAAGCATCTGTTAGAAGAACATGCCACCCCCGGAAGGGGGAAGGAACTATTTGGCTGTAAATTTAAGTACCTTTGAACAGCTTCAACTGGTTTGCATGGCACCATTTTTCAGTTGAATTTGTCCTGTGTGGGTTAAATGTACCCCTTACTTGGTAAACAGCTGGACTGAGCTTGTTTACAATCTCAAAGGGTCCCATCCACTTGTTTGTAAATGAATGGGAAGGCTTACTGCAACACAGAACCATGACTTGGTCTCCTACCTGCCAGTCTACTTCTCTGATATTTCTGTCAAACTACAGTTTGGACTGCAGCTGGGCTGTTCCCAGATTTCTAGCAGCAAAAAGGTGTACCTTCTGAAGGTTGTCTTTGAGTTTTGCCACATAGGCATCTGTTGATGCTCTGTCTGCAGTGGGTTTGTGTACATCCATCCATCTACAGGTGTTCTGGCAGCCTCATCTACCTTTCTGTCATTACCTCAAAGGGTGTGCAATGAGTGGCTGAGGAAGGGGTCGCTCTAATTGCCATGAGGACGAGGGACAATAAAGCATCCCATGTTTCGGGGTTTTCATCAGTGTATTTGGTCAACATTGATTTGATCTGTCTGTTTGCTCTTTCTACCTGTCCTGAAGATTTGGGGTGGTAGGGGATGTGGAACCTTTGGCTAACGCCAAGCATGTTCAAGCCTTCCTGCATTATTTGTGCTGTAAAAGTAGCTCCTTTGTCTAAATCTACCTTTAAAGGTAACCCCCACCTGGTAAAAAAACTCATCTACCAAGACCTTAGCAGTATCTCTAGCTGTGGCTGCTTTTAAAGGGAAAGCCTATACCCATTTAGAAAATAGGTATGTTACTACAAGTGCAAACTTGTTGTTCTTGCTACTGTTGGGCATTGGTCCTATGTAATCAAGTTGTATTGCATTCCAGGGACCTGTTTGCCTCTGGGGACATAGCTTAGCATTTTTCTTACATGGGATCGGGTTGTTTTGAGCACTGACAAGACCACTGTCGATGTAGTGCTGAATGGTTTTGGACATGTCAGACCATCAGCCAGTGGTCTTGAGTCACAGTAGCATTTTGTCTACCCCCTGCTGTTCACCAGTGGGGGTGTCGTATCTGATAGATGAATTCAGGTATGAGCAATGTGGGAACCACCCACAATTGTTCCTCTTGATCATACAAGATCAATTTTTTATCTTATGATAGATACAGCTTTGCTCGACTTTTCCTTAGGGGATTATCTGGGGGAATTTCATCAGGGTCATTATTAAGAAGGCATTGCCTTGCCTGCCTAATGTTGGTGTCTGCCATTTGTGCAGCATGCAGGTCCCTGAGTTATGTGACAGTGGTTTTCCTAGCTTCCCCTGGTGGGGCTTGGTTTGGGCTGGAAAGAGAGAGGGTCTAACCCATGTCCCCCCCCATGAACCATCTTTGGCTAGGGTGTCAGCCGTGTCATTTTGCTCATGAAAGGGATCTGACCTACAGCATGCTTTCACTTTGTGCAGGTGCAGCTTGAAAATGAAGTTCTCTACTGTGTGTGTTGTGTATATGAAGAGATCCCTATTCTTGACAGGTGTGCCTTCAGAGGATGTGAAATTTTGTGTTTTCCAAAAGGGTAGGAATTCAGTGAGGGAACGGCATACAAATGCAGAGTCATAGAAGACAACAGTGCCCACAAGCTGCTCACCTTTAATGAGTTCCATGGCACAAGCCACAGCTGCCAATTCGGCACATTGGGCAGATTTGATGATGCAGTTTCTGGATGCTTCAATTATTTCTCCTCCTGGAGAGACAATTAGTACCCCAAAACCTGCTGTGGCTTCACCTGCATTGTATGAGGCAGATCCATCAGTAAAGACATGCTGTAAGGCAGGGTCTTTCAGTGTGTTTCAGTGACAGGTGCGAAGGGGCCTGGGTCTGGAAGGTTAGGGGATTCTATTCCACACTCATGGGGGTCTCTTTGCTATAGGAGTTCATGGGCCAGGACAGAGGGCATTTTGGCTGGTAGGATGGTAATGTCCTTGTCTTGTAACAACAGGGACCAATGGATGAGCCTGGTGTTGGGCACATTGCCATCCTTCACTCTGTCTGAGAGAAGGAAGTTGGTGAGGTGTGGTTGGTGTGCAGCAACACGGGATAAAATCCAGTTATGTAGGCAAAGTGTTTTATTGCCCAAAATGTGTCTAACAGGTTCCTCTCACAGAGAGAGTACTTCTGCTCCAACAAGGAAAGTGTATGGGATGCATAGGCAATTGACATGAGTTTGCCATTGGCTTTTTGAGCTAAAACAGCAGACATACCTGTTTCCATTGTAGCTGTCTCCAAGCGGAAGGGCAACTCAGGGTTGGGTTTACCAAGGCAGGTGCAGTTGCTAGGGCTCTTTTCAGTGATGTCACTGCCCCTGTATGTTCAGAACTCCATTGCCATGGTGTGTCCTTCTTCAGGAGTTCATACAGAGGCAATGCTTTTTGGGCAAAATTAGGGATGACGTCCCTGGAATAGTTTACCATTCCCAGGAATCTTCCCAGGGTAGATATAGATGTGAGCAAGGGCAAGTCTTGTAGGCCTTGCACCTTATTTAGGGCTCGGCTCCTCCCATCTGAAGAAATGTGCAGACTTAGGAAATTAACTTCAGGGAGATGTAGTTGGACTTTGGCAGGATTACATTTGAGACTTGCTTTTTGCAGCAAGGTTAGGAGTTCATCCAGAAGCTCCAGATGTAATGGGATTTCTTCTGTAGCCAGTACTAAATCATCCACATGTTGCAGGAGGCATTGAGGCATAGAGAATCCTTCCTTAGCATCCTTTATATGGATATGGAACAAGGAGGGGGAGTTATGGAATCCTTGTGGGAGGCAGTTCCAGGTGTATTTTCTGCCCTAGAAAGTAAAGGCAAATTTGTACTGGCTCTCTGGGGCAAGGGGAAGTGACTAAAAACCTTTGGAAATATCTAATGTACTGAACCATTTGTGTTCAGGTTTCAGATGCTTGAGCACATCTGGGGCATTGGCCATAGTGGGTGCACCACTTGGAGTTACTTAATTAAGCCTTCTGTTATCAATAGTGAGTCTCCAACTATTATCTGGCTTTTTCACAGGTCAGATGGCAGAATTCACAGTGGATACACAGGGTTGAATTACCTATTACCTACAAAGAGAATCAATGGTGGCCTTCAAGGAAGGAATTGAGGGAGGGAGAAGGGGTACTGGCCTTGGACAGTGGGTCCTTTCTTTGTACCACAGTGGTGGTTCTCATTATCCCACAATCATGTTTGGTTTTGGAAAAAGCTTCTGCATGTCTGTCTAGGATGGGTTTCAACTGGGAAAACATCTTGTGGCTTTGGAGTAGGCAGATGACATCATACTTCCTGTTGTTCAATCGAACTGCTGTTATTACACAGGAATCTGAAATAGAAAGCAAATGTGTTGGACCTTGTATTTGTACAAGTGTCTGATTAACCATATCGACTACGCAGTTGAAGCATGTCAGAATATTCACACCTAAAGTACTCTGATGATCCTGCAGGACCATCAGGTCAAAACGGTGTTCCGTTTTTAGAATTCCTATTGTAATAGGGATTGGTATGGACCGTTAGGTGAGAAATTCTGATCCGTTGAAGGCACAAGCTGATGTGGCTTGTCCAGTGGACCATTGTGACATCATCAGGTTATCCTGATGTAGTACAGAAATAGCAGCTCCTGTATCTAGAAGTAACTGTAGTTGGCGGCCCCCAACCAAACCTTTACACAAGGTCTACCATAGTCATCCATCACTATCCTAGCGCTGGTACATACCGGGGCCAATGACCATCGTAAGTCACTGTCCAGTTCAGTGAGGAGTAGGGCTGGCTTTGGGTAGGGGCAGGGTCTATATTGGAGGGGTGGGGTATGACCAGGTGCATAAGGCCAGGTAGGCCTGTGGGTGTGTCAAAGCTGTGGTCTGGTGTAGGCCTGACTACACCATCAGGTGGGTGGTCCAAGCTGGGTGCGGTTGGTAAGGCCGCTATGGGCTACCCAAGGGCAAGGCACTGCTCTGATTTTGGAATAACTCTCTCTATTCATGGAGAAGTTCATTTTCTTTTGCCAATTCTTTGTAACTAGGACTTTTTCTTTTTGTTCTTCTGGTTGGAATTTGAATTCCCTTTTGAGAATTGCTACTGTTTTTGATGTGAGCTTCTGTCATGGTTACCCTGGTTTTGGGCCTTCTCCTCTAAGCAGTAGTGGGTGGGTTGGTCAGTGTGAGTGCGCATGATAACAACCGTGGCCTGTTGGCCAGAAGTCGTTGTTGTGCATGTGCATCTCAAAAGTGTGCTCCACTCAGTTCAGGATAATGGTGTAATTGTCCTCCTTTGGGTTAATGACTACCTCAATTCTGTCACTCAGTGAAGGCAGTACGTTTTTCAAAAACAAACTTTTGTACTCGCTGAAGTTTCTGTCAAAAGCTTCCTTAGTCAATCTTTTTCCAGCTCAGTATGCCATCCATAACCAACTGTCATACTTAGCAGGGGATTCCCTGGGCTCCTGGGTGATGATCTGGGCCGGGGCTATGCCTACCAAGTTGGGGTTTTGGGCTTGCAAGAGAGCAGCGGCAGTAGTATCAAACTCTGCCTCCTTATCATTGAAAATCCTGGAATCAAGTTTTCCCACAGGGTTGGGTCTACAGTTTGCTTCAGCACTTGCACTCCTCCGGTTGGAAGAAAGCTGAGCCTTTAACACATTCCCTGGACTCTCTCTAAATGCAGCTCAGGTTGTCGCCAAGGAGCATACAACCAATTTCTTTAGCTATAGCTTGGATCACATGGGTGTACTGAAGAACATTGGGGTGGGGTAGAGGTCGTTCCATTCCCCAGAGTACCATTTTGGCAGTGGCTACAGCTGTATCTCTTGCCACGCCTTGGAGATTTCTCTCCCTTTCTGTCTCACTCAACAAAATTTCTACAAAAGCTGTCTGGATGGAACCCCTCAGATTAGCAGGAATGTTGATGTCTGCAATTGCTCGTTTGACCACTTCTTTGGCTTCTTGTATCCCCCTTCGGTTTGATACAGGGGCTAGTGGCATTGGCTTACAAGTAACTGGGGCTATGGGTGGAGGTCTACCTGGACTCATGCACTCTGGAGGGTTGGGAGTTCCTGTATCCTCTCCAGCGTCATGTCGGGAATGTCCTCCACTTTGAGAGGGGCGGGGCTTGGGTCATACTAACATGTTCAAAAAGCTAGTAAGAGTGAGGCCTTTATGGTGTTTCATGTCTGCTTGGTCAGCCCCCAACCTTGAGCTGATCTTGCTCTCCCCAACCCCCTTGGGATTCTCCATTTCCAACCTATGATATTCCCCTTGTATTGGGCTTTGCCAGCACAACCCTTCCCCTATACCTGTCCTGACCCCTCTTGAACCCCTTCACAGTCTCCACCTCCATTAGTCCTCTGGGCAGCACATTCCATGGTTCCACCACCCTCTCAGTGAAGTAGCACCTCCTCTTTCCCCCCTGAGTCTCCCCCCCTGCAACTTCCACCCGTGCCCTCTAGTTGCCCTCCCCCCTCTTTTGGAGCACTCCGGTTTGTCATCAATCGTTTCGTCATCCTCCGCTGATGCAAGCAAGATCAATGGAGGACACATATGAGGAAGCTTTAACATGACCCCTAAGGACTGCATACTTTTCTTGTACCTTTTTCAACAACACTCTGCATTTTGCATGGCTAACTTTTCCCTTGCACTATCCTTTACTCACATAATCTTGTAACAGCTTATATGCTCAGCAAACTTTGCGTTTTTCCCTAGTCTCCCGGTTCAAACAGTCTTCTACAATTGCTAGCTTGTCTGCTATCTCCACACATTCCACACGCATCTGTACTTTTGACACAGCAAGCCAATCATTCACTTGCAGCACATTTGCCTTTTCCTGTTGTAACCTAACACATTTCTGCCTTACAGTTTCTAGACATTCTTTGTTCTTTTCCATTACACATTGCATGGCACGATCAGAATCACTTTTCTTTTTCTCAATTTGGGCATCCAGTTCTATCCTCTGTTCAGTGACCTCTTTGTCTTTCCTTCCTTCCTATTTCTCAGGCTGCCAAGTCCATCTCTTTTTCAAAGACATGCTCTCCACCTCCAGCGTCTGAATCATGGACTACAACGTAGCTACCATTAACCCTTTTTGGTCCTGATTCTTTCTCATCACATGTTTAGTATCTGAATACAGTGTGCACAAATGCTGTATTGGAGTACAGCGGGTATGGGCACCAGGCGCAGAATCACCCCAACCTCCATTCGAGGTCAAAAAATTAGAAATGTCTAATCTGAGCTCTGAACTAATACTACTAGTGTTTCTATTTGTAATGGCCATTTTGAGAGCACTTCTATATTCTGCTCATTAATAGAAGTAAGGAATGCATCGATCCACCCCCACTCTATCTCTGGGCAGTTTGCATCACTGTAAAGATATGGCTTCCAAAGGAACTGTGTCCACTTTGCCAGAGAGGGAGCCTGCACCTTTGTGACGCTTTTCTCTATCTGGATCCCCTCAGGGTTCACTGTAAATTTTGAGCCAGGATGCAGACCAATATTCCTACTCCTGTCCCCATGTACATAACCCTCATCTATGCTCGCTAGATTGAGTGCATACAAAAGGTATGGGTCCAATCTAGTCTGCTTCTAGGTCCTGTTCTAGTCCTGAGCCATGGTCACCAATTTATGTTGGGTGTATTACTTTCCCCTGGTGGACCCCTTCCTGACTTCATTTTATGGTCTAATAAACCTTCTGTTACCTGCGGGGAAATGTAACCCTTTGGGGAACGTTATGAGATCACTAAACCACAATAATAACTGGTAGTACACTCCTCTGCAGAATTCTAGGACATAGACAGGATAAAAGAGAGAGAGGCCCACATAGACATTATATATCATGGATTTATTCCCCTAACAGTTTACATATAGGACAGTCATTATATTATGCATACTAATTTTGAATAATATATTCCCAGGAGTCTGGAGCTCTCAGACACTGCAGTGTCATGTAGGGTCTGCCTATGGTTTTCCTCAGGGAAATTACGGGAGGTTCGGGGTTTTATAACATCTAGTTTGATTGTAGATAACCGGCTCAAGTGCGCACAATGAGGGCACTTACTATTACTCACATTGGTCAATTTAGGGGGTCGCTGAGTATAACCTCAGCTGGCCTTTAGAATGTTACAATGTGCAGCATTCTAGTCCGATGAATACGCTTGGGCCGTATAATGTATCCTCGTGGACTATACATTTTGTATGTATCATCATAAGTTCTGAATTGTCTATTCATAATTACTGCTGCTGTCAGCAGTGGACACCTTAGCTGTAGAGGGTGCTACAGGTTCATCAATCATTACATTTCTGACATTATCACAGCATAATGGTAGTGCATTACTTAACCTAGAATATTATTTGTGGTGGTTGTACTTTTCCTACATGATCACTTGCAGGGTAAAGGTCATACTTCAGAAGCACTGCATTTCATAGCTTGTGTCTATGTCTATGCAAGAATAAAAAGAATCACCTAGCTTTATATGTATGCAACTGACCTACTGTGTATCCCCCCATGTATGCATCACTAACTCTGTGTGTGTGCGTGTGTGTGTGAGTGTATGTGAATGTCCTCAGCTCTAGTAGCTGGCATGTCCATGCAGGGATGCATGATGCTACCTAAGCATGGTGACGTCTTAGCCATAACCACATCTTATGTATGGTGCTACCTAAGCCCACTTATACTTATGGGTTATAGTTCATCCACACTTCATGTGTGTATCAGTAATCATGGCGTGCCTGTGCACTTCATGTGCATGTGAGTAAATGAAACAAAACAGTGCCATGTTACAAAGCTGGGGCAGGGTGTGGGTGAGGTCTGCATGCCTCAATTAGACCAACTAAAAACAAAAAGCCACCCACACTCCAGAGCCAGGAGAGCTACTATCTCTCCAGTGAAGGTTATATAAAATACCAAAGTCCTGGCTATATTGCAAAATAAAGATTTATTCCAAGTGTGAATACACAAATAAAGAAAGAATTAGTAGAGACACAACAAAACTCTTTGTGCAAGGTTCTTGCATGCAGTATTTTATTATGCCTCTAATAATTCTTTCTTTATTTGTGTATTCACTCTTGGAATAAATCTTTATTTTGCAAGAGAGCAAGGACTTTGGTATTTTGTATAACCTTCACTGGAGAAATAGTAGCTCTCCTGGCTCTGGAGTGCGGGTGGCTTTTTGTTTTTGGTTGTGCATGTGATTAAGCCTGTCTATAGCTGTAACATGTTATCTGCACATCATGTATATGTGGGTGATCATGGTATTTATACACACGTCATGAGTAGGTGTGGGTAAGCATATTCTACAACCCAGCGTGAGTCACAGTAATTGTTACTATTCATTGCTGCCTTCATGGCATGTACTCCACTGTTGTCTCTGCTTTTCCTCCATGACAGTAACTACATTCTCTCTGGTACGACTGATTTGAAAATGATATAATAATACCCCCAAGAACAATTTATGATTTAGAAAACATAAAATTAAAAAATACATAAAATGGCAATAAATGTAGAACATTATATTGCCCGTAATTTGTCTTCAATTGGTACTAACTTTGTGTGCTTTGTATTCTCAGTGGCATACCTGGTCATATTGAACATTTTGGTGATGACATTATGAAAGTTGTTGTAGGTGTCATCAGGAGAAGATATTGCACCATTTCTGCTTGAAGTGGTGAGACAAACTGCAGTGCCAGTGCTAGTGGAAGGAGTCCAGGGAGACTTGCCACCAAGAGGTATAGGTGTAGGAATAGTAGCACGTGTGACTTGTTGGACATGTGAAAAATTGAATGATTAGTTAAAATGATCCTTTATAAGTTAAGTTTGAGAAAGGCTAAGAATTGGATTCTTATGATCCAGACTTTATGTGAATTCCGCAGAAGAGGATGATGAGAAGTGGTATGACCACAAGGTTGTGTATACATTTTATTGTTGGTTTCTTCAAGACATCTTTGATGATCCACCATAAGTGTATGCAACATTTTCTGTTTGAAATAGTCTATACATCCATTGGGAATGAACACATCTTTATATCTGGGATCCAGCAGTGTTGCTATGCCAAATTGTGTGGCCAATCTAATGCTGCCCAACCTGTCTGCAAGTTGTATCAGAAACACCTCTGACACTTCTTTGCTGAGTATTGCATGCAGATGCTGCTACAGTGACTCAGTTGAAGTAAATGTGTGCAGTAAGTTTATTTATAACAGGAAGTTTGCAGAAAATACTATTGAGAACAAACTCATTTCCAATGGTGTCCTGTATACAAAGGTAGCAGCACAACAAATAGTTACAGTTCTTAAAATACATTAAAAATAAAACAGCAACATACTTACAGTCATAGCATAATAAATACAATATGTAACAGGTAAAATACAGCACTGATATGATGAACAATGGTGTCACCAGTACATAGAAACACAGATTTTGATGGCATATAAGGACCGCTTGGCCCACCTAGTCTGCCCATTTCCCTACCTAGAGGATAAGCTGCAGATCCTATTTAACCAACAGCCTATTTCTTTCTACCCCCCACAAAAAATTGCCTTATGTCTGTCCCATGCATTCTTGAAATCTCCCACAGTTTTAGACCCCACAACCTCCTCAGGAAGGCTGTTCCATGCGTCCACCACCATCTCTGTGAAAAAATACTTCCTCACATTGCCCCTGAGCCGTCCCCATCTATCTTCAAATTGTGTCCCCTTGTTCTTGCACATCTCTTTTTCTGAAAGATGCTACCCTCTTGGACTTTGTTGATTCCACTGAGGTACTTAAACATTTCTAACATGTCCTCCCTCTCCCTCCTTTCCTCAAGGGCCTACATATTAAGCTCCTTTAGTCTCTCCTTGTATGGCTTCTCTTGCAGACCCTGCACCATTTTAGTTGCCCTCCTCTGAACTGACTCCATCCTGTCTATGTCCTTGAGGAGATGGGGTCTACAGAACTGGATGCAGTACTCCAGATGGGGTCTCACCAACTGTCTGTACAGGGGGATAACAACTTCCTGTTTTCTGCTGATGATGCCACTCCCTACACATCCCAGTATTCCCCAAGCCCTCCCTACCACCTTCTCACATTGCTTGCCAACCTTAAGGTCATCTGATATGATTATCCCCAGGCCCCTTTCCATTTTTGTTGTTACTACCTCCCCCCCCCATTGTGTAATCTTCCCCTGGGTTTTTGCTTCCCAGGTGCATTTATTTGCACTTCTTTGCATTGAATCCAAGCTGCCATACTTCTAACCATTCCTCCAACCTTGCCAAGTCCCTTCTCATCCTTTCCACACTTCCTTGTGTATCAAACCTGTTGCAGATCTTTGTGTGATCTGCAAAGAGGCATACTTTTCCTTCCAGTCCCTCTGCAATGTCACTTATAAAGACATTAAAAAGGACTGGACCCAGTACTGAACCCTGCGGTACCCCACTAGTAACCCCTCTTTCTTCAGAGTGGACTCCATTTACAATTACCTTTGGTGTCCTGTTGTCTAGCCAGTGTTTTACCAGGCTACCAACCTGGAACCCACTCCCAGACTGGTTAATTTGACTATTAATCTTTTGTGTGGGACTGTGTCAAATGCCTTGCTAAAGTCTAGGTAGGCCATGTCCACAGACCCTCCCTGGTCTACTACTTTGGTCACCCAGTCAAAGAAATCAATTAGATTCATCAGACATGACCATCCCGCTGTGAACCCATGCTGCCTTGGGTCCTGTGCCCCAGTGACCTCTAGGTACTCAACAATTCTTTCCTTCAGAAGTGATTCCATCATTTTCCCTACCACAGAGCTCAAACTGATAGGTTTGTAGTTTCCTGCCTCTGTCTTGCTCCCACTTTTGTGAAGTAGAATCACATCTGCCTTCCTCCAGTCCTCAGGTACCACATCAGCCTCGCATGATTTGTTAAAAAGGGTAGTCAGTGGTGTCACGAGTTCTCTGCTTAATTATTTTAGAATTCTGGGGTGAATTCCATCTGGCCCCATTGCTTTGTCCATCTTCAGTTTTAGGAGTTCTTTCAGAACCCTTTCTTCTGTGAAAGGACAGGGATAGACCCCCCCCTATCCAGAGTGCTTCTGTTAATTAGATTAGGCACCTCCCCCACCTCCTCTTTTGTGAATACTGAACAGAGTATTCATTCAGTATCCCTACTTTTTCACTGTCCCTCTCTGCCCACCCACCATCCATTCTATTCAGCCTCACTATCCCTCCCTTTGTCTTTCTACGCTCCCTGATATACCTATAAAAGGTTTTATCCCCCTTCTTAACTGAGTTGGCTATCTTTTTCTCAGTTTGGACCTTTGCTATTCTAACTACCCTCCCTGCTTCCTTCTGCCTTAACTGGTACAGTTATCTGTCCTACTCCTTCCCTGTTTCCTTATACTTCCTAAATGCTATCTTTTTCTCCCTAACCTTCACCGCCACCTCTTTTGAGAACCATAGTGGCTTTTTCTTTCATTTTGATTTGTTTATTTGCTTCACACAAAGGCTTGTTGCCTCTGTGATGGCAGTTTTGATATTTCCCATTGTTACTCCACCCTCCTTCTAGCCTGTTTGCTAGTGCTTTTCTAAGGCATTCTCCCATCTTGCCAAAGTCAGCCCTCCTGAAGTTCAGAACCCTCACTTTTGTATGGCTTGACTCTGTAGCTGAGTTTATTGTGAACCACACTGTTTGGTGGTCACTTGTTCCCAAATGGCTACCCACTTCTAAATCTGAGATCCTCTCACTGTCCCCATTTGAAAGTATGAGGTCTAAGATTGCTCCCTCATGAGTAGGTTCCAAAACTAGCTGTCTGAGGCATGCCACATGAAGGGCATTGAGAATGGCCCTGCTTTTGGATGTGGCTGCAGCAAAGGTGCTCCAGTTAACATCTGGCATATTAAGGTCCCCCATCAACAGTATCTCCCCTTTCTCTGCCATCCTAAGTATGCCTTCTATCATATCCTTGTCCATTCCCTCCCCCTGACATTGTTGTCTGTATACAACCCCTGTGCAGATTGTGGTGCCATTTCCAGTCTCTAAGGTGACCCACAGTGCCTCCTCTCCTCCCTGTTTGCTCTTTTGTTCAGTTGCTTTTATCCCTTCCCTTACATAGAGAACTACTCTGCCCCCTCTTCTCCCTTCCCTGTCTCTTCTGTAGGTTTTGTACCCTGGTATGTTAACATTCCAGTCATGGTTCTCTGTGTGCCATGTTTCTGTGACTGCTGCAATATCCAGGCATCCCTCTTCCATCAAGGCCACCAGTTCAGGGAGCTTGTTGCCCAGACTATGGGCATTGGTACTCATTACCCTCCATTTTTTGATGGCCTTACCCCTTTTGGCCCCATCCCTGTCCTTATTGCATTTGTCACTTTCTCCATTTACCCCAGCGCTTCTCCCTATCGACATCTCTATGTTGGTGTCTACCTCACTTAGTGCCCTGATTTTTTTGGGGGGTAGGATTTCCCTGCTCCTCTCCAGTGCCTCCCCCCTTGGCTAGGTAAAATGCTTGCCAATGAAGCATTCAAGCCTATCACCTAGGATCCTGGTTCCTCTCCTGGACAGATGCAGACCATCACACCAGTATAGACCTGCATCCCTTCAGGTGGACCCCCAGTCCCCAATGAAGCCAAATCCCAGAGCTCTGCACCAGTTTTTCAACCACTGATTGAATCCCATGTTGTGGAGCACCCTACCTCACAGTGAGACAGGCAGCACCTCCGAGAAGGTTACAGTGTGTGCTATTTGTCTGAGGCCCCTCTCCAACTCCACAAATGCTTCTTGCACTGCTCTGATCCCTTTCTTAGCCAGGCCATTTGTTCCTAGATGGACAATGACATCCAGCTCCCTCTGCTGTGCAGCTGCTCCTGCAATCCTGAGGATTTGCTCCCTGTCACTTCAAGCCATGGTGCCAGGCAGGCACCTTATCTCCCTCTCCCCTTCCTCCCCCAGTTCTACCTTCCTAACAATGGAGTCCCCCACCAGGAGTTGTTTCCTTCCCCTGTGGGGTCCCATGCCACCCTCCCATGGGTCTCCTTTATGGAAGTTCCCAGCATCCTCCTTGGTCTCCACTGTGAGTGCCTCCATAGAGAAACCACACTTTTCCAGAATGTCATAGAAATTATGGAGAGGTACAACTGGAGGAATGTGCCTCTGTTCTACCACCTTCACCCTCTCTGAACCCACTGTGGTCCAACTGCTCCTCTTTCTTGGCAACCTCTGAGGCAACGGTAGTGACCCTGGTGGTCCCTGGGTGGGAGAGGAAGTCCCACAAATCCTGGCCAACTCAGCCTGGAGATGGGCAACCTGCAGATGGGACAACACCACATCCTCCAGAACATCTCCCAGAAGACTGCTGCTCCACAGCCACTGCACTGCACCACTTCCATTAGGTCTTATTTCTGGCCCCCTTACTGTTGTTTGGAATACTTACTCTTTCCTCTGTTTGTTTATTTCTTTTTTTCTCTCCCTACTTACTGTCTCTGTGCCCTTTTAGCTCCTGATCTTCCTGTTCTGAGACAAGAAGTTCCTATATTTTTCAGTAGTCTCCTTACTTGCTCAGAGTCAGACCACCAGCAACTGGGAGGGGGACCGAGAGCTACTCTTGCCCTTCTAGGATGGTGAGTCTTTGGTGGCTCTGTGATCACTCACTTCCTGCTCCCAAATAGGAAGTTCCTGTTGTCAGTCAAATCCTGTGCCTATAAAGTATAACTGCCTTTGGGTGGGGGTTATAGGGGAGGAAAGGAGGGCAATATAGTCCCTGTGGAGAAGTTTAGTTATACCAGCAGCTCAATGGTAATGAACATCAGTCCTATTGTACCATCTGTGCAGTGTGCAGGCAAGGAAAAATGTGGTGTCACTCCCACACCACAGTAATGCATGAAAAGGTAATTCATGATGAATGGAGGAGGATGACAAATAAAAGGTTTGTTGTTTTCTGAATCAGTAGACATCTATGGTTTTTATTTTAATGTAATTTCATTATTTGTAAGTACTTTTCATTAACTTGGAGTTCTTTAAATGCCAATCATAAAAAGAGTCTCAGAAATGCTGCAGTCTGATTGGCTGTTAGGATTCCAACAACCTTATATTAATACATGTTATACTGTCATGTACAGCCTGATCACCATGGAACATGGATTCTTCCTGTCAGCATTCCATCCTTTAGCACTGTTGAATGACTGGAATGATGCATTCTGATTTTTAGCCAGCATTCTTAAAGTGTTGGTGGAAGAACTATTTTATTAAAAATATCCCTCTAAATGAAGAAAACATTCAAAAAGTATACTTTTAACACTTTTCTTTAGGAATATTTTTTTCTAATAGAAATAAGACACTCCCAGGAGTTAGATCAACAGTCAATCACCCCCTGGGGCAATATGGCACTCGGCTCTGCCTCATGCCACATTACACCCCTAGGGGGTGATTAAAAGACTGCTAATCTAACTCATGGTCATACTTTATTGCTTAAGAAAACATGATTCATGGTGGATGGAGAAAGAGGAGGATATGTTTTTTTCTGAAGCCAGAGTCTTTCCACGATTTTTATTGTAATGCAATTATTTTTATTAGTTCTTACTTTTATTCTTACATTTGGCTTTTTATATGCTGCAAAAATTTGATTTGTGATGGAAGAATGAGGAGGAGGAGGAGGAGGAGGAGGAGGATGATGATGAACAGGATATGTTGATTTTTTAAGTCAGTGACCTCCTATGGTTTCTTAATGTAATGATTATTGTTTGTTATAACTATTCTTTAGTTTTGCTTTATCTACTGTACATGCCAAGTAAACATGAATTTTGTGGATCTGTTAAAAGATCCCCACACCATAGAGTCTGTTTGTTTGATAAGTACAGTGGATTGCTGGTAGTGCAGGAACTTTCAGAGCAATTAAGTGAGATTATTTCATTTTTTTTAGCCACAGTACAATGACATGCCTTCAAATGGCATTGGGCAGAGCAGCAAATATGATACAAGAAGGCAATCTCATTAGATCATGAAGATGATTAAGAATAGTTAATCTCATTAGATTAAGAGAATAATCTCATTGGGACAGGCACAAGGGAAAAGTATCGGTAAGGAACTTACAAAAAATGGACAAACTGGGTGGGACAATTTGCCCTTGTCTGCCATCACATTCTATGTATGTAGTCTATATAATATTCTTTGCAAAAAAAAAAACTTTGTTAATACACCAGTTAGGGTAACTCAATGCCACAAAAGTAGGGAAATGTGGTGGTCTTTCTTGGGGTTGTCAACCCTAATGCCCATGTAATCTGCATAATCTAATCTAATATAGAATGTTGTGACATATGAGAAGATAATATAATCTGTTATTCCATGATATAATAGTAGTAGTAGATTTTATTTGTATCTGGCACCCTTCCCTGGAGACCTAAGGCACCTTACATAAATTGTTGAAGTATACAATAAACAAAAATAATATACAGCATAAATAAATCTCATCAATAAAACTTCAGTATAAAACTACAAACAAATAAAATTAAACTGGGATGACAGCTAGATATAAAATATTATTAATCCCTGAAAACTTTGCTTAATAAAAAATTCTTAAGATCCTCCTTAAAGACCTCTACCAAGGAAGCCTCCCCAAGGGCCATTGGGAGCAACTTCCAAAGGACTGGGCCAGCAACGTCAAAGGCCTAGTCCCCCAGGTTGTCAACCTGGCCCTAGGTGCAGTGAGGAGGCCCATCTTGGTGGAACAGAGAGGGCACCAGAACATGTAACGGTGCAGAAGATCAATGAGATAGCCCAAGCCCAACCCATGTAGGACCTTACAAGTTACAAAGCCAACTCTGAAGGTGATACACCACTTTACCAGCAGTCAGTCCAGTTCATGCAATGTTGGGGACACATTTCACATCCTAGAAAGGCTGGTCAGCAACCTAGCAGCTACGTACTGCCTCCACTGACCAGAGGTACAGAGTACTACAGCAGTCCAGCCTTGTTGTCATGAATGTGTGTACCAGCATTGTCAGTTCTCCAGGGGGATAAGGGATTTAATCCCGCTGATGTTCCTTAGGTGATAAAAGTCACTCTGGACTACTGACATTTAAACCTCAAATGTCAGCCCCTCAGTCAGAATGATCCCTGTGGTTATTTATGTGCAATTAAACATGAATCATGAAATTGAAGTTGTGGTTTGGGCTTACTTCTTGACTCTATTCCTTCATTCTTTATTCAGAAGGCACTAGTGACACATATGGTTGTGGTACTGAAGGGGACTTTGAGTACTTTGAAGGCAAATGATGACACAAGTTCCACGACACAACCCTCATTGGACACTAACAATGATCACTCAGAATAGCTGATTTGATGATTCTTAGATGACTATGTGACACACGAAACTGGTACATGCACATGCCATAGTGCTGTACAACTTTTGAGGAGACAGGGAAAAGTGACACCACCAGAAACCCCCCCCCCCAACAGACCACATGCACCACCCCACTGAGACCTTGTGTCTCATATAACAGCCTACTTTATTTTTCACTAACTGGCTGACAGGCTCAGACATGGGTAAAAAATTAAAAAAGCAGATTTCTGTACCTGATACCACTATCAGCCAGTCAATAAAAAAAGCTTATTGCCAAATAAATTAATCAAAACGCCCTGTGTAACTTTTCTAGTCTGCTAAATAATTCACTCTGCCCTGCTTAATAGGTGGAAAATAAAACAAATTGATCTGAATGTATGCCACCAACACTGCAGAACTCGCTAAAAAAAAAAAAAAAAGTATAATAAATTTGTCAGAAGTCCACACTGCTCATTTCCCAGTCTACAAAATGCACTCTGCCCTTTTCTGTTGCGGGACTTGCAATTGCCAGTGCAAGTCTACACTGTGCACTCTCTCCTCTCTGCTGCAGCATGAGTTCACTAGACTGCCTGCCTAAAACTACAGTTAAATGTAGTGAGAAGTAGCTAACTGGGATGATAGTGCGGGAGTCTGTAATGATTTTGACAATTTTCTGACCAAAAGTCATTGTTTTTTTACATAAAATCAGCTTTCAGTAGCTGGGTCCTTCCCCTGTGAGAAACACCTGGAAATTTATTTATTTATTAAATTTTGGTGACCGGGTAGGCCCACTGAGCCCCGAAGGTCCCTTTTTCAGGGGCGACCTGGGATAACAATACAAGTTATAAGAATGAACAAGGACATAAGGAACATTTGAGGCATTGTGAGTTACATCCTGAGGTGGTTAAAGTAAAGAAAAATAGTGGATACAGGCATGGTTACAGGCATGGTAAAAGAAAAGCAGTGGATGCAGGCATGGGTACAGGCATGGTTATCATCATGACATGTAAGCAATTGGTACTACTTTGCATGTAGTTTATTCAGGGGTTACACATGGCCTCTGGTGAGCAGTCTGTATAAGGCAGGTAGTAGGAAGGTTAAGCTAGGAGACGGGAGTTGGAGAGGAGGGAAGTACCTTAAGAGCTTTAAGTGCCATGACAGTGGCATGCGCTTGAGGTCAGCAGATACTGATACTGAGATGTGCAGTGTGAAGAATTCTCTTTCTAAAGCACCTCTGATTGGTTCCTGCATGTCATATGGCTTGCCAACAACTAGGGCATGTTGACAGTGTGCTCCCTGTAGAAAGTGCTGTATTATGAAGTGTTGAAGGGAAACCAAGTTCCTTTGGACCTGCTTTGCCACTGTCCAACGTGTTGGATTTTGGCACATTCACCAAATGAAAATTTTACATCAGCTCACTCTTAGGACTTACCTGCTTCTTGTACAGTTAAAGTTGCTCCGTTGCACCTCGTGACACACCACATGTAGCGTTAGTATATCCTGCAATACATGCCCTGTCATGCAGTCTTGCTTACTTATCCAATTGTCAGGTTAGAGAACCCCTTGATAACATTGACTATCTTATGATAGGTTTTACTATACTGTAAGTGGGGGTGACATCCCTGACAGTGACACATACAATGCCGAGTGTTGGCATTGTACTGTCGAGGATGTGCGAGTGTTTTCTTCAGGGGGCTGTGCCACCCGCATCCCCCATGTGTGGGGCTCCGATCCCCACACCCCGGTCCCTAAATATGCAACTCTGAAACAGAGTTGCATAGGGGGAGGGGGCGCAACACTGGAAGATGCACTGCCGGTATCTGCAGGGACCAGCACAGCGACCTTACGATTTCAGATGAAATCTGTCACCGTGCTGGCCTTCGCGGTTGCAGTGTTGACCTACGGTTGGCATACCCTAATGATATAGTTCACTATAACCCAGATCTAGAAGGTACCACAAAAAATGAAACACATTATGCAGAAATTTCTATAAGGTGAGCCTAAAAGAGAAAAGGAAAGCCCTGATTCTGTGGAACTGGGTAGTGGATTTTGCAGCAAGTCCACTAGATGACATATAGGAAGTTTTAATTACTAAATTAATTAATCAACTATGTCCCTATTAAAAGGAAATACAACAATGAGGGAGTGGAATCACTGTGGTTATCTAATAAAGGTAAAAAAAAGTCTAAGGGCCCAGAAAAGGTGTTCATAGGGTATGTAGAAAAATAATCTAACTCAGTCAGAGTAGGCGCTAATATCATTTAAAAAGTGAAAATGGCAGTACAAAAGGTTAATAACAATTGAGAAGAAAATAGTCAAGATAAGGGTTGCAAGTGACATCAAATAACATTGCAAAGCACTTTATAGGTATGTTGGTTCTATAAAGGAATCAAAGAAGACTGTAGGACTGTTAATTATAGGCATTACAATTACTGAGGAAGTCTGAATAGTGGATAATTTACACAAATATTTCTGCTCAGTTTTTAACCCAAATACAGAACATGTGGTAAATGACATAGTTATTGGGCCTCAGTCACCACTGGTAATTCAAGTACGACAAGATAGACCAGAAACAATGCAAACAACTTCCCAGGACCAAATAGGTTGCACACCAGATTACTGAAGGCAAAAAATGCCCCCCCCCCCCACTCATCTTTGTAATCAAGGACCACAGGAAGTTACAGTACCAAGAGACTGGCAGGATGCCATTATTATGCCACCACAAAATTAGAGATAATGGTCTTGATTCTCAATGGTTGACGCAGGGCTTTCATAAGCCCCATGTCAAACCCTGCACTGCCTTGAACACATTGCCATACTGTGCACCTGATTCACAAAGGTCACGCACATTTGTGACACTTTACCCCCTTCATGGTGGCTTGCACCAACCAAACATTTGGTGCAAACCCAGTAAAAAGGTCTTTCAAGACAGATCAGCAAAAGCTGGTGTAACTCAGGGCATATGGCACACGGAATCGATAATCCCGATTGCCGGCCAGGGCATGCCACAAGCCCCATGCACCATGTGTTTGGCACACCTGAGGCTTGCAGTGTTCAAACTCCTTTGAGAATTGAGCCCGATGTATCAAACTGAAAACCAGTTAGTGTGACTTCTGTTGTATGCAAGGTCCCGAAAACCTTTGTTATAGATGCACTATTTGAGCATATAACATTACATGACTTGGTTGATAAAACTCAATATGATTTTACAAAAGGAAGGTCACATATGCCGAATTTGGATTTGTGACCCAGTTAGCAAAGTGATCAAAACAAGGAAAACTGGTGGATGCAATGTACCTTGACTTAAGCAAGGTATTTGAAACAGCACCTGATGTGGGATGAATGAATGAATGAATGAAGGTTCACAAAAGCTCCAGCATTTTTGATAAACAGGGATAAAAACCAGTTACATGATAGAAGTCAAAAAGTGAGGGTAAATAGATATGACTCGCATTGGGGTAAGGTGATTGTTGTTGTCCCCCAGAGATGTATGTTAGACTTAGTGCTGTTTGAAGCTCATATAAAAGACATTGTCAAAGTAAGGATTAACCCATGACAGAGCGTGGGTCTATTGGGAATTAATCCATGGCTGGGGAAGGGGGTTGGACCATGAGGCCACAGACTGAGTGGTTCCAACCAGCCAGCCATGGATTAATTCCCAAATAGACCCATGCTCTGGAGTGGGTTAATTCACTTGTAACATGGGGAAGAGATAGAATTCGGCTCCCTTTTTGTTTGTGTTTCTTCCACATGTGAAAGTGTTCGAAAAGTAATTTAAAACTGTGCAAATTGCAGTGTTTAAAGGATTCTGGGAGGACATTTAAGAAAAAAGGGTTGCACCTGTTTGGAGGAACTGCATGCTGAACAGGCTGAATTTTTGTTTTTAATATTGTGACTGCAGTGGTGAACATTTACTGATTACATGCAGATATGATCAACATTTCAGAATATGTACTCATTTTGATTGACTCTGTTTTGTAAACTGTGGAATCATCTCCATTTTTCTGCTATGTTTGATGTTTGGGATTTGGCTGCCATGCATTATGGAAAATGCATATATTTAAATGCAGAGCAGATTTCAGATCTGGTGGTTGTTGCAATTCCCTTGCCGACCTACAGATGATAGTACACTGAGGCTTACATATTTTTATCTGCAAATTTTACAGCCAGCATTACACATTAATAACTTTGCCCTCCTGCAACTGATTTACATGCAATTTGGAAAGCACAGCCTCTGTGTCAGAAACTCTTGATTGTGTAAATTCCTTGTGGATCAGTTCTGGGGAGCCAAAGTTACAGAGGTGCAAAAAAATGCAAAATTCTTAGTTTTTGAAAATGTTTAGCCTTTTTTTGCCACCCAATAACTAAAAAAATAGGAGACTTTGAAACCTGAAACCTGGTTTGATAGACATTGAACCAAGGTGTGTGCTTTTGTGAGTTTTAGGTTCCACAGTTAAAGCAGTTTTTTTACATATTTAATAAAAGACATAGAGGCAATTTCTAAAATCATATGTGGCATACATTACTGTGTAGTTACTGAAAAGGTATGTGTTTCTGAGCCAATAGACCAACTGAAAAAAAAAAACATAACATAGTCATATGGATGTTTTCAAGCTACTTACGATGTAACTACCAGAAATTTCACTTAAGCATATCTATTCTTGTTTGACAGCCATCTGTTGGTCAGCCATGAATTGCAGTTTAAGACTATTTTGGGACAGGAAACTAACATGGGGAACAGAATGTGGGTGCACTTTACCATTGATTAATTCTCAGGCAACTGTGGATCACTTGAGAATTAATCAACGGTCACCTGATGCTGTTGAACAAATCCTGCTCAACCCTTTCTCTTCCCCATGTTACAAAGATGCAGTAGTTAAGTGTTCAAGATTGTCAGTGATACTAAAATCAGCCATATGTTAGATACCAAGGGAACCATAATTGCACCTCAGTCAGATGTACTGTGGACTTGCGGTCAACTTAGGCTCAAACAGCTGAAACGAGTTTCAGTTTTTGAACATATGTGTTGTGGTTGTTTTCAGAAAATAACTGAGGGCCAACTTCTTCCTACATGTAACAGACAGAGCAAAAGCTAGCCATGAAAGAGATCTGGGAGTCCAGATGTGTAATTCCATGAAACAGAAAAGACAGTGTGAAGAGGCTGTGAAGAAAATAAATAAAATTCTTGATCTATAAGAGGGAATTTTAAAAAACAGAAACAGAGACATGTGTAATCCCCCTGTTACCAGGGGTTACTAGAATCCCAGTAAGACCTAGTGGTAGGCAGGGAAGGCAGCTTGTGAAACTCCAGTGAAATGGATTTCACACTGTCTCACTCTGTTCTCAGTCTCAGCTGAGACTGAGGGATGACATCATTACAGAACTTTTGCAGTTGCGTAAGCCACACTGGAATGTTGCAGTTGGAGGTTAGTGTAGAACATTGGGGAACTTCAACAGAGTCTGTGTGCAGTCTTGGTGAGAGACAGTAGTACAGCTGAGTGTGTGCAGGCTCTCAGAGCTTTAAGCTCTGTTTTGGAGCTACTTTAGGAAGGTGTGTGTTTCCACCTAAAGAGGAACACAGGAACTGGTAATTGAAGTGGTGGAGACTGCTTTCAATGGTTCACGTGCCCTATCCCTGCGGGGATGGGGGAAGGGTTTTTGCCTGTTTTCCAGGGGCAACCCTCCTGGGTCTGGCTAAGGGAAAGAGGCTGTCAATTTGAGTTGTGCTGTGGCACCAGAAGCTTTGAGAGAGAAATTCCTGTGGAGGAATCGCCTGTGGGGCACCTGCAACCAAAGGGTGGGTTCGCTCTGAAAGAGTGCCAAGTGTTTTTCACCTGAACAGAAGGAAACTAAAGGGACTGTTACTGTGGGGTCAGGAAAAGACAGCCAAGTACAGTTGGAAAGTGGGGATTGGACTGCTTAATCAGTGGGGGGTCTAGAGCAATGGACTATGCCACTTAAAAGTATGTTCAAGTCCAGCACAAATGGGAAGCAAGACAAGTAGATGGACTGTGACATACATTTGGCAAGTATCTACATTGCCAAGCTTTACAGTATGAGGTGTTTACTGTCTAGAGAAATGGCCGGGTATGAATTGTGGGAGTGAGAGGTGGGAGACCCCCCCATCAGTAGTAGTAGTAACCAAATTCACCTCTACGGATTTGCTCTAAGGCACCTTTTACTTTCTCTCAGGTACTTGGCCAGTGCCTGAGAAAAGTATCCAGATGTGGGATTAAAAGGAAGATTCCCTGATGGAGCTGAGGTGCTCTTAGGTGGTTTAGGGAGCCACCAGAAAATGTTTCCATGACATATGGAAGGTGTCCGAGTGGCCGGCAAGGGAGCCAAGCCAGGGAAGACCCAGAACAGTGTACAAATTTGGGCTGTGTACCCAAAGCAGCGTGCAAGTCCGGGCTGTGTGCCCGGTGGGTTCGGAGCCTGAGGGCTAAAGTGTTGAGGAAGTGTTCTTGTTTCTTTTAATCTGCATTACCAGGAGTGTAGCCCCATGGGGATCCATCTATGCTTTGTTTATTCTGTTTGGATGTGAATAAAAACCACACTTTAGAATCCCACTTCTGGTATTAGACATTACAGTTATTGCTTCCTCTGTTCAGAGCTACTTGGGTGCCCCTGTGAAGAGTAGCCAAACCTGGCCTTTGTGCCGAGTGACCTATTCCTCCCCAAACCCAGCCCATCTGGTATTACTGTCAAATTCAAATGGCAGCCAGCTGGGGTTTACACATGATTATGCCAATGTATAGATCTTTGGTTATGCCAGAATATTGTGGACGTTTTGGTTGCAATATCAAACAAAAGTGCCATTTCAAACAAAAGTTACGCCAACACCTCACAACATTTTGTGTTTGTGATTGCCCTCCCTGGCAGGAATCATTAGAGTAAAGCCCTCCAACCCATCACCGTACTTAGCAGCATAGCCTGCCTGCCTCAGTTATTCTCTCCTCCCTTCCCATCCACCTTCCCCTCCTTCTCCCTCCTCCCTCTTCCCCCTATGCCCTCCTGTCCCCACTTCCCACCCACTCTATCACTGGGCAAGGCCATCTTGGCTGATTCTTTCTGTGTCTGATGTATGTGTTCAAACGCTTTGTTCATGTTTTTTTCTCTTTTGTGTAATTGTTAATCGCATCTCTAGTGACGACTGTAAGCCTGTTAAAATGTTTAATACCACTGTGTCACAGTTGTTTTTAATGTATGTATACTGTGTTCATCTGATGTGAAACCTTTGTAAAAGAGTTCCCAGCTCAAAGGTATTGTTATCCAAGATCTAAATAAATAAATATCAAAAGGGTGAAATAAAAGGAGTGGAGTGAGTCAGAGAAGGTAAGCCAAGATGATGAGGGATAGAACAATGTATGATTTTTCCCACTGGAGAGAAGAAGAATGAGGGGGAACATGATATTACTGTATAAACCAACTAATGCTGAGTTACTTCATGAATGACTAAATATAAAAATCAACCAGGCTGCCACAGGACTAGATGTAACAGTATTCATTTAAAAGGTGAACAATTTAAAACTGAACTGAAAAGGAATTTTTTCACACCAAGGGTTGTGGACTTTTGGACTGGTCAGCTAGACCATGAAGTAAATAGTTCCACATTCAAATCTTTTAAAGTGTACCTAGACAGACACATGGGGGGATTAAGTAATCTCACTGGTTACAACTGCTGATTAATGAGGCAGAGTCATGCTGTGCTATAACGGCTTTCTTCTGTCTTTTGATCCCATGTTCCTATGTATCCCTGTACTAATCAATACCAATGTAGGAATGTTATTTTATCTTTTGTGATTCCCCACTGAGGGTCGCCAAAGCTAGTGGAACAAAAAAATCACTTTATACAAAGTACTTTGATGTGTACTAGAGCTACTGAATAGTTGAAGTGTATGGAAACTCATGAATATTGAATTATACACATTTCTGAATGATATAATGTCATGCTGCAGTGCAAGTTTTAGAGAGGCATTGTGTAAAAGAGGAAACTTTCAGTACTTTGCCCAGAGATGAACCCCTATTTGATGTTAGCACTGGTTCATAGCGAATAGCCAGTGGTGGCAGCTTTAGTAAAAGGGTGACCCTGTGGAGATGCAACATAGGAATGGTCCAAAAGTCAGAACCTGCTTACAGAATATTTTCTTTTTTTACTTTGTTTTTTCCTACTTCTCTCTGGACTGCCCCTATCTGCCAGCTGCTCTCCAGCTCCATACTCCAGCTTCTTCTAGTCTCACCTTCTTCCTGTAGTGTCCACTGACGGAGTCATCCTCTGTTGTTGCACAAGCCTCTCTGAGTGTTCCTTAATCCAGCATTGAGCAACGGTGCCACAGTCAGCACTGCAGAGCCTGCAAGAGGGGCCAGCATCATCCTGTTGCAGCTGAGACATGTTTTTCCTTTTTTGGTTTTCCTCCACTCTCCAGGATGCTGCCATGCTAATATGTCCATGACTTTATGTGCACAACAAGCTTGCAGTCATGTCAGCACCAGACAGTGTTCCCCCTCCCATGTGTGCTTTTTGGCTGCCTTGTCACCAGCAGTCCTCCACTGAAGCACAAGTCCCTCTCCCCCCTCCCCCGGCAATCCCAGCTAATTTCCAGACCCAAGTCAAGGCATCATGAGTGTTATACTGATGGGCTGTCTTTAATAACATCAGTATGAATCAAAATATGGAATTATTGGGGATTAATCAACACCCCAGGGGCTGTGAGGACACTCAGCCATTATAAAGGTTTTTATTGCATTACTGTGTATATATCCAGGGTAGCCCATCATCTTGCTTTCAGTAGGACCCTGCTTTGCTCAGTTCAAACCACAACTAATGCCAAAACTAATGTTTGAATGCATAGATCATGTGACTTTATAACACTGGCTGCCTATAATAATAATAATCTTTATTTATATTGCGCCTTTCAAATACCAAGAAGCATTCCAAAAAGATTGAGTACAAAGAAAGTATACAAACAATAATATAAAAACTGTTAATAACAAATGCAAAACATCAGTCAGAGACACCGTAGGCCCTATTCCATAAAAAGGATTTAAGATCCTGTTTAAAGCTCCCCCACAGTCATACACTCCCTTATCCGACATGGTAGAGAATTCCAAAGGGTTGGTGCCACAAACATAAAAGCCTGGGCCCCAGCTGATTTCAATGTAACCTCACAAAAAATAGAGAAGGGATCAGAGGAAAAAAACCCTGACACCACCCTCTGAGATCTTCCAGTGAGGTATGATATGAACCATCTAAGCACAACCCCAGAGAGTCCACAAATATATCTCAGGCGCTCCAAAAGAACCCCATGATCGATGGTGTCAAATGCTGATGATAGATCCAGTAAAACCAGAATAGACCATTTTCTCTGGTCTCTTGCCATCAGGAGATCATTGAGTACCCGACCCAGCACAGTCTCGGTACTATGCCTCTTACGGAAGCCTGATTGGAGAGTTTCGTAGATGCTATGGATGGTCAAGTGGTTCTGCAACTGGGCTGCTACCACCTTCTTGATCACCTTCCCTGCAAAGGGGAGGTTCGAGACAGGTCTGTAGTTAGCCAGACATTCTGGGTCCAAAGACGATTTCTTCACCAAGGGTGTCACCACTGCCTTTTTCAGGGACAGGGAATATTCATCCGAGTCAAGAGAGGACCAGACTATCTGTGCTAGAGCCAATAGAATAGAATATAGCCCTAAGACACCCTAAAATATGAATCTCAGTTGTTCATGACTACTGCTTTCTGTGTACTTTTCAATGAATACATAAAAATATATAGAACTGAAAGGCTTCATGTGCAGTTCCACTCAAAAATCTGAGCATGAATAAGATCCTAGGCTAAAAGGACTGTTTAATTTTAATCTGCCAAAATTACTGCTTTTATTCTTACTTTCTGTAAAGGTTTCTAAAAGGCTTTCAAACGTGTTTATTCTTTTCTGTTCAGTCATTTCCATGAAGATTCTACTTCTCAGATAGAAGCAAAATGAAGACGTAATAAAGACAGTCCTGCTGACCACACCCCAGATGAATTGATAAATCCTTATCCATGCTTTCCGAAGATCAGTCGATGTAGATCATTGACAAATACCAAATGTCACCACATGATCATTAAGGGAGATCAAACTCTAAGATCATCACCTAGATTATGATTTAATCATCAAAAATATAAATTGTTGATCACAGCGGATTACTTATTATGTTTAGTTTAGTTTAGTTTATTAGTCTAGGAATTAATACCTTTGAGCCAGGGCTCTTTTACAAAGGTTCCATGTCACAAAGAACATTTAACAAAGCACGATACACATTACAGGTAAAACCAGATAGGAAAGTTACATCATAAATTTGCTATTAACAGTTTAAGGCAGTAACGTTTTTAAGTTTCATAGAAAAACAAGCTATAACAGGTTCAAGCGAGTAGACAATTTCGAGGTTAAGGAAACTTCCAGGGAGAGGATGATCATTAGGTGCCAAAAGGAGGCTAGAGAGGAGGGAAAGGTGGTGAGCGGGAGAGTAAGTGAGAGGGGACAGGAAAAAAGGGGGGGAGTGAGTTTGGGTGGGAGACAGGAAGCAGTAGAGTATGTCTCTAAGCTTTAGTCAGCATGCTGATTGTTGATGATCTGTACATAATGACGTGATGATCATTAATGTTTATATCACTTCTATGATATACGGTAAGTTTGTAAGTCACATGGGGAATACTAAACATTGTGTCACTTGTTATAAATATGAAAATATGAATGTGCGGGAGGCTGCAGGGAGGCTGTGTTTTAATGTTTGTATTTATTTTAGGAAAAGTGACTTCGATTAACATGGGAGGTCTGTAAGTTATTTATTGAGTTTTATCACTGTATGTTTGGTTCTAAAATATTGGTCTGCATTAAGGAACTTGTACTACCAGATATGTAGATAATTATCTTGTAAAAGTGTTAAAGCTTAATTAGTTATATTTCATTATTTACCATGAAGTTCATAATGTTGATGTGGGGTTTTAGCCTTATGGGCTTTATAATGGGTCAGAAATATGAGTTGAGAGAAAGCCCTGAATAGATCAACAAAAATATAAATGTTTTCTCAATCGCCAGGTCGGTCCAAAAGTTTAAACCTCAATATATAAACAGAAGAAATCCCTTCTCAAATTCATGGAACCTATATACAGGCAATGCACACATGGTCAAAGTAATGATAAGTGGGGATAGCAAGAAAATGAGTAGGACATCCCTGGCTTTCCTGCTGGTACTGGGTGGGGGCATAGAGCCCTACCCAGGGCCAGGCAAGGAAACAAGTTTAAAAATAGTTCAGGAAAATGTTTGCAGTGTTGTCCAAAATATAGGTGAACTTAGGGTTTGGGTGGAAAAAGAGGAGCCTGAAATAATGGGACTAACAGAAACGTGGCTTCATGAGGGGTGGAAAATAAGGAAGTCCAAATGAAAAACTATAAAAGTGAAAGACTGGACAGAGAAAGTAGAAGGGGGGGGGAGTGATGATGTACTGTATATCAGGGAACATTTGGGGAGTTTTAAAACTATTTTGTCAGAAAACTTTGAAAGCATGGACTGCTTACTAATTGAAATTGTATCACTTAAATTGATAATTGGTATGATATACTGTATGCCCTACCTAAAACCAAATTGCAGAGTTTCGAAGCCTTACACAATGGATTATCAGACATAGTGAAACATTTGAAATGAATACTTATTGGGGATTTTAATGCAGGATGGAGAGAGTATATGGGACAGAAACTGGAAGAATTTTTTGTACCCCTAGGATTAAAACAAGTAAGCCAGGAACCAACCAGATTCTGTAAACACTCATACTGCTCAATCTTGGGCCTAATTTTTATCTCGGAGAGTACCGACATATTAGAGTCAAAAGTTATGCCCCAAAATTTAAGTGACCATTGTCCAGTAAGGTACACAATAAGATGCACACAATTAAGCAGAATTGAACTGAAAGTACAATGGATGAGACTGTTAAAACATTTTAACATAAATAGTTATATGGAAAGTCTACATTTAATTAGATGGGAAAGGATGAATCGTATTCCAGTTATCGTCTTAGCAGTCCAAGACTTAACTAATACTTTAATACAGATAATTGAAAAACATGCACCCAAGGTACAAAGGAAAATAGTAACAATCTTCCATGGATTATGGATAGATTCAAAACTCCGATAAGGATCACAAATAGGTTATGGAGGAAAGCTAGATGAACAAAAAGTGAAGAGGACTGGAACACATACAAAGAATGGTGTAATAAATGTACAGAGAGGATTAGGTCACCCAAAAAGTGATATCGTAAAGTAGATTTTGAGCAGCTGAAAAATCCACAAAAGTTCTGGAAATGTGTTAAAAAAATGCAACATCCCTTAGCAGAGTCTAACCAGTTTCAGCTTATAAGTAATGGCAATCTGATTCAAGATCGGACAGAGGTAGGAGAAGTACTGAATGACTACTTTATAAATATTTCAGCTTTAAAAGTATCAGCTCCAAAGAGTATAACTGAAGACATCATATTGTCAGATTTGGTAAAAATGCAGGAACAGAAAAGGGTTGAAACTCCTGGACAACCAAAGTCTTCTCTCCCCCCTCCCCTTAGGTTTAAAAAGCTAACTGTAAAGGAAGTTGAGAAAGAATTAATGAACCTTAAAAGCAATAAAGTGGGGGGTATTGATGGAGTAGAGCCTTATTTGCTTAGAATGGGTGCAGATATACTAGTAACCCCACTGACCTATCTGTACATCTGGAGCTTGTGCAGTGGAATTTTTTCAAACACTTGAAAGCTAAGGAAAGTAGGGGTGTGCGAAAAAAGATTCTGCCAGCAGAATTTCGTGAAAAGTCAGACTTTTGCTTCTGTGAAAGTTTGGAAATCATTTTGCCAACTTTCACAGAAATTCTACCTAAAAACTGAGGAATAAATGTAAGAAATGTGGGTAAATGTATTAAACTGCGGAAAAAAATTCTGTGGAACTGATCACTGTCAGTGTTCAGTTCTGCGGCTTTTTCCCCACAGTTTAATTCATTAACCCTTTCCCTGCCAAAAGCTGGCCCCTGGTTTCTTGTGCCCCCCACAATGATCACCAGCCCCACATCACAAAAATTGTTGTGTCCAGTCCTCCCACCCACCCGCTGATAGCCCCTCCATATACAAAATAATAATATCCTCAATCCTCACTCCCAGGTGTCTAGTGGCCCCCCCACCTACCGATTGTCAGCCCCATATAAAAAATACCTTCTTTCCTTTGTGTCTAGTGGCCCTACCACCTGATCACCGGCCTTATAGAAAAAACATTTTGGTGTCCAGTCGCCCCAGGTTGCCGATCACCCTCCATATAAAAATGAACTATTCATTCCTCATTCTCTGGTGTCTAGTGGACCACCCACCCCCCACCCTGGCAGGTAGTCCATCACCACCCTGCCCCTCATCTATTCCCAACCTGAGTGGGAGACCAGCACAACCCTCCTCTCTCCTCCATGGCTGGCCACCCACTGAACTGAATGAATGAGTGTATGCTTGTTCAAGCACTCATTCATTCCAGCTCCCAGTCTTCTTACAGCATGGTTTTCAGAGGGTAGAGAAGGGGAAGGGGCTGTTCCGGTCACCGGTGGGGATGGTGGAATGAGGCAGAATGGCATTGTGGATGCTGGAGGGGTCCACAACACCATTCCCCCATCCTGTCAGCCCCACAGGTGACCAGAACATCCTTCACCCCTTCTCTACCCCCTGAAAACTATGCTGTAAGATGACTAGGAGCTGCAATGAATGAGTGTGTGCGCTCATTCATTCAGTCAAGTGGATGGCCTGCCACGGAGGAGAGAGGTAGGCTGTGCTGGTCACCCATTTGGGATGGGATTGGGGAGTGGGGTGGTGATTCACTACCAGGCAGGGTCCACTAGACACCAGGAATGAGAAAAAAATATTAATTTTTTATATGGGGGACTGGCAGCTGGGGGGAACTAGACACAAAATGTTTTTCTATGGGGTAGTGACTGCAGGTGGGGGGCCACTAGACACCAGGAAATTAGAGTATTTTTTTATAGAGACTGGCATCAATGAGGGGGGCCACTAGACATACTAGGGAATGAGGATTGAGGATATTATTATTTTGTATATGGAGAGGTGAACATCAGGTGGGTGGGGGGAACTGGACACAGCAATTTTTATCATATGGGGTTGGTGATCACCAGGGGGGCACAAGAAACCAGGCCAGGGGCCAGTGATTGGCAGGGGGAGAGGGTCCTGTATCATTAAATAATACATTAAACTATGGATAGAACACATTCCGCAGTTTAATTGATTAATACACAGTTCAGACAAAACCTTTTGTAGAAGAGAGCGAAAATCTGTGGAAAATGGTTGGAAGTTTCCGATCTCGCCATAGGCAAAAGTTTGAAAACTTTTGCCAAATTTCTGAAATTCCGTGACATTTCCACCAAGGCAGAATTTGCAGCTTTTGCCCATCCCCAAGTGAAAGTGGTTCTCATATATAAAGGGGGCTAGGCAACCAAACCATCAAATTATAGACCCATAGTTTTGCTGTCCACCATGTCTAAGGTTTTGGAAAGGCTGGTATACAGGCAGACTTATCAATATATGAAGGGACATAGTTTATTGTCTGCTGCACAACATGATTTCAGGGCTGGGAGGCCCACGGGTACTGCCCTCATTAACTTTAATAACTTAATTACTACTTCCATGAATCAGGGGAGTGAAACTGGGGTGGTATTCGTGGACCTCAGTAAAGCCTTCGACCTGGTTGATCACCAGACAATGTTGGAAAGATTGTGTGAGATAGGTGTCCACCAGGAACCTCCACATTGGTTCAAATCTTACTTATTCAATAGGAGACAATGTGTTGTCAATGGTACCTGTGTTACTCAGATGAAACAGAACCAGAAGCAAATGATTTGATACCTTTTATTGGACCAATATAGATGTAACAAACAGAACAAAATGCTTTAGCTTTCAGACCAACAAGTCCTACCTCAGAAGCTTAATGACAGTTATTTAGAAAATCCCATACTTTTAACACCCAGATCATGCAGAAAAAAACAGAACAAAATTTCCATTGGTTCAAAAATACTCATTTAAAAAAATACAGAAGAAAATGTCAGAGAACTTGAATAGTACCAGTTCACCTTCAGCTGAAAGAGCCTCAAGGTCAGATGTGCTTGGGACATAACATGTAAGGAGTACACTGCACATAAATTAAAATGACTAGAGATACTTTAAGAATAAGATAACAACTACTCGAGCAGAGAACGCCTAAACCTAAGTATGACTGTCACAGTGTGTATAAGAATACATTAAATGAAAAGCAAAATCTGACTGGATTAAAGACATACTAAAATTGTAAGTAAAGAATAAGCCCCACAAAATAGAACTACAGAAAACATTTATATATAGCATACAAAGAGTAAACAGTAAAGTTTACCTAAAGTGAGCAATAGTTACACGCTATATGGAAAGTAAAACTTAGCTGGAACAATTAACCAACTATACTCTCAAACCAGTTATTATGCTCCATAACCCTTAAGGCCTATAGTGTTGTAACAGGAGTTTATAAATGATAATATAAATTGGCAGCATAAGTGGCAAACAAAAAACTGCTTGTCAAGGACCACCAAGAAATTAAAACCATGCAGCCTAACATGTACGGATTTCAATAAATTCTCAGTGTATAATATAACATCTTGATGTACTGAAAATGTCTAAGGAATCATAGGAATTAAATTCTCCCCATCCCCGAGGTGAAGATAACTAGTTTAAGGAGATATATACATATACATAGACATATACACACACACACGTACACATACACACACAGACACACACACACACACACACACACACACACACATCCTAATGCACCATCATTCACATCCATCAGTCCAATTGTTACCCAAAGGAATGAAACTTGTCATGAAATTACAAGTAAAAGGGATGATGTATCCTAATATGTACAGAGCTCAAAAATGCAACACTATATAACCATGCTACTATCTGTGCAGTAACAGTCCAAGGATTCTGAATAGAACCACAATGAAATAACACTTCCACCCTCCCCAGGGTAAGGTAACTAGAAGTAAATGTACAGCATGTATGTAAGACAAGATTCCTAACATACTTTCATTACCTCAAATCACTATAATATTAGCACAATGTAATTTGATCTGTCAAGGACCCCCATGCATATGAGATCCTGCACCTCAAAATGTTTAGAGTTCAAAAATGTAACGGTATATAATCAAACTACTGTATGTATAGTAACAGGCTAGGGAATCTGAATAAGACCCAATGGAATTAACCCCACCCACGGGAAGATAAATAGTAAGACGGAATTAATATACATTATGTGTGTGAACTAGGAGTCATAGCACACTGTAACTCCATGTATGTGAACAGAAGCCCACCTCAATGTAACAGCAACCCCACATCCACCATACTCACCCCCCCGCACGATCTGGGTGTTAAAAGTATGGGATTTTCTAAATAACTGGCATTAAGCTTCTGAGGAAGGACTTGCTGGTCTGAAAGCCAAAGCACTTTGTTCTTTTTGTTACATCTGTGTTGGTCCAATAAAAGGTATCAAATCATTTGCTTCTGGATCTGTTCTTATAAGGACCAATATGGCAAAGACTACATCTGTATGTCAGATGAAACAGGTAATGCGAGGGGTACCACAGGGATCCATCCTGGGTCCCCTGCTTTTCAATGTTTATGTAAATTGCCTGGAAAAGAAAATTAAAAACAGCTGGTGACGTTCATGTGCAGTCACTCCCTGCTGGAACAAAAACTCCAGAAAGATCTGAGTAGCATGGAGACATGGTTTGAAACATCTGGCCTATTGTTACATAAGAAAAAAACACAATGTCTATATTTTCAATCTGGCATTAAAAATTCCCACGATAACATATTAGATGTGAGATTTAGCAATGGACTCAGGATGGAAAATGTTACAAATTATAAATATCTGAAGGTAATGGTGGATAATAAATTAAACTTCAGAGAACACATAAAACTAACTGTTAAAAAAAATATCAAAATCTGGGGGCCCTTAGGAGAGTGGCTAACTGTTTAACAAGGCAGGAAGGAGGGGGAGAGGGGTCAAGATGACTAGGGGTTCTAGTAACAGGGGAAAGCTTCAGGGAGTGAGGGAGGAAGGAGCCTAGTCTCAGCAAAACTGAGAAGGCAGGTAACAGGTTTGCAGTGTTGGCAGAAAAGGTGAAAGGGGACGTATTGGATCTCCAAGATGGGGCAGGAGGGAATAGGGGCAGGGACAGCCCAGGTGACAGAAGCTGGACAGAGAAAGGTGAGAAGGGGGAGAGGGACTCAGTTGGACTGGTGGATGGAGGGGACAGGGGTAATGGGGGAAGGGCAATGCTGGTGAGATAGATGCCAGAGACACAGCAGGAGAGGGATGGGGACCCAGGGTAGAGGGTAGAGAGGGGGAAGATAGTGAGGGAGCATCATGGGGCGATGATGTAGGCCAGGGGAGAAGGTAGGTGGAGGTACAGGAGGATTGGATGGAGTTGCTTAAAGGCAGTGTAAGGTGGAGTCTCCTAATGAGTACATAGAGAAGAGGTTGGCGGGAGGTATGAGGCATGATGGGGGGGTTCTAGTGCTGGGGGATTCCATACAGAAGGGGATTGGATGGGACAGAAGGGGGAAAGGCATATCTGAATCTGGGTTGAATCCATACCTGGACTGACTGGCGACGGGGGGGGCAGTTTCTTCTTAAATGTGCAGGGAAGGGAAGGAGGAGGCCCCATGTTGTGGTGCATGTGAGTATGAACGACCTGGCAGGGCGTGTTGGAAGTGGTATGGGAGAGGTTTGAGGAACTGGGAAGGCTATGTGAGGAGATGAGGGGATTGGTGGCCTTCTTGGAGGAACCGCCAGTACCCTGCACAAGTACAGCAAGGTAAGGAAGGATAGGTGAATTTAATGCTTGGCTGGGGGAATGGTGTCGCTCAAGGGGATATGGTTTGGTGGGTGGTTGGGGTAGAACTTGGGACAGGAATGACTTGTATGCCAGGGATAGACTACACCTGAGCAAGGAGGGGAAAGCGGTACCGAAGTAGAAGATCGAGGAATATGCAGAAACAAACATGGATTTAAACTAGAAGGAGGGGTGGTGAGTGGGCAGCTGGAAGATAGGGGTCCTGGAGTGGGAGGGCCTGACAAGCTTACCCCCCTTAACTAAAGGGGAAGGCAGAGGGGAGGGGACATGGGGGGGAGGAGGGAGAAGGGTTAGGGAGGGGAAGGGAGTGGGTTGGAGAGTGGTCTCACTGAATGCGAGGAGCCTCGAAAACAAGTTAGCTAAGTTTCAGGCCGTATTGGCAGAGGAGAGGGTGGATTTTGTCACCATCACGGAAATGTGAGCCACCCAGTACCAGGACTGGGAGTTAATGGTCCCAGGGTATAGGACATTCAGAAAGGATAGGACCACAGGGAGAGGAGGGGTGGAGATCTATGTACGGGAGGGGATAAGATGTGCAAGGGATGAGGGGGATGAGGGCAGGACAGAGGCCCAATGGATGCATTTTCAGGACTCAAAAGGCAGGACACTGAGGATGGTGGTAATTTATAGACCACCACCTCAGCTGGAGGACCTGGACAGGGAGTTAGCTGAAGAAATCCGATGGGTCTGCAAGAAGGGTAACATGGTGGTGGTGGGGGACTTCAACCTACCTGGGGTGGGTTGGAGTACTCCAACCACTACAAGTGCAAGGGGGCAAGTCCTGTTAGAGGCATTTCAGGACAGCTTCTTGATGCAGTTGGTCCATGGGCAAACTCAGATAGGAAATACTCTGGACCTTGTACTATCCAATGGGGAGATGGTAAGGGATCTGGGAGTGGAGATCCCACTGGCGGGGAGCGATCACTACTTGATGTGATTCACACTCAACATGGGGAGGGAAGCTGGGGGTACAGGTACCAAGGTGATCGACTTTAGGTGGGCAGACTTTAAAAACATGGGGGAAATTCTGACGGGGTACCTGGATGGGATGTCAACCAGGCTGGGACACAAGTCAGAAGTGGGATGTCATAAAAAGAGGCTAGTAGAGGCTATGGGGGCATGTATTAGAACACAGAGCAAGAAAGGGAGGGCAAAGAAGACCAGTTGGATGACTCAGGAGGTTAGGGAGGGGGTGAGATCCAAGAGAGAGGCATTCCAGAGGTTCAAAAAGTCAGGAAGGGGAGAAGACAAGGAGATGTACACGAAGAAATTGAGAGAGGCCACCAAACTGGTCAGAGCAGCCGAGGCTTCCAGGAAGCTAAGGCTGGCACAGGGAATTAAAAACAGAGAAAAGGGTTTCTTCAGATACGTAAGGGAAAGAAGGAACAACAAGAACCAAATAGTGAGGATAAAAAAGGACGGGGGGTGAGTGGAGAGAGGGGAGGATCAGGCAGAGGCATTAAATTAATACTTCTGTTTTATATTCACGCAAGAGAAAGTGGGGCAGGTACCACACAGGAGGGGTGGGATAGGCAGGGAGGGAGAGGGGTGACAGATGTGAGGATTACTGAGGACATGGTACTGGAAGGACTGAAGGCACTAAGGGTGGACGAGGCAGCTGGGCCAGATGGCATTCACCCTAGGGTACTCAAGGAGCTGGCTGAGGTTCTGGCAGGACCACTGGCTAATCTGTTCAATACCTCCCTGGACACGGGATGCATACCACAGGACTGGAGAATGGCCCATGTGGTGCCCATCCACAAAGGTGGCCCAAAGGATGAACTGGGAATCTACAGGCCAGTGAGCCTCACATCAATTGTGGGCAAGTTCATGGAGACAATCCTGAGAGGCTGGTGACCTTTTTGGAGGACAATGGACTCCAGGATGGGCATCAGCACGGGTTTGTCTCGGGCAGATCCTGCCAGACCCACCTCAATATGATTGTGTGACAAGGAAACTAGACAAGGACCGTAGAGTGGATGTCCGGTATTTGGATTTCAGCAAGGCCTTTGACTCTGTGCTGCACGAGAGGCTGGGTAGAAAGCTGGAAGTTGTGGGGGTGGAAGTGAAGATGGTGAAATGGATAATGAATTGGCTAAACGGTAGGCAGCAGAGGGTGATAGTGGAAGGGGAACTCTCAGCACTGAAAGCAGTGACGAGTGGGGTGCCACAGGGATCAGTGCTGGGGCTGGTGTTGTTCGGTTATTCATAGCTGATGTCTCACATGGGATCCAAAGTAAGATCAATCTGTTTGCAAACAACACCAAAATGGGGGGCGGTGGTTGATGACATTGAGGGATGGAAGGAGCTACAGGACAACCTAACTAAACTGCAGGAATGGTCAGAAACATGGCAGCTGGGGTTCAGTGCCAAGAAGTGCAAGGTAATGCACTTTGGAACAAAGAACCAGGGGAAGGACTATCAGTTGGGAGGGGTACAGTTGGGTAGCACCAGGAAGGAAAAGGACCTAGGGGTACTTATAACAAGGAGCATGAACAACTCTGCTTAGTGTAGGAAGGTGGCAGTGAAGGCCAACAAGATGCTGGGGTGCATAGTAAAGGGAATCTCTTCCAGAAGTAGGGAGGTAGTCCTCCCCCTGTTCGGGTCACTGGTCAGGCTGCACCTGGAATACTGCATGCAGTTCTGGCACCCGTACCTGAGGAAGGATGTCATATTGTTGGAGGGGGTGCAGCGTAGTGACAAAGATGATCCAAGGATTAGAGGGCAAGCCCTATGAGGAAAGGCTGAGCACGCTAGATATGCATTCATTGCAGGAGAGGAGGGATGGGGGCACATAACTGAGACCTTTAAGTACTTGAAAGGGATGAACAAGACTTGAACAGTTGGGATCTTCCAATTAAGAAGATGAAGGGGCATGAAAGGGCACAGTCTTAGACTTGAGGAGAGGAAGACTCAGGAGGGAGTTAAGGAGACAGTTGTTCACGGAAATGGTGGTGGGCAAGTGGAACACTCCACCACAGGAGGTGATGGCCTATAACACGGTGGGCAATTTCAAGAGGGGATGGGACAGAGTGAGGATGAGGGTAAATCTAAGGAGGGGTGGAGTGGGAAGGGCAGCTGCGAGATGAGGGGCTAGCTGCACAATCGAGCAGACTCGACAGACCATAAGGCCTATTTCTGCTGGCATTTTCATATCTTCGTATGTTTGTAACAACAGAGACTAGGATGAAAATTGTAAACCATATGATAATTCCTATGATAGAGTATGGTTTGGTAATGGCACTAAACAAACTTAACCAATTTTACTACAAACTGGCATGGTTTATAACTAAGAGTAAACATGGGACACATTACTATAATTTGTGCGGTCACATAAAGTGGTTACATCCAGAAGAAAAAAGAAATTACATCTGGTTAAACTGGTGTCAAAAATTAATTTACCCTCAGAAAAACATGCAGTCGAGTTACAGCACAAAAAATACAGTATATAAGGTGGACAAGGGATATTAACTGAGATTTAATAAACTAAATATTCCAACAACTAGAACATATAATAGATTCAGAGGTGTTACATGAGCTGCACTGGCTGCCAGTCAGGTGGAGGATCTTCTTTAAGGTGGGTCTTCTCACCTATAAGGCCCTACACAATCTGGGCCCTGGTTATCTGTTAGACCTTCTTGCCCCTGCTCTCTCAGTTTTCCCCCCTCCATTCCTCCTGTGGAGGCCCCCTGGCGATTCCCAAGATGAGGTTGAAATTGGCTGGTAACAGGGCCTTTAGTGTTGCCATCCCTGTCCTGTGGAATTCGCTGCCCCTCAGGGTTAAGGGGCCCCCACTTTGGAGGTATTCAAGGCCCACCTTAAGGCCCTCCTATTTGCCCAGGCCTTCAATCTATAAATCTGATTATAATAGTGGTAATCTGATGTTTAGTTTATTATTTATGGGAACTGTTTTTATGAGGATTTAATTATTTGTATGTTTATACTTATTTTTCTTGTTTATTTGATTTGTTTTGATATACGTGTTTTACCTGTTTGTACGGCGCCCAGATCCTCCAGGATAGGGAGGCTCTTAAATAAATTTTGCCTTGCCTAGCCTTCCTAGAGATGTCATGCTACAGACTTCTATATCCAGATCTTGGAACGGGTTGCCTAACAAACTGAAATGTATAACTTCTTACTGTATTTTTTTTGAAATTCAAAGTTTTATTGATTTGACATAATAAAAATAATGAAATACAGATACCGGAACAAAACAGGACATAACCTCCTCAATGTATAGAAGCATGGCATGAACATGTGCCAGAAACTTAAAAAAAAACCACCCTACCCACCCCTGGAAGGTGCCGCCTCCAACTCCAGGTTACCCTGAAGAGCAATTAACCGGTGCCATGGAATGATACTTAGTAGACATCAATTAGCCACATATAGACATCTCATAATGAGACAGTCAGAGGAACCACATGGAGAGTTCAATGAAGATACAAAGCGTATAACTTGCCCCATTTTCTATGAAAGGTAGGCATAGCGTGTCTGGAACTGGCTATTAATCTTTCCATCTTGAAACATGAGGAGATTTCCTCAAGCCACTCACTATAGGAAATAGCCACTTGGTCTAGCCAGTGCCGGGAGAACTAGCCTTTTAACTGCCATTGAGATTATGGCCATGTGGAATTTCCGTTCTTTGATTCTAATATTTGAATACAGACCAATTACACAAACTTCAGCTGTGAATAGATCCTCCAGACCCAGAGTCGGATCCAGACTATTCCGAATTGCTTGCCATAATGGGGCAACTTTAACGCAAGACCAAAATATATGTAGTAGATTCCCCACTTCCATGCCACACCTTGTGCATCTGTCAGATTTTGGCCTGTCAAATTTAGCCAACTTAGTTGGTGTGTAATACATATTGTTTAAAATGTAAAACTGTATAAGCCTATTCCTGTCTAAGGTAATATATTTGTACACCTCGCGCCAAACTTGGCTCCAAGACATAGAGGGTTCCGAGACTAGGGAGGCCCATACATTGGAGCCAGCTAGGGGATCAGGGAATTTTTGTAAGCAAAAGATAATTATATAGCCGAGCTATACTGTGAGGGTTTGTGACACAAGTCCTAAGTTGTTCCAGGAAAGGCCTAATTTGAGAGGATGGTCTCACCAGCCCAAAATTTTTACCTACCAGGTGTCTCAATTGGTAGATTTTGAAAATATTTTGGGGAGGGATGTTCAGTTTTGTTAACAGTTCCCCAGAGGAGCCAAGGGATCCCTGAACATAGAGATCTTCCACCGAACAATCCTGGATTTGTGGGAGCCAAGTCAACGACAACATGTGACCACCGATTCTAATATTAGGGTTAAGAACTAGTGGTTGGGCCACATCCTTGGTATACTGGATTTTAAAGAAATTCCAGTACTGAGTTAGAATTTTAACAGACAACCCTATTGTAGAGTTACGGATATCCTCCGGTAGTGAGGAATAACTATGATAAAAAATATGGTGAGGGTATATATTGTAATCCTCCAATAGTTTAAGCTCTAGCTCTAACCAAATGGGCTTGTAATATTCATTCGGAGGGCAAATCCACCTACCCAGTTTAGCTAAGTGACTGGCCCAGTAATAGAACCCAAAGTTAGGCAAGCAAAGGCCTCCCTTTTCTTTGGGCAAGCAGAGCTTGAGGAAAGACCTTCTAGGTTGTTTACCACCCCAAATAAATTTGGACACCATTGAGTGTATTTTCTGAAAAAGAGATTTAGGAAGCCATATGTTGAGAAGGTTCAGGGGATAAAAAATTTGTGGAAATATGTTCATTTTGATTATGCTGATTCGCCCCCCCTATAGCAAGGGGAAGGTTGTCCCATCTGTTAAGGTCCTTTTGGATTCTATCCAACAGATCATCCAGGTTGAGCTTTTTAATCGTCTCCTCATCCTGGGCCAGATAAATGCCCAGGTATTTAAGATGTATCGGGGCCCATTTCATACCAAATTGAGATACACTAGCCTGGAGCAAGAGTGAATTGAGTGGAAATATCACCGATTTGGATAGGTTCAACCTATAATTGGCTGCTTTACCAAACTGACTAACAATTTGCAATGCCTCCGGTAGGGAAGATTCAGGATTTGAGAGGTGTAAAAAGGATATCGTCCACAAAAACGGATAGGGTCAATTCCCATTGAGCAATGACACACCCTGAGATCTTGGATGACGTTTTAATATGAACCAACAGGGGCTCCAGATATAAATTAAATAAGTAAGGGGACAAAGGACATCCCTGACAAGTGCCAGAATACAGGAAGAATCGAGATGAGAACACCCCATTACAATAGACCCTGGCGGAAGGCGAGCTATATATCGCCTTTATCCATTGAATAAACTTCTCTGGAAAACCCATTTTATTTAAAGTAGACCACAGGAACTCCCAGCTAACCCGATCAAAGGCCTTCTCTGCGTCAAAGGCAACTAAAGCCATAGGGGACTGGGACTCCTGAGCCACACGAAAAATGTGACTAAGTGTACGTATATGATCCATAGCTGACCTCCCCCTGGACAAAACCTACTTGTTCGTTACTCAACAAAACCTGCCAGACCTGTTTAATTCTCAAGGAAAGAATTTTGGTTAAAATTTTAATATCATAATTAAGTAGTGAAATTGGCCTGTAGTTAGCTGGATCCAAGTTAGGTTTATCTGACTTAGGAATTAAAATTATAGTAGCTTCCAGCAAGGAAGGATCCAATGGTTCAGAGGAGAGAATATAGTTAAATAGTTTAAGGAGAACAGGAGCAATCTCTTTACAAAAAGTTTTGTAAAAGTTTGGGGGGAGGCCGTCAGGTCCAGGGATTTATCCAGGGGTAGATTTTTAATAACATCCTCCACCTCGCTTAGGGTAATAGGGGAAGAAAGTAGGTCACACTGGTGGGTATGCAATCTTGGAAGGGAAACTCTATCCAGGAAAGCTTCTGCCTCTGATATTGATGGCAAGGAAGCCCTGTTGCCATATAGATCCTTATAAAAGTCTTCAAAGACTTTGGCTATGTCCCTTGGGGCAGTTTTAATTGAGCCGTCAGTCGCCTTTAAGGCAGGAATTAACCTGGCACTTTCTACCTCCCTTAACCTGAGAGCAAGTAATCTCTCGGTTTCTCCCCCTGATCAAGGTATCTCATTTTGGATTTTAATATGGCATATTTTGTTTTTTCCCTAATCAGGTCCTCATATTCATTTCTGAGTCTGCATAGATTCTCTAAATCTGTTTGAGAATTAGAGGAAGAGAGGATACCTTCACTTTTTATCTGGTTAACAAAGAGGTAATTCTCGCTTCCTTAACCTCTTCCTATTAGAGGCTACTTTTATAAACTCTCCTCTAAGAAAACATTTTAGTGAGCACCAAATTAAATCTTCTCTGGAAATTGAGCCTTGATTAATTTCGAGAAAGGACGAGATCAAGGACTTGAAATGTGAGATAGTGTGTTCATCTTTCAGAAGCTGTGTATTGAGCTTCCAAGAGGTATCCCTTTGACCAGGAGGACTGGGTGATAACTTAATCCATGCCATTGAATGATCCGAAATAACAATCGGCTCTATTCCAGTAAGGGAGATATTGGTTAGGAGTGCAGTGCTCACCAAAATGTAATCCAGCCTTGACCAGGATTTATGGATTGGGGAATAGAAGGTGTAACTACGACTAGAAGGATTCAATATTCTCCAAGGGTCACTCAGGCCCAGTAAATTACATAGGTCATTAAGAGCCATTTGAGCGGGTGTGGGGGATTTTATGGGTCTGTAGGTTCTATCTAGGACCTGTGAGGGAGCAATGTTCCAGTCCCCCCCTAGTATGAATACCGTTGGCAGAAGTTCACTTAATCTAGTTGTTAACTGTATAATGAAATTAGGATCCCCACCAACTGGGCAATATATAGCTCCCAGAACCACATCCAGCTGATTGAGCAAACCTTTAACCAATACAAATCTGCCCTCTGAATCCTTAATGCATTTTTCCGTTACAAATGGTACATTTCTCTTTATCATGACAGCCACTCCCTTGCTAACTGTAGACCCTTCAGAAACAAAAACCTGAGTAAAACCGTGGCCTCGTAACATTTTAGCTTCTGAGACTAGGATGTGAGTTTCTTGCAGAAAAAGAATGTCCGTACCTACAAGAGAACAGTTTAGTAGGATTTGTCTTTTTTTTGTTACCTCTCTAATGCCCCTGACATTCCAGGTGGCAATTTTAATGTGGCTTAAAGCCATTTAACAACAATAAAGAGAAACAACTTGGCCAGTTACAGACCATGGCATTCCACTTCAAACCCCGTAATGGTGGCACCTTCCACCCACCCCCCCGAACCCCCTCCTTGAACAAGTAAATCATAACAGTGATAAATGTTCCTTTGTAAAACTGAGTCTGCATAGTCAATAACTGTGTCCAAAATTGAAACTAGTTTGAGAAATCCAACATGAAGATATTGCTTACGTCCCCCAATCCTTTAAACTTGCACCCCCTTCCTCAAATTCTCCCCATAAGTAAGTCATAACAATGAGGAATGATTCTTTGTAAAACTGAGTCTGCATAACCGATAACTGTGCCCAAAATTGAAACTAAATTGAGAAATCCAACATGAAAAATAATGTACTACACCCCCTAATCCCATAAGCTTGCACCCCCGCCCTCCAGAATTCTCCCCAAACTATATACACTGGGTCCCCTTAATACCAGAAAAATGAAAGCAACCCAGCCGCAACATGTTATCAGGAACCCCCCCCAAAGGTACCTTGGTCCATAGTCAGCCCCGATGGAACTGAAGTCACTTCCGACCAAAGAGGACCCCCTTGATTTATGCATGCAGCAGTAAACAATTATATTAGCCGTCCTACCTAAGTTGGATCTAGATACCCTAAACTCCCTAATAAGGCCGTAAGACAGAATTCTCCAGAGCCTATCTCCTCCCCCGAGCTCCCCCCACCACCCTTAACCAAAATTAATCTTGCATTGTCTCGCCCCCTATTCTTCTGGGCTAATTATCTATTGACCTGTAATTAAGCTTACCAAGTTGAAAGAGTTGCCTGTGAAGGCCCTACCTCCTAATCCCACATAAATCCATCCGTGCCATACGGGAGGTCACAGAAGACAACTCGTGCAGCATTCATTACCCCGGTATCCGGATTCTGGCCCCAAATATCTTGTTTGGTACATTCCGGTGGCTCCCCTACGGCTGCTTAGGAAATAGGCCACCTAACCAGGAAGACCCCGGCGGAAGACGTGCGGATGGACCAAAGCGGTCCTACCTCTAAATGGGACTTCCGGAAACCGCCTCCACCACATTTGTTCCCCATTTACCTAACTAATGGCGCGAACTCAAGACACCAGCAACCTGACTAGGCCTCATAGGCCCCGGGGCCTACAACCACTCCTCCCTCCACCACCATACCCCAGCTCCCCTCCCAAAGATCGCCCAGGTAAGCAAACAACTGCTTTAACTATAAAGGGATATACTATTCGAAGAAGATCAAAAACCACATAGTTTGAAGGGGAGGCAACTGCCACTAGAAAATTTTAGCACAGAATAGAAAATCAGTCCCGTTTGAAAAGATTCGGGAGTTTAATGGAGAGATCAGGTAGTGCTTGATCCGGGTTTTCGTAAGGATGCCAGACACCATCCAGGGAAACCATTAGTCTGGCAGGGTAGTTCATCCTAAACTTGATCCCAGCGGCGATCAGTTTCTTCACTATGGGGTGAAAAGCTGTTCTCCTCTGACGGATTTCATACGGGAGGTCTTGTGTAATTCTAATCTTGTTTTTGTCCCAATGGATTGACTCTAGTTCTTTCACTTTCGACATCACATGCTGCTTTTCGATAAAGCTGAGAAATCTGATGATGATCGGTCGGGGGGGCACTCGGCGGGCTTAGGCTTAAGAGCGATGAGCCCTCTCAATGTGGTATTGCTGCTTAAGAGGAGAGGGGCCGATGATCTTATTGAGTAATTGCTGCACAAATTGAATAACATCTCCACCTTCCTCTGACTCGGGCAGGCCAAGAATCAGAATGTTGTTCCGTCTGCTTCTGCCCTCTAAGTCCTCTGTTTTCAACTGTAGCTTTTGTACTTGTTGCCGAAGTTTAACTATTTCTGGATCGATTCTGCCCTTCCAGCACTCGAGTGAAGAAGCTCTAGCCTCCATATCGCCCACCCTCCGTGAAAGAGCACTAAAGTCGCTCCTGATCGTTTTCACCTCCCTCGATATCTCTTGAAGAGTTTCCGGAAAAGGCAGGAGCTCCTGAAGGAATCGATCTTCAGTCAGCAGATTGTTTGGGTTGCTGGGGGGTGTTTGCTTGGATGTCTGCCCCGTATTGCTATTTCTGGCCTTCTTGACGTTTTTTTCTGGTGTCGTGGGAGGAGTGTGCTTCACTCCGGGTGGTTTCATGTCGGAGTCCATTTCCACTCCTGTCGCTTGTAAAATCTTTCAATAGCTGCTATTTTGATTGAAAAAGATCCCTAGCGAGCAAGAAAACAATATATCTTGTAGCCCTTTAAAAAGGATGCGATAAAATAGTCAAACAAGGCGATTAATTAGGGTGATAGGAGGGAGCCCAAGAAAAGGCAGCTACCAGACACTCTGCATCACGTGACTCCCTAACTTCTTATTGTAAATTTCGAAATACATTGAAGAAGTATCTGCACCATACCTGTACTTGTTTTAAAGATTAATGGCTAATGTGATAATAAGTTGTACGAAACAAATTTTTATGTTTAATGTTTGTATGTGTTATTTTGGTTTTACATGTTTTGTATAGGAAATTGTTGTAAATAGGGTTTTACCCTAACAATTCATTTTACCTGTATATAATAAATTGCATTCATTCATTCATCTGCAAAAGTGAATTATAAAATAAATCATGGAGGTCAATTTTAAATCCTTTAAGTGTAAAGTTTGGACTACTATATACAGTATATCTGAATAATATATTTGTACAGATGAAAAGCACAGTTTATAAATCAAAACCATGGCAATTTCTATTTTTAAATAAATATTCAAGAATAAAGTTTGAAGACTGCAAGGCAAAGTTTTGATCACAATCCAAGTACTTGCAGAACCTCACCACAGCCATAAAGGGAACCAGTTTTTGGAGATATATAGAAATATGTGCCTTTTTGGCATGCAAGAACAATGCAAGTCCTAAACAGAAAGCATTATTGAAACCATTGGGATTAGGTAGAAAATATGTTGTAACTGGTAATTCCAAAATACAGTAGGTGTCTAAATCACATGATGAACCTCAAAGGTACAGTACAAAAACAAATACATATTTTTTTAATTTATTGAAGTAATTGTGGCCATGGTTATTAATGAAAACCTATGATAACATGAGATCATCATTTATCACAATTATCATTTCAACATTATGTTTTTTGGCTGGCAGCCAGTTAACAGTTCTGTTTAATCATTGTTATTATGACCACAGTAATAGTTCTTGAAGATTGAACATGCTATTTGAATATAATTGATAATGAACACTAATGCTACATCATTATTAAATCATCATGTTTTCAGCTGGGATGGGTACCAAGAAAGTAGTTTCTAGATCAAAAAATAAATCAAGGTTCTCATATGGTGTCTTCTGAGGGAAAGTTTGAATGACTCAGATTGTTGATAAACATTTCAGACCATAACTATTTGATCTGAATCTCTTTGGCTTAAAAACACACACGCACACGCATTACACACACACACACACACACACACACACACACACACACACACACACGCGCACACACACACTGTGTTTACATATAAGATAACAAAACTCATGCCGGGCTCTGTAGTTCAGCACACCTCAGAACCATAGCCTGGGTTACTGTTTCATGGTGGTGCTTGACTGAGCCTGGGGTGTTAAACAGACGAGGCATACTGATGAGTCCTGGTAGGACGAAACACGTGTCTATGTCTTCTGTTAGCACCCTTTGCAAACTGTGTGAGAGGCCTTTTGGCACCATGCAATTCTGCTTAAAGTTGGACCAGCATAACATTCTGTGGTGATTTGCATATGCAGCCCATGATGCTTTGCATTGTGGGGGCATGTGTGACTTTGTGCTTTTTGCCTCCCGGGACAATTGAAGAGCACAGACTGATCTAGATGCTGTACATGAGTTTATGTAACAGTTCCAAAAACATCAACATGAAAACCAGTGACCAGCGGGTTTACCATGCCGAAACAACAACAACAGTGTTGTCAAAGTTCGGCATGGCGAGATCTCCAATGTCGACAGGCGAAATTTTGCCTGTCAGACATTGGTGCATTTCTCTCGGGTGACTGCGCCCCCCCCCTTAATATAAATAACTCTGTGTCGGAGTTAGTTCAAAGGGGGAGGCGACTGATGGTGAAAGTGTGGATTTCCGCCCTTGAGTCCTTAACATCAACAATGTCGAAACCTGTCGACATTGTTGATACTAAGGACTTCGCCATCCCGGAATCATTATCCGGTCGGCATACCGTGACCAGCCGGGTGTGATGTGGTCAATCCTGTGAACTTACATTGTTCTTTATTATATTGGTGCAGTAGGCACTTCAATGTTAGATTAGTAATATTCAGCCGATTGCAATAAATCTCAGCTATTTGACAAATCTTCACAAAACATTTTAAAGCGTGATCTGTGGCCCATAATCCCCAACGTGACAAGCTGTGTGCAGTTTGAAAAAGCTTTTTTTTTTGCTACAGATGTACAAAAACATTTAATTTATTCATTTTTGCTCTGATAAGGGTTAGTCACTCTAACTTCCAGTTTCACAAATGCAACTGGGTGCTCTCCCATGTACTGAAATGCATCTTGAAACAAGTTGGAGGGGGATTGAAAGTGAGAGTAGGGTGGTTGTAAAGGGTGCATGGTGAATCTGTGTCCTGGCATTCCTCAGGCTTGGATTGAACATGTGACACAACACTGATATTGGCCCAGCATTGGCAACCAGCCTCCCAGCATTGGCATTGAAAACAAAAGCGAAATGGTGCTCACTGGAGGACAGTTTCAATATTTATTTGTAGCAAGACAGGATGCATGGCTCATTCCAACTATGTATTGCCCCACATATGGGGTTTCATCAGAGAGAATCGTCATGTTAGTATTTGTACTTGGAATGATAGTACCAATGTTTGGGCGATGGCAGCACTGCATCACATGACTGTTTATATCCAGTGGAATGGCAGGACACAGATTTGCCACAGCTCAGGGACTTTAACCCAGACTTCAAGTAAGCAATGAGACACGATGGAGTGTGCATTAGATTAGACAGTTCTAATGCACGGCTATGGGGACATAGTGAGGCATGAGGCCACAGGCCGAGTGCGTCCAGTCCCCTAGCCGTGTATTAGAACTGTCTAATGCACATCCCCAGAGTGGCTTATTGTGCTTATAAAATGGGCCTTTGTATTCTAAATGGGGGTTCAAGTTTTAGCTGTGCATTAGACACATCTAATGCACGGCTAACAACCAATCAGATTGCTTGAAATCCTTTGCCCATTTTTTAAATTGTCTTAATTTTGTGGCATTGAGCTGGTGAATGGTGAAGTGGTTTGGCCGCACTGCTTTTTATCATTATTTATGTATCTTCAGTACATTTACATTCATTGTATCTGTGGTGAACTGTCCTTACCTGGAGTTGTGTGCCTGGCGTTTCTGTTTTACTTTAAGCATCAGCCCATACTGATGCTCTAAGAAGGTTTTTTTGCAGTGAGTATTTATATGTGACCTGGAGGTGGGCACCAGCAGTGTCATCGCCAAGTTCGTGAGAATGCCAAGCTGGGATGAGAATTAACAATGGAAAAGGACCACTGGCCCAGTGGTGTGGAGGGCTGAGGCGCTGGCCATCTCACCTGCTGCCACCTCAGTGACCTGGATTCAGGAATGGACATGGGTTGCTTAGGGGCTGGCCGGGGAAGGGAGGATTGAGATCCCAAAGACAGCTCTCCTCTCTTGGTCAGGGGGATATGTGCATCCTGCTAAGTGGTTGCCACCTAGAAGTTCTAGATGGCAGTTCAGTGGGATGTCAGGGAAGGTGTTACACTGGGGTTGTCATCTCCACAGAGGTGGAGCTCACACAGCACATCACTGCATGCACCCCATGCCTAGGGAGAAAACCAGAGGAAAGGCCTGAACCAAGGAAGGATGAAGGCCCTGTCCCCTGCAGGCCCCACACTGTTGACTGGGGTCCTCTGGATAAGGATGGATGGATGGCAACCAACTATGGTAAGTCCCATAGAAGCCAGGTAATGGGGTGGGGAGACTTGACCAGAATGGGGTCAGTCGGCAGTACAGGATATAAAATACTCATTAAAAAAAACGCATCCAATGGAAAAAGAGATACATGATATGTAGACAGATTTGGGCTGGTTTGTGACTTGGGGGCAGAGTAATGGCAGATAAACTTCAGTGTTGAAAAATGCAGGGTGCTGCATCTCGGAAAGAAGATTCCTGATTATCTCAAAGACAAATTGACTCCAATCGTATCAAGTTACTTGCTACAGGATGTTAGAGGGAGGGGTTTGAAGGTTCCACTTGTAAAACCCAAAAATGGTAAAATGAGATTTGATTACATGGCCTCAGTTAAATGGAATAAGTTACCTCCTATTGCACGTACTATGACTACTTACCAATCTTTTAAATCTGTTCTATCGGACTCTTACTCACATAAGTGTACCTGTTACCGTTGAATCCCATGTGATTTTTACTTATTGTGTGTGTTCTTATTTATTGATTGTATTGTTGTATACTTATTTGTTCTTAAATGTTATATGTTGAATCTATGTAAACAGGACGGTGCTGTAAATAGGCCTTGCCTAGTGCCCTATCCTAATGAAATATAAGAAATAAACAAACAAACAAACAAGAAGAGCATGAAGACAAGCTACTTGCTTGTCAAACAGGTAGAAGACATGATGGACCTAGAGTCCCTTCTGACTTTAAAGTACTATGTTACTTATGTTACCTTACTGGAATAGAGAATGTTCTAACCAGGAAAAAGACCTAAGAATATTGATCAGCAGCAATGTTACAGTGGAGCAAAAGTGTGGGGCGGCAGCTGCAAGGAAAACAATTCATGGTATTCATCAAGAGAAACTTCGTCAGCAGATAAACTTTATAATGTCCCTTTACAGATCCTTGGTCAGGCCCCACCTTGACTACAGTGTGCAGTTTTTGTCCTAATTTTCAGAGGAAAGATATTGAAAGAACTGAGAAACTACAGAGGAGCTTGAGCAAGGTGGTGAAAGGTTTAAAAGCATGGAATGTGAGGGATGGCTGATAGGACAGGGGGTGTTTTCCATGGTAAAAAGTTTAATTAGGGGGCAATTATCATGATTTTCTAATGCCTGAAAGAATTACACTGTCAGATTAAAAAGGTGTCCCATCAAGACAATGAGCACAAACCAGCAAAGGCAAAAACCTCAATGACAAAACAGCAATTGTCATTTTGTCGATGTGGCATTGCCAGTGCTTGCCATTTTGGTGATCTACAGCTTTACCCTATCCTTGAATTGCATTCCCCCTGAGTTGGTTATATGTAGTAAGAGGGGTGCGTGGGATGCAGCCCTCTGCAGAAAGTCACTGTGGCACTGTTTTCTCCATTTCAGCGGTCACTGTTTTTGTGCACTCACTGTGACTGCGCTGTTTTTCTGTAGCGTTTTTTGTCTTTGCCATTTTGCTCTCACTATTATCACATGGAACTGATTATGGCAAAATTGTGCAAAAATCATGATGACACCATTTTTGCACAAAAATAGGCAATTTTCATTTCATTTTTTTTACTTCTAAATAAGTGATTTTGTACTGAATTTGTGATTTACAAGGAAATAATTCCACGAAAATGTGAGAGACAGTTTTTTCCAGCACTAATGACAGAGTATTCCCACACATCGAGTGAAAGGGAGAAACTTTGTAGTGCGTTGGTCCAGTGTTTGCCAAGGTAGTCCTGTGTTCACTTTTGGAGGGACTATTTCCAGATGCCTTAAAAGAGGCACTGGTGAACCCCCTTCTGAAAGAAATATCCCTTGACCTGGACGTCTTGGTGAGCTATAGACTTGTCTCAAACCTCCCCTTTCTGGGAAAGGTGTTTGAGAAAACAGTGGCTCTGCAGCTTAAGACACACCTTACAGCCTTTGAGATCTATAAGCCCCTCCAGTAGGGATTTAGGCCCAAACATAGTATCAAGCCTACACTGGTCAAGGTGCAAAATGATCTCCTCAGTGCTAGAGATAGATGGGACCAGTCAATACTTGTTCTCCTCAATCCCTCATCAACATTTGACACTGTGGACCATACAGTGTTGTTGGATTACCTGAAGGGGCTATGTGGACTCATTGGCTCTGTCATCAGCTGGTTTGAGTCCTTTCTCACAGGCATAATTCAGCAGGTAGTAATGGGAAGCTTTTTCTTCTGCCCTAAGTCCTTGTTTTGTAGAGTTCTCCAAGGGTCTCTCCTCTCACCCGTGCTGTTCACAGTGTACATGCTGCCCCCAGGTGAGATCATTAGACATTACAGCATGGAGTTTCTCTGCTATGCAGATGATACCCAGCTGTGCATGTCTTTTGCACCTGGGATGCACAAACAAATGTCTGGCCGAGATCCAGAACTGGATGTCCTCTAACTGGCTGAGGATTTGCTCAAGTAAGAACGAGGTGCAGGCGACTGAGCCAGCCTGCAGGAGGAGGTGGATGCCATGAGGGCTGAAACGGGCCTGATGCTTGGAACAATTCCTCTTTTGGAGGCCTACAGGGTGAAAAATCTGGGCAAGATCCTAGACAGTGGATTGACACTTGAGGCTCAGGTGTTGTCCATTGTCCAGATGGGGTTTTACCACTTTAAGAATATCACCCAGATTAAAACCTTAATCCTTCCAGATGACCTACCATCGCTAGTGCATGCTTTCATGATGTCTAGACTTGACTACAGCAATGTTCTATATTTCGGGGTCAGTGGAGGGGTCCTGCACCACCTGCAGTTGTTGCAGAACACAGCAGCCAGGTTGCTGATGGACCTTCCTAGTTCTTGTCATGTGACCCAGGCTCCACATGGTCTGCACTGGCTGCCAGTTAAGTGTAGGATCTCCTTTAAGGTGGGTTTACTCACCTAAAAGGCCCTATACAGTTCAGGTCCAGGCTATCTGCATGACCTCCTGACTCTTGCCCACCTCCTGTCCTCCCTCCCTCCATTCTGCCAAGGAGGGCCTTCTAGTAGTTCCAAGGGGCCGGTTAAAAACATCTGGAGATTGTGCCGTTGAGGTGGTGGCACCGGTCCTGTGCAATTTGCTTCCCAGATCCCTGAGGGAAGCTTTTAAATGGGGTCTAAATTCATACCTGTTTACAGAAGCCTTCGGGGTTTAATATACTGTTTTATTTTCTAAGTTATTATTACGTTTTTTTTTAAGTTAGCTAATTATTTTCCTCATCTGCCAGTATTCTGTTGAGTGCCCTGAGCCTTAGGGGCAAGGGCACTTTAGAAATCAAACCTTGCTTGCTTGCATTGGTTTTCTTGCCTCTCTAAAGCTGTACAGCACTATATGCATGTATGTACAGTCTGACCTAATTCTAACATTTGACTCTTCTTTGTTTAACTGCTACAGTAACATGCAAATGTAGAAGCTGATGGGAGAAATGGACCATTGGTCCATCTAGTCTGCTTGCAATACCACATTTTACCAGCAAGACCTAGTGCCTATAAAGGGTTATGCCCATACTACCTGTTCCCATGTTCTCTGCCTTGCTGCAACCCCCCTGGGTGACTATTAAGCCCTTAACTCTGTCACAGCCATGTTTAAAGCCATTAATGGTCCTAGCACCAACCAACTAAGCTGGCAGGATGTTCTCTGACTCAACCACTTGCTCTGCAAAAAAATAACCTCTTCACGTCCTTTCCGAATTTTCCTCCCACCAGCTTCCATGTAAATGGCTGTGTTATAGATTTACTATTTCTGTTGAATAGATCCTTGCAGTTTGCCATGCTCATTCCTTTCAGGAACTTGAAGGTCTCTGTCATGTCATCCCTCTCGGTTCTGGCCTCTAGCAAGTACATGTTTACTGCCCTAAGTTGATCGTTGTAGGATCTGTCTTGTGGCCATGAATTATACTTGTTACTTTACACTGCACCATCGACAGCTTGTCCCTGTATTTCCTCAAGTGAGAAAGCTAGGTATCTAAGTAATATAGTAGCTAGGGACGGTGCTAAGACTACAACAAATAAAAATGTTGATCTCTGGGATGTGCTGTTTGTAAATTAATTTTTTTTTTCTGCTGATGCCCCATCCTCTCTCCCCATCCCTTTCTGAATACTCCCTGGTGTTCAGTGGTACCCCAGCCACCATAACATGCAAGGTTCCAACCCAAGTTCAGAAATGGATACCACTGCTAATAGAAACCAAGGAGAACTTACATAGGCATGAGAAGAAGAGGGGGTGCCACTGGACACCAAGTTGTACTTGGAAAACTGGAGCCACAGGATGACAGGGAGTACTTAGCATGGTATAGCGAGCAGGAGGAGTGCCATCCATTGGACAACAAGGGGTACTTCCAAAGGGATAGGGAGAAGGATGGGTGCCAGGGAGTACTTGGAAAGGTGTGGGGGGGGGAGAGAGAGGGATAACATTTGATACAAGGAAGTACTTGGAAAGGGATAGACAGAGAGAGAGCATGCCACTTGACACCATTGGGAACTTATAAAGGGGTGGGGAGAGGTAGGGGAGCTGCTGAATGTTAGGGACTACTTGAAAAGTGACAGGGAGAAGGAGCTGGTGACACTGGGCACCAGTAAGTACTTGAAAAGAGGCAGGGTAGGGTGACACTGGACACAAAACAGAGCACTCAAAACATGGAAAAGAGCTCTGTGAGTGAAAAAATAAATAAAAAAACTTTGCTTACCACTCAATGCTTTTATCTAAAAATTACAAGGATCACTATTTTTGTTATGGCCTAAACTCTTTAAAATATATGTGTATAGTGGTGCTGCTCTACAGAGAAATATTTAGAGGCTGTCAATGTTTCAATTGTCTTATTTAGTAAGGTACTTTGTGTAAGGGCCACTCCACCTGTGTCTAGGAGTATAGGGTGACACTTCTTCCCAGAGGAGCACCTGCTTAACTCTGTAGACCCTGTACCTCACACCAATACCTTTGCCTCCTTGGATCAGGAAGACGTCTCACACTTGGTACTATACGTTATCATAGTACACTTTAACTGCACCTATAGTTAGAAATAGGCATAAATTGCCTAAGATTGGTGCACCTGCATGGTAGCCACAGTTAACCGCTAGCTTCTCTCTATTTGATATAAAGGGACTTTCTGTTGCTTACAATTCACTGGATCCATTTCCATGTCCACACACCAGTACCGTCCCTAACTTCCTTTTCAGAGTCCCTGAAGCCTCTTGTGCTCCAAAGACCATTTATGCAGTGGGACTGTCCCAGGCAGGGCAAGCACTACCCTGAAAATAAGCTGTGCCAGCATTGTCTTACTGTGCCCATGAGTAACAACATTGTGCATAGCAAGTCAGACTATGAAATACTTTCATCTTTAGACTAGATAGTTGGTCTGCTGTGTATGCCTCCCTCTGGCAATGACACTAATAGCCCTAGTGGACAAAATAACAGACTCCTTGCCTAGCCCCATACCGGGGACTTATTGACTTCTTGCCAGATCCTCTCCTCCTGATGACCCTTTTCATTCAATTACCCTAACAGGGGGTTCTACACTACTGTACCCATTTTCTTTTTCATTTCACACAGCATCAATAATGCAAGACCTACTTAGAATCATGCTCTGTTTCAAGCTGTGCCTTCTTTCAAGTTATTCCATGGTGGGAGCAGACCCTCATAAATCCCAATGTTTACCATTATTTATTTATTTAGTTTTCGTTGACCGGGTAAGTGCACTAGACAAATCCTGCCTATTTTCAGGCACGACCTGGGGAAGGGGGATACAGATGAATGCCAACTGACCTTGAACCAGATTAAGCTGTTGGCAGTATTTTTAGTGAATTATGTGGGCAAAGCAATTAGGGCACCGCAACCAGTTTGTCTGTCATGCTGGTGAACTGGATTTTGTGGCACTTGGCAGGGACAGCGCCATCTGGGTGTTGCGCCCCTTACCCCATACACCTCTGACCTGGAGATGATTATATTAAAGTAGGGGGTGTGTGAGGGAAAAGCCCCCCCCCCAAACAGCCAGAATATGCCCCGTGGCATTGGGCACAATGGGTGTCAGGTGGCACAGTTGCCTGGCACAATGTTTGCCATTGGCATTGTGCTGGCACCCTAATGACAGTCACATTTTTTCTTGTTGCCACAACATGGGTGAACCAATCCCAGTGACCTCTCTTGACAGGTGGTCCTTCACAACTATCTGTTGTGCCATACTGGTCTCGATCTTCTGGGTCATGAGGCAGACATCCTGGGATGCTCCACCCTTCTGGCTGCTACCTAAAATTCCTCCTTCTGCTCTGGAGATCTCACCAGAGGGGACCAGTGCCATGTGGACCCAGGGACCTTGCCACCATCCCTAGGCCCACGAGCCCCCCCTCCCCCGGCTGAGTTACAGCTGAAGAACTGGGTTCACTTTGCTGTTCCAGCTCTCCCTTTAGGGCCACTTCTCTCCTCCTCCCTCTGCTTACCTTCCCCTCTTATAGTCAGACGGGGGAAGGCAGGACCATGAATATCCGTGCTAGTTTTTCCCGCTTCTAGCTGACTCAGGCCTCTTGCAGCACAAACACTCAAACATCCTGGGTAAGATTTTCAGCCCCCCCTCCTCCAAAATCAGCACAACTGCGGGGAGAAAACTAGCACAAGTGGGTCGCCACTTGCAGAGCCGCAGTTTTTCCTGCAGCTACAGAATTTTCAAAGGTGGAGTTGGTTTATGACCGGCTCCACAATTTATAGCACCTTGCAGCTAATTTTTTCAGTACAGCTCCAGGGAAAAAGTTGCACTTGGTGGGACCAGGTGTAACATCACCTACAGCTACGCCAGCTGAAAATACAAAGCCTGCAGGTGCAGAGATTTTGTCCCACAGCAGTGTCTGTGGAGCGGGACTTAGTTCCTGTCTCCCAGCTGTGTGCCCCCTGCAGGGCAATTCTCAGGCCAGGCTTAACCCTTTGAGTTCCTTCTAGTAACTGGCCTTGAGCTGAGTAAAGAGAGAGGCTGGTTACATTTCAATTAGTCACACCTACAGTAGGGAATTGTGTAGTCTTTTGGTCTGCTCTTTCTGTCCTTTTATACCGGAGATGGTCATGCCTCTTAAACCTTTGACAGACAAATAAAAAGCAGTACTCAGTGATGAAAGGAAAACAGCAGATTTAAGGACACTGTGATAGACAGAAAATTGAATCCCAGAATGCAATAAAAAGGAGAGGTTATAACAGGTGTAGAGAGAAATGTCACAGACTAAAACTGATATTTTTGTATCCACTTTGCAACATATCATGGGGTATGTCATAATTGATATCTACAAAAACTGGCTACGTCACAATGGAATACGGAATCAGACAGCTGCTTGCACAATGCTGATAACATCACAAAAGCCAAGCCTTGCACTGAAGCCAGCAGCAGAAATCAAACAGAAATAGCTAATAACAGGTGATTTAAAATGGATAACTATTAAACCAATATTGTAAAAATTGAATATGCAATGGTCTGACTTAAAATATGCAGTTTATCATCACTTGTGAGTGGGTAGCACTTTCAGAACTCACTCGTGTCTCTGCCACTCATGAGTTATGGCCCTGCCTGCTCAAACTTGAAGATAAATTGCATATTTGAATTAGGTCATTGCATATTTCTATTTACAATAATGTATTCTAGTTTTTTTTTTTTTTTTTTGTCTATTGTTCAACTAACTATTTCAGATAATGTAGTACTTATTTCACATTGTCTTTCAAAAAGTCTCTTGACATTCCCTCACTGACATTATATTTACTGATTGTGACATCACAGTCTGTTGCCATGGTAAGCCCCATGATGTCATAAACAAAGGGTCTATGACATCAGTGGGTGATATTTAAATACTTTCTATACAGACTTTATAGACAGGCTACCAATACATGTTATAAACTCTGAAAAGGTAAATTAAACATTAAAAATAAAACACATTCTCTAGTAAACTGCAACAGCTGAACATTTTTTATAAGCATACCTACTGCAGATTGCAGCTCCTGCAAGTTCCCCGCTGTTGCACTACACAGGGTCAACGTTCTTTCACCTATAGGGCTCCCCTTTGGCTGAATGGTCTCAGCTCCACCATTTCCTCAGCTCCAACACTTGGTATGTTTAAAACCAGGCTCCAGCTCCATCTCACTGCCTCCAGTTCCTGTGATTGCCTCACCTAATTTCAGACACACCTGCCACCTCCTACAGCCTTTCTGTGCCCTTCATAGCACTTATCACCTATCTGCCCATCCCCTATCTGCCCCATCTCTTATCTGCCCTATCTCCTATTTGCCCTATCTCCTTGCCTGCCCCCCCGACTCCTTCTACCTCCCCACTTTTCCCATCTCCCTCTTTCCCCCTCCCCCTCTTTACCTGCACTTCTCCCCTATTGCCTGATAAATGCCTTTGGCCGCTACTACGTCCACCCCACTCCTACCTCTCCCCTTTGTCTCTGTGCCCCCCTCCTAGTGGTTGCTGCCCTGGGCCATACTTTGGTCATTACTCTCTAAATGTGTTTTTAAATAATAACTGTTCCAGTTGTTTTTTATTCACCCGCAATGTTGTTATTTCTATTGTATCCTACTGTTTCCAATTTGTATTGTAATCACCTGCAATGTTGTTATTTCCATTGCAATGCTGTTATTTCGTTTGTATCCTCTGTGCTATTCTTCAACCGACGTGGAACCTTTGTAAAAGAGCCTTAGCTCAAAGGTAATTGTAATCCTAGATCTAAATAAATAAATAAAAAAATAAATAAATACTGAAGTGCAGAGTTGCTCTTTAAGGTTGATATTATCTTACTGGCCTCCCAAAGCACAGATTTAAGAATGGATAGAGTGCCAAGTAATCACCAGCTTTGTCTTGTTTAACGTGCCTTATTAAATTTTTCATTGTAACTTGAATATTTTCCAGAACTGGATGGTTTTTATTTGCTGCTCTATGACCCTCTTGAAAACTAGATGATACATCTACTGTAAATGAGGCGATCCTGGCACACCTTTCACACAATCAATAAATCAATCAATAAATAAATAAGTAAGTCACCCATTTCTCACACTCCTGCAGAAAATATGGATACTGGATTTAGATCAGCAGATGGGGCAGGCCTTGGTCTCTCCAAGCCTCTCCCATTTCTTATGCTATCCATGTTCCTGTTAAGATGCCACACATTTAGAAAAATGTCCATTTATCTAACTTGGTTCTTTTCTTCTGTTAGATACAATATGACATCTTTGTATTGTTTACCTTTTTTAAAACATTATTTTTTTTGCACATTTTTGATTTGTTATTCAATGTCACTCTTTTAGTTTTTGAAACGTTTCAGTATTAGAAATTGTGCCTTGCAGGTAAATTAAACCTTAACAGGCTGGTGTGTTTCGCTGTTTCTAATTCTATCTGGCTGAACTCTTAACTCCGCATTGATTTATTTGTTTTGTGTCTACCAGGTAAGGTACACTTGGCGAATTAATACATTTTACAGATATGTCTCAGTTGATTACAGACAGCAAACAAACAAGATACCTATAACAATCTGGGTCAGGGGACTGCTGTTAGAACTTTACTACTCTTCTACTGGGACTATATAGCCCTCCCTCCTTACCACCACCCTACCCTTTGGACGTGGAGGCCCCCATTCCCACCCCTGCTTTTCCCCCATGTTTGGAAGGAAAACACCACACACCAATTCTTGGGATTAAAGGCCTCAGCACAACTTTAATCAAAATTCAAGAATTTCATCACAATACATTTATTCAGTTTTCAGGTTTTACATATATACATTGTTTTGCACATTTACATCACATATATTTACACATGTAGGAAACCACAATACCCCAATGAACAGTACACCCAATTAATACATCCAATAAATACTATACCATCACCCGTTTTGGGCCCCAGGGGAGCCTCTGATCCTGGTCTGGACACCAAACACCCCCCCATGCCCGAGGGCATATCTTGGCCTCCCAAAGGGCCCCTTCCACCTCAGCTGCATGCACAGAGGTGGATGAGCTTCCTCCAATTCCCTTACCCTGCCCACCCCAAGGAAGAAACTCATAGGTTGTCTGGGGCTGGGTATGAGGAATGGCTCCGCTATCTTCCCCAGTCCCACCTCCTTCAGTATCTTTTCCCCTAATATATCTAGTTTGTCCATGGCTGATTTTAGGTTGTTCACTTCACGTGCAACCCAAGAGCCCTGATAGGGGATCTTGAAACCCTTATAAAAGCCTTCCCACAATTCCCATGCTACTTCTCTATTTGGGTAGCATCTTAGCCAGGGAAGCAGAGCCCCAACCTTAATTGGAGAAGGAGTCTTTTCCAGCTCCATTCGAGGTGGAGCCACTGCCGGAGCCGCTGCCTTTGCCTTTTTTGTTGCATTTGGTCCCTGGAAAGGCTTGCTCCCTTGTTATACCACCAGCAGCTTTCTTCACTTTTTGTGGTCCCCCACCTTTGTACTTCCCCCCAGAGGGGGACTCAACGATGGGCAACCCACTGTCGGTCCATGACCTAAGAAAGGGGTGCCTAGGGCACATCTGCTCCAGATACAAAAAGGTCTGCATTCTTCCCCATTTTACTGTGGGGTCCGAAGCCATCCTTTTGCTGAATTTTTCATCATACCCGCACTAAGCATTGCCCCCAAATGAGTAGTAGGACTTTAGTATGTGGTCCTGGTATTTTATCAATTGCATTGCCTCACCCGGCTCTTTTTCTAACACTATCATGGCCAAAATGTTGAATGATGCTATCCACGTCAATACATCTTTCTTCACCTTGCTCTCTTTTTTGTCCTTTTTCTCCTTCTTCACATCACCATCTTTCTCCCCTTCTTTAAGCTCCTCTTCTCCATATTACAGAGACAAGATATCAATATACTCTTTCTTCCAGACTTTCTACTTCAAGGACTATGGCACATGGGCCATCAGCGACCCCAGGTCACATGAAGTGATCCCAGACCTCAGCTCTTGTACTTCTGCCATCAGCAGCTTAACTGTGGCTGCCAGGTCGTTGCTTGGTTCACTGGCCACAGGGGTTGCTGCCGCTGGTAGGGACACTTCATTCCCCCCCTTTAGGCTGTGCCACCACTGGGCTGCTACCCTGCCCCAACACTACTACCTCCTGGCTGGACCCCAGCTGCTGTCTTGAAGATGGGACCCCGGGTCCAGTCGAGCCTTTACCTACCCATACCTCTGCCCCCAGGGGAACCTTGTGTGGCTCCTTGGTACAAAAGGTTGGCTACTACTCCCAGCATGTCTGTGAACATGCCTTGGAGAACTGCCATGTTCGCTGATACCCTATCAACCCTGACTGCTAACTCCCTTCCCCACAAAGGGGTATCCCCAGGGCTTTCTTCATCCTGCTCTTTCTCGACCCCTTGCCCTATCTCACCCCCCCCCCAGTTACTACATTCCCTACCAGCCTGCTCAGGCTTGCTACTGACTAATGCCTAACTTCTTCTTCTTTTTCCCCCCCAAATACCAGTCCCCCAAGGAATAAACTGAGTACTCACCCAAATGATTGCTGGACTCTGGATCGGCTGCAAACCACTTGGCAACTTGGTCCACATCTGCTGCATTCCTGTTCTGTGATCTGGTGGAGGGGGCATGCTGAATGTCCGGAGGGGGCCCCGCTGGTGGCAAGGGAGCTGGGAAGCTGCAGGCCAGATGGACCCCAGGAGGTGTGTTGACCTGGAAAGCAGAGGCCACAACAGGTAGGCCAGAGTCAGCTGGCTGGGAGGAAGCAGTCGGGGTATGACAGCCACCCAAAGGCAGACCCGAGCCCCCAGGAGCTGGGTCGGCAGGCCACCTACCCAAAGCGTAGGCATGTTCTAAACCCACCACAGTGAAAAAGGAGGGTGGCAGCTGGCTCTGCTTGCCCCTAGCCCCACCAATCCTGCCCCCAGGCCTCTGAACACTATTCGCACACCTGGCTGCACCTCCAGGCAGAGGCCCACTAGGCCAACCCGTATTCTGACCAAGCTGTCCTGCATGGAGCACCTGCTCAAGCCATGCAGTGCCACCATTAGCTACTGCCAAGTTCCTGGCCTGCTGGAGGATCTGTTCCAAATTTCTGTAAGTGGACACCATGCTGCAAGGCCTGTGAACAAAAAATGGGACCGCCACCACATGGAGGGATGGGAAACAGGAACTTGCAAAACAATTTAAGCCCCAAGCACCTGCAGGGGAAAAAACCAACACCCCATAGAGATTTGGAGAGCCAGATATGATGGGAGAAATTGGAGGAAGGCCTACTGAGACACCAGCGGGACGCATGGAGAAGGCCACAGGCAGGAACCACCACAGGCTGACTAGGCCACACGCGCAACAGACACTTTTCTGGAGCAGGTGGACAGTGGAGAATGGAGGTCAAAGAGGCCAGGGCCAAGTGAGTGGGGCCTTTTGACCCTGCTAACGCCAGCCCCCCTGGCCTCTCATCCAATCCCCCCTGTGGACCACCTGTTTCCACCAATGGCCATGTGTGGCACCCCTCCCTTCCCCTCCGCACATCAGAACTCCACGCTTGGGGAGGGAGGGCTTCCAACCGGGAGCAACGTGGTCAGGAGGAGGCCCCATGCCAAACTTCCCTCCCCCTTAGATGGGGGAGGTTCCTTTAGCTAGTTCCACTTTTACAGGCACAGGATTTGACTGACAACAGGAACTTCCTGTTTGGGAGCAGGAAGGGAGTGATAACAGAGGCACAAAAGACTCACCATCCTAGAAGGAAAAGAGTAGCTCTCCATCCCCCCCCCCCCAGCTGCTGGAGGTCTGACTCTGAGCAAGTAAGGAGACTACTGAGGAATATAGGAACTTCCTGTCCCAGAACAGGAATATTCAGGAGCTTTAAGGGCATGAATGCAGTAGGAAAGTAGGGAGAAAAAGAAAACTCAAACAGACAGAAGAAAGAGGAAGCATACAAAACAACAGTTGAGGGGCCACAAATAAGACATGATAATAGTGGTGCAGTGAAGTGGCTGTGGAGTGGCAGTCTTCTAGGAGATGTTCTGGAGGATGCGGTGTTATCCCATCTGCAGGCACCTCTCTGGGCTGAGGGAGGAGGTTGCTCATCTCTAGGCTGAGTTGGCCAGGATTCAGGGGAACTCCTCTCCTACCCAGGGACCACCAGGGCCACCGCCGCTGCCTATGAGGTTGCCAAGAAAGAGGAGAGGTTGGACAACAGTGGGCTCTGGGAGGGTGTGGGTGGTGGAACAGAGGTGCATCCCTCCAGCTGTACCTCTCCACAATTTGTACACCGTTCATGGCAGAGTGTGGTTCCTCTAAGGAGGCACCACAGTGGAGACCAAGGAGGATGCTTGGAACCTCCACAAAGGAGACTCACAGGATGGTGGCATGGGACCCCACAGAGGAGGGAAACAACTCCTGGTGGGGGATTCAGTTGTTAGGGGTGAAACTGGGGGAGGGAGGAGAGAAGGAGGTAAGGTGCCTGCCTGGTGCCATGGTTTGGAGGAACAAGGAGCGAATCCTCAGGATCGCAGGAGCAGCTACACAGGGGAGGGAGCTGAATGTCATTGTCCACCTAGGGACAAATGACCTGGCTGGGAAAGGGATCAGAGCAGTGCAGGAGGAGTTTGTGGAGTTGGGGAGGGGCATTAGACAAGTAGCATGCACGCTAACCTTCTCAGAGGTACTGCCTGTCTATGGCATGGGTGAAGCTTGGGTGCTCCACACCATGGGATTCAATCAGTGGTTGAAAAACTGGTGCAGAGCTCAGGGTTTTGGCTTCATTAGGGACTGGGGGTCCACCTGGAGGGATACAGGCCTATACTGGTGCAATGGTCAGCATCTGTCCAGGAGGGGAACCAGAATCCTAGGTAATAGGTTTAAATGCTTCATTGGCAAGCATTTAAACTAGCCAAGGGGGGAGGCACTGAAAAGGAGCAGGGAAATCCTAGCCCCCCCCCCTCAAAATCAGGGTAGTTAGTGAGGTAAACAACAAGACAGAGAAGTCGATAGGGAGAAGTGCAGGGGTAAATGGAGAAAAAGGCAAAGGCAGTAAGGGCAGGGATGGAGCTAAAAGGGGTAAGGCCATCAAAAAATGGAGGGCAATGAGTACCAATGCCCATAGTCTGGGTAACAAACTCCCTGAACTGGTGGTCTTGATGGAAGAGGGATGCCTGGATATCGTGGCAGTCACAGAAACATGATACACAGAGAACCATGACTCGGATGTCAACATACCAGGGTACACAATCTACAGGAGGGACAGAGAGGGTAGAAAAGGAGGAGGAGTAGTTCTTTATGTAAGGGAAGGGATCAAAGCAATGGAATTAAAGGGTAAACTGGGAGGAGAGGAAGCACTGTGGGTCACCCTAGAGACTGGAAATGGCACCACAATCCACACAGGGGTTGTATAAAAGACCCCCTGTCTTGGGGGGGGGATGGACAAGGAAATGATAGAAGGCATCCTTAGGGTGGTAAAAAAAAGGAAGATATTGTTGATGGGGGACCTGAATATGCCAGATGTTAACTGGAGCACCTTTGCTGCAGCCACATCCAAGAGCAGAGTCATTCTCGATGCCCTACAGGGGGCATGCCTCAGACAGATAGTTGTGGAACCCACTCGGGAGGGAGCAATTTTAGACCTGGTTCTCTGAAATGGGGATGGAGAGAGGATCTCAGATCTAGAAGTGGATAGCCATGTGGGAACAAGTGACCACCAAACAGTGTGGTTCATGATAAACACAGCTGCAGAGTCAAGCCATGCAAAAGAGAGGGTACTGGACTTTAGGAGGGCTGATTTTGTCAAAATGGTAGAGTGTCTCAGAAAAGCACTAGCAAACAGGCAAGAAGGAGGGGTGGAAGAACAATGGGAAAACATCAAAACTGCCATCACAGAGGAAACACACCTTCGTGTGAAGCAAATAAACAAATCAAAATGAAAGAAAAAAACACTATGGTTCTCAAAAGTGGTGACGGGAAAGGTTAGGGAGAAAAAGACATCATTCAGGAAGTATAAGGAAACACAGAAGGAGCAGGACAAAGAAATGTACCAGTTTAAAGACAAGCATTTGTCAATGCTGAATGTTGTCTCGCTGGCATTGGCATTGGTAGTGCAGGAGTTAGAGATGCATAATAGGAGTGGCAGTGAAGTATTGAACTGACACCAACCCCACACCCACCCTGCAGAGACTGACAGGCACTGGGGTGTGCCTTTGGGTCATCAGCTATAATGCTCATGCCATTTTACCTCACCCTACCTTGTAGACAGTGACAAATGTTGTGGTGTGCTTTGGGGTCCTTGGGCGTTATATTTATCCCATTCCATAAGGAAATACACTGAGGTGAGTGCAGTATAGGAGAATGGGGTGAACTTTGTGGCTGAACACTCCAAGGCACACATCGATGCCTGTCAGTGGCTGCAAGGTGGGGGTGGGGGTGGAATGGCGGGAGCATTACAGCTGATGATCCCAAGTCACACCCCTGATGCCTGCCAGTCTCTACAGGGTGGGGTGTAACAGTTGGAAACCCTAACACTGTAGGCGTGTGTTGGTATTTTCACTCCAAATTATCAACATGGGCTTTTTGTGACCCCGCCTCATGAAGAGAGGCAGTATCAGTTTGTTAGCCGAAAGGTAATTTTGCACAGCAACTGTGCCATTTGGTGTCACAGGTACGTAAACACATTTTGGGCAGGATGTGAAAAATGACAATTGTATTGTTCATGAGGAGGTGTAAAAAAATGGCAACATTGAAAATCTGGAGCGAAAATATGAAAAACTGGTGAAGCCATGAGCATGCATAGAAACTGCTCAACGCACGTCTGTAACCCAATTATTTTTGGGTTTTTTTAAACCACATTTTCAACATAGGCATTTTGGGACTTCCCCTCATACACAGTGGCACTGTGATTTTCTTAATCTGTCCCAAAAGTTGATCTTCCACAGTGACCACGCCATTGTACGCCACAGGTGCGAAAATAGATTTTGCACAGGATGTGAAAAATGACAGCTGTACTGTTCATAAGTAGGTGTGAAAAAATGCCAGTGTTGAAAATCTGGCATGAAAATATTGCAAATTTGCGAAGTTACAAGGGTGCGTGGAAACTGTGCAACACATGCTTGTAACACAGTCATTTTATGGACTTTCATCACCAAATTTTCAACATAGGCATTTTAGGACCTCTGCTCATGAACAGCATCACTGTAATTTTGTCAAACTGTCCCAAAAACTGATTTCACACAGTGACTGCGCTATTCTGCGCCGGACGTGTGAAAACACATTTCAGCCAGGATATGTAAAATGACAGCTATACTGTTCATAAGGAGGTATGGGAAAATGGCAATGTTGAAAATCTGGATTGAAAATATTACAAATTCATGAAGTAACGAGTGTGCGTGGAAACTGCGCAACGCACGCTCGTAAAACAGCCATTTTTTGGTTTTTTGTCACCAAATTTGCAACATCGGCTTCTTGAGAGCCCCCCTCATGAATAGGCACTGTCATTTTATTAATCAGTCCTGAAAGGTGATACTACGCAGTGACTGAGAAATCACCTTTTGGGATGGAATAACGCCATGACAGTGACTGAATTCATGAGGAGGGGTCCCAATAACCCCATGTTGAAAATGTGGTGCCAAAATTCCCAAAAATGGCTGAGATGTGCACCAAAGTTGAAAAAACCCTATTAATGCCATTATACGGCTTACCGGCATTTCTTCAGTTCGCGGTCAGCTTTGAAGAGTGCAGACGTGTTCCCGGTCCACCAAAGATCATTGAACCAGGCTCTAGAGGTAAGTATGGGTTGAGGGTGGTGTGGGGAGGTGGAGAACGCAGAGGATGAGTGCGGGTTGAGGGAGGGAGCAGGACAGACCGCGAGGGACCGTTTTCTGATTTGCAGGTCTAAAAAAAAAAAAAACGTTGTGGGATGGTTTTTTTTTTACAGGGGCATTTGGCATGCTGGGGTGGCCCCAGTGTGCCACCTGAGTGTTTTGGGGGTGCTGTAGCCGACAGGGATTGGGCACCCGTCCGGCACACTACCAAGATGGGAGGGAACAAGATCCGAGGGGGATTGGGCACCCCCTTCGGCACACAACAAATGGGGGGGTGGCATTATGCCAATGGGGAGTGGGCTCCCCCGTCAGCAAATTAAACTGGGAAGGGAAAACTAAAGCCAGAGGGGATTGGCCCCCCCTTTGGCAAAGAATGACTGTTGGGGGGGCGCATGATGCTGAGGGGGATTGGGCACCCCCTCGGCACACACATGAAATTGGAGGGAGGGGGCATTATGCTGATGGGGAGTGGGCTTACCTGTCTGCAAATGAAGTGGGTAGGGGCATGCCGACAGGGGGTTGGGCACCCCTGAAGTCAACGCTCTGTGCGGCAGCAGTCAATGCCGCCATTTTTATTGAACTGATTCACCAGGAAAGGCATGCCGCTGCATGACGAGGTTGGCTCTCATTGCAGTGGACCTTTTCTTAGATCTGGTGGCCAGTTTATGTGTTGCTGGTGTCAGCGTCTGCAGCTGCCTTATTGGTGAATGAGGGGTGCACCTACTGATGCATGCCCTGCATTCGCCAACAGTTACCACACCTCCAAATCTGCTACTACTGCAATATGTTGGCTGGTGCGCAAGTGCGAACCAATATAAAAAAGGAAACGGTGAAGGCAGTCAGAATAGCAAAGGCCCAAACCGAGGAAAAGATAGCCAGCTCAGTTAAGAAGGGGGAGAAAACCTTTTATAGGTACATTAGGGAGTGAAGAAAGACCAAGGGATGGATAGTGAGGCTTAATAAAGGGGAGGATTGGTGGGCAGAGAGTGACAGTGAAAAAGTAGGGATACTGAATGAATACTTCTGCTCAGTATTCACAAAAGAAGAGGAAGAGGGGGAGGTACCTTATCCAATCAATAGAAGCATTCTGGATAGGGGGATCAATCCCAGTCCTTTCACAGAAGAAAGGGTTCTGAAAGAACTAAAACTGAAGGTAGACAAAGCAATGGGGCCTGACGGGATTCACCCCAGAATTCTAAGGAACTAAGGGGAGAACTAATGACACCACTGACTACCCATTTTAACAAATCATGGATGGATGGTGTGGTGCCCAAGAACTGGAGTAGGGTGGATGAGATTCCCCTTCACAAAAGTGGGAACAAAGCAGAGGCAGGAAACTACAGACCTGCTAACTTGGCCTCAGTGGTACGGAAAATGATAGAATCACTGCTGAGAGGAAGAATTGTTGAGTACCTAGAGGCCAGCAGGGCACAGGACCTGAGACAGCATGGATTCACAGCAGGAAGGTCATTTCAGATGAATCTAATAGATTTCTTTGACTGAGTGACCAAAGTAGTAGACCAGGAAATGGTTGTGGACATGGTCTACCTAGACTATAGCAAAGCATTTGAACAGTCTCAGACAAAAGATTAATAAACAAATTAGCCAGCCTGGGAGTGGGCCCTAGGGTGGTAGCCTGGGTAAAAAACTGGCTGGACAGCAAGACACAGAGGGTAATAGTAAACGGAGTCCACTCTGAAGAAAAGGGGGTTACTAGCAGGGTACCACAGGGTTCAGTACTGGGTCTGGTCTTTTTAATGTTTTTGTAAGTGACATTGCATATGGACTGGAAGGAAAAGTATGCCTCTTTGCAGATGACACAAAGATCTGCAACAGGGTTGATACACAAGGGGGGGGTAGAAAGGATGAGAAGGGAATTGGCAAGGTTGGAGGAATGGTCAAACATATGGCAGCTTTGATTCAGTGCAAAGTTCAGAGTAATGCACCTGGGAAAGAAAAACCCAGGGGAACAGTACACAATGGGGGGGGGGAGGTATTAACAACAAAAATGGAAAGGGATCTGGGGGTAGTCATATCAGATGACCTAAAGGTAAGCAAGCAATGTGAGAAGGCAGTAAGGAGGGCTGGGGGGATACTAGGATGTATAGGGAGAGGCATCACCAGTAGAAAACGGGAAGTTGTTATCCCTCTGTAGAGACAGTTGGTGAGACCCTATCTGGAGTACTGCGTGCAGTTCTGGAGACCCCATCTCTGCAAGGACATAGACAGGATGGAGTCAGTCCCAAAGAGGGCAACTAAAATGGTGCAGGGTCTGCAACAGAAGCCATACGAGAAGAGACTAAAGGAGCTTAATATGTATACCCTCGAGGAATGGAGGGAGAGGGGGGACATGATAGAAACTTTTAAGTACCTCCAGGGAATCAACAAAGTCCAAGAGGGTAGCATCTTTCAGAAAAAGAGATGTGCAAGAACAAGGGGGCACAATTTGAAGAGAGTGGAAGGACGGCTCAGGGGCAATGTGATGAAGTATTTCTTCACAGAGAGGGTGGTGGACACATGGAACTGCCTTCCTGAAAGAGGTTGTGGGGTCAAAAACTGTGGGGGAATTCAAGATTGCATGGGACAGACATAAGGCAATTCTGGTGGGGGGTAGGAAGAAGTAGGCTGTTGGTTAACTAGGTTCTGAGGCTTATCCAATAGGTAGGGAAATGGGCAGACTAGGTGGACCAAGTGGTCCTTATCTGCTGTCAAAGTTTATGTTTCTATGTTTCTAAGGGGTCTTATGGCCAGGATAAGCAGGATCATACATGTTGTGGTCAACAAAGCAGAGCAAAACAACAAAACAAAGTATAAATCAGATACAAAACAAAGTACAACAAAACAAAAATGCAATATTAAATGCAAACTGAAAGTAGAAAATAGAGTTAAAATCAATTATTCAACCATAGGTCTTCTTCAGGAATTATCTAAAAGAGGAAAAAAGGCAAAGTTAGTCAAATAAACAAAACAAAGTATAATACAGACACAGTAAAGAAGAATAAGGTTCTCACAGTTCAATGATGGATGGAGAGCAATACAGTTAATTGATATAAAACATAATATTTGGACAAAAAGCTGCTTATTTTTCTTATTAACTCTCTATTTCTTATCCCATAATTTATTACTGGGGTCATATACTTGAAAACAGGATAGTTGTTCCTTGAGGGTTCATCATTGCTTCTTTCCAACCTGATATCATAATATTCTGCTTGTGACATTACAGTTATTCCCATGGTAACAGACTGTGATGTCACAATAGAGCATTATTATTTCAAGTAGGGAATATAAGCTGTAGAGTCAGATAGACTCTGAGGGATAACAGTCTTGTTTGTGTGGAAATTTCTTTAGTAATAAATACTGGAGAGGAGAATTCTATAGAGAATATATGAAACATAGAAACATAGAATTTGACGGCAGATAAGGACCGCTTGGCCCACCTAGTCTGCCCATTTCCCTACCTGATGGATAAACTGCAGATTCTAGTTAACCAACCGCTTACTTCCTCCAACCCCCAACTTGAATTTCTTTATGTCTGTCCCATGCAATCTTGAGTTCTCCTACTGTTCTTGACTCCACAACCTCCTCAGGAAAGCTATTCCATGCATCCACAACCCTCTCCGTGAAAAAATACTTTCTAACATTACCTCTGAGCTGTCCCCTCTATCTTCAAATTGTGCCCCCTTGTTCTTGCACATCTCTTTTTCTGAAAGATGCTACCCTCTTGGACTTTACTAATTCCTTTGAGGTACTTGAAAGTTTCTATCATGTCCCCCCTCTCCCTCCTTTCCTTGAGGGTATGCATATTTAGCTGCTTTAGTATCTCTTCATATGACTTCTGGTGCAGACCCTGTACCATTTTCATTGCCCTCCTCTGAACAATCTCCACTCCGTCTATGTCTTGGCAAAGATGGAGTCTCCAGAACTGGACACAGTACTCCAGATGGGGTCTCACCAACTGTCTCTACAGAGGGATAACAACTTCCTGTTTTCTACTGTTGATGCCTCTCCCTATACATCCCAGTATCCCCCAGCCCTCCTTACTGCCTATATTAGCTGATTTGTGTTTAAATATAGTTTTCCAAAGTTTTCCCAAAGGTGTCAACTGCTCTTCAAATAAATTTACAAAACTTAGACTCCCATCCCCGAAGGTGGAAGTTGACAAACAGAGACAACCTTATGAGAAGCAACAAAATATACAATGTACAGGTATCAACAAAATATCCACATCAAAAATGTATTGAACTGTAATAGTCATATTAGAACAGAAACTATAGAGTTCTATTGTATGGTTCCACTACGCTGGTTGGACAACAAATACACTGACAGCTGTCACAGTGACAACTCCACAGCGACAACATCTACAATGACAGCAGAGCGACCAACAGTACCCCACAGCAAAAATGAGTGGAAACAAAACAGAGAACACAATGACAGCACAGTCAACATATAAATGCAGGGGGCTCTGCCCCCACACTCCTCAGCCCTCGCCCATTTTAATATAACAAACTCCACAGTGCACAGACCATGGAGTAAAAGGCAGACTTCTCCTGGCTGCAGAATCATCCCTGCCCACACTACTGAGCAGAACACAGCAGTCCAAAACACACTCCTGGACTAGAAGACACCCAACCGCTTCCACACCCTAACCCAGTTCAAGCCACCCCAGCTCAATGCAACACACCTGCCAACACTCATAAGCCCAGCCAAGCTAAAACACCTGTCAGCAGCAACAAGATTGCACTCAGCAACCTGTCACAGGAAACACCACATCACTTCAAGCGCTGTCACCCAAACTGTGTCATTGTGGTGGAGTCGTCATTTTAGCATCACTGTAACAACAGCATACCCTATTGTGTGCTAGCTTCTTTATTTAGAAAGCAACATTTATTTATTGTAGCTACATGTAGTTTCACAGTATTTACAGTGCCTTTGGCTAAGGATGGGCTCCCTGTCAGGTAGCTGGAGTGGGTAGGTCGGGTATCAGTGTTTTCTTGCTAGGTAAGGTATTTTGGGTAATTTACTACCCTACCAAAAGTAACAGTGTACTTTGCGGGTTGGGTACAGTTGACATGGGTAACGGGTTGGGTAATGGATAATTTAAATTTTAAACCAGCATTACAGGCAGCCTTTGGGATACTGGTGCTCCTCGAAAGTTGTAATCAGGAATTACAGGCAGCCTCTGCAGTCCTGACGGCAGAAAGGAGCACATGACACTAGCCTGACAGCCCAAATGGTCAGTTCTAGTGTCTGTGTTCTGTGTCTGCTATGTGAGCATGCAGATAGAAGCAGAGTTTCTTGGGAGAAGAAGGAATCAGTGCTTGCACTGCAGCCATGACAAAAAAAAAAAGTTTTAAACTTTAAAAAACAAACAACAAGCACAAAGTTTAGTTCACAAAGGAGCAAGGGTTGCGGACTGAAGGGGGAATAATCGGGGGATCCAGTGCAGTGCTCAGGAGAGAAGGAGAAGGGAGAGAGCAGGTGTTCATTGCTGGCAGAAGCTGTGAAAACCATTTAAGCTGTAATACTGTCTGTTAGGTGCCCTGAGCCCTGTCTGTGACATAGCTACTCTGTGTCTGTGCAGTATAGTGAAAGTCATTTAGGCTATATTATACACTGTCTGTTAGGTACCCTGATCCGTCTGTGACATAGCTAATCTGTGTTGCTCTGCAGTATAGCAAAAACAATTTAAGCTGTATTACACTGTCTTTTAGCCTGTTAGGTGCACTGAGCCCTGTCATAGCTACACTGTATGTGACGTCTTTCTGTGGCATAGTAAATGCCACGGCTGTGTCTACTATGTCTTGCATTTCCCAGACTAAGTCTACTAAAAGGAAGCACAGTGCTGGTGCACGTGCAACTGAAAATGATGTGGACAATATGACTCCTAGCACTAATGAAGAAAATAGTGACAGTAATAAGAATAACATCAACAGGACTGGCACTAAATGTCCTCCTGAACCAAAAAAAGCATGCTACCAATGAAATGATGATAGAGCTTTGGAAAGAACTGACAGGAGTTACGCGTAGAGGCACAGAACGTTTTGCCACATGTGCCAGGAGACTTCCAGCTGCTGAAGCTGCATGCAAGGAAGGGGAGGCATCCTCCTCAAATATAAGCTCAGATGAAGAGGCAGCGAATGCTGATAAAGATGATGGTGATGGTGGGGATGGGGAATGGGATAGCGCAGGCTATGTCCCACCTGATGATGACAGCACTTTCAGTTCTTCTGAATCTTATGGCAATTAGGTCGGTACTAGTTTCGATGAGGGGGTTGGAGAGGATGCCACTGTAGGGCATGAGAGGCAAGTGCAGAAAAAAAATCATATGCTAAATGTAAGAATAAGAAGATGACCATGAATGGGAAAAATTCATGTGAACAAGGAAATGGCAGTATAGGGTGTCCTTCAGGTTCCTTGACTGTTCAAGAAATAGTGCCAGGCACCGTAGTACAAAGCACAAAGGGTTAATTTTTAGTATGGAATTTATTTTATATTGACTCTGCAGACAACTCTTGAGCTGTATGCAGTCTGTGCAGGTTTACCCACATTGGTGCGAAATTTGAAAGGGCGACCATAATAATGGCAACAACAAAATGCAGACAGCGACCATGACACCCGGCAATCGTGCCGCCCGACTACTGTCATGCCCAAAGCACCGGGGCACATCCAGGCTGTTTGTAGGGAGCAAAGCTCCCCTCAACCCCTACTGTGGGGGGCTTTGTCCCCTGCACCACCACAACAATTATATAATCACCACTGTGGGGGAGGTTTATTGGGAGGGAGCGCAACACCCATGCGGCAGTCTCACTGTACGGCGCTCTGACAAACAGTTTGCCACTGTGGGTGTCGAACTGGTTGCAGCACACCCATGGCCATTGCCCTAATGCTATTGCTCCATCAAGGTGTAATTTGTGGTGGCAACGCAGGACATTTTGGAGCATCAGTAATGATATGACATGCAAAAGCAAAACACCCAGTTAAGTGGAGCAGGGCAAGGGACAGTGTGGTTGATATGGGTGGTAGTGGAGGTCATGGCGATGGTGACCATAGTGACAATGAACTGGAAGTAGGAACTGACATTGAATCACTTGATGTGATCTTGCAGTCTTCCCAGACAGACACAGATTGTTTTCTTCTGACACCATCAAGTACTGCAAAATCCCACAGTCGTACTCCACGTGAAAAAGGTGTGAAAAGCACAATACCCCAAATACAAATATCTCATCATTCTCATCAACTAACATTAAAAGAAAGCGTTGGGAGGACATCACAATTTACTTGCAAGCATCCAACATGCCAGCTGTTAAATAGAGCCATTGCAGAGCTGGTGGACGATTGTCAACTCCCTTTTGCTTTTGTTACCCAAAAAGGTTTCCTCAAGTTCATGAACTGAATTGAACCATGGTATACTGTTCCCTGTCGAACATATTTCTCAAAAAAGGCTGTTCCACAGTTGTAGGACTTGGTGTGTAGTGGGGGCACTAAACAGTTGAAACTCTCTGAGGTGAAGTAGGTTCACATAATCACAGATATATGGACCAGCCACCAAACAATTGACTACATGACTGTTACAGCTCATTGGGCAAGTTATCAGTCAGAAAATAATAATTACCACTGTACCACAAGTAGTAGGAAGCAGGCTGTATTATGTCACCACTTTTGAAGAAAACCACACTGCTGTGAAATACGACACTCCTTTTCCAACTACTCCCTTACCTCTGCCCTACACAATTACCTCTCCCTCGGCAGTTCCTGCTTTAACCCTCCTTAATACCTATCCCTAGTTTCTGCCTTCCTACCCTGACTCCCCCCCCCCAGCAGAGTTCTCAACATCCTGAAGGGGGAATCAGGAAATGGCTACCCCTTCTCCTCATATTCAGTTCTTGCCTGTCCCCCTCTCTTCTCCACCTGCACTTCTCAGTCACCCATGTGCACAACCTACCCAGTCCTTTTTACTCCAACAGCACTTGTGTACTGCCTCAAGCCTGCTCCTGGTACACTCATGCACTATAAATGGTTCTGTTGCATTATTACTGTTTTGTACATTTATATGTCCTTTTGTATGATTTTTGGACATGTATTGTAATTTACCCAATGTTCCACTACTGTTTATTGTACAATACCCTGTGTTCTTCTAACTGTTACTTAATGTTACAATGTTGTATTGTTTGTACTACCCACAAACTATTGTAACTGATCATCCTTCACAACCCTATGTAACCCCTCCCCCCAGGTAGCACCGTGAGATGAGCAACTTGTTGTTCAGTGTGCCCTCCTGGTGAAACATTTCAATTAATAATAAAAATACATAATTTGCAGGAGTTGCAAAATCAGTTCCAGAAATGGCTTACTTTATATTTCTTATTTCCAGAGTTCATAGTGTCAGATAATGCTGCCAACATAGTCAAGGCTGTTAGAGGAGGCAACTACCAACACATACCTTGTTTTGCACATTGTTTAAATCTTCTCATTCATAGTTTCTTAATGGGAAACAGAAATGTGGACAACCTGTTAGGTCTTGCTAGGAAAATATGTGGGCATTTCAGTCACTCTGTGATAGCTCAAAAAGTACTGAAAGGGCTGCAGATGTCAAACAACTTACCCTTGCATACATTAAAGCAGGACGTTCCAACCCGCTGGAATTCAACATTTTTTATGTTGGAAAGGCTGCGTGAACAGAACAAAGCTGTACATGACTACACCATGCAGAATCAAATAGGTAAAGTAGACATCATGTTCAGTTCCTATGTTCAGTTCCAGCAGTTGGACTCCACTGGAATCTTTGGTCACCTTACTGGAGCCATTTGAGGCTGCCACAACTAATGTTAGTGCAGACAGTGCATCTCTGAGCCAAATTCGTCCTCTAATCAGATTTCTTCACATTTTCCTTGACGGCATAAAGAAAGTCTTTCAGTCAAAAGACACCACTACTGCTATTATGCTGGCAAATGACTTGAGTCTCAGATTGTTGACTGATCAGAGAATAAATGACATGTTTAAGAATGACACCTATGTGTTGGCTACATTGCTAGATTCCTGCTTCAAGTGAAGCATTGAAGCCATCCATCCTGCAGGGGAAGACACTGAGTATTGGAGAGATCTGCTGCTAACCAAATGTGACATTGCCCTACAAACACTATTAACTGATATGCAGCAGTCAAACCTTGCCAAACTATCACAGTGCACCTCTGGCACAGAGAATAGCACATCTATCAATTCTTCGGAGTCAGCAGTGTCATCAGCGAGGGAAAGGACATGTACAGCTACTTCTTGGGCATCCTATGTTCAGGGGATGAGAAAGGCAAATAACTTTGTTTATTTGACTGGCAGTGAGAGTGCAAACTGTTACTTCCTAAAACGCAGTCGGTGAGAGTGTCTGAAGCTTGGGAAAATATTTGGTTTTATCCTCTTATTTTTGGGTGAAATTATCAAGATATTTTCATCAATCTGCTCAGGAGGTGGGAACTCCTGAGGGTATTTCGGTCTCTGTTGGTGGTGAGAGGCTCAATGGGGGCTGGAAAATTTGAATTTTCTCCCAGATACTCTGTTTTTTAGTAACAGTGTTCAAGACTCATGTGTCGACTTTGACTGATTTTGTTCCACTTAAACTGTTGTTTTGGACTTTATGATTTGATGTTTTATTTTATTTTTGTTTTTAGTTTAATATTGTTTTGTTTATTTCCTGACGCTTTGGGAGGGCCAAGGGATACTTTGTCCTAAGTAAGAGGTTGTGTGATTTTATTATATTTTTTTTTATGGTATTTTGTATGTTGTTTTTGTATTAGTGATTTAGTTAAGGGAGCGTTGTTTTGTTGCATTAGTTACCAGAATGTGTTGGAGGCCTGCCCCCACAGTTGTACGCTTTTCACCCTCTGCTCTCCGCACCCTCCACCCTCCCTTCCCCCGCAATTCACAATCTATCAGTGCTGTAGGGCATTGGGTATTGCCCGTAGGGGGAGGAGGGGGAGTTGAGGGGGTGCGAACAGTGGAGGGTGAATGAGCGGGGCTATCGGATTGGGGTTGTAGGATCCAGAAGACGCCCTGGGTCGAAATGGAACCAAGATAGGGGTTCACCTTGTCTGGTTTTCATACCCAAGGGCACCACCAGTTTTGGTGGGCAGGTGGTTCAGACAGCCCGGGAGGTTCATTCAACTCGGGTGGTGTTATGCAATGCCAGGTCCACTAAGAACAAGACTGCAATTATTGCAGATCTTGTTGGAATGGTGTATCTGGCTTGCATCACCAAGACCTGGCTGGATGAGAACTCTGGCCCCGTTTTGGAGGCTTTAATTCCAGCTGGGTACTCAGTAATTCACCGCCCGAGATTGGATCTTGGGGGGGGGTGCAGTCTATTTTAAGACTGAACTTAACCTCACGAGTGTACCAGTTGAGGAGGCTGAGTCATTTGAGTGTACCGTGGTGGCAGGTGTAGGTTGTATGATCGCCCTCATCTACCGTCCACCCGGAGATGAGAAGCTGTTCCTTCAGGAAGTTGGGAACTTCGTCATTGACATGGCATTTGAGTTGCCCAGACTGATGGTCCTGGGTCGATGACGAACTCTTGCAGTTTGGACAACAGTTCCTCCAGTTGATGAAATCTCTGGGCCTTACACAGATAGTTACCACTGCTACCCATAAACACGGTCACTCTCTTGACTTAGTCTTCCTCCTGGGGATCGAAGCCTCTGATTTGGGGGTGGCACCAGTCAGATGGTCCAATCATTACACCGTGGGGTTTAGTTTTAGTGCCCCACTTCGTAGGCCTGCCCTTGTGGAGATGGTCAGGTATCGCCCATTACGAGATGTAAGCTCTGAAGGCCTGTCGGCGGTACTTGATGTATCGTCCCTTCCAGTGGCAAGCAGTGATCCAGAGGCCCTTGTGATGGCCTATAATGCAGCCATTTTGGTAGCCCTGGATGTCATTGCTCCTGTCCGTGTTCATCCTCTCGCTCTTTACCCTCAGTCCCCATGATTTAATGGGACTTTGAGGGAGATGCAGCGATTAGGATCAGGGTTAGAGCGTTGCTGGTGGAAATCCGCCCTTGATGTCGACCGACTCAGATTGATGGATCATTATCAAGTCTATCAATCTGTAATCCCTGTAAGAAGGCAGAATTTCTGTCCGGGGAGATTGCGGACGCACAGAATTGACCAGCTCAGCTTTTTCGAACTGTGGACAGACTGTGCAACCCAGCCTGCCTACAAGTTTGAAAAGCCTTTTCGCAAATAGAGTGTGATGAGCTTGCTCAATTCTTTGCATCTAAGGTGGCTGACATCAGGGCGGTACTCCAGCCAGCACACTCTATGGGTGTTGCTGTGGACCGGAGTTCACAGATGTCATGCGGATTGTCCAGGGTGTTTGCCCTACTTGCTGTAGTTTGGATCCTGGACCAACTTCCCTGATTTTGAGTTGTATTGATTTCATCAGTCCGTTCCTAGCATGGATAGTCCGGTGCTCCTTGGAAACAGGTGAGTTTCCTAGCTCCCTAAAGGAGGCGGTGGTAACACCCCTCTTAAAGAAGGCTTCTTTGGACCCAGACTGCCATGCAAACTACAGACCAATGTCTAACTTTCCCTTTTTAGGGAAGGTTATTGAGAAAGTAGTGGCTGTGTAGCTGGAGAACCTTTTGACCATCCATGACATCTATGAACTGCTCCAGTTCGGATTCGGAAAGAAACATAGTATTGAGACAGCATTGGTTCGGGTGCTCAATGATCTCCTGATGGCTAGGGATCGAAAGAACCATTCCATCTTGGTTCTCCTCAATCTCTCATCAGCATTAGATACTGTGGACCATGGGGTTCTGCTTGGCCACCTGAAGTTCATCTGTGGACTGTTGGGTATAGTCCTCAGGTGGTTTACATCTTTTCTCACTGGAAGAACTCAGAGTGGTGTCCAGGATTTATTCTTCGGACCCAGTTTCTCTGTCTTGTGGGGTGCTTCAGGGCTCAGTGTTGTCCCCCATGTTGTTCGCAGTGTACATGCTGCCCCTCTGAGACATTGTAAGAAGGTATGGGCTGAGGTTTCACTGTTACTCTGATAATACCCAGCTCTACCTTTCTTTTGCACCTGACCAGGATGGAGCTCTCTCAGCTTTTAATAGCTGTCTCACAGAAATCCAGGAGTGGATGGATTCCAGTTGGCTAAAGTTGAACTTGGAAAAGACTGAGGTGTTGGTTGTGGATCCAGCACGCTGGATAGGGGGGCCAGGGGTGGATTCACCCTCGGGGCTTTTCCTTGGGGGTGTTTAACTGCCGACCTCTGAACGGGTGCAGAACCTGGGGGTAATTTTTGATGAAGGGCTGACTCTGTATTTGCAGGTGTCAGCCGTTGTCAAATCCTCTTTTTACCATCTGAGGAATATCTCCAGGATTAAGCACCTTGTTCCATCTGGTGATCTTCCTACGCTGATCCACGCCTTTGTGTCCTCGCACCTGGACTACTGCAACTCCCTTTATCTAGGGCTACATGGGTGGAAATCCACCACTTGCAGCTACTGCAGCCTAGCTTTTGATGGGAACTTCTAGATCCTGTCATATTACGCTGGTGCTGTGCGGACTGCAATAGCTGCCGGTACAGTGGTGGATCACCTTTAAAGTCGGTTTACTGAATTTTAAAGCCCTACATGAACAGGGTCTGGATTACCTGAAAGAGCTTCTGGTTCCCTACCACCCCGGATGATTGCTCTGCTCAGTCGATGAGGGGTTGCTAGAGATTCCAAAGGTGTATTTAAAATCATCTGGGGCCCGCGCCTTTATGCACGTGGCCCCAACCTTTTGGAATTCTCTACCCCGTCGGTTACGGGAGTGCACGACTATGGAGGGATTCAAACAAGCTTTGAAAACTTACTTGTGGATCCAAGTTTTTGGTGAATGTATAACTGAGTGAATGGACTATTGGTTTTACATTTTTATGATTTGGAGTTTGATATGTTGTTTTAAAATTTGTTAGGCACCTTGATACCTTGAAAGGTGCCACAAAAATAAAGCTATAATTATTATTACTTCTGAGTCTCCTACAACAACATGTACTGGTATCCTGTAAAGAAAGTGCAGCATACGAACATATGAAAATGCAAGCAGATACAGGCCTCATAGTCTATCACGTCTGCTCGGTTGTACAGCTCGCAGTTCAAACAACTACTATTGCCCCCTTGCCCTCCACCTCCATTGTTATCCCAAACTGAGTTTCCCACTCTGGTCAACCCTCCCTCCAACTTGTATTCTGCCTTGGACCCTATCCCATCCTTTTTTAAAACTTCCCACTGATTTCAGAGAGATCATCTCCTCCGGCATTGCGTTCGATGCCGCCACCACCCTTTCCATGAAATAATGCCTCTTCATCTCCCTCCTGAATCTACCCCCCCTCAAGTTTCATACTATGCCCTCTCATGATCCTCTCCCTCTTCAACCTAAACATACCCTCAGTACTAACTCTGTTTAAGCCCTTCAAGTACTTAAAGGTCTCAATCGTATTACCTCTGTCCCTTCTGTCCTCCAGGGAGTACATGCTGAGCTCCCTCAGCCTGTCCTCATAGGGTTTCTCTCCCATCCCCACGATCATCTTGATCACCCTTCTCTGGGCCATCTGCTAGACTGATAACCGTCTCACACAGCACAATGATCCTGGAGTACTTTGCAGACCATGCTGTAATTGGTCTCGAGGAAGATCCATTACTGTGTTGGAATCAAAAGAGAACAATACGGCCAGATCTAGTAAATCTTGCAATATGTACCTCAGTTGTCCACCAAAGGCATATATTCAAAATGCAAATTTAGTGCAGCTGGAGGAAAAGTCACCACAGAAACTGCTAAGTCCTGCAAATATGGAATGGCTTACATTTTTCAAAATGAATGCGGAGAATTTCCCAGTTGTCACAAACACTGTTTTATGTGAGTTTGACCTTGAAAATGAACAACAGCTTGCAAACAGTGACACTGAATATGATGACTGGGTTGTGTATGAAACAAATGGACCATCACCATTGTCACCATGCCAGCCTCATGTGCCACACTAGTACTACTCTTAGTTTTCTTGTGTCAGTCATCAGTTTATATTATGCATGTTTGGTCAATGCCCCACAATGAGTATAATTTTTTTTCGGCTCCCCCACTCCCTGAAGGGAGCTCAGCCCCCCCCACTCTCAGCCCTCCATGCCCAGGCTTACCCCCCTGGGTGGAGCTGCTGGGTGGGTGCCCCTTCTCATGGTCTGTGGTAACATTCCCTGGCTTACCCCCAGTGTGGAGCTATGGGAGCGGGACCCTACTTGATGAAAACTGTTGGCAGCAGGGGAGGTGGTGGAGCGGGGCTTCATGCTCTGGGCCAGGATTTTTGTGTGTGGCTTTACCTGGAGGTGGGGATGTGCAATGAAGGGCTGTGTCCACCCTGCCCCCCACAGATAATGGCACCAGCACAAAGGATCCCATTTAGCCTCCACCAGGGGTCCGTGATGTGCCGGACACATTACCCCCCCCCCCGGAGAAGGAGAGCAGTCCCAAGGATGTTTAATCCTTCTCCCCCCGACCGGCCCTCTGATGTCCCAAGTCCATTTCTGAACCTGGGTTGTCAGCATCCCAGACTGACGCACTGACTCTGTGCCGCCGGGCTGGCTATAATTCTTTAAAACAGCAGCAGGCTCAATCACAGAAGCTGCCAGCCATGAGTATAATTTTTGGACACAGCAGCAGGCTTGCTAAGACAGCCTGTACCTCTCGTACCTGCCTCAGCAATGCTTCGATGGGTATAATTTTGGAAAATAGCAGCAGGCTCACTCACAGCAGCTGCACCTCTCATACCTGCCTCAGCAATGCCCACCATGGGTATAATTTTTGGAAACAGCAGCAGTCTTGCTGATAGAGCCAGTGCCTTTTTGCCTGCCTCAGCAATGCCCACATGGGTATAATGGATCAGGGCATCTAACTGACAATGTAATAGTCCAGAAAAAACAGTCTTTACATGATTTTTGTTGTGGTCAGGGTTGGATAATCAGGTAATAGAACGGGTCAGGTAGTGACTACTCAACCTGACTACTCGTTTTTGTCTGTTTTTTGGGGGTACTTTTGGAGTACCCACGGGTTATCTTGGTGGTCGGAGGCAGGATTTTCAAACCATGGTGTAGGGCTTGTGACAAACCTTGTGCCATGGCACTTAGGTTCTGGCAGTGTGCCAAACCATTTCACTGCAACTACTCCCAATGTTGCAATTTTAGGCACAGTTATGACAGTTTCCACTATTTACTGTAGTTTGAGACGCATATCTGGTGCAAGCTCTGTAACAAATGTCTTCGGGATTGCCTCAAGCTAGACCACAAAAAGTTGGTCTAGCTTGTGGCAGTTACTGCACGGGATAGAAAATCCTGATTGTCGGCAGGAGAGTGCCGCAAACTCCGTGCACCCAGTGCTTGCGACATTCTAGGGTTTGAAAATCCTGCCTCAGGTATTTTAGTACCTGCCCTTCCCTACTATTGACTTGGGTTCCATCCCTCTAAGTATTCATTACTCACAGTCATGAATGGTTCAGGCTTATATTTACTGCACATCTCTCGTCAGATGAGCACTTTTACTTTGTGGTGAGTCAATACGTGATGCTTGATTTGTGTGACATACAGTTGCTTTTTTATCTAAATTAGTTTGCAATTTCAAAATGAATATAAAACCTTAAAAATGACCATGATTGCAAAAATTAAAAACACTACCAGCGGGTACAGGTAATTATCTGCTACTAGAATATGTAAATTACTTTTCTAAGCTGGGCTGCCCATGAAATCCCACTGCACTCTTTGCAGTTTCACTTAAAATTAGCCCACAATACCTGCTGTAATATTAGTTTCCAAGAGTGAGAAGCTATTCTTTCTTGCGCTATTCCAATAACATGCAACCACTGATCAGTACTCATATGAATTTATAAACAAATAAAGAACAATATTAAAGTTACTGTTAGGATTCAAATCCTTTAGCTTACTTTATATGCCAAATTATTTGGTGTCTACTATGATGTAAACCCTGATTTTTTTATTTAACAGGTAATTGACAGACTTGCTGAGCCATGGAGATGCACCTAAGACGATGGCAGCCAATGTGGGTAAAGGTTAAATTAGAACCAATGCAGCGAATAACCAGGGTTCTAATCCTAGCATGAGTATAACGTTTACTGTATATTTAAGTGATAACATTCATGTAGTTGGAGTATACGAAGCAATAACCAGATTCTGTGGATGATTTAATGCTGAAGCAAAGCTGAGGGGTTTAATCCCCACAGAGGCCAGTTATTGCTAGTATATGCCAACTACATATACAGTATATTATTACTATTATACCGCTAGGAGTTACAAAGATTTTTTTTTAATGTAACTCCTTATGAAAAATAAGTGTGTTACATGGTGATATCGGGCTTTGAAAAGCAAAGCCATGACTCTGGGCATGTGCCTTAATACTGGTGGTAGTACACGAGTCCAGAGTCATGGCTTTAATTCTGAAAGCCAGTTTTCACTCTGTAACTCTGCTCAAGGTACAAAATCTCTGAAAGGTAGAAATTACAAACAACGAAGTTCTCATTTTCTGTCCCCAATCTACAAAGTTGTTTTTCTCTCTGTCTCTCTCTCTCTCTCTCTCTCTCTCTCTCTCTCTCCTCATCTTCCTCCATGCCCTGTTCACCTCGGCAAGAAAAGCATCTTTCTCTCCTCGACTGACTTTGATCTCTGTGGTCCGGTCTCCATTCGCAAGCCTCTCACTGTTGGCAATAGAAATAGTAAACTTAGCTGCCATGTAGAAGGGCTCACATAAGAATGTCAGGGGAGCAAGAGTGCAACAGACAGAGAAAGGAATATGGATAACCTACTGTGGGCATGGTTAACATGTAGATAACCTATGGTGGGCATGTAGATAGTAATTTGTGGGACAATAACTGCCAGTTTTCCTGTGTTCTGATTGACTAACACTAGACACCTGTGGTATAGTATAAGATACTGTACTGAACGCCACACCTCGCTCCACGCCGGCGACCCGGGTTTGGGAACGGACTCGGGTCGCTGGGGGTTGGCGGGGTAGGGAGGGATAGAGCATCCGTAGGACTGCTGTCCCTCTCCAGGGAGGGGGGTCTCTAGGCACCGGCGCTACGGCAACCTCTAGCAGAGGCTGGTGGTACAGCGCATTGATGCCTTCCTAAGGGCTGGTGAGTTGGGGCACGGAGCCGGGAGGGAGCGCGTGTGGATGCATGTGCACTCCCCCCCTTGGTGTCACTGCATGCCCCTCTCACAAGGGGAGAAAAGCAAGAAATATGGTGCATGGTCATGGCGGCTTGATGGCTGTCACAAGGGACTCATGGCCTGGGGACTCCACCGTGGCTACTGGATCCTGGTTCGGTGGGGAGTATTGGGGGGCTCTCTGCTGCCCCACCGTGGGGAGCAAGCCGTGGGGGTAATTAGCGGTGGGACTCTCCGGAGCCATGACAGACCAGATGGCGGCTGGATGGGATGGATGCCAGGACGTGAAAGCAGACCGAGGTGCCAGGTAAAAAAAGGATTAACAACAAAAAAAAAAGATACTGTACTGAAAATACATACTGTCCCTCCCTGAGAGGAAACCATCATGTTTCATGTACCTTTTTGCATACTGCACACAGGTTCAATTTAGAAACAAGCATTTGTCAATACTGAATGTTTGCTTGCTGGTAACATAGAAACATAGAATGTGCCAACAAAAAAGGACCATTAGACCCATCTAGTCTGCCCCATTTCCCCTCCATATTACTGCATCTTGGACACTATTTGGTCACAGGTGTCCCTCTCTCTTCTCTTACCTCTGCTTATTATATCCATGGTGCCTATTGCACGCCTGTTTGAAGCTACCCCCTGTCTTCACCCTGACCACCTCTTCTGGCAGGCTGTTCCAAGTGTCTGCCACTCATTCTGTGAAGAAGTATTTACTCACATCCCTCTTAAACCTCCCCCCCCCCAAGCTTCATAATATGCTGCTGTGTTCTGGTGCTTCTCTTTCTGTGAAAGATACTCCTCTCCTACACTTTGCTCACCCCTTCTATGTTTCTATGGCAACCACACCTAAAAGCTCTGCAGCTTGGTAAAACAAGATCTTGCATCTTCCATATCCAAACCTCAGCAGCACAGACAATGTCTGAAGCTGACCTTTTGTTTCAGTGCATTAGAGAAGGTGGGGGTGCAGTGAAAAACAATTACACCATTAAAGCCACCTACAACTAATTCCATCTGAACCCAGAACAACCGTATAGTCCAGTTCCAATTCTGTCTGATTTCAGCACATAGATGCTGTATAGTGTGGTTCTGATAGTACCTCATCCTTATAAAAACAGTACAGTCTGCCCAGTTTGCACTCTTTGCTCACAGTACAGTCCAGTTTGGGCTCTCAGTCCCTAGTATGGCTCAGTTTAAAGTCAGTCTCACTCTAGTACAAACAGTGAAGCCCAGTCAGGAATTCCACCATCCGTACAGCCCAGGCAACTGTGATGCTATGCCTCCCATACAACCCAGCTTGGACTCTGTACCCCCCCCCCAGTATAGACCAGCTGGAACTATGTACCCAATGTACAGCCCAGTTGCACTATGTACCCAAAGTACAGCCCAGCTTGGTTTATGTATCCAAAGTACAGCCCAGCTTGGTCTATGTATTCAAAGTACAGCCCAGCTTAGTCTATGTACCCAAAGTATAGCCCAGCTTGGTCTATGTACCCAAAGTACAACCCAGCTCGGTCTATGTATCCAACGTACAGCCCAGCTTGGTTTATGTACTCAAAGTACAGCCCAGCTTGGTTTATGTATCCAAAGTACAGCCCAGCTTGGTCTATGTATCCAAAGTACAGCCCAGCTTGGTCTATGTATCCAAAGTATAGCCCAGCTTGGTCTCTGTACCCAAAGTATGGCCCAGCTTGGTCTGTATATCCAAAGTACAGCCCAGCTTGGTCTATGTACTCAAAGTACAGCCCATCTTGGTCTATGTATCCAAAGTACAGCCCAGCTTGGTCTATGTATCCAAAGTACAGCCTGGTCTATGTACCCAAAGTTTAGCCCAGCTTGGTCTATGTACCCAAAGTACAGCCCAGCTTGGACTATGTATCCAAAGTACAGCCCAGCTTGGTCTATGTACTCAAAGTACAGCCCATCTTGGTCTATGTATCCAAAGTACAGCCCAGCTTGGTCTATGTATCCAAAGTACAGCCTGGTCTATGTACCCAAAGTATAGCCCAGCTTGGTCTATGTACCCAAAGTACAGTCCAGCTTGGTCTATGTACCCAAAGTACAGCCCAGCTTGGTCTATGTATCCAAAGTACAGCCCAGCTTGGTCTATGTATTCAAAGTACAGCCCAGCTTAGTCTACGTACCCAAAGTATAGCCCAGATTGGTCTATGTACCCAAAGTACAACCGAGCTCGGTCTATGTATCCAATGTACAGCCCAGCTTGGTCTATGTATCCAAAGTACAGCCCAGCTTGGTCTATGTACTCAAAGTACAGCCCAGCTTGGTCTATGTATCCAAAGTACAGCCCAGCTTGGTCTATGTATCCAAAGTACAGCCTGGTCTATGTACCCAAAGTATAGCCCAGCTTGGTCTATGTACCCAAAGTACAGCCCAGCTTGGTCTATGTACCCAAAGTACAACCCAGCTCGGTCTATGTATCTAACGTACAGCCCAGCTTGGTCTATGTACTCAAAGTACAGCCCAGCTTGGTCTATGTATCCAAAGTACAGCCCAGCTTGGCCTATGTACCCAAAGTATAGCCCAGCTTGGTCTCTGTACCCAAAGTATGGCCCAGCTTGGTCTATGTAGTCAAAGTACAGCCCAGATTGGTCTATGTACTCAAAGTACAGCCCATCTTGGTCTATGTATCCAAAGTACAGCCCAGCTTGGTCTATGTATCCAAAGTACAGCCTGGTCTATGTACCCAAAGTACAGCCCAGCTTGGACTATGTATCCAAAGTACAGCCCAGCTTGGACTATGTATCCAAAGTACAGCCCAACTTAGTCTATGTACCCAAAGTACAGTCCAGCTTGGTCTATGTACCCAAAGTATAGCCCATTTTGGTCTATGTACCCAAAGTACAGCCCAGCTTGATTTATGTACCCAAAGTATAGCCCAGCTTGAACTATGTATCCAAAGTACAACCCAGCTTGGACTATGTACCCAACATACAACCAGGTCTATGTACCCAAAGCACAGCCACGCGTAGACTACATACCCAAAGTACAGCTCAGCTTGGATTACATATCCAAGGTCTAGTCCAACTTGGACTATGTACCCAAAGTACATCCAGGCTTGGACTATGTATCCAAAGTACAGTCTATCTTGAGTTGTATACCCAAAGTACAGCCCAGTTTGGACTATGTACCAAAAGTACATCCCAGCTTGGATTACATATCCAAGGTACAGTCCAACTTGGTCTATGTACCAAAAGTACAGCCCACCTTGCTTGGACTATGGATCCGAAGTAAAGTCCAGCTTGGCTATGTATCAAAAATATAGCCCAGCTTGGCTTCTGCAGCCAAAGTACAGTCCAGCTTGGACTATGCACCCAATATGCAGGCCAACTTGGAATATGTACCCAAAGTACAGTCCTGCTTGGTCTATGCATACAAAGTACAGCCCAGCTTGACCTCTGGACCCCAGTAGAAACATAGACAGTGACAGCAGAAAAAGACCAAAGATCCATGAAGTCTGCCCTTTGGGTCCTCTATAACTCTGCAGCCTAGTGTTGATACAGGGTTCTAGTAGACCCCATCAGTCTTCCTATTCCTTTCCCCGGGTTCGTCTCTGCAGATGAGCACTATTCCTTTTGCTCTGTCCTAAGCCCATTTAAAGTCCTCCACAGTTTTAGTTCCCACCACCTCAGCCAGCAAGCGGTTCAATGGTTCCACCACCCTTTCAGTAAAATAATGCTTTCTCACATCCCTTCTGAACCTTCCTCCTGTCAGCTTCCAGTCATTCCCTCATGTGGTCGGACCAGTGTTTCTGCTCAATAGTTCCCCTTAGTTCACTTTTTTATTCCTTTCAGGAATTTGAAAGTTTCTATCATATCTCCCCTCCCTTCTGGTCTGCAATGAGAACATGTTTAGTGCCCATAGGCATTCCTCAGAGGACTTCCCCTGCTGGCTCTCTATCATCTTCGTCACCCTACGCTATACTACCTCCAGTCTATCCTTGTCCATTCGAAGGTGAGGGTTCCAGAAATGGGCAGAACTTGACACATTAGTCCAGGTGTGGCCTCTCCGAGGAGCTATAGAGGGGGATTATCCTTCCTTTCTTCCTTCCTTACTTCTTTCTTTCCCCTGCTGATACACCCCAGCATCTTGTTTGCCTTACTACAAGCCTTATTGCATTGGCTAGCCTGTTTAAGGGTGTCACTAATGATAACGCCTAGGTCCCGATCCTCAGTTGTGGTGCTAAGTCTAACTCCTCCCATCCAGTATTCTGTCCTAGGGTTCTTTTTTCCTAGACGTATTACCTTGCACTTTTTTGCCATTGAATTTCAGCAGCCAAACATTTGATCACCTTTCTAGCCTTTGCAGGTCATCCTGTAATTCTCTAATTTCCTTGGCACTATCCAACCTTCTGCAGAGTTTAGTGTCATCTGTGAAGAGGATTAGCTAACCCTGCATCCCTTCACTGATGTCACTGGTGAACATGTTAAAAAGGACTGGACCCAGGACAGACCCCTGTGATACCCCATTCATGATCTCTCTCACCTCTGATTTACCACAACCCACTGCTACTTCCCTTTCAGCCAGTTTTCTACCCATCTAACTATATCCCTAGCCACCCCAGGTCCTTCAGCTTCCTTAGCAGGTGTCTGTAAGGCACAGAGTTAAAAGCAGTACAGGCCAGCTTGGATGTTGGATGCCCAGTACAGCCCAGCTGGGACGCTGGATTCCCAATACAGAGCCAGGACTCTGGATCCCTGTACAGCCCAACTTGAACTCTATACCTACCCACAAGTACATCCTAGCTTGAACCCCACATCCTCAGTATAGACCAGCTTGGATTCAGTGCCGCCAGTAATCCCAGTACAGCCCAGCCTGGGTCCCTATATGTCTAGCTTGAAATCTGTACTCCAGTACAGTTAGTCTTAGCATTGTACCTCCAGTACAGCCCAGTTTGAGCTCTGTACCAGTACGTTCCAGTTTGTTTGCACGCCATATGTACACTCAATAAAGCCCAATTTGAGGTCTGCACCTCCAGAACAGCTCAGGTTGGGCTATGCACCGAGCATCACAGTTTGGACTCTGTACACCCAGAACAGCCCAGCTTGTACTCTGTATACCCAGTGCAGCCAGGTTGGAATCTGTATACCCAGTACAGCCCAGGTTGGACTCTGCACACCCATTACAAACCAGTGTGGCGTGAGTACACCCAGGTCTTAGCTCTGTATAATCAGTCTAACTAGTTTGAACACTGTCTCTAGTACAGTCCTGCTTTGGCTCTGTACACATAGTACTTCTCAGTTTAACTGTTCACCCAGACAGCACATTCCCAGGACACATTGTGGTCTGGTTTGGGCTCTGTGCACCAAAACATCCAGGTTCTGCCTACATGTCCACAGCCAAGAATTCTTGCCTTGTCTCTCTGCCACTATTCCTGACTGACTCCAGTCTGTACAACCGGCTACTTCCAGCAGTACTTCCACTCTGACAAGCAGTAACTGCAATGATAGGTCAGTGTCCTGATGTTGCCATGAGAGTGAATATCTGTATAATCTTACATGAGCCAGAGACTTGCTCTGGACAGTAATGGTTGGACGGTACTAATGGAAATCTGTTTCAATCAGCCATGACCTCCATTCCTGTAAAGACTTTACAATGTCTGGGACAATGATTGCAAGATCACACAGGGGGGAACACTTCGGTATGCGGAGGAAGGTTGTCCACAATCACATTATTATTCACCCAGTCAATTCTAGTACCCAATAACTCTAGAAGGATTTAAATCAGTCTCTGTCCATAACAGCCTTGTGAGAACTGTAAATGAAGTATTTAAAGAAGCTTTCATCCAACAGAATTAGTTACCCACACTTCATTCTGTCCCTTGCTGACATTTCAGTTTCTACTGAAATAAATGTTTCTGGAGGAGACAAGAAAACAAAGACACAGAAAATAGCAACTCCCTGGCAGATCTGTACTTGCAGAATTATTGCCAGTGTGCAGAAGTTTGACATTTTGAAGTTCTCAGCTGGTAATCATTACAAGAAATGTATTAACATTCATTAGAAATCCATGTGGAAACTGGAAAACATCAACTTGTATCACCCTATGGAGCCTCCACTCAAGCCTTAAATCAGTGCTGAAGCCTGGCACTCGAGTATATCCCAAAGTAGGAACCTAGGGTGGCAAACTCAGGAGCACACAAACACATATATGGGCAAAGGGCAAACCAACCCACCTCATGTAAGATAGAGGGAGGGGGAAAACCATTGATCCCTTCACATTATCAATTACCAATGTCCTCTTGGAAGCTGTACTCTACAAAGCAAGGCTAACTTTGCCCGCCACCTCAAATATTTGGTTTGGGGCAGTGTCAGTGAGGGACCATGCAGGCTGCAATAGCAACCCAACCAAGACAAGCAGAGTCGCCAAAGGGGCTATCCATATCTATAGGACCCCAAAGTCTAGCATCCCATGCCAAGTGTGGGAGAGAGAGAGAGAAAGCAAGGAAGCTGATCATATCACCTGCTATAGGCAGGTAGGAAACTGGGTTAATCGGGGCAGATGGGACCTGTCAATATCAGCAGCCCATCTCAGTTTCCAGTCTGCACAGGTAATCAGGAATGGTTGCCAGGAATCCTTCCAACCATTTATTAGTGCTACCAGCTAGGTTTGTTTTTTTTATTGTTCTTCCCCATCCCACATGCCAACTTACCTCTGTTACTTCTGCCAGCCCTGAGACATAAAAATTTGGGTCCTCCTTTTAAATCCAAGAGCTGAAGGAAAGGGCAGTATAGCATAGTGGTAGGAGGCAGTATAGCACAGTGGTTAAGGGCGCTAAGCTGCAAACCTAGATATCTGGATTTGAATCCCATCAGCCCCTACCTGCATACTGTGTGACCCTGAGCAAGTCACTTAACTTCCTTGTGCTCCCAGGTCACACCTGGAAACAAGATCCAGCTTAGTGTACCATTCATGGTTAAACAATTTCTTCTTTCCCCTACTTGGGACAGGCTTTCACCATCTCCTCTCCTTGTATTGCCTCCTGCCTGAGCAATGAGTGTATGCACTAGAGATAGTAAGAGATTCTGCAGAAAGAGCTCAGCTGAAGAGACCTAAAAAGGTGCAGGTCAGTTTACTTCACTGGTGAGTGGGTTGCAGCTCAGCTAGCTTGGTGAGGATGGTTGGATGTTCTCTGTTTGCTGGGCAGCAATAGGAGTAGCTCGATCTTTTGAACTATGAGAAGTTTCTGTCCAGCAAGCAGAGAACACTGTCACAATCAGCTTGACTGATCATTGGCCTGCCACCGCCAAGCCCCCTGCTGCTTGAACTTCATTGGACATGACGGTGACATGCCTCTGAAATGGCCTTACTGTAACAAGATGTATGCTTCACACTGCATGCACAAGCAAACATAAGAAGTACTCCAAATCTGAAGTGTTGGTTCTCAACCTATGTTCACACTGGTAGAAAATTCAGCTTTTAAAATATCAAAATGAGTTGAGTGTTTTGTTTTCTAAATGCTGAAGTAATAGTGATATTTCAGTAAAGTGATAATTTTTAGCAAATTTGTTACTAACTATAGTTTTACTTTTTTTACAAAAGCAGTGTCAGTGGCTCAGTAGATAGCACAGTAGCCTCTGAGGCCGGGAGATCAGAGGGCTGTGGGTTCAGTTCCCACATCTGGCACTTGTGTTAATATCCCAGTACTGACACTGTAGTGCAGCATGAGAGGGGTGCTGCACTTCTGAGGTGCCATCTTTTGGATGAGACGTTAAACCAAGGTCCCATCTGCCTGGATTGGTGGTAGTTCAGGTGGATGTTAAACATCCCATGGCACTTATTGAAAAGAGTAGGGGAATTTTTTATTAAACATGAACACAAAACATATACACAATAGTGTTACTTCACAAAAAATTATAATGCAAAAGCAATGAGAAACATAAATAAGTATTACATCATATATTCAACACAAAAGTTCAGTAGTAGAATCTCAAAACATAATAATAAATGCAGACCTCCTCCTGCCCCCACTAAAAGAGTAGGGGAATTCATATCAAATCTTCAACAGTAAATAACAACAGAAATGTGTTAAATTCACACAAAATAATCTATGACTTATAAAATAATAGAAAGCAATTAAGTACACGACATCTAAGTTGCAGGAAACCAGTGTTGAGACCCCGAAAAATTAAATCTGAAACTGAGATAACTCCCCCCCTCCCCACTTAAAAAGTAGGGGAATTTTCATTCATGTCAGCAAAGAACATAAAATCAAATGGAAGTAGGCCTCACAAAACTAAAAGTATGGAAAGGCACTGCCCATCACAAGCAGTCCACGGAGTCCCATCATGACTGAAAAAGGATGTGTGAAACCCTATCACCATCCAGGGATCTCAAATGAGTAATAGAGTTACAGACGATATGAAACAACTCTTCCACAGAAAAATAGTGTTGTTGAATAGTAAACCGACAATGAACATACCAAATGTGAAACTTAAAACACACCAAAAACAACTACATGGTTACTTTATCGTGCTTAGTCCATAAGTGTGGTAAAGTACCTAAACACAATATGTCTAAGGTCATATTATAAAAAGTGGACATAGGCCACTTTTGTCTGATAAGAAGCCAATATTCTACAACAAAAGGACAGTCCAAAAACAAATGTTCCATTGTTTCCACTGTAGCAGTACAAGTATCCCTCGGGCAATAACGGTCAGTAAGCTGCTTATGCTTTAAATTCCCTCTGACGTTCAGTTTACCATGAAAGGACAACCATAATACGTCCCACATATAATGTGGAATACGTGAAGAAATTAACATAGAACCCATCAGACTCCTAGGGTGAGAAGAATACAAATCAAAAGAGGTGGAATCCTGAAAGTATTTACTGATGAGAAATTCGTAAAATTCTTTCCTGCTAAAAGTAGTAAGGTGGTCCTTGGTAACACCCCATAATTTAATTTTACCAAAACAATCCTTCAATGTCTGTGGAAGATATGCACTAGACTTTTGTCTATGCAAAGGAGTATGCACTGGCCAAGAAACAAAAATGTCACCTAAAGAATCCAAAAGCCATGGAGTCCATAAAGTAACCCTCTGTGTAAGTAATAATCTGAAATTGAAATATAGAAACATAGTAAAAAAGAAAACCATAGATTGGAGCATTTTTAGACCTCCATGCTTCTTCTCACGTAATAACAAACTCCTTTTAATCGGGTTCAATCTATTACCCCAAATACAAGAGAAAAAACAGTCATACATTTGTGTTTCCAGAGATGGAGGAAGACTAAAAACCGTACTCAGGTACCCAAAAAGTGGTAACAAAAACGTCTTGATCATATAAACCCGTTTTAATTTAGAAAGCCGCCACGAATTCCAAATCTTCACCTTATTCTGTGCTTCATCAAGTTTCAGTTTCCAGTTTTGATATGCTAAATCCCCAGTTCCAAATAGAAGACCTAAAATAACACAAGTATCTCTGACCACCGGAATACCTATGATAGTGGAAATTTGCACATTGTCAACTCTAAGCAGTATACAATGACATTTTCCATAATTATTACGAGCACCAGTGTGCGTCATAAAGTCTGTCATGGCAGAATCCAAAACATGTGCAGAAATCATGTCACTTACTACAAAACAAATATCATCAGCATACACTATGCATTTAATTTCCTGATCGGTACTGGAGAAAGACACTCCCTGTATGTCCTGTATAGCCTGTACTCTAGGTATCAAGGGGTCCAAAGAAAATAAATAGAAGAACGCACTTAAAGGTCAGCCCTGACGCACCCCCTGTTTAATACTACACTTTTGGCCTATCCACCCATTACAGTAAACTTGTGCAGTGGCCTTATGATAACAGGTCCGAATCCAATCAATAAAAACAGAAGGCGCCCATATTGCTTAAACAATCCCATAAATAGGTGTGTCGTACATTACCAAAAGCTTTGGCCTGATCCAAGCTAAAAAGCAAACACGTAATTTCTCCTGTGGCTCCTTTCTGCATGATTTCCTGAAGAAGGATTAAGCCATACGTTATTTTTCTATTAGGTATGGAACAAGTCTGTGTGGGGTGCAATAAGAAATCCGCATGTAGAAGCAACCTATTATGTAATATTTTTATCAAAATCTTAAAATCTGTATTAAGCAATGTGATTGGTCTCCAATTCACTAGCTCTTCTCTATTTCCTTTTTTATACATTAAGACCATTAATCCTTCAGTCATACTATCCGGCAGTACACCAGAAACCAATAGTTCATTAAAGACCTCAGTAAACTCCTGCAATAAAATTCTAAAAATAAGGTTATACAATTCATAGGGAATCCCATCCATACCAGGAGCTGTGCCAGTCCTAGCTTGTGACAGAACACCAGAAACTTCCCTAGCAGAAATGTGTGTCTAGCATATTTGCATCATGAATCGAAAGAGAGGGCAAGTTGCACCGAGCTAACAAGATCTATGCATATCAGGCAAGTCATCTGAGGAACCAAATAGTGAGCATATGTGAGCATCCAAAACCCATAAAATGTCCTCCTTATGTGAACACCAATTACCATCCTTATCTCTTGCACCCTCCATATATTTGTGGTGGCGTTGATGAGCACAGAACTGGTAAGAGTTCAGAAAGGCTTTATTGCCCTGCGACCCAAATCAACGTTCTTGATCCAAAGATTTTAAACAATCATACTGACTGTTATACATTAAATTCCATATATCATGTAATTCTGGAAGCACAGATGTATTACCTTGAGCCGCCAGAAAATGCAATTCCAAAAACCGTGCTTTATACCTTTGATATAAATCAGATTTGTGTTTGCCATTTATTTTTCCTATAGTTAGAAAATAATGCTTAATATAAATTTTGGTATCCATCCACCATTCTCTATAGGTATCATAAAGGCAGACAACTGACTTACGAGCCTCCAACAAAGCGATGAAGCCTTCTACTACTGTGGGGAGGTATAGAAGGCCAACATTCAGCCTCCAGTACCCTGGTCCACGATGGGCAGACTGGATGGGCCTTGCGGTCCTTATCTGCCATCAACTTCTATGTTTCTATGTTTCTATGCATGGTTTCATGACTGGAAACTGAGGCTTTTAGCATAGCATCATCAGAAGAGGCCACAGGAATGGTTGTAGCATCAATAACCTTCAAGGACAGAGCCAGAAACCAGAAATCAATCCGAGTAGCTTAAGTTCCTTAAAAAAAAGTTTTGTTAGAGGTACTAGACAGCTCAAAAACATCTATCAATCCAGTCTGATCCAAGTAAGCATTAAGGCACGACGAAGGTGGCATCTAATGCTGGACTAATACATGGTTGGGAGGGCAAACAACAGCCCAACCATGCATTAATCACATTAGATACCACCACTGGAGTGCCTTAATGTGCTTGTGACATAGGCCGCCAGATGAGAGAGTCGCAAGGAGCATATTTCGTCTGGTTAGAACAACATTACACAGGGAGTCGGTGTGCTGATCAAAGACTTTTACTGCACTTACAAATCGTCTAACACAACAGCATTATTATGCTGATGCAATCAAAACATTAAGTAGCTGTACTGAAACAAAACAGTGTGCCTCACATGGCAGTCCAAATAATGTGGCGATGTACGCGGGTATTTCTCTCATACCAGCCATTGGAGGTCTCCGGTGGACGGCTGCCTTGCCGCGGTGTGCGACCCACTCAGAAATTAACATGCGGGTTGGGTCACTTCCCCTTGCTTCTCACAGACTCATCTGATGTCGGACACTGCCGCATACTGTGTCCGTGTCAGACTCTGCTATGTATTGCTCCTGTCCCCTCCTGCTTCTCCTCCCCGGCCCCCTTTCCGTCTGGGTCTTGCTGGTCTCCCTGTCCCTGTGCCACACTTGCTTCTCTGAGACTCGATCCCCACCTCTGCCCAGTGCTGCTAACTTGCTGTCTGGCTGATCGTGGTAGTTCACTTTTGAACACGGTGGGTATGCTGGATTAATACCCACTCCGACTTCGCCCTTGTGATGTGCTTTACCCAATCGTGGGTCCCCATTTCGGCATTCCCATTAATGCCATGGTATAATAAGGCATTCAAACAATTAGCATCACAGAATATTTTTGTAGTGCGTAGGCCTCTATCTTTTCTATATCTACTACAAATGAAGTCACCTCCTAAAAATACATGTCTAGCCATAAATAAATATGGCTGTAGAAGCCAAAAAACATCAATCCTTGCCAACTTAGTCTGTGGAGCATAGACATTTAAAAAGGGCACGGTAGACCGCTAACAACTAGATCCAATAGTAAAACCTGGCCAGGGACCACATCCACCAACTGCAACAATTTAGCAGAGGGATTGTTAACTGCAATCCCCACACCACTACAAACTTCATCACCCAACGACCAATAGGTAACCCCCCAATGCCAACCTATTGTCGGACGATCCAAGTCCTCTCTAGTGTGTAATCTCGTATCCTGAAAAAACACAATATCTAGCTCACTATGCTCAAATGATGAATATATCAAGTCTTTTCCTATCAGATTGAATACTATTCACATTTAATGAAGCAATAGAAATGTTATAAATCTCCTGCATGCCAAATATGAGAACAAAATAGAACAAAAGAAACTGAATCTCCCATAAAGAAGCTAACAGTATATGTAACTATGAGTCTAATTTCTTTTTACTCCACTTTCATGTCCCCAGCCTATTCTTTATTTTTTTTTAACAGTATCAGGGGTTTCCAGGGGTTGTTCTACATCAGACGGCCCCTCAGACTGAGAAGACTGCACAGACGTAGAGTCAGATTCGGTACCAACATCATCCTGCAAAACCTGAAAGTTATTTTGCAAGGAAATAGGGGGTATCACTGGGCCAGTCATCCCTAAATTCCAAGACTGAAGACTACTTCGCCTGTTGGAGACCAGGGTGAAGTCTTCATCTGAGGGCAAAGGTGGGGGCATCGATGCCTTGAAGGTAAGCGGCTCTGCAGGTATAGTTGCATTGTCCACAGCAGAAAGAACCACCAGAACAACAGGAGAGGAAGGGACAGATATCCCGTTGCCATGTACTGTAAGCCTTTGCTGGCCAGCACAGGCAGGTATCAGAGTTCTCCCGGGGGAGGGGGTGGTGGCCTCTGACGCAGTGCAGCCTTAACTGCTGTATTAATATAAAAGTCCTGTATACAGAAATTCCCATTTGTTTTATTCTGGGCAGCCCGGGGCAATCAGCAGAAGAGTGCTCTGCTTCACAAAGGGAACACTACGTAGGGTGATGGCAGTCCGTCTGGAGGCGCCCTAATGCACCACACCAACACATTTAACAATGTCACAAGTCCTGCTGAGATGTCTAGGTGAACCACATTTATAACAGTGATGGGGCTGGCTGGGGTAGAATACAAAACCCTTATCTCTTCCCAAATAAAAACAACTGGGAAAATGTTGCAAGCCTTCATCCGTCTGTAGTAAATTCACTTTATATCTCTAGCCACCATTCCAAAACCCTTCTGTGTCAAAATAGGTTCAGGATTACCCTGTATTGTACATTTCTTTTCAAGCCAATAATTAATATCCTCAACGTTCACCCCCTTATTCCTAAGCAGAACCGTAATTACTTTAAATGACTGTTTAATAAGGGGGATGGCCTGAAAATGAGACCATGCTGGATTCGTTTTAAGCAAAGCATACTTCATCCAGAAATGATTAAGCAAGTCCGGAGTCCGAAAACTAATGTCAAAAACATTATCTCCAGGTGTATGTATAAGTGCATTAACTTTGCTGGGAGAAAAACCCAGCAACTGTTTTATCAAAACCTTGCCAACATAAAACCTGTCAGGCATATTGTCAGTAGACCCCAAAAACCTCAACCTCACAACGTTTCTACGCTTTGCTAGTCAGACTGGTTTCTTAAAGAAACTAGCACAGGAGGCTGGAGGGACAGTTAAAGCAGGGTGGCCTGTATCACCCAGAATACGTGGCAGGTCCATAATGGTGACATCCCCCACAACAGGAGTATCAGGGGCTACCTGAGCTACAACTGGATCTGAGTCCAACAAAGGAGAAAAGGAAATACTGTCAGTAGAAGGTTCAATGGTCTGCAAAGCTAACTGTTCAGGGGAAGCCCCAGTGGTAGCGTGGGCAGGGTGGTCTACAGCAGGGATGTTCCCGGGTGCAAGAGACTACGGTAACAAACCAGATAAATCCACATCAGAGCCTTGCAAGGCAACACCCTCAGAATGGGTCTCGTCCAATATCAATTTCTCACCCACCCCAGATACCCCAGGAATTGGAAGGGCAGGATTCGCAATCCATTCACCGGAATCTAGTTGGAGCCAACCCGCACCTACGAGTGCGTTTTGCGGAGACCAAGAAGCCTTATCAGCGACTGCATGGGAAAGCGGGGTCTGGGGCAGGGAACGGCGTTCCTCAGAAATAGCAGGGACTACAGGTTTTTAATACTTTCATTCCAGTACCTGTGTGGCCCGTGGGAGAGTCAACCTCAGGCCATTTTCTTTTCTTGAAGTCTTCTTCGGCCTGCAATTGGGCCTGTTGATATTCAGCCATTGCTGCCTGAAAAAGTCGCCACGTTTCCTCAAGTCTACCGCGCACACCCTCTGATCCAGAAAGTAGAGTGGCACCATTAGGCATATCCAACAAAACACCAATAGGTTCCGCCCGAGGAACCGGGCCGTCTCTCGTCTCGCAACTACCGGTGACTCCTGTACCATACGACGAGACCGCCTGTCGCGAGGGATGCGATATGCCCTGCTGGCCACCGCTAGGGTGCATTCCAGCCATACTTTCCCCCTCACATAAGACCTCCATGAGCTGACTCATAGCCATCCGGTCTCCTCCACTGTTAACAGCCATCTGAAATGCCACACACACTCTCAACCAGCTCCACAGCACCCACTGCCGATGAGTAGGGGAATTTCCCCAGTGTCCTGGTCAAATTTCCCTCATTCACTAAAAATACCACCAACAGCTTAATCTGGTTCAACGTCAGTTGGCATTCATCTGTGAGGAGGAGGAGGAGGGCGATGGTGGGGACTGGAGGGGGGAACGGAAAGCAGTGGATGAATTGGGATAGTGGGGCCGAGAAGACGCCCTGGGATGAAATGGGTTCAGGAGAGGGGTCCTCCATGCCTGATTCCCATACCCAAGGGTTCTGCCTGTGGTAGGCAGGTGGCTTGGTCTTCATCAGCAACTTATCCTACTCAGATGGTGTTATGTAATGCCAGGTCCATTAAAAACAAGACTGCTATAATAGCTGATCTTGTAGGATCATCGGACCTGGCATGCATCACTAAGACCTGGCTGGACGATAATGCTGGCCCTATTTTGGCTTCAGCTGTACCAGTCGGATACTCGGTGATACACCATCTGAGGTTGGATCGTAGGGGCGGGGAAGTGGCAATCTGTTTTAGAAAGGAACTGAACCTGATGGAGGTACCAGTGGGAATTACCAACTCCTTTGAATGTATCTTGGGCGAGGGTGTGGGGTATAGGATTCTTCTCATTTACCATCCACCAGGAAATGGGAATGTTTTCCTACGGGAAGTTGCAGACTTTATTGTCGACATGACATTGGGATCCTTCAGATGGATGATCCTGGGGGGTTTCAATGCCTGGGTCGACGATGAACTCTCGCAGTTTGGTCAGGACTTCCTCCAGCTGATAAATTTGCTGGGCTTCACACAGGTTATTTCCTCCTCGACCCATATAGATGGTCATTCATTGGACTTGGTATTCCTCCTGGAGATGGAGATAACTGATTTGGTGGTGGAGCCAGTTGGATGGTCTGGCCATCATACCATTGGGTTCAGTTTTTTGGCCCCCTGGTAGGTCAGCCCCTATGGAAATGGTCCGGTACTGCCCTTTAAGGGGTGTTACCCCGGAGGGCCTGATGGAGGTGCTGGATCTATCAAGTTTGCCGAATGAATGCATAGATCCAGGGAATCTGGTTCTTGCCTATAATGAGGCAGTAGTTGGAGCCCTGGATTCCATTGCTCCTGTTCGTGTTCGTCCCCTCACCCTTTGCCCCAAGTCTCCTTGGTTTGATGAGACATTGAGGGAGTTGAGGAGAGTGGGAAGAAGGCTTGAGAGACGTTGGCAGAAGTCGGGTCTGGAGTGTGACAGGCTTAGTTTGATGGACCGTTATGGGGTCTATCAATCGGCAATTACCCATAAGAAGGCAGAATTCCTGTCCAGGGAAATTGCTGCTGTGCAGAATTGACCAGCCCAGCTCTTTCAGACCGTGGACAGACTGTGCAATCCAGTCTGTCTTCAGCCCGAGAGAGCATTTTCACAGGAACGGTGTGAGGAGTTTGCTCTATTCTTCACGGATAAGGTTGCCACAATCAGATCCGACCTCCTCCTAACTCTTTCAAACAGGAGTTGTGATGGTTGGCAGGAGATGTCGGACACCCAGCTTGTGTGGTTTGACTTCGACTGGCCCACAATCAATGACATAGTGATGATCGTCCAGTCATTGTGACTGACCAACTGTAGTTTGGACCCGGGCCCCACTCACCTTTTGGTAGGATGTGTGGATAAAATTAGCCCGGTCCTTGCCACGATAGTCTGGTTGTCATTGGAGAGGGGAATCTTTCCTGATCCCCTGAAGGAAGCTGTGGTTTGGCCCCTTCTTAAAAAGCCCTCCTTGGACCTGGACTGTCTGGCTAACTACAGGCCTATCTCTAGCCTGTCTTTTGTAGGTAAGGTTATTGAGAAAGTAGTCGTATTGCAGCTGGATGACAATTTGACCAGCCACATTGCCTACGATTCTCTCCATCCCGGATTTAGGAAGAGACGTAGTACAAAGACAGCCCTTGTTCGGGTACTAAATGACCTCCTAATAGCAAGAGATCGAAAGTCCCATTCCATCTTGGTCCTTCTTGATCTCTCTGAGGCATTTGATACCATGGACCATGGAGTGCTTTTGGAGTGCCTGCGGTTTATCTGTGGACTATTGGGCCCGGTCCTCAGTTGGTTTCAATCATTCCTTGAGGGTAGAACTCAGAGGGTGGTGTCAGGGATTTTTTCCTTGGCATCACTCCCCCTATCCTCTGGGGTACAGCAGGGCTCCATTTTGGCACCCATGTTGTTTGCGGTGTATATGCTGCCGTTAGGAGCCATTATTAGGCAGTACAGCTTGTGTTTTCACTGCTATGCAGATGATACACAGCTGTACATGTCCTTTGTGCCTGACCAGGGTGATGCTGTCTCGGTCTTTGACAACTGTCTCACCAACATTCAGGACTGGATGACTGTGAGCTGGCTGTGGTTAAACCCTGAAAAAACTGAGGTGTTGGTTGTGGACCCAGGTTGTCGGGGGGGTAGGGTTTGCTGAAGGGGTCACCCTTGGGTCTTTGGCTTGGGGGGACCTAGTTAACTACCTCTGACTGGGTGCGGAACCTGGGCGTTATATTTGATGATCGCCTGACCCTTAAACACCAGGTGTCGGCTGTTGTCGAAATCTCTTTTTACCATCTAAGGAATATAGCCCAGGTGAAGCATCTGGTTCCTGCTGAAGACCTTCCAACGTTGGTCCACGCCTTTGTTACCTCTCGTCTGGACTACTGCAAAACCCTGTACCTAAGGCTACAGGGGGTGGATATCCGCCACTTGCAGTTAGTGCAGAATGCGGTGGCCAGGCTTTTGACTTGTACATCTAAGACCAGTCATATAACACCTGTCCTCCGTGGACTGCACTGGCTGCCAATACAGTGTCGGATTCCCTTCAAGGTTGGTTTGCTGACCTATAAGGCCCTACATGATCAGGAACCTGGCTACCTGCAAGATCTTCTTCATCCCTACTGTCCCACTCGTCCGCTCCGATCCACCGATGAGGGATTGCTAGAGATTCCCAGGGTTTGTTTAAAGACATCTGGGGCCAGATCTTTTAGTTTTGTGGCCCCAACCCTGTGGAATTCTCTACCTCATCGGGTGCGAGATTGACTGACCGTTCAAAGCTTTAAGTTAGCATTGAAAACGCATTTATTTAGCCTAGCGTATCCGGATTTTTAAAGCACATTTTATTAACCGATTTTAGGATGTTATTTTAACTTTATGTATTTGATTTATTTATTGTTAAAGTGCCTTGGCTTTGGAAAGGCGCTTTTTAAAAATAAAGTTTTGATTGATTGATTGATTGACTGTATCCACCTCCCCCGGGTCGTGCCTGAAAATAAGCTCGATTTGTCTAGTGCACTTACCCGGTCAACAAAAACTAAATAAATAAATAAACATGCCATATATGATTTTCACATCTGGATAAGTTTTGGCATGCTAAACAAAGGACTTACCACTGCATCAACAGGTGGTGACTTAATTTACAGGTTTCAGTGAAGAAGTTTATATCCCCTTAGCTTCTACAGAAAGTATTAACACTTTTAAAATGGAGCATAAAAAAATGACTAAATTGAATACTTAATTGGTTAGAAGCACAGCACCTAACCATTGATTATTTACCTAGAAACTGCACGCACAGTTCGTAACTAACCTGCTCTAATCTATCTAGCAACATTCTACCTAAATAAAAATAAAACCTTTTTCCATTAAACTAAATTTGTTTCCACTTTTTAAACACAAAACCCACAATAAGGCATTGGTTTTTTCAAAATAAATGCAGTTTCTGGGTTCATTCAATGGCACCAGGGCAAAAACTGTGTGAAGTGCAACATCAGGCAAAGCAAAGTCAAGGACACTTTGTGAAATACTTTGCAAAGTGAAGCTCCCCAGCATCACCTGTCTCTTCTGGCAGGGGATATCGATCATGGAAGGGGTTTTCAGCCATCTGCAGTCTATGAGGGGGGATCTACTGGATTACCAGTGACAGATCTCAGGCTGGGGTGGCCAGGGGAGATAGAGGGTCTCTAGATTCTGTAGTATAGACCTGATGATGTTGCATGTGGTTTGCTGGTGGTGGTACACTTAAATTAAGGAATGCTTTAGAACTTAAAACCCCAAACCCAAATGCTCTTAACATGCAAGCGGTATTTGTAAATCATGACTGGATTGCTTAATCCATTAAACACTTTCCCACAACTATGATACAAATGCTATAGTTGCAGGTCAAGCCCTGAGTTTACTCAAAGTTCTCCCAGACAGGGGATCTCCCTCGGTGCACTGTGTGAAGGCACAGTTTGCAATAAGTGCCTCTCTGGCTGGTTTCACTCTCTCTCTCTCCATCTCTCTCCCTTCCTCCTCCTCCACAGGCCTCTTGTGTCGGCAAACAGATGGCTGTTTTCTTCATTCCTTATTGGGTCTCTTCTGACCTCCACATGTGGCAGACAAACCTTCAATGCACACAGGGCAGCATAGCCTTTAAAACTCTGATTGTATCTGCCCAACGCATCATGTCCTGGCATCCAGTTTCTAGTGTGTGGTGATAACCAGCACCAGGCAGCTGTACTAGCTTGGCAATTTTCCAAACTAGCTGTGGTCATGATTCAGCTGTTCTGGGCTACAGCACAGAAAGTCTTGTTAGAGCCTTCAACGGCAGTTCATGCTGAAATAGCACATGATTTTGGAAGCGGTAAGGGGCCAACTTCTGCTTCTCACATTCAGGGACAGACACAAAGGTGCTGCCCATGCTTTGGGCTTTATTGATACTTTTATAAGCACCCTTCGATATGGCTTCTAGCCATCAATTTGCATCCTTGGTACAAGCAAACATTTGGTCGGTCTTTTGAGTGCCCAACACCCTCTGGCAGTCTGTGTGAGTAGGCAACAAGGTCCCTAGAGCATGTATGAGTGCTTCTCTGTGCTCCACTGTATTTGTTGTTGTGGCTTCCTGCCTGACAGCCTTTGACAGGGAGACAAATTCATGTTTTAAATTTCTGTCCCTTGCTGTGGGTGGAAGACCAATCTCAGTCCTCTGTTGGAAGTGTGATTGTGTGGTGCTCTGGAAGGTCATGAGAAAAGAACATGCAGCGTCTCTGTGCTGGTCCATTTTCTTACATGGTCCCGGAGGCAGGGAGTGCTTGAGTGTGCAATGTAATTTGTGGAACTATGAAGAGAAGCTGCTGCTGAGGTGGGCGTCGGTGCTGGTGGTGGTTCCTGACTGGGAGTGAGAAGGTAAGTCACCTGTGAGGGAAAAGATCAGAAAGATTCCTGGCCAAAATAGCCGCATCAACGCATATTGGTAACTTAATATGCAAAGACAGAAAGAAGGTGTAAGCCCATAGATATTGTCTGCCACACTGTGTAGGCAATCAAATCAGCTAGAATCCCAGATATCTGTCCAATTCTTTCTTAAATGATCCAAAAGATGAAATGTTTACAAAACTATGTGGTAACTTGTTCCATTTGAGTTGATGCTCTTATTGTAAAATAATTGTCCCTTTTCTTAGTAAGTACCCTAGGTACCTCTAATTGCTTATTATGTGATCTAAGGTTAAGCAATGTTGTCTTAAAATTTGTGTAAGCACCCTATGGGAGCTTACTAGTTAACTTCGGTTGCTAGGTGTAGCTAGCTCCGCAGCTGAGGATTAGAGCAAGGATGGACTTTGTGGGAGCAGTGACTGTATTGTGGGAGAAGCCCCTTGTTTACCTAGGGCCCAGGTATGGGGGTGGTCTGCCCGCAGCTCCATGCAAAGACTTATAAACTGTGGGCTTTTGGGGGGAAAATGGGCGTGAAAAGAAAAGAAAATGTGTGTGATTGAATTACTGTTTATGCACTGTTAATTTAGTGCGTATTTGTTTCAATATTGCACTTTCAATGTGTTGGCTTAAGTTGCACTCTACATAAACGTATGTTTCTGACATCTGGGTGAGTCAGTGTGTAAATGGATGTAAATATGAGTGGCTAGATGACTATTTCGAATTAGTAAAATGTTTAGCCCTGTTGGATTTTAGTATAGTAAGATAGTGCATTGTATGTGGCTTAAAAACTCAGTGTAAGCTGTTATTGCAAATGTTCTGGTTATGCATATTAAAGGGGGTTATGTTTATTGTTCCTATTCCTGGCGGCCGCACTTTTTCATTAAATTTAGAAGGCGAGTTAGTGTCAGAATGTCATAGTGTTAGTGGGGGAAGGGACACCCTGCTGTAGTACCTGGCAGGCAACTGTGGTAAACAGTGGGTGGGTCACCAGTATGCCCTAGTTAAGATGTTAAAGTGCAGGTTAAGTTAAGGTCCAGTTCAAAGTACATGTATTCCCACCATTCCGGCGGTGCAACCAGTTTGGTGCTCTGACCATTGGTGGGAGGGAGGGATGCATATATCTCTCCTCTGGGGGGTTGGTGGTGTGTCCTGGTTGGCGTTCACCAGAAGGTGAACGTTTTCATTGGGGGGAAAGTGTAAGGACCCTCTGAGAGCTTACTAGTTAACTTCAGTTGCTAGGTGTAGTTAGGCAGGAAGAGCTAGTGGTGCCGGTAAGACTGGGATGTGGGCCTGCCTGTTAAGACCAGATGGGGCCCATCCCAAAGGGTAAAAACAGGAGAGAGAGATTAGAGTTGAGAGAGATTCTGTGAGAGGAGAAAGAAGAGAGAGAGAGAGAGAGAGAGAGAGTTGGGGGTTCAGGCCAGCAGGTTCTGCTGGAGGGCTGTGGCAGGGCCGTGGTGGGCCACTTGCAACCCAGCCCTTCTACCTCAAAGACCTGTGTATGGAGAAGTGCAGTGGTTTGGTCCGTTAGAGAAGGGGAACAGTGAAGCACCAGCCTGGGTCTTATCAGTGCTGTTGGAAGCCAGAGCCCGTGAGAAGCAGAAGACTGGAGGCCCGCCATGTGATCTCTGGCACCATGGTAAGGTAAGCACCGATGGAGCCTTGTTTTCTAAGTAATCAAGTGCACCCTGTGAGTCAGTAGTGTTTCTGTAGGTGGCCCTGCTCTGGCACAATCCAGAGTTGGCAACCTGGATCATTGTAGGGCGTAGTAGTAGCAGTCTACCCCTTTCCCCCGGGCCAGTGGCCAGTACAGAGTTTGGGGCTCTCAGGGGTGCAGTCTGTGAAGGCAGAAAAGGATCCATGTGGGGAATGGTTGGTTGGTTGGGACCCCGGTGGGGTGGAAGACCACCCTGGTGATCTGTGTAGTACAGTCAGCAGTCCCCTGGGTGAAGGCAATCCAGAAATTGGAATCGCTGCATGATTGGATAGTGCCCTGGGTCTCTGTAGGTCCTGGAGTGTGCCGAACTCCTTGGGGAGGCCTTGGCTTCTGTAGGTCTAGAAATGTGTGAAACTCCTTGGAGAGACCAGCTGGCACATGGCATCGGTGACTGGGTATCGGAAAGGTCTTTATTGGTTTCTGTTCTTGCTAAAAGGAACACCATGTTAAAGTTTAAGACCTCTCTGTAAGAGAAGTAGCTCTCTGTGGTTTAAATTCAGCTCCTGTTTGTTGGGGAAACCCCCCCGACTTGGAAGTTTAAGGCAATGCAAAGTAAGAAATGGGATTGGGACAGTAGAAACGCCTTATGCTGTCACAACTGCTACCTCAGTTTAAGTTTTGATGAGACTCAGAGAATGAAAAGTAAACAAGTACTTGTGTGAAGACAGAGTAAACTAAAGGGAAGTGAATTGAAAGTGCTGCTGAGTATGAAATACCTCTAAGTGTGGCCTGTTTTGGCCCACCGTATTGCTGCCACTAGGAATATAGCCTTTTCAGCTCATGGGAATATCTGCATGCAATACATCAGCCTGTTGGAAAATGAGATTGTTGCAGAGGATATGTCAGGTTTCAGTCTGTGAAGTACCCCACAGTGTCTGTTACCCCCAAGCTCCATGGAGTGACTGTTCTTGTTTTTTGTCAACTGTTCATTAAATGGGATCCCCTGTTTTGGCAGTTCTGGTGTTTGCCTCGTTTGTTGGAGAAACTGTTTTACTGTTAAAATAAATATGCCTCCACAGCCAGCCATCAGTGTGTTCCAGGGTGTAATCCCTGAGAACCATAACAACATCAAGAAGGACGTTGAGAGGCCTGCCTGGTGAAGACTGTTTACAATGGCCCATGAGTGAAGTTGGCAAGGCCAGGCAGGTGAAGGTCTGTGTCATCCCACCAGTGCATTGTCCCTGCATCATTTGGTGGTCTAAGGGCACCCCTGATGGAGCTAATCCATCACCTACACCACCCGAGGAAATCCAGGTATTGTTTTCCCGTTATGGGGCTGGCGGTATACAGTAGCCTAGTGGTTAGAGTAATAAGCTGTGAATGAGCTTGCTACCTCTAGCAGAAAGACCTGGGTTTGATTCCCACAACCTCCACTTCCATACTGTGTGACTCTGAGCAAGTCACTTAATCTCCCCAGTGCTCCCGGGTCACCCCTGAAAACAGGCACCTGTGCCTAGTGGGCCTTACCTGGTTAACAAAGAATAAAAAAATTAAAAAAATAATTTCTGGACTGTGTTTTCATGGTTGTACAGTGCCCCCCTCACGACATTTAGCATCTGGATACCCCTAGATGTGGGGGGGGGGGGCGTACATTTATGTTGCACTGAGATACAATTTCAGAGTTATTTAGAATTTGAAAAAGTTGTAATAAACTCCCTCTAGCCCACTTTTGTTCTAGTGTCATTAAGTTCAGTTCCTCAAGCCTTTGGTTATAGGATTTGTTTTTTAGCCTTGGAATAATATTAGTTGCCTGCCTTTCTAAACCTTCCAGGAGTTTAACATCCTGCCTCAAGTAGGGGACCAAAATGGGGACCCATAGTCAATATGTGGTCAGACACAGGACCTGTATAAATGGATTATGCAGTCCTCATCCCTAGTTATAAATCTCTTCCTGATCATATTAATAATTTTGTTGGCTGTCTGGGTGGTCTTTCCTATATGGGTATGCATAAAATGAATAATCAATTAAGATGCCCAAATTCCTTTTTTTTATTTATTTTATTAAACTTTAGGATTACAAATACTTTTGAGCAGGAACCGCTCGTTTACCAAGGTTCCATGTCAAAGGATGGAAGGTTAACATACAAACAAAGGTAAACAATAATACAGAGTCTCAAAAAACAAAATGCCGTATTTCAGCGGAGAGACAGCAAAAGGACAGTAAAGCCAGATGAGCAAGCAGTAGGGGTGGGTGGGGTGGGGGTCAGGAAGGAGTGGGCAGACTGAGGAACCATTATCGGGGGTTGGTGTGAAGTACAAGGTAGACGGGACAGAAGTCCAAAGTGCTAAACAATGGGAGAGTGTGGGTGAGGTAGGGGAGGAATGGAGGGAGGAGTAAGGTGAGAGGGAGGAAAGTGGAGGACAAAGATAATTGGCCAGAGGGAGTTTAGGGCCAAATAATGCCATGCGTGGGTGTAGAGGAGGACCAATTAGGGGAAGCAGTCACATTGGCTAGTTGTAGAGCAGTGAAATCATAGTTGCCTTTTAAAGGGGCTGAGCGTAGTAGTTGAAAGAGATTCCTTGTTGAGTGAATTAAACCACTGGGGGCGCCCTGTGGGCGAGTGACCTCTGACCCATAGTGGTCTGGCATCTGGGGACCTGGAAGGTTTGACTTAGAATACTTCGGGTGTGTTGCGTGCTGCAGTGGGCAGTCAGAAGCTTTTCAACCCCATGTGGCATGAGCCCAAGGAGAACCTTTTAGGTTAAGAGGCAGGTCTGGTATTGGATCCTGCTGATGAGAGGGAGCCACCCAAACTGGGAGTATAAGTCACGAGTATGTGTTAGGCACTAGGGTGGGTACCTTTTAGTATATAACGGTTTTGTGGGTTACTGCAGCCTAAGTGTAAGACCGTACATTTTCCTAGGTTGAGCTCTGTTCTGTTTGTTGCCCCCTGGTTTTCAATTAGTTGAAGGTCCTTTACCAGGGAAAGTTATTTTACCTCCATATCCACCTTGCAGCAGATTTTGGTGTCATCAGCAAATTTCACAATAAGGTTGCTTAACCCCTGGTGTAAATTACTTAAGAAGTTGCTGAATAATGTTGGTCCCAAGTTGGACCACTGTGGAATACCACTAGTAACCAATCTCCTGTGGAAAGTCCACTATTTGTCCTTACTTGCTGTGTTCTCCCCCTCAACCAGTATTCTACCCATTTTATCAGGTATGTGCGATACCCCATAGGTATAAGTGTGTTTATTAATTCTAAGTGGGGAACAGTGTTGAAAGCTTTTTTGAAGTAAAAAAAAAATAGCGTCAGTTGGCAGTCCAGTATCTAGGGTAGCACTAATTTATTCATAGAAGACTAGCAAGTTAGTTATACAGGACCTACCATGCGTGAAACCGTGTTGGGTAATATCCATAAGTCCCTTGGTAATAGTTTAATTCTCAAATTTGACCTTTATTAATTTTTCCATCAATATACCAGGTATTGAGGTCAGGCTTATAGGCCTGTAGTTGCTGGGTAAGGCCCTACTCCCTTTTTTATGGATAGGCACAGTCAGAGCTTTTTTCTAATTGGAAGGTACTACAGTCAATTCCTGATGTATGCACATGCTTGGGACACTTCAGTTTTGAGCATGCGTCCAAAATGGTATACAACTGAAACTGTATTGAAATCCATGGAGCCACTAAGTAAAATACACTTTCTCACTTACTAATCACTTTTTACTTTTATTGGCCGCTATGCACGACCAGGTGGAAAATACGCTTCAGAGGCACATATCCCGCCCGCGTAGCGCCACATCTGCAGACAGGTGTGCACTGCCGGTATTCACCAAAAGTCGCCACCTGTCCACAGCATCCCCCCCGGCATGCAGGACTCCACAGGGCAGCTGGGGTGGAGTTGCAGATCCAGGCGGGCAGCCAATGGGATGCCTGTCCTGGGTCCCTCAGTGGATTTCTTGCAAGGTGGGCGTGGGTCCGGGTGCATGAATAGTGCCCTGTGCAGGCACCTGGACCCACACAACAATGGCCCAATGACCACGGTCCCCCTTGTTGAGCCCCTGTGGCTCCACAGCCACCGACACATGTCCAACCCGCCACACAAAGAATGGCTGCCCCAACCCCATGGTTGTTCAGCACCTCACGCCCCATCACCTGGCTGCCCGTACCAGAATGTGCTGAAGCAGACCCCCTGCCCTCAACACAGATGTCCTCCATCCCTGTAGTGGCAACATACTCCCCCATATTGTAAGCCCCCTCCCCATAACATGGCCACCGTAGCAACCATAGGGAACACCCTCCTCCCGGCACCTGCCCCAGTACACATATTCCTAGCCCTGGTGGACCCCCACCCACCCATGGTACCGACCACCCCCCACCCTGACCCCAACCCCATACTGGACTGTCGGTGCCATGGCTCGGGATGGTCAGCAGCACATCCTTCTTCACACTGCCTCATCCTCCAGCCAGCCAACTGCTGCTGGGACAGCACTGTCCATTTATAGTGGCATGCTCCCTGCATCAGTTGGATGGCTGGCAGCCACAGAAGTGTGAGGTGGGTTGTGCCACTGACCGTCCTGGGCCATGGCACCACCATGCTGGAATGGGGAGGGGGGCTGTTGGTGCCATGGGGGGTGGGGGTGTGCCTCCACCACTGTCAACACTGGGGGTCTGGGATCAGGGGGTGTCCACACTGGGGAACTGTAGTACAGTACCCATTCAGCATGGATAGCACCAGGGCTGGCATACTGGGCTGCGGTAGCCCTTAACCTGATGAACCCCAATGGACTGCTCTTCTGTGTGTGTGGAGGGGCTCCCCCTGTTGCATCGGGTCAGGGATGATGGGTATGTGTGTGTGGGTGGCAGGGGGCTGCTTCTGTGGTACGGGATGGGGTGGTCCTGTGGGGGGGATGCCGAGCAACAAAGGTGTTGGGGTGGGGGGGTTGCCCTATCAGCATGGGTTCTGGTTATGTTTGGGGGCTACCAGTCTGCTGCTGAGGGTGGCTGGGGGTCCTATGTATGCAGGGCAGGGTGCGTAACAAGGTTATGGCAGGGTACACCCTGGCGTACCCTGCACCCTCCTACACACACCTGCAGGTCTTACTATGCACCATTGTGAATAGCGCCTAGTGCTGGCATGCCCCCCCACCTGCCCCCAGCACATTTCTGTCTGCGCGGGCAGGGATCAGGTGAGTAGGTACTGTGCACCCCATATTGTGCATCCCACATGGGGGGTGCAATGGGTGCAGAGTGGCTGCGTGCCTTGGATGCATGGCATGTAGCCACTCCACACATTTGTGCATAAGACTCATTGAATGTATCAAACTCATTAAAAACATGCCACATCATCAAATGTTGCATACTCTGAGGTGTTTAAGCTATTTGTTTTCTCCATTGTTGCTTGCTCTGACAAACAGGATGAAACCGACTAAAACTTAAATGTGTTTAACCACTGGCAGTACTGTTAATACCTGTTTAACAGGTGTTAATAATATTGAATAATTCATGGGTAATTGTGGTTTATGGGGATTTTATGCACACCCGAGGTGTGTGATGCTCCATAAACCCCAAGGGAGAAACCCTTGGGGTTTATATGGGCATCACACACCGAGGACGTGCACAAAATCCCCATTAAAACACACTTATCCATGTTTTATTTTTTATATATACTGGTTCTGATGTAAGTTAAAAAAATTGCTTCGTGAGGTACTGTGGAGCTGTTGAGAAGCTTGTGCCTCACTCCGACTGTGTGAAACAACTAGCGCTACTGGATGTGTGGCACAAGGACAGCTTCTCCAGTGGCTTTCTAATGTGTTGCTTTAGTTTTTGTGTGCCCATGGTTTACGGAGCTCCGTAAACCACTTATGTGGTTTACGGAGCAGTTGGGCACTCGCTGGCAGTGGTTTATAACCACTAACCAGTAAATATACAATATTAATGTCTGTGGAGCCCCAGTCTGGAGGAAAAAATGTGCATACAACTGAAATGCAGTGTGCATATAAGTATATAGAAACATAGACTTTGACGGCAGAGAAGGATCGCTTGGCCCACCTAGTCTGCCCATTTCCCTACCTATTGGATAAGCTGCAGATCCTAATTAACCAACAGCCTACTTCCTCCTACCCCCCTCTAGAATTGCCTTATGTCTGTCCCATGCATTCTTAAATTCACCCACTGTTTGTGACCCCACGACCAACTCAGGAAGGCCGTTCCATGCGTCCACCACCCTCTCTGTGAAAAAATACTTCCTAACATTGCCCCTGAACCGTCCCCCCTCTATCTTCAGATTGTGTTCCCTTGTTCTTGCACATCTCTTTTTCTGAAAGATGCTACCCTCTTGGACTTTGTTGATCCCCTTGAGGTACTTGAAAGTTTCTATCATGTCCCTCCTCTCCCTCCTTTCCTCAAGTGTATACATATTAAGCTCCTTTAGCCTCTCTTCATATGGCTTCTGGTGCAGACCCTGCACCATTTTAGTTGCCCTCCTCGGACTGCCCCCAGCCTGTCTATTTATTTATTTATTTATTTAAAATTTGGTGACCGGGAAAGGCACACTGAGCCGAGGCTCGTTTCCAGGTGCGACCCGGGTACAGGTAGTATAAGGTGAGAGACAGGGAAATACAGCAAATATCAAGTAACAGACAAAATAATACAGTATAGTACATTACATTGAGTTTGGTGGTGAGGTTTCACATTTGTTTGAACAGCAGAGTGGAAAAAATTGATTTATTACATTTCTAGACCATTTTTACCTTAAATTCCAAGTGTGTGTCTTTACATATTTACATATTTACAGTAGTGGATTTACCGAATATTTGAGTTTTTGGGGAGTAGGTACCGTTGGGGGTGGTGGTTTAACAGTAAGAGCTGGCATGAGAAGTTATTTTTTACCCGGCGAGGCTACTGAGGGTAGTACTAGGTCCGGGTAAGGAGGGATTGGGCGCGCAGCTGTGGCAGAGGGTGGGAGGAAGAAGCCTGAGGAACTGTTTAAAGGCTGATAGGGAAGGGACCAGGTGGAGGTTGGGTGGGAGGTTGTTCCAGAGGAGTGGGAGCCGGTAGGAAAAGGCAGCTTGCCCAGAGGCTGAGAGGGGGCGTGAGAGGTGGAAGGTACGTGCATGTCTGTGGCAAGTGAGTAGCCAGGGGTTGGCTTGAGAGAGGCGGGAGGAGAGGTAGAGGGGGAAGGAGCCAAGCCAATATTTTGCTATGAGTGAAGCGCTGTGGGTGGTCCGCCTATGCGAGAGTGGCATCAGAGATAGAGTTGAGAATAGTTTGCAGTGATGAGTGAGTGGGGGGGAGGCAGTGGTGGGCGCATGAAGGAGTTTAGCAGTAAAATCGAGGTTTGCAAGGGAGGAAGGGCTGTGCTGTAAATGGCGTCCACGTAGTCCAGTACTGGTAGGGATGGTTTTCAGATGAGTTCCTCCGGGAGAGGGAGGGGGAGGCAGTCTTTGTGGCGTAGAGGATGGCAAGTTTGGGCTGGAGTTTGGTGCAGACGGTGTCGACGTGGTGGCGGTTAAGGTTTGCGTCCAGCCAGACGCCCAGGTACTTAAAAGTGGGTACAGACTCAAGGGGAAGTTTATCCAGGGTGGAGATCGGAGGGGGGGGGCAGGTAGGGAGGCGAGTTTTTGTCTTGTGCCGAATACCATGGAGACAGTTTTTTTTGCATTGAGTTTTAACTGATTTTCCCGGAGCCAGGCTTGTACTCGGCTGAAATCGCTCTGGAGGTTTGGGTGAACACTGTCATGGGAGGGGTCTGAGGCGTAGATGATGGTATCATCAGCGTATAGGTGCATGTTTGATGTGAGACGGGCTATGGGGAGGTCGTTTATAAATAGGGAGAAAAGGATGGGGACAAGGATGGAGCCTTGGGGGACACCCATGAGGATGGGTCGAGGGTTGGAGAGGGTGTTTCCTATTTGTACTTGCTGCATCCTGTTTTGGAGGTAGAATGGAACCAGTTTATGGCCTGGTTGGCAAGGCCAAAGGAGCTCAATTTTCCTAGCAGTAGAGGGTGGGAGACCAAATCAAAGGCTTTGGCTAGGTCAATGAAAATGGCAGTAGTGGTTTGCCCGGTGTCCATGGCTGAGAGAATGGTGTCGGTTACTTGTAGTAAGGCAGTGGTGGTAGAATGAGATTTGCTGAAACCTGATTGAAAAGGGGAGAGGGAGCTGTTTGTAGAGAGGAAGGAGGACAGTTTTGATAGCATGAGGGATTCTTGGATTTTGGCAAGGGAGGGGAGGAGAGAGATGGGTCTATAATTTCCTGGGAGGGAGGGGTCACCACCTTTATGGAGAGGTAGGATTTTGGCAAGTTTCCAGGCAGAGGGGACAGTGGCTATGTCGATCGAGAGGTTTAGAATGTGGGTTATAGGTGCGACTATGGCCGCTGCGGAGATGCGGAGCAGGCTGGGATGCAAGCCGTCTGGACTGGATTTTGACTGGTTTAGAGAGGTGAGAGAAGTGTAAACTTCCAGAGGTGTGAATGGGGGAAAGTGGAAACCGTGGTATGAGGGTGGGGGATTTGTGGATGAGGTTGGGGGGGTGAGTCAGGCATGGCACAGGAGATGAAGAAAGAGTTGAAGAGTTCAGAGACTATGGCAGGATCGGAGGCTATTTTGCTGTCAATGTTTAGGCTAGGGCTGGCTTGCTTGGAGCGTGGGTTGATGAGAGAGTTTACCACCTTCCAGAAGGACACTGGGGAGGCTTGGTGAGCGGTAAGTTGGGCCTTGAAATACTGGGCCTTAGATTGTCGAATAGCTTTTGTGCAATTGTTTCTAAGAATTTTGTATGATAGGAGGTCACTGGAGGCTAGAGAGGTTTTATAATGCCTCCAAGCCTTATCTCTGACACGACCCAGGGAGATGAGGTCGGCTGTGATCCAGGGGTGGTGATGTTTCCTGACTCTGGCTTTCCTGAGCCGAGCGTGGCAGTCCCATATGCTTAGGAAGATTCTGCAGAAGTGGGAGAAGGTGGTGTCGATGTTGAGTGAGGCAAGGACTGGGAGCCAGTCTGTGTTTGATAGGTCACGTTGAAGGGCGGATTCATCAAGGAGGTGAAGGGGGTGGGTTATGATGAATTTGGGGCTGGAGTGGGGTGAATGGATTTTACGGATACAATAGGTTATACAGTGGTTGCTAAGGGCATCAGAAAGGATACCTGAGGCGGTGATCCTGTGGGGGTGGGAGGTTAGAATCCAGTCAAGAAGGGTGTGTTTTTGTGATCGGTGATTTAGATGGGTGGGTTCCTGGATTAGCTGGGTGAGATTTGGGCTTGATCCTCAGGGCTGCTGGTTTTGTGGAGGAGGAGAGCCAGTTTAGGTTGAAATCGCCTAATAGAATAAGTTCGCCATTTGAGGTGGTTGAAGAGATGGAGGAGATAGCTGATATGAGGGAGTCGGGTGAAGGCTTAGGAGGGGTATAAATAACACCTATGTAAAGAGGGGAGGATGAGGGGAAGGATAGGTGAGCGACTGAGGATTCATGGGAGGATGGGCGCGATTCTTTGAAAGTAACCGTGCACTTTATGGAGTGTCTGATATACAGCGCTACCCCCCGCCTCACTTGCCACGGTCCTGCCGGAACAAGATATAGTTTGAAATGGCAAGTGAGGGGTTGGAGATTTTGGCTGAGAGCCAAGTCTCTGTGATACAAAGTATGTCCGGTTTGTACTGTACTGACCAGACAGAGAGGGCGTCAAGTCTGGGGAGAAGGCTTCTGGCGTTTATGTGGAATATGCGGAGGCCCTTTGGGAGTGAGCTCAGTGAGAAACTGAGTTGGGGGGCAGGTGACACTAGGGAATCTTTTGTTGCTGTGGGGACTGGGTTAGGATGTATATCACTTGCCAAGAGTAGGAGTAGCAGAGGTAGGGAGAGGTGGGTGGGCTGCTTGTGTCTGCTATTTGAGTGCCTTTTGGGTGAAGCTCACAAGTTTAGGCACCGGAGAAAGGCCTCTAGGTTTAGCATATGTGAATGGAGCAGGAAAGGGTGAAAGGTAGAGGAAGGTTGAGGGGAGAGGAAAGGGAGTCAATGCAAGGGGCGGAGGGATCGTGGATTTGCATTGAGGTGATGTGCCAGGGAGAGAGGGAGGGGTTTCACAAGGGGGAGGTTCAGGGCAGAGGGAAGGGTAGGTGAAAGGAGAACGAGATGGGGTGGTGATGTCGGAGAGCAAGGGGTGGGATTGAAATGGCATGCAAGAGTGTAGAGCAAGAACAAATAATGCTGAGAGTGACATGGTCAGAAAGGTTTTTGGAGAATGTCAGCAGCCTCAGGTGTTGGAGCTAGATAGCTTGCAAGTTTGGAGGATTTTTTGGAAATTGCAGTGGCCACTAGTGGTGGAATTTGATAGCTTGCAGATGGATAAATGGACTGATTGGTTTTCGATGGTCATGTGTCACTAGCTATATAATAGAGTGATGACCAAGGGTGTGGTGGGGGCGGTGGGGAGCCGGAGTGCAGCGACGGCAGGGCCAAGTCCGTTCGGAGCACTGAGCAGGGTCCCACAGCTCTCCAAAGCGATTTCTGCTGTACCTGTGGTTGCGGGTGGGGAAGGGCGTCCTGAGCCCTCACGGACCCTCGGGGAGCTGGCGTCAGTAAATTCGTTCTGTTTCTGAGGAAGGAAGCAGAAACAGGGAGAAATATAAGTACAGGTATGTTTTTTTTTTTTAGGAGGGTCTTGTATGAGACGCCAGAGGGGAAGGGGGGACAAGATGATCACAGTACCTTTCCTTTAAAAACTATTTTACTTTTAAGCAAACTGCTGAAAAAGTCTAGTTTCTGAAATGTACTGCAGCTCCGGGTTCTTTACCAAACTTTCAGCACAAGACGGTCACTGTTTCCTTTCCTGCAAAAAACTATATTACTTTTAAGCAAACTACCGGAAAAGCCTAGTTTCCAAAAAGTACTGCAGCTCCGGGTAAAAACTATTTTATTTTTTAACAAACAGCCGAGGGGACAGGGCAACACTGGAATCACAAGGTTTACAAAACAAAAAGGTTCAGCTTATCGGTCTCTTTTCCCTGTAGGTACTGTAAGCAAACAGGCATGGGGACAAGGGAAAACAGAAAAATACAGGGATTAAAAACTATCTTCATTCATGCGGGAAATTTAAATTCTATATCCTTGCAGAAATGGGGTCTCCAGAACTGCACACAGTACTCCAGATGGGATCTTACCAATTATCTGTACAAAGGGATGACAACTTCCTTTTTAGGGCTGTAGGTAAGTGGAGCCTGCAGCCCTCTTGCATTAGGAAATGAAAAGGAACATTGTTTAACCAGGAGTAACACACTAAGCCGAAGCTTGTTTCCAGATAAGACCTGGGAGCACAAGGAAGTTAAGTGACTTGCTCAGGATCACACAGTATGCACCTGGGTCGCTGTGAGATTCAAACCCAGGTCTCCAGATCTGCAGCTCAGAGCCTTAACCCACTGCACTATACTGCCTCCAATTTAGCATTAGCTAAATTAGCTATAGCATTAGCTATAAAGCTCCTGCATTAGCTCTAAAAATAGCTTACCATGGAACTTCCTTTTTGGAATTTTGGAAGTATCTATCCACAACCACAAACTAGTGCACTCCCCTTCTGATTTTTGCTATTTGCAGCTCTGTGTAGCACCTCAGTTTAACCCTTGCAGGGCTGCAGACTGAGCATCTGTCCAGCTCAATCAAATAGATCCAGTCTAGTTCTTTCAGTAGCCTAGGGGTTAACTCATTATCTCAAAGCATGCTGGAATTTCCCTTATTGAAGCACTGAAGCAGTCAGGCAGACTACAGTGTCAAATTACAGACAGTCCAGCTCATACTTCTCAACCTCCCTTATCACAAATCAGGGACAAGCTTAAAATAAAATGATCAGGGACAAATGACCAAAATCAAGCACACATCTGAAAAAATGGTAATATTAGTTCCAGAAGCTGTGTACAACATGCTTCTTAGTGTGAATAGCATTTTCTTAATGAGAACTAGACTGTCACACCAATGGCTGGCATTATTTTGTGATTCAAATCCCTACTCTTCAGTGACAGAAATGCCAAATTTAGGGGGGTCAGAAACAATTTCTGAGGCAAAATCAGGGACATACCTGAAAATCAGGGACAGTTGAAAGGTATGGATTGGGACCTGAGACCATTTTCTTCTGTTTTTTGTATTTTTTCTATTCAGCCTTTTTATATTTGCTATCCAGTGCTAGTGAAAGGTGTGGGCTTACAACAACTCTGTTTATTCACAGAATTGGGTTACACTGTTTACTTTTCCACTTTGATGTATTTAATGCTCATAAAAGGTACAGTTCAGACAGCACTGGACAGTAAACTAAAGCTCTTTGTTTATCCACAGGGACGGCGACAGTGCAGGCCTCCCCCCACCCCCACTCACCCACTGTGATGAATTTAGTGCCGGTAAAAAGTGGATAAAGCTCTCAGTTTATCCACAGGTACCATGTGGGGCAGGTTCAGTGTAAACTTACCCACACTGTGATGGATTTAGTGCTGGTAATAGGTGAGGGACTGACTAATTCACAGAGACAGCTACAGTGTGGGGGAAGGGACAGTGCTTGGTTTCCACACTGTCTGCATTTAGTCCTGGTGAATAGTGAGGAACTGCCAGAATGGGGACTAAAGCCTTTTTTTTTGCTTACAGTGACAGGTACAGAGTGTGACTGGTGAACAGTAAGGGACTGGCACCACTGGAGACTGAAGCCCTCTATAAATCCACAGGGGCAGATGCAGTGTAGAACAGACAGTCCAGGGTTTCCACACTGTGATAGATATAGTGCTGATGAAAGGTGGCAGACTGACAGCACTAGAGGCTGAAGCCTTCTGTTTATCCACATGGGTAGGTACAGCATGGGCAGGGACAGTGCAGGGTTCTCACACTGATGGTTTCAGTGCTGGCAAAAGCTAAGGGATGGGCAACACTGGAGACCGCTCTACTGTCTTCATGTCCACAGTCTATTGGCAGGTCATTTTAGAAGGTCACCACCTTCTGGGACAAAATATGCTTCCTAATGTTACCACTCAACTTGCCATCTGTGACCTTCAGAGCATGTCCCAGTGTCCTGCTGGAGAACATACCCATATGTTCAATCTTGTCAATACCCCTGAGAATGGGAAGAGTGAGATCCTATCCCATCTCAGCCTACTGTTCTACAAGGAGAAGACGGTAACAACTACTAGTAAACATAAATGTGGATATTGTCTGTTAGATCCTTCTAGGCATTCTTGTTTTGAAAATGTGGTTTCTCCTTAATGGTGATATCTAAACAGAAAGCCCACCAGCAAATTTATTTTTACTTTAAGTACGGAATCCATTCTCTTTACTGCTGCACTAAATGTAAACACTGGAGGAAATATGAAGAAACTGATAGAGGAAAGTTTACAAAAGATGTCAGTAGGAATTTTATGTGACTGCATATTTATTTATTTATTTGAGTTATGGTGACCGGGTAAGTCCACTGAGACAATTACAGTCCTTTTTTCAGGGGTGACTCAGGGTTACAATAAGTACAAAAACAGTTCAAATGTACAAAGAAGTAAAACAAAGAGCCAGGAATTGACAAAACAGGAAAAGCAATAAGTACAATAATAAATACAATAAAATATAATAAAATACAATAATAAGTACAATAATTTGTATAAACGAGTAGTCTGAAAACTAAAAACATGATTGTTAGACAAAAAACAATTTGAGAACTGAGGGTAGAAGGGAAAAGAGTGGACAGATTGTATAAAGTAAGGGGGGAGAGATGATGAAGCAAGAGACAGAAAGTGAAGAGGGAGTGGTACGGGTAGGAATAGGAGGAGATAAGGTAAGAGCATGTAGGGGTGGTTAGAATTAATGGAAGGAAGAGCAGGAGGTGAGGGTTGAGAGGGAGGCAGTCAAATTAGATTGTAACAGAGGAAGAGAGGAGCAAGACAGGACAGTGTGAGGAAAGAAGTTCCTGTCAGAGACTGCGGCAAACGAGAAAGACCTCCTGGAGGTAGCCAGGCATAGGTTAGGAATGACTATGACAGGAAGCGAGGCAGAGTGAAGTGTACGAGGTGCTTGCCTGAGGTGTATCAGTTCCCTGAGGCAGGGGGGGCGTAAAGTTGTGGACAAGTTTAAACATAAAACACAAGGAGGAGTACTTCAATTTCGCTTCGTAGGGTAACCCACCCAGGGAGGAGAGGACATCACAGTGGTGTGAGCGGGAGTTAGCCCCCAAGGAAAATCTACCAACTCTATGGTACACCTGGGAGAGGAGGGACAGGGAGGAGAAATTAAAGGAAAGCAGCAGAGGAGCACCATAGGTTAGGAGTGGAATAAGAGACAAGGAGGCAATTTTTAGGCAGGAGGCAGAGGTGAGAAGCAGATGGATACAACAGAGCAATCCTAGCTTCTGATTTAGTACTTTAACAATGTTGGAGACATGAGTGTGAAAAGAGAGCGTAGAGACCAAGGTGATGCCAAGATATTTAAAGAAGTGGACTGTCTGTACAGTATCACCCTTGAGGGATGTAATGTTAATGGAGGAAGGAGGATTCTTTGAGGAGGATCAATGGGAGAATATCATATATTAAGTTTTTTTTGTATTAAGAACTAGATGTTTATGATTGAACCAGTCCTCAAGGAAGCAAAGTCAGAGGCAAGCTCTCAGTTGATTTGGTCAAGATGTGGGGAGGAACAATAGATGATTGCATCATCTGCATAAAGATGCATGGATGCACTTCCACAACAGTGGGGGGAGGTCATTAATGAAAAGTGAGAATAGTATAGGCCCCAGAATGGAGTTCTGTGGAATGCCATGGGTTACGGGCCTAAGTTCAGACAGTGAACTTCCCTGCTTTACTCTTTGGGAGTGGCAGGATAGGTAGCTTTGTACCCAGTTGAGTGCATTACTATCTAGACCAAGGATGTGTAGCTGATGTAGCAGAAGACCATGGTTCACCAAGTCAAATGCTTTAGTAAGGTCAATGAAGATGGCACCTGTAGCAGATCCTTTATCCACAGCATGGAATATGTTGGTTGTTACTTTTGTCAGGGCAGTGAGTGTACTGTGTTTCCTTCTGAAGCCATGTGGTTAGGGGGAAAGTAGATTGTGAAATTCAAGGTATTGTAATCCTGGAGGTGGTTATAGACTAGTCGCTCTTGGATCTTTGCCAAAGGGCAAAGAATGGATATTGGTCTGTAATTGTCGATAATAGTATTGGGACCCCCCCTTGTGCACCGGAACTACTATTGCCACATTCCATTTATCTGGAACAGAGTTAGAGAGAAAAGACTGGCTGAGTAGGTCACGGACAGGGGAAGCAAGGGCCGAGGCACCCAGCTTAAGAAACTTTGGCTCAAGGGAGTCATGGCCAGGAGAGCTCGCAGGATTTACGTTTGATAACAGCTTCTGTACTTCTTTTAGTGTGGCAAGTTTCAGATGGAACTCAGGACGAGCCTCAGGGGAGTCAGGGGAAATGGGGCAGAGTTTGTAGAGGAGGAGTTATTGAAAACCAAGGTATATTTGTGAAGATCCGTAAAAAAGTTGTTAAAACCAGAAGCAATGGAAGCTGAGTCAGCAAGGGTGGAACCATTTGCAGTGATGGAGCTTGGGACTTCTGCTGCCTTCCCTTTGATTAGGAAGTTGACTTGCTTCCAGAATTCCTTGGGGTTGAAGAGGTGTTTCATTTGAAGGGATTTGAAGTGATGTCGTTTAGCTTTTAATAGGAAATTTTTACACTGGTTTCTAAGTTGTTTATAGACTTGACAGTCGGAGGGAAGTCCACTCTTTTTATAGGCCCGCCAGGCTTTCTCGCCGAGGAACATGAGCTTCCTAACTTCCTTAGATAGCCAAGGAGCCTTGACATGCTTTGACCTATATTTTTTCTGTGGGGCACGTTGGTTAACTATCTGGGAGGGTATACCAACAGCGCAGTGATGTAAATACTATGAAGACCATCACAGTGACATTTTTGGCAGTTCGCTGTGATGGTCTCCAGGTATTCAGACACTGCTGCCACCACAGTGTTTGCCCCCCTCCCTAAACTAACTCCACCTGGAGTTAGAAATCTTTAGTGCAGGATGCAGGGGCAGAACCCCCTGCATGGGGGGTATGGGGGGGCAAAGCTCTCTGACAGAAAACACTTGTTCCCCCAATGACGGCACACCACCAGTTGGCAGTGTTGTGCTGTCACTGTGCCAATGGTTGACAAATTTCTTGACGCCATGGCATAGTGGAACCATTTGGGAGAAGGTGGATATAAAGAAATTCAAGGCTTGGTTTATATCAGGGAGTATTTTGTTAGGGCTCCAATCAGTGGTGTGGAGGGAGGAGACAAAACTACCAGCATCAAACCGGGACATGTCTCGAGGCAGGGAGACCCTAGGAAGGGGGTTAGGGCAGTTATTTCTATACACACAAAAAGTAGGAGAGTGATCACTAATGCAATCCGAGAGTACTCCCACTGCTTTGATCTTCTGAGGGCAATTAGTGACCACCCAATCAAGAAGAATGTGATTTCCAGATTTGGTGTTGATATGCATAGGGTTCTGGAGGAGTTGGGTCAGGATAGAGTCCACAAGTGAGGCACGCAACTTCTTTGCATCTGGATGCAGCCAATCTGAGTTAAAGTCTCCACATAGTATAAGGTCATGGTTAGGGAGGTTGGAAAGTGCGGCTAGGAGGGAAGGTAGGGCAGTGGAGGCTTGACTGAGGGGTACATAAACACACCCAATGGTAAGTTTTTTAACATTTCCAAGGGTAAGGGAAGTGAAAAGAGATTTGGCTGGAGACAATGTCCCTACAGGATAAGGGAGTACTGTGACGTCTGGGTGAGACCTGAAGTAGATGAGTACACCTCCACCCCTCTTACCTATCCTACCACATCTGAGACAGGTGTAGCCAGGTAGAAACACCTTGAGCTGTGTAATAGCAGGCTTTAGCCAGGATTCAGATATGCATAAGACATCTGGTGACATCTGCATTGTCCAGGCTTCCAGTTCAGCCATCTTAGGGCGTAGGCTATGAATATTCATATGGACGACATTCAGACCTTTGATCTAGGGTATGGAAATTGTAGTGTGAGTGAGAGGAGTTTGGCAGGAGGGTCCAGGATTAGTCTCAATGTCCCCAGCATGGACAAGCAGTAGGAGGACGGATACTTAGAGCCAGGGTGAGGCAGCGGAAGAGAGCATTTTGAGGGCAGTTGTCATGTTCGGTAAATGAAGGTGCTTGTAAAGGCAGAGCCCCAGTAGAGCAGCATCTGGCTTAAGAAGACACAGGATGCATAGGAGAGCAAGTGTGGATTCAGGCCAGATATGACATGGGGGCGGGGGGGAACTATTGTTCAAAGTGCAATGTAAGGCCTCGGCAATAAGTCGGTTAATACAGCAACTAAGAAGAAGAAGAAGGCTAGACAAGGTGGTTAAAAAAGCCTTCCCATGATCAGGCTATGAAAGAATCCTGGAGAAGTTCTCTGAAGCAGAGTCAGGATGGAGCTTCTGAAATTGTTTGGATCTGTATGTCACTAGACAGAGTTAGAGAGTCACTGGGCAGAGAAGAATCAGACGACAGTGGAGAGGCAGAGATGAAAAAAGATGGTGTAGAAATACAGAGTGAGGGAACAGTTGGGTGGAGAGAAGACAACTCCACAAACAGCACTGTGCTTGAGGGACTTGTGGAGGGCAGTGTTAGGAGATTGGGGCACAAGTGATTGGTGGACAGAGCAGCAGCAGATCAAATATGGGAGAGGTGAATGACAGCCAATGGGAAGGAAAGGGCTGGGATTAGTCTGCATTTAATAGAGGCCGGGATGGGGCAGGTGGGTGGAGAAAAATATACAGTACCCAAAAGTTCAAAATCTGAAGTGTTAGGCAATGAAATAAAAGTTGTAGTGGGGAAAGCCATGAATTTCAGAGGCGAGACAAGGGGCAATCCAGAGGAGCCATAAATGATATAGCCAATCAGGTACAAGACTGCATAGATATGAAGAATTAAAAAATGCTACATAAATTCACTGCCACTAAGCAAGTGGCAGACGACGGGGGGGGGGGAGTTTGTCAGGACAAAAGGGGGGCTTGGTCTGCACTCAGAGAGGAGTGAGAAGGTCAGTTTTCCTATGTGGGAGTTATCCACAGGGTGTAAAAAGTTGGGGTTATTGAAAATATGATGGATTGTAATGGTCTACAGAGTCCATTTTCTTAAAGCAGCTGTTTTGTCATCAAGGAAGGAAAAAAAGGTGGGTCAGAATTACATACATACAAAGAAGCCCGCAGAAGAAGGCCATTTGATCTATCAAGTCTGCTCATATTGCAGGGTCCACAGCTTGAGCTACTGTCCCTGCCCTCCTTCCCCACTCCTCCCATCCTCCCTACCCATGATCCTTATCTTCCTCTTATGCCTATCCCAGCCTCTCTCAAAGCTGACCACTGACTTCAATGAGATGACCTCTTCCAGCAACGCATTCCAAGTGTCCACCATCCTCTCTGTGAAGAAGTGCTTCCTGACCTCCCTCCTAAACCTACCACCCTCCAGCTTAAGACTGTGCCCCCTCATGTTATGGTTGCCACTCAGCTTAAAGAGACTCTCCTTATCAACCTTATTTATCCCTTTCAAGTACTTGAAGGTCTCAATCATGTCCCCCCCCTCTCTCTCTCCTGTCTTCCAGGGAGTATATGTTCAGTGCCCTCAACCTCTCCTCATATGCCTCACCCTGCTGACCACTATCATCTTTGTAGCCCTCCTCTGGACCGTCTCCAGCAGGCTAATGTCCTTTTTGAGGTGTGGGCACCAATACTGAACTCCATATTCTAGATGCAGCCTTAACAGTGACCTGTACAAGGGCAGTATAACCTCCTCTCTCCTACTACTGATCCCCCTAGATATGCATCCCAGCATCTTATTTGCCTTTGCTGCTGCTTTCTTGCACTGCTTGGAGTGCTTCAGGTCACTAGTGATCATCACTCCCAGGTTCTTCTCCTCCTCTGATGCAGATACTCAGACTCCACCCATGTAGTACTCTGTCCTAGGATTCTTGGCTCCAATATTCATAACTTTGCATTTCTTGGCATTGAGGCCAAGCTGCCAGACCCTGGACCACCTTCCCAGCTTTTCCAGATCCTCCTGTAGGTTCTGTATCCCTACAGCTGTGTCCACTCTCCCGCAGAGCTTGGTGTCATCCACGAATAGGTACATTTTGCCCTTAATGCCATCCCCACTGTTATTGACATTGAACAACACCGGCCCCAGCACCAAGCCCTGCGGGACCCCACTGGTTACTGGAACTGACAACCATCTGACATTTTTCACAATCCCCCACTCAAAAATGAATACCGACACAATTTATCTTGCTGCAGTATAAGACCACACCAAAGAATTCAGCATCTATGCCAAGCTGATGTTTCTTTGCTTGAGATACATGTTGCATTCTTTCACCAGGGTCTTTATAAATTATAGTACCACAATTAATTGTCTTGACCTTGTCCTCAACTTCCATCTGAATGCATCCTAACCCCCTTTCTGCCCTGATATCATGATATTTAGGGCTTGATTAAGTAAAGCTATATCCAAATTTCCTCCCTGTAGACCAAGTGAAACTTTTTCAATGCCAAAAAAACACTAGCAATGCAGTCCCTGGCCTTGAATAAATTTAATATGGGGTGATATTATACTTTGCACATTCTTGTGTTCTATGAGTCTAATATGTTCACCTATTAAGTTACGAGGCTATGCTGAAGTTTGCAAATGCAGGCTCGTAACTTTGGTAAGTCAATATTTTTACCACAAATTTTTAACATAGCCATTTCAGTACAGCAACTCATGAATGTGTCAGCTGTCATTTTTCAACTCCTGCCAAAAATGTGTGTTTGCAGCTCAAAAGATGATTTTGCAGTCCCTGCACAACATCACCTTTAGGCCAGGAGTTGAACATTTTCTCTGCCCTTCTTTATGAGGCAGGGACATCACAAGGCTATGTTGAAAATTTGGTGTAAAAATATAAAAAAATAATAATTTTCAATATTTGTAACCCAGATTCCTCCCCTGCAGCCCTATCAGTTCTGGCCAAAGTTTGCTTCTACTGGTGATGCCTCTCTCTATGCATCCCAATTTACCCCCAACCCTCCTTACTGTTTTCCCACATTGCTTGCCTACCTTTAGATCATTTGATGTGATGTCCCCCAGGTCCCTTTCCATTTTTGTTGTTGTTAGTACCTCTGCTTCCCTCCCCATTGTGTACTCTTCGCCTGGGTTTTTGTTTCCCAGGTGTATTACTTTGCACTTCTTTGCATTAAATCTAAGCTGCCATACTTTTGACAAGTTCTCCAACCTTGTCAAGTCCCTTCTCAACCTTTCCACCCACCTTGTGTATCAACCCTGTTCCAGATCTTTGTGTCAACTACAAAGATGCATACTTTCACTTCTAGTCCCTCTGCAAAGTCACCTACAAAAACATTAAAGAGGACTGTTCCCAGTACTGAACCCTGTGGTACCCGCTAGTAACCCCCCCCTTTCTTTGGAGTGGACTCCATTTATTATTGCCCTCTGTGTCCTGTTGTCCAGCCAATTTTTTACCCAGGCTACCTCCCTGGTACCCACTCCCAGGCTGGCTAACTTGTTTATTAATCTTTTGTGTGGGTCTGTGTCAAATGCCTTGCTAAATTCTAGGTAGGCCTTGTCCACAGCCTCTCCCTGGTCTACTACTTTGGTCACCCAGTCAAAGAAATCTATGAGATTTGTCTGACATAACCTTCCTGCTGTGAATCCATACTGCCTTGGGTCCTGTGCCCCGCTGTCCTCTCGGTACTCAACAGTTCTTTTATTTTTTATTATTAAGTGTATAGGATTGGGACTGGGATATGTCACTTTTGTGCATATAATCGAAATGTGCATACTGTACACCCAATGTGCATACAAGTGGAATGTACTACATTCCACAAGTTGGGGACATATTAAATAATATCCTAAAGGGTATACAGATTGAGTTTGCCAATTATTTTAACAATCTAGGGTATATTCCATCAATTCCTGAAGATGAATTTGATTTTAATGACTCTAAGACTGCCAAAACTTTTTTATTAGAAAATCCTATAATGTTTGCGTGTGTCAGATTACCTGTGATATTGAAATTGTTTTTAGTGTTAAAGATCATAGAGAAATAATCATTAAAGGAGAACTACATTGAATTTATAAATCATTTTTCCCAGCAGAAGCTGTTTTTCAAATACTGGTTCAAATTCTGTTCTTGCCTAGCTATCCAGCCTTTTTAGGTATCCTGTTGGTTGTTTCTGATTTCCGTGCTACTGGTAAGCACCATTTTAGAACTACATGACGTACAGTAGTTATGTCTCTGTTCTACTTTTCTACTGTTGGCACAATGCATCAGTGTTCTACTATAGAACTCTATGGCTGAGAGGGACATAAGCTACATCATACAGTTCTAAAATTGTACTTGCCATCAAACTGTAAAGCAGAAATACCACTGAGGTTGCTAAAAGGCCTGCATGGAATGAACAATAATAGAATTTTAACCAGCACTTAAAAACAACTTTGTGGGGGGGGTGGAGGAGGGAGGGAATGACTTATAGGTTCAGCGCAGTTCTCCTTTAAAACAATTTGCTATAGTGGTGAGGTCATTCAGTGTGGTACCATCAATAACTAGAGGGCCAATCACTGTACCTCCTTTTTTCAGGTCATTTATATAGGAGAAGAACTATACTTGGTCATCTTTTGTGGTAGCTATCCTGAACTCCAAATTTCTCATTTCCTTTTTTATTAACTGCTTTGTTGCTTCCAGTTCCATCTTATATCTTGTTTTATATTTTTTTTATATTTTGCATAGGCTCCTTCTTTCTTTTTTATTTGCTTCTTTAATCTCTTGGGCATCCATAGGGGTACGTTACCCCTTCTATTATTTATTAACTTGTTTGGGACATGCCATTCCTGTACTGTCTTTACTATGTTGTGGACACATGGCCAGCATTTTTCTATTGGCAGTTCCTGCCGTACCCCCTCCATAAAAGACTCAATACATTCTGGATTTTACTGTAGTCAGCTTTATTATAGTTTCTAGCATAGACTGTTATATTGTCACTCATCTATCCTGATGTGTACATGAAGGTAACCATATTGTGATTGCTATATTGACAGAATGCTGTATTTAAAAGGTGACTAAAAATGAAATAGAAAAAAATATGTCTGTGTGGTGGAATGAATTGACCATTTCTACTATGTGTAGGCTTAATAGGCTGAGAACAATTATAAAGCTCTAGCTTGTCTGTATAAAAAAAGGCTAAATGTTGATGCCCTTTAAAACATTGGTATATTATAACTGTTAAGCCATGGGAAGACTGCTGTCAGTTTTTGTAAAACTGGTATAAAATGTATATTACATTGCAGCCTTGTCATATGCATATGTGCATATGAAGGAGAATATTCCAGTTTGGTCCTTGAAAAACTCAGTGCCCTCTATATTCTAACAACTTACAGTACAAAGTAATTTATAACTGAAGGATCTGTCAACTGCAAATATAATTGGACTTAATAACATACAGTAGTAATTTAAGTTTAGAAGGTACCCTATATCCAGCAGGTCTGACTTTGATTGTTATAATACTTAAAGCCTCTGGCAATATTACTGTATTAATGTTATGGCAGTGTGATATCTCTGAAGATCTCAAAACTATTGACTGATACAGTGTGAGACATTGGTCAATGGGGGAAGTTGTACCCTTAAAACAACAGAGGGAAGGATTTTGCAGAACTAGGTATGTACTGTAAGTCTGCAGTATCTGTTAATGCTGGTGTAAGCCCCGGACCCCTGCCTTTTTGTAAAACGACAGGTGGTATGCTGTTGAAGCTGACAGCAGTACCAGGTGGGGACTGGGTTCGGGGAGGACTAGGTTACTCGGCACAAGGGGTCTAGGTTTGGCTACTCTGCACAGGGGCACCCAAGTAAATCCAAACACAGGAAGCAATAACTATAATGTCCAATACCAGGAATGGGATTCTAAAGTGTGGCTTTTATTCACATCCAAACTGAACAAACAAAGCATAGATGGACCCCCACGGGGCTACATTCCTGGTAATGCAGATAAGAGATACAGAACACTTCTTCACTATTTCAGCCCTTAGGCTCTGAACCCACCAGGCACACAGCCCAGACTTGCACACAGCTTTGGGTACACAGCCCGACCTGTACACTACTTGGGTTTTTCCCGGCCCGGCTCCCCTGCCGGCCTCTCGATCCCGGGCCATATGGCAGTGAACCAAATTTTCTGTTGGTGACTCCCCAAACCACCTTAGAGCCTTCGACTCTTTAAGGGAAATTTCCTTCCAATCCCATGTCTGGGTACTTCCCTCATCACTGGCCAAGTCCATGAGGCAAAGTAGAAATCCACAGAGCAACTCCTTAGAGGTGGCCCTGGTTACTAAAGGTGGGGGGTCTCCCACCTCCAGCTCCCACAATCCATACCCTGCCATTTCTCTGGACATTAAACAACTCTTTTTGAAAGCTTGGCAGTGTAGATTAAAGGGTAAACGTATAGCACATCTCCTCTACATGTCTTGACTTTCCCCTTGTGCTGGACTTGAACACACTTTTACTTTGGCTAAGCCAATTCCTCTAGGCCGCCCATTAATTCAGCAGTCCAGTCCCCACTTTAACACAGTTCAGGTGAAACATGGGCCCTTTGACAAGAGCAGAACTCACCCTTTGGTTGCAGGTGCCCCACAGGCGAATCTTGACAGCTTCTGGTACCCAACACACTTGGAAAAAATAAGGCAGCTTCTTCTCTAGCAGAAACCAGGGGGTTGCCTCTGGAATAACAGGCAAACCTCCCACCCCCATCCCCTCAGGGATGGGGCACAGAGACCAGTAGCAGCAGTCTCCACCACTTCAAGAACAGCTTACTGTGTTCCTCTTTTGACGGAAACACACACCTTTCCCTAAAGGTAGCTCTATATCAGAGCTTTAGGCTCCAAGAGCCTGTGCACAGACTGCTGTGCTCCTCTCTTCTAGACTGCTCGCACACAACTGCTTTCCACTGTTCAAAAACTCCCAACATTCTAATCTAACTCCCCTCTGCAGATTCCAATGTGGCTCATGCAGCTGCAATAGTTCTATGGTGATGTCATCCCTCAGTCTCAGCTGAGACTGAGAACAGAGTGAGACAGTGTGAAATCCATTTAACTGGAGTTTCACAAGCTGCCTTCCCTGCCTACCACTAGGTCTTACTGGGATTCTAGTAACCCCAGGTAATAGTGGGGTTACGCTTGCCCTGGACCAGGAAAATGACTGTCCGCAGTCATTATTTACCCGGCTTAGGCCATCCCACCCTATGTGCTACCTGCGGAGGGGGGTGATCAGGCCCCCTCCTACCATGTGCGAGCACAGGCAGGCAACACTAAGGGCCTAGAGGCCTTTAGCTGACATATCAGCCTCTACTCTATCCACTTACTATGGGTGTCTAGTGGCTCTGGTAGAACTGTCCAGAGCATAGCCCTAATAGCTCAGCACTGCAGTCCCTACGGCCATTCAGGACCACAGCCTGTCTATCCCCCCTAGCCATCTAGGGAAAATCTGTCTGCCTTTAACTTAACACCCCAAAACAAAAACAAACCCGGGGACCTCCCCGACCTTGGACACCCTGCAACCACACACTAGGAACTAATACCATCTATTACATTACTCCCTCACTCCCCCACAACCACACCTGTGGAAGGAAAGGGTTACTATAGTAACAACAACAATAACAACAACAGTACTTTAAATTACTACGCACTAAAGTACTAGTGAGGAACTCCAATGAGCCCCTCCTCCTCTTCTTGTCTTCTCTTCTATCTTCTTCAGGACCACCTGCAAGAAAAAAGAAAGACAACACACACTCCTAATCTGCATACACAGTCTACCTAAACCCCTACCATCAAAACACTGGAGAATCCCAAAAAGATTTTTTTAGAAAAGATAGAAAAACAGTATATACACTAGAAAACAGTAGAAAAACAATGACATTATCTACAATTCACATTTGGGGGATGGAGTGCCCTAAAAGTCCCATCTAGTGACCACAGTGCCCGAAGGCTAGTCCATTAAAGAGTCTCTCCTGGGCCGGAGCCCGGTGAAGCACAGTTCTAGCAGGCCAAAGTCCCGAAGGGGAGAGTCTTTGAGGACAGTTCACACATTCTGGAGTCTGCTAGTGTAGGGTGTGGTACTGCAATGTCATAAGGATAGAAAAGTTTGGACTTACCAGCCCCTTGTAGAACAAACAAAGTCACCGACCTGCTCCTTGGCCGAAGACTCTCCCTGGCAGCATTCTTCCGATACAGCTGGGTGGACATCTTCTGGGAACTGAAGGAGGGAACATCTGAAAACTGCTGGGTTGATGTCATCTCTGGAGAAGGAACCTTGGAAAAGGAACAAAAAGAAAAACAGCTGGTCTGACGTCATCCGATTATCAGGCGATGGATCAGGATACAGCTGGGCTGGTGTTCTCTCTGGATCTGAAGTCATTGGTGGGCCAGTCAATGGATTCTGGAATGGCCAGTACACTGTAGAACTGATGAATCTGGGGCACCTGAGTCCTGGATGTCCATACTGGTGGAACAATGAAGGCACTGCAATGGCTGGTGTGGCAGTATTGACTTCCACTGCTCTGCTTTCCATCTGGTAGGTACGGGCACATTTGCAGGGAGGTCTTTGCATTGAGGCCAATAGTACAGGGGGTCAGGAGCTTGAATTACTACCCCATCTGGGCACACATAACTCACACTATGAAAGGTTTCAAGTCCCTCTCCATCCACTATTCGAACAGTGTCCATAAACAGTGTCCTGCCTCTTTTCCACTGGGTGTATTTTTCATGAAACAGTCTGTTCCTGACATGCTTGTTTGCACCAGGATGCACACCTTTCATTGCTTCGGCCCAGATCTAGGATTTCCTGCTGTTCTCAATCTCTTCCCAGACTCTCCAAGGAAAGGTAGGAAAGGACATTCTATAGATTTAATTCGCCTTCCTACGAACCAGTCTCTCCTCTTTACTAGCTTTGGTCAACCTGAGACCGCTGGCCTGGCTTGGGGGCGGCCAGTCTTGGTTCTGCCAGCTACACATTTTCAACAAGATGAAAAATGGATCCCTGACTTCTTCTTCTTGCACAGCCAGGGCAGTGGCATCACCACTCTCTTCCATGCATTCTTCTGAGGCAAGAGCTTGAGGCTGTGTACCCGTTCCTCTTTCACAAGGCCACATAGGTTCCCCCTCATCTTCTTCCTCACTGAGAATCTGTGCCCAGGAGTGAGCAGTCATCCTCACTCCTGAGACTATCCACTCATCACTAGGCACGGAGGTCGACACCTCCTATTCAAAGCCCTCCCTCATCCCATCTTCTCCTATGAGACTTGGGCTAGGCCCCCCCTCCAGGGGTCTACTGATGCTCTGTCTGAATTATCCTTCTGTGATCCAGCATTTGAAACATCAGCATACTGTTCTGTCTCTAAATCTGCACCCTCTAGCTCTGTGCCACACTCCCCCAAGGGGCCTTCTTCAACAGGCTCTGCCTGGTGCTGTGTGCTGCCAACTACAGATTGCTGAACTTTTGTCCATGTGGGAGCCAAACGAATCTTGGGTGCTTTATACAAGCCATATTTCTCTAGGCACCCAGAACAGTGAGGTACCATGAAGACGTCCCTTCCAGCATTGAAGCATATTAGACACACTTGCACTGGGTATCCAGGAATCGCCACATGAGAAGGCAGTTGTCCTCCATAGCAACACCTTTCAATGTCCCTTAACTTATTTACTTCTGCTGCTACTGCAGCCCGGGCATGATCTGGGTAGCGGGCTGGTCCTGAGGCCATAACTGTAGGGAAAACAAACAAATGCTGTTACTGAAAGTCCCACTTCACTGAACAATTTCTTTTACTTTCAAAATGGCTCCTCTGCTGCTGTGTTTACATTACTACCCCACCCTGTAATGGCGGCGGCAGCAGTCCTGTGCATCAAAATACCGCAAGGTGTGCTTACCTTGCCTGAAGGACGAGGTCGCGAGGGCTGCCTGCTCGGGCCCTCCCTACCCCCACCCCCCGAAGCTCCTCTAACTCTACTGTACCGCAAGGTAATTTTTCACCTTCGGAGCGCGACTCCTGTGACTACAGCTCTCGGACTATTGTGCTTCCCCTGCTGCTTGCCTTGCCGTGCTGAGGACTGGGACATTGTCTGTAAGCGCTGTGGAAGTATCGGCATATGAATGAAGACTGTTTATTTTCATTTTGAGTTTTCCTTGATCTGTAAGCCAGTTGGTACCATTGCTTTAAGTTTTGTGCCGATGGTACACGCTTTCCGGCAAAACTGACTGTACCTTTAATTTGGGCATGTTTTATAAAGCTGTTGGTTGCCTTAGAGGACAGTTCACCGCGCCAGCCTTTTAAGTATTTGGTCACCCTGTCTAATTGTTCTCTGTATTTGGCTTTTATAATCTTTACATAATACCATCTTGTGCAGACCTACAGTAGCCCCCTGACTGCTCGTGGTTGCCCCGACATTGTTTGCAGCAGCCATTTTGTGCACAAAACTCTTTATGCGTGCTTCCACATCAGTTGCTTTATTACCTTGTGCCAGCCGTTTTTCTCTTATTAGCCTCATAAAGGACCTTGTACAGTTTAAGTACATTGATAATGTTTAACAGCCTTAACTTAGCCTGTGATTGCAGTTTGTAGCAGCAGCCTTTGTGCACAGACCCACAATAGCCCCCTGACTGCTCGCGGTTGCCCTGGCGTTGTTGCAGCAGTCGTTTTGTGCACAATACTCCGTTTGAGTGTCTCTGTACCTCTTCTCCTATTTTCCCTCCCCTGTGCCTACTGCTATAAAGTGCTCACCCCCGTTCTTTTTCTTCCCTAGGTATGCTTACCTTGCCTGAAGGATGAGGTCGCGAGGGCTGCCTGCTCGGGCCCTCCCTACCCCCACCCCCCGAAGCTCCTCCAACTCTACTGTACCGCAAGGTAATTTTTCACCTTCGGAGCACGACTCCTGTGACTACAGCTCTCGGACTATTGTGCTTCCCCTGCTGCTTGCCTTGCCGTGCTGTGGACTGGGACGTTGTCTGTAAGCTCTAGCCCCGCGCCCACCACCACCCTTGGTGGTGCATCAGATATATAGCTGCTACCACATGATAGACTTATCCTATCAGCCCTCTTTTCCCATCTGCAGGCTATAGCTGCCTGCCACTAGAGTCTTTTTCTCTCTCTCCCTCCCCTCCCTCCAAGAACTGTGCGTGCTAGCCTGCCCTCTGTAGTGACCCTTGGCACTCCCTTTTTCTCACATTCCCTTGATCTATTGTGGTAACCAGGCTCCCCCTCCCTGGTTGTTATATGCCTTATTAGAACTGTGGTCTTCCGGGTGCCAATATAAGACTCCTATCCCCTGACCCTGAGTTGCCCCTGATTTAGCTCCTAGCTACTATCCCTGCCCTGTACTTAGTCATCCCCTAGACTCCATCCACCTCGGGAGGTCCGCGGACCTGTCAGGATCCCTCTCTCTCTACCCTGGTTCGCTGGACACTGCACCTTTTCTAGAGGGCTCCGTTAGGCTCCTAAATTTCATTGGTTTCTCTGGACTGCTCTTGTGCCAGGGCTACCCTGCTGTGAAGTCATACTAGACCATGGCTCCCTCCGTGCCACCGGTCCCCACAACCTCCTACCCTGGGCACCCATCCCCCACCCACCCCTGCTGCCCCTGCTTGGCTGCTAAAATGGGATAAAAATTGCTCATCTCAGTATCCGCAGTATCCTTCATACCCTGGCTGAACTGACTGCTTGGGTGACCCTGTATGAGCCTAACATTCTGGGACTTATGGAAACCTGGTTGAAGCCTGGTATTCCTGACTCTGCATGTGCCATTCTGGGTTACAGCCTCATCAGGCGGGATAGGACTGGCACCAAATGTGGGGGTTGTGTATTCCTATACTTCAGGGGGCACCTAAATGCATCCTTGGTATCCCTATCTCTACCCAACCCCACAGGATGTAAGTTCATTCACTCCCTCTTGCTACTTGGTAGCTCCAAAAAGGTGCACCTGGTCTGTGCCTACAATCCCCCAAAGGGTGGCATACCCGGACTATCCTTACTGCTTGACCACTTAAAGGGCACTGTGGGGTCAAATGAGGTCCTTATCCTGGGGGGATCTTAACCTCAACTGGTCGGGGCCCAATATCAAGATATTTGAGCCGCTCCTGTCTGGCCTTGCCCTTTGTCAGACCATCTCCGGATCCACTCGTATCTCCTCCCAGGGGGACAAGGGCTCACTTATCAACTGCTTACTTAGCAACCGTCCAGATAAAATCCTGCATTCTGGTACTCTCCCGGACACGATACGGATCACTCTCCCATCTACTGCATATGGGGATCCTCTGCCCCAAAAATTCCCAGTCGAGTGATTCAGGTCAGGGATTACTCCAAACTTATCCTAAATGACTACCTGAATGACCTTTGTCGTACTGATTGGGCTAGGGTACTTAGTACCAGTGACCCGACCATTGCCTTAGACCACTTCCTATCGATTCTCATCCCCCTGCAGGATAAGCATGCTCCCCTCACAAAAAGAAGGGTGAGGGGCACAGTCACCAACTGGCTGCGTGGTGGACTACTTGCTCTCATGAAGCAGAGAGACAAGTGCTGGATCAATTACAAAATTTCTGGTGACCCACTTGTTCACCTTGAATATCGGTGACTCCGGAACTCTTGCAAGGCTGCATACGCGCCGCCAAGAGTGATTTCTGTAAATCAGCTTTGCTTAATTCAGCTTACAACCCCCAGAGTTTCTGGAAAAACATCAAAAGTATGGTGGGTGTGTCTGCCACGCATTCGGCCGCTGACATGAACTTAGAGGGGGCCAACTGCAACAACCCACTGACTATCGCCTCTGCGTTCAACCGCCTGTTTTCTGAATCACCGGCCTCCCTTCACCTCCCTTCCCCCTCCACGGAACCTCAGGGCAACCCCCCCTTCTCCCAGCCTCCTTTTTACCTGAGGCAAGTCTCTGTCAGGGAAACTAAAACCCTACTAGCCGGGCTCCCACACCACTCAGGGGCCGGCTACAATCACCTTGAGCCTAAGCTTCTGAGCCTTGGGGCGCCCTACCTCGCTTGGCCGATCACCCACATATTTAACTCTTCCCTCATCTCCGGAATCATACCTGATATTTGGAAGGTGGCAAAGGTTGTCCCTGTGTTCAAGCACGGTGACCCCAAGGAGTTAAATAACTACTGCTCCATTGCCATTCTCCCTGCTACCAGCAAGCTACGTGAAAAAGCTGTGGCTGGGCAAATGTCTCATTACCTGCAGGAGTATGCTGTTCTCTCCCCTGCCCAGCATGGCTTCAGGAAGGGGCATAGCACGTCCACAGCCCTCGCTGTGGTCATCTCCCAGGTCAGAGCCGCCACCGATGCCGGAAAACTGACTGGGGCCATCTTTGTCGACCTCTCTAAGGCCTTCGACTGAGTTGACCATAATCTCCTTATCTCCACCCTCCTTGGGCAAGGTTTCTCCCCCCGAGCTCTTGACTGGTTCACCAGCTATATTGGGGGGAGACAACAATACACCTGCTTTAACCATGTTCTTTCGGGCCTCTCCCCAGTTAGCTGTGGTGTACCCCAGGGGTCCGTTCTTGGTCCCATTCTGTTCTCCCTTTATGTAAACAAACTCCCTTCAGTCACTACCCTTGGGTCTGCTACGCTATATGCGGATGATCTGGTATTACTATCCAGCGCTTCGAACCCTGTTACCATCAACTCCCAACTCAACTCCGACTTTGAGCGTATCCTACACTGGCTCGCGGGACGCAAGCTTACCGTAAATCTAGCCAAAACTCACGCCATGTTATTCAGGTCAGCAGCCAAAATCGCTTCTTGCCCTTCCCCCCCTCACTGACTATTAATGGTGGGAATGGCTCTCTCTTGCCCGTCCTGAACTCTGCAAGGTACCTAGGAGTGACCCTAGACCCTCAGCTTGATTTCACTGAGCATCTCCGGAACATTTGTAAAGTGTCAAACAGCAAGCTTGGCCCTGCCTACAGGGCCAAGGACTGCATCACCTCGGCAGCTCGGCTCGCCATAGCCAGGGGGATCCTCCTACCTACGCTCTGCTATGGGCTTGTTGGCTTCGCGCCTGTCCCGAATGCCTCCCTAACAAAATGGGACATGGCTTATAACAATGTCTGTCAATTTGCCCTCTCCGCTCACCGCCTCACACATCGGTGTGCCCTCTATGCTCGGCTGGGTGGCTTCCCCTGATAAGCCTGCCGATCCCTTTGTCTTGGTGGCTTTGCTTAGACAACATAGTCCGTCACGGCTTGCCCCGGCACTTGCCCTTCCTCAACACAGCACTCCGACTTATCTGCTTAGGCCCAGTTTGACTCTCACTTGCAAAGTCCCCAGGACCCGCTCCGCACGAGATCGGGCCTTCTCGCCTTGCCCCAGATTCTGGAACTCCCTCCCTGCTCCAGTTCAGAGCCACCCCATCCCTCCAGCTAAAACGTCCTCTGGAACTTCCTCCATGGGGCTGCCACCTGTCCTTAATGGAACGCTAGCTGCCGCCCCTGCTGCCTGTCTCCTCTTCCACCCCATTGGTCTTCGGCCTCAACCGCTCTCCACTCCTGCACTTAATTGCTCTGGTGGCCACCCTACTCCCCACCCCCAAGCAGTTCATGACCTCTACCGCTCCCCTCCTGTCCACTCGCTCCTTCCCACCCCCCCACTCTGTCCAGGATCCCCTCTCTTCTTGCTCCCTTCTTCGGGGCTCCTGTAGATCCCTTCGCTATCCCCCGACCTCCCTACCGAGGCCTGCCACTGGTACGGGGCCGTACTCCCCTGCTGCTCGTGCTTGCCATGGTGGTCTTCCAGGTTGGGTTCCTCACCTTCTTGCTATGCTGCCATCTGCAAAGTCTTGCCCCCCTTTCTCATTTTCCCGACCACCACGTGGGAGTCAGCAGATTCTGCCCTTCCCTCCCTCTTACCCCTGTACTTGTTGCTTTCCGCACCCTGCCACAATTGTGCACTTATGTATTAATGAGCCTGTAGTTGTATTCTCGTTTTGTTGCTCTGACCATGTACTGTTGTTTAATGCTGTTACCCTGGCCCCACCTGTGAGTGGGTGTGACTGTTCTCTTGTCCATTCAATGTCCTGGGTACTGTTTTCCATTTTGGTCCACCTGTAGTTGCGGGCCTGTATGCTACACTGTATTTGTACCACGTTTCTCTGTACTGTAACCTCCCGGGTCGCTCCTGAAAATAGGCACTCATTGTCTAGTGTGCTTACCTGGTTAACAAAAACAAATAATAATAATAATAATAACATTCAGAAATTGGGTCAAGCCACTGCGCATCCGATTTACACACACTACTGATAACTTTGCTCAAAAATGCACAAACTTGCACTGTTCTTTTTCTAGCACATTTATATGATTTGCCACGGACTTTTCACTTGCTGAAAACATTGCTTTAGCTCACAGTCCCTTAAAGCATCAGGATTTCAAGCACAGGATTGCCTGTAACTAGTGCTGCACATTTTGCTACAACTCACAGTCTCTCTCTGGCTTTGAAACTTTAAACTGATGCTGAATCCATAACTATGCTCAAAGTCAATGGCTTAACAGACTTGCGCTTGCTGGTAAAACTTGACACAGTCTTTATTTGCAAAGCGACTACACTGCTGCACACATATTCAGCTGGCTTTTAGCAAAAATCACTGTTTGAGCAATTTTTACTGTTGGTACTCACTGTTATCAGTAGCTGTTTGCTGCAATGGAAAAACGGCCTGCAGCCAGTCTTGGAGGCCTCAGAAAGGAAGCGGGTGGGCAGTCCTGCCGATCGTCTCTCCGATCACCACACTCGCAATCCAGTCGATCGAGATGCGGGTTGAGCCCGATTTTAAACAGAAAAGTCTATTTTTAATACTTTTACAGCACTTTTTAATCACCATGACACTCCTCCACTAAGCCAGTACACGCACTCCACTCGCACTCCCTCTCGAATGCTGGGCAGTCACTGTAGAGCTAGCTGGGGGCCGGGACTGATTGCAGCCTCACCAATCACACGACGCCATGCAAATGAGCCTCTTTTCCTCTGCGAGTGCTCTTCTCCTCATGGCGATCGTCGAGCAGGCAAATTTAAACTGCAGAAACCACTTTTTTTTTTGTTCAGCAATCAGTTTCCTATCTTGCAGTTTTAAGGACTTAGATGTTCTCTTCAAAGCTCCCAATTTTTTATGTGTTTTTGTAATAATAAACTCTATATGACTCTTAAAGGTCAATAGAAAGTCAATATTAACTCCTAAATAACAATAATTTGAAACTTGTTCTATTAAAGTTTGATTCAATGATGTGATCTGTACATCCGAAACACCCTGTTTTCTAGTACCAAAACACATCAATTTTGTCTTATTTACATTCATTATTAATTGTGATTTGGTGAACCACTCCTGAACGCTAGTGAAGTCGTGCTCTGCAGGTTTCTCTGGAGATCCACCAAACCATCACCAGAGGCCACCAAGATCCGATCATCTGCATACATTCTTATAGCTGTATGCCTAATCACAGATGGTAGATTATTATTAAATATCAAAAATAACAAGGGTCCCAAAATGGACCCCTGTGGAACTCCCCTTTTAACAATCCTAGGATGTGAAAGATGGTCCTCTAACTGTACTCTCTGGAAGCGGTCTGTCAAATATGACATAAACCATACTAGTGGATCACCAGAGAAACCCAAACAGGCCAACCTCTCAGATAAAATGGAGTGGCTCACCAAGTCAATTTCAGCCATTTAGCATGGCCATTCACACAACAAGTCTCTCAGTTTACTGAAAAGCATTTCCAACGTCCAGTGCACAATTTCCTGTTGCTACCCCTAGTCTTCCACACTTTTCTTTATCACACACAGTTCTTTAAAAAGCAGGCAAAAACGCTGTAAATATGTTGATGCAGGACAAGGGCATACTCTTTCAACTTTACTGCTCCTTGGTAAACAGTTGGCATTTTAACAGCAGCATAAGAACCACAGCACACAGCGACACACTAGTTAACTTGCTTCAGCTTTTTGGGCTACCCACTGCCAGATAGCCAAAACGCTAGCCCCCTGTCCGAGCACCCTTCCTCCCTAAATTAAAATCCAAAGCAGTGCCTCCATTTTGTAAGCCCCAGACCCCTGCCTTTTTGTAAAATGACAGGTGGTATGCTGTTGAAGCTGACAGCAGTACCAGGTGGGGACTGGGTTCGGGGAGGACTAGGTTACTCGGCACAAGGGGCCTAGGTTTGGCTACTCTGCACAGGGGCACCCAAGTAAATCCGAACACAGGAAGCAATAACTGTAATGTCCAATACCAGGAATGGGATTCTAAAGTGTGGCTTTATTCACATCCAAACTGAACAAACAAAGCATAGACGGACCCCAACGGTGCTACATTCCTGGTAATGCAGATAAGAGATACAGAACACTTCTTCACTATTTCAGCCCTCAGGCTCTGAACCCACCAGGCACACAGCCTGGACTTGCACGCAGCTTTGGATGCACAGCCCGACTTGTACACTACTTGGGTTTTTCCCGGCCCGGCTCCCCTGCCGGCCTCTCGATCCCGGTCCATATGGCAGTGAACCAAATTTTCTGTTGGTGGCTCCCCAAACCACCTTAGAGCCTTCAACTCCTTAAGGGAAATTTCCTTCCAATCCCATGTCTGGGTACTTCCTTCATCACTGGCCAAGTGCATGAGGCAAAGTAGAAATCCACAGAGCAACTCCGTAGAGGTGGACCTGGTTACTAAAGGTGGAGGGTCTCCCACCTCCAGCTCCCACAATCCATACCCTGCCATTTCTCTGGACATTAAACAACTCTTTTTGAAGGCTTGGCAATGCAGATTAAAGGGTAGACGTAATGCACATCTCTACATGTCTTGACTTTCCCCTTGTGCTGGACTTGAACATACTTTTACTTTGGCTAAGCCTATTCCTCTAGGCCTCCCACTAATTCAGCAGTCCAATCCCCACTTTAACACAGTTCAGGTGAAACATGGGCTCTTTGACAAGAGCAGAACTCACCCTTTGGTTGCAGGTGCCCCACAGGCGAATCTTGACAGCTTCTGGTACCCAACACACTTGGAAAAAATAAGGCAGCTTCTTCTTTAGCAGAAACCAGGAGGTTGCCCCCTGGAATAACAGGCAAACCTCCCACCCCCATCCCCTCAGGGATGGGGCACAGAGACCAGTATCAGCGGTCTCCACCACTTCAAGAACAGCTTACTGTGTTCCTCTTTTGGTGGAAACACACACCTTTCCCTAAAGGTAACTCTATATCAGAGCTTTAGGCTCCAAGAGCCTGTGCACAGACTGGTGTGCTCCTCCTCTCTTCTAGACTGCTCACACAGAACTGCTTTCCACTGTTCAAAACAACATTCTAATCTAACTCTCCTCTACAGATTCCAATGTGGCTCATGCAGCTGCGATAGTTCTATGGTGATGTCATCCCTCAGTCTCAGCTGAGACTGAGAACAGAGTGAGACAGTGTGAAATCCATTTAACTGGAGTTTCACAAGCTGCCTTCCCTGCCTACCACTAGGTCTTACTGGGATTCTAGTAACCCCGGGTAACAGTGGGGTTGCACTCGCCCTGGACCAGGAAAATGACTGTCCAGAGTCATTATTTACCCGGCTTAGGCCATCCCACCCTATGTGCTACCTGCGGAGTGGCGTGATCAGGAACCCTCCTACCATGTGCGAGCACAGGCAGGCAGCACTAAGGGCCTAGAGGCCTTTGGCTGACATATCAGCCTCTACTCTACCCACTTACTATGGGTGCCTAGTGGCTCTGGTAGAACTGTCCAGAGCATAGCCCTAATAGCTCAGCACTGCAGTCCCTACGGCCATTCAGGACCACAGCCTGTCTTTCCCCCCTAGCCCTCTAGGGAAAATCTGTCTGCCTCTAACTTAACACCCCAAAACAAAAACAAACCCGGGGACCTCCCCGACCTTGGACACCCTGCAACCACACACTAGGAACTAATACCATCTATTACATTACTCCCTCACTCCCCCACAACCACACCTGTGGAAGAAAAGGGTTACTACAGTAACAACAACAATAACAACAACAGTACTTTAAATTACTACGCACTAAAGTACTAGTGAGGAACTCCGATGAGCCCCTCCTCCTCTTCTTGTCTTCTCTTCTATCTTCTTCAGGACCACCTGCAAGAAAAAAGAAAGACAGCACACATTTCTAATCTGCATACACCGTCTACCTAAACCCCTACCATCAAAACACTGGAGAATCCCAAAAAGATTTTTTTAGATAAGATAGAAAAACAGTATATACACTAGGAAACAGTAGAAAAACAATGACATTATCTGCAATTCATATTTGGGGGATGGAGTGCCCTAAAAGTCCCATCTGGTGATCACAGTGCCCGAAGGCTAGTCCATTAAAGAGTCTCTCCTGGGCCAGAACCCAGTGAAACACAGTTCTAGCAGGCCAAAGTCCCGAAGGGGAGAGTCTTTGAGGACAGTTCACACATTCTGGAGTCTGCTAGTGTAGGGTGTGTACTGCAATGTCATAAGGATAGAAAAGTTTGGACTTACCAGCCCCTTGTAGAACGAACAAAGGCACCGACCTGCTCCTCGGCCGAAGACTCTCCCTGGCAGCATTCTTCTGATACAGCTGGGTGGACATCTTCTGGGAACTAAAGGAGGGCACATCTGGAAACTGCTGGGTTGATGTCATCTCTGGAGAAGGAACCTTGGAACAGGAACAAAAGGAAAAACAGCAGGTCTGACGTCATCCGATTACCAGGCGATGGATCAGGATATAGCTGGGCTGGTGTTCTCTCTGGATCTGAAGTCATCGGTGGGCCAGTCAATGGATTCTGGAATGGCCAGTACACTGTAGAACTGATGAATCTGGGGCACCTGAGTCCTGGATGTCCATAATGGCGGAACAACGAAGGCACTGCAATGGCTGGTGTGGCAGTATTGACTACCATTGCTCTGCTTTCCATCTGGTAGGCACGGGCACATTTGCAGGGAGGTCTTTGCATTGAGGCCAATAGTACAGGGGGTCAGGAGCTTGAATTACTACCCCGTCTGGGCGCACATAGCTCACACTGTGAAAGGTTTGATGTCCCTCTCCATCCACTATTCGAACAGTGTCCATAAACAGTGTCCTGCCTCTTTTCCACTGGGTGTATTTTTCATGAAACAGTCTGTTCCTGACATGCTTGTTTGCACCAGGATGCACACCTTTCATTGCTTCGGCCCAGATCCAGGATTTCCAGCTGTTCTTAATCTCTTCCCAGACTCTCCGAGGAAAGGTAGGAAAGGACATTCTATAGATTTCATTCACCTTCCTACGAACCAGTCTCTCCTCTTTACTAGCTTTGGTCAACCTGAGACCGCTGGCCTGGCTTGGGGGCAGCCAGTCCTGGTTCTGCCAGCTACGCATTCTCAACGAGATGAAAAACGGATCCCTGACTTCTTCTTCTTGCACAGCCAGGGCAGTGGCATCACCACTCTCTTCCATGCATTCTTCCGAGGCAAGAGCTTGAGGCTGTGTACCCGTTCCTGTTTCACAAGGCCACATAGGTTCCCCCTCATCTTCTTCCTCACTGAGAATCTGTGCCCAGGAGTGAGCAGTCGCCTCACTCCTGAGACTATCCACTCATCACTAGGCACGGAGGTCGACACCTCCTATTCAAAGCCCTCCCTCATCCCATCTTCTCCTATGAGACTTGGGCTAGGCCCCCCCCTCCAGAGGTCTACTGATGCTCTGTCTGAATTATTCTTCTGCGATCCAGCATCCAAAACATCAGCATACTGTTCTGTCTCTAAATCTGCACCCTCTAGCTCTGTGCCACACTCCCCCAAGGGGCCTTCCTCAACAGGCTCTGCCTGGTGCTGTGTGCTGCCAACTACAGATTGCTGAACTTTTGTCCATGTGGGAGCCAAATGAATCTTGGGTGCTTTATACAAGCCATATTTCTCTAGGCACCCAGAACAGTGAGGTACCATGAAGACGTCCCTTCCAGCATTTAAGCATATTAGACACACTTTCACTGTGTATCCAGGAATCGCCACATGAGAAGGCAGTTGTCCTCCATAGCAACACCTTTCAATGTCCCTTAACTTATTTACTTCTGCTGGTACTGCAGCCAGGGCATGATCCGGGTAGCGGGCTGGTCCTGAGGCCATAACTGTAGGGAAAACAAACAAATGCTGTTACTGAAAGTCCCGCTTCACTGAACACTTTCTTTTACTTTCAAAATGGCTCCTCTGCTGCTGTGTTTACATTACTACCCCACCCTGTAATGGTGGCGGCAGCACTCCTGCACATCAACATTCAGAAATTGGGTCAAGCCACTGCGCATCCGATTTACACACACTATTGATAACTTTGCTCAAAACTGCACAAACTTGCACTGTTCTTTTTCTAGCACATTTATATGATTTGCCACGGACTTTTCACTTGCTGAAAACATTGCTTTAGCTCACAGTCCCTTAAAGCATCAGGATTTCAAGCACAGGATTGCCTGTAACTAGTGTTGCACATTTTGCTACAACTCACAGTCTCTCTCTGGCTTTGAAACTTCAAACTGATGCTGAATCCATAACTATGCTCACAGTCAATGGCTTAACAGACTTGCTCTTGCTGGTAAAACTTGACACAGTCTTTATTTGCAAAGCGACTACACTGCTGCACACATATTCAGCTGGCTTTTGGCAAAAATCACTGTTTGAGCAATTTTTACTGTAGGTACTCACTGTTATCAGTAGCTGTTTGCTGCAATGGAAAAACGGCCTGCAGCCAGTCTTGGAGGCCTCAGAAAGGAAACGGGTGGGCAGTCCTGCCGATCGTCTCCTCTGATCACCACACTCGCAATCCAGTCAATCGAGATGTGGGTTGAGCCCGATTTTAAACAGAAAAGTCTATTTTTAATACTTTTACAGCACTTTTTAATCACCGTGATGCTCCTCCACTAAGCCAGTACACGCACTCCACTCGCACTCCCTCTCGAATGCTGGGCAGTCACTGTAGAGCTAGCTGGGGGGGCGGGACTGATTGCAGCCTCACCAATCACACAATGCCATGCAAATAAGCCTCTTTTCCCTCGCGAGTGCTCTTCTCCTCACGGCAATCGTCGAGCAGGCAAATTTAAACTGCAGAAACCACTTTTTTTTTTTTTTCTCTAACTGACTCCACAGCGGGAGCCAATTTCAGCCATTTAGCATGGCCATTCACACAACAAGTCTCTCAGTTTACTGAAAAGCATTTCCAATGTCCAGGGCACAATTTTCCTGTTGCTACCCCTAGTCTTCCACACTTTTCTTTATCACACACAGTTCTTTAAAAAGCAGGCAAAAACACTGTAAATATGTTGATGCAGGACAAGGGCATACTCTTTCAGCTTTACTGCTCCTTGGTAAACAGTTGGCATTTTAACAGCAACATAAGAACCACAGCATACAGCGACACACTAGTTAACTTGCTTCAGCTTTTTGGGCTACCCACTGCCAGATAGCCAAAACGCTAGCTGCCTGTCCGAGCACCCTTCCTCCCTAAATTAAAATCCAAAGCGGTGCCTCCATTTTGTAAGCCCCAGACCCCTGCCTTTTTGTAAAATGACAGGTGGTATGCTGTTGAAGCCGACAGCAGTACCTGGTGGGGACTGGGTTTGGGGAGGACTATGTTACTTGGCACAAGGGGCCTAGGTTTGGCTACTCTGCACAGGGGCACCCAAGTAAATCTGAACACAGGAAGCAATAACTGTAATGTCCAATACCAGGAATGGGATTCTAAAGTGTGGCTTTTATTCACATCCAAACTGACTGAACAAACAAAGCTTAGACAGACTCCCACGGGGCAACATTCCTGGTAATGCAGATAAGAGATACAGAACACTTCTTCACTATTTCAGCCCTCAGCCTCTGAACCCACCAGGCACACAGGCTGGACTTGCATGCAGCTTTGGGTGCACAGCCCGACTTGTACACTACTTGGGTTTTTCCCGGCCCAGCTCCCCTGCCGGCCTCTCGATCCCAGTCCATATGGCAGTGAACCAAATTTTCTGTTGGTGGCTCCCCAAACCACCTTAGAGCCTTCGACTCCTTAAGGGAAATTTCCTTCCAATCCCATGTCTGGGTACTTCCATCATCACTGGCCAAGCGCATGAGGCAAAGTAGAAATCCACAGAGCAACTCCGTAGAGGTGGACCTGGTTACTAAAGGTGGAGGGTCTCCCACCTCCAGCTCCCACAATCCATGCCCTGCCATTTCTCTGGACATTAAACAACTCTTTTGGAAAGCTTGGCAATGCAGATTAAAGGGTAGACGTAATGCACATCTCCTCTACATGTCTTGACTTTCCCCTTGTGCTGGACTTGAACATACTTTTACTTTGGCTAAGCCTATTCTTCCTCTAGGCCTCCCACTAATTCAGCACTCCAATCCCCACTTTAACACAGTTCAGGTGAAACATGGGCTCTTTGACAAGAGCAGAACTCACCCTTTGGTTGCAGGTGCCCCACAGGCGAATCTTGACAGCTTCTGGTACCCAACACACTTGGAAAAAATAAGGCAGCTTCTTCTCTAGCAGAAACCAGGGGGTTGCCCCTGGAATAACAGGCAAACCTCCAACCCCCATCCCCTCAGGGATGGGGCACAGAGACCAGTATCAGTGGTCTCCACCACTTCAAGAACAGCTTACTGTGTTCCTCTTTTGGCGGAAACACACACCTTTCCCTAAAGGTAGCTCTATATCAGAGCTTTAGGCTCCAAGAGCCTGTGCACAGACTGCTGTGCTCCTCTCTTCTAGACTGCTCACACACAGCTGCTTTCCACTGTTCAAAAACTCCCAACATTCTAATCTAACTCCCCTCTGCAGATTCCAATGTGGCTCATGCAGCTGCAATAGTTCTATGGTGATGTCATCCCTCAGTCTCAGCTGAGACTGAGAACAGAGTGAGACAGTGTGAAATCCATTTAACTGGAGTTTCACAAGCTGCCTTCCCTGCCTACCACTAGGTCTTACTGGGATTCTAGTAACCCTGGGTAACAGGGGGGTTACACTGGCAGATACCAACATGTGACTGTAACTCAAAGTGCTGTGACTGGCTCCTCCTGAAAGAGCAATTAATATCTTAGTTTTTGATGAATTTAAGATTAGTTGTTCCTGGACAACTGCTCGGCTACAACCCTATTGACATTTGTTGGCTGCCATACCTCTGAACTACCCAGGCAAAATTAAATTAATCAATTCATGAACTCTGAGTTCATGAATGGTTCACTGTATGTTTTTCAACTCAGTATCTGTTGTATCTCACTTGACCAAGACAGACCGAGAGAAAAATATATTGCATAACTAACATGCATCTCAGAATGCACTGTTACACACTGTAAGAGATATAAATAATCACAAAATTTGTACTATTTTTGAATAGGAGAGGAAAATATATTTTTTGTAAGGCAAATAACTAGTTGAGCACACAAAGGATTGACCTTTAGACATACCACATCTTGAAAGAGTTTCAGATTTTGCTGATATAAATGGCAATTGGGTATTTTGGCATATGAAAAGAAGATGAAGATTGATTAAATTTAAAAGAACAACAGAACAATGAATAAATTAAGGTGCTAATTCTAAAATGTAGGGAAAGAAAACACATTCATTAGAAAATGTTTGTTGAAATAATTAAATTGTCATGGTTATTTGCTTAGGTTGTGTGATAAAACAATTGAGAGTAAATGGATCTGTTTCTTATTCTGTACCTTGGGCAAACATATTTTGTGAATCGTGCCTGTTATAATAGAACAATCTGGCTTTATGAATCATCTGTTATTATAAAAGCAGGCTATTTTTGGTCACTTAAAATCATTGATGGCCTGTATTCACTAAGGTTCATGAAAGTTCACCGGTGGAGTTTCATAAATTTTCATACACCTTTTTACACTGTACAGTATGTTCATGAACACAGGGGGGATGATTCACAAAAGTTCAAGGGGTGCTGCAAGCCCTGGAAGTGCCTAGCATATGACACACGGGGTTTGCGACATTCCCCAGCCAGCAATCGGGATTCTCAATCCTGTGCACTGATTGCTGCAAGTTAGATCAGTTTTTTTTGTCTAACTTGTGACAATCTCAGGTACCCTTTATATGGGGCTTTGGCACAAGCTGCTGTAAACTGGGAAAAGTGTTGCAAATGCACCTGATCATCTGGAATCGGGCACATTTTTCAGGGAACTGTTTGGCACAGCTGTGCCAAAATACAGGTTAGCCTGTGTGCCTATTTGTGAATCGGACCCAGGATCTCCCTTTATTGTTTATGTATGATTCATAATAATTTATGAACAATCTGATGTAATGTTTAGAATCCTATTGAGCTGAGTTCAGGAACTGTTCACAAATAATTCATGAACTTGCATGAATGGTTCATGATTGTTTCCACTTGATGTTCTTGATTTTGCATCAAAAAATGTTTTTGGTCCCCTCTGAAAATGCTGTTATGGTCAGAGAAGGATGTAGTCTAGTTTTTCAGAAAATGTTTGAAATATATTTATTAAGCCTACAGAATAATATACTTGACCAGCCATTAGCAAGTTACAGGGTAAAGCAAGTTGAAAAAAGTGCAAATCTTGAAGCCTAAATAAGTCTCAGGGTATTGTTAAAAAGTATTTCTTGCAATGCAGGCAAAATGACAAGAGAAAACAGAAAATCATTCTCTCTATTTTTACAGGAACAAGAATGTCCACAAAGAAAAAACATAAAGCAATAAACACAGTAGTAATACAAGGCCATATCACTAGTGCACTACAAAAAGTGCTGTACTATACAATATAAAAAGCTCAGTGAGCATTGAAAAACATGCAGTCCTGTTCCAATAAAACCTGGACAAACAGTTAAAGGGACACTGTCAACCTTTTTGCATTATATTATTTCTAGTTAAAAACTCACATTTTATGATTGCTTGCCTTCTCTAAAACCTGCTGAAGTGTTTGATTGGTTGATACACTTTCTTTCTTAGTAGAACTGAAGTGCATGTGAATGGTGCAATTATACAAAATTTTGGTTGGCTTCAAATCCTTAATCAACTGTTATTGTATACATACTGAACATTAGAACACCCCAAAAAAGTGCAGACACTCGTGATACAATAGTCTCCTCTCCTCCCACAGCATTATGAGTGCCTATATTGTGTTACGGGCATTCCCAAGCCCAGAAAATATGCAGTGGAAGTTGATCAAAAAATGTGAACACATTTTTGTGTTGTAACCCCACTAAGGTGGGCAGTCTGTTTTTTACTTTTATAGAGAAAAAAATCAATCATAATCAAACAACCAGCTACATCAACAATCTCTATAGAATGTGAACAACCATAACATGTGTTTTTTACTCCAGGGACAATTTGAGACCTAAGGGGGTTGACAGTGTCCCTTTAAGAGATTCAGGGGAAAGACCCTCTATGGGTAGACAGACCTGTTAACTGATCATGCACCACTGCAATTTCATTAAACTGAGGAGCCATCTTCTTGCCTTCTGAGAAGCTCAGATTAGGCAAGCATGTATTGTTCACCCCACAAGATATCTGAACTTCAGCCACTGCCATCTCTAAGAGGCATAACTGAAAGATATCATGCATCCAGTCAGAACCATCAAGGGGGGAAATCATGTAACCATTCTCAAGTATGTAGTTCTTGACCATCACTGCCAGAAACATTCATTACCTGGCATGACATTCCAGTGGAACAAGCTGCCAATTAATGCCTACAATAAACTCTTTGGGGTGGCATTAAATATGCTACAGTACGTAAGAGCTAAGACTCTGATTCTATTCTGTGAAGAAGCAGGGCCCCACTAGTAATGAGTTGTTTCATCTCAGCTGGCCTATCCTGAGTAAATAAACTGTAAAAAGAAAAGATACAAAACTTCTAAATTTTTTTAAGTTTAGGATATTCCCAGAGGCACCGAATCAGTGATGTGTTCCTATTTTACAATTCTTTGTGGACATTTACTGTATATGTTGTCCCCGTTATGAGGTATTTAGACATCACTGGTGGGATGTACAGACAGTGCAGAATTTTGTATTGTAATTCCTTGTCCTTGCAGTCCTTATACACTGCTTGTACACTACCAATTGTATGTTTCATTCATTATCAGTCATTGATTGTTGAATCTCTCTAATCCATTTAACTTGATAGAAGGGGTGCATAACATGTACTTCACAACCTACAGCTTACAAAAACCCCAGACCTTCCTGTCCCTCTACATACTGTCCAGGAGGACAGGTACTGTAATTGTACAGTTCCTTCTTTTTAACTGGAGACAAAAGCAAAACACATTTTCTGAGTTTCACATAATGAAATAACTTCCTAGAGATCACAAAAAGTATCTAAAGATGATTGAAGGAACATAAACTCATAGAAGCTAGGTCAAGCACATTTATACAACCTTGTAAATGTTTCTTTCCTACAGATCCTCTGAGCTTCCTATAATGAAATAACATCCTAGAGATGACAAAAGTACCTGAAGATGATTGAAGGAACATAAACTCATAGAAGCCAGGTCAAGGACATTTATACAACCCTGTAAATGTGTCTTTCCTACAGATCCAGATTGGACTCTTCTGAAAGGCATCCCCGTACTGGCCCTTTTGCAGTGAAATATGAGGGTCAATATGTCACATGAAAAACCTTTTTTAATTGCATGCCATTAATTTCGTATTATTATCCATCCATCTAGGCCATATATGTGTAGCACCACTCCCTTAATCTTAAAAACCATTGAGTCAACAGATATCTCTTCATAATTCTGTATGAAAAGAAATGGAATCTGGGTCAACTTTAACAAAGTTCTGTAAATATTTTATATGGCACACCCTTACAATATACCTCAGAGTTTAGAATGCCCAAACCACCTTGCCTCGTTGATCTTTATAGTTTTATTAAGCCAACACTAGCCAACACCAAATTAATTTAGGTGCAATAAACCATAGTCCATCCATGTGTGTGGGAGAAAAGCCATTTAGCAACTATTGCATTAGGTAGAGGACTCTAGTAAGGGCATTCATTTTAACATCAAGTACTCTGCCCTTCATAGTTTAAAGCCAGATGATTCAGTTTTTCTGCTCTCTGCAGTATGAAATGTATCCAGCATAAGGCAAATATTGAGAGAGTGAAGACAAGGTGGTGTAAGCAAGCCTTTATATCTAATATGTTTAGTAACTAGTTTAAAAGGAAAGTCATGGACCAAATCACTATTCTAGACCTACATAAACATTATTGGCTCAGATATACCAAGATTAGACTTCACACTGTCAAACAATGATTGATAAGATTAACAATCCTAGCCACAGAAGGATGAGGCTTAAGAAGGGATAACATGACATCATTGGTAGTAATGTGGTGCTCCTTCCCATGATAAAGCCTCAAACACCCTTCATGATTTTCTTAGTGCATATCCATGCAGCAAGTTGCTCAGTCACCAAAGAAGAAAGAAAGCAACTTTGATGGGTATCCCTTCAGAAGGAAAAATCCTGCATGTAAAACTGCCTACTCACTCAAGGGGAGATGACTATAGAACGTATAGTACATATGGGCTGAATTTTGCTTTAAAATAAACATTTCTGTGAGGAGTCAGTAGAGCATTAAGCTGCATTTTCAGACATGGCATGTCAATATATTTCTTGAGCTAGTTAAGTAGCATTAAGGGCCAGTTTTACCATGAGTGAGGGTGTTCGAATGTAAATATTCTCTGCCTCTTGAAGGTCATTCTCAATAACCCCTCCCCTAAGTGAAAAGCTACATTTTGTACCCATAGTAACATAACCAATACAAACACCCATCAGGAAGGCTTTTAATTGAGTTCCAAAAAGTCAAAGAGTTAAAATCCTCTCTCTTATTCTTGTCTTGAAAAAGCTCCCATTTATAGATTCAGAATTATACAGAATGCTTGGCTCTATGAAGGTATGGCATAAGTGCCAGCCTCCAGAAGAGGAGGTCCAGCCTGTCATGCATAAAATGAAAGAAAAACAATCACATGGTGCAATACAGTCTGTAATCAGAGCCCATGGGGGAACTCCCTAAGATACTGTACAGGGGTAGCTAGCCAGGGTTCTTACAGTTGTTACTGTCCAAGGGAAGACCAGGGGAAGTGCAATTTTTGAACCTTCTGAGGGAAACCAATGAGTTTAATGTTTCTTATTACTCCTTAAAACATAGTATAGCTGTGTAATTATCTACCTATAATTACACTCCTGTACTTCTTATAGGGTGCCAACCTGTGTACTGTAGAAAATCATGAGACTATCACTGCACACTCCAACACATCTCTGTTACTGAGATTCACTCACTGTTTTTCCTGTGGCTTGAAATCATCACTGCAGCTGCCTTTCTTGCCCAAACTGCACTAACGTTATTCATCAAAGTTCATGCCGACATGCATGTAAAAAAAAGAAGTAAATTAAAGTTTACAGTGGCATTGCTCCAAAACACACCCACAACTAGCTTACTTCTGGTCTCACAAGCCGAGCTCATCCCAGACAGGAACTATTTTTTTATGTATAGATTCATACAGAAAAATTAATGGTCCATTAATTATATATATATATTTTTTTTACTTGATGTCACAAATTGGTTCTCTCCCAGAACTTAGTCTGCACTGCTAAAAGTTTTCATAACCCTTCAGATGCCTGAATGGGCACCTTGAAATGCTGCCACCACTCAACTTGGCTCTTACTTGGGGTATATTTAGGTCTGAATCCCACCAGTCACTGCTCACACAGCAAATCACCCACCCCTTTCGTCAGAGCTGAGAACACTTTTTTTGCTGTAGCTTAGTAGCCTGTCTCTTTGGAAACAGATTACAGACTTACCAATTACTCCATGTTATCTACACCTTGAAATCTCAGTCACAGAAAGCATGAAATATATAAAAATAACATTTAATACTCCACAATATTTACATATAGTACTGGATTTTACACACTGAAGACAATGGGGAATAGTAGAACGGGAATGCAGGATACTACAGAAGTAGAAAATAAAATATTTGAAAAGATACAGATCACAGAGAAAACCTAACAAAAAGCTAACTAGATTTCTAGGCAGAGTAGAAGCTTATCCCCAAATGGAATCTTGTGAGTTATGACAGACTCGAGTACATGATGTTACAAGTTCGATGTCACAACACAACTGACTCACTCAGAGAAGCCTAAGACAGAAATATCACTGACAGGCCACCCCACTCAGCTACATCATTGGCTTGGCCTCTCTGACGTCACACCCTGGACATTTTCTTTGAACTATGAGGACCATCTCTTCCCTATAACTTGTCCAAGCTGGTTGCATGTATTCTGGCTCTGTCCTATTATTATCATGACTGTCTGCACAGCAGGAATCATTTTAACTTTGGCTTGGCCGAAACTCAAGTCTTTTGTGATGAAAGCAATTCTGTTACCCTATGGAGTGGTTATGGGATAACAGATGGACCAAACACCGAACTTCAGTTTAAACACACAATCTCTGTGTGATGTTTATTCAAAATACAGCAGATAACCTTCTGCAATGGCATATTCCTTCTTCGATATATCAGTTTGCAGCAACAGACTATGTATGTCCTTCCGCTGCACTTATCAGCACCTACTGACTCACTGATCTACTGAGCTAAACTTTTCAGTGAAAACCCTTCATCCCTATGGTTGCCTTGTTTGCTTGGGTGGTGGCAGCTCAAAAAGAAAAAGACCCAAACAAGCTACAGACAAAGAACCTCAGTGCAGAAGCACTGACACAAGGGTTACCTCCAAGGGCATTGACAATAAGCCAAGTTTCAAAGAAACACAACATCACACATACTTTCATAATGCAAAGCATCATGGGATATATGCAAATCACCATGAAATTTCAGATTGGCTCAGTTTACAGCAGGAATGCAAGGTACCAATTTACATGCATTTAACAACACAGCCAACTTAATTTCTATAATACAGTCACCTAGTATTTTTTACCTTATCAAAAACATCTAGTGCCATAGTATTTTCTACATTTACCGGTTTCATAAACATAAGGTATATGCATCAAGGCATTTTATGACATAGTGCTATTACATACTAAATTCAACAATGATAAACATAGCCTGTTTTACATAAGCTTGGAGGTCACCAGAATAACCTCCCTGTACAAGGACCTGAGAGGGAAAAGGAAAATTAAAGAGGACACTATAGCATAGTCAAGAAAGGGAGGGGGGCCCATAGTTGGACAACCTTATGGACTAGAAATTGTAAAGAATAGATTAGGCTAAGAAACAGAAGACATGTTGCAACAGATTTAAGAAAGGTCAGTCCTCAAGAGTGGCAGGATCTCCCTGTCACATACCCCAAAACAAAAGCCTTTAGATCAAAAGACTTCTGTACTCCCACTTGTTCTCCCAGCCAACAAATTTAAAGACTATCATCTCAGTTTCTACCTACATCCCACATTAAGTAAATATTTTACAGACAACATAACTAATACAATAAAATAAAAAACAAATAATTTCCTGGGTGTTAAATCTGTTACATTTGCCTAGACTGGATTTATCTGACATATGTTGTAAGTGTGATAAGACACTTCAGAGATGTGTAATTATGTTATATGGGACTAATTGCTGTTTACTCTCCTGTGCAATAAGACACTTCAGGGATATGTAGTTATGTTTAATGGGGAATAAGTGCAGTTTATCCTCCTGTGTTTAAATGCACTCGAGTCATGTCATTATTCCCTTATAATTACACACCCTGTCCTGTCTTATTGCATACACATTCCCCATAGTGGATAAGATGCACAGCAGTTCATCACTAACCTCTGTTTCAAGGTCACCAAGAACAATGCACAGACAAACAGAACAGGCAATGACCCAAGATACTTTTGAAACAGCAGAGCTACACCTTGTTGCAATGTCAAAACACTTGAGCTCCAAAGTGGAATGGGAGCACACTCAAATCCTGAAATTATTTCCTGGGGAAGGCATATAGTAAACAGTACAATGAGGAAGTAGCAACTCATAAATGTATTAAACAGTTAATTAAGTGAATGCTGAAAACTAGACCTTGAATCTGTCAGTTCATCTCATCCAGACTAAGTCCTGTAGCAAGTGTTCAAAATGCCTACAGCAGGTGTTCATATACTGCCTGTACTGTAGCAATCATTACACCTCTTTAGAAAATGTCACTGCGACTCAGGAGGTTATGATCCAGGGCAACTCCTTTTCCCACTGTTGAGCCATTCTGGGGAAACAGGGGTACCTGCTGAGTACATTCAGTGCTTCCTTTCTATAAAGCTAGATGGAAACCTGGAGAGCATTCCAGCTCTGGGCTCCAGAAAGGAGACCAGGTTTACATTTTAGTATAGTATTTAGATGTCAAGTCCTGCCTGGCTGCAAGTCAGTTCCATAGCCCCTTGAGGACCAAGATCAGTGCTTGTGTTTGTTGAGACCTGGAGAGACCTGACACGCTGAGTCTGATGAGGCCTGAATGTGATAGGGCAAGCAGCCCTGAAGTCCTGGCCCAGACCTGATTCGGGTGTCCCAGGAGACTGGTACACTGCAGGAGGGCTATCAGGCAAAACTGCACCTGAGTTTATTTGTTTATGTTAATTCATATTCATTTGAAAAGGAAACAATCATTGAGTTAAGGCTTATTTCTAATGGGATCCTTCATAGTGCGATTATACAAAAAACATGCATAATAACAGTAACAACAGGTAACAGTGTTGCCACATATTGTTAGGGTAGAGAAAACACTTTTATATTAAACCCCATTTTTGTACCATAGTGCTGTGGCCACCCTTGGGCAGAGTAGCCTACAATTTAGTATGTGTTTTCTCTGTCCAGGAACTCTGGGTCCTAAAAACTTGGCAATGATCAGTTTGGTGGCTTGAAAGTTGTGAAAGGTCGAATATGTACAAAATGTGTTTTTAAGAGCTTTGTTTGCTTGCCAGCAGCTCAAAAATGGACTGCAGTTGAAACCTGAACTTTTCAGATTAGCAGTATATGAACTATGCCTATCCCATGGGGCCCATATCCCCATGGTCCAGTCTGGACCTTTCCCGGACCCACTTAATCACAGCTGAGGCACCACTACTCTAACCAGTCTCACACTCCCTCCTTCGCTCAGTCTCTGTTGACTGCTCTACCTCCTCAAGACTGTCAGTCTAGATTCCTGACTCCTGAATACCCTCTGAATATATGGCCCCACTCAAAGCATTCCACTCCTTTCAGCCACTTCCATGACTGTAGAAGCCTGAGCTATATTTAACCCAAATGCCCCAAATATGGGAGCTAGGTTTCAAGTCTCTCAATATAAATGAATGTAAACAGGATTAAGAATCATATCTGGAGGACAAAAGGGTCAAATCCTGCCCTAGGATGCTGACACCTCCAAGCATCATTAACCCATGGTCTGTGGGTGAATTTCTAAAGCAGGAAACATTTTTAAGAGATTGCACTCTCTGCTTTTGAGGAATCCTTCTCTTTATCTATATGGAGATTCATGTCCCCACCCAGTATAACATGGTGCACCTGCTTATTGTCAGCAGATTCGAGATCTTATTAAGCTGTAGCTAAAGTGCACTACATGCACCATATTAGAAACACAGAATTTTGTCAGCAGAAAAGGACCGTATGGCCCACCCTGTCTGCTCAGATGTTCCTTGCCTTGTCCTTCTCTGCAGACCCTAACTGGTCTCTGCCAACCCTCCTTCCTCCCTGCCTATTTACTGATATTCCACTATGCCTATTCCACACAAACTTCAATACCTCCTTACTGTGTTTGCCTCCACCATGTCCTCTAGCAGTCTGTTCTAGGTGTCTATTATCTTCCTCACATCCCTCTTAAACTCCCCCCCAGCTTCATCACATGCCTCCTAGTCCCAGTGTTCCTGTTCATTTGAAAGACTCCCCTCCTGCATCCTGTTCACCCCTGTGAGATTATTGTAGGTCTGTATTATGGTGCTTCTCACTATCCTCTCTTCCAGGGTGTAAATTTTAAGATCCATCAGTCTGTCCTCGGAGAACTTTAGGTGCAATCCCTGCACAATTTTAGTTTCTCTCCTCTGGATTGCCAGTGGCAACACCACATCCCTCCTTCTGCTGGAGATAACCTCCTTATGTATCCCAGCATCCCACTACCCTACCCACTGCTTTGTCACACTGCTCTGCCACTTTGAGATCAGTTATGCTAACCCTAAGGTTCCTTTCTTGCTTATTGTCTGTCAGTACCTCCCCCCATACAATACTCAACTCCTGGGCTCCTATGCCCTAGATGTATTATTTTGCATTCAGCCCCAACTGCTATGAGCTTGGCCATTCCTCGGGTTTCTCAAAATCTCTGTACATTCTCTCCACCACTCCCGCCCTCCGAGTGTCCACCCTATTACAAATTTTGGTATTATCTGCAATGGAATACCTTCCTTCCAGTTCATCTGTAGTGTCACTAATGGAGACATTGAAGAAGAATGATCCCAGTGCTGAGCCCTGTGGCACTCTGCTGGTCACTCTCCCATTATTACAGTGAGTGACCACCACCATCTGTCTCCTTTCCATTAACCAGTTTCTAAACCAGTTCACCACTTTGGATTCCACCCCTAGGTTGCTCAATTTCTAAATCAGTCTCCTGTGTGACACAATGTCAAAGGGCTTGCTAAAATCCAGATAGGCCATGTCCACTGCCCTCTTCTGATCCATTTTCCTGGTGGCCTAGTCAAAGATATCAATCATATTTATCTCGCATGACCTCCCCACCATGAATCTATGCTGCATGTGGTCATGCAACCCTCTCTAGTCATGATTAGGGATGTACGTTTGTCATGCATGAGGTTTTAATGACTCATTGTTTGTTCATTAAATCATTAGTAAACAGTAGTAAATGTTGTGGCACTGTCATCATTGCTACATTCTGATGACACTAGTGAAAGCCATGGAATTCCTGAATAAAGATCAAACATCATGGAATCAATGATGTGTATGACTGCCATGACAAACTTACATCCCTAGTCATGATACTCTACCAGTCTTTCCTTTAGCAGGGTTTCCATTAATTGCCCCACCACTGAAGTGAGACTAATGCCTTATAGTTGCTAGCCTCCTCTCTGCTGCAACTGTTATGTAAAGGGACCATGTCCGCTCTCCCCCAGTCCTCCAGAACTACTGCTGTTTCCAGGGACCTTCTGAATAAAGCCATCAGTGTGGCAGCTAGCACCTACTGTATCTGAGTTCTTTTAGCACCTTTGGGTGCATCCCGTCTAGTCACATAGCCTTGTCCACCTTCAGACCTGCAAGTCTCTTTAGGACTCTCTCCTCTGAAAATTTACTTTTTTCCACCTCCCCCTCTTTTTTCCTGCTGCTTCCTTGTGGTCTCTCTCACCTCCCTTCTTTGAGAAGACTGAGCAGAAGTACCTGTTTAGAATAGCAGCTTTTTCTTTGTCCTTTTCTGTGCAGTCACGTCCTGCCGGCCTCCTTATCTTCACTATGCTTCCCCTAGTTTTACTCTTCTCATTTATGCACCTGAAGAAAGCCTTATCCCCTTTAGTTACCACTTTGGTTATCCTTTCCTCTGTCTGTGCCATTGCACCCCTAAATGTCTTTCCTGCTACTCTCTGTTTTACTTGGTGTACTTCCCTGTCCTCCTCCTCTGCATTTCCTTATACCGCGTGAATACCTTCCTTTTTATGTTTGCTTGCACGCATGTGTAAGAAACATAGTGCCACCATACGAGTTTTCGTAGGTGTGCCTCCTCTACTTCCAATGCCTTGCTGATTTTGCAGGCATGGTTACACCGTACCAATGAATATCCAAGCTGTCTATGACACCCATTCAGATGCAGTGGTGTACAGTTCTTAGAAAACCACTGCTGCAATCAGCGGTGGTAACGTGTAGGAAATTTGCATACTGCCATCAGCAGTATACAAATTACCTATGTCAGCACTGCATCTGAATTGTCATAGACAGCTTATTTGTGATCCCCCCCAGAACACCTAGATAGCATGCTGGGACCCCATCCCAGCATGCTCATGGGCTCCTCTCCACCCCTGCACACTGTATGACTGATGGGGGTGCCCAATCCCCCGTCGACTCCACTACCCCTCTCCAAAAGCAAACTTCCTGGTGCCACACTGGGAGCCCACCCCAGCGTAGCTTAGGTAACATGCTGGGAGCCCACCCCAGCATGCTCATGCACTCCCTTCCACCCCTGCACACTGTATGACCGATGGGGGTGCCCATTCCCCCATCGGCTCCACTGCCCCCTAAAGGTAAACTTTCTGGTGGCATGCTGGGAGCCAACCCCAGTGTGGCAGAAGTCTGTGGCTCACGGTGTGCCCAATCCCCCGTTGGCTCCACTACCCCCCAACAAACTTGCAGGTGCCATGCTGGGATCCCACCCCAGCACAGCAAAAGTCCCACGTCATCTTTTAAAAAAAAACACCTAGAACAAAAGAAAATGGTCCCTCGTTGACTCTCTTGCCCCTTCCCCGAACCCGCGCCCACCTTCTGTGTACTCCATCTCCCCACACCCCGCTCACCCCATACTTACCTCTGGAGCCTGGTGCGTCGATCTTCTGTGGACCGGGAACACGTCTGCACTCTTCAAAGCTGGCCGCGAACTGAAGAAATGCCAGTAAGCTGTATAATGACATAAAGAGGGTTTTTTCAACTTTGATGCATATCTCGGCCATTTTGGGGAATTATTTCACCAAATTTTCAACATTGGGTTCTTGGTAGCCCACCTCATGAACTCAGCCACTGTCATTTTGTTATTCAGTACAGAAAGATGATTTTGCAGTCACTGTACGGAACCACCTTTCGGGACCAAGTAATGAAACAACAGTGTCACAGTTCATGAGGTAGGCTCCTCAAACCCCTATGTTGAAAATTTGGTGAAAAAATTCCCTATAATGACTGTTTTATACACATGCATTGCACAGTTCTTACGCACGCTCGTAGCTTCAAGAATTTTTACTGTTTTCACTCCAGATTTTCAACATTGCCATTTTACCATACCTCCTTATGAGCAGTATAGCTGACATTTTTCACATCTTGCCCAAAATGTGTTTTCATACATGTAGTTCACCATGGTGCAGTCGGTGTGCGAAATCAATGTTTGGGACAGAGTAAGAAAATCACAGTGACACTCTTCATGAGCAGAGGTCTTAAAATGGCTATGTTGAAAATTTGGTGACAAAAGTCCATAAAATGACTGTGTTACAAGCATGCATTGCACAGTTTCCACGCACCCTCGTAAGTTCACAAATTTCTAATATTTTCAGTCCAGATTTGCTACTCTGGCATTTTTCCACACCTCCTTATGAACAGTACAGCTATCATTTTTCACACCATGGCCGAAATGTGTTTTCGCACTTCTGGCTCAGAACTGCGTGGTCGCTGTGGGAAATCAGTGTTTGGGACAGATTAAGAAAATCACAGTGACACTGTTCATGAGCAGAAGTCCCAAAATACCTGTATTGACAAGCTGCTGTAAAAAATCCCCAAACTAATTACATTAGAGGTGTGTGTTGCTCAGTTTTTACGCACACTCGTGACGTCACCATTTTTTTTTATATTTTCACTCCATATTTTCAACATTGCATTTTTTACATCTCCCCATGAACAGTACAGCTGTCATTTTTCACATCCTGTTCCAAATGTGCTGTCGCACCTGAGGTGCCAAATGGCGTAGTCGCTGTGCAAAATCAGCTTTCGACTAAAGAACTGACATTGCCACTGTTCATGAGGTGGGGGTCACAAAAAATCCATGTTGAAAATTTGGAGTGAAAATACCAATGAACGCCCAGTGCATTAGGGTTTCCAACCATAATATCCCACCCTGTAGAGACTGACAGACATCAGGGGTGTGACTTGCGATTGTCGCCTGCAATGCTCATGCCATTCTACCCCCACCCACACCCTGCAGCCAGTGAGAGGCATCGAGGTGTGCCATGGACTCTTTGGCCCCAAAGTTCACCCCATTCTCCTATACCGCACCCATCTCACCATATTTCCTTATGGAATGGGGTGAGCATAAGGCCCAAAGACCCCAAGGCACACTATGACACTTGTCGGTGTCTGCAGGGTAGGGTGTGGTGAAATGGCTTGGGCGTCATGCCCGATGACCCAAAGGCACACCCCAATGGCTGTCAGTCTCTGCAGGTTGGTGGTGGGGTTGGCTTCAGTTCAATACTTCACTGCCATTCTTATTACAGGGTATGCATCTCTCTAACTCCTACACTACCAATGCCAATGCCAGCAAGCAAACATTCGGCATTGACAAATGCTTGTTTCTTTCACCACCTTGGTCACTTCCTTAGAGAATTATAACAGTCTGTTTTTCCTTCTACTTTCAATCTATTCCTCCAAGCAGAGGCTGGATGCCTTAATTATGCCCTGCCTCATTTTTCCCCACTGTGCCTGTACCACTCTCTGGCAATTCCCCCCGACCTAATTAACGACTGGCAAGATCCCTGAATGTCAAGACAAATTTCTTTTATTACGTATAGCAAGAATCATCCATGATATCAAATCAGGTGGCCTATTTAAATAGTGCCTATGATTCTATTGGTTAACTCTGATAAAGCCCCAGGAAATCCAATAGCTTTTCTGTTGTAAAACTCTGACGTCATGCTGTACCTGTAATCAGATAAGTTACTTCTACTTTTTTTACATACCGTTTTTTGTATGACTGGGCCTATGAACTGGCATTTTATTCACAAATGAGTTTGCTATATATTGCATTTTTTTGCTTGGTGGCACCACATATTCAGCAGTGGTTGTGCAGCCATCCTGCTCTTCTCTCAAGATCTTAGTAATACAACCGTTATCAAATATACTGTATGTTTGAGGCCCAGGTATTCAGGATTCAAACAGACACCCTCCAAAAAAATTCCCTTACTGCCCTCTGTTGGCTGTCTAAATCCTTCTCAGAAGAATGTTCGATACCCAGTTCCTTTTGTACAATAAGACACACACACCCCTCATGTTAGAATTAAAAGAAGAGTATTTTATACCCCACCCTGTCTTGCTTTAGCTTATTGTGTTCCATAACTTTTATTCTTCCATAGAAGTGCAGCGCAGTGTGCCTCCTAATAGGATGATTCATGCCATGTTCCTTCTCAGAGCACACCTTTAGTATTTCCAGTTCAGTCATGGTGATTGACCATTACCTTATCACACAGACTAAGAAGGCAGCTCCCATTATACTTAATACACTGCAGCATTGTAAAAATATGTTTCTGGAGATTATTGTAACAGCTCCCTGTAATACAGTCAGTTTTAGGCATGCTGTTTACGAATTTTGGTAATAAGTCCCAGAGGGCTGAGAGTTATTCTGCTTGCAGGTGTTTGATAGCTGGCACAGCGACATCGCACTGCTGTAGAGCATGGTATCACATAACTAAGGTCACACTGATTCAGGAAGTTAAGAAAAATGGATCAGTTAATACATAAACCCCTGAAGTACATATCACAAGTATGAACTAATGCCAAGGATTGAAACCTTTCTACCAAAGCATATTATGAATACAAAATTGAACTATCTTTCTTTCTTTCTTTCTTTCTTTCTTCTTTCTTTCTTTCTTTCTTTCTTTCTTTCTTTCTTTCTTTCTTTCTTTCTTTCTCAGAACAGTTTAAAACATACAGGAAAGTGGTGCATACACAATATATGAAATTAAACTGAATATTGTAGTGTAATAAATGTATTCATCTTTGCCAAAAGCAGGTTTCTGACTGAAATCACTAAAAAACCCATCAAACATGCTGCTGGATATAGAGGGGCATCCAAAGAACAAAGCCTCAGTGAGAGGAAGCCATCTGTCACATTAACAAGCCTGTTCCCTTACCACGAAGTCCTCTCTCATCAAGCCCCTTATTGTCACTGCTGATTCAATTTATGAAGGTGGCGGGGTTCAGCCTGGCTGAATAAATGAAGCATGCAGTATCTATCTGCACATATGGTGCACCCGGTGATACAATCTCTGCTATGCCTTTCAGTCCAGTTGATTCAGATCAGAGTTGAGATTCCCATTGGAATGGAATGAGAATCACTTGATGGCCTTGTCGATTTCACATAGGAGCATTTCTTCATTATACCAAGGTAGGCTTCCCTTGGGAAATTTAACACAGTTTCATTTAAAGCTAATGGATAACAGCAATAGAGGAAAATGTTATCAATTAAAAATGATTTCAGAAGATGTTTAGTCACTGCCATGAAGTTTAGCCCAAGCAATTTATTGCTTTGGGGATCCCTTGTCCTACATTTTCCACAAAAAAATATTTTTAGCCTTTTCCACACTATTGATATCAGCACTTGAATTACATGTAATAATCTCTTATTCTTAAATGAAACAGACATCTCAATTCACTGACTTTTTGCCAAGTAGACCTGTCAGGGAACTGTGATGTGAGCTGCAGTGCCAAGTTTTGCTTTGTAAAAATAAATGAGTAATTAATGCACAGGGAAGACAATTGTGTGCCATGGTCATTTAAAAAAAGCCACTAAATCTTTAGGTTCCACCTACACCGCTGGCAGAAATGGACAGAGTTTACTGTGGTTTCATGTTTCTTTTGGAACATTGCACTTCTGACAGGGCAGCCCACAGTCCCTGGCATGGCACTGCTGTATCAGCAATGGGCAAGAACCCAAGTCCCTGGTGTAAAACGTAGACCCACAACTTTCTGTCTTAAAGGCAAGTATGCTACTAATTGTTACACTGACACAGTCTGCACAAAGTATAATAATGTGCATCCACATCATTCCCAGAAACAAATGATGCAGTCCGTCCCTTTTCTTTCACATTTATTATATCTACTGCAAAACATGTCTCAGCAGGCGATCTTTTTCACTGTACTCAGACAGAGGGCTATTTATCAAGTATATAAAACCATACAGCTATAGTTAGTGCACTAGGCCTTTCGGTTTACTTTGGACCTTAAAAAGCTACCAAATACAAAAAAAATCCTGACATTCTAAACAAAATTGAGGCAGTATAGTGCAGTGGTCTAAGGCTCTGAGCTGCAAATCTGGTGACATCCGGCAGACCAGACCTGGGTTTGAATCCCACAACTTCCCCTTGCATATTGTGTGACCCTGAGCAAGTCACTTAACCTCCTTGTGCTCCCAGGTCACTCCTGTAAAAAAGCGTTCAGCTTAGTGTGCTATACCTGGCTAAACAACTAAAAAAAATGAAGAACATGTTTTTTGTAAAATGACCAATACTCTCTGAGGATGTGCCTCATTTTGACACAATTTCATATGCATATCAGGGTGGGAAAATGTAACCAACTTCTGGCCCAGTCAGGAATGTGTGCGTTACCTTAGACCCCGAATAAAATAGAGTAGGCACCTTAGTGCTGTCAGTAAACAAAATGTTTGTGAAATAACTTGAGTGCTCTAGGTTGTGTACAACAGTCACATGCCCTGGTCCTGATTACAGGCATTTCTAATGATTGATGAGCACTCATTTCTCATGTCTTCAGGCATTCTGCATTAATAAATGATCAGGTGTGGTTACCTGGAAGACACGAGTTTCTTACATTCTGAATATCAGTGTGTTTGCTATCAAATTGTATTTTAATATTAAGGTTTCATATATTTTTGTCATTTAATTATTAAAGAGTGAAACAGATTTTAAAATATGGACGTTTCAATAACAAAAATGGTCAAAACAAAATTAATTGCACTACCCTCACATTTCAGGGAAGCTTGATATAAGTGTGACTCCCCTCCTTTCACTCAGTTCACGGACAAGTTACTGCACCTGATGGGGGTGGGCATGGCCCAAGGTAATCCTGTGTCAAGGGATATTTCTAATGGTACCATTACTCACCAGAAGCCCCTTGCAAACAATTACATGTTCACCTCACTCTTCTTCTTACTGTAGGAACTGCTGAGACAGGTTTCATACTAAGATGTTACAATGATCACTTGGACACAGGATTTGCCCGTGACTCTTCCTTCACATTGGCTAGGTGGTACAGGGGGCAAAACAAGGAAATTCATATTGATCACATAGATCCAAATCAGTTCATCATCTACACAATTAATTATGTTATGTAAAGTAGTATTCCTTGACTTCTGCACCATAGCCGTAGCCTGATCTTTCACCTCCTTCCTGGACTCTCTAAGTCCCTGTAGTACAGTATTCCTAAAGGCAGCCAAATAAGTTTTGCATTTCCCTAGTCCCACCTTAGCCACTGCACTGGAATCATAGTTCCCCCTTTCAAATATTTGAAATTAATAGCGATCTGCTAATAATATGCTCACAAGCTTGGCATGCTGAAAAATGGTGTCCAGAAATTGAGTGCAGGTAAACTAAGCAGTGTACTAGCCCAGATATCCTCCTACTGAACCTGACATAGACTTCTGATGTCCCTTGCCCTCATGGCAGCCCAAACTCCTGTCAAAACTCCAGTTCTGCTGTGACATTTTGTAGCCTGCCCTCCCAGGGGTTCCCCCCTTGCATGACAAAAATTGCCAAGCCTGTTAATCAACTTTGGGGAACCTCTTCACATTCTCAGAGACATTCTGTTACCTTTTTTTAGGGAGATCCTCTCCTTACTAACCCAAGTGACTGCTCCAGTCTCCAGTTTTGACATGTTTCCTCCAGCTCTGTTTTCAAATGCTCAGGCTAGTTTTCTCACCCATTCATCCAGCATCTCCACACCCCTCTTCTCAAGCATCCCACTGAGGCCCAAAAGCCGTCAGGCACCACACCTTGAGGTTGTGCCACCTGAGATCCCTGCCTTCCTCAGAAATACTCTCATTGACCTCAATGGGCCCTATGTTTGATGACATAACATAACATAACAAGATGGGTACAGAGGGGCTGTTCAAAGTAAGGGAGGGGAGGGCCACTAGGGGCCATGATATGAGACTGGAGTGAGGAAGGTTCAGGACGGAGATGAGGAGACACTTTTTTTACAGAGAGGGTGGTGGCTGGGAGGAATGCATTACCTGCTGAAGTGGTATACAGTAGAACAGTGGACTGCTTCAAACGAGGATGGGACAGGACAAGGGGGAGGGTTAATGAAGGGGAAGGGTGGAAGGGAGGGGCAGCTGCAGAATAAGGGGTGCTAGCTGCACATTCGAGCAGACTTGATAGACCTCTAGGCTTTTATCTGCTGGCAAATTTCGTATGTTCGTATGTTTGAGTCCTCTGATCCCTAATAAACAGGGCAAGGACATCTAAGGCTTGAGTCCTGTTTCCCTGGTTATCCCAGATGCCTGATGTGCTGTTCAACCCTGCCTTAACTCCAGGGTTAGCATTTCATGCCACCTTCAACTTGAAGGTAGCCAAACCTCTGGTCCCAGGTAGGAACCCGTTGCAGGAGCTGCATATTCTTGGTCCATCTTGCTTAAATCAGTGGTTCAGACAAGCCCCCCATTTGCCAATCTTTATGGGAACATAGTGAAGTGCTGCTTATCTGGCTGAAAAGCCAGTGTACCTCTTAGTTTCCCTTTAGCCAGAACCTAGGGCACTGCACTGGCTCCTTGACTTTCGGTGAAGATCCTGGTCCATGACTCCCTCCCTACTATTCTGGGCTGCCTAGCCCTCATTCCATTTGTCTGGATTTCCTGCCAAATAATTACTTGTTCCTGGGCGATGTACGCCCTTTTATAGCTCCTATACTCCTTCCACTTCCACTAACCAGCCAAGACAGGTGCTTAGACACCGTCCCCAGATGGACACGGTTAGTAAAAACCATTGTCCGCTTCTTCAGGGAAAAGGGTTGTTAGTTATGCAGAAGCAAACTTCCCAAATGAGACAAGAATGTACTTTTTTTCTTTGTAGCTATACAGGTGAACAGCAGACTGCTTGGACCATAGACTAAGTCAGAAAGTCTTTTAGGAACTTATTGATTTAAAACCTGGAGTTTATGGAAGTTCTTATGAAGAAGCTGAGAGTCAAAATGTTAAGCTACAGTACACAAGTGAAAAAAAAGACAGCATCGGGAGTGGAGGAGCAACATCCGGAACACAAGCTAAGTGCTGTGGAGTCTTTGTGTGCTAATGGAGCTGGGATTGAGTCCTGTATTGTTAAAATTTTAAACTGTGTTTAAATGCTGCAGCGTACTGAGGGAACGGGGGTTGCAGACTACTGGGAGGAGGGGCGAAGCACCAGATAGTGGGCTGAAGGTGGGAGAACAGCGGCCATCACCAGGCACCATTGGGAGTACCAAAGGGACCTCATGACTACAGCCAGCCAATAGGGTGGATGTAGTTCTCAGGGATATAAGCGTAGGCCATTAGAGTACAAAACAAAAGTAAGACACCATCGGGGGCGGAGGAAACATCCAGAACACAAGCTAAGTGCTGTGGGGTCTTTGTGTGCTATTAGAGCAGGGGTTGAGTCTTGTATTGTTAAAATGTTTTAACTGTGCTTAAATACTGTACAGTACTAGGGGAATGGGGCTTGTAGACTGCTGGGATGAGGGGGGAAGCACCAGAGTATGGGCTGAGGGTGGAAGATCAGCAGCTGTTGCCAGGTGCCATTAGAGGTTTCAATGGACCTTGTGACTAAAGGCAACCAATAGGGTGGCTGTAGTCCCTATATATTAGCCAGAGGTGCAAGCAACCCCTCACATGAAAGAGCACGAGTGCCACGAAACAGAGGTATGGCATCTGTCCTAGTGGTGTCTGGGGGTATCCACAGGAAGGAATGCAGGCCACGCTGGCCACAGTAATCAAGGTAAGGGGCAGGGGTGGTAGAATCCACATACTGCAGAAGGGTAGGGGTGCTGCAGCAGAACAAGGTCAGCCTACAGTTGATTAGGGTGACTAGGAAGGGGCTTGGGGATACAAAGCAAGGTGAGAAAAGGAAAGCAGTTGATCCCCATCTTGAATCAGGCTTCATTTGTAAAAAAGTAACAAGGCAGGAGGGGTAGCAGATAAAAGGATGACAAAGAAGGGGGCTGGTGGGAGGTACAAAGCAAGGTGAGAAGGTGTAGCAGCTGATCCCATCTCAGGTCAGGTAATAAAGTAACAAGGCAGGAGGGGTAGCAGATAAAAGGGGATTTGGGGAAAACTATAAACTGTAAACAGTACCGACTGGGGAACAGTGGAGATAGATGGCTGGGGCTGGGATAGGTTGAAAAGGGAGGATATGGGGGAACAGAAGCTGGTACAGGCAGCAGGATAGCTGGGAAGGGTGGAGGTGGGGGACTATGAGAATGCACAAGAGCCAGGATGATGAAGGGAGGATGATGAGCTGTAATGGATGTGGGGCTGCAGTCTTTCTGGGGAAGGTGTGGAGAGCAGAGCACTGTCCACTGTGCAGGAGCTTAGAACAAATCAGGTCAGAGGTGAGAATGCTTAGATGGGGGCTGTAAAGGGGGGGGAGGTGAGGCAGGGAGGGGCAACTCTTGGGCAAGTGGATGGCAGGTACAGGTTGGGAGCAGAGAGGTTACCACAGTGTCCAGGGATATCTCTTCCTCAAAAATCCTGGGGAACCAATGTAGAAGAATGGCAGGTGACAAGGGGAAAAGGTAGGTGGGTAAGAGGCTCAGCAGAGGAGGGAAGGGCGGGGATTGGAAGAGGAAGAACAGGGATGGGATCTGATGTTGGGATGTCCTCATCAAAAAGGTATGCAATACTAAGCAGTTTGGGGGGTGGGGGCAGGTGGTGAGGTGGAAGATCGAGGAGGCCCAAAGTTAAAGGCTGGAGGTAAAAGGATGGGAGAGGTGAGTAGTTTGGGGAGGTAAAGGATTGGAGAAAGGGAGTAGGTAAAGTATGGGAAAGGGAGGGAAAAGCAGTAGCAAGCAAGGTTAGCCATGGAGGAAAGGTATCAAGGGGAGACAGAGAAGCTGAAGGGGGGGATAGCGATGAAGGCAGAAAGAAAATAATCAGAACAGATAGGGAACAGTTGAGTGGGGAGGTGGCTGGTATGCTAGGAGAATATAGGAGGCTGGAAAAACACACCTGTGCGAGATGGAAGAGTGGTAATCATTGGGGACTCCGTAATTAAAGGCATTCATTGGGGGAAGGAGGAGGACCCAAAGGCAAGAAGAATAGTGGTTTGCATGTTGGGGATGATAGCAGGGAGGGCAGAAATAAGAAACAGGGAAGCTGTAAGGGAGGTTGGCAGAAAATAGAACTTAGTCATCAACCTGAGAACCAGAGACTTAGCAGGTGAAGAGTTGGGGGGTGGTGCAGGGTAGGTTCAAAGAGAATTGGCAAAGTCCTACAGGGATATAGTGAGCTCTTTGGCCTTTTCAGAAGTGATTCTAGCCCCAGAGCCAGCACAATCAGGAAAAAGAAGACAGAGAAGTTTAATGACTGGCTGAGGACCTCATGCAGGGAGGAAGGGTTCAAGTGTGTCAGGGGCTGAGAGGACGTTGTTGGACAAGAGGCTGTATTCAGCAAATAGACTGCACCTTAGTAGGCAGGGCTCAGATATACTGAGAGACAAACTGGGGGAGTACATAGTCAGTAATCTGAGTTTAAACTGCTGAGATTGTCTGGGCCAGCCAGCCCAGAGACTTTGGGATGAGGAGGTCAGTGGACCTCCCCCCAACACAGGCAGTACTAATTGGGGGGGGGGTGCGAGGAGGCAAAAGAGAGCAACCAAGTACTGGGGGTGAAGGGGAGAGTGCAGGAGAAGGGCAGATCAGGAAAAGTACAAAAGGCAGGCAGGGAGGCAAGGAATCGAGGTGGAGGTGATGTCACTCAGTGCTGGCAGTCTTGGTGTCAAGAAGGCAGACATGCAGGCCCTCTTAGGGGAGAGGAAGATGAACATAGCAGCAATTACTGAGGCCTAGGCTACACCACACCATGACTGGGACCTCTCATTCCCAGGTCACAAGTTATACAGAACAGACAGGGTGTTAGGCAAAGGGACGGGTGGCAGATTACATCAGGGAAGGGATAACATACATGAGGGAGGAGAATGAAAAGGGGAGTGTAAAAATGCTGTGGTTTCATATCTAGACCAATAGAGGAAGAAAGGTCAGGTTGTGGGTTGGCTGCATACCACCCAACCAGGAGGAGGAAAGAGACAGGGAGCTGAGTTCACAATTGCTGGAAGCTGCAAGAAAGGTGGAGGTGGTAGTGGTGGGGAATTTTTATCTGCCCAAGGTGGACTATGGTATATCAGTCACATCTTGTGCCAGGAATCAAGTGATCCTGGATACGATACAGGGTGGGTTTCTGACTCGGGGCATTACTGAGCCCACTAGGGAGGGGCCAATCTTTGATCTAGTGCTCATAAATGGGGAGCATATATAAGAAATAGCAGTCAAGAAACACCTAAGGAGTAGCAACCACAGTGCAATATGGTTCAGGATGGATATGGGCAGGGAAAGCATCTCCACCTAGACCAAAATCCTTGATTTCAGGAGGATGGACTTTAGAAAGATGGGTGAGGTGCTAAGGTTGCACCTAGAGGGCATCACAGTGGACATAGGGTGGACCAGAAATGGACCATCATTAAAGAGGCAATACTGGCTGCCACAGCAGAGTGTGTTAGGCTGAGGGAGAAGACATCTGGGGCCAAATAACACATCTGGTTGAACTCTGAGGTTGCCAAGGTGATGAGGGACACGAAGGTGGCCTGCAGGAGATACAGGAGGACTACAAGTGAAGTGGATAAGGAATATTACCTGAAGTTGGCTAAATGGCAGGTAAGGTGGTACAGCAAGCTAAGGCACAGAAGGAACTACCAATAGCTGATAGGATTAAGGGGGGGGGAGAAGGCCTTTAGCTACATGAGTGAGAAAAGGGACAGGAAGGATGGGATAGTTAGACTAAGAAGGGGGATATATTGGTGGAGGCAGAAGGGATCAAGGAATAGGTATTGAATGATTACTTCTGCTCTGCCTTCACTAGGGAAAAAGAAGGGCCAGTGCCATCTAGAGGGAGAAGGTGGGGGAAGGGGAGGGAGCACAGACATAGGGATAGAAGTGGATAGATTGAAGGAGGTGCTGCTGGCATGAAGGTAGACAAGTCCCCAGGATCGGACAGCATACACTCAAGGGTGCTAAGGGAGCTGACGGAGGAATTTAAGGGGCTGCTGGTGGGCCTCTTCAATAGTTCCCTGGAGTTGGGTGTGGTGCCGCAGGACTGGAAAATGGTACATGTGGTGCTTCTCCACAATAGTGGACCCGGGGATGACCTGGGGAACTACAGGCCAGTCAGTCTGATCTCAGTCATGTGCAATCTCATGAAGACCATACATAAGGAGAAGCTGGTAAGGTACATGGAAAAGAATGGTCTCCAGTCTGACAGACAGCATGGATTTGTGGGAGGAAGATTATGCCAAATGAACCTGATTGACTTCTTTAACTGGAGCACCAGGGCGGTGGACAGGGGCCTGGTGGTAGATGTAATTTATCTGGACTTCAGCAAGGTCTTTGACTCAGTGCTCCACAAGAGGTTGATCAGGAAACTGGTTGAACTAGGGGTTGGGGAGAAAATGACCAAGTGGGTAGAAAGCTGGCTGAGGGACAGAACCCAGAGAGTGGTGGAAGGGAAGAGTTATCCAGCACCAAGGAAGTCACCAGCAGGGTCCCGCAGGGCTAAGGGCTGCAGCCGGTATTGTTCAATGTCTTCATAAATAACATTGGGGAGGGCATTAAGGACAAGATGTGCCTTTTTGCGGACAACACCAAACTCTGTTGGAGGGTGGACAAAGACGAAGGGATAAAGGACCTGTGGGGAGACCTCAGAAAACTTCAGAGATGGTCAGGGATTTGGCAACCTGGCTTCAATGCCAAGAAATACAATGTTATGCACACTGGAGCCAGGAACCTTGGGACTGAGTACTACCTGGGGGGCATCCGGGTAGCAGCAATGGAGGAAGAAAAGGATCTGGGGGTGGTGATTACTAGAGATTTGAAGCACTTCTTGCAGTTCAGAAAGGCAGCGGTAAATGCAAACAGGATGTTGGGATGTATAGCCAGAGGACTCACCAGAAGGTGATGTGAGGTTATACTGCCCTTGTACAGGTCACTGGTGAGACTGCTTCTAGAATATGGGGTAAGATACTGGTGTCCGTACTGTACCTTAGGAAGAAAATTAGTTTGCTAGAGAAAGTCCAAAGGAGGGCAGCCAAGATGATCATGGGTCAGCAGGGGAAGTCTTACGAGGAGAGGCTGAGAGTCCTGAAAATGTACTCCCTGGAAGACAGTAGAGAGAGAGAAACAGGATATGATAGAGACCTTCAAGTACTTGAAGGGGGTAAATACAGTGAATAGAGAAGGCCTCTTCAAGCTAAGAAACAACTGAACTATGAGAAGGCACAGTTTAAGGCTGGTGGGGGGGAGGTTTAGGAGGGATGTTAGAAAGATTTCTTTACAGAGAGAGTGGTGTTCACAAGGAATGCACGTCCCAAGGAAGTGGTCTCAGAGGAGACAGTGGGTGACTTTAAGAGGGCTTGGGTTAGGCATAAGGAGAATCCATAGTACCATGGGGTGGGCAGACAGAGAGGAAGGGAAGACGAGGGGGGGGGCAGGGTCAATGGTGTAAGCTAGGAATCCTGCAATAATGAGCAGATGTGATAGACCAAATGGCCTTCTTCTGCTGGCTCTTTCGTATGTTCAGATGTTCATATGTAACTGTTGCATCTAAATAGGAAGTACAAATATTGTTTTGATTTTTGTAATACTTGATATTTGAAATTGTGATATTTCTTCTGTCCTAGCATCCTTTTACGGATCCCATAAACTACTCTTCCTGGAAACTGCTTCTTCACTATGCTCACTCGGAGTGTTCTAAATGTCCCTAGTAAATAACACAATTATCATTGTAAGCAAGTAGTGTTTGAAGAATCTGTCTTGGAATATTTGGAGAATATAAAATTAGAAAAAAGTAATGCAGTATTTACGTGGAATTCGTCTAGATAGGTCATGTTCAAAGAGCTCACAAATATATAACCTGGATTGCATTTTTCATTGGTTCCAACATTCTTACTACATTTTGTTTGTTCTGCTGCTTTTTTTCTATTTCTATCACCTCACCTGGTGGGCCAGGATCTTGTTCTGTCTAGCCACAAGCCCTGGATGCAAATGTCACTAAAGCAGTCAACACTGGCCCCTGAACATCCACTGCCTGTCCCCTCATATACAGCCTCGGCTATTGTGATAAAATTATCTAAAGTATGACAAACAGAACCGGGACGTGTTTATTTATGTGACAAAAAAATCAGTAAGTGGTATAGAAGTTAGACTATAAAAATGCCAAATGCTGTCTAACATTTTTAAATTCCCAAAATTTGAGTAAGGAGTAAGTGTGGGGTAAATTCCCAAAGTTATGTGTCTCAGTAAACAAGCATTTGTCAATACCGAACATGTTTGCTTGCATGCTGTTATGAGTTAGAACATAAGAAAGTAGCCAGCAGAAGGAGACCTTGTGGTCTATCTTGTCTGCAGGGTGTTGTGTGTTGCCCCTACGCCAGTGTCTCAGACCCCCCCTTCTCCCTCATCCCTTCTCTTGTCCACATTTTGCCTCTGTGCTGTTCCAGGTTTTTTTGAATGCTCCCACAGTCTTGGCTGCTACCACCTCCTCCGACAGCTCATTCCAGGCCGACACCACCCTTTCTGTGAAGAAGTGCTTCCTGACATCCTTCCTGTATCTTCCCCCACCAGCTTAAGTCTGTGTCCCCTGGTGGTGGTGTTTTCTCTCCTGTTGAAGAGACACCCACACTCTACCCTGTTTACTCCTTTCAGGTGCTTGAAGGTCTCAATCATATCTCCCCTTTGCCTTCTCCTCCAAAGAGTACATCTTCAGGGCTCTTAGTCTCTCTTCTTATGACCTGTCCTGCTGTCCCCTGATAATTATAGCCACCCTTCTCTACACCCCCCCCCAACAGTTTAATGTTCTTTTTTAGGTACAGGTGTCAATACCTCACTCCATACTCCAAGTGTGGCCTCACCAGTGCTCTACATAACAGCAAAATAACCTCTCTGTGCCTGCTACTGAAACATCTTGCAATGCATCCCAGCATTCTGTTGGCTTTTGCCACTGCTTTTTTGCACTGAGTGGATTGCCTCAAATCACTAGTAATTACTACCCCTACATATTTTTCTTCTTCAGACGCAGCTACCTGTACCTTCCCTATGTAGTACTCTGTTCTTGTTTTTTTGACCTGATGTGCATCATCTTGCATTTTTTGGCATCAAACACCAGCTGCCAAATCCCTGACTATTTTTTAAATTTGGCTAGGTCCTCCATTAATTCTTGTATCCTCTCCTGGGTGTCCACCCTGCCAAAAATCTTGGTGTTGTCAGTGGACAGGCACATTTTGTCTTGAATGCCCTCCCCTATGTTGCTTATAAATGTATTAAACAGTACTGGACCCAACACCGACCCCTGTGGACCTCTGCTGTTGACCTCCTTTGTGCTGAAGGCTACTCTGCCCACCACCACCCTCTGTGTCCTGACCCCCAACCAGCTTTCATCCCATCTTACTAATCTCTACCCTACCCCTACTCCCCTCAGTTTCACTATCAGCCTCCTAGAACAACAGTATCTTGAGGCTACAGGCAAACCTTTGTGATCTGCATTAGCCATTGTCTGGTGGACTTTGTGTTTCACCAGGCTAAGGGGTATAGGCCCCATATTCCACGCCAGTTGCATGTGCTATACTAACAAGAGCACTTCCCAGCAATTAGCGTGTAACTGTCTGGGGCAATAGTCAGACAGTACGTATGCAACCATGTTAGTGCATCACATAGTGACTATGCTGTGCTCTGACTCAGTTCTAGACTAAATATGGGCCACAGGGGAGCCCAATGGAGGCAGCACAGCAAAGCTGAGATAGCGCCAGGGCTCCTGTGGGCCATATTCAGCCCCAATATGTTAATGAGTCCCTAGGCCATTTGCATGCCCATTATGAGCTTATTAGCATGCATGTGCCTACCCCCAGAGCACCGTCCTGTAGTTGTCTTGAATATTCCTGGTATTCTAGTGGTCCCTCCACCCCCCCATCCCTCAATTGGCCATCCTATAGCTAGCATGAATATTTATGGTGGTGTAGTTTTCCCCCTATACCCCCCCATCACCCATCTTGCAGTTGTCTTGAATATTCCTGGTGATTTAGTGGTCCCCCAATAAGGGCATCTGACCCCCTACTGAAGCACCCGCTCAGGACCCTCCTCCCTGTACCCACCCCTTGCCCTAAGCCGAACTATAGTAATAGTGATGGGGACAGGCATAGCCTTCTCAGCTGACTGCCATCTGACTGCCAGTGAGTAATTGTGAGTACTGTAGAAACAGCTGTTTCTACAGTACTCGTGATTGCTCACTGACAGTCAGACAGCGTCTGGCTGAGGTGGCAAGCAGAGGGCTGTGCCAATTGCCATCACTATTGCTGTTGTTTGGCTTCAGTGACTGGGGGGGGTGCAAGGAGGAGGGTCCTGAGTGGGTAGGTTGGAAGGGGATCATGGGTCTGATACTTTTACAGGAGGGGGATTACTAGAGCACCAGGAATATTCCAGACAGCTACAGGATGGGTGATCAGGGGTTGGGGGGACCACTAGACCACCAGGGATATTCAAGAGAGCTACAGAGGGTCAGCCCATAAGTGTAGGAGTCATATTACCACCAGTGACCCAAGTTCAGGAGTGAATCTAGCTCATCGGCGGTCTGCCAGGGGAGGAGGGTTGAGTATCCTCATGGACACTGTCCTCCCTTGGGGAGGAGAGTCACCATTCTCACTGCAATACTGCCACCTGGGTGACCACAGGTGGCTGTGCAGCTGAGGGCACCAGTGAGGGAGAGATGCAGGCCAGGAGCTGGAGCAACACACACGCTCTGTGTATGCATACTCGTTGGCTCTCCTGGCATGCTAGCATTTCAGGACTGGAAGGAAAATAAGAAGCAGACCCAGTCAAGCAGGATGGCTCTGATCTCCACCTGCAGGCCCTACACCTCTTACTGTGGTACCACTCTGGTGGATACTGGCTAAAGTTGCTTTGAGGAGAATGAGTTCCCTCAGGACCCTGATGAAAGAGTCCCACTGTGGGTGGTAAGCAATGGGGAGCTGGGTAAGTCCCAGAGAAGGTAGGTGATGGGGCTAGGATTGGAGAGGTGATGAAGGTGGAAGGCTGGTGGAAAGGTGGCTTGATAAAGAAAAAAATATGAAAAAAGACAGCTACAGGATGGGCGATCATGGCATGGGGAGCACTAGATCACTAGGAATATTCAAGAGAGCTACATGACAGGTGACTGGGGGGAGGGAGGGAGAACCACTAGACCAGCAGGAATATGCAAGACAGCTATCAGACTAGCTATTGGGAGGTGACCATGCACGGACATATCGGCAGGGTTTTGGCAGTGTTGAACAATGCTGCAATGGAGGATGTTTAGTGCTGTTGAAACTGCTAAATGTACTACTGCATCTAGAATGCATGGGAGATTCCTCCTTTGCATGGGCGCAGTGGTATATTCTGCACACTTATGAAGTCAGGTTAGTGCAGGGCAGTGAGGACCTTTGAATATGGCCCCCACCCTGTTTGGAGGTGCAATTCATGTTTATGGCAGTAACCTGGTTAATGCTGTGCTGACTGTTTGAATATGGAGGCCTTAGAGCTGAAAAAATGGTGAATAGAATAAAGAACATCTTTATAATTTCACAGTTCCTTCATAAGTTCATTGTGTTTTGACATTTGTGACCCCACATTTTCAACATGTTCTTTTTATGACACCAAGTTATTATCAAGACAGGTGGAATTTTTTTAAAATCCTAGCTGAAAGGTGATTTGAAGAGTGAATGCAAAACTATGTTTTGTAGGGGAATTTGAACAATGACACCTGTCATTGTCATTTATTGGGGTAACAAGAGGGCTATATTGAAAATTGGTGGCCAAAATGTGCAAAAGTCACAAAGTTAAACACTGGAAAAATGATATGTTTCTTCATAACGTCATTGCTTTTTGACATTTTGACCCCAGATTTTCAACATAGACTTTTTATGACCCCACCTTATGATCATGACAGGCTGAATATTTCAAATCCCATCTCAAAGGTGATTTTGTGAAGCCACCGTGAAAACATGTTTTGAGGGGATTTGAAAAATGTCACTTACCTTGTACATGAGGTGGGGTCCCAGAAATGCAATGTTTAAAATTTGGGGCAAAAATTTTAACAAATGACAAAGTTATGAGTAAATGTTCAAAACTCATTAAAATGTCATTAACTGAACTTACCTTGTTTTCAGTCAGAACACAGTTGGCATTGGAAGCAGTGGGGGGGCGTGTGTGGGGGGTAGTGGGTGCTAATAGGGCAATCAGGATGGGGAGGCTGCAGAGCAGGTGGGGTCAGAACATGCTGAGGGTCCATTTTCTTGTTCACAGGGATTACAAAAAACAAACGACTATGGGGATCATTTCCTTTATTTCAGGTACCAACACTGGGGACTGGGCACCCCAGTGTCAGTTTGTTGTTTGGCAGTACTGGTGGCAGACACCTTGGTGTCACATCCTGTTTTTGGGAGGAGCCAGCATCAAGGGTAAGTACCCCAGTGCCCAGACTCTATATGTGTGTGTGTGTGGGGGGGGGTGGATTTGAAAGCTGGGATGGGGGAGGAGGTGGGATACTTGTGGTGGGACTGAGCATGCATCTGCCGCCAGTCACATAATTGAGCTGGGTCAGGCGGAAGATAGGATACTGGCGGTGCTGGTCACATAAAGCTGGGTCAGGCAGGTGAGGATGGTACCAGTGTTATTGAGAAGCTGGGGAAGGGGTTGCTGGATACTGCTAGATGGGCAGAAACAGTGAAAGGATGTAAATGCACTGTGAAAGATGCAGCTGCATCCTTTTATATGTGAGAAGGTTCTACTCATCAGCCAGCAAACCAGTACCTGTCAGCAGCAGCCTAGACAGACTTGGGTGTGCTCACGCAGATCTCTTGTAGGCTTAGCTGCATTGGCTGCTTGCAGCACACACCTCCTCGGCCCATCTCTGACAGCAGATATCCCAAGATGTTTGCTTTACGCATGTGTTCAAGCAAACATAAAAACTGACCTTTGGAAATCTTGTCTCTTCTCCTCTCGTATGTTCAAAAATATAAACTATACACTGTAAATTTGATAAGGGATACCAACACGGAAGCCTTCTTCAAATAGATGAATAGAAGGAGACAAATGAGGAAGGGGACTTGGCTATTGAAAATAGGCAAAAGAGGAGGATGAAATCTATGAGACAATCAGGGTAAGGATGAGAGACATGGACCATTAGAAAGTTCAATTCAGCTTTGAGTTGGGACCCATAAATTTGGCTTGGTTTTAAGAATTTGGCTAGGATGGTGGTAGAAAGTCTTTGTGTCAGTAATGGCTATTAATTAATGTAGCCTACTTCTGGTAGGTGCTGTTGGCATACACCTGTTGTAAATCACTATTTGTGGTGTTGTGACAGAGTCAACAACATCCACTAAGATTGCCACAGCCCAGCGTGAGCTACAGTTATGGTTATTATTCATTGCTGAACCAAAGGCATATACCACTCTTTAGTCTCTGCTTCACCTCCATGCCAATTATTTTATACTCTATCACTCCATTGGTTTTCAGATTGTATAATATCACTGCCCTCCCCCAGAGAAAAACAAGTTACGCATAACACAACATAAAATGAATAAATAAATAAAAAAAAATTAAAAGACAATAAATGTAAGTATTACATTGCCTTTCACAGTATTTTCTATCCATGGACAAATATTTTTTGGTTGATATTTCTTTAATTTTTTAAATTGTTTTTTTCTTTTTTTTTTTACATCATTTGATCTTAGTTTGAATCCAAGTACTCTCCTCTGCCAGCAAAACCTGAACTAGTTACCTACTGACTAGAGGCCAGACTAACTAACTAAAGTGTGCAAGCATGCACGCATGGCTGGTTAGGACCCTAATTCTGTTGCCATCCTATTCTTACTGGGTGAGGTTAGAAGATGGGCTCATATTACACTAGGTGCTGCTGATAGGGTAAGAAATATGGGCATCATTGTGGACGATGAATCAACATGAGAACATCAGATGTCATCTGTCATCCATAGTGGCTTTTACCATTTGCGTAATATTGCACAAATTCAAACCTATCTGGAGACCACTGACCTGGAAACACTAATGCATGCATTAGGCACCACCAGACTAGATTATTGCAATGCTCTCTACCTAGGACTACCTGCAGGGCTGATGTGTCACTTGCAGCTCATGCAGAACTCAGCAGCCCAGCTGAATGCAGGGACCTCATGGTCCGGCTATATCATGCCACTTTTACTTTAACTGCACTGGCTGCCATTGATGTGGTGAATCAGTTTCAAGATAAGTTTGATAATCTACAAAGCCCTGGATACCTTAAAAACATTCTGACCAAATACACTGCCATCCACTCCCTCTGTTCCTCTGAGGTGGGGCTTCTCATGGTTCCAGCTTCCCACTTGAAATCTTTGAGAAATCGAGCTTTAAGCATTGCTGTGCCTATCTTGTGGAACTCTTTGCTTGGTTGTATTACAAGAGCTCCATCATCAGAATGTTTTAAGGGGTTGATTAAAACCTGTTTGTTTAATTTGGTATTTGAGACTGCTAAGCACTATGTTTTGGATAATATGTTTTATGTTTGCTGCTTGTTATGCTGACCTGTTCTTTAATTTAACAGTGTTTTAATGTTGCAGAACTGTTATTCTGTGTGGTGCCCAGAGCCCTGGATGGATGCTTTGCAAATAAATGGGTCTTGCCTTGCCATGGATCTTAATTAATTAATACTGTCTATATGTGCTCACTGGCACACTGGATCATACTGAGATTTTTGTTGACAGCAATGTGAAAGTTGTTGTAGTGGCATCAGGAGGAGTTTAGCTGTTATTGCTGAGAGTGGTAAGCTGGACTGTGGTGCCATGCCAGTGCGAGGATCCCAAGGAGAATTTGCCAGAGCTACCAAGAGTTGTAAGTTTAGGGGTAGGAATAGTAGATGTCACTTGTTAGTGATGTGAATAATTAGTTGATAGTTTGAGTTGATCTGTGGTGTGGTGAGCTGAGTTTAGAAAGGCTAACAATTTAAAATTCCCAGAATCTAGCCTTGAGCAATATCATGAGCCCATATCCTCAGTTGTACGGAACCATTTTTTCAAAGTGACAGATGTTGGATGGCTTCCAGGAAAATACAAAGCTACTTGAGCCAGTGCAGGTCAAATGACTTCACACCAAATAGCAACTGTGCTCAAGTGAAGTCGGGGAAGCGGCAGTCTGAGGGTGGCTTGCCCCAAAATCCACAATAGAAGAAAATGAGAATTGCATTCCAAAAATGACACTCAATCGTCTAAATTTACAAAAATATTTAATGTGAATTACAGATTACAACTGAGCTAAATGCCCGATGCACACACACACACGCACGCGCACACACACACACACACACACACGGGAGTAAATGCCCCAGCGCTTGACCGATCAAGGCTTCAACAGGGGGCAGAGACTTGGAGACTTTTCCATCTTTAAATAGTTCCACATATTAGAGCAATGCATAAGAAACAATGAAGGAGTGAAAAAATTAGTGAATAAAAAATCTATTTAACCCAAACCAAAATAATTAAAGCCCACTACATGTAATAAACCTTGAGAGAAAAGAAACAAACCAGCTACAAGTTATAAACCTTTCCAAAGTACATCTTACTAAAGAGGATACAGCATTATTATCTAAAGGCTTAAACTTTTGTACCTATGCCCCCCCCAAAACAATTTCCAGATGCATGTGGATTTTAGATTGTTTAGAAAAATCTAACTTTGATATTATTTTGCCACTAAAGAGGGAAGTTACTCATTTGGATACAATGGGGATTTTGGAATTGCAGGACAATGGGATACAGGAGGACTTTGATTACATCATTACAAATCTGGAAGGGGATACCCCATTAAAAGTTGATGAGACTGAAACTGATGTAGACTTTAGTGTGAGAACTGTGGATGATGCTAATCTAGAGACATATATTCTATTTAAAAGTTGGTAACTAGGACAGCACACCGAACAGAGGCTCGGTTCCAGGTGTGACATAAGTGAATTTCTAAAAATCAGAGAGAATTTGTTTAAAGAGCTGCTGATGCCTAAAAAAAACTTTGAAAAACATAATAATTAGGTATAATTCAGCTTCCATTCCATATATATTCTAAAGATTCCTCCTCCCCAGTATTTATTACTAAGAACATTTGCAAGAATATAAGATATTTATCCCTCAGGGTTCATCTGCCTCTATAGCTGACTCACTACTTCAAGTCATAATCCTCTTTTGTGACATCACAGTATGTTGCCATGGGGCTAACTGTGATGTCACAAGCAGTGCATTATGACCTCAGGTAAGGAGACAGCAGCAGGACTAGATGAACTCTTCAGGAGCAAAGATCCTGTTTCCATGCAGGTGACCTCAGTAATAAATAATGGGAAGGTGGAATACAAAACTAATGTGACATACAAGCTGGACTGTGTCTAAATATTATGTTTTGGTAAAGTTCTCCTGAAGGCGTCAGCTGCTCTTTGAGGTTACATCTAACTTTTGTCCTGTGATAAATAACAGTACTATGAATATCTTTGAAAGAAGTTTTGCCACAAGTGAAAAACATCCTAAACCAATCCACAGGTATGAAATGGTGCACTTGTCTCCGGGAAAGGCAGGCTCTTGATAAATTATCTTCTTCTACAGAAACTGTTGTGAAACCAGCTGACAAGGGGGGTAATATAATGATTTTGGACCGAGAACACTGTCAGTCCATGGTGACTGAATTACTCAATGTTGAAAGTAATTACAAGAAATTAAGGGGCAATCCAGTCAATATGTTCAAAAGGGAGCTGATGTCTTTACTTCAGGAGAGGCTTTCAGATGAATCTACTTCTGACAAAGAACTGAAATATTTGAGTGTGAGCATCCAGTCTTACCAACATTATATTTATTGCTTAAAAGACATAAAAATCTTAGAAATCCACTGGGGCGACTAATTGTCTCCAGTATAGGTTCACTGACTGAAAGAATCAGTGGGTTTATTTTATTTGATTTTTTTCAGAAATCTGTGACAAGTTTGCCATCACTTCTTAAAGATACTTTTGCTGCTGCTGTGGTCGCGAGGGCTGAATGCCTTGGGACGTCCTCCACGTTTTGGCCACCAGAGACCCCTGCTCACAGGGACACTGCACCAGGTATACTTTTTGGTACCAGATTTCAACAGAACAAAATAACTGCTTGGTGGCTTCTCTACATGGACCTGCCTCTGACATATATTATGTACTTTACTGCCTGCTCACCTCTGCTGTACAGTCTATGAATCTTGCTGCCTGCCGGTGCAATGTTACTATTGATTTCATATGTCCTTTTTGCCTCTCTTATGCATCTAATTGAACTGCTTAAACTTTGCACAATTTAATGCTTACTGTTTGTACAACGCATAATTAATTCAACAGTGCTTTGCCAGCATTAATTTCATCAGAACTTGGCCAGTGTTATTTCACCTGTTTTATTTAAAAAACGACTGCATAGTCTGTCTCAGTTCAGGAAGCTTAGTAGTAACTTCATTATCACAAAACTAAAGGGCTGCAGTCAGATTCATTAGCAATTCTAATTATCTGATCTTTTTTTCCTCCAGCAGCCAAGACTCCAAAGCCAGTTTTGCTGCTGCTGTGGTTGTAAGGGCTGAACTCCCCGGGACAAGCTCTTCCCATTTTGGCCGCCAAAACCACCCCCGGAGCCACCCCCCAGGGACATTGCACTAGTTATACTTTTTGGCACCGTGCCACGGCTGATACCATAGCACGACAGAATTTCCCACCCACTCGCCCGCCAGCCTCCCTCCCATATAGTCTGTGTGCTCCTTTATACTCACCTGACTTCCTGCTTGCCTCTACCTGCAAGGGGTTGCACTTGTTCTCAATTCTGCAAAGTTGATTCTCAGCTCTGCTCTGCACATACCAAGCTAGTCTGCAATCTGTATTCCTCTGCTGCTTGCTGACTCTGTAACCCACATCTGCAATAAACCAGATCAAAGAGCTCCCCTGCATCTAGCCTCTGCTTAGTGCAGATGTTCTTATTTAAGACACTGCATACCCTACTTGCCACCTAGCTTGACTGCCAACCAAATTAGCTCTGACCAGTTGCTGATGGGTTTTTTAATCCTCGCCATTTTCAAGTGCCCCCTTAGTTTGATCTCCCTGTTTTATGCACTGTTGTACATGAAATGCTTAGTTACATTACTAGGTAGCTATCACCTTGTCTCTTCACTTCCATTCCCTTCCCTTCCACTGCCCTCCCTCTGTCACTAAGTCTCTCTCCCTCTCATACCCATCCTTACCCTTTTCTGCCCCTCCTTCTCCCCTCCCATCTCACTCCTTTACTGTCAGCACTTCTGTCTCCCTCACTGCTTTCCATTCCCTACCACTATTCAGCAAACCCACCCTCTCTCACCATGATTTCCACCCTTCCACTCCTCTTTCTAAACTTTTGCCTCCCCATCCTCTCCTCTCCTCTCCTCTCCTCTCTCCCTCTCCTCTCCTCTCTCTGCCTCTCCCTATGCCTCTAATACCCACCCATCTTCACCAGTCTTTCCCCCGCACACCCATCACCCACCTCACCACCCTCTGTCTTCTACACCTTCCCCCTTCCTCCCTGCACTCCTTGTCTCACATCCCCCTTTTCTCACCCTGGCTTACTCACTTCCTACTCCCTCGATTTTGAGCTTCTCCACTGACTCTTTTCCTCCTTCTCTCCTCCATCTAAATCACACTTCACTCACCACGCTAGAACATGTAAGTCCAAAAATGATCTTTTCTTCCTTTTCCCCTCCTCCTCTTATTTATTTATTTATTTATTTAAGAGATTAACCAGGCAGGCATACTGAGCGGGGACCGCTCATTTCCAGATGCGACCGGGGGGGTTACATAGAAAATACAGCAGGAAATGTACAATACAGGGGTAACATCAACAGGTACAGCAATAGTAACAGAGCTAGGCATGCATTTGATACAAACTACTACTACAAGGTTAGTCCTTAGACCGTAGAGTATATACAGGCAGAAAATCATGCAGGTGTACAGTAATTTGCTGTGACATATTATAGCTGTCAAGGTAATAATAATAATAATAAAATTTACTTAGTTAAGCTCCTTTCAGAATTTCAAAGCGCTGTACAGCATAAATACTAAAACAAACATATATTCAGATACATATGATATAAAATTAGGATAAAACAGGAAACGTCTTTGCCCATAAAAAAGTCTTTAGTGCCTGCTTAAAACTCCCCACCATCCTGCACTCCCGGAGGTGGCGGGGCAGAGAATTCCAGAGGGTAGGTGCCACAAATCCAAAAGCATGAGCACCAGATGACTTCAAGTTTACCCTCGGAATCTCCAGCAACCCCTCGTCAGCCGAGCGGAGCTGTCGCAGAGGGGTGTAAGGCACCAGGAGCTCTTTCAAGTAATCAGGACCCAGACTGTGTAGGGCTTTGTAGGTCAAAATACCTACCTTAAAGGTGATCCGCCACTGTATTGGCAGCCAGTGCAGAGTGTGCAGCACCAGGGTGATGTGAAATCTTCTTGATGCCCCAGTCAACAAACGTGCTGCCGCATTCTGCACTAGCTGCAAGCAGCGGATATCAACCCCAGGAAGCCCTAGGTAAAGGGAGTTACAGTAATCAAGGCGTGATGTCACAAAGGCATGGGCTAAAACAGGCAGATCACTGGGTGGAACAAGGTGCCTAATCCTGGCAATGTTCCTAAGATGGAAAAAGGCCAGCTTGATGACTGCTGACACCTGATGTCAAAGAGTCATACCAACGTCAAGCTCCACTCCCAGGTTACGCACTCGTTCAGAGGTGAGAATCTGGTCCTCCCACAGGACTAAACCGGAAGGAAGCCCAGTCCTCAATCCCTCTACCCTATGACCCGGGTCCATGACCAAAACCTCAGTCTTTCCTGGGTTCAACTTTAGACCACTGGAATTCATCCAGTCTTGGATTTCTGTGAGGCAGTTGTTCAGTATCGAGATAGCATCAACCTGGTCAGGCGCAAAAGACAGGTAGAGCTGGGTATTGTCAGCATAGCAGTGAAACCTCAGCTCATACCATCTAACAATGTCTCCGAGGGGTAGCATATATACTGTGAATAACATGGGGGACAGCAACGAGCCCTGAGGCACCCCGCATGGCAGAGAGAAGGCCCTGGATGAAAACAAACCGAGACCACTCTCTGCGTTCTCCCTGCGAGGAAAGATGAAAACCATCTGAGGACTGTACCCGACAGTCCTCAGATGAGCCTCAGGCGCTTGAGCAGAACTCCATGATCCACAGCATCAAAAGCTGATGATAGATCTAGGAGAACCAAGATGGAGTGGTGTCTCCGATCTCTCGCCATCAGGAGATCATTGAGCACCCGAACCAGAGCAGTCTCAGTACTATGCCTCTTACGAAAACCAGATTGGAGAGGTTCGTATAAACTATGGATGGTTAGATGGTTATCCAATTGAGCAGCCACAACTTTCTCAATAACCTTCCCCACAAAAGGGAGGTTAGAGATAGGCCTGTAGTTTGCTAGGTTCTCCGGGTCTAAAGAAGCTTTTTTCAGAACGGTGATCACCACCCCCTCCTTCAAGGAGCTAGGAAATACTCCTGTATCTAAAGAGCACTGGACAATCTGAGCTAAGACTGGGCAAATGATCTCACTACAACCCAAAATCAGGGAAGTAGGGCCTGGGTCTAAACTACAGCACATGGGATGCATCTCTTGGACAATCCTCATAATGTCTACGAAATCCGGCAGTCCAAAGGTACTCCAGGAAACTCCGGGTTCTACGACAGGGCACCGATCTACATCTAGATTCCCCTGGGTTGTGGGTCTGGGTTGCTGGTAGCAGTGGCATGTGTCAGAGAAATGGTCCTGGAGGAGTGGTTTAAGGAGCCTGGGGCAGGGGTTAGCCTGATGTGAGCAGGAAGATTATTCCAGAGTTTGCGCAGGCGGTATTTGAAGGCGGATTGGTCCTCTGAAGTGTGCATGAAAGGTATTTTGAGTAGCCTGGAGTCGGAGCATCTGAGAGAGTAGGCCGGGGATGGTTGTGCCGACAAAGAGGAGCTGAGGTAAGGGGAGGAATTTGTCCAGAATTTAGCTATGACATTTGCGCCTGCAACCGACTGTGAGACCTGGAGTGAGGGTAGTGCTAAGGAGCTGTATAGGTCGTAGGATGGGTGGTGGGGGGCATTCCAGGATGAAGGACAGTAGGAGTGAAAGAGTGTGTCCAGACTGGCTAGGGTGGTTGGGGGTGCTGATCCGTAGACCACGTCGCCATAGTCAAAGATAGGGAGAATCATTTTATGCACTATTTCCCTCCGGACCATGGTGGGCAGGCACCCTTTATTACGATGAAGTGCGCCTAGTTTGGAGTGCAGTTTTTTGTGTAGCGAGTCAATGTGAATGTCGAAATCAAGGTATTGATCAACCCAAACTCCCAGGTATCTAAAGGAGGTGCAGGTCTCCAAAGGTGACCCCTCCAGGGTATGGAAGGTGGGGGGACCAGCAATGTGGGAGAGCCGAGGTTTCGTGCCGAAGGTTAGGGAGACGGTTTTCTTCGAGTTTAGTATTAGTTGATTGGATCTGAGCCATTTTTGGACGGCATCAAAATCCTGTTGGAGGGCTGCATTCACGTCTCTAGTGGAGGGATCAGAGGCATACAGTACGGTGTCGTCTGCATACATTTGTGTGGCTGAGGTTGAGCAGGTCAGTGGGAGGTCATTTAAGAATATGGAAAAGAGTATGGGGCCCAGGACAGAGTCCTGGAGGACCCCCATAGTGATTGGGAGTGGGGGGGATACTTGTGTTCCGATTTTTACAGACTTTCTGTCAGTCAGGTAGGCCTGGAACCAGCTAGTAGCTAGGCTGGAGAGGCCTGTGTCCTTTAGTTTAGTGAGTAGCTTTGGGTGGGAGACGGTGTCGAATGTCTTGGTCAGATCTATGAAAGTGGCCGAGGTGATATGCCCCTTGTCCATCTCTGAGGAGATGTCATTTGAGAGTCTTAAGAGTGCGGTGATGGTGGAGTGAGATTTCCAAAACCCTGACTGATAAGAGGTGAAGAAAGAGGTAGATTCAAGAAATTGAGTGAGTTGAGTAAGAGCTAGTTGTTCCTGAAGTTTGGCCAGAATTGGGAGAAGGGAGATGGAGTGATAATTCCCAGGTGCAGATGGATCACCATCCTTCGGTAGGGGTATGACAACCACCTGCTTTCTAGCGGTTGGAATTTGAGCCCTGGAAAATGAGAGGTTTAGGAGGTCGGCTAGAGGGGCGGCAATTGCAGGGGCTGATAGGTGGAGAAGTTTGGCTTCCAGTCCTAAAGGGCATTTGCCTTTGTTAGCATCTAGAGATTGCAGGGTATGGAGTACTTCTGCCATGGAGACTGGATGGAATGTGAATGTGGAGACGGGTGGGGGATGCCGGGGTTGCGTGGAGGGACTGGGTGTGGGTGAGGTGCATGGGTGGTTTGTGAGAAGAGACACAGTGCAGTTAGTAAAGAAGGTGTTGAAAACAGAGGCAATTTTGCTAGGGTCTGAGACAAAGTTGCCTTAGATGAATAGAGTTGGGGTTGGCGGTTGGGCGGGGGGGTGAGCAGGGTTTTGATGGTTTTCCAGAATTTAGAAAGGTGGCTCAGGTTGGAGGATGCTGATGGGTTTTTAATTCCTCACCATTTTCAAGTGCCCCCTTAGTTTGATCTCCCTGTCTCTTTATAGGTGATATCCAACCTAACCCTGGCCTCTCCACCTATTCTCCCACCACCCTACCTAAAGGCCCCAGACTTTGCCCTTCCCCCACTCTTCTCAACCCGCTATTCCCAAAGGGCTCTGTCTTGTCCACCTGAACACCAGGAGCCACCTTGATGCTCTCAAGCTCTGGATTACCCAGCTTTCTCCTGACATCCTGTGCATCACTGAAGCCTAGTTGTCATCTAGGATCTCCAACTCCTCCCTCACCACTCCCTGACTTCCACCTTTACCATCAAGACCATGGCAAACTGAGTGGAGGTGTTGCCCTGTACACTTGCCAGTCCCTTTCTTGCTCCATCTCCCTACTTGAATCTCTCTCCTCCTCTCACAAACTTATCATTGCTAATCTATCCCTCCACATCTATCTCCCAATCTATGTGCATGTGCTATATGCCTCTCTGAGGTTTGCACCTGCATATCTAGTCTCATGCATCACTTCTGTTACCTCCATGCTGCCTTTGGTGCACTCATCCTCCTTGGTGATTTCAGTCTAGATTGGCTCTTCTCCTCCTCCAAGCCTACTCTTCAAAAGAACGGGTCTATAAATCTTACCCAGCTAATATCAGAACCTACCCGCTATAACCCTCACACTTCAAACCATTCCCTTCTAGACTGGGTGCTCTTCTCCCATTCCCACTGTATCATTACTTCAGGCATCCTCCCAGACAGCCTCTGTGATCATTGCCTGACCTACTGTGTCAGAAAGGTGCATCATCCCCAGTCAGCCCCCAAATATATTTGGTTTCTATCTCTCAGTGCTCTCGACTCCGATGCCCTTCTTCATGACCTAGCTGGCACCGACTGGTCTCCAGTATTATCAGCCCCAGACATTGACACTTTCCTTTGCCTCTTCACTGCTATCTTCACCAGGGTCTGGAACTTCCATGCCCCCCCTTAAAAAGGCCAGGGTTAAATGCCTTCACAACTCCAGGATCTCAACTGACCTAACTGCCATGTCCAAAGCCTGGGATCGAGTTTGGATGTGGTTTAAATCCTCCCACTCCCAGCCTGACCTGCAATCATACAGATCTCAAAGAAATGCTTGCACAAAAGTGGTCTGCATGGCCAAGGCTGAGTACTTCAAGACCCACCTCAGAACTAGTCTCAGCTCACCATCAAAATTCTGGCATGTCATCCACTCCCTTCTTGACCCCCATCCCAGTCCGCCCTCCCCAGTCCTTACAGTGGATGGTTTGCCTGCCTCTGACCCCTTCTCTGTTGCTGCAATTTTCAACAGATTTGTTACCATTTATGCTCTTCCTGATCTCCCCCCACCAGCCTTCTCTCCCCCCCATCTGGAGGCTACAGTATCCCTCTGCCTCCCCACATGAGGTCTATCAGGCACTAATGTCTTTAAATCCTACCAATCCAGCCCTGATGGACTCCACTTCAAACTCTTCCAAATATCTGCTGCACAATTATCACTCCTCTTGCACACTTTTTAAATCTCTCATTCCACTCCTATACTGTTCCGCTGGCCTGGAAAATTGCTAAGGCTCTGCCCCTTCATAAAGGAGGTCACCCATCTTCACTGGAAACTATCGGCCCATATCTCTTCTTCCCTCACTCACTAAACTTCAAGAGTCAGTTGTCCATACCAGGCTTGCTGAGTTCTTGTCCAGTACTGACACCCTCTCCCCCTTCCAATCTGGATTCAGGAAGAATCACTCAACATCTCCTCCCTACTACAGGTCACAGATTCCATCCTCTCGGGGATGGACAAGGGTCACATTACTGCTGCCATCTTTATTGATTTGGTAAAGGCATTTGACTCTGTGGCTTTTTCTCCCACAGTTTAATTCATTAACCCCACCCCCAGCAATTGCTGGCTCCTGGTTTCTTGTGCCCACCCCCGCTGATCGCAGACCCCATATCAAAAAAATTGTTAGTGTCCAGTCCCCCCACTCACCCGCCTATCACCCCTCCATATACAAAATAATAATATCCTCATTCCTTAGTGTCTGGTGGTCCCCCACCTGCTGATCACCAGCCCCATATAAAAAAATGGGTTTTTAAATGACGATTTAAATAAACCATCAGTCACACTGCACACTGGAACAAATGACATGGGAAATAAGCCTGACAACAATATCAGCTGGTAGGATGTTTAAAAGGAAGGATTGCCGAGTTATCATATCTGAGATTCTTTCAATGCCAAGAGCGGGAGAATGTAGGCAAAGAGCAATTAGGATGATTAATTCCTGACTAAGGAGATGGGGCAGAAAAGTGAGAACACTAGACTCACAAACAATCACATCCCAAAGATAAGTAAATATTGCCCCAAATAAAAGAAACCAGCATGGATGACCAGGACGGAAGTTAAATGGCTGGGAGTAAAAAAGATCTGGTCTGTTGGCGGCGACTTGCACGAAACTCAGTTGTGGCAAGGACCCTGTGCTCGATTGTAGACAGGGCAGGGTCCCCGTGGCTAAGTCCTGTGACTTGCGATGTCTAGCCAAGTACGCTGAACAGAGGGCATACCTGGCGAGTTCATCGCAAGCCGCAACTACTATCTGCAAGTGCCCCCCATGCCCCAATCTTCCAGAAAGGGCTGACATAGCTCCACAGGGCTAGAGGACCCTCCCCATTGTAAGTGCCCCAGATCTCTCGCTTGAATTTCCACCACATCTCAAGTCAGTCAGACATTGTACAGCAGGTACAGACACATACTGTATTCCCTGGTAGTCTAGTGACCCTCACTAACAGTGCAAGACCATTTTGCTCCCCACAACCCATACCAGTCTGTGACTGCCAAACTCACTCAAGAACACAGCCAGCCACTGACTGAGCTCCACTAGGAGCGTGACTGTAATAAGTACGCGTGCAGAGAATGACAATTGCTGTCATTCTCTGAGTGCATACTTATTACATTACGCACTGGTAGGGGAGCTCAGTTGGTGGCTGGCTGAGGTGGTGCAGGTGGGATTGGCAGTCACCCACTAGGTATGGGTCTTGGGGGAGTGGGGTGGTCTTGCACTGTTGGGTGGGGGCCACTAGACTACCAGAGAATTACGGTATGCATACTGTACCTACTGTACAATATATGGCTGACTTAGGGTGTGGGTCAGGATTCATCGCGGGGAGGATTCTTGGGGCACTTACTGTGGGGGGATCCTCTAGCCCCATGGGGCATTTACAGTAGGTGGGGGTGTCCTTCAGCCCTGTGGGGCACATACAGTAGGTGTTGGGGAGGTCTGGTAGCTCTGTGGGACCTTGCAGGTGGGGGTTCATCTAGACCATGGGCTGTCTAGTGAGGCAGAGATGGGGCTGGGGGTGACACATACTGGTGGATTGGGGCCGTTGGCACATAACCCTGATGGACACAAGTTACACCAGCTATTTGCTGGTGTAACTTTTCATTGATGGATGTCCACTGGGGGTCTTCTAGAACAGTGACATTGGGGACTTTGTTGCTGCCTTTCCAGAACAGGGCACAACAGCTGCCATAAACCCCCTAGCGCCATGTCACAGGGGGTTTAGGGCGTAACTGGTGGCATAAGTCTACTTTGGTGCAAGAAGCCTGCGACATGCTGCAGGCTGCTTTGCAGAATATCGAATGTTGCAACTCCTTTTGAGAATGGGGCCCATTGTTTTTTAATATTTGGAAAAATAATAATTCCTCACATGATTTTAAAATACTCAGAAATGCACAAAGAAGGGCAATAAAGGAAATAAGGAAGGCTAAGAGGAAAACAAAATATAATTTAAGAGGCATGGTCAAGGGCAATTATAAAGAATTTTACAATTCAATGGGCATATGCAGCCAGTGTAGTGTTATGTTTGTGCAACTGTGATAAACTGTTTGGCCATTTGCACTCCTCTATTCCATGGGGAACTACCACCCTGTAGGGGTACCAAAGGCAAGGAACCCTCATAAAGGGTTCCACCCCTAGAGGTGCCACAGGAAGGATTCCCCTGAATTAAGGTACCTTAGGCAGGAGCACCCCCCAAGGAGAGAGGCATGCCACTGAAGGGGGGGGATGGTGGGGAAAAGAAAAAACACTTCTGAGGGAGGCTGGAAGGAACTGCTTATATAGCTCAGAAAAGGGGGCATGGCTAGTTGCTTCACCCCATTGAACTGCAGGCATAGCCTTTCAATTCAGTGGGCCTACTCAACCAGTGTGGTGTTATGCTTGTGCAACTGTGATAAACTGTTTGGCCAGTTGCACTCTCTATTCCATGGGAATTACCACCCTGTAGGGGTGCTGAAGGCAAGGAACCCTAGAAGAGGATTTCACTCCTAGAGGTGCCGTGGGAAGGAGTCCCTAGGCTAACGGTACCTTAAGAAAGAGACCCAAAATGAAGTACTGAGCAGAAAACTTGACCGCAAGGCTGAGGAACACAGATTGACAGCAATGAGAGACTACTGATGAGACAAAATTGAGATGAGCAGATTGTCAGGATTGCACTGCAAACACGGTAGAGAAGAGGCCACCATCCAACTCCATCCAACCGCAGAAATGTATCTAAATAAATTAGAAAAATGTACTACAGAAGTATTTACCTAACTTTTATGATCTCCAGCAAAGAGTAGAGGAAAGAACCCCTATGAGGAGGAAACCTCTGGGGATCCAAGGCGTAGGTCACCTTCCCTCCAGGCTTGCAATACTTTCAGTGATGGCTAGGCTATTACAATTTAGAGATCCAGTTCAAGAGGCTGTTCAATTTGGAGGAAGGCTCTTGCTCTGTCCCTCTAACAGGAAATGCCATGGGGGGCTGCAAGCATTGCTGTGCAGCAAAGGGAGACTCTTGTGCAGGAGGACCTCTCCCCAGGCTGGGAGCAAGTGAGTAACAACCACTGAGAGGTACTCGCCAGGCCTCCATGAGGGAGGCCTAATGGTGAAAGTAGACATCTGAGGGGCTTCTCTGAGGACCATCTGAGAATTGAGACTGGGCAGGGAAGGGAGAACATGGAGACCAGGTGAACCTTAGGCAGTTGAAGGGAAAATAGCTTTTGAAGGTGCTGCCAGCATGGCCTCCACAGCGAAAGGAGTTCCCTTGGGCTTAGGGGCCCCATCCTTTGATAGCCAAAGTCTTAACTTAAGAGGCGCCGCCAAAATGTCTGCATGGCTAAAATTCTGCCTGGAGCGAGGCCATTCCCACTACTGGCCAGATGAGAAGGACCCCACCCTGAGCTTCACAAGCTCAAGATGTGGACTTCATGGGTGCAGAGCAAGACCATCAGCTGTATGCTGAGCCCTGAGGCTAGAAATAAATGGTTGAAGCCAGCATGATTGCAAGCACATAAGCAATAAAACATAATAAGTTGAAGTTGTTTGAATGCTGAAGCAAAGTAGTAGAGCTAGGCAGCAGAACTGATTCGTAACAGCAGGTATAATTGTAGCAGTGGTAGATAACAGTGCAGTATAGGAGGATTTGAACAGTTATGGTAGTAACAATGGCAGTTATAGTAGTAGCAGTTTTTGATAAAGGCAGATAAGAGATATGTAGCAGCATTTGCAACAGCAGTAAAATGGGCAGCAGCATAGGTAAGCATGATGCATCGCAAATGAGGTAAGCTGAAATTACGTATATGCTTGGCCAACCAGATAAGTAAAGGAGCCAAATTATGTATGATATTTAAGCTGGGACTAGAGCAACAATGAAATTGCTAGAAGAACAAGCCCAGAAGATTGTAAACAGAAAACAATGCATATAGGCACTGATGGCATGCTGCAATTGCCAATAATTGAATCAATGATGTGTAGATAATTGAATAGATATGGTGTATGCATAAATACTTGAAATGCCACATAGGCTGCAAAGGAGCAGGGCAATTCATATAACTTTTGTAATGCGTGCTCCTGCTACTTGAAGCCATGAAGCCCTGCTGTGACACCACAGTCACCCGCCATGGGAATAACAGGGAAGCCACAAGCTGAGCACCATGAGACTAGGCAACTTATGTAATAGCTGAAATTTTCGATATAGTAATGCAGCGGAGTACAACAAATATACTAGAAGCAGCACAAAATAATTGAAAAGTTGGGAGCTGTAGTTGCCTGTGTGGAGCCAGTACTGAATGAATTAAGAGCAGAGCTGCTGAACAACAGACATAGCACAGCAGGGAGTAGCAGCTAGCTGGGAGCAAGATAAAGCCCCGACCAGGTGCAAACAGTTAAGGTGGAAAAGCACAGGAGACAGCAGAGGCAGTGAATCAGCATTTTGAGCATACAGATAACAATTTCAGGTAAACTGAGGGATTGCCAAAAGTCTAAAAATAAGTGGGACCTTAGAAAAGCTAGAACACCCAAAAGAAACAAACAAAAGAAAACACAATTACAGAAGCTGGAGTGAGCAAAAACAAACAACTGCGAGAGAAGCACAGACAGTCTTCAGCCAGAGGCAAATACTGACCTGGAAGTGTGGAGGCACAAACCAGGCAGAGAGTCCAGCACAAGCCAGCAGAAATCCAAGCACAAGGGAAGGTAGGAGACAAACATAACAGAAGGGGGTGGTGGAGGCAGAGACAAGGAGAGGTCAGGCAGAGCCTCCAGCCACAAAGAAAAAGTGCTTCTGAGGGAGGCTGGAAGGAACTGCTTATATAGCTCAGGTAGGGGGCGTGGCTGGTTGCTTCACCCAATTGAACTGTAGGCATAACCTTTCAAATATAAAAGGGACACCAAACAGGGCAACAGAAATGTAGTACCATTAAAGACTAGAGACTCAGTTGTATTCACTATGGCAGACATGGACGAGAAATTTAAAAAATTATTTTCCAGCATGTACAACATAAAAGAATAAGACAAAAGAAAGGAGCAATACATCACAGAGAAACCATTAGCATTTGTATTCACACTGGATATTATCAGTAAAAAGCTTGGTAATTTAGCTGTGAATAAGGCACCAGGTCCAGATATCCTGCTCCCTAGGGTCTTGAAGGAATTATCTAGAGAGAGATTACTGCACCAATAATATGTGATAGAATAAATTACTCTCTAGCATCTAATGACATTCCTGATTACTGGAAAAAGGCAATTGTAGTTCTGATTCACAGAAAAAGGAAGCCATAGCTTAACCAGCGTAGTCTGTAAGATTGTGAAAAGTATGGCTTAATCACTTCTTGAAGACTATATTTTAAAATCAGGTATACTGGACAAGACACAGCTTGACTTTGTTACAAAAAGTCCTGTCAATCAAACCTTACTGAGTTTTTTTTAACCAATTAGCAAAGCCCTTGATAATGGCCCCACTGTGGATGTCATTTATATTGACCTGAATATGGTTTGACAAAGTGTCATAAAGGACATCTTCCTCAAATTGGATAAGGGTGGATTTGACTCATGCATAATAAACATGATAAAATGCTGGATTTTGTGTAGAACACAGTGTGTTAAAATAAAGGGGTATAGTTCAGAATGGTGCAGCATAGATACATAGATGTTGTTGGCAGATAAGGGCCTTTGGTCTACCTAGTCTGCCCATTACTGCAATTTACTGTGCTTGTTCAAGCTTCCCTGGAACTAGATTATCCCTTCCCCCGACTACCAGGATCCCCTCATGCCTATCCCATGCATTCTTAAATCCTGTAATTGTTTATGCCCCCACCACCTCCTCCCCCAGCAGGCAGTTCCATTTGTCTACCACCCTGTCTGTGAAAAAGTACTTCCTCATGTTTCCTCTCAGTCTCCCTCCCTCCAGTTTCCTCACACATCCCCTAGTCCTGGAGCATCTTTTTCTGTGAAAAATTGTGTTTTTCTGCACCTTGTTTCTCCCTGTGAGGTATTTATATGTCTCAATCATATCCCCTCTCCCTTCTCTCCTCCAGGGAGTACATGTTTAAGTCTATCAGCCTGCCCTCATAAGGTTTGTGATGTAATCCCTGCACCATCTTGGTTGCCCTCCTTTGAACTGACTCCACCCTGTCTGTATCCATACATAGATAATGTCTCTAGAACCGGACACTGTACTTGAGCTGTGGCCTTACTAATGTTTTGTATAGTAGAATTATGACCTCCCTTTTCTTGTTGGTGATACCCCTGCCTATGCATCCCAGCATCCTGTTTGCTTTTCCTGCTGCCTTGTCGCACTGACTCCCTACCTTGAGGTCATCAGAGATGATGACCCCTAGGTCTCTTTCCTGCTTGGATCATTCTATAACATCCCCCCAGCTGATATATTGTTCCTGGGTTTTTGTGCCCCATGTGTATTATCTTGCACTTTTTTGTGTTAAATCTCAACTGCCAGTCCCTTGACCAGTCTTTGAGCTTCTGCAGATCTCTAATCATTCTCTAGACACCATCCAGTGTGTCTACCCTGTTGCTGAGCTTTGTATCATCAGCAAACAGGCAAATTTTCCCCTCTAGGTCCTCTGTAATGTCACTGATAAAGATATTGAAGAGTATTGGTCCCGGCATAGATCCCTGTGGAACCCTACTGGTCAACTTCCCTCTGCAGAGTGACAGCCATTTACCACCACAATCTGTGTCCTGCTATCTAGTTAATTTTCCACCCACTTTACTGCCATCTTCCCTACTTCCATGTTCCCTATCTTGTTTAACAGCCTTCTGTGTGGCACAGTATCAAAGGACTTGCTGAAGTCCAGGTAGGCCACATTTACTGCCCCTCCCTGATCCGCCTCCCTTGTTATCAAGTCGAACAACTCAATGAGGTTAGTCTGGCACAACCTCCCTCCAGTTAAACCATGTTGCCTTGGGTCCTGAAGACTGTTGGCAACCAGGTGTTCCACTGTTCTTTCCTTCAATAGTGTTTCCAGTATTTTCCCCACTACTGAGGTCAGGCTGACTGGCCTGTAGTTGCCCAGTTCCTCTCTGCTTCTGCTTTTGCATAGGGGGACTACATCAGCTCTCCTCCAGTCTTTGGGTACCTCCCCTGTTTCCAGTGACAAGCTGAACAAGGTTGCCAGAGATTCTCTTAGCTCCCTCAGCACCCTGGGGTGTACCACATCCAGCCCCATAGTTTAATCTACCTTTATTCTTTCCAGTTCTCTTAGGACCCTTTCCCTTGGAAAGGGTCCTGTATCCATTTCCATAGCCATCCTACCCTTTGTATTCATTTCTGGCCCCTTTTCTGCCCCCTCCTTCGTGAAGACTGAGCAGAAGTATCTGTTTAGTATGTCTGCTTTGTGGTTGTCATCCTCCACTCTACAGCCGTCCTCCCCTTTCAGTCTCACTATACCCCCTTTGCCTTCCTTTTTTCTCTGCTATATCTGTAAAAGGTTTAGTACCCCCTCACCACTGATTTCGCAATGTGCTCCTGTGTTTGTGCCTTGGCTTCCCTTACTGCCCTCCCTGCCTCCCTGCCTCCCTTTGTTTCTCCTGGTACCTCTCCCTGTCCCTTTCTGCCTGTATCTTTTTGTACTGTTTGAAAGCAATTTTTTTTTTGCATTCACTTTCTCAGCTACTTCCTTGGAATACCATAATGGTTTCCTCTTCCTTTTTCCCCTCGCTAACCTGTTTTACACAGAGTTGTCACCTTAGTTATCCCGAATTTGATCACCACTCACTGTTCCTCCATTCCTATTTCCCTCGCTTTTCCAGCTAATGCCTCTTTTAAGTCTTTCCCCATTTTTCCAGACTCTGCCCTCAAGTCAAGAATTCATGTTTTTTTGTGGCTGGATTCTGCTGGGGGGGGGGGGTTATCCCAAACCCTAGTGATCGGTGATCACTGTTTCCCAGGTGTTCCCCTACTGTGACCCCCAGGGTACCCCAGTGGTCTGTTTTGGGACCTACCTTTTTTAACTTCTTCATTGGAGTTATGCATAAAGGCATGAAGATATAGCTATTGAAGTTTGTGGATAATACAATGATAGGAGCTTTTACGGACTCTGAAAAGAGCTGAGTTACAAGCATATCTGGACAAACTGGTATTATCAGTCTGAGATATTGTTTAACACAGATAAGTGTGCAGTTATGCACATTGGGTCAAAAACTTGAGGGTAGACCTATATGTTAAACAACCCCCCCCCCACTAAATAATCATCTCAGAAGGATTTAGGTATAACCATCACTGATATCTTTAAAATGTTCCAGCAATGTAAGGAGATTACTAGATCTGTGCAGAATATAAAATTCTGCCAGTGGAATGCCCACAGAATTACCATTGTGATTCCACAGAATTTTCTGAAATTTGGATGAAAATTCTGTGGAATTTAGTCAGATTTTAAATTTCAGTTTTTGTGATCTAGTTTTCAAAGTACATAGCCAAATGATACCAAATTTGTCAAGCATACAGGTACTAATGGTTTTTACAAGTATACCACATTTCAGAGTCCTAGCCTGAAAGGTGGTGAGCTGTGGGTGGCCAAACATTTAATCAAAATGTAATTTTCAGTAATTTCCATATAATTTTAAAATGTCTTATCCAAATTACTCCACAGATTGAGGATGTATGCACCACGTTTCAAGTCTCAAGCTTTAAAGGAGGCTGTACCATAGGTAGCCAAACATTTTGCCAAAATTTAGATTTTAGTTAATTTATTATAATTTTGTAAGCATTCATTGAAATGTCTTAACAATTTGCAGGTATATAGGTTATTATGGCATTTATATATGTAACTAGTTTCAGATTTCTAGCTCCAAAGGTACTTGGGTTATATGCAGATAAAAATGTGTATGAAATTTCCGACAAAAAATAACATGACAGACTTTGAGGGCATATAATTTTGAGACGATGCATCCTAATGTCAAGATATTTAGCACACTGTTAGAGCACCTGTTAGCAAGTAATCATGAAACATTTCATACCTCTAGCTCAATAGGCAGCCAAGTTATGACAACATTAATACATTTAAAAAAGTCTGCAAAATTATGAAAAATTCCATGGAATTTTGTGGAATTTAGCAGAATTGTGTCAGAATTCTGCAAATTCAGAATATTCTCATTCCACACAGCTCTCGAGATTACTATCAAAAGTAATAAAATAAGGGATTATACGAAACACCAGCAGGAACAGGCCTCACGATCTGTCGAGTCTGCTCGATTGTGCAGCTGGCCTCTCAATTTGTAGCTGCCCCACCCTCCCCACCTCTCTTCATCAGTACCCTCCCTCACTCTGTCCCATTCCCTCTTAAAACCACCCACCATTCTACAGGATACCACCTTCTCATAGAGTATTCCACTTGTCCACCACCTGTTCCGTGAAAAAGTGTCTCCTGATTTCCCTCCTGAATCTTCCCCCCTAGAGTCTCAGCCGGTGCCCTCTCATATCCCTCCCTCTTCTAATCTGGAAAATCCCTTCTGTATTACTCTTATTAATCCCATTTAAGTATTTAAAGGTTTCAATCATATCTCCCCTATCCTGCCACTCCTCCAGGGAGTACATATTCAGCTCGCCCAGCCTATCCTCGTAAGACATTCCCTCCAATCCCTGGATCATCTTTGTCACTCTACGCTGCACCCCCTCCAAAAATCTGATATCCTTCTCCAGGAACAGGCGACAGTACTGCACACAGTATTCCAGGTGTGGCCTGACCAGTGACCTGTACAGGAAAAGGATCATCTCCCTATTTCTGGTGGAGATTCCCCTTGCTATACACCCCAGCATTTCGTTGGCTTTTGCTGCCACCTTCCTGCACTGAGCTGAGTTGTTCATACTCCCCGTTATAAGCACTCTAAGATCCTTTTCCTCCTCAGTGCTTTCCAACTGTAACCCCCCCCCCAGCTGATAGCTGCACCCCTGGTTCCCACTCCTGAAGTCTGGTCAGGTCTTTCTGCAGCCCCCTCTAACCATCTATGTCATATGCCACAGCCCCCATCTTTGTATCGTCTATGAACAGACTGATTCTACTCCAGATACCGAGTGAGATATCAGCTATGAATATCCCAAACTGCACCAGTCCCAGCACAGATCCCTGTGGCACCCCGCTCATCACGGTCCTCGGGGATGAGAGTTCCCCACCCACTACCACCCTTTGCTGCCTTCCATTCAGCCAGTTTCTGACCTAATTTACCATCTTTGTTCCCACCCCTATGTACTCCAGCTTCCCCCCCCCCAGCCTCCCATGCGGCATAGAATCAAAGGCTTTGCTGAAGTCCAAATACAGGACATCCATTGCATGGGCCTTGTCCCGTTCCCTAGTCACCCAGTCGTAGTGCTCAGTTAGGTTTGTCTAGCAGGATCTGCCCAAGACAAACCCATGTTGTTGACAGTCCTGAAGTCCATTGTCCTCCAGAAAGGTCACCAGCCTTTCTTTCAGGATCATCTCCATGAGCTTATCCATGATTGATGTGAGGCTCACTGGTCTATAGTTGCCTGGTTTATCCTTCGGGCCACTTTTGTGGATGGGCACTACATGGGCCATCCTCCAGTCCTGTGGTACGCACCCTGCCAGCATCTCCGCTAGTTCCTTAAGTACCCTAGGGCAATAGTTCTCAGACTGTGACACAGTGAGCCTCCCCAAATCCATGGAAAAGATTTTGAGCCTCCCCCAAAAACTTAAATAATCTTGGGCCTCCCCAAAGTAAAATAACATACTGTACTTTGCACAGTACACCATGAATAAATTGAAACCCCTTTGAGTACTTGGCTCACATTCAGTTCTTTGTCTTATACTGACATGGAACCTTTGAAAAAGAGCTCATGTGCTCAAAGGTATTATCTGAATAACAAATAAATACAATAAATATTATTATTCAGCTTATTGTAACCCCCGCCAATAGGCCAGCCTACTTGCTCTGATATTTTCATTCTTGAACCATTGTTACCCCTTGTTGCAGTGCCTTCATGGGTCAGACTACTTTCTCTATTTCCTCTCTATGGAAATAACCTTCCTAAATACTTTGCCTCTCCCCCTCCTTCCCTGCTCCTTAGCAACTCCTCAGGGATTACTTTGCTCCTTCCTGCTGTTGCTCTTTTGCATTTCTATGCTCAACCATTATATTTGGACTGTTCTGCCATCAGTCTACAAATTGATCAATTACCACCACTCATTATTAATTTATTGTTCATATTTGTTTGCACTATTGTTCATTGTGTTTTCTTGATTGTTTTACGTTACCTTTTGAAATGTATTCACTCCCTACCCTTCCCCGGGTATACCTGAAATGAGTCTTGGCTCATTCACCTTCCCTTGTCACCTATTAGTAAATAAATACATAAAATGACCTACTACTATCCTCTTTCAGTTTACTTCATCTCTTCACAAAAAATATATAAAACTCAAAATTTAAATACAGTACTTTTTCAGACTTGCTTGAGCCTCCTCTGGAACAGGTTGGGGCCTTCCCAGGGAGACTGGCCTCACCATTTGAGAACCCCTGCACTAGGGTGAACGCCATTGTGCCTTGTCCACACTTAGCGCCCATAACCCTTCCAGAACCCTGTCCTCTGTAATCGCTGTATCAGTCACCCCCTGCCCCCCACTGCCCACACCATCCCTCCCTTGCAGTATTTGTCCCCCTTTCTCCTCCGTGAACACAGAACAGAAGTAGCTATTTAATACCTCTGCCTGATCCCCCCCTCTTCTCCACCCACCCTTCGTCCTTCCTAATCCTCACAATTTGGTTTTTGTTTTTCCTCCTCTCTCTTATGTATCTGAAGAAGACCTTTTCTCCCTCCCTAATATCCTGTATCAGTCTCAGCTCTCTAGACGCCTTGGCCACTCTGACAAGCCTGGTAACCTCCCTGGACTTCTTTGTATACTCGTCCTTGTCGACTCCCCTCCAGATTTCTTGAACCTCTGAAATGCTTTTCTCTTGGCCCTCACCCCATCCATGACCTCCTGAGTCAACCAGCTGGGCTTCTTTGCCCTTCCCTTCTTACTGCTTGTCCTTGTGTATGTCCCAGTAGCCTCCACCAGCCCTTTTTTAATAATGTCCCACTTTTGATCAGCATCCATGCGTGGTTGAATTCCTACCAGATGCCTGCCAAAAATTTCCCCCATCCTTTTGAAGTCCACCGTTTGAAATCAATCACCCTGGTTCCCATACAACCTGCTTCCCTGCCCATACTGAGTGTGAACTACACCAAGCAGTGTTCACTCCTGGCCAGCGGGTCCTCTACCTTCAGATCCCACACAGCCTCCCCATTTGATAGTACCAGGTCCAGATTGTTTCCCTATCTAGTCGGTTCCTGGATCAAATGCACCAGGAAGCTGTCCCAGAGTGCTTCTAATATGACGTGCTCATTTGCACTCGTGGTGGTTGGGGTGCTCCACTCCACTCCAGGTAGGTGGCAGTCTCCCACCAACACTGTGTTCCCCTTCCCACATCCCCTTCCCACAAACCCTTCTAATTTGCTCAGCTAGTTCTTTATCCAGGTCATCCCCTTGAGCTGGTGGTCTGTATACTACCCCCATCCTTGAGCTGGTGGTCTGTATACTACCCCCATCCTCAGTGCCCTACCTTTCGTGTCATGAAACTGCAACCATAGGGCCTCTGTCCTGCCTTCCTCCCCCTCATCCCCTATACACTTAATCTCCTCACACACATAGATTGCCACTCCCTCCTTTCCCCTTATCCCTATCCTTCCTGAATATCCTGTACCCTGGGATCATCATATCCCAGTACTGGTACTGGGTGGCCCATGTTTCCATTATGGCCACAATGTCAATCCTCTCCACTGCCAAGAGAGCCTTCAGCTCAGCTGACTTGTTACCCAGGTTTCTTGCATTCAGTGATACCACCCTCCACCCTTTTTCCTTCCCTTACCCCCTCTTAATCCCCCCCCTGCTATTCCCCTCATGCCCCTACCTTGATTCTGTCTCTTTTAGCTTGGGGGGTAAGCTCGTTCAGCTCACTTCTGTAGGATTCCTGCCTGCCAGCAGATCTCTCACCACCCCCCACCTAGTTTAACTCCACCTTTGCTGCTATGTACCCCTCTAGCTTCTTCTTTAATACCCCCTTCCCCTCCCTGCTCAAGTGCAGCCTGTCCCCTGCATATAGATCATTATTGTCCCAGGTTCTGCTCCAGTCACCCACCAGCCTGTGCCCCCTGGATCAACATCATTCCCCCCAGCCACATGTCAACCTCCCCAATCATCTGTTTCCTCACTGTACTCATGCAGGGCACTGGGAGCACCTCTGAGAATGCCACCGATTTCCCCAATTCCTGGCACAGCCTTCCCAGTTCCTTGAACCTCTCCTTTACTACTTCCACAGTCTCCACTGCCAGGTCATTTTTACCCACCTGCAGTGTTGGGTAAGTTACTTTTTCTTTTACTTTCTATTACTTTTGAAAACTTGCTCTGTGCAGTCACTAGCAAGGATGGAGAAGTACTGGAAGATGAAATACACTTTACAGTTTCATTTACATATGTCTTTTTATACAAAAGAAATACGTAACTGTAACTGATTACATTTATTTGAAAGTAACTAGTAACTAACCTATTACTTTCAAAAATTGTGATCTGTTAGAGTTATTTATTATTTTTGTATTGCTTTTGTATTAAAAGAAATAAGTAACTATAATTGTAAGGTGTATTACTTTTTCTAGTACTTCTCCATCCTGTCTTGAGTCTGCACAGAGCTTCCTGGAAAAAGTTTCCAAACGTATTAGAAAGTAATAGAAAAAGTAACTTACCCAACACTGCCCACCTGCTACTTGATACTTGTTTTCTTCCAACCCCTCCTAATGCACTTAAGAATTGACCGCCCCACGCTGCCCACCGTTAACCCAGGTATGGACTCCACCCATATGCAACTATGCCTTCCCCCCTACTGCCTCATATGATCCCTTTTAGAATGGAATCCCCCAGCACCAATACCCACCTTCTTCCTCATTTCTGCCCCCACCCTATTATCTATATACCTATTCCTTGAGTCCACCCCTTTGTAGCTCCTCCTTACCCCTGTGTCTCCCCCTCTTCCATTTGACCTGTCCCTTCCCCCTCACTGTACTCTCCCTATCATCCACATCCTTCCCTTCCACCCTTGCCCTCATCCTCTGCTCTGCCCTTGTTGTCCCCTCTATCCACTTTGCTCATTTCCCATTTCCCTGCTCCCTTCTACCACCCCTCCAGCTGAGCCCCTCCCCCCTTTACCCCTTCCACCCTCCTGCGACTGACTATCATCCCTTGTGCACCCCCTCCCTTTCCCTCTCCTGCCCCTCCTGGAGATCCTTCCCCTACTCCTTCTCACCCAATGCTGCCAGTATCGTGAACCTATTGCCTGCCCCCTCTGCCATGCTGTATATTGTCTCCCTCCTCCTGACCTGAGCCTTCCCTTCAGTACCATGCCTCCTATTTGATTTGCCCCAACACCTCCTCCCTGTCCCCTTCCTTGATCCGATGTACCTCCCCTGCAGTGTTCTCATGTTATTTACCAAGGGAGGCCCTCCTCCCCAGCCATCCCCAACCCCCATCCTCTTCACCACACTACCAAGCCACAATACCTCCTCCTTGAGCCTTCTCAGCCTGTGACAGATCGGACACCCCCCATCCTCCACAATATGTTCATCCAGACCGCGGCCCCACATCCATTATACCCCACTATCCTACCCATGATATTGTGTAATGTATGTATTTGCCCTGGGTCACCACTTTAAATGAGTATTGTTCTCAATGGTTAAAACCCAGAAATAAAATGAAATGAAATGAAAATGAATACCAGTACTAAATACAAGTACAGTACTGTCTATAATTTCTGCCTTGTCCAATCCCTGCTTAACAATTACAATACCGACTCCACTTGCAGAGATGTATAAACACTCTAGCTACACTACCGTTTTGCCCTTGCATTTCCCACTGATACAGTTTGGGATGCTACACCTAACTACAAATACATTAGTCTCTATTAGTTTATAACCAGCCCACTATGTCTTATTACAAAACACAATACTATCTATAAGTTTATAACCAGGTCACGACACCCACTATAGAAATGGGCAGTGCTCTCTGTAAGTTTTTTAACCAGATCACCTCCCCCCTAGAACCAATACATCAAAACACAATACTACTGTATCTATAAGTTCTTAACTTGGCCACTCCCCCTCCTCAAAACAAACAGTACTGTCTGTAAGTTTTCTAACCAGACCACATCCCCCCTATAGCCAATAAATCAAAACAGACTCACCGCCTGTATTCAGTCAGCATTATCCAGGAAGTGCCAGCTCCTTCTTGATGCTCTCCTGTGCAGAGTTCCTCCCCCTTGAAGGTGACACCTTCTTCTGCTCACCAGCCCCCTGCTCTGCTCTTCCCCCAGGGGCTGACTCCTCCTTTCCTGCCCATTTAACAGAGGTCAGGGCCGGAGTGTGTGGGCGGAACAAAGATCACGTCCCCTGTGCTCAGCTCCCAGCTGCTTTCCGCTTCCTGATGCTGCAGATATGAATTTCCCCAAGTGACTCCTGCAACTCCTCAGATCCTTCTCTGCCACCCACTTCTCCTTCTACACTGCTCTGAGTAGCGGTTGGGCCCGGCTTTTTAAAGCCCAGCCGCTACCTTTAAATTGGGCACTTCCCTTCCCAATTGGTCTCTTCACAACGAGCCGGATTGGCTCGAGAGCTGCCTCGGCTATTGGGCAACAATCAAATCACGTCCCCTATGCTCAGCTCCCAGCGGCTTTCTGCTCCCTGATGCCACAGATGTGAGTTTTCTCAAGCAGCTCCTACCACTCCTTGGATCCTTCTCCACTGCTCGCTTCTCCTTCTACACTGCTCTGAGTAGCGATTGGGCCCAGCTCTTTATAGCCCAGCCACCACCTTTACATAGGGCACTTCCCTTCCCAATTGGTCCCTTCACAATGAGCCCGATGGGCTCAACAGCTGCCTCGCTGATTGGGCAACAATCAAATCATGTCCCCTGTGCTCAGCTCCCAGCAGCTTTCCACTTCCCAATGCCACTGATGTGAGTTTCCCCAAGCAGCTCCTGCCGTTCCTCGGATCCTTCTCTGCTGCCCACTTCTCCTTCTACAATATCATTATATAAAAAGAAACATCGTGGATAAAGAGAGGCATGTAGTAGTGCCAATGTATAGAGCCCTGGTGAGACTGCACTTAGAATACCGTGTGCTGTTCTGGTTACCACGTTTAAGGAAAGACATAAACAAAATAGTGGCAATACAAAGAAGGGACACAAAGTCCATCAGGGATCTTAAACACCTTGACTACAAGGAAAGATTAGCAAACCTAAACCTTTACTCATGAGAGTATAGAAGACTGAGGGGGGATATGATATCTGTCTTTCAAGCCATAAATAGTGGGAATAGTGCAATGGAGTGCCTATGTCTAACTGTGAGGGAAGAGGCAACCAGAATAAGAAGTCATGATAAACAACTAAAGAGGGAAACACAGAGAATAAAAGTGACAAAATATTGCATACCAAGGGTCATGTACTATGAAACGGCCTCCTACAGTCAGTAGTTAATGAAGACAACCTAGAAATTTTAATAAAAGAAATATACAGTTATCTGATATCGAGAGGCATTAATGGATATCACCATGGTTAGTTGCGGACAAAGTAACTGGGTCAGTATGGTTTGCATTCATCTGAATCACCTATGGTCCTGTGTTCCTATGTTTATACCTGGTGTTCAGTAGTGTTGCCATACCACATAGTATATGTGATCAAACACTGTCAAACTGATCTGTAAGTTGCACATAAATACACTGATACATAGATGCTGATGGCAGAAAAAGGCCGTTAGCCCAACCAGTCTGTCAAACTATTCTGCCTTGCCCTAGTGGTAATCTTCCCCTTTGTTACTGTTCCCTCTTTTTCTAACTAGACCCACGTGCCTGTCTCATCCCTGCTGGAAGCTGCTGACTGAGTTGGTCTGTTCCACTTCCTCTGGTAGTTATTTCACTTGTCTGCCACCCTTTGCATGAAGAAGTGCTTATGGGCATCCTTTTTGAATCTGCCCCTGCCAACTTAATGAATTCCCTAACATCCCAGTGTCTGAACTCAAGGAAAAAGAGTTCCTTGGCATCCCCTCTGTTTATTCCATGCACATACTTGTACAATGTGTCTCAGTCATGTCACCCCCTTTCCCTCCTCCTCTTCTTCTCATACAGTAGGTGTACATATTTAAGTCCTGCAGTCTCTCCTTATGTCATTTTCCTTAGATCATGTGCCAGCTTAGTTGCCCTGCACTGTACTTGCTCCACCTTGTTGAAGTCTTTCCTCAGGTGTGAACTGTACCTTGTGCAATATTTTGGGTGTGGCGGCACCCGTGACCTGTACAGTGGGATTATCACCTCCTGACATCTATTGCTTATCCTCCTCCCTATGCATCCCAGCATTCTGTTGGCTTTGCTCACTGTTCTGTTGCAGTGTGCAGATGTTTCCATGGTCTCTGACATCATCTCCCTAAATTCTTCCCTTCCATAGTGCTGTACAGCCCCTGCCCCCCCCATTTTGTATTGCATCCTTGAGCTCCTTTTCCTAATACAAGTCACTTTATGTTTTTTAACATTGAAGTTCAGTTACCAGATCTTTGGCCAGTGCTCCAAACCATCCAACTCCTCCTTTAGTTCCCTTCTTCCATCTCCCTTCTTCAGTACCTACACTCGCATAGATCTTCTGTGTTGTCTGGAAAGAGGCAGACTAGAAACACCTCTGCTAGTTCAATGAGTACTGTATCCTGCTGTTGCTGTAATGACTTAGATGAACTAGTTTTGTCACTATCCTCTCCACCACCACCATCACTGTCATTCTTGTCACCAGTGCCACCGCCAGTGCCGCTATGGCAACCCCCATCACCACCTCCAGCCCTGCTTTGTTGGATTGTTGTAGAAGATTATAAAGAATGGTGCGAGTGGCATTCAAGCAGACTCACAATGAAAATGACCATGCTAAGGGCTGTAGATTCAGCACTGAAATCTTTATTGGCCTGTTTATATGGTCGCAGTAGTGGAACAAGTTTTTGCAGAACACACCACTATAAACCTCACATTCCACATCATCGAATTTCATAGCCAAAAATAAGTGTTTCTCTCCCACGAGACTCTTGACCATATAACATGCAGAGTTCCACCTTGTGGAGATGTCTTTAATTAAGCAGTGCTGAGGAACATTGTGCTTCTGCTGGCAATGCTGGACGAGTTCAGCACATTTGGGGGAGTGTTGGAAATATCTTGTGATGTCCTGTACTCTGTCACTGGTTTCTTTTAGTTATGCATGCTTTTTACGTATTTGACTCCACACCAGATTAAATGCATGTGCAAAACATGGTGCATGGGGGAAATCCCCATCATTCTTTGCCTTCAGCATGCTACTGCCACTGTCCATCGTGAAGATATTGAAGTTCATACTGAGGAGTGAAAGAGCGGAGAAGGCAGAAATCCCATAGATACGTCCATCTATCTGCAGAAATAGCTTATGCTGTTCCCACTCAAGATAAAGTTGTCCAACTTGACTTTAAATTCCGTTTTGTTGCTGCTGGTAATGATATCTAGAGGAAGTGCATTCCACGGGTTTACTATATGCTGAATGAAGAAGAAATATATTTTTAAAGTCCAACATTTTTTTCTCGATATTTGTAAAGAATGTACCCTAACGTCAGTATTGTTTAAGTTTAGTCTGCACATTAGGTATGGATGCGTAACAATGCTGAGCATTAAAAGGAGGTCAACACACCATAGCATCCTGACAGATAAAAGCATTAGGTTAAGAATGATTTACCTCGCTTCTTACGTGTTACTTGTGATAATGGTAATTGCTTTAGTGGCTTTTCTTTGGACTTTCTTGACCTAATTGATGCTGTACTATTTGTAGGGGCTCCAGAACTGAGTTTCAAAATCAAGATGGGCCTAACTATGCCCGGTATAGTGGTACGATTTCACCCTTTTTTTTCTATATTTAATATTTCTTCTTATGGACCACATGACCCTATTAGAGCTCTTGGTTACTTTGTTGCAGTGATTGTGATGTTCCAAGTTATCAGAAACCATGACTTCTAGGTCTCTTTCATTTATAGTCTCGTTTAGCTAGGACCCACAGAGTAAATATTTATATAGTTTATTATTTCTCCTGAGGTGGATGACCTTGCATTTGTCGAGGTCGAAAGTCATTTCTGAAGACATTGCCAATCTGGTGATTTTGTCCAAGTCAGATTGTATAGTATCCATGTTATCATCTGTCAGACATGGACCCCACAGTTTAGTGTCATCCTCATAGTTTGAGTACCAGCTGATGGATTCACTGTTCAAGCCAGCTATACTGTAAAGATCTGAAAGATTAGAGGCCCTAATACTGAGCTCTGTGGGATACCAGTCACTATGCTACCAGCTGTGGCTGTATGCCCATTTAGCCTCTCTGTATGCAATCTGGGGAGTGTTTTTTGTCAAGTGAGTCACTCCCCCCCCCCAATAAAACAGAGTAGGTTTGTAGTGTATCAACATCCTTTAGTGAAATTACATTGAGTTGGGTCAATGTTTGTGATTTCTGGTAGAATATTTTCTTTAATTATGCTTTCAAGAATCTTGTCAGGAATGGTTGTCACGTTTATTGGTCGGTTATTACTCACTGAGTGTCTGTCACGTTTTCTGTAAATAGGGGTAACCTCGCAGTTTTCCAGTCTAATTGGATCTGGTCAGTATCTATTCACTTCTGAAATATGTACTGAAGTGGGTGATAATGTGATCTGACATGACTTTCAACATATAACTGGATATATTATCTGGACTGAAGGAAGAGTTGTTATTAAGGCTTTGAATGTGTTCTTTGATTTTATCACCATATATTAAGATGGGTGGCGCAGCTTCAGGGCCTAGTTTACAGAGCTCTATTGCTGACTCAGTGCATAGGGCCTACTGTTCATTGCTTCGAAGAATTTATATAGCGAGGAAGAATCTTAGTATTCTTTTGTTGGCATATACTACTAGTGATGATTCTATCCTACATTTGTCGTTCCTAATTGCTCTTTTACATTGCATTTGTACTGTTCTAAATTCAGTCCATAATACCAGATTTGTTAAGAAAGTATTTTCTATATGCTTACTCATTTTTGTTAATTAGTCTCTTGATTATTGGTGAGAACCATTTAGGTCGAATTCCTCTATTGTTATATATATTTTTTTTAATCTTGGGGATGAATTTCGTACTTAAATCCAACATTGCCCCTTTAAAGCACTGCCACATTTCTTCAGCTGCTTTGTTCTTTAATGTTGGCCTCCAGTCTATTTTGTTGATTTCAGCAATGATTATCAGCTCTATGGTATTGCGCAGTTTCCACACACGCTTGTAACTTCGCAAATCTGTAATATTTCCACTCCAGATTTTCAACATTGTCATTTTTCCACACCTCCTTATGAACAGCACAGCTGTCATTTTTCACATCCTGGCTAAACTGTGTTTTCATGACTTCCCTCACAAGTAGAATAAGCAGTTGCTGGTGGGAAATGAGTGTTCGAACAGATTAAGAAAATCACAGTGATGCTGTTCATGAGTAGAGGTCCTAAAATGCGTATGTTGAAAATTAGGTGACAAACGTCCATAAAATTACTGTTACAAGCATGCATTGTACAGTTTCCATGCATGCTCATAACTTCAATAATTTTTAATATTTTTACTCCAGATTTTCACCATTGCCATTTTGTCACTCCTTATGAACAGTACAGCTTTCATTTTCTACATCCTACCAGAACTGTGTTTTCACACATCAGGCATGCAGTGGCGCAGTCGCTGTAGGAAAACAATGTTCAGAACAGAGTAAGAAAATCACAGTAACACTGTTCATGAGCAGAGGTCCCAAAATGCCTAAGTTAAAAATCTGGTGAAAAAATTCTATAAAATGACTATGTTACAAGCATGCTTGTGCAGTGCCCATGCACAGTCATAACTTTGAGAATTTGTAATACTTTCACTCCAGATTTTCAACATTGTCATTTTTGCACACCTTCTTATGAACAGTACAGCTGTCATTTGTCACATCCTGCCCAAAATGTAGTTTTGCACATCTGGCGCACAATCACGCGGTTGCTGTGGGAAATCAATGTTCAGGGCAGATTAAGATAATTATAGTGCCACCATTCATGAGCAAAGGTCCAAAAATGGCTATGTTAAAAATCTGGTGCAATAATTCCACTAAATGACAGTGTTACAAGCTTGTGATGCGCAGTTTTCGCACATGTTTGTAACTTCGAGAATGTTTAATATTTTCACTCCAGATTTTCAACATTGCCATCTCTTCACACCTCCTTATCAATGGTGCAGGTGACATTTTATTGTGGTGCAGAATGGCGTGGTCACTGTGGGAAATCAATGTTCGAGACAGATTAACAAAATTACAGGGACACTGTTCATGAGCAGAGGTCCCAAATACTTTCATGAGGTGGGGTCACAAAAAGTCCATGTTTTAAAATTTGGAATGCAAATACCAACACAAGCCCAGGGCATTATGGCTTCTAACCATTACATCCCACCTTGTACAGACTAACAGGCATCAGAAGTGTGTCTTTGGATTATCTGCTGTACTGCTCATGCCATTGGCCCTCAACCCCCACCCTGCAGCCACTGACAGGCATCAAGGTGTGCCTTGGACTCTTCAGCTCCAAAGTTTAACCCATTCTCCTATGCTGCACCCATCTCAATGTATGTACTTATAAAATAGGGTGAGCATAAGGCCAGACGACCCCAAGGCACAACGTGACACTTATCAGACTCTGCAGGATAGGGTGAAGTGAAATAGCATGAGTGTTATAGCCAGCGACCCAAACGCACACCCCAATGCCTGTCACTCTCTGCAGGGTGGGGTGGGGTTGACGTTGGTGCTGTACTTCACTGCTATTCCTATTATGCATCTCTCTTAACTCCTGCACTACCAATGCCAACACCAGCAAGACAACATACGGCATTGACAAATGCTTGTTTCTGATTGTGGCTGTTGGGAAGGTGCATTTAAAATGTTTAAATGATGATCCAGAACACTGGATACCAAATATTTAAGTACACTGATCCCAACTAATCTTTCTACCCCACTGATTAACATGCTTTCAATGGATTTGTGGTGACATCAGTAAAATACTCCCAAACAGATCTCTCAGTTTTTTTTTCACTAAATAAGTGAACTGCTGGGGGGGGGGGATAATTGGCCAGTGACTAGAAGGTGATTTTGTTTTTATGCCGGTGAGGTACAGTGTGGCTGGGGATGGCCAGGCAGGACAGCAGCAAGTGGTACAGTGCTATGCGGCTGTTCATACTGAGTAGGCTGTGTGTGAAACTGGTCATTAAATTTTCCTTCCTGAGAAACTTGCTTTTCTTTTTTTTATTACCTTGTTATGTTCACTTGCAAAGCATACAGGCTTATTGGTATCAGTCTGAACTGTGAGAGCACTTTTGGAGTGTGTACTGCCTCTCCCCCTATCATAGCTGCAGAATAATCAGACCCCTCCCTTATTCTGCCCTTTCTCTGCCTTGCTCTTCCTTTTCACCTTGAAGCTCCTGTCCAGTCACAGTGTTGGAAAATGTAAGGTGGAAGTGGGGTTTTCTTGTGAAACTTCTAATTTCTGCTTGAAACATTCCCCCTGCTGTTTGTTCCATTTTTGTGCTTTTCCACAGTCATGCTGTCCACTCCTTTGGTTCTCTGCTGTCCCAGAGACAGCAGGGATGTTGCACAATGGTCACAGATTTCTCCTGTCTGTGACCATCATGTTAACATAGACCCACCCAGCACTTACACAGAACTGATGGTGAATGCTCAATCCTGCCACTGGTATCGCCCCTTCCCACCCCAGAGAAGCCAGAAAACTTGTAGCAGATTCTTCCTCCACTGGTATCACCCCCCGCTTCCTGACTGACTAAATATAGCACAACTGGCAGAGTGTGCTCAACTCACCGGCGGTATAACCCCCCTGTTGCCTGCCCAACCAAATACAACACAACTGATGGTGGGTGCTCAGTCCCACTGCTGGTGCCACCCCCTCTTGCCTGCCTGACCACATACAACAGAACTGGTGGTGGGTGCTCAAGCCCGCCATTGGTATCATCTGCTCCTGCTTGCCCGACACAACAAAACAAAACTGGCAGTGGGTTCTCAATCCCGCCACCAGTATCACCCTATTCTGCCAGCCTGATGCAGCCAATAATGTTTTACACCAGGGTACCCAACCACTGGTGCTGGCTAACATCCCCCACTCACATACGCAGTATTTGACACTGGCATGCCCAAACCCCCAGTGCCTGCTAACAGCAACCCCCAAACTATGCAACACCTGGGTACCCAGCCCTGGTGGAGCCAATCAAACCACCTACACTGAGGTGCCAAATCCTCCATGTTAGCTACCTGAAATAAAAAAAGATACGAGGAAGATACAGGTTTTTATGGTCTGTTTTGGCTGGGGCAGGTTGGGCTTCCCTCCATCCTGCTCTCTTGACCCCTACCATCCCCAGCCTCCCCAAGACTTCTGACTGCCCTGTGTTCCCCCTTCCCTGGTGGGATCAGGAGAGGGAGGGCTGGCCTCCACCCTTTTGTTTACATTTTGAACCCACATTTCCACATAGTAATTTTCCCCCATGTCATGAACATGGCAGGTGTCATTTTCAAAGCCCCCTTTCAAACCTGTTTTTGTTCTCATTCCACAAAATCACATTTCAGGGGTATTTCATAAATGACACCTGTAATATACTTATACTGGGGTAATAAGAATACTCATGTGAAAATTCGGGGTAACAGTCTAAGAAAACAACAATCACATGTATGAACCTCTTTTTTTCTCAGTCATGACTATTTCACAACTATAACTTGTGTTATTAGTTTGTTGCTTGTGCCTGCTGTGCCATCTATGTCCAACAGATACACAACAAATACCAGAAAGCAAACATGGTTGGCGTTCACCTATGCTTGCTTGACTTTACCATCTCTTCTCCTGATGGCCTCCAGTCATCAGAATCACACTCATCGTCACCACTAGCCAGTGATGCAACTCACAGCAGACTTTCAAGTTCCTCTTGTTCTTCATCCTCCTCTTTCCTGACCTGTACTTCCATGAACACCTATACTTTTTCCTCTGGTGACAAACTAACCGTAGTGTCTGTTCCAGATCCAGACTCACTGTCACATTTCCTTGATGACTGAGTAGCAGCACTGGGGGGGTGGGGGTGGTGGTTGGCACTGCTGCCAATGCATGATTTGAAATAGCGGGACATCATATCAGGTTCCTTCCTTTTCTTCATCTGCACTGCCATTGATTCCTCCTGGTTTGATCTCTTTATTTGTTTGTTTGTCAAAGCCACTCAGCGTACCTTTGCTTGGCTCCATTTACTTTTTATGTGCACCTGTACTACGTTAAATTGTACTATCTGTTTATACTTTGTATGTTGTACCAATCATTAATGCTGTTTGTGCTTTTATTATTGTATTTCCTGTTCCTTCTCCCTTGGGTCGCACCTGGAAATGAGCCTTGGCTCGGTGTGCCTCTCCCAGTTACCAGTTTTGAAATAAATGAATAAACATATGCCGTGGGGTAGACTGGCGATTGTCCATGCCAATGCACAGGCACAGGTGGCTGTGGTGGCAGCTGTTGTGTTGTTCCGGCAAGATGGACAGGAGGTGGACTCACCTTAACAAATCTGACTGAACCTATTCTCTCCCAGTTAAGAAAAGTGGAAGCAATGGCCGAAGAGGGGCGGAAAATTGTTGTACTTCTGGATTGCTCAGCATGCTTTCATCACCAGATGCACTAGATGACTGGCATGGAAAGCTGTTTGCAGTGGGAATGGAATCAGTGGACTTCTGGGGACTAATGAACTATGGCTTCTTTTATGTGCCCACAGCTCTAATCTTCTTCTCAGGTGTATCCCCTATCACACCACTATGACTCCCAGTCCATGTCTGACCCCTTCTCCACCACCACTGTTTGCAGAACTGGAACCTGGTAGAAATGGCATGGTGGAAGCTTTCCCTGCTCCTTTCCTTCCCTTGCATCCCTTTCTCCTCCAGAAGCTAACTTAAGCTCATGGTTTCTAAATGACATGACAGCAGACATCTACACTCAATCTGATCCATTGCCCACTCTGACACACCCTCCTCACCCTCACTGAGAGAGCTGGGAAGCGATTTTCAAAGATGCTGAAAAAGGATGCAGCTTGTCAAAATGGGTAAACCTGCATCACACAAATGCAGCAACATACCTGCATCATACTTTCATAGTTGCATCATGAATGACATGCTGCAAGTAGAAACTTGCAAAATACTTGCTTCACAATTAATATATATATATATATATATATATATATATATATATCTGATGGAAATTTGTGATGCCGATTGGTATTGTACAACATTTTCTGTGAGTGTGAGGGGGAGAACAATTTACAATGAGATGGGAGAAAGACTGAGAGAGAGAAGGCATGTGGATGGGAGACCACGCATGTCATCTCATGTTGGTAAGTGTGCTTCTGCTTCTTCTAAAGGATGTGAGGGGGCATGTTCAAAATGTAGGCGATGTGTCATGCTGGTGTGTGTGTGTGTGTGCACGTTGCTATGGAGAAAGGCTATAATTGAGACTGGTGAATGATATAGTGGACCTAGCAATGCTGAGGGAGTCAGTGGGCAGTGTTACTGGTATGCTGGAGTGTGTTGAATGACTGTCACAACTGAAGAAATATACAGTCATAGGCTGTCGCACAATTATGGTTCCATTTGTAATTGTTATGTACGTGACAGCACCATACACATATAGACTGGATATAGGCATCAAGATGATCATGATCCATACGCCATGTACATGACTGGGATGCATGTTATAGCCCACGTGTGTGTATGTGTGGGTGCATATGTGTGTGTGTGTGTGTGTGTGTGTGTGTGCAAGTGTGCGCATGCATGTGTGTGTATGTGTGTCTGTATGCAACATGGGTCATATGTGTGTTGCCCTGTGTGGTCCTGTGTCAATACTGTCTCACATATGCACAACCTGTGGTGACATTAACCTCCCATGTACTATATGCTGATGCATGGCACATACTGGTGTTGCAGATGTATAATACCAGCAGCTGCACGATGATGTGGTGGATAAGGATGACACACAGGTACTGCACACAGATTCAGTTGATGATATGAGGATGAAGCTAGACAAGTGTATATGGACACACAAACAGACACACACACACACGTATACACACACACACACATGCACACACACACACACACATATGTATGCACACTGCAGCTGTATTAGGTGGGAGGAGATGGTGGAGGAGGAAGAACATGTTGCAGACAGAGGAGACAGATTGGACTCAGATCATGCCCAGGGCATGTGTGTCTTCACACAGGTCACGATATCACCCCACATGCAGTGCCCACCATCCTGTGGGCTAGTCACATGTGGGCCCTATGACCACTGTAGAACACACACCGGCCAGGCCACATATTGTCCATATTCACCAGCCAGTATGACATGGTGTTATCTGCCCAACATCAGACAACAATGCCACATGTACACCCTTATCTTGCATGTCATGTAGATGATGGAAAACACAGGACACACTGGAGGCACGGACATCTTCAAGCTGTGAAACAGAAATGGAGGGAGCAGAAGTCTGGCCTTCCCCAAGCTCCCATGGTGTTGAATGAGGTAGTTGTGTGGGAGATTTGCAATCTGAGGTTGGAGCTACGGGAGCAGGAACGCTGAGCTCTTGAATACCATATGTGATATGCAGCACTCCTGGAACCAAACACTAAGGAGATGGAGCAACAGGACACCACATGACATAGCTCAGGTATGTCTAGCACTGGCCTGCACACATGCACACCAGCATATTTTATAACAATAACGTGTTAGTGTGTGTGGTGTGTGGAGGAGTTTTTTATTGTGGTGTTCCCCGTGTGTGTGTAATCAATCTATCTGTAATAACTTGGATCCTCTGTTATTTTGTTACTTATTTTATTTTTATGTTTACTGTTTTTACCATGATTGCTTTTATCTTTTTGTAAAGTGCCTTGATGGCTTGAAAGGTGCTTGTGTGAAATAAAATGTATTATTATTATTATAACTTGTGATGCAACTATTTCTCACTCTGTGTCTCTTGTGTCTCCTATTGCTGTAATACATTTAATTTGCCAGTCTACTTTACTGCTTTTGTGCTTGCCACATGACTTAGACCACCTTTTTAGTGGTCTTGCAAGTGTGTCATAATTAGTATGCAAATTGTTGATGCAAGTATTGAAAATAGGTGTTAGTCATTCTTTTCTGATGACAATATGATGTAATTCATCAACTGGAGCACAACAGTGATGCAAAAGCAGATGCAGTAGATAGAGACGTAACCATTTTTGGATGGTTGCATCACAGCCTGATGCTAAAGCAGTTGCTCTTTGCACCATAATATTGATGCAAACTGCGTTTCTGTCATGCGCAACTCTTTGAAGATCTAGGCCTTGGTGTCTCATTGCAGCATCCTAGTTCACTAGGTTTCTACTCACAAACAAAAAAAACAAAAAAAAAACATGAATTTCTGTACCTGCACCACCAACAGTCTAATTACGTGTCAAATAAAATGTTGCTGTCCTTCTGTATGATTTTGCATTTAATAAAAATGGAATCAGCTTCTAATTCTTCTTCCAAACTAAAATCTGGTTAGAAAGGAAGTTTTAGTAGAAAAAAACTTTAAATTACCCTATACAAATCCATAACAATTCCTGGATTTTGTTGCATTCTTTTTTACTAGTAGTTGGTAAAATAAACAGGAAAAAAAATAAAAAAAAGCATGAGGAAAGGAAACAAACAGCATAGGTTATTTTTAAGGCATCTACAAGCAAAGCCTTCATTATTTAAATATGGAAATGAGAAAGGAAGGTATTACAGATTCCTGTTTCCAGCCACATACCAGCTCCTGAGAATTTTCTAGCCACACACACATTCCTTTTCTAGTGTTGTGCATATGTAATTGAATCTGTTGAAAATATTTAGTGTAGTTAATTTCGCAAGGTATATAGTTTTAATCATGATGGAATGAGAAAGGTGTGTGGCTTACTGGGATTCAACCTCAGATCTCTGCAGCTGCCCAGCCCTAACCATTAAGCCACAGGCCACACTTTCTCTTTCTCATTTCCATCCTTGATTTAAAATATGTATACTTTGCAGGGCTTGAACTGCACTGAGAGAAAGTGATATTTCTAACATTGGTTCCTAGTTGCATTATTAAGCAACACTAGAGAAAGGAATGTGTGTGGCTGTAAGGAAATTCCTCAGACGCTTGATCAGTGAGCCTGTAGCTTAATGGTTAGAGCGCTGGAACGCATGATCAGAGATCTGAGGTTCAATCCCAGTAGGCCACATTCTTTCCTTTCTCATTTCCATCCTTGATTTAAAAATATGTATACCTTGCAGGGGTTAAACTGCACTGAGAGAAAGTGATATTTCTAACATTATTTTAAATATATATTAACTCCTGGGGGCGGGGGCGGGGTGTTGTTGGTAGCATTCAGAATACTCCCTATCATTGGGTCTTGCCTTGTTTGGTGCATTCTGGGAGATATAAAAGCCCTTGGCACAAAAGCTAAAAAAGGAAGGGTGATTGAAGGTGTGAGAAGCAGAGTGGGTTCCTTGGGGAGTCCTATAGCGTTCGACCCTACCCAAGTCTCTGGTTTTGACTGGCCAGGGAGACTTGCTAGACTCAGGGGAGGCACTTGTGAGTCACAGGGCTAGGTTTGGCACAAGTTTCCCTTTGGGGTCAATCCTGGAAAGCTGACCTGCACATGAAAAGATAGAAACATAGAAACATCAAGTTTGATGGTAGAAGAAAACTGAAGGTCCACTGAGTCTGCTCTTACCATACTACCTCACACTACTGATCTACTGCCCTGGGGGACTGTAATCCTCCTCCCTATTATCCACCACTCAAACCCTTTCTGCATCCCCCCCCACTGGGGACTATGAGTCCCTTTGCCCTGTTCCAACCATGTTTAAACCTGTTAAGGGTAGCTGCCCCCACCATTTCCACCCGGCAGAGGGATGGTGAGGAGCCTGCAGCAGATTTCCCCCCATGGGTTTATGTGGATGGCTTCACTGTTGTCCCACTCCTAATTAAGAAACATTGGTGATCAGCAGATCCAGTTTAGTATTGGGATTTGGTGGATTATAGATATAAGTTCTCTCCCCTAGCACAAGAGGCTGGATTCTGAATAGAAATACAAACATACGAAAATGCCAGCAGAAACTGACCATTATGGTCTATCTAATCTGCTCGACTGTGCAGCTCTCAAACAAATTTACTGGAGCTGCCCCCTTCCTTTATCCACATAGAGTGTTCCTCCCTCCGCTCTCATCCCTAATTCCCTTCCTCACATCCATTGTGACTCTCCCTTTCACTCTTTCCAAACCCCTTTTAAAGCAGTCCACTGTTTCCAATTATACCACCCCCTCTGGCAGTTCCTTCCACATGGACAGCACTCTTCCTGTGAAAACATGCCTTCTCACTTCCCCTTTGAATCGTCCCCCAACTAATTTCAGACTGTGCCCCCTAGTGAACCCATTCCCCCTGAGACTGAATATGCTATCTGTACTAACCTTGTTCATACCTTTACGGTACTCGAAGTTTTCAGTCATGTCCCCCCTCTCTCTCTTCTGTCCTCCAGGGAATACATATTGAGCTTCTGCAGCCTCTCCTAATAGGGTTTGTCCCACAGGCCCTGGATCATCTTAGTTACCCTTTGCCACACCCCTCCAGTAATTTGATGTCCTTTTTCAGATATGGGCACCAGAACTGCATACAGTACTCCAAGTGTGGTCTTACCAATGACCTATACTTCCCATCCGCTATATCACCAATAAAGATATTAAACAACACTGGGCCAAGCACCGAGCCTTGTGGTACCTCACTAGTTACAGGCCTAGGCTTCGAGAGTTTCTCCCCTACTACCACCTTCTTGTTTCTATCTTGTAGCCAGCTCTTGACCCACCCCGCCAGCTTATTCCCAACTCCCAGGTCCTGCAGCTTACTGAGCAGTCTCCTATGTGGCAAAGAGTCAAGACCTTGCTGAAGTCCAAATACAGGACATCAACCACCTGCCCCTTGTCCACAGTTCCTGTGACCGAGTCAAAAAAGTCTATCAGGTTGGTCTGGCAGGATCTCCCTAAGACAAACACATGTTGCCTTTCATCCTGGAGACCATTAACCTCCAGATAGTCCACTAGTCTCTCCCTCAGTATAGTCACCATTAATTTTCCCACAATGGAGGTAAGGCTGACTGGTCTGTAGTTACCTGGCTCATCCCTGGGTCCACTCTTGTAGCAGTTAATCTTTTTATTAAAACTGTTGCATACAACATACCAAAAAAAAAACAGATCGAACAATGGTGCTGTGAGAAAATACAAGATAAAACAGAAGAGTGCCGAACAAAATAACCTGGGTCCACTCTTGTAGAGAGGCACCACATGTGCTATCCTCCAGTCGTGAGGTATGTACCCTGTTAATAGTGCGGTGTTAAACAGGTCTGCTAGGGGGCTAGCCAGGACTTCCACCAATTCCCTCAGAATTCTCAGGTGCACACCATCCATCCATCCAGTCCAGGAACATTGTCCACCCTAAGGGCCCTTTAAAACCATGTCTTCCTGAATTGCTCCATCTGTTACACCACCCCTTCCCCTTCCGAACCACCATTTTTCCCTGTGGCATAGGTCCACCCTTCTCCCTAGTGAATACCAAGCTGAAGTACTCATTTAGTGCCTCCGCCTGTTCCTCACTACTTTTCTCCCATCCCAATCCCATCCTTGGTACTTCTTTTCTCCCTTATGTACTTAAAAAAGTCCTTTTCCCCTAGCTTTATCCTCTGAGCTAGCTTTAGTTCTATCATGGCTTTTGCTGCCCTGATAACTCTGCTTGCCTTTCTTGACTTCTCTGAGTAAACCTCACTGTCTGCATCTCTCAGAGTACATTTGTACTTATGAAAGGCTGCTGTTCTCTTTTCCCACACTTTTGCTGCCATCTGTTTGCTGAACCAGCTAGGTTTTTTGAACCTGGCTTTCTTGCTCTTGGCCTTAGCACACATTATTGTGGCCTCAATCAGACCCATCTTTAAAATGGACCATTTCTGCTCCACTTCCATCTCCAAACTGATTTTGGCAAGATGCCCTTCTAGGATTTCACCCATCCTTCCTAAAATCCACTACCCTCATCTTAGTCCTGGCTATTTTCTTGCCCAGATTTAGGTAGAATCACACCGTGCAGTGGTCGCTGTCTGCAAGAGGGTCTTCCACTTCTAATTCCTAGACATACTCACCGTTGGACAGTACTAGATCCAGTATGGTTCCATCCAAGGTAAGCTCTGTGACTCCCTGCACCAGGAAACCATCTTAGAAAGCCTCTAGGAGGACCTGTTCTCTGAGGCAAGAGGTAGCTGGGATCCTCCAGTCCACTCCAGGCAGGTTAACATAACCTGCTATGACTACGTTACCTCTACTACATATTGTTCTAATCTGCTTCACCAACACTCTGCCCAAATCCTCGTCCTGCACAGGTAGTCTATAAACCACCCCCATTCTAATCTTTCTCCCTTTGGTGGTCTGAAGCTGAACCCACAAAGCTTCAGTCTTACCCTCAGCCTCCTCCTCCCTGGTGCATGTAATTCTTTCCCTCATAAATAAAGCTACTCCTCCCCCCACTCCCTGTCTCTCTGTCCTTCCAGTAAATTCTATACCCAGGGATCATGAGGTCCCATTCACGGTATTTGGTGGCCCACGTCTCTGTGATGGCTGCTTTGTCCACCATTCCCTCAGCCATCAGTGCCTGAAGATCCCCCATCTTGTTTGCCAGGCTCCTTGCATTCAATGACATCCCTTTCCACTGTGACCCCCATACACCATTACCACTGAACAGCCCTTTTGTCTCCCCACCTCCCCCATCCCCACTCCCTCACCCCTTCTCCTCACTCTTACTTCCGCCTTAATAGTGGGGGAGGCCCGTCGGACTCCTGCACCTGGTGACTATGGTTGCAGCACACCCTATCGACCACCCCCATTCAGTTTAAATTAGGGTCTGCTGACATGTAATCCTCCAGCTTATCCTTAAAGACCCGGTACCCTCTCTACTTAAATGCAGTTTATCCAGTGTATATAGTTCCTTATTATCCCAAGTCCCACCCCCACATCAGCCTGTACCCATTTGACTCGCACCACCCCCTTAACCAACTGTTAAATTCTTCAGTTCCCTGTTCCTTACAGTTCAGTACTAGCCCTAGGGACAGGGAGCATTTCAGAGAAGGCTACTGACCTTTCTGCCTTGCTGCAGATTTTCTCTACCTCCCTAAACCTCTCCTGCACCTCCTCAACCCCACTCCCCACAAGATCATTTGTACCCATTGTAAATGAGGCAGCGGAGGATGATGCAGTGAGCAGATGATGTTTATGAGATTCAAGCCTGGCCTACAAGCTTGCATGCCCAATAAGCTGCAAGGATAAATGTTCAGGAGGTAACCACCAACAGAGTAATGCAAAGAATGACCACGGAGAGTAAATATAGTAGTGCTACCATGGACCTTTGGTACCATGTAAAGTACTTTGAAACAAGGAGTGCGGTTTATGCTTAAGGCTGCTTGAGAGGAGAAAAGGGTGTGCAGGAGTGCTACTGGACTACCTGGGTATGTTTCCTTTTACAATGGGGATTGGGATGGAGGGGTAACACTGGACTACCAGTGTATGATTCCTTTTACAGCAGGGATCAGGGCATGAGGGGGACACTGCTGGACTACCAGGGTTTATTTTCTTTTACAATAGGGATCACTTCAGGCAGGAGGAGGGTAACACTGGACCACCAGGGTAGATTTAATTCTATAGTGTGGGTTGTGGTTTGAAGGGGGTACCATTGGACTACCAGGGTTGATTCTTGGTACATTAGGGTCAGAGTTAGAATATGTGTGTGTGTTTTACAACAGGGATTGGGGTGGGAGGGTGGAAGGTATAATTACGTTGCCCGACACCAGTGCTGCGGCGGGGGGGAGATTTTGGAAGTGTTAAATAGTGATGCTTCAGCAGCTTTTAGCACTTCTAAAATCCTTCAAATATACCACTGTGCCCTGTATGCAGAAAGGTTCCCTTACTTGCATAGGTGTAATGGTGTATTTCTTGCAATCACTCTATCTGCTGTGCGCTGCAACATGGGTCCCACCCTATTTGGATGCGCTATGTCCATTAGCACAATGATATTCCTGTTAGCACTGTGCCAATCTATTGAATATGGGAGTCAAAATGGGACTATGGGAGTCAAAATTGTCATTATTATGGCTGCCATCATGTAAGCACCTCCTCCCTTGGGGCGGGTTTACTATCCTGGTTGTTATCCCCTCCCTTTAGGTTTTAGCTTCAAGCATTTTCTGTGTTCTGCCCCTAGGAGGCAGTGTTCCTGCATGCTGTATAAATTTAGGGGGCTGCAGAGAGAGAGAGAGAGAGAGAGAGATGGCGGGTTTGGCAGGACAAGTGTGGCCGGGGTCTAAAACCCCATGGCCCGGAAGGTACCGGCCTGGACAGCGGCAGTGCATCATGTGGCATTGCCGTGTGAGAGGGTGGCAGGAGTTGGCAACCTTTGAGGTCAGGGGAGCCTTTGCAGTTACCAGGTTGGTAGGAGATAGGAGGTGGAAGCAAGTTGTTAACATCTGGAGGCTGGGGTCCCTGCACCCTGAATATTTGGAGGTATGGCAGTGGGGCTGTTATGGTGGTGGCAGGGCCATGACAGGGTCCCTTGGAGGTGGCAGCTTTAAGGAGGCAATTTCCCTTGTGGTACACTGCTGACAGTAAGGTTGGAAGGCCTGCATTCTGGGATTCACTTTTTTGGGCCTGCTGTGCCCATGTTAGACCCATGAAGGAATGCATGGGGAAAGTCATAACAGAAGGAAGGAGGGAAATGGCATCTGGTTTTGGGCATCTAGGAAAAGGGAAACTGAGCAGCTGCCATATGGGATTAGGCTGCATTAGACCCTGGTTCTATGAGGTCCAGAGGTGGGTGGGAGTTAGCCACTCCCCCGGGAATGATGGTGAAGGAAAATGTAGTTGATGGGTGCTGAAGAAGGTTTCCATCTCCTTTCACACTTGAGCCTACCAGAGGGGTGCAGCGGCATGCAGGTCAGCATCAGCCTAGTAATATGAGGGCTGTTAGTGCTTGAAACTCCACCTGCCAGGTAAGGCCTGCATTTTTATCTCTGAAACTGTGTGATACTAACTACTAACTAACATGATTGATCCCTCCAAAAAAGGTTTCCATTTCCTTTCCCTCTCGAGCCTACCAGAGAGGTGCAGCAGCATGTGGGTCAGCATCAGCCCGTTAAGATGAGGCATGTTAGTGCTTGAAACTCTACCTGCCAGGTAAGGCCTGCTTTTTTATCTCTGAAACTGTGTACTACTTGTGGAAGGACTCAGGTTCTGCCCTTCCCCCCCATTTACCATCGGGACCCCTAGACAGATAGTGGGAGGAGGGGGTTACAATCATATTTCACTTTTCTTTTTTTTTTTCAAATATTGTTTATGCTCCATTGTGGCCACAAGCTAGGACCTCCTCTGATACCTTCAAGTGAGCTTCCCTCTCTAGCAGAACCCTGCTGCAACTTATTCCAGTCCCCACACTCACCCGAGACACACCCTTGTGCTGTTCCCCCAGCTTCCCCACAGTAATCTGGTCCACACAGGGCAGAGGTGAAGATGTGAGTCTAGATGAGGAGGACTGCAGCCAGGGTTGGGTGTGAGAGTGGGCTGCTAGAAGACCTTCATTTGCCTGACACTGTGTGCTTAACTTTCCCAATTGCTCCCTGCCACCCCCACCCCACCAGGAGTGTGCATTGGGATTGGCTGCTGGTGAAACCTGATGCTGCCAACCCATGGGCACACACCAATGGTCCTGTCTACCATTCCCATATCTCTTGCACCACATCTGTGGTCACCCAGGTGGTGGTAGAGCAGCGGGACACAAAAACCTTCCTCCCTGGATGGGGGGGGGAGTGTGTCTGTGGGCACTCAATCCTTCTCCCCTTCGTCTGTCCATCCGATGTACCAGGCTCATTCCTGAGCCCAGGTCATTGGTGTCACAAGCAGTAGTGCTACCGCTGTGCTGATGACCCAGCTGTATTTCACTTTTCAATATTATATTGTACTGCCGATGTTATGATACTATGCTATCACGCATGAACAGTCTTACAGTGGATATTCATCAAAAAGGTAGAGATAAGAAGAAAACAGTTCACTGTATGGGATTGGAAAGTAAAAACATGCAAAATATCACAGACATAAACACCACATTATTGCAACCTGGCTGGGAGACCCAAAAAAGGAGACAGAACAGAGCAGCTTTTATTTCATACTTAAAGTGGCAGTTTGGGTGGGCAGGTAGAGGTACTGTTAATAATTTTCAGTCAGTGTTTTGGGGAAGTTCTTTCAATTACATTAACTTTCAGTGAATAGTGTGGGGAAACTTGCTAGGTAGAATACTGCAACTTCTTGTGGGTTTATTGGTTAGTTACGACCTGTGAAACAGGAGTGTGATTGGTTGAGGAGCTGAATCAGGCTCACATGAGACAAGAGATTTAAGGGGCTAGTTAACTGCGGGCCTTATGGTGGAAAATCTGAAAGAGAGGTGAGAACAGAGCAGCTAACCTACACTGTATATGGTGTTTTATTTATTACTTAAAATGGCAGTGTGGGTGGGCAGGTACGGGTAAGTGCTTTTCAGTGTTTTGTGTTAGTGGCTGCACCATTGTTTATTTAGTGGAGGGGGCACAGACCAAATGGAGACCCCATAAGGGGTCTTATGTACTGAAGGTGCTCAGATACAGAAAGTGAAGGTGAGTACTTCAGGTTGTAAGGTGCTAGGAAGTATAATTGGACACTACCCAAGAGTGTAGTGAGTTGTGCATAGTGATTATTCCAGTGGAGAAATGCGAGGTTAAGTGCTGTAGGGACTTAACTAAAGAGGTACTTAGAGGAAGAGGGGAGGCTACTCTGCTTGAGAAAGAAATCAAAACAACACCAGGAAAAAGAGGCAGGTTAAAAGAAGTGCACTGCAAGCAACATCCACACAGCTCAATAGCACACATTAGCACCGTGTTTGGGTGGGCAGGCAGATGGGAGGGAGAGCTGGTCAGTTGTAGGTGATGTAGTGATACCATCTTCCAGAGACTGTTCTTTATGCATGAAGGATGCCCAGTGTGTAGGAGGATTGGGGGCCTTGCTGATACGGTCACTGCCCATAGACAGTGAGGCTCCTGAGGATCAGTCTGGGCAGGGGGCCATGCAGACTGCATCTCCACTCCCACAGAGGCCCCCCAGGGCCAGTGAAGGTGGATAGACAGTGGTGAGATGGGTTAGGTGAAGGAGGAGAGGTACTCCACTGGGGAGGTGGGAATCCAGGGTGGAGACCAGGAATTAGCTTGCACTGCCTGCAGAACTGATTCAGAATGATGAGTTCAAAGGGGAAGGAGCACTGAAATCTCCATGACAGGAGGCTGCACCAGAGATGTATGTGCCAAAAGGGGTGGGACCTGACAGGTGCAAGAGGAGGATTCTAGTACTAGGAGACACTGTAGTCAGATGTATAGGGAGGTCAGTGTGCTTCACTGCTGGTTGGGAAGGGAGAACTGTCTGCAGCTTGCTAAGGTCAACAGTGTGCAGGGCAGTCCTTTACCTGAAGTACATCGAGTTAGGGTATGGGACACCAGATGTGATAATTCATTTTGGCACCAGGGATCTGGCAGATAACAGTGTAGGGTGAAGTACAGCTTCCTTGAACAAGGCAGGAAGTTGAGGGTTGAGGCAGAGTTGGTAACATTTTCTGAGGTGCCACGTGAGGGTGAGGATAGTCTGGAGAAAATCAGGGCATTCAACACATGGCTAAAGGGCTGGTATGGGGAAAAGGCTTTTGTTCCTCTTGGGGACTAGGGAACATTCTAGGATGGATGCTGGTTGTTTGCTTGTTATAGTAGGAATCTAAGCAAAGATATCACCAGTGCATTGGGGCGGAAGTATTATGTAGGAATTAACAAGGTTTTTAAACTAGGGAGCGGGAAGAGCAGTGCTAACAGGCAGGTCTTACACACACACACACACACACAAACACACACCAGTAATGGCTCTCCCCCTACACACACATATGAATGATGGTTGTCCTTTGGGTGATGGCCAATGCAAACGGCAGATGAAGAGGTTGCCTAAAAATGCAGGGCATGCAATGAAAAGGAGGAAGGGAAGAGGTGACAGTCACAGGGGAATGGACAAACTTAGTTCGTGGAAGGCAGTTTCAATTAATGCCAGGAGTCTAAGGAACAAAAGAAAGAGCCTCCAGACAGTAGTGATGGAAGCTCAACCAGAGTTAATAGCAGTCACGGAAATATATACAATGCAGAACCATGACTGGGACATCAGTGTACCAGGATACGTCCTATTCAGAAAGGATAGGGATGAAGGTCAGGGGAGAGTAGTGGCACTTTATATTACAGGCAATATGAAAGTGAGGAAGCCAAGGACCTGGGGGGGATAGAAACAACGCGGGTACAACTGGTAATTAAAAATGGGCAGAACCAACAGCTTAATCTGGTTCAAAGTCAGTTGGCTTTCATCTGTATCCCCTTCCCCCGGGTTGTGCCTGAAAATAGGCAGAATTTGTCTAGTGCACTTACCTGGTCAACAAAAACTAAATAAAAATAAATAAATTAAGAGTGTGCGTGGCTTGCATGCTACCAAACTAGTTAAAGGCAGAGGACAGTGAGCTTAAGGAGCAAATACGAAGGGCTACTATCCTAAGGAAAATGGTACTAATATGTGATCTTGATCTCCCAGATGTGGAGTGGGAAACATCAGCAGCTAGGAGTGCAAGGAGTCAGGCCCTTGTAGAGTCATTACAAGACGGCTTCCTCATTTAGTGGATGAAAGACCCCACCAGGGAGGGAGCCATCCTTGATTTGCACCTGTCAAATCAGGTGTGGTGGAAGAGGTTAGGCTAAGGGAACCCCCAGGGATAAGTGGTCACAGTTGGTTTGGTTCACTTTGTCCCTAGATGACCAGAAGACAAAGTCTAGGACAGAGGTCTTAGATTTCAGAAGGACAGAATTTAGAAGAAGGGGAGAACCTCTTCAGGAAGTAAACATGGAAACTCATTAAGGGTAATCTTTGGAGGCAATTAAAATCTGTGGGAAGCAGGTAAGTAAAAACAAAAAAACACAAGAAGTCACTCAAATCCTCCAGTGAATTGAAAGCTATAGTCCCAGGCCAATAGAGCTGCATTAAACAACTATAAGGGAGATCAATCTGAGAGTAATAAGAGAAAGGGGAAATTGTTTAACCAGGAAAGGCAGATTAAGCTGGATCTTGTTTCCAGGTGCTACCTGGGAGCACAAGAAAGTTATGTGACTTGTTCAGAGTCACAAAGTATGCAAGTGGGGGATGATGGGACTCAAACCCAGGTCTCTAGGTTTGCAGCTCAGTGCCATTAACCACTACACTATACTGCCTCCATGAGGCATACTCAGTGAAAATGAAGGAAGCAAGCAGAACCATAAGGAGGACAAATGCAGAGATGGAGCTGAGGATAGCTGAGGGGATAAAGGAAAATGAAAAAGCCTCCTGCAGATATTTCAGAGAGAAAAGGAATACTGAGGAGGGTATTTTGAGGCTGCAATTTGGAAATGTATGTGTAAAGGTGAATGAGAAGAAGGCTGACAACCTCAGTGAGTATTTTTGCTCAGTCTTCATTGTAGAGGCAGAGGGACAACTCATGAACTGTGATAGGCAGGTGGGAACTGAACTCAGGATCATGTACTTAATGGATTAATGGCACTTAGTGTGGATAAGTCTCCAGAACCAAACACGTTACACCCCAGAGTGCTGGGGGAATTGGGGACGGAACCTGCATGTGCCTTGACGGTCTTACTCAGCAGCTCCCTGGAGACCATAGTACACTCAGAGGATTGGTGGAGGGAAAATGTCATCTTAACTGCACAAGAGTGGGAGCAGGTGGATCAGGGAAACTACAGACCAGTTAGTTTGACATTTATAGTGGGCACATTCTTGGCGACTGTCATCAAGGAGCATCTGGTGGAATTTTTTGAAGCAAATAGGCTTCAAGACAGAAGGCAGCATGACTTCATGAAGGAAAGGTTGTGCCAATGTAACCTGACTGAGTTCTCCTCTGTTGTATGTAATAAGAGCAGTGGGCAAGGCCCAGGCAGTCAATGCACTATATTTAGATTTCAGTAACGCCTTTGACTCAGTACCCTGTAGATGACTTATCAAGAATTTGGGGGATATATAGAATGGGGCAGAGCTAACAAGGTGGGAAGCAAATTGCCTTGGTAGAAGGACCCAGATGTTGTTTGTAAATAGGAAACATTTGCAGATCAGGGAGGTCACAAGGGGGGTGCCTCAAGGCTCAGTGCTGGGACCAGTGATGTGTATTGCGTTCACTGTGAAGCATTTTAAGTCAACCAGGTAAAAATTGGCCTCTTTGCAGATGACATCAATCTCTGCATCAGAGTAGACTCTGAAGAGGGGGTGCAGGACAAGAAGGGGAATCTAGAAAAGTTGAAGGGTTTGTCCAAGTTATAGCAACTGAATTTTAATACAAAGAAGTGCAAAGTTATGAACATAACCAAGGGTAACCCAAAGATGGGTCATTGGCTAGGCTTAGCTTAGTGCCGTCTTTTTCGTTGGTGCAATAAATCTATAGTGTCACTTTTGTTGGTGTAATAAACTTATTGGTCTAGCATAAATTCAACTTTTGTAAGTACATTCTATCTATTATTTCCATGACTCAGATCCTTTTCCTCCACAGTGCTGTCTACCACCACCACCCCACATGCACGCATCATGCATTCTCTACCCCTGATTGTGTGCTGGCTGCTTTTAAGATTTTTTTGTACCACCCGGTGTACAGTGGAAGTCTTTACAGCTGCACCCAAGACAGAAAGTCAGATACTTTGACATTCTTTGTTTACAATCTGATTCTTATACCACCGTATTTAGCTCAACCCCAGATACGATGGTAGCTGGTTGCTATGCAGTTCTAGCTTTATAAGGCAAACTGATTTTGGAGACTTTAGTTTCTTAGCACTGCCTATCCTTCCATTACTGGGCTGGTCTTACTTTAGTTCCCAGCTACTTTGTGGCATTACAAGCAGGGTCCACTGCTTCCTGCAGTCTCCTGCTGCAAATGCCTGCTGCAGATACCAGTACTGCACTCCTACCCTATGGCACTCCAGAATGCTCATGCGTAGGGATGTTTGCAGCTGTGGGGCTCAAATAGCCCTCCTGGGCTTCCTGCTATGCCCTGATTGGTCTCCAGTGCCACAAGACTATGCTTCACCTCTGTCCAAGCCATGGCTCTGTTCTTTCCTCTTTCTGATTACCCAGCATGTCTTCATTGGGTTAGTTTCTGCTATTTTTCTTAGCCAAGTGTATACCAGTTATTCTTTGCTTTTGCTCTTAGTATTTGTTGTTTCATGCTGTATGCACTATGCCTACTCGCTGCAGGTATGCAGCATATAGGCTTCGCTAATTGCCAAAGCCACACAGCAGGTGTCCAACCAGACCTCAGCAGCATGCACAGAGGGGGGTGTGCACCCCTTATGCACTGGAGCCCCCATCCACCCATGGCTCAGCACACACCGATGGACAGGGGGAGTGACAAGGGCAGTGCTACACTGCGCACCAGTCACAAAGGCACAGAGTGCCAATGGAGGGGGGCACAGGCTATGGCTACAGGCACCCTGCCATAACCACTACAAACACCCTCAATCCAGGCAATAGGGGCCCAGCAGAATGAGCAGCCACCCTTCTACAGCAGTCTCCAGCCCTCCTGACATGCTGCAATGGCTGGGGACTCTCAGCTGGAACCTGTCCATAGAGAACGGGCCCTGGCCAGTACCGGGCACACCAATATTCATAATCCCCTGCTCCATGTGTAGCAGGGGATCTAGTCTGCCAGCAAGACAGGCATCTGATTGGATGCCTTGCCCCATGTCCCTGCCATGTACCTATGCACCTGTGGGGCAGGCATACAGACTGGCAAATGGGCATAGTGCATTGTGAACACTCATGCCAGTGTATGGAGGGCCACAGTTAGGGTACAGGTCTATAGGGCTTACCCTGTGCACCATAGTGCATAGGGCCCATTTTTTTGTCATACCCACATTCCCAAACCTTATTTTCTCTTATTTTCTCCTATTTCTCAGGGTATTTATACTGCACTGTGAAACAACTTTCTATACACACATATACTGTATGTTGCATATTTTCATGTGCTTTATGTTTTGCCTATAATTTACTGCGAAGCACCTGAGACATAGAAGGGTATTTAAGGAGCATGGGCTCAGTACTTAAGGAGCATGTACTCAATAAGGAGGTAGTATAGCGCAGTGGTCTAAGGCTCTGAGCTACAAATTTGGTGACATCTAGCAGACCAGACCTGGGTTTGAATCCCACAGCTTCCACTTACATACTGTGTGACCCTGAGCAAGTCACTTAACCTCCTTGTGTTCCCAGGTTGCTCCTGTAAAAAAAAGCTTTCAGCTTAGTGTGCTATACCTGGTTAAACAACTAAATTAAAAAAAAAGGCTGTAAATCTTGAGGAATGAAGGTTTGGGGCCTTCAGATGTTTTGGAATCATTTTGTTTTCCTGCATTTTTTATTTTAATTACGTTTTCATCATTTCATTTTTTATTTTTCCAACTACAATTAAAAAAGAATCCAGTGGGATCTTTGCATTATAAAGCAAGAACATCTTTATAGGCAAGGCTCTCAGTGTATTTCAAAGGGAAACTTCAAATCTGGTTTCAAATTTTTATAGCATAATTTTTTTATTTATTGAACTTTGTTGACCCGGCAAGCTCACTGGGCCTAGAAGTCCCTTTTTAAGGGGCGACCGGGGGGAGGGGGGAATACAGATGATAAGCAACTGAAATTAAACCAGATTAAGCTGTTGGTGGTATTTTTAGTGAATGGGAGAAATTTGGCTAGGACACCGTGGAAATTCCCCTACTGCTTTGCCAGTAGGGGGACTTGCTGCCTTACTGACCATCGAGATGGAAAGCTCAGTTGATGGGCAGCCTTTATTGCAGCAGGACGTGCTGCAGGCCAGGGGGCCAGTTCTAACTTCTGTAACTGAAACTGTCGATTTGGACATTTTTTTTGAGACCTCTATGGAACCGGACGCTACACATGACCTTGCGATTTCTACACCTTCTATGCCTGAGAGAAAACAGCTTCCTTCGAGTTTGCCTTCTACCTTTCCTGTAGCTCCTGAAAGCCTTTCTGTGCCTGCTTGTGACGCTCCCATACAGCCTCTGATTCCACTTCAGCTGCGGAATGCGGAACTGCCGTTTGAAACTATCCTGACAGCTGAGCGAATGCTGTCTGACAGCGAGGTTATTGCGCAGCAGGCACTAGATGCTGACATACAGGCTTCCACGACTTCGGTTGAATCTCCGACTACTCTTTGCCCTGCTACACCTACTTCAGGTACTGTGTATGTTTCTACAAATTCTACTCAGCAGAATGCCACCATTTTTTCTTTCAATGCAAAGCAACAACATACTTTTAAACCTGTTGCTAGGAAAGTTTCTACTGACCATAAACGTTCCTGGGCTGACCAGGTTGCTGACGCAGAGACTCCTTGGTCTGTTTCTGGGGCACTAACTTCAGCTGGTTGGGCTCAACTCCTCGACACAGGTAGATGGATTTCTGTTTTTTCCCCTGTTGTAATTCCCGGGGTACATTTGGCAGATTCTAGTGTCTCTCCTCCTCAATCTTCTGGCCCTACAACTCTCAAACTTGCTAAGACTGCTGCCGAAAATTCTCTCTCCGAAAGTATTAAGGATTCTCCCTTAGCCCTCCCTTCTGAACTATCCTTTACTCAGAATCCTGTACCTGATTTTCACCCACAAAGAGACGCTTCACAAATCCCTCCTTCGGAAGACTGTTTTGCTGATCCTTTGGATGACTCAGTAGGCCTTTCTCCAGACACTATGCCTACTTTGGGACAACCTACCACACGTTCTTATGCCTCTCTTTTTCATTCTCCAACTTATTCAGCTAAAAGACATAGTGCAGTTCATTTTATTTATAAAGGAGGGATGGATGTCTTTCCTGATAGATCATTTGTGGCAAAAAAATTGCTTAAGGAAAGCTTGCAGTTTACTTCAGCTGAACTATACGCTTTGTTACACGTATCAGGGGAGAAAACTTTTGATGTCAATTTTAAATTTCATACTGGTTTGGAAAAATTTTTGGCTAAATATCGTGTAGTAAGACTGACCCCCTTATGGTCCCCCTTTGATGTTTTTCCCCTTACTAAACCTGCTCATAAAACAGTTACTGTTCTCTTTAGAAATGAGAGTGTTAGTGTTGCAGATCTGATTTTTTGGTTAAAACAGAGGTGCACGGTATTGGGGCATCCTGAGGCAATTTTTGATTCTGAGGATATTTGGACTGGGGGTTGGTGAGTTCAGGTTATCCTACGTTCCTCGGATGATGGATTGCAGCATCCTCCTAATTGCATATTTTTGGGACAAGATAGAGGGGTCCTTTTTTATGCTGGACAGCCTAAATCTTGTTATAGGTGTGGGAAGCCTGGTCACATTAGCAGTGCTTGGCGCCGTCTTGATGTACTCTTGTAATTCTTTGGGTCATGTGGGAACACTGTCGGAATATAGCAGTATGTTCCTTATGTGCTGCCCCTGGACATTCTTATGCTACTTGCCCTGAGGCGGCTCACCAACATTCAGAAGCCCAAACATCTGAAGACCAAAGACAGTTAATTTCCACTGCACAACATACCAGAACCACTCTTTCTATGGCCCCTGCTATACATGTTGCCCCTGTTGTACTAACTGTCCCTGATACCTTGGTTTCCCCAAATTTGAAATTCTCTGACCCTTCTGAAACTCCCTCCCCTGTTCCTATCCCCTCTCTGACTTTAGGCACAGATGTGCCATTGCCCCCCCCCCGGCCTCAGGTTTCCATTTCTCCTGACTCCTGTTCTATGCCACCCCCCCTCCCTTGGACTCTTTCTTTTCTTTCTAGAGAAACACGGAGTAAAACCCATCATGCCCAACCTGCTTCTAAAGTACCAAAATTACTCAATACTCCTACAACAAACCATTTTCATGCCCTTCTTCTTGCACGGGATGTATCTGATGCTGACTCTGAATCTTCCCAGTCCGGAATGGACTCCGTGGGTAAATCGGAGACAGCAGACTCAGACGGCATTTCTTTTTCAACCCTTCCTCTGAAATCTAGCCCAGTGGTGGTAAAAAAAGGGGAAAAAAAATAAACGTAAACCTCCTTGAGTTTTCATGATTGATTAAATGGCTTCCTCTTTAACTTTCTGTTCTCTTAATGTGAACAGCATTAAGAATCGGATAAGGCAATCTGCATTATTCTCCCTCCTGGGTACCCTACACTGTAATGTTTTTTTACAGGATACGTGTTTGCACACTGTTGCTGAAATTGCTGGTGCTGCAAAACGTTGGCACCTGGGGGTCTCATATTGGTCGTTGGGATCTGATAGATGTACTGGGGTTGCAATACTCTTTACATTTACTGTAAAAGTTTTGAAATTGATTGATCTGGTTCCTGGTAGAGCATTACTTGTGGATATTGTCCACCAGTGGTGTGTTACAGGTTACTCAATATCTATGCGCCTCAAACGAAAGCAACCAGGGTAGATCTTTTCCACCTTTTACAACCCTATCTCCATACTTCCTTTAATGTTATTTGGGGTGGGGATTTTAATTGCGGATTGTCTATTAAAGATAGGGGCAAGGGTGCTAAAACTACCAAAGTTTTTTGTGATATGTCTTGTCTGGCAACAGTGGTCCACACTGCAAGTTTGATTGATGCTTATGCCCAGTTACATACATCTTCGACGCCTACTTTTCATAAAGGGTGCCTTAGCTACTAGGATAGATTTTTTCTTTATTAACAAGAATTTACCTTTACGGTCTGCATGGGTTACCCCTGTGGAATTTTCAGATCATTGTGCATTATGTATCACGGGTTGGGTCTATGGAAGCTTTTTCCTTTGGTAGGGGCCTCTGGAGGCTAAATTCCCAACTGTTATTGCAGCAGGACATTTTGCAACACATAAATTATTTTATAGTGGCTAGAAAGTCTCTCTTCGAGCTGTATGACAATCCACTTGCCTGGTGGATGTATACTAAACTGGATGTTATTTCTCTGTTTAAGCAGATTGGGAAATTCCAACGCTCTGCTGCATATTTTTCTTATTTACAGTTTCGTGCACAATTACAGAAGGTTATGTCGATGGCCCAGACTACTGCGCATGATTTTTCCTCCCAAATTAAACATCTTAAAGAGAATATGGTACCATTTCATAAACATCAATCAAACATTTTGCATTTTCAACAACGGTTTGGTACTCATGGTGGGTTTGCCACTGTCTGTCCCTTTCTTGGTACTAAGGAAAGGGTTGGGAAAAAGGTTTTTTCCAGTTTACTGGGGAGTGATGGTTTGGAAAAATTTACACAAGCTGAGCTGATGTCGGTGGTGACATCATATACGGCAGCTCTTTTCAAAGCTCAGACTGTGGATTTAAAGAGCCAAGCTTCTTCTCAGGTTTATCTCAGCGGTGTTGAGATTCCTTTTTGCCCTCCTTTATTGTTGTCTAATTTAGTTAAACCCATTACATCGCAGGAAGTCCTTCAAGTCATACATGCCCTTTCAAGCAATAAAGCACCTGGTCTGGATGGTCTAACTGCTGAATTTTATAAATTAATTGGGACTCAATTGTCTCAGGAACTTGCAGATGTTTATTATGATTTGTTAACTGGTTCTGACTGTCCTTTAGAACTGATGAGGGGTGTTTTGATTTTTTTGTATAAAAAAGGTGATAGGAAGCTTCTTTCTAATTGGAGACCAATTAGTTTATTAAATGTTGATTTGAAAATGTTAATGAAAATCTTAAATACTAGACTATTGACTGTGTCTTCTTATTTACTTTCTTCTGCACAATTTTGTACACTCCCTCATAGATCTATCATTGATCAGTTGCTTTTTTTGCGTGAAATTTTTGACAGATCCACAACTGCTGATTTACCTGGTGTTGTATTATCTCTAGACCAAAAGGGGGCTTTTGATTCTGTATACCACGATTTTTTATGGCTTACATTAAAACATTATGGTATTCTTTCCCTTTTTGTTTCTTGGTTGCAGACACTTTATAAGTCTGCTACTGTATCTCCTTTGGTAAATGGACACCTAGGACCTATGCTTCCGGTGCAGCGGGGAGTTCGGCAAGGTTGTCTGATGAGTCCATTATTGTATGTATATAGTATTGATCCCTTGCTATGTACCTTGAATAAATCTATACCCCTCGTTTCAGTTCCTGGAGTATTGGTACCCTTTTCCACTGTTGCTTATGTGGATGACATTTGCATATGCACCCCTACTGTTTCTTCTGTTCATTCTGTTGTGGATATGTGCCACTTTTTTGGTTCTTTTTCTGGTTCAGCTCTAAACCTGTCCAAATGTCTAGGGTATGCCTTGGATGGTTCGCTTCCTGAACAGACGATTTTGTGTGATATTAAATTTACATCCCATCCTATAAAGATTTTGGGTATATTTTTTGGTTCACCCACACCTGCTATTTATAACTGGGATATTCTTTTAAACAAGGGTAAGACTATGGTACAAAACTGGAATAGATGGCAATTTTATAAATTGAAACGTATTCATTTAATACGTACGTATTTGGTGCCTTTATTTTTATTTTTGAGTAATATTTTTCCCCCGCCTAAGCAGATGGAAGCTACTTTACTTAGCATTTTTTTTTCAAGCAGTTTGGGGTAGTCAGCTTAACCCTATTAAGCATAATATTCTGTATTTACCTGTATCCCAAGGTGGCCCGAATATGATAAATCCTCTCCTTTTTTTTATTGTCAGTTTCTTTTTTTTAATTTTTTACCTTTATTAACAAATTTTCCTAAATTGTGGACGAGTCTTTTTTTACAGTCCATAGGGTTATGGTATTCCGAGTGGGTGAATGGCAGATTACACCGCTTAGTACACTTCTCAGTGTGCAACCTATCACCATGAAGTTTTCTTAAGCTGACAATGGAAAATTCCCAGTGGCTGGATATTTTCAAAGAACAAAAATTTCTATACAAATCTGTTCTAGACTCATGTTTTTCAGGCCTGTTATTTTCACGAAATGTCCGAGTGAGCTCGCTTGTCTCTGCAGGGTTTGATCTCTTATGATCGACTTCCTCCAGATTTTGGGATGTCACTTGGTTGTGTGGTCACTGAAAACGTAATGTTATGGGAATCAATTTCATAAACAGTTACATGATCGTTATTGTTCCCATCCTGGTTGCTTTCAAATGTTTGAGACGATTCAACATTTATATTTTCTGTGTCCATATATATCCAATTTTTGGAGTTATGTTGCTACTGTTTGGAAGGAACCAGCTTTCCAACGTGTAAATTACAATATTTTGATTTATGGTTCCTATTCTTCTGATTGGGACAAATGGGATCATGGTACATTGCATATTATTTTTGCTGTCTGTAAATGGTTTATTTGGCAACACAGGTGTCTTTTTACTTTACAGCAGAAAGTTTTCTCTTATAAGGAACTTTTACAGAAAATCTCTTCTGAATTGTTAACTATTTATAAATATCAAACAGGACGATATAGTCGTGTCCAATTGAGGTCACACTGGAGGAATTTACCTTGGGTAACAGATAATGATTTTCCTATTACATGAATTCTACAAATGTGTTCTGTATTGTGGTTTGTTTTTCTTTTACCTTTTAGTTCTGTTCAATGTAAATTTCCCCATTCTTTTGGGGAGGGGGGAGGCGGATGTATATTTCTCTTCCTGTTTTGCTTCAATACTGTATGACTGTAATGCTTGTTTGATTTTGTTAGCTTTCTGCTTTGTATTTTATTTTGTGTGACTTAACACTGTTTATGGTTATTTTGTTTTCGATGTTATTATGTTACAAAACTTCCCCTACCCATTAGTGGGGGGAGTTGCTACGTGATTCTTTTCACACTCTGATCTGATATGTATGACTGTAATACTTTTTAATTTGTTTTGCCATCTGATTTGTATTTTATTTTGTGTGACTTAACACTGTTTGTAATTAATTTATTTTTGGAGTTATTTAAATAAAAAATTCCCCTACTCTGTTGCGGTCAGCAGAGGGAGTTGTGCTGCTGACATGACAGACGGCTCTCTGAGTGTGGAGGAGAAGGATGTGCAGATTGGAGCTCTGCAGGATATTGTTATGGATCACCAAGAGAGTCAGGATGCATCGAGTTATGGCATCCGAAGTGGCTCACAGAGATCTGCAGGCTAGTGAGCATGCAGCGGGGATTTCTATGCAACACGAAATAGTGACCGAGTCCCCGACTGTGGAAGGAGAGGTTGCTTCTACAAGGAGGGTTCTGGAGGGAGATGTTCCCGTTGCTGTAGGTAGCTCAGCGGTAGCTGAGACAACAGAATGCTGGATTGCTGATGGGAAAAACGTCTTTGCTACAGCTGGGGGGAGGAACGCGGATGTGTCGGCGTGGTCTGACTGTGTGGCCGGTCCTAGTAGATGGCTGTCAGACATAGAGAAGGCTTCAACATGGACTAAAGAATCTGCTCTTACACATGCAGGGTGGATACAACAGTCGGATGGTCGGTGGGTCCCGGACCCTAACTGGATTTCCTTTTCTTCGCTGGAGACTTTGGCATCAGAGCCACATTTAAAACTCAGAAAGGAGCTTTCACTACAGGTCAGGCTTTGTTTTTTCCCCCCACGCAAGATAATGTGGGCTTAGAGACTACATCTGATTTGGTTAATGACAATATACCCCCATCTGAGGGCCCGCCACGACAGTCCCCTGCTCATTCACCTCGGGGCAGTGACACAAGGAGGGGCCCCTGCTTCTCAGACTTATTTAAAAGCAATAAATTGGAACAACCCCACAAAGAAATGCAGTACGGCTCAGGTACAGGGGCAGTTTGTCTGATCACCCGGACAGGGCAAATGTTGCCAGAAAACTGTTAAAACACTCAATGCACTTTTTGGCCACAGATGTATATGCATTAATAAATATATGTGGGGAAGACACATTTGACATTAGCTTTAAGCATTTTTCTGGTTTAAATAAATTTTGGCAAAAGTATGAGTCTTGTAAGTCTTTGCCTTTATGGCTACCTTTTTAGGCAATACCTATTACTAAACCCCTGTTCAAAACAATCAACATTATGTTTAGGAATGAGTGGAAAAATGTGGGGGGATATCCAATACTGGTTGGAGAATAAATGCACTGTTTTGGGGCCCCCTAAGCCCATTATTGATTCCTAGGGTATTTGGACCAGGGCATGGCGTTTTAAAGTAAAATTGCATATTATGGATAACGAAGTTGTACATGTCCCTAACAGTTTCTTTTTAGGAAAAGACAGGGGGGTCTGTTTTTATCCTGGCCAACCCAAAGCTTGTTATCGATGTGGCAGCAAACATCATTTAAGCAGTGCATGCGACAAGGTTAAGTGTGCACTTTGTGGGGAAATGGAGCATGACACTGAGGTATGTAGGAATGTGTTCAAATGCAATTTATGTGAGGAAGCCGGCCATGCTTATCACCAATGTCCTTGAGCGGGTCAGAATCGGCAGGGAGGCCCCAATAAAGAGGACTTAATAAACCAGGCCCAGGGTAGATATAGGCCTCAGACTCCTTCTCATCCAAATACAGACACAGATTCTACTAGTCAGAAGGGTAGGGATGTACCTCAGGATTCGCAATCTAGTCAGGCACAACCTCCAGACCCGGAACCTGAGCAACCAAGGCCTTCAGACCAGGACCAGCCAATGGTTTTATCTGAGGTTCTTTCTACTAGTATAGGACTTGACCTTGATGCTTTCCACCCCCCCCCGAGGACCTTCTGACAATGCTGCCACCAGATTCTGATTTTCAAACCCCTAGAAGAATTACCCGGGCTATTAGTAGACAGAAGGGAGTTTCAGGGACTTGTCACACACAAAATGCATTTCAAGTTTTAGCAGAAATGGAGGGGGATTCGGGCCCTGAAACACCCAAACCAGAAGCTGGTTCTGAGATGGAAGTGGATGAAGAAGATGAAAAAGACCTTTTAGAGTTAAAGAAAAAGGAAGGTAAAAAATGGAACAGGACAAACCTTAACTCTAGTCTTAAATAAATATGGCCTGCTTAAAGATGATATCGCTTAACTGCTGTAGCATAAAGAACTACAAAAGGCGTATAATTTGTTTGAGGCAGTACAAGGATTTACAGTCTGATATCATCTTTTTGCAGGAAACACATTTGACCTCTTTGGTTGAAGTTACTCAAGTTAAAAAGGCCTGGTGGGGGGGGCCCTTCCTTTTGGTCCCGATGTGGCTGACGGGGTGGGAATTCTCTTTATCCACTCCACAACACAAGTAACACGGCTTATAGACATATGGCCTGGCAGAGCTTTACTCATTGATTGTTATTATAAAGGGTATTCTCTCAGATTGATTAACACCTATGCCCCCCAGGTAAAAACTGCAAGGATTGATTTATTTCAGCAGATTAAGCCTTATCTCTTTACTTCAAAACATATTATTTGGGGGGGGGGAGATATGAATTGCAGTTTAGATATTCGTGTAAGGAATAATGTGCAACAGAAAACCTATTGTGATTCCCATGCACCCACACAAACATTGGCAGTTGCAAATCTGGGGGATGCCTATAGGGGGCTCCACAAGGCTGATGGTTTTACTTATCAGAGGGCTTCCTTTAGAACAAGGATAGACTATTTTTTTATTTCTAAATATTTAATAGCACAACTTTTTTCCGTACAACATTGTGATTTTTTGGATCATAAATTACTTTATTGTGTTTTGGGGTTAAATCAGATTCCCACAAGGTTTCCTGCCATCAGTAAGAGATGGAAATTAAATTCACGGTTATTGGATGATGCTCCTTTCTTAACCCAACTTCAATATTTACTGAATTCTAAAATCAGTTGCAGATTTTTATGATGACTGGGTTTCTTGGTGGATGGACACCAAAGATGCCATTAAGGATTTTTTTATTTCTCACGGTAGGAAGAGGAGTACATCAGATTATTTACAGTATTTGGACTATAGAAGTCAATATTATAAATTACTATCTAGCCCTCGGATAATGTCCCTAGATATGCAAACACAATTAGGGGTTCTACAAAAGAAAAGGAAACATTACCAGTATGACAGGGCAGTGTCTATGTATGCAGAAATGAAATTTGGCATTTAAAGATCCGTATGCTGCATGTAAACAAAAATTGGATAAAAAAATAATGACTGGTTTAAAAAATGAAAGTGGCCAGATCAAAACATCCGATGCAGAAATGTTGATGATTGTAGAACAACATCTGTCTTCAGTCTTTAGTACTAGGTTTTATCCAACTGCTCTTTGGGACAAAGTTCTTCACTTCCTGGTTCCCAAAGTTCCACATACTGAAGAAGACAATTTAAATATGCCTATTTCTCCCTCAGAAGTTCTCACCATAAATAAACTTAGAACGGGGGTTTCACCAGGGGAGGATGGTATCACAAACGAGTTTTACAAAACCTTTAAAGAGGACCTTAGTGTAATTTTAGCTGAGGTTTATAATGATATATTACAATTTGGTTTGGTGGATGCAAAATTTAACCTAGCAATTCTCATCTTTATATACAAAAAAGGGGATATTACTGAATTGAGCAACTGGAGGCTGATTAGCCTGCTCAATACCGACTATAAAATTATTTCCTCCATTCTCTGTAAGAAGCTACAAATTGTGGCACAAGGGGTGCTTCATCCAGCACAAACTTGTTCTATTCCCCAAAGATCAATACAGCAACATTTAAAATTCATTAGAGATATCTGTGAATATGAGGCCCAGATTAAATTATCAGGTTTTATTTTAGCCTTAGATCAATCTAAAGCTTTTGATAAGGTTTCCCATACTTTTCTGTTCCAAGTTCTCGAGAAGTATGGTATCCCTACAACTTTTATTAAATATGTTAGTACATTATATGTTAATGCACGTTCCTGTCCCTTAATAAATAATCTACTGGGAAACAAAATTTGTTTAAAACAAGGGGTTAGACAGGGATGCCCTATAAGCCCTCTATTATACGCTTTTGTGTTAGATCCTCTAATATGAGAAATTGAATATAATCAATCAATTCATGGTTTGACTCCATCTTTAAACATTCCAGCCCAAAAATTGTCAGTTTATGCTAATGATGTATGTTTATTGGTGACAGATGTCCAATCTGGTCAAGAGGCACTTCAGGTAATTGAGCAATTCTCAGCATTAAATGGTACCATTTTAAATTATGAAAAATGTGGTTGTCTTGCAGCAGGCAGGACTCCACCAGTACAGAGTATAGGGGGTATTCCTGTTTCTGATCCACTTAAAATTTTAGGTCTCTATTTTGGGAGTGGGGATCTGGCACTACTGAATTGGGAAAGACACTTAGTTATAGGTGAGCACAAGGTTCAACAATGGAAAGCTTGGGGTTTTTCAAAAAAGAAAAGGGTGATGGTAATAAAGAAGTTTTTATTGCAAGTTTTTTTACATTTATATTCTGTTTTTCCTGTCCCAACCTCCCTGGTAACCAGGCTGTATAGTTGTTTTTTTCAGATGGTATGGGGGAGTAGGTTTAACCCCATAAAATGTGCCTTTACTTATTTAAAGGTTTCACAGGGTGGACTTGGGATGATTAATCCGTTGGTCTTTTTTCACTCTTTTTTCATGATAGCTTCCTTTCAAGTAAAAGCCCTTCCTGATAGTCATCTATGGTCTGGTTGGACTCAGTCCTTATTTCACCCATTCCTGTCCCAATGGGAGGGTGGTGGCATACCAAAACAAAATTCTAAATATGCTGCACCATCTTACGCAAACTCAGCAGTCAGAAAGCTTAGGGAATGGAAATTGGGAAAGCCCAATTGTATGATATTTCCAGGAAGAATTTTTATGAGGAAATCATGGGTAATGTTTTTTTTGTTCATGTAGATTCCCCCTTTGTGTTCCCACCAAGATACATCAGGCATTATGCACACTGACAGACAAAAGAGTACCACCTCCAATGTGGGATGTTCAATGGTTAAGCTGCCATGGCAGATTGGGAGTTTGGGGTAACCTGAAGCACAAACCCATTGCAGACAGACAATGCATTAGATCTGAATGTGCTGTTAAGGAAGAAACTCAGGAGCACTTTTTTCTTCACTGTCCTCATTCAGTGCAATTTTGGACAGACCTAGCATCCTGCTGGCAATGGGGTATAGCTCACCATATATCTTATCAGAGTTTGATTTTAGGTGATTATACCGGGTTTTTAGGGAGGTATCATTCGAGTACCTTAACTTTAATATTTGCATGTATCAGATATTATTTATGGCAAGCCAGGTGTCAGTTTTCTCTATAACACACTGTACTTCCGAATATTGTCTTACTTAAGCAGATTGAACAGGCTATTGTTAAACAGAAAACTTTGGAGTATGACACTATGGATAGTCAATTATTTACCAGTTTTTGGAAACATATTGTATGGCTAACTTGATTTCATCTTATCCTACTTTGGGCATGGCAGGCAGTAGTAGTGTATAAATTCTGCACTACAGACTGCAGGACTTTATGTCTAGGGGACTACTTTTGATTTTTCATTTGATTAATTTTTTTTTCCTATTATGCTTTCCTTTCATAATTTTCGTTCTTATGTGTTTTTTTGGGGGGGGATTTCTGTATGATTTTGCATTTCTGATGTATTGTTTTCTTTCTAATAAAAAATTCCCCTACTCTTTTTCAATAAGTGCCACGGGATCTTTAGCATCCACCTGAACTACCACCAATCCAGGCAGATGGGACCTCGGTTTAACGTCTCATCTGAAAGACTCAATGGAGCTTGCTACCATTAAAACATTACAGATTTAATAGAACCATGTAATTTTCCGTAAACATTGGTCTTTTATTATGATTTAGTAGGTGATAGTTTCTTCCTAACCAGATTTTACTTGAGAAGAAGAAAAGAGAAACCAATTACTGTTGAAAAAAAATTGTAAAATCATATACAGATTGACCACAATATTATAAACATTTAAAAGGCAGAATACGTTTCTGAAAGAAATATTGATTTATTTTGAAAATCATGGAAAATATCTACTTTTTTATTGAAATACAGTAGGCTCTCAGTAGTTGTCCATTTCTGACATCATAATACCAGAATTTATTAGTTTTTCTTTTACTAGCAACATGAAAAGCAAAGGTGAAAACCTACTTGTTTCACTGCACAAACAATATTTTATTATAAAAGTAGCAAGTAATTACTAACACAACAAAACCATTTTAGTGAAATAGCCAGATGTCTATTGTTTACAGGTGAACACATGCTCTTTAATATATAGAATACAATATATGAAGTGGAGTTCAATGTCTTTTTAGGGATGCAGTGGGTGGAGCCCTGCAGACCTCTTGCTGTGAGAAAAGCACTCCTGCATTCTTTCTGACCAAACATGTTATGTGTGATTCATAGCTCAGTGCTTATGTTACATACTGTAGCTGAATGATGTAAGTTGTGCTTGGATACAGCGGCCAGACAAGTAAGTAGGACAATGCTTGCAAGGTATTATTAGTAGTATGAAATTATTTGTGCTTAGGTGCTTTGGCATAGACATGAGCAAATCAGTGATTATAGTACATGTGAGCTGGATAGTATATGCAGGAATATATAGGAAGGATACTTAGTCCAGTAGTATGAGACCCTCCCCCCTGGTGGGATAAGAGTGCCGGAGAAGGAGGAGATGTCAGGGGAGGATGGAGGGTGAGTGCGACTTGCTCTAAGCAGAGTGGTGGTTTGCCTGCTAGCTTAAGTAGGATGTGGGGGAGTAGCTCTTCCCCCCACATAACCACAGGCATGCAACTTTTAATTATGTGTGGCTCATAGCTCAGTGCTTATGTTACATACTGTAGCTGAATGAAGTAGGTTGAGCTTGGATACAGAGGCCAGACCAGTAAGTAGGACAATACTTGCAAGGTATTAGTAGTATGAAATGATTTGTGCTTAGGTACTTTGGCATAGACATGAGCAAGTCAGTGATTATAGTACATGTGAGCTGGATAGTATATGCAAGGTGCTTAGATGCTTGAACTGATGAGTAACTTGTTATGACTTGATATTTTGGCCTTTCTCTGTATCCCGCCGTAGGAAGGATGCTTAGTCCAGTAGTATGAGACCCCCCAAAAAATAATGATATCATATGATTATTCTGTATCCAACCATTGGAAGGATGGTTAGTCGAGTAGGATGAGACCCCCCAAAAGACATGATTAGCAGTACGATTACCTCCTCCAACTTCGGAGAGTGTGACCAGTAGCACGCAGGAGAGGAAAACCCCCCTTGGGAGGGAACCTCTGAGAACCCATGCCTACTGACCTGCCCATCCTTCTGGGCATACTAAAGGAGAGTAAGCCTAAGTGATGATATTAATTTAAGCGGCTAATCTGAAATCCAAGTTGTAGATCCAGAACCAGTGAAATGGAAACTGAAGAAAGTACTGAAGTTTGAAGTGTCAGAGAACATAGCAGCATCCTTCTAGTAAACTCCTAGTCCAAGAATCCATGTCCAGGGCAGAATGATAAAAGACTGGAATCCATGGTCAATAATAATGTGGAGCATTGAAGTTGCATTGGTGAAGCACTCCAGCAGGTGAAGAAGTCTTCTCTGAGGAGAACCAGTAACCAAAAGCGAAGTGTCCATGTCCAGAGTAGGAGGACAGCCAGTTTGTGTTCAGCTTGGCAAACTTTGCAAATGAAGGTCACGGTGATGAAGCACAGGAACTGGGTGCATGCTGCATGATCTGGAGAGGGCGGAGTAGTAGGAATCTCCGATCTGGAGTGGGAAGCAGGTAAATTAATTAGGTATAGACCGTAGTGCGAATAGGTAGACATAAGTTAGATGTACCTCAAGATCCCGAGAGGCGAAGTAGGTTGTAGAATAGGTGAGTCAGTCTTGACGAACCTCTAGACCCTGTAAGGGTGAAGCAGGTAACATGAGCAAATAGTATAAATAAGTGGACCTGTACGTAGGTCAGTTGTAGTAGTAAGTAAAGCTGCATGACACAGACGTAGTAGCAGAGGAGTAGTATTAGAAACATAGAAACATAGAAGTTGACGGCAGATAAGGACCGCAAAGCCCATCCAGTCTGCCCATTTCTTTTTCTACCTTATAAATGTGCCATCGGTCTTTGCTCTGTCAGTGGCCTATCTATTCATAGTCATTTGTATTGCTCCCTTATGCCTATCCCATGCCTGTTTGAAGCCCTGCACTGTATTCATAGCCACCACTTCTTGTGGTAAGCCATTCCATGCATCCACCGCTCTTTCTTTGAAAAGAATTTCCTACATTCCCCTTAATCGCCCCTCTAATCTCATGCTATGTCCTCTTGTCCTGCTATTTTTCTTATATTTAAACATGTTAGACTCTTTCACCTTGTTAATGCCCTTAAGGTGTTTGAATGTCTTGATCATATCACCTCTCTCCCTCCTTTGCTCAAGGGTATACATATTGAGCTCCATTAATCTGTCCTCATATGTCTTCTGATGCAGTCCCTTCACCATTTTGGTTGCCCTTCTCTGGACTGCCTCAATTTGGTTAATGTCCTTGTGAAGGTGTGGCCTCCAGGTAAGGACGGTATTTAGCGAGGAGCATGAAGAAATAGTAATAGCACAGGAATCGAAGAGCTTCATCTGGTGATCCAAATAGTTGCATAATGATGTAGATAACCACGGTTCAAAAGCCAGAATAGTACAGTAGCTAGAACTGACTTGATGAGAATAGTCTGATGAGTCCTGAATAGTCGAGCTTATGAGTCATAAATGGTGTTCTCAGTACTGCTTATAACTGAAGAGGTTGAGTTGAATGAAATAGCATTGTCACAAGGTCCAAGAAGCCTTACAGCACAACTCATGAGATTGAAAGTCTTATGGATAAGCTCAACTAAGTGTCCTGATAGGAGTGTAGTAGTAGTAGTAATTCATACTACTGAAGCGACAAGGCAAAAGCATCCAAAGAATAGTTGATGAATGGTTAAACAACTCCAGATGGGAGTCCATAGTAAAAGGAGCTCCTAAGGCTGGCAGAAATGGTGGGCGGGCTGGCACAGAGTAGAATATGCGAATCTCCAGGTCCCGATGGTGGGCGAGGCAGTTATAAAGTAATAGCGGAAACTTCAGGCCTCCCATGAAGGGGCAAGCTGGCGTAAGTAGGAGAAACACAGATGGGCCACTGAATGAGCAATGATGTGCCGAGATCAACATAGGCGATGAGCCAAACTTGCAGGGTTTTTTTTTTTTCTTAATTTTTCCTATTTTATCCCCACGCCTCTCATCGACCATCGACTCTGGTCACAGACCCCTGGAGCCCCGGCCACCGGAAATTGCAGTCTCCCCCGGTCATCCCTGGCTTACCCCCCCAGAGAGTGAGGCCGCGATTCTGACCCCCCATATCGGACCGCGGAACTGTGACTGTTTGGGGGAATGGCTCCGGTGGCCAATCAGGGCTTTTCTGGGGCAGAGCGTCATCGAGACGCAAGGCGTGGGATTTTTGTTCCTTCCCATATGCCCTCCCAGGAGGCGGGATGTGCAATGATGCCAGCTGCTTACCCCGCCTCCAACCCCCCGCTTGAACGCTCGGCAGTGCGAGTCTCCCGCCTCCACCAGGAGTCCCCAGAGCGCCGAAAGTTGCCCGCACCTTCCCCTCGGAGAAGGAGAGCTGCCCATCGGACGATCAATCCTTCTCCCCCCGGCCGGCCCTCCAAACTTGCAGGGTTGAAAGCAATCCAGAGGTAGAATTCCAAAGATCGAAGCCAGGGAGCTGGAATGGCACGTAGGTCAGAAAGTGTCCATAAGGGGATGAACCCAGAGAAGCACAGAACACGGCAGTAACAATAGTGAAACTTCGGGCTCTGAATTGAAGTCAGCAATGGTCCTGTGAAAACAAAGTCCTGATGATCAAGAATGGCAGAATGCAAAAAGACAAAGGCAAATGAGCTGGCAATGTGAACCACAGTTACTAGCTGTATAGCACTGAACCAGGTTAAGTTCAAGGCTTAAATCATGACAGAGGAAGGCACAATGACATAGAGCTCAGCTGAGAAATCCTGGTAGAATTTGGAAGTGGTAATAGATCCGGACAAACTGAAGTATCACAGTAGGAAGCATCCAAGGGAAGTGAATGAAAGCTAGGTTCATACAAGGTATAGAACATGTGGCTGGATCATGTAACATTCAGACAGCTGGATCTGATTAATCTATGACTTTAGTAATATAAAAAATGTGTTATTGAGTGTCTTTCATGAGACATGCTGAAACAGCCTGTGGAATGCCCCCCCCCCTCAGGTTTTAGATACAAGGTGTTATCTGGAAGGCCAGGAGATAATTACAGGCTAGAAGATGCCTAAATTAAGCATCTCCTATTTATATAGCTTAATTGTAGCATGCCAGCTGACAGGATAGAAAATATCCATTTTATGACGTTTAGAGGAGGAAAACCAGGTTATGTCACACTGGTGCAAAGTCATAAATGTTCCTCTGGTGTCTGTAAAAAGCAGGATGTTGCTCATGGATGAAAGAAGGACTTAGAAATTAACCTTATTTAATTTACCTTCTGAGTGATGACAACCTGATTGTATAATTTTAATAACCAGAGGAGGAGCTGGGTGACATCATGGAGAAGGCAGGCTCAAGACAGTGTTTTAATTATGCTGTGAGTGACCTGTAAAGACACACATGTTTGGACTCTCTTGACAACAACATCTGTCTATCAGCACTATTAGAAGATATACATTACATTAGATACCTAAGTTCCTTAAAGTTATTGCTGCTGACATTGCAGCCCCTATTGTGAGAATACTCAACTTACCGATTATGACCAGGACGGTGCCATCCATCTGGAAAATTGCACATGTTGTGCCAGCGCATAAGAAAGGAGACTCTAGAATGATGAGTAATTACCAACCAATTGCCATCTTATCTGTCTTGGATAAAATCCTAGAGAAGGCTGTGTCTTCTCAGGTCACGGAGTATCTGCATAAAAACAATCTATTATCCCCAGCCCAGCATGGCTTTAGGTCTGTCCACAGCACAACTACAGCACTATTACAATTTACTAATGATGTGCTGCTTAACATGGACAATGGAAAACTCACTGGGGCCATTTTTATTGACCTCACAAAGGCCTTTGACTTGGCTGACCACTCTCTTCTGCTCTCCAAACTATCCTCTCTTGGTTTCTCAAATTCTGCCACAGTCTGGTTTGACAGTTACCTTCTGGGTAGGCAACAATTTGTTCAGATAGGGAATGTCGCATCCGATCTTGTCTCTACCTCAGTTGGTGTTCCCCAAGGTTCTATTCTTGGTCCCCTCCTTTTCTGTCTCTTTATAAATAATCCTCCCCCCGGTCCGGATTGATTTTATCTCTTTTCTATGCGGACGATATGGTTATCTACTCTGCCGCTAATGACATTTCGGCAGTTCGCACCTCCCTTCAATCTAACTTTGACTGCTTCTCGGCTTGGCTAAAACAAAATAAGCTCTTACTAACACTAGCAAAATGGTGTCAATGCTCTTTGGGACTTCCCCTAGGCTAAAAGCTTGTCATGTGGGACTTTCCCTTCGTGGACCTGATGGCATAACCCTGGATACAGTCACATCCTTCAGATACCTTGGGATGACTCTTGACCCCTCACTGGACTTTAATCTTCATGTTGCAGCCACTTGTAAGGCAGTGAACAGTAAACTTGGCCTGGTTTACAAGGTAAGATCCTCCCTAAATTCAGCAGCCAGGCTGGCCATTGCTCTGGGAATTCTTCGACCTTGCCTCAACTATGGCTCTATAGTCTACCTCAATGCTAGCAAGCAAGTAATCTAGAAATGGAGCACTTGTTATAATAGTGTCTGCTGCTTTGCCCTTGTGGCTCCTAAACTAACACATTGCTGTCAGCTCTATTCTTCTCTCAATTGGCTCACCCCATCCTCCTATCGTCTGTACATAACTGGTTGTTTGGTCGATAAATTAACCCGGACTAGTACTCCAAGATCCCTTGTAACTCTGCTAAAACAACCTAACTTGCTCTATACACTGAGATCTACTCAAAATGCTTCCTTTGTTACACCTAGATGTCTCACCAAGAAGGGTTAACTTGCATTTGTTGCATCTGCTCCCAGAATGTGGAACACCCTTCCACTCTATGTTAAACAATCGGCTACTCACCGGGCCTTTCAAAAAAGTTTAAGAACTCACCTTATGAGCTCAGGTCTCTGCTCCTGCTCTACCTCTTGCTTGTCTCCACTCACTTGCACTACTACCACTGATCTCCCACCTTGAGAGTGGTACTTCCTCTCAGCACTTATGTACCCCCCAGTGTTTGCTGTATATGTATTTTTTAGTCAATTATACTGTTTTCAAAATTCTATAAAAGTTTATGTATCTGTGATTACTGTTTATCCTCATGCTATGTATATTCTACTTGTTGTTCCTGAATGTGCCATGTATTCAAAATTGTCATGTGTTACTGTATTTTCCTTCCAACTAGATGTTTTGTATTCTGTTGTGGACACTATGTATCTGCTGTTTCTGATGTGCAACCCTCCTGGGTGGTGCCTGAAAATAGGCAAAATCTCTTGTCTAGTGCACCTACCCGGTTAACAAAAACGAAATAAATAAATAAGTCTAATTGTCTGGTGGTAGGAATTCTGCACTTTTTTTTAACCCTTGTTCTTTTAAATGATTGTATGTTTTTGTGATATATGGTTCTGTATTTACATTTTACATTTTTTTGTCTATTTTTAAGTAAACCTCTACTTTAGAGACTACTTGGAGAGCCTTTGAAATTCTTTTTCTTGGGAAGTGCAGTATACATGGTTAAAGTTGACACTGTATAAATCTTACTGGTTTTACCAAACTGGGAAAAGGTAAGAGTTTATTCTGAGGTCTTTCATAGAGGTTTTAAGGGTTCATTTTGTACACCTGGTTAGGTGCCCGTAGGCGAAAGATATCTGGCCCCCACAAAGAGCAGAATTATCTGAGCCTGTACATTGGGTACGCTAGCAAGAGGTTCACAGTTTGAATCCCTCCAGAACTTGAGACCAAAGTTTGATTTGAACCCACAAAACAGACAGGAGGGTTACCCTATTCTGTTAACTGTACACAAGACTGCGTTCGGAAGTTGGCACAGTGGAAGCAGAGGGCCTGACCTGCTGAGTGGGTTTGTGACAGATTGGTTGGCAGTGGTGGCATAAGTTTTGGTATTTCAAGCTTTTATTGTTCAGTGTGTCAGCTTGAGACCGTCAGCTCACTTGCAAAGAAAGAAAAAGACAGTGATTTATTTTTAAAAAAGTAGACAGAACTATATCACTTGGCGTGCAGTCAAGTTCCTACCTGTTTTATATTTTTTTTCTAAAGTGCAAGTCAGAGTAGCCGTAGTTAGGGAAGAAGATGGCTTCCAACTACAGCAGGCACACTGTAGACTATTTTAAGCAGTTGTGTGGGGACAGAGGAGTCCCGTTTGGGTGAAAGCCACCAAACAGAACCTCGTGGATGCCCTGATAGTAGCAGGTACCCAGAGCATCGAGTCACAGACAGTGACTGAAAAGGACCGAACCTTGAGTGTGGCAGGGCTAGTGGTCCATGAAGTGTCCAGATCTGATGAGGAGGGCAACAGGGCCACTGTCAGGAAAGGGCCACAGCAGCAGGGGAAGGTCACCAGTATCCTGGATCCAGAAGTACTCAGGCTTTAAATTGAGTTGTGCAGAATGGAGCTGGAGTTCCAGAGGGAGAGGGACCGTGAACAGCAGGAGGCGGACCGTGAGGCAAAGCGAGAATGCAGAGAGGCAGAGCAAGAACAGAGAGACACTGACCATGAGGAGCATGAGCACCAGAGGCAACACGAACTGGAGAAGCTACGACTCAAACCAGCGGCACCAGAGCAGGTAAGTGGCTTGGGTTTAGCTGGGACTACAGGACTGGGTTAAAAATTGAATTCCAAATTGATAGCCAGATTTAAAGAGGGGAGGATATGGATGCCTTTTTAAATTCTTTGGAAAAAGTTTGTATTCAGGCTAAAATTCCTTGGGAGTCCTGGAGCTTCCAGCTAACCCCGCTACTTACCGGGAAAGCTCGGGATGCATTGGGTTAAATGGACAATGAGGACAGTGATGATTACAGCAAACTTAAAGCTGCACTGTTAAAGAAAATTGAATTAACTGCTGAATCATACAGAGCTAAATTCCATAAGCTCAGAAGCCCTGACATGAGCTGCGAGGAGCTAGCCATGAAACAACGTCAGTTTTTAAAACGTTGGTGGGAAGGAATTGAAGCAAACTCTGTTGATAAAACTGAAAATGTGAGTTTGTTAGAACAGTTTTTCTGGGCATGCCCAGCAGAGCTGAAAACCTGGCTGGAGAACCAAGATCCCAAAACAGTGCAACAGGCTGCTGAACTCTCGGACCGCTATGCCAAGAGCAGACCTGCTCTGAGAGCAAATGGGTTGGGCATGGCAGCGCAGAAAGGGAAAAGCGCACTTTCAAGGAAGCTAAAACTCTCACTGCCTCCACCAAAAACAGTTAGCCCCAGGTTTCAGGGAAAAGATTTCTCTGAGAAAAGAAATGAACATTGGTTGTGTAAAAAAACTGGGCATATTGCCAGACAGTGTCCCAAAAAGGTGAGCAATACACAACAGGGGGCTAGGAAGGAAGTGGGTTGTTTGTGTGTCCCTGGAAGCATGCCTGTGAACATGAGGGAACACATGCACCCAGTCATGGTGAATGGTTTACAGACACAAGGGTTAAGGGACACAGAGGCATCCCTGACATTGGTAAAAGGGGATCTAGTAGAGCCGGGTCAGCTTATACCCAATAAGTACATCACTGTACAGGACTTTACTGGTGAAGAGAAAACATTGTCCCTCGCTGTGTTCTCCTAGACTGGGGTAAAACAGGGAGAAGTGTGCAACAGGTGGCTGTAGCCCAAACCTTAGCAGTGGATGTGATCCTGGGCAACAATCTCAAACAGGAGATGGTGTCTGCAGTTACCCGTAGCCAAGCAGCAAGGGAACACTATAGTTTCCTGGACCCCACAGGAGCCATTGTGGGCATCACTGAGAGGCTGGTTCCCCAGCCTGTGTTTCCTGATATGGAGACTAATGAAAAGGGGGTAGAAATTTCCCTAGTAGCAAGTAACCACACAGCTACAGAAGGGTACTCCGAAGAGGGAGGGGTGAGCCATTGTCAGAGGGTTGGGATTGACAGTGATCCTGAGTGCACTGATGCTAGTGCTAGGGACCCTAGTTTAGCGACTGAAGGGGACCTGTCCCATGCCTTGGGAATGTGTGAGGGGTTTACAGCTGCTCAGAGAAGTGACCTTAGTCTAGAGAAGCTGAGGGCTTGGGCAGACTCTGATGGGGCACAGGGAGGTGATGGCAGACATAAGGTTTATTGGGAAATGGACTTATGTATTCTCAGGCTGTGCAGACAGAGGAAGGGGTGCTAGGCAGGCAGCTTGTCGTTCCCCAGGGGTATCATGAGCAGTTGCTCAAGATTGCACATGATATTCCCTTGTCTGGTCATCTGGGAATTGTGCACACTACACAGTGGTTGTCCCAGAATTTTTATTGGCCTAACTTCACCCAGCAGGTGAAGGAGTTTTGCAGGTCTTGTCACCGGTGTCAAGAAATAGGGAAGGCGGGTAAGAAAACCCAAGCTGCCTTGATTCCATTGCCCATAATGGAGGAGCCATTCCAGAGGGTGGGAATGGATATTGTGGGGCCTTTAAATACCCCCAGCTCCTCAGGGAAGAGATTCATCCTGACTATGGTGGATTATGCCACCTGGTACCCAGAGGCAGTTGCACTATCCTCATCGAGGACAGACAAAGTGGCAGATGCCTTACTTGGGATTTTCTCCTGTGTTAGGTTTCTGCAGGAGGTTATCACCAATCGAAGGGGTTCCCTCATGTTGGACCTGATGAAATGTTTATGGGAGAAGTGTGGGGTGGTGCAGAGATGCATGACACCGTATCACCCACAAGCCAATGGACTTGTGGAAAGATTCAATGGTACCCTGAAGTCAATGCTCCGGGTGTTTGCTGAACAGCATGGGAGAGACTGGGAGAAATACCTTTCCCACCTGTTGTTTGCATACAGGGAGGTGCCCCAAGAGTCAAGAGGATTTTCCCCCTTCAAACTCTTATATGGACGCCGGGTACGGGGGCCCCTAGACTAGATCCGGGAGGACCAGGAAGGCAAGCATGCCACCCAGGGAACTCCCATAGCGGATTATGTCCTTAGGTTCAGGGAAAGGCTGAAGGATATTATGGGGACAGCCCAGAGCAACCTGGCAGCTGCCCAACAGAAACAAAAAGTGTGGCACGACCGCAAAGCCAGAGCTCACCCGTGCATGGTGGGTCAGGAAGTCATGGTCCTTATTCCAGTCCGGAAAGACAAGCTGCAGGCTGAGTGGGCAGGACCATACAAAGTGGTTAGGAAGGTAAATGACATGAACTATATTATAGAGTTATCTGACCGAAGACAGACAGAAAGGATGTACCATGTCAACATGATGAAGCCATATGCAAATAGGGCAGACATGGTGTTTGCAGTGTGTAGTCCTGGGGAGGGGACAGACGAAGGAGACCCCCTTCTGGACTTGCTGGAAGAAAGTAAGTGGGAGTCCTCTGTGGAGGCAGTTAAATTGTCTCCCCAGCTGACCCCGGACAAGATTGAGGAAGTAAGGGAGGTTTTAGCAGACTTTGCCCCATTGTTTAGCACCAAGCCTGGACTAACCCCTTAGTGACTCATGATGTGGAGACAGGGACACAGATGCCCATACGGCGGACAGCATATCGGGTGTCAGAGGCTGTCCAAAAGGACATTATGAGGGAAGTGGAGGAGATGCTGGATTTAGGGGTAATCCAGAGATCCCACAGCCCCTGGGCCTCACCTGTAGTCCTTGTGTCCAAGCCAGATGGCTCTACTCATTTCTGTGTGGACTATCATGGACTGAATGCAGTCATGAAGTCAGACGCCCACCCGATGCCCCAGAGAGATGAACTCCTGGACAAGTTGGGAGGCGCGACCTACCCTACGACTATTGACCTGAAAAAGGGGTACTGGCAGGTAGAGTTGATGGACAGAGCTAGGGAGAGGTTGCAATTCATCACTCCGAGAGGCTTATTTGAATTCAAAGTAATGCCTTTCGGAATGAAGAACGCCCCAGCCACTTTCCAAAGGTTGGTGAACCAGGAGATAAATGGTGCTGAGGAGTACGCCATGGCATACCTGGATGACATTGCCATCTTTAGCACCAGCTGGGAGGAACACCTATCCCACCCTAGGGAAGTGCTGGGCAGGATACAGAGGGACGGGCTCACTGTCAAAGCTGGGAAGTGCCAGGTGGCCATGGGAGAAGAGGCATACTTCGGGCATGTGGTAGGTCAAGGACAGCTCTGTCCTAACCAAATAAAAATAGAGGTAATCCAGGCATGGCCCAGACCAGAAATGCAGAAGCAGGTCTGGAGTTTTCTTGGAACAGCAGGGTACTATAGAAAATTTTTACCCAATTACAGTGCCCTTGCTGCTCCCCTATCTGACTGGACAAAGAAAAAAATGCAAAAGAAAATTACCTGGGGACCAGCCTGTGAAGAAGCCTTTACCAGACTGAAGGAGGCACTGTGCAGTGCTTCTATTTTGTCAAGTCCTGACTATAGCAAACCCTTTATGGTTCAGAATAATGCCTCAGACATGGGTATTTGGGCAGTACTGAGTCAGACATCCAGCCAAGGGAGAGATAACCCAATAGCATACCTGAGTAAAAAGTTACTTCCCAGGGAGCAGGCATACTCTACTATGGAAAAGGAGTGTCTTGCCATAGTGTGGGCCCTAAAGAAGTTAGAACCATACTTGTATGGGCAGTATTTTGTGGTACAGACTTACCACAACCCCCTGGTTTGGCTGACGCAGATGGGAAAAAAACAATGGTAGATTGTTAAGATGGAGTCTTGCTTTGCAAGGGTATGACTTGACCATTCTACAAAGGGCTGGAGCCAAAAATCAGAACTCAGATGGTTTGTCTCGTGTCTATGAGGAGTGAACTGATTTGGGAAGCTCATCCCATGCAGGGGATGGAGCCCCCAAATTCAGTCTAGGTGGGGAGGAATTGTGACACTCAGACAGCTGGTTCTAATTAATCTATGATTTTTGTAATATAAAGATGTGTTATTGAGTGTCTCTCATGAGACATGCTAAAACAGCCTGTGGAATGACCCCCGGTTTTAGATACAAGCTGTTACTTGGAAGGCCAGGAGATAATTACAGGCTAGAAGACGCCTAAATTAATTATCTCCTGTTTATCTAGCTTAATTGTAGCTTGCCAGCTGACAGGATAGAAAATATCAATTTTATGACATTTAGAGGAGGAAAACCAGGTTATGTCACACTGGTGCGAAGTCATAAATGTTCCTCTGATGTCTGTAAAAGCAGGATGTTGTTCATGGATGAAAGAAGGACTTAGAAATGATCCTTATTTAATTTACCTTTTGAGTGATGACATCCTGGGTGTATGATTTTTAATAAACAGAGGAGGAGCTGGGTGACATCATGGAGGAGGCAGGCTCAAGACAGTGTTTTAATTATGCTGTGAGTGACCTGTAAAAACACACATGTTTGGACTCTCTTGACAACAACATCTGTCTATCAGCACTATTAGAAGAGATACATTAGATATATAAGTCTAATTGTCTGGTGGTAGGAATTTTGCACTTTTTTTAACCCTGGTTCTTTTAAATGATTGCATGTTTTTGTGATATATGGTTCTGTATTTACAGTTTACATTTTTGTATTTATTTTTAAGTAAACCTGTACTTTAGAGATTACTTGGTGTGCCTTTGAAATTATTTTTCTTGACAAGTGAAGCATACATGGTTAAAGTTGACAATGTACAAAGCTTACTGGTTTTATCAAATTGGGAAAAGGTAAGAGTTTATTCTGAGGTCTTTCCTAGAGTTTTTAAGGGTTCATTTTGTACACCTGGTTAGGTGCCCATAGGCGAAAGATATCTGCCCCCCCCCGAAGAGTAGAATTATCTGAGCCTGTACATTGGGTATGCTAGCAAGAGGTTCACAGTTTGAATCCCTCCAGAACTTGAGACCAAAGTTTGATTCAAACCCACAAAACAGACAGGAGGGTTGCCCTGTTCTGTTAACTGTACTCAAGACTGCGTTCGGAGGTTGGCACAGAGGGAGCAGAGGGCCTGACCTGCTGAGTGGGTTTGTAACAGACCACACATAGGTTAGCTGGTGGAATGAGTAGAGTAGCAGCTAGACTGCACAAAGGTTAGCAAGACCACAAATAATTGCTCTGGGCAGCAAAGCGCAAGGCGCTTGCTAGGTGAAGCCCCCACATGTCCAGCAGTATGGCGAGACCCCACCTAGGTCAGGTGAGAATGGAGAGAGAGTCAAGCTAATCCCCACATAGGTTAGCAGGACTGGGGTGCTGCCATGGAGGGCCACCTGGCACTGTAGGCATCCTAGAGGCTGAAGGAAGTAAGGCAGCAAACAGAATAGTATTAAGGTAACCTGCATGTAGGTCTGCATAACATGGGGCAATAGGGAAATGAATACGTCCAGCAGGCAGCAAGCAGGGGAGCACAGGAGCTGAGCAAGCCAGATATCTGGTTCCCTCTTGTCATTAGCAGCGGGAAAAAGTTCAGTCAAGAAGTTTATGGCATCTTGCACCGTACTGGTTCTTGTGATGTGCCAGCCGAGTACGAGAGCACGCCAACTAAAGGGTGTGTCGAGGCTCAAGTGCAGTCTATTTCGTATAGAATACCACCACAGACTCGGAATAACTCTGCAGATATGATGTCGATAATGTAGTGGAGAAGAGATGTAATGTGACACGAAGCTGTCCAAATACAGGAACGGAAGACATGTAGCACAAACAGTAAAGGAGAGGGACTGAAGGTATTGTGCCTGCCAGGTTAGTGAATGATTCAGTAGTGAATAGAGTGCATAGGTAGTAAAAGAAGCCCTGGGCCCCATGTAGGATTTTTGATCATTTATGAGCAGCAGGGAAAGCAGTTATGGTTGGTTGAATGCACGTAATGTGGGCACAGTGGCCTGCCCAGCTGCTAGGCGAAATGAAAGTTCCCAGCGTGTAGTTGAAACTATGCCAAATTCAAACTCTCCATATCAATAACCAGCACCTTCAGAATCCAGAGACCCACAGTTGCCATAATTCACAGTGCATTTAGCTTATTGCATGGCCAAAAAACAGGCATATCCAAAGTAGCAAGGTGGCGTTTTAAAATGTACCAGTAGTGCAATGCAATAACTGACACGCAAAGCAGCAGTAAAACTGGGTTGCTGAACCAAAATGTACATGTTTGGCCAGCTTAAGCCTTTCTAAAATAAAATGTAAACAGACACAGCTAGTGTCTCTTGAAGGGATTTCCAGCAAATACCAATGAGTGAAAACTATTGAGGTACCTCCGAGGCCATGCAGGTTATTGGTGAATTCTGATCGCCATGTGGCCCTGGACCCGATCCCCCTTGTAAGCTCCATGTTGGGTGGAGTGAACAGCCAAATTCAAAATAGGAAGCTTTGTCACGCCAAGTGCTAGATCACACTATGCATGTAGGTTGAAGTTTAGCATACGAAAATAAATCATGACATAACCCGGTCTTGCGGTAGACCCATTTGAAACATCATCAGTTCACTTCACATATGCTCGGTTAAGTACATGGAAGATCCAGGAGTCTGCGATGCAATACATGGAATACTGGAATACGGACCTAAAAACAATGTTGAATGGCAGCTGGACAGTGCAGAGCAGGACAGAACGCTGGGGAAGTGCTGGTGAGTAATCAAGGTTGGAGCAGGGAGCAAAGCAGTAGGCAATAGTGGAGATGGTGGCTGTAGCTGCATACTGAAGCAGTCGAAGAGGCTGTGGCAAAGGAGAGCCCATTAGTACATGTAGTGAGCTGCTCCCTGTAGCAGGCAAACTGAGCGGTGGCACGGAGCAATGGTTGCTTGGATAAACACAGATAGAGCAACAGCAAGGAACGAGGAGAGCCGAGCTAGATGCATTGGCAAGGAGCAAAATATAGCAGTGGCTAAAGGAGCGGCTATGGAAAGAGCAGGAAGGAGTAGAAGAGGAGGGTGCGGAGCACAAAGCATGGTGGCAAAAACCCCAAAAGGAGAAAGGAAAAACAAACAATGGGCATCAGGGAGGGAAGTAGGGGAGAGGTAAACAAATGAGAAACAGAACAAGAAATAAGAGCAGGGCAGAAGGGACGATTGGGGGGGTAGAGGACAAAACAAAGCAAGCAACCATGAACCAGCAACAGGACTTCTGTGAGTGTGACTCGTTCTAAACAGAGCAATGGTTTGCCTGCTGGTTAAGTAGGATATGGGGGAGGAGCTCTTCTCCCACATAACAACAGGCATGCACCTTTTAATTGGAGTGTGAGCACAGTCACCTCTGTGTCTATGAAGCACTCCTCTCGCTGCCTCTATAGGCAGTTGCACGGCACTATTTGAAATCCTCATACTGCCCCCCACCCCATCCACTACAGCACATGTGTGATTATGTCTGCGCCTTTTTTCTTTCACTTTAATTATTGTTTCCTCCCCCCTACCTGACACTGCTTCTCAGCACCCACCACCCCACTCCTCCCCAGAATCATAATAGTGATACTGGGGGGTGCCCAATCCCCCAGTGTCCTAATCACAAAACTGTCGTACACCCCTTAGTCCACTACCACGCATGAGCGGTTATTTCTGTGTTTTTTCTTTCATTTATTTATTGTTTTCTCCCCCCACCTGACCCTCCTTCTCAGCACCCACCACCCCACTTCCCCCCAGAAATGTAATAGTGACACTAGGGGGGCCCAATCCCCAGTGTCCCAATCATGAAATCGTTGTGTTCCCCCCTCCACTACCGAGCATGAACGGTTATTTGTGTCGGATTTTATTTTTTAAATTTATATGTTTCTCCCCAACCTGACCCCCTAAGCACCCACCACCCCATCCCCACAGAAATGAAACAGTGGCTCTGAGGGTGCCCAATCCCCAATGCAGGAATCTTGTTCATTTTTTTTTTTTGTGCCTGTAAAAAAAAAAAAAAGTCCATCAATGTCCTTATGCCATTACACTTCCCCCGCACACACAACCCTCCCACTCAGCACCCACCACCCTGTACCCCCCCAAAGCCCTTACTTACCCATTGGGGTCCAATGCCATAATCCTCTTTGGACTGCAGACATGTCTACACTCTTCAATAATGGACTGCAAACTGAAGAAACAGGTATGTGGTTCAATGTATTTCAATGGGGTTTTGAACTGAGTATAACTTGGGCATTTTTGCATATTTTTTGGCCCAGATTTTGAACATGCTTTCCTTAGGACCCTACCTCATGAACAATTGAATTGTCATTAGGCAGATCTTTCCCAAAAGGTGGTTTCGCTGCCCCTGTGCAAAACTGTCAGGAGTTGAAACTTTTCTCTGCCCTTGTTCATGAGGTGGGCTCATAAGAAGGCTATGTTAAAAATTTGGTGCAAAAATATTAAAAAACAACAAAGTTATGAGCCTATGTTGAATTTTGTGAATGCAACATTGCAACATTGGTAATTTTCAATATTTTGACCCCAAATTTACAACATAGCCGTATCTTTACAGCACCTCATGAATGTGATAGCTGTCATTTTTCAAATCCCAGCCATAATGCTTTTCCACATCCCGAAACGTGATTTCGCGGTCCCTGTATGAAATCACCTTTCAGGCAGGAGCCAAACATTTTCTTTGCCCTTTTTCATGAGGTGGGGTCATAAAAAGGCTATGTTGGAATTTGGTGTAAAAATATTAAAAAACAACAGTGTTATGATCCGACATTGAATTTTGCAAATGCAGGCTCGTAACTGATCATTTTCAATATTTGACCCCAGATTTACAATATAGCCATATCTTAACAACACCTCATGAATGTGACAGCTGTCATTTTTCAACTCCAGCCCAAAATGTGTTTTCACATCTCAAAAGTTGATTTCGCAGTCCCTGCACGAAATCACCTTCCGGGCAGGAGTGGAACATTTGCTCTGCCCTTCTTCGTGAGTCAGAGTCATGAAAAGGCTATGCTGAAAATCTGGTGTACAAATATTACAAAACAACACATTAATGAGCCTACATTACATTTTGCTAATGCAGGCTCATAACATTGTTAATTTTCAATACTTTTTACCCCCATATTCCTCCCATGCAGCCCTATAGGCTCTGGCCAGATTTTTTTTTTTTTGCTGTAGACATTCAAGATGCGTGATGCCACTTAGACCACAAGAGCAAAGATTAATTGGTTTAATTAGGCATTTCACCTGAAGGGTGTGAGAAAAGCGTAAGTTATCAGTGCTCCCCATTTTTTTTAATACTAACTGGTTTTGGGCTGACTTAAAATATTATAATTATTTGAACAGGAATGTCAAGCATGCACAAACAAGCAAATTTTAGGAGCTTCAAACAAGCATAAGCTCTTTCCACCTACCCTCTCTGCAGCAACGTTTCCCATTCCTTTTCTATTGCATCTAGAAAATCTACTGTTGGTTAACTTGCCTTCTTATATTGCTTTTCTAAACTCTGGTCCACCCTTAACCTGGCAATCTGATCTACCTCTTCTCCCTTAAGTCTCTTCATAATGACTTTTCTGCTCCCAGCTACAACTGTCCATAACCCCTACCTTATTTGATCCCCTTCCTCCTACTTATATTATCCTGGCCATATTGCTCCCCCTTCCCCCACTATGCCTGTTGGGGTAACTTCCCATTGCCTTTCCAAACTCAATCTTTATCTGCCACATGCACCTTACTGTGTTGTTTTGCATTGCAATGTTTAAGATTATGCTCCTTTTGATGTACTCTATTGCTTCTGGAGAAGGTCCTGAGGAGGACTACAAAGATGGCAGTGGGTCAGTAGGATAAGGCATATCAGGAGAGGTTGAAGGCACAGAACATGTATTCCCTGGAGGAAAGGAGAGAGACAGGGGACATGATTGGGACCTTCAAGTACTTGAAAGGGATAAATAAGGTGGATAAGGAGGATCTCTTTAAAGTGAGTGGCAAACAAAACATGAGAGAGCACAGTCTTAAGGTGGAGGTGGTGGAGCTTTAGGAGAGAGTTCAGGAAGCCCTTCTTCACAGAGAGGGTGGTGGACACTTGGATTGCACTGCCAGAAGAGGTGGTCTCATTGAAGATAGTGGGCAGCTTCAAGAGAGGCTGGGATAGGCATAGTGAAGGTAAGGATCATGGGTAGGGAGGATGGGAGGAGTGGGGAAGGGGCAGGGACAGTAGCTCAAGCTGTTGGTCACCTTCTGCTGGCTTCTTCATATGTTTGTATGTTCTAAATGACTACTATTTTTGTACTGCTGCTAGCTTCTATTTATTTTTTCTCCTCTTGTATTATCATCTATAACCCCCCCGCCCCCCGGACGCATCTGGAAATAAGCTGTTGTCAGCTCAGTGTGTTTTTCCTGGTAAAACATTTTAAATAAATAAACAAACAAGCAGTTTTCAGTAACTTTGAACAAGTAACTAACTTTTAAACAAGTAGGTTTAACAGTAACAAATTATATGTTTCTTTAAATGATATTCACGCAAGAAAAGTAGACTCAAGGAGATGGCACCTGCTTTTATCAAGACCTGTCACATATGCAATGTGAAACTGTACAACTCAACTTTAAAGTAAGTTACGAAAAGCAGTTTGTCCTCCAAATCCCGAAACTGAATTATAGCCATAAGATTCCTAGTTATAATATATGGCTAATCCTAAGGCTGCCCTAATCCTAAACTGAAAGTTAATATACAGTAGATTTGCTAAAATGTAATATCCCCCCCTCAAAAGCTCTACACTCATCTGCAAAAACCCACCCTGACCCATCACAAGCACTATATTGAAAAAATCTGTTTTTTTAATTTTTTGACCTTCACCTGTGAATTAAATAGAAGTAACTGCAAACTGAGCCACTACTTTTGTTTATTGACTGTAAGTCATGATCTGGTTTGGAAACATGCCATCAAGCGATGAGTCACCTAGTCAGTGCTGACTACAGCACTGCAGTGATTTCACAAACTGGAACACACTGCAAATAAACAAAAGTAAGTCGCTTTCTAAATACATTAAGGAAAAGAAACGTTTCAATAAAATACTTGTGATGAGTCAGGGTGGGATTGTGCACATGGCTGGGGAGCATGATCAAAAAACGTTGTGTAGAGCAAGGGCAAGGGAAAGCAGGTATTTAAAAGGCAGTAATTGACTGAGAGAGAAACAACTTGATAATCCACAGTCTAGAATGTCCAGCCATGAATTACCATGCCTGAACCTTCAAAAGTGTGATTTATCAGCATTAAATATTACCCGCTGCAGTAGCTGGTGATTATTGGCATTGACCATATAGTGGTAGCCAACACCACCAGGAATACCATTGTGCCATCACAGCTGCCAGTGGATGCTTGATATTCCAAAGGTTGCATTCAACAGAATGTGGCTTTTGTGGATAGTACTGGGATGTGGCACACCAACGCGAGCATTATGTTTGCAGGTGGTGTTGGCTACCGCTGTATATTATAAACAAAAAATTGATTTCAGCTTTTACTACTTTACAACAATGAGCCCAGGTCCATCTGCACAAATGAGATTCATCAAGTTAATTGTAGTGCCTATTATTCCAGGGCTTAGCCGATCCTTGTGGACTAGGGTTACCTAAGCATTACTAAGCACCTAGTCTTTAAGGTTCCTCACTTTACTATTCATTCCATTGACATTTTGTTCAGCGTTGCAGAACTTTTTCATAGGTTTTTAATGAACATGTTCTTTTTTTGTTTTTCTGCTACCACAAGTTCTCTGTAACAAATACCTGCAGCCTACAGAAAGCTAGTGCAAATAAAACTTCCAGTTAAATGTATTTGATCCATTACTGCAGTAGCCCTTAAGTCAATCATATCTAAATAGCTTAACCCTATGCCACCCACTGTATGGATTGTGATTAATAGATTGAAAGCTGTTAGGTGAATGGAATTGCTAAAGGCTACTCTTAACTTTAAAACCGATGGATGCCCTTGGACAGAATCCTACAACTTCTGGACCCCTAACCACTCAATCAATTGTTCTAATATGTATATATGCATAGTCAATGGTGCACAGAAATATTTGTCTACATGTATTCTTGTTTTTGTGACTGCTTGTATAAGTACTTAACACAGATGTTTTGTGTTTGTATCTGTGGAAAAACTGAATAAAATGAAAGCTAAGAAAAATTATTTGATCCATTTTTAAAAAAAGAATATGACTTAAAAAAAGTAAGACTGCAACTGACATAATTGTCTCGTCTGAAAACCCCTTGACATTACCACTTTACAGGTTTGTAATCAGAATTACTTATAAGAAAGAGCCAGAAGCCTGGTACAAATGTGTTGCATGGTTCTTCAATAAATAATGCATAAGTTATACAAAGAGAGAACTGCAAAGACATGGGAATTGTAAAAAGAAAATAATTGTGGATTTCTGTCACCTTCCATCCCATATCCTTTCTTTCTGCTTCAGAAAAATTATTCTTTACAGTTATCATAGGCACAACATCTCTCTGATATGTCTCAGTGGAGGAGGTGCTCATTAGAAATGAGTTCAAAAGGGTTCAATCATGTAATTACAATGCCGCTCTTATGGTTTTCTTGATATGATGCGACTAGAAATATTATACATGTTTTTTTGTGGCCAGGGTGGTCGTTGTCTTGTTTGTTGTATTTTATGGGTAGAGAAAATCCTGTTCCTCTAATTTGCTGAGGCAGCCTGTCACACGTATTTTTATTGTAGTACTGTATGCATGTCACAAAAGATACCAGTCCCAGACTGTCCCATAACAACAAAAATCAATATGTCAAGCTTGGAATTCTGAAAAACCAAAGAGATGCAATTTTTTTTCTTTGAAGAACTAATAATAATAATTTCAATGTTGAGAAATATGCAGCAAAATATAATTTTTATGAGTCATGCTGATTATCAAATAATACTTTCAATTTTAACATAATGAAGCACAAAATTCCCTCAATTTTATATCCCTGCACATGAAAATAACTAACCTACTGTGCATGATTAGCACTAGTGACATAACTGAAACAGTAAAAATATGTAAACCACATAGTATTCTCAAGATTAAAGTATGTTTTTGTTTTCATGTCATAAGTCTTTCTTCTCTCGCGTTAGTTATTTAAATATTGCTTTTCCCAGCCGGCCCGCTGGCGAAGAGGGCTGAGGCACTGTGGGGCACCTTACCTTTTCCCACATCAGCATCCTGGGTTTGGGAATGGACTCAAGTCACGGGGGTTGGCCACGGAGAGGAAAATTGAGCATCCAGAGGACTGTGCTTCTCCTGTCGGGTGAGAGGGTTGCTGTTCCTAGTGCATGCCTGCCCTCTCGCAGAGGCTTAGGGTGGGAAGCATGGGACACCACTTTGGGATGGAGGGAAAGCAGCTGTCGATGTCTTGTGCATGGTATCCTGAATGGAAGCATGCAGATAACATTGCACATCCATTCCATTGAGGGATCTAGGAAAGTGGAAAATGGCTGGGTGCAGAGCATGATGATGGCGTTGCCTGGCAGGCCTGCACTGGCTGCAGGGCTCTATTTCAAGACCAGATCCATTCTGTTGGCAGTCAGGCACCCTCAGTCAACCCCCTCCCACAGGGGAGGCACTGGGAGGAGCTCTGGGTCCATTTGTTGGCAGTATAGGTGCCTGCCATCGACCCCACCATGGGGGGGGAAAGATGTGGGGGAATCACCAGTTTGAGGTAAGTCCCTGAGGATTCTGGGGGACAGGGCTGGGGGTGGTGGCAGAAGAAGTTGCCTCCACTGTGGAGGGGAGAAAAATAGATTAACTGCAAATAAATTGCTTTTATTAACTTACCATACATACTGTATGGCAGATTTATCAGGGAAGGTTATGGAGATGCCGAACTGTAGTGCTTCCTTCTCTAAGCATGATGACGCACACGGTGACAGTGCAGCTGGCTAACTGAAACTCTCTAGGCATTCAGAAGTCAGGCTGAGGCCTGATCTGTATGGGATAGATATTTCTCCCTTCAGCTTTGGCCAAGGTGGTGAATGGTTACTATTTAAATGTGACACAACAAAGTGAACAAACACACACTCCAAAGTCTCACTCAAAGAATTTAATAATTTACTTTTTTATTGTAATCCTGGCCCCAAAACAATGTCCAAAATTTCAGCTGCTCAAGATTTCATCAAGAGTGATGGCTTCTTAAAAGATAAAGAAATATATATAGAATAATGGATAGGCAAGTGTGTGTTATGGATTTCTTTTACACACCCGAGGTGTGTGATGACCCATAAACCTTGAGAGCAAAGCTTGAGAGGTTTACACAGTCATCACACACTGAGAGTGTGTAAAAAATAGAGAATAAATGATGGGAAAGTGTGTGTTATGAGAATTTAATGCACACCTGAGGTGGGGGATGCTACATAAACCCCAAGGTTGAAGCCCAAGGGGTTTATTAAAGCATCCCACACTGAGGGTGAGCATTAATCTCTAGTATGACACAATTCACCATATCTTATTTTTTATAATAAACTGATCAGCAATTATTTTTCCTGCCTAACTTTAATGTGTATATGCACACACACCATACTGTCTCTGACTCCTTTTTCTCTTCTGCCTTCTCCCTCACTCCCTTTATATAGTTCTTTTCTTTTTTTTAATTTTGGCTGTTTCTGTTGCTTGTTTTGTTTTTATTTAACTTACAGCTTGCCTCTGATAAGACTGCGCCTACCTCGCTACCCGGGCATGCTCCACTGCAGCTCTGTTTGCTGTGTCCCAAAACAGACAAACAGCAGGATCAACCATATATTTAGCACAGTGAAAAGCTGGATCAAGCAGATACATTTAGAAAACATACATACAAAAAAATAAAAAAAGGGGTTGTTGTGTCTTCTTGTCATGGTGGCTTCTCAGGAAGGGAGAGACAGAGCGGCTCCTTGGGAAGCGAGAGATGGAGCTGTCATGTTTGTGAGACTGTTCAGCCCTCTCACACACAAAACATAAGCCAATGAGGTCGTGGCACAGTTTGAGTGACAGGACGCGTGAATGCCGTAATAACCAGCCAGCTATTACGACAAATATCAGCTGGTTCAGTGTATAGAGAAAAGTTGCTGACCAATTATATTTACATAATGTTGTCTTAAAAAAAGGTTCTAAATATAGTATATGTTCAAACTAGTGTCATCTCCAATGTGACCAGCTTACTGAGTTAAGTTATCAGCATTAAGCTGATCCTTCCATCATAACTCTTTCAACTGAACTGTTTGTTTATTTATTTATTTATTTATTTATTACAGAGATCAGAAATACCTTTGAGTCAAAGACTCCTTTACAAAGGTTCCACGTCACATAGAATATCTACAGATATACAATACAGTGAGGACAGATAATCAATACAGTACTTGTTACAGAGTAGAGCTATGTAGGTTAATAGACAAGGTAATAACGACAACTTATAGCACAGGTATCACTCTGCTTAAATTAACAGTGTCCTGCAGCCACTTATATTTCCCAGCACAACCAAACAAACTTTAAATTATTTTTAAAGCTACAGACAGGTACTAGTGCTTGTCATGAATTGTGCAGAGACTCTTTCCACATATGTATTGTCATGCATTTACATTAAATACCTTATGTACAGAATGTCACATCTCAATTTAATAAATGCATCCAGTGACAATTGAGTCACAATATACCATGGCAGTGCACTCCTTAAGCCCAAGAGAATAATGTGAGCTCATGTGTATTACTTATAAAGCTTATCACCTTGCTGTTACTTAACATAAACAGGGCAAATTTATTAGAGGTGAGACTCTTATCAAAAAATTGCTGGTGCAAAGTTGAAAACACTGCTGCCACCATTTAGGGAATTCTAGAGCACTGTAAAAAACAAAAACAAACAAACAAAAAAACAAGAGTCAAATGTCACTAAATAAAATGCCCTGAAAATGGGTTACATTTTCACTTTATGAAATGTAAGTTGGAGAAGTATTTGTAATAGGGTCTTTGAGGGGAGCATTCTCAAACAGCATTCCTTACCAGTTAACCGTAAATAACATTTCTTACTGGAAAGGATGTTGATATACTGTAGGGAGCCATTCTATGAAGAATATACATACTTTTTTTTTTTTTAATAAGAAGATAAACCGGAGTTGTATTCATTCACTCTTACTGGCAAGAGAAAAGAAAGAGTGAGATTGCCATTTGTCTCAGTGTGCTTACCAAAAGAAGGATGCAGTTTCCTCCTATACTGCTACCTGCAGGCCATGCACTACCATATTTAAGCTTAGTGCTAATGCACTTTTATAGTGGCAAATGGATTCTCACAAGGAGAAGCAAGGCACATTCACAGTGTATCTCTAAACATGTCAGAGAGAGCCTTCCCCTCATGCTACTTGACTGTTGTCCTGGCAACTGACAACAGAAGTAGCAGTCACCAAGTACAACCTCTCATATCTGGAGGCAGTATGGCACAGTGGTTTAAGGCTGTGAGCTGCAAATCTAGAGACCTGGGTCTGAATCCCACAGCACCCACTTGCATACTGTGTGACCCTGAGCAAGTCACTTAACTTCCTCATGCTCCCAGGTTGCACCTGTAAACAAGCTTTCTTCTTAGTGTATCTCACCTAGTTAAATAATTGGAAAAAAAAAATAAAATAAAACATGAAGATAGCCCGTTATATATGGTACAGTGCATCTGCTCAAGTAACTCCTGAAATTGCTATTAGCATATTCTTTGTGTAATACAATATACTGCCATGCTTATTATAATTACCATGGTCTCGAGATAACATGGTTTCTTAATAAATAAGAAGTGAAGAAATAAGGGTGCTCCTCAGCACCCTACGAGCAGTTGCTTCACATCTCATTAACCTTTACTACAATCCTTCCTTCTTAAGAATTATATACTTAGTCTCCTTATACTTTCAGTTTTTTTACTTCCCCAGTCCATCCCCCTCCCCCCTTGACCTACTATTGATCCTCTTGACACGGCCTTTCCACTCTTCCCTTTCACCACCCTGGCCACAACACTCTGTATACACTCCTTCATCCCCCTCACTGCTTCAGCGGTATTTGCCTCCTACAAATCACTCCTGTAGATATATCTTCCAGATGTCCATACAGCTCATCCCGAGCTCAAAAACTTTCTAATAATTCCTGACACATTTAACCTTCACCAAAAGTGCAAGTTTCTAAAGTATCCTCCACTAACAAGCTGGCTACTTAATGAATCATGTATATATCTTGGAGTTGTTGTTTTGTATTCATTTGCTATCCTTTCAAAGTTGTGTATTCTTTGTATGTTATATGTCATACAAATTGTATCTTGACCCTACCAGGTCCATCTTGCAAATGAGCATTGCTCAATGATGTTCGCCTGGATAAATAAAGATTTGATTGATTGATAAAGATTTGAAATAAGATGAATTTTAGAAAAAAAAACTTATTCTATTAACTCAGGTTAAAAGTCTTACTACATGTCTGTGGAAGTGACAAAAACGTTTGATATTGCCGTATGACAAAAAGAGCTCTCAGCTCACCATGCTCACCATGTTGTTATCTAGCACTCTAATACTGCTTTTGTAATCTCTGATTCTCCTTTTGAGTGGACTAAGGGGGTTTTCCATGTACATTTTAGAAAAGGGGCAGATGATAAGATACATAGGTACTGTCACTTGTAACATTGTCTCTGATGTTAAATTTCTTATTAGATCGGGGGTGTTCAAAAAATATTTTTTAGAAGCATTGCCACAATGACATCTTCTGCAGGGACTCATTCCTGCTTTTAGATGTCCTAAAAGCAATTGCCCTGCCTCTGCTTGGTTTCTCCAATGCTCAAAGTGCACTATTCTGTTGCATATAGTTCTGAATTTTTTCGTGGCTGCAACAGGTCTCGTTTTAAACCCTCGTATTCTAACTGGGCTCAGGGTATCCCAGTGTCTATTCAAAATGCCATGGATACTATCTATCAGATCTGAGGATTGTGAAGCACATATAGCTCTCTTCTCATCTGCTTCTCAGTTTTATCTGTCTATATGTACTATATTCCAGTTCTCTGCTGGGCTTTGTTCCTTGTGACTTGTACTGTGGTGCGTCTACTGTATGTCCCCTTTCTAGAGATTGATCAGCCTTCTGATCCATCTCCTCGCTCCTCACTGTTGGGTTATTGCAATTGCAAATCACCATTACCATTTGAGAGTATGGTATACTATGTTTCGATTTGTTAAGATGAAATCTAGCAGTGTGGAGCAAGGTATTCCTATCTTTTGGCTTTCTATACAATTTAGTACCCAGTTTATCATCTGTCTTGTAAATGATCAAATCCGGGAAAGGCATTTCTTTCTCACTACATTCAACAATTAATTTTATACAAGGGGTACTCTATTCCAGGAAACTCTTGAGGGATTCTAGCTGTACCCTAGTACCTTCCTAGAGAATCAGTACATCATCAATATAGCACTAGTATAGCCTGAAATATTTGTACCAAGAGTTGTATGATGGGTTCAAGATATACTGATTCTTATACTGTTGTACTGTATATACAGGTTGGTGTAGGTGGGAGCCGTGGTACTGTCCATGCTGGTACTATCCATGGCCATACCTCTTCTCTGTACATTAAAATTTCCCTCAAAACTGAATACATTTTTATACAGCACCAAGCGAGCAAGTTCTGTGATGAAACTACTTGGTGGGCTCCTGTTTCTGTTTGCAAAGTCCAAAGCAGATTGCAGACTTTCTAGTCCCTCTTCATGTGATATGCTCGTCTGCAACTCATGGCCATTCATAGCCTCTAATAAGGTATTTTCCACATTACCAGCCATACTAAAGTCATTCATTAACCTAATACTATGTCCTGAATATTTAACACAACTTTTCATTTCACCAACTAATTCCTGTACATACAAAAGTTTATAGAAAAGGTTTTCATTTTTATGTTTATTTTAAGGAAAATTCCTCTTATTCATTAAGAAACCCTGTTATCCTGAGCCCCGATTATTACAATGAGCTTGGCTGTATATTGTGTTAAATGGAGAATATGCTAATAGCACTTTCAATAGAGTTAGTTAAGTAGATACAGTGCACAGTACCATATGTAACAGACTACCTCTGTATGTGAGAGGTGGTACTAGGCAGCCACTATTCCTGTTATTGGTTGCCAAGACAACAGTCAAGTAATGTGAGGGGAATGCTCTCTCTCTAACATGTTTAGAGACTCACCATGATCGTGCCTTGCTTCTCCACATGAGAATGCATTTGTCCCTATAAAAGGGCATTAGTGCTAAGCCTGAAGGCACTAGTACACGGTCTGCAGATAGCAGTATAGGAGGAAACTGTGCCCATCTTTTGGTAAACACGCTGAGGTAAATGGCAGTATCAGTCTTTCTTTACTCTCCCCAGTATAAGTAAGTGAAAATAACTTTGTTTTGGCTTCTGGTAAACACAAAAAAAACTTTATGTATATTCTTCACAGAATGGTTACCTATACCAGTACCCTGTCAAGTAAGAAATGTTATTTTCAGCAAACTGTTAAGAAATGCTACTTGAGAATGCACCCCTCAATTACTCCATTAGAAATGTTATTTGACTTTCATTTCTTACACTGAAAATGTAACCCATTTTCAGAGCGTTTTATTTAGTGACTGTCAACTCTTTTATAATATACTTTATAAGTCCCTAAATGGAGGCAGCAGTGTTTTCAACTGTGCACCAGTATCATTTTGGTGAGTGTATCACCCCCTTTTAAATTTGGCCTGTTTATAGTGAGTAACAGCATGGTGATATGCTTTGTAAATAATGTATATGACCTCTCATTATTTTCTTGGCCTTAAAGAGTGCATTATCATGGTCTAAAGAGCAATGTGATGATGGTAACCAACCCCATCACTGTCTCCTCTAAACTACCTAGGCATTATGCTTGACCTTCCCTTGGACATCTCACTCCATGTGGCATCTACCTGTAGAGCAGTTAAAAACAGATTAGGGCTGCCCTACAATGCTAGCCACAACCTATTTCCTAGATCTTGTTTCGCCATAGCCCAGAGTATTCTGCTGCCTAAACTCATTAATGGTTTACCTGTCTTCTTAGCAACCTCTAAAATTATATTAGAAAAATGGAACATTACATACAACAATCTTTTTCATTTTGCATTGGCCTTAAATTAACAGACCCACCATTGTAGATGGTACTCAAAGATTGGTTGGCTCCCCCATCTGCAATTCGAGACCTCTCCTTGGGAGGAGCCTTCTGTAATACTGTGCAGAATCAGATGCCCCAGTCTCTTGCCTCACTCCTGATGCCCTGCAGGAATCTTGAGATCTGTGGAACTTGACCACTTAGCTATACCATGGACCAGAATGAAATTAGGAGATATGGCTTTCTCAGTATCTGCTCCTACACTATGGAATACTATTTCATCTCAAATCAGACAGTGGCTTACTGGTCAGACCTTTCAAAGCAGCTATCATTCTTATCTACTCCAAACCACAGTTTGTGCATGTTTCTAGCTGCCACATTTTATATTGGCTTTTGTTTATGTCAGTGGTCACCTTTGCACTTATCACCATGTTTAGCTTTTTTGTAGAATGTATACCTGAACGTCTTCTTTCTCAATTGTTAAGCATTTTCGCTATGTTTGACTTGTCCCTTGGAACCAGTTATGGAGACTGTATACCTAATTTCTTTATTTTCCCATTGTTAAGCATTTTCTCACTGTATGTTTGATTTAGTACCCTTAAATATGTGATGAATCAAATGTGTCTGTCATTGTCACCAGTTTAATTTTTTTGGTTATGTTTCTCTCAGGCCATGCCTAAAAATAGGCAAATGTTTGTCTAGTGTACCTTACTAGGCCAATCACAGTATTTATTTCATTTTTATTAACCAGATAAGGTGCACTAGACAAACATTTGCCTATTTTCAGGCATGGCCTGAGAAAAATATAACCCCAAAAATACAACTGGTGACAATGACATATGGCTAACAGTGACCACAACTCTGTTTGGTTTGAATTATCCCTGAGAGAGGTCAAATCTCAGTTCAGGGCAGAAGTCCTAAATTTTAGAGGGGCTAATTTGAACCAAATGTGGGATCAAGTCAGAGATAAACTAACTAAGATACATGAGCAGTTGAAAGTAGAAGAAATTTGGGGATCAATTCAACAAACCATCTTAGAGGCCACAAAGATATGCGTAAAGACTGTGACAAAAAGGAATTGACACAAATGCCCTATATGGTTCACTAGTCAAGTTAAACTAGCCATCAGGGCCAAGAGAGAGGGCTTCCACGACTTCAAAAAGAAGCAGGGAAATGACCTATGGGAAGATTATGTACAGAAGAATAAGGAGGCTAAGTCAGCAGTGAAGCAAGCAAAGGCAGCAGCAGAACTTCGGATAGCAAAGGAGTCAAATAGGGGAAGAAGCAATTTTCCAGATATTTATAAGAGAAGAGAAAGAAAGGGGAGGGGTAGTTAGACTTAAAGATGGGGACAGGATCGTGGAAGAAGACAGACAGAAGGCCACCATTCTGAACAAATACTTCTGTTCAATGTTCACCAAGGAACACAGTGGTCCAATGCCTGACAGTGGCATTACAATGCTTGGCAGGGGTGGCCCTCAAATGGAAACGCCAATTATTACCACAGGCAGGATTAGAAGGTGCTCGAGTGTATAAAACAAAACAAATCTCCTGGACTGGCTGGAATACATCCAAGTATACTAAAAGAGTTGGCAGGTGAGTTAGCAGACCCCTTGGTACATCTGTTTAACTGTTTACTTCAGATGGGAGTCATGCCAAGAGACTGGAAGAGAGCTGATGTGGTGTCTTTACATAAAGTGGAAGCAGGGAGGAAGCCAGTAACTACATACTGGTTAGCCTCACATCAGTGTTCGGAAAACAAATGGAGGTCTTGATTAAATATGACCCAGTGGAATACTTGAGTAAGAATGGCCATCAGAATGACAAACAACATGGTTTTGTGGTGAGCAGATCATGCCAAATGAACCTGATAAAATTTTTTGATTGGGTAACTAGGGAAATGAATAAGGGCCATCCAGTGGACCTCTTCTATTTTGACTTCAGCAAGGCCTTTGATTCCATGCCACATAACCGCCTGCTGAAGAAGCTAGAGGATTTGGGTGTATCATACTGCATTGTTAAGTGGGTGGGTAACTAGCTCAGGGGCAGGAAGCAGAGAGTAGTTCTCAATAGGGGAAGTCAGAGGAGGGAGAGGTGATGAGTGAGGTCCCTCAGAGCTCAGTATTAGGACAGTACTGTTTAATATGTTCATCAGCAACATAGGTGTAGGTATCCAGGGCAAAATTGCACTGTTTGCAGATGACACTAAGTTAGGTGGTAGGGTGGACAGTGAGGAAGCAGTTAGGAACCTACAGAAATAACTGAAAAAGTTGGAAAAATGGTTTAGTGTCTGGCAGCTGAAGTTCAATGCCAAGAAGTGTAAAGTGATGCATCTAAGCAAGAATAGCCCAAAGGCAGCATATTGGCCCAGTGGGGTCAAGATCAGTGCCTCACAAGAGGAAAGGGATCTCAGAGTTATCATATGTGATACCCTAAAACAAGCCAGCCAATGCAACACAGCATATAGTAGGGCCAACAAAATATTGGGGAGTATAGGAAGAGAATTTGAGAATAGGCATTGGGAAGTGATACTGTCACTGTACAGTTCCCTGGTGAGGCCCCACTTGGAATACTGTGTCCAGGCTTGGGGCACGCACCTTAGAAAAGACAGGGCAGGCTAGAAACCATACAGAGAAGGGTGAGCAAAATGATACAGGGGCTCCAGAGGCTACCGTATGAAGGGCATCTTGAGGCATTAAACATGTACTCGTTGGAAACAAGGGGGAAAGGGGGGATATGATAGAAAACTTCAAGTACATGAGCAGAATTAATGCATTGCCCTACTCTGAACTATTCGTCAGAGCATCCAGCTCAAATACAAGAGGAATGGATGGAAGCTGAGGGGTTGGAAATTCAAAAGGGATCTAAGGCAACATTGTTCTTCAGAAAGGATAGTGGAGCCATGAAACAGACTGCCCGTGAATGTAGTGGGAGCTAAGACTTTGTCAGTCTTCAAACAGGGTTGGGATAAAGAATATGCTCAAATCAAATTTGCAGGTTAAAGTATGGGCAAGTTCTCGGGATCTCTTAGGTTCTCAGGAACTCACGGGTAGACTTGATGGACCTTTGGTATCCCTCTACTGTCACCTTTCTATGTTTCTAATTGTCAGTAGATACATTTATTAAATTGAAATGTGACATACAAAAGGGATTTAGTGCAAATGTATGCAAATACATATGTGGAAAAAATATCTGCATCTTTCATAGTAAACACTGATACCTGTTTGTAGCTTATAAAGTAAGTTGAGGTTTGCGTGGCTGTGCTGCAAAGTATAAATTGGTGCATTACACTGTTATTTTGAGCACAGTAGCAATATGCTCAGTTTTGCAGGCAATAAATTGTCTTTAAAAAATGGGTAGAGATACTTCTGAAATGCGATTGATTGTGAGGATGTTCCAGCCATACTTTCTTTTTAACTACTGTATATAGATACATAGATACATACACAGTGTCGGCAGATGAGGGCCTATGGCCCACCCAGTCTGCCCATTTGAGCTTGTAAGCACAGTAAAGAATAAGTGCCAATACCTGTGCCCACATTACAGTACAGATCCGTATGTCACCGCTACCAGTTCTTCTCAACCATTTTACCACCATGTTGGTTAGCATTAGGGAACAAAATTGATAGCCACAAAATGCCACAAAAAGACTTACAACACTTACAAAGTGTTGTTTCTCCTCCGAAATTCCTCTTGCTGACCCTTCTGAGCTGCTCCCTCCCTCTTCTGAGTTGCACAAATCATGAGCTCGAGGAGCTGTCTCCTGACCTGCAGGGAGACTGAAGCTGCTGGGAGTTTCTTGACATGCGCTAAAGCAGATTGTAGCGTGCTGCCAGCAAGACCTTAAAGTAAATGTGTGATGTATATTTTAGGAACTTTCCTGCTGCGGACTTGGTGGCACATGAGTTCCGATTTCCAACAAAGAAAAAATTGCATAAATCGGAGCTTGCATTGGTGATTTATGCAGTATTTTGTGCAAGCTCCGATTTACTTTGTTTCAAAATGTTTACAATGCTGGGCCATATCCCACAATGCACCACAGCTCACCTCACACACGTCACACCAGGAACACACTCCTTCCTCGGGAAAATCATAGTGTATGGCTGGTTCACTCAAAGTGTACAGCACTGGTGAATAGCTGTGTTTTCATTCCCTTGAAGCAAAGCAAAATCCTATCCCTAATGCAATAATAGTGAAAGTGCCGTAATGTTTTTGTCCTTTTGCTGGTTTGTCCCCTGATGTGTTAGCCCAACTGATGTGAGAGTGTGTGTGTGTGTGTGTGTGTGTGTGTGTGTGTGTGTAGAACGCGCAAGTCTAGCTGTCAGGGATTAACCGGCTGTCCAGCTATTTTTTCCTGTCCTCTTTGTATTAGTACTGTCAGAAACACTGCAAGTTCAATGACCGTAGGATCGGACACCCCCCCCCATTTCTGCCATTTTTTTCTGCTTCATGTGATGTTTCCTTGAACTGCTGCAAGACATCATTGTTGTTTGGCTAATGTCCTTGGCTCTTAGCGTTTTTCTGAGCAGTGTATATCAGAAAGCTTTCAGTGTGGTTCTAATGTGTTTAGCATACTACATATAAACGTGCTTTCAGATTTTATTATTGGGTTTATCTTCTGTGGCTGAAATACAGGGTGTGAAGGTACTTATTGCTATTATTCAGTACATATAGGATAAAGTATGGGTGTGGGTGTGTAACGAGAATTTACATACACCTGAGGGGTTTATGTGAAGCATCTAACCCCGTGGGTGTGTGTAAATTTGAGTTTACACACCCAGACCCATATTTTATTTTATATAATTGCTGGATTTTCCTTTTTTCGCCTCAACAATTGTATAAAATAAAATAAAATATAGCTGTGCAGCTGGGTTCGGTGAAGATGAAGTGCGTGGCCGCCGTCAGCAGTTTGATTTTGTAATTAGTTTTTTTTTATCTTGTGCACAGCACTGACTGAGGCAGATTTTGCTTGATTTTTTTAGGTACTTACCGCATAGTCGAGGTGGCAGTTTGCTGTCCATTAGCGGTTCCCCGAGCAGGCACGGTGTCGTGAAGCGAGGAAGTGCGGCGGGCGCATGCGCACAGTGAGGGAAATTGTGCGCGTGTTTGCCATAATGAACACTCCTTCATTACAGCAAATTACACCATTGTTTCCCCTATGGGGAAAAAGGGAAACTGGTAATTATTGTAGAATTATATTTATCTCACTGAAAGCATGTCCTTTGCATACAGAATTGCTTGCTGAGGTAGTCTTCGTAGCCCTCACAATATATGTTGATGGTGTATTACTGAGCATGACAATTCTACTGTGGATCATTGAGTGACACTTATTAGATAGTGAGCCTAATTTCCGTGTAAGTTAGGTTTCCAGATTGTCATTTATTCCCCTGCCCCCAAACTGGGAAAGAAAATGGTCAACTACTGTGTTGTTGCAGGATGCAATAATACACCTTCTGATAAGGTGTCTGTCTTTGAATTCCTGAAGAGAGATAAATCACCCACACAGTTTATAAAATGGGTAAATTTTGTTCAGCTTGATGAGTGGGACTGGCACAATGCTTTGTGCCCCACTACATGCTCTGCTCACTTTGCTACTGATACTTTCAGCAACTATATGCAGGTTCAGATGGGATTTGCTAGCAGACTGAAGCTTCTAAAGGATTCAATCCCCAGTTTTCGTCCAGCGATAAATAAAAAAATGCTGTTCTGGCAACTAATATTTGCAAGCGATCATGTGATGGCCCACAGGTATCGGAATCAGCCCCCAAAAGAAGAAGTCGTGCTGCTGACAAGCTGATGTTTAGCCAGGTAAGTTTACTTTTTCTGTCTGTAGTTCTGTCTCTACTAATGTATTGCTGTAGTTATGCACATCACAGTACAGGCATGTTCCTTATGTCACTGTGGACCATGTAGCGTACTTTGTCATAATGTCTGCACCTCCTGAATACCATTCCGTAACCTGAAGGTTTGTATTGTTGTGTTACTGTACCGTGAACAGCCATTATTACTACCCTATAGTCATGTAAGGTAGTGTAACACATTGATGAAATGTGACATGTATGCTGTCACTATTTCAACAAGTAGTGTACACACTACGTAGTTGTGTCATCAGCACCACCTTCTGCTGTGTCCCTGTGCACATAGCTCACCATGTGACAGACATTCTGACAAGTATCGGATGAAGTGTGTCCCTTTCTGCCTGAATCTATGCCTTTAGTAGTAATTTGATCCTATCATTTTTGTCTGCGCTGTTCTTCTTCACTCATTTCTCGGTCTGCATACTTCTCTGTAATGATGATGTGTGTACACTCATCACCATGTTATTTGTCCGTTATTTACAATCACACAAGCAACAGCAGTTGTTGAGATATGTAGATAAAGGATCGATAACATGTTGATGAATGTACATGTATCCTATTTATCAAACCACAGTACTGAATGCAGCACCACCGTTCCTGACAATACCATCTGATGCGATCATTGAGACATGGATACAGCCAGGCAGTATGGTAGGAACTTCATTGGATAATATGAGGACTGTGTGCCACATGATGAGCTATATGCACTGTGTGCCACATGATGAGCTATATGCACTGTGTGCCACGTGATGAGCTATATGCACTGTGTGCCACATGATGAGCTATATGCACTGTGTGCCACATGATGAGCTATATGCACTGTGTGCCACGTGATGAGCTATATGCACTGTGTGCCACATGATGAGCTATATGCACTGTGTGCCACATGATGAGCTATATGCACTGTGTGCCACGTGATGAGCTATATGCATGTGGATGCAGCATAAGTTCATGATGTTGTGGGAGGGGTTGTGTTCAAATGTTTCTCAAACAGGTGTAATGAGATTTAATGACAGGGGAAAGACAGTTTTAATGTCATTAGCAGTTCTCTGTGACACTATGACAACATTATGTGCATTGACTGACATAATACCTCTTACTTTTTTAAAATGTCTGTTGACAAACTGTTTTTCACCCAGCAGATGTTGTCTGAAATCAGTCAGTCTCAGAGATGTACCACTGATCAAACTGACACTGGAGAAGAAGACTGCCAAGATTCAAAGGGGATGTTACGAGGTATTATTCAAGTATTGTCATGAAGTCTGCTTACATCATTAATTTTTCCAGCACTGTCTGCAGGCCCATTCCCTGTGTTCCTGCACACCACTGACTTTTGTTGCCTACCACAGGTGCCCAACAACCTGTCATTGAATACGTAGTTTTCATATATACCCTCTGCATTTCACATTATTATTTTATGCCATGGCCTGTTAGTCTCCTACAAGTGTCCTGATCCCCTCCCCTCTCCTGTGCTCCTGCACACCACTGATTTTCACTGCCTACTACAGGTGTCCAACACCCTGTCATTGAAGAAGTACTTTTTGTATATCCCCTCTGTATTTCATATTATTATTTCTGTATGTTTTGCAACAGTAATGTTTCTCACATGTCCCCATCATCAGTAATCTACATCACCACCTCCATATTATGGTGTTTTGTGGTTTCCTGTTATTTTATGTTTCTCAAGCAATGCACCATGTTACCCTCCCTTGTCCGTACAGCACAACTCTTTACAGCCAGCACTTGATGGTCCTCCATCCTGAGCAGGTTATAGTACTGTACTTCAGTAGTGATACTGTCTATCATGCATGTCATAATTGAATCAGACCAATGTGCAGCCTTATTCTGCATCAACACCCATAGGTCATCATATGTGATAATCCTGATTTGCAAGTGTTTCTTGTTTGTAAGCTCAGTACCCAAGCTGTATACATCCACATTGCTCACTGTTGCACTGTGTATAACTTTGCATTGTAAGGAATGCAACCTTGCCTGCCACAACTTTGTCCATTTTTGACAGCCTCACCACATCCCTACACATTATCTCCACCTTTGTCTTGTACAGTAAACAAAAAGGGTGGGATATTCAGAAGGGTTGCACATGGCACAACACAGTTGTGCCATACGCAACCCACTGATGTGCCCCGGCGCAATATTCAAAAGAGGAAAGTGTGTGGCACAAATCCCGATGTGCCGGGGTGCATCAGTAATGTATGCAGCGCAAGTAGTGGGGGGCGTGCCCATGTATACCCCTGCACATCCCGATATTCAGCCCAGGATGTGTGGAGCCCATGCAGGTGCAACCCCTACATGCGCCGCATACAGTTGTTCCAAAAAATAAAGAAGCAACAGCTGGCCACCCACAGGTGAACTGCCATATTGCAGGGCGCAACACAGCAGCTGCCAGCTGTGGGTGGCCACCCGAGCTCCGGCGGCACCCTCTGTCGGTAGCACTTCCCCATGCCCGATCGCGGGCATATGTATAAATATATATCCGAATTTGAGATCGGATCCCTTGGTGGTCTGACAGTCACAAGGGCCTGAGGACAGATGCCCCCAACCAAGCAAAGTAGCCAGCTCTGAATTTGAGATCGGATCCCTCGGTGGTCCAGCGTCCGAGGGCATGAGGACAGATGCCCCCAGACCAAAGCCAGCTCCAAATTTGAGATCGGATTCTTCGTGGTCCGCGGTCACGAGGGCCTGAGGACAGATGCCCTCCCAACCAAGCAAAGCAGGTATGAAATGTGGGCAGAACAAGGAATCATAGGACTGTGGTGCAGTTCGAATCAGTGTGCTTGTGCTTTGGCGCCTTTTTCTGTTTAAAAGTTTATGTCGGCATAGCAGTGGAGATAGTTTATTTCATAGTTATTTTTAATCTCCACTGCCTTGTATGCTCCTACTCTGTGCCTTAAAGTAATCAGAAAGTGTTCAGGCTTGCTTTAATTCGAGAGAAAAATGAAAAAAAGTAACTTTATTGTTTAGCAGTGGAGATAGTTGTATTTCAGTTGAATCTCCACTGCCTTGTATGCTCCTACAGTGTGCCTTAAAGTAGTCAGAAAGTGTTCAGGCCTGCTTTAACTTGAGATAAAATAACTGTATAGCAGTGGAGGTAGCTTATTAACTGCAGCATGTTTAATTAAGTACAGATATCTGTAACGCATGTCCTGATAAAGCTCTTTCTGCGTCTGAATGCAATTAAGTCTCCTCCCCCGTTTGCTGAGTATATATAACACTGAACTGCTTCCTCTCCACAGCCAGCTCCAAATTTGAGATCGGATCCTTCAGTGGTCCGACGGTCACGAGGGCCTGAGGACAGACGCCCCCCCCCCTCCGAACCACGCAAAGCAGAGTACGGAACGTGGGCAGAACGAGGAATCGCAGGACTGTGGCGCAGTTTGAATCAGGGTGAGACCCTGCCGACATTCTGCATCGGCTTCCCACCACCCCCACCACCACCCTTGGTTGACACCGACTTATATAGGATAGAGAAGAACTGATAAGAACCAATTGGAGTGTGACTGTTTTTAACCAATCAGCCCACTACTCCATCTGCAGATTGTATGCGGTGGGTACTAGGGGGTTTCAGCCTGCTACCCCTGATTCCCACACGGACCCTCCTCTGGTCTTACTCCCATCTCTTACTCCAGCATGTCCCTGATATTGACCCCTATATTCGCTCTGCTCTTCCCTGTGCTAGCCCCCCCCCCCACTATCCCTCAGGTGCATCTCCCCAACAGTGTTGAAAACACACATCTGCCTGATTGGCAGCCTCCACACACCTATCCACCCACTGCGCCTCATATCCCCACCTGTATACCACTTGTGCTGTGCTGCACTAACAAGTTACCTATTGTCAGACTCAACACTTGCACCCTCACAAAACAATGGGATTCTCACCAGGGATGGGTACAGCAGCCACTGCCTGTTATTGCTTCTACCCCCACCCTTTATTCCACTTCCCCCTTTCTCTCCACTCACTCACCTCGCACACTCGACCACCTTATCTCCCCTCCACACCCCCCACCAACACCAACTCCCACCGCACGGTCCCCGGAGTAGGGTGGGCTCACCCCATCCTAGCCATATCTGCCCTTAGCTCCCTACCCATCCCCTGCACCTTTGCCCCCAGATCCTCGCATCTGCCCAGGCACATTTACCACAATCGCTGTAGCCCACTACTCCGACTTGTCACCTTACTTCTTCTGCCCTCTGGGAACGTCCACCCAAATCCTGGTCCTGGACATTCCACCCTCCCCTCGCCCGACGCTGGGCATAGCCTCTGCATTGCCTCTATGAATATCTACAGTCTCCCAAAGAAAACTGCTGCACTGCAGTGCTAGGTCACCCAACACAGGCCTGACATCCTTGCCATAGTGGAGACCTGGCTCTCCACAGTAACCCCTGACTTAGCTGTCTCCCTCCCCGGTTTCACCCTTTGCAGAGAGGATCATGTGGGTAAGTGTGGTGGTGGATGTGCAGTCTACTTGCGTGACTCCCTCCTGGGCCGAGCACTCCCTGCCCCCAAGCTTGATCACGGTGCCCAAGCCATCACCTTAAAAATCTCCCCTGACCTGGGCAGGGGCCCTCTCTATCTTACAACCACGTACATATCACCATGGGCCCAAGGTCCAGCTATCCACTCCCTCACTGACTATCTCTCCACCCTACCCCACAAGGCTGAACAGCTCATCCTAGGTGACCTCAATGTCAACTGGCTTGGCTCCACTGCAGCACACATAAAGGACTCCTTCACTGCCCTTGACTTAACTCAACTAGTCACCCGTCCTACCAGATTTAACCAGGCCAGTGGTACCAGCTCCCTCCTTGACATAATACTCTCCTATCGCCCCCACAAAATCAAATCTGTCAGTGTCCTAGCCAACTCCCTTAGCGACCACTCCCCTATCCTCTGCTTCTGGTCCTCCCCCATGCTCAAACCCACATGCAAAGTCACCTACTGCCGCCGCCGCTTCCGCCCCGGGGGCCTTAATATGCTAAAGCAGTACCTAGCCCAGCTGGACTGTCCCCGATCTCCCTTGCAACTGATATAGACACCGCGCTAGCCCACCTCACCAGTGCTTTCTGCAAGGCCTGTGACAGTTTTGCACCTGTCACCAGCACCCGCGCCAAAAGACACAATGCCACCTGGATTTCTCCCCCCCAATCCAACAACTGAAGCAGCGAGATAACCTATGGCAGATCGTGGTCGAGTCAGGCAGGACAGTAGACAGACAAACCTATAATGCCGCTCGCAACCAATGCACCTGGGCCATAAGGCAAGCCAAGACCAGATACTACCAAACCACCCTGGCCTCATCCTGGGGGCTCTTCACGAGCTTTTCTGGGATAATATCAAAGAGCTTAATGGGAAATCTCACTCTCCCCTTTCTCAGATGCTTGTTAACGGCATTATTACCACTGACCCCCCCCCGCTCGTTGCCGACTGCATCAATGCGGCCTTTTGTGACCTAAGTGCAGTCCTTCCTGTCCACTTCTTTGACCCTATCCATGCCTCCAATCCTCCCACCATGAATCGCCCCCCATTTCTCCTCCACACCATATCTCCCCACGATGCCAAACCACTCTTATTAAAAGCTCTCTCCGGCCATAACTCCAGTTGTGACCCCCTTGATTCCAGGATTCTCCGCCTAACTCTTGATGTCATGTTAGCCCCTCTCACTAACCTTTTTAACTGGTCTCTATGCCTCAGCCAATTCCTGAGTGCATGAAAATCAGCTGAAATTACCCCAATACATAAAAATGGAGACCGCACATTACCAAACAACTACAGACCGATCTTCATCCTCCCCCCACTCTCTAAAACCCTGGAAAAGATAGTATCCATCCAATTCATGGATTACCTATACAAATACAACATATTGTGCCTCGAACAGCATGGCTTCCGTCCTGGTCACAGCACCACTTCAGCTCTACTGGAGTTCTCCCAACAAATACACTCTGCACTTGACACTGGGGATATTACCAGGGCAGTGTTCATTGACCTATCTAAGGCCTCTGACACTGTGTGTCACCCTCTATTGCTTGACTCCCTCTGTCAACTCAGTTTTTCATCTGGCCCCCCTGGCCTGGTTCTCCAGCTACCTCCATGCCAGATCCCAACAGGTCAAAATCGACGGTACCCTGTCAACTGCCCGACCTGTATGCTCTGGTGTCCCTCAGGGCTCCACCCTGGGCCCCACATTATTCAGTCTCTTTCTAAACACCCTTCCCAGCTCCTGCTCTGGCAGAATGCTCCTATACGCCGATGATGCGGTCCTCATCGCCACCCACCCCGACCCACTCACCCTCCAGAGCTCTCTGCAACTCTCCTTTAGCCAAGCTAAAAAACGGTTTCTCAACCATCGTCTGGTTCTGAACCACAAGAAAACAAAATCTATGATTTTTGCCCAACGCCAAAGTAACTCCAGAAATGCCCCCCTCCTCATCCTCCCCCGCACCCTACACCCCCTTGAACAGGTATCAGAATACAAATACCTGGGCATCACCTTCAACTCGGCTCTCTCCCTCCACTCCCATCTTAACTCCCTGTCCTCTGCCATGAACGCCTGGATTGGACTCCTCTACCTCCACTAAGACTGCCTCCCAGAGGATGCTCTCTGGCTGGATATCACCTCCTCCATCCTGTCTCGGTTGACTATGGGCTCCCAATCTATGCAGCTACTGACCCCACTGTCCTCTCCAAAGTCCAGACCTCTATCAACAAGGCCTGCAGGCTCCTGACAGGTGCCCCCAGCAGAACGCACACATGCCAGCTTTACTCCACCTTGAACCTACTCACCTTTGAAGAGCGCCTGCGATACCACACCTGTATACTGGCCAAAAAAACACTACTTGGGCTCTCCCCACCGGAGGTTACCTCATCCCTAAAACAGGCCACTCACTCGGTCACCACCAGAAATGCAATCAAAGCCACCTTCCAGGTGCCAAGAGCCTGGTCCTCCCTCGCCCAAAGATCTTTCCACTCCAGAGCCCCCTCCTGGTATAATTACCTCCCTGCTCAGATCACAAACATCCCCAAAATAGGCCCCTTCAAAATCACACTCCGTAAACACCTCACTGACTCTCGGAGCTGCAAATGCCCATGGCGGGGCCATAACTAAAACTCTGCCTGACCCAATCCACAGACAAAGTGTCCCTGGTCCCCCACCCTCCCCAGCAACTACCCCTCCTCACCCTCCCAGGTACTCGTACCCAGTATCTCTAGGAGTCCATAGTATTATATGTATATTAGTTTAGTTAGATTAACTTAATTGAGACCTGTACACCTCAGTTTGAAATCTGTGTGCTCCACTGTATCACTGAATTGCTTGAATGTCCATTTGCTTTGCATTGTATGCTCCTTTATGTACCTCACCTGTAATGTTCTCCATTGTTGTACTCCACCAAAATGTTGTCTACCCTCCTTGTGACGAGGTGCCTTTGTAAATGAGTCTTTGACTCAAAGGTTGTAAATCAGAATTGTGAATAAATAAAATTAAAAAAATATAAGATATCCCTATATCCCTGGTGGTCCAGTGGACTGCTTGCAGCCTGATCGTGGGCATAAGTATAAATATAAGAAACTCTTATATCCCTGGTGGTCCAGTGGACCACTCCCAGCCTGATCGGGCAGAAGTTCAAAAATAATCTCATCTCGTGGTCCAGTGGTCACCCCCTCCCCACACCCCACTGAGCCTCATCACCCTGCCCCCGTCAGCGTGAGGTGGTTTCACCTCCAGCCGCTTCAGCCACCACCGTACCGATCAGCGCATGCAGCTGGCTAGGTTGAGCTGTCACAGCGTATTACTGGCTGGCAGATATTAATTCACAGTCCAGATATGTGAATGGATTTATTCACATATCTGGACTGTGTAGTATGGTATTTGTTCGCACCCATTGGCCCATGCTGTGGGACCAATGGGTGTACAGCTGTACTGTACACAGTCAGTCGGTGGGCGGCCGGGTGGTTTGCAGGTGGGGAGCTGCTGCCCACCACTGACTGGAGTGGCAGGGCTCAGTGGGAGGGTGGGGAGGAGGGTACCGCTGGACCACCAGGGATGGGATCTATTATTTTTTTAGACTTCTGCCCACGATCGGGTTGCGAGCGGTCCACTGGACCACCAGGGATATAGGAGTTCCTTATTTTTATACTTATGCCCGCGATCGGGCAGTGGGACACTTTGACGCTTGTGCAGGAGGCGTCGGTCCCTGACGGCTGCAGCCTGGCAGGGCACCAGGCGCAAGTCGCTGGGGATGGGCGCACCTGCATGCAAATGAGGCCATAATGACATGCAAATGGCCCCATTTGTGCCTTGCATGCATTATGGCCCCGTTTGCATGTGCACCTTTGAATATCGCAGTCGATGCGCCTAGCGCAATGGCACTTACGCTAGCGCATCCCCCGGCCCCTCTCTGGCCACTTGCACTGGTGCAGTGCCACTGCGCCATGCACAATGCGGGTGGCCACAGAGTGATATTCAACGGTGCTGAGCCATGGCGCAGTACCGTTGAATATCACCCTGTCAGTGCCCTGGCACATCCCAGTTGCACTGCACCCAGGCTTACGCCGCAGCCTGGCGCAGTCTGAATATCCCACCCAAAGTGTAACATGTAATTGTTGTACAATTTGATTTCCACAACCATGGAGTGACACAATCACATAACCACACATTAGGTTAGGGATAGTTTCAAGTTACTGTGCTGAATAACTTGTTCCTAACATTGAGGCACACTGTCACTCGATTTTGATGATGATAATTCACTACTGGCCGTGGTGAAACTTGACGTACACGCACTTTAGAGTAGGGACCTGGCTGAGGGGTGGTCCACCTCAAAGTTGGTAGCTGGGTGACTTCACAGCGGGACACTTACGTGAATAGCAAATCAACACAATTCTTTTTTTTAACCATTTTTTAGTACTAATTTGCCAATGTATGGTGAAACAATGTTCTTTTTACATTTCACATGTGTTTCTGGTGTGCAGAATGCTCTGTCTTATTGTTTTTCTTCATGTATGTTATATGAAGTAGCACCCATTCACATCAGGGCTCTGAGGTGAATACCAAGAGACCCCCACTACTTTTCAGATCTAATTACTACATTGCAAATAAAATCCAGCTCATCGACGCAGGCGTTGGATTCCTACATGCGACAATGGTGACCCTGTTTCTAGAATGGACCAGGGGCACCATGGTGCAGGCCGGTGGAGAAGGCTTGAGCATCTGATGACTGTTCGCTGTCTCATGTGGTGAGTGTGGGGATGTCACATGCTGCTTGCTCACTCCAAGTACATGGTGATGGTAGTACTAGTTGCCTATTCCCACTGGCTGTACGTGGTGTTCAACATGCCTTGCAGTTTGTGCAATGCCATGCCCCAGGCAAGCTTATGGAGACCTTCTGTCTTGACTGCCCCATGAATGTAGCCATCCTCTGCTGCCACATATGGTGTGGTCAGTGAAAGACGACATCTGCATCATGCATTCCAAGAAAGAGTGCGTTTTGTCTCCAGCACCTGCCCCTCATCACTGTGAGCATGTAGAAACACCTGATAAGGGGTATGTCCATGTTACTCATGGTGACGCGATGTTGTGTGGTGTTGCTTGATGTCTGTGCATGGTTGCAATTGTGCTCACTAGGCCACAAGAATTATTTTGCAGGCAGTGCAGCATGTATTAATAGCCCCCCCGGCAGAAAATTGAAATATGTGCTGACTTAATCTTTATCATTACATTCTCCCCTTGGTGTCGTGATGTGGCAGTGTGTGCTTTTACTGCATCTATTTTAGTAATATGTTGAGTACTGAAACACCATGTATACAATGAAGTGTGCCCCCACTGGCTCAGTTTGTGTCCCCACACCCCACCACAAACACAAGGTGTTGAAAGATTTCAATCTTTTTTTTTTTTTATCCTTCCATGTTTCTGGCCCACCTCTTCTTCCGGCCAGCCATGGACCCCACCGACACCCTTGCCCCAACATCCTCTACCTACCTCACATTGCAGCTGTCCCAGGGGTGGCCCAGTGTATCTCTTCACTGGATGGGTTCCTTTCCCCTGAGGGTCAAGGTGCCAGCAAGGGCAACTAGCGCACTCTTCATTCAGTCCCCAGGAGGTGGTTTCCAGGGCATCGGGGCACTCGTGGTGGCAGGAACTGGCAACCATTATCTGGCAGACCATGGTGCAGCATTTCCAATTTACTCCAAGGGGGCATGATGTGCCACAGACATCAAGGTACTGCTGACATCTACCATGCTCCTGTGTGCAGCGGGTCTTGCAGAGTCATTGCTCTCACAGCCTCTGCCAGGAGATGACCCACAGTGAGCTGCACTTGCCTCCGTCCTGCCTGAGAAGGTTTGCAGTCATTGGACGCTCGAGCCTTCTCCTCCTGGCAGTCCTTGCAGTGACCCGAGTCTGTTTCAAAACCTGGGTAGCCTGCGTCACAAGCAGAAATCAAACCACTGTGCTGATGGTCAGGTGTGCATATTTATCATTTTGTAATGTTCCACACAAACCAAATGCCGTGCAACAGTATGAAAATAAGTTTCATTTGCAAACAGCGATCTTCATGTCCAAGAAATGCAGCAATTAAATTTTATACGCAGTAGCTGGTTTTGCATACAGTCAATATACTATGATTGTGTGAGCATGTGTGTGTCACATCCTGTTTGTGACATAGACAGTAATATAAGTTTTTTCTGTCAATAAGTGTTACCCTAGGACAGTATCCCATCAAGTTCAGACAATGTCCGATTGTCAGTGGATATGCCAGAGGTCACAGAAGTAGAATACGCAATGTATCAGGTAGTAATTACTTCATGTTCCTCTTTTTTTTTGTGATTTACTATTCTTTTTCTGTCCAAGCCCCCTAACCCCGCAAACGGGGTCACCTAGGCCATGGTACCCGACCCTTACTCCTGGAAGCCCCCAGGAGTGGAGCCGCCGAAGCGGAACTGTTGTGGCTGAAGGGTCAGGCATCATGCCTGGCTCATACGCGAGGCCTAGCGATTTTCCTTAGTTGGAGTCCTCTTTGGAGCTAGGGTGTGCAGTGATGCTAGGGTGAGTGCATCTGTCCTAGCTCCACCCCATGTCTAGGCGTGGCATGCTTTGTCCCCCAGCCTCTGCTAGAGGGCAATCGATGCCGACACTCTAGAGTCCCCCAGCCCCGGAGAAGGAGAGCAGTCCTCTGGACACTCGATCCTTCTCCTCCCCTGCCGACTCCTGATGACCCATGCTTGTTCCTGAACACGGGTTGCCAGCGTGGCTCGAGGTGTGGCGTCCAGCGCCTCAACCCTCAACGCCACCGGGCTGGGCCATTCCTCTTTTTTTTTAAAGGTGACATTGTACATGATTGTCTGACACCGCACCATGTACGTTGCTACCCTTGATACTTTTCATAGTAGCATAGTAAGAATCCAGCAGATTAAGCCCTATGGTCTATCAAGTATGCTAGATGCAATGTGCCTTCACATGGCACCATTGCATCAACATCCACCTCCCTCCTTACCTTGATCAGCAGCCCACAGCGAGGCTGTGTGATGCACCCTCCCCTATCCGTATTCCAGCCTTTGTTGAACCCCTACATGATAACATCTGCTACCAACCTTCCATCCAGCTCATTCCAGTGCTACACCGCCCTCTCAGTGAAGCATCGTCTTGTACTTCACACCCTCAGCCTCCACCCTTCCATCTTCATTGAGGGACCCCTGGTGTCCAACACCTCCCTGAGCTAAAGCAGTCACTGCAGGCTTACCATGTTTATTCCTTTCACATATGTGAATACCTCTATCATATACCCCGTTTCTTCTCTCCTCCACTGAGTACAGGTTTAGTTCCACCAGCCTATCCTCATACTGCCTTTGCCCCGTTACTATTATCATCCTGCTTGCCTCCCATGTACTCTCTACAGAATGGGATGCAGAAACTGCATGCAGTACTGAATGTGTTGTCTAACCAGGCAATTGCTACATGTCAAGGAGCACTTCTGTACTCCTTGTGGTAATTACCATGGATATGCACACCATCATTTTATTGTGTTTTGATGCAGCCTTTCTACGCAGTGATGTTAGTTATTCATTTAGTCATCCACCACCACCCCATTCTCTTTCTACACCCTAGTAACCTGATAGTTCCCCCCCTCCCTCGGATGTATTCATTACATGGGTTGTTTGCACCCAGGTATATAACCCTTGTTTTTCAAGCATTGAACTATAGCTTCCATGCTATTGACCACCTCCTTATTGCCTCTATGTCCTCCTGGAGAGCCATCTTCTACTCCTCCTCCTATTCCACTACGGCCCAGAGATTCAAGTCATCAGACCATCACATTGCCCACTACCATCGTACTACTAACCAGCCAATGCTTGCCGGCTCCTCTGACGAGCTGCCCTTCTGTATGGGCATGATATGTATTCCATCCTTCTGTCATGAGGTACCCACCCCGACAGCAGGAACCACTTAACTATGTCCTCCAGGGGTGCGTCCACGGTATTGCCCATGTCCTTTAACCACCCTGTGATGTATCCTGTCTGGAGCCATTGCTTTATTTCATGTTATGGCCTCGACATCTTCTGTCACCCTCCCACTGGGATCTAAAGATCCATATCCCCCTCTTCCTCTGCTGTTCTCCCTTCCCTCTATCCTTGTAGTGCTGCCCCCCCCATCCTCCTTGGTGAATACAGACATAAAAAAGAATGTAGTACCTCCGCCTTCCCCCCATACTCCCACACACTCCATATCCTCAACATACTAATCTGCACCTTCCCTTTTCCCGTTTCCCAGATGTACCTGAAGATCCCTTTTTCTCCACCCATAACACCTGTGCAAACCTGGTAACCATCCCTGGTAATTTTTCATAGTTCCCCTGTGATATTGGCCTCCTGAGAACATTAGTATCAGCTATAAGCAGCATTTTGTTCCCCTCACCACATCCAGTCCCTCCCTTGTACACTGGCTTGTCCTGTTTGTTTTCCACCATTTGTGTCTCTCCCTTGTGCCTGCCTTAGCAGCCTCAAGGAGTCACTTTTTAATAATTGAGCACCATGCCTACTTGTTCATGCTTGGCCTTATTTCATCTAGTTATCCCCTAAGCATACTCTCCATCCCTCTGAACTCAGCACCTCTACAAGTAATCACTGTCGTGTGAGTATGTTATACTCTGCCTCCTAGGTCAATATTGAACATCACAGTGCCATGTTCACTTTCTGCAACTTGGTAACACAACAAGTAGGTCCCTGATGAGCACTTTATCTATCAGTACCAGTTCCAGGATGTGCCCTTCCATTGTTGGATCAGTGACCATCTGTACAAGGAACGAAGCATGTAAGATGTCCATCATGCACTGCTGTGTGCCCGATGAGTACGCCCTAGTTACCCAGTGTGCTTCTAGCCTATTCAGGTCAACAGCAAGACAGTTTTGCCCTGTTACCTACCACAGTCATCCCTCTTGCTGGCCACCATACCTTCCTCCTGTTCATACCCCTGCCTGGGTGTTCTATCTAGTACCAACATCTTCACACTCATGTTTTCAATTACTTCATTTGGTCATAACATTTGCAATCAGTTTTCTAAATTCTGTTTTTCTGTTGTCCCAGGAGGACTTTATACCAATTGCAGAACTCATTTCAGTTTCTCACGAGGACGACACAGTATCAGCTGAGGCGTCACATTGCACTGTGACTTCTGATGTGCATGGTGTTGCTGTCATGTCATGCAAATCCTTGATTGACAGTGGGTCACAATTTTTACAACCAACTGTTTATGGTACAGTGGACACCACAGCAGTACCAGCAAAAAAGAAACATCTGTGAAATGTCAAACAAGTCCCCAAATGTTCACCAAAAATAAAGGTGATTTGCTGGTTGTTTTAAGAAGTAACTCATTCATTTATATACTTTGAAACTATTGGGTAGGGGTTCATGACTAACTATGTGGCTGAATTTCTCTTTAGGCACTGTCACTGAGGTTCCAACTGTTCGATCCATTGGTGTCCAGTGCACTTTACTGGATGATGTCCCCATTGGCCGCTCGACCCCAATCCCAAGTCCAGATGTATCAGTGGTTGCTGACAATGAAATTGAATATGTTCCAATGAATTCATCTATCTTAGTGGCAGATCAAGAGTTGTGTACACCAACAATGCAGTATGCATTTTTTTTCTACGTGTATTTTCTTAGTATGCGTAGGCATGCCTTTTCACCGCATCGTCCCTGACTTACCCAACACATAGTATTGTAGTCAACTACCACTACCCAATGCAACTCATTGATGCTGCGCTGGACATGCACCACTCCTCAGCAGCAAACTCCCCCCCATGGATGATGGGATTTTGTATTTTTCCGTACAACTCAATTACTGTGTGCTGTCAGTTGCATTTCTCATCCACAACTGTGTAGCACTATTATCCTGCTGATGTATGACTCAGGTTTTTGGTTGTTCAATGTTTTTTTTCTTTCTTGTTTTATTGCATCACTCCTGGTATTTGTCATGCATTACTGATCAAATGATGTAACGGCAAGGGCATAGTGGGCACCGATCAACCGGCATGATATCATACTCCTCATCACGAACAGGGGCACTGTGGTTACTGACCCATGGTCAGAACTGTTGTGTATCAAAGGTGTGACATGCCTGCATGCCTAACCAGGGCATCATACCTTCAGAATGGACATTCCATTATTCACCACTATGATGGCCATAGATTTAGTGCAGTCTGTTTGATTCCATGGGCACCGCTGTCTGCTGCTGCTGCTTGTAGCATCCATGTAATGTGTCAGACTGGTTTTGGTGTCATGCTCCATTTTTGGTTCACCAAATGGCTGTCCGTTGCCCTGTAATGTTCAATTTCAGTTTGCTTTGCATTGACCTTATTTTAATCGTGTAGGACATTCGTTACTGTCTCTCACCAACATTGCACTGTTATGCAGTAATATAAATTCAGCAACTGTCGAGGAGACAGTGACAACCATAAAGATAATATGTCTTACTTTCTTCTCTTTCAGAACTCCTGTAAAGACTTCAGAAAAAGAACCGCATGAACAGGAGAAATTCATAGTGTTCTGGTCATCCATCGAAGATCTTTTTAAGACATGAAATTTGTCATGGTTACAATAGCATACTTTTTTGTACAGATAAACCTACAAAAAGGCAAGGCACATTTTTAACTGTCATTGCCAAATGCTCAGACTGTGACCACCATAAAGTGTGGCATAGCCAGCCCTCAGTCGCTCACTTTGCACTTGGAAACTTGCTGCTGTAAACAGCTATTTTAATATCTGGGTGCAGCATTTCAAAGGCATTGCGACTGTTTGAATATATAAGAATTCCATGTGTTTCTCAGTGGACTGTGCAGAAACATATAAAGGCCACCATCTTCCCTGTGATAAAAACAACCTGGGCACAGGAACAGGAGACAATGATACAGACATTAAGAGGCATGATCGGTGGCATGATACTTGGTGGAGACGGGCGTGCTGATAGCCCCGGTCATTGTGCTAAATTTGGCTCCTATACAATGGTGGAGCACCGCCTCATAAGGTTGTTGACATTTCTCTGGTTCAGGTACAGTTTTCATGCAGGAGATTGGTAAACAGAAGTTTTGTAATTTGGATAGTGCATTAAAAACTGTGTCATTCATCACTGAGATGTGTTTTTCAATTTGCTTTTTCAGAGCAATGAAGTCAAAAACTCTGCCTGGATGGAGTTGGAGGGATTGAAAAAATCGCTAACTTTTTTGGTAGAGGAAAAGAGGCTCAAGGTTGACTGCATCATTGCAGCTAGGCATAGGCAAATCAATGCCTGGCTATCCTCCTCACCTGTAATGCAGGGTGCAAAGCATTATTTTGATATATGGCACATGGCAAAAGGAGTGCACATATAGAGATAAAAATAAGTATATTGAAAGGTAGCATAACATAATGTCAGTAACATCAAATTAGGATGTTCACGCCGGCACGGTACCGCAGACTGCTGAGGCACTGGATGCCTTGACTCACGCTTAGCTGGTGACTTGTGTTCAGGAATGACCATGTGCCGCCGGGGGTTGGCAGGAGAGGAGAAGGATTGAGTGTCCCATGGACTGCTCTCCTTCTCCATGGAGGGTGGTCTGAACCAGTGGGCAATTTCCTGCTCCCTACAGGAGGTTGAGGGACAGAGCACCACACTGTGGCAGAGGCTGGAGCTGGGGCAGACACTTGAAGGGAGCTCACGATGGACGCGTACATGCTCCCCCTCCATGAGAGTCATTACGTGCCCCAGTTCCTTGGGTGAAAACAGAGCAAGGGAAAAAGCACAGTCACGCACCTTTGTGGCCATCATGGGGTGTATGTGCTCCATCTCCTGATGGTGAGTAAAGGTAGCTCGCCGCATACTCACCAGGGGTTGGCAATCCTTGGGTGTGTCTCTGGGGCAATGATATTGAATGGAGGCAGTGGTGCACCAGGATGGCTGGCGGATGTGTGCCGACCATGAGGGGGACAAAGAGACAACCCCAAAAAGAAAGCATGATGTTGACAACTTTGATGTTATGATTTAGCTGCTGTTTAGTCTTCTAGTTCCACTTGTATTTATACTGTGTTTTGAAGGTAGTCATCTTAACATTGTTCAGTGATTGAATGCAAATTGTTACGGTGTGCAGCATACCCAAATCTCAAAATAAATTACTGCCATTTATTAACTTTCTGCCTAGGGCTCAGGAAGAAAGTGGAAGCACTGTCCAAACAACGCGGCACGGATGCAATCAATCCTTGGAAGAAAACAATAAACAGCTATGTTTACTGGGTGGCTGGCACAACACCAGAAAGCAATAAAGATGTTATTCAAGGCAAGTGGAACAGCATGTTATGTCACATACAGAACATTCATAGTGGCTACAGCGATGTGTATCCTACTTGCCACATGGACCACTGGAGGGAAGGGAGGCAAAAAAAAAGTGGCTGAGTCCAAGTAAATGTTGCAGACACTTTCCTGCTGCCCCTAATACAATTAACCAAATTATGACAGTCTCACTATAATAAAAATGTCGATTGACAGTGTCACTGTGTTTTTTGCAATACTTTAGTGGGTCATAGCATGAAAGGGAGTGAGTTTTACTTACGTATTAACAGAGAAGCATGTGGTGTTAAAGCTGCAGAGTTGTTTTCAGATTTGCTGTTCTTCAATCTCTGTGTTCAATGCACTCATTTACTTTTCTCCACTTTCTTAGGTGAGGCATCAACTGCGAGGCTAGTTTCCCTTCTTGAAAACCCTCAACTGCTGAAGGACATATTGAGACTGTCTCCACATCATCAAACATCCACTGTGGAGGCATTCTATAGTACTATCCTACTGTTTGCTCCAAAACATACAGCTTTCTCATTTGACGGAATGCATGTCCGGTAAATGTCTCATTCTGCTTTTCAAATTCATGCTGTGCTGCTGAACATGGCTTTTAATTAGTAAATGTTTGAATCACCATGGTGATGGTAGATCAGGCATCTGCCTAACTTCTCGCCACTACCGACAGCAGAGTTTGTGACAGAGCTCATGTCACAGGGTGCCACACTATGAGACATTGATTTCAGTGTTTGAGATAGCAATCCATCATTGTGGTTTGAGTAATACTTGCAACAACGACACACCACGTTCATAAATGGACATGTGATTTGCCTGTTCATCCAGTGGAAGAATTATTGACCATCCTTGACTTGTCACGTAGTGACTGCGTGGCGTATGCTGCTTGTCAGCATCTGCCACCAGTCATGGTGCATCACCAGATGAAAGTCTGGCCAGCCATGACCAGATGACCATGACTGGCTGTGGTACCCAGTGTCTTACAGGTCCACCTGTGGTGGCCACTGTAACGTGGCCATGACTGGGGGTCAGACATCAGTATTCCAATACGATGTGCATTGTGGGGCCAACGAAAGGGGTGGTTGGTGGTAAGACTTTGTATGGTTGGGGGTGGTGGCACAGATGTTCTGTGGGCAATGCCCCAGGTGTATAATGCTGAAAAAATAACTGAGAAAGGATTTAGTGTTTTGACTATGGCTGTCCTGTCATTGGATGGATGTATTCTTGTTGGGGGTGGATATTCTTTCTCTTCACATACCATCTGTGAGCTGTCTCCAACATCTGCTACAATTAAAGGCTCTACCTCATACCCGAAGCTCTCTCATAAAGCATGCATCTGCCTGTCAGATTCCCCTGCTCCCCCACCGTGTTCCCGTCCTACCAACACAGGGTGTTGTATCTCACAATATAATGTGCCAGATGTGATGTTGTCCCAGGCCAGCAGTGTTTATGTTTAGTTCCCTCCTTTGCAACACATAGTTCAATGGTGTAGCGCATGGCTACCGTTTTGACGTATGACACGCTACACCCACTACTCTGTAGAGTTTCACTGCATTCCTCCCCTCCCATCACCCAGTTTGCCATAACAACATTCAGCAAGACTGTGTCCCTCCCCAGGGAGAAGACAGCTGTATCCCGGACACTGTATCCTCTCCCTCCCTGAAGTTCAGTACCTTCACTTTTGTATGGTCTGACATCACAGTCATTTGTTATCTATCTACCATGTTTCTGTGACTGCCATGATATCAAGGCATCCCTCTTCCATCAAGGCCACAAGTTCAGGGAGCAATGGCAGCATTTAAAATGCCAACATTGTAAGGATCACTGATTTCTGCCTTTTCACTGCCGCTCTTTTCTCACCCATGCATGGAACATATTTCATGCATGGTGAGGGAGGTCTCTGGATGATTTTGCCTACCCATTTTATAATGCTGTTTACCTCACTAACCACCATGATTTTTTAGTTGGGGGGGCTATGATTTTCCTTCTCCTTTTCAGTGACTCCCCTCCTTGGCTACTTTAAATACTTGCCAATGAAGCATTTAAACGTATCACCTAGGATCCTGGTTCACCTCCTGGAGAGATGCAGACCATCGTGTCACTATAGGCCTGCATCCCTCCAGGTGGACCACTAGTCCCAAGTGATGTCAAAACCCTGAGATTTGCACCAGTTTTCCACCACTGATTGAATCCCATGATGCGGAGCACCCCAGCATAACCCATACCATAGACAGGCAGCTCCTCCGAGAAGGATACTGTGTGCGCTACTTTTCTAAGGCACCTTCCCAACTCCTCCTGCACTGCTGTGATCCCTTCCCCAGCATGGTCATTTGTCATTAGGTGGACAATGAAATCCAGCTCACTCCCACATGCTGCTGCTCCAGCAATCCTGAGAATTCACCCCCTGTACCCGAAAGCCATGGTGCAGTGCAGGCACCTTACCTCCATGACTTATTTCCTTCCCCTGTGATCACACAGTCATTTTTTAATGGCATGTATTTTTTTGCAACAACTACAGGTTAATTCTTGCGGGTCTGCATTACAATGAGAACAGCTGCAGACCAGTGTCGAGGGATCATCTGGGGAAAAAAAGTTGGAGGTGTATTTCAGCAAATCCATGAAGGGAGAGCCTTCTGTGTGCAAGGTAAAAGCATGTGCAACCTATGGTATGTATTTCTGGTATTCATAACTCGAGTGTTTGCGTATTAAGAAAATGAATGGCACAAGCTATGTACGACAACCAATGTTGTTTTCACAAGCACTGAATGCCATCTGTACCTCACCATAACTTAGGTATGTTGACTAACTTGTTGCTATGGTGCCATGTATGACACAGAGTAACATGCTCAAGCAACAGTATGGTCGAGGTTGTACAGTTCTCTTGAAACACAGAGTTAACCAGTTGTATCCTGCATTGCTCGGTGCGGTGGCCATTGTAGTTCAATGTCTTCATCAATGACATTGTGAATGGCATTAAGTGCAAACTGTACCTATTTCCATTTGACACCAAGCTGTATGGAACACTGGACACAGCTGAAGGAATACAGTAAGATGTGGTAAGCATGGGGTGGTGGTCCATGCTGTGTCAGCTTGTGTTCAAGGACAGGAAATACAGTGCAATGCATATTATGGTTGAGAAGCACAGGACAGAGTACTACCTTGGTCGAGCCTTATGATCTGCATCAGAGGAGGATAACGACCCTGGATTGATGATGACTAGTGACCCGAAGCGGTTGACGCAGTGCAACAAAGCAACAGCAAAGGTGAAGAATACGCTTGGATGCATACCAATGGGGATCAGTAGTATGACAGACTAGGTCATACTGACCTCGTACAGGTCATGGATAAAGCCGCATGTAGAGTACTGAGTTCAGTAATGGTGACAACAACTGAAAAGAAGACAATTACCCTGCTAGAGAAGGTACATAGGAGGGATACAGAGATTATAGTGTGTCAGAAGTGTGAGGCATATGAGTACAGGTTGATGGGAACTGAACATGTTCTCACTGTAACACAGGAGACAGAGATGGGACATGATGGTGACCTTAAAGTACTCAACATGTATGAATAATGTGGAGAATGACATTCTCTTTAAGATGTGTGGAAACAACAACAGTAGGGTGCACAGTCTTGAGCTGTAAGGTGTGCGGTTTGTGAGGTAGGTCACAAAGAAGTTATTCACAGAGAGGGTTGTGAACAGTTACTATGACTTGATGGAAGAGAAGGTGGTGGACAGTTGTTTTGCATTGCCTGAAGAGGTCAGCTGTTGTAGGACATTGTTGGATAAACAGATGGTGAATGCATGGATCATGGGTAGGTAAGATGGGAAAGAATGTGGCTGGAGGGCACTGACATCATCTTGCACTGTAGTCCCTGCATTAGCAGCACACTCGATACACCAAATGGCCTTCTTCTGCTGTTTTATCAGTATGTTCATATGTAATTGTGGTTTCACGGCGACAACATTAACATGTTTCACTTCCTTCACAGGGAACGGATACCAACTGTTGGCATTGGTCATCCGAGCTATAACAACATCAGAGGGAAGAGAAACATTGAAGACATTGGCTAACTCTGTTGAGATCCACCCTCCATTGACAGCAGCTTACAGTGACGTTGACAGACAGGCCACAAAGACACAGTCTGAAAGCTTTAACTTGCTATAAATAGCAGTCAGGCTGAACTACACTTATGCGCAAAATCACATGGTGAAACAATGGCACGGTAAACATTGTGCAGAGTCCATGCTGTGACTTATGTTTGCAAATGGTATGTCTACAAAGTAATGTGGTGTACACCCAGTGTGATCATTTTTTTATCTACCTGGAGTGACATACAGATATGCCGTGCTCTCCACACAACGTGTGAGGATGCATAACAATAAATGATGCACCACAGCAAAGGGTGTCTCTTGTAAGACCACCGACAAACAATATGTTAATAGTTCATCGTAGTGAATTTGAATGTATTACACAATTGTTGTACCTGTCCATGACAGTACTACACTTTAGTTTCATTGAGCAATGTTGTCTTCATGTACCATGCCTTGCACGTACTGCAGAAACATTAGTAATTGTCAATGGACTAGTACTTGTGACTTACCCCTTCTAACTGAAAGTTTTGTGTTCTTCAAAGTAATTCACAACATCAATGTAAGACTGTAACATTCAGTACTGACTGATGGTGCATTCGTTATGTATGTTCCTAGCACTGGAAGCAAGTTGTCATACTTTTGATTGTTACCTTGTTGTGTCATGACATCTGTTGTCTCTCATCAGTGCAGAAACTCAGAAGCTTAATATTTGCAAATCCAGCACATATATTCAACTCGGTTTTGATACATTCATGATAACATAAAAATGCATGGGCAGTAAACAGGATTTGACTTTTTCTCATCATGCAGTATAAACAATGTGATGGTAAGTACATCAATGACAACTATTTTGAGAGTCATAACCGAAACATAACATGACTGTTAAAGCGACTCACCATGATGACCCTATGCACCATCTATGCAGGTGCCTTGTCGCCAAAGGATCCTGATAAGAAACATATCCCCAAAAAGTCTTCTAATGAGAAACACTTATAAACCTCATAAAATTAGTCACACCGGGTCCCAAGGAATCTACCTTTTTATGTTACACTCCCTCGCCACACAGTTATGATGACGCAGATGTCAGTGACAGCGTGGCGCACTCCATAGTAATCAATGGCGATCATTTCTCAATCTGTTTTAGCACTGTAATGGCCACTGGCACTGAAATGTGGGCACCGGTCGACTAACAGGCCCTTGTTAGTTGACCAGTGCCAACGTTTCATTGCCAAGTGCCCATTACAGTACTAAAAACAGATTGAGAAATAGCTGGCCATTGATTATAATGTAACGGACACCCACGCTCTCACTGACATCTCATCATCATGTCCGTGAGCAAGGGGGCAGAGCGTGGCCAACAGAAAAAAAACAGGAAGTCGTTGGGACCCGGTATGAATAATTTTAACAGGGTTATACATTTTTAACAGCAGAACAATTTTCGGTGATATGCATCCAGTCACAAGTCAGTTAAACACATTCATGGTGGTATTATTCTTTCCGGTTTAAAATGGGTGTATGCATCATCTGGCTTATTGGGGTATGTGTCTCGGATCTTCTGCAAGACATATACTGGTAATGCGACATGGAGGTCCTTGCCGAGGTACCCCCCAGCACCATCTGAAAAGTTGACGGTATGCAGTGTAACTGTATTTTCTGAAAAAAAGCATAAATAATATTTCAGCATACATTGATAGTCACTTCAGTTAAAACAAAACATCTACTAGTGAGCTATAACCCCCGACAAACCGTCGGTATACCAGGCATTGATGTAGGGGGAGGAAGTTGAGGTGGAAATCCAAGTACAGAGATTGAGAGAAGCCCTCGGGTCCCTTAGGCCATAGAAAGCACCAGGGCCAGATGAGTAACATCCAGGGTAGTAAGGGAACTGGTGGATGTCCAGGCAGAACACCTGATGGAGCTTTTCAACATCTCTGTGATAGCTGGGTGGGTGCCCCAGGACTGGAGGGTGGCACATATCGTGCCTAACAACAAGGGAGAATCAAGAGAAGAGGCAAGGAACTACAGGCACATCAGCCTGACATTGGTGGTGTGAATGGTGATGGAGGGTATTATCAAGGAGAGGCTGTGGGGGTGGCTACTGGAGAAGTTGTGTTACCTGAACGATAGACAGCATGGCTTTGTCCCGGGGAAATCTTGTCAGACAAAACTTGTGGAGTTCAACGATTGGGTGAGGAGTGCCCTGGACCAGAGCAGGCCAGTGGATGTCCTCTTTCTTGACTTGAGCAAGGTGTTTCACCTGTTCGATAAGCTTGGTGAAATGAGGGTGGGTAAACAGATGATAAGATAGATACAGAATTGGCCCTCGGAGCCTACCCCAAGGGTCGTGGTTGGAGGGTTAGTCTCATGTCCAAGTAGGGTCATCAGTGGGGTCCCTCAGGAATCATTCCTAGTGCCCCTCCTGTTTAACGCCTATGTCTGTGACATAAGGAAGGATATCAAGAGTGAAATGATTCTTTTTTCGGATGACTCGAAGTTGGGAGCAGTGGTGTATGGGGAGGAGGGGAGGGTGACTCTGCAGAAGGACCTAAATGCTCTAGAGACGTGGTCAAGGAAGTGGAGTCTGAGGTTCAGTGCAGGGCAATGAATGGTTCTGCACCTGGGCACCAGAAACACGTGCCAAGTGTATACCCGGGGGGGGGGGGTAATGCTTCAAGCCTCGGTGGCTGAGATGGACCTGGGGTGGTGGTGGTGGATGTCAAAATCAGCAACTATGAGACTTGTAGGAGGGCAGTGGCCAATGCCAATAGGATGCTGGGATGCACTGCTAAAGGACATTATCTCCAGAAGGAAGGAAGTGATAATCCCTCTGTACAACTGCTTATTTAGGCCGCACGTGGAGTATTGTGTGGAGTTTTGGAGGCAATGTTTACAAAGGCACATTGCACTCCTGGAAAGAGTCCAGAGGAGGGAAACCAAAATAATCTGAGGATTGGGGGAAATGACCAATGTGGAGAGGCTTGAGGACTTATTTGAGGTGCTGATACATGGAGGGATAAGGGGTGTTGGAGAAAGACACAGGTTGTTTAGTTGTATCACTGACAGCAAGAGGCTTATGAAAATAAGAAGCTGATGTACATGCTCTGTTGCCTCAGGTGACACTATACATTGCAGTTAGCTCAGAATCATGTGCAAACATCAAGAAGTAATTTGGTATGGTGATCACAGGGAAGCCTATAGTCAGAAAGGACAGTACTATGTCGAGAGTGTGTAGCGGCCCCATCTACATGTAGTCAATGTATGATACAGTATGTGGTGGACCACACGACAGAGGACATATGGATGCATTTTCAAGACTGTAAAAGAAAGAGTGCGATGGTGGGGATAATGTACAGGCAAACACCCGGAGGGGGGGGCAACGTAGTGGTGTGTAGACTTCAAAAAAACATGTAGTTAACTATAACACACAAAACAACACATGAGCAAAAGAGAACAGATGGTAACCTACTGACATACCAACAAACTATGAATCAAGCACATTAGGACCTATGCCATATAGAGTCTGCTCGATGGTCAGTGCCTTCTTAGGGCATGTTAGAAGCCCACACACTCCCTACAAGGTCCTCCATTTCACAGCATGGCCCTGGGATGCATCCTCCCCTATGCCTTTGATATTTTGGGGTACACCACTACACAGTGACATCACCTATAAAATCCCCATACAGCGCATTCCACTGCTACAATGCACTCTCGGTGAACTATTGTCTCCTACTTTCCACCCTCAGCCGCCAGACTTCAAGCTTCACTGAGTGACCCGTGGTCTCCAAAACCTCCCTCAGCTCCATCGGATAAAGCACACACTGTAAGCTTACCATGTTTATTACTTTGGCATATTTGCTTCCCAATCTCATATACCTCCGATTATTGATGTAACCCCTAGGTGGCTCTATACCAAGGGCTACTACCCCTGCCTGCTTGGCTAGTAGCAGGTTAAGGGGCCTAGGTTCAGTGACAGGTGCCTCCACCCAAAGGTCAGGGTTGGTATTGGTCTGACTAACCAGGCCACAGCTTTCTGGGACACTGTGACTCCCCTTGTCTCCTGCTAGTGGCCCACACAGCACGCAGTGTTTACCTTCCCAACACCCCTGATGGGCTTTACACATACACCAAGATTTAACACTTACCCCCAGGACTGGTTCCTTCAGCTTGACTCTGGGGACCCCCTGTAAAATAAGGTGATGCAAGACAAAAACATCTATGCAATACCAAAAGCATAAACAGACACCATAGTCAGTGTAGATTGCAGAAAAAGAAGTACATCTGATTTATTCAGGGGGCTATAACAAGGATGGGGGCAATCAGGTTAATTGGCTTAAATGTACTATAAATATCACAGTTGTGCATGCAGTCAGTGTCCCTATCAGTCACACTCTCTGGGTACCCAGGATGGAAAAGGGGGCTAGCCAGGACGGTTGCCTGGGGTAGGTCGGCATTGCAGTTGGTAGGGGCCCTGTGAGGAAGGAAAACTAACATGCACACTCACTGATTGTAATCCGGAGCTGGAGGGCTCAGTTCGTGAAAACAGCACAACAAATTAATCAGATGACACACTTGTGATTTAAAAGATATGTTGAAGGGAGCTACCCTGTTTACCACTCATGATACCCAAAGCTGAGAACAGGATGGATGATGGTTGTTCTGGACTACCAGAAGGAGCAGGGTAGGGAGACAAGGCCCTCATAGCAGGGTCCAACTGCATTTGAGAGCAGGAGGATTCAGTCCGATGCAAGCTGGCTACAGCTTCCAGCCTTCAACACACAACTCAGCTCGGGGGGGACAGGTTGCAACCCCCCTCCAGTTCACAGCACATTTATACGTAACTAGGGACTACTGTACCAGGCAATCATCTCCTCGATCCCTATCGCAAAGTCACTGCTACACCTGGGAGCTCGAAGGTAGCTAAAGTTCTGACAGGCCGATCGCGCTTGGCAAAATCTTCGGTCTTCTTCAGGTTGAGCATGGTATCCTTCCAGTAGCTTACTTCACAGCACACTGAGCGGATCACTGTCTGACTATTTTTCTCTCTCTCTCTCGCAAAACGGCAACAGGCTGGGTTTCGGGCCTTCCACGGTTCTCCCGCACTAACTACTGCACAACATGGCTGCTCGATTATGCGGGCTCCTTCCTCTCCAACTTCCAACTTGAATCGGGCTTGCCAGCAGGCAGCTCAGGGATTTCCCTTAGATCCAAAAGGTTTGGTTGGGCAGTTTAGCTGTCGAGTCACAGTAAGAGCTCCCCCTTCTGTTGCAAAAAGGTGCCCATGGTCTAAAACTACAAATCCCAACTGGTAATCCATACAGTCCCATTCCAGCAGGCTCCATTTTAGAGTCCCCCAGTACTGATTGGTCCAATTCGGCAGTTCGGAAACAAAATGGTGGAGCTAAACTGAACAGTCCTTGCTGCCAGGAAGGCAGGTTAGAATAAACACTATATCTTTAACACTCTAAATGTTTATCAGCAATTAGTTACATCTCTTAACAGGGCTCCCCCTGCGCCACTAGCGAAGGCAGAAACGGAGTGAGGTTTCAGCAGCCCGGGCGGGATTTGGGCATCTGAACACACAGTCCCCCATAAAGAGTAATTATGACTGCAAGCAGGCAGCACTTAAAGAGACAGTACATGGAGGCTTTAAAGGCGCTCACTGGTAACAACATTTAAACAGCTTTAGCGCCGAACACCAACCAGGCAGTGAGCAATTAGGCAAGATCTTGGAAGACTTTTCGGTGACCCCCATTTGTAGGGGGGTTACACCCTTCCTGGCCTGCAAAAACTTGGCATTCGCATCATGTCAATACCATCATAATAATTTCAAGTGCAAATTATCTTATACATCTATACCACTAGCCTATTAAGCCTATAACTTCTAAAGCATTTGGCAACGTACTACAGCTTTACCATACACATTTCCTGTATTTCACAGTACACTACGTTAGCTAAATGACATCACACATAGGTTACACAGATTACTCAGATACACCCTGCAGTTCGGAATCAGGTTATTACCTCATGCACACTGAATAATGATAACGGGGCCCTTTCCTATCAGCTACCTTGGGGCTGGATGGGGCAGAGGCAACATACTTAGAGGGCAGAACAATCAGCTGGGAGTTAGCACTCAGACTCAGTTTGGGTAGGGAACTTTAGGACACATAAACTGCCTTGTGGACTACGTTGAGAGGCAAATCCACTGACCTCCCAGGGGAATCATAGCTGAGGTGTACTATTGGTTTGACAGCTCGTCCTGTCTTCCTGGGAGGAACAGCTACAGTCTCAGTATCTTTCACCTCAATCTCTGCACTTTTCTCACTTGCAAGGGGGGGCCTCTGTCTGAGTGGAAGAGTTCAGTCTTGGGGCACTGTCAGCCCCTGGCTCAATAAATTTAGATTCTACACCACCTGGCTGACTGAGATGACCCTCCGGCACTGAAAAGGAGTCATCATCACACTCAAAGTACTCCTCGGGTTCTGGCATGTCACCAGTCTGTCCCAAATCTTCTGTTTCTTCCTCAGGTAACTCATACAGTTCCACCATACACAGCAACGCAACATCATCAGACCTGACACTCTGCATTTCACTGTCAGGGAGCATTGGCTCCAAGGATAAAGCCGGGGGGTTAGGCAGTCCAGAAGGCCCAGCTTCATCCCCACAATTGACCATGGGGTTGCCTTGAAACAGTTGACTCAGTTCATAAGAGGGGTAATAACCATAGTTGCACTCACTCTCATCAGAAGTGGACTGACGGTCATCATCAATTAGGGTTTGCTGTGGAGAAAACCTTAAGTCAGTGACCACTGGAGCAGGCTTACTCTGTTTTCATTTTGCAGCAGCCCGAGTCACTGGTCCAGGGGGAACTATCTCTGAGGGCTCAGCTTCAATCAGGATTTGGTCAATGGGCAACAAATGGTTAGGGTGCATGGTCTTGACGTCTTTTAAGTTGTTTTCAGGCCTCACTTTATACACAGGTAAGTAATTTAATTTGCCTACTACTATATGGGGAAGATGGTGCCACCGATCAACAATTTTGTGTTTGCAATGCAATCCCAGGTTCCGCAGCAATACACGGTCTCCAGCTCGAAGCTCTTGGGCCTTTACTTTTTTATCATACCATTCTTTATTTGCTAAATTTCTCTTTGCAGTCATTGTCTGAGCTAGTTGGTATGCATGGTTCAATTGAGCTTTTAGTTTCTGTACATACTGCAGGTAATTCTCAGCTCTGACTCCGTCAGGAGAAACCCCAAAACAAACATCCACTGGTAACCGAGCCTCCCTCCCAAACATAAGGCGATAGGGAGAGAACGTGGCAGCATCATTTTTTGTACAATTATAGGCATGGATCAAGGTGCTAATCTGCTGGCTCCATTTAGGCTTGTCTTTCAGGTGGAGAGTGCCCAACATGTCAAGCAGGGTACGACTGAAGCACACTGATTGGGGATCTCCCTGCGGGTGATAAGGCGTGGTCCTGGACTTCCGCACCCCCCCATAGAGAGATTATTTCTTTGATTAAGCTACTCTCAAAGTCTTTGCCTTGGTCAGAATGAATTCTTTGGGGGGCTCCATAGTGAACAAAGAAATTCTCTGTCAGCACCTTGGCCACAGTGGATGCTTTTTGATCTTTGGTGGGGAAGGCTTGGGCATATCTGGTAAAATGATCAGTGACCACCAACATGTTACTGATAATCCGCTGATCAGGTTCCAAACTTAGAAGGTCAATACAAACTAACTCCATGGGCATGCTGGTGGTGATGTTAACAAGGGGGGCAGCCCTCTGTGGCAAAGCCTTTCTCTGTAGGCAGTGACTACAAGTTCGTACATGATGTTCAACATCTGCCCCAATTTTAGGCCAGTAGAATCGGGACCGCACCAGGTCAAGGGTTCTGTCGATGCCGAGGTGGCCCATGTGGTTGTGTAGGGACCTCAGCACCAAGTCTCTGAACTCTGTGGGCAGGACCAATTGTTGCTTGTCTACTTGACCCACCCCCAAATCTACAGTCTCTTGGTACAGCAACTGATTTATTAGCTTCAATTTAGGGCCTTCTTTGTACAGTAGTGCAGTTCTCAAGTCAGAGGAGCACAACTTGGCCACATCTTTCCCTGCGTAGAAGGCTTCAAGGGCTGATCGGATCATCGGGTTGTGAGATTGAGCTCGCTGAAGGCTGTTATTATCAAACTGAGGTAAGGCACTAATATCTAGCGTGGAGAAGTGACAGTACGCAGCTGGTATGCAAGTGTCAAAGGGGCCCAGTCTACCAAGCAGTCCACTGGGTCCGTGGATATCTGTTCATCTTTGTCAAACTTTTGGCACAGGGCTCGAATATCAGGCTCGGACAACCTGACCCAATCACTTTTGGAATTAGGCCTCTGGGAGAGGGCATCAGCATCTATGTAATTCAGGCCCAATCTGTATTCAACAGCATAATCTTAAGTGGACAATGAAGAAAGCCACCGATGCCCAGTAGCATCCAATTTAGCTGAAGTCTGTGCATAGGTTAGGGGATTATTATCGGTCTTTACTAGTATCTTTGCTCCACACAAATAGTAATGGAATTGGTCAACAATGGCCCACTTCAACGCCAAGAACTCCAATTTATGTACAGGATAGTTTTTTTCTGACGAGTCAGACTCCTACTGGCAAAGGCCACTGGTCTAAGGCCATCTTCATGCTCCTGATACAATACAGCCCCCAAACCTTGTAGGCTAGCATCGGTGTGTAACACATAGGGTTTAGCAGGATCGGCATAAGCAAGAACAGGGTGAGTTGATATACGATTTCATGGAAAGCAGCCTCACAGTTGGGTGTACATCAGGGCCCAAAAAGTTCACCCCAGTGGAAGTACACCCTCTCTGCTTCAGTGGGGGCCATTCTTTTGTATTTTTTGTTCGTGGGAGGGTAACCCTGGGTCTGATTCAACATCGGGCAAATCACTCTTGAGTAGTCCTTTATGAACTGACGGTAATAACTGCAAAAGCCTAGAAAGCATTGTAATTCTTTTAAATTGTGGGGCTGGGGCCAGGTGGTCAAGGCCTCAACTTTGCTAGGATCAGTCTCTATCCCCTCAGTGGACACTATGTGCCCCACATACTTTATGGATGTTTGAAAGAACTGGCATTTGTTGATGGACAACTTAAGGCCGAAGTCTTCCAGTCGGTCCAACACTTTAAAAAGTTGGCTCTCATGTTTCTCCAATGAACTTCCAAACACAATAACATCATCCAAGTATACCAGACACTCCAACAAGTTCATGTCCCCCACTGCACTTTCCATTAGTCACTGAAAAGTGGCTGGAGCACCTGAGATCTCCTGAGGCATCCTCATGAACTCATAGAACCAAAGCGGACAGATAAAGGCTGTTTTCCCATGGTCTTCTGGGGCCATGGGGATCTGGTAGTAGTACCCACTGTGAAGATCCAACACTGAGAACCACTTGCTTCCATTTAAGCAGTCCAACGCATCCTGAATATGGGGCATGGTGTATTGATCGGGGATGGTCCGCCTGTTAAGGGTCCTGTAATCTACACACATTCTTACTGTCCCAGTCTTTTTCCTCACCACCACAATAGGCGAAGCATAAGGGCTTCTGGATTCTTGTATCACACCAGCCATGAGAATTTCCTGCAGGTGTCTTCTGACATCATCTATATCTGCTGGTGCTAGATGCTGACACCTCTCACGGAAGGGCCGTTCATCTTGCAGGTGTATGTGATGCTCTGCTCCTCTGACACATCCCACATCCTATTCCTTCAGTGAAAACACCTTATCTCTCTGAATAAGTCCCTGGCTGATTCTAGTCTTCCATTCTGCTGGCAACGGGGAGTCACCAAAGTCAAACAAGTCGGGTGTCACTTGGTCAGTCACTCCAGATGGCTTGTTACTAGGCAGCATTGTGGTGTCTGCACAGTGTATGGTAGCTAAGGTGCAGCCTCTATTCACCTGAATTTCTCGATCTAACACATTGTGAACCTGGACCATGACCCGTCGGGCATAGGCATGAGCATGAGTGGGTAAGATATTGGGCTTAATCAGCAACCCTTCTGGCAATTTCCTATTGCCTGGAGCGTCCAGCATGAGTATCTTATTCTTAACATCTTTCCGTAATTGGACCTCCCTATGTAGGGTGCACTGGGTGTTGGGGCCCAGGACCATTGACTCAAGATCCTTCCTCCATACCACCCCGACTGGTTCGTCTTGATCCACCTCTTCGGCATTCTGCCGCAACTCATACGCTCTCTTAATCAATGCAGGAATCCTCAGAGACCTACTAATTTGTTGCCCCTGTTTCTCATAGCATGGCTGAGCCAATCTCCTGAACATATGAGCATTCGTCCCGATTAGTAGAGGGACCACATCGTATAGTCCAGTAAGGGGACACACGAAAGCTAAGGTCTCCACTTGCTTTGTCACTCCAGCCACTGAAGTAGGGAAAGAAAACCAAATCCTGATATACCCGGCATAGGGGTAGGCCTTTTCACTCAACCCCCAGACATGCAGTCCTTCCAACGGCTGTAGGGGCACATCAGGCAAGTGCTTCCCATACCAGTCCTGAAACATTATAGTTACTTGGGAGCCACTGTCGAGCACAGCCTGGTAGACACTCCATTCACCTTCACTGTTGTCTCCATGGAGGGGCCCACTACATCAGACCATTCCGGTGGCACAGATGTCGGTGTTGATCTGGCACGGACTTTGGTGGCATAACTTTTCCTTACAACTCCCCCTGGGGGTGAATTATTATTTAATCTAATCACAGCCAATAACTGGGCAGTGACCCTCCTCAAATTCTCTGGTGAGCGGCAGAAGAAACGGGTGTGTCCATCATCTCCACACTGATAGCAAAAAGTAGGCTCTTGAGGGTCTCATGGGGTTTGCGGGCCATCTCCCGACTTACATAGATACATAGATACATAGACAGTGTCGGCAGATAAGGGCCTATGGCCCACCCAGTCTGCCCATTAAACTTGCTCACCACAGGAGTATTGGAAGGCTCATCTTTGGCTCATGCTTTGGTTCCATGATCCTCAGGACTTCCACTGGGGTGAGGATTCGGTATGGTCTGCAGCAAGTCCACCACTAATGCTCTCAGCTCTCGCACCTCTTCCAGTAGGTTACCCTCAGCTTGGGGCTCTGAAGAAACAACATGCACTCCCACTCCACCTTTAGCCTCTGGGGACGCCTGATACAGGTCAGGTTCTTGGGCTGCTTCAGCCAACTCTTTGATCAACTCTCTCAGCTGCTGGGCCTCATCCGAGTTACTCCTCTCAGGAGTCAGGCAGGTACCAACCATCCCCACATAGGACTCCCAGCCCTCTTCATCAGTCTCAATTTCATGAATTTCCTTCATAAGATGACAGTACTCAGGGGGTTAGCTTTCCTATCTTGTAACTTGAGTTTCAATATCATTGCACTAGAGTGTTGGGCTGACTTTAGGATATGGTCCAATCTGACCTTGTTCAGTTCCTTCGCGGGCTCTCCCTCTTTTATGTGGGCCCTCTGCAGAGCCCTCTCAATCCTGGTAACAAAAGCGGACAATTTCTCATTTTTCCACTGCTTAGCTGACTTGAACTTCCACAACAAGTCGTTCCCCGGCTCAGTACTACCAAACACCCCTTCCAGTGCAGACAGGTATTCAACTGCCGTAGCCTCTGGACTAGTTGATTGCAAGAAAAGGATGGCTTCCAGGGCAGGGCCCCTCAAACTCTCCATCAGCCTCTTTCTCTTTTCCCCCTCTGAACATTGCCATTCTTACATTAAAGGAGTCCATCCATGTTTCCAAATCATCCTCCTCTGGGGGCACTGAGACTGTGCCTGAAAAGAGTCTGAGCTTTCAGTAGGAATCCAACTGTATTGAGGGAATCACTATGGGGGAGGGAGCCACAGGAGAACTCTTTGGAGAAGCAGGGGAGGTGGCTGGAGAGTGCAGGGGAGTGTGTTCCTCTGTAAGGTCTAACACCTTTGCAAGCTCTTGGGCAGTTCGTCCTTCAGACACTGATAGTTTGAGCAACTTATCCTTGAAACCTTCTATACAGGGGACCCACCCGGGGTAGTCGGATCACTGTGCAGGTGAATGACCTTCCACCCTTTCTAGGTACCCTCAGGCAAAATAACAGGGGGTACTTTCTCTGGATCTATCGGGGAGCTTCAGGAGAGCAACACTGTCATAGTCTGTTCAAACAAATCTGTATCTCTCCCCTTTACCTCGACTTTGCCCAAACCCTTAACATGCTCCACAGTGGCTACAATATCAGCATTAGCAATCCCTAATGGGACATCCAGTAATAGAAGAGCCTGTTGGGGGTCCAACCTAGCCTCACTCCACCCCATCATTCGGTGCACTAACAGCTTATGAGGGGCAATTTTCAGCTTGGGCGTAGTGAGATCCTCCATCTTCTCCCCAAAACTAAACATAGCAGGGTAACTTCTTCCCTTGGCCACTAGAGGATGCTAATCCCAGTGGTGCCTCCAAGATATAACCCCTAGGTGGCACTATTCCAAGGGCTACTACTCCTGCCTGTTAGACTAGTAGCAGGTTAAGGGGCCTAGGTTCAGTGACGAGTGCCTCCACCCAAAGGTCAGGGTTGGTACTGGTCTGACTAACCAGGCCACAGCCCTCTGGGACACTGGGATGCCTTGTCTCCTGCTAGTGGCCCACACAGCACACAGTGTTTACCTTCCCAACACCCCTGATAGGTTTTACACATACACCTAGATTTAACACTTACCCCCAGGACCAGTTCCTTCAGCTTGACTCTGGGGACCCCCTGTAAAATAAGGTGATGCAAGACAAAAACAACTATGCAATACCTTAGGCATAAACAGACACCATAGTCAATGTAGATTGCAGAAAAAGAAGTAGATCTGATTTATTCAGGGGGGCTTATAACAAGGATGGGGGCAATCAGGTTAATTGGCTTAAATGCACTATAAATATTACAGTTGTGCATGCAGTCAGTGTCCCTATCAGTCACAGTCTCGGGGTACCCAGGATGGAAAAGGGGGCTAGCCAGGACGATTGCCCGGGGTAGGCCGGCATTGCAGCTGGTATAGGGCTCTGTGAGGAAGAAGAATTAACATGCACACTCACTGATTGTAATCCGGAACCAGAGGGCTCAGTTTGTGGAAACAACACAACAAATTAATCAGATGACACACTTGTAATTTAAAAGATATGTTGCAGGGAGCTACCCTGTTTACTACTCATGATAGCCAAAGCTGAGAACAGGATGGATGATGGTTGTTTTGGACTGCCAGAAGGAGCAGGGTAGGGAGACAAGGCCCTCGTGGCAGGGCCCAACTGCATTTGAGAGCAGGTGGATTCTGTCCGATGCAAGCTGGGCACAGCTTCCAACCTTCAACACACAACTCAGCCCGGGGGAAGACCAGGTTACAACCCCCCCCTCCAGTTCACAGCACATTTATATGTAACTAGGGATTACTGTACCAGGCAATCGACTCCTCGATCCCTATCGCAAAGTCACTGCTACACCCGGGAGCGCGAAGGTAGCTAACGTCCTGACAGACCAATCGGGCTTGGCAAAATCTTTAATCTTCTTCAGGTTGAGCCTGGTATCCCTCCAGTAGCTTACTTCACAGCACACCGAGCAGATCACTGTCCGACTAATTTTCTTTCTCTGTCTCTCAACAAAACGGCAACAGGCCGGGTTTCGGGCCTTCCACGGTTCTCCCGTGCAAACTACTGCACAACACGGCTGCTCGATTATGCGAGCTCCTTCCTCTCCAACTTCCAACTCAAATCTGGCTTGCCAGCAGACAGCTCAGGGGATTTCCCTTAGATCCAAAAGGTTCGGTTGGGCAGTTTAGCTGCCAATCACAGTAAGAGCTCCCCCTTCTGTTACAAAAAGGTGCCCATGGTCTAAAACTACAAATCCCAACTGGTAATCCATACAGTTCCATTCCAGCAGGCTCCATTTTAGAGCCCTCCAGTTCTGATTGGTCCAATTCGACAGTTCAGGACCAAAATGGTGGAGCTAAACTGAACAGTCCTTGCTGCAAAGAAGGCAGGTTAGAACAAACACTATATCTTTACCACTCTAAATGTTTATCAGCAATTAGTTACATCTCTTAACAGGGCTCCCCCTGCGCCACTAGCAAGGGCAGAAATGGAGCAAGGATTCAGCAGCCCGGGCAGGAATCGGGCATGTGAACACACATTCCCCTATAAAGACCCATTATGACTGCAAGCAGTCAACACTTAAAGAGACAGTACATGGAGGTTTTAAAGGCGCTCACTGGTAACAAGATTGAAACGGCTTTAGTGCCGAACACCAACCAGGCAGTGAGCAATTAGGCAAGCTCTTGGAAGACTTTTCGGTGACCCCCATTTGTAGGGGGGGTTACATTTACATCCTCCAGTTAGTTCATGCTGAGGTCCCCGACTCTTTCCCCAGAGGCTTGTTTCATTCATTCAGAATGACATGTGTTTAAAGTTACCTTGGCTATACACATTATGCCCATTAAATGTTGAACATCATCTGAAAATGAACTGGGGCATAATGGCTGCACATTTCATAATATACAGACGATGACATTCTAAGAAAAGCATTGACCACAGACTCCAGAGGCAGACATGTGTCTTGACAATGCGAACTGCAGGCAATGTGATGCACATGCCTGCCGGGACAAAGGTACTATGGTTTGATGAACAGTGAAAGATGTCATGTTATCAGTCAATCATTATTTACTGCACATTACTTACTCGTATATGGTAAGTGGTGCATTCCCACCATTATATTGCTGGTGATAGGTGTACTACGCCGTTTGGAGAACATCAGGATCCAAGACGCCATGTTGGAAAGCTGGGTTCAAAGTAATGCAGGGGACTTCAACATCCTCTCTCCTGTATGTCATTCTTTCTATCTCTGTGCAACAGAGACATTCCAAAACGTCATTCATCTCTGGGCATTGACCACAATTGCACTTATTGACAAGAACAGAAAGCAGTACTTTAGTAAGATATTATACTGAACAAAAGTAAGACATATACTTACCCATGCCATTCACCATTCTGATTTTACAGACAGTAAAATGCAGACATGAATCAAGATTGTACAATGGGAAATGTAATGCACAAAGTCAGTTGTAAAAGCAGAAGTGGTGCAAGTATCACTGTGCAACATTAGTTACCACAAACGTCATTGTGCGGCGCAGACTGCAACATGTTGCAGGCTGATGGCAGACAGCTACACTTCAGCATTCAGTTGTGCCCTAAGCCACCTGTGACATGATGCAATGTTGTTTATTGGAACATGTGTGCGCTATTCTTGAAGTGCGTACGCTACAACAACAATCTCAGGATTGTAACATGCACCGCATGGTATCCATCAAAGTAGAGCAACAGAAGCTAATAGCTTCAGTATGCACACTTGCATTCCAGCATGGGATTACACGACCATCTCCCAGTATATGTGACCCACACCTGCTCCAATCACCTGATGTCGTGAGCTTTATGACACGCATGAATATCTGAAGACACAATAAACAGATACCCAGATATGCCTCATAGTAAGCCACGCAGCACAGTATGGTGGAGTGGCAGTGACAGGTGTGGGTGAAGGTGGCACAGTACAATGGAGAACGGTGCCTATGGTATTTTTTTATTTTTTTTATTTTACATCACCGGCTTCCATACTATAATGGCAGTGTGGGGGGTACATTGGTTTGGTACTACTGGGGTGATGTTCGTACAGTTCTGGGTAGTCGGATCAAGTGTGGAGGTAGTACAATAATGCATTCCTGAAAGACACATTTCTGTATGGTTAACACATTATTGGTCCGAGGGACCATGTTGGAAGCCAGTTGTTGGCTGAGAAATGTATAGCCTGTACCAACAGTATTGCAACAGTTAATTACATAAAATACAACATGCATACAACAGAAATTACAGTACAGGTAAAAAAATGACAAATACTTACCAGTTTTTGAGGTTTCTTGATTGCCTAGAACATCAAAATGTATTCATGGACTGTTAGTGTGTTGAAGGTAGGCAGAGCTAGTAGGGAAAAAAGGGCTCGGGAAGTGTTAGTGAAAAGCAGTGTCGAAACGGCAAGGCCCTTTCCAGTGACACTGGAAAAAAATAAGAACATGTTAATAACATTGAATACAATGCTCAGTCACATACACATGACAACACATGCAACAAAACATGGTAATTAAAACACAGAGAACAATAACTGAAATGACACATAAATGAAAAGAAACACACATAATGCTGTACAACTTTGTAAAGATTTCACTATCCGTGGATGACAACAAAGTCTGTGGGACAGTGCACACGGATAATATACTAACAGACTAATAAAGCAGCAGATTACTCTGTATCTTCTACTCTGCTGTGGGATCAGTGCATACCGATAACAACATTACAGCCACACCACCCCCTATCTAAAAGGTGTCCCACCCACAACCCCGAGTGGTGTTGTGGGATCCATACTACACTTATGACTATCGAACCCTTTGTTGAACCACCTCTACAGTAGTCACAGACACAAACTCCATGAGTAGAGCATTACCAGTCCCCACCACACTGTCACTTGAGATTGCGTCTCATTTTCCACCATAGCCACATCATGTCAAGCATCGTTGAGTGTCCACTGGTGGCAGCTGTGTACCTCAGGAGAAGCACTTCCTCAGGGCTAGACATATACATTAATTTGACATACTTTAACACCTCAATCATTGGAGAACCATGATGTCCTCAGTGGGCAGGGAGTGGAGGTTGCTGGATGTCTTCCAGGACGCATTCATAACACAGAAAGTGGGTGAGCCGACTAGGGAGGACAGGATGGTAGATGTAGTCATGTAGGACACTGACCAGATTAGGGGCCATGAGATGACAGACCTGTTTGTGGTGAGTGATCATGCCATGGTCTTATTCCACCTGTACCTGGGGGGGGAGCCGCACAAAGATGGTGGTAATTTACTTCAGGGTGTGGACTTCAAGGGGGTGGAAAGGATCCTCAAAGATCATTCGGTTGTGACAATGCCAGACATGAACACTGACAGTAGGTGATACATCAGTAGGAGGAGGCTACAAAGACCTGTGCAAGACTCAGGCGCCAAGGCCGTATGGCCAGAAAATGCTCTTGGTGGACCTAGGAGGCTCAGAAGGTGGTGAGGAAAAAGAAGACTGCCTATAGGTGCTTCAAATGCTGAGATGAGCAAAACGGATCAAGGGCAGTATGAGCTGGAAGCCAGAAAGGTCACTCGGGTGGTTTGGTTGGCAAATGCAAGGAAGGAACATAAACTGGCCAGTGAAATCAGGAGGGAGATCAAGGAGTTCTTTAGATACATTGGGGAGAAAAGTAAAGAGAAGGTGAAGATTAGAGGGATTAGAACAAGGGGGCATGGGCACAGGACCCGGGGGGTACAGGCAGAGGTACTAAATGAGCATTTTGCATAACTTTGTGCCAAGGAGAATGGGGTGGCTGCGTCACTAAAGGGGGGCAGAGAGAGTGAAACTGCAGAAGGGGCGGGACCCTTAGCAATCGGGAGCACTGGTGGGTATAAGGGTTGGGGGGGCAACATCACCGTCAGGAGGGGGGAAGGCTTAACAGGCTGCCAAGGGGAAGGAACTGGAGGTGGAAATCCCCATACAGAGAGTTAGCAAAGCCATAAGGCCACTTAGGATGGAGAAAGTACCAGGGCCATATGAATTACATCACAGGGTACTGAGTAAACTAGTGGATGTCCTGGGGGAACACCTGCTAGAGCTTTTCAACATCTCTCTGATGATGGGTTAGGTGACACAAGACTGGAGGGTGGCAGATATCATGCCTATCCAAAAGGGAGGATCAAGACAAGAGGTGTGGAACTACAGGCCTCTCAGCATGACATCAGAGGTGGGCAAGGTGATGGAGGGTATTATGAAGGAGAGGCTGGGGGGGCCTGGATAACTTTGGGTACCTAAATGATAGACAGCATGGCTTCGTCCATGGAAACTCATGTCAGACAAACCTTGTGGAGTTCTACAATTGGGTGATGAGAGCCCTGGACCAGGGTAGGCTAAGGGATGTGCTATTTCTTGACTTCAGGAAGGTTTTTGGACTTGTTTACTCATGGGAGCCTATTGGACAAGCGGGAGGAAATGTGGGTGGGGAAACTGATGATAAGATGGATAGGACATTTGCTCTTGGAGCATTCACAGAGGGTCGTGGTTAGGTGGTTAGTGTCATGTGCAAGGAGGGTCATCAGTGGGGTCCCACAGGGATGGGTCATAGAGCCCCTCCTGTGTAATGTCTACTGTATGTCTCTGACATAAGAAAGGATTTGAGGAGTGAAATGCGTATCTTTAAGGCTGACTAGAGGATGGGAGTGGTGGTAGATGGGTAGGAGGGGAGGGTGGCCCTGCAGAGGGACCTAAATGCTCTGGAGAGGTGATCAAGGAAGTGGAGTATGAGGTTCAATGCAGGGAAATGAATGGTTGTGCACCTGGGCACCAGAAACCAGGGCCAAATGTGTACCCTGGGGTGTGAAATGCTAAAAGTCTCAATAGCTAAGAGGGACCGGGGGGAGGTGATGGTGGTGGATTTCAAAAAGAACAAGTCTGAAACCTGCAGGAGGGGAGCAGACAAAGCAAAATGGATGCTTGGATGCATCACTAGGGAGATCACTTCTAGAAGGAGGAAAGCCACACTCACTATGTATAACTGATTGGTTAGGCCACACCTTGACTACTGTGTGCAGTTTTGGAGACTGCACTTAAAAAGGAACATTGCACTCCTGGAAAGGGTCCACAGGAGGAAAACCAAAATGATCTGGGGCTTGGGGTAAAGGAGCTTTGTGGGATGCTCCAGGAGCTCACCATGTACACGCTGGAGGAGAGAAAGGGCAGGGGGTACATGATAGAGGTCTTCAAGTACATGAAGGGGATAAATAGAGGAGGCTCAGTCAGGGTGCTCCAAAGGAAGGAGTGTGGGGCCAACTACAGGGAATGGGTGTAAGCTAAAGTGGGGGAGATGCAAGGTGGAAAGGAGGAGGTGGTAATTCACTGAGAGGGTGGTGGAACCATGGAATGCATTGACCATGGGACTTCTGGAGGCAGAGACTGTGGAAGGGTTTAAGCGGGGTTGGGACAGGTAAAGAAGGGGAATATGTTTGACTATGAATGGAGAATCGGGGTGGGTGGGCAAAAACTTCAAATCTCAGGTTAGGGGATGACAAAACGAGCAGACATGAAAGACCATTCGGGCTACTGTGATGGCATTTTAGTATGTTACCATGTTGCTATATTGCATCTGTTCTCTATTCTCCAGCTAATATCCTTAAAGGCACAGCACACTGAATAAGGGGTAGAGACACTCACAAGCTTGCACCCAGTAAAGCAAGAACAAAAAAAAAGAAAAGCATCTGTAACAGGAAGGGACACAGACATGTGGGGAGTGGTGCAATGCACCGGCTGTGGAGCAGCAGTCTTCTGGGAGACATTCTGGATACTGTGTTGCTGCCCTATTTGTAGGCACCTCTATGGTCTGAGGGAAGAGGTTGTTCGTCTCCATGCTGACCTGGCAAGGATTCGGGAAACCTGCTCCTCCATCCAGGGACCACCCAGGCCACTGCCACTACCTCAGAGGTTGCCAAGAAAGAGAAGTGGTTGGATCACGGTGGGCTCAGGGAGGGTGAGGGTGGTGGAACAGAGGTGCATCCCTCCAGTTGTGCCTCTCCACAATTCATTTGCCACTCTGGCAGAGCATGGTTCCTCTATGGAGGCACCCACAATGGAGACCAAGGAGGATGCTGGGAACCTCCACAATGGAGACCCACAGGATGGTGGCACAGGACCCCACAGGGGAAGGAAACAACTCCTGGTGGGGGACTCAGTTGTTAGGGGGAGTAGAATTGGGTGAGGGAAGGGAAAGGGAGGTAAGGTGCCTGCCTGGCATCATGGCTTGGAGGAACAGGAAATGAATCCTCAGGATCATGGGAGCAACTGCAAAGGGGAGTGAGCTGGATGTCATTAGCCACCTAGGGACAAATGACCTGGCTGAGAATGGGATCAGAGCAGTGCAACAGGAGTTTGTGGAGTTGGGGAGGGGCCTTAGACAAGTAGCACACATGGTAACTTTCTCAGAAGTGCTACCTGTCTATGGCATGGATGAGGCTAGGGTACTCCGCACCATGGGATTCAATGACTGATTGAAAAACTGGTGCAGAGCTCAAGGATTTGGCTTTATTGGGGACTGGGGCTCTACTTGGAGGGATGCAGGCCTATACTGGCGTGATGGTCTGCATCTATCCAGCAGGGGACCCAGGATCCTAGGTGATAGGTTTAAATGCTTCATTGGCAAGCATTTAAACTAGCCTAGGAGGAGGCACTCAAAAGGAGAAGGGAAATCCTAGCCCCCAAAAAAATCAGGGTAGTTAGTGAGGTAAATACCAAGATAGAGCAGTCAATAGGGAGAAGGGCTGGGGTAAATGGAGAAAAAGACAAAGGCAGTAAGGACAGGGATGGGGCAAAAAGAAATAAAGCCATAAAAAAATGGAAGGTAATGAGTACCAATGCCTGTAGTCTAGGTAAAAAGCTCCCCAAAATGGTGGCCTTGATGGAAGAGAGATGCCTGGATATTGTGGCAGTCACAGAAACATGGTACACAGAGAAACCATGACTGGGCTGTCAACATACCAGGGTACACAATCTACAGGAGGGACAGGGAGGGAAGAAGAGGAGGAGGAGGAGTAGCTCTCTATGTAAGGGAAGGGATCAAAGCAACAGAACTAAAGGGTAAACAGGAAGGAGAGGAGGCACTGTGGGTCACCCTGGAGACTGGAAATGGCACCACAATCCACACAGGGGTTAGATATAGACCCTCTCGGGGAGGAAATGGACAAGGAAATGATAGAGGCATCCTTAGGATGGCAGAGAAAGGGAGATATTGCTTATGGGGGACCTGAAAATGCCAGATGTTAACTGGAGTACCTTTACTGCAGCCACATCCAAGAGCAGGGCCATTCTCGATGCCCTACAGGGGGCATGCCTCAGACAGCTAGTTTTGGAACCCACTCGGGAGGGAGGAATCTTAGACCTGATACTCTCAAATAGGGATAAAGAGAGGATCTCTGATCCTGAAGTGGGTAGCCATCTGGGAACAAGCGACCACCAAACAGTGTGGTTCATGATAAACTTAGCTGTAGAGTCAAGCCATACAAAAGTGAAGGTGCTGAACTTCAGGAGGGCTGATTTTGTCAAAATGGGAGAGTGCCTCAGAAAAGCACTAGCAAACAGACAAGAAGGTGGGGTGGAGCAACAATGGGGAAAGATCAAAACTGCCATCACAGAGGCAACAAGCCTTTGTGTGAAGCAAATAAATAAATCAAAATGAAAGAAAAAGCCACTATGGTTCTCAAAAGAAGTGGCGGGGAAGGTTAGGGAGAAAAAGAAAGCATTCAGGAAGTATAAGGAAACACAGAAGGAGCAGGACAGGGAACTGTACTAGTTAAAGCAGAAGGAAGCAGGGAAGGCAGTCAGAATAGCAAAGGCCCAAACTGAGGAAAAGATAGCCAACTCGGTTAAGAAGGGGGATAAAATCTTTCATAAGTACTTTAGGGAGCAAAGAAAGACTAAGGCAGGGATACTGAGGCTGAATAAAGAGGAAGGTTGTTGGGCAGAGAGCGACAGTGAAAAAGCAGGGATACTGAACGAATACTTCTGCTCAGTATTCACAATGGAAGAGCAGGGGGAGATACTTAATCCAGTCAATAGAAGCACTCTGGATGGGGGGTTGATATTAGTTTTTTCACAGAAGAAAAGCTTCTGAAAGAACTCTTAAAACTGAAGGTGGATAAAGCAATGGGGCCTGATGGGATTCACTCCAGAATTCTAAAAGAACTAAGGGAAGAACTAGTAACACCACTGACTACCCTTTTTAATAAGTTATGGGATGATGGTGTGGTACCTGAGGACTGGAATAGGGCAGATGTGATTCCCCTTCACAAAAGTGGGAGCAAGACAGAGGCAGGAAACTACAGACCTGTCAGTTTGACCTCAGTGGTAGGAAAAATGATGGAATCACTTCTGAAGGAAAGAACTGTTGAGTACCTGGTGGCCAGTGGGGCACAGGACCCAAGGCAGCATGGATTCACAGCAGGCAGGTCATGTTAGACAATCTAATTGATTTCTTTGACTGGGTGACCAAAATAATAGACAGGGAGGGGCTGTGGACATGGCCTACCTAGACTTTAACAAGGCACTTGACACAGTCCCGCACAAAAGATTAATAAACAAATTAGCCAGCCTGGGAGTGGGTCCCAGTGTCTTAGCCTCGTAAAACACTGGCTGGACAACAGGACACATAGGGTAATAGTAAATGGAGTCCACAGTGAAGAAAGGGGTTTACTAGTGGGGTACCGCAGGGTTCAGTACTGGGGCGGTCCTTTTTAATGTCTTTATAAGTGACATTGCAGAGGGACTGGGAGGAAAAGTATGTCTCTTTGCAGATAACACAAAAATCTGCAACAGGGTTGATACGCAAAGTGGGATGGAAAGGATGAAAAGGGACTTGGCAAGGTTGGAGGAATGGTCAAATGTATGGCAGTTTAGATTCAATGCAAGAAAGTGCAAAGTAATGCACCTGGGAAACAAAAACCCAGGGGAAGATTACACAGTGGGGGTTGAGATACTGACAACAACAAAAATGGAAAGGGACCTGGGGGTAGTCATATCAGATGACCTAAAGGTGGGTCAGCAATGTGAGAAGGCAGTAAGAAGGGCTGGGGGGATACTGGGATGCATAGGGAGAGGCATCACCAGTAGAAAACAAGAAGTTGTTGGCCCTCTGTACAGACAGTTGGTAAGACCACATCTGGAGTACTGTGTGCAGTTCTGGAGACCCCATCTCCACAAAGACATAGACAGGGTGGAGGCTGTCTAGAGGAGGGCAACCAAAATGGTGCAGGGTCTGCACCAGAAGACATATGAAGAAAGACTAAAGGAGCTTAAGATGTATAGCCTTGAGGAAAGGGTGGGGGCATGATAGAAACTTTCAAATACCTCAAGGGAATCAACAAAGTCCAAGACAGTAGCATCTTTCAGAAAAAGAGATGTGCAAGAACAAGTGGGCACATTTTGAAGATAGAGGGGGGACAGCTCATTGGTAATGTGAGGAAGTATTTCTTCACAGAGAGGGTTGTAGATGCATGGAACAGCCTTCCTGAAGAAGTTGTAGAGTCAAAAACAGTGGGGGAATTCAAGAATGCATGGGACAGACATAAGGTGATTCTAGTGGGGGGTAGGAGGAAGTAGGCTGTTGGTTAATTAGGATCTGCAGCTTATCCATTAGGTAGGGAAATGGGCAGACTAGGTGGGCCAAGCGGTCCTTATCTGCCATCAGATTCTATGTTTCTATGTTTACTAGAGGTTTACCGCCTGTAGTCTGTCACCATGTGATACAGGACCTACAGTAAGATATGGAAAACCTGGGGAACTGATCATGGATATAGCATGTTGGCTTCAATGAACATAAATCAATGGTTCTGCATATTGGAGCCAAGAATAGCAGGAAAGAGAACTACAGGGGAGGAGTACCAGTATGTGCATCAAAGGAGGAGAAGGACTGTGGAGTGATGAATACTAGTGACCAGTGTCAGTAAATGCAGTTGACAGAAGCATAAGCAAAGGCAGAACAAATACTAGCATACAGATGTAGAGTATCAGTAGGAGGATAGAGGATCTTATACTGACCTTGTGCCGGTCAAGAGTAAGGATGCATAAACAGTATGTATTTCAGCATATAATCTGTAATCAGTAGCCAGAAATAACATATGGTAACGCTGTGTTGTAGCTTTGTGTTTCCACTGCTTAGGGCTACAATTACAGGCACAACAAAAAAATCTTTACTGGTTGCAGAAACACATGTGGGTTAGAGTGTTATATGAGACAGTTATATGCCAAGCTGCAAACCCCACAACCAACAACAACACAACAGACAGATGCAGGATGGTTATGTAATAACTGTCTCATGCTGGCATAGTACTTATAGTGTAATGCTCATTGCTTAGCATACAGACAGCTATGATTCACCCAAGATTACTGAATATACACTGTGCACTGGAGTGCAGTACTGTGACGTGCCTATAATACCATTCCCTAATGAATGATACTAAGCAATAATGTTGATTACTGTTTGGGGATGGAAGCATTTGTAACATGCAGTGACAATATGACTGCCAGCCTACATAAAAATCAGTGCTCTCACACATAAATAAAAAAGCAAGTCTGTGCTGTTATCCCGGCAAATAAAAGTATGCTAACCAAGATGATGAGCAATAGCATAGGGTGACTGAAGTCGCAGTTACAACACCATCACAATGGAAATAAAACATGCTGGCACACCAGTGTCACTACCACGACTATAACATGAGACCCATTTCAGTCATTGAGAATAAACAGTACTCCGACACACAGTAGTGTGATTTCACAAAGCAAGGAGAGAAATGTCTGTTTGGGGGATCATTTATGAGCAATGCACAGCTCTGCACATACAAAACTAATCACTTTACATACCATTGGTTGTGGCCAAGATGTCCCTCACCCCCAAATGCTTGAGAGTCATCAGCTTCCTCACTGCCACTATTGCTCCCATGTGCCCGACTACTGCCAGATGAGTCAGAGGCATAAGGGTCATCACAATAAGGATCCAGGCAAGCTAACCCACTGCCAACATTGCCCAAACCACTACCACTGTCCAAGTAATTGGAGTTATACCATGATTCCTCTACACTTGAGCCACTTACAGAGCTATCAGTAGCCATGTTTATTAGAGAACGTCCCTGATAGTACATCACACGTCCGATCATGTGAGAGAAAAAGGCATCTGCGAGAATAACAATGGGGATACAGTAACTTCCAGGACTGCGATTTAAAAATCAATACATTTTATTAAAATTTGCAATGGGAAGCAGAAAAAGGTAGGCACGTTTGGATTAATAAACAGGGGATATATCTAATATTTGAAACTAAGTGCTCAGATCACAACATTCCTTTAAGGAAATCACAGTCTCTCCAGCAGCCTAAGGTAGTGACCCATTGGCTCTGTTAATCATGCCACAGTACAGCACCCCTAGTGACACCACCTAATACAACAGTGTCCCTATGGAAAGTGGAGGGACTATTTCAAGTTAAATGACACATTGTTTTATTTTACCATTTAAAAAATCACAAGTTCTCAGCATATGCCCATTTTTTGGACCCTATGCATGAATGGAGCGGAGTGGCTACGCACATGTATCTGGGTCGCATAGTCACTCCACTCCTACTGCACCCCCCCCCAAGTGGGATGCACAAATGGGTGGTGCACAGGCCCACCGCACCCGACCCTCCATGTCCACGGACCACGCTGGCTCATTCCGAGGGTGTGCCAACACTATGTGGTATTCACTAAACCGTGGTGTGCTGGCCACATGGGTGCAGAGGGTGGACAGGGTATGCCAGGGTAGACCCTGCTGTAACTCTCAGTGTGCCCCCATGGTCTCCATCCTCTGGACACCAAGGGACCTGAACAGTGCTCTCTGTGCTGACTGTGCCCACTACGCAGCTGGTGAGGGCAGGGGCAGTGGGCTGGGTGAATGCCCATAATGCCAGATATGCAATGGCACTGGGATGTTGCATGGGGGGGGAGTCGGACCATTACACATGCTCCCCTATGGGGGCTCGGGGGTATGGCCATTGGTGTTGGGGCACAGCTGCTGTTGTGGGCAGGAGGTGGGTCCCGACGCTGGGGTCCTGCAGTGTGCTGGAAGGGCGCTGTTCACTGAGGCTGAGCCAGTGAACCAACCAGGCATAGGGGCAATGCCACATGGGTCTGGATGCCTAGGCAGCATGCACAACCCTGGACCCGGCATCACAGCACAAGGGATCCACTACTGGACCCAGGATGGGCATCCCATTGGATGCCTGCCAGAGTCAGCGACTCTTCCCCCCGGCCACCCTGCGGAGTCCTGCGCACCTGGGGGGGGGAGGAGGAGCCATGGACAGGTGGCCGGCATTGGTGAATGCCGATATGGGTGTACCTGTCCATGGGGTACAGGGGCGCAGGCTGGGTCCACGACTTTTCCATGTACCCCTGCCTGCTTTGTGCATAGCACCCTATAAGCACAATAAGGCACCTCTAGGGGCATTAAGAGCACTCAGCCTGCAGCTTCACAACTCACTATGCTCCTAGTCAGGCGTTTATCACACATTAACCCACACACTGTCATGTGTTATTGCTTACTTATTTCCTTGCCGAATTCTCTACTACAGATCAGTTGAAAGATATATGACAGAAGAATCAATGTATTGTAACTAGACTAACTTAGTAAACAGGTCACGGTGAAGATAACACTAATTTGAACAGTATTTATTTTAACTGAACCTTTGTTAAGACAACATTATGTGTGTGTACATACAGTATATATATATATATATATATGTATATATATACATTTCTCTGTCTTTTAAGAAGCCATGACTCCTGATGAAGCCTTGAACTGGCGAAATGTTGGGCATTGTTAAGGCTGATCAGGATTACTTTTATTTTATTTTTATTTATTGAATGTTTCACCAGAAGGCATGCTGAGCAACAAGTTGCTCATCTCCTGGTGCTTCCTGGGGAGGGGAGGGCATGAGGATAGTATACAGAGATTTGGTACACAATATAGATATACAATTTGATTACATTCAATAAAGTGAGCAGACTATATAGAAGTACTGAAAAGGAGGAATGCTAACAGGTATGAACCACACAGATACAATGCTGACAGTCTTGAACTAGATAGATATGATGGCACAAATATCTTTGGCAAACACTTGGTGGGACATAGCTTTGTAGTTTGAAAATGGCTGAATAGCATACAAGGAGGTTGAACTAGAGTAAGATTACGAGGACATACACAGATAGGACAAAATTTGCAAGGTGTAAAAAAAGTGCAAGGTTGACTATAAGTGCATTAGAGATTAGGGGTTAGCCAATAACTACGGCTAGGAAGGGGGTGGGTGGGTGGGGGCATATAGGCAGAGAGCAAGGGGGTGAAAAGTGGGAGATTTGGAGGAGGGGAAGGCAAGGGGTGGAGGAGAAGGGTCTGCCAGGGCCTGACCCCTCCAGAATGCTGGGGACCTGCCTGCACCAGGTGGAGATCAAGCAAAAACAGTAGGGAAGCAGATTGTAGGCAGTGAGAGTTAGAGCACGTCAAGAAGGAAGGGGAGGAAGAGAAGGGTCTGCTGGGGCCTGGCCCCTCCAGTATGCTGTGAACCCTGCCTGCACAAGGCAGAGGTAGAGCATGACAGGAGGGAAGCAGGTTGTAGGCAGCAGAGGTAGAGCAAGACAGGAGGGAAGCAGGCAGCAATGGGGACTAGGCTTCAGAAGGACCAAGAGAGAGGGAGGTGGGATAGAAGAGGGGCTGAGACCCAACCCTTTCAGGAAAGAATGGGTGGGAGTAGAAGGTGAGGAAGATGTTTGTCTAGGTTCTGGACCCCTCCAGGATGCAGAGAACCCTACCAGGGGGCTAGGCCAAGCAATGGCGAGTGGGTATTGAGGGTAAGCTGGTGTACAGAGGAGGGAATGGGGGGGTGGGAGTAAGGTGGAGTGATATAAAGTGGATTATTATCAATTTTGAATGAAACTTTGGAGTGACTGTTCATTTTGTTGTGCTGCTAAACTTTTGCCAATATACAGCCCCTACCTTGAACACATTGAGCTTCAACTCTTAAGTGAACCCAGGGGGCAACTGGTGGATTTTGTGGACATTTGGGGGGATATGGTGGCAGGTATCCCTCTCTACTGGAAGAGCTCAACAGAAAAGACTTTGGGTTTCAACTGAATCACAGTGACATTACAGTACCTGTTCTACTGTCACATCTCTCACCTGTGTGTTGCTGAAGTCTGTACGACTGTTATATGATTGTTTTCATATGAATACCTATTCTAATTCAATAGGTTATGGATGGCTTTATGGAAATAGGCACAAGCCTTGAAACTAAGTTGCCTTTTCATGTATTCTCAGAGACAGAGCACAAGGAAATGGTAAATGCCATAAGAGGTAAAAAATACTTGCAGGTGGGTACATCAGAGAAGAACTTGATATATAAGGTGGAAGCACTTAAAAAAGAAGGATACTAAGCTTGAGTGGAATGGTACCACATTGGGAGAATACATCCACTACAACCAAATCCCTAGGGCTCTTAGAATCCCCATTGAACCTAACTTAGGGGTGAACTCCGAAAAGCTTATGGAGCAGTAAGAAGGTATTATAAACAAAGCAAGTGTGGACTTCATGCTTGACTTTACTGAGGCAGTCTTGGAAGAAAGAAACAATTCATCGGAGGAAATAACAAAAGTGCAGGAACAACTCTAGCTTAAGATTGACAAGGCAGATTTTAATAAGAATCTGGAAGAAATCAGAAAAAGACTGGCAGAATCTGAAGAAGGGGTCAAAAGAAATGAAATCAAGAAGATCTGGAGGGATACAAATTACTACAGACAAAACAGGGTCTATAGTTGAAAGGTAAACACTACCCATAGATACAGACATGATGAATCATGAGACAAGGGTTAAAAGAGCTCTGGTAGCTAGGTAACCACTAATCAAACATATCCTAGGGAACAGAATCAGGAGCAATGTCCTTTTTTAGGTCAAGGCCCTGAGGTCATTTCCGGGGGGGGGGGGGGAGTGGTCCAAGATGCCATACCAGAAAGTATGGACCCGTAGCAGACAGATAGTGCCCATCAATAATTCATGAAGGAGGAGGCAGAGGAAGAAAAGGCAGAGGGAGAGTTGGAGATTGGTGAGGGAACAGACCTTCGCACAAACTGTTGTGTTTCACCTGAGCAATAAAGTTTTGTCTGAGACGGAAGTGAGTGTCCTAAATAGAGTTCTCTCATTTTCTCCTACAGAAACTCCTGACAAATTTAGCATTATGGCTGACCTACAATATTTTTTTTGGAGTTCAAGGCTTACAGAACAATTTATGGACACAGAGGAACAAGATACAGAGATAAGGAAATTACGTAAGACCCTGATGTATAAAGACACTTATAACCCACAAAAGGGGCATAGTCATGAGTTAGTAACCTAAATCAATTGGGTTATCAAAGATGTGACTACTCATTTTGAATAAGAATGCCAATACCCCATAAACTACAACCTGACAAGATAAGAATATGAAGCTCTTAGGGAGTTGGACCGGGACAAATCACTGGCTATTAAATCAGCTGATAAAGGACAGGGTATTATACTTATGGATTTTACACACTACAAAGACACGTGCCTGAGACTCCTGAATGACACTACTGACTATGAAAGACTTCCTGACAACCCCACTGCCCACACAGAAGCAAATATTAAGGCAGTTTTGGAGGAAGGAACAGATTTATGATACATTAGTGAATGACAAAGCGACCTCCTGACTGCAATCTACCCACACACCATTTTTTATGGCCTCCCTAAAATCCACAAATCAATAGAAGATAGACCATGACATTCCACTGTATCTGGATTACAATCAGTCCTAGAATCTCTATCCTTTTTTGTGAATTTTTATGCCCAGAAATTAGTTGGTGAAATTAAAAGTTATGTTAAAGATCCAGACCACATATTAGGCTAATGGATGACTTTAATATGACTGGTAGCATGGAAAATTCCTTATTGGTTACAATGGCTGTTCATGACTTGTACACGAGCATCCCACATGAAGAGGGACTAGAACGTCTACAATCTGTTTTGGACTTTGCAAACAGAACAGGAGTCCACCAAGTAGTTATATCATGGAACTTGCTCATTTGGTTTTGTCTGAAAACATCTTCAGTTTTCAGGGATCTTTTTATGTACAATGAAGAGTTATGGCTGTGGATAATACCATGGCTCCCACCTATGCCAACCTGTATATGCAACAGTATGAGAGGCACTATATATTGAACCCATCACACAACCCTTGGTATAAATATATCAAACTATGCAAGCGATACATTGATGATATACTGATTCTCTGGGAAGGTACTAGGGTACAGCTTGAATCCTTCAAGGATTTCTTGGAACAGGTTACCTTACATAAAATTCACTGTTGAATGTAATGAGAAAGAAATTCCTTTCCTGGATTTGATCATTTACAAGGCATCTGGTAAACAGTACTGCACTTTGCAGAAATTCAATAAATAGGAATACATTGCTCTACACCACTAGTTTTCATTCTAACAAACTGAAATATCGTATACCATTCTCTCAAATGTTAATGGTGATTCACAACTGCAATGACCAACAGTGAGAAGTGAGAAGATAGATCAGATGGGTGATCAGTTTCTAGAAAGGGGATATGGACACACCACAGTATAAGTCACAAGGAACAAAGCTGAACAGAGAATTAGAGAGGCTATGTTACATACTATATAGATAGATAAAACAGAGAACCAGATGAGATGAGACTGGTATGTGTTTTACAGTGCTCAAATCTGACAGGTAGTATTACTGGAATCTTGGATAGACACTTGAATACTCTGAGCCCAAATGGAATACCAGAGGTTAACAGGAAACCTACTGTAGCTTCAAAAAAGTCAGACCTAGATGTGACAGATTGGTGGATACCGAGCTTTGGAAAAAACAAGCAGAGGCAGGGCAATTGCTTTTAAGACCACTAAGAGTAAAAATAAGCTCATGCAGAAGAATTTCTCATTGTGGCAATGCTTCTAAAAATATTTTTTTGAACACTCCAGATCAAATAAGAAATGTAACATTAGAGACAATATAATATGAGACAGTGCCCATGTAATATACCTGATCACCTGCCACTGTTGTAAGATATACAGTACATAAGAAAAACCACTAGACCGCTCAAAAGGAGAATCAGAGAACACAAGAGCAGTATTAGAGGGCATCAACAAAATCCTCTGTGGCACAACATTTTATTGCTGCTGCCATGGACTAGCATCCTTATGAACATACGATCATACAATATTTGCCAGCAAATAAAGGCCTAGAGGTCTATCAAGTCTGCTCGAATGTGCAGCTAGCACCCCTTATTTTGCAGCTGTCCCTCCCTTCCACCCTTCCCTTTCATTAACCCTCCCCCTTGTCCTGTCCCATCCTTGTTTGAAGCAGTCCACTGTTCTACTGCATACCACTTCTGCAGGTAACGCATTCCACTCAGCCATCACCCTCTTTGTAAAAAAGTGTCTCCTCATCTCCCTCCTGAACCTTCCTCGCTCCAGTCTCATATCATGGTCCTTGGTGTCCCTCCCCTACCTTACTTTGAACAGCCCCTCTGTACCCATCTTGTTTATTCCTTTCATGTATTTAAAGGTTTCAATCATATCACCCCTGTCTCTCCTCTCCTCCAGTGAGTACATGTTCAACTCCTTCAACCTCCTCTCGTATGATAAGTCCCCCAGTCCCTTGATCATCTTTGTCACCCTGCGCTGCACCCCCCTCCAGTAACTTAATGTCCCTCTTCAGATACGGATGCCAGTACTGCACGCAGTACTCCAGGTGTGGTCTAAATAAGGACCTATACAGTGGCAGAATCACCTCCTCCCTCCTCGAGGATATACCCCTTGCAATACAACCCAGCATTTTGTTGGCCTTTGCAGCTGCCTTCCTACACTGTGCCGAGTTGTTCATTGACCCTGCAATGAGCACACCCAGATCCTTCTCCTCCTCTGTCTGGGCTAGCTGTACTCCCCCTAGCTAGTAACTCCTCCTTGGGTTCTTCATCCCAAAATGCAGCACCTTGCACTTTTTGGCATTAAACCCCAGTTGCCAGGTGTCTGACCAGGTTTCAAGCTTTGCCAGATCATCCTGCAACCCCTGCCATCCCCCTAGGTCATCCACCACCACGCCTACCTTGGTATCATCAGCAAACAGACTGATCTTGCTCTTGATGTCCCATGATATGTCTGCAATGAATATCCCAAACAACACTGGTCCCAACACCGAGCCCTGTGGAACACCTGCGTCACTACCCTTGGGTGTGAGAGCTCCCCACCCACCACCACCCTCTGTTGCCTTCCCTGAAGCCAGTTTCCTACCCATCTCACCAGCTTTGCACCCGCCCCTGTGCCTACTAACTTCCTTCCCAGCCTTCCATGTGGCACTGAGTCGAATGCCTTACTGAAGTCCAGATACAGGACATCCACTGCATGGCCCCTGTCCAGTTGCCTAGTTACTCAGTCATAGAACTTGACCAGGTTGGTTTGGCAGGATATGCCACGTATGAAGCCATGCTGTCTGCTGTCCTGTAGTCCTTTGGCCTCTAGGAGGGCCACCAGCCTCTCCTTCAGGATAGTCTCCATTAGCTTACCCATGATGGATGTGAGGCTCACTGGTCTGTAGTTTTCCGGTTCATCCTTGGGGCCACTCTTGTGGAGGGGCACCACATGAGCATCCACCAGTCCTGAGGTACACACCCCGAATGTAGTGAGGCATTAAATAGGTCTGCCAAAGGTCCTGCAAGGACCTCTGCCAGCTCCTTCAGTACCCTGGGCCTGGCACCTTGTCCACCCTCAGTGCCTTCAAACTCTCTCGAACTCTGCCCTCCATGATTTCCCCATCTGTCACCACTCCCCCCCCCGCTTCTGCCATTTCTCTCACCTTGGGTGTCACCCCCCTCTTCTCTTTAGTAAATACTGAGCAGAAGTACTCACTTAGTGCTTCTGCCTTATCGCACCCTGCTTCCACCCAACCCCCCTCCATCCTAATCCTTACTATGTGGTCCTTACAGCTCCTTTTCTCCCTGATGTACTTAAAGAAGTCCTTCTCCCCCTTCTTAATGCCTTGTGCCAGCCTGAGTTCTGTAGATGCTTTGGCTCCCCTTACTGCCCTTGTCACCTCCTTCGATTCTGTCAAGTACTCCTCCCTGTCCTCCCCCCTCCCTGTTTTCTTGTACTTCCTAAAGGCAGCTCTTTTCCTCCTTACATTTTCCATGACCTCCTTGCTCAACCAGCTTGGTTTCTTAGCCCTAGCCTTTTTGCTCTGGGCTTTGCAGCAGGTTTTGGTTGCCTCCACTATCCCCAGCTTTATGAGCTCCCACCTCTAATTAGTGTCCATACTAGATTGAATTCTGGCCAGGTACCCTTTTACCACTTCCCCCATTCTCCCAAAGTCGGCCCTCCTGAAGTCCAGCACTCTTGTGCCAGATTCCACTCCTTCCTTGCCCATATCCAATGTGAGCCATACTGAGTGGTGGTCACTCCCTGACAGCGGTTCCTCCACTGTAAGTTCTCTCACAAAGTCCCCATTTGCCAGCACAAGGTCAAGGGTATTCCCTAACCTGGTTGGTTCACTGACCATTTGCAGCAGGAAGCTGTCCTGGAAGGCATCCAGCAGTACCTGCTCCCTTCTATTCCTGGTTGTTGGGGTGCTCCAGTCCACTCCTGGCATGTTGAAGTCCCCCACAATCACCACACTACCCTTCTCGTAGGTCCTCCTGATCTGTCCCGCTAGTTCCCTGTCTAACTCCTCCGTCTGAGATGGTGGCCTGTACACCACTCCCATTCTAAGAATTCTATTCTTGGAATCCTGGATTTGCATCCAAAGTGACTCCATACTACCCTCCTCCCCTTCCTCCCTTACACATTTCAGTCCTTCCTTCACATATAGTGCCACCCCCCCTGCTTTCCCAATCACCCTGTCCCTACGAAATAACCTGTACCCTGGTACAGACAGGTCCCAGTCATTGTATTGGGTGGCCCATGTTTCTGTGATGGCTGCAATGTCCACCTCTCCCTCTGCCATGAGAACCTGTAACTCTGCAGTTTCCTCCCAAGGCTCCTAGCATTAAGGGTAACCACCTTCCACCCTCCCCCTCCCATCCTGCCCTCCTTTCCTAGCATCGCCAACAGTACTTGCCATTTGTCCTTTGTCACTGTTATGGGGGGTAAGCTCATATGGTTTCCCAACCTGTGGTCTCTGCATATCTCTTCCCCAACTACCACCCCCCACTCCTAGTTTAAATTCCCAACTTCCTCTATATACTCTTCCATCCTCTGTTTCAACACTTTCATTCCCTCCTTAATCAAGTGTAGTCTGTCCTTCGCATAGAGACTACTGTCCTCCCAGGTCCCTCCCCACCCCCAACAGCCCATACCCTTTAGCACAACACCAGGTTCTTAGCCATCCGTTAAATTCCTCTATTCTCAGCTTTCTTGTTGTGCTTGCCTTTGGCACCGGAAGTATCTCTGAAAAAGTTACTGATCTTCCTGCCCCCTCACATAATTGTGCTAGTTCCTCAAACCTCCTCTGGACTATATCTACTGTCTTGTCAGCCAGGTCGTTTGTCCCAAGATGTATAATTAAATGAGGCTTGTCTCTACCCCTTCTAGCATATTTCAGAACAGACTGTCCCACCCTTTCTGCTGTCATTTCTGGCATGGCCTCCACCCAAATGCGACTATGCCTCTCCCTTATGTTTTTGAGTGCTGAACTGGTTCTGGAACCCTCTGGGGAAGGTGACTGGAACAAGACAGAAAAGACAGAGATGCATTTTATGCTCACACTAGGAACTTTGGACAAGGCTATAGGGATGAAAGAAGAGGAAAACTGGTTTGTTTTTTGGTAAGCAATTACAGGCACAGTCTCTTTACTCATTCAGCCATTCATCTTTTAGCTGGTCCTCAGACATTTTCCTATATTCTTTGTCTCCTTTGCTCTATTTGCATTTAATTAGAAATTTACAACTCCCCCCCCCCTTAGCAACTTTGAAATACTGGTTTAATTTATCAGGATATTTCTTCCTTATTTTCTGGTAGTTCAAAGAAACAGCGTACTTTACAAGGTGTTTTATTAGGTCCCATCAAGTTTATATACTTTCCCCTTGAATAGCTGGATAAGGGATGAATTGCTTGGGTGCTCTCCTGTCATTGAGTGATTCCTGTTCTTTGACAGTATCTCACACAATTACATAGAAACATAGAAACTGTTGGCAGATAAGGACCGATAGGCCCATCCAGTCTGCCTGTAGGCCCTATACATTGTATGTAGCCACTGACCCTATGTGAACAATGGCTTTTCATCACTCCCTCCCCCCTCAAGCTTCCCCTGTGCCTTCCCAGGCATGCTTAAATCCCTCCACTGTGCAACATCAATTGCTATATATGTTGTCTAGTCCCTTAACAATAGTTGGGTAGTGTGATGGCTGTGGGAGGTTGAGGGGTGATGCTAATTTTTACACACCTTGGTGGGCTCAGCAGGTTATTCAGTACCAACCCCTTAGCCAGGTTTTACTTGTATGGCAAATTCGGGGTGCATTTTTTGCACTAGACAGCAACATGATGAGAGCAGGGAGCAAAGAGCTCTGTTTGACATAGGCAAAATCAAATGTTTTTGCAACTTCTCCATGCACATATTACATCTATTAACCAAAGTCAATAAAATAAGTTTATATTTTTATTTTTAGAAAAAAATCATCATATTAAGAAACCCTGTTATCCCAGTTCCTTAATAATTTAAGTGAGCATGGCAGTATGTTGTATTACACAGAAAATACGCTAATATAACTTTCAGTATAGTTACTTGAGCTGATGCACTGTGCCATACGTAACAGACTGCCTCCATAGATGGAGTACCAAAAAGAATTTAGGCTCACCAACTCCTGCACGTGCTCTCATCAAATGCAAGGAACTACCTGAATGAAAAACAAAGAAAGAAAACGAAGCACTCTCCAGGAGAACTAAATGATAAATACCTATTTATTGTGAAACCATAAAGTGCAGATTGCAGTACAAATCATCACTATGTATTGTTCTGCATGTGGGGTTTCATCAGAGATGAAGCTCTGCATACAGGCCAATACTTAGGGACAATCTGCACTGCAATCCACTTTGTGATTTCAAAATAAATACATATTTATCATTTACAGTAGCTTCCCCAGAGAGTGCTCCATTCTTCTTTTTGTTTACTTCTGTGTATGAGAGGTTGTAGTAGGTGGCTGCTACTTCTTTTGTCAGTTGCCAAGACAAAGTTATCTCTGACATATTTAGAGATGTGCTAAGATCATACCTTGCTTCTCCATATGAGAATGCATATTCCCCCATAAAAGTGCGTTAGTGCTTGGCCCAAATAGGCTACTACATGCCCTGCAGTCAGCAGTATAGGAGGAAACTTGCATCCATCTTTGGTAAGTACATTAAGACACATGATAGTCTCAGTCTTTCTTTACTCTTGCCAGTAAGAGTGACTGAAAAAACAACAACACTTTGGCTTCTGGTAAACACACAAAAAAAACCCTTTATGTATATTCTTTATGGCTGCCTATATCAATACCTTGTCCAGTAAGAACTGTTATTTACTGTAAACTGGTAAAGCATGCTATTTGAGTTAACTGGTAAAGAATGCTATTTGAGAATGCATCCCTCAATTACCCTATTAAAAACACTTATCTGACCTACATTTCATTAAGTGAAAATGTAACCCATTTTCTGGGCTTTTGTTTACTGACATTCAACATTTTTTTTATATTTTACAATTACCTAAATAGTGGCAACAGTGTTTTCAACAGTGCACCAGAATCTTTTTGGAAAGCGTCTCACATTTTCTAAATGTGGGCTGTTTTTGTTGAGCAATAGCAAGGTGATGTGCTTTGTAAGTAATATACATGAACATACATTGTTTTCTTGTGCTTAAGGAGTGCCCATGCCAACAGTCCCTCTCTCTGTTTGCCTCCATCCCCAGCCATCTCCCATTGCATTCAAAGGCACTTTTCCCTCCCAGGTGTTTATGGTCAGAGACTGGGAGGGTGGTCCCCACAAGGATAAAACTGGAAATATATGGAGAATAGTGTACTCCAGGGAACCTGCAGGGGATTCCCAGATGATATACCATTGGGAGAGTGAACCTCCAACAGTGAAACCATTACAATCACACACCCCATTCAACATCCATTATGTTGAATGGGTTGTCAGAGCACTGTATCAATACAGCAACTTCCGCTGTTAGCTACTTTCTCCCATAGTCTTCCCCCTCCTGGAGTTGACAGTCTATAAGTTCAGGGGGTACAGGGGTCAGATCTCCCTTCATGGGGGGTGTGGGTGGTGAAGCCTCCCACAAACAACGTAGAAAAACCCAAGTGCTTGGGGCGCTGTGGTGGTCTGTCGATGGATTTTCCAGTCAATGTGGCCTATGTTGACAAATTCCTGTTGCTGTGGGGGATGTCGACAACTTTGTTGTCGAACTAGCTTGGTGGAACCTTCCCAGACACAGGGGGTGAATCCAGCAGGCAGGGGGAAACACTTGGAAGCCTGCAGGAGTGCAGTGCTGGGGGGGACCATAGAGAGCATGAAAAAAATAAATAAACAGTTAACAACTGAATAAGGAGTAACAACTGACTGCTTTTATATACTAACAATATTATCCGCCTGCTATTTTTGTTACTAGTAGCTCTTTAAGTTCCTTGACCACCATGTCATTATTGGGCAACTTTGTGGAATGTGCCAATGACTGCACTATTATTGACTGATGAAGTGGCATTTTCTGACCAGAACTTTTTTTCACCACTTTCCCACCAGAGTTATGTGACTGAGGATAGTCACTACCTAAAAGTGACTCCTGCTGTGATAACAAAAAGGAGATGATTTTTCCCCTCAATTTCTCTGAAGTGCCAGTAGTACCAGTGGTGCCTCGCTCCCTTATTAGGTTCCTCCTAATCCTCATTAATCAATAGGAGTGAAGTGATATGGCATCAACTAAAAAGCCGTATCACAAGCACAGTGTGATAACTAGATAGTGACATGTACTCTGTGAAGATATTAAGCACAGTGTATACATCATTGCCAGTTATCAACACAGTGTACACATCACTTCCCCCCTCCTCATGCTGCTAAAACAAAAAGGAAAAGAAAAGAAACAAAAATTGGAGTCCTATTGTATAAAACAGATACATGATGTCCCATTGTGTGATACCTATGTATTACAACTTGTGGACCATGACCTCAGAAACCTCACTCATGGTTCCGCCACTCGTGAGCCGAGGTCACTGTTCACTCATGATACATACGGTATCACATGCTGAGCCATCACGTATCCCCTTATTATCTCCCTCCTCTGCCCTCCTTGGTCATGTGTGATGATGAATAACGGGTGTTCTCAGTAATTCATCAGCCCTGCTCTAGTGTTTTACCCACATGGAATGATGATTGTGTTTAAGATGGGTGTGCTTACCAACGGCCTGGGGGAGGGGTTGACTACTCTGTTAGTATCAGGGTCACCCTTTACATTTTGGGACTTTTTGCCAATTCTGAGTAACAGGATCAGATTCTTTTCACTTTGGTCGTATTTGCCGACTATTGTTATATTTGGGATTGTGGTTCCTGGGAGTATCTGTTACATTATTGTTATCACTCTCAGTCTCATCTACGTCTTCACTAGTCTCCTCAGACTCCTACCCCCCCATATCCTTCACAACATTTTTCTGACTGCCTACTCTTCATAGGAGTTGGAACTATTGTGGGGATAGGCTTGACCACCAGCGCGCACACACTAAATAAGCACCGAGGTGCACAACAAGACTGTTATTTCACAGCCATACACAAATAATAACTGAGGGTTCTCTTACATGGCCACAAAATATACTTTTTTTTTACTATTTCTCACTTGGAAAACAAGGTGTCCTGTCTAACAGTGAGGTTCACAACAGGACTGTTGTTTCACAGCCATACATAAATAACTGACTGTTGTTCTGCATGGCCCCAAACGATTTTAATATGATATGTCTTACTTTACAAAAAAATAATTTTTGTAGTGGTCACTGATGGTATTGGGACAAGGGACAATATTCTTCAGATGGCCAGGCAGATGGGACCCCTCATGCAGGATGACCACAATGTCTACATTTTTCCAAATATAAGTTACGCGACAAGGATGCGCCACAAGAAGTTCGATGGAGTCCGTCAAAACCTTCGAGAGGCCTCAATACCACACATTATAATCTACCTGGCCAGACTTAAAATTATCCACAAAGGTAAAGTCGGGATCTCTGAAGACACTGTCAAAGCAGGAAAATGGGCCTTACGCTTCAAATCGAGCCGCCAGTGAAGCAGAACCGGAGATGAAGAAATCTCTGACTCGGAACACGAAGGAGACACTTGACTTGACTTTAACTTGAGCTAAGTATAGCTCTGATTTACTTTTAATTTACTATCTCCAGTAATGTTCATTTCTGGTAAGAAGTTGTGGGTTATAGGACTTCTGTTTTTTCATTAAGAGGCCAGTTGTTGTAGTACCTATTGTGGCCTCCTTAGAAGAACAGGAGAGGAACTCGTGCTAATAAATAAAGTATATTATCTTTCTCTTTTTAAATATTCCTCTGGGATTTGCATTACCTATACTTCAGTGTGTAACTATGACTGGGAAGTGCTCCAAATAGGTAGCTCAAGCTAAATAGAAACTTCTTCTCTATTGTGATGTTAAACATAAGAATGTTGGTACATTAAATTTGAGCTTTTGTAACCGATGATTCTATATTGTATTAAGCTGCTATAAATGCTCTTCTTTAGATACAAAATATCTATACTTTAGGTACATGTATGACACCATTTGCCCTTTCTAGAGCGTGCTATTATTGGATTTCATTGCTGGACTTTAGTTATCATACAAGTTATACTGCTCATGGGCTCAGACTTGCAGCACATCTATTTATGTACGTTTTAGTAATACTAATTTGTGCTACTCCCCCCAGATGAGATATCAAAATGTCTATGATGCACCATTCCTTTGATTAAGGAAGTTTTTACACTCCCAGTGCTGTGTAATAATTACTCAGGTCGATCTGTGACATGGAAATGTTATTATTGTCAAATAACTGAGAATAATAAAAATAAAGTGTAAAAGAAAAAGAATTGGGATGTGTTGTAACTAAGCACTAAGGTATACAAGAGGACTATTTTTTTCATGGGCACAAAACTGGAGGACAGGCATTCCAAATTAAGAATCAACAAACTGTAATGTGTGGTTCATACAAACCTGTTACAAGCTGTACTTTTTACTACTGCTGCTAATTGAGTGCCTGCTTTTACTCTGGGTTTGAATGAACTGCACCTGAAACTCTGTCATTCTGCATGAGGGGGTCAGTGATTGAATGAACTAGGGGCTCCAGCGCTATAAAGCCTTGCTCTGATCCCCCCCCCCAAAGGTGCCCAGTGACTGTGTGAGACAAACAAGAAGGCGGCAGGTGAGAGCTGCATAAATCACCAGTATAATATTCAGTTGGGACATTCTTTGGGAGAACTGCTTTACTTGAATTAAATGCCTGTTACAAGCTGTACTTTCTACTACTGCTGCTAACTGAGTGCCTGCTTTTACTCTGGGTTTGAATGAACTGCACCTGAAACTCTGTCATTCTGCATGAGGGGGTCAGTGATTGAATGAACTAGGGGCTCCAGTGCTTTAAAGCCTTGCGCCGATCAGAGGCGCGAGCGCCGTGGTGCGAGCAACATGAGTGGCGTGAGCGCCACTCGGTAGAGAAATTGTTTTAACTTGTTTGGCAGTAAGAATCTTAATTATGGGGTCTGTTTTGTATATATGTTTGGGGGGTTGGTTTGTATGGGGATTAATAATCATGAGTACCTTTGAAGATAAAGAAGTTAGACATGATATGATGAAGTTATCAGGTATGTATTTTATGGGAAATGTTCGATTTAATTGTGAAGATGGATTCGTTCAGAGAAGGAATTGCTTTACAAATGAATCCCGATATTACCAAAAGAGTTCTTGTGTTAAGCATGGTTTTTGTGGGTTAAAAGTAACAGGAAGTACAAATATGTTATGTTTAATGCTGTTAATTCAAAGTGGGGATGTTGAGTTAAATCCGGGCCCTAATTATAAAAAATTAAGCAGCTTTCGATGGTTCATGAGAACGTTAGAAACATAGTCCATAAAATGGACTGATATATAGGTATGGGCAACTAAAACTGAGTATGATTTATTAGCAGTATCAGAAACATGGTTACATACAGGTATAATGCAGGAAGAAATTCAGCTTTCAGGATTTTCTATAGAACGAGCAGATAGAGGTAAAAGGGGAGGGCGGTGATGTTGTTTATTAAGAATACTCTTGGCCCCTATAAAGTACTGTTAAGTATGAACAAGGAAGGAATTGAGGGCCAGATATTCAAAACTTTGCCCAGGGGCTAAATTAGCACTGCCTGGCGGGCAAACTTAGCCCGGAGCACAGAGCAAGCTATATTGAAATGGAAATAGCCCGGTGCTAATCCTGCTGAATATTGCAGGCTAAGGAAGCTGGGCAAACTGGTCTGGGAGTGCAGGCCAAAAATAGCCCGGGAATAAGACAGCACTGAATAAAGCAACCAGGAAGTGCAACCCACAACAACAACACAGTGCACAGCAACGTGAAGGCAGGTACAGATGACCTACATGGCCAATGTGTGTGCCAGCAAATGCATGGACTTCAGTACAGCTGCAGGAAGCAGCAGATGTGAAAGAACAGTGATCAAAACTGTATATTATTCCCCCGTGCACTGTTAGCTGCCATGCTTAACACATTAGCTGGCATTAGCGCAGAGTTACAGTTAGCCCGGGAAAACACGCTGTCTGGAGCTAAAATGTGCCATATTCAAAGTGCTATGCAAATGAGCCTACTTAGGTAGTCTCTGGGCAAACAACCAGATTAGTATCTCATTATACCCTGATTTGCATGCAGTTTGCCCAGCATTACTGCAGGGTCCCACAGAGCCACCTGTAGGTCAGTCTGGAAGTACAGGAGCTGACCAGGTCCAACTGCAGCTCCACCTGTAGGTCAGTCTGGCAGTGCATGATGATAGCTGTAGGCTACATGTAAACAGTACAGCATAGCATAGCATATTGTACCCCAGGGGACAAGACATCATAGGCACAGGTGGTGGTGGTGCTGCATGCAACTGTCACACTGTAGGGCATGCTACTGTGCACAGAAGACTCTACAGTAGCAAGGGGACAGTAGTGTGAGGGACACAGCACTGCCTATGGTGTGTAGGGCAGTGATGATGACTGCACTGTACACAGTGACAGGTCCAACCTGCAGGTGTTTACTGACAGTGGACATTACTGTTACACTGTTGTGTGACCCACAGATGCTGTACCTATGGCATGGGATGCTCACAGTGACATGTACATTTCTGGCTTTGTGTGCTGTGGCAGTTGTACAGCTGTGCGGTATGTGGCCTGGGGGGCATATATTATCCGAAAGACACACTAGTGTGGGGGGGTATTCCCAATACTGGCCCATGTGCACTGCATGATGTGTCCCAGCCTTGTGGCCACACCTGGTCTGTGGCACAACCTCGCCACCCATACACGCTCCCCTCAACATCCTCCATGCCCACAGTGCTGCATGTGTGTGCTGGCATCTGTTTGTGTCCACAGATGTGTGGTCCACAGGTGTGTGCTGTATGGCCACACTGCCATGCTGTCCACTAGTGGCAGGGTCACCACTTACTGCCTGGCATGGCTGGGACTGGTGGCAGATCATGGCATCATTGTGATGCCATCGGTTAGCAGCATGCTTCCTCTATGTTTGGCTTTATCTATGTGTCATATTTATTTGTTAGGATTGCGCAAAACCCACGCTAAACCCGCGCAAAGCCAAAGTGTCACACAAAGCTGATTGCCCAGGGTTAAGACAAGCTTTTCCTGGGCGGTAATTTGCACCGTGCGTAAGTGTCGCGCTAAGTCACAAAACCATTTAGTGCGGCGCTAGTCGCTGAATATAGCATTGTGCCTGTATTCATGTCAGTTTGCCCCTTGCATACATTATAATCTTGCCCAGCGCTAATGCAGTTTGCCCGCGCTATTTGGCCTTTTGAATATAGCAGACCCGAGCTAATCCCGCGCTAAACCTGCACAAACAGTTTTTGCCCAGCGCAAAGTTTTGAATATCTGGCCCTGACTGTCTTATTATTGAATTAATTGTGATAAAATTAGTGGTAGGAGTGTTTTATGCACCCCCTAAAACAAAAAGTAAAACATTTGATGTACTAGCAGAGTTAATTTTAGAAAAAATAAAGGACAAACAAGTAGTTTTAACAGGGGACTTTAATGCAGATTGGTTTCAGACTAGAGGGAGGAAATTGGAGAGTAGTTTTTCAATTCTAGGTTTGCACCAAATAATACAAAAATCTACAAGAAATACAAAAAATGGAACTTACGGTTCTCTCTTAGATCTATTTTTTGCATCCCAGGACATAGTAAAAACCTGGGAAGTATTACCTTTAAATTTGGGGATCATAATCCTATTACTTGTACTATTGCGTTACAACAGTGCATTACTCAACAATCAACTATTTATTGGAGCAGAGATTTTAAAGGGTTTAATGAGCAATCCTTTGTAAATCATCTAGGGCAAATCCATTGGGATGGAATTTATTTGATACCAGACATAGAACTGGCTATTCAAGAGTTTAATGACATGTTTTTGAATGTAATACAGTACCATGCCCCATTAATAAGAAAAATTAAAAGGAATAAAGAAGCCCCATGGATCACTGATAAGATAAAAAATATTTAAGGATTAGAGATAGGGTATGGAAAAAGGCTAGAAAAACAAAGAAAGAAGCAGATTGGAATACCTTCAGGTTTTGAGGAATAAGTGTAAAATATAATTAAAAACATAAAGAATAAATATTATCAGAATAAAATAAATAATTCCTCTGACTCAAGCAGTTTTGGAAGCTTATAACAGAGCTGAAATCCCCAAATAAAGACTCCATAAGTCCTACTTTGGTACAAGATGGAAAACGAGTGACTGATACAAAGGTTATAGCAAATATTTTTAATACGTATTTTTTGGAATTACTGGATTTAAAGTTGCCAGATTTGAATGTGAATGGAATGGATTTCTCTACTGTATCAGACACGCTGGTAGCCCATGCAGGAATATTTAAGCTTCTCTCTTTAAAAGAGAGGGATATACTGAAATAGCTAAAAAAATTTAAATAAAAGTAAATCAGGAGGTATTGATCGGATTGAGGCCCAATATTTAAAATTGGGAGCACATGTAATAGCCCCTATTGTGAACTATTTGTTCAATTGGAGTTTGAGTACTTCTACTGTTCCTGAAATTTGGAAGATGGGGAAAATTATTCCCATTTATAAGTCTGGGGATCAAACTATTCCTTCAAATTATAGGCCAATAGCCCTTTTGCCAATTTTATCTAAAATCTTGGAATGTAAAGTCTATGAACAGGTAAATAATTATTTAGATACAAATACTGTAATAGTAGATGAACAACATGGTTTTAGAAAGGGGAGATCCACAAACACTGCCCTGTTGGAATTTAATGACCTGGTTGCTATATCTATGAACCAAGGAAAGTACACTGGGGCAGTGTTTGTGGATCTCAGTAAGGCTTTTGATTTAGTTCAATATGATTTGCTTTTGACTAGGTTAAGGGCCATAGGGATTAAGAGCCAAATATTAAAATGGCTTAAGTCATATTTGACAAATAGATATCAATGTGTTCAATGTGGCATAATGATGTCAGCCCCTGGGAAACTAGAGAGAGGTGTTCCCCAGGGCTCTATTTTGGGCCCATTATTATTTAATATTTATGTTAATAATTTGGTTCATGAAATTAAACATAGTGAGGTGAGACTGTACACAGACGACACTGTTTTAGTGGCGTCTGCTGACAGTCTCACAGGTATGATGGATTCGCTTCAAAGTGATTTGTCACAAATGCAAAAATGGTTCAGTAAATCTGGTCTTCTTTTGAGTGCTAAAAAAACACAAACTATGTTGTTTTTGATTAGTTCATATAGAGGAAAAGATCCCAAACCACAATTACATTTACAAGATGGTACAAAGATTGAAAATGTATTAACATACAGATACTTAGGGTTTCAAGTAGATGTTAGGATGACATATGTAAATCATATATCAGTTCAGGTAAAGAAAGTGAATAGAAGAGTTGCGGGAGCTCTACCTTTGGTGGCAAAGGAGCGATTGGCAAAACAGATGCTGTTACCCATATTGGAGTATGGTTCTATAATTTACATGAATTCGACTAAAACTGCTTTAAATTTTGTTAATCAAATATATTATAGGATAGGTAAATTTGCTTCCGGAAGTATTAAAAATGAGCATCATTGTATAAATTATAATAAGTTAAATTGGCTTCAACCTGAAGCAAAAAGAAACTATCTTTGGCTTACTATATGTCATAAGATAATTCACGAAAAGTATAACCATCCTTTGTATAAGCAATTAAAAAGAAAGATAAATAACGAATCAAATATAAAGACTAGGAATCCATTAAGCAATATCCCAATGTATAGAAGCTTTAATAGACTAGGGGACAGTATGCTCCAGAATAGAGTAGCATTAAGTTGGAATGGTTTGACTGAATCACAGAAAACAAATTTAGATTTTTTTAAATTTAAAAATGAATTGTTTAATAGTTTGTATTTTTTATGTATGTGTTTTAAATAATGTATGTATGTAGAGTGCGATTATGTTTGTTTGTATTAGTTATGTTAAATGTCAATTGTTAATTGGTAATTATATTAGAATCTACATACAGGACTTTGTTGTAAACGGGACTTTGTCCTAACAAATGAATTTCCTGTGAAAAAAATAAATTTTTAATCAATCAATCAATCATATGAACATACGAAATGTGCCAGCAGACAAAGGCCTAGAGGTCTATTAAATCTGCTCGAATGTGCAGCTAGCACCCCTTATTCTGCAGCTGCCCCTCCCTTCCACCCTTCCCCTACATTGACCCTCCCCATTGTCCTGTCCCATTCCCTTTTGAAGCAGTCCACTGTTCTACTGGATACCACTTCTGCAGGTAACGCATTCCACCCAGCTACCACCCTCTCTGTAAAAAAGTGTCTCCTCATCTCCCTCCTGAACCTTCCTCACTCCTGTCTCATATCATGGCCCCTGGAGTCCCTCCCCTTCCTTACTTTGAACAACCCCTCTGTACCCATCTTGTTTATTCTTTTCATGTACTTAAAGGTTTAAATCATCTCTCCCCTGTCCCTCCTCTCCTCCAGCAAGTACATGTTCAATTCCCTCAGCCTCCTCTCGTATGATAAGTCCCCCAGCCCCTTGATCATCTTTGTCACCCTGCACTGCACCCCCTCCAGTAACTAAATGTCCCTCTTCTGATACAGGCACCAGTACTGCATGCAGTACTCCAGGTGCAGTCTAACCAATGACCTATACAGTGGCAGAATCATCTCCTCCCTCCTCGAGGATATACCCTTTGCAATGCAACCCAGCATTTTGTTGGCCTTTGCAGCTGCCAGCCTACATTGTGCTGAGTTGTTCATTGACCTTGTAATGAGCACCCCCAGATCCTTCTCCTCCTCTGTCTGGGCTAGCTGCACTCTCCACAGCTGGTAACTCCTCCTTGGGTTCTTCATCCCAAAATGCAGCACCTTGCACTTTTTGGCATTAAACCCCAGTTGTCAGGTGTCTGACCAGGTTTCAAGCTTTGCTAGATGACCCTGCAACCCCTGCCATCCCCCTAGGTCATCCACCACTGCTCCTACCTTGGTATCATCAGCAAACAGACTGATCTTGCGCTTGATGTCCAATGATATGTCTGCAATGACTATCCCAAACAACATTGGTCCCAACACCGAGCCCTGTGGGACACCGCTCGTCACTACCTTTGGGTGTGAGCGCTCCCCACCCACCACCACCACCCTCTGTTGCCTTCCCTAAAGCCAGTTCCATACCCATCTCACTAGTTTTGCACCTGCCCCTGTGCCTTCTAACTTACTTCCCAGCCTTCCATGCAGCACTGAGTCAAATGCCTTACTGAAGTCCAGATACAGGATATCCACTGCATGGCCCCTGTCCAGTTGCCTAGTTACCCAGTCATAGAACTCCACCAGGCTGGTTTGGCAGGATCTGCCACATATGAAGCCATGCTGTCTGCTGTCCTAGTCCTTTGGCCTCTAGGAGGGCCACCAGCCTCTCCTTCAGGATAGTCTCCATTAGCTTACCCATGATGGATGTGAGGCTCACCAATCTGTAGTTCCCCAGTTCATCCTTGGGCCCACTCTTGTGGAGGGGCACCACATGAGCCATCCTCCAGTCCTGAGGTACACACCCCAAGTGTAGTGAGGCATTAAATAGGTCTGCCAAAGGTCCCATTCAGTTGGTAACACATCTGCCTCTGGGCCAGAAGGTCATGGATTCTTTTCCCACTCTGGGAATGGGATCATACCATAAATGCTGGCACGTGATTGCAGTACTGGGGGGCCCTATGCTGTCAGGGTGTGCTGTCTTTTGGATGAGATGTTAAACCAAGGTTCCTTCTATTCCTCTCTGGTGGTGTCCAGGTGGAAATTGAAGTCATGGGCCATTTTTATTGTGGCAGAAACCAAAGAAAAAGGCCAACAATGAGACAAGGTAAAGAAACTTAGAAACAAAATACAGAAAAAAGGAATCTGATACAAACTGTAAAAAAAGTGAAACCAAAAATGAGGATGGCTCTATTACAGCATAGACACCTAACCCTAAGCAAACAAAACCACAGATACAAGGCAGCACTGCATAAAAAGGCAGCTAAAAAAAAAACAAGGAAGAAACATGTTAAACAAAACAATCAACTACAAAAATTATAAGAATGAGACCCAGGAGTCCTAGAGCCTATGAAACTCCAAGCTGGGACAAGTGCACAAATCCCTATCAAGAACGTTACAAAACTCCAACTGAATATTTACAAGGAGGTCTTGATGGGATACCAATTTTTGCTGTAGCACCCATGAGCACCGTGCTTGCCAAAGGTAATATTTACAGAGGGCCAATAGAATTTGTAGGGTGAATAGTTCAGGAAAGCTCAAATCGTGGAAAAAATACCCACCACCAAATCCTGATATGTAAAGGAAAGAAAGTGATGGTCAGACCACTGTAAGGTGACAAAATACCAAAACTGTCATGCATATGGACAAGCCAAAAATAGGTGCTCTTGAGTTTCGAAAACAGGGCCACAATCTGGTCGGGAACAATAGCGCTCCACCATAGCCTTATGCTTATGGGAACTTCACACACCTAACTAATTGTGACTACCTAACCAAACCAAACCCCAAACAAAATGGAGTAGTCTAGAATTATTCAAATGTTTGAGAACCAAGTACTTTCCTGATATTAGGCATTTGGGGAAATAAAAGTCAGAGCTAAAATGTTCAGTCAAAATAAACTGGTATAATGATTTCCTGCTAGCCAACAGCACCATACCAAAAGAAAGCTTTCATTTTTTATCTGAAAGAAGCTGACAGTCATATACTCAGGGACAAAAGTCCATTTGCGAATAACCTTAAGACCTATCGATTGCCAATCCAGAATATAAACTTCAACCCACTCCCAAACTGCGAGGGTCCAAAGAGACAAGGCCTGACATAAAACCGAGGTAATATTAGTGGTAAAAAAAAATGCAAAAAAAAATATACAACAAGATTCAACATATCATGGAGGGCAGAGTTCGAGAGGGTTTGAAGGCACTGAGGGTGGACAAGGCGCCAGGCCCAGATGGCATCCACCACAGGGTACTGAAGGAGCTGGCAGAGGTCCTTGCAGGACCTTTGGCAGACCCATTTAATGACTCACTACATTCGGGGTGTGTACCTCAGGACTGGAGGATGGCTCATGTGGTGCCCCTCCACAAGAGTGGCCCCAAGGATGAACTGGGAAACTACAGACCAGTGAGCCTCACATCCATCGTGGGTGCGAATGGAGACTATCCTGAAGGAGAGGTTGGTGGCCTCCAGAGGCCAAAGGACTACAGGACAGCAGACAGCATGGTTTACACGTGGCAGATCCTGCCAAACCAACCTGGTGGAGTTCTATGACTGAGTAACTAGGCAACTGGACAGGGGCCATGCAGTGGATGTCCTGTATCTGGACTTCAGTAAGGCATTCGACTCGGTGCCACATGGAAGGCTGGGAAGGAAGTCAGTAGGCACAGGGACAGGTGCAAAGCTGGTGAGATGGATAGGAAACTGGCTGCAGGGAAGGCAACAGAGGGTGTTGGTGGGTGGGGAGCTCTCACACCCAAGGGCAGTGACGAGCAGTGTCCCACAGGGCTCGGTGTTGGGACCAGTGTTGTTTGGGATATTCATTGCAGATATACCATGGGACATCAAGAGCAAGATCAGTCTGTTTGCTGATGATACCAAGGTTGGCGCAGTGGTGGATGACCTAGGGAGATGGCAGGGGTTGCAGGATGATCTGGCAAAGCTTGAAACCTGGTCAGACACCTGGCAACTGGGGTTTAATGCCAAAAAGTGCAAGGTGCTGCATTTTGGGATGAAGAACCCAAGGAGGAGTTACCAGCTAGGGGGAGTGCAGCTAGCCCAGACAGAGGAGGAGAAGGATCTGGGTGTGCTCATTGCAGGGTCAATGAACAACTCAGCACAATGTAGGCAGGCAGCTGCAAAGGCCAACAAAATGCTGGGTTGTATTGCAAGGGGTATATCCTCGAGGAGGGAGGAGGTGATTCTGCCACTGTATAGGTCCTTAGTTAGACCACACCTGGAGTACTGCATGCAATACTGGTGTCCGTATCTGAAGAGGGACATTAAGTTACTGGAGGGGGTGCAACGCAGGGTGACAAAGATGATCAAGGGGCTGGGGGACTTATCATACGAGAGGAGGTTGAAGGAGTTGAACATGTACTCACTGGAGGAGAGGAGAGACAGGGTGACATGATTGAAACCTTTAAATACATGAAAGGAATAAACAAGACGGGTACAGAGGGGCTGTTCGAAAGTAAGGAAGGGGAGGGACACCAGGGGCCATGATATGAGACTGGAGCGAGGAAGGTTCAGGAGGGAGATGAGGAGACACTTTTTTACAGAGAGGGTGCTGGCTGGGTGGAATGCGTTACCTGCAGGAGTGGTATGCAGTAGAACAGTGGACTGCTTCAAACGAGGATGGGACAGGACAAGGGGGAGGGTTAATGAAGGGGAAGGGTGGAAGGGAGGGGCAGCTGCAGAATAAGGGGTGCTAGCTGCACATTCGAGCAGGCTTGATAGACCTCTAGGTCTTTATCTGCTGGCAAATTTCGTATGTTCGTATATTCAATCCACTATAAAGCTTTGTCCTATACGTGACATCCCACCGAACAGGACTTAACCTGCTCCCCCACACTGCTCTGAAAAAAATACTATAAATACTCATCTCCAAGATGAGGGGAGGTGGGAAAACATAACTGACAAATAAAAAAATGGGCACCAAAAAAGTTTTGATCAACATTATCCGTTTAGACTTAGACAAGCGGGACTTATTCCATTCAAAGAAGTTTAAGTAATCCCTAGTTTAAAGAAGCCTCACAATTGCTGACCGTCATGTCTGAGGCCTCACACCAAAGACCCAGGATCTTAAAGTCAGTCAAAAGGATAGGAATAGAAGCTATCTCCCGCTGACATGCGGAGCACACCTCACTTAAGCAATAACCCCTACTTTTAACAAAATTAATACTGGAAGTCGATAGAACTGAATAAGAGTCCAGCACCGAATGGACAGCAGGCTCTTCAGTCCTTGAGTTGCAGAAGATGACCACATTATCAGCGTATGCTAATACCTTTGGGGGGAGGTCCAAGGGGGTCAGACATAACCCCCCCCAGGTAAGGACAGGCATGGATATGTCGTGGAAGTGGGTCCTAAGCAGGGGTTCCAAACAAAAAACATACAGGAGAGGGCTCAAGGGGCAGCCCTGTTGAACACCTCAGTGTAAGGCATGGGGCAGCCTTAGCTAACCATTAATCAGGGGACAAACAGTAGCTTGGCTATATAGACAATGTATACAACCTACAAAATGTGGGGGGAGGTCAAAAGAAGATAAAACTCAAAACAGATAATCATGAGAGACCCGATCTAATGCCTTCTCTTGATCCAAGCTAAGTATGAAGCCACATATCTTATCTGCTGCCCCTCTAGCGAACAATTCCTGAAAAATAAGTAAACTATCCTTAATCCATCTTTGAGGCACAGAACAGGACTGAAATGGACTGATTAACAGCACTGCATTATTACTCAGTAATTACTCGATCTAACCAAGGATCTTGAAATCCACATTTAAAAGGCTCAATGGTTTCCAGTTGCAGAGGTCAGCTTTGTCTTCCTTTTTTAACATGTAGAATAGGAATTAAAGACAGCCACCAGTACTGGGGCCAAGGTATCCTTATTCTGTTTATATTACTCTGGGCTCAGACCATCAGGGCCTGGTGCCGTGTTTAATTGCCATGCAGAAATACAGTCCAAAACCTCTTTAGCAGTGATTGGGACCACCAAAGAACTAGCATCAGGTGGGAAAAAAGAGAGAAGGACCACGGAGGACAGGAAAGACCAGTCCGAGGGACTCAGCCAGGGTAGAGAGAAAGTAGATCTAGCAAAGGCAGATGCCACACACACAGGATGGCATGTCCCAACTGAACTAAATGTCCAGTAACAGTATACAGTGATCTCATGTATCGACTGTCCACTCTACCTTTACAATCCTTAAAAGGGCTAAAGGTCTGGGGTGATTGTTGCATGCCAAAATGCATTTCCTGTTGCAGGGACTGTGCACGATCATACTGCAACTGCTTCATCTCCGCTTGAAAAGAGCATATATGTTAACTATAATCCAAACCCATGAGTTCAGCAACAGGGTAAATCATCTGTAGCTGGACCCTCTGAGACAAATACTTCAAATAGCCGGCTATGGCCTTAGTCCCACTATAATGACTAAATAAGGACTTAAAATCTATTTTACAATCATATTGCATGTCTTAACCCAAGTCAATAGAACTGTGAAGAGAAGTGTAATGGGATCTTTTAACATCCACCTGGACAACCACCAGAAGAGGCAGATGGGATCTCAGTTTTAATGACTCATCCGAAAGATGGCACATCAGGAGTGCAACATCCCATCCTTCATGCTGTCCTACAGAGTCAGTACTGGTTTTTCCCCCAAGTTCCTGTTGTAGGGCTACAACCCACAACCTTCCAATCTTCCGGACTCAGAGGTGATTGTGCAACCTACTGAGCCACTGGCACTGATAGCATAAAGATTCTACACTTGAGGAGGAAAAACAGAGGTAGAACCTATACACGGTGCTGGGCTCCTCTTTCTGTAGCCTAGGAGGAAAAGGTCATGGGAGTCATAAAAGACAGAGGGCTGAAGCAGGGCAAGCAAATGTGTGGCCTCTGTCGAGAGGTCCAGCAGAATGCTGGGGTGCATCAAAAGGGTGTGACCAGTAGGACAGGGGAAGTAATTTTGCCACCTTACAAGGCCATGGTTTGGCACTTTTTGTCCTACAGAATGAAACACAACAGACTAACAAATGTGACAGTGGACATGAAAACAATACAGACATTTAAGGTAAGCCTGAACAATTTTTTTCTTACCGAAGGGCTGGTCAGGTACCCTAGATAGCAGAGTGGTTAGGAAATACCTATTAACTGGTATATTTCAACATCATACTTGTTGTATTAATGCCTTTGAAGCAGGGAGGAGCACATGATTCCCGTAAAGCAACAGTTAGTTGGCAAAATATTTAATCATATAGTGTTCTAGCAAAACTGTATTTCTGACATCCGTACATTCATCCGCAATGTATTTTAATTTTCTCAGAATTTTTAAAAATAGCTTTTATAGCTAATTTTGCAATTGACTCAAGTAGATAAAAATATCCATCATTTGCAATGTTTACAAATCTCTTACTTTGAGTACCTATTGAATATAAAGCAAGGCAAGACAATTTTATTTGTTGAATGCTTTAACCAAAAAAAAAAGGTTCAGGGCATTTCACATCAGGCAAAACAATAAGAAACAATACAATAATGCAAACTCAGTACACAAATAACATTTGACTAGAGGTATATATATCAATGGCTGCTTACAATTCTAGGTCATATGCTTGTTGGAAAAGATAACTTGTCATGGGGAAGGATACTTAGCAATGTCCCTCAGGGATCTGTGCTGGATCCACTTCAGTACAACATTTAGCCAATGATTTGTAAGCTGGAGTCTCCAGCAGGCTACATAAAGCAGCAGTACAAGGAAATTGGACTCAAAATGACCTTACTTTTTTTCACTACACAAGATTCCAGGCATCTTCCAGTTTTATTTGGTGGTACGATATTTTAATTCTACCAAAATGTGGGTAGTTTACAAATGTTTTAGTTTTGTTTTCTTTTCAAGAAACAAAAAGATAGCATTTCTAGACCTGGCTAGGGTTAGGACTAAGAAAATAAAAAAAGTACTAATGGTGCACAGCATAGAAGGTACCTAGACAAGTACATTTGACAGATGTTCTAATATTTTTATGAATTGTAGCTGACACTAGCTTTTTTTGGGGAAAGACATTTTTGATTGAGCTGCTACTTTAAGTTCTCTGATAACAGTAAACTGGTCAGGGTGGTAGACTCCTCTGAGGAGGGGGACACACTTAGGAAGGCTTGAAAAAAACTGGGTGATTGGTATGACTCCTGTAATCTCAAATTTAATGTAGCCAAATGCTAGGCGTTACATTTTGGGTGGAAACTAGTGGAAGGTTACATGCTTTGTAATGATCCTCTTGCTGAAGTGCAGGAGGAAAATGACCTGGAACCATACTAGACAAGGGACTCTAGCATGACATATAGTGTAGGTCTGCTGTCAAGGGGGCTAGCATAATGCTGGGATATAACAAGAGCTAGGTGACCATCTTATCAGAAGTAATCATACCTCCTTGCAAGGTCGTGATCAGGTCCCACCTAGGGTACTGGTCTATTCAATACAAAAAGAACACTGAGGTAATTAAGAGAATGCTGTGCATGGCTACCAACATGATGAGAGATATGAAGGACAAAAACTACAAGGAGAGGTGGGTGGCCCTTCACATGGTCACATTGGAAAAAAGGAGACTGAGAGGGAACATTATCGAAGTCTTCCATATCCTCAACTGTACTGGCAAGATCTAGCAGACAGAGATGTCAGATGCTTGATCTGCTCTCTTCCAACAGGATACGGGGACACACCCTGAAGTTCAGAGACAATAAATGCAAGGGAAATGTTAGGAGGCAATTGTTCTCTGAGAGGGTGATGAACCTATGGAGCAGCCCACTGGCAGTGACAGTGGACAGAAAACAGTACAGCCCTTTAAGGTAAGCATGGAAAACTTTCTTCTCACTAAGAGAATCACTGGATACCCTGTGTAGTAACATGAGTAGGGAGCCCCTTTCAATTAGTACATGTTTGCACAGTAGACTTTTTCATACCTGCTTGTGCAGCAGGAGGTGACCTGATGGACCCAGAGTCTCTTCAAACATTAAATTACTATGTTACTACATGAGTAGTTCCTTTTAGTAGTGACACATACAAGTCATAATACCATCAGTATAATGCCAGAAGGTCATAATACCATCATTGTCATGTCAGAGTGAGGATATTAAGGCTTGGAACATTGTTGCTGGCAGATGTTTTTAAAAGTATTCCCAGGTCTGAGTTTTTTTTAATTAAAGTGCTCTCCATCCCCTGTCTCCCTCTACCACCACCACCATACACACACCTCTGGATTTAGGCAATGTACTTAAATCTCATAGAAGTTGTTGTCAGCAGATAAGGGCTTTATTTATTTAGCTTTTGTTAACCGGGTAAGTGCACTAGCCATAAAATGACTATTTTCAGGCACGACCCGGGAGAGTACAGGCATGCAGAAACTTAACAGGATAACAATTTATAAGTGCTTTACATACGAGTTAAAGTAGATACAATATATCAGAGACATACAGAGTAGACCATTCATAAGTTCATAGGTGTCTACCTACTGTATGTAATTAATAGAGAGGACCTTGGACAATAAATTATCAGGTGACATATCATATAAACAGAACAAGGTACACAAAAACAGGTAATACAAAGGGAAGAAATAACCATTGAGAGCAGGGGGTATTATTAAGGAAAAGGTCGGTAAGTGAGGAAAGGGGGAGCAAGCCATGAAATTAGATCATATGAGTATATGTAAGTGTAAGGGAGATGCCTGCAGTGCAAAATTGTATATGGGCAGGGAAAAGGAGTCAGGACAGGCTAAGGCAGTAAGAGGGTTATATAGAGGTGAGGAAATACTATTGCATGGCAAGAGACATCAGTCATTAGGCAGGGTGAAAGCAGGAACAGGTATCAGCAATCAGCAGATTTGAGCACAATTTTCTCTTAAAGCATGTGTGGGAGCTAGAAAGTCTAATGTCGAGGGGAAGGGAATTCCACAGCTGTGGAGCCGCATGCTCAAATGCAACAGTTCCTTTCCTAGTGCTGCACCTCGGCAAATTCAGAAAGGATTTATCAGCTGATCGTAGACCATGGAGTGTGTCCTGAGGAACAAGCATAGCTGCAAGACACCTAGGGGTTTGATTTCGAATTATCGAATCAATAAGATAGCCAAGGTAATATTTCCTACTAGCTAATGGAGAGAGCCAATCAAGATCATTGTAAAATTGACAGTGGTGTTTAAGCCGAGGAGCAGAAGAGGCATAGCGACATATGTTGTTATACATAATATCCCATCTGAGTAGGTCAGTTTTATGAGCAGCCCCAAATAAGGGAGCCCCATAGATTAGGGTGGGGAGCAGAATCCCCCTCGCAATGGCCATTTTAGCTGATGGCATGAGCATATAACTAGTCTTATATGCAACACCCAGTTTGGAGTTGACAGCTCTGCAAACAGACTGTACGTGAAGATTAAGATCAAGAGATTGATCTAGCAGGATGCCCAGGAACTTGAAAGAGGTCGCACATTCCAGGAATTGACCTTCTAAGTCCTGCACCGTCAGTGCTGTTGTGCAAGCCTAGAGCTTTGGGGCCGATCCAAGCAGCATGGCTTTAGTTTTGCTAGTGTTGACAGCCAGTTTGTGGTCATATAGCCAGTTTTGGATATTGTTAAAGTCAGAGGAAAGGGTTGTATTGATCGTGTCTGCATTAGTAGAACTTGTATAGATGACAAGATCATCAGCATATAGAATAGCAGAGCAGGATTTTAGAGCAGCTCCAATGTTTTTTATATAAAGAGAGAATAGAAGGGGCCCTAGGATGGAGCCCTAAGGTACACCAATGTTACTGGTGGTACTGTTCGATAGAGAGGAATTAAATTTCACCACTTGAGTTCTATTTGTCAGGTAGCTTTTGTACCAGTCAACAACAGAGGAGAAATGCAGGTGTTGAAGCGAGGAGAGAAGCAAAGTGTGATCAACAAGGTCAAAAGCCTTTGTGAGGTCAATAAAGACAGCCCCAGTCAGATTGCCAGTATCCATTTTTGAAAGAGTGCCTGTGGTGAATTTAAGGAGTGCAGTCGTTGTACTATGTCCTCTCCTGAAGCCATGTTGGGTATCAGAGAGCAGACTGTACTTAAGTAGATAGTCAGTTGTCTGAGTTTCGACAATTTTCTCCAGGATTTCGCTCAGTACCGAGAGTATGGCAGTTGGTCTATAGTTCATGACAACCTTAGGATCCCCTTTTTTAAGTACAGGTGTGATCCAAACAGCTTTCCAGAGGTCAGGGACCATTACACATGAAAGTGATAACATATAAATTTTGGCCAGCAGTAATGCAATAAGGGAAGCTGCAAGTTTCAAGAGGTGGGGTTCCAGGGAGTCTGAGCCAGAGCTGGTATGATCAGAGATGGACCTCAGGAGCTTCAGGACTTCCTTTCTAGATACAGCCTTAAAATAGAATGGAGGAGTATAAGGAGGCACAGGGGACAACACTTCCAGCTTATCCAGACAGGTTCCTGATGAGGAGTGGGAGGACACTGCAGTGGGATTGAAGGAAGAGGTGTATTGGGAGAGATCAGAGAAATGCAGGTTGAAAGAAATAGCTATGGTTTGTGAGTCATTGCAATGCACATCATTTATCAGCATATCACCAGGGGTAGTTGATGGTGAGGATCCTAGGAAGGATTTGATGTGTGACCAGAATTTTCTGGGATCATTGGCCGAGTTAATCAGTAAGTCTTTACAGTACTTGCTCTTAGCAGCTCTGACTGGTCTTTTACATGAATTCCGTAGCTTACGGTAAGCGTTAAAATCTATTTGCTGGCTTGATGTTTTGTAGCGCTTCTAGAGTTTATCTCTAAGGCACAAACTTTTGAGCAAGTCTTTGTTTAGCCATCTTGTTTGTTTATCTCTCACTCTCCGGGTGATCTTTGGGACATGTTTACATTGAACCATAAGGAATTTAATGATGAAGAGGTTAAGAGCATCCTGAGAACAGTGTGATAGATAGATCTCTGACCAATCAATTCTAGAGACGTCATACAGAAACACCTCTTGGTCTAGGTGAGCAAAGTTTGTGAGAGTGATGAGACGTGGTGGAGGAGATAGAGGTACCCCCAAGGACAGGATGCAGAAAGTAGGAGAATGGTCATTTAAGGCATCAGCAAGAGTACCAGCGGCTGAGATGTGTTCGATCTGGTTTACCAGCACCCAATCTAATAGTGTGCCTAGTGGTGATGAAGACAGACTTCTAGTCGGCACTGTTACCATCTGATGCAGGTTGTAGCTATGAGTCAGAGACTGAAGAGAACTGAGAGCTGCCCCAAGCCAGTTTAAGTTTAGGTCCCTTAAAATGACAACCTCATTATGATTAAAATTCTGAGCGGTATTTTCCAACAGGTACTCTAGACCTGCAATCCCTCCCGCTGGGGGGTTATATGCACAGATAACATGCAGTTTCTTGGCTCCCAATGCAAGGGTAGCATGCAAGTATTCAGATACCAATTGAGCATCTGGGATAGCGAGAAGAGAGACAGTCAGATTATATTTGTAGTACAGAGCAACTCCACCACCACGCTTGTTCGATTTCCTATCCCTTCAAATAATATAGTAATTTGGCAGGGAGCAGAGGGAGTCAGTAACCAATGGTTTTAGCCAGGTCTCAGTGAGACAGAGGATATCAGGATTGTACAGTTTGACCCATGACTCCAGTTCCACGAAGTGACACATCAAACTTCTTATATTCAAGTGTGCAATTAACAGCCCATGTTTGCCCACCTAGTCTGCCCATTACTACAGTCTCCTCACTCCATCCACCCAGCTACACATTCCTGTCACTCTGAAATTATCATTTTAAGTTTTGCTGTTTGTAGGCTCTGTGGCCTCCTTCCTTGGCTATATTAAAACATACTTCGTAACATATTTAAATACAGGCTTTTGAATTCCTAAACACTATGGTTCAAAGGTCTTCACTAAAATATGTTATTAAACCCCAGTACTGTATCTAGGCAGTGTTCTGGCTTATTGAAACTACAGTGTGCATGTTGTACATACATTTAGGTTAGTGATATTTACCTACATTAGGATGTTTTCTGTCTTCATGGTGTACACAAATTTTAGGTTAGTGGTATTTGGCTAAATTAGGATGTATACGTCTAATGATAGATGTTACTTGTATGAAACAGTAACTGAGAAAGCTGCAGCATCTGACAGGAATCAAGATCACCTTGTAAATGGAACACTTTATGGCCATAATGGTGCTAGTTGTTTTACTTGTATAAAACTAAAGTTTGCCCACCTTTATCTAGAAAGACATAGCTGATACTGTATATGTTGGAAGATAAGAAAACAGTAGTGATAACACCCTCATCCGGATCCACATGGACTGCAGTTAGATTTATAATGACAAGGTCACCCCCTCACCTCCATCTCAGACAGGGGCTCAGCTGCTCGCATACTATAAGTGGAATGACTGCGGTGATGATACTAATAGATAAAACGTGAAGCTTGCTAATGTATAAACAATGGTGATGTGACTTGTTTCCTGAATCTTAAGTCTCAACTGCACTAGCACCTTGTGTCATCTTTGCTGGAAAAAGGCAGTAAGGAAAAGAAAGGAAATAGTGTTTATGTAGTGCCTTATATACAGTATGCATTAAATCTTTAGCATCCCCCCAGATGTACAATATTCAAGTCCTTACATCACAAGGAATAGAATAGCATTGCCAATTCACCTAAATATTGTAGGACAGTAGATCACAAGTGATTCTTTCAAATTACTTTTTTAATTATTTGATAACATGGGCTATGAAAATCCTGTAACCTCATTGGTAGAAGAATGTCACATGACCATTGATTATTTTCTGACCACACACACCCACCCACCTGAATTATGTATTTTTCTACAAATTAAAGCATATTTTATAAGTGGGATAACACACTCCAGGGTGTGTGGTCATAAGAAAATAATACACTTCTCTGCAGGTTGCACCACTAGGTTGTGCCTTGTGCCTGACAACCGCCCAAGGCTTACATTATTCTCTTATACTCACACACACTGTCATGTGTTATCCATTACATAATATCAAGTGCAGTGCATCTCAGTGCAAACACTGCACTAGTGAATACCAAATGAAAAATGATGCAGATACTGAGATACCAACTATACTGTCTTCTCATAGTCATGGCAATAGAAGGGGGATTATGTTTGAAAACTATACATTTTGTCTGTAATTAGGATATCTCTGATCTTTCTACAGTTGAACTGTATGAATAGCAAAAGGAAGATTTTTCATCACTCCAACAGTAGGCTTTAATCATCCGCATTAATACAAAATTAGCCTTACAAAATGGAACGTTAATTTGGTCCACGATGCATTTATATTTCTAGCTTGCTCACAGTAGTCATCCTACCTGAAATTCAACAGTGCTTTCTACTATATAGTTTTGTTTTCTACACTAAAGATGTTGTTTTGATTTTTTGTACAAAACCACTTTTCAGAACATGTTTACAATCTGTTATTTGGCTTGCTTGAGGAGCACACTGCTGTGAGTGACAGCTGTCTAGTTCTTTGCACTGCTGACTTGCTAAGTATTGTAGCAGCAACCTATTTATACTCAGTTCACCAGGAAAATGAATTCTCTTTCAGAGTACATATCTCCTGGGGAGCTTGAAAACAGGAGGAGAATGTACTTCTGAGTGATCTTACAGGTCAGTTGTGCTGTTGAGGAAGGTGCAAATCTCTGGAGCCCTCAACAGCACTGGTAGAGCTCCACCACTAAAAAGCTTGTAGTACTGTGACAGCCTGGTAACACTCATCAGTAGGTTTTTGCAGAAAGCTGGACTGATCTTGTTTTAGTCCATTTTTTTAATGTCAAAAAAATACTTCTACTCTATTGTGACTCATTCCCTTTTTTGGCCCTGTCTCATACCATTAAAAGAAGCCCCTCCGCCCACCACATATGTGATATTCTGCAATAGCCCATGGCAGCGTATTTTAATTAAAAAAAAAATAAAGAAAACTTGGTTCCCAGTCTTCTTGGGCACAGCTGCGTGTGTGTGTATGTATATGTGTGTGTGTGTATGTGTCTCCCATCCTCCATAACTCCCAAATTACATTAAAGTGCTACTTTTGATGCACTGTTTTGTGTGTGTGTGTGTGTGTGTGTGTGTGTGTGTGTGTGTGTCTGCATGTGTGTGTGTGTGGGGGGGGTACAGTATGGAGAACAGTGAGGATGCAGTTGGCCGGGTGGGAGGTAAAACTGGTCGCCTGAGTGACACTGAACCAGGATGACCACAAACAAAATAGATGGCATCTGCAGGGGTGTCTATAGGGAGTTCACAGGGGATTCTGCTCGGTTCCACTGGGTCATATCAGCTATCAGGTAGGATCAAACTGGTTCATCCCACTGAGGGATACTACTACTGAGTTGTATATGTAACTCAGTAATTGTGGTAAGTACCTGGCATAAGAGCTGTTCAGACAGCTTAGTGGCAGGGCATTAATACCTGAGTGGCAAAACCACTGTTATGGAGCTACTGTTCTGGGAATAGGGAAACTGTTGCGTAAGCAGACCAACCCTAGCTAGTGGAATACCAAAGAGGGGGGGATAACAGAGTAGTTTTTGGAAAATCAGCCAAATCCCTTTCTGGGATAGAGGGAAATCACCATCTAAGTTTAGAAGGCAAATAAGCCCTCTCTAAGGAGAGGTATAAAAAGGAAATAGAGCAGCCATTGGAAAAACATTTAACATTTAACATTTAACTGATGCCTTTTTGCAGATGACACAAAGATCTGCAACAGGGTTGATACACAAGGAGGCGTGGAAAGGATGAAAAGGGACTTGGCAAGGTTGGAGGAATGGTCAGACGTATGGCAGTTAGGATTCAATGCAAAAAAGTGCAAAATAATGCACCTGGGAAACAAGAACCCCGGGGAAAAATACACAATGGGTGGGGAGGTAGTAACAACAACAAAACAGGAAAGGGACTGGGGGTAATCATATCAGATGACCTTAAGGTTAGCAAGCAATATGAGAAGGCAGTAGGGAGGGCCGGGGGTATACTGGGATGTATAGGGAGAGGCATCAGCAGCAGAAAACAGGAAGTTGTTATCCCTCTGCACAGACAGTTGGTGAGACCCCATCTGGAATACTGTGTCCAGTTCTGGAGACCCCATCTCCTCAAGGACATAGACAGGATAGAGGCAGTCCAGAGGAGGGCAACTAAAATGGTGCAGGGTCTGCAAGAGAAGCCGTATGAGGAGAGACTAAGGAGCTTAATATGTATACCCTTGAGGAAAGAAGGAGAGGGGGACATGATAGAAACTTTCAAGTACCTCAAGGAATCAACAAAGTCCAAGAGGGTAGCATCTTTCAGAAAAGAGACTTGCAAGAACAAGGGGACACAATTTAAAGATAGAAGGAGGGCGTTCTAGGGGCAATGTGAGGAAGTATTATTTCACAGAGAGGGTAGTGGATGCATGGAACAGCCTTCCTGAGGAAGTTGTGGGGTCTAAAACTGTGAGAGAATTCAAGAATGCATGGGACAGACATAAAGCAATTCTTGTGGGGGGCAAGAAGATAAAGGCTGTTGGTTAACTAGGATCTGCGGCCTATCCTGTAGGTAGGGAAATGGGCAGACTAGATGGGCCTAGCGGTCCTTATCTGCCGTCGAAGTCTATGTTTCTATGTAACTCCCATGTTGGGAGGGCACTACAGGATGGTTGGGTGGAGAGCAGGGGCTGTATGACAGTGGAGATCTTTTGTGTGCTTTGAGACCATGGCTACTGCCTGAACTGTAGAACACTCCATGCCCCGAGGATGGAGCTTCAGGCTGACAGACCTGAAATAAGTTTCCTGAGGTCTAAAACGAGTGGAGTATTATGGCTAATGCATTTCTCAACCACATCAGGCTCCATGATCCAGTACAAGGGGTTGGACACTAGTGGGGGAGGGGCAGAAAGATGAAAAGGGGCTACCTGGGGAACAAGATGTGCATGTGTTCAAAAGATTCTTGTTGCCTCTCATGGGGGAGGTTCCACTAGTATCACGCCATAAGTCAGATAGAACTAGCACACCTGTGTTGGGGGAATTATCCACTAGAAACAAGCCAAGGAGGGGGCCCCAAAGGGAGCAGTAAGATGGCAAGAAGGTACTAGTGGTAGGGGACTCGATTGTAAGAGGGGTGGAGAGGAAGGTGAATTTCACTCACAAAGAAAGGGGAGAAGTTTACTCTTACCTTGGGGCAACAGTGGGCAGACTCCAGACCAAACTGGTTAAACTCATTGGGAAGGGAGTGTTATGACAATGTGGTAATGTATGCATGAATGACCTGCCCAGGATAAGTGTGGATGAAGTAAATGTCGCCCAACCTCCACCTCCTGTGTCTAGGGGTCCTGATGTTAAAGATGAGGCAGAGGTGGCACAAATACAGATCCAATACAGGAGACCCAATTAAAATAAATTAAAAGGTCTTACCTTGCCCTCAGAGCTCATAAATGAGGAAGGGAGGTCTCCAAAATGATGATACCCAGAGAATGTACTTGAACGTCTTGCTGTAACTGGAAGTGTGCAGAAATAACTCTGAAAGGGCAAAGATAGTTAGCCAGCAGAAACACAGTAATTCAGCCAACACCGCAGTAGGGAAAATAAAAGACATATTTAATTAGTTACATAAATAAAATATGGCTGCATCAGCTCCATGGAGCTGGAGGACAACAGTAATGGTAATTGATACACTTGTGGCCGATAAAACAGTACAAAACTGCATTTTGTCCCAGATAGGTGACCAAAGTAAGACTGGTACTGACTCTATGAAACTTCAGAGTTGACAGGCTCAGATTTTAAGACTTGGTGATTGTTGAAACCACTGGCCCCTCGGGGACGGTACCAAAACCCACAGCTGGACCAAACCTTTTTCCCAGACATGGCCGGATAACAGCTGCCCCAGACATGGTCCCCAGGCCTCATGGCCTCCACTATACACCAGGGAGATTTCACACAAGTGAACACATCTCCCTCCTTCAGTTACACTGTCTTCCTGAACTTTTGGGTATAGATCGGCACTTGCCCAAGACACGGGCATGACAGGTCTTATAATGATATCCCTGCAGGTCACCAATGCTACTCCGGCAGCATGCCACACTGGATGTAGCTCCCCAGGGCTCTGCCACTGCTCTCAAAGCCACACTGCAGCACTGCCACTACTGCAGCATCCCCACTGCCAACTCACTCCAAACAGAACAGGCCCCTAGGCCCACCCAAGTACGTGGAGCACACAGTAAGCCCGATTTCTTTTTCCCTTCAGGACTATGGCTCCCAAACACCCATGGGACCCCATTGCTCAGTCACTTGCCCCTGACAACCACCCTGCAGAAACCCCAACATGGAATCAAAGCCACAGAAATGAGGACCACCACTCCCAGGCCGGGGTTCAAACCCCCAGCCCAACGTGTACCAGATCTTCTCACCAGCCTCCTTTACCTATGAGCCACTCCCTTTTATAGCAGTTGGGGAGGGTAAAACATGCCTAGAGGTGGATCCAAGCTGCCCATCAAGTAAAGACCTAACCAAAGGGGGAGGGAAAAACTATAGTAAGCCCCCCAAAAGAGGGGGCTTACATAAAGGAGAGCATCATCACTGTAAGATGGACACTTAGAGAAAGTGCAGGGGCAGTAAACTTCTCCAAGGTTCTACCAAGGCAACAAGACAATGAAAGGGATCAGTTCAGGGTCAGTCAGTTCAATGCATGGCTAAAGGGATGGTGCATGGGCAATGGGTTTCAGTTCCTGGAAGACTAGGGTCCTTGCTAGAAGGGTTGGGAGATGTTCAGAAGAGATGACCTGCACTCAGATGAAGTGAGCACAATGGTGTTAGGCAGAGCTTTGATGATCCCAGCAGAACCAGTTTACACTAGGTGAGGGAGGATGAGGTGCAGTTAAGGGTAGGTAAACATACAAAACTGAAGGAGGCTGGGCATATATCTCCCTCTTCCAGCACTGTTGCCAGTGGAAAAGAATGCATAGGACCCAAACAGAAGGACAGCAGGGAAGACACTTATGGGGAAGGTAAGATAAAGGGAGCAGTAAGAAAATCTGAGCAGTACATAGGACAGGCAGGGTCTCATGGATGAGATTACAACACAGGGGGTACAGAAAGCCATCATAACATGAACAGGGAAGGGGCTAGGAACAAGCCCAAGGAGTAGAACAAACAAGCATTTGTCAATGCTGAATGTGTGCTTGCTGGCACTGGCATTGGTAGTGTAGAAGTTACAGAGCTGCAAAATAGGAATGGCAGCGAAGTATTGAACTGAAACCAACCCCACCACCACCCTGCAGAGAGTGACAGGCATTGGGGTGTGCCTTTGGGTCATCAGGCATAATGACCATGCCATTTCACCGCACCCTACCCTGCAGACACTGACAAGTGTCACAGTGTGCCTTGGGGTCTTTGGCCCTTATACGCACCCCATTCCATCAGAAAATACGGTGAGATGGGTGCGGTATAGGAGAATGGGGTGAAGTTTGGGCCCGAAGAGTCTGAGGCACACCTTGATGCTTCTTACTGGCTGCAGGGTGTGGGTGGGGGTGGAATGGTATGAGCATGACAGGCAAGAATCCCAGGTCACACCCCTGATGCCTGTCATACTCTACAGGGTGGGGCGTTATGGTCAGAAACCCTAATGCCTCAGGCATTCGTTGGTATTTTCACTCCAAATTTTCAACATGGTTTTTTTGTGACCCCCACCTCATGAACAGTGGCAATATCAGTTTGTTAGCCAAAATCTGCTTTTGTACAGCGACTATGGCATTTGGCACCACAGGTGCAAAAACACAATCTGAACAGGATGTGAAAAATGACAGCGGTACTGTTCATGGGGAGGTGGAAAAAATGGCAGTGTTGAAAATCTGCTGTGAAAATCTTTAAAAAACTGGTGAAGTCATGAGCGTGCGTAGAAACTGAGCAATGCACACCCATAATGTAACTAGTTTGGGGATTTTTTTACAGCAGATTAACACAGGCATTTTGGGAACTCCGATCATGAACAGTGTCAGTGTGATTTTCTTTATCTGTCCCAAACAATGATTTCCCATAGCGACCACGCAACTCTGCACTGAAAGTGTGAAAACACATTTCTGCCATGTTGTGGAAAATGACAGCTGTACTGTTCATAAGGAGGTGTGGAAAAATGCAACTGGTGAAAATCTGGACTGAAAATATTACAAATTCATGAACCTACGAGGGTGCGTGGAAACTGCACAATGCTCACTCGTAACACAGTCATTTTATGGAGTTTTGTCACCAAATTTTCAACATAGCCATTTTAAGACCTCTGCTCATGACCAGTGTCACTGTGATTTTCTTAATCTGTCCCAAACATTGTTTCGACACCGACTGTACCATTGGGCTACATGTGCGGAAACACATTTTAGGCGAGATGAAAAATGGTAGCTGCACTGCTCATAAGGAAGTGCAGTAAAATGGCACTGTTGAAAAGCTGGTGTGCAAATATTACAAATTCGCAAACTTGCTAGCGTGCATAGGAACTGCGCAACGTGCACTCTTAAAACAGTCATTTTTGGAAATATTTTCACCAAATTTTCAACATAGCCATGTTAACACCTTTGCTCATGACCAGTGTCACTGTGATTTTCTTAACGTGTCCCATACATTGATTTCGCACACTGACTGTGCCATTGTGCGCTACATGGGCAGAAACACGTTGTGGGCAAGATGTGAAAAATGACAACTGTACTGCTCATAAGGAGGTGTGGTAAAATGGCAATGTTGAAAATCTGGAGTGAAAATATTGAAAATTTGCAAACTTACGAGCGTGCATAAGAACTCTGCAAGTAAAACAGTCATTTTTAGGAATTTTTTCACCAAATTTTCAACATAGCCATTTTAAGACCTCTGCTCATGATGAGTGTCACTGTAATTTTCTTACTGTGTCCCGTACATTGATTTCGCACACTGACTGCACCATTGTGCACTACATGGGCGGAAACATGTTTTGGGTGAGATGGGAAAAATGACAGCTGTACTGCTCATAAGGAGGTGTGATAAAATGGCAATGTTGGAAATCTGGAGGGAAAATATTGAAATTTCGCAAACTTACGAGCGTGCGTAGGAACTGCGCAACACACGCTCGTAAAATAGTCATTTTTTAGGAATTTTTTCACCAAATTTTCAACATAGCCATTTTAAGACCTCTGCTCATGAACAGTGTTACCGTGATTTTCTTAATGTGTCCTGTACATTGATTTCGTACACCGACTGTGCCATTGCTGCGCTACATGAGTGAAACACATTTTGGGTGAGATGTGAAAAATGACAGCTATACTGCTCATAAGAAGGTGTAGTAAAATGGCAATGTTGAAAATCTGGAGTGCAAATATTGAAAATTCGCGAACTTACGATGCGTGCATAGGAACTGCGCAACACATGCTCGTAAAACAGTCATTTTTAGGAATTTTTCCACCAAATTTTAAAAATAGGCTTTTTGAGAGCTCACCTTAGAAACACTGGCAATGTCATTTCATTAATCATTCTGGAAAGGTGATTTTGTGCAGTGGCTGCGATATCAACCTTCGGGCTCAAGTAATGCCATGACAGTGACAGCATTCATGAGAAAGGGTCCCAAAAACCCCATGTTGAAAATTTGGTGCAAAAATTCCAAAAAATGCCTGAGATATGCAATAAAGTTGAAAAAACCCTATCTATTCCGTTATACAGGTTACCGGCATTTCCTCAGTTCGCGGTCGGCTTTGAAGAGTGGAGACGTGTTCCCGGTCGTCAAAGATCATCACGCTTGAGCTCTAGAGAGTGAAGTATGGGGTAAGGGGGTGTGGGGAGGCAGAGGCGCAGTGGTGGGTGCGGGTTGTGGGAGGGGCAGGAGAAGCGCCAAGGAACAGTTTTTATTTGCAGGTATTTCTTTCTTTATTGAGATGATGAGAGCGTTTGTCACGCTGGGGTGGGCTCCCAGCATGGCAGCTGAAAGGCTGTTCAGTGGGGGCTGGGCCGATGGGGACTGGGCACCCCATCGGCTATAACACATTTTGCCACGCTGGGTGGGCTCTGACATGGCACCTGGATGCTTAGGGAGAGAGACAGTGGAGCCGAGGTGGGATTGGGCACCCCGTCGGCCATAACATCATTTTGTCATGCTGGGGTGGGCTCCCAGCATGCACCTGGATGCTTTGGGGAGGCGGCAGCCGACGTACTTGGGCACCCCGTCAGCCGCAGACAGTGTGGGGGGAAGCATGAGCACACAGTGTGCATGCATGTGTGTGTGTGTGTGTGTGTGTGTGGTGTGTGTGTGTGTGGGAGGAGAGCTCTGCTCACTAAGCAGAGCTTCTTTCAACTGTATGCCACTGCATTTTCAGCTGTCATAGACAGCTGGAGCAGTGACTGGCACTCTGTGACCACGCCTGCAAACACATTGACTGAATTGGAAGAGGCTGACACACCTCTGGAAAACTCGTATGATGGCACTATGTTTCTTGCACATGCATGCAAGCAAACATAAAAATGGTAGAAGGAGAAAAATAACAAGAACACAGGGGGAAGGCAGGTACTCTAGAGAGTGGTGTACATCAATACCAGGGGCTAGGGAATACGATTTGTGACCTATGGGAACTGGTGGCAGAGGCCCTGTTAGACATGGACCGCACAGCACCATGACTGAGAACTGTAGATGCCAGGTTACTTAATTTTCAGGAGGGATTGGAAACAAGAAAAGGGAAGGAGTGGCTTTATACTTGAAGGAAGGCAACATGGCCACAGAGAACAAAGGCAGGAGGGCACCGGTATTGGAGCATTGTGGGTACAGGTAGGTATGGATGGGTGAGTATAATCATGGTTGGTGTGGCATACAGTCAACTATCTCAAGAGGAAGAAGTGGATAAGGAATTGAAGGTGGTAATAAAGAGGGCCACAAGGCAGGGTGAGGTGCTGCTTAAGGGGGACTTCAACATGCCAGATGTGGACTGTAGCATCCCAGAAGTAGCCAATGCAAGAAACCAGAAGCTGATAGAGGTCTTTCAGGATGCATTCCTGGTAGCTGGTGGAGGAGCCCACAAGGTGGTCTTCATATATAGGGACAGTGTTGGAGAGGTCACAGTAAAGTAACACTTGGGAACCAATGATGGGTTGACAAAAAACTGAATCCAGAAAGCAAGCAGTGACAGACTATAGTTTTAGACTTAAGAAAGTTGGATTTGGTATCATGAGGGAAATGGTTAGTTCTTTCATTCTTTTTCTTTCAATTGTTTAACCAGGAGTAGCACACTAAGCTGAATGCTTGTTTACAGGTGTGACCTGGGAACACAGGGAAGTTAAGTGACTTGCTTAAGGGTCACACATTATGTAAGTGGAAGCTGTGGGATTCAAACCCAGGTCTCCAGATTTGCAGCTCAGAGCCTTAAACCACTGCGCTATACTGCCTCCCTAAGTGAAACGCCAGTGGTAAGGACTAGATGATGCCAAATTTGCCTTAGTGAAACGCCAGTGGTAAAGACTAGACATTGCCAAATTTGCATTCACTGAATATGCCAAAATCCAATGTTTGGGACACTGGAGAAGCAGATTTGAAGGAACTCAATTTCCCTTTGGCATTTTGGCATGTTGATGTCATGATGCAGTACTTTTTTACAGGGATCACACACTGAGACTATTTTATTGTTGTGTGCAAGCAATATGAATAGCAGCAGCCAATCAGTGATGTTGGAGATCGAGAACTCCATGCACTGCACAGGTGAACGCCATGTACAGCTCTCTCTCTCTCTCTCTCTCTTACAGTGGAAGGACCTGTGGCAGGAAGGAGCTGCTTTTATGTGAAACAGGGTCAGTTTTGTTCAGAAAACTTTAGAGATCATCAGGAAATTGTGTGTTATTAGTTAGTTATAGTTTCAGGCAGCCAATCTAGTGAAATCATGCTGAAGAGGAGTGAGTGCACAGTGTGAACCTGCTCTGGCTGCACTGGCAGCTGAAGGCCGTGCTTACAGAAGGATCAAGGCAGGGCAGAGTGAATTTAGCAGACCAGGTAGAGGTGCAGGGGAGATTTTTTAATGATTTATATGACAATTCTTTTTAATGAGTCCTGGTGGTATTGTAGGTAGGGATGGGCAGGTACTAAAATACCCGACCACCAAAACTACCCATGGGTACTCCAAAAGCACCCTAAAAATACCCAGATATAAAAAAAGTAGTTGGGTTCAGTAGTTACTACTCGACCCGTTCTACTACCTGATTTCCTGATCCTGAGCATACTGTAACAAAAATCATGTGAAAGTCTGTTTTTGGTTTTTACTATTATACTGTTTGCTGGTGCCCTGAGCCATTATACCCATGGGGGTATTGCTGAGGCAGGTACGAGAGATGCAGCTGCTTATAGCAAACCTGCTGCTCTTTCCAAAAATTATACCAATATCAGGCATTGCTGAGGCAGGTATGAGAGGCGTAGGCTCTTAGCGAGCCTGCTGCTGTTCCCAAAAAATTATACCCATGGTGGACATTACTCAGGCAGATGTGAGAGGTGCAGCTGCTCTTAGCAAGCATGCTGTTATCTCCAAAAATTATTCCCATGGTGGGCATTTCTGAGGTAGATACAAGAGGTGAAGCTGCTCTGATTGAGCCTGCTGCTGTTTCCAAAAATTATACACATGGCTAGCTAGCCTGCTGTTTCCAAAAATTATACCCATGGTGGACATTGCTGAGGCATGTACAAGAGGTGCAGCTGCTCTTAACAAGCCTGCTGCTGTGTCCAAAAATTATACCCATGGTGGGCATTGCTGAGGCAAGAACAAGAGATGCAAGCTCTCTCAGTGAGCCTGCTGATTCTAAAAATTATACCCATGGTGGGCATTGCTCAGGCAGGTACGACAGGCACAGCTACTCTTAGCAAGCCTGCTGCTGTGTCCAAAAATTATACCCATGGTGGGCATTTCAGAGGTAAGTACAAGAGGCACAGCTGCTGTGATTGAGACTGTTGCCGTTTTGAAAAATTATACCCATGGCGGGCATTGCTGAGTTAGGTACGAGAGGCAAAGCTGCTGTGATTGAGCCTGCTGCTGTTTCCAGAAATGATACCCATGGTTGGCAATCCAACTTACATAATATAAACTAATGACTGACAAAAGAAAACTAAGAGCAGTACTAATGTGGCTGGCATGGTGGCAGTGGTGATGGCTCCACTCATTTCGTACACAACTTAGTCATCATATTCAGTATCAATGTTTTCAGGTTCTTGTTCATGTTCAGGGTCAGACTTGCATAAGTCAGTGGTTGCAACAATCAGGAAATTGTCAGCGTTCAGTTCAATGTTAAGCTGTTCCACATTTGCAGGATTTAGCAGTGTTCTGTGGTCAGTGGCTATTCCTCCAGCTGCGCTAAATTTGCATTTTGAATATATGCCTTTGGTGGACAGCTGAGGTACATATTGCAATATTTGCTAGATCTGTCCATATTGTTCTCTTTTGTTTCCAACACAGTAAGGGATCTTCCTCGAGACCAATCACAGTATGGTCTGCAAAGTACTCCAGGATCATTGTGCTGCGTGAGATGGTTACCAGTCTGGCAGATGAACCTGCTGCACTTTCTTTACAGAATAGCAGTCCAAGATGTTGCAGGCAACTAAGAAGTGATTTGCCTTTCAGACCCTAACATTGGATGCACGAGAAGTAGCTATAGATGTCCTTTCCCCTCACTGATGACACTGTTGACTGTGAACACTTGATAGAATAGTGTGAAGTGTACTAGGACTAGTGGCTTAACACATTATCAGATCCCTGCCTTTAAACTTCAAATGAGCAGAAAGGCTTTTACATGGTATGCACCTACTCTGTTAAATGAATACATTAAACTGGTACTTAATGCTAATAGTGTTTTACATTTTAAACATATGTTGCACAGACTGCTACATAATGAAAATTTGTGTAAATGTAATTAACTGTATTGTTTGTTAACGTTGTGTATGTGATGTATTGCATATCAGTCGTGGCTGAATAAAGGCTGTGCCCAGACCGCTTTCTGGTAAAAAAAAAAAAAAAAGATGTGCTATTGTCTGCACCAGATGTGCACTGTGATGGTCCGGCAGGGTTTGACTGCTGTGCATCAGTTAATGATGTTTGTAGGGCAATGTCACATTTGGTTAGCAGAAGATCTCTTCAGTACTCAATATCTTCCCTTTAGGAAGGAAGGCTTCAATGTTCCACATATAGTGGGGCTCTAGCAATGTAGGCAACACATAGGTGCCATTCTTAAACATGGCATTTATTCTGTAATCAGATAACAGTCTGAGACTCAGGTCATCTGCTAGCATAACAGCAGTGGTGTCATCTTTTGACTGACAGTCTTTCTCTATGTCGTCAAGGAAAATGTGAAGAAATCTGATTTGAGGAAGAATTTTGACTCAGAGTTGCCCTGTCCACACTGACATCACATGTGGCAGCCTCAAATGACTCCAATAAGGTGACCAAAGATTCTAGTAGAGTCCAACTGCTGGAACTGAACATGATGTCTACTTTACCTAAATGATTCTGCACAGTGTAGTCATGTACAGCTTTTTTTCTGTTCAAGAAGCCTTTTCAACATGTGAAATGTCAAATTCCAGCAGGTTGGAAACTTCCTACTTTAATGTATGCAAGGTAAAGTTGTCTGACCTCTGCAGCCCCTTCAGGAATTTTTGAGCGTTCACAGAGTGGCTGAAATGTCCACATAGTTTTCCTAGCAAGACCTAACAGGTTTTCAACATTTCTGTTTCCACTTAAGAAAGATTGATAAGAATATTTAAACAATGTGCAAAACAAGATATGTGTTGGTAGTTACCACCTCTAACAGCTTTAACTATGCTGGCACCATTATCTGATACTGTGAACCCTGGAGATAAGGAATACAAAGTATGCTTTTTTTTCTGGAACTGATTTTGCAGCTCCTCTAAAATATTCACAGCACTCTGGTTTTTCTCAAAAATGGTAACACATATTATAGCCTGCTTCCTATTACTCATGGTAGAGTGGGAATTATTACTTTCTGACTGAATACTTGCCCAATGAGCTGTAACAGTCATGTAGTCAATTGATTAGTTGCTGGTCCATATATCCTTGGTTATGAGAACCTGCTTCACCTTAGAGAGTTTCAATTGTTTAGTTACCACACTACACAACAAGTCATACAACTGTGGAACAGCATTTTTTGAGAAATATGTTTGACAGAGAACAGTGTACCATGGTTCAATCCAGTTCATGAACTTGAGGAAACCTTTCTGGACAACATAAGCAAAAGGGAGTTGACAATCGGCCAACAGCTCTGCAATGGCTCTATTTAAAAGCTGGCATGTTGGATGCTTGTGGGTAAATTTTGATGTCCTCAGAACACTGTCTTTTAATATTAGTTGACGAGAGTGATGAGATATTTTTAATTTTGGGGGGATTGTACTTTTTATGCCTTTTTCACATGGAGTAGTACTGTGGATTTTGCAGTACTTGATGGTGTCAGAAGAAAACAATCAATTTGTCTAGGAAGACTGCAAAGACACATCAAGTTATTCATTATCAGTTCCTGCTTCCAGTTCATTGTCACTACAGTCACTGCTACCACTATCTCCACTACTGCCCATACCAACCACACTGTCCCTTGCCCTGCCCCACTCAATTGGGTGCTTTGCCTTTGCACATCGTATCATTACTGATATTCAAAAATGTCCCACTTTGCCACCATGACTGACACTCTTTTTGCACAGACTGCATACAGCTTAACAGTTGTCTGCAGGGTCAATATAAAATAAATTCCACACTAAAGATTTAGCCTTTGTGTTTTGTACTACAGTGCCTGGCAGTATTTCTTGTACCGTCAAGGGACCTGGAGGAACCCCTATACTGCCATTTCCTTGTTAACATGAATTTTTTTAATTCATGGTCATCTTCTTATTCTTACGTTTAGTACATGATTTTTTTTTCTGCAGTCACCTCTCGTGCCATACAGTGGCATCCTCTCCTACCCCTTCATTGAAACTAGTGCCAACCTCATTGCCACAAGATTCAGAAGACCTGAAAGTGCTGTCATCATCAGGTGGGACATAGCCTGTGCTATCCCATTCCCAGTCCCCACTATCACCACTATCTTTATCAGCATTCACTGCTTCAGCATCTGAGCTTAAATCTGAGGAGAATGCCTTCTTGTCCTTGCATGCTGCTTCAGCAGATGGAAGTCTTCTGGCACATGTGGCCAAATGTTCAGAACCTCTATGAGTAACTCCTGTCAATTATTTCTGAAACTCTACCATCATTTCATTGGTAATGTGCTTTTTCAGATCAGGAGGACATTTAGTGCCAGTCCTGGTGATGTTATTGTTATTATTGTCGCGATGTTCTTCATTAGTGCTTAGAGTCATATTTTTCACATCATTTTCAGTTGCACATGCACCAGCACTGTGCTTCCTTTTAGTATTGTAGTCTTAGTCTGGGAAATACGAGATGCGGTAGACTCAGCCATGGCTTTCGCTATGCCGCAGAGAGACTTCATACACAGTGTAGCTATGACAGGACTTGAGACACCCAATAGACTAACAGACAATGTAATGCAGCCTAAAGGGCTTTCACTATACTGCAGAGAGACACAGAGTAGCTATGTCACAGACAGAGCTCGGCACACCTTATAGACAGTGTGTAATACAGCCTAAATAGCTTTATGCAGAGACACACAGAGTGTCTATGTCATAGATGGGGCTCAGGGCACCTAACAGACAGTGTGTTAAACCATCTAAATAGCTATCACTATACTGCAGACATACAGAGTAGCTTTATGTCACAGACAAGGCTCAGGGTATCTAACAGACAGTGTGTAAATATACAACCTAAATGGCTTTCACTATACTGCAGACACACAGAGTAGTTACAGTATGTCACAAACAGGGATCAGGGCACCAAACAGCAGACATTGTGTAATACAGCATACAGTAAATGGCTACACTATATTGCAGAGAGACACAGAGTATATATCACAGACAGGGGTCAGAGCACCTAACAGACAGTGTGTGTGTGTGTGTGTGTGTGTGTGTGTGTGTGTGTATATATACGGCCTAAATGGCTTACACTATACTGCAGAGACACACAGAGTAGCTATATGTCACAGATAGGGCTCAGGGCACCTAACAAGCAGCGTGTAAATAATAAATATACAGTCTAAATGGCTTTCACTATACTGCAGAGACACACAGAGTAGCTATGTCACAGATAGGGCTCAGGATACCTAACAAGCAGTGTGTAAATAATAAATATACAGTCTGAATGGCTTTCACTATACTGCAGAGACACACAGAGTAGCTATGTCACAGATAGGGCTCAGGGCACCTAACAAGCAGTGTGTAAATAATAAATATACAGTCTAAATGGCTTTCACTATACTGCAGAGACACACAGAGTAGCTATGTCACAGATAGGGCTCAGGGCACCTAACAAGCAGTGTGTAAATAATAAATATACAGTCTGAATGGCTTTCACTATATTGCAGAGACACACAGAGTAGCTATGTCACAGATAGGGCTCAAGGCGCCTAACAGACAATGTGTAAATAATAAATATACAGCCTAAATGTCTTTCACTATACTGCAGAGAAACACAAAGTAGATATATCACAGACAGGGCTTGGGGCACCAATCAACAGACAGTGTGTAGTACAGTCTAAATGGCTTTCACAGCTGCTGCCAGCAATGAGCTCCTTTTCTCTCACCAACCTTTTTCCTTCTCTCCCGAGCACCACTGCACTCAATCCCCTGATTATTCCACCGTAAGTACTCAATCTTTGCTCCCTTTTATGGACAAAAGTTGTGCTTGTTTGTTTTTTGTTTATTAACCTTGTTTTCTTAATTTTCTTGCAGCGGTTGCAGTGAGTGCCAATTTCTCCCTCCTCCACTAAACTCTGGATCTAGTCTGCATGCTCACACCGCAGACAGGGAACTCAGACACCAGCACTGACCAATCAGATTGTCAGGCTGGTGTCACATGCTCCTTTCTGCTATTAGAACCCATAGGCTACCTGTAATGCCTGATTAGAATTTGGAAGAATACCAGGACCCCACTGGCTGCCTGTAATGCCAGTTTAAAATTGCAATTATCCATTACCCAACCCGTTACCTGTGTCCTCAGTACCTGACCCGTGAAGCACACTGTTATGTCAGGTAGGATAGTAAATTACCATACCAGAACTACCCTTCCCAGCAAAAAAACATTGATACCCGACCAACCCGCTTCAGCTACCTGACAGGTAGCCCACCCCAATAGAGGGCACTAAAATCCATATTTATTTTTTTAAGTTTTTCTTTCCCCTGCAGCAACAGCAGGGCAGATTGAGTTTTGTTGACTGTATAAGGTGCAGGAGTAGTTTTTAAGGATTCCTTTGTTAAACTTTTTTTACTTACTACTGGTGGTGCACCAGTAGGGCATGGAAGCCAATCATTTGTAATCTGCCTGTATGTAAGCCTGCCAGCCAGTCAGTGAATGAAAAATAGTGGAGTGCTGTGTGAGACACAAGGTCACAAGGTCTATCAGTGAGTGATATCAGGTCCGTCTGGGGTTGAGGGGGGAGACCTGGGGGCATCACTTCTTCTTATCAACTTGCGAGTTGTACGACACTGCAGTTTGCCCATGCACTGGGTATACATGACACGTGGGTAGCTAAGAATCATCAATGACTGTTGTGAGTCATCATTGCTAGTGTCTGGTGGTGGCTGCATCATGTCATCTGCCGTGTGTGTGTGTGTGTGTGTGTGTGTGTGTGTGTGTGTGTGTGTGTGTGTGCGTGTGTGTGTGTTTGTGTGTTGTCAATGCAGATAGACAAGATGAAGAGAATAAAGTATGCAGGGGAGGAAAGGAGCAGATAAATGTTCCACTGTGCTAGTCCCATCAAGTACAGAATGAGTTCTGCAGTGGTGGTGGTTGAGACTGGTGATTGTCATGGTGGAACAGGGACTGGAGTCATGGTTGTGGGGCTGTGAGAAGTCAGGACATGGGCTGCTGACTGAATGATAGTACAACCAAAGTAATCATGGCTGATTAGTAGACATCCACTGGCTCCGTTGCCACTGTAGTACAAGCAGCCTCACTGCTTGTCATCCAGTACTCTGTGGTGATGAAACCATCCTGAGCCCTCTAGAATCACACCACTTTTCCCTCTTTCTCCTTCAAGTGCTTCCAGTTCCCTTAGTTGGTATAGAAGTAATCCATCTAGAAATGTAAATTCTAATTCCCCCCAAAATAACCCTGCATTCTTTTCATTTTTCATTTCATTTTTATTTATCATACCGCTCAGAAAGATGAGCTGAATAGCTCGTTTTCAGAAGCAATCAGTTGAAGAACACATTGATGGTACATAAGGGAATAGGCAAAGTGATACAAGTGCAAGCAAGTAATACATGGTATTAGTAGGAACTGGAAAAATAACAATTCGGTACAGTTACAGTACATTTTAAGTTGTAGGGTCCAATTGCACTGAAGGATAGTGCTCTTTGTTCTGCAGCTGTGTTTCTAAGGGGAAGCTGACAAGTGAATTTGGACTGAGAGTGAGTCCCCAGCTTGTTGGTGGAGTGGGGAACGAGCTTGGAAATATAGGAGGGAAGTTGAAACTCAACAGTTGTGATTGCCTCACCTAATAACTTGTGTCTCTTTCCATTCTAACCAGCGCCAATCTCCTTCTTCCCACTTTTCTTTCATTACTCCTACTCTTAACCCCCCCACCCCATCTTCTCACTTCTGGCCACAACCTATCTTTTGAGTCCTCTTCCTCCGGCCCCCCAACTCTGGCATATTACCTAGGTTTTGTATTACATCACCCTGTATTCCTAAACCTCTTGTTCCCCTCCCTTGTACCCTCTATCTCTCTTGTCTCCCCCCCGCATTTAACACCCGCCTTCTTTATCCCCCAATTACCATCTCTAATATAACCCCCTAGTATTTTCTGTCTCCTACTGTCAGTTAACTCCCCTCATCTAAACTGTCTCCTTTTCTCAGTCTCCTCTCCTTATCCCTGCACCTACGTTAGTGGAATTAAGTACACCTACCCAGTACAATGCCTATTTCAGGCTGCTTGATTGTTTTACCCTCCATCTGGTTTCTACATACTCCTTTACCTGCCTACTCTTGCATTCGTATCATAGAGGTTCATGACAAGGTCATTCCTTTGGCCGTTGTTACAAAGTGTACAAAAGTTAGAAATCCATTGTAACTCTTGATACCTATACAGCATGCACCATGTAATTATAACCATGTAACTATTGTAACATTTGAAGCACTTAACAGTGGATTTTTTATTTACTTATTTTTTTGACCCTGTACCTTTCACTCTGTCTATTGTACCATGTAAATTGTCCTTGTTTCCTTCATTCTATGACGTGGGGCCTTTGTAAATGAGCCACTGGCTCAAAGGTTGTAATTCTGAGACTTCAATAAAAAAATAAATAAACATTTCCAAGCACCACCTTGTGTAGGAACACCGCTGATCTATGTGTAAGGCGAGCCTCAAGGGGCAGGCAGACAGTGGATTTATACAGTTGGCAGTGGTGGGCTCAATAGGAAAAGCCAATCAGGAAGTGACAGATACGGTTATAGACAGCACGCAACTCCTCAAGGGCCCTGGAAGGAGCAGGAGCATACACAAGGAATCCATACTCAATAGCAGGGAACAGTAGGCTAAGTGTGAGTAATCTCTTTGTATCCTGAATCAAGAACCATTTGACCTTGTGAAGAGCTTCCATTCTTTAGACGCAGATTTTACTCTGTAGTTGATGTGGGAGTTAAAGGATAGTATGCTGTCAAGAAAGATGTTTCGGCATTTAAACTCTGAGACAAGAGCCACCATAGTGCTTTCTAGATTGTGTATAAGTGTAAGCCCCCCCTTCAGGAGGTCTTATTTCTCTACCCTAGGGACCCCCCCCCGATGCTTAGGGAGTTTGCGCACTGTAGGGGATGTATTTCCTGTTTGCTGCCATTTGGGGCAGCAGAAGGTAGGTAGAGATATATAAGGGATATGTAATGGGTACAATTAAATAAATGATTTATGTGCACAAGAGCAGTTTGACCTTGGCTAACCTCACAAGTGGCGGAAGGCAGATAGTTTTCTGCTCGGAGTGTGAATAAGTGAGCGAGAGAGCAAAGAGCGAGCGACTGGGGGCAGAAAAAAAAATGAGCGGTTTTGGAGCATTTTCTTTTCAGGTCAGCAGTTCTGTTCTTTGTGGGTTATGGATACAGGGTGAGAGATCTGTTTTAAAAAAGCTGTGATCTGGTTGTTTAGGAGTTCATTAGAAAGTCGGGGGCTGAGGCAATCTGGGATGCGGTTGAGAACGCAGTGCTGGTCAGAGGACTATGAGTAACAAATGCATGTTTCATGACGTGAGGGAATACTGATGCATAATGCTGGAGAGAAGTAAAAAAAAAACAAAAGATTTTGAAACTGGATGTTTAGTGTGGCTGGGGCAACATACTGTATGTAGAGAGCAGTAGAGACTATGTGTGAGTGCCAGAAAGTAAAAGTATGATGAAGTAGGAAGTAGTCAGGCACTATGTGGATATATAGGAACTGTGTGGATAAATGAAATTTATCCACACAGTTACTCAGATAAACAGATTTATCACACTCCATTCATGTCCACCCCATTGCATAAATATAAATATATATATATATATATATATATATATATAGTATATATATATATATATATTTTTTATATGCTGTATATAGATGTATATATATAGTTTAGAGACAGAGTGAGAGGAGATACCAGTGGGTGTGCTGCAGGGCAGTTCGGAGGGGGGGGTTCCCCCCGCCTCCTCTTAGGCAGGTTGGCAGTTTCAGTGGTGGTGCATCAGGTTTTCTGGGTTTTGGGGTCTCTGAGGGAGGCGGAGCAGACAGGCAGCTGTGATCATTTGGGTCCTGGGTCCCCTTGGGACTGGGTGGTGACAGCATCCAGGGAGCAGAGGAGGGCAGGTAATAGAAGACCCTGGAGGCATTGGGCCCAGTCTTGGAGGTAGTAATTCTGGCCATCAGGGGCTGTGGAGGTGGTGGCAGGGCCTCTACAGGGGATCAGAGGATGGTAGCAGCTTCTCTGACCCCAACTCCCTGTGTGGCATGTCAGCCCCGAAGGTATGGAAGGTAGGAGTGGGTGGTGGCCTGTATTCAATGGGGCCTGCCATGTCTGTGACTGGGGCAGACCCCAGGGCCTACATGTTGGGTAGGCCTTTAGGCCAATATAGGCCATGGCTTATCTTGGGCAACAAGTTAATGGGAAAGAGGGAGCTACTGTAACTGTTGGGAGGCTTGGCTCCAAGGGAGAGCAGCCGGAGTGATTTTGGGAGAGAGCACCAGGGACCAGGCTGGTCCAGGTCTAAAGGAAAGAACATTTCATGGGAGCAACCGGGGAGGTTTCAGGCTGCTAAAATTTCACCCCAAGTATGAATTATCTTGGCAGTGGCAGAGGAGCACATCAGTCTCCTGAGGAGGAGGAGGAAAATCTTTGGGAACAAGTTCAGTTTAAAGGCGGCAGTAACAGAGTAAGGTGCTTACCAGTGCTAGTGGGTTAGTTGGAAGCTTCACGGTTCGGGAATATTCAAAAAGCAATCACTCGTCTTGGGGTTGTGTGTGTGCTGCTGGGTCTGTTATACAGAAAATCTATGCTTAAGAATGCCTAAATCTTTGTCTCGCAGTATCAGTCTGTAAAAAGTTAGCCCCATGGAACTGTAACATTTCAAAGTTTTAAGTAACTGGGACCCTGAGCTCTTATAATCATGTAGGAGATCAGGAGAATAAAAGTGATTTGTTTGGGAGAAATCAGAGTCCTGTTTGATCATTGCCACAAAGGGATTTTAATGAATTTTAAGTCCTTACATTTTTACGTTCGCTTGCGCGCATGCGCAAGGAACATTTTGGGAGAGTAGCACACTTTGGAGGTGTGCCTCTCCCTTGCAATCCAGTGTTCTGTTGAGCAGGCGTGGCAGTCCTGCACCAATGAGTGCGGGAGCTGTGTATGACAGCGGTGGTCTTCGCTTAAAAGAAAACCACCGCTGTCATACTGAGCACCGTCGTCACGCCGCTCCCCTCGCGCCACGCCGCCCCCACGCCACGCCGCACCCCGCCCAAGCTTGGTGCCGCTGGGAGCCCACTCCAGCATGGCAAACGTTGGTTCCCGACGGGGTGCCCAATCCCGCCGCTCCACGCCCCCCAATCCATCTCTGCCACGCCTGGGAGCCCACCCCAGCGTGGCAAACGCCCCTGCTTTTTAGCACGACGCAGCCCAATCCCCTCGGCTCCTTGGCACCCCAGAAATTCTTGCCATGCTGGGAGCCCACCCCAGCATGGAAAAACGCCCCACGTAGTCCTTTTTTTAAAACCTGTAAAGAAAAATGGTCCCACGTAGTCTCCCAGTCCCCCTCCCACAACCCGCACCCACCCACTGCGCATCCAGCCTCCCCACACCTTCCTCACCCCATACTTACCACCGGAGCTCAGTGCGACGATCTTCGTAGACCGGAACACGCCTGCACTCTTCAAAGCCGACTACTTAACTGAGGAAATGCGCGTAAGCTGTATAATGGGCTAGATAGGGGTTTCAACTTTATTGCATATTCAGGTTTGATTCTTGCACTGTTAACATAGACCCTTATCGATAAACATTGTCATGGCGGCGAGCCTGGTTCGAAGGGTGATTCTCGCAGTCACTGTAGTCACTGCGTGAAATCACCCTTTGGACCTGAATAACACCATGACAGTGAATCATTCATGAGAAGGGGTCCCAAAAACCCCATGTTGAAAATTTGGTGCAAAAATTCCAAAAAATGACTGTTTTACGAGCGTGCGTTGCGCAGTTCCTATGCAGGCTCATAAGTTCTCAAATTTTCAATATTTTCTCTCCAGATTTTCAACATTGCCATTTTACCACACCTCCTTATGAGCAGTACAGCTGTCATTTTTTACATCTGGCCCAAAACATGTTTCTGCCCATGTAGCGCACAATGGCGCAGTCGGTGTGTGAAATCAATGTATGGCACACATTAAGAAAATCACAGTGACACTGTTCACTAGCAGAGGTCCTAAAATGGCTATGTTGAAAATTTGGTGCAAAAATTCCTAAAAATGACTGTTTTACGAGCGTGCATTGCGCAGTTCCTACGCACGCTCATAGGTTTGCGAATTTTCAATATTTTCACTCCACATTTTCAACATTGCCATTTTACCACACCTTCTTAGAGTAGTACAGCTGTCATTTTTCACATCTCACCCAAAACGTGTTTCGCCTCATGTAGCTTAAATGGCACAGTTGGTGTGCGAAATCAATGTATGGCACACATTAAGAAAATCATGGTGACACTGTTCATTAGTAGAGGTCTTAAAATGGCTATGTTGAAAATTTGGTGAAAAAATTCCTAAAAATGACTGTTTTACGAGTGTTCATTGCAGGTTCCTATGCACGCTCGTAAGTTTGTGAATTTTCAATATTTTCACTCCACATTTTCAACATTGCCATTTTACCACACCTCCTTATGAGCAGTGCAGCTGTCATTTTTCACATCTTGCCCAAAACGTGTTTCCTACATGTAGCGCATAATGGCACAGTCGCTGTGTGAACTCAGTGTATGGGACACATTAAGAAAATTACAGTGTCACTGTTCATGAGCAGAGATCTTAAATGGCTATGTTGAAAATTTGGTGAACAAATTCCTAAAATAACTGTTTTACGAAATTAAGGCTAGCAGTTCCTATCGCACGCCATAAGTTTTTAATTTTCAATATTTTCACTCCACATTTTCAACATTGCCATTTAGCCACACCTCCTTATGAGCAGTGCAGCTGTCATTTTTCACATCTTGCCCAAAACGTGTTTCCGCCCATGTAGCGCACAATGGCACAGTCGCTGTGTGAACTCAGTGTATGGGACACATTAAGAAAATTACAGTGTCACTGTTCATGAGCAGAGATCTTAAAATGGCTATGTTGAAAATTTGGTGAACAAATTCCTAAAATAACTTTGTTTCAAGCGTGCGTTGGCAGTTCCTACCACCTCATAAGTTTGCTGAATTTTCAATATTTTCACCCACATTTTCAACATTGCCATTTTACCACACCTCCTTATGAGCAGTACAGCTGTCATTTTCACATCCTGGCCCAAAACGTGTTTCCACCCATGTAGTGCACAATGGCGCAGTCGATGCGCAAAATCAATGTATGGCACACAGTAAGACAATCACAGTGACACTGTTCATTAGCAGAGGTTTTAAAACGCCAATGTCGACAATTTGGTGAAAAAATTCCTAACAATGACTGTTTTACGAGCATGCATTGCAAAGTTCCCACGCACGCTTGTAGGTTTGCGAATTTTCAATATTTCCACTCCAGATTTTCAACATTGCCATTTTACCACACTTCCTTATGAGCAGTACAGCTGTCATTTTTCACATCCTGCCCAAAACGTGTTTCCGCCTATGTAGCGCACAATGGGGGTAACAAAAAGGTCATGCTGAAAATTTATTGTGCAAATACCAGCAATCGCACAGGGCATTAGGGTAAAGCACCATACATGCCAAACACCACTGCAAATACCTGCAAGCGAACGTTCGGCATTGACAAATGCTTGTTAGGGATTCTCGCAGTTTTCCTGGAGTCTGAAGTTTGAATTCCTTTGTGCCCTCCTGCTCTGGGTCCATTGGGCCATGAGAAGCTTGAAGACTGCCACCCCTGCCCCACAACACCCAGCCTGAAGCGCCGGGGCTTCGCTCTGCCAGCGGGCAGTCGGCAGAAACCTAGCCGACCCAGGGAACCATGAGGTCGGGAGGGACAGCGAGGGAGGACTCGGGAAAGCCGCAGCCAATCGACTGCTACCCCTGCCCCACAACACCCAGCCTGAAGTGTCGGGGCTTCGCTCCGCCAGTGGGCAGTCGGCGGAAACCTAGCCGACCCAGGGAACCACGAGGCCGGGAGGGACAGCCAGGGAGGACTCAGGAAAGCAGCAGCCAATTGGTAAGCGAGCGCTCCTCTAGGCACAGCAGCCGATTGGCTCTCCTGCCCCATTGGCTTATACTGACTGAGCCTGCTTTACCAAAATCTGTCTGGGACTTGGGAATTTCTTCCCTGTATTCTTGTAAAAATCTCCCAAAAGGAGCTGTCTTCTTATTGCTGCAACTGTAAGGGGAATCTGTTGATTTGTTGTATTTTTTGCTGTAATTCCAAATCCCTGGTAACCGAAGTGGGCCAGACGCTGAGGCGCCACTTTTCCTTCCTTAAATTGTGTAAAACACCTAAAAGTGCTGTTTTCTGCTAAGGTAATTGCAAGGGGAAACTGTTGATTTACTGTTTTTGCTGTGATTACAAATCCTTTTTGCATTTGTAAGGTGGGCCAGACACTGAGGCGCCACAGCTCCCCCCCCCACAGCCTTTTGTTGTGCAGCTTTAGGCACTGTGACAAGCAGGAACACTTGTTCTGCCCTCTATTTAACTGAGTGCACCTTCCTCTGTCTCTCTCCAGACTGCCACCCCTGCCCCACAACACCCAGCCTGAAGCGCTGGGGCTTCGCTCCGGCAGCGGGCGGTCGGCGAAAACCTAGCCGACCCAGGGAACCACGAGGCCAGGAGGGACAGCAAGGGAGGACTCGGGAAAGCCGCAAAATTTTTGCCCACCCGCCCTTCCCCTCTTGTGTGTTACTTTTATAGGCATCTTCCCATCAAATCTCTTCCCACCCTCAGCATTACCTAAACCAATAAACTGTTCCAACCGGCTTGTTGATCCAACTAATCAGCAACTTCACTACTCTCCTGGTAGCCAACTAACAATATCTCTCTCACAATGGGGAGTTTACTTGATACTTCTTTCACTGTCAGCCATGGGGTTCCCAAAGAAGATGTCCCTATCACACAAACTATGGTGATCCATCCGCCCAGTCTCTTGAATCATCCCCATTGTTTGATGCTCAAACCTCACATATGCCCTACCATTGCTGCATCGATACAGTGGGTGACCCACAAAAGAGACGCAAACCACCATACATGTATTTCAATCAAGGCTCCACTACTGGATATACAGATCCCCCCTATGCCTGACCACTAAACTGCTACTCGGTGTCTCGACACAATTCCATAACCCCTCATGGAGCACCCCAAAAGAGTGGCAACAGAATAAGAGAAGGAGGACCAAAGACAGCCCCCCCTCCCTATCTCTGGCAGCCCTCATAAAACTCCTGCTCTTTCTATTGCTCTGTATTGGTAATGTGGAAATCAACCCTGGACCCCCTGAATGTATTATCTCTCCAGCAGACCTAACCTCAATTAAAGGCCTCAGTTTTTTGCATATTAATGTATGCAGTCTGTTGAAAAAACTTACACTGATACAAGCCTGGGTTACCCATACCTTTCCAGACTTTCTCTTGGTATCTGAGACATGGCTCAAACCCACCACAGCAGACAGGGATGTTAACCTACCCAACTATCAGTTATTCAGAGCGGATCGCCAAACAAGGGGCGGTGGAGTAGCTATATATGCAAAATCCGGTATACCTGTATCCTGTATTGCTGCAACCTCTGTGCCCAAGGAATTTGAATGCCTATCCCTAAAAGTCTCTCCCCAATACAGCAGCTTTTAGCTAGTTGGATGCTACAGACCCCTCTGCTGACCTCAAGCTCTTATCCCACCTGGGAATCTGCTCAAGCCCAGCACTGAAGAAGTCACTATTCTAGGTGACCTGAATTACAACTGGCTTACCCAGGCAGCTGCACCTCTGGTATCATTCTGTGATACATATGGGTTCACACAACTAATTAATGAGCCAACAAGAATTAATGCAAGGAATAGTAATAACAGCACACTACTTGATATCATGCTAGTGAATAAACCCCATCTATTCACACATGCTGGAGTGCTTATCTGTGATATAAGTGATCACTGCCCCATCGTAGGGGTTAAGATCTTCCAGCAAAACAACAATCCCTGCAAAATTTCTCATGAGGAGATCCAAGAAAAACATCAATATTGAAGGATATTTGCATGATCTAGCTCACTCTCCAAGCTGGCAAGAGTTTTATCTTGCCCATTCTGTGGAAAAAGCACAGCAGGTGCTAAATAGCATTATAATAAGTGCCCTTAACGTCCATGCCCCAATCTCTAGTATCCGAATAAAAAACAAATCCTGTCGTTGTTTTTCAGCTGACCTCAAAGCTGCACTGCTGGAGAGAGACAAACTCTGGAAAATGGCAAGAAAAACCAAGAATGCAAATGACTGGATGATCTTTAGGAAAGCCAGGAATAGATGCACCAAGAAAGTTAGGGATGCAAAGGCTGCCTTCTACTTGGCTGAGCTCGACTCCTCCTATCATAATCCTGCTAGGTTTTGGGGTACCATCAAAGGTATGGTTGGGCAGGATTCTAGCACCTCCTACCAACTCAATTACACCACAGTTATGGCTCTATCACTGGCAAATGGAAATTCTGGACGCCTCAATAACCACTTCACAACGGTTGGCCTTCGCTTTGACACCTCTCCAGCTAACCTGCTGCGGGAACAATTAAGCTCCCAGTACACTGGTGCTCAGAGAGCTGACTCTTCCTTCAGCTTCAAATCTGTACTGTTGAAGCAAGTAGAGGACCTACTATGGCAGCTGGATACCAAAAAAAGCACAGGGGCAGACTCTCTGGACCCCTACTTTCTAAAGATTGCATCCCATGTACTTGCAGTCCCCCTAACACATCTTTTTAACCTATCTCTAAACTCTGGTTCTATTCCCATACTGTGGAAGACAGCCCAACTGGTTCCCCTTCTAAAATCAGGGGACCCTATGGACCTTAATAATTACAGGTCCATTTCCATTCTACCAGTGCTATCCAAGATGCTGGAGAAATTAGTGAGTACCCAGTTAAGGGAATGTCTTGACGATGCTAACCTCCTGAATCCAGCTCAATCTGGATTCAGGGCCAAGCATAGCACTATCACTGCACTAGCCAAGGTCACAAATGACTGGCAAACCGAATTAGATAAAAAGAGTAATGTCTGTGCAGTATTTCTTGACCTGAGCAAAGCATTCAACACCGTGGACCACGAGCTTCTACTATCATCCTTGCACTCCATTGGCCTAGATCCACCCCTCCCTTAAGTGGTTCAGGTGTTATCTTACCGGTAGGTCACAGCAGGTAAAAGCTGAAGGTGACCTATCCCCATTAAAACCACTGTTAAGAGAAGTCCCCCAAGGTTCTATCCTGGGTCCTATCCTTTTTGCCATCTATATAAATAATATTGATTCAACTCTAACCAAATCCTCTGTACACCTCTTTGCTGATGACACTGTTTTGTATGTCAGCAACCCTTCTTTCTGCAGCTGCCTGTGAAATCCTACAAACAGAATTCTCCTTGCTACAATATCAGCTACTTGAGAAAAAGCTTCTGTTAAATACAAAGAAAACTAAAGCAATGATGTTCACAAATCAAAGCTCCACCAGCACCTCCTCTTCAATCATTCTCCCCCAGCTATGCACTATACTTGGAGAAAATCTGGAGTATGTAGAAAAATTCAAATATTTAGGTGTGTGGATTGATAGCAGACTCTACTTCACTCATCATTTAGAAGAACTGCTAAAAAAGCTTCGCCAAAGGCTTGGCCTTTTCTATAGATTAAAACCCTTCCTAAACAGAGATTCAAAGATGAGGTTAGTCCATGCCATTTTTCTCTCAGTTGTTGACTATGCAGACTTCCTTTATAGTCACTGCCCCACCTCCTACCTACACAAGTTGGATACCTTATACCATAGAGCAATAAGATTCATAACAGATCTGCCATCTATTACCCATCATTGCTCTCTTTATGCTGCAGTTGGATGGGTTTCTCTACACCTCAGAAGGAACAGAAATGCAGCTCTATGGATTTACAGAGCGTTATCAAAAAAACTTCCAAACTATATTCTGGACTGCTTCACTCAGACCATTCCTAGCTCCTATGCCCTAAGAAGCAACAACATCATCCTGTTCAAATTGCCCAAATTCAACACCCGGCTAGGGAGGGCAGCAATCAGCTATTCTCTAGCTATAGCATGGAACACCCTACAAAAATCCCCAAACTGTCCAATATTATTCCAATTGCATCCTTTAAACAGTTGCTAGCAGTTTTCTTCACAGAGAAATGCAGTTGCTACTGCTAGAGCTAGCTTTGTCATCTCACAATCTCCTCCCAAAAATTCACCATATATGGCATCATCTTTGTTCTTCAGTTCTCCTCCCAGGCAGACACCCCATCTTATGGCACCCAGTAATACCTTCCACCATCCTAGTATTACATTATGCTGTGTGTTTGCCATGGCCCCTCCACTGGGATATGTATACACTGTATATACTGTAAATATTAGCTCAACTTTCCTATAACCCACTTTATCATATGAATTTTACTGTACATCACTGTGTTTATAAATGTTTTTTTTTCCCCTGTATGTATAACTGTTTTATATAAGTGTATGATGTATCTGTTGTGTATCAGCTGTTGAATCTTGACCTTATCAGGTCCATCCTGTAAATGAGCCTTGCTCAATGATGCTCGCCTGAATAAATAAAGATTTGATGATGATGATGATGATGATTTATCGATCAGTCTGCCTGCCAGATTCACCTGCTGGGTAGGAAGGTAACACCCTTGGGGCTCGGTATTGTGGGTTTGAAGACAACTTAAGGTAAGATACCCATGCTTTTAATGCTGCTTTTAATCTGAAGAGAGCTTGGTGAGGTCTTGGAGTCTGGGGCCCCCTTCCCCTTGTAACATCAGACCCTAGACATTGAGACAGGAAGGGGGCTACAGATTGTGGGGCTCATCCAGGATTCCTTTCTTGGTCCCAGCAGGTTTTTGCCCCATTCTTTGAGCCTGGAAGAGCTGACAGGACTGGCAGTTTTAGGCCTAGGCCAGTGTGATGCAGTTTCGGTGGGGTGGTGAGGCAGGGTAGGCCTATTTGGAGTGGCTAGGCATCCATCCTCCCTCCAGTCTCTGCTGCTCGCGTGCATAATTGGTAGGTCATGTGCACACCTCAGCCTCTCTGATTGGCTGCTGGTGAGGTGTAAAAAGAGAAGGACTGTGAGATGGGTGCCATTTTGTGGAGAAGATTGGAGAGTGTAGCAGCTTGATGAAAACTTCTGAGGGGTGTTTCAGAGGCCTGCATTTCAAACAATTTGTATTCTCCCCTTCACTGGAGTGAAAACAATAGGGCTGGAAATTAATTTGGCTGACAGAAGTCAAATGATGTTTAGAAGGGGGATCAAGGCGGCTGAAGAGTTTACTCCCCCAGAGAAACCATAGGCTACAGTTCCCACCTCCCTCCTAACATGGTTGTGAAACTCAAGATGGAGGGGTCAGGTGGATGAGAGATGCATCAGGTGTGGATTTTGGGGAGAAGTAGTAGTCAGACTGCCTGTGTAACCCCTAGGTGGTACTATCCCAAGGGCTACTACCCCTGCCTGCTTGACTAGTAGCAGGTTAAGGGCCCTGAGTTCTGAACCGGGTGCCTCCACCCAGAGGTCAGGGTTGGTAGTAGTCAAGCTAACCTGGGCACAGCCCTCTGATACACTGTAACCCCACCTCTTTCCTTACTAGTGGCTGGAACAGTACACAATAATCACTTTCACAATACTCCTGATACACCACACAAGTACCTACACTGTTTGCACTTACCATCAGGGCTTTCCTCTGGCCTGGCCCTGGGGACCCCCTGTGAAACAAGATTATACACAGCAAATAACAACAGTACAGTATTATTGCACAAACTGGAACCACAGTCAGGGTAAATGCAAAAAAGAGTTAGATCTGATTTAAGGGACTTGAACGAGGGAGGGATGTAATCAGGTTAATTTGCTTAAAGTCTGTATCAATCAAACAGTTATGCATGCACTTCAGGGTCCACAGACAGTCACACATTCTGTGTACCCAGATGGAGAATGGTGGGCTAGCCAGGGATGTTGCAGCTGGTTGGGGCCCTGTGATGGAAGAAAACAACATGCACAACACACACTATTTGTAATCCGGAGCTGGAGGGCTCAGTTTGTGAAAAGAAAACAACATGACAATCAGATGACACACTTTTAGATTAGGCTGTTGTTACAGGGAGCTACCCTGATGATTACTCAAGATACCCAAGACTGGACACAGGCTGGATGAATATCGAGACAGCAGGTGGTTAATCTGGAGTGCCAGGAGAAGCAGGGCCCACACAAATCGCCGAGGCACCGTTCCTGTTCAAAGGTGGAGTTGGGGGCTGATCCCCACGCAGGTCTCTTGTCAATGGCTTTCTCTGTGCAGCGGGTAGTCTGGCTGGGCCAGTGTGGCAAGGCCCTGGTCAAATGGAGACAAATTCGGATACAGTCCATTTTGGGCTGGATACAGCTTCCAGCAAGCAGAACACAGTTCACACAGTGGGGAACCAAATCATGACCCACTAACAGCTCACAGCACATTTACATGTAAGGAAATTCTACTGTACCAGGCAAACCGCTCTCCAGTCATGATCGCAAAGTCTCTGCACAAGCTGGGGATTCAAAAGCAGCTGGAAATCCTGACAGGCCGATCGCATTCAGCAAAATCTTCGGTCTTCTTCAGGTACGAGCCTGGTAAAAAATCAGTGGCTTACTTCGTTCTCACAAACTTGGATTTAGTCTGAAATAATTCTCTTCTCTCCCTCTCTGGGGCAGCAGGCAGACATGCAGGCCACAACTCAGGCCTTTCACATCCTCTCCCATGCAAAACTACACAGAACTCTTGCCCAAATCACTTGAGCTCTTACTTCTTCACTTCTCAGCCCAGAACTAACTGAAAATTGCAAGCAGTCTGGGAAATCCCCCAAGATCCAAAAGGTTCAGTTGGCTGATCTGTCTGTCAGTCACAACAAAGGCTCCCCTCTCTGGTGCAAAAAGGCGTCAAAAGCCCAAAACTACAAATCCTATAGATTTTTACTCCAGACAGCTAATGTAGTCCAGCTCCATTTTGGGTCCCACCAGAACTGATTGGTCCAATTCTCAGTCCCGGGCCAAATGGTGGGGATAAACAAGACAGTCCTTGCTGCAGAGAAGGCAGGTTAGACAAACTGCTTTATCATTATCACTCTAAATGATTTTTAACAAATAGTTATATCTTTCAACAGAGCTCCCTCTCAGATTACTTATGACTGCAATCCAGGCAGCTCTTAAAGAGACAGTGCACAGAGGCTATACAGGCACTCTCTGGCAATCACATTTAAACTGCTAAAACGCAGGACACCAGCCTGGAAGTGAGCATTTAGGCAAGCTCAAGGAAGACTTTTCGGGAACCCCCATTTGTAGGGGGGTTACACCTGTGTGTTCAATTTGCTCCAGCTCTGCCCTGGAGGTATTTTTGATCGTACTCCACCTATTTTTCATTGGGGTACCCTTCCAGTACTTTGGGGGGGGACGCCATCCGTATGGTTGCAAGGAAGTGCAGAGGCCTAGGTCCTTGAGAAGCTCATGCAGCAGGACAAAGGAGACTTGGGGGGGAGCCAAGACTATCATCCCCAGATGTTGTTGTAGAAGCAGTGGAAGAAAAGGTAAAAGAGGAGTGTGGTGGGGAGCACCAACATCTGCCCAGCTCCCTGTTGCCAGCTGCCCACTATCCCATGGCAGAGAGGGGGCAGGAGCCTGTGTCCACTGTCGGGTGACCCCCTCAGTGCCCAAGGGGTCCCCAGCAGTGTCCCTGTCCAGTGACAGCCTATCAGCTCTTTCAGCCAAGTCAGAGGCATCTCCTCTCTGAAAACTCATCCTGTATTAAGTTGGATGTTTCTGGAGCGTCCATCAAACAAGAGGGGATGCCAGAGGAGACAGTGTTTGATGAAGAGAAACTGATCTTCAAAAGATTCCAATTTGTTGATTATGAGGTTCTGCAGGCTATTCCCCGGCCTTTCCACCACCCTGTAATCACCCTGGCAGATAAGTCCCCATGGCTGCTGGTGCATTCCAAAGCTTTGAAGGTCTGAATGGATGAACTTATACGAAGTGACCCCCTCAATGTGGCCTAGCAAAATGGAGTATGTCTGGAGCTTGCGCTGGCCAGGAGGATCCTAACTTCTATTTTCCACAAGGTGGAGCTCCTGCCATTTAAGCCACAGCCAGCTGTGAACTCTGCCACGAAGACTGCTCACCAGAGCAGGAGTCTGTTTCAGGACTGTTTGTGTTATCAGGTTACAGTTTTAATTTAATGACTTTAGCGATCTGGAACAGTAATAATCTTAATTTTGTTTTAAAGGGACACTGTCAAACCCCTTAGGCCTCAAAGTGTCTCTAGTTTAAAAAATGCATTTTTTGATTGTTCACATTCTATAGAGACTGTTGATGCAGCTGGTAGTTCGATTTAGATCATTTTTTTCTTTAAAAAAGTGAAAAACTGACTGCCCACCATATTGGTGTTTGTTTACATTTCTTGACCAGCTCCCACTGCATCTTTCCTGGACTCAGGAACACCCCAACACAGTCTAGCCACTCATTATGTAGTGGGAATACAGCAGACTATTGAGTCATGAGTGGCTGCACTGTTTGAGGGTGTTTCTAACGTTCAGAAAGTGTGCACTAGGAGTAGATCAGTGATTTGAAGCAAAACAAAGCTGGGCATAGCGATACATTATCATACATTTCAGTTCTAATAAGCAAGGAGGCAGATAAAACATCCAGCAGCATCAATACATTTTAGAGAAGGTAAGCAATCAAAAAATGTGGGTTTTTACCTAAAAATAATATGATGCAAAAAGATTGACAGTGTCCCTTTAAAGGAAAAGCTGATAATAATGATTCTAATATTATAAATCTATTGTATTCAATTGCTTTATTAAGTTAAGGCTGAGAACTTAAGCTCTAAGTGCTGCCTTGTGGGAGTGTGAGAGTGAGTATTTATGAATATTGAGATATTTATCATTATTAAAGTTGTTTGATGCTGTTCTGATCTGGTGGGTGGTATAGGGAGGAGATTGCACACGCACACACACACATATATATATTCAATAATTTACATGTTCAATAATTAAAATTTTATTATTGTTTAAATATAGTTTAAAAGTAGCAGGGCCTTCTGGCACAGGTAAGTTACGATGTTTTCATGGGTTTCATAAGAGTTTTGGTGGTAACTAGGGAGGGTTTTCCCCTTGGGGTAAAATTTTGGTGGGTGCCTCCTCCAGCGTGATGGGGAGTGTGCATATTTGGTTTGTTTGGATGGGGGGCCTGCTTGGCCCTCTGCCCCTATTTCTGGGAGGAAATGGGTTTTTAGGTAGGGGGAGTGTATAAGCTCCCCTTTGGGTGGGCTTATTTCTCTACTCTTAGGGACCCCCCTGGTGCTTAGGGAGTTTGTGCACTGTGGGGAGGTGTATTTTCTGCTTACCACCATTTGGAGGCAGCAGAGTGGGTGGAGATATATATATATTTAGGTGGAGTTTAGTTAGAGAATGAGAGGACAGACTGGTTGGGTGTGCATGCAGGGCAGTTTGAAGGGGGTTGCCCCCTCTCCCCTTAGGCAGGTCAGCAATTTCAGTGGCAGTGCACCGGGTTTCCTGGGTTTTGGTATGTCTGAGGGAGGTGGAGCAGACAGGCAGTTGCGGTTGTTTGGGTCCTGGGTCCTCTTGGGACTCGGTGGTGAGATCATCCAGGGAGCAGAGGAGTTTTGGAGGGCAGGTAATGGAAGACCCTTGGGGCATTGATCCCAATCTTGAAGGTGGTGATCGGGCCATCAGGGGCTGTGTAGGTGGTAGCAGGGCCTCTACAGCAGATCAGAGGATGGTGGCAGCTTCTCTGACCCCATCTCCCTGTGTGGCACGTCGGCCCCGAAGGTATGGAAGGTGGGAGTGGGTGGTGACCTGGAGTTGATGGGACCTGCCATGCCCATGTCTGGGGCCTACATGTAGGATAGGACTTTAGGCCAAAATAGGCTGTGTTTCATCTCAGGCAACAGGTTAATGAGAAAGAGGTAATTGTTGGGAGGCTCGACTCCAAGGGAGAGCCATGGGAGTGTATTTGGGAGAGAGCACCAGGGACCAGGCCGGTCCAGGTCTAAAGGAAGGAACGTTTCAAGGGAACAGCTGGAGAGGTTTCAGGCTGCTAAAATTTTACCCCGAGTATGAATTATCTCGGCAGTAGTAGAGGAGCACATCAGTCCCATGAGGAGGAGAAGGAACATCTTTGGGAAGAAGCTCAGTTTAAAGGATGCAGTAACAGAGTAAGTTGCTTACCAGTGCCAGACTGCTGGTGGGTTAGTTGGGAGCTTCACACTTCTGGAATATTCAAAAAAGTGATCTCTCATCCCGGGGTTAAATGTTTGCAGTATAGCACAGTGGTCTAAGTCTCTGAGCTGCAAATCTGGTGACATCCAGCAGACCAGACTTGGGTTTGAATCCCACAGCTTCCATTTGCATACTGTGTGACCTTGAGCAAGTCACTTAACTTTCTTGTGCTCCCAGGTCACACCTGGAAACAAGCTCTGGCTTAGTGTGCCTTTCCTGGTTAAACAATTTCCCTTTTCCCCTGCTGGGTCTGTTGTACAGAAAATCCATACCTAAGAATGCCTGAATCTCTCTCTCTCTCTCAGCACCAGTCTGTAAAAAAGTTAGTCCCATACAGCTGTAACATTTCAAAGTTTTAAGTAACTGGGACTCTGAGCTCTTATAATCATTTAGGGGCTCAGTAGAATAAAGTGATTTGTTTGGGAGAAATCAGAGTCCTGTTTGGTCATTGCCACAAAGGGATTTTAATGAATTTTAAGCCCTCATGTTTTTAGGAGGGATTTAGGCAGTTTTCATGGGGTCTGAAGTTTTAATTCCTTTGTGCCCTCCTGCTCTGGGTCCATTTGGCCAGGAGAAGCTTGAAGATTTATCGATCAGTCTGTCTGCCAGATTCACCTGTTGGGTAGGAAGATAACACCATTGGGGCTCGGTGTTGTGGGTTTGAAGACATCTTAAGGTAAGACACCCATGCTTTTAATGCTGCTTTTAATCTGAATAGAGCTTGGTGAGGTCTTGGAATCTGGGCCCCTTCCCCTTGTAACATCAGGCCCCTAGACATTGGGAAGGTGGGGCTACATAAGAAAGGTTTAGCATGGTACTTTTTTATGGGTCCCTCCCCCAAAAAACATGGATTTGTTTTTGTTTTTTGTGTTGAGGACCATCATATTATCTAAGAGCAAAGTTTGGAAGTGGTCAAAGTCATGTTGTATGATTTTGTTTAAGGTTACCAGGTCCCTGTCCAAGCTGTAGCTGACAGCATTATTGGCATACAGCAAAGTTTAAGTAGATGGGCAGGTATTGGACAGTGAGTTGTGGAAAAGTGAGAAAAGTAGGAGACCAAGGTTAGGGCCCTATGGGATCTCAAATCTGATTGCTGAAAGTCCGAATGGATGTTACCAAATACAGTCCTCTTGCCCTGCCAGACAGGTAGTTACTGAACCAAAAGGTGGCATCAGGGGAGAAATTAAGTAAGGAAAAGGTACAGAGCAGCAAAATGTGGTCCCCAAGTTTGAAGGCCTTGGAGAGGTCCACAAATACTGTGACAACATATTTCCTGGAGTATGAGGTTAGATTAACACAGCCAGTGAGTCTCACCAAGGCCCTTTCTGGCCATTAGAGCACTGGCATTAGTGCGCCAGCACATCAGGGCACCGATTTTGGGATTCGTGCCCCCTCCCCAAGGTCCGCCCCCCCTCGGAGTTAGAATGATAATAAAGGGGGGTGGGGGAGCAGCCCCCTGCAAAAACAGGGGTCGGTGAAATCCTGACTTGGTGCTCTGATGATGGGGCATACTAAAGCTGGCACTCTGAATAGGTGGAACTCACCAAGGCAGTTTCAGTGTTGTGCACAGGGTGGAATTCATCATAGGTACTGGTAAGAAAGTCATACTGCTGGATGTAGGCAGTCATCTGGCCAAAGACAATCCTCTTGAAAGCTTTCAAAGGGGGGCAAGGAGGGAGATGGGATGGTAGTTGGAGCTGAGGTGTTTGGGTCTAGATTTGTAGATGGGAATGATAGTGGTCATCTTCCATAATTTAGGCTAGGTGACAGTACAAAATGAGTAGTTAAAAATATGTGATATGGAGTATAGCAGCACCTCACTAGCCAGTCTGACCCAATGGTAATCAATCCCATCAAGGCCAGAAATGGGTTTAGGATTGCATCATCTAAGGTATTTGATGATCTGCCCAGTGGACAGTTGTTTGAAGTAGAATTTAGGTGAGGAGGATCAATGTGAGGCAATGGGTGAGACCAGCAAGGGGGGGGTCTTTGAGATGGATTTCAGTATTTATTAAGGTCTCTGAAGAACTCATTAAACAGTAAAGCAGTAGCCTTGGGGTCGCAGTTGACCCCATTCTTACCCTTTATGTTCCAGGATTGGGTATACCCTATGCTCTACTAATGATATTGTTTATGATGTTCCACAGTTTCTTTAGGATTCCCAGGATTGGAGGTCAGACCAAGTTTAATATGACTAGTTTTGCTTTGCAAACCACTGATTTGCAGTTCTTTTGCAATGTTTTGTATTCCTGCAGGTAGGCCAGGTCTTTCTTTTTTATGGCTGTGGGAGGAGCCTGCAGACATATTGCTTTAGCTTGAAAAGGGGTTTCCGTGGAACACATTTTTTAGTAGTTTTCAGTGTATCTTTCCATAACACTGCAAATCCCTATGGCAGTTAAAAAATACTCCCCTCTTTCTTTTTAGAATGATGGACACAGAACTCCAAGCTGCTTTTCTCTGAGAGCAAATGTGCACACCTTCCAAACAAATCTAAATATCTTTAAAACTGTTCAATATGCACAGAAACAACCAGTGTGAAAGTTGTTCAGGGCAAAAAGCCCTTTCACATGAGGGTAGTCACTAATCTGAATTCTTTATATTTTGTAAAATGTGGTCTTCCAAACAACCTCATTTTTTCTCTCTCTCTGCATGAACACAGTAGGAGTCATGCCAAACAAATGTAAATATCTCGGAAAGTATACAAGTTGCCAACATACAACCAACATCAAAGTTGTTCAGGACAAAATTACCTTTCAAATGAGGGTAGTCACTAATCTGAATTCATTAGATTTTTTTAAATATAGCCATCTGAAACGTGAAAATTGTGAAGAAAAATGAAAATCCAGGTAATCAGATGGCCATAGTTTACAAAATATAATTAGTGCTACTTAATGAATACATTCATTGGAAAGGTATTTTTGTCCTGAACAACTTTCATACTGATGATTTATGTGTAACACATATACTTGTAGAGATATTTACATTTGTTTGGCATAACTCCTATGAAAAATGAAAATTGAGGTAATCAGATGGCCATAGTTTAACAAATATAATTTGTGCAACTTATTGAATAGGCTCATTTGAAAGGCCCTGAACAGTTTTCATACTGTTTTTTTATCTGTAACTTGTAAACCTTTAGAGATATTTACGTTTGTTTAGCATAACTCCTATTGCACTTCTAAACAGCCTGTTTTGCAAATTACTACATCAGTTAAGTGAAATTCTAAACCAGACCACCTTGTTCATCTCCTGTCATGCCTAATTTAAAGTGGACAGTCAATCAATCAATCAATCAAATTCTTTATTTATCCAAGCAAACACCATTGAGCAAGCTCATTTACAAAGTGGACCTGCATTACACAAGTCAAGTAACAATGCATTTATATACAGACAAATAGACAGTAGATGCAAGAGTACAACAGTACAGGCAGGCCTGCAATAGACAGGATAAGTAAAAATACATTTGGGTTCAGCTAAAAGACAGTCAGTAAGGGTATACATAACAATAGGGTAGCAAGTCAGTAAAAATTTATACCAGATACATCAACATACATAGTTTAGTATTCCTGTAAGGTAAAGGCATTATAGTCCAGCGAAGAGATTAGTTGAAGTGGATGCTACAAGCGAAGAGGCATACATGGTCAGTTTAAAAAGACCCAGGCATATCAAGGGGGAGACGTGTCGGGAGAAGTGGGCAGCCAGTGGGGGGGTCTGGAACTGGGATAATACTAGGAGTGAAGGAATGAGATGCTGTGGGAATACAAGGAATAGGTGGGTGAGGGAGGGTGAGATTTAGGGCGGTAGATAAGTAGGTGGCTCAAGGACAAGTTATGCACTGATACAAGAAGGAAGGAAGGAAGATGGGAAAAGCAGGGAGGATGTGGAAAGGGGGTGTAAGTAAGCTAGGATCATTGGAAGCAGTTGCAGGCTTCTGTAATGTATTTTGAGTATAAGGTCATAAACACAGTGAGACTAACAGGAGTCCTCAGTTTCAGTGATTTCTGTAGCACATTCCAGAGCTAGGATCATTGGAGCAGTTGCAGGCTTCTGTGATGTATTTTGAGTATAAGGACTTAAACACGGTAATACTAACAGGAGTCCTCAGTTTCAATGATTTCTGTAGCACATTCCAGAGTGATGATAGAACGAATCCTATGGCAGCTCTCCTAAAATGCGTTACGACTTTGGACACTTTCAGAGAAATCAGTGAACAGCTTCTGTAATGGGGAGGAGGAATAAAGAAGGAAAAATAAGCTTAAAGAGCAGCTGACAACTTCAGAAGAACTTCAGCTGACAACTTCAGGAGAACTTTAACAAAACATAATATTTAGATAAAGTTCAGCTTGTATTTCACTTTAGTTCACATTAGTTCTTTATTCCTCCTCCCCATTACAGGAACTGATTACTTATGTGCAGCTGTTTGAAATATCTCTATTTTCATAAATTACATTTATACCTCTAAAGGATCCCTGTGCCTGAATCAAAGCTGAAGCTGTCAGTTGTGTTTTGTATTGTTTTCTTTCTATGGACAACATTCTGTGCAGTTCCTTTCATGGAACCAAGAATTTTGAGTTTTGACTATGTCACTTCATGGTTTCAGAACTGTGGGCACTGTACTGATAAGTTCCTGCTAACACTTCTGAAACTGTGAAGCCACAGAAAAACTTGTTGCCATATTGGTCCTTGTAACACAAAATCCATAGAAACACATGATTTGATACCTTTTATTGGATCAACAGAGTTGCTACAAAAGAACACAGGTGCTTTTAGTTTTTGGATTACACAGAATCCTTCATTAGAAAATACTGGCAGTTGTGTTAGAAGAACACACTTTCTCAAAACCCAGATTATACAAAAAAAAAACAGATGTTTAGTTGTTAAGGGCCCCATTGGTTAAAACTGCATTCAAAAAAACAACATACCCATATAAAGACAGCAAAAGTTCCCTCAAAAGAAAGCTATCCCAAGGTCAAATGACACTGAATTGAAAGTTCACTCCCTGAGATAAGCTATAAATCGACTGAAGCTTCATTTTAAAACCATCTGTGTGTGTCTCTGCTAGCATTAGTAAATGACAATGATTAAGAACCACAAGGAAAAATAAGCTTAAAGAGTAGCAGACAACTTGAGGAGAACTTTAACAAAACATAATATTTAGATAAAGTTCAGCTTGTATTTCATATTAGTTCTTTATTCCTCCTCTCCATTATTTATTGCTGAGGTCAATTGCATGAAAACAGGATTCTTGCTCCTGAAGAGTTCATCTATTTCTGTTGCTGTCTCCCTACCTGATGTCATAATGCACTGCTTGTGACATCACAGCTACTCTCATGGCAACAGATTGTGATGTCACAACAGAGCATTATAACTTGAAGTAGGGAGCAAGCTATAGCGGCAGATTAACTTTAAAGTAGCTGTAAGGGATAAAAATCACGTATTCATGCACATTTCCTCAGTAATAAATAATGGGGAGGTGAAATCTAGAATATATATAGAATACAAGCAGAATTTTATCAACTTGTTATGTTTTTCAAAGTTTTCTTTCAGGTGTCAGTAGCTCTTTCAGCAATACATAGTAAATAATGTTAAAAGTCTTATATATATGAAAATATGTATGTGTTAAGTAAACAATAAGTTAGAAGACAACCTGCTGTAGTGTAAATTAAGCATTCACCAGCTGTTGCACACAGTGGTGTCAATAAAAGTTACACAGTGTAGTGTTGAGATACATTTTTCTTAAACTCTGTGTACAATAAGTCCATATTACTCATGAATAGTCAAACTTATACTGTTTTAAACATGATATATCTGCAATTCTGTAACAAGTGACTAGTGTATGTGTATGTGTATATTCAAAACCCAAACCTAACACACAGACCCCCTTGTAGTTGAGATACTGTTATCCTAATATGTCCATGTATTAACATGTGTCCATATGTACCTAATCTGCTGTTGTATTAAATAACAATTCTATAAATATAAAACCAAAACAAAACACAACACAACTGACAGCTTCAGCTTTTATTCAGGCACAGTTAAATGGGGATCCTTTAGAGGTATGAATATAATTTATGAAAATAGAGACATTTCAAACACATGCACAAAAGTAATCAATTCCTGTCCCCTTTAACTCATTCAGACCCATTGTGTGTTTAGAACGTTGGAAACAGAACTCCAAACTGCTTTTCATTGAGAATCTTCCTAAGGCACTGTGCATAATTCTTAGCAAATGTGCACACATTCCAAACAAATCTAAATATCTTTAAAACTATTCAGGGTGCACAAAAACAACCAGTCTGAAAGTTGTTCAGGACAAAAAGACCTTTCAAATGAGGGTAGTCACTAATCTGAATTCCTTATATTTTGTAAAGTATGGTAATCTTATCACCTGTATTTCCATTTTTGTTTTTACAAAATTCACATTTCTGATGGCAATTTAAAAAAAAACTATAAAGAATTCAGATTAGTGACTACCCTTATTTGAAAAGCCTTTTCTGTCCTGAACACAAAAATGTAAAATAATGCACTTGGGGCATAGAAATCCTGGGGCAGAGTACAAAATGGGTGGAGTGTTATGGACAATATTAGGAAAGCACACATAAAAAAAAAACTTTTACATACAATTGATTACTGTTTAACAATATTATGCATCTATGGCTGCCACTGTACATCTGATGCAAACCCATAATCACGTTCCTCACTTGAAGCGAAAAGGGGTGAGGGTGAAGGCCATAACTGACTCCTTGTTTTTGTGTTAAAGGGGTCAGTTTTTTTACTGCAAAAACGAGGAAAGGGGCAATTTCTAAAATGTGCAGACAAGCATGGGAGCCACTTTTTCAGAGCTTGCCACCATCGGCAGCTACCACTTCAAGACTGCTACTACCCCCACCTAACACAATCAAAGAAAACCAAAAGTAGTCTACCAGCACTGAGATCAATATGGTTAAGGCACATTTACTAGAAATTACTACTTAGAAAAGAATGAGAACGTGACTGTGATTATGAGAAAATCCCAGACCAGATCTCTAGTTTGTAAATAGTCTCCTTCTGAGTCTGATTTTTACAGCTGTGTAGGCCAAGCTCCACAGATGTTATGCCATCATCAGATTTGTATAAGAGCACTGTGGAAGCACGTAACTGGACCGCTGTCTGATGTTCTGCCACAGTGTTCCAGCATAGTTTCCAGTGTTTGTGTTTATGCAGCCCTTCCCTTCTGCGGGTTGCATAAACATACCCACTTCCTGGCACACTATTTTTCCTTTCTGAAACTGTGGAAGTGATGGCCACTATATGCAGCATGGTGGCACTGACTTAAGGTGTGCATGCACGAGTATTGTGCATACATATGTAACCCCCACACCACCTTTGGCTAGCTGGCACCCCTCCTTAAATGAACTACTGCCAACTACATGGCATACAATTTTCTTTTGGCAGAACTACACTCATGGTATGACCCCTAGTGTTGGAGTGTATACCAGGCTCATTATCTAGAGGATGGGGGGTGCTGAGGGTACATACTAAAATGAACTTTTTTATTTACAACCAGGTCCAGGGGAGAGGATGCTAGGCATATGCTAGACCTAACTACTGAGGGGCCCCAATAACCATCACACTAGAAGCAACAAGCAGCATATCCAAAGCAGTAACTGGGATTTTGCAGTATGGCTTTATTTACAGATGTTACTTAAAGCAAGGGTGGTTCCCCAAAGGTTTGTCATTGCAATACAGGCACACTCCATTTTGCAGGACACTTTGCTAGGCAGTACTGTTTTCCACAAAAACATCTCTATCTCTCTTCCAAAGGGTATATCTGTGGGATGTACCACGTACTTTAAACATTTTCCACACATTTCCATTTCCAAAGTGTATATCTGTGGGATGTGCCACACACTCTAAAATCCTCCTGGTGCATGGTCTTTGCCCAAGGAACAGTGGTGCCCATCCATGAACCACTTAGCCCTGCCTGAAACTCCAGATGGTGTTCCTCCCACCCTTTGCCCCAAACAGCCTCTGCCATTCCTTCAGGGTTACACCAAATGAGTCTCCAATCCCCAATGAATGGCTAAAGACTCCCAACTTTAACTATAAATTCAGCACAGGTGTGGTGAATGGGGTTCTGACTGGTGTGATCTAGCCTTATATAGGGCACACGCACCTCAGACAACACCCTCACAGAACAGCCTTAAATTCTGTACTCACAGATTACTTGTTCCTTCCTCCCAGTCATGGAAAGAATAAAAGGCACCTTTCTTTCTCTGGTAGCTGTCAGATTCTACTCATTTTTTTCCTTTAAGGCAGCTGTGAACTTCAGGAGCTTCAAGAGACTGCCCCTTGGATCCACAAGAATTGCATTCCCTTTCACTCTCTCTGGAGTGAAACTAAAGGAAGAATTTACCAGACTAGGGTGAGAAATACTAGGGCTCCCTTTGACAGAGCCCCAAAGGAAAACCTCCCACCACTCTGACTGTCACACTTGAACATACTGATGAACATTCTAAGCTCCATGAGAGCAGCTGACTCTAAATTGGTTATGCTGTTGTGAGAGTTCCAAATTACATAATCATCCTTCTCTCTGGCTAGCTGAGTAAACAATGATGTCATTGTGTAGAAAGCCCCTAATGAGCACCCCACCAGCTGCCTTTTCCTACCAATTAAGACTAACACTAATGGGATTCTAGTAACCCAAGGGGACTGGGTTGTTACACGTAGTTATGTCAGCACCGCCATGTTGCTCAAGGCTGACTCCAAGGCAAACTGTACATGTGCGAGTATCACGCAAGAGCAATAATGTAATCGCTGCAGTATTACGGTTGAATCTGGTGCAGCAAGACCACCACATATTCTTTTCACCACTCTTGCCAGTCCTAAAAACTTTCCACAGCCGTATTGGCACTGACCAGAGTTTATTTCATATTGAGCCCACATTTTGTCCCTAGTTTTTAAGAGCCTTAGGAGATCCTCACAGACCCACTTATGAGTGTTGTCAGGAATTCTGAGTCACTTCATGACACAGAGGCTATCATAAATCCCAGTGAATATCTTACATATGCCATCATCGGCTGAGTCAATGTCCACAATATTGTCTAGGAAGGACCAGTCAGTGGAGGCCAGAGCAGTGGTGAAGGCCTCCAGGTTAAGATCCTGGAGCTGCCTGGAATTGATGTAAATGGGGGTGGGCACATGAGGAATCCTGGTTGACCAGTTACAGAAGAAAAGACTGTGGTTACTTATTGAATCAGGGAGTACCCTGGAGTCCCAGATGTAGTAGGGGTTAGAAGCTGTGATACAGCCCAGGGTAGATTCTTAATCAGACTTGTAGTTTACCCTGGTAGGGTTGGTGATGATCTGACTCAGACAAAGGCTCAAAAGTAAAGCTCTGGTTTTGTTTCTGGCGTTCATTGGCCAATTCTTCAAAGTCTAGTATGACCTCTGCCTTCCTGCTGCTAATCACCCTCACTATGCAGCCCAACATCCAATCTGCTTTTGCTGTAGCTCTCCTGCGGTGTGCCGAGAGCTTCAGATCACTGCTGATGATAACCCCTCAGTCCTTTTCTTCATCAGACTTGGTGACCTGCACATCACTCAGCCAGTATTTGGTTTCTGAGTTCCTTGCCCCTAAGTGCATAACTTTGCCCTTTGTATCATTGAACCACCGTTGCCAAATGCCAGACCACTTTTCTAACCTAAGCAGGTCTTCCCTTAGTTCTTGTCTCCCTCCTCTATGTCCGTCCTCCCATAGAGCTTCATGAGACCCACAAGCAGGCAGATTTTAACCTTGATCCCATCTGCTATATCACTGATGAAGATGATGGATGTTAAACAGCACCAGTCTTTACTAAGATTACCCCTTTGAGTGCACCTGCTCTTGTTTTGCTGCTCTGTATCGCCAGTTCTGAAGAAATATTCATTATTTAGAAAATGAATGGCAGGGATAGGGCTTGGAAGATTTATAGGAAAACATGAAATAATGAGAATATACTGAAGTACACACTATAACAGAACTTATGTGAACAAATGGTGATAAAAAACAAAAGTGGACTATTATTTGAATTTGTGATTTCAATCCTCAAAAGGCCAACAGGAGAACTGGCAAACTTTTAATAAGTGTTTGGGGAAGTCCAGTGTCATTATTCTCCCTCTGTTAACCACTGAGTCTGGAAATTTAACTGATATAGCTACTGAACTCAGTAAAAGTTTCTGTGATGCTTCTATACTTGCTCCTCCGGTTGATAATTCTGACACTGAATTGACCACAGTTGATGACAGGGTACTGACACTGGTCTAAAATTGTAATTATCTGCTGATGAAACATTGAGTTATCTTCTCAAAATGAACCTCAAGACAAGAATTGGCCAAGACAATATAGACTTCTTTCTATGGTAGCTGAATTAATGGCTCTTCCTGTGAACATTCTGTTCAGTCATTCTCTAGCGACAGGTGAGATCCTGGGGCTATGAAGGCAGGCAGCTGTGATCCCAATCTTTAAGTCTTGGGACTGCACCTTGACAAATATTTACCACCCTATATCCCAGCTGGCCCTGTTGTCCAATGTCCTTGAGAGGATCATTTTTGACAAACTCAAACATTTTTGGATGCTGTTCATTTATTAACTTCTTGCCAGCATGGCTTTCATGAAAATCACAGTGCTCTCACTGCCATCTTGGAGGTCATCAACAATCTTCATAGTGCCTTGGACAGTGGGAACATGGTTGGTGCATTGTTTCTAGACCTGTCAAAGGCCTTCAGTTTGATGCATTGCAGTTGCCTGCTTTCCAGGCTTCAGGATCTGAGCCTCTCTAATTATCTGTTAATTGGTTTCAGAATTACCTCAGTGATAGGCATCAGTCTGTTTTGGTAAACTCATTTACTTTACTTCCAATAAAAATTAAGACTGGAATACTCCAAGGAAAGGATGTATCCTGGTACCCATCTTCATTAGTGTTTTTCTTTGCAATCTTCAGAATATCTTGTCTGGGTCTAATACCTATATGGTTTTATATGCAGACAACATTTCCTTATATGGAAGTGGAGCTGACGTATGACCTGACTCTCTGTGCCTACAGTTTGATTTTGATTTGGTCTAGAAGTGGTTAGTGAGAAATGTTTGTTATTAAACACCACAAAAGAAAAATACATACATTGCATCACTGCACAGTGGCTCAGGTCATAACACTGTTTGTGCCCAATAAAAGATCTGTCTGGTAATGCAACTGAGAAAATATATTGGTTTTATCATAGATCATCACTTATCCTTGCAAAAACATATTTCAAACCTGGTTAGAATGGTATACAACTGATTGGGTCAGTTACACTGTTTGAAAAACTATTGGCCACTCTGCTCCTATAATATTTTGGCACAGTCACTACTTTTATCCTTAGTGGAGTATTGCTTTCCAATTTATAAAACAGCCAATGAATCTGTTTTGTCTAAAGTGAAGATTCTGTGCCATACTATCATTGTTCATTTCTTAACATGCTGAGCTGGTCTTTTTTTGAGATCTTTATATTGCCTATTTCACCCTTCCAAAGTAGCCTGGTTTAGGGCCCTTGGGGAATGCAAAGATATGGAACACATTACATATAGGAGCAGGGGTAAAATTAATATGTATTAAAGAATCTGGTGTGATTTGTGGGAGTATGTTACAGCACACCGTTCAGCCTTGAATAATGAAATAGAGTAGCCCAGTACATCATAAATACAGAATATGGGTAATCAAAACTTCATAGTAGTCAAGGTAATTATGAGAAAAGGAAATGCATGTAAAAGCTGGCTTTGGAGTGGAAAACATTAATTTATGTATTGTAATAGTTTGATGGAATGAAATGTATAAGTATGTTCCCAATTTAAGAACTGTATATAATGATCCAAGTTCAATATTTAAATCAGAACTTTTATTTAAGCAATAAGGCATGTCAGGGGTTAGTTTACCAGTTTGTAAATCACCCCCTAGGTGTGTAATGTGGCACAAGGCACTGCTGAGTGTCATATTGTCCCTAAGGGGTGATTAACTGACTGTTAATCTAACTTCTGGGTGTGCCTTATTGCTATTATAAAAAAAAATTCCAAAAGAAATGTGTTAAAAGTATACTTTATAAAAGTATTCCTCATTTAGAGGGAGATTTTTAATAAAATAATTATTTCACAAACAGTTTAAGAATGTTGGTTCAAAATCAGAATGCACCATTCCAGTCATTCAGCAGTGCTAGAGGATGGAATGCTGACAGGAATAATCTATGTGTCATGATGATCAGGCTGTGCATGGCAGTGTAACAGGGATTAAGGTAAGGCTGTTGGAATCCTAACAGCCAATCAGATTGCAGCATTCTTGAGACCCTTTTTATAACAAATGTTTTTACTCTGCACCCTTCTGTATAACAGAGGAAGTCTTATTGTTTGTTTGTAGTTGTTGTGTGAACTGCATGTAATTTGAAAGATAAAATCTTAATAAAATATTTATGAAAGAAAAGAGACATTAATGTTTTCAATGGTTCAACCTGTCTCTGAAAATGTTAATGTAATCAGTTCTGACCAACATTAATTTTGCCTTAGTGTTTCATGTCTCTGTCCTCCTGTACCCAGTTTTTAAACAGAGCTTGAAAAAATATATGTTAACAGTTTCTCTGCAATCTCAGCTGAGGGAAAATTCTTGCCCTTTGTAGAAGTGTGTACTAGCAAATGAGCTGGAAATAACATTCTGAATTTCATTCTTCCTTCATGCAGCTTTTATTTAACCTTCTTATATGCCATCTGCTCACTTCTGGCTGAAGGACTTGTGCCACTGTAAATAAAGAACACTTCCCCTTTCTCCCTTGTTTCTTTTTGAATGTGAGTTTGGCCTAAAAAATTAAGGAGTCTGAGAATTATAGGCCTGGGTTTTTCTCTTGGATGCGATCAAGGTCTCAAGGACCAACATTATGTGCTCTCTCAACCACATATTGGTTCCCATTAGGAGAAGGGCCAGCTGCTGTACATGTACTAGCAAATATTGAATAAAACATAATATGTCACCTTTTTCTTCTTTTTCTGGTATGCCAACTATAATAATATTGTTTCTCCTATTTCTTCCCTCTTGATCTTCAATTTCATCTTCCAACTTATTAACCTTTATCTTTAATACAATTATTTCTTTCACCTCTGTTTATAGTTTGTCTTCTGTAGAACTAATTCTAGATTCACTGTCATCACTCTCATAAAAAGTTAATTTAGAACCCTTCTAAAAGCTTTAAAGTCACTGGACATGTTTCTTAAAACTAGTTTAATCATAGTAAGTTTGGCAAAAAACTGTATCCATCTGCTCCATCGTATCCCTTAGAATGGACTGACCCTCCTCTAGTGGTTTGGTCTTGTGAAGTTTTGATTGTCTTGTATGGCACTAGTAAATTTGGAGTTTCCATCTCAGATAGTTGATCAAAATTGTCACAAACATTGAATCTCAAAAAGAAAAAAAAAATCCTTTCTGGTAAATAATGTGACTGCTTCAGTTACGTTTTTAGTTGGACCATCAAGAGCTCTGTTTAAGCTGCAACCACCATCAAGCATGTCACATGACTCCATGATTGAAACTTTTAAATTTCTTCATAGAATAGACATGGTAGACACTGGGGAATTGTTTACAGTGAGTGGAGGCATGGGTGTAAGGGGGAACTGAAAGAAACTGGCAGGAAGGAGATGCAGGAAAGATTTTTGGGAAACATTTCTTTACAGAGAAGGTGGTGGAAAGTGGAACAGGCTGCAGGACTGGGTGCTGTGTGCCATGTTAGTGGAGGGAGTCAAGCAAGGGTGGGGTAGACATATACTGCTGGTGAGGACAGCAAGGGAAGATGACATGGGGAAGTGGATATGAATGACCAATAGGGTATTTGTATCATACTATAGGTGGGCCAGGCAGATTGGATGGGTCAATGGGCCTTTATCTGCTGTCAGTTTCTCTGTTTCTTTAGTGAGCTGAGTCAGAAGTGTGTGGTAGGGGGGCTGAACACATGTAGGAGCACCCAGTTTCATTTGGATGCTTTTACATTTTGGTGAGTACCTAGGAGTAATTTGGAAGTTACAAAGGATGGGGGCATAAAACAGAATCCTTATTATAGGCACAAGGGAGATAGGACAGCGATTGTGTAGAATATCAGACCACATGTGGATCTATGCTATTAGTATAGCACTCCAGTTATGCTACTTGCCCACTGACACACTCCACGCCAGGGCGGCCTGTAGGTTATTTTTTATTAGTTTATTTGAGTTGGTGGGCTTTGCCCCCACACCCCCTGTGTTAAAAAAACAAGGGGGGGTGCTGGCCCAGTGGTGCAGAGGGCTGAAGTGCTGGATGCCTTACCTCTCATCATGCTGGTGACCCGTGTTCGGGAATGAACATGGGCCATCGGAGGTCAGCATGGGAGGGGGGGAAGTGGTGCAAGATTGAGCTGCTGACTGGCAGCTCTCCTCTCTGGTGAAGGATGTGTGCTTCCCTCAGCTCTTGACTGCCTCACAGTGGAGGCAAGGGGGCAGTGCAAGCCAAGGGAGCCAGGGTGCTAGGCCAATGTGCACCTCCATGCGCATGTGCCTGTCTGTCTGGGGCTCCAGGTAACTGGAAAAGGGGAAAAGCAGCAAGATGATGCCTCTGGGCTGGCTCAAGGGGTCCGCTGGGACACGCATCGTGTTCAAGATCCTGAATGATCCCGGAGTCCAGTAGGGTTGGCAGACAAGCAGCTGTGGCCCATTGCAGTAGGATAAACACCTATATGGAAAAAAAAGGGTGTGTGTGGTGGGGCTGAGCCCCCCCCAACTCAAATAAGCTGACAAAACCTCAATCATGGCATGCTCTATGCCACATCGGACTGTCAGTTATTTTTATTAGTTTATTTGAGTTGTGGGGCTTTACCCCCACAACCCCATGTTAAAAAAGGGGGGTGTTTGAGGCAGAGCTCCCAGCTCAACTAAACTGACAAAAACTAAATCAACAATAAGCACATAACGAAAGTAGCCTTGTGCAGCTACAGTGCACGCAATGAAACTATGCTGTATTCTCTGTAGCTGCAAGCTACGCTTAAATTGGTGGTCTGATATTCTACACAATCGTCGATAGGACTGGGGCAGGAGATGGGGGTACACTTTGCTGTGCCACCCCAAAGACCCTAAAGACAGTCTATGTTAATTCACTTAGCCCTGGAGTGGGGGGCAGGAGCAAATAGGGTCTTAGGGTGGGGACTAATTGACAAAAAAGAAAGAAGGAAGAGGGTGTTTTTATACTTTTTTTCCATGAGTACGATGTAACATCTCATTTACAATGAGATCCTACTTTTTACCCAATTTTAAATCAGTTTACCTATGCCGCTGCAACAACAGTGTTGTCGATGTGCAGCATTGAGACATCCACCATGTCGACAGGTGAAATTTCGCCTGTCAGACATTGGTCACTTTTCTATCAGGGGGCTGCATCCCCTAAACCCCCCATGCGGGGGGCTGTGCCCCCCCCCTTCTCTAGGATTGTTAACTCCAGTCAGAGTTCATGTGCAAAGGGGGTGGCAAAGATCAGCGTAAGGGTGAAATTTCTCCGGAGGGTTCCTCACAGCGACAGTTTCGAATCCTGTCAAAACTGTCACTGTGGAGGATTTTGCCAATGGGGTTTCACCCTTCTGTTGGCATACCTTTTAAATCAGGGTGTCTCAAGCACTAGGAGGTTAAGTGACTTGCTCGAGGTCACATGGTGGGATTAGAACCTGGGTTTCTCTTGGGTCCTACAGCCCTGTCTCAGAGGGGTCCAAATTGATTGGATGGGATGAGGGTAGTAGAGAATGGGTAGAAAGTGAAGTCTCTGGTTTACACTGGCCTTTGAGTGCAGTAGAACCAAGTTGCTGCGTAACTTTTCTTTTCTAAATTTATTTATTTTATTTATTTATTTCAGATTGGGATTAATACCTTTGAGTCAGGGACTTGTTTACAAAGGTTCCAGGTCATACAGATACAATGGACAAACAGACAACAAATAAGTTACATAAGTTTCCAAGGATACATAGTAAGCTACAATGCAGGCTCCAGAGGGTGTAATTAATATAAATATTTACAGTAGAGGAATAGAAGCCCAGGCAGGCAAGGTCAGTGCGAGATCCATGAACCATTTCATGAACAAGGCAGACTCTATCTTTGGCAGTAGCAGAGTAAGGAGTGGGGACTAAGGAGTCCAGTGTCTAGTACTGAAGCAGCCAGAGAAGGCATTGTCGGGGGTGTCAAAGGGGAAGGAGGGTGTTGGAGTGACAGCAGGGTTTCAGGGTGGGCAGTTGGGGGGAGAGGATGGGAGGAAAGGTGGGTAGGCAAAAACAACATGAAGGGGAGAGCAAGGGTGGGGGAGGCAGTGGTCTGGTGAGCCAGTTGGAAGTGGGAAGAGCGAGCAAGGATGAGCGGATAGAGTAGGGATTTTGTGGGTGAGGGATTGGAGGGGAGCAGCAGTGACAGGGGGCAAGGATGTTATTTCTGTAGTGCCCAGGACTGTGGTATGAAAAAGCAAGGTAGAATATGGATTGGTAGAAACTAAATTTTTCATGTTTGGTTCTGGTACTGGTTCTGATTCTGATTTGCCTGGCCTGGTCTGACCATCCTCTACAGAACCAGAAAGGCTGACCCACACAACTCTTCTTATCAGGATTGCTATAAGCACATGTGACTAGGAGCTACTATAATAACAGGAAAGGGTAAGGAATGGCTAAATCAGTAATGAAAAAAGTTATTTGTGTATATTGTATCTCCCACATTATATGGTTTAAGCGTACTACTCAGCAGATCATGTTATACTGCAAAAATGTCTCAGATAATTTTTATTGTTCATATTTCATTACTTATTTAACTGTTAACAAAGAAAGGCACTGCCCTTAGATGAGTCAACAGTGGGTCCTGATAAGTAGTTCATGTTAAGCCATCTGCTGCACAACTTTTTGGAAATGCCAGTATGATGTTCCGCAGCATGAGGTGGGTAATAGGTTCTTAAATGCATTGTGGGCACTTGATGAATCTGGATGGAGAGGCGGGACATGCATTCAAGGATGAACAGTAAAGATTTATTTTAAGAAAAACTTGGTTTTCATCCTGGAGGAAAGCCAGTTAGTACATTAATGAAAAGCAGTACAAGTTGTATGTTGGCAAACTATAAAGAACCACCACTATTCTCTATGACTTTGTGCAAGAACGTATTACTGTATTACATAACACTCTAAAAGAATTTGACACGTCAGGCATAAGACTCTAAAAGGAACTTGGTATGTCAACAGTATAATATGCATTAACGTTCTTGGACAATTGCAGCTGACATTCACTTTGGCTCATCATAGAGTCCTTCTGCTTTACTGAATTTGAAGTGAATCCAATGGCGATGAATAGTAGTTGTTGCATAGAAGCACAACTGAAAATTTCTGCATTTTGAAGAAGTGTTCATTCCACAAGGGAAGTAAAGAGGTTTTGGGGGTTCAAAGAAATAATCAGAAAAGGTGAACAGAATGTAGGAATGACATAGGTCATGGGATGAGGATTATTACCTCTAGAATTCAAACTGAAGAACAAGGATTGCCATCTCTTGGCGCAGAACTGAAGAAAGATCATTGGTGAATGACCTATTGAAAGCCACCAGGACAGGGGTTTGCAGCTCTGGGCATTGAACTGAAGAAGGATCCTCAGTGATGGACCTCTGATACTTACCAGAACTTCTGGATTTCCACCTTGTTGCATTGAACTGAATGGGTCTCATTGGTGAAGGACCTCTACAGACCCTTCAAAGAAGGACCTTAATCCCATTGGATGTCAGCAGTCCCAGACTAATGAGCTGGGTCAGCTACTCAGCTATCTTATTTGTTTCATTGGGTGGGAACTGGATCTGGATCTTAATTTCTTTATGTTTTCAGCCAGTCTCCTTACAACTGCCCTGAACAGTCAAGTGTGGAACCCCAAGCTGAGTCAAGAATGATGGCTGCCATGCACAAGAATTTGCATATCATGATGTCTTGCACTGATATTGGGGCTTTACAGTATTACGTGATTCAGAGAGATGCCTAGAAACCATGAAGTTTGGATAATTCTTCCTTTCTTAGCAACCTTTTATGGATCCTATACATTGTTCTTCCTGCTGTCTCTTTAATATGCTTCAGTATAGCTCTGAGTGTACTAAATGTCCATTGCCAAGGAGGTTCCAACTGTCAACCATGAGATGACATTTGAAGAGAGAAAATACAGAGACAGACAAATTGGGAGTACAGATCAACCATTAAATAAGTAGGTCAGGCTGTCTGGTCTATATCTATGTGAGCGCATGTCCAGGCTCTGACTACCAGGAGGCATATTTACTACTGCTGGCTTCTTATATATACATGCTGTCTTGTAAACCTGGTTCAGGCTCCCTATACATATAGTACTTCTGTGGCCCTTCTCCAAGTCCCTGGAGTCCCCAGCACTTCATTACTGAAAGGTGCCAACAGGAACTATACGTTAGGGCAGAACACCAGACATTTTCCCAGAGCAATGAATGGCATTGTCCCTTGATCTAACTGTAGAGTTTTGTCTACTGTAGGATAAACATTTTGATGACAACCAGAACCATATGTAGGAACACAGGAGTTTGCCCAGTTCTTTGTTACTGTTCATAATCATTTATTCTTGCTGCATGACATACACACATCTACTTACATGCACATGCAAGGACTGAGAACAGATGTGCCCCATATCTTTATCAGTGTTTTCCCTCTAGCATTCGGCCTTACAAGTACCCTTTCCTGAGTGTGAGTTGAGGGATTCCAGGGAATATCATAGCTGCTTGCATGGGAGAGGGGAAGTTGAATTTTTGATTGGAAGGGCTAGTTGTAGCAACATTGAGAAGCAGGCCCTTTAAGATACTAACATACTAGCATACTAAAATGGCAGAAGAGTAGGCCCTATGGTATATCAGGTCTGCTCGAGGATCAGTACCTGTTTGGGGCACTGTTGCTGCCTTCTCCGCCTCCCCCGTGAAATCCTCCAACCCTGATTGAAGTTCTCCTCCAGTTTTGGCATTACAGTACTCAGTTTCATCTTCCCCCTATACCTGTCCCAGCCTCACTTGAACCCCTCCACAGTAACTACATCCACCAGATCTGCAGGCAGTGTGTTCCAGGATTCCACCACCCTCTCAGTGAAGTAACATCTCTTTGTCTCTCCCCAGAGTCTCCCACCAACCAGCCTCAATTGGTGCCCCCTGGTGGTCCCCACCCCCCTCAGCAGAAACACCCTAACTAGGCTTACCCTATTTAACCCCTTAAGGTATTTGAAGACCTTGATCATATCCCCTCTGTCCCTCCTCTCCTCCAGGGAGTACAAGTTGAGGTCCTCAAGTCTCTCCTCATAGGACCTCTCTCCCAGACCCTGTATCACCCTGGTCACCCTTCTCTGGACCCTCTGAGGAGTGTAATGTCCTTTTTTAAGTATGGATGCCAAAACTGCATGCAGTATTCAAGGTGTGATCTAACCAGGCAATTATACAGAGGAAGAAGCACCTCCTGGCTTCTCGAGGTTGTCCCCCTGGCAATGCACCTCAGCATTTTATTTGCTTTGGCCGTAGCCCTCCTACACTGCTCAGAGTTGTTCATCTTGGCATACACAACCACTCCAAGGTCCTTCTCCCCACTCAAAGCCTGTAGTGTCTCCCTTCCCAAAGTGTACACATGAGCTGGGTTCCTGAGCCCCAGGTGGAGAACCCTGCATTTCTCCATATTAAACCTCAGTTTCCAGGTGCTTGACCACCTCTCCAGAGTCTCCAGGTCCCCTTGTAGGGCTACTCTACCCTCCTCCCCATCCACCACCACCCCCAGCTTCGAGTCATCAGCAAAGAGGCTCATCTCACTCCTGATACCATTTCTGATATCTGAGATGTAAGTGTTAAACAGGAATGGGCCCAGCACCAATCCCTGTGGGACCCCGCTAATGACCCTCCTAGGAGATGAAACCTCCTCCCGACCACCACCTTCTGAAAATGCCCAGCTCGCCAGTTCTCTATCCACCTGATCATCCGTTCCCCCCCCCATTTCCCCCAGCATATCCAGCAGCCCAGGATGTGGCACCAAATCAAACACCTTGCTGAAGTCTAGAAAGAGGACATCCAGCGGCCTGCCCTAGTCCAGTGCCTTCATCACCCAATTGTAGAACTCCACAAGGGTGGTCTGACATGATCTACCCTGAACAAAGCCATGCTGGTGATTATCTAGGTAGCCCCATGTCTCCAGAAACACCCCCAGCCTTTCCTTTAAGATAGCCTCCATCAATTTGCCTACCATCAACATCAAGCTGACAGGCCTGTAGTTCCCCGCTTCCTCTCGTGAGCCGCCTTTGTGGACAGGCACAGTGTGGGCCATACTCCAATTCTGAGGCACCCTCCACATCTGAAGGGAAGAGTTAAAAAGGTCTGCCAGAGATGCAGCCAGAACACTCGCCAATTCCTTTAGTACCCTGGGATGAAGACCATCCGGACCCGGTGCCCTCTCCATTCTTAGGGACTTGAGGGCTTCCCACACCCTACCAACAGGGATTTCAACATCCATGACCCCCCTTCCAACTGCAGGTCCAACCTGCCCCCCCCCATAGAGTGCAGCTCCACCATCCTCCCTAGTGAAGACCGAGAGAAGTAATTGTTAAGTACCTCCACCTGCTCCTCTGCCTCCTCAGCCCACCCACTCCCTGACCTCAGTCTACTTATCTGCCCCTTCACTTTCCTCCTTTCAACAAAGTTGTTTTACATCAGTTTCCACTCAGTTCAAACAGCATCAACATCAGGGTGGTGCTATTAGATGGAACAGCAGATGTGCTCTGCCCAAACCAGAAAATAAATATTTATTTTATTTAAAATTTGGTAACCAGGAAAGGCACATTGATATGAGGCTTGTTTCCAGGTGCAGCTCGGGGAAGGGGGAGATGAAGGAAAACAGCGGCAGACAATAGCAAAACAAATTTGAACAGACAGATGAGCAATTTGTTACAATAACAGAATAAATGAAGAGCAGTGTGCATGTACCGCAGTTAAACAAAGTGCAGTGAGCTTTAGCAGTTCATAGAATCACAAACAATAACTCATGTGGATTAAAATAAAGACTTCAAGACTTTAATATATTGGGAAACACAGGAAAGTCATTTTAATAGGTATGTATATTTACTGAACTGACAGCAGCAGACATTTTTACCAATTAAAGCTGTACTACTGCTTAGAAATCCTCTTTAGGTAACATTTTCTCCTTTTGTTTTCATCCAGTTTAGAATTGTTGTTTTAGAACTCCTGCAGAACAGCCAATTGCATTTGCAACCACTGAGACCTTCTTATCCCCCTGACTGGGTTGTAGTTTACTATCTAGTCACATGTAACCTCAGGGGCTGCAAAACCTGGTAATAAAAGCAGTGCCAAGTCATCGCAGAAACATATTGTTTTCTTTCATTTCATCTTGTGGAAATCTGTTGCAGTGTTCTATGTTTTAGTTTGGGGTCTCTGCATCACCTGTTTTGCCTGAATGTACTAGGAACTAGCTGGAGGAACTAGTAACATTGCTCTGCAGAATTGTGGTATTTTGCATTTGTCTTACATGTAAGCAGGTCACAGCTACACCAGGTCTGTCCAGGACAAATCTGGCAAATTTAACAGCTGTATTAGCTAAAGCCTTGCACTGGGAATGAGGCTTTAGGTTACAGTATGTGGTATATGGTTTGCTGATGAATTAAAAACAATTTGGATTTGTCTTCCGCCCTAACATCCTTTTATGGAGCCCATGTACTATTCTTCCTGACAGCTGCCTCTTAGGTATGATCACGCTGAGTGTTATAAACATCTGGGGCTCGATATTCAAAAATGGGCAAAGCAGAGCACAAAGGATTGTGCTGTGCTTGCCTGCCCTTTGCCCATGACCCTGAGGATGTTAAATTCAGTTGGATAGTACACCAGTGCTCTCCAACGGAATATAGGGACATGTCAGTGCAGTGCTAGGTCAAATAGCATTGCCCCAAAATGGATCCTGGCAGTGCAGGGAATAGCACGCCCAGACCCAATTGCTCTGATAGCTCCCGGTGATATAGTCAGATGGTCCCATGCAAATAAGCCCACTGGGCATGCAAGGTGCAAAGTGGCCATTTGCATGTCCATCATGGGCTCATTAGCATGGGAACTGGTGGCAGGTTTGCTCCTCCAGGACTGGCCTCACCCCACTCCGATCATCTGTCCCCATTTAGAAAAGTAATTCCCCAGTATTCACTGGTCCCCCCCTCCGATGGTCATCACATATGTTAAAAATAACTCCATGGTGCCTAGAGTTTCCCCCCAACTCTCCAATCACCATCTGGTAATGTTAAAAATATTTTCCTGGTACCTTGTGGACCCCCATTCACTGATTGCTGTCCTGTAAATCATATAGTATTGCCCTGGTGCCTAGTGGACCCCCCCCCACCCTTCAGTCATCATTCTGTATTATAAACATAATAATCGCTGGCGCCCAGTGGTCCCCCAGGTCTCTGATCTCCAGCTCTGCACAAATAAGTATAGTTCCTGGCATCCATTGGTTCCCCCCATCTCTGATCACCATCCCACAATTGAATAAATATGTCCTTGGTACCTAGTGGTCCCACTGGTCACTGATCCCCAGCCCTGTACAAATAAGTGTAGTCCCAGGCATCCAGTGGCTCCCCTCCTCCCTGTCTTTGATCACTATCACACATTTAAAAAGTATGTTTCTGGTGCCCAGTGGTCCTCCCGGTCTCCGATTCCCCAGCCCCATAAAAAGAACTATAATCCCTGATGGCCAGTAGTCCCCCCATCCTCCATGTTCCATCACCAGTAAATGATAAACATCCCTGGTGCCTAGTGATCCCTCCCACTCCTGTGTAATCCACCTGTGGCCTTAACTGTATGTAATTTGTATGCTTTGTTGCAAAACTTCAAAAAAGTACTAAGCTGAGAAAAAATTAAAAAAGGAACTGCCTGGCTTCTAGTGGCACCCCCCCACCCACCGATCCCCATACTAATGTACCCTGTCCATGGCATCTAGCAGCCCCCCAACACTGTGGACACCAACAACCCACCCTGCCAACCCCTTTTGCCTGAAGAGCTAGTGCCACTGCTCTGATACTGAAACCAGCACAGCTCTCCTCTCATTTCCTTGGCTAGCCATCATATGAAAAGTCAGAGGGTATGAATTCTGTGTATAGGACACGGCACACAGCCACTGTATTGTACAGGGAGTGCACAGCCTTCCTTGTACAGTACTCAGGCCACACACTCCCAGTACAATACAGAGGACACATGCCCTGTACTATACGTAGGAGGTGCACCCCTTGACTTTCATATGGTGGCTGGCTGAGAAAGTGAGGGGAGGTCTGTGCTGATCCCCATCTCGGAGCCACAGCACCAGCCCTTCAGGTAAGGGGGGGGTTGGCAGGGTGGGTGGTCAGTGCCTGCAGTGTGGGGGTCCACTAGATGCCAGGGACAGGGTCCGTTGGTATGGGGACAGGTATCTGTGGGTGGGGGGTGCCACTAGAAGCTTGGTGCCTGCTTAAGAAAATGACTGCAGTACTTTGAGGAGTCCCATGAGGATAAAACATGTGTCTGTACTTTGTATTCACAGCTTATCCTAGGTCAGATGCACAAGCCTGTTAAAAAGGTTATGGGCAGGATTCTTAAGGCCTGTGAAAATCCTGCAGCTGCAGGAATAACTTGGTGCAAGGTGGTTGCCACTTGCAGAACCACAGTTTTTCCCACAGCTACAGTATTTACAGAAGTGGAGCCAGTTTATGACTGACTCCATGATTCATGGAAGCTTGTGACTGTTTTTTCCCCGCAGCTGTGGAGAAATGTTTTGGCCAGTGTGACCAGGCATAGCATCTCCTGCATCTGCAGTGGACTGAAAATATTAATCTCGCAGCTGCTAAGATTTTGGTCTGCATCTAGAGTTCTGGAGTGAAACTTAGTCTCACGACATTTTGAGAATCCTGCCCTATGTCTCATCTAGCGAAGTGTTGTTAGTTTGACTTACAGAAAGATTTGCATACCCATGATGCCTTCTGTGTGAAATGAGGCTTAAGAATATGAGTATTGTTTGAAAGATGTACCAGAACAATTGGGATATTTCTTCTCTCCCAACATACAGTACCTTATGGATCCCATATAGTAATCTACCTGCAAAGTGCCTCTCAGTTAAGCTCACTCCGAGTGTTCTAAATGTCTGTTGCCTTCTGGATCTTACTTTGTGCCTGATTATGCTAATGTATTGGGAATGAGGCTTTAGAGTATACAATATGCATGGTTTCAAGAGATGCACAAAGAAAACTGTCTCTCAGATATACTCACTCCAAATGGTTAATGTTTTTCAATTTTCTATTTATGCTCCCTGGGTGTGTTGGGGGCAGGAACTCTATCCTGCGTCACCCGTCTGACTGCCCCGACCACCCAGAGACCCCCCCATGGATTATCCCCTGTGGCAGGGCCAGGAAGGAAGCTACTTCTCTCCCTGGAGCACAATCCAAATTTGGTGAGACCATGATGGCGGACTGGGGGAATGGGGCGGGACTTCAAGGAGCGCCCAGCCACAATTTTCCACTTTTCTGTGCCCCTCCTGGCCCAAGGTGTAGTGCGCTTGTGTGGGGGCACACGCATGCCACGCCCGCCAGCTGCTGGCCTCCCTGCCTGCATCACCCCACAGCCCCCACTAGAGGGCAATCAATGGGCAGGACGACGATCCCTCCCTCCCCAAGAAAGGAGATCAGTCCTCCGAACAATCAGTCCTCTCTTGCTCCTGCCAACCCCCGATGGCCCAAGCTCGTCCCCAAACCCTGGTCGCCGGTGTAGCATGAGGTAAGGCATCCAGCACCTCAACCTTCAGCGCCACCAATCTGGCCCTCACTCCAAATGTTTTAAATGTTCATTGACTTCAGGTTCTGCATCAGTGCTGAGATGAGACAATGATTGCAGTACAGTGAGGAGTCACTAGGCTATGAAATACTTTTATAAAATGAACAGTGGCAGTTCTGGTTTTTGATTGGTCAGTCACCATAAATGAAATATGTTTCATGCATGACTGAAAAAAAGTGCTGACCATATGTGAAATGTCCGGAACTGGAATCACTGTTCATTTAGAACATTGGCATTTCAGTTGGCAGCCGTTTTTATTTGCCCACTGCAGTAGTCGACAACATTCCTTGCCATGGAAGCCAAACAAACTATGAATTTCAACTTAAGTATAACTGAAAATGAACTGGAGAACATATTTAGACTGTCTGATGAAGAGGACACACAAGAAATAACAGCAGCAGGTTGGCACAGTGAGTAACCAAATGAATGCAGTTGCTACTAACACTGACACTAACTCTTGACCTCTATCACTAACTGCCCAAGCACTAGATGAAATCAAAGATGCCAAAAATAAACCAAACACAAAAAAAGGCAGCCTGGGCAATGAGAGTATTTAAAGACTGGCAGGCATCAAAGCAAATTCAAACTGATTTCAGAACAGCTACCACTGAAGAGTTAAATGATGTTTTCTGTTCATTTTACGCTGAGGCTAGAAACACTGATGGTCAGGAATGCTCTATCAGTAGCTATTGCAGCCTCCAATCCACCTTGAACAGGCACCTTAACTCTGTTGGGATTGGTAGAAAACTGTATTTATAGTATAGTGCAGTGGTTTAAGGCTTTGCTTTGCAAACCTGGAGACCTGGGTTTGAATCCCTCAGCCCCCACCTACATACTGTGTGACCCTGAGCAAGTCACTTAACTTCCTTGTACTCCCAGATTGCACCTGTAAACAAACTTTCAGCTTAGTGTGTCTCTCCTGGTTAAAAACAAACAAGCTGATCCTGCGTTTGCCACCAGTAATAATATATTCATCTCAGTGACCACAAAGTACAGAAAGGCACAAAATGAGAAATCTAAACATCACCCTGCCATCTCTAAGCCTGACCTGGAGATTTTTAAAAAGTCACCCATTATGTCACCGCACACTGTGCCTGGCCTCCTGAGGAAAGTATGGCTTGACATTCAGTTGTATATGGCCAGGCGCAGTAGAGAGGGTCTTTGGCAGTTGATAGGAAATAGTTTCAAATTTAATCAACAAGAATGGTCAGGAATACGCGACCCTCACATTTACTGAAAGTACCAAAAATCATAAGGAGCTGCCTGAACTAAACAAAAAGGCTCATAGGGGTGGCTGGCTTGGTGGCGTGGAGGGTTGAGACACTGAACGCCACACCTCACGCCATGCCGGCAACCCGGGTTCGGGAATGAGCCTGGGCCTTCCGGGGTCAACAGGGAAGGGAAGGGATTGCATGTCCTGAGGTCTAGTCTCCCTTCCCGGGGAGGGATCAGGGGAGAGAGCCGCTCTTGGGTGGCCCCTAATGTTGGTTGGGTCAGCACAGGAAGAAGGCAGTGTTAACAGGTTGTGGGGGTGGAAATGCAGCAGATGTCAGCACGCTGTGCAACCTGACATCATTGCATATCCAAGTTCTACAGAGGATACAAACACTCAAAAATCCCTCATGGACCAGGAGGTGACGAGGGCTCCAGTGGCCGGTCCTCACATCCACAATGCCAGGCCATCTCCCTGATAGCACAGCCAACCCCCCCCACCAGATGGACCCTCTAATCCCAGAAAGGCCACCAGGTAGAAGGGGTGGGCCCTCCTCTGGGGGGTGATCCAGGGGACTGGAATGTCCGGGTGGGGTGAGGGCTAGACGGGAGAGGCTTCAGGCATGGAGTAGAGGAGCTGAGCCAAGAGGGCACCTCTGAAAGATGCCCTAGCCAGCGGGTGCCAGAAATATAATTGACAAAAAATAAATAAAATAAAGAGGCTCATAAGGGTTTTATTTATGCCGAACTGGAATTGCTGAGATGCCTGGTTGAAAGCCTCAAGAAATACATAGATAAACTACTGGACGGTGCTCTTGCTTGTTACTGCCACCGAAAATGTCTGCCACTCAGCTTTATGGAAATGTATGCCACCTGGTACACCAAGGAGCTATTAGGATTAAATTACCTGTCCTCCATGGTATCAAGAATCAGCAAGAAAGCCATCTGTGCCATGTCTGCACAAATCATTCGGTCCACATCACTGCCATCCAGATCCTGTTAGACGCTGCATTACAAAGTCAGGAGGTGATGTCAGTGACTGGTCACCACAGCAGGGCTAGCTTCCATTCATACTGGGGTGCTTCCTCTCTGGATCGTAAGAAATGGAGCAGCATTCTTGAACAAAACCATGAAGAACTGCAAATGAGTACTTCCTCGATCAACAAGTCAGTAATAGCAGCAGCAGGGAACAGTGCCATAATGTTATCTAGCAACAGTTCTGCATTGTTTCATCAGGAGCCATTCATTTTCAGTGCTCCTCTACATTTCAATGGGCAGGCAAACTTCTACGGCATAGGAAATGGCAAGTGATTTTATTATTTTGTCTTCCTCAAATATTAATACAGTGCCACCTGGGGTTCTCAGCGTTTATTGTTATTTTTTTTTCTTACTAGTATTTATTATTTTCCCCCACCCCCATTCTAGTTTGAATGATCTATTTAACTCTTGCATAATAATATTTCATTAAATACAATTAATTCATTAAGTTTATAATAAGTTGTGTGTGTTTTTTTTTTCTAAATAGACTGTATGGGGCCATATTATAAACACAATAAGACACTCCGGGGTGTTCATGGAACATATTTTAGCACACACCTAGGGGTGTAAGGCACTTGCCCTGTAGCCTCGTGCCTCACTACACCTTTGGGCATGTGGTAAAATCTGTTTCATGCACACCCCATCGTTCCTTATTGCTTACTTTTGTACTGTGCCATTCTCAGCCTATACTGGATTAGATGTGTAAGCCTGCTGAAAAGGATACGCCTGTTCTGGTGAAGTCTTTTCAACTTGACTTGCAGAGGGAATTGCATGCACAAGATGTCTTGCACTGGAAATGAATCTTTAGATCATGTGCATGGTTTGGAGAGATGCCCGAATACCAAACCATTTGGATATTACCTTTTTTCTAGCACCCTTTTACAGGTTCCATAGACTACTCATCCTGCAAACTGCCTCTCAGGTATGCTCACTTTTAATGTTCAAAACATCCATTGCCTTGTGTTTCTGACATGATGCCTGCTTGTGACAATACCTGCAGTACACTAAGGAGTCCCAAGAGAATGAAACACGTCTGACTTTGTCATTCTCAGCATAAACTAGGTTAGAGATACAGTACTAGCCTGTTTAAAAGGTGCTGTTTCTTCTGACGAAGCCTTGCATGCCAGATTTGAACAAAGATTTGCATAACCATAACACCTTGTACTGGGAATCAGTCCTTGGAGTATGTGAATGGCTTACAGAGACAAACTGTTTGGATGTTTTTTTCTCTCCTAGCATAAACTTATGGATCCTGTATATTATTCTTTCTGCAAACTGCCCCTCAGGTATTCTCACACTGAGTTTTTTGATTGTGTGCCCATTGCCTTGGGGTTCTGATTTAGAGATGGAGTAAAGCAATGACTGCAGTACACTGAGGAATCTCAAGAGGAAAAAACATGTGCATGTAATTTGTTACTCTCTGGCTATATTGGATCAGATGTCAAGCCCTGTTTAAAAGTTAATGTCTCTTGCAGCAAAGCATTGTCAGACAGACTTGCACAAGACATTGTGCACCCATGAAGTCTTGTCCTGATAATGAGGCTTAAGATATATAGTTTGGAGAGATGCCCACAAATTAAATAATTTGGATATGTTTTCTCACCTAGCATACTTTTACGGATCCCAAATACTGTAATACTCTTTCTGCAAATTGCCTCTCGGGTATGCTCATTTCAAGTGTTATGGGTATATTTCCATTACCTTGGGGGTCTGACTTGGTGCCAGGCTGAAGCAGTGACTACAGTACACTGATAAATCCCAAGAGGAGAAAACATGCGCCTGTACTATTTATCTCTCAGTCCATGGTTTGGAGAGATGCAAAAAAAACAAGCAATTTGGGTATTTCTTCTCTCTGAGCATCTTATTATGGCCCCCATATACTGCTCACCATGAGTGTTCTAAATGTCCAGTGCCTTGGTATTCTGACCTGGTGCATGGTTGAGGCAATGACTGCAATACACTGAGAAGCCCAAAGAGGAAGAAACACGTCTGTACTTTTCTGTTCTCAGACTATACTGGATCACATGTACAAGCCTGTTTAAAAGGAGATACCTGTTCTGGTGAAGTCTTGTTAGCCTCGCATAACCATGATGTCTTGCAGTGGCAATGAGGCTTTGTGTATGTATATGGTTTGGAGAGATGTGCAACTAACTATTTGGATATTTCCTGGTTCCTTGCATCTTTCTATGGTTCCCATATACTACTCTTCCTGCTGACTGCCTCTCAGGTATCCTTAATCTGAGCACTCTATAATAATATAATAATAATACATTTTATTTATATAGCGCCTTTCAATTTCCAAGGCGCTGTACAGATTAAAACTTTATAAATCAAACATTAAAATTAGATATCAAACACAAATAAAACCAATAAAAAATCATCAATTACAAAACAATCAGTTTTCCAAAAAGGCCATTTGCCATAGATGGGTTTTCAAACCCCACTTAAATTCCTCCACGGAGGTGCACTCCCATAACCAGTGAGGTAGAGAATTCCAAAGAGTGGGTGCAGCATGAGAAAAAGCCCTACATCCAGATGATTTAAGATTCACTCTTGGAATCTCCAGCAACCCCTCATCGGCCAAGCAGAGTGATGGGCCAGGGCAGAAAGGAACCAAAAGTTCTTTCAGATAGGCCAGACCCTGATTGTGGAGGGCTTTGAAAGTCAATAAATTGACTTTAAAGGTGATCCACCACCGTATAGGCAGCCAGTGCAGTTCGCGCAGTACCAGGTCAATATGACAGGACCTACTGGAACCAGTCAAAACCCGGGCTGCTGCATTCTGCACTAGCTGAAGGCAGCAGATTTCAACCCCTGAAAGTCCAAAGTAAAGGGAGTTGCAGTAGTCCAAACGTGAGGACACGAAGATGTGGACCAATGTTGGTAGGTTGTCAGATGGAACTAGGTGCCTAACTCTGGCGATATTCCTAAGATGGTAAAAGGAAGTCGTGATGACTGCTGACACTTGTGACTGCAGTGTCAGCCTGTCATCCAAGACAACCCCCAGGTTATGCACCCATTCAGAGGTCGGGAGAGAGACGCCGCCAAGGAAAATTCCTGAGGGCATCGCAACAGACGACCCCTCTATCCGGCGACCTGGGTCCACAACCAATACCTCTGTCTTTTCTGAGTTCAACTTCAGCCAGCTAGAGTCCATCCACTCCTGGATTTCTTTCAGACAGTTGTTAAACACCGAGAGAGCTCCATCCTGGTTGGGTGCAAAAGACAGGTATAGCTGGGTATCATCAGCATAGCAGTGAAACCTCAGCCCATACCATCTTACAATGTCTCCGAGAGGCAGCATATACAACACGAATAACATGGGAGACAGCATTGAACCCTGAGACACCCCACACAACAAAGATGTTGGGCCTGAGGAAAAAAACTCAGACACAACTCTTTGTGATCTCCCAGTGAGGAAGGAGGTGAACCATTGGAGAACAGTTCCTGATATTCCACAAATGTGCCTCAGGCATGCTATCAACACCATATGATCCACGGTGTCAAAAGCTGAAGAAGAGATCAAGAAGAACCAGAATGGAATGTTTCTTCTGATCTCTTGCCCTCAGAAGATCATTGAGCACCCGAACCAGCGCTGTCTCGGTGCTATGCCTTTTACAAAAACCAGACTGGAGGGGTTCGTAGATGTCATGGATGGTCAAATGGTCCTCCAATTGGGCTGCCACTACCTTCTCAATCACCTTCCCAATAAAGGGTAGGTTAGAGATAGGTCTGTAGTTTGTGAAACAGTCTGGATCTAAGGTAGCTTTCTTCAAGAGTGGTATCACCACCGCCTCTTTCAGGGAGCTAGGGAACTCACCCGACTCCAAGGAGCACCAGACTATTCGCACGAGGACTGGACTGATGATATCACTACAACCCAAAATTAGGGAGGTCAGTCCAGGGTCCAAACTACAGCATGTAGGGTGCACACTATGGATAATCCTCATGACATCGACGAAATCAGGTCGACTGAAGGAACTCCAAGAAAGTTGAGATACCATGAACTCGCATTGTTCCACAGCATCCCCCCTAGAGGGCGCTGGTTGCAGATCCACCCTGATATTGCTTTACGGTTCCTATTTGGTGCCTTATGTACATACGAACATACAAAATTTGCCAGCAGATAAAGGCCTAGAGGTCTATCAAGTCTGCTCGAATGTGCAGCTAGTACCCCTTATTCTGCAGCTGCCCCTCCCTTCCCTCCATTGATCCTCCCCTGCACCTTGTCGAGATAATGACTGCAACGCACTCTGGAGTCCTGAGAGGACAAAACACATGTCTATATTTTGTCATTTGCAGCCTATACTGGATCAAATGAACAAGCCTATTAAAAGGTGATACCTGTTCTGGTGAAGTCTTGTCAGCCTGACACATACAAGGATTTGCATACTCATGATGCCTTGCACTGGATTAAGACTTTAGAGTATGTGTATGGTTTGGAGACATGCTCAGAAACCAAAACAAATGATATATAAACCTACCAGAGGAAGTATCACACTCAATTTATTGATTACTAACATTAAGTAATCAATAAAAAATATAACTATAAGAGAAAATCTGGGAAACTGTGATCACAATATTGTTGAGTTTACCTTAAGGAGATCAGTGCATAAGAGTTTAGGTTCGACTACCCCGACAGACCATTTTCTTGCTGTACTGTTGATTTTATTATTATTTTATTATTGTTTTTAAATCTATTGTACAGCGCCTTAATATCCTGAAAGGCGCTTAACTTCAATATGTATTATTATTATTACTATTATTATTATTATAATAAAAACTACACTAGGGCAAACTTTCAAAAAATAAAGTCAGGGCTGTCACATTGGAAATGGTAAATAGAATTCAGCTGCAAGAGTGTGGAGGAAATGTGGAATATCTTTAATATCAAACTACTACAGTTAGAGGATAAATACGTACCCAGTAAGTGGATGTATAACAACAGGGGAAATAAACCAATGTGGTGTACTAAGAGGGTTTTAAAGCAGTGTAAGAAAAAGAAGAAAGCTTTTGAATTAATGAAACAATATGCAAATGTGAATTCGACGGTAGCTTATAAAAGGGAATTAAGATTGTTAAATAAATGATTAGGTGGGAAAGAAATAAACTGGAAACCAACATTTTACATAGTAATGATAAAAGTAAAAGATTATATGCCTATGTTAATAATCAGAAGAGCAATATTACCCAAATAGGACCACTAATATATGAAGGACGGGAGATAAAGAAAACAGAAAATACGGCTTGTGCATTCAATACCTATTTCTGCTCTGTATTTATCTCAGGTAAAACAGTTGATAAAACTACAGAGGGAAAAAAATATTCAGATCTACTTATTGAGATTAGCTCACATGAGGTAATGGAGCTATTAGAAAAACTCAAAGTTAATAAATCTGCAGGGCCTGATTTATTGCATCCCAGATATCTAAGAGAATTGCGAGACCTTATTGCCAAACCGCTAGCATTTTTTGTTCAATACATCTTTTACAACAGAAGTCCCAGTAGATTACACAACAGCAACAGTTGTGCCATTGTTTAAAAAGGGGGACAAAGCTATGCTATCCAACTACAGACCAATTAGTCTGATCCCTGTAGTATGTAAAATGGTGGACAGTTTTTTAAAGTCCTTAATAGAGGAAAATTTAAAAATCATCAATTATAAGGATAATAAGCAGCACAGTTTCAGACAGAATAGAGCGTGCATCACTAATCAATTGTGTTTTTATGAGGAGGTAAATAACAGCTTAATTAATAACATCCCAGTAGATGTAGTCTACTTAGATGTCCAGAAAGCCTTTGATAAGGTCCCACATAACGTATTACTGGAAAAATTAGTCAGATTAGAGTGGATAGCAGGTTGGTCAGCTGGGTCAGGAATTGGTTAAATAGCAGAAAACAAAAAGTCAGAGTATACTCTAGCAGTGGTAACATGACCAGTGTAGTACCCAAGGGCTCAGTCCTGGGCCCTGTGTTATTTGTCCTGTTTTAGGAGGTTTGCATCAAGATATAGATAGTTGGTTAGTGAAATTTTCTGACAACATGAGGTTAGGTGGTCATGTAGATACAACAGATAATATTAATGAATTAATATTAGACTTAGAAAAAATGGAAAGATGGGCAAAGGATAATGGAATGTTGTTCAGCATAGAAAAATGTTCAATTCTTCACATCAGAAAAAACAACGCTAAACAAGATTACTACTTGAATGCAACTGCCCTGAAAACGGTCATCTCTGAAAAAGATTTCGGGATTTACATAGATTAGGATCTGGATTTTAGTGCACATTGCACCAAATTAATACAGAAAACTAACAGTTTGAGTAGTAATATTAAACAAGCATTTATAAACAGATCAGCCACTTGTCTACAACTGTTATACAGATCGTTTATTAGGCCTCATCTTGATTATGGCTCCTCATTATGGTGTCCACATCTGAGGAGAGAAGTGAAGAATGTTGATTGAGTTCAGCGAAAGGTTACAAAGATGATGAGAAGGATGAAGGAGTTAAATTACAATAACAGACTACAGAAATTGGGTCTTTATATTTTGGAAAATAGAAGGACAAGGGGTGATTTCCTAATGATGCATAAATTTATAAACGATGATGATTTGTGCAAAGAACTAGCTATACAAATCCAGGAAAAACCCAATGGTCTGAGAGGACATAAGCAACAAATAAAATTAGCAGATGTAGTAAAAAAATGGAAACTATCATTGTTTTATACATAGAACGGGTAGGATTTAGAATAGGCTCCCAAAACAAATAGTAGAAAGCCAAACCATGAGCATATTATAAAACAGGCTAGAAAACTATTTACTGAAGGGGGTGTTTAAATTGGACCTGCTGATGCGGGTGGACAAATATAATGGGCAGTAATGCCTTCTTTTGTCCACTAGCCAGTATGAACACTAAAATCATTTGGATAGCTCTTCTCTCCAACCTTTTTTAAGGATCCCATATTACTCTTCTTGCAAACTACTTCTCAGGTTGAAGACTCTGAATGTATTAGAAATCTGTTGTCTTGGGATTCTGACTTGGTTCCTTATTGAAATAATGACTGCAGTACACTGAGAGGGTGAAACGTGTCTGTACTTTGTTATTCTCAACTTATAAAATTAGCAAAGGATTTCAAGCATTCTGATTGCTTGTAAGCCATGCATTAGATGTGTCTAATGCACAGCTAAAACTAGAACCCTCATTTACAATACACAGGCCCATTTTATAAGCGCAATAAGCCACTCCGGGGATGTGCATTAAACAGTTCTAATGCGCAGCTAGGGGACTGGATGCACTCGGCCTGTGGCCTTGTGCCTCACTACATCCCCCTAGCCGTGCATTAGAATTGTCTAATGCACACCCCATCATGTCTTATTGCTTACCTATACTGGGACAGATGAACAATCTTGTGTTATCCATGGTCCAGCTTCCCTGATGGTGCCCCCACCTCGCTGGCAGCAACTTATGTAGGTATATGTACTAACTTTAGGGTGAAAGCACTTATCATATAAGCATAAGTTTCAGGATATGTGTTCTATTATGCTCCATTATGCTTTACTGATACACATATTAACCATGAGAAATGCCTTTGCTCTGTTTTACTGTATTTTCATAAGTAAGGCAACAGTGCCATCTTTAGTAATTGTGCATCATTACAACTGACCTTGGATTATAGAGGTCTTATTGTGCTGTTATTTCTGCAAGCTATGCAACTTTTTATACTAGTTAGGACAGTTGCTCAGACCACCTGTTTTTGTCCAATTATATACATTGTATGTATCTTCTTTAGCTGTTGATATAGTAATTATCAGGGTATAAGACCCTTTGTAACATGTAGCTTCTCTGAGAAGAGAGAAACTGTCTGCATTACCTAGGTAAGGAAACCTGTATTCTCCCAGTGTTTTACACTGTGCTGATAATAAGTCTGTATTATTTATTCTGTAATAAATTTCATTTATTACATAAGTACCACTTGTCTGTTGTCTCTTCCTTTTGTGCCATTCCACCAAGAACCTGAGGGTGATTTATTACCCAATTACCTTTTGGCAACTGTGTGCAGGTGAAATGTACAAGGGAAGAGTCTCATTCAATTTATTTTAAATGTTGAGTAGTGTAGTACAATTTTCGCCTACTTGGACCAAGTTGTGCTTACAGTGGTAGCAGTTGTGGCAGACCCACATCGTCCTGGTCTCAGGTGTGGCAGATCCATACTGGACCCCTTTACACTCCCTCTGCGAGTGACAGCATACCCCCTTGGCATGACCGCTCACCCTCCAGGGCATTTTTACCAGATTTCCAAACTGCTTATTTGTTTGTCTGACCCTTATTTATCATGTCTGATCTGTGCACAGAACTGAGAATTGATGTCTCAAACTACCTCACATCCTATGGCGGATGGACAGATTTCGCGCTGGATGCAAAATCTGCTGACAAACTATTGCTGCTAATTTCTGATCACTACCTCGAGTCGAAACAAGCAACCAAAAAATATAACCTCAAAGGTCTTTTGGCTGCGGCTCTACATACCACTGTTGAGAGTCTCACAGTGAGGTTTGCCTCCCTTGAACTGCAAAATGCGTCTCTAAAAAAAGAGATGGGTTTGCAGGCGTCCGAGTTACAGAAAAAGGAGCAAAAACTAGCGGAGGAGACACAGTGACTCCATGGTGCTAATTCCAGGCTGATGCACTGTACTGCTCAAGACACTGAGTGAGAGTTATGTTTGTTAAGAGATGATTGCGAAAAGTTGAAATGTGATAAAAAACAATTAGCACAATTGAATGATATTTTGAGTGATACGAATGAGACTTTGAGAGATGAGAATGTTGAGTTGAAACAGGATTACAAGTGTGTGAGTTGGATAAAGAGCTAAGGGAAAATGTTGAATTGGGCACCACATATAGAGTGTTACAGTGTAAGATTGAGAGAAGTATTGAGCAGGGCACTGCAAAAGTTTGTCACAAGAAATGCAGACAAAAGATGGTGAAGTTGCATCATCAATGGGAGATTCTTGCTGGCCATGTTAAGGTCATGAATGGGTTTCAGTATATGCCCATTGACATTATACCATCTAGCAATGAGGGCACTGACTTGGATGATGAGGCATGCCACGTCACATGCAAGTCCAATCCCCATGGTGTAGCAACTTCCACTTGCCATTCACAAGATGGCGCTGACATTGGCATACACACTGTGTTGCCACATCCACGCAAACATGGTGGACGCCATGTACAATGCCAAGATGGTGTCCCCCATGACACAGGTGGAAGGCCTGTATTCCATGATGCATTTCCACTTGCTCCTCTCACTATAGTCAGAGTCGGAGATTCGCAACATGATTACTGAAGCGATCAGTAGGATCACTGTCCCGGAGGATCAAAAGAAGGTCTTCCACGACCAAATTGACAAAATGCTAAAAGATTCTGTTACCCAGGATCAAACATAAAATGCAGTTGCTGATGCGGCAGCAGAGGCTGCTCTTCACAGGGCAATGGAACATAATGAACTGAGTATGACTACACTTACTTCCAACTCTCTGCCAGTTGCTCATTCTGTCCAGCAAATTGCACAGAGCGTCGGACAGATGGGTCCAACTGAGAATCTCAATTGCCACTTAGAGAAAGTGTGCTCCCTTTGTGAGAAACTTTCTCTCCAACCCTAGTACCAGGTTCAAGTCTTCTGACAAACAGTTAAACCTACCCTCTGGGCTAAGCTGTCAGAGACAGCACAGAGCACTGAGGACTTCACCTTTGATGAAACTGCTGCTGCACTCATATGTGCAAATTCCTTGGGAATTGTGGGATCACACTTGGCCTACAAAGTCAAGCAAGGCACAAAGAAAGCCCAACCACCTATCACCAATGGTTGTGGCTTGCATGCAAAACTGGCAAAGCCCTCGCAGACAAGAACTCAGACAAAGATCAAATTAAGCACAAGGACTTGTACTTTGGAACATATATCTGGCCTTGCAGGAAAAGGTTGAGATAAATGTTTACCCAAGTACTGATCCATTTGTGGATATCCTCACCAAAACAGAGTGGGCCTATCAGGTCTAACTAGGCACCCTTTCTTCTGGAAAATCCAACAAGGTGGCCCGGTGATGCTGAGGGTTGAGGCGCTGGATGCCACACCTCATGCCATGCCAGCGACCCGGGGTTGGGAGTGACCTTGGGTTGTTGGGGAGGAGAAGGATCGAGCATCCCAGGGACTGCTCTCCTTCTCAGGGGAGGGTGGGAGAGAATGACCATGACATTACTGGCTCCTGGTGGTGGCTGGAGGCTGGTGCATTGCACGGTCCACTGTGGGGTTGACGCAGGCTGACTCATGGCTCACTGGATGCATACACACACACGGAGAGTCCTTGGTGTCACTGCACACCTGCATCATGGACAAAAAAACAGAAAAAGCATTGTCAGTCCTTGAAGCGCAATGAAGGAAGGATCTGGCACCACCACATCAGGCACATCCAAAGCAGCTCCCCTGGTGTGCCTGCCTCCTGGTCTTCTGCAGCGTAAGGAGTGCATACCGTGACATGGCTAGGGAGAGGTGGGACATAGGGGTTAGAGCTCCTGGCTGCGGTTGGTGCGGCGTCCATGGGTGGAGATGGCTGAATGATTGGGGGGGGACCATAGGTAAAACCCCCAGCCATAGAACTGGCAAATAAAAGTGTATAACAAAATAAAAATCCAGCAAGGTAGCTGTAGTACAGCCTACCCCCTGATGCACCTACCCATTACACGGTGGTGGGAAACAACCAAAAAAAGGACGCCCCTTCTGATGACAAACAGTCACCAAGGGGAGGTGAACTGGAACTATAGAAAAAACAGGAATAGGGACAACAGAGGCAGTTGGAGAAATCCAAATATCCAACAAAATAGCCAGAACTGATACCAGAATGGTCTGAGCTATCATCAAATCAGAAAAGAAAATGAAACCCTCCACAAGCTGTTGGAGGAAATTCAGGCTGAGTGGGGAGCTACAGCTACACAGACTATAGCTTCCCTAGCCCTGGCTGTTGAGTCATTGAACAGCCACGGGGAGGTTGCATCGGTTACTGGCCAGGCTGAAGCATCATCCAAGGCAGAACCACCTATGCAGGCCATCACTGCACCTGTGACATCACAGGTACACTTTTTCCCATTGCAAGACATACAGAAGGCCTTAGAAGATCATGCAGGCCTTCAATTTCAGAAACAGGCAGACAATGCCGATTCTGAACAATCAGATTGACAATTACAGGCCCCGATCTGGATTGTGAGAACCTGATTGTTGACACAAATGGACGGCCTTGTGTAAAGACCATGGATGGGGGCTGCCAGCTTACTATGCTTCTGGACACTGAAGCAGCCATGTCAGTCCTCCATGATGAGGACCCAGTCTCATCTGACTGGTCTACTGGCTGGAAAGCCAGTGCACAGGGTGTAAATGGTACCCTGCTACACACCTACCTATCTATTCCTCTGCCTGTGGTGGTAGACCACCTCGGGACTAATTTTGCTTTTGACCTCATGGTTCTACATAATCACCCCAACGTTCTAGGAACTGATTTCTTAGCATTACATGGCTGTGTAGTGGATCTAGCCCACAGGCTACTCATTCAGATCAAAGGACAATGTCATGCTGTCACAATCCCAGACTCGCACGTGGTGGCAGATATCTCCCACAACAGTAAGGAGTATGACGTCATGGCTTTGTTCAAAAGTCATGACCTGTTTTCAGAGCTTTCACCTTTGCTGCAAAAACACCTTGATGTGTTTGCCACCAACAAACATGACTATGGTAGGATGCACACTGCCATTGAAATCACAGGTCCTGACTCTGTGAGGCAGAAGCAGTATCCATTTCTTGTTAAAGCCTTGCCATCACCTAGGGAAATCATCCAATCACTGCTTCAACAAGGATTGATTAGGACCTGTGTTTTCTCTGTTAATTCACCTGTTTGACCCATTAAGAAACTGAATGGGGCCTGGAGACTCACAGTTGACTACAGAAAATTTAATCAGGTTACTCCTAGCTGCACATCAACCGTAGCATCAGCACCTGATGTACTCAAGCTGTTGACACCTGACAAAAAGTGGTTCACAGCTCTTGACATTTCTAATGGGTTTTGGTTACTCCCATTAGCACAGTGAAACCAATGCAAATTTGCTTTCACCTTTAATGGACATCAGTACACCTGGACCCTTCTTCCCCAGGGCTTTCACAACAGCCCTTCCCTCTTCCATCTCCTCATGATCGATGCTCTGCAGGGGTTCTCTACACCCCAGTGTCTCCTGCAGTACATGGATGACTTGCTTCTGGCAACCACCATGAAAGAAGATAATTTGGCCCTTCTAGATGAACGTTTGTCCCTCCTCAAGAGAGCAGGCCTCAAGTGCAACCCCTCCAAGGCACAATTGTGAGAAGGAGGTCATCTTCCTTGGCCTATGCATTACAGACCAAGGCAAGAGCCCAGCTGTCAAAAAAATCCATGGCTTGCAAGATCTGCCACTTCCTACTAGTGTGGCAACACTCAGATGCTTCTTAGGAATGTTAAACTACTCCAGGGATTTTATCTCTGACTTTGCCTTGAATGTCACTCCCTTGTATGAACTTCTGAAAAAGGATGTCCCATGGACATGGGACCCCACTCATACTGATGCTGTGACACAGCTCAAACAGGCTCAGCCCCAGTACTGATAAGTCCTAACCCAGATCTTCCATTCCATTTGGAAACTGCCACATCTGATGTGGCCATGTCTGCAGTGCTGGCACAAACATATGATGGGTACTTCAGGCCCATTGCCTATACTTCTCAGATGATGTCCCCAGTAGCAAGAAAGTATAGTTTCTGTGAAAGAACACTCTTGGCAACCTACTGGGCTGTCAAACATTTTATGCACATCATTGGATATGCACCTATTGTCCTGCATACCTGTCACACACCAACCAACTTCTTACTTTCAGACAAAGTGAAACATCGTTCAGTTTCCAACACCAGACTCACCCACTGATCTTTGCTTTTTCAGGACAGAGACATCAAAATACTACCTGCAAAAATGCCATCCATCTTGGCCCATGGCCTGCTCTACACTGGTAAGCCCCACGATTGTGCACTCCAACCTCCTGCCATACCTGAGCTGGGACCATTCTTACCGGCTACTCCAGATGTTTTAGAGGATACCAGCATGTATCATGTCTTCACAGACAGCTTCACCTCCTATGTGGAGAGGGAACAGATAGCAGGATTTGGTGTGTTTATAGTATATCCAGATGACGATTTAAAGCGCATTGCTAGGAAACGTACCATCATTTCCTCACAGTATGCCGAACTGGCAGCTGTGGCCCGTGCTCAAGAGGTTATGCCCATAGTGCCAAGGATGCCATGATCTTTGCAGACTCTAACTGGGTCTGCTTCTCCCTTACTGAATTTCTACCATTCTTGGAGAAAAATAACTTCACATCCTCTGATGGCACACCTGTCAAATACAGGGATTTGTTTGTGTATATACACACACTGACACAACAGCTTACGTATAAACTGTACATTCATAAGTTAAAGGCTCACTGCAAAACTGACCATTTCCATGAATTCAATGATTGAGCAGACTCGCTTGCTAAAGCAGGTGCTCGGGGGGGGGGAGGGAGATGTGGTCCATGACTCACCCAGTAGCTTTGGCAGCCATCTTCTTTGCTGCCAATACCAAGCAGAAACCACAACCAGAACCTCCACTGGACCTTTCTGCTGCACAGAAATCTGACCCAGAACTAAAAGATGTGTTAAAAATACCTGGACAAAGGAACTGAACAGGAACTACCTATTGGTAGTCCATATAAAATACACTCTGACAACATACACCTAACTACTGATCAGAAACTGATCTGGTATAGGAAGGATGATACAGGTCAAAAACTGTGGATTGCACCACAATCCTTATGAACCAAATTCATCCATATTGTTCATGACACTCCCACTGGTGGACACCAGGGGGTAGATAATACCATCCAGAGATTTAAACCATTGTCTGGTGGCCTGGTATGACCAAGGGCGTCGAGCACTATGTGGACAACTGCATAGTGTGTGCCCAGATCAATCCCATTTCAGTTAAAAGAAATGCCAAACTATCACCACAAATGCAATCTGGACCATGGAATGTGATACAAATTGATTTCATTGTCCCCTTAACTAACTCCAGTAAGAACAAGTATGCATTTGTTGTCACAGATTTGTTTTCCAAGTGGGTTGAGGCATTCCCTACTAGGAATAACATGGCGAAGACAACTGCCAAGACCGTGGTGGATCAATTGTTCTCCAGGTGGGGTCTTCCCCTTAAGGTAGACTCAGACCAGGGAACCAGTTTTACAGCTGAGCTGATGAAGGGAACACTCCAAATGCTTGGAGTAGATCAGAAATTTCACATCCCATACCATCCTCAATCCTCAGCCAGGTAGAAAGAGAAAATAGAAGAATCAAACAGATGTTATGCAAATTCATTAATGACACTCCCAAGGACTGGGATTCCCTCTTGCCACTACTGCTGATGGCAATCAGGGGCACTCCTGCAGCAACTACCCAGTGCACACCACATGAGGGTATGACTGGTAGATCCATGAGATTACCTGAGCACCTGTTGATTGACCTCCACACCCCTACTGCAGATAGGGTACCTGTGGACAAATATGCTGAAAAACTTTGTGATGATATCATGAAAACACACTTGGTTGCTGCAAGTCATATGAGTAAAGCCCAACAACATGCTAAAGTCCATTTTGATACGCATGCCAAAGAAGTCGACTGGCAAGTTGGAGATCAAGTCGTGCTTCTTCAATACAGACCACTGGCTCACTCATTTACCAGCAAATGGGAAGGCCCATATCCCATTGTCAACAAACTCAGCCCTGCTGTTTATCAGGTGAGAGTTCAGCATCAGAAACAGACCATCAACAAGTGGATCCATGCTAATCAGCTCAAGTTGTATAAAGGTGACTAATTACTTTTCCCAACCCTCTTAGGGCAGAATAGTACTCCTCACTTAACAATCCTTTTCCGTTTCTTTCAGATAAACTGGCCAGATGGCTATCTTGTACCTCCTCATCCTGGTGGGACTACTTTCTTTAACTTACTCTCAAGACAAATCCCTCATGACTCACAGACAATGTATAGCACATTTGCTTGACAAATTTGAACATTCAGCTAGAGATGCACCCATCTCCGACCCCCAGGGAGTACATATTGACATCCCCAACAAATTTATTTCTGTTAAGGAAGGCTCAAATGCCTATTTTAATGCCATGGTAGTAACTCCAGGCAAGTCCACCTTGCAGATACAATGGGAAACTAATTTTAATGGTTACACACTTCCTGTAGCATGTTTATCTAAAGGCACTTTTCATGTATGGCCCAACACAGGGATTGCATCAAACGGTACACTCTCTATTTGACAAGCCACTTCTAGACACACTGATCTCTACAACCTAACTGCCAATAGAGTCTACCTTTTGTGACTGCCTCACCTCTGAGGAGTCACAAGCTTTCTGTCTTCACAACTATATGGCTACTGAAACTATGTTCCTTTCTGTGGTCCTACCCACTGAAGAAGAACTGACTGAGTGTCCTCCTCAAGAACCTGGTCCTCCTAGTGGTTTGACTGCCACTTACCTTCCAAGAGCTTTGATTAATAATGTACAATTTTAATAATGTACAATTTATTCATGTCCGTTATTTTCAATCTTACACATTGGAATATGGCTGAGTTTGGTCTCTGTCGCATGACCAACCCTTCTAAATTTTTCAGGATGGTGCTTCTAGATATTGTAGCTACTTACCTAACTCACACAAATGACCCAGTTAGTGGACCTCATGCCACTCAACACTTAGGAGTTTTTAGACCCGCACCTAATGCGAAGAGTAAACCACACACTAGGCGTGATACTACAGATGTTACTGGTGCAGCAGGCACTGTCTCTGGCCTTTTTGGTTCAGGAATGTCTATCTGGAATAGAGCTGATATAGCAGCTATTAAAGCACAAACACTTAATTTTCAACAAGCTATTAAAAATGATGTGTTACCACCACTGTTACATGGTGTGGATGGTTTAAGTAAGGAAGAGCGTTTTACTGTTTATAACATGCAGTAAATTGCTAAAGGGTTCAATGACACTAGGAACAAAATTAATGAATTAATTTTTCAAAATAACAAGGAGGCAGACAAGCAATATATTGCCCGTGAACTTTTATGCTCCGCTTATGGTTCTTATGTAATTGCTACTGTTAACAATCTCTTCAGGGACTTGGAAACAGGACACAGTCCAGATATTATTCATGATAGGAGAATGTCTAAATGGTATTGTCCTCACTGCGAATCTACTGCATGCATTACATTGTGTATGTCAAACTCTGTCAATATTTCTATGTCTACTGCTAGAAATCTTGGGTATGTTTCACGTTATCCAAACCAAGCACCATGCTACTTTACTAAATGTTGTTCCATTCATGACAACATGTTCATTACTCTTACTGTATCACTACCTTGCTTTTGTCCACAAACTTCTGTCTTTGACAAACTGGCTGCAATTAATTCCTTCGGACATCTTGATGAGAACATTTACGGAGAATGAACTGACTTATCTTCTTTGCTTGTCTGCCATTCTGTTCTACAAGCTTGGGTGATACCGCATACAAACTGCTGCACCAAGAAGGGATATTATTACCTGTGCTGCTGTGATGTATTTGACATTGTTAAAGAAGCCAGAAGGGGAAGGAAGGAAACATATTCAATTCAGTGCTTTAGAGTAACTGGTAATTGCTATTTTTATTTTAAACTTAGATTGAGGGCTTTTAGTGACACTATAATTTCTTTGTTGTCTTTACTTATAATTGTTTTTGGGCTGTTGAAAATTTAAAACATAGTGGTGGTGTAATTCTGTGCTGTCTTTAATTGCTGCAAATTTTATCTTGGCTTGTCTGACTGCCCTGTAGTTGGGTGAAGGGTGTTAATTGTCTGGCCTCTGACCTCAGCTACATGATAACTGGAGGTGGGCTTAGTCAGAGTTGAAGTAGCAAGTAGAGTTCATTTTCTCAGAAGAAGCCAGAAGGGGAAGGAAGGAAACATATTCAATTCAGTGCTTTAGAGTAACTGGTAATTGCTATTTTTCTTTTAAACTTAGATTGAGGGCTTTTAGTGACACTATAATTTCTTTGTTGTCTTTACTTATAATTGTTTTTGGGCCTATGAAAATGTAAAACATAGTGGTGGTGTAATTCTGTGCTGTCTTTAATTGCTGCAAATTTTCACCCCCCCTTCCCCCAACTCTTAATTATATGCCCTGTTAAATCTGATTGACAGGAGCTAAACACAGGGTATAGTAAGGGGTGTGAAGTAGGAGGGGCATAAGGGGGAAGAAGCCCACCCTCAGCACGACAAGTGTTTTGATTCATTTATTTATTTATTGTTTTCTCTTTTAAAAAAAAAAATTATCTGAGGATCAGTGGCAGGATTTTTAGGACAGTAAATTAACAAAAGGGAACTAGGAGAGCTTCAGTAGCAGACAAGTAGTGGAATTGCAGTATAATGTGGGAGTGGTGCAATGCAGTGGCTGTGGGGCAGCCAGATTCAGGCAGACCTTCTGGACACTGAGGTGCTGCCCTATCTGCATGCATCTCTCTGGACTGTGGGAGGAGGTAGCCAGACTCAGAGCGGAAGTAAACTGGGTCAGGAGTACCATCACCCCTATCCAGGGACCACCCAGTCCGATGCAACTGCCTCAAAGGATGCCAAGAACGAGGAGCACTTGGATGACAGTGGGCTCAGGGAGGGTTAGAGCTGTCAGGCAGAGGCACATCCCAGATCCTATTCCACTCAAGAACTCATATGCCACACTGGCAAATGAGAACAACCAAATTGAGGTACCCAGAGAAGTGGAAGGAAAGGATGTGGAGGTTAGCCAGGGAGGTGAACTCAGCGGGAAAGCAGTGGACCCCAGAGGAGGAGGAAGCGAATCCTGGTGGGGACTCCATCATAAGAGGGATCCAGCTAGGGAGGAGGGGAGGACAGGAGGGGTGAGGTGCCTACCAGGTGCCCACGGCATGGAGGGATGGAAGGAAGATCCTGGGATCACTGGGAAGGCAAGACGGAGGGTGAGCTGGATGTCATTATCCACCTAGGTACTAATGACCTGGCAAATGGGGAGCCAAAGGAAGTTCAGGAAGAGTTTAGGAAACTGGGAGGGTCTCAAGCAAGTAGCTACTCTGTCACTTTCTCAGAAGTACTACCTGTGAGAGGCAAGGGAGAGCATAGAGTGCATGCATCAGGAACTTTAACTCATGGTTGAAGAACTGGTGCTGTGAGGAAGGTTTGGATTCATTGGTGACTGGGGACCCACCTGGAGGGATGGAGGTTTGTTCAAGCCTGACGCCTGCATCCATCCTGGAGGGGAATCCAAGCACTCAATGATAAGTTTAAATGCTACATTGACAAGCATTTAAACTAGCAAAGGGGGGTGGCAGGCCAGCAAGGAGGGTACCTACTTGCTCACCCCCCACAGCTAGCAGTGGAACCAATGAACCAGAGGAGAGGCTATCTCTGCAAAGCAGTGTGCAAAAGATGGAGATTAGTGCCCAAGAGGTGGATAAGCAGAAAAGGGCCAAAATTCAGCAGAAGGGCAGACAGCAAGGAGAACCAGGGATAAATGACAACCAAGGAAGGGGCTGGAGTAGAACTGTGAAACAGTCTAGGAGGTCAAATCATGGAAAGCCATGTGTGCAAATGCCAGGAGCCTTAGCAACAAGATGGAAGATCTGAGGCTGTCATGGTGCAGTCAGACCTGGACATTGTTGCCATCACTGGAAACCTGGTGTAATGATAACCACGACTGGGAGATGGCCACACCTGGCTACAACATATTCAGAAGAGACAGAGCAGGCAGGAAGGGAGGAGGAGTGGCACTGTATGTGAAAAATGACATAAGGGCCACAGAGATCCAGAAGGAACAAAATGAGGGAGAGATACTGTGGGTTAAGCTGGAAAAGAAAATGGGGACAGCCATCCACACAGGTGTGGTCTATAGACCACCAGCACAGGAGGAAGAAACAAATAGGGAGCTGATGCTAGCCATCCAAAGGATGGCAGACAAGGGTGAGGTAGTACTGGTTGGAGACTTCAATATTCCAGACGTGGACTTGAGCATCCCAGCAGCAGCATCAACTAGAGCAGATTTATCCTGACTACTCCTTCAGGGTGCCTTCCTCAGCAACTGGTCATGGAACCAACTCAGCAGAAGGCAATACTGGACCTTGTGCTCACAAACAGGGACAGTGTGATGGGGTAACAGTGGGGAGCACCTGGGAAACAGTGACCACCAGTCATTGTGGTTTGAAATCACAGAAAGAGCAGAACCAAACCACACAAAAACACGTATCCTGGATTTTAGGGGGGCAGACTTTGGGAAAATGGGGAGATACTTGAAAGAGGCATTAAGGGGAATGGGACAGGAATCAGGGGTTGAGGAACAGTGGGCAGTATTTAAAATGGAGATTACAAGAACAACAGAATTATGCATTAAGCAGGTTAGCAAGAGGAAAAGGAAGAGGAGACCATTATGGTTTTCCAAAGAGGTAGAAAAGAAAGTGAAAGCCAAAAAGATTGCATTCAGGCAATACAAAAAGACACAGGCAGAAGGGGATAGGGAGAAGTACCAGGAGAAGCAAAGGGAGGCAGGGAGATCAGTAAGGGAAGCCAAAGCTCAGACAGAAGAGCACATTGCAAAATCAGTGGGTAGAGGGGACAAAACCTTTTACAGGTACATAAGTGAAAAAAGAAAGACAAAGGGAGGGATAGTGAGACTGAAGGGGGAGGATGGGGCCGATGGAGGATGACAACAGTAAAGCTGACATATTGAACAGGTATTTCTGCTCAGTCTTTACTGAGGAAGAGGAGGGTAATGGGTCTGAAGGGAGTACAAGGGGTGAGAATGGTGCAGAAATGGACACAAGTCCCTTTACACGAAAAAGGGTCCTGAAGGAACTGGAAGTAATAAGAGTTGATAAAGCAATGGGGCCAGATGGGGTGCACCCCAGGGTCCTTAAAGAACTAAGAGAGGTGGTGGCTGAACCTCTGGCTATCCTGTTTAGCCGATCAATGGAAACAGGGGAGGTACCCAAAGACTGGAGGACAGCAGATGTAGTCCCCTTATACAAAAGTGGGAACAAAGAGGAAGCAGGGAACTACAGACCAGTCAGCCTCACCTCGGTAGTGGGGAAGATCATGGAAGCACTACTAAGGAGAGATTGGTAGAACATCTGGTTGTCAATGGACTACAGGACCCAAGGCAGCAAGGTTTCACCAGGGGAAGGTCATGTCAGACCAACCTCGTTGAATTTTTTGACTGGGTGACTAGGGAGGTGGATCAGGGGAGGGCGGTGGACATGGCCTATCTTTACTTCAGCAAGGCCTTTGACACTGTGCCACATAGAAGACTATTACACAAACTGGGGAATATGGGTGTGGGCAGGACAGTAGTGTGGTGGGTAGGTAACTGGCTGGGTGGCAGGACACAGAGGGTGGTGGTAAATGGCTGTCACTCCACAGAGGGAAGAGTGACCAGTGGGGTACCACAGGATCAGTGCTTGGACCGGTCCTATTCAACATCTTCATCAGTGACATTGCAGAGGACCCAGAAGGCAGAATTTCACTGTTCGCTGATGACACAAAGCTCTGTAACAGAGTAGACACACCAGAGGGTGTAGACAGAATGAGAAGCGACCTGCAGAAACTTGAAGAATGGTCAGGGTTTGGCAGTTGAAATTCAATGTAAAGAAGTGCAAGATAATGCATATGGGGCACAAAAACCCTGGCACAATATATCAGTTGGGGGGTGAGGATATAGCATGCACCAAGCAGGAAAGGGATCTTGGGGTTATCATCTCTGATGACCTCAAGGTAGGGAAACAGTGTGACAAGGCAGCAGGTAAAGCAAATAGGATGCTGGGATGTATAGGCAGGGGCATCACCAGCAGGAAAAGGGAGGTCATAATTCCGCTATACAAGACACTAGTGAGGCCCCACCTGAGTACAGTGTACAGTTCTGGAGACCATACCTACGTAAGGACATAGACAGGGTAGAGAAGGTTCAGAGGAGGGCAACAAAGATGGTGCATGGATTGCATCACAAGTCCTATGAAGACAGGTTGAAGGAACTGAACATGTACTCCCTGGAGGAGAGGAGGGAGAGAGGGGATATGATAGAGACATACAAGTATCTTACAGGGAGGAACAGGGTGCAGGAAAACACAATTTTAAGCGAAAAAGATGTTCCAGGACTAGAGGGCATGGGATGAAGTTGGAGGGAGGACGATTCAGAGGAAACATGAGGAAGAATTTCTTCACAGAACGGGTGGTGGACAAGTGGAACACCCTGCCAGAGGAAGTGGTGGGGGCTGAAACAATCACAGGATTTAAGAATGCATGGGATAGACATAAAGGAATTCTGGAGGTCAGGGGGTAAGGGGCAACAGACTTCTAGGAAAACAAACTGAACTTACAAGCTCAAATGGGCAGACTGGGTGGGCCATAGGCCCTTATCTGCCGACACTGTCTCTGTATCTATGCATCTATGTAAACTTGTATGCGGCTACTCTCTGGAACACTTAGACTGGTCCTATTCCTTGGGTGATGATCTGTCATCTAATCTGACTGAACAATCTTTGCAAGCTGCATCTTCAGTGCCTGCTGCCAAAACAGCTGTATCCTGAAGCTACCTGGAGGAGGTACAGCACTTCACATCACAGCTCATCAACCAGTCCTTTACTTGTCCTATATGTCTACAACAATTAAGAGTTTCAGCTGTACGATTACCTACAATTCCGATGGGCAGTATTGTGTAGTGACAAATCATAATTCCTTTGCTTATGATGCCAAAACTTGTGCTATTCATGCTCCTAACTTCTGTTTTACTTCACAGCAGAAAACAGTAATTGGTCACACAGTTATTATTTCTGTTCCTCTCCCTGAACCTGATGTTACTGATACTGATCAGCAATACTTGCTTGTCTTGTCTCAATATTTGCCTGTATTCAGTGTACATATAAACCCTTTGACACTTTCATTGAAATTGCTTTTAGCTAGAAAAGATTTGCATCTTATCTATATTAGTAATAATATTTCTAAATCTGGTGATGCTCTTGATACACTTATTCATGATGGTGATTTAAGCACTGCTCTTTCCAATACTTGGTTAGAATTAACTTTTAAAGCTTTTGTTATTATCCAAGCACTTTTGATTGTTTTTCTGATACTAACCCTTTGCTGTCTATGACATACTCTTAGACAACATCGCAAACAACTCGAATTCCTTTACAAGGCTTGTGCCTTGGGCTTGTAAATGACGGCTTTTGTAGCTCCATCCCACTACTTTCTTGTGGTTGTTGCCTTTTCTTTTGAAGGCAACAAGGGGGGATGTTATCCATGGTCCAGCACCCCTGATGGTGCCCCCACCTCACGGGCAGCAACTTATGTAGGTATATGTACTAACTTTAGGGTGAAGGCACTTATCATATAAGCATAAGTGTCAGGATCTGTTTTCTATTATGCTCCATTATGCATTACTGATACACATATTAGCCATGAGAAATGCTTTTTGCTCTGTTTTACTGAATTTTCATAAGTAAGGCAACAGTGCTATCTTTAATAATTGTGCATTATTACAACTGACCTCGGATTATAGAGATCTTATTGTCCTGTAATCTCTGCAAGCTATGCAACTTTTCATACTAGTTAGGACAGTTGCTCAGACCACCTGTTTTTGTCCAATTATATACATTTTATGTAACTTCTTTAGTCATTGCTATAGTAATTATCAGGGTATATGACACTTTGTAACACGTAGCATCTCTGAGAAGAGTGAAACTGTCTGCATTACCTAGGTAAGGACACCTGTATTCTCCCAGTGTTTTACACTGTGCTGGTAGTAAGTCTGTATTATCTATTCTGTAATAAATGTCATTTATTACATGAGTACCACTTGTCTTTTGTCTCTTCCTTTTGTGCCGTTCCACCAAGAACCTAAGACAGTGATTTATTACCCAATTACACTTGTTTAAAAAGCAATGTATGTTCTGGTGATGTGTTGTTAGTCTGACTTGCACAAGGTTTTACATACCCATGGCATCTTGTACTGGAAATGATGCTTTAGAGTAATTGTATGGTTTGAAAAGAAGCTCCAAATGTATTTATTTTTTTATTTTATTCTTTTGGTAACCAGATAAGGCCCACTAGGCACATGTACCTGTTTTCAGGGTCAACCCAGGAGCACTGGTGAGGTTAACGCATTGCCTCCTAGAAACGCCTATAGGCGTCAGCAAATCTAACTACAGTGTGTCCCAGAACACCTACAGAAGTCATCTACAGACTTCCTGTGTGCCCTAGAAATGTCTGGAGAAGTCACTCACATATTTTAATATTACTTGCCAGCCAGAATTGATTAGAATTGACTGCATAGTACCATTAGAAAGGTAATGTTGTGCTGAACAACCTTGCCACTGACACTTTGTGTGTATCATGTTCACTTTAGGAGTTATTCATATTTGTTTATGACATTTTGTCAATCTAGAACCATCTAAGCACTTTGAAGAAAACACACATTCTGGGTATCTTAGCCAGTATAAAACAAAAACAAAATTGAGTACAGTTGATTGCATAGAACCGTTGGAAAGGCAATTTTGTATGGAACAACTTTGCCACTGATATGCTGTGTGTATCATGTATACTTTAGGAGTTATATGCATTTGTTTATGGCATGGTGTGTATGGTTCAGATTTGTCCCTCAAACCTCACCAACACACCTTGACTCCAATGGGGAAAAATTATGTTTAATACTACAGAAATAGCTGGAGTTTTTTTGTTTGTTTGTTTTTGTTTTTTTACAAACAAATGATTAAAACTACATCTAATGTCTGGATGCTTAATTTGGTGTTGATATGGTACATTTTTCCCAACAAAAAAAGGTTTATGGTGCATTTTTTAGTGGAAAAAATATTTGTTTTGCTGTTTCAACCAGCACAGAAATCAAACTAAATTACCTATTATTCCTTGCATACCACCATTGGAAAGGTAATCATATTTTGAACAAGTCTGCCACTCATACTTTATGTCTAGCACTTACATTTTTTGTGCTATTAGCATTTGTTTGCGGCATGCCGATTATGGCTTGATTTTGCTTAGAAGGGCCCAGAATTCACTGTTAACAGTATACAGGAGACAAGTGCTGCAACTTCAGAGAGCTCCTGTGGAGGCAATGAGTTAAGTGACTTGTTCAGAGTCACACAGTATGCAGGTGGAGGCTATGGGAATCAAATCATGTTAAATGTTTTGCATATTATTGTATTTAAGTGTTTGGGTCGGACCTGAAAATGGGCTTGTACCAGAGTCCTTAGTCAGTTAACTAAATAAAAACAAACAAACAAGATTCTAGAAGAACTGTGGGTCACCCTGGAAACAGGAAATGGGACAGCCATATGAACTGGGGTTGTCTACTGGCTTGCAGACCAGGGGGATGACATAGACACATTACTGTTAGAAGATATACAAAACATGACAGCTAAAGGGGAGGTTCTGATAATGGGAGACTTTAACATGCCAGATACAGATTGGTCAATACCAGCAGGAACATCTGCCAGAACTATACACATAGTGGATTCCCTGCAGGGGGAGGGCCTCAAACAACTGGTACAACAACCCACAAAAGACAGGGCTATCCTAGATCTAGTACTGACTAACAGGGAAAGGATCACAGATCTCCAGGTAGAAGGTCACCTGGGGGCCAGTGACCATCACATGGTATGGTTCAATTTGGCCACTACAACTAAATCATCCCATTCCAAGTGTAACCCCCCCTACAAATGGGGGTTCCTAAAAGCTTCCCTGGAGCTCATTTAAATGCTTCATGCCTGGCTGGTGTTCGGCATTTAAGCCGTTTTAAATGGGTAGCCAGTGAGCGCCTTTAAGGCCTCCGTATACTGTCCCTTTAAGGGCTGCCTTAACTCGCAGTTATAATTAATCTGGGAGGGGATTTGAGTGTTACTATGCTCGAGTCCTGCCCGGGCCACAGAGTAAGTGCTCCCATCTGCCATTGCTAAGCATGCAGAGGGAGCTCGGTGGGAGGAGGTAATTGTTTGCTGAAAATAACTTAGGGCAATAATGATAATGTAAGTTGTTCTAACCTGCTTCCTTTGCAGCAAAAGACTGTCAGATTATCTCCTCCATTTTGGTCCCGAACTGCCAAATTGGACCAATCAGTATCTCGGAACTCCTTTGAGCAGGCTGACCAATGGGAGAACTGCTTGCCATTTGAGAAAGGCATTATGGGCTATGGTGCCTTTTCACACCACTGAGAGCAGGAGTGAATGACTGGCAGGTGACGCCAGCCAATGGGATCGGGTAGCGCCCGAACTGTAAGAAGGGCCCCATGCTGCTAGGGGCAGATGCGTTGTGGCTGAGAAGGAGAAAGGAGCTCTAAGCTCCTGCACCATGTGAGTGTTCACGCGGGAAGGCCTGAGGCAGCCGTTTTGCCTATTCAAGTGCTTCGGACTAAATCCCCCGGCGTGCGGTCGGAGGAGGCTGGTGCCAGCCCAGCTACCTACCAGGCTTAACCTGAGAGGACTGGAGAATCTGCTGAATTGTGCTCGGTCCATCCGGAAAGTGAAGCTGCCGTGTACTGCCCGAGTCTGCTGTGGGTTTGTGTGCATTCTGGGAGCAGCTGCCTGGTATGGTACCCCTCTGTAGTTTGCCATATAAATGTGTGAGGAGGCTGGTGAAATTCAGGCTCAGCCCTGCCAGTGGTGAAGGAATCATTACTTGCTGGAGTCGTGAGTACTGAATCAGGGTAGCTCCCTGCCAAGTTTGCTGACAGTGGTCTCAAGTTGTTTTGTTATACTGTTGACTGCCTAATTGAATTTCTTCCCATTCTGACCTGCTCAGGATTGTAAAGGCTATCTGTGTCAGGGCCCCAACCAGCTGCCACGGTGGACTAGCCATTAGGGCTTGGGTACCCAGGGACAGTAAATATTAGGTTCAGGCCTGTGCACAGTGCCCTAGGTAGATAAGTATAGAGTAAGCCAATCACCTTGATTTTCCCCTAGCCTTGTTATCCCCCCCTTGAATAAATCAGATTGTTTGTTCTGCAACTACACCCTGGCTAGTTTGTGCATTTCTGGTGAACGGCTGCATAGTGACTGTGATATAACTGTACCTTACTTTACAGGGGGTCCCCAGAGTGAGCGGAGAGGTATTAGCTGGGGGGTAAGTGTACTGGGGAAAAGTATTGTTGGTACCCCATGTGAGCCACTAGTGGGATGAAAGGGGGGTTGCAGCAACCCAGAGGGCTGTGACCGAGGCAATCTCGACAGTACTAACCCCGACCTCTGGGTGGAGGCACCCGTCAATGGATCTGGGCCCCTCACCCTGTCTCAGTGGAGGCAGGCAGGGGTAGTAGCCCTAAGGGTAGCACCCCTTGGGGGTTACACAAGGCAAAAATATGGGACTTCAGAGGAGCTGACTTTGATAAGATGGCTAACAGAGTTAAGCTAGCCCTGGCAAGAGGAAATACAGGTGAGGGGGTACAGGCAAAGTGGACAAGCATTAAGGAAGCAATACTTGAAACAACATCCTATTGTGTTAGAAAGAAAAGGAAGTGCAAAAAAAGAAGAAAACCACTTTGGTTCTCAAAAACAGTAGCAGAAAAGGTCAGAGTCAAAAGGCTGGCCTTCAGGAAATATAAGGGAATGCAGCGGGATGAAGATAGGGAGGCATATCAAACTTCCCTAAGGGAAGCAGGGAAGGCAGTAAGGCAGGCAAAGGCCCAAACCGAGGAAACACTAGCACAAATAGTGAAAGAAGGTGACAAGACTTTCTATAGATACATTAGTGAAAGGGGAAAGTCCAGAGGGGGTATTGGTAAGATCAAAGGGAATAAGGGGGCCTGTGAGGACGAGGACCATGTAAAAGCATCTATCCTAAATAGATACTTCTGCTCAGTATTTACTGAAGAGAAGGTAGGGCAGGGCCCACAGCTCAGTGCCATGGACACGGGGGAGGGGGTTCAGTAGTCCCATCACAAAAGAATGGGTCCTACAAGAGCTCGATAAGCTCAGGGTAGACAAGGCAATGGGACCTGATGGCATACATCCCAGGGCACTAAAGAAGCTAAGGGTGGAACTAGCAGAGCCATTATCAGAACTGTTTAGTGAGTCTCTCAGCACCGGAGAGGTCCCAGAAGACTGGAGAAGGGCTCATGTGATCCCGCTCCACAAGAGTGGTAGCAGGGAGGAGGCAGGGAACTAAAGACCAGTCAGTCTTACCTCAGTAGTGGTCAAGATTATGGAGGCACTCCTTAAGGAAAGGATATTGCAACACCTGGAATCCATAGCAACACAAGATCCAAGACAGCATGGGTTTACAACAGGAAGGTCCTGTCAAACTAATCTCATAGATTTCTTTGACTGGGTAACCAGAGTGGTGGACCAAGGTGGAGCAGTTGATGTCACCTACCTTGACTTCAGCAAATCTTTTGATACTGTTTCACATAGAAGATCGATTAATAAGCTGGGTAGGCTCTGGCTGGGTCAGAAGTTGGTCAACTGGGTGGCACATTGGTTGACAGGCAGAAAACAGAGAGTGGTAGTAAATGGTATACAGTCAGAAGAGATGCAAGTCATAAGTGGGGGTACCTCAGGGATCAGTCCTGGGGCTAGTCCTCTTCAATAACTTCATCAGTGACATTGCAGATGGACTGGAGGGTAAGGTTTGTCTGTTTGCAAACGTCACCAAGACCTGCAACAGAGTAGATGATCCAGATGGGGTGGGCAGAATGAGAAGAGATCTGGATAAACTGGCAAAATGGTCAGAAGAGTGGCAATGGGTTTAATGCAAAGAAGTGCAAGCTCATAAACATAGGAAAGAGAAACCCTGAAGCCACCTATAGGCTGGGAGGGGAGTTGCTGGCAGTCACAAGGAAAGAAAGAGACTTGGGCATCATCATCACAGATGACCTGAAAGCATCCAAGCAGACCCCTAAAGCAGTATGTAAGGCTAGGGGGGATGTTGGGGTGTATTAGTAGGGGTATCACAAGTCGTAAGAAGGAGGTAATAATCCCTCTTTACGAGACACTGGTTAGGCCCTATCTGGAGTACGGTGCAGTACTGGAGGCCACACCTTCACAAGGACATTAACCAAACTGAGGCAGTCCAGAGAAGGGCAACCAAAATGGTGCAGTGACTGCATCAGAAAACATATGAGGACAGATTAACGGAGTTCAGTATGTATACCCTACAGCAAAGGAGGGAGAGAGGTGATATGATCGAAACATTCAAACACCTTAAGGGCATTAACAAGGTGAAAGAGTCTAACATGTTTCAATATAAGAAAAATAGCAGGACAAGAGGACACAGCATGAGATTAGAGGGAAGCCAACTAAGGGGGAATGTGAGGAAGTTATTTTTCACAGAAAGGGTGGTTAATGCATGGAATGGCCTACCTCAGGAAGTGGTGAATAGGAACACAGTGCAGGGCTTCAAACAGGCATAGGATAGGCATAAGGGAGCAATACAGATGAGTATGACTAGATAGATCATTGACAGAGCAATGGCCGATGGCACATTCATAAGGTAAAAAAGGAAATGGGCAGACTGTATGGGCCTTGCAGTCCTTATCTACCATCAACTTCTATGTTTCTGTGTTTCTAAACAAACCCAGGTATGTCTGCTGGATGTACCAAGCACATTCACAGATCATTACTTTAACCTCTAGGCTATTCTGCATATTTTTCTCTCCTAACATTCTTTTACAGATCTGACATCTTACACTTCCTGCACACTGACTCTAAGCTATGCTTATCTTGAGTGACCATGAAGTCTTGTCCTGATAATGAGGCTTAAGATATATAGTTTGGAGTTGTGCCCACAAATTAAAGAATTTGAGTAGGTTTTCTCACCTAGCATACTTTTATGGATCCCAAATACTGTAATACTCTTTCTGCAAACTGCCTCTCTGGTATGCTCATTTTAAGTGTTATGTGTATATTTCCATTACCTTGGGGTTCTAACTTGGTGCCAGGCTGAAGCAGTGACTACAGTACACTGATAAATCCCAAGAGGACAAAACATGCGCCTGTACTATTTATCTCTCAGTCTATGGTTCAGAGAGATGCAGGAAAAACAAGCAATTTGGATATTTCTTCTCTCCGAGCATCTTATTATGGCCCCCATACACTGCTCACCGGGAGTGTTCTAAATGTCCAGTGCCTTGGGGTTCTGACCTGGTACATGGTTGAGGCAATGACTGCAATACACTGAGAAGCCCAAAGAGGAAGAAACACATGTCTGTACTTTTCTGTTCTCAGACTATGGTGGATCTCATGTACAAGCCTGTTTAAAAATAGATACCTGTTCTGGTGAAGTCTTGTTAGCTTCACATAACCATGATGTCTTGCAGTGGCAGTGAGGCTTAGTGTATGTGTACGGCTTGGAGAGATGTGCAACTAACTATTTGGATATTTCCTGGTTCCTTGCATCCTTCTATGGTTCCCATATACTACTCTTCCTGCTGACTGCCTCTCAGGTATCCTCACTCAGAGCATTCTAAATGTTCGTTGCTTTACAGTTCCTATTTGGTGCCTTGTCGAGATAATAGCTGCAACACAATCTGGAGTTCTAAGAGGACAAAACACATGTCTGTATTTTGTCATTCTCAGCCTATACTGGATCAAATAAACAAGCCTGTTTAAAAGGTAATACCTGTTCTGGTGAAGTCTTGTCAGCCTGACTCATACAAGGATTTGCATACCCATGAAGCCTTGCACTGGATTAAGACTTTAGAGTATGTGTATGGTTTGCAGACAGGCTCAAAAACCTAAACCATTTGGACAGTTCTTCTCTCCAGCCTTTTTTAAGGATCCCATAGACTACTCTTCTTGCAAACTGCTTCTCAGTTTGAAGACTGAATGTATTAAATGTCTGTTGTTTTGGGATTCTGACTTGGTTCCTCATTGAAACAATGACTGCAGTACAGTGGGAGGGTGAAACATGTGTCTGTACTTTATTATTCTGAACCTATACTGGGTCAGATGAACAACCTTGTTTAAAAAGCAGTGTCTGTTCTGGTGATGTGTTGTCAGTCTGACCTGCACAAGGCTTTTACATACCCATGGCATCTTGTACAGGAAATGATGCTTTAGGGTATGTGTATGGTTTGAAAAGATGTTCCAGTTTTACTTATTTTTTATTTATTTTATTCTTTTGGTAAACAGTTAAGGGCCACAAGGCATATGTACCTATTTTCAGGGTCAACCCACGAGCACTGGTGAGGTTAAGTGACTTGTTCAGAGTCACACAGCATGCAGATGGAGCTTGTGGGAATCAAACCCAGGTTTGCATAACGGATGTATCAAGCTCATTCACAGATCATTACTCTAACCTCTAGTCTATACTGGATATTTATCTCTCTTAACATTCTTTTACAGATCTGACATCTTACACTCCTTGCACACTGCCTCTAAGGTATGTTTACTTTGAGTGTTATATGCACAGTATATGTCCATTTGTCTGGGGTTCTGACATGGGGCTAGGTTGGAGCAATGGTAACAGTACGCTGAGGAATCTCAAGAGGAGGAAACATGTGCCTGTACTTTGTATTGCTCAGCCTATACTGGATCAACTGTACAAGCCTGTTTAAAAGGCACTGTTTCTTCTGGCATAGCCTAAAGTCAGCCTGGCTTGCACTAGGTTTTGCATATCAATAATTCTCTGTACTGGGAATGAGTGGTTAGAGTATGTATAGGTTTTTTGGAGATGCACAAAAAGCAAACAATTTGGATATTTCTTCTCTCCCAGCATCCTTTTATGAATCCTATATACTACTCTTCTTGCAAAGTGCCTCATAGGTATGCTCGCTCTGAGTGTAGTAAACTTCCTGCTCTATCAGCTAAAGGTGGCCCTTTAGCCTGGCAGATCTGTAATTGTCACTTTTCTACTGTAGACTCGATGTAATACAGTGTACAGTGCCATTCAGCATAACACAAATTATCTTCTGAAGATTTTGTAGGCAAGGCCTGTGAAAGAAAGGAGAATTAGGGGATGGTTGGGGAGGGATTGAGTCCAAGCATTCTAATGTATATACTGTATATTACATAGAACAGAATAGAAATCGTTATTTTCAGACAGCATAAAAAGTGTTAGGACCACCATTGACCTATCTGCAGAGTTCTGCTGTGATGAACTAAGTTACAATGGCTTCAACATTCACAAACAATACAGCAAACTCATTACACTAGGTTCGACATTGACAGATAGGAGTACGAACACAATGTATGGAACATGTTGGAAGTTGTTGATCCAGAGGAAGTTATTGCAGTGTTAGAGGATAATTCAGACAGTCAACTTCAGTTTAATTACAGTGACAAATTTCATTGAATCCTGTTTGTAGCATGGCTTGACATTTGGACAGAGTTTTAACACTTGCTGCAGAAGATAATGATTTTTCCAGATTTTTGAGAAAGTATTTGAGGGTCATGTTCCCACAGCTGGTTTGAGCCCGAGGATGTGGAGGACCATGTTTTGATCCCTTACAAACCATACTTGGTTTTGGAGGAGTTGTTTACTAGGTTTTGGTATCCAGTTATCTGGCTCTTAAGTATTTTATAAGCCATTATTGCCTTGGAGTTCTCCTTTTCTGGTTCTGAGAGAATTCCAGTTTAGTGTGTTGAGTATTTCACAGTGGTGCATGCGGTGAGGGCATCTAAGGAAGTAATCTTGCCATCGTCTGATAGGTTACATTGAGTCTTTCCAGTAAGAAATTGTTTGTATACTGGCAGACTATACTTCTGTACTCTAGAATGGGCAGCAGCAACTGGGTGACTAGAATCAGTCTGCCTTTTTTAGGTATGGCGTAAGCATTACGGGTGAGTATTCCTAGCTTGGTGTTTACTTTTTTGACCCCTTGATTTAATATGATTCTCAAAGCTTAGCTAGTGTTGATTTCCACTGCCAGGTATTTGCATTCTTTGATTTCTTTGATAGTAGAACTGTCTAGGAGCTGGATTTTCAGCTCCCTGTAGTCTCTGCTTTTTTATCCTTTTTTGTGAAAGGCCATAGACTGGGTCCTTTTCCCACTCAGAACCATCTTTACAGAGGCAAAACACTTTTGAAGGGTGTCAAAGTCTAATTGGAGTTTTTTTCTCCATTGGGGAGAAATCTGTGGATCTTGCTATGAGGCTTGTGTCCTCCGCATACAGTTTTAGCGTGGAGTGATGTACATGGCCGGGGAGGTCGTTCACATAAACCAGGACTAACAGAGGATGCAGTATTGATCTCTGCAGGACCTAATCCTCATAGAAAAAGCCATCATATAAATTCTGCGTATATGATGATAACAGATATGCAACCAGTTAAGTAGATTACTGTATTAATGTGTTACAAACACCTTAATAACACAATAATACATAACAAACACACTGCAAACCAATTATATCTTTAATAACACATGTGGCAAACACCTTAGTAACATATATAACAGCCACCATATTAACACTTATTAGAAAATGGGCTGGAGATTTCCAGCTGTCTGACTGACTGAGAGACATGCCAGGGGGGTACATTGAGTACCAGTAGAGCCTGCCAAAAAACAAGTGTCAGCCCAATGTGGCACCATATAATGGAAATCACTGTGCCAAGGCTGAAGTCTGAATAAATTGCAGACATTTTTTTTCTCCTTAGCAAGTGCCTCCCATGACCACTACCATCACCTACAGTTAGTGATCAAATAAACAACAAAGCAACATGCCACACATAAAACAGTACCATTCTTTTTCCCTTTTTTCAAAAAGCGTTTATTTTCTACCAAATTGCCAAGTTGTAGAGCTAGCACGTCGCATGCTTAGTGGTATGCCTATACAGCCAGAGCTGACTTGTGGAACATGCACCAAAAGAATCCTGCTCTTTTTCTTTTGTTTATAATGTACAAAAACAAAATACTTCATAACAGCCTCCTATGGCTGCTCCTTCTTTCAGCCTTCTTTTGGATATTGAAAAATACTCTCCCTGTCCTCTGGTCGCTAAAGGTAGGTGAAAGTTGCAAATTCTGCTTTTGCGGAACTTTCGCAAAAATTAATAAATTTCACAGAGTTTTCTGAGTTTAAGCCATTGGCGAGATCGAAATCTTCCAAATGTGTGTGGTGGATTTTTGCCCTGTTCTGTGGAATTTTTGGGCTGAACTGCAGAATAATATACATGAACTGTAGAATAACAGTTATGAGAAATTTTTTTCCACAGTTTAATGAATTATTCCACAATGCATGTAATTATTACGCAGTTCATTGATCAGTTCCGCAGACTTTTTTCTCCACTGTTTAATAGAATAATCCACAATTTATACATTTATTCCACTGTTCTAAGTTGGAATTTCTGCACAAGTTTGTAATTTGATTTTCACACTTTCACAGAAGAGAAAGTCAGATTTTCGAGGAAATTCCACTGGAGGAATTTTTTTGCACACCTCTACTGGCCACCTGCCCACTCTCCATTACACGACATGCTGGCACCAAGCCTCTATTTGCCAGCGCAGAAACAGAGAAAGTACCGGTGGTCTCATCATCAAGCCAGCAGTACACAAATGGACCACAAACATCATGGTGAGCACTGAACCAGGAAACAAAACTTGTGCAGGGCCTTGGCAACAGAAAAAAGTACCTAAAGAGGTTAAAAAAAAAAGCACATCTTAAGGACCAAACAGCCATCAAGTACTGCAATGCACTCTATGGGCTAATACAGAACAGTCAAGCCCACTTAATAGCATGCCACTTAAAAGAAAATCCCATATAAACCAATAATTTTCCCATTCTCTGATTCCTTTCCTATTTAGTCCATTATACGAGGCTCATTTCAACAGACTTTACAAGCCCGTATAAACGCAAACATTTTCAGTGCTGTTCAAGTGCTTTTCAGCCCCCCACCCTCCCCTTCATACAGTATGCTGCTCTCAGGAAGCAGTCAATTATCTGCTGATTACTGAGTAATTAAATCTAATCACCTGTTTATCATCTGCTACTGTATTAATCTTAATTCCAGCCTGTTTGTAATTCAGTAGTTCAAGCACTATTCCTGTACTGACACATCAACACAAAATGAAGTTCTATCCCCTCAGTCTTTGTCCCTTATCTTTCCCTGGAGTCTAGTGGCACCCTCCTCCCTCTGATCCATGATCTCTGTCCCTTATCCTTCTCTGGTGTCTAGTGGCACACCCTCTGATTCCTGATCCCTGTCCCCTATCTTTCCCTGGTGTCTAGTGGCACCCCCTGCCCTCTGATCTCCAATCTTCATAATTTATCTTTCCCTGGTGTATAGTGGCACCACCCACCCTTCCATCCTCATCCCTTATCTTTCCCTGGTGTCTAGTGGAACCCCCTGCCCTCCAATTCCTATCCCTTACTTTTTCCTGGTGTCTAGTGGCACCCCCACCCTCAGTGAAGCACTAATATGGCAAGATCTCTTAGCTGCAAATTCCACTTAAATGCATAATCAGCTGACATCCCAAGGCTTTGCATTTAAGTGGGTTTGAATGTAGTACAGGGACTATATTATCCAAAAAAAGGACTAAAAATTAATTTGTAACAACTTTTTATGGCATTAATTAAATTTTTTGTAATCCTATAAAAAAGTGACACATGTAGCACATTTTCTAACTGCAATAATACTCTCCAGGGTAGGGGTTATTGGGCAATAATCTAAGGGTACTAAAGGAACTGGCTAAGGAGCTGGCAGGGCCACTGGCAGACCTATTTAATAGTTCACTAGAGTCAGGCATGGTACCGCAGGACTGGAGAACAGCACATGTAGTACCCCTCCACAAAAGCGGTCCCAAGGATGACCCAGGGAATTACAGACCAGTCAGTCTGACCTCCATTGGGGACAAGGTCATGGAGGCCATACTAAAGGAAAGATTGGTGGAATATCTTGAGGAGCATGGTCTCCAAGATGTGAGGCAACATGGGTTCATTTGGGGAGATCATGTCAAACAAATCTGATTGACTTCTTTGACTATGTCACTAAGACAGTAGACAGGGGCCAAGCTGTAGACATCCTATATCTTGATTTCAGCAAGGCCTTTCTCTGTGCCCCACAAAAGGTTGATCAGGAAGTTGGTGGATCTTGGAGTTGGGGAAAAGATGGCTAGATGGGTGGAGAACTGGCTGAGGGACAGAACACAGAGGGTGGTTGTGGGGGAAGAATTATCTGGCACCAGAGAGGTAACAAGTGGGGTCCCACAGGGCTCAGTGCTGGGGACAGTGTTGTTCAATGTCTTCATCAATGACATTGGAGATGGCATTAAGGGCAAAATGTGCCTATTTGTGGATGACACCAAGCTCTGTGGGAGAGTGGACACTGCTGAAGGGATACAGGACCTACAGAAAGATCTGGAAAAGCTGGGGAGGTGGTTCAGGATCTGGCAGCTTGGCTTCAATGCCAAGAAATGCAAAGTTATGCATATTGGAGCCAAGAATCTCAGGACAGAGTACTATCTGGGTGGAGTCCGAGTATCTGCATCAGAGGAGAAGGACCTGGGAGTGATGATCACTAGTGACCTGAAGCACTCCACACAGTGCAAGAAAGCAGCAGCAAAGGTAAACAAGATGATGGGATGCATAGCTAGAGGGATCACTAGTAGGAGAGAGGAGGTTATACTGCCCTTGTACAGGTCACTGGTAAGGCCGCATCTAGAGTATGGAGTTCAGTACTGGTGCCTACACCTCAAAAATGACATTAACATGCTGGAGAAGGTCCAGAGGAGGGCTACAAAAATGATAGCCAGTCAGCAGGGTAAGGCATATGAAGAGATGTTGAGGGCACTGAACATGTACTCCCTGGAAGACAGGAGGTGGGGGGAGACATGATTGGGACCTTCAAGTACTTGAAAGGGATAAATAAGTTTGATAAGGAGAGTTTCTTTAAGCTGAGTGGCAACCATAACATGAGGGGACACAGTCTTAAACTGGAGGGTGGGAGGTTTAGGAGGGAGATCAGGAAGCACTTCTTCATAGAAAGGGCAGTGGACACTTGGAATGCACTGCTGGAAGAGGTCATCTCGTTGAAGACAGTGGGCAGCTTTAAGAGAGGCTAGGATAGGCATAGGGGAAGGTAAGGATCATGGGTAGGGAGGATGGGAGGACTGGGGAGGGAGGGCAGGGACATTAGCTCATGCTGTGGCCCTGCAATACTAGCAGACTTGATAGACCAAATATCCTTCTTCTGCTGGCTTCTCCATATGTTCGTACGTATGTATGTATTTTCATATAATACTGGACCTTCCAGGGGCAATAAGGAACTCTGCCTGTGATGTCAGTCCTCATTACACCTCCAGGTGATCTGGTATTGCCTAATACCACTCACCCTGGAGGGTAATATTGCTTGCTTAACACATGGCACAGTCTCTTTATTAACACATGTAGCAACCACCCTAAAACCCTTTATACTTCACACTACTGCAGCCTCTGAAACAGAAAATACACCAAAAACCTCTACCTACAGAAAACTGCCCTAGTCTCAACTCATATCACACACCCAACACCTTCTCCAGCCTCACTTATCAAACAGCCATGTCCCTCGATACTGCAGGTCTCTCTCACACAGGCTCTCCATGCTGCTGCTTCTGGTCCTTTCTTCTTGCTACTTCCAAGAACCATGACACTTCTGACCATAAAACAGCAGAGCTCCCCTGAGGTCGCTCTATACAATGCAAGTGACTGTACTCTGCCCCAAACGGCCACTCCCCAAGGAACTCTGAATGCTCTTCCGACTGCATGCCATGCCCTTCTGCATCCTGAAATAACTAAAGGACGGGCCATTGGAGCCACACCTCCTTTTATAGGAGGCCACTGTGCTATGAAAACATTGCAGGGACAAAACTATTACAGTCCCACAAATGCCTCTATAATACACAAATAAAGCCACTACACTATGGAAAAACACTGTAAGGCATACCACTACACTATGGAAAATACCTACACTATGAAAAAATACACCACAACATACAGAAAATCCATAGAACCTGGAAAAAAACAAGCATTTATCAGTGCCCGAATGTTTGTTTGCTGGCATTGGCAGTGGTAGTGTAGAAGTTACAGAGCTGCGTAATAGGAATGGCAGTGAAGTATTGAACTGAAGCCAACTGCACCACCACCCTGCAGAGTGACAGGCATTGGGGGTGTGCCTTTGGGTCGTCAGGCATAACGGCTACGCCATTTCACCACACCCCACCATGCAGACACTGACAAGTGTCACGGTGTGCCTTGGGGTCTTTGGCCCTTATGCGCACCCCATTCCATCAGGAAATTTGGTGAGATGAGTGCGGTATAGGAGAATGGGATGAACTTTGTGGCCAAAGAGTCCAAGGCATACCTCGATGCCTTTCACTGGCTGAAGGGTGTGAAATGGTATGAGCATCACAGGCAAGAATCCCAAGTCACACTCCTGATGCCTGTCATTCTTTACAGGGTTGGGCGTTATAGTTGGAAACCCTAATGCCTCAGGCATTCATTAGTATTTTCACTCCAAATTTTCAACATGGTTTTTTTGTGACCCCACCTCATGAACAGTGGCAATATCAGTTTGTTAGCCAAAAGCTGCTTATGCACAGCGACTACAGCATTTAGTACCACAGGTGCAAAAACATTCCCAACAGGATGTAAAAAATGACAGCTGTACTGTTCATGGGGGAGGTGTAAAAAATGGCAATGTTGCAAATCTGCAGTAAAAATATTAAAAAAACTGGTGAAGTCACGAGCGTGCATAGAAACTGTGCAACGCACACCCGTAATGTAATTAGTTTGGGCACTTTTTACAGCAGATTGTCAACACAGGCATTTTGGGACCTCTGATCATGAACAGTGTCACTGTGATTTTCTTTATCTGTCCCGAACAATGATTTCCCACAGCGACCACGCGCATCTCTGCGCTGAAAGTGTGAAAACACATTTCGGGCCATGTCGTGAAAAACAACAGCTGTACTGTTCATAAGGAAGTGTGGAAAAATGCCACTGGTGAAAATCTGGACTGAAAATATTACAAAGTCATGAACTTACGAGGGTGCATGGAAACTGCGCAATGCTCACTCGTAACACAGTCATTTTATGGACTTTTGTCACCAAATATTCAACATAGCCATTTTAAGACCTCTGCTCATGAACAGTGTAATTGTAATTTTCTTAATCTGTCCCCAAACATTGCTCGCATACCGACTGTACCATTGTACTCTCATGTGCGAAAACACATTTTAAGCGTATATGTGAAAATGGCAGCTGTACTGTTCATAAGGAAGTGTAATAAAATGGCAATGTTGAAAATCTGGGTGAAAATATTGAAAATTCGCAAACTTACGGGTGCGTAGGAACTGCTAACGTCGCTCTAAAACAGTCATTTTTAGGAATTTTTTCAAAAATTTTCAACATAGCCATTTTAAGACCTCTGCTCGTGAACAGTGTCATTGTGATTTTCTTAATGTGTCCCATGCATTGATTTCGCACACCGACTGCGCCATTGTGCGCTACATGGGCGGAAACATGTTTTGGGCAAGATGTGACAAATGACAGCTGTACTGCTCATAAGGAAGTGTAATAACATGGCAATGTTGAAAATCTGGATTGAAAATTAGCAAACTTACAAGCGTGCGTAGGAACTGCGCAACGCACGCTCGTAAAACAGTCATTTTTAGGAATTTTTTCACCAAATTTTCAACATAGCCATTTTAAGACCTCTGCTCATGAACGGTGTCATTGTGATTTTCTTAATGTGTCCCATACATTGATTTCACACACCGACTGCCCTATTGTGCGCTACATGGGCGGAAACACATTTTGGGCAAGATGTGAAAAATGACAGCTGTACTGCTCATAAGGAGGTGTGGTAAAATGGCAATGTTGAAAATCTGGAGTGAAAATATTGAAAATTTGCGAACTTACGAGTGCGTAGGAACTGCGCAATGCACGCTCATAAAACAGTCATTTTGGAATTTTCCACCAAGTTTTCAAAATAGGCTGTGAAAGCCCACCTTATGAACACTGACAGTGTTGTTTAGATAGTCGGTCCGAAGGTGATTTCTTGCAGTGACTGCGAAATCACCCTCGGACCAAATACGCCATGATGACAGTGACAGCATTCATGAGAAGGGGTCCCAAAGCCCCATGTTGAAAATTTGGTGCAAAATTCCAAAAATGCCTGAGATATGCAGCAAAGTTGAAAAACCCTATCTATCCCATTATACAGCTTACGGCATTTCCTCAGTTCGCGGTCGGCTTTGAAGAGTGCAGACGTGTTCCCGGTCCACCGAAGATCGTCGCGCCGAGGTCCGGAGGGAAGTATGGGGTGAGGGGGGGTGTGGGGAGGCAGGATGGACAGTGGGTGGGTGCGGGTTGTGGGAGGCGGGCAGGGAGAAGTGCCGAGGGACAGTTTTTTATTTGCAAGTTTTTTTTGTCTTTTAAATGACGACGCGGGACATTTGCCACGCTGGGGTGGGCTCCCAGCGTGGCACAAGGATGGCTGGTTGGGGGGGCATGGAGCTGACGGGGGATTGGGCACCCCTGTCAGCCATAGCATCTGTTGCCACGCTGGGGTGGGCTCCCAGCATGGCACCCTGTACTCTGGGAGGGGGGAGGACAGTGGAGCCGACGGTGGATTGGGCACCCCCGTCGGCTATATGATCAGTTGTCATGCTGGAGTGGGCACCCAGTGTGGCATGTGGAAACTTTGGGGTGGGGGCGCCCAGCACGGCCGGCGGGGGATTGGGCACCTCGGTCGGCTACACAGTGTGCGCGTGGGGGCGGTGGGCACGCAGTGTGCATGCCTGTGTGTGTGTGTGTGTGTGTGTAGGGGGAGCACGCATGAGCAGACGATATCTGATCGCTGCTCACTGAGCGTAACTCCCCACTTTTCAACTATGCATGCTGCATTTGGAGCTGTCATAGACAGCTCGAGCAGCTGATGGAGAACCGAGGCCGCGCCTGCAAACACACTGCTTGAATTGGAAGAGGGTTGCCACACCTCCAAAAACTCGGATGATGGCACTATGTTTCTTGCACATGCGTGCAAGCAAACATAATTATATGAAAGTATCCAACCTAATCTATTATATAAAATAAATGACAGCAAAGTCAGATATACTTATGAAATAATATCCTCAATGGGTTGAACAAGCTCCTAAAAGCCACTTGCTCTTTGGGCTTATGACTTTACTGCATGCTCAGCTCCTCCAGGGTATTATTTCCTTGTATTCTATGCTTTGCCTCCATTTATTCTCTCTGTATGAATACAGTAAAATGTATATAGGGGATATGACATGTGTAGACATAATTTTCAGCTTCAAGACAGGGTGTTGGTCTGTTTATAGTTCTTGAGTGGCGAAGCCATGAGTGAATTAATAATAAACCAGTACACTTAAATGAAGATAAGAATGCTGTTTTAAGTCAGTCCATGTCATATTTGAGTTATACAAAAGGTGTTTAGCTGGTTTGTTGATAGAAATCTTAAAACATTACAAAAGGAGAAAAACTACAATATGTTAATAGTGACCCTTTGTTTAAAGGCTCAGCATAAGGGCAAGTAATCACTACAGTATTTATTGTAAGTAGAAAAATAAATGGCATCTCACATGTGACAAAAAATGTCTGAGATTGCTCAGTCTGGCCAAAATTATTAAAATAAATTTCTGAGCATTCTCAGTAGCCAACTTCATTTTTTACTCATTTTGCCAAAAAAACATGTTTAACTTAATACATTTATTTTTCAAACCTGATACTTAAATATATGCATACAATGTATGTAGGAATCCTACTGTTTAAATAAACCACTTACTTTTCCAAGCATCTGACCCAACTGAAAAATAAAAGGTGTTATTGACCCAATGAGTAAATGACACCATTTATTTTATACTTGCCTACATCACACCCTCAAACAAAATGTCAGTTCAACATGATTGACATCTCATTCTGGCCAGTCCCACAAGGAATCCTCCTCGCAACATCAGCCAATAGTGCTTCTCCTTTGATTTTGAAATCCCTGCTCCCACCACCATCTTGATTGCCCGCTTCAGACTACATTTATTAAAAAAAGATTGTAAATAAACATGCTTTGAACTGTCACAATGTTCCAGCCCTTTGTTCTCTACCCTATGTCAGTATTTTCTGCCTTTCAATACATTTTTTTAATACTGTTCGCCCGAGGTTCAAAATCTCTCCCTCTCCAACTCGGGACCGCACACAGACACTACATGAAGACAAGAGTCACCTGCAGTTCTCACTGACACACAACAGTGAGCTGAATCTCCAATTCCACTTAACTAAGCTACCAAGTATGAAAGAGAATCCTTAACCTTTCTGTGTGCGTTGGCCTGGGGAGAGTGATTGGCAAAGTGCTTTTTTGGGGGGGCCTGGATATTCCAGCCTGCACACACTTCTTTACTATGGCCTGCATGTTGCCATCACTCCCTTGCTCCTGAATGCTCACAGGCGCTTTAAAAATGCACCAGGAAACAACCACCCCACACTTGTTCTCAGGACCAGATGCTACAAAAAAAGGTAATTTTAATAATTTGAGTGATTACAGTAATTTTAGAAAGGGGAGGACCAACCTGCCAAGCGCTTTTGATGCTGGGTGCTTCAGCCTGATCAAGTTTAATAGGGTTGAAAAAAAACAGGCAGGGACAGTTGCCCTCTCTTTTCCAACTGTTGTCGCTCTGTATCACTTTGTGGGGAAACCTACTTTCGGTGGAGTCATTCAGCCTGCAGTTTTCAAGGGAAGCAGCTTGTTCCTCTTCTTAAATACTTTCGTAGACCATTGTATACATAGAACATACAGTACAATGGCCTGTGTTCAAATATGCCATTCATTTCCATTGGTAGAGGGGGCAGAGCTTCACCACTTGTGAGTTATGGTCCAACCCCCTCACTCATGGAAATAAATGGCATATTTGAACACAGAACATTGTATATCCTCTACATACTGTATATTGTTTTGTATATCATAACTGTTGGGTAAGTGTAGCATACAAGGAAATAAACCCAAACTGAAGGTGGACAAAGCAAGGGGGCCTGATGGGATTCATCCCAGAATTCTAAAAGAACTAAGGGTAGAACTAGTGACACCACTGACTACCCTTTTTAACAAATCTTGGGAGGATGGGGTGGTACCAGAGGACTGGAGGAGGGCAGATGTGAGTCCCCTTCACAAAAGTGGGAGCAAGGCAGAAGCAGGAAACTATAGACCTGTTAGTTTAACCTCAGTGATAGGGAAAATGATGGAATCACTTCTAAAGGAAAGAATTGTCCAGTATCTAGAGGCCAGAGGGCACAGGACCCAGGCAGCATGGATTCACAGCGGGAAGGTCATGCCAGACGAATCTGATAGATTTCTTTGACTGGGTGACCAAAGTAGTAGATCAGGGAGGAGCTGTGGACATGGCCTACCTAGACTTTAGCAAGGCATTTGACACAGTCCCACACAAAGATTAATATACAAGTTAGCCAGCCTGGGAGTGGGTCCCAAGATGATAGCCTGGGTAAAGAATTGGCTGGAGAACAGGACACAGAGGATTATAGTAAATGGAGTCCACTCTGAAGAAAGGGGGGTTACTAGTGGGGTACCTCAGGGTTCAGTATTAGGACGGTCCTCTTCAATGTCTTTATAAGCGACATTGCAGAGGGACTGGAAGGAAAAGTATGTCTCTTTGCAGATGACACTAAGATCTGCAACAGAGTTGATGCACAGGGTGGGGTGGAAAGGATGAGAAGGGACTTGGCAAGGTTAGAGGAATGGTCAAATGTATGGCAGCTTAGATTCAATGCTAAGAAGTGCAAGGTAATGCACCTGGGAAACAAAAACCCCGGGGAAGAGTACACAATGGGGGGTGAGATACTAACAACAACAAAAATGGAAAGGGACCTGGGGTAGTCATATCAGATGACCTAAAGGTGGGCAAGCAATGTGAGAGGGCAGCAAGGAGGGCTGGGGATTACTGGATGCATAGGAGGGCATCACCAGTAGAAAACAGGAAGTTATCCTCTGTACAGACAGCTGGTGAGACCCCATCTGGAGTACTGTGTGCAGTTCTGGAGACCAATCTCCAAAGACATAGACAGGATGGAAGCTGTCCAGAGGAGGGCAACTAAATGGTGCAGGGTCTGCACGGAAGTCATATGAAGAGAGACTTAAGGAGCTTAATATGTATAGCCTCGAGGAAAGGAGGGAGAGGGGGGACATGATAGAAACTTTCAAGTACCTCAAGGGAATCAACAAAGTCCAAGAGGGTAGCATCTTTCAAAAAAAGAGGTGTGCAAGAACAAGAGGGCACAATTTGAAGATGGGGGTGGCTCAGAGGTAATTTAAGGAAGTATTTCTTCACAGAGAGGGTTGTGGATGCATGGAACGGCCTTCCGGAGGAGGTTGTGGAGTCAAAATCAGTGGGGGGAATTCAAGCATGCATGGGATAGTCATAAGGCAATTCTGGGGGGTGGGGGTAGGAAGAAGTAGGCTGCTGGTTAACTAGGATCTGCAGCTTATCCAGTAGGTAGGGAAATGGGCAGACTGGGTGGGCCAAGCGGTCCTTATCTGCCGTCAAATTCTATGTTTCAAAGAACAGGCCAACCAGGTCATAAAACCATGAGCCAAAAGAACGAGTGGCTTTATGATCTGGTTAGCCCCAAAATGGGTTATTTCTGAGTATGTTGGGACTTACCCTTCTTTTATTTTAGATAATACATTTGGATGGTTGCTGTTAGTTTTGATCACAATTGTACATGCTGGGAAAGGGTGTACAGGTAAATTACTGCTAACAACTGTACTTCTATGGAGAAAAGTCCCATACATTTGCCTGTAGATTAGAGTTCCACTGGGATTTCATTACAAATGGCCATTGTCAGAGCCTTATATCTTTAGCTGTCTTAGCACCTAGGACTACAACATTTGGTATGTAACTTTTTGGTCCTCGGATCCCTTAATCCTCAAAATGTATTGAAGATTGGATTTGTAGTTTTTGAGATATTAAGGCCAAAACTACATATTAGGAGAGCAGAGGTCTTCATGATAACATAGACTTAGCAGCCTTTTTGTGATAAAGATATTCAGGATTTTCTGTACTTATGCTCAGTCTGTTCTCCATTTCTGATAGATAAATAGATAGATCTAGATAGATAGATAGATAGATAGATAGATAGATAGATAGATAGAGTCTATATAGTTAGGGCTAAATTTTCATCTTTATAGCTTTTCCGTCATTGAACAGAATTGCACAAAATTTTGCATGTGCAGTCTGGGGGGGGGGCAAGATCTTTTGATTTGCCAAGTGTTGTTCTAGTCAGATGTGTGGATTCTGAGATTCAGATAGTGTGTTTTTAGAAAAATCAGGGTTTTTGCTTTACTTTGTCGTTGCCTAGCACCCACTGCCTAGCATCCAGGTGGCTTGGAATTTTGGTCTGAAATTTTCAGGGTAGAATGGGTTTGCCCCAGAATGGTGCCTTTCATTGGTTTGATGACAAAATATTAAAAAATATTAATCCATTCCCAAGTTATAAGGATTTGACATTTCAGTTCTGAGCATGCTTAGTAGGGTCTTTTGGATAGGTGTTTGATACAAAAGAAGAATTTGGCTATATGAAAGAGGATCTCTCTTTTCCGACAGGGTAATCCTCCTTCATGAGAGAAAATTCTTCTTTCGTATGACAGCCATCTTGTTTCTGTTTTTTTTTCTTCAAAAAAGACATTTTTGAATACCCATAAAAATGATGCCCTGCAGAGGCACTATGGCAAAGCAAGGCAAGGCAAATTTTATTTCTATGGTGCCCATTCCTGGAGGCTCTGGGTGCCTAACAATAGAAACAATACAAGAAATACAAAGCACAGAGAATTAAAATGAATATAAAATACTAAAATTCATAATCACAACTTTGTCATATGTGTTTATAATTTCTCAAAACAGTCAGGCAGGGCAAGTTATTCCAGATAGGTTAGGCAGAAGAGGTGGGCTTTTAGCCTCTGTTTGAACACCTCAGTTGAAGGGGCCTCCTGGACTGCAGGTGGTAGTGAGTTCCACAAGATTGGCCCGGCGACACTAAAGGCACAGTCAGCTGATGTCTTGAGATGAACCCTGGGAACATCCAGGAGGCCCCTAGATGAGGAGCGGAGGGAGCAAACCAAGGTTGCAGGTGTCAGGAGCTCATTCAGGTAGCCAGGGCCCAGTCCATACAGGACCTTAAAGGTGAGCAAGCCCACCTTGAAAAGGACCCTCCACCTGATAGGCAGACAGTGCAGAGCACGCAGGACTGGGGTCACATGACTGGACCCGGACAAGGCCTGTCAGTAACCAAGCAGCTGCATTCTGCACCAGCTGCAATCTGCAGAGGGTCCCTCCTGTGATCCCAAATTAAAAAGAGAGTTGTAGTAGTCGAGTCTAGAGGTAAAAAAGGCATGTACTAATGTTGGCAGATCTTTGGACGGAACAAAGGGATTGATCCTGGCGATGTTCCTCAAGTAGTAAAAACACTTTTGAAAACAGAAGATACCTGGTCTTTGAGTGTCAATCTGCTGTCCAGGATCACACCAAGATTGCATACCCTCAGGGAGGCCACCAATGGAGCAGACCCCTGGATCAGTCCTGTGTCAGTTCCAGGAGCCATCTCATCATGCTTGCAACCTGGATCAATCACCAGCACCTCCATCTTGTCTGGGTTCAGTTACAACCAGCTGGAGGACATCCAGTCATTGATTTTTGCCAAGCAGGTGTTTAGCACATCTACAGCATCTGATGTTCCAGGAGCAAATGACAGATACAGCTGGGTGTCATCTGCATAGCAGTGAAACTCCACACTGAACTGCCAAATGATCTCATCCAGGTGCAGCACATACACTGTGAACAGCACTGGTGACAAGATCGAACCCTGGGGAATGCCACATGACAGCAGCATTGAGGAGAAGGAGAAATTCCCCATCACTACCTGTTGCACCCTGTCAGAGAGATAGGACTCAAACCATTTGATGACAACACCGGTGAGTCCACAGTACTTACAGAGCTGATCGAGAAGCATGAAGTGATCCACATTGTCAAAAGCTGAAGAGAGATTGAGGAGAACCAGAATTGGCTTGTCTCCTCTATCTCTAGCTCTGAGTAGATCATTGTTCACCTTAACTAATGCTGTTTCCGTGCTGTGTCTGGCCCTAAAACCTAACTGGAATGGCTCATAGATGTCAAAGGACACAAGTTTTCCTTGAGCAGTGGTGCCACAAGTTTCTCAACAACCATGATCAAAAATGGTAGGTTGGAGATCAGACGGTAATTCGCTAGGATGTCCGGGCTGAGAGATTGTTTCTTCCGGAGGGGGTCTCAATAGGGCCTATTTCAAGACTGCTGGGAAGACACCCTCTGCCATTGAGCACCTGGCAATCCTGGTGAACACCGGGCCAACAGTCCCGGCACATCTCATTAAGAAATGCGTTGGGGCTGGGTCCAGCTCACAATAAGTGTGCTTCAGCTCTGAGATCACCTCAGTGACCTCTGCCACCTCCACAGGTTTAAACACCTACCAGAGCAATGGACTGACTCTGTTCCTCGCAGTCCAACCACTGCGAGGCAATGATTGCCTCACTGATGGAATCCCTGACAGAATAGAGAACACTCTGTCAGAGGAAAACAAAGCAAACTCTTTACATAAAGTGGATGAAAAAGTCTTTCTTGGCTGTAGACAGGCAGGATGGAGTAGCCTATCCACAGTCCAAAAAAGTTGAGAAGGTCTGTTTTTCTGGATCCACAACAGGAGTCTGACAGTATTTCTGTTGAACGCCCTGTCAGCGACACTGGCAGGTCGACCGCATTCTGCAGTCAGCTGCCGGTTCGCTATCGTTTCGCCCCCGCACCCCCCCACTTAAAGATTCTCAACTCTAGTTGGAGCTGATTGGGGGGGTCCAGGATCCCCGACAGGCAGTGCCAGGTTCCAGTGGGTCTCCTACCGCGGCTAGGCACTGTAGTCGCTGTGGGGGACCTCGCTGGTGAAATGTTGCTGTGAGGGGGGTAAACATGTTTTTCCATGCCACAATTTCCTGGACAGAAATTCTGCCACCTTATAGGAAACCCTACCTGATCAGAACAGCACTACAATAATAGCACTGCTCAGAAGAGCATGGTCAGCGACGGGGGGGGAATAGCAGTACTATATAGTAAGTGCTCCCCAGGTCACTGTCCATGATGCTATAGGACGGCACAAGGGGATGGGAAATCAGGAGGCTGGCTGAGCTGCTCCCATGGTGTGGAGCGCTAAATCATGAGCAGCTCAGCCAGAATGGTGGTGGAGACCAGAGTTCTAATTCTGGTCTCCAAAATTGTATTTTTTTCCCCAAAATCCAACTCCGACTCAGAGTTGGTTATTTTAAGCATGGGGGGTGTGGGGGAAAAGACACCCTCTTGGGGGAGTGCCCCCTCACAAAAATACAATTTTTGCTGGTAGTAATCGCAAACCAGACTTGTGATCACTACCAGTGGCGCTGTGTTTGTTTGCGGCATTAGTTCCTGCCGCTTTTGTAATCTGCGCTGTTTGGACAGTGCTGTTTTTGACAGTGCTATCCATACCATCACTGGTCTGACCTAGTGCCTGGGAAATTGCCTTATGGTATTCACCACAGTGAGTATGCAGGACCAGTTTGTTGTCCACTGACGAAGACTTCCACCAGCAATGCTCCAACATCCGACCCTTGAGCTTCATCACCTTGAAATCCCCATCAAACCAGGGGAATCTCAAGTTAGAGGATCTGGGTTGTACACGAACTGGAGCAATGACATCCAGTGCTTTGAATACCACCCTATTATAGGTGGTCACCACCTCATTGGTGCCAGTCGCACATGCAGCATCCAACCTAGATAGGTCAGCTAACTCCAGCAGTCCCTCTGGGTACAAACCCCTTAAAGGGTGGTAACTGATCATCTCAACAGGGGATGGACTTTCAGGGTGCCCCAAGCTTGAATTTCACCATGCAGTGATCTGACCAAGAGACCAGATCAGTCTTGAAGCTGCAAACCTCAAGACCCAGCTGGAACATCAGATCAAGCATGTGACCATGTTGGTGGGCTGCAGAAGTAATTACTTGTGCTAGGCCCATTGATGACATAAATTGGAGGATGTCACAACCAAGATGCATGAATTTGTCATTGACACAGGCATTGAAGTCCTCCAGGATTAAACACCTGGGGGACTCCAACACCTGGTCAATGATGAAGTCCACCACCTCCTGCAGGAATTCCTCCCCCAACCCAGGTGGTCTGTAAATAAGGAGAATCCTGCAACCTGCACCTGGACCCCTAAGCACAGCCATACACTCAAAAGATCTGGTAGTTCCAACTGGATGCACTGTGAAGCCCAGGCTCGATCTAAAAATGATGGCCAATCCCCCACCCCTGTGATCCTTCCTCTGACAGTGCACTATGGAGTACCCAGTGGGGACAGTCACCTCTAAAATTGGACCGGCATCATCACCCAGCCAGGTCTCTGTGATGCAAGCCAGGTCAACAGAGGAAATCAAGCCTGCAATAATATCATGACATGACTCTAGCTAAACAGGGCATGTTTAGTTAGATTCTACACTTAGTTCTCACAAAAGAAGATGACTTCATATGAAAGAGGATTTGGGATGTATTTTTTTCACATTCTTCTTTTGCATGAACCAATCCTCTTTCATGAGCTCACGGAAATCTCGCAAAAGAAGATGAGTTCATATGAAAGAAGAATTTGTGTTTTTTGTGCACATTTCAGCTCTAGCAAGACATAACTCTGTCAATATCTGGAGTTATAGGACTATATATATATATATATATATATATACAGTATATATACATCTATGAAAAGGTCTCAATATGTACTACAAGACAAACACATATGCCCCCAAAAAAAAAATTCCAGGGACATATACAAAACATAAAAATGAAAAAAAAGAGAAAATTCCCATAGGATAACATTGCAACTATAATAAGCTGCAACTCCATCAGTCTTCTGAGTTAAGGGATAAGCTATATATCAAAAGAAAGGTCTCAATGAGTACTACAAGAGTACATCCCCAAGAAATACCAACTGAAAACAGACATATATATAAAACATAAGAATTATAACATGAAAATTGCCATAGGATAACACTACAACTTTAACAAGCCATAACTCCATCACTATTTGGAGATAAGGGGAAATTTATGCATAGAAAATAATTTCAACGAGTACTATGAGACTAACACATAATAACCACCCCAAACAAAATTCAGGGACTGTATAAAAATGTAAAAATTATAAAATGACAATTCCTATAGGATAACATTGCAACTTTAACAAACTGTACCTCCATCAGTCATTGGAGTTAAGGGACAATCTATATATCAAAAGAAAGGTCTCAATGAGCACTAAATGACTAAGTTCCTGTGAAATACCAACTGAAAACAGATATATAAAAAATATAAAAATGAAAAAATTAAAATTTCCATAGGATAACATTGCAAATTTAACAAGCCATAAATTAATCAATCAATCAATCATCTTTACTTTACCAGGTGAAGCACCATTGAGACAGGCTCATTTACAAGGTGGACCTGGATTGGTCAACAATAACAGCAAAATATAATACAAAAGGAAATCAGATGGGTAAAGAATAGCAGGACCACGGGGGGACTGTTAACTTTTAACTCCATCAATAAGTGGAGCTTACAGACAATCTGTATATATATTCTTTGCAAAGAAATTTAATTAATGCACTAGTTAGGGTTCCAGCATCAAAAGTAGGGAAATGTTGTGTTAGGGTTTCTAACCCTAACACCCCACCCCCACCCTGTAGGCAGCAACAGGCGTGGGATGTTCCTTGGGGTTGTCAACCCTAATGTTCACTCCATTCCATGTGTAAAGAAGCTGAGATGGGTACTAGGGCTGTGCAAATACCTTTTTTTGAATATGCAGCCAAATATTTGGTATTCGGGGCCAGCAAGACTGAATAGTCAGTTGAATATTCGACAAAATATAACCCCTTCCCCCACCCTCAGATAGCACCCAAAACCCCTCCTCCCCACAAGTTCCCAACCACTATTACAATGTTTAAAAAAAGGCAGCAAATTGTTTTGTGGCAGCCAGCACAACCACACTTTCCTCCATGGCCAGCCGCCAGTTTTCATTACTAAATTAAAATGCACAGTCCTCCCATGGTCCTCCTCCACACACACACACACACACACACACACACACACACACACACACACACACACACACACACACCTCTGGTAGACCAGCACCCCCCTCCCCACCCTGCTGCACCTAAATAAAGTATATAAATGTAAGAAAAGGCAGCCGGCGCAACACGCCCTCTTCAATGCCCGGCTGCCTTCTTGTGAATTAAACCGTGCCTGCTTACGCTTATATAGAGAATGAGCTGACCATGTGATCATGATTAAAGGTACAGAACTGTGCCTCCCTACATGTTGCCAACAACCTGTGGGCCCTGTGTGAAGAGATAAGATCACATCTTAATTTATTTGCTCAGGAAATGGGGTGAGCATTAGGGTTGAGATCCCCAAGGAAGGCCCCACCCGTAATTCTCCAAGACTTAGCACAGCCAAAACTGTAATGTTTTTTCCTTTTGCTGCTTGGAAGGTGGGGGTGGGGAGTTGGGGTTGGAAACCTTAACATCACAGTTCCCTACTTTTGTCACTTTAATCTGAACTCTAACTGGTGCATTAACACATTTTTTTTGTAAAGAATATATATTCAGTCAGATCACTTCTATAATTAAGCATATTTTGTTTATTATATGATACTATTTTAATTGACTGTTAAATTCCATCTTTAGCTATGGCTGTATATGTATGCCTTTAATAGTGCATGTTTTATATTTTGTGATATAATCTATTGGTTGTCATCTTGGAACAATCCTGACTGTGGTGCATGCTCAAAGTAAATCATAATTGACTGCCATAACCCACTTTGTCCTTTTTTCAGAGTAATTGTGAGATATTAGATTGTGGCTATTTTCTTTTTGCCATTTAGGAACACTATGGACTTGCCACATATATTCGCACTGTAGATATGGTGCTAACTTGATCAATCATACATGAAACATTTTGGACACTGTCTATTTTGCTCTAATATTTCCAGTCCTGCATATAACAATATAAAGATGTACTGGTGAATTAGATTTAGTTTGCTGGTTGCAATATCAAGTGATGATAATGTGGCATGTTATGTTACTGTTTTCCTTTCTTCTAATGTCATTTTTTCTCCAGTCTTTGCTGACTTTTTCTGATGGCAACATGTATTGTTTATAGCAACGGACCATGGCCAGGGCTGTTGAAAACATCTGCTTTGTGGAGTACACTATGATCTGAAAATAGACCTATAATTGTGTTTATATTTCACTACCAACTGCACAAAGTGCTAGATCCTTTATAATTATGGGAGTAGTAGTTGTGGGGGGTGAGGGATGTGTGTGTCCTGGTCTCTCTGGGTGTTTCTAATTATAATATACCTCTCCACTTCCAGCAGAAGATGCCCTTCCTCACACTGTATAAACACTGCTTTTTTATAATACCCTTCTCAGTCCCAGCTTTGGCCGATGCCCTCCCTCTCCCTTCCTGCTTACCATCTTTTAATAATTATAATACCTTAACCATTCCCAGCTGCAGCTGCCCAACCTCACCATGAGTTCCATTATAGCAGGTGCACTGTCTGGTAAAATTCACTTATGCTGCACAAATCCACAAATCCAGTTCTTTAAAAAAATATGAACTATCAACTGATTTTAAGCCACATTAATCTAACAGAGATTGCAAATACATTAACTCAACAAAACTGATCTCAGTTATTTAGTTATATTTGACTCCCTGGTCCCTGCACTAATGCACTAGCATTTTTATGTGAGGGTTTATTGAAGCATCTGTTATGATTTTAACAGCTACAATGATCATAAAAAAGTAAATGGGGAAAAGATTATTATAAGTTTAAAAAAGCAACGTCTATGTTAATTGGAAAACAATGGGTTCCCCTCCACATCCAGAAAAAAAATATGTATTGAAAACTTCATTGCATCAGCATGAATATGCATTAATACAAAAGAAACATAGTACAGTTCATGCTATATTTTGAACCTTATAAAAGGACTTGCATTATTTGAGTTCCTACAGCAATGCGTCCATTAAATCAATCCTTGCACAATGATGCAGTGAACATATCTGCAATACAGTGTGAGGAAACAGTTATGACAGTGAGATGTTTAAAATACAGAAATGGAGGCTGACAGTCTAAATAAACATTTTTTTTTTTTATTTGGGTTATGCTAGATTTTCATGCCACGCTCTCATTCCATAACTGAGTGAATACTGAATGAGAAGTATTCATATAATAGGTCATTACGTGGCAAAGCCATGCATCATACATTCAATTTTAAATTCTAATGAAATCATGATAAAATGTATACAAGCAGCACAACAAAGATAGGTGCCTAAAGATAACCAATGACTAATGATACAGCAAATGTGGATTCAAAATTATTTTTCTCTTAGCAGACAAAAAAATGAATGTGACTATGAGTGATAGTGATATGTGGAGCACACAATTACAAATGACAAGTACTGATCTGAAAAGAGATCTGTCATTGTGTTCATATTTCACTATAAACCACACAGAGTACTTGATCCTTTATTACCATAGGAGTGGTGTTTTTGTTTGGGGGGGGGGTGAGGAATGTCTGTGTTCCAGTCTCTCTAGGTGTTTCTAATTATAAGAAACCTCTCTGCTCCCGGCTGTAGATGCCCTCCCTCACACTATCTGATAACTGCTTGTTTTATAATACCCTCCCCACTCCCAGCTGCGGCAGATGCCCTCCCTCACCGTTCCAGAGCACCATCGTTTTATAATTATAATACTCTCCCCACTCTCAGCTGCAGATGCCCAACCTCGCCCTTCCAGAGCACCATCGTTTTATAATTATAATACTCTCCCCACTCTCAGCTGCAGATGCCCAACCTCGCCCTTCCAGAGCACCATCGTTTTATAATTATAATACTCTCCCCACTCTCAGCTGCAGATGCCCAACCTCGCCCTGTCTGATCACCACTTTTTTATCATACCCTCCCCTCTCCTAGTTGCAACAGCTGCCCTGTGTTAGTGTACACATTGTAGTTTGGTAATCAGAATACTTTAGGGGGCATACCTGTGGAGATTTACATCAGTTTCTAACCTGTGCCTTACTTGCAGCACAATATTGTACACCTTCCACAAAGCAGCCAAATTGTTAAAGATGTGAAAGTGCTGTACACATTATATTTGTTGTGAGTTGGTTTCTTTAAGACACATCCAGTGATTAGAAATACTGAAAGCAAGTTACGTGTTTGGGACATGTATGCTACTTCATTTTATGCAGGAACTTGTTGTAGCTGCTCTTAAATGTATGTCACACTATAGACAGGGTCCACAACAGTATTTACCCACAAACATAGAACTGCATGGTAAGTATGCAAGTTAAGATTGAACCTTCATAGAGTCACATGACCCAGCACAGCCTTGTAGAGCAGTGTTAGACCTGTGGAGAACAGTTTTCTCTTGTAGCCCCACTGCTCATATCTCACTGGCTCTCTCTCTTCTTTCTCTCTCTCTCAACCTTTGCATAAAAAATAAATGTTTTAAATTAAATAAATAGAAGCTCATGGGGTCTATTTCAGTATTATTTAGAATCTCGCTTTTAGCCCTGAATCATTGGCTAACGTACTGGTGATACAGTAATTTTTACAATAAAGTAAGAAAGGGAACCTTTCTTGGATCCATATATTACAAAAATAACAAATAGGAGACTGTGTATTTCTCAGCTATATTATCATCTTGAAGTTTTGGTGACATGTTGGAACTTCTCGAGCTTCGGTCTCATGGTTCACATTACCAAAACCTATTGATGGTATTATAGCCCTGTAAAATAACAGTCTCCTATCTATTATTCTATTTATCTGTACTGTTACTTTGTTCATTATGTATATGTTTTTGGGCATCACTAGAAAGCTGCATGCAATCTAATCTTCTGACCCCCAAAATCACGGAACTCCTTATTCAACAGAGTTCATTTTAAAACCCAGTGTTTTGAGTCATCCATCAGCTCATATTTGCTGATGTAAGACAGACTAGTGATATCATTCAAAGCATGCAATAAGTATAATTTACTTCCCATCACTGAATATGGGGTACATTTTTTTAATTTAAAATCTTGCACCCACACAGTGTTACTGATGCATTCCCCTATCTAGTTCCATGGCCCTTTCGCCTCACCCCCTCTTCTGCGCCTCTGTTGAATGGATCTTCAGCTGTAAGATAATAGAATCCAGGTGCTCCCTTGACTGCAGGATCATCTGCCTTGCCTGTAGTGGAGTGGCTGGCCAAACCAAGCCACCGTCCCTGCTCCAGCACCCGGACATAAGCCACAGCAGGAGGCCTGATCCGGGTGTTCCCTTGACTACAGGATCAGCTGTCTTGCCTGTAGCAGAGCAGCTGGCCAAACCAAGCTGCCACCCTTGCTCCTGCACCTGGACACAAGCCACAGCAGGAGGCCTGACCCAGGTGCTTCCATGACTGCAGGATCACCTGCCTTGCCTGTAGTGGAGTGGCTGGACAAACCAAGCCACCACACCCACTCCTGCACCCAGACACAAGCCACATCAGGAGGCCTGACTCTGGTGCTCTCTCAACTGCAGGATTGCCTGCCTTGCCCATAGTGGAGTGACTGGCCAAACCAGACTGCCCCCGCTCCTGCACCCAGACACAAGCCACAGCAGGAGGCCTGGCCTGGGCACTCCCATGACTGCAGGATCATCTGCCTTGCCCATAGTGGAGTGGCTGGCCAAACCAAGCCACTGCCTCCACTCCTGCATCCAGAAACAAGCCACAGCAGATGGCCCGACCTGGGTGCTCCCTCGACTGCAGGATTGTCTGCCTTGCCCGTAGTGGAGTGGCTGGTCAAACCAAGCCACTGCCCCCACTCCTGCACCTGGACACAAGCCACAGCAGGAGATCTGACCCAGGCATTCCCTCAACTGTAGGATTGTCTGCCTTGCCCATAGTGGAGAAGCTGGCCAAACCAATTCGCTACCCCCGCTCCTGCACCTGGACACAAGCCACAGCAGGAGGCTCAACCGGGCACCCCCTCGACCACAGGATCATTTGCCTCGCCCATTGCGAAGTGGCTGGCCAAACCAAGCCACTGCCCCAACTCCTGCACTCAGACATAAGCCACAGGAGGCATGACCCGGGCACTCCCTCGACTTCAGGATCATCTGCCTTGCCCGTAGCAGAGTAGCTGGCCAAACCAAGTCACCACCCCCACTCCTGTACCCGGACACAAGTCACAGCAGGAGGCTTGACTTGGGTGCTCCCTCGACTTCAGGATCATCTGCCTTGCCTGTAGCAGAGTGACTGGCCAAACCAAGCCACTGCCCCTGCTCCTGGACACAAGCCACAGGTATGCCCACTCCACAGCTGCTGCTTGAAAACCAGCACCGTTCTCCACAACGCTCCCGATTTGTTGGCCTCTAGGACTGCTCATCATTGATTGGTGCCTGTTTCTGGCAGCTATTTTTCTATTCTTTCTCAACTTTCTAACCTATATTTTGGACATTGTGCCTGGATTCTACCATAATTTTGCGTAAAATAGTTATGTATTTATGTTTAGCAAGTGATTACAGCTCATTTTAAGATCTCTTAATGGTAGAGTGTTAAGTTTAGTTTTTTAGCTCTCGATCCTCATTCTCTCTGCCTATGCCTTCTCCCTAAGCCCTCTTTTGTCCAGCAAATTTCTCCCTATTATCTACCTAAATGCCATGCTAATTTTAACCTATTTTGCTCCCCTCCAAGCCCTCCACCTCTTTGTCTTTCTTTAGCACCCCCCACAATTGCCAGCCCCCCTGCCATGACTCTCTCTCTCTTTGACTGTCTGCCCCCTGCCCACCAATCCTAACCTTAACTAATACCCTCTTCTCTCTCTTTTTTCCCTCTTCAGCAGGAGGCCCAACCCAGAGATCCCTCGACTGCAGGATCGTCTGCTTTGCCTGTAGTGGAGTGGCTGGCCAAACCCAAGCTGCCACCCCTGCCCCTGCACCCAGACACAAGCCACAGGTATGCCTGCTCCATGGCTGCTGGTTGACCAGCACTGTTCTCCACAATGCTCCCGATTGGCTGACCTCTAGGACTGCTCATCACTGACTGGTGCTTGCTTCTGGCAGCTATTTTTCTATTCTTTCTAAACTTTCTACCCTATATTTTGTCCCGCCTGCCTGTCCCGACCCCAGCCTCTATTAAATATGCCTCAGCTCTACCCTCTTACCTTCACCCATCCCAATTGGGCCAACGCTGTAATCCTTCTATTACTAACCCAGCCTACCCACAACTGCTGTATCTCCTCACCCATTTTGCTGTTACTTCTCTTTGCAGCCACTGAATCTATCTCCAGTTATCTCACATTGTTGTCACTAAACCTACCCTCAAAGCCTTTCCTCTCCTCCTGGCCCCTCATTGCTGTGCCACCTCCTCTGAACCTCGTCTAACTAGCTGTCCAACATTAACCATCTCAGTAGGCCTTACCGATTTTCAAGTCTTTTTAGGCTCTTGCCCTGACCACCCCAATACCTTGTCCTTGTAACAACAATGTTTTCACCCTAAATCTTGCTGGTCCTGCTTTTCCTGGCTGTGCTGACTTCCCCCAATAGCACTGCTTTTATGAGTTACTCAAATCCTACTGTTGGTCACCTTGATGAGAATCCCCATCACGTGTTTGGAATGGCTACCTGTAGTCAAAGTATGAATTGCTCTAATTTCAATTACCAAATTCAACAACATACAAGACTGCTCCTGCAGCTGAGGTTGATGTTATCCACTTGCTATTGCTCCGTGTTCTTATTATCAAGTGTCCATTTAGTTCAGACTATAGCTAGTGAAGAGCACAACGGGAAAAGGGTTTGTTTGCTTCACAGCAGATGCTTTAAGGAGCTACTAAGATGTCTTATACTGATTCTCCTGCTTATGTCAGGCAACATACATCCCAACCCTGGCCCACCTCTGTCCTGACCTAGTGATATATGCAGAACTGGGACTCTCACACTAGCTATCATTAACATTTGTAGCCTGCTCAAAAAACTTGATGCCCTTACCACCTGGACCACCTAGCACAGCCCAGATGTCCTATCAGTGATTGAGGCTTTTACCAATAATCTCTGATGCCGCAGTTGCAATTCCAGGGTATATTTTCTTCAGGCAGGATATATTATCTAAAAAAGTGGGTGGCTGTGCCCTATATCTGAAAGACGCTTTACAGAGGTATGCTATGCCTTTGCCCAGTATTGGTGATGAACTACAGGTCCCAGCAATCAAGACTCTGCTTGGAGCCCACAATAAGGCCCTAATGATAGCATCAGTTTACAACCCTTCCATATTGACGTCATCAAGCCTGAACCCATTCCTAACCTGCATCAACAGCTTAAAACACAACTCAGAAGTTATAATGCTAGGGGACTTCAATGTGAACTGGCTCTCCTCAAGTGTGAATAACTATAAGGATGCCTTATCTGCAGCAAACTTCACCCAGCTCATTACCTCACCTACAAGGTTCAGCTACAGAACTGGGGTAAGTACTTTACTGGACTGGGTGCTTACAAACCACCCAGACCACATCTCCCATACTGAAGTCCTTCCTGATTCTATAAGTGACCACTCCCCTGTCTTGTGCCTATGGTCAAATAAATTCAACAAACCCCCAGCAAAAACTGTCAATAGTAGGATCCTCACCAAGGGCACCTTGAGCCATTAAAGTTGCTTCTAAGACAACAAGTTTGGTCCCTAATCAATACTGCCACTGATATAGACACTGCTCTAGAATACTTCACCTCCCAGTTCAATGCAGCATGTGATGTCCATGCCCCGTTCAAGGAGCGAAAAATTAAGGGTCTTGACAATTCCTGGATTATGGGTGATCTTCTGGAAAAATGAAATCATGGGACCATCTCTGGAACCAGGCAAGAGCTACTGGTAGTCTAGGAGACATTCAGGTGTGTGAAACAGCCAGGAAAACCTGCATCAAAGCCATTCGCTTGGACAAAGCAAGCTATTATAGGAATGCCCTATCCAACTCCTGGAAAGATGGAAGGAAATTTTGGAGCAACTTATCGGAAGTCACAGGGAAAGACTCCAAAGTGGCACCTACCATGCTAAACGTAGATGGCTCCACCATCCTGGACACCTCCACAATTACCAATACTTTCAATCTGGCATTCACCGATCTTAGTCATGTGCTACCCTCTAACTTCTTTGATCCAAACTCCACCTTGGCTAGTCATGATAAACCTGATAAGAAGCTGGAGTATCCACATTTCTATTTCAAAGCTATCACTGAACGCGAAACCAAAAAATACCTACTCAAGGTACTTGGAAAAAACAGACCTAGTGGTAACTCTCTTGACTTGAAGCTTATATCCCTCACCCTTGGTGCTGTCTTGGCCCCCCCTTACCAAGATTATCAACCATTCCCTTATGCTGTCCCAGTTGTCTCTCAAGTAGAAGTCTGTCCTGGTGACCCCAATCCACAAGAATGGAGACAGGGCACAACATGGAGACTACAGGCCTATCTCCATCCTCCCTCCCCTATCTAAAGCATTAGAAAAAATTGTTGCAGACCAACTGGTAGAGTACATGGAAAAATACAACCTGCAATGTTCACAGCAGCATGGCTTTCATAAAGGTCATAATACCACCACTGCCCTCATTGAATTTATGGGCTACATTCACCATGCACTTGACCAAGGACAACTTGCCAGCCCCACCTTCATTGACCTGTCAAAGGCTTTTGATACGGTCAACCATCCATTACTAATCAAACAGTTTGCTGACCTAGGGCTGTCCCATGGCACCCTAAGATGGTTTAATAGCTACCTCTCTAACCACACACAACAGGTTAAAATTGGGGACGTCCTCTCCACCAAACAGCCTATTCAGTCAGGCATCCCCCAAGCGTCAGTTCTGGGCCCCTTGCTATTCAGCATCTTTCTGAGCAAACTCCCTGCTTCTTGTCATGAACACATCCTCCTGTACGCAGATGACGCAGTAATTTTCACAAAGAACCCTGATCCCTCTCTTTTGGAGCGCCACCTTCAGGAAAATTTCACAGATGTAGAGGCATGGTTTGTCTCACAGAAACTAGTGCTCAATTACAAAACAACTAAGATTATGCTATTCTATGGCACATATAATAAATATAAAAACAAACAGCTGACAGTAAGAAACAGAGCGGGTGTCACCTTAGATCAAATGCAAACTTTCAAGTACCTTGGTGTGACCCTGGATAGTACTCTGTCATTCTCCAATCATATCGATATGGTTGCCAAATCCATGAATATCTGCATTGGCCTGCTTTACAGACATAAGCACTGCCTGACTCCTGAAGCACTTAACCTAGCAATACAAAGTGCGATTGTCTCGATCACAGACTATGGGCTCATAATCTATGGAGCTGCCTCTGTTTCTGCCTTACGGTGGGTCACCATTGCCCTGAATAAGGCTTGCAGATTGCTGACTGGTGCTGCCCACCGCATGCATACCTGCGACCTCTATAAGCAGGCTAACTGGCTACAACTTCAGGGAAGAATCACTTATCAAACCTGCCTGGTAGTAAAAAAGGCATCCCTTGGTCTTATGCCCCAGGGGTACAGAATCTCCTCAGTTCAGCCTACAGCACTCACCTCACCAGAATCTCTGATAACTCTACTCTATTTGTCCTCCATTGTCGCACCTCTCAAGGCCAACAGTTATTTGCCAGCAGAGACCCTAAGTTATTCAACTCACTGGGCTGTGAAGTCACCAATTTAGCCACTCTTGGCCTGTTCAAATGCAATTTCCATCAGGCCCTTGTGACTCAGGCCTCATGTGACTGCTTCACATAAAATCCTGTGCTGGTACTCCAGTTATCCCATTATCCCCATTTCTGTGTTTTTCTGTTTCTACCCCCCCAACAGTCCCTCCCCCCATTTTCTTTTCCCATCACCTTTCCCTTCTTTGCTCTATCCCATCCCTTACTCTCCTTCCCAGTGCACCCCTTCCCACCCCGTCCGCTAGCCCCATGTTCCTAAATGTTTCCAGACCCTGTCTCCTCCCCTATATTTTTACCCTATCATCATCTCCTCCTGCTCCTACCCTGCCACTCCCTCCTCTCCTACACTTCCCCTCCATCCCTAAACCGTCGTCACCCACCCAAGTTTCTGCCTGGGTGCCTCCTCACCCTCCCCTGGTTGAACTACCTCCCTACACCCACACTCCTCCTCTCTCAAAGGCCTATGCCTGCCTGGTATTTTTTGACCTTTGTTATTATGTAAGTCTTCTATTCTGTTGACAAAGCTTAATCTGGTTGCATTATTATTTTTTGTATAATTGTTTCTGTAAACCCCACTATTTTATAAACTTATTCCCTATTTTCTATTGTATCTACCCTAGTTATTATCTCTTTCCATACTGATCTTTTGTTAATTTATCCTTTATTTTGTTAACGTAATCCAATTTTGTTATCTGTCTGTAATTTCGACATGGAACCTTTGTAAAAGATCCTCTGGCTCAAAGGTATTAATCTGAATTCCAAATAATAATAATATTCTTGTTTGAGTTCCTGTTACCCTAGTGCCTGCTTACATAACACCCGCAAGCAGTGTGGGGGGTTTAACAGAATTAGCCTGTCAGTGCTACAGAGGACCCACAAGCAGTGGGGGTTTAAAAAATTAGACCATCATGGCTACGAAATACCTACAAGCAGCAGGCAATTTTAACAAAATCAGCCTTTTGGCGCTACAGAGGATGAACAAGCAGCAGGGGGTTTAACAAAATCAGACTTTCGTGGCCACGAGGAGCCACGAGCAGCAGGGGGTTTAACACAATTACCACACTGGGGCTACAGAGGATTCACAAGCTGTGAGGGGTTAACAAAATTATCCCATTGGGGCTGCAGGGTGCCCACAAGCAGGGATTGTGGATTAAAGCACCTCACCGTGGGATGCTTTTTTTTAATTTGAAACCATACCTACACAGTGTTACTGTTGAACTTCTCTGTAGTCCTGTAGCCCTTTTCCCCCAGCACCTCCCCTGCTGAATGACTCCCTGACTGTAGGATAATGGAATTTAGCAGGGTTACCATGACTGCATGGCCTGTGGATCAAAGCAGCTCACTTCCTCCTCTGGTCACTTCTCTCTGAGGACTGAGCTGCATCCTCCAGGCATTTGGGACTGAAAGAGCTCCAGCAAGGTGTTCATGATGTCTCTCACCACCTCCACATGCTTGGAACACTTTCCCCCCAGCTCTGCTGCTGCTTGCAACCCTCCAGCCAACCCTGGCCTGCAGTATCTGTGGCTTCTCTTACTGCTTTTCTTGGTGTTGAGTCTGCAGACCTAACTTGCACAGATCTACCACAGTTTCCTCTATAGTGTCATAGGTGTCGGGGCCTGACTATAGAATTACTCGAGCTGTGCAGGAAAGGGAATCTGAAATGTAAGTTCCTGTGACCATAGTGCCTGCCAAGATAAAAGCCTGGAAGCAAAGGGAGGGGGGTAACAAAATTAAGCCAGTCGGGGCTAACTAGAACCCACAAGCAGCAGGATAATTTCAGCAACATTCAGCCTTCCGAGCACTTCGATGGGGGCTAAGCAAATCCCGCTGTATCCTATTGCTGAACTTTCCAGTCAACATGCCCTTGATGTCTTGGTTTCTGGTGCAGCCTGCGATTGATCACACCTAGTTTAAAATGGAGGCAGCAAATGTTGTTTCTGTCTTTCTTGTTCAGCATATATGCATGTATGTTATCTGGCTGAATTGTTATGGATGTGACTCATATTTTTTAGTCTTTTTGCCTTTTAAGCAGTTTGTTTAGTGTGGTTACAGTGTCTGCCTTTCTACAGCACTGCTAGTATGTATGGCATGAAGCAGTTGGTGCCCAGAAGTGAGTCTGTAGATGAACAGCACTACTTTTATGAATTTTATCCTGATGAATATTTTTGCATACCAAGGCAGTGAGTGGGCAATACAACTGTATATGTAAAAGCATTTAGCACGGTTGGACATTCGTCAGGAAAAAGAAAATGCCATCTGTGATGATGCCTCAAGTCAGACTGTTAGCCTGGATTGATGTGTTCCTCTATCCTTTACTAATGAAAATAAATATTGAATGAATAAAATATAAAGATTGTAGTCTAAAGTTTGTTTTTGTTTAATCATTTCTATAATAAATGGTTCCGATTTTTACATTAGAATTGTGTCACTGTATGAGATGCAGGAGTGTGTGTGTGTGTGTGTGTGTGTGTGTTGTGTGCGTATGTGTGTATGTGTGTATGTGTGTGCGTGTGTGTGTGTATGTGTGTGGTGTGTGTTTGGGGGGCTGACAAGGACCTGCCCAACACAATATGAAGGAGATTACCTCAAAAAACGACTACTTATTAATTAACGTTATATACTTAGCCTAGTCAGCCACTATGAATTGCTACAAAATACATTGTTTCTACATTTCAGTTGTCCCAGTTTATAGTAAATTGTTTCCTGGCACCACTAAGTCTTTTTTTTTTAAGGATTTTCTTATTTTTGTCCAAATGGGTGTGACTAACACAGGCAATCCGACTGCAGCTCCCCCAAATCATTAATTAGGTGTAGCCCCAGAATTTGAGCTGTGCTGCGGTGAAAACTGCAGGGCTTTGTATTGAAGGTTGGGTGAGGGTGGGTAGGTAGTAGCCATATCGTCAGTTTGCACTTCAGTTTTTAGTTTTAACTCAGACTTTAGTTGGCATCGCAGTTGAGCAAAAAATTACCTTTTGGGTTATCAGAGCCCATTTATAGTGTTGCTGACTGCTGAATTCTATCCACCATTCCCGTTTAAAGCTGCAAACAAAAACCTGATTGATAACACTAACCCACCAACACCACTACCAAAACAAAAAAGCTGCCAGCAGGACTTTTCTTATTCTTCTCCTTATTTTTTTTCACCTTACTGCCATTGCTAGGCTGTTGTTTTACAGAGGAGAGATCACTCAGCACCTACCTTGATTAACCTTTCACACTGTGGAAAATATTTAACATGATCACATGCATTAAGCAGTTACCTTTACAGTACAGAATGCTTACTTCATGCTTCTTCTCCCATGATCTCCATTATAAAGTGACAGACACGTTGTTGTTTAAAGGGGGTTATTTTGCCTCCAGCTGTCAGCTCTGCTTCCTGTTTCACTGATTCCATCACATCAGCCTAAAGTGCCTGGCATGTAATTTACTCTGAATGATAAGGTCCTGTCCTCAGTTATCTGGGGATGCAGTTTCTGGCCAGTTCCCTTGATATATCCCTTTTAGAGGTAATCAGAATTACCATTGCTTGTCCTTAAGAGTTTTATGTAATGTGGTTAGTTACTGTGTGCTGTTCTTAGTGTAATGTTTCTCTCTTTATGTTTACCTTTTAATAAAGAAAAAAAGTTAAAACAAAATTGAACAGCCAGTAATAGAGTCTTTTCAAGACATTTAAACAGTTCAAGGAAAACTCCGTGTTAAAATCATAAAAAGACATGTTCTAGCCTTTTTTTCAGTGTTCTAAACCATTCCCAGTGTTTTTTTTTTTCCTCTGGCTGTGAGATGTTTTTTTTTCTAACTTTCTATGGCAGTTTTATTGCACTTGGAGGCTGCCATTCAGGTTTCTTTTACGACCTCCTCTATCAGAAAGTCTTCCCAGAGTGCTCTTTGCTGTGATGTCTAATCGCCCCTGCTAGAGGACAGTGTCTTGTTACAGGGTCTGCCACAGCTCAGACACAGACAGAAGATTGCTTCCAGAGAGAACACAATCCTAAATTTTGGGTGAGTTTAATCACTGATTTTTAGTTTTAGATATAGTATTGGTACCTTGTCCAGCTGTGTTCTTGTGTGTGTATGTTGTGTGTGTGTGTGTGTGTGTGTGTGTGTGTGTGTGTGTTACAGTGGTTGTTTCAGCACTCACCTGGCTATTCCTCTCAGTCCCTTTCTGTTTTTGCACCAGTCCTAAGTAGCAAAAAATATCACTTTATAGGTTGTCTGCGTACACCATAGAAAGAAATATGCATAATTGGAATGTTTTATATAAAGTATCCTTGAAACACCATGGAGCTCATCTATTTGTAATACAAGTTAGTGTCTTCCCCTCAACAATGCTACTTGACACTTCCCCACCCCCTCACTTTGCATAACAGAGTACACATCAGGTTCTCCATCTCAGTTATTTCTGTCTGCAAGCTGTCTACTGTCACACATTGAAAAGGACAGGTTTTTCTGAAGTGCATGCATCAGGATTGTTTGTGTGCATGCAATTTCCATGAGCCCTCCCTATGATTTCTGCTGGTAGCTAGTATTGTATTGGTGGCAACTTGGATTATGACAAATATTGTTTAGTGCTGCTTTCTAATGGTATAGTTCCCATTGGATTGGTCAAGTCGAAACCATGCAGCCACTTGCAGCACTGTGTGGTGGTGGAGGGGGAAACTGAGCAAATGAGATCATGGTGTAAAATGAGCAGTCAACTGTTTAGGAACACTGCTTCACTGCTGCATTTGCTATGGATCCTATCCTCAGTACGTGTGTATTTTAGCGAGATCTCCTTAGCTAAAGTCTAGCCTTTGTCATTTTTTCAATTGTATTTTACGCTGGACTGGATCCAGATTTCCTTATTGCAGACATGAATGCAATCAGGCAGGCTGAGATGTCAACTTGATTACCCCCCCCCCCCCAAAACCAGTGCACACACCAAAACACACAATATGCCTCTGCTAGCCACATTAACTCAATAGAACTCCTGTGTTGCATCAACAATTGCCCCCCCCAACTACCACAAAACAAGGTGTTCACAGCCAAACTAGTGTACTGCATCTGTGTGTAACTGGACCAGAATGTTTTCATGCAGAGTCAACACCCAACTGAATGCATCCTAATGTATACATTTTCCTCCATACTTTGTGCAATATATCGTGATGTATACATGTTCCACCCAACATTGTAAATATGTCACTGTTTTAGAAAACAATACTGGCTGTGCATGGTTTAGCTGGGGATCATTGAAGAGGAGAATGACCTAGGGGTAATGGTAACAGGGACCATGAGTAACACTGCCCAGTGCAGGAGAGCGGCTGCAAAAGTGAACCAAATGCTGTGGTGCATAGCGAGGGTGGTTTCATCCAGGCGGAAAGAGCTAATCTTGCCCCTCTTCAGGTCGCGAGTAAGGCCACACTTGGAGTATTGTGTACAGTTGTGGAGGCCATACCTGGTGATGTCTGGTTACTGGAGGGGGTACAGAGGAGGGCAATGAAGACGATTTGTGGATGGCAGGGAGAGACTATGAGAGCAGGCTAGAAGACCTGAATATGTACTGTAAACTGTCAGTATCTCTACCTCCTCCTAAATTCTCACTTCTCCGCCGCCAGATGTACATGCACCTATCACAAGCAAGTGTCTGGTACACCCACAACAAGCACCCTCTGCATACCAAGCCTTGCAAAAGGGGACCAGGTTGCTAACTCACCCAGGGTGTCCTGCTGTGGATTCCTTTCCTCACTCCTTCATAGGTCAAATGAATCATATGCTATGGTTAATGCTGCTTGCTCTGTAACCAGTAATCTCTGGTGCCATGACACTAGTACTGTCTGCAATTTTTGTTCTATTATTGTCTTCCTTGACCGCTACTTCTCTCAGCCTTGGGAGATCTGTAACTCTAAATACTGGCTCAATGCCACTTGTACCATCTGCAAATGTTTATCTATTATATGTCTGTATTATTGCTCCTCTTTCCCCAGGACGCATCTGGAATAGAGTTGTCCTCTGCTCAGCATGCCTTCCTGGTAAAAACGCGCATAATTAAATAAATAAATGCACACACTGGAGGACAAAAGGGACAGGGGGACAGGATAGATACATTCAAGTATTTTAGAGGAATCACTAAGGATGGGGCCGATGTGGTCTTTAAGCTAAGGAGTGTGATGGACACCAGTGGGCATGGGCTAAGAATGGGGGGGGAGAGATGAGGAAACACTTTCACGGAGAGGGTGGTAGCAAAGTGGAACACACTACCAGAATGGGTGGTATCCTTTAACTCTGAACTGCTTTAAAAGGGCATGGTACAGGGGAGAGTGAGGGTGGTGGAAGTGTGTGTGTGGCGTCATTGGGATGACAGGGGGGGTGGATGTTAAAGATCCCATGGTACTTCGCAAACAGATTAGGTGAATTTCCATGGTGCCCAGGTCAAATGTACCCACATTCACTAACATACCACCAACAGCTTAATCTGGTCAAAAGTCAGTTGGCAGTCCTCTGTACCCCCTTCCCGTGGTTCATGCCTGAAAATAGGCATAATTTATCCAGTGCACTTACCCGGTCAACAAAAACTACATAAATAGCATTCAGAATAAAATATCTCCACATTGAAATGAGCACAGTATCACGAGGAGCTGTAACAGTCACAGTGGTACAGTCAGGAAGTATCTGGTCACAGAAAGCTCAGACACTTGAGAGTGCCCTCCGTGGCAGTGATGTCCGCTAAAGTCATCATGGTATTAAAGCATGTGTTGGCTAACATCAGTGTGTCGTGTGTCGCGTGCGGCGCTTTACACACACACACACACACCACGTCGTGTGGGTGTTAAATGTGCAAACCCTCAAACATCCGGCGTACGCTATACTCACAACCACACCACTCCATCCATTCCCCCCTCCCGCATCAACTCTTCCTCTACCTTCACACTCACACCTCCAGTCCCATCTAGCGCCAACCACAACCCCATTATCACCTCACCTAACTTTCCACTGTGCCAAGTTGCCCTTTCACCTTATTCTATATTAACCCTAATTCCTACTGGCCATCTCCTCCCACGACACCTGGGCTACTCTCCCACGGACCTGGGCTACTCTCCACACTCGACACCTCATGCTTTGTGTGGGCGTGTTTGTCACTTGACAGTCTTTTTGCTGCTGTTCAAAACTTCCATGCCATTCTTATTATTACACCACTTCAACTCCTGCACTAACAATGGCAGCAAGCAAACATTTGGCATTGAAATTTGCTTATTTATGGATGTGCTCTGAACAAAGATTTTGTTAAAGAATGGTGTTTTCAGCGATGTGTCATTGTGGGTCCCTGGTGATACCCTGGATAACAAATTTGCTGACCAACAGGACACAGAGGGTAATAGTGAACAGAGTACACTCTGAAGAAAGGGTGGTTACTAGTATGGCAGCTTAGATAATGCAAAAAGTGCAAAGTAATGCACCTGAGAAACAAAAACCAGGAGAAGATTACACAATGGGTCGGGGGGTTAGGCATGAAAAAATGGAAAGTGACCTGGAGGTCATCATATCAGAGGACCTCAAGGTAGGCAAAATGTGTGAGAAGGCAGTAAGGAGGGCTGGATGGATACAGAGGTGCTTAGGGAAACGCATCACCAGTAGAAAACAGGAAGTTTTTATCCTTCTGTACAGACAGTTTGTGAGACCCCATTTTGAGTACTGGAAGCAGTTCTGGAGACCCAGTCTCCATAAGGACATACACAGCATGTAGGTGGTCCTAAGGAGGGCAACCAAAGTGTTGCAAGGTCTGCAACATAAGCCACATGAGGAGAGACTGAAAGACTTTAATATGTATATCCTTGAGGAAAGGAGGGAGGGAGGGGACATGATAGAAACTGTCACGTACCTCAATTGAATTAACAAAGTCCTTGATGGGAGCATCTTTGAGAGTGACAGATGGGCAAGAACAAGGTGGCACAGTTTGAAGATACAAAGTGCACAGCTCCAGGGCAGCGTCGGAAAGTATTTATTCATGGATAGGGTGGTGGATGCAGTTGAACCACCTTCCCGAGGTTGTCGGTCAAAAACAGTGGGTGAATTTAAGAATGCATGGGACAGACATAAGGCACTTATAGTGAAGGGTAGGCAGAGTAGGCTGTTGCTTACCTAGAATCGGCAGCTTATCCAATATGTAGGGAATGGGAAGATTAGGTTGGCCCCAAGCGGTTCTTATCTGCCATCAAAGTCTATGTTTCTATAGTTATTAACCATATTTACCATGCGTGTTCCATATAATCTCTGTTTACAAGTGTGTGTGTGTGTGTGTGTGTGTGTGTGTGTGTGTGTGTGTGTGTGTGTGTGTGTGTTTGAGATGACACTTTGTGATGATCATCCACGTTTTGGTTTCTGCTGACATACGGCAATGTCTGTTTACTTGCACCAGGTCAGTCTGACTTTACTTTTGTGGACTCTTTTGCAGGTTCATACCAACTAATCCTCCCAAGATGCCACATTGCATGGCTTTTGGTTGCACAACACACACTGGTAGATTACCTAAAGGAGTCTCCATCTATCTTTTCCCTCGTGACAGCAAATTGGCTGAAATATGGGCACAAAGAAGTCGCACAGATGTAGGGAACATTAAAAAATTTGTCAACAAGCAACTCAAGGAAAACAGAAAGAAGTACAGTTTATGTTCTCTACACTTTGAAGAGAACATGTTTGAACCGAACTTTCAGCTGCAGCTGTTACCTCCCAACTTACACCCAAGAAGATTTACTCGTCGGCTAAAGGAAGGGGCAGTGCCAACAGTATTCCCAACCATGAAATCAACAGCACGCCAAACGTCAATAAATCGTATTGAGCGGCTGGACCGTAAAAGGGTAAATACATCTGTTGCATAGCTGCCTTGTTTTGTTTCTCATGCTAAAAGGAATGGCAAATGCAATTGTCTGTCTATATCACAGTGTGGCTCCACTTAGCAAAGAGGTTGTTTCCAAGAGTTGCCATGTACCCAAACTGTGCATCATGGTCAGTGCAATAATGAAAACGTTGTATACACAATTGTTTTCCAATTCCTTTTTGAGAGGGTGGGTGAAATATGTTGGTCAGAAAATGGATCAAAGTTTTATTTTCGACCAATAGTTGTTGATTACAATATCCATTGCAACAGAGCTATGATGCTACTAACTTGCAAATATCCATTGTGACAATAAATATGCTATGTTTAGATAGTGAATGCAGTAACAGCATGCGAAGTGTGAAAAATTGTCTGTTTTGTTCTTTCATAATCACACTCCTGTTGTGTGCTTAATGATGAACACTCTACATTTCCAGTCTTCACATATTTAATCCTTATTGCAGCTTGCGGCAGAGCTTATACAGTCAGACAAACTACATTCAATGACTACAAAACAATCTCCATCTGGAAAAGAGAATAGAAATCCAAATGTAAGTAATTTTCATGTCTGTGCCATTACTAATGTAGTATTATCACACTTATCCACTGCACTCACCGAGTGTCAGTATACATTAACACAGGAGCAACGTCCACTAAAGTTCCACTCCCTATTTCTGCCATAGTGTGTTCAAGAGTTCATGCATGTTGCATCTTATGTTGACATGGTACATGTTTTGACAACTCATAAGCTGTCTTTATTTCAATGGCACCTCTGACAGGGTCCTCCTCCATTCCCTAAACATGGACCATGAATGTTGTATTCGCATCGTACACATTGTGAAACTTACACATGATGTTCCTATATGCCCTGTGTCACCTCTGTCATGGGAATCATCTGCTCCAGCAACATATCATGATAGCCTCATGCAAAGTGTTACCCTCTGTGCCCATGGTAACTACATTCAACACTGTCCCATTCAATTTACGGGCACACCTCAGAGCCCTACTCACCACACCACCTCTGCATACTGCCATCTAACAGTGTCATGTTTCCCTGCTTATTTAGATGGAAAGGCACATCTGCGGTCACCCCTAAAGCCCGCAACACTGACTGGCATATCTCCCACCTTCCCTCTTCCTCTCCCACATCCCTAAGCAATCACACCCACAGTCTTCCACACCGTGCACGCCACACTCACAATCCCACAGCTTCCAACCCAGGTACCTATGCCCACTCCTAACTATCACTCCTGAATGTCAACATTTTACTGCCATCTGTGTTATGCACATGTATGCATACTGTGTATTTGTAACTGTGCTGCACTGCTCTTCAGATGCATTTGTTTACCCATGTATTATAATTCTTTTTGCTCAACTTTTTTTTTTGTCCTTTGTTGTACAAAGATTTCCTGCTGTCCACATTTTCGGTACTATATCGTGCATGACGTCTACCTCCTGTAAATGAGCAGTTACTGCTGCATTTGTTTCTCAGATTCGAAGAATATTAAATAGCCACAGATAAACAAGATTACTACCCAACTTCCATTTCTCCTTGTCACTACTATCTCATATAAATAACATGTCACTTTTTCTTTTAGGATACTGACAGTCCTCGTGTTGCTACATCTGATGCTATGGAACCGTCCCCTAATGACTTCTCCACATATACCATGGACTTTGGCACACAGAGCGTTTTGTACCACAGTTCACCAGTAACCAACACTGTTGCTACATGAACAGATCCTATCAATTTCTGTAGTGCCAGTACTCAGACAGTATCCTGCATAGCGGAAGTCGGAACACAGTTTCCAGAAGAGGTGATTCCAGTGAAAGTGGCACTCCAAGACCATCAATATTTTGCACAACCACCAAGCTCTCCTGTTGCCACTACCAGCTCAATTCAAGCTCCATACCAGATTACATCTTCACCACTTCCCAACATTGTGCCATACAACTCTGAACCATTGGTAGCACCAGATCATACAGAGTACACATCTGATGAAGATCATTGGACAAACAGTCAAGACAGTCACGAGACAGTCATGAAATCAGAGATGGAAGATTGTGATGATTATTATGTGCCAGACACTGACACGACAGACAGTGACATAAGCTTCAATGACTGTGAGACTGACGACGGCATTGTGCATCAACCCAAGTATATAGTCTTTGAGTCTTGCCTCGTTACACTGTTCTCAAAGTTAGTTTCATGAATGTCAGTGTCATTCAGATGAGGTGGAGAAGACCAGCATTATTGGCTCTATGTTGTCTAGTAACAGTAACATGCATCAATGGACATCAGATAGTACGTGGCACTCACAACCATTGATTGGAAAAATGCCGGCTGGAAACATTTTGTCTGCAGCTGCTATATTATTCAGTGGAAATTTGTTTGCTAAAATATCAAAATTTACAGAGTACCTGGGACTGCAGTTCATTTCTTCTTCAACCTTTTTTGATTTTCAGAGAAAGTACCTTTTCCCTGTGGTTCAAAAGTCATGGGACACAGAGGAACAGACTCTTATACAGGAAATACAGACACGTTCAGTACGTCTTGCAGGGGATGGTCACTGTGACAGCCCTGGCTTTTCAGCAAAGTACTGCAGCTACACATTAATGGACTTGGACTCCGACAAAATAGTCGGCTTTTCTCTGGAGCAGGTGCAGCCAGGCATTACATCCGTTGCTTTAGAAAAAAAGGCATTTGACAACTGTGTTCGTAAATTGCTAGGGAACAATATTCAGATTGCGGTCATTGCCACAGACCAGCAAGTGGAATTGGCTACTTGATGAGACAGCAGTACCCAATGATTTCACAACAGTTCGATCTGTGGACCTGTCAAAAGTATATGCAAAAACATTTTGATTCAGGCAAAGACCAGAGGTAATGAAAAACTCATGGAGTGGTGCCACAGCATCTCAAATCATCTTTGGTGGGCATCTGAAACATGTCAAGGTGATGAGACTTTACTTAGGGAAAAGTGGCTCTCACTACTATATCATGTGAGCAATACGCACAGCTGGTCATGGGCTCAAAAATTTCATCACTGTGATCATCAAATGCCTGTGGAACATGCTTACAGAACAAAGTGATTGGTTTATGGTGACACTGCACATAGTGCTCTAAGCAAAATTGTAAATAACCGCACTTTAATCAATGACTTGAAGCATGTAACGCAGTTCTGCCACACTGGGAGCATAGAGGTTTTTCATGCTCTTCTATGTACGTACTACCCAAAGTCCAGTGCTTTTAGCCATGCAGGAATGAAGGCACATAATGCTGGCAACCTTAGACCACAATGCCAATGTACAGCGGCAACAAGCAGTGGTAAAACACCAGCAACGGCAATGTCTGGTCAGAAGGGGATAAACGCTACAAAGTGGTGTACCAAAAGCTGAAGAAAGAATGGGCTGCAAACCACTCTTTGATGCAAAATCACACACAAAGTATATTTACAACATGTTAGTTCAAGTGCTGCAAGTAAAGAGACAGGAAATCGTCCTACCGAAATGTCTGTTCCACAGATTCCACAGAACATAGCACAGACCGGTCCTCCCAAACATGAAGTAGTACGGCGACTGTTATCAAGATTTCACAACGATGGTCCCCCATAATCAACACAATGCCAATTTGTATTATCTCGGTATCCTGAACCCGGCAATATAAAGAAAATCACATACTGCCAAACACTGGGCATGGTTCTTGCAGATTGTTTGCCAACATGAATGACTGTCACAGAATGACTGCACGTCCAAGTAGAAACACATATATGGAGCAGTTCACAATACTGGTTGAGCATGGATAGAAGTTATGGACTGCATGGTAGCACAGAGACAATGTCCCCGTGTCATTTCAATGACTTCTTATTGTACTGTACATAATACTGTGCCTTAATACTGTGACACACCTATATACTCATGCTCCAGTAAAAACATGCACATCTGGTTTTCCTGAATTGATTTTTGAACTGTTAGCTAATTTTCTCTAAAGGTTTGTGGAATTTGATTAATGTACTTTGAGGAACTGTAGTAGTAATTAAGTGTCCTTTTAGGCTCCAATTATCGGAGTTTGTGTGGAATGTGTTGCTTGTCTGCCCCCGCAGTTGTGCTTTACTCACCCTCTGTCCTTCATGCCCTCCACCCTTTCTCCACTCCTCCTCTTGAATTTGTTGTTTACCAGCGCTGGACAACGCTTGGTGTTCCGTGCAGGAGATGGAGGAGGACGGGGGAGGGACAACAGCGGAGGATGAGTGAGCGAGGTCATCCTATCGGGGTGGTGGGAGTCAAGAGACACCATGGGGCAAAATGGAACTTCAAACGTGGTCCTTAATGCATGGTTTCTATACCCAAGGGCACAACTGAATTAAGTCAGCAGGTGGTTCAGGAGGTACTAGGAGTTCATCCGACTCGGGCATTGTTAGGCAATGGCATGTCGGTCAAACACAAGACAGGAATTATTGCTGATCTTGTTGAAATGGTTGACCTGGCTTGCATCACCGAGACCTGGATGGACGAAAATTCTGGCCCCATTTTGGAGGCTTTAGTTCGCGCCGGGTTCTCGGTGATACCGCGCCCGAGATTGGACTGTAGGAGGTGGGGTGGGGGTTGGGGTCTGTTTCAAGACTGAACTTAACCTCCCGAGTGTACTGGTTGAGGAGACTGAATCAGTTTAGTGTGCCATTGTAGCAGGTGCAGGTTGTCAGATAGTTCTCATCTACGAGAAACGTTTCCTTCAGGAAGTGGTGGACTTCATCGTCGACATGGCATTTGAGTAACCCAGACCGATGGTTCTGGGTTATTTGAATGGCTGGGTCAATGACAAACTATCGCAATTTGGTCAGCACTTCCTCCAATTGATGTCGTCTCTGGGCCTGACACAGGTGGTTACCACTGCGACTCATAAACATGGTCATTCCCTTGACCTAGTCTTCCTTCTATGGATCGAAACTTGTGACTTGGAGGTGGAACCAGTCAAGTGGTCTGATCACTGCACTGTGGTGTTTAGTTTTTATACCACCCCGGTATATCTACCCCGGAGATGGTCAAATACCGCTCTTTATGAAATATAAGTTTGCAGAATATAATGGCGGTACTTGACCTATCATCCATTTCATTTACCAGCAATGATCCCGAGACTCTCGTGACCGCCTGTAACTGGGCCGTCTCGACAACTGTGTATTCCATTGCCCCCATCTGAGTTCACCCTTTCTCCCTTCGCCCTCGATCTCCCTGGTTTGATGGGGCTTTGAGGGAGTTGCGGAGATTACGTTGAAGGTTAGAGCGTTGCTGGTATAAGTCCACCCCTTGATGCCGACCGCCTTAGATTGATGGACCATTATCAAGTCTATCAAACTGCAATCTCCAGTAAGAAGGCAGAATTCCTGTCCAGGGAGATTGCAGCCTCTCAGAACTGACCAGTTCAGCTTTTTCGTACCATGGACAGACTGTGCAACCCAGCCTGTCTACATGTGCGGAAAGCGTTTTCGCAATTAGAGTACAATGAAATTGCTCAATTCTTTGCTAATAAGGTGACTAACATCAGGGTGGGACTTCAGACGGCACACTCTGTGGATGCTGTTATCGATCAGTGTGCGGTCACTACACCTCGATTGTCTTGGAGTACCTTTGGCCGACCGGAGTTCATGGATGTCATGCTGATTATCCAGAGTGTGCACCCTACGTGTTGTAATTTGGATCCTGGACCGACTTCCCTAATTTTTGTATGTATTGATGCCATCGGTCCGGTCCTGGCAATGATTGTCTCGAGCTCCTTGGAGTCTGGAGAGTTTCCTTGCTCTCTGAAAGAGGCGGTGGTGACACCGCTCTGGATGAAAGCTTTCTTAGACCCAGACTGACATGCAAACTACAGACCTATCTCTAACCTTCCTTTAATAGGGAAAGTGTGTGATAAAGTAGTGGCTGCGCAACTGGAGAACCATTTGACCATCCATGACATCTATGAACCACTCCAGTCTGGTTTTCGTAAGAGACACAGTACCGAGACAGCTCTGGTTTGGGTGCTCAAAGATCTCCTGATGGCTAGAGATTGGAAGAACTTCTAGATCTCTCTTCAGCATTTGACACTGTGGACCATGAGATGTTGTTGGGCTGTCTGAGGTTCACCTGTGGACTGTCGTGAACAGTCTTCAGGTGGTTTACATCATTCCTCATGGGTAGAACACGAGTGGTGTCTGGGGTTTGTTCCTTAGACCTTACTTCTCTGTCATGTGGGGTTCCTCAGGGCTTGGTTCTTTCACCCATGTTGTTTGTGGTGTACATGCTTCCCCTTCAGAGACATTGTAAGAAGGTATGGGCTCCGGTTTCAATGCTCTGCTGATGATACCCAACTCTACCCATCTTTTGCACCCAACCAGAATGGAGCTGTATCAGTCTTTAATAACTGTCTGAAAGAAATCCAAGACTGGATGGATTTCAGTAGGCTGAAGTTGAACTGAGACACTGTGCTTTCCCCCACTACCTCCTATGGCATACGATTCAATACTCATCAACCATTTTTATGTTGAAAAAACATCCTCACATTACCTATACACTTCCAATTTTCATCTTATGCCCCCTTCTTCTGGTACTTTGTCTACACTGGAAAAGGTTCCCCTACCTGCAGCGTGTTAATGGCCTTGATGTACTTGAAAGTTTGTGATTGGTGCCCACTGTCTCCTTTACTACATGGACTACATACCGAGGTCCCTAAACCCATCCTTATGTGTTTCATGGTGCAAGTTCTGCACCATCTAGGGCACATTAGAGCACTTTAAGAAATACAGGTTACTCACCTGTACCAGGAGTTCTAGGAATGGTACATGTTGTTCGTCTGCACTGTCTGGCAGGTATCCTTGCCGCTTTAATTCTTGCTGGAAGGTCTTCAAGCTGGCTCCTCCCACCCACCCGGGTGGTAAAACTCTCGGCTCCGCCCCATGACGCCAGATCTTGCCTGCTGGAAGCTCAGGCAGCGTCAAGCTGGGTAGGTGAGTGGGATGAACAACATATACCATTCCTTGAACTCCTGTTACAGGTGAGTAACCTGTATTTCTAGGGACATGGATATGCTGTTCATCCACACTGTCTGGCAGACTCCTAGCAGTTCTCCGGGAGGAGGGAGGCAAGGCACACACCCCTGATACTTACTTGGGAATGAGAGATTGGAGAACTGAGGCCCCAAAACCAGCATCCCGGCATGACTCGAGGTCGATGTGGTAGTGGGTAATGAAGGTATGTGCCGACTTCCAGGTAGCAGCCATGAAGATATCCTGGATAGAGGTGTCCCTGGAAGCAGCTATCGATGCAGCGGTATGGCGGGTAGAATGCCCGCCAACCTGTAGCAGAGCTCTATGCAGGAGGTGATCTACCTGCCTATCGTCTGCTTTGCTGCAGGTCTGCCAGGTGCAGCTTCAGCGTAGGTGACAAACAGCTGGCGAACCTCTACCCGAATTTCAGCAGCCCGCTCCTTATAATAAGCGAGCACTCATCTAGGGTCCAAAGTATGGAGTCTATACTCTGCTTCCGAGGTGTGATTGGGGTAGAACACTGGCAGAGTCAACACCTGGTTAAGGTGAAACTCCGACACCACCTTCGGGAGGAACTTCGGGTGGGGGCACAGGACAACCTTGTCCCTGTGGAAGACCAGGTAGGGAGGCTCGATGGAATCGCCTGGAGCTCTCCCATCCTTCTGCTGATGTGATAGCCACCAAGAAGGCGGTCTTTACGACAGGTGTGAAAGATCACACCTGTGCATTGGTCTCAATAGCTTGCCCATGAGCTGGCTACACCAGCAGTAGATCCCACAGAGGTGGAGGTTCTCAGCACCGAGGGAAATGATCGAGGCCTTGAAAAGCACCCAACCACCTTCTCCTGTGCCACCGACTGCTTGCCGGCCCACGCCCGGTAAGCAGAGATGGCTGCCAGGTGCACCTTAAGGGTCGTCGGCCAAAGCCCTTGCTGAGAAAGGGACCACAGGTAGTCCAGAATGCTTGCCAAGGGGCAGTCGGAAGGGTCCAAGCCCTTTCCCTGACACCAAAATGGAAAACCTCTTCCATTTGAAGGCATAGCATTTTCTGGTCGACTCCTTACGGTACGCCTCAATGACGTTGAGGACCTCGTCGGAAAGACCCAAGGCCTGGAACTCTAGCCATTCAGGAACCAGGCCGTCAGGTGCAGGGATTGAAGGTCCAGATGGAATACCTTCCCCTGATTGACTGAGATCTGGTCCGGGCGGGCTGGAAGCCACCTCGGGGGCCTGGAGCTGAGGTTGAGGAGATCTGGATACCAGAACTGGCAGGGCCAGTCTGGGGCTACCAGAATCACCTGCATCTTGTCCCTCCTCACCTTGAGAAGCACCTTGTGGATCAAGGGAAATGGGGGAAAGGCGTAGAAGAGGCCCGGGGTCCATGGCCTCGAGAAGGCATCCCCCTGCAGTGAGCCCTGCTGAGGGGGGCGGGCATGGAACAGACTCAGCTTTGCATTCTCCCTGGATGCAAACAGGTCCACCTGAGGCGTGCCCCAGTGGTAGAAGAGATCTTGTACTACCTCCGGCAGGAGAGACCACTCATGCGGCGCAGCCCCTATCCAGCTTAGGGCATCGGCCAGGGTGTTGGAGGCTCCTGCCACATGAATGGCTAGGAGATCCGTCTCCAGGCTGTGCACTAGGGGCACCTCCAAAAGCCGGGAACAGATTTGTCCATCGCAGCCATGAGGGAAAAAGAAGACTGAAGTTTGGAAAACTTCAAAATCAATTTCGGGAGAACTGAAGAATTAGGATCCCGTCTCAAATGCAGAGCGCTAAGGAGGGAACCTGAGCTTCCAAGCGGTAAGGAAGATTTGGGGTCATGGGACAGAGCCGAGAGTTTTACCACCCAGGTGGGTGGAAGGAGCCAGCTTGAAGACCTTCCAGCAAGAATTAAAGCAGCAGAGATACCTGCCAGACAGTGTGGATGAACAACATATCCATGTCCCTAGAATTGATGTTTCACTTATGCCCAACTATTCATGTTACAGCTAAACCATACTTCAGCATTGTCCCATTTCCACAGTACAATATGCAATGCATTCCAGCACTGAATATGTTACTAAAATTAAAGAATGTTCCAAGTGGAGAACAGACAAGTCCAGTGACAGTTGCGGCACAATGGATTTTCATTTTACTTTTTTTTTTTTTTTACTGCTACTGCTACTGCTACCACCACCACCACCACCGAGTACTCAAAATGAGGCATAAGCTCACTCCAGTGATTTCATTTTTATTAAAATGTGTTACAGCCTTGGCATTTGAAACTAATAGTTAACAGTCAATAACATAAAAAGAACAGAATATAATACATATACACATTATAGTTTCATCTACTGCTGCATACAATTACTGACCATTAGCCTCAACCAACCTTCATTGGAATGGACAGTGTCTCTAAAAAGTTTTCACAGCAGTTTGCAAGGAATTTTGATGTTATTCAGACGGAATTTTATGTGCATGAAGTACACATGCTGTGCAAAGAGAAGCATGTGCAATTTTGGACAAAAAAAGGGTGATTGTTGAGCAAAACTCACTGTATGCATGTGGGCACAAGTAACTTATGGTTTACTCTCAATGATACAGTAACCCGCACTTAGTCACAAGTATTACGTTAGCCATTCATTGTCTCTGGATATACCCAGAATCCTTCAATGGCAGAAAGCCAACATAGTCTTCTTCATCCGATGGAAAATTATCCCAGATGGCATCCACAACGCATGATGGAATTACAACCCGATGTCCATAACCAAGCCTGCGTCCCTCATATATCCAGATAATGTAGCCACGATACGCCACAAAGCAGAACATCCTAAAATATAAATAAATAAAATAAAATAAAAAAAGCAACAGGTGAGTTACTGGGTCATGAGTGGTTTGCTTCATAATGCCAAACATAGTCACCATTATAACCATATGTGACAACCACTGTGTGATACATAATGCTTCACTGCTGCTACACTGAAACAAATGCAGTTCTTTTAAACCATGCTTTAGGATTCTGTCCTTCACACATTAAGGCTTCCATCAGACTGAGCCCAACGGCCCCATCATCCAGCTCCTAAAGTGGTCTTACCTTAGGTAGTCATGACTATAGGCATGTCATCTAGCCACTAGTGTGGAACGTGTGGAAACCATGTGGGATTGGTTTTGACACCCGGGGCTAAAAACCTGCTATGATGATGAGTGCACCTTACCTCGCTAGAGCCGGCATCTTTGGGAGGGTGGTTGGGAGAACATGGTGTATCACAGCCGTGGTACTTCACTGGGCTTAGATGTTTGGGGGTTGCCCAGTGTGCCACCAGGAGGCACAGCTTAAGAAGCAGGCGCTTAGAAGACAGCTGGGAGATAATGGTAGACTGAACAGCAGGAGGCAAGGGATAAGACACGATTCAGCACAGGGCGAGGAGGAGTAAGGCTTAGGAAGAGTTGTGCAGGGGTACTAGGGGCACATGGGGACACAGTAGAGTAAGCCAAAAGGTGGATACTCCCAAGAAGTAGGCATGCTTCTGGGATTGTCCAAATACAACCACGATAGGGTGGTGGGATGGGTTTGGTTCTTAGGCTCGCAAATTGATTTGACCCCATACATCTGATAGTAGAGGAGGGGAGTGTTAGAGAGGATCAAGACAGGTCTGGGGCAGTTACTTAAGGCGACCTGAAATTGGGGAAGAAGGGGGGAGGCATGGTGGGTGAGAAGTGGAGGTGGACTTTGGGGTGGGGACCCTGACCGGCAGAGGAAAGGAAAGTGGAGAGGGGCAGGAGAAGGAGGAACTGGTGAGCAGGGGTGGAAGCACAAAACTTGGGGGTGTGGGGAAGAAGGTACAGGCAAGGAGGCCATGCTAGTTGAGGAGGAGCTGAACATGAATGAGACAGAAGCGTAGTAATAACAAAGCTAGGTCAACAGATAGGTGGGATGGCCCAGTCAAGGGCAGAGGAAGAGGGATAGAAATAAACAACAACAAAAAGAAGAAGAAAAAAAGAAGGAATGCGGGGGGGATGCCCAGGACTGAGGCGGAGGTGTTGGTCAGTGGCTAGGGGAGTGAGTACATTTGACTTCCAGATTGTTGCAGGTGCGCGTAGATGGCTTGCAGTGGTGAACGGAAGGAGGGGCGAGGATGTGCAGGGAAGAAGGGGACTTCAGCATGGTGAGCAGGGAGGAAAGGGGGGTTAGAGTGCTACTGTTGTGGTACACCATGTTCAGAGGTATCCAATGGGAGTTGCCAGTAGAGGGCAGAACCTGCCTGGTAAAAAGCAAAGGTTGCACAGGCATGATGGTGATCTGAAGGAGGAAGTGTCAAAAGCATCCATGGCAGCCTTACGCTGTGGAGTATTTGATTCTAAATGTCTGGTAATGGTTTGAAGAAGCTCTGTGTGGTAACTTAGAGTCTGGAAGAGCTTCTACTGTAGTCTTGCAAGAATGCCTGAGTGTATACCCATATTGAGAGAAGTTGTCCAACACCACAAATGCACTAATTAACAGTCTATTAAGGACTTTAATTGTTATTGAGTTCTGCAGAACAAATTAAGTATACAAAGCGAATTGCTTATCACATGCTATAAAAATAAACCTATCACCTCAGGACAGAATAATAGAAATGAACCTGGGTGATTAACCACCTGTCCTAGTTGATGGCTCCATTTGACACCCTTTGGACCACCTATGTGTTTATGCTCCAAGTTAAAACCACACACACACACACACACACAGACGAAAAATGTATTAAGAGTGCAGAAAATGACAGACTGGCCAACCCTGTGTTCCTTTAATTTGAATTCGCTACATTTTTAATAAAGAGCCTGCTAAACCTGCTGATATTCTGCAAATCACAGGCCAGTGTACACCTCATCATGACAGAAGCATAGACTTTGACAGCAGATAAAGACCACTTGGCCCACCCAGTCTGCCCATTTCCCTACCTACTGGATAAGCTGCAGATTCTAGTTAACCACTGTCTGCACCACACACTTCCAGTTCGCCAACATGTGTCATGTATCTTTTAGTGTCATTGAGGGAACCATGGACATTGGGTAGGGGGAGTAGCTTTGGGAAACCAGTTTATAATGCAATTCTGTCTGATGTGTGAGGATTGTATTCATTCGCTCAGACGGTGTGCGCTGTCTTGTGGATAGATTGCATGGACAGTTACTAAGATGGGGATTGGAACATGTCACACAAGAGTGGGCATCTTTGGTTGGGTGCTTGGGTGTACAGGGTGTGGGCGCCCATGGTACTTGACTGGGCCTGAATTTAAAGGATGCCCAGTGTGCTATCAGATGGCACACCTTAGGGAGGCGGTAGAGGCAATTAGGAGGCAGCTGGAGGACATGAGGAGGCGATATGGGGAATGATGGAAAAGTAGGGAAATCTGGGCTGCATATGTTACTGCACCTGGAGATGAAGGTTTGTGCATAGGAGGAAGAGGAGGAGGAGAAAAGGTGGGCATACAAGGGACACAGGAGCACTCAGATCGGTGACCTGTACGTCGAAACCTACAGAACCCAAAAACAGACCAAAAAAAAAAAAAAGGCTGCTTAGGATGCCTGGAGGGAACTAAGATGGGTGAGGGTGGGGAACAGGAGGCACAGTCATTAAGCTTAGTACGCACTTTGACCCTTTACACTTGAAGAAGATGAGGAGCTGAGGGGTGGATGAGGTGGATGGGCGGGGGTTCCAGATAGGGAGGGGAGAGGAAAAGGCAGGAGGACAGGCATAAATCAGGGGAGGCATGGAGTATGATAAGCAGGGACGAGGGAGACATAGCAAGGAGAAGGATCAGGGGAGCAAGGGGGAGACTGCAGTACATAGGGAGTGCTAGTTATTTTGAACAGGGCGGAACGGCATGGGGGCACAAAGCGTGGACCTGTCAGATGGGAGCAAGAGACAGGAGAGAAAGGCTTTGGAGGAAGGGGAGGTGCAGCAGGAGCAGATGGGTTACCTGTATAATAAACAGCAGGGAGTCATCCAGGGAAGATCGTGTCAGAGCAACTTTGTGTAGTTCTACGATTGGGTGATGAGTGACCGGGACCAGGGTAGGCTGGTGGATGTCCTCTTTCTAGACTTCAGCAAGGAGTTTGATTCCATTCCCCACAGTGGCCTGTTGGCTAAATTGTGGGGAATAGTGGTGGTGGGGGGGGGGCAGATGATCAGGTGGCTCAAGAATTGACTTTGAGCATATACAGAGGGTGACAGTTAGGAAGTGGATATTCTCATCCCAAGTAAGGTCATTAGGGAAGTACCCAGGCATCTATCCTGTGGCCACTCTGGTTTAAGGCCTATGTTAGACATAAGGAAGGGTATGGGAGTGAATGGGTCTCTTGTGACAACTCAAAGCCGGGAGCATTGGTGGATGGGAAGGAGGGCAGAGTGGCCTCTGCAGGGGAACCAGGCGGCTCTAAACAGGTGTTCGAGATAGTGGGGATAAAGTTTCATGATGGAAAATGCAGTGTTCTGTACCTGGTGCCAACAACACAGGTCAAGTCTAGACCCTGGTGGGCGACACACACAAGTCTCAAAGGGAGAGAGGATGGGGACAGTGGTGTTGGATGATAAATGAACAACCCAGACATGTGAAGGGCATCAGCCACAGAAAATATAATGCTGGGATGCATCGCTAGGGGATTTACTGCCAGAAGGCAGGATGTGATGCTCCCTCTGTATAACTGCCTGATTAGGATGCACCTTCAGTACCGTGTGCAGCTGCAGAGGCCACACCTAAAAAAAAAAAAAAAAAATCATAGCCCTCCTTGAGATGGTCTACAGGAAGGAAATCAGGGGCATGGTGGTGGAGAACCTATGAGGAGAGGCTGGGGGTGCTCAAAATGTACACACTGGAGTAGAGGAGGGCCCCAGGGGGGGGACACGATAGGTGTTTTTAATTACATAGAAGGGATCTGTAAGGGAGTCTCGGAAGAGGTGTTATAATTTAAACAAAGAGGGGGGCAACACGGGGACGCGTGTGGAAGCTGGGGGTGGTGGAGTAGAAGTTACTTCACTGAGAGGGTGGTGGAACAATGGAATGTGCTGCCCAGGGGACTAGTGGAGGCAGATACCATGTAGGTGTTCAAGAGGTGCAGGAACAGGTATAGGACGATGGTGAAGCTGTGGAAGTACCATACTGGGAAAATACCCAGTCAAGAATATGGGAGAACACAAGGGGTGTGGGTGGGTCAGCAAAATGTACGCCCAGTATGGGTGCTGACTACTGAACAGACACGAGAGAACATAATGCCTATTCTGATGGCATTTTAGTACACGTCTCCATCATGTCACCACTCTCTCTCCATGACTCATTGTGGTGACATGTTGCCTGCAAGAGCAGTATACAGCACACCAAAATTTGCTCACAGTCAGAACTGTCGTATCAACACCTTCTAGCACAATACGTAATCTGACTAATGGGCTTTTTCAATTGTACAACCCCTCACAATTATTACTGTCAAAAGCAAGCATCCAATTTGTGTTCACCAGATATCAAGATTGACCTATGTATGGAATGTCTTTGTACAATCCCAGCTTGTGTTGGCAAACTGGGGTTTGTGAATTCCATGTATTCACCACGCCAAGTTGTACACAGGAAAACTAGCGTTGTGCCAGGTCCAAAACCTGGTAAATCCTGCCTCAGGTGGTGACCATATGTGGTTATACCCGAGCCGAATGCATGCATTGAGAGCCACAACGTTGTGGCACTGTGGCGCATGGCCAGTGTATCTCTGGTCACCACTGCATAGAAACACACTGTTGAAAGGGATACGCAATAGATTTAAGTTATACACTGAGCATCGCTATTGACAGTTAATAAAGTATAAAAAATTACATAAGTTTCTGTTTCACGTACCTGTTTGTCCATTGGATGTTTTCAGACTGTCCACGGAAATGCCGTAGTTGGTAACTGAGTAATTTGAGGCTGAATGCTTCGTTGTGTGACCTGCAGTAACAGACACCAATGTCACTCACACATTTTGCACGGCAATGTGGGGACTCCATGCAGCAATAGCACTCAAGAGCAGTGTTCATAATTGTGTGCAATTATTGCACAAGCACCACTCTCTATTTTCCAAACGTGGATTGGGCAGCTGGAATCCTTCCACATCACCGTCACTGTCACTGTCAATACTGATGTGACCACTGTCGACTGTTCTGCACTGTGGCATCTCATGGTCCTCAAACTGTGGCTCAAATTGGTATGGCGCATTATTTCTCCACCCTTGAGCCATGCGATCTTGATTGCCTAGCTGAAACACACCGTATCAATAATTAAAAACAAAGGTCAATAGTATTAGAAATTAAATGAGCTAAAACTAGTCAATATTGAAGTGCTTACTTTTAGCTGTGATGCAATGCCAGAGGAACATGTTTGTCTCTGTATGTGCAAGACAGGTTCCATTCTTCTGCTCCATAACATGTTGCGTCAGAACTTTGTAAAGGTACAGAGGCACACCAAAGTCCACAGTTTATTAGTATGTGGGTTTTAGCTTGAAAACACAAACAGCAAGTACAACTCGCCATATTGTGATGGAGAAAAAAGGTAGGATGAAGGAGTAAAGGTAGCATAGGATGCAAAGGCTTTAGTACGCTCTTATTGTTCTGCAGAACCAGCAACTATTAATAGCTTTGTGGCAGAAAATGATATCAAAGGCAAAAGTTTGCATTGTGTGGTAACTAGAAATATATCACTCAGAGCTAAACCCAAGCACTGTTCCTGTTTGTAGTGCACGACAACAATGTATTACTATATCTCAACATTGCAGCAGTGTAATGTAAGGCACTACCTCACGTTCCTTGTTCAATGGCAATCGTGCTAGGGAAAGTACCATATTCAAAAGGCTCACATTTACTTTGTGTGCCTTTGAGGTACTGGTACTGGTGGTACCACCACCACCACCACCACCACATTCCACATTGATCTGGTTTAGATAATAATGCAGTATGTGTTCTTACAATATCAGTATCTACCAGACACCCCTAATAGTTGGCAGAAATTACTTTACATTGATGATTCAAGTCACATCAGTATCTCCTGCCTCATGCTGGCGATACCACTGCACTATAAACTCTTTATACCCATATCAACCAAACTCCCAGTCTGCCACCAGCTGTCAGAGGTCTCACCCATGGTGCCTGGACTTAACTCCAAGGCAAAGTGGCAGTGGGAGTGCAGCTTCACCTATAACCACCCTCCAAAGGGATCAAGTCTTCACCGTGGACCTCCTATTGCACCTTTGGTAGCTGGGGAAGGACCCAGTATTGGGCCAATGCATTGTTGTTGCTCCTGGTGGTGTACTTGTGAGTACACCCCCCCAACCCGCAACGTGATATGCAATGCCATTGGTTGCGCTGGTGTCTGTTGCCCTCTCCCATTAGTTTTGATGCCAAGCCAGTTATACCTCCTGCCTTCCTCTAGGTCAATACACCCCCAAGTCACAAAACAAACAAAATCCCTGGAGGAACTGAGCAGTGCATTGGACAGTAAGACTGCACCCTTCCCCCCACCACCCCATCCAGCCTGCTGGAACCCGGGTTTGCACCAGAACCAGAGACACAAGCGCACATCAAAGCACTGCAATGGCGGCCAGGCTGCATGCCATTATCTTATTGGCACTCCCATCTGCCATTGTACTCTGCGTTGACATCTTCTTGTCATCCTACCTGATAACCACCATTGATACATAGATACATAGACAGTGTCGGCAGATAAGGGCCTATGGCCCACCCAGTCTGCCCATTTGAGCTTGTAAGTTCAGTTTGTTTTCCTAGAAGTCTGTTGCCCCTTACCCCTGACCTCCAGAATTCCTTTATGTCTATCCCATGCATTCTTAAATTCTGTGATTGTTTCAGCCCCCCACTTCCTCTGGCAGGGTGTTCCCTTGTCCACCACGTTCTGTGAAGAAATTCTTCCTCATGTTTCCTCTGAATCGTCCCTCCTCCAACTTCATCCCATGCCCTCTAGTCCTGGAACATCTTTTCGCTTAAAATTGTGTTTTCCTGCACCCTGTTCCTCCCTGTAAGATACTTGTATGTCTCTATCATATCCCTCTCTCCCTCCTCTCCTCCAGGGAGTACATGTTCAGTTCCTTCAACCTGTCTTCATAGGACTTGTGATGCAATCCATGCACCATCTTTGTTGCCCTCCTCTGAACCTTCTCTACCCTGTCTATGTCCTTACGTGAGGTATGGTCTCCAGAACTGTACACTGTACTCCAGGTGGGGCCTCACTAGTGTCTTGTATAGCGGAATTATGACCTCCCTTTTCCTGCTGGTGATGCCCCTGCCTATACATCCCAGCATCCTATTTGCTTTACCTGCTGCCTTGTCACACTGTTTCCCTACCTTGAGGTCATCAGAGATGACAACCCCAAGATCCCTTTCCTGCTTGGTGCATGCTATATCCTCACCCAACTGATATATTGTGCCAGGGTTTTTGTGCCCATATGCATTATCTTGCACTTTTTGCATTGAATTTCAACTGCCAAACCCTGACCATTCTTCAAGTTTCTGCAGGTCGCTTCTCATTCTGTCACCCTCTGGTGTGTCTACTCTGTTATAGAGCTTTGTGTCATCAGCTAACAGTGAAATTCTGCCTTCTAGGTCCTGCGAATGTCACTGATGAAGATGTTGAATAGGACTTGTCCAGCACTGATCCTGTGGTACCTCACTGGTCACTCTTCCCTCTGTGGGTGACAGCCATTTACCACCACCCTCTGTGTCCTGCCACCCAGCCAGTTACCTACCCACCACACTACTGTCCTGCCCACACCCATATTCCCCAGTTTGTGTAATAGTCTTCTATGTGGCACAGTGTCAAAGGCCTTGCTGAAGTTCAGATAGGCCATGTCCACTGCCCTCCCCTGATCCACCTCCCTAGTCACCCAGTCAAAAAATTCAACGAGGTTGGTCTGACATGACATGACCATGCCCCTTTCTTCCTTTGCGACTGTCAGCAACACCCATCCCGATCCAGTAGCTTTCTACAGGTTTTCTATGTGCCATGTGCATAATCTGGCAATTTTGTGATTAGTAAATTAAACTTATGTTGCCAAGTCACCAGATCATTTCTCCAGCTTCAACAGGCACTCTTCCTTACCACCTTCACTGCTTCTGAGGCATCCAGAATGTTATATCTTGGTGTCATCTGCAGACAGGTAGTCCGTTCCTCCATGCCAATTTTGTAATATAGCTAATGAAGGCTGCTTACCAATACCCGGAACCACATAGATGAGAGGGAGAGATAGATTAAAGTAACAGAATTGTGTGGTCAAAGTCGTGCACCCTGCTGCTGACAGCTCTAGTCTCTCATCCTCTGCCTCTCAAGCATATACACACGGTCATAGGTGACTGTTCACCAGAGGATTAATTCAGGTATCGGCGAGGGGGGGGGGTGGAGACAACCGCACTCACAACCAGCCAGTCACGAACCATAAGATCTGTGCTAGCCAACAAAAAGTATATCTACGGATAAATAGTAAAAATTTCTAACATCAGTTAATGCATCAGCTACAGTTGTTTCCACATTGACAGTGTGGAAATTAAAAGTTAGGGTTACCACTGCAACACTACCAAACCCACCACCCACACACATTCTGGTGTGCATAAGTCTCACCTCATTTCATGTGTAAAGAAACAGTATAGGAGACTGTGGTGAGAGTGAAGCACAACAATCACAACACACACCCCAAATGCATGTTGGTGTACGGAGGGTGGAGTGGTGGTGGGGTGGTAGTAGTGGTAACCCCAGCGTTGAATTACCACTGTTTTGTTGGTGTAGAAACAACCCTAAGTAATACATTAATGGCATTTCTTTGAAAAAGATTCTTTAGTTTGAATTGAAATGTGCTGGTGGGAATGCAGGGGCGCAGCCACCAAGCTGCCAGTTAGTGCATAATGCTATGCATATGCATGGAGTCATAAAGCAGCCCTATAAGGAAAGGAACCCTTGTAACACTAATTTGCCAATAGCTTGTGAACCGTAGCTAGGACATGACAATCAGCAATTGGAACAGTAATTTCCAAACATCTCAGAAAAAAAATTACAACTCCATGGTATTATTTTCAAGTTTGACCTAGGTAACACAGAGGATAGCCCAGCACCTGTATGCAAGATAAGCTACCCATATAACAACCCCTCCCACAAAACAACAAGAGCCACCTGCCACCGCTCCATGCCCTTAACCAAAGCAAGCAAAAGTATTAGTCAGGCTCAGGTGTTGCACAGGAGAGACAGCACATAACTAAACAGTATCACAGTGCATGCAAGTAGACAAGGCCAACAATGCAGACCACTCAAAACAAACTGCACGTTATCTTAGGATTCTTGCTTGCTCAAGCCGAGCAGCAATGTTATATTTTGCTGTCCGGTTGCTGGCTGTGCTGGTCAAAATCTATTGGAATGGTAAAACCATTGGCACACTTCAGACACAACACTACCATGTCTTGCAAACTGCATGAGTTATCTTTGACAGGGCACTTCCTGACTCCCTGGCCCCTACTGGTGCAAAAATAAATGTCAAATAAATAGTTTATTGCCCTGCTAGCTTTGTGCAATTCAATCCCATGACCTTCTTTTCTTGTTTGGCTCTGTCCTGTGTCACCCCACCTCCCCCCACAAAAAACCAACGCACCCACCAACCACACTGCATTACCACCCGGCACAGTCTCCCATCTCCCCCATTTAAAGTACTTGCAGTACACTTACTTGAATGCTTTTGCTTGCAGAACACAGCTCGCAGCCTCATCCAGCGGCCTGTATTCTCCTATGCTCTGCCTTTCAGCTCCAACAAAACTTGCTTCTAAAAAAGTGAGTGCTGCTAGCCTACTAGGCTCTTGAACAATGCACACTCGATGGTCCGATCAACCACCACAAACGACCACAATGCTATCAATCTCATGCAGGCCATAAGGCATGAACCCTTACACCACCACCGGAATCACAGTGCTAGAGGAAAGCCAGCAACTTCCTTGGCAGGCAGACACAGCAGTGGGCAAGAAGCAAACAGCAAAACAAGGACTAACCAGTAATGCAGTCTGCAGCTACCAGCCGGCCCCTTCACTAGCAGTCAGTCTCCCATCCGCTCCTGCCGACTCCTCTTACTTTGGTGGCGTGCTAACGCTCATCCTGCTTTCCCCAAAAATCCCCCCCCCCCATATCTACCTATCACTGCATACATCTACGTAATTCCTGAAGCTGCCACTGGCTATTAGACCTGAGTTGCCCATTTCTAAGAGTCAAACCCCACCCTTTATTTTAACCTCTTTAAAGTGTTCCTAGACACCCCAGGAACCATTCTGAAAAACAAACAAGCAAGCAAAACAGGAAACATTTCAGCCTGTACTTCATGTATTGTCTATATTTAGCTCCCTATTATACTTAAAAATCTCTGTGGGGTGACATTTCATCATTTTGCTGGTTGGTTTCTACAGAGACAATCATAATCTCCATTAGTGAGATTACATACAGCTTGGTGCTATGGAAAGGACTATGATGTCACCAACAGGATTTAGGATGCCAGGTGTAGACAAACACAGCAGGACAGTAAACTTTTTTTTTTTTATTAATCTGGATAGTCACAATAAAAAATGGGAATCAAACAGACAACATGGAAAATATGTCAAATGGTGTTAACCGACAGGTTGCAGTAAGGAGCTTCGAGTGCGTTTCGTACACCCAGTAGACCCGGGTTTGATTCCCACAGACTCCACTTGCATACCGTGCGACTCTGACCAAGTCACTTCACCTCCCCAGTGTTCCCGGGCCATCCCTAAAACACGCATAGTGCGTAGTGGGCCTTACCCGGTTACAACAGAACAACAAAATCTTGTTTTTTCAAAGTATTTCCCCCAATCATAAAGAGCTCATTAATTCACATCCATTCAAGTCCTTCAAAGTCAAGTTCACAACTGCTCTTGGACTTAATTTTTCGATCGCCGATTTTTCCGTTATCTTGTATGGCCAAGGCAATATACGTGCAATATTCACAATCAGGCTAACTGAATAAAGTCACTCGCCTTGTTGGCGATACTGAAGGACTCCTGGCACACCGCTGGATTTCCCAATGTCTACCAGAATTACAGTATTTACGTGAGCGCCCCTGACATTTACTTTATGCGGTCAGAAAGTACAAAAACTCAGGCTAAGGCTTCGGGTATCAGGAGCAAGCAGCAGATTTCTTTATGCAGTCACAAAGTATATGTAATTCAGCTGATTGTGTTTGTTGGTTTCTTTGTCTTATTGGGGGCTTCTCCCCCCTCCCAATGGTTTATGGTGACACACATAAAAGAAGTGGTAGAGATGTGCTTAACCTTTAAGAACTTGTGCAACAAAGAGTATATTCTTCGTGAAACACTGAAGTTGTTATTCCCGAATTCCATTACAAAACATTTCATTGCTCAGCTCTAACCGTTTAAATATTGTGTGCAATGAAGTACCGTACTGAAATAAATATCTAGGCTTAAACTTGTATTTGCAGCCGTCGGACCGCAGTAGATCCACAGGATAGTGGAAAGTGAGGACTGCAGCAGTCACATAAGTACCACAATTCTTGTAAACATTGCTCACAGTGCTGGTACCTAGCGTAGTTTAATTACGTTTCTTTCTGGCTCACACTACTTACAGTAAGTTTTCGTTTCTGGATGATTTTCCTGTTACATTTACAGTGCTTTTCAAAGTAATATTACACACACCTCCTAACGGATTGCTACAAATTATAAGAGACAACATACTGATAGTAAAATCTCAAACTCACTCACGCCACACCAGATCATCTGAGGTGCTTTTGTGTAGATAATCGTGCAGCGTAGTTCTCAGTTCGCTGGGTAGCCGTCTTTAACACCCATTCACTCAGTTATCCTTAGACAGGGGTGTAGCCAGGAATTTCTGAGCTGCACACCGTGTGTGGTGCCACTGCTACCCCCTCCTTAGGGCGAGCTACCCCGCCCCCATCCATACCCCCTCCCCAATGCATTATTTTCTGTATTATATGCCAGCACACCACTAGCCACACCACCATAAAAGTGTAGACTGGTTTTTGGTTACAGTATTGCATTGTGACAAGCCTCTGTACCACATCAAGGTAGCCAGTCCCACAGAGGTCCATTCCCACCACGCCAGAAGTATCACAACAGGTTTCAGACACACAGACTGGCTCTTGGTTACAATATTGCATTGTGACAAGCCTCTGTACCACATCAAGGTAGCCAGTCCCACAAAGGTCCATTCCCACCACGCCAGACATATCACAACAGGTTTCAGACACACAGACTGGCTTTGGTTACAATATTGCATTGCGACAAGCCTCTGTACCACATCAAGGTAGCCAATCCCACAGAGGCCCACACACACACACACACACACACACACAGGTTCATGCAACCAACATATGATTTCTATCATCTCTAATAGTGGACAGATGCATAGCACATGGCACAACAATTAAATCAGCAAGTTTTACAATCACAAATGCAGGGCCCTTCTGACCAAAGGACAGATGAGAGAGACCCAATCCTATCAGAGCTTTAATCCACATTTGTGTTAGGTTGTCATAAATATAATTACTGCATACAAGTACTGAGTTTAACTGTAATCTATCAATAAACACAGAAAATGCCACGTCCCACATATAATCTCACTAAATTCTCAATACATACTCCCACAAATATCTGATAGGCATGTTACTGTATTCACTGTTTTATTTACTTGCTTCACATACTCTATGCCACTGGCCACAGCTCAACAACATACAAAAATAAGGAATAGCCGTAGGAAGATTGATTAATGGGCCATCTACAGACAAACACCCCCCACGCTCTGCCAACAGCACCTTCTCACAAAAAATGATTTCAATTTAACAAAAAATAGACATGTGCCATGCACCTTCAAGCCTATATTATTTCACTCCCTCCTTTTCCTCTAACCAATAACATTACTTCCATAAATTCCTAAAATCATACAGAGGCAAATGTTATGCTCTTTTTCATATACTTTCTGTAAGGCTCTATGAATCATCTCCACCACAACATGTGGGGCAATGTATTTCTGCTGTAATGTGATAGTGCATCTAGTCCGCCACAGATAGTGTTTACAGCTTGTGAAATAAAACTGCACAGTGGTCTTATGAAACTGTCCATAAGAGCCATGAAACAGTCCCAAGACTACCACCTGGTAATTAACCTGTTGAAACAGAGGCTCTTTGTAATACTGACTTAACATATTCTAAAAACCCTGGCATATGGGCAGTCAAAAAGGAAGTGCTATTGGTTCTCTGGTACCCCTCTGCATGTGGTTCGAGGACAGTATCGTCTTTATTGTTTATGCTTCAGGGAATCTTTGACTGCTGTTCGCCCATGAACTCCCACCAAGTTAATATCCCACATCCAGCTGGGGATTCATTTATTACCAGCTGCCAAATTGCCACTATTTAACCCCCTACTAGGCAAAAACTTTAATTCTAAAGGTGGAGAAAAGCAGATCACCAAGATGTGGGCGTACATCTGTTTCCTGGTACTAGACTTCATTGCCTCAGGTGACAATTTACTTTGCTTTAGTTTATCTTAAACAGTCTGAATACACTGTGGCATTGCATGTATGTTCCCTTTAAATGGGCTCACCCATTTCCACAATCTGCAATTCCATAAACCATGGAAGAAGGCAAACTTCTAGCAGCAGGGTCTAGGGTTATATTATATTATAATATAAAAATATAAAAATATTGTTAAAAGACTACTGGGTTTACCATCTTAACCCCAACATCTTTCTTGTCCCTATAAGTAATATCCCTCTTAACAGGGTTGAGCCTGCTTTCCCAAAGTACCCCCTGGGAAGAAGGGCCATATAGTTTTGTTTCTAACTCCACTGAAAGTGGGTACACTGATGTAACATAAAGAAACATGGAATCAGACGGGTACCTATCAGGAAGGCTCTCCGTTGTTTTGAGAGTGCCTGTTTATCCACAAAATTAACTTAGCTTCAGATTTTTTTAATGCACTCTTGCCAGTTCTCTAATGCTGGAGTACCAAGGACAGACTTGATTGGACGCTGTCGCACATCATTTCGTTCTGCTGCAAAACATTTTGGAAAAGTAAGCAGACTGGAGATAATTTGAGCCCATATTCTGAAGTCATAAAAAATGCATTAAAGAAATCAGATTAAATCTACAGTATTATTTAAACAATACCCAAAGGCTAGGGACAGTGAATGGAATTTCAGGAAGAAAATACACCAGAACCTGTCACTGTAATGAACACATTTGTGTTGTGCTGTGAAACATTGGTGGACACTGGCAGGTCTGGTTAGCCAGTTCTGTTAGAGTCTTATCAAAAAAAAAAAAGTATTTTCAGTCTGGCTGAGTTGATCCAGTTATCTACTATTGGTAGCATATTGTTGGTGAAGGTAATCCTGGCTCTCAAGAGTGTGGGGCCCTCTGGAAACTAAGTATTTGTTCCTATCCGAAAATGTCAGGAAAATGAAAAATAATTTACTCACTCTCACTCTCAGTCAGTACCCTCGGAGTTACTCTCACCGCCACTCGCTCTCCCGATCTTGCACTGTGCACACGCCACGCCTTGTCACACTGCAGTGCAGCACTCCTCTCTGACCTTGGCAGGCTTGGCTTGGCAGCGTCCAAGCAGATTATTGACTGGCTAGCAGGGGTAGCAGAAGCTCGATGCATTCTTCTGTTTCTTTTTTTTTTTTTTTTGCGGGCTTTTCCTGGCACTCGGAGACTTTTTGGATGTGGGGGAGGCAGCGGGCAGGGTCCCGTGACTCATTGGAGCTGATTGTGGAATATGTTGGTTGCCCACTTCAATCAGGTCTGCATACAGAATGGAGGCATGGCACAATGATAGAAAGGAGCGGAGCAGGGTCCAGCGTGGGCTGCTTAAATTCGAAGCGGGAATCTGTGCACAGTCAGTAGTCTGCAGCTTTGGAACTTGTTGGCATGGCATTGCTAACTTGGCTGCTACAGAAGGCTGTAATTTCTGCTGGCTGTGCTACAGATGTGTTGCAGCTGTCGACTCGTGGTCTCAGGTGGAGTTTGGTCGGGGCGTTGGGTGATTGTTGGACTGTGGATTGTGGGAGTCTGGAGGGTCAGAGGAGAAACTTCGGGACTCGGGAGTGCCGGAGCAAGCGGACAGCGGAGCCTGACTCCTTAGATCAGCTCACAGCTCTACTAACAACTCAGTCAGCCTTTGCTTGCTAACCAGTAATGCAGTCTGCAGCTACCTTCACTAGCAGTCACTCTCCCGTCCGCTCCTGCCGACTTCTCTTACTTTGGTGGCGTGCTAACGCTCATCCTGCTTTCCCCAAAAATCTCCCCCACCCAACTATCTACGTATCACTGCCGCAGCAGGCCACACTTCGATGCACGCTCTCTCTCTCTGTCCTGGGACATGGCCTGACCAGACCCACCCCGCCAAAAACAAAATCCACTACAGAATGGCATGCTCCCGAATTATCAGGTGGCAAAGGACTAGGAGCTGGTGAATTGGCCACTGCCGCTCACTACACAAAAACTTCTCGCTGTCTACACCACTCACTCACGATCTCTGCTAGTTCACTGTAGTCAGAGAGGGAGAAAAAAAAGCAAAGAGTGGGCTGCCTAGAGATCACAATCCGGCAATTGTTCCCTGTCTGCTCCAAGATGAGCAAGTAGCCGAGTGTAACAGACAGACCAAACACGCTGTAAGCGATAATGCAGACACAACTAACCTTTGCTTTTTGCTTCCGGAATGAACACCTTTGCCTTGTCGGATAACTTACTCACTGCCGGTAGATGTTGAGTCTGTACAAAACCGAACAAAGTATGCCATTTTCAGCCGCATCGCACGCTGGGTAAAATTTGATACATCCAATAAGGGACAAAAGAAATCTAGAGCCAATCACCAGTGTCACAGTGTAGCCAATCAGAGAAGTTGAGGCACTCGTGCTGGAGCCAACTGTGTAGCCAAGGGATCATAGTCAAACACGGAAGCTGCAGAGTTTGAAATTGATAATACAATGGGAAGGTATAGGCGGCGATTGCACGTCATTTTCTCGGGCAAAAGTGAGAGTGCGAGACTAACAAACAGACCGAAATGGCGACCCGCAGAAAGGGGGGTGGCCTGGAAAAACAGACGTGAGACAAAGGTAAAACTCTAAGTTAACTACAGAGGGCTTTAAAAGTTACTGGAGATTATTCCTGCTAATTTTGCGATATTATAGAGGCATCCAGGCTTAGCTGAGGGTGGAGTTTTCCTTTAAGTGTAGGAAATAGTAGCTTTAAAAGGACACATTCATCATAAATGAGGTGTTATGAGTGGGAGGAGACTGGCCAAAGAAAGCCTAGAGAAAGTGGACTTTGTGTTTGCTTTGCATAACAAGTAAAAGAGAGACTGTCTGAATGAGAAGATAATTTTTTAACATTTATTAAAAAACTCCACTCAGTCTTGACAAGAAACATGTTCTCTTTATTGTCTTTGCGTTTAGTGTTCCCGATTATTCATTTTGATTCATTTTGATTTAAAAATGTCCTGTTATGTTTCTTGTATGGGCTGTACTGTCGGAGCTGCAACTGATATTCACTTGGGTTGGGGGCCAAGTCATGGGATCACTTGTTCTGGCAGAACAAGCTTCATTTCTTATTTGGTGGCTGAGGGGCATATGGGAGTGGAGAAGACTGAGAACGTCTGACCAAATTTCAAAGTCTAAGTTTTCCTTGGGATGAGGACAGACACAGTCAATATGATTTAACTTGTCTAGGCAGTTTTATATGCACAAATAAACACCCTTTATAAACAAAACTTTGCATCTAACCTTTAAATTGTTGCCACTTGCCAGAGAGTGATTGATTGGGGGCTACTGCTGACCTGATCAAACCAAGAAAGATTGCAAGACAAGATTATGGTTGGCAGAGAGCTTTAGCGCATAATTTAGTGATTGAGAGAGCAGGAGGGGATGAAAACCAACATTGCCAGTACTGCAGAGAAAACAGCCAAAGTAGCTAATTCCCAAAGCAGCTATTACATTAAATGATTTCTTGTTTCTGATTTGTAGGAGAATTGTTACATTTTACAGAGCAGATCAGCAGAGAACTTTATTTTTTTGAATGTCCTTTCATTTAGACAATGGGACTTCTAAGAGGAAGAGCACTGCACTCACCCTCCCCGAGTGCCCCACTGCACCGTTGAGTATGAGCCAAGGACCCCCCTTAACAGGTAGTTAGATGTGTAATAACTACTTATTTTACTGGCCACACATTCAGTACTTGATGCATGAATATGGCCCTTGCCTGACTTTTGCTGAACTTTCACTTGAGGTTAAGCTACACAAGCAGTAGAGTGGGAGGGCAGAAAACAACTCCAGAGGTGGATTGAAGTGGGATAATGAGCTAAATCGCTGGCTAAAAAGTTGAAGTATTCAATGGCTCCTTGAACAAGTCTCTCAACTGAGCTGGCTTCAGCTACCTAGGCTGTGGGTGCAGCTTCAAGTAGCATTGATGGACCACCCACCTCACTGAGCAAGAGGCTCATGATGGATCCTTTGAAGTTCAATGCTGTTCAACCCTGCTACTGAACAGGAGGCACATGTATAAATAGGCTATAAAGGAACTTTTAGACCTATACGCAATCTTCTTGTTGTTACCAATGTGTGTCTGATATCAATTACTGAACTTACATGGTCTTATACTGTGACAACCCAATGTTGGGTACAAGGCATTCTGAGGGTGATGCAGGATGCACCATGCTCCATGCACCATGCCCAGCTTGAGACATTTTCCCGTCAGTGGGGTAGGGGGTGATGTCAGATTTCCTGCCGGGTCAATATGTCATACGCTTTACAGAGCATGACATGACCACGTAGTAGGAATAATGCAGTAGGGAAGAGTGAGAGGGTGTAAAACCACAAAACAATGTATGCACGGTAGTGCACCCTCTCACTCTTCCCTGTACAGGATAAGGATCCTACTGGGACAAGGGTCCAGTGAGCAACTGCCACAGCTCACTGGGATAAGCCACTGGCAGCAAGGGAGGCAGGCAGTGCGTTTGGGACTGAGTTTTGATTCCCCATCCCAGACACATGGATTTTTAAATGTTTCACACTTTGTGCAATTTTCAATGTTAATCCCCCCTCCCAGAGTTAGATATTTTAGTTGGGGTGGGATTCAGGGGGCATAGACCCCCATAATGGGGGATGTGGGGACAGAGCCCCCCAGCAAAAAAAAAGGCATGCCATTGGCAATATATTGTGCTGTATTGGCAGCATAGTGTATTGCTGCAGCATAATGTCTTGCAACATTATGACCCCATGCCGTCAGATTTCACAATGTGAAACCAGAGATGTATCATCTCAATTTTAATATGTATTTTTGTGTCTATTTCATAATGCACATTAATTCCATTTGAACTTTTGAGGCCATGTAATATGGTTATAATGTTAACAAATAGCAATGGCTTGGCCTGAGTGAGGGAGAGAGGGTGTTAGTCAGAAAGACAGAAGACAGACAAAGGTTCTGTATCACATACTGTCATCTCAGCAAATGTCATATAATGTATTGTTTTGTCACTGAAAGTATTAGTGATGAATGGTGAAGGAAATTGGGAGTGGGAGGATAGGTAACTGGTCACCAATTACCCTAAATGCAAAACCCACTGGTGAGAGTAAAGATTTGCTACCCTAACTGATACAGCCACTCTTGTACAGGACAGTAACATGATGGGCATGTCACTGTCATAAACATACTCCACAGGTCAGGTCCTCAGCTCCCACAGTGCCAAACCTTGAAGTGCAATATGTGAACAGGAGACAAATAGGGTAACCCTTCTGTCTATTTTGGGTCCAAAACACCTACCAGTCTTGAGTCCTGAGGTCAAATATAAACCTTTTTTCGCTAGCACACCTAGTTAACAGAATCAAATATCACATCCTCTTCAGGGAAATGCAGTGCAATACTTAACCCAGTGGGCACCCAACCTGGTTCACACACCCTCTTTTGACTAATCTGAGACCTAGATACTTTTCTTACCTTAGTGCATATGGTAACACACTATAAGCTCTTAACAGTTCTGTCAGACATCAACACTGTCCCAGCATTCACATTCAAAATGAGAAAAAGACTCAGGCAGGATTAAGAAAACCAAAAAAAGTTTACTAAAATTAAAAATAGTAAATAAATACAAAACACGGAACATATACATTAATGCTTACATTAAAAAAACATGGAAATTACAAAACAAAATGCCTTGTAACTGAATTGCTAATTCTAACTCAATGTTCAGTTGTGTGTTACCTATTCTTGACAGAAGTGCCCTTAAGTTCAGAACACAAGTGGGTGTTCTCTTAGGAGACCAGAAGTAGAAGTCTCAGTCCTTTCAGCTGGCTTGATAATAGAGGCCAAAATGTCCCTCGCATCCTGTGGTGTCACAGGTCTGGGCTGTTGGCAAGAGGTCACTCTTCCTGGATGCTGAACTAATCAGTCACATGCCTCATCACTCTGCTCAACATTTCCAATAAAAAAATATATATATATTTCTTAATTAGTGAGCAGCATGCTTTATGACAGGTCAGAATTACCCCTTTGATCTTCAGAGCAAGCTTCTTGATGAGCTACGTCACCGATTTGTGAAATATAACACGTATCGGTCAGAAACTGCTTCTTCCTAAGATGTCGTAAAATTCATCCTGGTTTCCTGGACTTCAAAGTAAATGGATGTTTTACAACTGCTATAACCTGGTGTCTGAATAGTCCCAGGAAGTCAACTTTTACACACCAGAGGTAACAACCAGGCCAACACATTTTTCTTTCTTTTAAAAAAAATTGCAATATCCCAATGGTGGCCTGGGCTGCTGCCATATTTTCCCAGCAGAAATTCATAGAACATATATTTATATCACAAATGTTATACAAAGTAATAACACATAGAGGGTTATCACGTCACAGTCACAACTCACAATTTCAGCAAAATTCTAGAAAACGAAAAATGAGGTTGTGTTGCCCAGATGATCTATGACCAGTTGCTCTTATTAGTAATGACTGTGAAGAGGAATTGGTGGAGGGACAGGTAACAGGTCACCAATTTCCATGAATGCAAAACCCACTGCTGAGAGTACAGATGTGGTACTTTAACTGGCACAGCCACTCACGGGCAGGACAGTAACATGATGGACATGCCACAGCTCACAATATCTGCGAGTTATAGGAGAAAAAAAGACTTGAGTTACCCAAACAATCAGTGTTCACATGATTTTATTAGTGATGACAGAAAAGGGGAACTGGAGGGGGGGGTACAGTAAAAGGTCACTAATTGCCCTAAATGCAAAACTCACTGACCAAAGCAAAGATGTGCTGGCCTAACTGATACAGCCACTCTTGGACAGAACAGTAACATAATGGACATGCCGTAACTCACAATATTGTTAAAGTTGTAGAAAAAAAATGAAAAATGAATTGGGTTGCCCACACACTCTCTGACCAGATGCTCTTATTAATGATGACTGTGAATGGGAGTTTGGGGGTGGGGTGGGGACAGATAACAGGTCACCAATTACTCCAAATATGAAACCCACTGATAAGAGTAAAGAAGTGCTGCACAAATTGATACACCTACTCTCGGACGTGGCAGTAACATGATGGGCATGCCACAATTCACAGTACTGGCAGTTATAGAAAACAAATGACTTTTGTTACCCACATACTGTGACCAAATGTTCTCTATAACAAGACAACAGTGTAAGAACTACACTACCGCTCGCATCCCACTGCCACCTGACCATCGCTCTTGCTTTCTAGATCTAAAAAAAAAATAACATTTATAGATAATTTACATAAAATGAACTCTAGCAAATAACATAGACTGTGGATAGGGTCTGTTCATGTAATCTTGCAAAAAAACAGAATTGATTGAAGCAGTACGTTTTGTGTGTGTGTGAGAGAGAGAGAGAGAGAGGTCTGGAGAGAGAACTGAAATAAATACCCCAAATGCAGACTCAGTAAGTTTCCAGTGTAGTACAAATAATAAAGGAATAACAAATATAGACTCATATATGGTGTGGTGTGTGTAACAAAAATTTTACACACACCTTCAGTGTTGGATACTACATAAACCCTGCGAGTGAAGTTCGAGGGGTTAATTTATACATCCAACACCGAGGTTGCATGTAAAATTCGAGTTTTACACACCACTCCATATTTTATTTTATACAATTGCTGTTTTTTTTTTTTTGCCACAGCAATTATATAAAATAACAAGATGTCTATGTGCAGCCATGGTCTGAATGGGTTACAGCAAGGTCTGCGGTCAGATGTGGCTGCTGAAAGAAAGGTGTTGTTTAGGTTTTTTTTCCTTTTTTTATTTTTTTTTTTTTAAATGTAGCCAAGCTTACTTATTTTTAGCCGGCAATTTTTTTTCATGGACTTACTGCCAGGTCCGAGTGGCTGTGTGGTCGCTGGGAGTTTTTGGTGGTATGCCCTGGTGTTCAGCGCTGAGAAAGGGAAGAGTGGGCTGGCGTCTGCACAGGAGAAAGGACACTCAGTGTGTGTTTGCCATTATGATCACTCCTTTATAACATATAGGATAAAGTATGGGTCTGGGTGTGTATCGAGAATTTAGACACACCCGAGGGGTTTGATGCTACATAAGCCCCGAGAGCGAAGCTCGAGGGGTTTATGTGAAGCATCTAACCCCGAGGGTGTGTGCAAATTTGAGTTTACACACCCAGGCCCATATTTTATTTTATGTAATTGCTGGGTTTTCCTTTTCTCACCTCAGCAATTGTATAAAATAAAATATAGCTGTGCAGCCGGGGTTCGGTGAAGGTGAAGTGCGTGGCCGCAGTCAGCAGTTTGATTTTGTAATTATTATTTTTTTATCTTGTGCACAGCACTGACTGGGGCAGATTTTGCTGTTTTTTTTTTGTACATACTTACCGCCTAGTCGAGGTGGTGGTTTGCTGTCTGTTAGCAGTTCCTGAGCAGGCACGGTGTAGTGAAGCAAGGAAGTGCAGCGGGCGCATGCGCACAGTGAGGGAAATCGTGCGTGTGTTTGCCGTAATGAACACTCCTTCATTACGGCAAATTATCACGGTTTCCCTATGGGAAAAAAGGGAAACCCATTAATTATAAAAGAATAATCAATCTGTCTGGTGTAGTTAGACAGTTTTATCTCACCAACCATACAAGTAGCAACAGTGTTGGGGGTGGGGAGGTCTCAAATGAAATGTGTGTGGCCTTCCACTAGTGCATTAGTTCTCATATTTTGTCATAGTGAGCCTCCCCAAAACCATGGAAAAGATCTTGAGCATCCCCCAGATATTAAAATAATCATGGGCCTCCCCATAGAAAGATAGCATACTTTGCACAGTACACCAGGGATAAAGTGAAACTTCATTGAATAGTTGGCTCTCATTTTATTCAGCTTATTGTAACCCCCCCCCCCACCACCATGTATAACCCCTTCCCCAGGACAACTTGCTTGCTGTGCTATTTTGATTTTCAAGCTATATCGCTTGCTGCAATACCTTGATGGGTCAGACTGATTTCTTGGTTTCCACTCTATCAGAAATAATCTTCCTACCCAGCTCTGCCTCATCCCCTCTGTCTCTGCTCTTAAGCAACTTCTCGGGGGTCCTTTTGCTCCCTCCTGCTCTTGCTCCTGGTACTTCTCTGCATAACCCTTGTATTTTGGCTGTTCTGCTACCAGTCTAATTCATCAGTTGTTACCACTCATTATTTGTTCATTGTTCCTATTTGTTTGCAGTATTGCTCATTTTGTACTGCTTGACTGTTTTGCAGTTACATTTTGAATTGTATTCACTCCCTACATTTTCCTGGGTACACCTGAAATGAGCCTTGGCTCAGTGTGCCTTTTCTAGTCACTAATTTGTAAATAAATGTATTAATTTACCTATTATCTTTTTTCAGTTTGTTGTATCCCTTTACATAAAATATCTAAAACTCAAGATTTAAATACAGTAATTTTTTCAGACTTGCTTGAGCCTCCCCTGCAAAAGGCTGGTGTCTCCCCAGGGAGGCTGGCCACACTATTTGAGAAACCCTGTACTAGTGAATTGTAAGAGCCAATATCCTGCACACAAAAGTTGAACTTCTTTGAACTTTTACCGCTGCTGTATTTTATCCTTATGGTGTATTCTGTTTCTGTACTTACAGTTTGAAACCACATCCCCTGACACACCTAGAAATAAGCTGATTTATTTGCTAGGTGTACCTTCCAGATGAAATGTTTTAAAGAAATAAATACTCAAACATTTATACTGTAACATCCTGATACATTTTGAAACAGTTTTAAACTGCCACATGTAGTTTATTAATTATGACTAATAAAATATACATTTTTTGTATAACTTTATATGAAAAGTAACTAGTAAAATCCACCACAAATTATGTTGTAGGCATGAGCTGTTATCAAAACTATTATTTGAGGGTATTGCATTAAGACTATGAACCACTTTGAAAATATATGAGTATTTCCTGGCACTGACTCCCCACCACTGGACAGGGCAAGTGCCCAGCCCATGCTGAACTGAGCCCAGTCAAACTAGAGCTGTTACTGTGTCACAGGTTCCCTGCCTGCTGCCAGTCAAGGATTCCTGGCACTGATTCCCTGCCATTGGACAGAGCGGGTGCCAAACTGAGCCCAACCCATGCCAAACCGAACCTAGCCCTCACTGTGTGACACTGTTTATTGATATTAATCACCCCCAAGCCTTCTAAATTGATATGGAACAGAACTGTCACTTGAGGTAATGCAGTCCCTTAAACAATCTGGAATAGAAAATTGTGAAAGGAGAACCAAACTAACTGTCCCATAAATGTGGGTCCAGATATGAGAAAATGAGAGATAGATACCTGCCACATATTCCCTTACCACTAAGAGAATCTCTAGTCTTTTTCAATCCTCCACTGTAACATACAAATCCATATTGTTAATGGTAACATATCCTAAAGTTAGGCAAATATTGCAAGGTGCACTGACCTTCTATTGGAGTCCAGCTCTGATTGCCAACATGAAACAGAGCTCTTCTGCAGAGAGCTCCTTAGATACATAGTAGTATATTGTCTGGTTCTGAATCCCACCAAAGCCACTTGGGGGACAACGTAGGAAAATATTCTGTAATTTGGTAACTAGGCCATGATCAGATTAAAAGATGTATATCATAACTACTACCATCAACCACTTCCACAGAATTCCCAAAGACTTATCAGAGAGGTGCAAGTATATAAAGCATTGGGGAAAGCATGGCACTTAGTCTGCTGAACTGATATGAAACTGGACTGTCACTGGAGGTAAAGTAGCCCTTTAAAAATAAGTCCTCCACTGTGATAAACAAATCCTGATACTGTTAATGTTAAAATATCCTAAAGTTAGTTAAATGTTACAAGGTGCACTGAATTTCTATTGGAATACTATCCCGATTACCAAAATGAAACAGAACTCTACTAGCAAGGAAGCTCTTTAGATACGTTGTGATATATTGCCTGTGTTTGAATCCCATGAATGCCACTTGGGGAACCATGTAGTAAAACAGCCTGTAACTTGGTAACTGGCTCACGATTGACTGAAAAAATATGTTTTTATAACTACTACCAGCAACCACTTCCACAGTGTTTGAAAAGTTGTAAGACACATACACACAACTTTAAACAAAAAAGAATTTGCAAAAGGTCCAAGTTACCAGTTTCCAGTTATACCATTTGTGCATCTTTATAATGAAGGGGCATGCCTATATCAAAGCAGAACTGTAACAACAAAACCCACATTGGCTATGTGCAGGTGGACAGGTGACAATTCCACTGCATTCTTTTTATTTTGTTCTTGAGAGGTTGGTGGGGATATGCCCCTGAGGTAGTGGATGATCAGTCTCATTTCCTCCTGGTGAAAGGAACTGCTCATGCTGGGGGAACATGCATTACACAGAGATGTGTTGGTGACCTGCACTCCTGGGGCCACTATCAGCTCAGGACTTCCTGAGGAAAGTAAGACTGATGAGAGCTAGGACCTCTTGTAGGATGTTGTCCACGAACTACTTGAAGAGGCACTTATAGTATCTGGCCCAGGAGCCCTAACCAGTGCTAACCTTGGGGGGGGAGGAGGGGAGAATATGAGTTGGACAGCAAGATTATACAGCTCTCTACAAAACAAGAATGGATGTACCGAGTATTTCTAAGGAGAAAGTCTCCGGGCCGTGCCCCACCCACCTCGCAGTTCACATACCCCAGCCCATAGATTGGAGATGGCAATGGAAGCAGGAAAATGTAAAGTGAGAGAAGATAAAATACAATTGTCCCTAGGGTATGCCAGAAAATACCCTAGAAGAAACACCTTAAGCGTATTTTCCCCACAACTTTTGCCATACATGAAAGGATATCTGCTCCTGGGTGGAGCCAAAAGGAAAAAGTCATGGTAGAGCAACATTCTTCTGACTGTTTACTCTGTGTGTGTGGGGGCAGAGTGTCACGACTCACTGATTTGCATACAGCGCTACATAATTAAACTATCTTTTATAGATTAGATCTACAAAGTTAAATCACTACATGCTTTCTAATTCATATTTTTTGAATATAATGTGTGTTATGGAGGTGAGGTACTGTATGCGCAGTGTGACTCATGTGATTCCTTTATTCATGCCTGACACTTTACAATCTCCTTCTTATTGATAGAAAAACATAGCAAACATACGCTGACTTGAATTTGTCTTTTAAATGTGTGTCTCATTCATTAATCTGTGACTTCTTCTTTCCTAAACATACACTGTGCACTGTTCATGATGTGGCTTTTAAAGATAAAATAGGGGGAAAAAGATAATTATGCTAAGTAGCATTTCAATTATGTTAGACAACATGTTCAATTTCAAGTTTATTTCATCAGGAAAACTCTGTTGAGCATGCTCATTTACAAGGAGGTCCTGCAAAGGACAATGTAAAACATACAGAAACAGAATACAAAGGATTGGTAGATAATACATCGTACAAAGAAGATACAGTTATACAAGTAAACAAGACTTATTACCATAAAGCATGGAGAAGCACGTATGTTGGTGTGAGCTATAGAAATAGGATTCTAAATTATATGTGGGTTAAGTGTTGACTGTTGGGTATTGGTGTCACAGTAGAGAGAGCATACTAGCTGGTGTGGCAGTGGCAAGCATCCTTAAGGGAATTGCTAATTAGTGATTTGAAAAAGGTATGAGACTAAATGTGAGACCTTGAGAGAGGATTGCAATTTATTCCAAGTGAAGGGGATAGCATACTTGATGGCAGCTTTGCCAAAGCGGATGTGGAATTTTGGCACATCTATTAAGATAATGGAGTTTTTTTCTGAGGGAATAGCAGCTATAGGAATGATGGAAAATGGTCAGTCTACAGTGGGGGAGTTTATTTAGCAGCGATTTGTAAGCCCGAGTACAACTATGGACCATCCTTCTAGTAGTACGGGACATCCAGCCCACCGTCGTATAGAAGTTGCAATGGTGGGTTCTGGAAGGGGTGTCTGTAATAAAATGAATGGCACGGTGAAACAGCACATCCAACTTGTGAAGATAGGATGCTGTGCAGCTGTTGTATATTATATCCGCATAATCAACAAGAGAGAGAAAGGTGGCTTGAACTAGCCTTTTCCTAATGTCAGTGGGGGAAGAGTGATTTTTTCCTCTAAAAAAAGCCTAATCTAGTTTTTAGTTTCTTAGTAAGTGTTTCAGTGTGCACCATAAAGGAGAGGTTATTGTCTAGCCATAGCCCTAGATATTTGAATTTGTCTACCACCTCTAACATGTCTCCTAGTAAGGTTGTAATGGGTGGGGGAGTGCCTTGTTTGAGCAGTTCATAACACTGAGTACTTAAGTGCAGTAATTGTATATATTTGTATTACTTATCCTTACTGTAAATACCTCTGTATGTACTGTATTACTTGTCCTGGATTTAACCAGGTCCATCTTGTAAATGAGCTTGCTCAATGATGCTCACCTGGAGAAAGATTTTGATTTGATTTGATTTGATCTAAACTACTATTAAATGCAAAAAAAAAACAGACAATGTTCTTCTTGCCCCCACACAGATCTTAGAAGGTTGTGTTGTAACCGGTTAAAGATGTATTAGATGAACTGGGATGACTGATGGATTACAATTGTAATATCTGTATAGCATTTCAAAAATAAGTTGGGTAACATGGCAATTTAAAAAACTGTTGTCATGATCCACAATTATATGTCATCCACATATGTAAAAGTTCAGAATGCAGTCAACATTGAATTCACCATGCCCGATGTTATCCACATATGTAAAAGTTCAGAATGCAGTCAACATTGAATTCACCATGCCCGATGTTATCCACATATGTAAAAGTTCAGAATGCAGTCAACACTGAATTCAGCATGCCTGATGTTATCCACTTATGTAAAAGTTCAGAAAACAATCACAACTGATTTCAGGGTAGCACAAGATATTTGAGCGCTGGGGATTGGATGCCTACAATAATGGCAACCCAATCCCCGGTGCATGTCTCCATGGCTATCATAGAGTAGGGTGGCTGGATGGTAGGAGTCAGCAAATATAACGAGGGGATGTCACTATACATACGTGTGTGGGGGGTTGTGAGCATGCACAGTGAGGGGCAGGAGGGAATGTGAGAGGTGGTTCCACAATGGGTTGCCAAGCTGACCCCATGGCATGATGGGTGGGTTGGCGGCATTGGTTGGCAGGGTACTAGGTTTGGGTGTGGGTGCTGGTGTGTTTTTGTTGTGTCCGCCCAAACCTTTAATTTTTTCATGTTTTCACCCCCGACATGCAACCCACTGGAGTCAAGAATTCTATAGGGGATGCGGGGGGCATCCCCCACATAAAACATTAAAAACAAAGTCTCTGGTGCCGTTGTGCTGTGCGTTGGGGTGTCAGAGTGGCAAAATAAATTTTCAGCACTCTGACTTCGTGATAATAGCGATCTCCTTTAGGCTTTCACCATTGTCACATAAACCCGATTTCAGCATACCCAATGTTATCCACATATATAAAAGTTCAGAATGCAGTCAACATTGAATTCAGCATGCCTGATGTTAACCACTTATGTAAAAGTTCAGAAAACGGTCAACACTAAATTCAGCATGCCCAATGTTATCCATGTATGTAAAAGTTCAGAATGCAGTCAACACTAAATTTAGTATGCCCACAACTACTTTTCTTTTTTGAACTAAGTAAACTTTATTAATGCAATTTTTAACAATATAACTATTCCAACAACACACTGCAAGCTGAACATATTGAAGCTCATAAAATATCAATACCACAGTAATGTTACCTGCAGAACAAATAACAAGTTCACAAATATAAAAAACAAACTGGAGTAAAACAGGATTAACAAGAGCCCTAAAAATCTACAATGCTGAGATATACAAAACAACAAACAATACTCACTCCACCCACAAGTGCATAACCAGGAGGGCCACCCATGACGAAACTGTTAACATAACAATACAATCCTAAAATAAATAATTGAACATAAGAAAGCCTGCAGGAACAAAATTGATAAAAACAACCCCTCAAAAAGTCCTGTAACAAACAGAGTATGCCAGATCCAAACTAGGACAATTTATAAAAACAAAATAAAGGGGAGAGGTGTCCTCAAGTACAGCCATAAGTGCAATGAAACTTGCAAAAGTGTGTGAAGAGTTTGCCAACGAGAACAATAAACATTTTTGGAGTGCCACATACAGTACAAGTCACATTAAACTGTTCCATCAACTCACTGGTGTAGCATTTTTTTTGTGTGATGCTACTGGAGTGGCAACTCAAACTGTTGAAGCTTTCAACTATGTTCCAACCATCCTTCACTGCCTATTCAACTCACATGTAACTGTTTAGTGAAATGGCAGTAGCTGCATTTTCATGGCATTGTTTATAAATATTACAGCATTCCTTAAGAGCATTGTTTATAAATATCACAGCATTCCTTAAGAGTTGTTTAGTCTGCCTTCTGAAATGAAACTCATAAGCACTCAGCTGAAAATAAAGTTTATAGTACATAACAGCTAGAAGCAAACCAATACTAACCTTTTACTAATTCATTGAATTAAACCCTGCACAGATTAGGAAACTCATTGAGCAATGCTACACCAGTGAGTTGAGGGAACAGTTTAATGTGACTTGTACTGTACATGCCAACATGTATACCGTATGCAAAGTATCAAACCTAGTGCTTAACCCTTCTTTATAAGTAGGTGCAGCATCCTTAGTCCAGTGCCGCGCTATAATCTTTTTGGCTACTGTCATAATCAGGGCCATATGAAAATGCTGCTGGCCCACAAGATGCTCCAGCCCCAAGCCTGTCAGGCAAAGTAAGGGAGTGAAGGCATCCTACAGGCCCAGCAGCAGATCTAACCAAAACCGTATTTCTTGCCAAAAATATTTAATCTTCTCACACTCCCAAAAAATGTGCTTGAGGGTTTCCTTATCCACCTGACACTTCTTGCATAAATCACTATCTAAAATGTGAAAATTTATCTAGGGTATAATACATATTATACAGGAGTTTATATTGGGATAACTTAAAGGAAAACACTGGAAAAGACACAGCTTCCCTCAGACACTACATAAACTCTCAATTAGTGCTTTCAGACGGTAACAACTTTTTTTAATGATTTAAAACAGCTACCCACAACTTCCACTTTCTGTTGCTGGCAGTCACCATCTCATGAGCAGCAGTTAGATTCCTAAGCTCACTATATGCTAATATGTCTGTTTGACCTCCACTATTGGTTGGCAGGACATATTAGCATAAAGTGAGCTCAGGAAGCTCTCTGCTGCTCATGAGATGGTTGCTGCCAGCAATAGAAAGTGAAAGTTGAAGGCCACTGTTTAAATCACCAAAAAAGCGATTAGAAGTAATTAAAAAAAATGTTACTGTCTGAAAGCACTAATCAGGTATTTTTGTAGCACCTAGGTAAAGCTCTGCCTTTTCCAGTGCTCCCCTTTGAGACCATCAAATTTAAAACATCTATGGAGATTCTTCCATAAAATAACGTAGTTGCCCGGTCTTCCAATTCCCCAAAAACCTAAGCCCAGTATGATAAACAAAGGTCCAACTTAGAAGGAGCATGGGACCACAACCTCCTATAAAGATGAGAGATAACATGCTCCTGAACAGACTACTGGTGTAGCTCATCCCAAATCTCTGTAGTCCTTGAAGACCATGGAGTAGGTCTCAACGCCTTATAGGTAACATGATGTAACTGCATATACAAAAAAGCAGCCACAACTGCTTTTCTATGTATGCCATTTGTGTTACTGAGACTTCTTTGCAAAAGAAATATATATATGGTGGGGGGGCTATATATATACATAGTTAGGGTTACTATGGAGTTTCTATGTGAAAGCCCAAATTTGCACTTTCATAACTTTGCAACCGTTCTACAGATTTGCACAAACATTTGCATGCGCAGTCTCATGGAGTAGCTTGCTTGGCATGCCAAGTTTTGTTCCGGTTGGATTTGCAGATTCTGAGATCCGGATAGTGAAAACTCCCTAAAATTCGCCATTTTGGAAAGATTTTTTTCTCATCACACTGTGCAGATGGTGTTGAACTTTGGTCTGAAATTTGTATGGTAGAAAGTGCTTTAGTCATAGAACAGACCAGCATTAATTTGGTGAAAAAATATTAATCCATCCAAAAGTTATACCCTTTTTAAGGTCCCATTATTTTCAATGGGTGTTTTATTTTTCATGATAGCTGCATGGTATGAACCAGGATCCTGGTTTGCCAAGTGCCATTCTTTGCATGCCAGTTGACAATCCTGGTTCACCAGAAAAAATTCTTTCTTCACAAGCCACCATCATTGTTTTTGGTTTTTGCCAAAAAAACCCCGTGATATCTCTGTCCAGGGATGTCTGTTTGACACATCTATGGATGTGTTTTGCTCATTGGGACTTGATGAGCTGTCCTCTGTAGCTTCCCCTGCTTGTTTAGTACCATTTTTCTATTTTTAGCACTTTTTAAATCCTGGTTCGCCACTCACTAACTTCCTTGATTGGCATCCTGGTTCATCAGTGGCAAACAAGGAATTCGGCTGGCAGACAAGGATCCCCAGTTTGGACATCGGGTCATAAATTTTGCTGACCAGATGGCCAGACAGGGATTCTTGTTTGCCAGTGATGAACCAGGATGGCAGACAAGGAATTCAGCTGGTGGACAAGAATTTCTGTCTGGCCATCTGGTCGGTAAAACTGGCTGACCAGATGTCCAGACCAGGAATCCTTGCCTGCCAGACGATTGATGAATCACAGTGGTGGTCAGGGATATCCTATTGCAAACAAGGATTTTGTTGTGGACATCAGGTCCACAAAATGGGCCAAACTGGTTGGGAATTTTTTCTTGTTTCCAGTTTTGTGCTCCTACCCTCTTATTTATATCCCAGGTGTCTAGTGGCACCCCCCCACACACACACACCCTGTGTCCCTATGTATTATTATTAATTAAATTTTTTTTATTTATTTTATATATATTTCTTTAATTTTTTTGTGGCTTTCTTGCCATGTCTCCCTGGTGTCTAGTGGTACCCCTACCCTCCATTGCCCCAGTTATCATTGGTGGCAGTGGGTCCCCATTACTGTGCCCATTTTATTTTATTTAGTCTGAAAAGTAGAAAACAGTCCCTCATTGTCTTTGCAGCCATTTGCCCTGGAAAAAGGAAAAATGTTCATTGCCGATCACACCCATGCCCCCCCACGTCTCCTTGCTGTCCAGTGGCATCACCACCCTCCATTGCCCCAGTTACCATTGGTGGCAGTGGGTCACCATTACTGTGCCCTTTTTATTTTTTTTAACTCTGAAAAGTAGAAAACCATCCCTCGTTGTCTTTGTGGCCATTTGTCCTAGAAAAAAGAAAACTGTCCATCACCAATCACACTCATTCCCCCCACCAGACCCCTCATTGTGCACCCACCTCACCACCCCCTAGACGTACCCTAGACTGCCACTGTCCTGAGGAGATCCTAGGTTCGAGACCCACTCAGCCAATCGAAGGCACATCTTACTGCTGGAACCGGCAACTGCAATGTGAACTAAGGTAAATGCACGTCCATGTATTTCAATGGGGAGGGTAAACTTATGGCCATAACTCAGCCATTTTTTAACAGTTTGGCCCCAAATTGTCAACATGGCCTTTTGGGAACCCCACCTCATGAACAATATGACTGTCATTAGGCAACTCTTGCTAGAAAGATGATTTTGTGGTCAGTTGGTGAAATCCCCTTTCCAGTGGGATTTGCATAACAACACTCATGCTGTTCATGCAGTGGGGTCATTGTGGAGGAGTTATGGGATAAGAGAGGGACCAGACACCGAACTTCAAATTCAATACACAATCTCTGTGTGATGTTTATTCAAAATACAGATGATAACCTTAAGCAATGGCATAGCCCTTCTTCAGTACATCAGTTTACGGCAACTCACTATGTATGTCCTTTTTCTGCACTTAGCCAGCACCTACCGACACTGATCTCTGATCTAACCACTTTTCAGTGAAAACCCTTCATCCCTATGTGGGCCCCGTTTGCTTGGGTAGTGGGAGCTCAAAAAGAAAAAAAAAACAAAACAAGCTAAAAACAAAGTACCTTAGTGCAGAAACACTGAAAAAAGGGTTATCCCAAAGGGCATTGGCAGCAAATCAAGATTCCAAGAAATGCAACATCATACATACTTCCATAATGCAAAGCATCTTGGGAGATATGCAAATCATCATGACATTTCAGACTTGTTCAGTTTACAGCAATTTACATACATTTTAAATAGCACAACTAACTTAATTTCTATAATAGTCACCTAGTACTTTTTACCATTATCAAAAACACCTAATGCCGTAGCATTTTCAACATTTGCAGGTTTCATAAACATAAGGTATATACATCAAGGCATTTTAGGACATAGTGCTATTACATACTAAATCCAAAAACAATAAACACAACCTGTTTTACATATGCTTGGAGGTCACCACAATAACCTCCCTGTACGAGGACCTGAGATTGAAAAGGAAAATTAAAGAGGACACTATAGCATAGCCAAGAAAAGGAAGGGGGTGCCTATAGGTGGCCAACCTTATGGACTAGAAATTGTAAAGGATAGATTAGGCTAAGAAATAGAAGATCTGTTGTAACAGATTTAAGAAAAAATCGATCTTCAAGAGTGGCAGGAGCTCCCTGTCACAGTCATAAGAAGGGTATGTTGAAAATTTGGGGTCAAAATTTTAAAAAATGGCTGCGTTATTATGAGCATACATTACTATCTTGCTACGCAAGTTCATAACTTTGGAGATTTTGTATATTGACACCCCATATTTTCAACATAGCCTTGGTATCACCCCACCTCATGTATGTGACAGTTGTCATTTTTCAAATCCTGACTAAAATGTGTTTTCACAGTTGTGTTGCAGAATGGCATTGTAGTTGCACAGAATTACATTTTGGTGGGGATTTGAAAATGTTCTGTAGTGGGTACGTGTGATTAGAACCTAAGATGGCTACACTGGAAAATCTGGGGTCAGATAAGGATGCTGTCATACTAGCTCAATGGAGGGATGGGAGAACAGGGTCCAAAGGACCCTGCACTCCCACTGTAAAAGAAGGATACTGTTATATTATCTTGATGGAGGGATGGGAGTGCAGGGTCTGTACAATGAGGACACTGTTGTACTATCTCGATGGAGGGATGGGAGCGCAGGGTCTAAAGGTCCCTGCACTCCCACCATAAAATAAGGCTACTCTTATACTATCTTGATGGAGTAAGCAAAGGGTCCAAAGGACCCAGTGACCCCACTGCAAAAATAAGGCTACTGTTATACTATCTCGATAGAAAATAAGGATACTATTATGCTATCTCAAAAAGTAAGGAAATAAATTGCAAAAAACTTTGTTAATGCATCAATTAGGGGCAAAGTGACAAAAGAAGGGAAATGTGGCATTAGGTTTTCCAATCCTAACACCCCATTCCCCATCCTGCACAGATCCACAGGTTGGAGGAGGGTCTGTCTTGGGTGCAGTGAACCCTAACGCTCACCCCATTCTCCTATGCTGTAGCCATGTCACCTAATTTTGTAGTGTAATGGGGTAAGTGTTAAGGTTCACAGTACCCAAGACAACCCCCCAGCCTGTGAGTCTGTGCAGGACGGGGAATGAGGCGTTAGGGTTGGAAACCCTAACTCCACATTTTCCTACTTTTGTTGCTTTGACCCTAACTGATGCATCAATGATGTTTTTGCAATATATATATATATATATATATATATATATATATATATATATATAGGTGCAGTCGCTTCCTATAATTAGGGTTGAGTAGGCACTTTAATGTTAAACCTCAATTATTGCATGTTAATAACTTTGCAACTGTTCAATGGATTTGCACGAAATTTGGAGTGCACTGTCTGGTATGGTGGATCTCTTGATTTACCAAGTTGTGTTTCGGTCGGACTTACGGGTTCTGTGCAGCAAAATGCTAAAAAATGCATTTTTCACCACTTTTGACACATTTTCTGCTCATGGCGCTGTGACCACACCATGTGATCTTCTGGTCTGAAATTTGGAAACATAGAAAGAGGTTGGGTCAAGCAACAATCCAGCATTGGTTTGGTAAAAAAATATTAATTTGTTCCAAAGTTGTTACATTTTTAATATTCGGGTTCTCAGCACGCTCAGTTCACTCCAAGATTTATATGGTTATTTTTCAGACAAAGATTGGGCTCAAGGATTTTGTAACTTGTGGACTAAGATCCTGGTCTGCTAGAAAATTCCATGTCTGTGAGCTGCCAGCTTCTCTTTCAGTTTTTCCCCAAAATAAAATGTTATAGCTTTCTCCACGGGTGACTTTTGGGCCAAATGAGGCATGAGTTTTGTTCAGGGTGATCCCCTCTACAAAGCTATGCCTTTGGTTTGGCTCATTTTGGTCAAAAAATAACTTTTAAAAATTCAAAAATTCTTTGACCGTGACTCGCTAATGATCCTAGTCCATGAGCTGTCAAAATCCTAGTCGCGACCTCGCGGTCAAGGATTTTGCTACCTCGCAGACTAGGATTTTAAAAACTTTACCACTGCATTGCTAATGAACGGTTTGGTCTTTTTACTTGAAATTTTCAGGGTATTGAGAAGATGCCTTACAGGTGTAAAGTATACTGTTAAGGTGTTGGAGAATTAAGTGGTTGCATAGATATGCCATCACGAATTTGAGATTTTCCCCATTGGATAACACTGTGGCACCCATTGTGAATTTCAGTGCCCGTAGCCTGTAAACGATGCAAGATATAGATTCAGTCAATTTATGTTGTGGGATGTCTCACTGTCATGATTACAATGACACTTGAATTTTTTTTTCTAGCTGTTACGGTTCCCAAGATATCAGAAAATTAATGTTACAAGGGTTCCTTGCCCTATAGGACTGCTGTATGGCTCTGTAGCTATGCATAAGTGGGAGTGTAGGGCCCAGTGGGCCCATGCTCCTACAGATGTATATTATTCAGGCCCTGCACTCCCACCAACACATGCTATTTAGTACTTATATTACACTTTTTCTAAAAGTAAGGAAATTCATTGCAAAAAACTTCATTTAATGGATCAGTTAGGGTTAAAAAAAACAAATGTGAGGAAATGGGATGTTAAGGTTGAACCCTTAACCCCCAAACACCCCACCCCCTCCTCCACAAACTGATAGGCATTGGGGTGTGCCATGGGGTTGTGAGGCCTAACTCTCACCCAAATTCTCCTTTATTGTAGTATGTTAATCTGCTTACACATGGAATGGGGTGAGAATTGGGCCACACAGCTCCATGGCACACCCCGGTGCCTGTCAGTCTGTGGAGGAGGGGGTGGGGTGTTGGGGGATTAGGGGCTCAACCCTAACATCTCATTTCCTCACTTTTGTTGCTTTAACCCTAACTGATGCATTAACAAAGTTTTGTAATGAATTATATATATAGTATATATATATATATATATATATACACACACACATATACAAACATACATATATATATATATATATATATATATATATATACATATATCTATATAGATTCACTGCAAAATACACCCAACTGACTACCCACCCCACCCTCCACAATCCAACAGGTGTCAGGGTGTGCCTTGAAGTCATCGGGCCTAACTCTCACCCCATTCCAATTTTTTTTTTTAAATTTCTATTTTTTCTCCCACTGCCCCACAGAGCCGCTTTCATCAGGAATCACCCATTAAGCCTACCCCTGCCAGCACCTACCTGCAACCTCCAGTCCCTCCATCTAGCCACAGAAACCCCTTGGGTGGGGTCAGGCAACCCCCGAATCTTGAAGTCTCAACAGGGTCCTGGGTCACAGGCAGGTGCTGGCACATTGGGACCTGGCTCAGCGTTCCATCATCCTGGCTCTGAGGTTTTTTTTCCCCATGTTCCTCATGGGACGCTATGTGCCATGTGTCAAGGCATCTGCTGGCATCTGCAAATGACCCCCCCCATGAAGGAACAGCCCCTGAGGCTGATTGGCTGCCAGCCTATGCCTGCAACCAGTCATGCCCCTGAGACTCCAGCTTGCCATCGCTTTCCACGGCCTCCACCAGGGGTCGCCGCTTTCCGGGTTGAAAGTCCCCCCTCCCCACAGAGAAGGCGAGCTGTCCCCAGACCCTCCAGCCTCTCTCCCCCCCAGCCAACCCCGACAACCCGAGCTCACTCCTGAACCTGGGTCACCGGTGTGGTGCGAGGTGTGGCGTCCAGCGCCTCAACCCTCAGTGCCACCGGGCCGGCCCCATTCCAATTTTAAGGAAGCTGTGATGGTACAGTATAGAAGAATGGGATGATAGTTAGGCCCAATGACCCCAAGGCACACCCTGACACCTGTCGGTCTGTGGAGGGTTGGGGTGGTGTGGGGTGTTTGGGTTGAGTGTTGAGGGGGAGGTGTTAGGGTTGGAAAACATCAACAACTCATTTCCTTACTTTTGTTGCTTCAACCCTAACTGTTGCATTAATGAAGTATTTTGCAATGAATTTCCTTACTTTTTGAGACAGTATAACCTAATTTTCATGTTGTAGCCATAACTGAAGAGACTTTCTAAGTAACCCTTACCTCCCTGTGGGAGCTCAGGACCCAGAGGACCCTGTGCTGCCATCAGTGCATTATGGTATCCATATGAGTGCAGGGCCCTCTGGGCAATGTACTCCCATCTACCCATAAGACAATAGACATTGCAAGTAACCCTCATCTCTTGCCCTGCGCTCCCAGTATTGCAACATGGAGTACTCTGTGGTGTTAGTACTGCATAGCTGCATGCATATGTGGCACTGCAGAGCCCTCTGGGGCCATACACTCCCATCTATCTGTTACTGTACAGACACGGTGCAGCACTGCACTCATTCCAAGTAACCCTTGTACTGCAAATGCAACAATATTTCAGTAACCATAGTACCAGTGGAAAAAAATTCCACCACAGTTGTAATCATGGCCTGGCAACCTGCTTGCTTGCTTAATATACCTAGGTGAACTAGCTGCATTTAATGAAAAATCCATATCGCGAACAATTTTTGAGAAATAGGTGCTGAAATGTATCACATACGTCACAATGTTATCCTATGAGACGTTTCTAAACTTTGGAATGTTATAAGTATGGAACGAATGTGTATTTTTTCACCAAACCAACTGAACTCATATCCGTTGGGCGACCCCTTTGTACCCCGCAAATTTCAAGCTGAAAGTCCTGTTTCTTTGCAGTGAAGTGACAAAGAAACAGTAACCTTTAAAAATCCTTTTTCGTGAGCTATCAAAATCCCTTTTCACGAGCCGAATCCCTTTTTGCAAGCAGTCAGAATCCCTGTTTGTGAGGGAATCCCTTTTTGCAAAGTAGGGCCATCTAGTCATCCCCTCACAAAAAGGGATTTTTGACAGCTTGCAAAAAGAGATTTCTTGTGAAAAGGGATATATATTATAGGGTTGAGTAGGCAGTTTAATGTTAAATCCCAAATTTTGCATGTTAATAACTTTGCAACTGTTCAACTGATTTGCACGAAATTTGGAATGCGTGGTCTGGATGGTAGATCTCTTGACATACCAAGTTTTGTTTCCAATGGATTTGCTGCTGTTGTGCAGCGAAGCACCAAAAAATACACCATTTGGAATTTTGGTCTGACATTTTCAGGGTAGAAAGACATTTGCCCAAAGAATAATCCAGCATTGGTTTGGTGAAAAAATATTAATCCATTCAAAAGTTATATCATTTTGAATTTTCAGGTTCTGAGCATACTAAGTACAGTCTTAGATTTATATGTATGTTTTGCGAAAGGGGACTGGGCTCACGATCAAGGATTTTGTCACCTCATGAATGGAGACTTCTTAACTCCCCATTCGTGAGGAAAAAAATCCCCTTTCGTGAGCCACCATCTTGTTTTCAGTTTTCCCCACAAATAAAACAGTCTTACTTCTTCCACGGGTGTCTTGTGTGGTACTACTAGCATGGATTTTGTTCAGGGAGATGCCCTGTACAAACTCATGCCTTTGGTTTTCTTTGTTTTTGTCTAAAACAGCCATTTTGAATTTAAAAAATCTTTGATCGTCACTCGCTAATGATCTTTCGTCGTGAGGTGACAAAATCCTTGATCACAAGCCGATCCTTGTTCACCAGCTGTCAAAATCCTTGATCGTGATTTTGGGACCAGATGGCCCTATCTCGTGAATCAAGGATCAGCTCGCAAACAGGGATTTTGTCAGCTCACCTAAAGGGGATTGGCTCTTGAAAGGGATTTGACAGCTCAGCGAAAAGGGGATTGGTTTTTAAATCCCCTTCGAGAGCTAAGTCAAAATCCTCTTTTCGGCGAGCTGATCCTTGTTCACGCAGCAGTCAAAAATCCTTGATCATGATTCCAGCCCAGATGGTCCTTTTTGGCGTAACAAGGATTGGCTCACAAACAGGACTTTGCCACCCGACGTAAAGGGGATCATTTGAGAAGAGGATTTTGACAGCTCACGAAAAGGGATTTTTTTTAATTATCTTTTGCCAGCTGTCAAAATCCCCATTCGTGAGGTGTCAAAATCCCCATTTGTGAGATGAAGACCAGATGGTGACCTAGGATCTGTTCCTTATCCCACCTCGTGAACAGGGATGACCTCAGTAGCATGTATGTTCTGCCCCCCCACAACACTAATATGGCAAACAGGGAGCCCACCCCAGTGTGCCAAATATATATTTTTTAATAAAAATTAAGTGCTTCTGACACTGGGATGCCCAATCCAGGTGTCAGATGATTCCCGTAAGTGGTACTGTTCAATTTCCTACATGGGGTGCCCAATCCCATGTCAGCATGTGTCTCCTCCTCCCATTATCATTATGGCACTCTGGGAGTCCACCCAGTGTGCCCAAACAACTAAATGTAGAAAATACCTGTAAATAAAGAAAACATCCCCAAAGTCTTTTTAACCTGAAAAAAGAAATGGTCCTTGTCATCTCCCCCAGTCCTCCCTCCCCATACCCACCTCCCACTGAGCACCCACCTCCTGCACCCCCTTATCCCATACTTACCTCAGGAGGTCAGGAGCAGTGATCTTCTCTGAACTGGGACACATTTGCACTCTTCAAAGCAGAAACACAAACTGAAGAATCAAAGGTAAGTGCCGCATAATGGCAATCAATGTGTGTGTGTGTGGGGGGGAGGGTGTTCAACTTAGGTTGATATCTCAGCCAATTTGGGGAATTTTAGTCCAAAATTTTCAACATGGGGTTCTTGGGACCCGACCTCACGAACACTGGCACTGTCATTTTGTTACTCAGTCCCGGAAGGTGATTTTGCCGTTGCTGTGCGGAATCACCTTTTGGGACCAATTAATGAAATGACACTGCTACTGTTCATGAGGTGGGGTACCAAAAAACCCATGTTGCAAATGTGGTGAAAAAATTCCCAAAAATGCCTGTGTTATGAGTGTGCATTTCACAGTTTCTACACACGCTTGTAACATCACCAGTGTTTAACATTTTCACTCCAGATTTTCAACATTGCCATTTTTTCACATCTCCTTATGAACAGTACAGCTGTCATTATTCACATTCTTCCTGAAACATGTTTTCACACCTGTGATGCAGAATGGCATGGTCGCTGTGCAAAATCAACTTTCAGGATGGATTAAAAAATCACAGTGCCACTGTTCATGAGGGGAGCTCCCAAAAAGTGCATGTTGAAAATTAGGTAAAAAATTTCAACAAATGACCGTGTTATGAGTGTGCGTTGAGCAGTTTCTATGCACGCTCGTAGGTTCCCCAGTTTTTGCATGTTTTCACTCCAGATTTTCAACATTACCATTTTTTCACACCACCTTATGAATAGTACAGCTGCAGTTTTTAAAATCCTGGCAAAAATGTTTTTACACACCTGTGGTGCAAAATGGCATTACAGTTGTGCAGAATTACAGTATGACAGGGATTTGAAAGTTTTCTGTACTGGGTACATGCAGTGAAGTGATAAGAAGGTTATGTTGAACATTTGGGGTGAAAATTATTCAAAGATAGTACATAAAAAAATGGGCAACTTGAAGGGAGCGAGGGGCCATAGGGCCCGCACTCCCATCAACACAGGCCAGTTGCCAATTACATTACACTTTCTCAAAAAGTAAGGAAATGCATTGCAAAAAAGTGTCATTAATGCATCAGTTTGGGTTGCAGTGACAAAAGTAGGGAAATGAGCCATTAGGGTTGACACCCTAACACCCCACCACACTACCACCCCACCCACATCCACCATAGACCAACAGGTGATGGGGTGTACCTTGGGGTTGGCAGACCTAACTTTCACCCCATTTTTCTATACTGTATCATGTAAGCTTTGTCACACATGGAATGGGGCTGAGAGTTAGGCCCGATGACTCCAAGGCACACCCCGTCACCTGTTGGTCTGTGGTGGGTGGGGTGGGGTGTGGTGGTAGGTTGGGGGGATGTTAGGGTGTCAACCCTAATGCCTCATTTCCCTACATTTGTCACTTCAGCCCTAACTGATGCATTAACAACATTTTTTTGCAATGAATATACTGTATACACACATATATATATACACACACACACACACACACATATGGTTGTGGTAGCGCCCCTATAGTTAGGGTTGAGTAGCATGTTTAATGTTAAACCTCAGATTTTGCACTTTAATAACTTTGCAACTGATCAATGGATTTCCTCAAATTTTGGTATGCCCTGTCCCATGATGTAGCTCTCTTGATGTTGCAAGTTTCATTCTGATTGAATGTGCAGGTTCTCAGATCCAGACAGTGAAAAAGGTCATAAAGTCGCCACTTTTTGCAGTTTTTTGCTCATTGCCCTGCGTCCAGATGGTGCGGAATTTTAGTGTGATTTTTTTATGGTGGAGACAGCTTGGGTAACAGAACAGGCATGCTTTTTTTGTGTCAAAATATTAATCTGTTGCAAAGTTATTGCATTTTTAATTTCCCATCTGTTGTATTTTTTGGGCTCAGTACTGGTAATCTGCCTGAAGTAGAAAGATGGTACATTTCTGCTAGGTGGGAAGGTCAGATTCTCATTGGGGGGTGAGCAGTAGGTGGGGGGGTTAGGTATTCATTGGGTAACATGGCACTGAGGTCGGTGAAAGCTAGGTTGAAGGCATTTGCAATGTCCTTGTGCTCCTGGAGTGTCCCACTAACTGTTTGGATCAGGTCAGGTGGTGCTTTAGAGGCCTTTCCTGTGAGTGATTTCACTGAGTTTCAAAACTCCCTACCATGACCCCAGTTCTTATGTAGAAGATCAAAGTAATATGATGCTTTGGCTAATCGAATAAGCTTTGTGCATTTAATTCTGGCTGCCTTATAAGCAATGAGGTCAGCCTGTGTCCCAGATGCCTTGGCCTTGTGCCACAGATTGTCTCTATTGCGCATGAGCTCGAGGAGGAAACCAGAGAGCCATAGGTTGGTAGACCCTTTAGGTTTTTTGGACCTATAAGGGTCAAAGATGTCACATGCCTTTGTGAATGCCATAATGAAGTAGTGAAGGACTTGGTTCCCATCCAGCTTGTTGTTGAAGGGGGGCCAGTCCAACAGCCACAGATATTGTTTGAAGGCCCCTAATTGCCCAGTTCTCAGGGATCTGTTTCTAAAGACCTTGGGGTGCGCTTGGTGAATCTATTTGTCCAGGTACACATTACCAGGGAATGATCACTGAGGGAGTCTGGTAAGATGGCTGCCATGTTGATGTGTTCAGGGCAGGTAGAGAGGAGCCAATCAATTAGAGTGCTGGTGCCCATCCAGTAGTTGTGCCTAGTGGCCTGTGTCACCATTTGAGTGAGGTAGTGGTTCGATATCTGGTCACTAACTGTTGATGCATCCTGGGATTGCCAGTTAATGTCAAAGTCTCCAACAATTATGTGCTCCCAGTTACATCTGGTCTGCCCTAGGTTGCTTAGAACTTGTTCAAAGCCAATGGGGTTCTTAATGGGGGGTATATATACAGTTGAGAGCAGTAGAGTTTTGTTTTGGATGCATATGGTGAGCTTTAGATTTAGGATTTGTGCCTCCTTTGTATGCAGGTTGCTTGGCAGTAATTAACCTTTTATGGTGTTCCTGAGGTAGACCAGACAGCCCCCTCCTCGCTTGGAGAGTCGGTCTTGGCAGAACATGGTGTAGCCATCCAGGACTATAGTCACATCATTTGTCTTGGGGGAGAGCCAGGTTTCAGTAAGGGAGGTGATATCAGGTTTGTATAGCTCAACCCAGGCTTGGAACTGCGATAACTTGGGTAGGAGGCTACCTATATTTAGCAAGACAATTTTGAGGTGTCCCAGTCCAGAGGGGCCACTTGCATGTGGTGGTCCTGGATTAGGGTGCACATTTCCAGACAGTAGAAGCATTAGCAAGATCATCCTTTGGAGGAAGTGTGATAGGTGCACCCAGGTGGAGCCATCAAACTTAGCCTTTGTGAGTTTGCAGTTGTTAGGTATGAGGGTAGGGCTGTTTAGCAGGGCCACTAGGGGGAGTCTGGGTGGTTCTGGAGGCATGTACTAGTGTGGTGGTAGTTTGAAGGCTTGTGGTCAGTAAGGGTCTGGGTACGTGCCGCATGAACATGATTCAGGCATGGGGTGCCAGAGAGGGTGGAGTGGTCCAGTCTTGGTTTTCCATTCTCTCTTCCTATTTTGGCCACAAGATAGGTGACAAGAAAAAGGAAGGATACCAGCTTAGTGGATGCCTGCATTCTGAGCAATGTGTGGGGTATTGACTAATTACTGCAACTGAGGCAGAATCAGCATGGAGTCTTCATAGCCCACTTTATAGGATATAGAATGTAGGTAGAGCTGGGGGCACAATAGAAAGTGGTGTTGCAGTGTCCAGAGAGAGAAGTTAGTTCTGCTGGTGGAAAATTGCCTTCCTGTACAGTAACAAGTGTTGTAGAGTTACCCTGAGTGACTGGGAGGTTGCTAGAGACAGCAGCCAATCAGGGTAGGAACCAGTGGGGGAGGAGGAGCTTAGGAGTATTTAATAGAGGTCAGGGCTGGGGAGGGTGGGCAGGACAAATTACAGGCTTAGAAGCATTAAATTACAGGTAATTACAGCTAAGAATAAGGCCAATTCTGTGGCTTCCCTTGTGGCAGGTTCAGAAGCATCTGGCCCCGGGAGTAGCACTTCTGTTCCAATTGGCTGCTCAGTAGTGAGGGAGCCAATCAGTAGCAAGTGCTGTGGCTGTGAACCAGTTGGGTTAGAGCCACTGGAAAGGTGCCCAGGATTTAACAAAAACAGTTTGTCTGTACCTGGGTTCTTGTAGCTGCAGACAGGGGTAGAGAGGCGGGCGGCAGTAAAGACAAGCTGCACCGCCAGCTGGAGATCATACCCAGTCAGGGGCCGAGGGGTCCTGGGAAGAAGAAGAAGGTACAGTGGTTAGGTTTTGTTTTTTTTTCTAATTCTATTTTTCGCCCCTACCATACCACCGAACTCTCTCCAGTGACTTCCGGGACAGCCATCTCTACCTCCCTACGTGGCTCGGCTACCCCATCAGCTCCTCTCCTGCTCCGGGCATCCCCCAGGTCTACCGTCCGGGGAAGGGTCACCCCCACCCAGGGCACTCTTTCTTGAAGTAATGAGACACCGGGTTGGGGGGGGACAGTGGAGGGGGCCGAGTCCATTTCTGGGAGTGTGGACTGCAGAGGGAGGTGCCTGCACCTATCAGTGGAGGGGAGGGGTTGCGTGCTTGGTTACACCCCAGTGGAGCCCGACTGTCAAGGCAATGTACTGCTGCGGCTCCACTTCCCTGGCATACACTATGATGCTACTGTTGGCAACCTCCAGCCTCCGCCAGAGGTCGCTCCTTGAGCGGTCATCTCCCCAACCCTCCCCAGGGAAGAGAGTGCAGTCCTTCAAATGCTCAATCTGTTCCCCCCTGCTGACCCCCAGCAGCCCGGGCTCATTCCCGAACCTGAGTCACCGGTGTGATGTGAGGTGTGGTGTCCAGCACTTCAACCCTCAGTGCCACTGGGCCGGCTACAGTGGTTAGTTAAGTGGTGCTAAATGTGGTGGGCATATCATCCAAGCCAGACAAAAGGATGGGGGACAGCAGGGGAGCAGGACATGGCACCACGGGCAAGCCAAAATGAATTGCTTGCATGAGCAGCTAGAGAATAGGGGTGAAGTAGGAGTAATCCTGAGGTGGAATTATGGAAAGGTAGGAGATGGCTGGGTGGGGTGGGAGAACAGAGTCAAGCAAGAGTGAGCTAGGAGCAGAGGTGGGACAGCGGTGAAATTAAGCACCGAAATAGAGAGGAGAGGGGAAAGTGAAGAAAAGTCAAAGCAGATTCAGAACAAAAGTCAGGGTACCTAAATAGCAGTTTAGGCTACCATTAATAACAGTCTCAGAAGCTGTAAAACCCGGCTACGCACTAATTCCGAGTTAACTGGGCAGTTTGGCAGTTTTAACAAAAAGCTTGCAGATCAGGCTAATTAAAAACATTCCTGTAGTATCAAATTAATTCCCTTTAGCCATGTATCACATTCATGCAGTAACAAATTAATTCCATTTTAGCCATGTATCACAGTGCAGCGGTAGTTAAATTGAGAGTCCCATGGGAGCACTGCACAGCTAAAAAGGACTAATTACAGGTTTAGAAACATTAAATTACAGGTAATTACAGCTAAGAATAAGGCTGATTCCATGGCTTCCCTTGCAGCAGGTTCAGAAGTATCTGGCCCAGGGAGTAGTGCCTCTGTTTTGATTGGCCACTCAGTAGTCAGGGAGCCAATCAGTAGTGAGTACTGTGGCCGTGAGCCAGTCAGGTTAGGGCCACTGTAAAGGCACCCAGGATTACAAATAAACAGTCTTTCCATACCTGGGTTCTCTTAGATGGGGCCGAGGGATAGAGAGGTGGGCGGCAGTAAACGCAAGCTGCACCATCAGCTGGAGATCATGCCCAGTCAGGGGCCAAGGGGTGCTGGGTTCTTGTAGCAGCGGCCGGGGGTAGAGAGGTGGGTGGCAGTAAAGGCAAGCAGCACCTTCAGCTGGAGATCATGCCTGGTCAGGGGCCAAGGGGTCCTGGGTTCTCGTAGCTGCAGCTGGGGGTAGAGAGGTGGGTGGCAGTAAAGGCAAGCTGCACCACCAGCTGGAGATCACACCCAGTTAAGGGACGAGGGGTGCTGAGTTCTCGTAGCTGTGGCCGGGGGTAGAGAGGTGGGCAGCAGTAAAGGCAAGCCACGCTGCCAGCTGGAGATCATGCCCAGTCAGGGGCCAAGGGATCCTAGGTTCTTGTAGCAGCGGCCAGGGGTAGAGAGGTGGGTGGCAGTAAAGGCAAGCCACACCTCCAGCTGGAGATCATGCCTGGTCAGGGATCGAGGGGTCCTGGGTTCTCGTAGTTGCGGCTGGGGGTAGAGAGGTGGACAGCAATAAAGGCAAGCCACACCACCAGCTGGAGATCATGCCCGGTCAGGGGCCAAGGGGTCCTGGGTTCTTGAAGAGGCTGCCAGGGGTAGAGAGGTGGGCAGCAGTAAAGGCAAGCTGCACCACCAGCTGGAGATCACACCTGGTCAGGGGACGAAGGGGTCCTGGGTTCTCATAGCTGCGGCCAGGGGTAGAAACATTGAAACATAGAAACATAGAAGTTGACGGCAGATGAGGACCGCAAGGCCCATCCAGTCTGCCCATTTCTTTTTCTACCTTATAAATGTGCCATCGGCCTTTGCTCTGTCAATGGCCTATCTATTCACACTCATCTGTATTGCTCTCTTATGCCTATCCTATTCCTGTTTGAAGCCCTGCCCTGTATTCATATCCACAACTTCCTAAGGTAGGCCATTTCATGCATCCACCACCCTTTCTGTGAAAAAGAACTTCCTCACATTACCCCTTAATCAGCCTCCCTCTAATCTCATGCTGTGTCCTCTTGTCCTGCTATTTTTCTTATATTGAAACATGTTAGACTCTTTTCACCTTGTTAATGCCCTTAAGGTGTTTGACTGTTTCGATCATATCACCTCTCTCCCTCCTTTGCTCTAGGGTATACATACTGAGCTCCATTAATCTGTCCTCATATGTTTTCTGATGCAGTCCCTGCACCATTTTGGTTGCCCTTCTCTGGACTGCCTCAGTTTGGTTAATGCCCTTGTGATGGTGTGGCCTCCAGTACTGCACGCAATACTCCAGATGGGGCCTAACCAGTGTCTTGTAAAGAGGGATTATTACCTCCCTCTTACGACTTGTGATACCCCTACTAATACACCCTAACATCCCCCTAGCCTTACCTACTGCTTTAGAGGTCTGCTTGGATGATTCAGGTCATCAGTGATGATGATGCCCAAGTCTCTTTCTTCCTTTGTGACTGCTAGCAACTCCCCTCCCAGCCTATAGGTGGCTTCAGGGTTTCTCATCCCTATGTGCATGATCTTGCACTTCTTTGCATTAAACCCCAGTTGCCACTCTTCTGACCGTTTTGCTAGTTTATCCAGATCTCTTCTCATTATGCCCACCCCATCTGGATCATCTACTCTGTTGCAGGTCTTGGTGTCATCTGCAAACAGACACACCTTACCCTCCAGTCCATCTGCAATGTCACTGATGAAGATATTGAAGAGGACTGGCCCCAGGACTGACCCCTGAGGTACCCCACTTGTGACTTGCATCTCTTCTGACTGTATACCATTTACCACCACTCTCTGTTTTCTGCCCTTCAGCCAGTTTGCCACCCAGATGACCAACTTCTGACCCACCCTGAGCCTACCCAGCTTATTAATCAATCTTCTATGTAGAACAATATCGAAAGCTTTGCTGAAGTCAAGGTAGGTGACATCAACTGATCCCCCTTGGCCCACCACTCTGGTTACACAGTCAAAGAAATCTATGAGATTAGTTTGACAGGACCTTCCTTTTTGTAAACCCATGCTGTCTTGGATCCTGTGCTCCTATGGATTCCAGGTGTTGCACTATCCTTTCCTTAAGGACTGCCTCCATAATCTTGCCCACTACTGAGGTAAGACTTACTGGTCTGTAGTTCCTTGCCTCATCCCTGCTACCACTCTTGTGGAGCAGGGTCACATGAGCCCTTCTCCAGTCTTCTGGGACCTCTCCTGTGCTCAGAGACTCACTAAGCAGTTCTGATAATGGTTCTGCTAGTTCCACCCTTAGCTCCTTTAGTACCCTGGGATGTATCCCATCAGGTCCCATTGCCTTGTCCACCCTGAGCTTATCGAGCTCTTGTAGGACCCTTTCTTTTGTGAAGGGACTAGTGCTCACCTCCTTCCCCCCTGTGTCCATGGTGCTGAGCTGTGGGCCCTGCCCTACCTTCTCTTCAATAAATACTGAGCAGAAGTATCTATTTAGGATAGATGCTTGAACATGGTCCTCCTCCTCCTCACATGCCCCCTTATCTCCTTTGATCTTAGCAATACCCCCCTCTGGACTTTCTCCTTTCACTAATGTATCTATAGAAAGTCTTGTCACCTTCTTTTACTGTTTGTGCTAGTGTTTCCTCAGTTTGGGTCTTTGCCTGCCTTACTGCCTTCCCTGCTTCGCTTAGGGAAGTTTGGTATGCCTCCCTATCTTCATCCTGCTGTGTCCCCTCATATTTCCTGAAGGCCAGCCTTTTGGCTCTGACCTTTTCTGCTACTGTTTTTGAGAACCAAAGTGGTTTCCTTTTTCTTTTGCACTTCCTTTTCTCTCTAACACAATGGGATGTTGCTTCAAGTATTGCATCCTTAATGCTTGCCCACTTTGCCTGTACCCCTTCACCTATATTTCTTTTTGCCGGGGCTAGCTTAACTCTGTTGGCCATCTTATCAAAGTCAGTTCCTCTGAAGTCCCATATTTTTGCCTTGGAATGGGATGATTTACTTGTAGTGGCCAAATTGAACCATACCATGTGATGGTCACTGGCCCCCAGGTGACCTTCTACCTGGAGATCTGTGATCCTTTCTCTGTTAGTCAGTACTAGATCTAGGATAACCCTGTCTCTTGTAGGCTGTTGTACCAGTTGTTTGAGGCCCTCCCCCTGCAGGGAATCCACCACATGTCTAGTTCTGGCAGATGTTCCTGCTGGTATTGACCAATCTGTATCTGGCCTGTTGAAGTCTCCCATTATTAGAACATCCCCTTTAGCTGTCATGTTTTGTATATCTTCTAACAGTAATGTGTCTATGCCTTCCCCCTGGTCTGGGGGTCTGTAGACAACCCCAGTTCTTATGACTGTCCCATTTCCTGTTTCCAGGGTGACCCACAGTTCTTCTGGCTCCTTAAGTGTATTCTGAATTTCTGTAGCTTTGATATTTTCATTGACATACAGTGCCACTCCACCCCCCCCTTTTGCACCTCGGTCTCTTCTGAAGGGTACATAGGTAGGTACAGAAGTCTCCCGAGTGTGGTTACTGGTAAACCACATCTCGCTAATTGCTACGATGTCCAGTTTAGCCTCTCAGAGGTGGGCGGCAGTAAAGGCAAGTTGCACCACCAGCTGGAGATCATGCCTGGTCAGGGGCCGAGGGATCCTGGGTTCTTGTAGCTATGGCTGGGGGAAGAGAGGTGGGTGGCAGTAAAGGCAAGACACACTGCCAGCTGGAGATCACGCCCTGTCAGGGACTGAGGGATTTGTGTAATGACAGTCATATTATTCATAAGGTGGGGTAATGAGATGGCTATGTTGAAAATTTGAGGTCAAAATTATTAAAAATAGCAAAGTTATGACCAGTTATTGTTATTTCACTGCACACGCTCATAACTTTGGATATTTTAAATATTTTCACCCCATATTTTCAACATAGCCTTCTTATTACTCCACCTCATGTATGCCACAGCTGTCATTTTTCAAATCCTGGCCAAAATGTGTTTTCACACCTGTGATGCAGAATGGCATTGCAGTTGTGCAGAATTATGTTTTGGTGGGGATTTGAAAATTTTCTGTACCAGGTACATGTGGTGAGGTCATAAGAAGGCTATGTTGAAAATTTTGGGTCAAAATTATTAAAAATGCTACAGTTATGACTATTCATTGCAATTTCACTATGCACGCTTGTAACTTTTTGAATTTTAAATATTTTGACCCCAAATTTTCAACCTAGCCTTCTTATTACACCTCCTCATGTATCTCACAGCTGTCATTTTTTAACTCCTGCCCAAGATGTGTTCTCACGCCTGTGGTGTGGCATGACGTTGCGATTGCACAGAGTTACGTTTTGGCAGGGATTTGAAAATGTTCTGTACTGGGTACATTAGCTGGGATAATAACATGGCTATAGTAAAAGTTTGATCACTGTTGTCCTATAACTGGAAGCACAGGGGCTGGAGGGCCCTGTGCTTCCACAGCTACATACATATACACATCTATGGAGTGATGGGATCATAGGGCCCAGAGGGTCCTGCACTCCCACAGGTAAATAAGGGTATGATTATACTATTTCAAAAAGTAAAGAAATAAATTGAAAAAAACTTTGTTAATGCATCAGTTAGGGTTAAACTGACAAAAGTAGGGAAATGTGGCATTAGGGTTTCCAAACCTAACACCCCAGCCCCCAACCTGCATGGACCAACAGGCATGGGGGGCTGTCTTGGGGTCATCAACCCTAATGCTCACCCCATTCTCCTATGCTGTACCTATGTTACCTTGAGGGAAGCCTATGGTTTGTTTCAGCCCTGGATACTATTTAAAAAAAAGGTATGCGGTGAAAAGGGCTATCTCCAATGTCAAACAACAGCACAAGACTACTGTAACCCAAAGGGGTCAAGGTAATGACTGGCGCAGATAGTTCCGATGCGGGTTCCGTTCTTTCAGAAATTGGCTCCAGAGAATGAAGGAGCCTTCTCAGTTAATAAGGTTATAGTATCAGAGAAGCCTAGTCAGGCAGTGTGCAGGAGGCCCAGCAATACAAGCCTGGTGCCTCACAAGAAGGCATGCGGGTCCATCCCTGACTCTTTTTTCTTGGTGGTAGATTTCAGGAGTTTTTCCTTAAGATGTGCCAGAACAATGTCAGATGCCTAATTAGGGGACACTTCTCTGCCCCAGTTCTCAAGGACGGTGAAAAAGCCAGATGTCATCAGAGCTCCTGACCCCCTCATTCTTTCAGGGCCATAGTACAGGTATCACTAAAAGAATAAGTTCAGGGGTCCTATTAGTTTTATTTTATAGTCCCCAGGAAGTTGGGGGGTTGTCAGGCCACTTCTAGATTCAAGCACCTGAACAAGTTTGAGTGTCACCAACTCTTATAGCATGGAGCCACAGAGGTCAATCTGCTCAGTCAAGGGGGTTCCTTAAGCCCCAATACATCTGACGGATGCCTGCTACCACATTCCCTCTGTCAGTCCTACTCAGAGTATCTCAGGTTTTTGATACTGGACCAACCTTCCAGCACAGAGTGCTTTTCTTCATCCAAGCATCAGCCCCACTGAGTTCCTTGAAGGGGTTGATAGTCCTGGTGGCTTTACGTCAATCCTGATTGAATGACCTGCTTATTCATGCACCGACATTGTCCCTGGCAACAGGTCGGTACTCAGCACTCTGGAGTCGCATGGCTAAGGGCGAACAGGGAGAAGATCTCTCCCAAGCCATCTCAGACCTTGGAATACCTGGTGGCAATTTTTCAATACAAAACCAGGAAAGTTTTTTTCACCTTCCCAGAAGGTGACTTTTTTTCCAGAGGTCCACTGGCTCAGGACATGATCATCGGCATCTACCCCTGGTCTGCTGCAATTTGTGCCTCAGGATAGGCAGCAATAGTTTTAATCCCATGGGCTCAATTCCAGATTCAGCCTATTCAAATAGGTTTACTATCAGACTGGGATCCCTCATTGGAGAATTATCAGCCAGTTTTCCTTCCCCCCTCAGCTTCGTCACTCCCTGAGTTGGTGAGTGGCTGTGCAGGATCAGAGTAGAGTTCCACTAGGGCTTCCCCAGAGTAAATTCTCACAACAGATGTCAGCTAACATGGATGGGGGGGCAGGCTGGAGCCAGCTTCCCACTCAGGGAACTTGGTCAGTCTAGGAACAGCATCTCCACATCAATGCTCAAGAGATGGAGAAGGTCTGCCTAGCTTCCCTTAGATTTCAACCATGCTGCTAAGTATGGCATACAAAATGTTCATCCCATGGAGTGGAGGCTGAACCCAGAGGTTTTCAAACTCCTGTGCAACTAGTTTGGTTGACCTCAGATGGATCTGTTCATGCCCAGCCACAATGTTCAGATCAGAGAAGGTTCTTCAGTCTTTTTCAGTGTCCACAGCAAAGGGCAGTGGTTGCTTTGCCGCAGAGTGGACCTTCAGCAGAGCGTATGCTTCCTCTACTAACTCTCCTTCCAAAGTCTTAAAAAAAAAAATAAATAAATATAAAAGACACCCTAGAGGGAGCTGCTTTTTATTAGCTGCAGAGTGGCTGAGAAGACTGTAGTTCTTGAAATTAGCAAATCTTGCTCAGCAAGCACCCTTCCACCTTCTGGTGTGTAGAGACCTGCTATCAGGAACTCTCTCGCAACCAAAAAAATCCAGGAATGATACAGTTCATGCCCTGGCTCGTGAGAAGAGGAGGCAGCTTCCACATAAAAAAAAAAATTATATATAGGTTTCTCAAGGAATTACTTGACACCTTGATGGCTGCCAGAAAATTCTCTATGGCCGCAGCCTATGCTCCGGTAGAGGTCACCTCTCCTTTTACCTTGGGCCAGCAGAGAAGTTACACCTTCCTTTGCCTCTATTCTGTAGTTTTTTGGGTTTTCAACAAGAAGGTGTGGCAAAAGGTATGCCACCCTAACAATGACATTTCTACAGCGACATGCATCAATATTGACTACAGCGCCATGTCGCCTAAGAAATGCCACTGGAAGGGGGCAACCACTTCCCCTGACCTGCACCCCTCCTCGAACTAACTCTGACCTGGAGTTAGAATCCTTTGGTTCAGGGGGTGTGGGGGGTGAAGCCCCCTGATGTAAAAAAACAGTGTCGAACTGTGCGGCTCCATGCCGACTGTAACTTGCGGTCGACATGGAGCCTGTCGCTGAAATGCCGGTCACAATCTTTTTTGTCATGCTGGCATATATAACCTGTGGCAAAGAGGTTTACATTGAGTCCGCTGAGAGGTCAGGTTCTGCTCTCACAGCATCCTCACAGCATCTCAGTTTCTCTGCCTCTGTCGCAATAGGATCTTGGGTTTCCCGGCCGCCCCCCCCACCACCCTTGTTGATCTAGGCATTATATAGTGCCGACCATGTGGTGCGATAATTAATCAACCAAGTTTCCCATTATCAGGCTATCAACTTGCACCACTAGTGGCCGCTACTTCAGGAAATTTAAAATAACAAAATAAAAGAGTTTAAGCTCTGAACTATTGGACTTCTCACACAGGTATCACCATGCTACCTCTATACCTCACACTACTTGCTTCCCTATTTCCATCAGTGGCACTCCCTCCCTCTCTTCACCTTCCCCATGGAGCAGGAGAGTAGCCTAGCAACGCGCACCCTGTCTGCTCTGCCACCAACCTCTAGCACCCATTCAGCTGAGCTCCACCCAGCTTGGAAACTACTCTTATGGTTGGTTGGTTGGTCGGTCCCTCAATCCTACCACCCTCCTTTCATGCTGGTCTCTTAGCCCTGAATTCTACCGCCCAGAAATCCCCCATGGATGGGTGTCAGTCTCGGTCCACTACCCACAAACCTCAGTGCATCTTGTCATATACCAAACTCCTGGTGTTGACATTGCTGTTACTTTCAGGGGACATTGAGCCAAATCCTGGGCCAGTCACCACCCTCTTCAGACTACCCCATGGCCTAAAACTAATGCACTTAAATATGTGCAGCCTACTACATAAAATAACCTTGCTGCAGCCAACAGTCACCTCCCTAAGGCCTGACATTCTGATTAGTTCTGAAACCTGGCTCAAGCCACACACCAAGGACACTGAAATCAATATTCCAGGCTATGCCATTATCAGACATGATCACCCAGGAAATAAAAGGGGTGGTGGCATAGCTATGTGTATCTCTTCCTCCCTTCTGTTCACCCCAGTTACTTTACCCAAACTCTCACACCAAATCGATGCCTTATTAATCAAACTCTCAATCCCCCATACTGCCCCCATTTACATAGCTGGATCATATTGCCCCCCCGACTCCCCGGCACCATCTATACTGGACTACATAGGCGCCCTGAAATCCTACGCCAAAGGGGTTGAGCTCCATATCCTGGGGGATTTCAACATAAACTGGCTTTCCAGTGCTACAGCCAAGATCCGCAACTAGGTAGCAACCCTAAACTTGTCCCAACTGATCATGGAACCCACATGACTGAACTCAAAATCAAACAAACGCTCTTCACTGGACTGGTCACTTACCTCTCACCAGCATCATATTATTGCCTCAGGCATCGTGCCTGACTCATTAAGTGATCACCACATGATCTACTCAATTTGTAAAATTTTCAGAACCAAAGCCCCTCCCCCCAGAACCATTCTCACAAGATCATACAAATCCCTGGACCTTGCCTCACTCCTAAATGACATAACAGTCATTGACTGGTCCTTCATCCCCCGAGCAACCTCCATTGACGCTGCATTGGATCATTTCAAACTGAAGTTCTTAGTGGTCTGGGACCTCCATGCCCCTCTTAGATGGACTCGTGTGTGGGGTGCACACCTGCCTTGAATCACTGTTGACATTTTATCCCTCATCAGAGCCAGAGACCAGGCATGGAAGACTTCCAAAGCCTCCAACTCCCCTGCTGACAATGCAAAAATATAGTTCCTTACGCAATGCCTGCACTAGGAAAATCAGACAGGCAAAGTCTAATTACTTTAGAGCTTCCTTTCAGGCCAACACAAACCAACCATCTAAATTCTGGAAAGTTGTCAAATTGCTTTTCTCCCCACCCTCACAGCCCCCGTGTTAAATGTAGATGGTACCACTGTAACTGACCCTCTAGCAGTATCCTCTGAGTTCAACTCCTATTATACAAATTGCACCTCGGCACTGCTGTCCACTCTCCCCTCATCCCAGCCCAATCCCTCCCATGCAGCCCCCACTGCTCAGGCCCCCTCTTCCCCTGCCCCATCATTTTCCTTCTGTCAGGTCATGCCTTTGAATGTTTTCAATGCCATAATTACACTAAACCCTAACAAAGGCAAATGCCCCTCTGGGCTGGACTCAAAGATGCTTCACCTAGCTGCTCCTGCCATCGCTGCCCCATTGGCTGATCTCTTCAATCTCTCCTTCTCCCTGGCTTCTATACCCTAAGAATGAAAGCACGCTACTGTTATCCCTCTCCCAAAGGGAGGTGACCCCTCTGTCACTGGTACCTACTGTCTTATTTCCCTCCTCCCTAATCTGCCAAAGATCCAGGAGCACCTAGTCCTCACTCAACTTTCATCCTTTCTCAGCTCCTCCTCCTTCTTCACACCCTACCTGTCTGGCTTCAGAAAGTACCACTCCACCACCACCTTACTACTACGGTTCACTGACTCCATCCTTGATGGCATGGACAAGGGACATATCACCTCCACTATTTTTGTTGACCTAGCCAAGGCCTTCTACACAGTTTCCCATGCTCTCCTACTTGACAAGCTCTCCACTGCAGGGCTCTCTACCAAGACCAACAGCTGGTTCCATTCCTACCTGATTGGCCAGTCCCAATCTGTCAGAATAGGAGGCTCCATCTCTTCCCCTCTCCCAGTCTCCACAGGGGTTCCCCAAGGCTCTGTCCTCAGACCGCTCCTATTCTCCATCTTCCTAAATGACCTGCCCACTGACTGCCCACACTCATCCATACACATGTATGCAGATGACATGGTTCTGTATGCTTCAGGCCCTTTGACCGCTGATGTAGCGAACAGGTGGACTTCAATGATGTCCAGCTCTGGTTTTGCGCAAATCAGCTTTTTCTCAATGCCAAGAAGACCATCTCCATGACCTTCGGCACAAGGCAGAGGCTCTCTCAGCTCACCACCATCCCCTCTTCCACACCCTGGATGGGACCACTCTGGAGGTGCACTCCTCCTTTAGATATCTCAGGGCCTGGCTGGACCAGCACCTCAACTTTTCTGTACATGTTGATGCAATCCACATAAAGCTACACCAGAAATTGGGTGCCCTCTACCACAATCATGGATGCATCTCTCTGTCAGCCCACCGTGAACTAGTACAGAAAATGATCCTCCCTATCTTTGACTATGGTGATATAGTCTACTGTGCCATCCCTAAGTCCACTGTAGCCAGACTGGACCCCCTTTTCCACTCTTTCTGCTGTTTCACCCTCAATTGCCTGCTCACCTCTCACCACTGTGTGCTCTATCAGTTTCTCAATCTTCCCTTGCTGCATGACCACCTTCAGTCTCAGCCTGGAAGTTATGCCTTAGTGGGTGCTCAGCCTCAATTTTTCCAGATGTGTGAATAGAGTGGAACCTGCCTTGCTGCCTGCAGGGAGTATTGAATTGTCCAAACCTTGAGTCCAAAGGAGAGCATTTTCCTCCACAGACTTCTGCTTGGAAGGTAAGACAGTTTTTTTATTACATGTCAAGGAATGTTTTATGTAGGTAACTGATTACAGTGCATGAAAATGTGTAGCTACTATGGCACTGTGAGGTCAGTAGTGACTGGGGAGTTGCTGCTGCTTGGAATCCTCATGAGCCCAACATTCTAATGCTTGGACTGCCATTTCTTTGGTAGGGGTGCACAATACCCAGTTGTTATGCTTACCCATTGACAATGCTGGAGCTAACAGATAAGGAAATTATGGTAAGTATGATGTTAATTTCTTCTTTTTGTAGCTCACTTCTGCCCTTTTTTTGCCAAACTTTTAAGTTTTAAAATCCAGAAAAATGGCATGCTGGAGAGAGACCAAAAGATCTGTCTTGGTCATTGAGATTCCGTTAGGTGGGTTCTGCAGTTAACTGTTGAAGGAATGCCCTTGAAATGTGTTTTTTTTTTGTAGTTTTTACATCCTTTTTCATCACTCACTTTTTTTCGTATGAACAACAGAACATCCTTTTTCATTTGCCGAAATCTTGTTCTCCATTTTTTGCTAACTTCTGACACTCATACTTCCCAGATGGTTTGGAATTTTGGACTGAAATTTTCAGGATAGAAAGGGGTGGCCCACAGATGTGTATTTTGTTTGTTTGGTGTATCAGAAGTTAGCAAAAAAATGGAGAACAAGGTGGCAGCAAATGAAAAAGGATTTTCAACTGTTAATAGGAAAAAAGAAATAAGCCACAAAAAAGGATATAAAACCTATTAAGAAAAGCCATTTGGTGGGCATTCTCCCATATTCTTGCATGTTCCCTGATGTCTAGTGGCACCCCCCACCCTCCGATTGCCATCCCCATATTTGTTAACATTGTTCCCTGGTATCTAGTGGCACCCACCACCCTCCGATTGCCATCCCCATATTTGTTAACATTGTTTCCTGGTATCTAGTGGCACCCACCACCCTCCGATTGCCCTCCCAGTATTTTTAATATTGTTCCCTGGTGTGTAGTGGCACCCCACCCTCCAATTGCCTTCCCTGTATTTTTAACATTGTTCTCTGGCATCTAGTGACAGCCCTCCACCGTCTGATTGCTGTCCCCATATTTTGTAACATTTTCCCCTGTTGTCTAGTGCTGCCCCCACCCTCCAATTGCTGTCCCCTTAATTATAGTGCTGTAATATAGAAAACCACCCCTTGATATCTTTTTTATCACTGAATATACTTTATTGTAAAATTATTTACAATAAATATATCCAATAAACACATAGTAACAGACATAACAAAAAGACAAATGCAGCATAAACAAACAATAACCCCACCAAAAAGTCCCACCCCACATCCCCCTAACCTGAAGTATGACAACGGCAACCCCACACACCAGGGGCTTAAAATAATGAGATACCCGAAAAAAGATGATATATCCCAGATAAAAAGAAGGGCCCTAGAGGAAAACCAAGCAACTGTTACTAAAGCATGCAGGAGTTCCCATCTAGAACAAAAAATTTATATTTGATTTCAGAGGGAGACAATATGTCTTTCAACAAAAAGAGCTTATAGGATTTCCATATGCCATTCCCGCCACGTCAGAACCTCTACATCAAGCCAATGATGAAATATTTTTTTTTGGAAAAAGGAAAACCTCCCTCAATGATACCACCCCCCCAAACCTGATCTCACACTGAGTACTCACCACCCTGCACCCCCCACACCTCACACACCCTCACTCACCTGAACGGGTCCCAGGGTGAAGATCCACTCTTCCATGGAAGATACGTCTTGCTGCTGGAACTGCCAACTGCAATATGAAAAACTATGGTAAGTGCAGTTCATTGTATTTCAAAGGGGTTTTCAACTTGACTGCATAACTTTTCCATTTTTGCATATTTTGACACCAAATTTTTAACATCGCCTTTTTGTGACCCCACCTCATGAACAATGTTGGTGCAATTACACAAAGCAGGCCCAAAAGGTGATTTTTGCAGTTGCTTGATGAAATCACCTTTTGGATGGGATTTGAAAGTTTTTGGCAATCTTGTTCATGAGGCGAGGTCATAAAAAGGCTATGTTGAAAATTCAGGGAAAAGGGAGTCATGTGATGCCTGGGTCTGGGTGAGCAGCTCTCTTCACCGGCTCCTGCTTCTCACCACTCTAACTTTGCTAAATTATCTACCACTTCTACTTTTTATCGTAGACATCAAGGCTGTTAACACACTACTGCTTTCTAAGCTTCCAGCATTTGTGAAAACATGGGGGAAAAATGGACTCATAGATGTTTTCTGCCTTACCGCATCACACTCCACCTCCTACCCTGGACAAACGAACAAAGCACTCCAAGACCCGACCTCAGGGACCTGAACAAGGTACTACTGCTACTTTGGGTGCTGTGCCACTCACAGAGAAGAAATTTCTATCAGAATTCACACCCATGAAGGATGCCATACAATTGTTAACTTTGAAAATTAAATCACTAAGGTCAGACTTATATGATCTTGGGCAATGTGTTGTAGACAATGAAGTAAAAATATTCTCTCTCGAAAAATGGAGAGATTGATCCAAAGCTAACCATGCGGCCTTGCAACACAAGCTCGCTAAGATGGAGTCCAAGCCAGAGGACTTAGAGGGCTGTAGTCAGAGGTGCAATGTTGTTGTTCTGGGTCTCCCAGAAAAAGCAGAAGGCATATCACCTATACTGTTGGCCTAGAAGTTTTTCTCAAAACTGGCTGGTCCATCCCTGAATGGGACCACCTACATTACAGAATGGGCTCACAGAGTGTTACGCCCACCACCTCCAGATAATGCACCCCCCCGACCCTTCATTTTCAAATTTTTAAATTACGTTAACAAGCAGCACCTGCTCCAGAAGGTGAGAGATCTGAAAGAAATGCTGTGGGAAGGACAGAAACTCTGCGTCTTACAGGATATGCCAGCATCGGTCAGACAATGGCAAGCAGCCTACCACCTGTTTGTGTCTAAAATTATAGCTGACGGAATGCAGTTCAAAGTTCTGTATTCTGCCCATCTCCAAGTCCAAATTGGGGGCAACTGGAAGTCATGGGAGTCAGCTGATCAAGCCTCTGCTGCCTTCAAAGAACTGCTCCTGAACTTATTTACACAATACTGAATTCCTGGGCAGCTCAGTTGGATGTCTCGCTATTTGTGATAACCTGCTGCTTTATGATTACTGCTGTTTCCTCTTTATTTAATCAGTGTCCATCTACATTTGACCCTTTAACTAGTCCCTTGCCTGAGCATCGTATATTTTACTGAATGGTCTGTGGAGATGTGGCTTGTCCTTCACTGATGCTCTGCACAACTATCCTTTTTTGAAGCTGCAGTGCTGCTTTTGTACAATTCTTGGCACGAACTTGGATTGTGTATGCCTGCTCTCCTCATTTAAGACTGGTATGCCTGATCCCTGGAGCCTAGTGTCAATGGGTGGCCCCCTTTTGCCCGACACCCAGACGGCGAAACACAGAAAATTACCACTACAGCGACAGTCGCTGTAATGATCCGTTTCTGTGTTTTGCTTTCCCCCAGTGTCCTGCCCCTTCCCTGGACCAACTCCAACCTGGAGTTGAGAATCCTAAGTTCAGGGGTGCGAGGCAGATCCCACATGGGGGTGCAGCAGCCCCTACAAAGCACTAGGGGCTTTGGTGGCACGATACCTGCATCGGTATTGTGCCATCACTGTGCGAGTGGTCAACAGATTCACTGTCGACCAAACTTGGTGCTTCTGTGTCAATAACTCCAACATTGTAAATATTTTGAATGTTGTCTGATTCATCAGGGCAGATGTCTGGGGATCTCCTTACTGTCTTCCCTGGGTCAACCCATGTTCTCTCTGCAGCATCAGATCATGCTACCTTTGTGGGTCATGCCTGTATTGAATGGCGATCTTCATTGCTTGACAATGTCACCTGTACCTCAAGTTCCTTCTTTTGATCAAGGATTATGTCCCTCGTTCCTGACATGGAGTGTTTCTTTGGTTATGACGAAGTTGCTACCCACATGCTTCCAATCTCCACATCTTTCTCTTCCTGGGATTAATGGCAGACACATAACATTTGGGAAGGAGCAGGTAGTAATGTATTTTCTCTCCGGGACAGCAACATGACAACAGTAAATACTATAACTACTGTCAGTCTGGTTATTGGTAAGATGAACTGTCATATTTTGCATCCTGCTCCGCTTCCTTCATTTTATGGTATGGCTCACCAGGGTAGTGGCTTCTTATGGTCTTAATTTAGTCATCCCAGACTCGGGTTTGTTCTTTCTGGACTCAGGACTCAGTTATTCGATTATGTACTTGAAGAACAGCAATGATTCATTTAAAGAATCTCTTTAATGTTTTGATGTTACTACTGTTATTTCCCACATGTTGCTTTTCATTATAGGGCTTAAACTGTAGTCTTTTGTCTAGCTCATTAAAATGCTGCTTGTTTGCTTCCCTCCCTTTTTACATGGAGGTGAACCAGGTTACCTTGTTGTGTAGCGGGTTCCTAGAATTTACTGGATTTGGTGGACTACATTCTCCTACTTAATGCATATGTATTGGTGCCCTGACTCAGTCTAGCTGTTTTCATTTCATTTCAGATTTAATAATAGTATTTCTTTGTCTTCTTAGTATAGCCTCATAGGGTTTTTTTGGTAGATCCTCATGTTGTGCACCCTTCAGGTCTAGTTTTTTTAATTTTTTTTTTATTTTTTTTGCGGCTTTAATGTTTTATCTTTATTCAAGCATTGCTGGTGCATAACTCTCTTTGTTTTACAGATCTACTCTGAGTTGGGTTGGAGGATGGGAGCTGGGTGTGCTTTGCTGCTGTATGCCCTTGGCAGTCATGCACCGAACAGAATGATGGGGGAGGAGTGCAGCTTATTATGGGTTTTATCAACAATTCTGGGCAAACTCAGAACTTTGAGAGGATTTGTATATGTTTGGGGATTGTTCTGGTTAATTGTTCACTGGGGAAGAGGGTGGGTGGGCCATCTCAGAATAAGGCTATCCTTTTTTTGATAGAGAGATTTCCTCTTTTTACCACCACCAATGTGCCTTCCCTGTGTGATCCTACACTAGAAGGTAATCATGGCGTTTAACTGTCGTTTTGGTGCATGGAATGTTAAGGGAGCCAGACCCCACTAAAAAGGGCCAAACTTCTTTTACATCTAAATAAGTTGCAGGTGGATGTTGCCTTTTTACAGGAAATGCCTCTTTCCCCCACCCAAGTTCTGCTATTTCGGCACTCCTGGGTGGGACAAGCTTTTGGATCTGGCCAGAAGGGTTCCCTTCTGGTTGGTCCAAGAGATCAGTGACCCCCAGGGTCGGTTCCTTCTCCTACAGGCTTTATCTGGTCCCACAGAGGTTGTCCTGGGTTCCATATATGGCCCTAATATTGATGACTCTGTTTTTTTTTGCAAAGTTATTAACTTTACTCTCTCTCTGGACTTCTCTTCCCATGCTTTTGGCTAGAGACTGGAATCTGGTCCTTAACAACAACCTAGACTGGTCCGGTAATCCACGTCCAGCCCTTTCCCCTGGCCAGTTAGCCCTGAGAGATATAATGGATTCCCTGGGGCTCATTAAGCCATGGAGGATCCTTCATCCAACTACTCAGGACTACTCCTTTTATTCTATAACAAATGCCTCATACACAAGAATTGATTATTTTTTGTTGGGTGTAGAACACCTTCCAAAAATTCATTTTTGCCATTATAGTGCTAAGGTCCTATTGGATCATCACCTGATTCTTTTTCAGGTTAACCTTCCTGCCATGACTGTCAGAGATAAAACTTGGAGGCTGAACAACCAATTACTAAAGTCTCAGGACTTAATAGATCATATCCAGTGATTTTTCACCTCCTTTTTAGAAGTAAATGCCCCTTCAATGATCAAACACTATATCCTATGGGCTGCCCTTAAGTGCTCCCTTAGGGGCGAGCTCATCTGTTTAGCCTTCAGAAGGACAAAATTGGTTACACAGGAACTTTCTACCTTGCTTTCTCAAATTAGAACCTTGGAAACATCTCTCACCTCTGATTCCTCTGAGGTGGATTGGCTTCCCTTAGAGTTCCTATGGGCCAAATATAATCAAATTCTGGGTGAAAAGGTGGAATATATGATACTGCATACCAGAACCAAATATTTCAATCAAGGTGAATAAGCGGGAAAACTTTTAGCACTTTGTTTGCACACTCAAATTACAGAGAGGATCATCCTGTCCCTTCGTTCTGACTCAGGCCTTCTTCTAACAACTCCCGAGGGATATTGTGGAACATTTTCAATCTTACCATCGGGCCTTATATACCCCATCTTTAGCCCCTTTTCACAGTGCCTCCCTTGCTGACATTCTGACAGGAGTTACCCTTCCTCAGTTATCAAATTTCCAATCGGATTATCTGATCCAACCATTCACTGAGGTAGAGATATGTTCAGCCATTGACTCTTGGTCCTCTGATAAATCTCCCGGCCCTGATGGATTTACCCCAAATTTTTATAAAAGATTGAAGAACCTTCTTGCCCCTATTTTACTGCAGTTATTCAACTGTCTTGCCACCGAGGGCCTAGCAGATGTATCCCTCACTGAGGCTTTAATTGTAGTTTTGCCTAAGCCTGGCAGAGACCCACTCTTGTCTAGCAACTAAAGACCAATTTCATTAATTAATGTTGATTTTTTTTAAATTTGCATTAAACTTTTGGCTACCAGACTCAATTGTGTTTGCAGTCCCCTGATCAGTCCCGAATAGAGATGCAGCAAAATTTAATTCTGCTGGTGAAGTGAACACAAAGTGGCTACTTTGTGTTGTCACTCCACTATGTGGAGTGGCCAATAGGAAAGGTTCACTTCACCTTGTAATTATTGCTTCATGTTCTCATCCTGCCTTTATGCGAAGTAAGGTGAAGTGACAACAATATTGGCAGCCTCCCTGTGCCCCCCCACTCACACAGTCACCAGAATTAATGTGCAACCCCAAAATGCTACTGTCTTGTGTCCAGAAAACTCCCCAGTGCTGACAAAGTGAAATAAGAGCACAACAAGAAATACAAAGTCTCCCAGAATTAATGGCATACCCAGTCATGCACATAGTGGACATGGCCACATCTTACACAGTTATCAGAATTAATGTGCATACCCAAAATGCTACTGTCTTGTGTCCAGAAAATTCCCCAGTGCTGATGAAGTGAAATGAGAGCATAACAAGAAATGCAAAGTCTCCCAGAATTAATGGCGCACTCAGTCATGTGCGCAGTGGTCACACACAGTCACCAGAATTAATTTGCATCCCCAAAATGCCATTGTCTTGTGTCCAGAAAATTCTCCAGTACTGACAAAGTGAAATGAGAGGGTAACAAAAAATGCAAAGTCTGCCAGAATTATTGGTGCACTCTGTCATGTGTGCAGTGGTCACACACAGTCACCAGAATTAATGTGCATCCCCAAAATGCTACTGTCTTGTGTCCAGAAAATTCCCCAGTGCTGATGAAGTGAAATGAGAGCATAACAAGAAATGCAAAGTCTCCCAGCATTAATGGCGCACTCGGTAATGCGCACAGTGGTCACACACAGTCACCAGAATTAATTTGCATCCCAAAATGCTACTGTTTTGTGTCCAGAAAATTCCCCAGTTCTGACAAAGTGAAATAAGAGCACAACAAGAAATACAAAGTCTCCCAGAATTAATGGTGTACTGCAAATGCACAGACAAATTAAGATTGTGCTGTGCACTCAAGAGATGCAAACACAAAGGCACAACAACAGGTAACCAGTGCTCACAAGTCACAAATCCAAATCTGGAAAAGAATACCTTTTGCCGGTTGGGGGGGTAGTGCACGGCAGTAACAGTCCACAACCAGTAAAGATACCACAAAACAGTATAAAAAATGTATGCATGTGTGGTGGATAGCAGGTTCACACTGCTGCAATTACTCTGGCACAATAAAAGGTGTCTGATTTAATGGTATGCATCACACACACTACAACTAATGCATAGCAAATTGAAAACCTTTAGCAATATAACCAAATGTTTTAAACAAACTAAAATTATACAATGCTGCACCACAACAATCAGCAAAAAAAGTCAAAAATTACTGAAAATATTACTGTTTGTACATTAACACAGTTATACAATAAAAATATAACCAAAACAGAAAGACTGCCTTTTTCTCCCAGTTAATCTACCTAAACCACAGATACGCCCTTCCCCCAAAACACATTTCACAGTATACAGACTGACTGTTCCAAATTAATATTCAAAATCCACACGCAAACAATAAACACTCAATGATATGAGCACAATCGATGTACTAAATTTTGAACAACAAAAATGGCTCAAAAAGGCTTTTTTAATAGCTTTTAGAGGATTTGAATCGCAGAGCTCTGAGAGGAAAGTGTCTCCATCTTCCACTACATACACACACTACACAGAACGGAGGCTGTGCAGAAAAATCTAGAGCCCATGCGACCTGCAATCCCATGAAGCGCTGCAAATTCACCTTGGAGCTCAATAACAAGGTGAAGCAATGCGAAGTACATTGATTTCAATGTACTTCACCTTAAAATTGGTGGAGAAGTGGTTTGGGGAAGGCAGAATAATGTGAAGTCATTGGTTTCAATGGACTTACATGATCCTCATCAGGCTTTTCAGTACTCCTTTACATTGCGGGGCACTTCTCGGATTCTGCATTACTCCATGAATCACTTCACGGAGCAAATTTCGGCCACTTCGCCCACCATTAGTCTCGAACAGGTGGGCTTTGTGGCTGGACATATTTCATCTGATCATCTGCGAAAGCTTTCCTATCTCATCTCCGCATTCAGGGACTCCCTTAACCCTGCGGTTTTGGCATCCCTGGATGCAGAGAAAGCTTTTGACAGAGTTTTGTGGGACTACTTATTTTATCTTTTGCCCAAATACAACATTCCTCCTACATTTATCCAGTGAATCAAAGTATTATATACTCATACATCAACTTGGATTTTTTGCAATGGGGTCCTTTCACAAAGCTTTACATTGCACCAGGGTACTTGACAAGGTTACCTGCTTTCCCCTTTTCTTTTTAATTTATTTCTGGAACCTCTAATCCAGAAAATAACTGTTATGGCACAAATGTCTGGTATTAGAATCAGTCCCCATCAATACAAACTGTCAGTGTATGCTAATGATATTCTGTTACATATAACTCAACCAGAAACTTCCCTTTCTGTAACATTAGACTTAATTAATGCATTTGGTCTTTTTTCGAACTATAAACTAAACGTGGCTAAAACAGAGGTTATGCCATTAAATGCGGTTACAACAAAGGCCAGCCTAGATCATCTCAGTATGGTATGGGCCCAGGACAAACTCATATATTTAGGGATCTATTTAAGTACATCCTCTACAAAAATGAAAAAACATAATTTGAATCCATTGGTTAACCAATTAAAGGTGGACTTGAACCATTGGTCCCTTCTACCCCTTTCGCTGTGGGGCGGCATAAATATTGTGAAGATAAATGTGCTCCCTTGATTGCTATACCCACTACAAATGCTTAATCAATCTCTTCCACTCAGCTGTTTTTCTCAAATACATAGACTAATGTCCTCCTTCTAATAATAATAATAATAATAATAAATAATAATAATACATTTTATTTCATATTGCACCTTTCAAAAAATCAAGGCGCTTCACAATAAAATCAGACCACAATGATAAAATAGCCCAAAATTAATAATAAGTACATACAAACTGGCAGGTCCTACTATACTACGTCAGGGAAAGCTTGTTACCACAGAAAGGTCTTTAGCGCCTGTTTAAAACCCCCACAGTTGCACACTCCGGAAGCTGAAGGGGTAGAAAATTCCAGAGGGCAGGGGCTGCATAGCTAAATGCACGGGCCCCAGAAGATTTTAAAGACACCCTCGGAATCTCTAGCAACCACTCGTCAGCGGAATGGAGCCGTCACCCGGGGCAGTAAGGGACAAGGAGCTCTTTCAAGTAGTCAGGGCCAAGTCCATGTGGGGCTTTGTAAGTCAGCAAACAGACTTTAAAGGTGATCCGCCACTGAACTGGCAGCTAGTGCAGCTTGCACAGAACAGGTATAATATGAGAGGCATGAGATGTCCCTGTCAACAAACGTGCTGCAGCATTCTGCATTAGCTGCAGATGGTGGATATCAACCCCTGGAAGCCCTAGGTATGGAGAGTTACAGGAATCAAGGTGCAAGGTCACAAAGGCGTGGACAAGTGTAGGCAGGTCCCCAGATGGGACAAGGTGCTTGATCCTGGCTATGTTCCTGAGATGATAAAAGGAAGACTTGACGACCACCGACACTTGAGATTGTAAAGTCAGCCTGTCGTCAAGCATCACCCCCAGGTCTCACACCTGTTCAGAAGAAAGGGTCAGGAAGCCCCCCAGAAAAAGTCCCGAGGGCTGACCCACCCTTATCCACTCTATCCGGTGACCTGGGTCCATGACCATCACCTCAGTCTTTCCCATTTTCAACTTTAACCAGCTCAAATTCATCCACTCCTGGATTTCAGTGAGGCAATTGTTAAGTATCAAGAGAGCACTATCCTGATCAGGTGTGAAAGACAGGTAGAGCTGGGTATCATCAGTATAGCAGTGAAACCTCAGCCCATGCCGTCTTACAATGTCTCAGAGGGGCAGCATATACACTGCAAACAACATGGGGGACAGCACTGAGCCCTGAGGAACCCCACATGACAGAGGGAGTAGGTCCAAGAAAAAAATCCCAGACACCACTCTCTGCATTCTGCCAGTGAGGAAAGACATAAACCATTAAAGCACCGTACTTGACAGGCCACAAATGGATCTCAGGCTCCCAAGCAGCACCCCATGGTCTACAGTGTCAAAGGCTGAAGAGAGGTCAAGGAGCACCAAGATAGAATGGTTTCTCCGATCTCTCACCATCAGGAGATCATTAAGCACCTGAACCAGAGCAGTCTCGGTACTATGCCTCTTTCAAAAACTGGACTGAAGAAGTTCGTAGATGTTAGGAATGGTCAAGTGGTCCTCCAGCTACATCGCCACTACTTTCTCAATAACCTTCCCTATAAAGGGGAGGTTTGAGATAGGTCTGTAGTTAGTCAGAGAGTCTGGGTCTAAAGAAGCCTTCTTCAGGATGGGTATTACTACCGCCTCCTTCAGGGAGCTAGGAAACTCACCTGAATCGAGGGAGCACCGGACTATCTGAACCAGGACCGGACTGATAATATCACAACAACCCATAATCAGGGTAGTTGGGCCCAGATCCAAACTACAGCATGTAGGGTGCATACTCTGGACAATCCACATGACATCCATGAACTCTGGCAGGTCAAAGGTACACCAGGAAACACGAGGTGAGGTATCCAAGCACCGATCATCAGCATCCCCCACAGAATGAGTCAAGAGGATCCCTGACCTGATGTTGGCCACCTTATTCACAGGGAGACAGGCGCAGAGAGCCATTTTTAAACTTATGCAGCCCAAATCCAAAGGAGGGTTATCAGTCCCGAATATACTATTGTATTATATGGCCATCCATTGCTCTAAGGTTTCTCTTTGGTATCCCTTGGCCCAAACTAACCAGACCCAATGCTATTTCCCACAATGGCTGGATATAGAAAGATACTAGTGTTCCCAGTCGACTCTTAATACCATGGCATTGTTATATATTTCCCCGAGGCAGCACCCTTGTACTTTGAAAGGCACACCGATAGAGTCTTTGATCAAAACCCATCGGCAACTTTGTTCTTATTTTAAGGTGAATTCTCTTACTGACACTTCACAGCCTTTACTGAAAAACCCAAATTTTAAGATTGGTGGCCAATTACTGACCACATCCTTTTGGCCTTTTGCAGAGAGGTCAACAGTAGATTGTCTTCTGGATCAAGGTGCATTGATTATCTTTTTAGATGCCAGGGAACGGTTTTCCCTACCTCCTACTTTTGCCTTCAGGTTTTACCAACTTTCGCACATGTTGTTTAAGCATTTTGGTCCTGGACACACTTTATATGGGTCTAAGATAAATGCCATGTTGATAAACTCACCTGAGAAACATGTTATCTCCTATTTTTACTCTAAGTTGTGTGAGGCTTATGTTGAAAAAGAAGGGGATCTGGATTATTACTGGGACCAGGCTATTTTAAAACTACATGGAATACATAATTGGTCTCTCATATGGGAACATAATTATAGATTTACTAAATGGGCTAGGTACCATCTCATGCAATTTCAAATTTTACATAATCTATACTACACCCCTTTGAAATTGTTTGGGATGGTTAAACTTCCCACGGATACTTGCTCCAGATGTGGTCAAGCAACGGGCAGCCTATTTCACATTCTATGGACCTGTAATAAAGCAGTTCCCTTCTGGGATGCTATACAATGCAATCTGAACCCCTTATTAGGCCTTGATGCTAAATTCCCTCCAGAGGTGTGTTTACTGGGCGATGATACTACCGATCTGATTGGCAACCAAAGATATCACATGGCATTGGTCTCGGCCTTTGCTAAAAAGGTCCTTTTAATGCATTGGTGTGATCAAATGATTCCCACTTTTATTTAATGGCACAGGGGAATATTATTTGCTTTACAATCGGAAAGAATAATTGCAAGCCTAACCGATCACTATGATAGGTACAAGAAAATCTGGGAACCATTATTTGTTTTGTTAACTGTTTAATCCTGTACTTATATTAGACTTGGGTGCCACCCCCTAGGCTGATCTAAAAGGGGAAGGGAAGATCATGCACCAGTTGTTCATCCACTAAGGTACATTAAGTCTGGCTATTTTTAACTTGGGTAGCCCCGGGTACAGTTTTGATGTACTTAAAGAATACATATGACCCCAATTCTCCTTACTTTTATGCTGGTGGGTTTCTTCCTTGGTATTATTGTATCTTCCATATAGGTGGTCTTCTTATGGGCTTCTTTTCCAAGGTGGTCGGGGGGTTAGGTGGATAGATTTGGGCAGGGTGGGGGGGGCATAATTAAGGAAGAGTCTTATTGTCTTATCTTGTTGGGGTTTGTTTCTCTTATATTAAATTATTTTTTTATGCCTGTCAGTTATATGGTTAACCCCTGTCTTATCTGTTATGAACAATTCATTCAGGTCATGTATTGTATGTCTGTGGTTCTTTCTTCATATTAAATTCAATAAAGCATATTTAATGTTAAAAAAAGAAAATTGGGGAAAATATGTAAAAATGGCAATGTTATGTGCATACGTTGAAAGTTTGCTATGCTGGCTCGTAATGTTGGTAATGTTAAATATTTTAACTCCAAATTTTCAACATAACCATCTTTTTACACCACCTCATGAATGTGACAGCTGTCATTTTTCAAACCCTGGCCAAACTGTCTTTTTGCACCTGTGGCATGCAATGGCATAGCAGTGGTGAGGAATCACATTTTGGCAGGGATTTCAAAAGTTTCATTGTGGGTTCATGAGGTGGGGTAATAAAAAGGTTATGCTGACAGTTTTGTTCCTCTTTTACTACAAATGGAAGCACAGGGCCTGGAGAGCCATGCGCTCCCACAGACAAATGAGTGTTCAATTATACTTTTTATTTATTTATTTATTTATTTAAGAGTTTTACCAGGAAGGCATACTGAGCAGGGTACCACTCAATTCCAGATGTGCCCTGGGGAAGGGCGAGAGGGAGAATACAGAAGAAATACAAGTTTCTATACAGTCATAAACAAATTTGACAATAACAATATATACATACAGAGTCATCACAGCAGAAGTAAGAAGAAATACAGGCGGAAGCCAGCAGTACATGTATGTTTACAGAGCAAACAACAGCATCCATATAATGGAGTATACAAGGTATATACACAGCAGACATCATGATTGCACGGGCTTAACCGTGCAGCTTGCATGAACAAGTAGTGGTGAAGTGTGTCTTAAGAAGTCCATTTAGGTGAGGAGTGCAAGTGGAGTGTCTAATATCAGCTGGCAAGGAATTCCATAACTTTGGCATTCGGTAGCTGAAAGCAGCCTGGCCAGACCCTGTGGACATGTGGGGGATGTGAAGTAGTTGGGAATCAATGTTCCTGAGTGAGTAAGCTGGCGGGGGTATAACAGCCAGGGTGGCCGCAAGGTAGGAGGGGAGGGACTGTGACCAGAATTTTGCAATGATTCTAGCACAGTGTATCAATCTCTGATTGTGGAGAGATGGGAGGTCTAATGAATGGCAGAGGTCGCAATGATGGGTAATGGGAGGGCAGTCCAGGGAGAAACGGCAGAACAAGTGGTAGAAAGGATCTAGTCTGGACAAGGAGGACTTAGGGGCTACACTGTAGACGACATCCCCATAGTCCATTATTGGGAGGACCATCTTTTGGACGATTGCACGGCACGTAGGCAGGGGGATGCAACTTTTATTCTGGTATAATGCCCCCAACATGGGGTGTAGCTTCTTATGTATAGCGTCAATATGTGCAGTGAAGTCCAGATGCTGGACTAACCAGACCCCAAGGTATCTGAAGGAAGTACAAACTTCCAGGGGGGGAGCTATCTAATGTGTGGAAAATGGGGGTGGTGGGGATACGGAAAAGTTTTGCCCTAGTGCCGAATGTTAGGGAGACAGTTTTTATTAGGGTTTAGAAATAACTGATGAGAACAGAGCCAACGTTGGACAGTGTCGAAATCCTGCTGTAGACAGGCAGCTACTGTGGAGGGGGATGACCCAGAGGCATACAGAACTGTGTTGTCTGCATACATGTGAATGGATGAATGAGGGCAGGCCACAGGCAGATCATTGAGGAAAATGGAAAACAACAATAGGCTTAGGACTGAGCCTTGGGGGACCCCAGTGGTAACAGGGAGTGTGGTGGAAACATCTGAGCAAATACAGACTGACTGGGAACTGCCTGTCAAGTAAGACTGGAACCAGCTGGTAGCTGGCTCAGTCAGTCCAGCTAGGGCGAGCTTGGACAGTAACAGGGTGTGAGAAACTGTGTCGAAAGCCTTGGCCAGGTCGACGAAGATAGCCGCTGTTATTTCCCCTTTATCCATCCCCGTGAGGATGGTGTCAGTGAGTCAGAGAAGAGAGGTGATGGTGGAGTGATTTTTCCGAAAACCCGCATGGAATGGAGTGAAGAAGGAGGTGGAGTCTAGAAAATGTGAGAGCTGGGTTAATACAAGGCACTCCTGGATTTTGGCTAGGATGGGAACCAGTGAAATAGGTCGGTAGTTACCCGGGGAGGAAGGGTCACCACCTTTGGGGAGGGGGATGACTGTGGCATGTTTCCATGTAGATGGGATAGACCCAAGGCTGAATGACAGGTTAAAAAGCGCGGCCAGTGGATTGGCTAAGGCTGGGGCAGATAGATGGAGCATTTTGGAGTCAAGTCATGAGGGGCATTTGCCTTTGGAGGGATTGAGTGAACAAAGTATTTTTAATATCTCTGTGGGTGTAACAAGGCGAAAGGCGAAGTTGGCGGGTGAGGAAAAAACTGGAGGATCTGGGGAAGGGGGCCTGGAGTGAGACGAGAGGAGAGAGGACATGCAGCTTGTAAAATAAGAGTTAAGCTCTGTGGCTACGGTGCTCTGTGTGGTGCTAGAGATACCATCTATATTGAGGGCTGGTGTAGGGGGTTGGGCCGGTGGGGAGATGAGTGATTTAATGGACTTCCAGAATTGGGCTGGATGTGTGAGGTTGTTGTGGAGGGCAGACTTAAAATAATCAGATTTGGCCTGTCAGATAAGTCTCGTGCAGGCATTCCATAGTGAGCAGTAGTGTTGCAGAGCCAATAGTGTACCTGTTACCTTATATGCTTTCCAGGCTCGGTCCCTGACTATAAGGTGCTCTAAGAGACTGGCGTTAACCCAGGGTAGGTGGGCTCCTCTTACTCTGGATCTTCTGAGTGGTGCATGGGAGTCCCAGATAGACAGGAATTTGGATGTGAAGAAATCTAGGGCCACATCCATGGAGGGGGGCCCAAGGGAGGTAGGACCAATCGATGTTAGTTAGGTCATCTAGGAGCATGGTCAGGTTCAGGGATTTGTAGGATCTAGTATTTAGTATATGAGGGGGTGGGACCTTGGATCTGAATATTTTCCACACCATGTAAATCATGTGGTGATCGCTGAGAGAGTCCAGTAGTAATTCTGCATCAATAATACGATGGGTGTGTGTGGTTAGGGCCCAGTCCAATAGAGTGTGATTCTGGGATTTGTGGTTTAGGCAAGTGGGTTCAGTTATTATTTGGGTCAGGTTTAGCGCATTTACGTGACTTTGTACTTTAGAACTTGCACTGGCTAGCCAGTTATGGTTGAAATCCCCTAGGATATATAGTTCACCCCCAGCCACGAGGAACCTCAGGGTGCCCATGTGATCTAGGACGTCATGTAGCAGTGTGTGTCTGGGGAGCAGTAAGAGCCTGCTATGTACAAGGGACTTGAGTCAGGGAGAGAGATTTTGATTAGTAGGGAGTCAATTGACAACGTGGGTGTGGTATGCCTGATCGAGGTAAACTGGAGTTTGGAGGAGATGTACATGTTTGTGCCACCACCCTTCCTCTTACCCTGATGGTCCTGCCGAATGAGGGAATAGCCAGGTATTGAGAACTCTGCATCGAGGTTGTGAGGCTTCAGCCAGGTTTCTGTAATGATTAAGATGTCAGGGCACAGGGATATGATGCTTGTTTGGAGGGCTGTTATTTTGTTCAGAATGCTGCATATATTTAGATGAGCAATTTTTAAACCTCTTAGTACATGTTTTGATGGGGAGGAGAGGAGTCCGTTAAAGGGGAGGGTAGGGCCAGGGTTTCATTCAATGTCCCCAGCTACTAGGAGCAGAAGAGACAGAAGATGTTGTGCTAGGCGCATGGCCCTTATAGGCTTGCAGTGGCTAGGGAGCTGGAGATGAGAACATGAGGTAGCCATAGGGTTGAGTGTGGCGGAGTCCTTTAATGCTGACAGCCCAGCATGAAAGAAGGGAGGGAGGATAGCAGCTCCCAGTGACCAGTTTTGCCATTGATATATAGGGTAGTGTGCAAGCTTTGAGGAAGAATGGGGAGGTTGCTTGGCAATCTCAGAGATGAGAGCTGGTGTGATTTGTTGCTTTGGGTAGGAGGAGGAGGGTGGGAGAGATGATATGGTTATGAGAAAAGAGACCATAGCTAGGGAGAGAGGCAGCATATTAATAGAGTTGGTTGGCAGTAGCTCAAGGGTGGCCACTAGTGTTGGGAATTTATAAGGAGCAAAGGGGAAAGTGGGCTGATTGGTTCAGCCAGTCATGAGGGACAGTCTATATAGCTACAAGCTCACCAAGGGTGGTGGTGGGGGTGGTGGGGCAGCCCGCAGAGCGCCGACGGGATTGTTCACTAAGAGCAAACAGCAGCTGAGCCTGCCTTGTGCTGCTAAGACTACCTGACAATTTTGTCGTCGATCGGTGGTGCTCGGGGGAGGGCAGAAGATCCAGGCTGTCCTCACGACCTCCAGGAGCTCAGCTGGGGAGAGAAGAGACAGGGCTTATTATACAGGTAAGGGAGAGGAGGAGCTGAATTACAGGAACAGAACAATTATGTGCAGTAGGAGGCTCCCAGACATACGCTGCCTTAGCTTAAATGATTGTTGCTCAGGAATTTGAAATAGCTGCTTTGGGTTTGAATCACAGTGAATTTGATCAGGAAATTCGCATTGGAAGTGTACACAACTGAGTTTTGAATTCAGATTTGCGTATTAGGGTAGCTAAATAGACATCACGCAGTGCTAAGGAAAACAGTCTGCTGCACACTAGGCAGCTAAAATCGGGAATAAGCACATAAACTGAGTTTTAAACAGATGACTTTACAGTATTTAACATACAACCCAGATACTATCTCAAAAAGTAAGGAAATTCTTTGCAAAAAACAATTTGTTAATTCACTAGTTAGGGTTAAAGTGACAAAAGTAGTGAAATGTGGCATTAGGGTTTCCAACCTAACACCCCACCCCTACCCTGCAGGCTGCAATATGAAAAAATATTACAGTTTTACCCTCTTGCCTCTTTGCAATCAGGCACGGGTACATTAGACTCAACCAATGCTCACCCCATTCTGATATACTGTACCCATCTCCAGCTTATTTACTGATGGAATGGAGGAGGGTTAGTGTTGACAAACCCAAGGCACGTCCCCAGCATGATTTGCAAAAGTCAAGAGAGGTGAAACTGTATTGGTTTCTCCTGCTGCTGCCTGCAGGGTGGGGTGGGGTGGGGCAGTTAGGGTTGGAAAGACTAGTGCCACATTTCCCTACTTTTGTCTCTTTAACCCTAACTAGTGCATTAATGAAGTTTTTTGCAAAGAATATAGATATATGTATCTGTTTCATTGCAAACACTGACTGTTAATCCTGTAAGTGATATTCCATGTCCTGCTGATTTATTTGCCACAGCGGAACTTGAATGACAAGTTCAAGAGACATCAATGTTTTCAATATTCAGCTTTATATAATTTGTTAAGAGGTTCTTTTTATGTTCATAACATGAACACCAAAATGATGGATTTACTCTACATATTTTATATATATATATATATATATATATATATGATGATGATGATCCCTTGTTTGGTGCAGACAGTCCCTTTCCACCTGTAGTGGTAGTTATCATCATATAACTGGCTGCACTTCTCACCCCAGCTTCCCCCCCCCATAATAAATCAACTGAAACTTCATTACAAAACAGACTTATTCCTTCATTCATTCAGTGGTAGATGCTGCTGAATGGCTCTAGCTATCAGAGTGCTCAGAAGTAAGCCAAAATATCAATGCTGACAATTCAGTGTGTCTTTATTAGACAGGACTTTTAGAAGGTTGTTTTCTTTTTTGGATTTTCTGTGATTTTATGCACTGCAACAGCAAAGGCAAGGGATGCCATGTATCCACTGGATGTGGGTTGGTGTGTGTGGAGCAGCATAGAAATACTCCAGAGGGATTGTGGGCAAATGGTGTCACCACAATTATGTAAATGATTGGCGAGATGTGCCACATAAGTGTTCATGTTGGAAGTGTAACTGAGTGGAGGCATGTTGAACATCTAGTTTGTGAGTGTGTGAGACTGCACACAGGATGTATTTATGATGGATGGCAGGTGAGGGTTATACACAGCATCCCTTGAATCAAGCTGTGAACTGGATGAAGTGGGAGAGGTGGCACATTATGTTACTTCACAATAAAAATGAAATTTTTTGTGTGATTGTTAACTTTTTCTTTTGACAAAATGAACCCAAAGATGCAACAAATTGTTTTCTTGTTCATCCTTGGGGGGGTGGGTTACATGCATTATATTTATTTATTTATTTATTTATTTATACATTCATTCATTTATTTATGATTTTATTGTTTGGAAAGTGTCAAGGGAATGTTGAAAATTAAGCCACTGAAAATCCAATATGATAAATGTCATATGTTCATTGCCTAACTAGGAACATGGTAAATCAACACTACAGTAACTCCCCCACCACTCACCGAACTGCAATGCAATGTCAGTTATAGGTTTTATCCCCAGTACTTGAAAGTTAGAGTCTTAAAAGAACCATAGATGGAAGATGATTTTGCTTTGTGAAAATGGGGCATAGTATGGCTCTATGAGAATTGGGGATTAAGTCATAAATGAAATATGTATTAATGAATTTGTCCTCAACATTGCAAAATGCTTTTTCATATCATGGTACAGAAATAATTTCAAGTATTGTTTTAATTTGTTGCCACTTTCCCAAAGAGTATTGTTTGTGCAATGATCATCCACTGAGCTCAGGTCTGCAACCCAGACAGCATTCACCGTCAAGTGAACTAGCTGTAACATTTGCTTTAAAGACACAATACACAGGTTTAAAATGAAATGATAACTCGGTTATTAAACATATATTGTGTCTCAGTAAATGTCCATGCAACCAGTGGTACTGGATACGCTCTCAGTTTTATTCCATCGTGACAGTGTGGCAATATAAAGAATTGTGTAATATTTCATGTGTATCTTGCAGGACAATACTGATATATTTATCTGTAACAGTTATACTTCAAGGTGACAATGTGGTGATTGATGACAGCTATAGGATAATGTCATCATGCACTTGGTTACACTTGGGCAGGTTTTTTTTGTGTCCTCAGACTGTAGTTAAATAATTGTTCATGTTTTTAATGAATGTGTGATTTATATCTTAACTAGGCAAATTTCTCAGAGTTGAATTGGCTGCAGGTAGGCACAGCTAGTTAGGCAGGTTCTCATGCACGTCAAACAGCTAGTCTGTGAGGGTGTGAGATTGATGCCACAACATTTATTTATTATGGACAGCAGGTGAGCAGTGCACAGGGTACCATGACAGAAAACACCATCAATCTGCTGCCACAGAGAACTCCTCAGAGTCTTGTTTGCATTCAAGAAGGGCTGAGCAGACTATAAATGAGGATTTGGTGACATTTTCACAGAGAAGTTGTGAGTTGTTATCTGGTGATGGTAGTACAGCTGCAAAACTGGATCAGAAAGCTGCACAGGAAGGGGTCAGTCCCCTTCCCTTTAACTCAAGGGGCACCTTCAAGAGACTGGGGCTGCAGCAGCAGCAGGGCAAAGATGCCAAGGAGGGAAGGATGGGACTTTCTTTTCCACTCACCACACTGGTGTGGCTCATCTCTGTGCTTCTCAGCTGGATCAAAAGAGTGTAGACCTCACTTGCCCGTCACCAGACAGTACAGCTGTAAAAGTCAATGGCAAATTAATAAATGCAATGCCACATCGGAGGAGGAGGACTCATCACCTGTTACTTATTGTTGGGAGCCTGGAGCAATTTACAGCTTTAGCAGTGCTTGTGGTAGACTCGCACTAGGGTGCAATTCATACAGCACTATGTAACAAAAAACACAATCAAGTCAACTGTCTCCATCAGAAAACACTGTGTAGTCAAATGTATGCAATGCTGAAATAACTATACAAAGCACAAGTACACATTAGTGAAAAAAAGCAGAAAGTTGAAAACTGATCTCTCACAGGCTAAATGACTAACTTTCAGTTTTCAGCATTGTGGAGGGTCAAAAAATGTAGAACGATAGATAGATAGATAGATAGATAGATAGATAGATAGATAGATAGAAAGAAAGACAGACAGACAGATAGAGACAGACAGACTGCCAGCTCAGCAAATTGTTGACTCACAGCTCCCACTCCAGCCAGCAACACAACTCCAGCTGTGGTTGCACAACTTAAGAAAGTCCTGTAGTTTTCATACTGAGAATGTGGGTGAATAGCTCCTATCACTATGCTGGGCACCCAGGACTTTTGGGAGCCCAGAAACATTATTTTCAGCATATTTTCAAAATAACTAACTCCAGAATCAAGCTAAACAGGTCCTGCTCATCTAGGTTCAACTATTTGTTTTTTGAAAATACATCATTTTTATATATTTTGATTGTTTTTAGTTAAGATAAAGATGTTAGGTGTCACAATCTGTATTTTTTTCTCATGACAAGTAAACTATTTCTTACAAGTAAATCTTGAAAAAATAATCCCTCATGATTGGTGCCTTTGTTACTGATCATACAAGAGGGTCATCCAAAATCCAACTTTAAATCCTTATAACTCTGGAACTGTTTAATATGTATTCACAAAACTTTTGAAAGGCATTACCTCAGCACAGGTCACTTCAACCCTGAAAGTTTCGTAAAAATAGTCTCTACCATTTAGGCTGTGTGTCAGAGCAAAAAAAAAAAAAAGTTAACCAATGGGGAAAAAGTCTTCACTTTTCCAAAAATTAGCTTTCTAGATCACAGAAACCACAAAAAATGCTGACACAAATCTTTTCACATTTTGATACTTTGCCACTCTGACTGCATGCTAATTTTTAGGCTATTCCACTGAATGGCGCCAAAGTTATTAAGGTGCAAAGTAAGGGGTTTAACATTAAAAACACTACTCAGCCCTAACTATAGGGGTGCTACTGTGCTCCTATACTATTCAATTATTTATTTATTTAGCTTTTGTTGACCAGGTAAGTGCACTAGACAAATTCTGCCTATTTTCAGTCACGACCGGGGGGAGGGGGATACAGATGAATGCACACTGACTTTGAACCAGATTAAGCTGTTGGTGGTATTTTTTGTGAATGGGGGGAAATTTGGCCAGGACACCGGGGACCTCTGTCCAAGATGGCGGACGCACCCTTGCCTTCTGAGGAGGGAGCTATGGAGGTGGGAGATTTGGTCTCTGCTCCTACCTCTGAACAAATGGAGACCACGATGCTAACTACTGATGTTTTGCCTGTTGCTGTTCCTGCTTCAACTTTAAGTTCTGCTGATCATACTAAGGCTGCTATACCTAGCCCTCTGCTTACTTCTTATGGAACTGACTTGCTGACCTCCATGCCTACCGTCGACTTACTGGAGGATTTTACTTCATCTGATTCTGAAAACCACTGTTTGACAACACAAGAGGTCCAGGAGCGTTTTGCAGCGGCGGAGCGCCGTTTTGCTAGTGCAAAACTGAAAATGCACAGAGATATGCAACGCCTGACAGCTGACAGCACAGATGCATATTCCACTCAGGTGGAAGTTCCAGAAGATTCTCCTAACTTGTCTCCTTTACTGCCTGTTGCTGTGACAGGCTCTGACCCGACTAGTGCGTCGGGAGCTGAAGCCCTACTGCCTGCTCCCCTGCCGCCTGCAGTACAAAAGGATTTGGTTTCCTTTTCACAACCTGCTTCCATTACATCACAGAGTTCCTCACCAGTACAAGACTTATCTACAGTTATTACTCCCCTGCTACCTGCAGTACAAACAGATTCATTTTCCTTTTCACTACCTGCTTCTATTTCATCACAGAGCTCCCTACATGTACAAGAATCATCTACAGTAAATATTAATAAAGAACCTACTTGGACTGTTGAATCGGCTCTGAGAGGTGCTGGCTGGGTCCAGGGTACTGTCCCAGGAAGTTGGAAGTCTGGTCCGTCTCCAATCCGTTCCCCCCGCCCTGAAGATTTTCCAGAGCTACAAAGCAAGATAGGTGCTTCAAACGTCACTACTGACCCCTTGTGTCTCCCTCATGAACTGGAGCTTACACAGAACCCTGTGTTGAATTATATGAAGGGTTCTCCACCTCAGATTCCTCTTTCTACTATTTCTGTATCGGCTCTGGCTCCCTCACCACCACAGCCCCCCCCCCAAATTTCTGGACCAAGCCGATCATATTCTTCTTTCTTTAAATTTCCAATCCAGGCTGCTAAGAGACACAATGCGGTTCACTTGGCATATTGGGGGGGGGGTTACCTGAGCCACCTGATCGGGTCTATGTGGCACGTACGCCGCTAAAGGATTCTTTAAAAATTTTTTCCCATGAAATATATGCTTTAATTCATATCTCTGGTGAAACCATGTTTGACATTAGTTTCCAAACATCTAGGGGACTGGAGCGTTTTTGGTCAAAGTATAATTCTCTGCGGGCTACTGCATTATGGACCCCATTTCAGGCTATTCCTCTTTCTAAACCCACTTTTAAGGCGATCACTATTCTGTTTTGTTATGAGGGAGTTGAGGTGGAGGATGTTGTGTATTGGCTGAAACAGCGTTGTGACATCCAGGGACAGCCTGAAGCCGTTTTGGATACCGAGAACATTTGGACTGGGGGCTGGAAGTTTAAAGTCTTGTTATGATCCAATGATTCTGGGGTTGTACATCTGCCTAACTCTTTTTTCATAGGCCGAGATAGGGGGGTCTTGTTCTACCCGGGTCAGCCGAAGGCTTGCTATCGGTGTGGTGACTCTGCACATCTTAGTAATGTATGTGATAAAATGAAATGCAATGTCTGTGGGGAATTGGGCCACGTAGGGGCACACTGTTTGAATGAATGTAGATGTAACCTATATGACGAACAGGGGCACACCTTTCAGAATTGTAAATGGGCTGCGCATAACCAAGACTTTCACGATGGTGGTGTGGACCAGCGCTTTATTATTACACAGGCGCAGAAGGCCCATCTCCGGGCCACCTTGGCTGTACCTCCCCCTAGGGCAGCCCAGCCCTTACTGCAGGCTTCAGTGCCTGCTGTATCCTCTGAGGTCATACCTCAGATGGTTTCCTTCACGGATGACCCCTTGCCTGAGATTTCTCCTGTTCCTGATCCTGCCCAGTCTAATTTTCCTGTTCTGGACCCGGTCCCAGGTCCAAGTACTATGCCCCCCCCCCGAGAGCTTACAAATGTTATACATAGAAGATCACTGAGAAACAACCCTCGGGTTGCACCATCTCCTGTGAGTGGTCCGAACCCCCAGTGCCCTTATCTAATTCTTTTGAACTTCTCCAACCCCTTTATGATGATGCTGGAGGTGAGTCGGACTCTTCCTCCATTGCTTCTTCTCTTCCGGACGGTACCACTGACCCTGAGCTGCAACTTGGCACTGGCCTTTCTCAGAAGCAAAAGACCAGAGTAAAACTTAAAGGGAAGAAGGTGGTTGGGAAAAGGAAATTGTAAAATGTATTTTTTGTCTGTTTTCCTTTTTTTTGTTGATATGTTTCACTTTGTTTGCCATACTATTAATATAAATAGTATGAAGCATATGGCTAAAAGGAGACTGATTTTTTCCTTTCTAAGGCTTTTGCCTTTGGGTTTAATTTTATTACAGGATACAAGACTTCATACTACACAGAGATCCGACAAGCACAACAGGACTGGTTACTGGGTCCTTCTTTTGGTCAATTGGTCAGGATTCTTGTTCGGACTGGGAATATTAATTAATTTCCCAGACTTCCGCTTAGCTAAAATTGTTTGATGTAGCCCCTGGTAGGTGCTTATTATAGATTTTGTTATTGGGTCCTGTCCTTACGGTGATTAACATTTATGCCCTCAAATCAAAACCAACGATAGCTTTATTTGCTTTGCTTCGCCTCTTATTTGCATACTTCCTTTCAGGTATTGTTTGCTGGTGACTTTAATTGTGGCCTGAGTCTTCAGGATAAGAACTCCTTTGCTGCTACAAAGAACTGTTTTGTGATTCCCCACGAATTGGGTAAATTGGTTCGGTCGCCCACTTAACGGACTCTTATCCTCCTTTACTACACAACACACCCTACCTTCCAAAAGGGTAAACCTAGCCACACGTATTGATTATGCTTTCCTCCTACAGTACCTATTATTTCTGCCAAAGTTCAAGTGCTTGAGTTTTCTGATCATAAGCTGCTTTCTGTTGGTTTTGGTTCTGTTGTCTCTTCCCGTAAAGGTCCAGGTCTTTGGAAATTCAACACATCTTTGTTGCAGATTCCGATGTTTATGCAGTCCCTCCTGTCCTTCATACAAGCCCATAAATCTGTTTTTATTTGTTATGAAGATCCTGTTCAGTGGTGGTTAGACACGAAACATGATCTGGTCACTTTTTTTAAAAACTTACAGTCGTTTAAAATGTAGGAGGAAATACCTAGACTATTTGCAGAAGAGGGTACATTTTCAGTCATTATTAACCATAGCATACACGACAGGGCAAGACCTTACTCAACAAATAAAAGTCCTACAGAATGATATGTTGACTTTCCAATTACGGCAATCACAACAACTTTATAACCAACATAAATTCTGTACTGTTGGAACACGTGATGTTATTTGTCCTTTTGAATATAATTCCCGTCAGTCCGCCCGAAAAAATATGACGTGTCTTCTAAATTCAGAAGGGACCTTATGTTCCTCACAAACTGAGATTTGTCATATTGTAACAAAGTATACTACAGCCCTTTTTTTCTCCCCTCCCTGCTATGGTTGGTAACAGTGTGACTTTGTATAGTGGCTTTGATATCCCAGCTCCCTCACAGCTATGTCAGGACCAGGCTTGTTCTCCTATCACGGAGCAGGATTTGACACTGTCTATTTCTTCCTTACCTGTACAGAGAACTCCTGGTCCGGATGGTCTCCCTGCTGGCTTATATAAGGTGCTGGGTGACCATTTAGCCTCAGAACTTACATCTGTGTTTAATTCTCTGTTAACATGTGAATCTTTCCCTTTGGAATTTACTAAGGGTACTTTGATTTACATTTATAAACAGAAAGATGATATCCATTCTCTAGAGAATTGGCGACCTTTATGTATGTTGAACACCGACTTTAAGCTCTTAACGAAAATTATTGTGAAGCGTTTGCTGAGGATAGCGGAGGTGGTTTTCCATCCAGCCCAATCCTGTTCTGTGCCTCAAAGGAGAATTTCTGATCATTTGATCCTCTTACGAGAATTATTTTCTCATGGCTATGCAGGTCTGGCTTCAGGACTTGTTGTTTCTGTAGATCAGAAGGTGGCTTTTGATTCGGTTCGGCATGATTTTTATGGGAAGCACTTCGTTTTCTGCATGTACCTGATGTTATGGTACGCTGGATTTGTGCTTTCTTAGAACGCACGTTGTGCCTGTAGTAAATGGTTGGATAGGACCCATGATCCCCATAAAAAGGGGGTTTCATCAGGGCTGTCCTTTAAGCCCGTTGTTATATGTATTTTTTCTTGATGTTTTGCTCCGTCGGCTGAATACTAATTCTCAGATTCAGTCTATTTCTAGTTGTGCCTTATGCTTGCCTTATAAGGCGATTGCATATGCAGATGATGTTTGTTTTCTTGTAGCTGATGCAGCCTCAGTGTTTCATTCTCTCCAGGAGTGCTCTATTTTTGGAAACTTCTCTGGTGTTGTTTTAAATTACACTAAAAGTTTGGTTATTCGGGTCGGTTCAGCAACCTCCCCCTTGGACCGTATTGGCCTGTTACGTTTAGTTGAGGGTCCTATTCGCATTTTGGGAATTTTTTTTGGGACACAGGACTCTGATTTGTTTAACTGGAATGTTAAACTGCAACAAGGTAAACTTCAGGTGGCCTCCTGGAACCGGGGGCAGATAGGAAAAAGAAAACGTGTTTTCTTAATTAAAAACTATTTGATCTCTACTTTCCTTTTTCTGAGTTATGTATTCCCTATTCCACAACAGCTAGAAACAGCTGTCTTTAGCCTGTTTTTTCAGGCTCTTTGGGGTAGTAGGTTAAACCCGATAAAGCGGAATATTACTTATTTACCTATCCCTGAGGGTGGCGTTTGTATGGTTAACCCTTTGTTATTTTTTTCTTGTATTTTTTTACTGCAAACCTTAGGCCTTTATTGATTCATTCCCAAAGGGGGTGGGAACCTTGGTTTTATGACTCTTGCAGGATTTGGTTTCATCAATGGGAAACTAATTCCTTAACTGTGTTAAGACAAACTGATGGTATACCAACTTACGTAAAACATATGTTTTTACGTCTCAAACAATGGAAGGTGTCTGTTCAGATGTTATTAAATCATTCCCATAAAGTTTTATATAAGAAATTACTCCTGTCGGTTTGTGCTGTATCAATACCCTTTGATAAGTGTCCTGGTCAACACCTCCCTTCCCTTTAGTTATTGTGGAAATGTAAGAGGGTTCCAGCCAAAATGTGGGATTTTCATTGGCTTTCTTGCCATGAAAAGATCAATGTAAAATCAAATCAAAAACATAAGCAGTCCCAAGATAGAATGTGTTCTCGCTTATTATGTACTACAGAACTTGAAACTATCCCTCATTTATTTTTTGACTGTTCCTTTATTAAGAATTGGTGGTCCTTTTTGGCACAGGCATGGGATACCCCCTTGCTTCAGTCGGTTACTTATTTGACTCTTGTATATGGTTTTTTTTCTCCCCAGTGGTCAAAATGGCACCAGGACACTTTAAACCTTGTTTTTGTCTATATTAAATGGAATATTTGGATGGTGCGTTGCATGTTTTCTTTACAGCAAAAGGACTGCTCCTATTTGGAGCTCAAAAAAAAGATTGTACAAGATTTAAAAGAAATTTATGAGCATGAACATACTCTATACTCAGATACAGCACTTTTGGAACTTTGGAAAGCTCTTCCTTAGATCACTGACTCTGATTTTGCAGTTACCTGAATGATTGTATAATACTTATCCTGTGTTTCCTTTGTCTTGTATTTTGCTTTGTGTACTATTGTATGATTTTTGTCTCAATAAAACTTTCCCCTACTCTCTGGGAGATGGCGCTGTGACTGGTGCTGTAATGGCCAGTCTGCCTGGGCCGTCATGGAGTTCGGATGTGCAGGGGCCCGGGAAATGGGCCTCTTTCCTGGTCTCGGGCTTTGGTGAGGCTGTTTCTGAAACTCATGGTTCTGCGTTACTGGAGGGTGTGCCTTCCCTACCTGTGGATGACAAGCTGCAGGATGGTCCATTTTGTGATGAGTCTGATGCAGAGATCTGGGAATAGATTGCCGCTGAGGAACGCAGATTTTCTGCGAGGAAGGCGGAACTACAGAAGCTGCTGGTGAAGCGTGGTGGGTCTGGTGCTGTGTCGGATGGCAGTACTCGGGCAGGTATTCCGGAGGTACACTTGGAAGTGGAAAATGAGAAGGAGACCATGGCGTCTACAGATTTGCCACTGGAGGTTTCGATGGATGTGAGTACTTGTACTGTTTCACAACAGGCACATCTGCTGGCACCTAGTATGAGTGATGTGGACTGTGCTGAAGAGTCAATGACCGTTTTGACACCGGGAGAAATACATATTCAGGATTCTGTGGGGGTGTGCATTGGTCATCTTGTGCCTGATACAGTTATGTCTTCTAATTGTGTTGCTTTACCCACTGGTTTTATTTCTCCTGTGTCCCCTGGATCTTGCTTATCACTAGGTAGGTCTGACGACTAACTGGGACAGGCTTGCAGTTCTGGTGGGGGGACATCGCTACACCCTGTATAACTGTTCCTGACATGGCGGGGGGTGTTGTTGTCACTGCCCCTTCCCAGGCAGACTGGGTTTCCACCACATTGGAGGCTGCAGGGTGGGTGAAAAAAATCGGATGGTACTGGATGGGATGCCAATGTTTCTGCCTTGGAACAGTTTGCTAAGGTCCCACTGTCTTCAGACCTTGAACCTGGGTCAGACGTTCCAGCCTCCCAATTGCAAATCACACCAGGGCAGGTTGTTGTACACTCTGGGACCCCTACAACCTCTGGGCCAGGAGACCTCTTGAAGGCAATTTCAGAGTTGGAAGGGGAAACAGTTGCTCCTGTCCTATGGTCTGACTCTCCACCCCCGCCTCTTCTAGCCCCTTTGAATCCACTGCAGGTCACCCTTGGGGATGAAATTCAGGCATCATCCTCTAAGTTACCAGTCTCTCAGAACCCCCCCATTAAAAGTTACAGATGCTTTTCAGCAGGTGAAACCTTCAGTTTGGACAGCAGGGGTGAAGGAGCAATTGTTCCCTTCAAAGACCACTGCTTCGGAACCGGCCATGAGACGCAATGCAGTTCGGCTAAAGTTTAGGGGTGCAGCTACAGATGCACCTGATCAGTTATTTGTGGGACGTGCTCTTCTTAAGAACAGCATGAAATTCTATGCTTATGAAATTTATGCCCTGATTCATATGCCCAGGGATACTATCTATGGCATTAGTTTTAAGCATCCTAATGGCTTGGAATGTTTTTAGACACAATATAACTTATTGAAATCTGGACCAGTTTGGAAACCTTTTCTTGCCACACCTTTGACCAAACCTCTGTCTAAAACGATTACTATTCTTTTTAGAAATGAGGGAGTCAATGTAGCGGACATTATTTATTGGTTGAAACAAAGGTGTAAAGTTACTGGTTACGCTGACCCCATTTTGGATGAGGAACATCTTTGGACAGGGGGGGTGGAAGTTTAAGGGTACACTCAATCAAGAGCATGGCATAGTACAACCTTTTCCTAATTATTTTTTTTTTAGGTCACGATAGGGAGTGTTGTTCTATCCTGGGCAGCCCAGAGCTTGCTATAAATGTGGTGCTCTGGGTCACCTGAGCAGTGTGTGTGAAAAGCAAAAATGTGGGCTATGTGGGGACTTTGGACATGTTGGTGCTCATTGTAGACAACCACAGAAATGTAATTTGTGTGAAGAGAGGGGTGATAATTTTAGGGACTGTCCCTGGGCATCTCATACTGGGGTTGATCAGTCTGTTTGAGCTGAACATGAGGTTTATGTTACTACAGCTCAGAAAGAGAAGTTGAAAAGTAGTAATCTTATGGAACAGTTGGTGGCAGGAGAACTCTTCCCTGTTGAACGCCCAGCTGACAACCCCCCTTCTGAGTCTGTACTTGTTCCAGAGGTTGTCTCTGACACCTCTCTTGTTACCTTTACTCCTTCAAAAGATGTCATTCAAGATCAAGTGATTTTGAGTTCCCCCTTGGTTCAGGTTCTGGAAATTTCGGATCATGAGTTTGACAATTCTCAGCTGCAAACAGCTACTACTTTGCCTGATCTTGCTGTAGGTCAGGATGTGGACGATGATGCCATGCCCCCACCTGGTGGGGGGATGTACCTTTTCATAGAGTAACAAGGTCCAAGGCTGTACAACTGATTCCTACTATTACAGACACTTTGTCAGTTCAGAACCCTTTTGGTATACTTATGGACGTACAAGGTGGTGATGAGGGTGATGAGTCTGAAGGCTCATCGGTGACCTCCTCACTACTTGAAAACCCAGTTGACTCTAGAATGGTAGAAAAGCCTAAGCCAAAGAAAAGGAAGTAATGGGATTCTTTATCATTTTCATTTGTTTTTTTTTTTCCTTTTTTCTAATGCAGACTGATTTTCTTATATCTACAATTAATGTGAATTGTATCCACAATTGTCAAAAACGTCTGATTACTTTTGCTAGTTTGCATGATGCTCAAGGTCAGATTATATTTTTACAGGATACCAGATTACACACTATTTCGGATATAGAACAAGCTAAACGCGATTGGAGGAGGGGACCATCTTTATGGTCGGTGGGGAGGTACCCTGTTCAGGTCTTGGAATCTTGTTTACTGCTATGTCTGTCCGGATTTTGAAGGTTGTAGATCTTGTTCCTGGCAGGGTGATGATTGTGGATTTGCTTCTTGCTGGGTTAGCATACTGTCTGATTAATTTGTATGCACCACAGTCTAAAGCTGATAGGGTTGTTTTGTTTTGCCTTATTGAACCTTATCTTTCCACTTCCAAGTTGATTCTGTGGGGTGGAGACTTTAACTGTGGTTTGTCTGCAAGGGATTCGGGGCGACAAACTCAGAAAGTTTATAGTGATACAAATGCACTGGTCAAAATTTTAAGTACAGCTGGCCTCTGTGATGTTTATGATATTTCGGGAAACCCTTCAGAACACACTTTTTATAAGGGTAGATTGTCTACTCGAATAGATTTTTGGTTTGTTATTCCCCAGTTACCTATTGCAGCAGTTTGAATAGTACCTCTGGAGACTTCATATCATGTACAGGGGCAGGCTAGGATTGGTTTAATGCATGATATCACTTTTGAAAGAGGTTATTGGAAACTGAACACTACTGCTTTGACACAGGAGGTAGTACAGGACGGGGTGCTTGATTTATTACATTCTAGACAGGATGTTAGCTTTTTATATGATTCCTGGGGAACCTGGTGGGAGGATACTAAACGAGCTCTAAGGGATTATTTAAAGTGGGATTCCGGGTCTTTGGCTACATGCAAGTCACAAGTGGGGTACCTCAGGGATCAGTCCTGGGGCCAGTCCTCTTCAATATCTTCATTAGTGACCATACAGATGGACTAGAGGGTAAGGCTTGTCTGTTTGCAGATGATACCAAGATCTGCAACAGAGTAGATGATCCAGATGGGGTGGGCAGAATGAGAAGAGATCTGGATAAACTAGCAAAATGGTCAGAGGAGTGGCAACTGGGATTTAATGCAAAGAAGTGCAAGATCATGCACATAGTTTCAAGTTTCAAGTTTATTGCAGGAAAGACTCCATTGAGCAAGCTCAATCACAAGGAGGTCCTGAGGCACATACACATACAGTTCGCAATTACATAGACAGGAGATATAAAATGTAGAACAACAAAGAAAAAAAATGATATATATAATAGAAGAGGTATACACAATAGAAGTCCTTATGCTATATATGCAGTACATTCCAGCTTTAACCTTGCCCTAGATTATGCAACACATTTCAGCTTAATAAGTAGAGGGCCAGTTGGTACCTAGGAAGTTGATTTGGCGTTGGGGGCCTAGTAGCACCGACATATGTCTTTTAATTTAGAGATAGCTAGTGTTTTGTAGGAGTTAATTGATACGATGCTGGTTAGCTTCAGCATGGCTTGTAGTTGGTTGCAAATGTTTGGAAGGGCATATGAGACAGCTCTTTGGCCAGCTGTGGTAGGTGTCCTGGGAACATCTAGTAGTATAAGGTCGGATTTCCTTAGGGAGTAGACGCTATGCGAGATGTTTATGAGAGATGTTAAATAGACAGGCAGTTTGTGGAGTAGTAATTTGAGGGTTCAAATGCCAGCATGCAGGAGGCGTCTGGTGGCAAGAGAGGTCCACCCAACTGCTGCATAAAGATCACAGTGGTGGGTCCTGTACACAGAGTTAGTAATGAAGCAAAGAGCATGGTGGTAGAGTATGTCCAGTTTAGATAGGCTCAAGGTTGGGGAGGAGATAAAGATAATGTCTCCGTAGTCAAGCAAGGGAAGGAATGTTGCTTGGACAAGTCTTTTTCGGGTCGCAAGAGAAAAGAGGGTCCTATTCCTAAAGAAGAAACCCAAGCGTGCTTTAAGCCTCCTTGATAGATCCTCGATGTGGTTGTTGAAGGAAAGCTTGTTGTCTATCCACATACCTAGATATTTAAATTTAGGTACGACTTCCAAGGGTTCACCTAGGGAGGTAACTATAAAGTTTTTAGGTGGGGTAGGTAGGGCACCAGACAAGGCAAGTCTCAAGAAAATCATTGTCTTGGTTTTTTTGGCATTTAAGAGAAGCTTGGCATTGATAAGGTTGCTTTCTAACTGGATAAAGTCAGCTTGGAGTGCTTCCCTGACTTCAGTTAAGGACGAGCCTGATGCATACAAAACCGTATCGTCCACAAAGAAATGTATGTTAGAGTTCTTTATGTGGGAGTCAAGGTTGTTGATGTACAGGGAAAAAAGGATTGGTTCTAGGATGGAGCCTTGAGGGACTCCTCTGGCAATTGAAAGAGGGGCAGATAGTAGGCCATCAGCTTTGACTTTTTGTATCCTTCCTGTGAGATAACTGTTAAACCACTGTAAGGTAAGTGGAGTGGCACCTATGTAGGCAAGACAGGTGATTAGGAGGTGATGGTCTACAGCGGCGAAGGCCTTACTGAGGTCTAGAAAAACTGCACTAGTAACCTTCTTGGTGTCAATAGCATGGATCCGGTCATTAGAGACTTTAGCCAAGGCTGAGATGGTACTGTGCTTCGACCTGAAGTCAGATTGGGCCGGGTTTAGGAGTGAGTGTGCTTCGAGGTGATTTTTTAGTTGGTTGTATATAAGTTTTTCCAGCACTTTGGAGAGAACAGGCAAGATAGAGATAGGATGGGAAGAGATAGCATAGGGAAGAGAAACCCTGAAGCCACTTATAGGATGGGAGGGGAGTTGCTGGCAGTCACAAAGGAAGAAAGAGACTTGGGCATCATCATCACTGATGACCTGAAATCATCCAAGCAGACCTCTAAAGCAGTAGTTAAGGCTAGGTGGATGTTAGGGTGTATTAGTAGGGGTATCACAAGTCCTAAGAGGAAGGTAATAATCCCTCTTTACAAGACACTGGTTAGGCCCCATCTGGAGTACTGCATGCAGTACTGGAGGCCACACCTTCACAAGGACATTAACCAAATTGAGGCAGTCCAGAGAAGGACAACCAAAATGGTGCAGGGGCTGCATCAGAAGACATATGAGGACAGATTAACGGAGCTCAATATGTATACACTTGAGCAAAGGAGGGAGAGATGTGATATGATCGAGACATTCAAACACCTTGAGGGCATTAACAAGGTGAAAGAGTCTAACATGTTTAAATATAAGAAAAATAGCAGGACAAGAGGACACAGCATGAGATTAGAGGGGAGGCTGATTAAGGGGGAATGTGAGGAAATTCTTTTTTCAAAGAAAGGGTGGTGGATGCATGGAACGGCCTACCTTAGGAAGTGGTGGCTATGAATACAGTGCAGGGCTTCAAACATGCATGGGATAGGCATAAAGGAGCAATACAGATGAGTATGAATATATAGGTTACTGACAGAGCAAAGGCCGATGGCACATTTATAAGGTAGAAAAATAAATGTGCAGACTGGATGGGCCTTGTGATCCTTATCTGCTGTCAACTTATATGTTTCTATGTACATCCAAGTATTTGGCTTATCTGCATCTCAGAGCACAATATTTAAAGCTTCTGTCACATGCTTGGGATGATGGTACTGAGAATTATGTGATGCTGCAAATGATTAAAGCTCAGATGTGTGAATACCACACTAGATGGGAGGAAGAGATGGGAAAACATCAGCGTTTTGCCACAAAGGGGAACAAGGTGTTTGTTAATCCTTATGAGGTTGATATTCAGGGTGTTAAAAAGTTAACTTTGCAGGCTTCGTATGGGCGAGACGGGGTGTTGTATTCTACCCATTCTGGTCTCCAAAAGGTTGTTACGGAACATTTGTGTCATACATATCAGAAGGTTGCAGGACGGAATCAGGTCCCTTTGTTAAACATTGGGCCTTTGCCAGAGATTCTGCAATATGATTTGGACTCGCTTTTGAGTCCTATCACTGTGGAAGAAATTGGTAAGGCAATAGAGAATTTGTCAGTCCAGACTGCCCCGGGTTTGGATGGCATCTCCAATGAATTTTACAAAACATTTAAGTCTAATTTGGTTGAAATTCTGAGGGAAGTATTTCAGGAAATTTTGAATGGGGGACCTTTGCCAACTAGTATGGAAGCTGGGGTGATGATTTTTTTAAATAAGAAGGAGGACCCATGGTATTTAAAGAATTAGAGGTCATTAAGTCTCCTTAATTCGGATTATGAGATTTTCACCAAAAGTTTAGCGACACTTTTAGCTAGGGTAGCTCAGTATGTTGTGCTTCCACATCAGACATGTGCCATACCTGGTAGGTGTATATAGCAAAATTAAATTTTTATCAGGGAAGTGTTTGATCAGGGTTTGGCTCGTACTTTGTATGGCTATTTAATGTCCTTAGATCAGGAAACCGCTTTTGATGCAGTGAGGCATGATCATCTATGGGAGCTCTCCTGTTATACGGGATACCAATCCCTTTTGTTTCTACACTTCAGCGTTTGTATGGTACAGCACTAGTGATGCCATTGATTAATGGGCATCTAGGGATTCCAGTGCGACTTCACAATGGTGTTAGACAAGGTAGCCCGTTAAGTCCGTTATTGTATGTTTTTGCAATTGACCCCCTTTTACGGCTCATAGAACTCGATTTCTGAATAAAACCTGTTTGTGATATAGTCGGGACTGTATCCAAAAGTGACCGCATACGCGGATGACTGTACAGTTTTGTACGAGATCTGGATTCAGGGCAGAGGGTTTTAGATGTGTTATCAGATATGCATGATTACACTGGAATTACACTGAATCTTTCAAAGTGCAGGTTGCTTAGTATAGGTAATGCAGTTGTGCCTGTGAGTTTTTCCATTCCAGTTGAGCAAGGAGAGGTTCGCTTATTAGGTTTGTTGTTTGATACTAGGCAGGCGGAACAAAGGAATTGGGATGTGGTTTATGATACTGCGCACCATAAGATTTTGTTGTGGAAGATGACCAGAAAAAAAAGAGTTTACTTACAGAAAGCTTACATTTTGCCGAGTTTTTTTTTTATACGTTTCCCATATTTATCCAGTGCTTTTTCTTCTATGCATGCTAAGCTATTGGGTTTGTTTTTCCTTATTGCTTTGGGGAAGTCATCTGAATCCAGTGAAACATGTGCACACTTATAGGCCTCGAAAAGAAGGAGGGCTAGATATGGTTCAGCCTTTAGTATATTTATTTAGTAATATTTTTTATAGTAATATTCGACCGCTATTACTTGAGGGTATGGGTAGTGGTGTTGCCAGTATGAAACGTTGGGAGTCTTATTTTTTGACTGCATGGGGAAGGGGTAAGTGGCATGTTGCTGATAAATGTTTACCTTTTTATATACAGACAGCACTGAAATATGTTAGGGTATGGAAAATTGCATTGCATTGGTTTCTAGACACTAATAGGAAGATGTTTTTTAGGACAGTTCTTATGCATAATTTTTTTGAGGATCCAGTGTTCTTGATCCCTTCCCACTTTGATTGTCAGTTGTTACTGGACAGTATAGTTGAACTTCGTATTCCTTTGAAAATGCAAGATGTGGTCTGGTTATGTGGACACCAGAAACTAAATATTAAGGGAAATCAGAAACACAAAGCACATGATGATAGACTTTGCACGGTAGGCACTTGTAGTGGGCACATTGAAACCATGCAGCATTTGTTTTTTGATTGTACTGGTTTTCCTGGTTTTTGGGTCTCTTTAGCTGCTTTGTGGGGTGTACCTTTATTTGAACATATGACATAAGATATCTTGATATTAGGACATTGGGGGTTGGGTGGAGAAAATGGAATAAGGGTACGGTTTGGGTTATTTTGGCTTGTTTAAAATGGGTAATCTGGCAAACTAGATGCCTTAGGGTGTTACAACAAAAAGTGATTACTGTCTGGGATATGTTATGCCAAGTACAGACAGAACTGGACAAAGTTTATCACTATGAATTTTGTACGTTGGGGGAACTGGTTTGCAGGTGTCTTTGGGAAGGGGTGGATTGGGTAGGGTAATATCTCTGTGTACTTATTGAGTGCTCTCTGGCTTTTGCTTTTGTGGAACAGTCCATTTTACAAATCTATTATGCTCTTTTGTAGTGTTTTCTAGTATAGATTATGTTTTGCATGCTCATTTTACTTGTGTTTTGTTTTTTTGCCTTTTCTTTTGTATATTGTATTATTTACACTTTGTTTTGAACCTTTGTTTTTTTTCACCTCTGTATTTAGGTGATATGTGCCTTGATTTTTTCTCTACCTGTTTTTGTTGCACAATAAAACGTTCCCCTACTCTGACAGTAGGGGGAGATGCTGTCCTAGCGTGGGTGGCCACTTTGTCCCAGATGTTGAGGAGTGAGGAGGTTTGTGAGGTAGGGAAGCGGGTCTCCTCCCCGGCCTCGATTACACCAGAGACCCAAACTGAAGATGTGAGTTTTTCACCAAATATGTCTGGACTTACTGATGCTGCTTGTTTGTTGCAAGTTGCTACCGATTTGGAGGATGTTTCTTTGGTTGTTCCCCATGATGCTGTGGATGTCCCCTGCAGTCCTGATTCGAGAGCTGCTGTAGGCTTGCCAGTCCCAGAACATTCTGATGTGCCACATTGTGTTACAGCGGGAGAGTGTGCTGATGTTCCCGGAGTGACTGTGGAGTCTTAATTGCCTGATGTGAGGATCTGGAGAACGCCGGTACCTCTGTGAATTTCCCACATGGTGCGAGCCACACGGTTTCTCCACAGGACTCTCTGACCTCCTGAGGAGGTTTACAAGGTAAGACTTTGGGACTGACAAAGAAGAAATTGCTTAAAACAAATTCTACTGTGGTGGTAAAGGAGCAAGACCAACTGCCGGAGCGAGCTTTGCAGGCCGCGGACTGGATTCGCACTAGGGTGGGTTGGTCCCCCAATCCTGCCGATCAAAAAGTTGCTGAATATTCAGCGATGAAGTTTAATAATTCTGGGGCTTTGCTGTTGGACACTGCTGACTATCCTTCGGGTGTTGTACAGGGTGTTGGGCTTGTTTCTCCAGTGCAGGGACCTAGCTCGATTTCCCTGCCTACTTCAGATGTGACATTGTTGCCTGGGGCTATTTAGCCAGTTTCGATCCCTAGCACAAGTGCACAGAAGCTGGTTGATGCTAATGTTGTTGATGTTGCTCAAACTTTGAATTTGCCTACATCCTTACCTGACATGGACACTTTACCGGTGGGATTTGGCCCTACTGTTTTGCAAGACCCTAATAAACAAAAGGCATTTAAGCCTTTGTTATGGATGGCTGACTTGTTTAAATCTACTAAGGAGCCGGACCCAAGGAGAAATGCTATTAGACTTATGTATAAAGGCGGTTTACCTGATCCCCCAGATCGTGTTTATATTGAAAGGAAATTGCTAAAAGACTCCTTAAAGTTCTATGCTTCTGAAGTCTTTGCTTTGATTCATATGGGTGAGAGCAATTATGATATTAGTTTTAAGATAGTGGAAGCATTGGATAGGTTTTGGCTTAAGTATAATTCTTTGAAAGACTCTCCTTTGTGGACCCCCTTTTTGGCGATTCCTATCACTAAGCCTGCTGTTAGGAGGATTACTGTTCTTTTTAAGAATGAAGGAGTAGACATTTCTGATATCTTATACTGGCTTAAGAAACATTGTGAGGTACTGGAACATCCTGTAACCATTATTGATTCTGAGCAATTTTGGACTGGGGCTGGAAAATAAAATGTAAATTGTTCATGACTAATAGTGGTATTGCACAACTTCCGGGTTGTTTTTTCTTGAGAAAAGACAGGGGCTCCTTGATCTACCCTGGACAACTGAAGTCCTGTCACAAGTGTGGCTCTCGTCTTCACCTCAGTAATGCCTGTGATACCCCTAAATGTACTCATTGTTTGGAAACAGATCATTTTTCAACTACTTGTAATAAACTCTTTCGTTGTAACCTTTGTGAGGAAAGGGGTCATTCTTACATTAAATGTACTTGGGCCTCTCATAATTCTGGGGATTGTCTGTCCCAAGAGGCCTTAATTATGCAGGTTCAGAAACAGGGTTGTGCTCAGGCCTCGGAAAGGCGTATGAGAGACATCCTGCAGAGTAACATTGCTGTTTCTTCAGGCTCTACTCCCCATATGGTTGTGACAACACAGGTAGAGCCTTCCATTACCAAGACAGTTGTAGTATCAGACCCTCCTGTTGGTGGTAGCCAGCAGATGCCCATGGACATTACTGCTTCCTCGACTTTAGACCCACAGGGAGGTGCTGTGCAGACTGTTTCTCCTGGGGAGGTTTTGGATGTTGGGAGACACCATAGTCATTTTGACTCGGAGGATATGTCTATGGACATGGCACAGGAATTGAGTGCTGGTCAACTTCCTCAAGAACAGTCCTCTATGCCTCCCCCCCATGACGACTTCATCTGGGACCCCATTTATGACTGTTTCTTATAGGAAACGATCCAGGGAGAAACTGGGACTCCCTATTGAGCGTAAAGGCAAAGACAGGAAAAAATATTCTAAATCAGGACTCACTTCACGGTCTAATAAATATACCCCTTTACTTGATACTGAGCCTTCTATGTCTGGGGATGAGGACTCTGGTTCTGATACATCGGTTACGTCCTCAAGGGGTACTTCTTCGGACATGGATGAGGGGTGTTCCAGAAGAAAGCGTTGGGCAACTAGATCTAAATATTGATTCAGTTTACCCTACTTTTTTTGACACAAGGCTGCCTTCCATATTTTGACATTAAATGTTAGCAGCATTAAGACTGACATACGGAGAGATGTGGTTTTTCATGAATTACAAAGTTTACAACCTGATATTGTGTTTTTGCAGGATACCTGAATTAAGTCTTTTCAAGAGATAGCTAACTGTACTAACAAATGGTGTCAAGGGGTCACGTTCTGGTCACAAGGCCAGGACAAATGTGATGGTTTAGTTATTTTGTTTTCAAATGTAGATTTAAAGGTTACCAGATTAATTGATCTAGTACCAGGTAGGGCCCTTCTGTTGGATGTATCATACAGGCAACACAGATTACGGCTGATAAATCTATATGCACCTCAGGGGAAGGCTTTAAGGGTTCCTCTTTTTTGTAGAATTCAGCCCTTTTTGTGTACTGCTGGACGATTATACAGGAAGGATTTCAATTGTAGTATTCAAAAGGAAGACAGGGGTTTACACACTGATAAACTTTTCTGTGATTCCAATGCACTGAAAGATATTGTGGTTACTGCCAAATTGAGGGATGCCTATCATTTTTTCCATAGTACAGGGGGTTTCACATTTCATAAGGGTTCACTTCAAACCAGGATAGATTATATCTGGGTCTCACAATTTGTGGAGATTATAGGGTTGGTTGTTACAGATTTAGCTTGTTCTGATCATTCTGCTATCTATGTTGATTGTCATTGGAATCCAGAACAGGTACATGAAAAGCCAGCTTGGAAATTGAATGTCTCTTTATTGGATAATACCAAAGTGGTTTCTGGTTCTAAAAACTTATGGAATGCCCACCTGTCAGTTCAATGTATGTATGATTCTTTACGAGAGTGATGGTTGTACACCAAAAGGGATGTAAAAGTTTTTTTCAGTGCTGGGTTGGGAAATGAAACAGGGATGCTTATTTTACTTACTTACATTATCGGAAACCGTTGCATAGATTGCTTTCTTTGGCTGATACTTCTGGACAAGACTTTAGTTCACAGATACACCAAATTAAGCAAGCTATGTATCGTTTTCAGTATGATAGGGCCAAGTCTTTGAAACAAGAATTACGATTTGGCACAGTCAGTAAAAAACAGACTTTTGATTCTTTTAAGGATAGCCAAAAAATGACTAACACAAAGCATATTTCTGAATTGAAATATAGGAATGGGGTGTTGCATACTGACAAGTATTCCCTTTTGGAAATTATACATCATTATCTTGTTGATACTTTTGGTACTGCACCTGTTACATATCATACTGAACAATTTGTTTCCTCTTTAGAGAAAAAATCTCTTTCTCAGGCTTTGGTATCCCAACTAGTTGGTTTGATTACTGAAGATGAAGTTAGAGCTGCCATTAACTCGGCTAAAAATAATGCTACTCCGGCACTGGATGGTATTCCTGTGGAGATTTACAAATTCTTTAGTGCTGTTCTGTATAAAGATTTAACTTCTCTGTTTAATGAGTTATTACAGTCTGCGGATATTTCGGTGGATTTTGTAGAAGCTGAATTGGTTCTTTTATTTAAAAAGGGGGATAGGTCTCAATTATTGAATTGGAGACCAATTTGTTTATTGAATTCTGATTTAAAATTACTAAGTAGGATTTTATCCACTCGTTTGGCTAAATGTGCTAAGTTTTTGATTAGTCCTGTGCAAGGCTGTGCTGTTCCTAATAGGGGAATTCAGGACAATTTGATTTTCTTAAGGAATTGTTTAGCAGAACTTCTATGAGGGGAACCCCAGTTATGTTTTGAGCCTTGATCAAAGGAAGTCTTTTGATTCTCTTTCTCATGATTATTCCTTTTTGGTTTTGCAGCAGTATGGTATTCCTTTAAGGTATATTTCATGGATTAAATCTTTATATAGATAAGCTTCTATTGTACCAAAGGTAAATGGATGCAGGGGTATGAGAGTGTCAGTTTGCCGTTGGGTTAGACAAGGATGTCCAATGAGCCCACTGCTCTATGTTTTTGGTATTGATCCTTTGATACAATCTGTTCAGCGGGATCCAGGAATGCTAGGAGTGAGTTTGTCAGCCTCCATACTTTTGCTTAAAATTTTGGCTTATGCAGATGATGTGGTGTTGATTGTTGATGCGAAAACTGACAAACGTGTAGTACAAGCAAGGATTCAGGATTTTTCAGATGCCTCAGGATCTTGTATTAATACAGGTAAATGTATAGGGTATCACTTAGGGGGACAGCATTTGTTTCATGGACAGTTTGCTGGTATTTACCTGTCTGGGGATCCAATCATGATCTTGGGACTGCAGTTTGGGCCTACAAATGTGGCTTTTCTCAATTGGGATAAGAAATTGCAAAAAGCAGAACAGGCTTTGGCTAGATGGGTTCAGAATCCACTCTCAATGCAAAAACGGATTTTTTGGATTAAGTCATTACTCATTCCAGTTTTATTATATGTTAGTTTTATTTACCTCCCCTCCTAAAGCCCTTCATACTAGATTATTTAGTTTGTTTTTCAGAGCATTGTGGGGGAGCAGATTGAACCCCATAAAAAAGAATGTGACATATCGAAGTTTGAAAGAGGGAGGGATAGGAATGGTTAATCCAATTGCATTTTATTACAGCAATTTTCTTTATTCTAATGTGATTGAACCTGAACTGAAATGTAATAAAGCATGGTTTGTGTTATTATTTGAATGGATAAAACCTTGTTTAAGAGAATGGGAACAGAAAAAATGTAGATTGTTGAGTAAGATACAAGTAATTCCGCAAGAAGTTAAGGAATTATTTCAGCTGATCATAACATGGAAAGTAGACTGCTTTATGGATAAACTGAACTCTAGGATTGCTATTTATAACTGGTTGGTACAACCACAATGTTTAGAACACATAGTTTTGCCATATTATAATCCTCAAGATAGTATAGCTATGTTTCAACAGGTATTGAATAAGAGGCTTCCTGTCTTTGTTTGGGATGTCCGTTGGTTAACCATTCATGGGAAACTTAATGTTAAAAATAACAATAAGCTCAAGGCCATGCAGGAGAGATATTGTTTAAGACAGTCTTGTTGTCAGATCTTAGAAACCCAAGAACATTTATTTCTGGACTGTGAATATACTAGCCAATTTTGGGATTTTGTTGCACAATCATGGGGGGTTCAGCAGTTTCGATTGCTTACTTATCAGGATTTGGTTTATGTGGTTTGGACCCCTGTTTGGCAGCACTTTTCGAAAGACACTTTACAGGTCTTGTTTGCTGTTTTGAAATATTACATCTGGCAAGTAAGATGTAAATGGGTCCTCCAGCAGCGTTTTGTACCACATGGTGTTTTATTGAATACCGTGCAAGAAGAGATGTGGAAAGTATATGCCAAGGATTTGACTAGCTATTCTAGGAATTGTATGAGGCAATTATGGAAACACTGTGACTTTCTGTTTTGACATAAGTCTGTTTTGTTGTGATTGGACTTCGTTTACTTTATTGCTGTGTCTTTGTTAGCTTCATTATTATTTCTTTTGTTAGTTTTTGGATGTTAGGCCTGTGCTGTGTTTCTCTGATTTTGAATTCTTATTCCCTTCTTCCCCACAAAATTCCCCTACTCTTTTCAAGAAGTGCCATGTGATCTTTAACATCCACCTGAACTACCACCAGAAAGGGCAGAGTGGACCTCAGTTTAATGTCTCATCCAAAAGATGGCACCTCAGGAGTGCAGCACCCCCCTCATGCTGCACTGCAGTGTCAGTATTGGGATAGTAACCCAAGTGCTTGGTGTGGAGCTAGAACCCACAGCCTACTGATCTCCCGGCCTCAGAGGCAAGTGTGCTACCTGCTGACTAATATATGTGTATAAAGCTATAACCCGATGTAGACCCCCTAACATAAGCCAGACAGATAAGCTTCCTCCTTTATACAGTAAATCTGAAATGATACAACCGGGAAAAAGTATAACCGCACAATAAAAGTACCAAAATAAAATTAGTTGGTAGATGAAATCCTACCTGTTTGTGATGCTGACCTGATGAAACTCTTTTATGAAGGATGACAGTGTCATAGTGAAGATGGTACCAACTAAAAATTATTTGAAACCTCTACTGCAAGTATATGCATGTGTGTGTATCCATGTGTGGGTAGATTTGTGTGCATGGGTGGGAAAGTCAAGCTTTAACAGCAGAGAAGCTGGCTGATCCTTCATGCACTTGCAGGAAATCCTTGTAGAAGGAACACAATAATGCTAAGAATATTTTATGTGGTCCTATGGGAGGGTTGAACAATGCTGCATGCAACATTATGATGAAAGGCAGTATTAAAATATGGAATCCCTATTTAGTTGATATGTTAAAATATAGGTGTATCACTGTTTCCCAGAGGAAGTTGCATCAGCAAAGAAATGTTGGATTTGTGAAGGTGGATCAACAACTCATAGAACAAAGAAACATACTGCAGAAACATAAAGAGTGACAACAGAAAAAGACCTAAGTCCTTTAAGTCTGTCCGAAATTCTTACCAGTATTTTTAACAAATTTAGGAAACAAACTTTCCTTCATTTCCAGTTCTGAACTGTAGTGTTCATGCAGTTAGGGCAGTGGGCAGCCTGGAACAGAGCATTGTAGAGAGTGAGGCTTTTTAACATGACATCTACTGGCAGCTAGTAGGGGTGTGCGAATACCTTATTTTCAATATTTAGCCAAATATTCATATTTGGGGCCCCAAATATTTGGGCATTCATATTTGTTGTTCATGTGTCCTGTGAAAAAAAGAAAGAAAAAGAACAGCTCCTGCACATTTTCCCCAGTCCAATATTTTAAAATACAACCTCCTGTCCCTCCATCTTCTGCTGCAATCCAAATCCCCCTCCTCCCCCCTCAGCATCCACAATTTCAAGCTTAGACAAAAATACTCCCACGACAGTTGACCATCACAAGCCATGGCTGATCACTGTCTTTATCACTTTTTTTTTCTTATGAAAACAATTTTCCCCAACCCCCACCAGGGAGCACCCATCTGTCTTCCAGAACCCAATTTTTCATGGCCCTCAGTGAATGACAATGAATGTGACCAACACAACCAACCTTCCTCCACAGCCAACCACCTTTCATTGAATGAAAGCACTCCCATGCTTGCTTGCTAGTAAAACAGCTGCTGTTTAACTATGCAAACAAGTGTGGGAGTGCTTTCATTCAATAGGAGGCAGCCGGCCATGGAGGAGGGTGGATTGTGTCAGTTGTCTTTGTTGTTGCTTGCTGGGGAACAAGGAAAATTTGGTGTTAGGGGGAGGAGGGTGGCAATTGGGTGCTGCCAGGGTGGTGGTGGTGTGGATATTGCTTTTAGAAGAAAAAAGTGCTAAAGATGGTGGCCAGCCATGGGGGGGGGCGGGTTGTGCCATTAACTTGAAATTGTGGGTGCTGTGTGGGAGAAGGGTAGGATTGGAATGTAACATAGGGTGTGGGAACAGGGGTCACATTTTAAATGATTGGGCTAGGGAGGAAGGTGAGTATTGGTTCCAGTTTTCTTTTTTCTTTTGCTTACCAAACAAAATTTCCCAAATAGGAACAGGCATGAATAGTTCCAATATCCATTATTTGTATCTGATTAACAAATGGTGCATTATTCACGGTATTCAGGAAATACTGTTCTTTACTTGAACACCCCTACTAGCTAGGAGCTTTTGCAACTGTAGACTAACTTCGGCAGAGAGAATTAGATGTATTGCAGCACAGTTAGGTCAAGTTCTGTGGCAAGGTTTAATGTTCTGCTGCACATTAATAAATAAATAATACAGAGCCAGCATTACAGTTTTGGGGGCCCAGCAAGGATGACCTGTGTAGAGGACTACTAACTCCCACCACATAAACATAAGCTACATAATTTCAAGTAAACATCCAATGTTATGCTTTTCAGTAGCTGTTCTGGCTTTCCCTATTTATCTAAATAATTGCACTAGCACTGCAGATGTTTAATGTTTTAGATTTTTAATGTATGGCAGTTTTTTTTGGGTGGTAGTACAGGGAGTCTCTGTGTCCCTCGAAGTCTGCCATCCCCAGTTGTATCTTGGGTGCTCACTGGCTAGGCTACTTCAGGCTCCTCCTTGGGTAACAACATTTAGCTGTGTGTTTACTGCCAGCAGGTTGGGGAGTGGTGGAAGGTGCCTTCCAGTAGCTGTTAAATGTTGCATACAGTGACACTAAGTCAGGGCTAAACGTTTGTGACTATAATTGTAATTGGCTATATCTGAACCTTAAATGCAGGCGTCATATTACTGGGATTAGTGTAGTTTGAATTTGAAGTCTTTTCTTAACTGCCATTTCAGTGTACTTCTCCATTTAGTTTGGGCAGGATTGAAGGATTCTGGCTAGTAAGTTTGTGACTGTGTGTTTGTAATTGGCTGTGTCTGAACCTTAATTGCAGGCATCATATTACAGGGATTAGTGTAGTTTGAATTTGTAGCATTTTCTTAACTACCAATTCAGTGTGCTTCTCCATTTAGTTTGGGCAGGATTGAGGGATTCTAGCTGGTAAATTTGTGACTGTGAGTTTGTAATTGGCTGTCTGAACTTTACCTACTGGCATCATCTTACAAGGATTAGTGTAGTTTGAATTTGAAGTCTTTTCTTAACTGCCATTTCAGTGTGCTTCTTAATTTAGTTTGGGCAGGATTGAGGGATTCTAGTTAGTAAATTTGTGACTTAAGTGCAGGCATTATATTATAGGGATTAGTGTAGTTTGAATTTGAACTCTTTTCTTAACTGCTATTTCAGTGTGCTTCTCCATTTAGTTTGGGCAGGACTGAGAGATTCTAGCTGGTAAGTTTGTGGCTATGTATTTGTAATTGGCTGTGTCTGAACCTTAAGTCAGGCATCATATTACAGGGATTAGTGTACTTTGAATTTGAAGTATTTTCTTGTCATTTCAGTGTGCTTCTCTATTTAGTTTGGGCAGGACTGAGGGATTCTAGCTGGTAAGTCTGTGACTGTGTGTTTGTAATTGGCTGTGCCTGAACCTTAAGTGTAGGCATCGTATTACAGGGATTAGTGTAGTTTCAGTTTGAAGTCTTCTTAACTACCATTTCAGTGTGCTTCTCCATTTAGTTTGGGCAGGACTGAGGGATTCTAGCGAGTACATTTGTGACTGTGTTTGTAATTAACAGTGTCTGAACCTTAAGTGCAGGGATCATATTACAGGGATTAGTGTAGTGTGTGTTTGTAATGGACTGTGACTGGACTGTAGTGAGTGGAGTGAAGAGCCACTGCAAGAGGACTCCTTGGCTGATTGTTTTGGACACAGCCTGTGGTGTAATCTCACCCTCCCACCCTGCAACCCACCCACCTACCCACCCCAGGGCTCAACCTACAGTTATAGAGTAGGTCCCATAGGGCTTTGCAACAGCCTGCACCCATAAAAGAAGTAGCAAAGACAGAAAAAAAAACCTTTGGGAGATAACTGAATAGGTGTCTTCAGAATGCAGTAGATTGAGGAGGAAAACAGACATGATGGGAGTGATGCAGTGCAGTAGTTGTGGAGCAGCTGTCTTCAGGGAGACGTTCTGGAGGTTGAAATGCTGCCCTATCTGCAGGCAACTCTCTGGGCTGAGGGAGGAGGTTGCCTGTCTTTGAGCAGAGTTGGTCAGGCTGCAGGTGGCATCCACCCCACCTTTTGACCACTGGGTCCACAGCCTGAACCTCAAAGGATGCCCAGAAATAAGAGAGACTGGACCACAGTGGACTTGGGGGAGCTGGTCAAAAGCACATTCCCCAACTGGTCCCACTTAGTAGCACCTACACTGTTTTAGAGGATCGGGAAAACCCCACTCAGGAACCTGAGGCTGGGACCAGGGAGGATGGGTGGGTTCTCAAAGATGGAGCCCCAGAGAAGGGAGGCAGGGGACCACAGAAGAGGGGGAATCTTCTTCTAGTGGGGGACTCTATTGTCTGGGGAGTGGAGTTACGGACATCTAGCAGGGGAGAGAGGGAGGTCAAGTGCATCCCGGGAAGTGCTGCATGGAGGGATGGGGAGTAGATCCATAGGATCACTAGGGCAATAGCTAAGAGGGAGTAGCTGGATGTCATTACTGGATGTCATTATCCATCTTACCTGGTGACCAATGATGACCTGGCAGGGAGAAGGGTGGAGTTAACCAGAGTTCAGGAGGATTTCAGGAAGCTGGGGGGAAACCTGAAACAAACAGGATGCTCCATCTCATTCTCGGAGGTGCTATCTGTCCAGGGCACAGGGGAGGATAGGGCACTCCACATCCATACCTTAAACTCCTGGTTGAAGGATTGGTGTGGAAGGGAGGGTTTGAGCTTCATAGGGGACTGGGGCTCGGCCTGGACAGATGCGAGCTTATATCAGGAGGATGCCCTGCATCTGTCCGAGGAGGGTACCTTGGCCATGAGTGAGAAGTTGAAATACTTCAGCTGCGAGCATTTAAATTGGCCAAGGGGGGGAAGCCAGAAGGGCTAGGATGATTAAGAACCCCCCCATAGGAACATGGAGGAACATAAGTTGCCAACAGATACAGCTGAAGCAGGCAGGGAGGAGCAGATAGGCAAAGAGTGTATAGCGAATGGAACATGGGGAACACATAGGAAAGGAAACAGAGGTGGGGGAAGATGCTGGAGAGGGAGGACAGGAGCAGAGGGAGGGAAGACTGTAAAACATTGAAGGTCATGTTAACAAATGCCCGTAGCCTAAGAAATTAGGTTCCAGACCTGGAAGCCTTGATGATGGTTGCAAACCTTGACATAGTAGCAGTAACAGAGATGTGGTACTCTGCTAATCATGGCTGGGAAGTCAATGTACCAGGCTATACACTGTTCAGGAGGGACAGGGAGGGTAAAAAGGGGAGGGTGGCCCTTTACATCAGAGATGGTAAAAAGGCTACAGAAGTTCAGGGAAGACAGGGGGAAGCCAAGGCAATGTGGGTAATCCTGGAGCCAGGGAATGGAACAGCAGTACACACAGGGGTGCTCTTCAGACCTCCGACACAGAGGGAGGAAGTTGACAGGGAACTACTGGAGGACATACACAACATGGCAGCTAAAGGCAAAATCCTGCTACTTGGGGATTTCAATATACTGGACGTGGATTGGACCACCCAGGTGGCTGCTTCATCCAGAAGCAGTCATCCTAGAATCCCTGCAGAGGGTTGGACTCGGGCAGCTGTTGCATGAACCAACCAGGGACAAGTCAATTCTGGACTTGTTATGGACCAATGTGAACAGAATTGAATAAATACAGGTTAAAGGACAGCTGGGGTCCAGTGACCACCACATGGTGTGGTTCAGCATGGCAACATGGACTCAAGTAAGCCACATAAGTGCAAAAGTATTAGATTTTAGGAGGGCAGATTTCATTGAAATGGGTATATGTATACAGTACAAGCTGTCCTGGGGAAGGGAGAGGTAATAGAGGGGTTGGAGGAACAATGGGAGAAACTAAAAGGAGCCATAGCAGGGATAACAAACCAATGCGTTAGGATAGCGGCCAAAGGAAAAAGAAGAAGGCAACCATTATGGTTCTCTAAGGAGGTGGGGGACAAAGTCAGGGCTAAAAGACTGGGTTTCAGGAAATATAAGGGGACCCAAATGGAGGATGACAGGAAGGTGTACCTTAAATGTCTAAGGGAAGCAGGGAAGGCTGTTAGAAGAGCTAAGGCACAGAGAGAGAGGAGGGTTTAGCATGGTCTGTGAAAAAAGGGGACAAGGCATTTTATAGGTACATCAGCGAAAGAAGAAAAAATGTGGGGATTGTGAGGCTCAAAGGGGAGAAGGAAGAGTGTAAGTAGGGGGATCTGGACAAGGCAGAAATACTGGACAAATACTTCTGCTTGGTATTTATGTAATTTCCGTTCATCCTTTCTTTTCTCTCTTCCCAGCTTGTCCTTACCAGTTCTGCCCCCGGCAGGGTTTTCAGCATCTTGGAGGGGTCCAGCACTGGGAAATGATTCTTTCTTTCCTCCCCCTTCCCCTTCATCCTCTCTAACTAACTTGTCCTCACTTGACTCCGCTCTCTGGTAGGGTTCTCAGCATCCTGAAGAGGCCTAGTCTTAGGGAAGTTTCTCCCACCCCTCCTCCTCCTTCCCTTTACCCTCCCCTCTACTATTTCTATCCAACTTGTCCTTGCCTACTCCTGCCCCTTACTCTAAGTCCTGACCTCATTCCACCACTGGCAGCTATCTCTGCACTCTGAAAGGGCCAGTTCCAGGTATGAGTCGTCCTTCCCTTCCTATCCCTTACCCCCACCTCTCTCCTGCCCCTCCCCACCTCCCTGCACTTAATCAAAGGAATTAGTTCACTTGAGATAATAATTTGCACTTTTTATTCTGTTTGAGGTGCTCTCAGATTGCACTTGCACTGTGTTAACTTGCCCTTCACAACTTTTTTTTTTTTTGCACACTTTTCTCTGGTAATGTTCCCCCCATCTTTATCCTCTCCTTCCCCCAGCTTGTTTCCCCTGTCTGCCCCTCTACCCTCCTTGATATCCCCCCACTGGACCTCATTTATTCAATAATTGCTAAATAATCTGCCCCTTAACTGAGATCCATTCCTGCAAGGAGCTGGCTCCAAGGCTACATTGCATTTTTGTACTAAGTTCCTCAGATATGCCACTTTTAATTAAATGCATATTCCACAGATTGGATATATCTAATTGTATGTTATGCTACAAATGTGACTGTATGATTATTTATGATATGTTTTAACTGTATGTCTTGTTACAAATGTAATTGAATGTTTGATTTCTCGGATATGATAAATGTTAAACTGTATGTCTAATTCTTCACCCAATTGTACTCCCCCCCTCCACCCCAAGTCGCACTGGGAGATGAGCAACTTGTTGTTCAGTGTGCCTTCCTGCTGAAACATTTCAATAAATAAAAAAATAAAATAAATAAATTCACTGGGGAGGGGGAGGGTCAAGGACCACAGATGGATAGCAGAGGCAATGAGGGGGGAGAAGTGGACACCAGTCCATTCACAGTGGAAAGAGTTCTGGAAGAACTCACAAAGTTGAAGGTGGATAAGGCCACAGGGCCAGGCAGCATCCACCTAAGGATATTAAGAGAGCTGTGAAGGGAACTGGCAATGCCTCTGGCAGTCCTGTTCATAGATTCACTCAACATGGGTGTGGTTCCAGAGGACTGGAGGAGGGTACATGTGGTCCCACTGCACAAAAGCGGCAGTAGGGAGGAGGCGGGGAACTATTGGCCAGTCAGCCTCACCTCAGTGGTGGGAAAGATCATGGAGGCACTGCTGAAAGAAAGGATAGTGGCACACCTGGAATCCAAGGATGCTGAGGATCTGAAGCAACATGGATTCACAGCAGGAAGGTCATATCAAATGAATCTGATAGATTTTCTTGATTGGGTGACTAGGGAAGTAAATCAGGGAGGGGCAGTAGACATTGCTTACCTAGATTTCAGCAAAGCCTTTGACACTGTCCCACATAGAAGGCTGGTTAACAAGATGGGTAGTCTGGGCATAGGAGACAAGGTGGTGAACTGGATTAGGAACTGGTTAATAAACAGGAAACAGAGGGTGGTGGTTAGTGGGGCACAATCTAGAGAGAGGGGGGTGACCAGTGGGGTACCGCAGGGATCAGTGCTGGGACCAGTCCTGTTCAATGTCTTTATTCGTGACATTGTTGAGGGGCTGGAATAAAAAGTCTGCTTGTTTGCAGATGACACCAAGATCTGCAACAGAGTGGATACTCCAGAAGGGGTGCAGAAAATGAAAAGGGACCTGGAGAAGCTTGAAAGATTATCAGAGATGCGGCAACTGAGGTTCAATGCAAAAAAGTGCAAAATAATGTACCTGGGTAGAGGGAACCATGGGGAGAGCTACAGGTTGGGCAGAGCTGACTGTCACCAAGTAGGAAAGGGATCTAGGGGCTATCATCTCTGATGACCTTAAGGTATCAAAGCAGTGTGCAAAGGTGGTGAGGAGGGCCAGTGGCATGCAGGGGTGCATAGGCAGGGGTATCACTAGCAGGAGGCGGGAGGTGGTGGTGCCATTGTATAAAACATTGGTAAGACCTCACCTCGAGTACTGCATGCAGTTCTGGAGGCCTCACCTGTGCAAGGACATAAAGATGGTGGAGACTATCCAGAGAAGGGCGACAAAGATGATGCAGGGCTTGCACCACAAAACATATGAGGAGAGACTAAGGGACATCAATATGTACTCACTGCAGGAGAGGAGACAGCATGGGGACATGATTAAAACTTTCAAGTACCTCAAGGGCATAAACAAGGTGCAGGTGGGGTCATTTTCCAATGTAGAAAAAGTACTAGAACAAGGGGGTACAATATGAAATTGAAGGGGTGTAGGTTAAGAGATAATGTGAGGAAATTTTTCTACACAGAAAGGGTAGTTGACGCTTGGAATAGTCTGCCACAGGAGCTAGTGGGGCAAGCGCAGTGGAGGGGTTTAAGCATTCTTGGGACAGGTACAAGGGAAGCCTGAGAGGGGAGGGTGTGAAGAAAAGCCATTGATCACATAGGGTCAGTGGGCCACATACAATGTATAGGGCCTATGGACAGACTGGATGGGCCTGGCGAACCTTATCTGTCGACAATTTCTATGTTTCTATGTTACTCGCTCCAAACTGTGTGAGTGCATCTCAATCTAACAAATTTATTTGTAACAGTATGTTTCTTTGTCCCTGTTCCAAAAAAACGAACTGCAGCAGTAATTACAAATAGAGAGAAGTAGTGTAGTGGTGTAATGTGCTGTCATTTGTAAGCACTGCATCCTTGCACACAAGTATAGTACTCAGGCAGAGAGATAGACAGTAGTAGTTCATCATGCAGCCATTGTCCTGATGTTAGAAATCTGTGTGATGAACTAAGAACATCTGTCTGCCACTCTCTGTACAGTGAACAAGCGTGCAAGTGCGAGAGAAAGAAATCGATTTTCCCACCCAGCTACTTGGATGATCTCATTCTACTCGCTTTAATCTGTGTCTCTGCATCTGTCAGTCTCCATATCAGAAGTTCCTGCAGAAATGGCATACGGGTTCAAAATTTCCAGTCACCTTACTTTGAAAAAGTGGCTTATATTGTTGTTAAATTACTGTTGAACCTTAAAATGATCAGCATTTCTAGTGAACAGCCTACATCGTTGTAGGTGAATCGGTATTGAATACTTTGAAATGTATGTTGAAATCAAGAAAGTACAGCACTTACATATAGTCCTGCCGTCCATCTGTAATACAGAAACATCAGGCAAAAGCATGGTTCTGCAGTAACACTGCTACAGTATGTTAGAAAAAAAGCTTAAATTTGTATTGCTCTGTTCCAAATGTAATGCATGTCACTTTTGTCTGATTGAACTGTTCCACATATGCATTTTTCCTCGTACTGAGGAGGAACTAAAGCCGTATTTGATGTTCCCATTGTGCAGAGATTGTAGGTGCATAAGGGAGTAACCTCAAACTGTTCCTCCATATCGTAAAATAGTCACATTGCAAGAACATTGTTGGATAATGATTAATGCACATTTTTGTTAGTGTACTGTTAAAATATGCTGAAGATGTTGTTACCATATCTTGGGAGCAATGTTTGGGACTGTATTAATGAATGTCCGTAATGACAAAGCGTTTCCAAATATGTGCAACCCAAACTTCCATCAGGAATTTGTAAGTTTCACTGTAAAAAAATACTTCCAACAAATATTATGTAAGAGTCATATTCTACCACACAGACAATACAGTATTTCATTACAGCAGAGTAAAAATGAAGAAAACCTCCAACAAAGGTACTGCTTTATTAAGGGGAAGGATACAATGCAAAGGAAATATGTTTCAGCTGGTTTTAAATAAAATAAGTAACATAGAAACATAGACTTTGATGCCAGATAAGGACCACGTGGCCCACCTAGTCTGCCCATTTCCCTACCTATTGGATAAACTGCAGATCCTAGTTAACCAGCATCCTACTTCTTCCCACCCCCCACAAGAATTGCCTTAAGTCTGTCCCATGCATTCTTGAATTCCCCCACTATTTTTGACCCCACAACCTCCTCAGGAAGGCTGTTCCATGCATCCACCACCCTTTCTGTGAAAAAATACTTCTTCACATTGCCCCTGAGCTTTTCCCTCTATATTCAAATTGTGTCCCCTTGTTCTTGCATATCTCTTTTTCTGAAATATGCTACCCTCTTGGACTTTGTTGATTCCCTTGAGGTACTTGAAAGTTTTTATCATGTTCCCACCTCCCTCCTTTCCTCAAGGGTATACATATTAAACTTCTTTAGTCTCTGTTCATATGGCTTCTGTTGCAGACCCTGCACCATTTCAGTTGCCTTCCTCTGGACTGCCTCCATCCTGTCTATGTCCTTGTAGAGATGGGTTTTCCAGAACTGCATGCAGTACTCCAGATGGGGTCTCACCAACTGTCTGTACAGAGGGATAACAAGTTCCTGTTTTCTACTGGTGATGCCTCTCCTTATACATCCCAGTATCCCCCAGCCATCCCTACTGCCTTCTCACATTGCTTGCTTACCATTAGGTCATCTGATATGACAACCCCCCAGATCCCTTTCCATTTTTGTTGTTGTTAATACCCCCCATTGTGTACTCTTCACCTGAGAGTTTGTTTCCCAGGTGCATTACTTTGCACTTCTTTGCACTGAATCTAAGCTGCCATACTTTTGACCATTCCTCCAACTTTGCCAAGTCCCTTTTCATCCTTTCACCCCCCCCTTGTGTGTCAACCCTGTTGCAGATCTTTGTATCATCTACAAAAAGGCATACTTTTCCTTCCAGTCCCTCTGCAATGTCACTTATAAAGACATTAAAAAGGACTGGACCCAGTCACGGAATCTTCATGCACCCCATTAGTAACCCCTTCTTCAGAGTGGACCTGGCTATTATTACCCTCTGTGTCCTGTTGTCAAGCCAATGTTTTACCCAGGCTACCACCCTGGAACCCACTCCCAGGCTGGTTAATTTGTTTATTAATCTTTTATGTGGGTCTGTGTCAAATGCCTTGCAAAAGTCTAGGTATGTCATGTCCACAGCCCCCCCGGTCTACTACTTTGGTCACCCAGTCAAAGAAATCTATTAGATTTATCTGACATGACCTTTCCACTGTGAATCCATGCTGCTTAGGGTCCTGTGTCCCCCAGGCCTCTAAGTACTCAACAATTCTTTCTTTCAGAAGTGATTCCATCATTTTCCCTACCACTAAGGTCGAGCTAACAGGTCTGTGTTTTTCTGCCTCTGCTTTGCTCCCACCTTTGTGCAGGGGACTCACATCCACCCTCCTCCAGTCCTGGTACCACACCATCTTCCCATGATTTGTTAAAAAGGGTAGTCAGTGGTGTCACTAGTTCTTCCCTCAGTTCTTTTAGAATTCTGGGGTGTATCCCATCAGGCCCCATTACTTTGTCCACCTTCAGTTTTAGGAGTTCTTTCAGAACCCTTCATCTGTGAAAGGACTGGTATCAACCCCCCTATCCAGAATGCTTCTATTGATTAAATTAGGTACTTCCCCCTCCTCTTCTTTTGTGAATACTGAGCAGAAGTATTTGTTCAGTATCTCTGCTTTTTGACTGTCCCTCTCTGCCCACCCACCTCTTTATTCAGCCTCAGTATCCCTGCCTTAGGATTTCTTTGCTCCCTAATGTACCTATAAAAGGTTTTATCCCCTTTCTTAACTGAGTTGGCTATCTTTTCCTCTGTTTGGGCCTTTGCTATTCTGACTGCCTTCCCCACTTCCTTCTGCTTTAACTGGTACAGTTCTCTGTTCTGCTCCTTCTATGTTTCCTTATACTTCCTGAATGCTATCTTTTTCTCCCTAACCTTCCCCGCCACTTCTTTTGAGAACCATAGTGTTTTTTCTTTCATTTTGATTTATTTGCTTCACACAAAGGCTTATTGCCTCTGTGATGGCAGTTTTGATGTTTCCCCATTGTTCCTCCACCCCTCCTTCTTGCCTGCTTGTTAGTGCTTTTCTGAGGCACTCTCCCATTTTGACAAAGTCAGCCCTCCTAAAGTCCAGTATCCTCACTTTTGTATGGCTTGACTCTGCAGCTGTGTTTATCATGAACCACACTGTTTGGTGGTCACTTGTTCCCAGATGACTACCCACTTCTAGGTCTGAGATCCTCTCTCCATCCCCATTTCAGAGCACCAGATCTAAGATTGCTCCCTCCAGAGTGGGTTCCAACACTAGCTGTCTGAGGCAATAATATTTATCGCTGTCTTCTAACCCCATGTTAAAAGTGCAATAACCCACTTCAGGGTGTGTGGTTACTGGGGATTAATCAACACCCCGGGTGCTGTGAGGACACTTGGCTTTGCTTTGTGCCTCACAACACGTCCGGAGTGTTGATTAATCCTCGGTAACCACACACCCTGTCATGGGTTATTGCTTACATATTTACTTACGTCAGTTAATATAATGGACTTTCATTTTTAGGACCTAGTTGAAGGTGTCTATATAGAAGTAAAGGTTTTATTTTATTTTTTTATGTATTTTAAATTTGTTAACCAGGAAAGGACACTGGGCATTGCCCTTTTTCAGGTCTGACCCGAACAATCAACAATCAACAATACATAAAACAATACAACAGACTGCATACTAACAATTACTAACATCAATGGATAACAAATAACGTTTAAATAACATCTTAAGTCCTGTAGCTGAATCAATGGTTCTAAGGGAGAGTCAAGCAGCATATGATACAAATGATCGAGAACCAGAAATTCCCTTGTTAACAATTGTTTTCAAAATAACACCCTGATTAGAGTGCAAATTGACCCATGAGTCCCTTTGTTCAACCAAATCAAATAAAGGAAATGAATTCCCAGCACGGATAGCAAGATGAGTCAAGTTACCAAGTGCATAGGCAAATCTTAATTTGGGTTATAACCAGCTCAAAGAAGAATATAAAACACAATGATGTGTCAACAGAGGAACACCAAGAACAAATCAGCAGATATTATTATAAGCCACACTCAAAACCTTACACTCCCTCATCCCCAAATTATAATATAAGGGAGAAACTTAATCAAGATGTGGCAATAAAGTACCCCTCACAATTGTTTTGTGAGATTCCATTGATAAATAGGCCCTAAATTTATATAACAAACCCAATTTACAATTTATTGTTCTACTAATGACTTTCACTGGGGGAAGAAATCCTAGACTAGTGACCAAAATGACACCTAAATATTTGAATTCATTAATGTGTTCAAGTAACTTGCCAGATCTATCAAACAAATGTAAACATCAATTCAGTTTTAGTCGGGGTACACTCCCAAATTCCACGCACTTGGTCTTTTTTACATTTAAAACCATCTGATTATTTAACAACCACTGATCAAGTTTACCAAAATCACTTTGCAACCCAATATTAACCTGCTCAATGTTCAAACCCTGGCTATACAAAATTAAGTCATCCACGTAAAGAAGGCAATGACTAACTGAAAAAATAGAGGGGTTTTGATTTATGAATATTGAAAATAACAGGGATCCAAGAATGGACCCCTGTGGAACACCCCTAAAATTTGACCGTAGTTCAGATAGTGAAGGCTCAATAAACACTTGCTGAGATCTCCCCTCTAAAAAGCTCCCAAGAAAGGATACAACCAAACTGGAAATACCTATGGTATTTAACTTCATACAGAGCAGAGCATGATTTATTAAATCAAAAGCCCGGGTCAGGTCCACGAACACCCCCCCCCGTTAATAAACCTCTATCACAAGCAAGGAGGATGGTGTTCATGAACCTGACCAAGGCCGTTCCAGTACTCTTACCCTTCCTAAACCCATGTTGTTCTGGGCAAAGTAAACCATTTGACTCAAAAAAATCAGTTAGCTGAGTTACCACCAATTTTTCCAATAGTTTACTTAACGGATTTAATATTGAAATAGGTCAAAAATCATGTACTGTATCCGCTTTTGCCTTTTTAGGTATGGGCACCACCCTTGCAACTTTCCATACAGATGGAAAACACCCAGTAGATAAACACAAATTAAATAAAGAACAAAGCGGGTCAGCGACAAAAGTTGCAACCAACTTCACAAACCTTATATCCTACCCATTTCTACCATCTCCAAACTTATTTGGTAACTGGCATAGTTACCTCAGCACCTCAGATGGACTAATACTATTAAAATGGAAACTCAACAAACATTCAGATGAATTATTCAATGGAGAAACATCTGAGTCACCAACACAATTACCAATATTACTATCGCAACCTGAGATAGATGGAATAAGATCAGCAGTATTCATAAATTTGGATTTCAACAAATTTGTCATCAAAAAAGGATCGTTAATCATACCATCCACTGAGTTCAAGTGAGAAATTGTAGACCTCCCTTTGGGAAATAATAGGGAATTTAGTGCTCCCCAAAAATTTGTTGAATCAGATGAAGCTACCTCAGTCTTATGCCAATAAAAATCTATTTTGGCCTGCTTTATTTTACTGCCGGCCTAATTCCTAGCAGACCAATAGGCCTGCAATGAGGCCTCAGAGGGGAATAGCTTATAAGCTCTCCAAGCCAATTGTTTTTGTTTCACAAGCAATTTAAGGTCTGATGTAAACCACCCATTTTGGGCCCATCGTACCCTTATTTATGCAGGGGACATAACTTTTTCTGTAAACCCAACAACTGTTGACAGAAAAAATCAACAGCACAATCTGAGTCTCGGATAGCATCAATAAATGGCCAATCAAGAGCACAACATTCTCAGTACACCAAATGATATGGAACCTTATTAAAGTTCTGAGAAAAAATTATGCAAGGAGGCAACCTCGGTGCTTTAAAGTTCAATACTCCGAAAATTGCCTGATGTGTGTGATGGAGATTAGGAAGCAAATGGCTTATGAATACTGTGAACTGCCCAGTTGGCCGGGATTTGTAGTAAGCCATTGGTAGTGCTCTCTTAAGGCAATGGCTAGAACTAGGTCTGAGCCAATCAGGACACAGGGATTTCCTTGCCCATTTTATACTGGCAGGCACAAAACAAGGCATGGATATGGGAGGCAATGGGCACTGATGTGTGCAAATGAGGTATAACTGTCATGCAGAGAGGCCCAAAGCACAGACTGCCCGTGTCCATCTGGACTGTACCATCAGATCTGAACCATCCCTGTGCAATACACATGTATGGTGGAAAAACACGGCATGTAATGTGTGCCAAACCAGTATGGCCACCAGTGTGCATGATCCAGACATATGGAATGAATGGCATGAATACATAGGGGTGAATGAAGGCGACATGCATAGGTGGCACACAACTAACATACACAATGCATTAGGTCTCCACACAGATGCAGGGGGTGTAGTGGCAGTGCAGACGACAGACACCATGGACGTGGGCATACAAGGTGGGGCACAGCAGATAAATGAGGTAGACCAAGACAGTGTGGCCACAGCACTGACAGAGATCACACAGGACACAACACTGTCCAGCATAGAGGACACAAACCGTAGACCCCCCCCCACACACAGTAATATGGCCAGCACTGATGCAGAGCCCACAATGGAACAGAGGATTGCAGGGCTGAAACTGTGCCTTGCAGGCATGTTCCCATAATCAAATTATGCATGTGAAACAATGAAGGAGGGGAACATTGAGGGGGACACCATGCCACCATCTGTCAGTCTGTCACCGTCACCACCGCTCCAGGCTACACCCCCAGTGCAACATTTGGAAGAGGACGATGGCCTGAACAGGTACTTTCATGATGGGGTGGGGTACCAGGACAACCTTCACAATGTAGTCTCAGGCATCCAAACTGCACAATGGGAGAATAACCCCACTGCAGTGGAGCACAGGATGTGTGCAGAGGTGACCATGTAGGGCATGTGTGATATGCTAAATAACCATGTGCATGATGCTGGGTGCCGGCATGTGGAGAAGAAGGTAATGCAGAATGCAATGCATGTGTGAGCAAAGCTGCAGGCAGAAGCCATGGAGTGCCTCACCATTGAGGTGGAGAGTGGCCTTGAAATGCTGCACACACACACACACAGACAGAGGCCATAACAGCAATGGCGGCTGCAATCATTGCTCTAACACAGGTCATGTGTCACTCTGGTGACACAGTGCAAGGGCCCCCATACAGTTATGACCCATAAGTTATGGTAGGAGACCACAATGTGCTGCATGTGCACCGTAGTGACATGAACACACACACCACCTGCAGTAACACACATCCACAATGTACAGAGGGGTACCAGCCTGATACGGATGCATCCGGTAGGGATGGAGGGTCCACGTCCAAGAGGAAGGTGATGGGATACCCTGGACAACAGCACCAGTGGGCTGAACAGCACATGACAGGACCATGGGTGATGCAGCAAGAGGGCACAGTGAAGGACTACATGCCCAGACCCAGCAGGTCAGTGACACAGCACAGACAGACAGGCGGCAGATGGGGGGAACAACAACATCCTGCAACCACCAGACATGGCACAGGCATGGTTGTGGAAAGGACGGGGATGGTGGTCATGGAATCAAGGGCCCCCATGGTGGAAGACACAAGTGCACCTGCCACAGATGCACAGGCCACCCAGCACACCCACATCACCATATCAATGCCTGTGGATGGCACACCAGCAAGCACAACTGGAGATGAGTGACAGGCAGCACAAACAATGCTCTTGGACACACACATGGGTGTGGCAAATAGCAAAGAAGAGGTCCACCAGCTGCACAGTGAACAGCGATAAAATGGACGGACACACACGGCCAGGAAGTAGAACCATGCACAAGGCGTATATGTGTCACAGGGGACATCTGAAACACAGGCCACTGCCAACGTTGCCAGTGATGCCACTGTCATGGTGTCGGAGGGACACATGGCCCAAATGTACACAATGTCCATGCAGGCAAAAAATCCCAAACACCCGCAGACACATGTGCAGCACACTGTGCCAAGGGGCTCTGGCAGGAAGAGGAAATGCACCATGCCACCCACAATGTCACCCATGGCCATGGATAAACAGGGTAAACATGTGGAGAAGAGCACTGCAAACATGGCAAAGAGGCAGCAACAGCATGGCACATGTAGCATGGGTGCATGCAATGGTTTAGTAGCTGGAATTCAAAGCACAGGTAATGCACCCGCATCACAGAGGGATCAGACATCCACCGTGCTGCATACGGGACATGCACATGGTGACACCAGTACTGACAACACACAGCCTGTGCCACTAGGACAGAGTGGCAACATGAACAATGCCAAAGATGGTATATAAGGCAGGGGGCGTGAGAGGTATGAATGGAGCATGTAGCGCATACATGGTGACCGACATCATGGCTGAGCAGTGACAGTCACCGCCACTTGTACACCACCATGGCATGACACACAGTACCCACAGGACATAGAATTATGTAACGAGAGTTTATTGCACATAGTATGGACACCATGCACAGCATATACAAGCATCCCCTGTATGGGATGCCACCACATATCCACAACACAGGTTTAGATGACGCAATATGTAGGGAGGTCCAAACCGTGTGGTTCCACCTTATTGTATGGTGGTTTGGCTTACTCACATATGACATCCAGTATGTGTACACCGTGAAGAACATACAGCATGTGTGTGAGGTCATAGACAGTAGGCAGGGGTGGGTGACACCAGGAATGCACAGCCAACCACGTTGTGCTGTGATTGCACCCTGTGAGGCTGCCCGATAGATGCATCCCACCAGAGGCACTCAGACACTGCCATGTGTGGTGGCAGGTATGTGCACCGATATGGCTAACCCACACTACAAGTAGTAGACCGTGCAGCATGCCATGCACAGCTGCTGCACAGGTTGCATTGGCCGGGATGTGTCATCTTGCATACTACTCCAGGTTGATCACCGTGTAGACATCTGTCCCAGCATGAGTATGCAATGAACTGACCACACGGCATTACCGATAGAGGATGTGTCCTGCTGTCACCCACATCAGGGCATGTGCAATATGACAGGGTGCACAATGGAGGTCATATGTGAAACTAAGAGAACCCCAACAGCTATGGCCCAACACATGTGTTGCTACTGAAGCCATTTGCACGTTGCGAGTGTATTGCTATGCCGAGCGCATGTGAGCATACAGGTATTATGACAGACATGCCCACGCCAATATGCAAGCTATGTATGGATGGGCAATGGCACACAGGCAAAGTGTCACTATGCAGCACTTTGAACCAAGCCATGCACTGCATACCCCTGTTGCTCATCACACGGACATGTGTGCATGCAGCAGTGCACACCACTGAACACAGTACCTACGGCACACAGCACATGGTGGGCAACATTGCACTAGTCCACTACGTCATTACCCTTTTCCAGGGGTGACATGGCATCATGCAAATGTGCCTACAATAACACCACAGTGACCAGCTACACACAACAACATACTACATGACACTTGATACACTGGGAATGGTAATACCCTTATCCTGATTGATATGGATATAGTCCTTGCCATTGCTCTATGGAAGATATACCAATGGCCACAACCTTGTCCCATCCAGCCAACCAATCCCACATGTCACATTCATATGCAAAACTTCACAAAGGTTTCATCCTGTGGTCATAGCATGACAGCAACCGGCACATATAGGCATAAAACAAATAGCAGTACTCACCATAATGTGCAGATATATGCGGAACAGTTGGCACTGGCTGTACTGTCCCATATATGCGGAACAGTTGGCACTGGCTGTACTGTCCCTTGAAGACAGTGGACCACCCCTACACATAAGCACAATGGTTACATCACAGGTGACATCCAGCTCTCTCAGTACTGCCATTACTGTGCTTACCATACAACCTACCCCCACTCACCAACACTACAGGTGCCCAGGAAAATTCAATGCACCCTACATGGCGGAATGGTTTCAGATGGTGTGGCCCCATCCATGGGCCTACTGTGTGTCTCTGTGTGTAGGCCAGTCTACACATGTGGTAGACAGGCATCACATGCAGTGACATCATTCCACGTGTGTGTGTGTGTGTGTGTGTGGAGGGTGTGGCATAATACCTGAGAATACTGGCAGGGCATTGCCTAGTCTATATCCTTGGGGTGCACACCCTACATGTAGTATAGTGTATGATGACAGATGACACAGGTGAACACCATCCATGGATGGCATAATGTAGGCACACTGCATAAATGCTGTGACTCTCTCACTGTGCCATGGAACCTGCATTCCCCTGGTGACTGGGGTTTGCCATTTCATCACCCTAGCTGGCTATCCCCTTTGGCACTCCTCCCTGGGATCTTCAACTTACAAGCCAACTGTAAAACACGCTCAACTCAGAGGAAGCTTCACAAACTCAGCAACAAGCAGTTAAAGGAATATCTGTGTGGACTGGCCTTACTGTTGCTGCTGCTTTCTGGCAATATTCACCCCAACCCTGGCCCTCCACAACTTATGACATACCCACAGTCATCTACTGGGTTACTTACAATTGCCTCTCTTAATATATGCAGCCTCCTCCCCAAAATGGACGTACTGAATGCATGGATCTTACAACATAACCCAGACATCCTCTCAGTCGTAGAAACATGGCTTTCTCCAAAAGTAGAGGATGCTTCAATTTCCACCCCAGGCTACACAGTCTTTAGACAGGATTGTCTCTCCAAGCATGGGGGTGGTTGTGCAATCTACCTCCAAAGCAACCTTCAAGGTCTCGTCCTAACTCTGCCCAAAACTGATGACCATATGCAAGCCCTTGCCATAAAAGTGCTTCTAGGTGCACACAAAAAAAAACCTTACTGTGTTTTCAATCTATATTCCTCCCAGACAGACAGCCTCCTGCTTTGATTCACTCCTGGAGTGTTTTGGCTCTCCAAGTCTTAATTCAGAAAGTATCATGTTAGGAGATTTCAATATCAATTGGTTCTCTCCTGACACAAGCCCTTTCAAAGATGCAGTTTCAACAGTTCACCTCACCCAGCTAGTCAAGTCCCCCACTAGAATCAACTATAAAACTGGGACAGGTACCTTACTGGACTGGGTGCTCTCTTACCATCCTGATCATTTATCGGACACAACCGTACTCCCAGATGCCTTCAGTGACCACTCCTCAGTCTTGTTTCATTGGGTGACCAAATTCTCTAAACCACCCCCTAGAACAATTACCACCAGCGTACTCATCTATGGGCATCTTGAATCACTAAAAGCTGACCTGCGTAATCAGGACTGGTCAATGGTTTACACAGCAAACAATGTTGACATTGTCCTCGACTAATTTATTCTTCAGTTCAACATTATATGTGATAGGCACGCCCCAATAAAAAGTGTAAAATCAAAGGCCGCTGTTATCCCTGGTTTTCTCCAGACCTCCTTGAGCTTCTGAATGCCAGGGACCATCTATGGCACAGGTCCAGGTCCCTGTGTAACCAGGCCGACATCCAGAGGTACAAAGTGGCTAGAAGCAACTGCACGAAGGTTATTCGTGCAGCTAAAAATCAATATTATAAGGAAGTGCTCTCTCGAACCTGGAATGATGGCAGAAGATATTGGACTAACCTTAAAGAGGTCACTGGGACAGACCTCAGATCTGCCCCTACCATGCTTAACATTGATGGTGTACTCTCACTGGACCCCAGACTTCTTGCTAACACTTTTAATAATGCCTTCACAGACCTAAGTAGTGTCCTGCCACCTGGCTACTTCTCTCACCTCCTCACAAGTGACTACTCTGGGAAAGAGACTCAGCACCCTTCTCATCCTCCTTTCTACTTCAAAACCCTCTCAGCCAATGAAGCCAGGAATTACCTACTCAAGGTATTAGGGAAATCAAGATTTAGTGGTGACACCCTGGATCTTAAGTTTGCAGCCCTTAGCTGGATGAAATTCTGTCACCTCTAACACATACTATTAACATGTCACTCAGTTACACTCAATTTCCTCAGAAATGGAAATCTGCCACTGTGACACCAGGTCATAAGTCTGGGGATCGTACAATTACTGGGAACTACAGGCCTATCTCTATCCTGCCCCCACTCTCAAAAGCTCTTGACCGTATTGTGGCTGACCAACTGGTTGAATACTTAGAAAAATATCAGCTACAATGCCCACAACAACACGGGTTCAGAAATGGTCATAGTACCACTACTGCCCTTCTGGAGTTCACAGGCTTTATTCACCACTCCTTAGATCAAAGACACCTGGTTGGTGCTGCTTTCATTGATTTAACTGAAGCTTTCGACACAGTGAATCATACCCTCCTGATTGAACAGCTTACCACCATTGGCCTAGCTCATGACAGCATAGCCTGGTTTGAAAGTTACCTGCACAACCATACACAGAAGGTGAAGATTGGTAACACCCTCTCAGATAGCAGATCTGTTCTATCTGGAGTTTCTCAAGGGTCCATCTTGGGCCCTCTTTTATTTAGCATTTTCCTCAACAACCTTCCTTACTCCTGTCAGGGTCACATCCTTTTATATGCTGATGACGCTGTCCTGTTTACCAGTGATCCAGACCCTAAGGTTTTTGAATCCAGGCTACAGAGTAATTTTGTAGTTGTAGAAAGATGGTTCCATAAGCACAAGTTAGTTATGAATTACAACAAGACTAAAACTATGCTGTTCTCCAGCTCCCAAAATAGGCACAGAACTTACCCTCTTTCTATCACCAACAAAGATGGCTCTACCCTGGAGCTAGTTCAGCTGTTTAAATATCTGGGGATTACTACTGACAGTATGATGACCTATGCCTATCACATTGAGAACATTGCTAAGGCTGTTAACACCCACATTGGGCTACTTTATAGGCATAAGCAATGTCTGACCCCAGCGGCTCTTAACCTGACCATTCAAAGCTCTCTTGTCTCGCTTATTGATTACGGCTTACCAATCTATGGACCAGCTACTGAAACAACTCTTCGCCGCATCATAGTTGCACTCAACAAAGCATGCCGGCTCCTTACCTGCTCTGCCAGTCTGTCCCATACCTGCGACATGTATGCTCAGGCTAACTGGTTCCAATTCAAAGGTAGACTCATGTACCAAACATGTTTACTGTCCAAAAAAGTAAGCTTAGGCAAAATGCCCCCAGGAGTGCAAAAGTTTATTACCCCCACTATCAACCATCGTTGTACCAGAAGCTCTACTTGCCAGATTTTTGATATACCCCACTGTCACACTTCTCTGGGACAAAGGTCCTTTGCCTACCGTGCCCTGCTATGGATGAACTCGCTGCACCATGACATCACTTCAGCATCAACCTGGGGCTCCTTCAAGGTTAAACTTAAGCAACAGCTAGTTGCTGATGCCAGCTGTAACTGCTTCCAGTGACCTTCCTTCTTGTGACCAGCACTTATTCTAACCTTATGCTATCCTGACCTTATGCATTACTGTTCTCAGCATGTAAATAACTGTTCTAAGTTGCTAATCATTCTCCTTTCACATTTCTTCTTGATCCCTTCCACTCTTTCCCCTCACCCCTCTATGGCTTACCCCCATCCCCCCCCGGTTATATCTCCTGAGCATCCTTGCTCACTTTAAAATGCTTTGTCCTATGCCTTCTCACCTCTGACGAGGCCCCTGGGCTGATGCCACCCTTTACCTTGTTGATTATTAGATATTAGGCTAAGTCTGTTCTCATTTTCCTGTAAAGGCTCATTTCATAAGAGTCCACCCCCCTAATATGACGCTTTGAATTCCAGGTTTTAATCAAGTATGCACCTTGGCTTTCATTGTACGATGCGACATGTATTGGAACTTCTCTAGTTATATACTGTTGTAATGTCTTGTATAATTCCTTGTTTTGTTTGTACTCCGTCTCATATTTTTCCAATATGTATTGTTCATCTGACGTGGAACCTATGAAATGAGCTTGTTCTCAAAGGTGTTATCCAAAATTTCAATAAATAAATAAAAATAAATGCCAATGCCTGTGTCTGACCATGTCAAACATTTGTATTATCATTATTAACAGGATGCCCATGTGCCCATTGCATGATGGCCATAGGGTGCACGGGGTGTGGTTATGGTACTATGGTCTCCCAAGGTCAGGGTGTCAATATCACATGTGTACACCATGTGCCACATGATGTACATGACCATGGGGAAACATGTTCCCCCCAATGCATTGGCGTACCATACAGCGTACTGTACATACACCATGCCTTTCCCTCACCAGGTGTGTACTACTGTCACACAGCCTGCTGTCATTGCAGACATGTCAAGATGTGCCTGTACACATGGGACATGATGATGACTGTTGACTGCAGGACACCCTCCACCTCCTTCCCCCAACCATAATGACAGTGTCTGGCATAACATTAATAGTCGCATATGTGACGCACCATATATCAGGATACATATACATACACCACACTGGTGGCCTGCACAGCCAACCTAAGTCCTTCCCTGCTAGGGGCACTGTATATGCATGGAGGATGCTATGAAATGGATGTGGCCATAGTCAATGTGCACAATCTACTTCGGACATTGTACAATGGGATGGGGCATGTTGTTGTCTGCATGGGCCTGTGCACATTGGGGGAATGTACAAGGGGCAAAGCACATATATTGCCAACATGTGAAATACACAGATTGATATCTGCTGAACAACCATCATGTGTTGTGTACAGTACTGTGCCGCTGAGATAGGTATGACTGAATTGCTATGGCCATGTGTGTGCGGGGGGGTGTCTGCCTATTGGGTGTATGTGGTGACACATTTGGCAGGAAGGTGCATTTAGCCATTGCTGATGTGACACACCACAATGGCGAGACACACATCCTGTGTAGGCTGGACAGTCATGTGGGCCTGTCCATGCCATGAATACAGACGCACACAACATACTGTATATGGTTACAAATAGTGCTTTATTATGGAACTAACAGGAACACTACTTGGGGAGAAGGGGAACTAAGGACACTAAATAGTAGCAGCAAACAGTAATAAGCATGTATAAACAGCATTATAGGAACTATAATCTATGCAACAGCACAAAGTACACGCTATTGAACATGTATATGCAGCATGATAGGCACTATGAACTATGTAATAACACAACAAATAAAAAACAGTAATGAACAAGTACAAACAGCAGTATAGAAACTATTAACTATGCAATGACACAAACAGTAATGAACAAGTATAAATAGCAGTATAGGAACTTTCTACTATGCAATAACACAACAACCATAGAGGCTACACTAAGTATAAATCAGCAAGACTATGTACAACAGATAACGAGCATGCAGAATGTCAGTGCTGTCATTATAATGCGTTGTGAGGCTGATGCTTGCAGTCTTGCAGTATCAGGTATAAAGGTGCAGCAGGCACGTCCAGTGCTCGTTGTCCAGAGTGCTCATCTATATAGTCCAGCAGTTACTGTAGTACCGACCACAGACCATCTGCATGGTGAAGTATGGTCCATATTTGATCCCCAAGTCTACGTGTAAACTCCTGGAGGCACTCTTTCCATTTGACAGCTGAGCCTACAGTGGTGGCAGTCTGCAGCACATCATAGCTGTCACCGCCATCCTGAATGTCCACAGTGTCCTCTGCCTCCTCCAATGTGGGCATGGCAGAGTCCTTAACATTACTAGTGCTCTTCAACTGTCCTATTTCAGCCCCCCACTGCCCTGGTGCATCAAGAACCTCCTGCCCTTGTGACTGCATCTCCACATCTCTCCCATCAGTGCCCCCACTGTCTGGCGCAATGTGCACCCCATGGATATCTTCCACCTCCCTCTCCTGGACAGGCTCCTGGCGCGCCACATGTGCAGCTTCTGCCTGTTGGTCTTGCTGCCCTTCCATGCTCCATGTTCGCATGGCATAGGTCCTGGCCTCAGCCCACTTCAGGGGCCACATCACCCTGTCAAGGGCACATCATCATGGTGTGAGTTGCTGTGCCCTCCCCGCAGCCCTCCCAGTGGCACCTGCAACAGAGCAGAAAGCACACTGTCAGTATGTATGTAGCTGAGCACCCTGTCTCACTGCCTCATGTGCAACCTGTGAGTCCTGACACCAATAACCCAGGAGGTATGTTACACATCATGCCCACCCCAATGTTGCCATGACATGCTGTGGCCTTGGCAGCAATGGTGCAGGCCTGAAATGTGGGGGTGATGTGTGCCATGTCCTCCTTCGGACTGTTACACACAGCACGACATTTGTAGTGGGTGCAGCCATGTCTGTCGGCCCTGTGCACATGCATAGTAACCTGTGTGGGCATTGCTGAGCAGGAATCCCTGTGTGTTACAGTGTCTGTGCCATTCCATGCCATTTCTGCCCATGTGTGGTATGGGAAATTGTGGCATCCCATGTGTCTATGTGCCTAGCCATATGTGCTGTATCTATGTCAGTGTGGACCATGGGGTGTTCAGCACTGGATGTACATGTAGCCTATACCATGTGCAGTGTGCATGTGTTGCAGGCTGCACTGTCCCTGCATGGTGCCATGTCAGGGGCACATGTGTGCTGCCACATGTGTCCCAATGCTCTGTGTGGCACACAGTATATACCGCATCGGCATACGCCGTTGCGTGGTTCTGTTGTAGATGTGTACATATCCTATGTGGTCTGGGGCCCACATTCACACAGTTACACCTGACATACATTCCCACTTGGGATCCTGTGGCACGTGTGGAGGGGGGTGCTGCATCCTGCAGTGTGGCCCTTGTGGCAAAGCGCACTGCTCCATCTGCCAACAAGTCCTGTAGGTTTGTTTGGTGCCAACCTACCTCTTTCACAGGGTTCTGGTTGGTTCTCCTTCTGTCCATGCTGCTGTCCCTCTGGCTGGTCCTCTGGGCACTGCTCTCCCTGATGTGGCTCCTCCTCGGTCGCTGTGGAAACATGAACAGGTGTGTGTCATGTTAGCATGTATGCTTTGCCACTGTTGGTGGTCAATAAACTGACAGGTATGCATGTGTACATGCATGTGTGGATTTGCCCACTTGAATTCCGCGGCCATCCACCCCTCATCTGCATGTCAGTGTCACAGGTCTTGTTGCGCAGGTGCTGCAATAGGTCACCCTCCCTCCAGGTCAGGTCATTCCATCTATGCCTGGCCTGTTTCCCAGTCCTTCAAATGCCACTGGCTCTCTGGAGCTTAGTGGTAAAGGTGCACCACATGTGCTCTCCCTGGCTGGGATGCTGTTTGTACTGCCTGATGGCAGCAGTACCCATGCCCACTGCACTACCAGGCTGATGAGGATTACTGCCTCCTCATTTCCAAAGTTAGAGGACCAAGCCTTTCCTGACATGACCACTATGTTTTGTGTTGGGAGGTGATGTGGATGTTAGCTCTGCTCCAACAGTTTGTGTCCCATACATTCCTACTGCTCTTTCTGTGTTTCAGCATGCTACTAGGCCGCAGCGTACATCGTGACGCACTTACAGTACACACCATCACGTTTCTGCAATGCACGGTTCGTCATTTCCAGATGCTGACACATGCTGTCCTTGGCCACAGGCATCTGAGCATGAGTGTTGATGCAGCATGTGTCATAGACACTGTTCGTGCACACGCACCTTGCCTACCAATCCGATGTGTGTGTTTCTGTGCCTGCGTGCCCTGCGTGCCAGTGCAACATGTGTTTGTGTGCATTCTGTGTGTCAGTATACCTGTTATTCTTCCTGTACACACATGGTTGGTCTGCGTCTGTCTGTCTGTGTATCATTTGAATCCATATATGGACTCTGTAGGGCTACCAGGTGATCTGCCAGTGCCTGTCCTGACCACCATGGGTGCATTATGTTGCCCCATTACCATGTTTGGCAGCCCAGTGTTCACCTGTTGTTGCATTGCATTGGCCATTGCTGCTCTTGTAGCCATGATTAGCTGCCTGGTACTGCACACAGTCCACAGCCACCCTCAATAGTATGGTGCTACCATACACTGTGTGTGGCCCCAGATGATAACATCTCCACATTGACTCCTCTGGGACCAGGGCTATGCCTCTGTGTTATTTTCAGCATGCCCCATGTGCTGTTGGCACTGGGAGTAGGTTCTCCATGTCATTCACAGCCACACGGTAACACAGTGTCCTGCTCTGTCCCACCATCTTGTCACTGCTGCATGTCCACTGCCAACAGGACCACTGCATGGTCATGTGGACTGCTGTATGCTGGTGTTGTCCCTACAGTCCATATTGTGGCTGTCACAGTGCCCTTGGTGTGCTGCACACCTACCTGGAGAGTGATTCTGTTGATGTTGCCTGTTGCCTAGCTGAAGTGGTTGCAGACAAGGTTTGCGCATCTCCTTTGACCGGTGACTGTATACTGTGCATGCCTGTTCCCATGCATGTATCTGTCTGGGAGCTAGTCCTCCTCTGCTTCCATTTTGTTCTCTCCATACTCCATCTCTAGTTCAGACATCCTGATGCAGTGTGCTTTGGCAATGTTATGGAGCACACAGCATGCCACTACAATTTTCCATGCCATGTCTGGAGTGTACTGGAGTGCTCCGCCTGACCTGTCGAGGCATCAGAATCAAATCTTTAGCTGTCCAAATGTGTGCTCAATGAAACACCATGTTGCAGCATGTACCTCATTGTATCGTGTGTGTGGCCCAACCACCAGGTGCCATATTGGTGTCATGAGCCATGGTTGCTGGGGATATCCAGTCACCTGCATGGGAAAAGCATGCATGTTACTGCTACATGAACATCCTATGCATGTTCATGTGTTGTACCCCTCAGACCGCATGTATGGAGCTTGTCACACATCTAGCTGTCACTGCCACCCATCCATTCCAGTGTCTTTGCGGTGTTCTCTGGGTAATACATGTACATGCATGCCGTGACATGTGTCATGCTGCTTCCTGTCCCATGCTGGGCTGCTACATACTCATCTATCCTGTGCCATGGTTGCCCTTCATGTCATGCCCTCTGTCCCATGTGTGCCCTATACGTGCACTCCCACACCTGCAGCACCTCAGGGCTGCTGTGTACATGCTTACATGTTCATGTCTTACCTAAGAGTCAGCCATCCTGCAGTGTGTTATTCTCAAAGGCCTGGCACAGTCCACTGTTTCTAAAGATGTAAGCATCATGGGAGGACCCTGGATACCTTGCCACTACATCCAGGATGTGGCTCTGGCTGTCACACACCACCAGAATGTTTACTGAGTGGTACCCTTTCCGGTTTACATACACCTCTGGTTCATCGACAGGTGCCCTGATGGTGATGTGCATAGAGTCTATGGCACTGAGTACATGGGGAAACCCGGCAATGCCATAGAAGGCCTGTTTTATGGCCTGTTTCTGCTGTGCACCATGGGGAAGCTGGGTATTCAGGTGAAGATGCATTGTGCGAATCAGTGCATTCACAAATTGTCTCATGCACTGGCACACAGAGGGCTGGGAGACGCCCACCATATCGCCACTGGGTGAGTGGAAGCCACCACTGGCCAATACATGGAGTGCAGCACTACTTCTCACCTCTATTGTTAGGACCCTCCCTCTGGGTGTCCATGTCTGCATATCCTCCCTCAGCTCTTGGCGCAGCTCCATTATGGTTGCCTTGCCCAGAGGTGCGGTGGTGATATGCATGCCTTTCATTTCTACAGCATCTGCCATGAGGTTGTACTGTGTGTACATGAGCAATGCTGCCCTGTTGTTGGGCACATCTCTGTCAGCGTGCCAGTATGGCCTGCCCCATGGCCATCAGTACTACTGCTCCTGACATCTCTCCTATGCTTAGCTACTGCTGCTGTGGTGTTGCCTCACCAGAGTTGCTACTCAGACTGTGGAAACAGCTGAGTGCGCACAGGGAAGTGATGCCCAGAAACTACTCAGTCATGCAGGAAAAAAGTTTCTGGCACACACAACTCCAAAAAGGGATGCATACAAAACTCCAAAGGCAAAATCCTTCTTCACATTTTTATTGTACCCAAGACAACCTTGTCCGGCCCGACATGTTTCAGATCCACATTGACCCTTTTCCAAAGGCCTTTGAGAAAGGATCAATGTGGATCCAAAACATGTCAGGCTGGACAAGGTTGTCTTGGGTACAATAAAAATGTGAAGAAGGATTTTGCCTCTGGAGTTTTCTATGCATCCCTCTTTGGAGTTGTGTGTGTCAGAAACTATTTTTCCAGCTTGTTACTCAGACTGACTGCTGCTTGTATCCTTTTTATGCTCTTGGTGGCCTTAGATCAGCTTTGGCTGTGTACAGTCTTGCATTGAGAATTCAAGATTGGGGAATGATGCATACTTTGTTTGGCGCACCATGCATTGCGCCGGGTCACAGGGTTGCACTGGTGCAGCAGTGGTGCAAGGCCCTCTGGCACATGCATCCCATGTTTGACACAATGCAAGTCTGAGAATTCCATTTGGCTTGATCTTTGGTGCATGTCGCACCTTGCACCATTGGGTTTGGCACATGCTTCTTGCACCGTGCAATTTAATTTGAGAATCGAGTCCATGGCCTTCAGTTACTCACAGTCAAACTTTGAGTCAGTCACTTAAGTAAGTCCCATCCTTAAATAAGTATTTGCTTACTTTGACTACTGTATTGAAAGGTCAAGATATTCATGCTTTTAAAAAAAAAAACTTTGAAGCTGCATTAGTGCTTTTTGGATAAATCGACTTGTCCCTCAGCAACTTTGTTACTTGAAATGCTGTGAGCTTAAAGCAGCAGTACTAGTTAACAGAAATTGAAATAATCTAGTTGGCAGTAACGACACACCAAAACTTCACACAGTATATCTATTTTCTCATTTGCTTTATTTCATTCCTGAGGCAATATGTAGGATTTTGAAGTTCTTAAAAGTTCTTGTTACATTGCCTGGTCCACCATCATGGATGTAAGCAGATCAGGGTGGTGCTGTACTGCTGGCCATCAGAAATATGTGCTGACAATACCCTGACACATCTGTATTATGAATAGTGTAGGTGCTGTTAAAGTATAACCTCTGGGGTGGAGATTGTTTCTCTATATACATTTTATATACCTCTGGCCAGGGCAGGGTAGGATTTCCTCAACAGGCACCATCATCCCCTCTGCCGTCCATTATCTCCTGGCTTACCTGGAAGCATAGTACCCCAATGGATTTCCCCCTTTGGCAGGGGGAGGAGGTGGAGGGCTGTTTTTCCCCTGAAGCACAGTCCAGTCAATGCTGCAGGCTCCAGTGATGTGGGTGGAGGAGTGGTGCACAGGTATCATTTGTCCCCTGTTGTGCAAAATCATTTTCCTCCTATTTTCTCCCAGGGTCATGGCAAGTGGCCATTGCATGTGCATGGAGGCATGCAAGCACTCCAGGCCCATTTCCCTATCCACCCTCCTGACATTAAGTCAGCTTCCTTGACACCTGGGGCAGGATTTTCAAAGCATGACACAGGGTTTGCAACAAGACCTCTGTCATGGTACTTAGGTTCTGGTGGTGCGCCAAACCCATTTGTTGATACTGCACCCGATTTTACAATCATGGGCACAGTTGTGACAGTTTCCAATATTTACGGCAGCTTGCTCCAAATATCTTGGGCAAGCTCTATAAAAAAAGGCCCTCAGGATTGCCACAAGCTAGACCACAAAAAGTTGGTCTCACATGCGGCAATCAGTGCACAGGACAGAAAATCCTGATCGCTGGCCAGCAGAATGCTGCAAGTCCTGTGCTCTATATGTTCGGCACACCTGGGGCTTAAGGCATTCTCGCCATTCCAAACATCCTGCCCCTAGTCTCCACTAGGTGTCAGCCAAGACAGGGACAGCTAGCCACCCTGACCAGGATAGGAGAGCTGCCTGGCGGCTTGCTTAAGCCTGCATCTGCCCTCCCCCAGTCCAACCCCTGGCAACCCAAGCTCGAGCCGATCTCAGGTCATTGGTGTGATGCAAGGTAAAGCACTTTTCAGCACCTCAGTGCCACTGGGCTGGCCGGTGTGGAGATTTTTAAAAGCTGCTGGGGGCTGCCATCTTTATTGTAGTTCCACACAAATTACAAAAGTTGTAAATAAACATTATCTTAGAAATAGCTGAATGAATTTTAAATACCCTAGTGAAGAATCTAAGATCACCAGGAATACATTACTGCTAAAAATAGTTGGATAATATTTTTTCGCTGACTAACTAGTACGGCTGCTTTAAAACCTGTCTTGCCCATATATTCTTCATCCACCCTTCCATTTTTTTATCAGTACGTAATTATCCCACAGCAGCATATAAACAATAAAATATTTAAAAATATATCATCTGCAGAATCACTGTGATTTCTTTTCTCTGTTTCTGTTTGTTTTTTGTCATCTCTCATTTGGTTTCCACATTCTGCATAAATAATCTTTAGCTCTGGCTTTCACTTTCCTTACACTGGCTTTTTCTTTTTAATTTCTTCAGCCTATCCAGTATCCTCTCATTCTTTTCCTGCCCAACCGATTTTATTTAGTTAGCTGTCCCTTTGCTTTATTTTTCTATAATTTACATTTCTCCCCGGCACCAACGCTAATTCATCAGGTTGGCAACCTCCAAGCCCCATCCACAGCCATCTCTTGTGCTTAACCCTATATGGACTGCAAATTGCCTTCTGCCCCAGTAAGCACTTTCCCTTTCATGGTTTTAAAACAGATAAAACTAACCCCCACCTATTTCAGATCCACCACCTTCCTAAATAGCCTTGTGAATGTCATTGAGTGGCTTTGTAGTTTTATATTTGTCATTTATCCATGTCCAGTCCAACACTGTGCAATGATCATCTGCCTTTTCCTTCCCCAGATGCATTGTAAGGTCTTCTCTTAGACATGGCTCTGCCCCCTCATAAAACAAGAAAAATATACCCTGCGTATCTTTGCCATGAAACTCACTCCACTCAGAGCCTCATCATGTTGCTCTGTTTTTACATTTGCTTGCACATGCACAAAAAATGTTTTGTTACACTAAATGGCATTTTTGGAGGTGTGTCACTGCTGAGCTCATTGCAAATGGAGCTGGAAGTGGCTCGGCAGTCCAGACCAATGACCATACATTGTGGTTGTGAAACTACTCACTGGGTGCTGCTTGGCAGAAAGTTTGTATAGTTTAAAGGACCAAAGCTGCTTTCATCAGAAGGGGCTTTTGTCCTTTCATTTGCATAAATCTAGTTAGCAAGCAGCTGATTGGTTTTCAGCTTTCAGCATTTGGAATGTTGCTGCCGCCGTCTTGAGTTTCAGTCTCCCTCCACCCTCAGCTCCACAATAGCTTTCTGTACTGTGGCCTATCGAGCGATTGATCTATCTATCTATCTATCTATCTATCTATCTATCTATCTGTCTGTCTAATGGACTGGGGTGCCCAACCCCGGTACCACTTCTTTCTGTGCCTCTCCTCCAGAATGGCTTGCTCCACCACACCCTATCTATCTATCTATCCATATGACTGGGGTGTCCACCCCTGGTACCACTTCTTTCTGCTCCTTTCCTCCATGTGGCTCACTTGTCCTTTCCAATTTTTATATATTTAATTTTTTCATTAATATAGAAGCAGACTGGGGTGTCCACCCATGATACCATTTCTCTTGCCCCCCCTCCAGGTCACTCATCCCCATTCCTGTTATGTAGGTGGAGGTACCAAGGTGATCACCCCCAGTACCGCCAAACATGAGCCTGACATTGGGGTGCCCAATCCCAGTGTCAAAATATCCCTGAAATAAAGAAATCCATCCCTCAATTATTTTTTACCTGTGAAACAGTAAACAGTTCCATGCTGATCTACCCCCCCACACACACCACCTACCTCAGCCTGTCCTCCAACTCTGCAGCCCCACACTCTCACACCACCACACCACCCACATACCCTCACTCACCTGAACATGCCCCAGGGTAAAGATCCACTCTCTGGCTGAAGACACATCTTGCCGCTGGAACTGCAGACTGCAATATGAGAAACTAAGATAAGTGTGGTTCAATGTATTTTAATGGGGTTTTGAACTTTGATGTATAACTTTGTCATTTATGCATATTTTGGCCCAAAATTTCCAACATGTCCTTTTTGGGACCCCAACTTATGACCAGTGGTAGTGAAATTATTCAAATCATGCCTGGAAGGTGATTTTGCAATCTCATTATGAAATCATCTCTCAGGCCGAATCCGAAAATTTTCACCACCTTGTTCATGAGGTGGGGGTCATAAAAAGGCAATGTTGAAAATTTGGGGTCAAAATATGTACAAATGGCAGTTATGCACATACATTGAAATTTTTCTACGCTCGCTCATAACTTTGGTAATTTGTAACGTTTTTACTCCAAATTTTCAGCATAGCAATTTTTATCACACCACCTCATGAATGTGGTAGCTGTCATTTTTCAAATCTTGGCCGAAATGTGTTTTCATACCTGTTGTACAGAATGACATTTCTGGTGGCACTGAATGACGTTTTGACGGGGATTTGAAAATGTTCAGCTACTGGGTTCATGAGGTGGGATAAGAAGAATGCTGTGCTGAAAATGTGGTGTACAAATATGGTAAATTGCCCAGGTTATGACTCAACGTTACATTATTTCAACGTTAACTCATAACTTTGCTAATTTTCAATAGTTTGACTCCAGACTTTCAACATAGACATTTTTCCGCACCACCTCATATGTGTGAGGTGTAACTATTAAAATACTGGACAAGATACGTTTTTGCGCCTCTGGTACAAAATAACATTTTGGCCAATATACTATGAATGGTACATGTCATGTTTATAAGGCGAATCATAAAACTAGAATGTTGAAAAGCTGGAGTTAAAATTTTCAAAAAAAAAAAAAAGAAAAGCACAGAACATACATGCAAGCAAACATTCAGTTTTGACAAATGCTGGTTTTATATTGGCACACTTTTTTGGTTCAACACTGTAGGATGATCTTCTACTGCTTCCTATTACTGCCGGGCTCAAATTCTGGGTTCATGCCCCAGTACAACTTTGTGTGGGCCCCAGAAAGCACTACTGGGATGAGGAACAAGAATTCTGGACCATTAGCTATGACAGGAAAAGGCAGTGGACCCTTAACCTGGCTTCGACCAGAAAAGAGTGACATTATGAAAAAGAGGGTGACTCAAGGGCTCTCATGGCTGGTTGGGCAGGGTTTGAGTGGCTGAGATTGTTAAGGGTGAATTTTAGTTGTTATAAAGCTACACACAGACAGAGTAATGGGCAGAATGGAGTGGGGCAGTCTCTGTCTAACTTACTGGGACAGTTTCTGTGTAATTTCAGTGGCCAGATCCAGATTCTGTGGCCATATCAGCATTCTGTGGCTGACCTTTATTTCTGCAGCGATCACTGTGTACCACAGAAAGACAGAAAACAGGGGGCCTTTATCTCAGTTAGAGATGCAGCAAATTAGAACTTCACTTGCAAAGTTGGTGCAAAAGTCAGGAACTTCATGCTACACATTACACAACAAAGTTTCCAACTTCACTGACTAAGAATGCTGAAATTTTCATTTTTTTAAGCAAAACACTTTTAAAACCTATAAGCCACCTCACTCATGATGGGGAACAGTGCCCACATCAACATCACTGAGACCATTTACAGATATATACTCCCAACCCCTCCACCTTCTACCACCCAGCCTCCCTCCTTTCCCCAAGTCCACCAAGTAGTCAAAAAGGAGGGATAAAAATAACTTTAATCCTGGAAAAAGAAAATGGTCCTCTACTGCAGTGAGTATGCTCTCTCATCAGCTTCCTGCTGTATAATGAAAGAGTTATGATGCCCTCATCCATAGTAAAACTGAATTGGCCGATTGCCAGCCAATCATGTTTAACTATAGATGCGGGCATCATTTTTCATTCATTTTATTTCAGAACATTAATGAGAAAAATAGAAACATAGACAATGATGTCAGAGAAAGACCAGAGGTCCATCCAGTCTGTCCAATTTCCCTATAATCCCTGGAACCTACTATTCCTCCAGGGTACTAACCCTCCCCATCTTCTCTCTATTCTCCTCCCTGGTCCTGTCACCCCCGGTAACCACTGTTCCCTTCATTATGTCCCAGCCCAGCTTGAATCCTGTGACTGTTTTCACAGCCTCCACCTCTGCCAACAGACTGTTCCAAGGTTCCACTACCCTTTCTATAAAGTAGTACTTCCTCACATCCCTCCTGAACCTACCGCATATTAATTTCCACGTGACCACAAATTAGTATTCAGGATAAACAATTCCCTGCAGTTCACTTTGTTAATTCCTTTAAGGAACTTGAAGGTTTCTATCATATCTCCTCTCTCCCTTCTGGTCTCCAGTGAGTACTTATTTAGTGCCTTGAGGCGCTCCTCATTGGATCTGTTCTGCTGGCCCTGAATCATTTTTGTTACTCTGCGCTGCACAGTCTCCAACCTATCCTTATCCTTTCTGAGGAGAGGACTCCAGAATTGGTCGCAATACTCTATGTGAGGTCTCACCAGGGATTTGTAGAGAGAAAGTATTATCTATTTTCTCCTTCCATCAGTACCCCTCCCAATACATCCCAGCATCCTGTTAGTCTTGCTATAGGCCTTGTTGCACTGATGCTCATTCCAGAATCAGGCTGTTTTCTTTTCTACAGGTTTAAAGCATTATGTGTACCCTTCTTTTTGTCTACTTGGGGGCATGGGGGGAGAGGTTGGGTAATAGAGGGTGGGTGGAATGGGGGTATCACACTTTTCTGACACTGTAGGCAGAGATGAGAGGGAGAAGTGGAAGTGGAGAGTTTTACAGGCATTGCATGCTGCAGGAGGGAGATAAGTGGTAGAGGGGTGAGAGAATGAATTTGTAAATGGTCTAGGTGGTGTTGGTGGCCACTGTAACTTACATTGGGTGGTGGTGGCTTATATAATATTAAAATGTTTTTTCTATTTAAACAAAGGATAAGGAACACTTCATATAATATTAAAAATAGTGGCACTGTTTTGACACTTTCATAGAGTGAAGTATGCACTTTGCCAGATGAAGAACTATATGAAGTGTTATCTCACACTACACAAAGTCAGGCACATTTGCAAAGTTCTCACAAAGCAAAGTTTTGCGAACTTTACCTGTCTCTAATCTCAGTTCATCCCAACTTAACTATAGCTCAAAAAGCAAAGTAGGCCAACTTCTGTACCAAACAGTCCTCAAAACCCTACTGGTGTAAAACAACAAACATTCTCACCCAGCAACCATAAGGTAGAATGAGGACATAGTACAACAGATATGGTGCCACTATTCTTTTTGATTTATATAGTAGTTGGCTCAGGGAGGTGCATTAAGGACTGGATGAAAGGGTAGTGAGATTGAGACCACTGTTGAGGGTTTTATAGGGTTTGGTTATTGGAAGAAGGGATTATGTAATGATGCAGTGTTGGGGGTGGTTTGTTTTGGACTGATTGGTCCAAGTATGTGGACCCATGAGCATAACTCTCAGTCTCTCATAATCCATATATAGGACACAAGATGGTACAACTGCACAAGCCAGTTGGCTATGGCTAGCTCTATTTCATTTTCATCTTCACCCACAAGATTAGTCTAGGCCTCAGATGGTACGTGATTTAGTATTTTGGCCTATGGATGAATGGCCTTGGGTTCCATGACATTTTTGTGGTTTTTACATATGAACATACGAAGAAGCCAGCAGAAGAAGACCATTTGGTCTATCAAGTCTGCTCGCATTGCAGGGTCCACAGCTTGAGCTAATGTCCCTGCCCTCCCTCCCTGCTCCTCCCATCCTCCCTACCCATGATCCTTACTTTTCCCCATGCCTATCTCAGCCTCTCTTAGAGCTGCCCACTGTCTTCAATGAGATGACCTCTTCCAGCAGTGCATTCCAAGTGTCCACCACCCTCTCTGTGAAGAAGTGCTTCCTGATCTCCCTCCTAAACTTCCCACCCTCCAGCTTAAGACTGTGCCCTCTAGTGTTCTGGTTGCCACTCAGCTTAAAGAGACTCTCCTTATCAACCTTATTTTATCCGTTTCAAGTACTTGAAGGTCCCATTCATGTCCCCTGTCTCTCTCCTGTCTTCCAGGGAGTTCATGTTCAGTGCCCTCAACCTCTCCTTGTGTGCCCTACCCTACTGACCCACTATCATCTTTGTAGCCCTCCTCTGGACCTTCGCCAGCAGGCTAATGTCCACGTAGATGAGTTTTTCATGCCCACAGAAGCACATGGGCACTGTTCCCTGATAATGAAAAATAGGCTTTACTGTACAAAGCGAACTCTGAGTAACACAGGCAATACTTAAAATGTATTAAACAAACAAATGGAACTGTCTTATTGTTGAAAACAGCATCATGAAGCTGGGGGGTAAATCAAAAGGGTTGAACCATGTAAACACACAGAGCAACTCTCCATGAAACTAGCAAAACCTCTCCACCAGAAACCACATCCACCTACTGTAGCTGTCACAGCAGATTAATTCACAACTCCAGTCCTTATGAGCTTCTCATCCTTGAACTGTACACTGCTGCAGACAGAATAATGTTTGGGATGGATGTAGGCAATACACTGCAGTAACAGCTAAGCCAAATAGCTAATTGTAATCTACTTGAAAGGCAAAACAGTTATAACCACAAACAGAAGGTCACAAGAGTGATGATGTTCCTAACACTACCTTGGAAACCACAGGTCTTGCTGGGCTGTACTTTTAGTGCAGGCCTACTACCTGGGACTTTAAAGAAACCTATTGATAACTAATCTGTCTAAGTACTGCAGGGCACTACCCTATTAGATACTCCCAATTGCTGTACTCTGCCCCTCTGTGGAAATTTCTGGTAAGAAGGGGCCCTACTAACAAACTTGATACTATACATGACATATTTCAGGATGTGATGAGTCTTGAGCTGGTCATGGGTCACAGGAACTCAGAATCTGATCCTCCATACTCACTGGTCTGATTGTTGTGCATGTTTCCAGGTCACTGACAGGTATTAAATCTCCTGGTATAACCTCTGGCAGGAGTGAGTGAAATTAGTTTTCAAGCCCTGTCACCCAAAATCCTGTCTCTCCTGATTCTCTGAAGTGCTAGGGCCTCAAGGGCTCCCTCCTTCAACAATAGATAGGTAGGAATGGCCCGACACAATGGGCCAAGAGACCATTTCCTGTGATTCTGTGTTTCTTTGTTTCTTCATCCTTGGTGAGGACTTCAGTCAGTGTATTGCCTCAAGCCTGGCTGGATCCTCACGAGCTCTCATAAGTGAAAAGTAGAAGTGCATTTCAGTGTAAGGGGCACTCTCCCTGCACTCTCACTGCAGATCCTTGTCTTTCCATCTCTGTCTGTGTGTGTGTGTGTGTATATCTCTCTCTCACTCTCTTCATCAGCTTAGCTCTCTCCTCTGTTGTAGCTGACTGCTCCCAGCCCCTTCAGTTAACCATGCTCCCCTTCTGGGCCTCTCAGATGGCAAGAGAACAGTGAATGCTTACTTTTACCATCTGATGGGAGCCATACAAGGCTCCCTAGTAGGAAAATGCCTACCTATAACTTTTTCACAAGAAAAAAACACTGTCTTGTACTGCTAGCCATCAGTAGATCCACCACATTTCTTATGTATCTGTAAAAAAACAAAACAAAAAAAAATCTCTTAACTTTTCAGTTGCCAGCTGGATTTTTAACTAGCATAGACACAGATGTTACATAAACTCTTTTCCCATCTGATGCATAGACCCTGACCCACCAGAAGTAAAATAAACTATTTTAGCCTGTGTGGGCAGGCCAAGTACGGCTGTGCATTCTCCAGTGGGACTGCATTCCCAGCATAGAGGTTTATACATGTTCTATGGTGAAGTATGCTATGTGCTGGCACAATGAATGCCTGGGGGCATAGTAAGGTACAGCACTGCAGACAGAGTGCTTTTAGTCACTGGAAGTGTGTTGTGGCACCATGCACCTAGAAATGTTCTATTGTGCTTATAAAATGGGTAAACCCTGAAAATATAAAAAAAATCAACTTTTATATTAAAAACAGGTGTTTTCTTTTGTTACAAGTAACTAATAAAAAGTAGTCCCTCCCCAGCTGTCAAGCATCTGTCTATCCACATATTCAATATATAGAATGTTAAGTCATTATGCAGGAATTCAAACTTCTGAAGAATTCCACTGGCTGAATACTCACATTTCATCACATGAACACACAAAACAGAAGCCTCAGTAAAGCCAGGGATTGAAAAGTATTGGGACAAAGATATCCTTAATAGGCAGTTAAGGATGGGGGGTACATGGTCAGAAAAGAAGCTAAAAAAACTCTGGGCAGTACTTCATTTTAATTAGTGTATGTTTGTAAGGAGGGGACTGTAAAGGAAAAGAACATGTAATCAGTTTGTTTCTTCTTTCTATTTTGAGGGAGTTTAATTTTTAGTGCCTAGGTGATTTATTTAGGGAGTGAAAGTGGCAGCCATGTTTGTAATGGCAATCAGGAATAAAAAAAAAAGGCACTGATATTTGGGGCTATGCACTAATGGGTGGGAAATACGTGCCTGAGGAGTGTATCCCACCCATGTAGCTCTGCACCTGTGGACAGATGCGCACCTGGCAGCATTCATGAATGGCAGCCCCCTGTCCATGACCCCCCCCTCAGAGTGCAAGGTTACACGGGTGGATGGGGCGGAGCCATGGACTAGGGTGGGCATCCAATCGGATACCCATCCTGGGTCCTACAGTGGATCCCTTACATGGCCAGGTGCGCTGTTCACTGCACACCCCTGTGGATGTTAGATGGCTGGTGGCCATGGAAGTGTGTGGTGGGCAGTGCTGCTGGCCATCAAGTGACATGGCACTGATAGACCATGCAGGACGGGGGTTGTTTCTGCCACAGGGGTGTGTGTGTGTGTGTGTGTGTGTGTGTGTGTGGTTGCTGGCCAGCGATGTGTGTGATGGGGACAAGGGGCACCACTGTGTCAGTGTGTGTGTGGTGGTGGGGGACTGCACCACCTGAGGAAGGTGCCCACATGGGGGGGGGTGCCGTGTGGACCAGAGACTGGTGCAGCTATGTGTGAGGGGGCTGTGCCCCTCCAGGTGCCTTGCTAGAAGAGTGTTGGGCAGTGGGCAGCATTGGCATGGTGGTGCTGCCCTGGGTTGGGGGGTGTTGCTCCGGGGGATGGGGCAGCACCATGTGTGTGTGTGTGGGGGAGGTCAGCCCCTGGGGTATGGGGATGGGGCAGGGCCGCTACGTGGAGATTGCTCAACTGCCATCAACCTGCCACAGGAACATTCCCTCATCTGGTCTGCATGGGGGCAGGGCACATAGGGGGCATACAGCAGGGTTCACCCTGGCATAACAGCCACCCTCTTACGTGCCCCAGTGCGCTGCCCTATGTGACTTTGTGAATGCTACATAGTGTGGGCATGCCCCCAGAACACCCAATGCATGTTGTTGTCCACGCGGCCGAGGGATCCAGTATATTTCGGATTTGTGCACCATTTGTGAATGTCGCATGGGGTCTGTGGGACCCCCACTGCACGGCATTCACACGTATCTATGCCTACATGCCCAGTTTCCATGTGCGCAAGTATAGTGCATAGGGCTCTTCATTTGTGTGCTGTGTCCTGATGGCCAGCACTTTTTTATCCATGAGTTGTGCTCTGGCGATGCACAGGTCCTAGCCAATCATGATGCAGTATTTCCCTTCCCATTTTATAAGCTCATTTACTTCACAAACAACTACTAGACCACCATGTTCATCAGGAAACCAGCGTTTTGTTTAAGGCCCAGTTTAGCGGGGAAAGTAGAAAAGAAAAGGAGGGAGCTACAAATATCAACACTGATGTACTATACAAATTATCCTCCTTGCTGCTGAAAAAAAAAAACATGAGGCTTATGCATGCTGTAAGCCATTTTTTTTGAGTAGCCTGAATCTGTCACTAATTTCATAAAACTACAGTTTTAATACTTTCTAAAACAATTGCTTCTCTCTAAAACAGCATTTAAGGGGGAACACCAAGAATGGCTCAGTGCTGCCAAAGAGCTGTATTTTACCAATTAAAGACTTGGCTTATGCAAGGACTCGGGTTTCCCACTTTGTAAATGTAAAAGGTCCAGACACATCAGAGAGGGAGAAGGGGGCTACCTGGGATTTACCCATACTGCGCTAAATGAACAGGGTATGGCAGTGGCATTGAATTCACATGCAGTCAATTCAATTCAGTTGATTTAGAAATAGCTGTTTCCTTTTGTAAGCATTATCATCAGTATCATCTATATTTTATATAGTATCTCATCCCAAAGCCTTAAAGAGCCACATGAATAATTCAACAAACATGTATTAGAAAATATTAAATCAGAGTATCACAAAACACTATCAGAATCCCACCAAGCACTGTACTATAACAATAAAATGTACCCTCAAAAGCCATGGAGGACAGATAGGTCTTTAGGGCCATTTCAGAAACCTCCACCATGGACAGCTGCTGTAACTGTGATGATAAGGCATTCCACAAGCATGGTGTGACCACAGAGAAAGAGCTATCTCACGATGACTTCAGATAGACAGGCAGAGCTGCCAATAGATTCTCCCTAGTGGAGTGGAGAGGACAATCCAGAGTATATTGCTGCAGGAGGTCTATTATGTAGTTGGGACCTATCGCATGCAGGGCCCTGAACACCATCAAGCAAATCCTGAAGGAAGAGTGCCAGCTGTCTAGCAGTCAGTGCAGAGCATGAAGCACCGGTGTGATATGATGAAATTGTACCAGATTTTAACCATGCCACAGTGTTCAGCACCAGTTCGAGACAATATACCAATCCTCCAGAAAGCCTGAGATGAAGAGCATTGCAGTGGTTTAGGCACGAATTACAAAGGTGTGAGTTACACTCCCCACATCATCATATCAGAGATTGGGCTTCAACCAGGTAATAGTTCCTAAATGGAAACAAATCACAATGGACAACAGCTGACAAGTGATGTTTTAGCATTAATCTGTCATCTATTATGACCCTGAGGTTTTAGCCCTTCCTATGACTTGGCAGGAGGTGCCACCAAATGAAGGTAGGGTGAGACCATCTCTTTTCATTGTTGAATTCTGCGATCCTGGTTCAGTAGCCAACAGCTCCATCTTTCCCAAATTTAGGCTCAGTCACTTAGCAGCTGTTCATTACTTTAAGTCAGATAAACATCCATTTATCACAGCTGCAGGATCCCCTTGATCAAGTGCACAAGAGAGACAGAACTGAGTATCAACTGCCAGCAGTGAAATGCCAAGTTACACTGTCTCATAATATCACCCAGTGGCAGCATGTACACTGGGAACAACACAGAGGACAGAACTGAGCCTTTCAGAACACCACAGAAAACATCTGAAAACTTACAGGAAAAGGTTCCAAGGTTACTTTCGGGCATCTGTCAGTCAGGAAAGACTCAGATCAACGGAACACCTAACCATGAGTCCTCCATAGTTTATAATATGATCTGCCAGTGCCCCAAAATCCAAGGTGTCAAAAGCTGATGAAAGATCCAAGAAAGTAAGAAAGGATTATTTCAGTCCCTCACCAAGAAGAGGTCATTCAGCACTTTTACCAAGGCAGTCCCTGTGCTGTGTAAAGATCTGAAACCAGACTGGAGCAGTTTGAAGATAAGTTATTGCAGCAAATGCTTCTCCCCTTGTGACACAGCCTTCTCAGTCACCTGCTCTACCTTGCGACAGTTCTGTAGTGGGCCTAAATCTTTGAGTCCTAGAATGGTTTCTTAAGTAAGGAGATCACCACCATATTCTTTAACACAGAGGGAAACTACTCCAGGAGTACTGAATGGTCTCAGCAACATCCGGAGCCAGAGCTGCATACTGCAATATAAAACAACATAAAGATAGACACAGACAAAAATAAATATGCAAACAGACACAAAAAGAGTAGATGCACAGGTTCAGGAAAATCTTCATAAAGACAATCATTTTATAATAGTAACTGCTGTTTCTTTTTACCTGCTTCCATGTGTTATACAACAATATGTGCTGAAACAGTCATTTATAAATAAACTTCAGTTCAGCTGTTCAAGGAAAATTGTCTTATTCGATTGATGGCCAGGTTGACAGTTTGAAAAGACTAAATCATTCTTCTTTAATCATTTCAAGTAGTTGTCAGGATTGCATCTCAGTAGAATTAATGAAGGGGATAATATCTGGTAAAATTGGAGCCTACTGTAGTTTAATAAGAATGAAAGGTGGAAGGAGATATATTAGCTCAAACTTCACACACAGTTTATTTTCCTTCTCCAAGCTGGAAGACAAAACACAGCCATGGTGTTCCTCAGTGAAAGACTATAAAACAAAGAAGAAATAATTCAACAAATGAGTTTTTAGTTCTCAGAAAAGAGGTGCACATGAATACAAAATGCATTACCCTAATTAAAGATCACATGGATTGTGCAGTCCCAAAAGATGTGCGATGTCTCGGGATGGTGGAAGTGACATCTTCCACTGCATGACTGCTAAGAATATGGTTCAGATATTAGATACTGAGGCATTTAATGTCTGAATCCAAGGCTGACATCACATGCTGATATTCGAGAAACATGTCTTGTTCTTTTCTGCAAGTGTTCCTTACAGCAGAACTTGGGACCCCTGCCCCACAGGGCACACCGTTGCTTGTCAGCCCTGGTTCAGAAGGATGAGCTGTATGCTTTGGGACCTTTCTGTTGCCCTCAGAACTCAGGATCCCTGTGCCACCGGGTGCACCACTGCTTGGCAACCCTGGCTTAGAAAGACAAGTCAGTCACTTTGGGACCTTTCTGCGGCCCTCAGAACTGGGGACCCCCGCCCCACAGGGCGCACCGCTGCTTGATGGCCCTGATTTAGAAGGACGTGCTGGCCACTTTGGGACTTTTCTGCTGCCCTCTGCAGATCTTGGGATCCCCACCCCACAGGGCGCACCGCTGCTTGGTGGCCCTGGCTCAGAAAGATGAACCGGCCGCTTTGGGATCATTCTACCACCTTCAGGTACAGTCGTTTCTCCTTGACTTGTAAGTCACTGATTTGATTGGCAGCCCACCATGGACTCTCTGCCCTGCATTGGTCGGCACCCTCCAAGGCCTCTCAGCCTATCAGAGTACACCACTCTGAATTCGGCTTCCTGGCACCAAAGCAGGATTTAAAAAAAAACTTATTTTCTGCCTGCATTTCTCGGACTTCTTCGCATGAGGTTTTCATCTCACCCCCCACTCCAGTCTTTATTAAACACATTTTCTTCCCCTAGTGGCCCCACCCCCAGGAAATCTCCCTCCCCCTCTCACTTGCTCCAATTCCCCTTAAAGAAACAGGATGCAGCTGTAGGGTCTAAATGGTGTTGCTGTTTTCCCATAGCAGCCTGCGTCTCTGTTTTAACCAGCCCCCTAAATCCATACTGCATGTTTCCCTGCAGCTGTCCTCTCATTGATCTCCAAGGAAATATTATTTCCCCACTGTCAATACCAACAAAAATGTTCTCCCCTGTCCTTTATATTACCTTATGCTCCATGACAGGCCTGTTGCTCATTACTGACTTCTGTGCCATCATTCTCACTTCAGACCAGGCTTACTTACAATCCTTCACCGAAACACCTTTATTCGGTGACCCCCCCCACACAAAGTGAAAGTACACCAGCTCTGCCCCATGGGCTCTGCCATACTGGCCCCTCGATTAACCATGATCATCTTCTCCTCGGTTTGTTTCTCCACTCCCTCACTATACCATCCCCTCGCTGGCACCCCCTTTCCTGCCACCTCTTCTTACTTATCCTTCTAGTAGGTGATGTGGAAACCAACCCTGGTCCCTCAAACGTGCATATTGACCATGCCAGTGTTGTCTGGACAGGGCGCTGCAGCCTCAGGGTCACACATCTGAGTGTGTGCAGCCTCCCAGCCAAGTTCTCTGAACTTGAAGCCTGGGTGTGCCTCTACAAGCCGCATGTCCTGGGACTATCTGAAACATGGCTTAAGCCATACCAGAGTGATGCCTCCTACCAACTCCCCGGCTACTCATTGCTGCGGCTTGATAGGCCTGGCAGAAAGAGGGGTGGTGGCGTTGCACTATATGTGCAAGACCATGTTAATGCCACTACTATTGCCCACTCCTCCCCCTCCGTGATCAGTGAGTGGCTCATTGCTGAAATTGTTCTGGGTGCATCGAAGAAATGGTACAGAGGCAGCTGCTATAATCCTCCCTCAGGAGGAACACATGGATTAGCTAGCTTCTTGGATGGCCCTGCCTCTGCCCCCTCCTCCAAGGACACCATCAAAATCGGGAATTTTAACCTCCACTGGACTGAATCCCCAGCACCTGAACATGCACACCTCCTAAAGTCGCATTACCTTGAGCAAGTCATCTCCTCTCTCACCAGACACAACCTCCACTCACCCAACCACTCCAACATTGATTGAATTGCCACCAACTTTGCAAACCTAGTCCTCCAAGCAGGCACTAGGCCGACTCTATCAGTGACCACACCCCCACATATATTGCTTTAACCACCAAATCAACACGTCCTTTCCACAAATTACTATCTTTTAGGAAATTTAAAGCCTCCGACTTGGACCTAGTGCTAAGGGGTGCTGGACCATACACTGGCCCTCACTCTACCTACTCAAAGATGTCTCCATGGCAGTGACAATTTTTATGGAAGCTATTCACAACCTACAGGACAGATATTTCTCAATCACCACCAGGAGGGTTAGAGGTGGTAACACCTGTTGGCTAGCACATGAACTTCCGGCCCAAATGAAAACAAGGGACAAAACATGAAGAGCCTTTAAGGCATCCCATTCCCCTCAAGTATGGAATGCATACAGGTCACTTTGAAACTCCTGTAAGCAGGCTGTGAAATCACTTAAATATAAATATTATATCAAAATGCAGAATGAGTCTCTTAGTAACCCCGTGACTTTTGGGCCTCCATTAACACCCTCCTAAACCTGAAGTTGAATAAACTAATAATCAAACTCACCTCCCCCACTGGTCCCACTAACGATCCAGGTGTTATTGCCGATTCCTTCAACAAAATGTTCACTGACCTTACCACCTACACAAGCAAATTCCCTCCACAGTCTCCCTCTGTCCAGAAAAACCATCAAAGCCATCCTTATCTATCTAGCCCTGTTTTCTACTTAAGATCCATTGACTACAGGGTCACTGGCAAACTCCTAAGGATGCTACCCTCCAGAGGCAGCCCAGGCAGCGATGGCCTGCATCCCACCTTTTTGAAAATCCTTTCCCCAGCCCTCATAAGGCCACTGACCCACATATTTAATCTTGCCTTCTCATCCTCCACCATGCCTGACTCATGGAAACATGTGTATGGGGTGCCTATTTTCAAATCCGGTGATCTGACTGCCCCAGAAAACTACCATCCCATCTCCCTCCTCCAGCACCTAAGCAAACTATTAGAAACAAGCATTTGTCAATGCCGAACGTTCGCTTGCAGGTATTTGCAGTGGTATTTGGCACTTGGACATGGCTTAAAAAAATCAGTGACAAAGAAGTACAAGCATTTGTCAATGCCGAATGTTGCTTGCTTCTATGTGCTGTTTAGGTATTTGGAAGTCATTGGAGTGCAAATATTGAAAATTCGCGAACTTACGAGCGTGCGTAGGAACTGCGCAACACGCTTGTAAAACAGTCATTTTTAGGAATTTTTTCACTAAATTTTCAACATAGCCATTTTAAGACCTCTGCTCATGAACAGTGTCACTGTGATTTTCTTAATGTGTCCCATACATTGATTTCGCACACTGACTGCGCCCATTATGCGCTACATGAAGCGGAAACATGTTTTAGGCAGGATGAAAGTGACAGCTGTATTGCTCATAAGGAGGTGTGGTAAAATGGCAATGTTAAAATGTGATAAAATATTGAAAATTCACAAACTTACGAAAAAGGGAGAACTACAAGAACACACGCTTTGTAGAACAGTCATTTTAGAATTTTTTCACCAAATTTTCAACATAGCCATTTTAAGACCTCTGCTCATGAACAGTGTCACTGTGATTTTTTTAATGTGTCCCATACATTGATTTCGCACACTGACTGCGCCATTGTGCGCTACATGGGCTGAAACATGTTTTGGGTGAGATGTGAAAAATGACAGCTGTACTACTCATAAGAAGGTATGGTAAAATGGCAATGTTGAAAATCTGGAGTGGAAATATTGAAAATTTACAAACCTACAAGCGTGCATAGGAACTGCGCAACGCACGCTCGTAAAACAGTCATTTTTAGGAATTGTTTCACCAAATTTTCAACATAGCCATTTTAAGACCTCTGCTAATGAACAGTGTCACAATGATTTTCTTAATGTGTCCCATACATTGATTTCGCACACCGACTGCGCCATTGTGCGCTACATGGGCAGAAACACATTTTGGGCAGGATGTGAAAAATGACAGCTGTACTGCTCATAAGGAGGTGTGGTAAAATGGCAATGTTGAAAATCTGGAGTGAAAATATTGAAAATTAGCGAACACTCAGAGCCTGCGTGAGGAACTGTAAGCATGCGCTCAGTAAAACAGTCATTTTTGGAATTTTGCACCAAATTTTCAACCTGGGGTTTTGGGACCCCTTCTCATGAATGATGTCACTGTCATGGCATTGTGGTTCAAAGGGTGATTTCGGCGCGGTGACTGCGAAATCACCCTCGAACCCGAATAACGCCATGACAGTGAAATCATTCATGAGAAGGGGTCCCAAAACCCATGTTGAAAATTTGTACAAAAGTCCAAATAATGCCTGAGATATGCAATAAAGTTGAAAACCCCTATCTAGCCCATTATACAGCTTACCGGCATTTCTCAGTTATCGGTCGGCTTTGAAGAGTGCAGACGTGTTCCCGGTCCACTCAAGATCGCCAGGCTGAGCTCCGAGGTAAGTATGGGGTGAGGGGTGTGGGAGGCGGGGTGCGCAGTGGGTGGGTGCGGGTTGTGGGAGGGGGCCTGGGAGAAGCGCCTGGGACCGTTTTCAATTTACAGGTTAAAAAAAAAACAGACGACATGGGACATTTGCCACGCTGGGGTGGGCTCCAGCGTGGCAGAAGGATGGCTGGGGGCCGGAGCCGACGGGATTGGGCACCCCGCGGCAGATGACGCGACGCTGGCCACGCTGGGGTGGGCTCAGCATGGCAGCAAAGATTTGGGATGGCGGTGATGCTGGTGTGGTGACAGTGGTGGTTTTCTTTGAAGAGAAGACCACCGCTGTCATACACAGCACCACGTCCGATTGGTGCAGGACTGCCATGCCTGCTCAATGGAGCAGGAGATTGCAGGAGAGGGGCACAGCTCCAAAGTGTCCCATTCTCCTAAGATGTTCCTTGCGCATGCGCACAAGCAAATGTAAAAATCATTCACCACCAACCATCTAAGTATCTTGAAAATTACAACCTCCTGACCCCACTCCAACACGGTTTCTGCAAACAACACAGCACATCCTCTGCCTTGGCCCTTTTTTCCAACCATGTCCTTAGAAGCAGGGACATGGGCATGGCTACAGGTGCGGTGTTTGTGGACCTATCAAAAGCCTTCAACCTTGTGGACCACCATCTTCTAAATTCCAACCTGCTAAATCTAGGTTGCTCCATGGATGCTGATGCTTGGTTCAGCAGCTACCTCGCAAACAGATCCCAGTCTGTTGCGACTGGCAAAGTTACTTCTGCCGCATTGCCCATCCATACTGGTGTACCCCAGGGCTCCCTACTGGGGCCTCTATTATTCTCACTTTTCATAAATAATCTTCCTGCGGAGAGCATAAACTGCAATGCACACCTCTATGTCGATGACCTCGTCATCTACCATAGTTACAGATCCCGCAAAGCCATATCCTCCACCCTCACCACTAACTATGTAGCAGCTCAGAATTGGTTCCTCTCCAAAAAACTCCTGGTAAATGAGAAAAAAATGAAGGACTTGCTCTTTGGCTCCAAGCCATACCTTACAAAGGCTGCCAAAATAAATGCCACATTACTCATAGCAACCCCTTCAGGCCCTTCTTTTGACATAGTATCCTCCTTCAAATACCTAGGAGTGACTCTTGATCCCTCCCTTACCTACAGTGTCCACATTGATAACATTATAAAAAGGGTCCACCAGAAGTTGGGGGCAGCCTACCGTGTAAACCACCTCCTGACCCCTGAGGCTCACCTTGCAATTGCCCAGGGACATCTCCTGCCCTTTCTCGACTATTGCTCTCCTGTTTTCTCCTCCACTTCTGCCTCACTTCTCTCTCATCTAAGTATCACATATAACTCTATCTGTCGCTTTGTCCTTCAGGTCCCTTCCTCCAGTCATCACTGCACTCTATATCAGTCATTAGGCTGGGTATCATTGCATGGCCGCTATGAATATGCCTTGGGCAGTCTAGTCGACACCTCTCTCAGGAACTCACCGAAATCCCCTTTCTCCCCAATTCTCACTGCCCAGGTGATTACTCGTTCTCTCAGGAACTCTTCCATTCCCCCCCACCCGGTAGTCCCCCGTATATCTACTGCCATGGGGATCAAGGCCTTCTCTGTCTCTGCCCCCTCTCTCTGGAACAGACTACCACCTGTTATCAGAATGTCACCCTCTAATCAGTTCTTCAAATTGCAGCTGAGAGACTGGCTCAAGTCCCAGGCCACCTGTACATGCTCCCTAGGCAACACCCTCGCCAAACAGCCACCTTAGATGCAAAACTGTATCACATGACTTACTTCCCGTGCACTGACCACTAAATATACTACTTGGCACTTTTTGGTTTTCTCCATGTAAACGTTGATTGTTGTAATGTATTCCACCACACACTGTTGCATATCCTGACTGGTTAAGTGATGTCTTTGACCGCTTTACGTGTAAATGACCAAGTATCTGAGATCAGGCATGCACTGTTGAATTTGTTATGTCACTTGTTCTTTTCTCACTTAGATTTGTTGTATATGTATCACTGCCCTTGATTTCCATTTTACTCAGTGTATTATATGCACCTACTGTATTGTAATTTGTGCTTATTGCCTGACCCTGTATTGTTTGCCACTGTGTGGCCCGGGTCACAACTGAAAATGGTCCTTGGATCAGTTTGTCTACCCAGTTACCAAAAACACAAATGAATAACTAAATAAATAAAGTATGAAAGAAGATCTGAATGGACTTTGCATTCCTGGTGTAAAGTGATCCCTCTCACATGAGCCTGAATCATCTGGGGCACCTGAGAACACTCAGTCAAGGATTTACAGCCTTCTTCTGTGTGGATCAGCAGTGTGTTTGCTCTTGAACCTGGAGCTAGGATTCTACATTCTGTGGCATCAGTTTTCTACCAATCTGATTGTTTCTGGTGGTCCGGATGAGCCCAACCCACCCACCCACCCCACCTCACCCCGCCCTAGTGCATCACTTCCTTTATACCCATAGCCTGTTACATCATACGGTACCAGCTAACTGCATACACATACTGTTAGCCATCATATTTCAGTGCACAACACGACCCCACACCACACCCTGACATAAATCATCATACCTTGAAACATTATACCAATAACAATTATTGACAATACATAGCTTTAAAGTAAACAGGGAATAAGAAGGAAGGAAGGAAAAAAAAAGAGGGCAGACTAGTAAGGGAAAGGATAAACTAAGGAAAATGATGGGCATTTTGCAATGCAGTGGTTGCAGGGCAGTGGTGCTCAGGAGGACATTTTGGGCACTACGGTGCTGCCCTATCTGCAGGCACCTCTCTGTGTTGAGGGCAGAGGTTGCAGGAATCTGAGCAGAGTTAGTGAGGATCCGAGTAACCTTACCCCCCACACAGGGACCACCATGTCTGCCACACTCCCTCAGTGGATGCTAGTAAGAAGGAATGGATGGACTACGGTGGTCTCAGGGAGGGTGAGGGAGGTGGGGCGGAGGCACATCCCCCAGCCAGTGCCACTTCAAAACTCATACGCCATCTTGGCAGAGCAGGATGATTGCACTGCATCCCCAGAAGTGGGCACTAAGGGGGATGAGCGGGTCATCCGTGATGAAGCCCCAAGGGAAAGAGAACGCACAGGAGAAGGAATCAAATCCTGTTTGGAGATTCCACTATTAGACAGATAGAGCAGGAGAGAGGTGGTGTGCCTGCCTGGTGGCACAGTTCAGAGGGAGGGCAGGCAGATCCTAGGGATCGCTAGGGTGGTGGCAAGGATGGATGAGCTGGACGTCATTGTCCACATGAGGACAAAGGACCTGGCAGGTGAGGGGACAGATGTAGGAAAAGTGCAAGAGGAATTTAGAGAACTCGGGCAGTGTCTTGGGCAATTAGTGTACTCTGTTACCTTCTCAGAGGTTCTACCTGTCCATGGCAAGGGAGAGGGTCAAGACATCTGCACCATGGAATTCAACACATGGTGAAGAAATGGTGTGGAGAGGAAGGGTATGGCTTCACTGGGGATTGGGATCTCACCTGGAGGGATGAAGGACTGTATTCACCAGACGGCCTACCTCTATCCAGGGCGGGTAAAGGTATCCTCACTGAAAAGTTCAATTGCTTTCTCCATAACCATTTAAACTAGCCAAGGGGGGAGGAAAAATCAGGCAGGGGCATAAAGGTACCCCCCAACATAACATATCTAAAATAAGGGAGAATCCAATTAGTACAAGGACACTATCGAACCCGGTAAATAAATTAGATAACAATTGTGGGGAGGACAGAAGATGGAACTCAAAAATGTCACAGGGCCAAACAAATGGAAAAGGAGGGTGGACGCACAAGCTGGAAAGTTATTTGCACAAATGCCCGCAGTCTGAGGAACAAAAGCCCAGACCTAATGGCATAAATGGAAGATGCAAATCTGGACATAGTAGCTATTACAGAAACATGATACACAAGGAACAATGACTGGGATATAGCCATAACAGGATACACACTTTTTAGGAAGAATAGGGAAGGGAGGGTTGCTATGTATGTGAAGGAGGGGATTAAAGTAACAGAGGCTCAAGGGTCACAAGAAGGAGCAGAGGCACTGTGAGTCACCCTGAAGGTGAGAAAAAGGACAGCCATTCACACCGGAGTGATTAACAGGCTTCCGGCAGAGGGAGAGGAATCAGATGATGCCCTTGTGGAAACCATCCACAAAATGGCAGCCAAAGGCGAACTGCTACTAATGGGTGACTTCAACCTGCCTGAAGTAGATTGGAGCATTCAGACTGTGAGTACAACAAGGGGCAAGGACTTTATGACTGCCCTGAATGGGGCAAACTTAAGACAGTTTGTAGCAGAACCAACCCACGAGGAGGCTATACTGGATTTGGTCCTGACCAATGGGGACAGGATCACAGATGTGGAGGTGGGCAGTCCCCTTGGTATGAGCAACCACACGACAGTGTGATTTAAGGTAACTACAGTGGAGGAGGCAAGCCATACAAGGATAAAGGTCCTAGATTTCAGGAAGGCTAACTTTAAGGAGATGGGTAGAAATCTCAAGAGAGACCTAGCAGCGGAGGTACAGGGAGAGATTTGGAAAAACAGTGGTCTAGATTCAAGCAAGTCATAACAGAAGTAACAGGTCACTGTGTCAAAATGCATATCAAGAGTGAAAGAAAGAAAAGGCCATTATGGTTCTCGAAGGCAGTGTTGAGAAAGTAAGGGAAAAGAAAAGAGCCTTCACAAGACACAAAGAAACACAAAAGGATGAGGACAGAGAACAATATCTGGAGAAGCAGAGGGAGTGTGGGAAAATAATTAGATGGGCTAAAGCACAGACAGAGGAAGGTATGGCCCAGTCTGTTAAGAAAGGTGACAAGACCTTCTTCAGATACATTAGTGAGAGGAAAAAGACCAGAAATGGGATCGTTAGGCTGAAGAAGGAAGGAGGAGAAAGAGTGGAGGATGACCTAGAAAAGGCTGAGATACTGAACAAGTACTTTTGCTCAGTATTCACCAGGGAAGGGGAGTGTGAAGGACAAAGTCTCAGTCAGAGAGGTATTCAAGAGAGGGAGGTAGACATCAGCCCATTCTTGGTGGAAAAAGTCCTAGAAGAACTCTGGAAAATAAAAGCAGATAAGGTAATGGGCCCATATGGGATCCACCCCAGAGTACTAAAGGAACTCAGGGAACTGCTGGCGGAATCACTGGCTGCCCTTTTCAATGCATCACTAGAGACAGGAAAGGTACTGAAGGACTTGTGGAGGGCAGATGTGGTCCCTCTCTACAACAGTGGAAGCAGAGAGGAGGCAGACATTTACTGGCCTTTAAGCCTGACCTCAGAAGTGGGGAAACTAATGGAATCCTTACTTAAGGAGAGTATTATAACATTTCTGGAGGATAGCAGGGCACAGGATCCAAGGCAGCATGGATTCTCAGCGGGAAGGTCCTGTCAGACAAATCTTATAGATTTCTTTGACTGGGTAACCAGGGTGGTAGATCAGGGAGGTGCAGTGGATGTAGCCTACCTGGATTTCAGCAAGGCCTTCAACACCATCCAGAACCGGAGATTGCTAAATAAATTGGGGAGCCTGGGAGTGGGTCCTATGGTGGTAAAGTGGGTTGGGAACTGGCTATGGGACAGGACTCAGAGAGTGGTGGTAAATGACCTGAAATCTGAGGAGAGGGAGGTGACCAGCAGGGTGCCACAGGGGTTGGTGCTGGGTCCAGTCCTATTCAATGTCTTTATTAGCAACATTGCAGAGCATCTGGAGGGAAAGGTGTGCCTCTTTGCAGATGACACCAGATCTGCAACAGAGTGGACACACCAGAGGGGGTGGAAAAAATTAGAAAGGACCTAAGCCTATTAAAGGAGTGGTCTGGTGTCTGGCAGTTGAGTTACAATGCTAAAAAGTGCAAGATCATGCACCTGAGTCACAGGAATCCAAGAGAGGAGCATGGGATGGATGGGAAAATGTTGGCACCACAAGTCAGGAGAGAGACCTGGGAGTTATTATATCTGACAACCTGAAGGTGGCCAAACAGTGTGAAAAAGCTGTGGGGAGAACAAACAGAATGTTGGGGTACATAGGAAGGGGCATAACGAGCAGGAGGAAATAAATAATAATAATAAATAAATCTTTATTTATATGCAGCCTTCCTATGACCAAGGTACCTAACAACAGTTACACCACAATAATCATAAGATCAATCATTACAAATACTTAAAAACAAATATTACAAATAAAACCAGCTCATCAATCAGTCACCAAATGCTTTCCTCCACAAACAGGTTTTAAGGGTCTGTTTGAATCCCTCCATGGTTGCACACTCCCGTAGCTAACTGGGTAGAGAATTCCAGAGGGTGGAGCTGCATGCATAAATGCCCGGGCCCCAGAAGATTTTAAGCAAACCCTCGGAATCTCTAGCTACCCCTCGTCAACTGAGTGGAGCGATCGTCCAGGGGAGTAAGGAACCAGAATCTCTTTCAGGTAGTTTGGGCCCTGTCCGTGTAGGGCTTTATAAGTCAGAAGTCCAACTTTAAAGGTGATCCACCACTGTACCGGCAGCCAGTGCAGTTCGTGCAGCAACGGAGAAATATGACAGGATCGGGAGGTTCCCGTCAGTAACTGGGCTGCAGCATTCTGCACCAGCTGCAAGCAGTGGATATCTACCCCAGGTAGCCCTAAGTAATGGGAATTGCAATAATCCAGGTGCAAGGACACAAAGGCATGGACCAGCTTGGGAAGATCACTAGACAGAACAAGATGCTTAACCCTGGAGATATTCCTCAGATGGAAGAGAGAGGATTAGATGGCTGCCGACACCTGCGAACGTAGTGTCAGCCCTTCGCCAAAAATTACCCCCAGGTTTCGCATTGGTTGGGAATGGTAAGCCCCCAAGAAAAAGTCCCGAGGGTGAACCTACCCCCAACTCCCCTATCCGGCACCCAGGGTCCACTACCAGCACCTTGTCCCCCCACCCGAGTTCAACCTCAGCCAGCTCGAATTCATCCAGTCCTGGATTTTAGTGAGGCAGTTATTAAATACCAAGAGAGCTCTATCCTGGTCAGATACAAAAGAAAGGTAGAGATGGGTATCATCAGCATAGCAGTGAAACCTCAGCCCATACCTTCTTACAGTGTCTCCGAGAGATAGCATATACACTGCAAACAACATGGGAGACAACAACAATCATTGAGTCATCCCACATGATAGAGGAACTGGGTCAGAGGAAAAATTCCCGGACACCACCCTGAGTTCTTCTGGTAAGGAAAGATGTAAACCACCTGATGACTGTATCCGACAGCCCACAGATGAACCTCAGGCAATCGAGTAGAACCCCATGGTCCACAGTGTCAAATGCTGATGAGAGATCTAGAAGAACCAAGATGGAGCATTTTTTCTCATCTCTTGCCATCAGGAGATCACTGAGTACCCGAACCAGCGCCGTCTCAGTACTGTGCCTCTTTTGGAAACCGGACTGGAGAGGGTCATAAATGTCATGGATGGTCAAATGGTTCTCCAGTTGTACATCCACTACTTTCTCAATCACCTTCCCTATAAAGGGGAGGTTTGAGATTGGTCGGTAGTTTGCATGGTAGTCTGGGTTCAAAGAAGCTTTCCTCAGGAGGGGTGTTAAGACTGCCTCCTTCAGGGAGCTGGGCAACTCACTTGTTTCCAAGGAGCACCAGACAGTCCATGCAAGGACCTGACCAATGATATGACCACAACCCATAATCAGGGTGGTTGGTCCTGGGTCCAAACTACAGCACATAGGGTGTATGCCCTGGACAATCCCCATGACATTCATGAACTCTGGGCAGTTGAAGAAACTCCAGGAAAATTGAGGAACAGCGTCCAAGCACCAATACAAAGCAACACCCATGCAGTGTGCTAGTTGGAGCTCAGCCCTGATGAAAGAGGTAGTGATGCCACTGTACAGATCCCTGGTGAGGCCTCAGCTTGTGTACTGTGTCCAGTTCTGGAGACCACATCTCTAGAAGGACACTGACAAAATAGAGGCTGTCCAGAGAAAGGCAACAAAGATGGTACATGGACTGCACTAGAAGCCCTATGAGGAAAGACTTCAGGACCTACATATCTATTCATTGAAGGTAAGAAGGGAGAGAGGAGACATGATACTTTTAAGTACCTTAGGGGAATAAATGGTACAGGTGGAAAGCATATTTCAAAGAAAACTCTGCACAAGATATGGGAGCATGATATGAGGCTGAAGGGTGGAAGACTCAGGGGTAATGTTAGGAAGTACTTTTTCACTGAGAGGGTAGTGGAGCCATGAAACAGCCTTCCAGCAGAAGTGGTTGGTGCAAAAACAGTATGGGGGTTCAAGAGTGGATGGGCTAGGCATAAGGGTACCCTGGAGATGTGCAGAGCTTGAGAGCCACAGATCAAATAGGATCTGGGGCTGCAGCAGTGAGTAGGGAAATGGGAAGACTAGGTGGGCCATATGGTCCTTATCTGCCAACAGATTCTATGTTTCTATGACCTGGGATCCTTTCGTCCAGGTTTTGTGTGCTGGGCCTCCCATGGATGAAGCCACAGGGGTGATGGATAAAGAAGTGTGGTCCCCAACCATGAGACAAGTCTGTAGGTAACAAAAGGAAGGGATGAAAGTAGAAGGAAGTCACCAGGGTGCAGGGTGAATGGGGATGAAAAAAGGGAACATTATAGACAATATAAACAAACAAAAAAATAACACCAGGCTCAGCTCTATATGTATGCAGACCCCGTGCTTAAAGTCTCATTAGTGAAGAGAAAAATTAATCTCCAAACCCGTTTGAAAGCTTCAAGATCCCCTTTAAATTATTTATGGCATTGACTGATGACTGAATGCTCTAAAATATTTATTAACGGAATTAAAAATTAAATCTCCTTTGAGGAACGTCAGTTCTATGGGATCAAGCTGCATTGCGGATCACAGGGCCTTTTCCTGCCAAGAACATCTATGTTTCTGTGTTCCTATGGTAAACGTGAATGAAGTATGACAAGATCACAGTTAGAAAATCAACAAAAAAAATATTTTCAACTCTGTCATAATAAAGTGAAAGGATTAGAAGCCCAGATACATAGGGCATACTCTACAGTTTTGTCATGGCAGAGTGGTGCCTGCAACTCTTTTGCCTGTAAGCCTTGAGGTCATGGTTTCTAGTCCTAGAAATGGACTTGGACTCATACACCATTCTGAGTCTGCAGTGCACTACTGTACTAAGAAAGTGGTCTACACTTTGGTGCTGCTGTCTCTTGAACTAGACATTAAACTACAATCCCATCTACTGTATATGTTTCCAGTAGTTTTTCTGACTAAAAGTGTGTTTATTTATTGCATTTCCACACTCCAGAATAAGATATGCTGTAGGAGTACCACCTTATTTGCAAGGGGGCCTGATGGGCAGCAGGAAAAAACAGATATAATCCATACATTTCTCAGAGACCACCATACAGTGGTGCCTACAAGGATGCAACAGTGCCGGATCAGGAATTTACAGAAGGGGGGATGCACTTGGCCTGTAAAACCAAACCTCTGCAGGGCGGTCCAAGGGCATGCTCCCTTGGGAAATTTTGAAAAGGTATGTGTGAAATGATGCATTTTAGCCCCAGTTTCAGGATCAAACTGTTGATTACCCCCAATTTCTAGTTCCTTTCCATTACCGAGCAGATGCAAGCAGTAATGTCTGTCTCACAGGCATATAACTGATGCTAAGAGAGATGCCTTGCTGTTCTGCAACAACAATCGGGCATCTTCTTCACTTTTGCTCCCACCCCTGTGAGGCGACTTGTCACTGCACTGCAATGGAAAAGAACAAGGATCAGTTGCAAAGAACATGAACAGAGAAATTTGTGAAAAAAAAGCCTGAATACCGCAGTTGTTGACAAGTTATAATAGTTTGATTTATTGAAAGTAAATTGAGGGCAAAAAAAACCCTCTTGCAATAAAAAACTGATTTTAAATAAGTTATTTCTTGGCCCAGCTGCAACTATATCAATGCAATCCACAAAAGAAAAAACACTGCAAAAATGCACAAATAAACCAAACTCTACCACACTTCAAAGACGGGGCCAGATTATTATTTGGCACTGTCTATGAAGTGCAGAGGAATAATTTCAGTTTTTTAACACAATTTGCTACACACTGTAAGCACTAGGAACGTTGATTTGCAAATGCATTCTGTTTTTTATTTTAATTTGAGCCCGGGCCAGATGCTGCAACTGCAGGTGGTGACAGCATTTGAACCGTATGTTATTAATTTGTTTTCAAATATGGGAGGTTGCAGCCAATCCTGTGCTGTCTGGACTTTCTTGAATATTTATTTGTTTATTTATTTATTTAGTTTTTTGTTGATAAAAATATAACCAGTTATATCTGAAAGTTTAAACAAGCCATGATTACCTGGACAACTATATTTCCAAGCAAAAAGGGCAAAATAAATGAAATCCAAAATATCAAAAATGCATAAATACCCCCCCCCCAAAAAAAAAAAACACATCACTTTGAAGACAGGGCCATTTAATTCCATTTTTTAAACCCAATAATTGCTACACACTATAGGCAAGGCAAATGTTGGTTTGCAAATGCGCTGTTATTTATTTTTTTAACCTGTACCTGCAGAGCTCATTCCAGACTCTGTAGCTACATATTTTTTGGACCACCCCCTTTCTCTGGGAAGAATTAACTTCTTCCTAGAGACAGGTGGGGAGGTAATCCCGTGTTGTATGGATTTTTCTAGAATAAACACTTATATCCAGGAAATAATTCCAGACAAGCCACAATGACATGGACAATCATATTTCCAAGCTAAGAAAGAGGGTCTAAGGGCAAAAAAAAAAATATTAAAAATATACAGTACAAATAAATACACCTACACTTCAAGGGCCCAACCAAGACAATCTTTATTTTAAAAAAAATACAAATTGCATACGTAAGTAAGAGGAAAAAAAGTTTGTAACAAACTTTCCTCTCACTTAAAGTGTCTAGCAATGTTTGCAAAGGCCTACAGCAACTCAGGTGCAATTCTGTATTCGCAAACAACTTCACTAACAAGCATTTGTCAATGCCAAAGTTTGATGCTTGAAACAGTAGGCTGAGTTTGTGTTTTCATGTTAAAACGGGTTAAGGTTCAGGTTTGAGCTTTCAGACTTGTGTGTCATTTCAATACTCTATTCTTTTAAGTGAAACGGGCATTTACAGTACCTGCAAAAGCCTGACGGTTTTCCCTGAGTGATTAAAGTTTTATATGTAGAGCCACTCTATGTGCAGCTTTGAGCTTTCACCTAGCAGTCATGGAACCATTTCTCACTTTTTGAATCAGAATAGTAGAAGGTTTTATACGGCAGTAATTTGTTAATTTATCCAAAATACAAATGTGAGGCTTAGCCATGTGGGCATTTCTCTTTAAGAGTTTCTCTTGTGTGACAACTATTCCTTAGTCAAGGAATGAGGACATTGTAATGTAGAACAGGTGAAACTACATTAATTGATTTATGAATTATTGCCTCTTGTTAACTATTGATTGATGAATTAAAAGGTAAAAAAAGTATTTAACATAATCACTTTAGTTTAGACTGAAACAAGACCGAAATTAGGTATGTCAAAAATTTTCATTGAAGTTGTGGACAGGCAAAAGTATGAAATGCAGAATACAGTATATTCGTGAAATGGCATTAGCTGGATTATGCTGTACAGTCATTGACTGTCAAGCCGTAAATACTGTACTTTTACTCTGTACTGTCATTCTTTTCCCACTCATTATTTTTGGATTTTTTTTTTGTTGTTACTTTTTACCACTGAAGTATTTAAAATGGTAGCAAAACTACCTCGTAGATAGTCACGGTTGGATGCCTTAGACTTCCATAAAACAGCGTGCTAGTCAGGGAACACGAAGGCTTGGACAGTAAGTAATTAAAATTGATATATTTTATAATGGTAGGAGCAAGAAAAGAGGAAGTTAAGGCAGTATTAAGCTAGAAGGAACTGAAGAAGATTTGAACAGAGAATACCCAGACACGGGTAGAGCAAATATGGAAGAATGACACAGCCTGCAGTCTCACTAAAGCTAAACAGGTAAAGTAGTTGGTCTCTTTTCTCTACCCTCACCTCATGAGGCTGGCGTTTCTCTTTCATTGATGCTCTGCTTTGAAAATTTAGACACGGAGAGTCGTGGAGAGGAGCCCAGTCAGTAACTGTTTAAAGGAAACACATCCCTTTCTCTCTCATGCTGTGTGAACTGAAGAACTGCAGGAGATCTAAAGGCACAACACACACACACAGCCCATAAGGATATCGCAGGGAGAAGAAAAGTGATTAGATAAGTGTCGTGCAGCCGGCTGAGGGGTGGAGGTGGTTAACATGGTTGGTGATCGGCAGTGGCTGCTGCTGAGCGGGGAGGGGATGCAGGTGTTGCTTTTCTTTGGGGGTGGTTGGGCAACTGGCTGCTGCTGAGCTGCGGGGGGAGTAAACACTGCTTTGAAAGGTTAGATGTGGAAAGCCATGGAGAAGAGACCGGTCAGCAACTGTTTAAAGCAAACACTTCCCCTTTTTCTCTCTTGCTGTGTGGACTGGAGAATGGCAGGACACCCAAAGGCACAACACACACACACACACACACACACCATAAGGATACTGTCGGGGAAGAAAACTCTGATTAGATAAGTGTTGCAGTGGTTAACACGGTTGGTGATTGGGCAATTGGCTGCTGCTGAGTTGGGGGTGCAGCTGTTGCTGTCCTCCGGGGATGATCAGGCGAGTGGCTGCTGCTGAAAGGGGAGTAGGTGTTGCTCTTCTCTGGGGTTGATTGGTTGAGTGGCTGCTGCTGAGCCATGGGAGGGGAGGTTCGAGAGAGTGGAAGGGTGGGAGATGAAGGAGGGAGGGAGGGAGAGCAATGAGTCAAAAGTTAAGACCGTGTATGTTGGGGTGGAGCAGACAGTTGGCATTGGGGGCCAGGAGGTAGGACTTTTTTCCATTTTTCAGTGATGGCCCCTTCACTATTCTATAAAGCAATATACCCCGACAGGATGTGGGTATACTGGAGGATTTACCACGGCTGGTGTGATCGGCCATGAGGCGCAGCCAAGGGACTTAACCACACCGGAAGTGGTAAATCCACCGGTATACCCACTCCCTGGAGGGGTATATTGCTATTATACAATGATATCCTTTATTTTTTTGTGAAAAATTAAAAATAAAATAGCAGTTTTTTGGAGTTTTATTTGTAACCCCTATGTGGCACTATCCCAAGGGCTACTACCCCTGCCTGCTTAGCTAGTAGCAGGTTAAGGGGCCTGAGTTCTGAAACGGGTGCCTCCACCCAGAGGTCAGGGTTGGTAGTGGTCAAGCTAACCTGGGCACAGCCCTCCGGGACACTGTAACCCCCCTCTTTCCCCTCTAGTGGTCTGAACACTGTACAATAATCACTTTCACAATACCCCTGGTACACCACACAAGTACCCACACTGTTTGCACTCACCACCAGGGCTGGTTCCTCTGACTTGATCTGGGAACCCCCTGTAAAACAAGGCTATGCACAGCAAATAGCAACAGTATAGTACTTTGAACACAAACTGGAACCACAGTCAGATTACATGCAGAAAAAGTTAGATCTGATTTATTCAGGGGACTTGAACAAGGGAGAGGCAAAATCAGGTTAATTAGCTTAAAGGTTATATCAATCAAGCAGTTATGCATGCGCTTTGAGTCTCCCCATACAGTCCACCTCTGGGTACCCAGGTGGAGAAGAGATGGGCTAGCTAGGACCGATGCCCGGGGATGCAGCTGTTGGGGCCATGTGATGGAAAACACAACATGCACAGTACACAATATTTGTAATCCGGAGCCAGAGGGCTCAGTTCGTAAAGCAAACAAAACAACAAGACAATCAGATGACACACTCAGATTAAGCTGTTGTTGCAGGGAGCTACCCTGGTATTTACTCTCGATACCCAAGACTGGACACAGGCTGGATGAAAATTGAGACTGCAGGTGGTTGATCTGGAATGCCAGGAGAAGCAGGACCCACATGAATCACAGAGGCGTTGTTCCTGTTCAAGCGTGGAGCAGGGGGCTGATCCCCAGGCAGGTCTCTCGTCGATGGCTTCTCTGTGCAGTGGGTAGTCTGGCTGGGCCAGTCTGGCAAGGCTTAGACCACATGGAGACAAATTCGGATGCAGTCCATTTTGGGCTGGATACAGCTTCCAGCAAGTAGAACACAGTTCACACAGTGGGGGACTAACTCACGACCCACTAGCAGCTCATAGCACATTTACATATAAGGGAATTCTACTGTACCAGGCAAAGTGCTCCCCGGTCACAGTAACAAAGTCTCTGCACACACTGGGAGCTTAGGGGTAGCTGGAACTCCTGACAGGCCAATCGCATTCAGCAAAGTCTTCAGTCTTCTTCAGGTTGAGCCTGGCCCACTTCAGTAGCTTACTTTAGTTACACAAACTTGGATTTAGTCCAAAATAATTCTCTTCTCTCCCTCTCAGGAGGAGCACACTGACATGCAGGCCAAAAACTTAGCCTTTTCACAGTTTTCCCATGTGAGTCCACTCAGGATTGCTGCCCAAAATCACTTCAGCTCCTCTCATTTCACTTCCCAGCTCAGAACTAACTGAAAACTGCAAGCAGCCCGGGACTTCTCTAAGATCCAAAAGATTTGGTGGGCTGATTTGGCTGTCAGTCAAAGCAAGAGCTCCCCCTTCAGTTGCAAAAAAGGCACAAAAAGCTCAAATCACAGTTCCTACAGATTTTGAATTCAGACAGCTTCTATAGTCCGGCTACATTTTAGGTCCCACCAGAACTGATTGGTCCAATTTGCTGTCCAGGATCAAGATAGTGGAGACAAACAAAACAGTCCTTGCTACAAAGAAGGCAGTTTACACAAACTATATCATCATTATCACTCTAAATGATTTTCAGTAAATAGTTACATCTTTCAACAGAGCTCTCTCAGATTACTTAAGCTGCAATCAGGCAGCTCTTAAAGAGACAGTACACAGAGGCTATACAGGTTCTGGTAATCACATTTAAACTGCTAAAACGCAGGACACCAGCCTGGCAGTCAGCATTTAGGCAAGCTCAAGGAAGACTTTTTGGGAACCCCCATTTGTAGGAGGGTTACATAATGATTTTTAGTGAGTATGTTCTTGTGCCAGAAAATATAGTTGTTTAGTGCTTGGCAGAATATTGATATCTCGGCCATCCCACCAACTCAGAGAGGGATTGGTAAAGGAATGTTAGTTTATTTTTAAAATGAGAGATACTTTCGAGCAGGATAAAGGGAATGCAGAAAACATTGGCAAGGGTGACTGGGAGAAGAAGGTGTGAAAGGAGGAGAAAGTGAGAGAGAGAGAGAGAGAGAGAGAACATGAATGTTAGCAGGATTTAGTTATAGTGATTGATGCTGTTGACTCAGAGTGCAACTTTTTTTTTTTTGTTATACATATTATTTTTCAGTTTGTAAATCGGGAGTATAATGATTTTAGTTAGGTACTGCCGGGGATTGTTCACGTTACAATCGCATTTTTTTGGATGCAGTTGGTTGGTGGTGGCCGAAAGGAAGATGGGGAGAGATACCCTTTGAGATTGGCAGTTCACCAGTGTGGAGTACTGATTTTAACAGCAAGTTTTTCAGTAGTCACTGGAGGTAAATTACATGCTTCTTAGTTACAAATGTGAGGTATTTTTATCCATTCAGCGACAATATACCTGACAATATGTTGTTGGCATTTTAGTTAGACTGAAGTGTATTTTTGCTTGTGTTGGAGACCAACTGAGAGCCGGCGAAGCAGGTGGGAGCATGAGTGTCAAGCAGGAGAATAACAGTGGATGAGGTAGTGGAGAAAAAAAGATTTCTTTATGGCGTGTTTTTCACAGCAGAGTTAGTTTTGGATCATGGTGCAGTTGTATTTTGTGCTTTTTAACATGGTCAAAGAGAGGTGGGCAACAGCGAGGAACTGAGCGGAGAGTAAGAGAAGTGGAGAGAGAGAGAGAGAGAGAAAAATGTGAGGTGGGTGCTGTTGTCGGTTCGGGAACACATTTAAAAAACAAAATGCTGTAGTTTGGGTTTGCAATATTTATGAGCCCTCTTCAGCAGGAGTTAATTTGATGGTTTTTGCCGTGGTGTAGGTGAGTACGCATCTTGCCATTTGTCATTATGTATACCACTCTGTGGTGCTGATTTTGACATGGTCGGAGGGATTTGAAAGGGCGGTATTGCTGCGGCTGTTCGGTGACTGGTACCTTTTCCAGTGGGTACACAGGAGGTTTACAACACTAGAAAGGTGCCAGACAGCCAATCAAAATGCAGGATTTGGTGTGTTTTGTTGTGCCCATTGTATAATAACGATTTGTCCATCCGTCTTGTCCCTCACACTAACCTGTGGATTTTAGGTGCAAAATGTAAAGCCGTGACTCCTAAAGTGCATGCCTGCAGTCATGACTTTACATTTTGCACCTAAAATTACTGATGTTATAGTGCTTGTTTTTATAAACTAGCTACTTTATGGCACTCCGGAAGCTGCAACCTATCACATAATGCCTTTAAAATATACTGCTTGCAAAAAGTCAAACTCGGGGAAAGCGCACCTTTACCAGCATCAATGTACGGGCCAAAGGAACAGTCCCCTGGGGTTTCAGTTAGGTCAGGGAAAATATAAAAATAAAGTAAAACAGAGGCTAGTGCTAGATATGGCTACTTGCCAAAAAAGTAAAAAACACAGAAAGTTGACAGTATCCCTGCCTGGCTGACAGTCTACTGATGTTGAAAACCAAACAGCTGTTTGCAGCTGACCGACTTCAAGCAAATCAAAGGACTGAAGCCCTCTCCGATTGGAGCGGCTTCGGTCCTTTGAAGTACATGAAGTTTATGCACACAAAGCAGAGAGTTGCATCAGGATCACAGTGCATGGTCATTGGTGTAGACTGCTGAGCCCCTGCTATTTTGAACTGCAATGGGCTCTTCAGTGACACACCCCTGACATCCCGTTTCACTGGTCACAAAACATTTATTGCGGAGGCGCACCAGACATAAAAATGACTCGCTGCAACTACTCACACAAGATACAGTAAACCAAAACCACCAAGAAAATGAGAAATTTGAATATAACCCTGAGCAAAACCAAAAAAAAAAAACTACTTGGGCTGGACAGTGAGCTGTTACAAACAGAGGGGTGCCTGTAGACTTGGAGCCTGAAGAGAAGTAGGAGTTTCAGAAGGTAATGAAGCAAGGCAGGGAGCTTGAAGACAAAGGAATGAGGCAGCATAGTGCTACAACCTGTTTGGACCCTTGGCCCATTCAAACTGACTCTGGGTGAAGCCAATAAGACTGTGTTCTGGGGGTGGCTGGGGGCTTAAGCAATAATAAGGATCTCACACTTGAAGTGACTCATTACCTGACCACCAACCCAAAATCCACTGGCATCCAGACCCTGAACAAACAAGCCCTAACCCTCACCCCATCCCCCATTTGGCATGAAAAGTTAAGCTCTTTGTTTGGACTACTTTCATTCAGCTAGTTTGCCTTGAGTGCAGTCAGTAGGTGGAGCTGTGAACATGGAGATTGATCACACCCTGCTCTGCCCACCTCCCCCCATCAACACACAGGAACGGCTCATAATAATCATATGGGCCTGCCTGACCTCATAAGGTGCTCCATACAAATGAAGCAGTGAGACAAAGACTGTCCCTACTCCCCCCCGACCCACCCGAGCAATGCTCCTAGAGTGTCCCAGCTGAACCCCATAAGAATTCCTGCCCGGTATGGCTCCTGACCAATACCTGATGACTGAATGGACTTTAAAGCTGCTTGGCTCCTGTTCTTGGTTTAACTGCAAGATATTACAGTCCCCATAGCTTATAACGGGCAACTTTGTGTATTAACATTTTGCCCATTATAATCAGTGGTTGGTTTATCGAAAGAAAAAAATTTTTAGGAACTTGTTGTTTTTACGATTAAAAAGCAAGACTTTATGGATTATAATTAAAATATATTAAATTAAAGTACTGTATAACTAAATACTGTTACAGTGAAAAAAAAAAACAAGATACATCAAGTGCACATATTTTCCCCCAAATAGTGAATTACAGCCTTTTCAGAGTCATTTTTGTTTCATTCTTTAGATTCAAAGAACTCTAATCTGCTTCTGCGCCTTACGTGTCTCGCAGTATGGTTTCCACACTCTCTCCACCCTTGTCATTGTATCCCAGTCCGGTTCTAATGCATCATGTTGTTCCATCACTCGCCTCATCAAGATAGCCGATTGCACATCAGCTGCAGTAACAATTATTTCTTCCTGGGTTCCTGGGTTTGCTCGTCCTCGCCTGCATCATCATCTGCGCCGTTACTGGGGCCAATTGAGTTCAATATCTCGGCTCTGTCATTGTCTGTGCCTGGTTTCTCCTCGTTGTTTCCAAGGCGACACAGTTTGTTAAACTCGTCTACAGACAAGACTTCTGGCCCGGTGATTATGCTTTCCTCCTCCTCCTCCTGAGCTAGGATGTTGCCAAGTTGTGTGTCAGGAACAATAAACCCACTTTTGTGGAAACAACGCTGGATGGTAAGTTGTGTCACTGAGTCCCTAGACAGTTTTAGCAGATGAACAGCATCGAGCAAATTTAGTTTTTTGGCACACTGTAGGGTATTTAAATCAGGGCTGGAGTCAAGGTCTGACAGAACTCGTTCTCTCATTGCCCGAACATAGTGTTGCTTCATACAATAGATAATGCCCTGGTCAAGGGGCTGGATGAGGCAGGTGGTGTTGGGAGGAGGAAAATGAGCTAGATGTTAAAAAGCCCTGTCATGTGTGGGTGCCCAGAGAAATTGTCCAGGAAAAGGGCGATCTTATGACCTCGTAGTTTGCAGTCCCAGTTGCGGACCCAGTCAGAAAAGATATCAGCGGTCATCCAGGATGATCTGTTAGCCCTGTACAGAACTGGCAAGTGGTTTATGCCTCTGAAACATCTCGGGTTATGTGATTTGCCAATGACAAGCATGTCACATTTCTCCATACCATCCATATTACAACATGCTAGCACTGAAATTCTTTCCTTTGCCAGCTTACTCCCCTGGACAGTCTCAATTTTGAAAGCTAATGTTCCAAAGCCGACACAGGGAAAAAACAAGCAGGTCTCGTCAGCACTGAATATGTTGCGTGACTCGTACCATTGTAGTAAACCAGGTAGGACCTCAGTAAGCCATCGGTCAGAACTCGCAGCATCAGAATTTAATTTTTCGCCATACCCACATTTAAACCCAATGTTGTGCTGGACTTTTCCAGCATTGTAACCATCCCTCTGATGGTATAAATTCAGGCTTCCCCAGTGCATCGGCAAGTTGCTTTGCCTTGTGCATTAAAATTGGATCGCTAATAAGCGCCTCTCTCACCCGAGCATTTTGGAACCACCGCAAGAGTGTATCCTCAATCTCAACATCTTTCCCTTCTCTTTTTCTCTTCTTATCTGGGTTAGAGTTTGTGCCCCACTCTGCCATTAACTGATCTCGCTGCCTTTACAGATCAGCAGCTGTGGATTTTGCAAGTCCCAATTGAGCTGCGATGTTCCTCTGGCTCATTTTGGGCAACTGATCCATTTTATTCAGCAGCTCGACTTTATCGGACAAACTTAATGCCTTGCGCTTGGCAGACATACTGTGGTAGAACGCTAGCAGTGCAAAGAAGACAATGCTTCTTTGGTGAAGTTTTGGGTCTTAAGCACTCATAAATTACTGACAAGGTACTGTAGCTGTGAAAATGACACACCCTTACACACCCTTGATTAATTACAGACAGCGCTGAGAGCGCTGACAGCTTCCTAAATTCTTAATGTGTCCAAAAAAAATGCCCGCTATGTACGGCAGGCAATGACCGCTATAACCATGGGTTTTAATGACAGTTTAAGTTATGAATGGCAAATGGAAACACCAAAATACCCACAATATCTGATAGCCTGCATTATCAGTGGGCGGTATAAGTGGTGGGCACTGTACTAACTTATTTACCCTGTAGTCCCAATGCTTCCCTGCCATCGCACCTCTCAGGGCCAAAGATCCTTTGCCTTTAGAGTGCCTAGCTGGTTAAATGTGCTCAATCCTGACATCTCTTCCACTACCACCCTTGGCTCATTCAAACATAAACCCCACCTCCACCTTACTAACTCTAGCTCATGTGAATGCTACCTATAATCTCCTCAGCCCTCTCGTTTTTGTTCCCTTCAACTATCACCTACCACATCTCCACCTTCTCCTTTTCCTCTGTGTTACTTTTTTATTTCTTCTTCCTTTTCACCACTCCTGACTCTCCCCCCTTCACCCCCACCTCTTCTGAGCCCTCAATGATCTTTCCCTTTTTGTTGACTAGTTTCAGCCTGCTCCCAGTTGATGACCATGCCCTTTGGCTACAATTCCTGCCCTCTCCAACTTCGCTCCTCACATTTATCTTCATCTTCCACCCTCCCTCCTACTTATCCTTCTGTTACTCTGTGTTCCCATGTATACATTCTACTTATTCTAGCTTTTGTATTGATCTACCATTGTAACCTAATATGCTGACCTATTTATTGTTTTGTTCCTATTTCTGTAACTTGTACTGTATTTGTTCTCTGACGCAGAACCTTTGTAAAAGAGCCTGGCTCAAAGGTACTTGTAATCCTAGTTGTAATAAAATAAAATAAAAAAGTCTTGATCATCTGCTGGAGGCTCGGAGTTTAGGCTGGTATAGGTTTGGCTATCAAAGGATAGGTTGAACACTGGAATTTCAGCAAAGAACTCTGGCTTGGCTTGCTGACAATGAACTTAATTTGACTTTGCCCCGGTGTCTGTGAGCGCTGGTTGGGGGGGGGTGTCGGTCTGTGAGCGCTGACTCTCTGTAAAGATACTCTTTTTTATTATTCGAACACCAAGCCAAAGTTGCATTAGTTAATGCAAATACATTTGGCCTCTGTGTCTGTGAGTACAGACAGAGGTGGATCAGACCAAGAGTATAGCCAGAAATTTCAAATGTATACACACATCTGCTTACAGTGCTACCCCCCAGTTGTCACTACCGTTAACACTCCGGCATCTAATCTGTTGTATTTCATACAGTACCCACAGCGGAGAACTTTGACATACTGCCACTGCTTTTCACCAGCACTCCCCTGGCCCTTGCAGTGCGATCTCTCATGCAGACTTTCTCACATAGGTCATGGAATCTAGCCGCCCTCCAAGCACTTTACCAACTTACTGGTTACCTGTCTCATGGGGCGCCCTGCAGAGATCCATCTTGGGCCCCATCCTCTTTTCTATATACATCAATACCCTTAATTCCAAAATTGTCAGCTTCAAATTACACTTCTTTGCAGATGACACAGTCTCGTATATTTCTAAGCCGACACTGCCTGAAGTCTGCAAGGAACTGCAAGACAATTTCATCAAGCTTGAGCAAAATCTCATCGACGCCAAGCTGCTGCTAAATGCAAAAAAAATCTAAAACTGTGTTTTTTAACCTTAGCAACAGCCCCCTACCTCTGGCATAATCTAGGCAAGTCATACCCATTGTCACCACCTTAGGAGAACCTCTGGAGGTGGTAGATAAGTTTAAATACCTTGGCATATGGCTTGACAATAAACTTACCTTCAATGTTCACATTGACAGTCTTTCCAGTAAACTCAAATCCAGACTAGGGTTCTACAGAAATAAGTCCCTCTTTCCATCTGATACCAGAGTCAAGCTTGTACAAGCTACATTCCTTCCATTTCTTGATTACTGCGACATTATCTATAGCTGCACCTTAGCTGTTCTTTATCAGCCTGGTCCCAACCCCTCCCCTCACTCCTCTACCCTGTTCCCTCTCTGTCCCTTAAAACTTGTTACCTCCCTCACCCCCTACCCCACCCACCCTACCCTCTCCCTCTTCCATCTTCCTTTTCCAGCCCACTCTCCCCCCCCTTTACCTCATCCTATATCTGTCCCTCCCTGCATCACACACAGCCTTACCTGACCCTTCCTGCCTCACACTTAGCTCCCCCCTCTAGATAAAATCTGCCCTCTTTCTGACTGGCCATTATTTTACCTACCCCTTCCCCATCTCTACCCTTACCCAAGCTACTGTATTCCCATTCATTTGTTTCTTTATGATCTCTGTGTTTCATGTATCATGTACCATGCCAAGTTTTTATTGTTTGCTAATTCCATAATTGTATGTTTTTATCCATTATATCTGCACCATAGCCTGGGTATTCAAAGGAACTCCATTCACATATTTCAGACTGTCTAGTATAGGATGCCCTGCAAGCCCATTGGTCCACACTTGGGACCAATGGGCTTACAGCCCATACTGTACCTGTCATTCAGTGAGTGGCCAGGTGGTGTGTGGGTGGGATACAGCCGCCTACCGGATGATGGAGTGAGGGGATGGGCAAGGGGTTTGTGGGTGGGTGGGGTGGGGTAGCACTGATCACCAGAGCATTTCAATATGGAAGTTTACCGTGATCACGGCAACAGGCGGGGGGGGTTTAAACTAGACCACCAGAGAAATCTTAATGTCATTTTTTGGGGTATTGGGGACTCGGATGGGAGGGGAGACCCCTAGACCACCAGGGATGGTCATGTTTTATACACATTAGGGCACTGGGGACTAGGGGGGCCACTATACTACCAGCGCTATCTTTAGTGACATATACTGTGTGATTGTGGCTATGGGGTGGGGGATGCCCCGGGATCCCCACAGCACATGTCATGCTGTGCAGAGCGCCAGGGGCAAATTGCCAGCCTGCCCTGCACAAGGCATGCAAATGGCACCATTTGTGGCTGTGCCTTGCATATATTATTGCCTCATTTGCATGCCCCCTGCTGAATATCGCAGGTGATGTGCCTAGTGCAACTACACTTGCGCTGGTGCATCCCTGTGCTCCCTATCAGTGGCTTGCACTGGTGCAGTGCCACTGCACCATGAGCAGTTTGTGAACTGTCAGTGTCATATTCAACAGTGCTGCGCCATGGTGCAGCACCATTGAATATGACCTGGACCTGGAACTGACCCCAGCGCATCACAGTTGCGCTGTGCCCAGGCTTGTGCCACTGCCTGGTGCAGTCTGAATATCCCGGCTAATATGTAAATAATTTAACAATTTTATCCTTTCATTTGATGTAGTTGTATTCCTATAAATTACTTTTATGTGCTCTGGTATCTGTGCACCTTATGTAAATAATTGAACAATTTTATCCTTTAATTTGATGTAGTTGTATTCCTATAAATTGCTTTTATGTGCTCTGGTTGTTATCTCTTTAACTTGATGTATTTGTCTTTCTATAATTTGCTATTATGTGTATAGGACCTCCTTGTGAATGGACCTGCTCAATGGAGTATTCCTACAATAAACTGAAACTGAACCACCCACAAAGCAGCAGACACCAGACAGAGTCTCATCCCCTAGATCAGACACACAAATGAACTCCCAGCCAAGCACCAGAATCTGCCACCTCAGTATTGTCTTATGTCAACCTCATTACACACACACACACACACACACACACACACACACACACACACACACACACACACGCACGCATGCACACACACACACACACACACACACACACACGTAACCCCTAGGTGGCGCTATCCCAAGGGCTACTACCCCTGCCTGCTTGGCTAGTAGCAGGTTAAGGGGCCTGAGTTCTGAAACGAGTGCCTCCACTTGGAGGTCAGGGTTGGTAGTGGTCAAGCTGACTTGGGCACAGCCCTCCGGGACACTGTAACCCCCCCCCCCAGTGGCCTGAACACTGTACAATAATCATTTTCACAATACCCCTGGTACACCACACATGTACCCACACTGTTTACACTTACCACCAGGGCTGGTTCCTGTGGCTTGACCCTGGGGACCCCCTGTAAAACAAGGTTAAGCACAGCAAATAGCAACAGTACAGTACTTTGAGCACAAACTGAAATCACAGTCAGATTACATGCAGAAAAAGTTAGATCTGATTTATTCAGGGGACTTGAACAAGGGAGAGGCAAAATCAGGTTAATTAGCTTAAAGGTTATATCTATCAAGCAGTTATGCATGCGCTTTGAGTCCCCCCACACAGTCCACCTCTGAGTACCCAGGTAGAGAACAGATGGGCTAGCCAGGACCAATGCCCGGGGTTGCAGCTGTTGGGGCCCTGTGATGGAAAACATAACATGCACAGTACACAATATTTGTAATCCAGAGCCAGAGGGCTCAGTTTGTAAAGGAAACAAAACAACAAGACAATCAGATGACACACTAAGATTAAGCTGTTGTTGAGGAGCTACCCTGGTATTTACTCACGATACCCAAGACTGGACACAGGCTGGAAAAAATTGAGACTGCAGGTGATTGATCTGGAATGCCAGGAGAAGCAGGGTCCACACAAGTCACAGAGGCATCGTTCCTGTTCAAGCGTGGAGCAGGGGGCTGATCCCTAGGCAGGTCTCTCGTTGATGGCTTCTCTGTGCAGTGGGTAGTCTGGCTGGGCCAGTCTGACAAGGCTTTGACCGCATGGAGACAAATTCGGATGCAGTCTATTTTGGGCTGGATACAGCTTTCAGCAAGCAGAACACAGCTCACACAGTGGGGAACTAACTCACAACCCATTAGCAGCTCATAGCACATTTACATGTACTGGAATTCTACTATACCAGGCAAACGCTCCCCGGGCACAATCGCAAAGTCTCTGCACACACCGGGAGCTATGGGGTAGCTGGAACTCCTGACGGGCCAATCGCATTCAGCAAAAATATTCGGTCTTCTTCAGTTGCTTACTTTAGTTACACAAAGTTAGATTTAGTTCAAAACAATTCTCTTCTCTCCCTCTCAGGAGCAGCACACGACATGCAGGCCAAAGCTTAGACTTTTCAGAGTTCTCCCATGCGAATCCACTCCAGGATAGCTGCTCAGAAACACTTCAGCTCCTTCTTGTTCAGCTTCCAGCTTAGTTCTAACTGAAAACTGCAAGCAGCCCGGAACTTCCCTAAGATCCAAAAGATTTGGTTGGCTGATTTGGCTATCAGTCAAAGCAAGAGCTCCCTCTTCAATTGCAAAAAAGATGTAAAAACTCAAACCACATTTCCTATAGATTTTGAATTCAGACAGCTCCTGTAGTCCAGCTACATTTTAGGTCCCACCAGAACTGATTGGTCCAATTTGCAGTCCAGGACTAAGATAGTGGAGACAAACAAAACAGTCCTTGCTACAAAAAGCAGGTTAGACAAACTACATTGTCATTATCATTCTAAATGGTTTCAGTAAATAGTTACATCTTTCAACAGAGCTCCCTCTCAGATTACTTAAGCTGCAAACAGGCAGCTCTTAAAGAGAGCGGTACACAGAGGCTATACAGGCTCTGGTAATCACATTTAAATTGCTAAAATGCAGGACACCAGCCTGGCAGTGAGCATTTAGATAAACTCAAGGAAGACTTTTGGGAACCCCCATTTGTAGGGGTTACACACACATATATTATTTTCAAAGTTAAAGCATCAGACAAATAGCAGAAATATTGGGTCATAAGCTATTTGTGTATGTAGCATGTACAGTTACAGGACTAAATAGCAACAAACTGTGTGATGTACTGGAATAAATAACAATGAGCAAGCAAAGATATACGCTTGATTGTTTTGCTGTGCACAAGTACCCACTATTGATACATGCATCCCACAACACCAACATAGTAAGTTTGCCCACCCCACCCAAGCAATCACCACCAGTTCTCACACAACAAGAACCAGCTCCCTTGAACTTAACACAGCCAGCTCCACCCCTGCACCAATGCAGACAATCCCTGCCACCCCAACATGGCCAGTCCATCTACCCCACCCAAGTGAACACAGCCAGGTCTGCAACCCTGCACCAATGCAGTCAATCACTGCCTTCCCACCAACATGGCCAGCCCACCCTACCTCACCAACAGAGTCAGTCTCCTCCACCCATTAACTGATGACAGCCAGTACCACCCACATGACCAGCTTCCCTGAAACTAACACTGCCAGCTCCCACCCCGGAAGCAATACAGACAGCCCCTCCCCAACACAGCTGGTTCTTCCACCAACACAGCCAATCCCCACCCCACCCAAGAAAAACTGGCCAGCACCCCCACCACACCAAAATGGTCAGTCCCCCACCCCACCAAAGTGATCATAGTCAGATCCCTCCCACATGGCCAGCTCCCCAAACAAGCATCCAAATCCCCACCTCTGCAGCAACACAAATAGTCCCTGCACTAATACAGCCAGTCCCCTCACCCCACCAATACAGTCAGACCCACAACATCATGGCCCACAGCTGGACCCCACCCCACCAGCACTGCCAGTCTCCCAAGTGCAGCTATCCCCACAGCAATGTGGCCCACCAACAATCAGCTCCCCCACCCCACCAGCACCTCCAGTCCCCCACACTCACACAACATCAAGCAGAAACAATAACATAAGTGCCATTTAATACAGCTGTCAATAACATAGGTGCCACTTAATACAGCTGTAGATATCATAAGTGCCATTTAATACAGCTATCGATAACATAAGTGCCATTTAATACAGCTGTAGATAACATAAGTGCCATTTAATACAGCTGTCGATAACATAAGCACATTTAAATACAGTAAGACTGTATATAACAATCAAAATTCATACATTGAGGGCTTTTTCATTTTTGATGTAATTTCCTGCCCACTCTATTTGCACCCATGCTCCATTTTGTGTATAAATAGGGCCGAATACCAGGCGTGTATGCACACACAGATATATATATATATATATATATATATATATATATATATATATTAGAGGCAAAAACTCTGTTTAATGCATCAGTTAGGGTTGTTCTACAGCAGATAAGCTAGGAAATTTGGGGTTAGGGTTGAAAGTCTCCCTTGGACCCCCAGCCCACCCCCAACCCGGCATCTGGGTGTGCGTTGGGGTCTTGACCTAACTCTCACCCCATCACATGTGAGAGAAGCTGAGGTATAGGAGAATGGGTGAGAGTTAGGACGACAACCCCAACACACACCCGATGCCGGTTGGGGTGGGCTGGGGGTTCAAGGGGGGCTTTCAACCCTAACACCGAATTTCCTAGCTTTTGTTGCTGTGGAACAACCCTAACTGATGCATTAAACAGAGTTTTTTGCCTCTAATTTCCCTTCTTTTGAGAATGAGGATGATAAATAATGAAAGGAATGCAGTGGCAGCAGCGGCCTTGATGTCTTGTTACACAGTAACAGGAACTGCAAAGCAAACGACAGCAGCAACAGTAATGCACATGGCAAAGCAAACGTAAATGGCAAAGCAAACATTAATAGAAACACAAGCGTAAAGTGATGCGAACCAAACAGTTACATAAGCGGAGATATCAAACAGAAGTGTATACAGAACCTAACTGGTAACACACACATTCACGGTACCACAACTGTAAATGAAAATGGTAACAGTAACACCAATAATAACACCCAAGTAAACAGAAATGCAAGCACGTACGAAAACGCAAACCGTAACGCACACACTCACAGAACCACAGTTGTAAATGCAAATGGTTATGGTAACAGCAACAATAAAGTCAATAAAAACAGAAACGCAAACGCATACGAAAACACAAACTGTTACACATAAGGTCATGGTACCGCAATAGTAAACGTAAATGGTAACAGTAACAGCAACAATAAAGACAACAGAAATAGAAATGCAAGCGCATATGAAAATGCAAACCGTTACGCACATGGTGGTGTAGACAGGATCGGTGATTGAAATGGTAACAGAAGCGCAACTGGAAACGATAGCTGTCACAGTAACAAAAGTGCACACCCTTCTTTTCCCCAATAACTGCATTGAAAAAACAAATTAAAAACAAAGAATGTATGCATTATAGCTGACTTCAGAGCAGAAAAGTACGACTTGGAATACTAAATTGCTTATATCTCAGGAACCATATGACGTAGGAAAAAAATAAAAAATATTGTATGAATTATTACTTTCCTGGCTAGTTTTTGGCTTAGCCCACCAAATGGGGGGGCTAAGCATTTTATTGACAAAAAGTCCGTATCTTGCACCATTTCTGAGATACGGGCCCGAAAAGACGCAATGGACGCCATAATGTTATCCTATGGGACAAATCGTCAACTTCAGAGTGCTGTCACTTTGCCACCCTGTAATAGTTTTCTCCAAACCACCAAAAGGCACATTTGTAGTATGTTGGCTTTCTTCCTCAAATTTCATCCCAAAAGACCAAACCATTATTTTCCAGCAGAGTGGCAAAGAATTCCTGTAATATGGCAGATGCCGTAATGTTATCCTAAGGAAAAAGTGCCAACCGTAGTGCCGTAACTTTGTTGCCCTCTAATATTTTTGACCAATCCACTAAAAGGCACATCATTGTGGGATATTGCTTTCCTTCTCCTCAAATTTCAAGTAAAAGACCAAACCATTTCCGAGATAGTCAATGTCAAGATTGGCAAAATGTCGCTATCTATTCCATTATAAGAAATATGGCGATCTTGTCCCTATTTTACGATCAAAGATCATGATCAAAGAATCTCACAATCAAAAATTTGCAGCATCATGATCAAAGAATTTGCAGGATCATGAACAAAGAATAAAAATTAATAATTCAAAAATAGAAGCAATTGCAGTAAACCACCACCATGGTTCAACAGAACAAAGCCCTGAGTAAAACCCATCATCATTTGACTTCCTAGGACACCCTAGCTAGAAAATTGAATTTTAAATTGGCCTTCTTGTTCCTCGCTCTTGATGCAAGATCGCGGTCAAAGAATCTCACGATCAAAGAATTTGCAGCCTCACGATCAAAAGAATTTGCAAGCTCATGAACAAAGAATAAAAAATGTTATAAATCAAAAAATTGGAGGAATTGCAGTAAACCACCACCATGGTTTGACAGAATGAAGCCCCCTGGTAAAGCCCATCCTCATTTGACTTCCTAAAGCACCCATGGGATGAGAAAAATTATTTTTAAATTCGGCCATCTCGTCCCTCACTCATGATGCAAGATCGCGATCAAAGAATCTCATGATCAAAGAATTTGCAGCCTCCTGATCAAAGAATTTGCAGGCTCATGATCAAAAAATAAAAAAAGGATGAAACTTGATTTATTCACCAATCTGAACCAAACCAATGCAATGGTTCAACAGAACGGACCCTCCTGAGCAAAACAAGCCCTCATTTGTGTCCACTAGCCCACCCCTGAGCTGAGATATTAGTGTTTTAGCTCACGATGCAAGATCGCGATCAAAGAGTCTCACGATCAAAGAATTTGCAGGCTCACGATCAAAGATCATTAGCAAACTGCGAATTAAGATTTTAAAAGCTTATAACTGTATTTTTTTACCAATTTGGATGGAACCAAAGCCATGGCTTAATAGATCTGGGTCCCCTGAGTAAAACCCATTGAAGTTTTACTTCAGAAGTAATCCCTGAGCCGAGATATTTGTGTTTGTGTGATTGAAAAACTGAAAACAAGATGGTGGACCTCGTGGTCAAAGAATTTTGAAAATTCCTCAGGAACAAAGATTCTTGAACCGAGAGGCTGCAAATTCTTTGATCGCCAGGCGAGACCAGATGGCCAGAACCCCCATTCTTTGATCGCAAGATATACATATAAATTTTCCTATTGACTTATAATAGGAACTTAAAAGTGCCATAACTTTTGAGTGCCTAAATATCTTTTCACCAAACAAAAAGCAGCATGTTCAGCCACCAAAGCTCTTTCAAACAAGCCATCTTGCAGAGCAGCACACCACACAGACGGCCGTGCAGGACCACATTAAGAATGCCAAAGGGTGCCTTCAAAAATAGATAATTTTGCATTTTCAGCGCTGCACACGAAACCAGCTCTCTGACACAAACGCAATTTGGCAGTTCAAGAGATCTTGTGCGCCCCAACCTGTGTACCAAATTTCAGGTAAATCCATTGAATGGGTCCAAAGTTATTAATGTCCAAAATTTTGACTTTAGTATGTAAGTGGCCGCTCAACCCTAACTATAGTGGTGCGACTGCGCCACTATAATATATATATATATATATATATAGTGCTACATGGAACAAAGTTATGCCACCCCCCATGCTACACACTATTTGGTCCAACACTAATGATTTAAAGGTTGAAATTTTGTTTTCATATTCACCACCCCCTCTTCCCGGGCTATTCTCTGGTCATTCTGTCTGCTCTTTAGGAGAGGCTGAGACTGTGGCGGTGGAGCATACCAAAATGTAGGGGGATCAGAACTGCATAGAACACCTTAGCCCAGGGCACTGGGACAACAACTGCCTTCATGATTCTACTTAACTCAACCTACCTAGCTTTTTATAATCCTGAATAATCCACACATTTTGATGAATAATCCATGATTTTTTAACAGAAATGCATGGCTTATTTATGATAGAACAGGGTCAGGAATTCTAGCTTTTGAAGATGTTTGAGAGGGGAAAGGAGACCAAATATAGCTATACAGTGCATGCCATGCAACAGTAAAACAAAATATTCCATAGTTTTTCCAAAAAGTATCAGTTTGGTTGCCTGTATTTTCAATGTATGTTGAGTACCAAAAGGTTTAAAAGCAGCCTCCCTGCTGTCATTGAAGAAATCCCACCAGCCTCATTTTAATGCCCTATCATTACGTCCAGATATCCTCATCATATCTAAGACTTGGCTAAAGTCCCACCACGCGGACTCTGACTTAACCATCCCTGGCTACTGGATTATCAGGCAAGACCGCCAGGGCAAGAAAAGAGGTGGAGGCATTGCCATATTTATCTCCACCAGGCTATAGTTCATCCGGTTCAAATCCCTTCACCTTCACGAATAAACTCCTTACTAATCAAACTATCACTTCCTTACTCTACCCCAGTGTTTGTTGTCAGTTCCTGCTGTGCCCCTAGCAACCCCCCTGCCCAGCGTCCTAGAACATCTGGATGCACTAAAGTTGTCAGACTCAACTGGTGAGTTCCACATCCTTGGAGACTTCAATTTCAACTGGCTTTCCAAAGACTGTGCAAAACTGTGCACCAAAATAAATGCTCTAAACCTAACCCAGCTAATCTCTCACCCCACCCGGATAAACCATAAAACACAAAACCACTCCCTCCTGGACTGGGCCCTCACCTCCCACCCACACAGAGTTATTAATGCTGGTCTTCTCCCAGACTCCCTAAGTGACCACCATATGACCTACATGGTCAAGACAGTACACAGGCCCAAGCACCCCTCCCAAGGATGCTAATCACAAGGTCATACAAATCACTAGATCTAATGTTTCTCCAGTATGATCTGGCACACATAGATTGGTCTTTCATACCGAAGGCACCTTACATTGACTATACATTCAAAACTTTCAAGGTCAGATTCCTTGCAGTATGGGACTCCCATGCCTCCCTGAGAAAAAAAGGATAAGGGGCTCTCACCTTCCCTGGGTTTCCACCAATACCATTAGCCAATGCCATACCAGGGATCAGGCATGGAAAAAACACAAGTTAACGGGCTCCCAAACATCTCTCCAATGCTACCGAGCCCTCTGCAACTCCTGCACCAAACTTATACGTCAGGTAAAAAATAACTACTTCATGATGGCTTTCAACTCAAATCTCAATCACCCAACTAATTTCTGGAAAACTATCAAATCCCTCCTCTCCCCCCTGCTCAACCACCAACCCCGACCCTAACCATCCAAGGAGCTACCGTCACTGACCCTGGAGAAGTGGCCTCCGCCTTCAATACCTTCTTCACCAGCTTTGCTGAGTTCTTCCTATCTGCTATGCTACCCCCCCCATGCTGAGTACCTCCCTGAAATCTCAGACCACCTCCTAGCCCCCTAGTTTCACCTTTCGTCCGCTCTCTCTCTCTCTCTCTGGCCGAAGTGTTAAAAGCGCTGTGGGCTCTCAATCCCAACAAAGGCAAATGCCCACTGGCCTGGATGCCAAATTGTTAAACTTATCTGCCTCCCTATAGCCACCCCACTGGCCGACCTATTCAACCTCTCCTTTTCACTTGCCAAAATACCAGTTGCATGGAAGCAGGCAATTGTCATCCCCTCCCTAAAGTCGTGACCCCTCCTCACCGGCTAATTACCATCCCATCTCCTCTTTCCAATCCTGGCCAAATTGCAGGAACACCTTGTTCTTGCCCAACTCTCCCAATATCTAGATGCATCCTCCTCCTCCTTCTTCAACCCCTACCAGTCTGGTTTCATAAATTGCACTCAACCATCACCTCCTAATAAGGATCACCGATGACATCCTTCCTGGAATGGACAGAGGGCATATCACCTCGGCCATTTTTATCGACCTGGCCAAGGCCTTCAATACCGTCTCCCACCCAATGCTACTAGCCAAACTAAAAGATGCCGGACTCACTGGTCCTGCCACAAGCTGGTTTTATGCATACCTGGTAGGCAGACACCAATTGTTAAAAATCAGTCCCTACATCTCTACTCCCCTGCCAGTCACTACTGGTATCCCCCAAAGACTCAGTCCTGGGCCCGTTACTTTTCTCAGTTTTCTTAAATGGCCTCCCAATGGCCTGCCTACACACATCCATCCACATGTACGCAGACGACACTATACTGTACGCCTCTGGCCCATCCGCCGGAGTTGTGGCCGATGCGCTTCAACAGGATTTCAATGCAGTTCAGCATTAGTTCCGCTCCAGCCAGCTGTTCCTAAACACCAAGAAAACCATCTCGCTAACCTTCAGCATGCAGGCAAGACTTTCCCGCCTAGCCGCTGGCCTTCATTCCTAACCTTAGACGGGACCCCTCCCTGGAGGTATGCACCACCTTCAGATACCTGGGGATCTGGCTAGACCAGCACCTGGATTTCTCCACACAGATTGAATCAATTCACAGAAGCTCCACCCTAATCTTAGCACCCTTTTCACAACAAGGGTTGTAACCCACACCGTCCTGAAAGGAAACTGTTCAAAGGATGATTCTTCCACTACTTGACTATGGTGACATAGTCTATGCCTCCCCCCCTCCTCCCTAGCCAGCCTGGACATACTCTCCATTCCTTCTGTCACTTCATCTTGGAATGCCCAAAATTGACCCACCACTGTGACCTATATAGCTCCCTAGCCTGCCCTCGCTCCAGGCCTACAGACAGATCCACTGCATTGGGTCTATAGCCAAATACTGGTCACAGTCCCTTCTCCTATATCTTGAATCAGCCCTCTCAACACGAGTTCACCCACCTACTCCTTCAGGAGCACGAACTCCAGGCTTCTCCATGTCCCATTCATGGGCACGTCCAAAGGTCAATCAGCTTTCAAATATTGCATGCCCAAACTCTGGAATGACCTACCTGCCGACATCAGGCATGCCATCAACTCCCTGCAACTTAGCCACCTCCTCAAAGCCCACTTCACCACCAGCTGCACATGCATTTAGACTTGGGAAGTTATAAGTCAGCTTGTCCCAAGCTGGGCTGTACGTTCGTAACACAGCCTTCCTGCCAATCTTTGCAATTGCTGTTACATCCTCCTACTATCTCTGTAATATGACTTGCAGCCTGTACTCTCATCGATTGTATTTCAATGTATGTCAATTTGTTGGTATTATTACCACTGCATTCCTCTGTTATCACTGTATATATACCCTGCTGCTGATGGTACTCTCCTCGGATGTATTCAATGCATTGTATATTTGTCTGGTATTGTATTGTATTGTATTTTAACCAATGTCTACCCTGTACCCTACTTCCACAGGATGCAACTGGAATCGAGCAGTAACCTGCTCAGTATGCTCTCCTGGTAAAACTCTTAAATAAATAAATTTACCTCGACATCTGCAGGAGGCACCCTTGTCAGAAGCCTTTGAAAGAGGCATAAAAATGCTGTTCTTTGAGCAAGCATTTAATTTGATCTGATAATTACCCCTGCTGATTCACTGACTGATTGAAATTACTGACTGTTCATTGTGTTTTGGAATTATGATTTATTTTATTAACTTGTTGTATTAATATATTGTCTGTTGCTGGTTGGATAGGTTGGAATTTGTATTAGTCTCTGCTTCATGAGGTTTATATGTTGTTTTGTAATATGTATATTTTTTTTAATATTGTTAAGCACTCCAAGCCTCTGGGAATGAGCACTAGATAAATAAAGTTCCATTTCTGTCCTATCCTATCCTATCCTGTCCTGTCCTGTCCTGTCCTGTCCTATCCTATCCTATCCTATCCTATCCGATCCACTATCCTGTCCTGTCCTGTCCTATCCTATCCTATCTTACATGTTGCATAGCAATGTCCATTGTCTCAACAGCTTTAGTACCTGTAGACACCACGTGTTTTCCGACAATCCTCTGTGTGATGGTTCCATACATGCTTGTCTGCATCGCCGCCCTCATCATGGTCATCCTGCTGCCAGGTCCCTCATCATCAGATGGCGACAGTGGTTGTCCGGGTCACTGCGCTGTGACATGTGAGCTCAGTGTAAGCATAGGCATCCTGGCACTTCTGCCTCCACGCGTATCAGCATCTTCACATGGAGGGTTTGCCCATCCTCCATGATGATGGCCACCTGTTGCATAAAACAGAAACACGTTAGTGCCTGGCTGGGGGGGGAGGGCTGCACAGATGCAGTAGTGCTGAGGGATGGCACAAGCGGGAGGGGGGAGGCAGATGTGGAGCTGTGTCCAATAATATCCCATGACTGTGCCCAGCTGCAGTACTGTTGCCGCTGATACAGTTACACAGGTATTACCAGTTTGACACCACAGTCCGAGGTACGATGGCAGACACTAGAGTGCCACACATGGTCCATGCTGATCCAAACAACATACAGGAATATTTGACTGTGTAAACTGGATGGATGTTCGTAATGTGTCTCATAATTGGGCCTGACACCAGCTACTACCGGGCGGATGCCATGGTGCATGCATATCATTACCCATCCCTGTGCTTGGCAGTGTGCCTGCGGACATCACTGTGGAAAATGGTAAATGCCTTGCAACGTGGCTAGCAGATTGTACTCACCCACATGACAGGCACACCATGTAGGAGTGTGGATTTGGGGTGTGGCATACATGTACATCACTGGCCCTGGCACGACATGCAGCGGTGATGGGGACCCAGTCATCGCGGGGTGCACTGTGGCACACTAGAGGCATATAATGACCTAGCATATTCAACACTGTTCCTGGTCACTACTCTGTTAACAGCCCACCCCACGCCATGTAGGTCAGTCAGGACACATGGTCCACTGCATGCTGTCATTCATCTTCTGAAGGCAACACGGGGGGGGGGATTGCCAAATACATCACTTTTCCTCTGTGTGTTGGTGCGGTCCACTGTGTGATATGCGTGCATGGTGTGTACATTACCAAACACACTATCCCCATAGTGGTGACCTCATACACTTTTGTGTTGGTGTTGGCAGTGTGCAATGTAGCACACAACCACTACATTGTGTATGTTGGTGTACAGCACCGCATGGTGACGATGAGGCCCATGACTCCAGGCATTGCATGTGTGGCATGCAGTACAAGGTAGCCAGTGCAGACACTTGTACTGACAGCCTGGATGATGGGTAATGGTACAGGGCAGGCTCACAGGTAGTGGTTTTGGTGGAGTTGTGTGATGGTACAAGGAGGTGCATGCATGGTAGCCATCATGTGTGTCCTCCCATATTCCCACATGTCCTGTGTGCACTGTATGCCATTCTGTACCTATGCTGTGACACTACAGATAGGGTTAGTGTCCTGCCACAGAATGCATGCAGTCTTACACTGCGGATACAGACATGCCCATTCGCAGTAGGCATGCTGAGGTATACACACCACAGCACAGTTTAACGGCAGGCACTTTGACTATATGTGGTGGTATGGCTTGTGACCATTTGCAATGCTGCACAGGCATGAGGCATGCATAATGCCCATCAGGTCCACTCTGTCCAATGACTAGGGACATGTGGGTGCACAGAATATGATGTGGCCCCCTATCACACCTCCAGCCCACCCCCATTATGATCATACACATGTAGCCACCCCCTCCCTGACTGTCTAGGGGCACCTGATGTTACAAGAGGGGAGGAGGCCTACTACTAAGAAACCCAGAACTGAAAACATTTTCACCATGGCAGGAATGAATCAAAGAGTATCGTACCATGTCCTTGTTCCTATCTGCAGAACGATGAAACTGCTACGCCTCACTTCTGTGAAGCTGAAACTCGGAGAAGTCATCTCTTCTCATCTTATTCAGTGAAGTGCCCCTTCCAGTGCCCTGGCCCTAGCACACAGAATCGAACACAGGCTATAACATAAAGAACTCCCCAAAGAAGTCTGGTCAATTCATTGCTTTCTCTAAAATTCATCATAGGCTACATTCCGATTTTGTTAAAAACTTCTGACACTCTGGATTCAGCAGCAACAAAATTTCACCTGAGGTCTCAATGATTTAAAAGACCTCAGCGGTCCATTCTTGCTTCACACCTTCTCCTCCAGCTCCATGGAGCACAACTATTTACAAAGGTGGGGGGGGCGCATTACTGGGAGAACAGATGTCCTAGGCAGCATTTCTCTTCAGGCAGTTACTGTACCCTCAGATGGCAAACCCGAATCCCTTCTCTGGATCCTTCAGCAGCCTACAGAGCCAACCCACCCTCTGGCACCAGTAAGTTGGTCTCTGTAACCTAACTGTTCTTTTCCTTTTTGCCCTGGTTAGACTCTCACCTGTGGAGAAGCGAGCGGCTTACTCCCACCTGGTCCTGTGCCATGGGGATACAGGATTTTCCCACCCTGACCAGTCCCTTAAGACCCTGAAAATGCCTTGAATGTGACTATCCTTCCACCGGCATTCCCTTAATCTGGCAATGGGGGGGGTTCTTTTGAATACCTTTGGCCTTTTTCCTACAACCTTACCCCCTGTGCTTGTTTTAAGACACCAAGTCCGTAGGGCTTCCTAAGGCCTACTCCTTTGCTTCCTGTGGCTCGCCTGGACAGATTGTGACTGTGCCCCGAATCTGCCCTCCAAGAAGGCCCAATAAATGGGTGAGCCTCCGGCACCTTTTTCCCAGGCCTACACCACCCTGCCACACCGGGGAACCGGGAGGGGTATTGCCACCATCCCTCCCCTGGAGGAGTCCTATCACAACACTTCCAGCCCTAGCAGTGAGGGCCCAAATTTCCACCGGGCCAGAGACCCACTTAACTCTTACCGTGGGCACTCTCACTACCCCTCACTCCCTGAAGTCCCATTTGCCCCCCATGATGCTGGCAGGCTAACTACAGCCCTCCCCCACGCACTGCCCACCGGAGCCACATTGCTGTTCATAGCAGCACTACCCTCACTTACGAGAGGGGTCTCCTTCCTCGAATCAGGCCCAACCTGGACCAACGAGCTTCTCCTTGCCTGCCTGTCCTGCCACCTCCCAGCCAGTCTCTCCTCCTTCTCCCTTCCTTTTCCCATGTCACTGGCTTTTATGAGCTCCAAACCTGCCCCTAGTAGCAGTCTGAAGTATAGCCCAGAATGATATGCCCCCCAACTACCTACTGATGCCTTCTACAGGGGAGAAACACCAAAGGTGGGGTCCCTACTTACTTGTAAGCCCCCATAGTGAGAGGGGGCTTGAACTCTTCCCCCACCCAAGGGAATCATTTTCCGAGGGGAATGACGGCATCTCACCAGCTTACCCACCTAGCTCCCACCCACCTCCCGCTATGTGCACTCCCAGGTAGAGATGTTGCAAAATTAAATTTCACTGGAGAAATGTCCACGAAATTGGCAATTTTGCCATGCAAAACATTTCACAAAACTCTGCAGTTCTGCAAATTTTTGTGGGTTGCGGAACTGAGAAATTTCACCCTCAGAATGCGAAATTTCACCACCTAATGCACAATTTCACACGAAATGGTGGAATTTTGCCTACTCACAGGCACAATATTGCCGTTCATGTGTAAATTCACATGGCCAGAGAATATATTTTGTGAAATGTGCAAATTTGACAAAATATTTTGTGTAACAAACCGCGTAGTTTCGCGACATTTCTACTCCCAGGGGACGCCAGAATCATCTGAGGTTGCAAAGATGGGCCCTTCAGAGAGGGAAGGAGAGGGGACAAAGAACCACCCACCCCAGCCTACTACTATGCCTAATCTACAAACAACTATTTTCTGTGCCAGGGGAAGGAAATATATCTAATAAAGCGCTGCCCCATTATTACACAAGAACAGCACTGTAACAAATTTGATCCAAGTTAACAAACTAATACTAATTTTTCTTGATTTAGAAAACACCATTATTACCTAAAAGATATAGAATTTAGTAAATATCCCAAACCATAATCATGCTAACTGTGTTCACACCACTCACACGTATTTTCCCTCTCTCTGACACCCATTTTAGTAATCAGAGTAATAGAAACAGTTCTAAATAGTAATAATAATAATGTCCTGATTCACAGTCATCTGAGGTAGAAAAGTTATTTGAGTCCATTTTCAGTTCTCTGTGAATCCAAACCAATCACTGGAACAGCAACCTGCTCCAGGGAGCAACACCTGGCAGTCAGAGTTCTGTTAAGGGGCTTCCTGGTGGAAAATAAAATTCTGGATTTGGCTTAGTCATCAGGTCTCCAAAAGAGTCTTTTGAAATTATGAAGTACTTGATATGACATCCAGACAGGTCTTGAACCAGGACAAAATGTTTAAATAGGGTCAACCCAGTCCACGGGGCAGAGTGGCTCATAGCTCGGGCCTTCTGGAACAGTTCTTGAGGTGGACGACCACTACTTCCAGGACGATGCTTTAGCTTTTCCAACTGCTCTTGATAGATCCAATCTTCCCTCATTTCCTCCTCGATGTCCCATTGCCGCTCTGACAGGTTGGGGTAGTCCAGGTTCTCATACTCCATCCTTAGTCACCGCCACACCCATCATTCTGCCCGACTCCATTCGGGCAGATCCCTTATACTGGTCCTGAGGGCTTTTCCTGTTTCCAGTCATACCCCATTTCTGTAAGCAGTATTGAGGGCGTCCTCTCTATTAAGTCTGTCCATTCTGCTCGGTATGACATGCAAGCACTCTGGAATGTGGGGAGTTCTGTCATGTGCTGTAATCACTGGGCAGTGAAAAGACTTGGGTATGGCCCGATAGATGTCATAATTATTAAATTGTAACTTGTAACCAAGGAACCTGTCCTCATCAAAAGTTTTGTCATCGGCCAACAGTCCCTTTTTAGGCTTTCTTTCCTTCTTATCCAGTGACCCCAGGCCAGCAGCAGCAGTCTTTGGTCTCAGCTTGTCTGAAGAAGCTAAATGTGCTCTTTCAGCTGGCAGGCTGCCTCCAGACAGAAGCCTCGATGGCACTTCCCTGGGTCCTGGGGATTTGCTTGCCGGTGGTCTGAGGCCCGGCCCCTCCATGTGCCATGGGCAGTAGAGGTAGCCAGAGAGGAGAAACTGGGCAGATGACTATGCTCCTCCTCACCCTTTTTCTCCTTTGCTGTGGCTGCATTCTCCCCCTGGTCTTCTCAGCTTCAGTAATCACATTGGGGAGGGTCCTCTCACTGGTTCCGGTTCTTTCGCTTGCCTAGGTCTGCTCCTCCAGCGAAAGCCTCTCTAAAGTGCTGGGTTCCAGGCTCCCCTGGGACCATCCCAAAATTAGGCCTTCTGAACCACTGTAGAGGTATACCCAATGGAAAACTGGAGGGGATCAGTCAAATATGCCTCCAGGGGCCGAACTTGAACATAGACTGCACACAGGCAGGTGGGCTATTCCCTCTCCCTTGTAGACACATCTCAAGCATCTTTCCTCCACCTGTCCCTTCCCTGCATTGTTCCACAGCCATGAAAATAAGGATGAGGGAGCCATAGACATAGGTTCCTTGGAGGGAAACACAGCTTCAGCCCGAAACCCCCACCCAGCCATACGTGAAAATGGATCCATAGCTGCTAGGCCCCGAACAGATCCCTCCAAGTTCATGGGGTTCTAAAAGGGTTGACATGGTAAAAACTCCCCATAGCTCTGATATCTCAGACACAGGCTCCTTGTGCTTTTCTCTCAGCTCAGTCCTCTAGCCAATCAGCAAGCATGACCAGCATACCATGCAAGCTGACACCTGGGAGCAGAGCTTCAGCCTACTACCCAATCTACCAAACCCAGAAAGGATATTCGACTGCTCCACATGGCCTACATGGCTCAGGCCAGACCCGCCAGTTCCTCAACTCTGGAATGGGATGCTGGGGTGTGAGGGTCCCAAATGTATCCCAAACAAGCCCCATGTAGCCACCCCTCCTCAACTGTCTAGGGGCACCTGATGTTGCAAGAGGGGAGGGGGCCTACTACTAAGAAACCCAGAACTGAAAACATTTTCACCATGGCAGGAATGAATCAAAGAGTATCGTACCATGTCCTTGTTCCTATCTGCAGAATGATGAAACTGCTACCCCTCACATCTGTGTATGAACAACCAGCTGAAACTAGGAGAAGTCATCTCTTCTCATCTTATTCAGTGAAGTGCCCCTTCCAGTGCCCTGGCCCTAGGACACAGAATCGAACACAGGCTTTAACTTAAAGAAGTCCCCCCAAAAGAAGTCTGGTCAATTCATTGCTTTCTCTAAAATTCATCATAGGCTACATTCCGATTTTGTTAAAAACTCTCGACACTCTGGATTCAGCAACAAACAATTTATTTCACCTGAGGTCCCAATGATTTAAAAAGACCTCAGAGGTCCCATTGATTGCTTACACACCTTCCCCTCCAGCTCCATGGAGCACAACTATTTACAATGATGGAGAGCACATTACTGGGAGAACAGATGTCCTAGGCAGCATTTCTCTTCAGGCAGTTACTGTACCCTCAGATGGCATACCCAAATCCCTTCTCTGGATCCTTCACCAGCCTACAGAGCCAACCCTCCCTCTGGCACCAGTAAGTTGGTCTCTGTAACCTAATTGTTCTTTTCCTTTTTGCCCTGTTCAGACTCTCACTTGTGAAAAGGCGAGCGGCTTACTCCCACCTGGTCCTGTGCATGGGGATGTAGGATCTTCCCACCCTGACCAGTCCCTTAAGACCCTGAAAATGCCTTGAACATGACTGTCCTTTCAGCGGCATTCCTTTAATCCAGCAATGGTGGGGGGAGATTAGGGTGCAATACCTATTTCCAGGCACTCCATGTGCTATAGACTGTGTGCATGCCATTTGTGTGTAGTGTGGCTCGTATTGGTGTGAGGAGCATGGCTCCGCAACTAGCACCACCCACACTGACAGGCACTGCACATATCTGGCATGCACACTATCTCTTGTGTGGCACATATGCATTGCAAGGTATCTGCTCTTACCATGCATGGCAATACGTGTTGCCCACCCACCCACCCAACTGCAACCACCCGTTGTGCACCCCTGTGAACAGGTAGCCCAACTTGCATGGTGGTGATCCAGTGTGTGGCTCATCATACCCCTTTAACCCGCATGGATGCCATATGGCACTGCACAATACCCCCCCTCATGGCACATGATGGGGGCAATACAGTAACATATCATCATAACATATAGTGCTACACAAGAGGGCAGTTGACTGTATTGTGTGCTGCATACATCCAGTGGGTAGCTACTGTGGACCCTTGACAAAAGTAGGTTCCCATCACCTACATGCACAACAGTTACATGTCAGCCACACAATACCAGGGTATACTAGTCAGTGGCATCGCTGACATCCATATTCCTGTATGCGGAGGGATTACACACATTGCCATTGACTGTGGCTGTACTGTGGGACACCACAACTGTGTCATGGGGCTGTGCAGGGGCTTTGCCATGCACATCACATCCTATGTGGATGGGTGCTGCATAATGACACATACATACACGTGCCATGTGTACCCCGCTATGCTGTTCCTGCGATTTTGATGGGTACACAGTACACTGATTAACACACATTTACACACACATACGTCAGGGATGCTCATACACATAGCATGGACGTATGGTTTCATCTGGGCGGGCCTGTCATGTACAGCCACCTGCACGGTCCTGGATAGCATTGTTTGTGACCCAGCAGTGTGGTGGCATCCATGACACGGTATGCACCTACCATCACTAAGGCCAATATCAGCTACCACATCCCTACATCACTGGGATATGTCATGCCTGCCACACACATGACATGCCCTTGAGGGTACCAACATGCTAGTAGGACAGGAAGTTTTAGATCTGTTATTGGGCCATAAAGAAAGGATGAGTAGAGGAATGGATGAACTACCTCCAAGAATATTAAATATATCAGGCCTGATTCTATAAGCACCCCTACGTATGTTGCAAGTTGCGTCATGCGAGGAGTGCAGTTGTGCCAAGGGCCTTGAACCCGATTCTATAAGGGGCAGGGTCCCAGCAGCTAAGTCCTGCAACTTGTGACAAACCCACAGGTATGCCAAACAAAGGGCATACCTGAAGGGTTTTCTGTAAACGTTAACTCTGGGTGTGAAGGGTGCAGGTGCCCCCTCATGCCTGGATCCCCCTGTCCATAAAGCCCCACAAGGCTGCCGCATGCTCCCATCCCCAAGTACCTGAATAATAGCCCCACAGGGCTGCCACATGCCCCTGACCCCATGTACCATAAAGTAAACCCACACCCCACAAGCTGTGAAAATCCCGTCCCGGATCCCCTAAATTGTGGCCATCCTCCAAGTCCCGAGTATCTCTGGTAGTCTGGTGGCACCCTCCCACCCAGCAGCACCCAACCACCTGCTCCTCCTCCTCACGACCATTTGGGCCAGCGCTGGCACAGCCCACCTCTCACCACCGCTGCCAGCCGCCAACTGAACACTGCAGGAATGCACCTGTACATACCACGTGTGTGTAGTACTGCCGCTCTGCAATGTTCAGTCGGTGGCTAACTGAATATGGTGATGAGTGGCTCTACCACTGCACCGTCACCAGCTAAAACGGGTCATGGGGAGTGGGTGGTCAGGGGGCCGGGTGGGAGGGTGGGCCACTAGACTATCAGGGATACTCGGGACTTGGGGAATGGCTGCAAGTTAGGGATCGGGGATGGGGGATTTTTGCAATTTACAGGGAGCGGGTTTACTTTATGTACATGGGGCAGAGGCATGCAAGCCCTGTAGGGATATTCTTATGTACTTGGGGTCAGGGCGTCTCCAGCCTATGGGGCATTTAGTGTGATAAGGTGGGGGCATGGATAGCCTTAGGGCATTACCATGTTGTTTCTGGGTCAGGGCATGAGGGGAACAGATTTAGCCCTGCTGGCTTTTGTGTTTTGGGGTCAGGGCAGTGTTGGGATGAGGGTGGCATACCATCAGGGGGATTAGCGGGCTGCACATGCAGGCAACCTTCGGGGGGCGTAAGTACAGTTATGCCAGCTATTTGCGGGTGTAGCTTACATTGACGATCCCCCCGGTTGTTGGAGAATAGCGCCCTGGGGAACTTTGTTGCTGCCCTTCCAGAATAGGGAGCAACTGCTGCCATAAACACTTTACTGCCATGTCACAGGGGGTTTACGGTGTAACTGGTGGCATAAGTCCACTTTATGCGCAAGCAGCCTGTGGCAGGCTGCTTTGCAAGAATACTATTCAATCAAGGTTATTAACTTGCTACACACCATTTTCTTTGGTGCAAGTCAAGTTATGCCAGACATATCTTTTGAGAATTGGGCCCATCAGCTACAAAATAGTGGGTCCCTCAACTAAACTGTTGAAAGCGCACTATAAAATGAAGTATTGATTGAGAATAATTTTGAAGTCTGTGCAGCCGTATCTTTTAGTGACACAGCATAATTAAACTCTCCACCTAACAATACTGCCCAGGAGGTGCAAGAATATGGTTGAATCTGTTGAAATGAATCAATATGTATGGATTTTGATTGACGACATACACATTAATGAGTCAAAAGGTGACCACCATACTTAATGTCTAGGAATAGGCTATGTCCCGGCATATATCAAGTAATGTAATTATGTACTTCAGAAGCAGTTACATAATAAAATGTCAACACCAGAACATAAATCTGTACTAGTGGACCAAAAAGAAGCACCTGAAAACCATGCTGTCTTTCACCGGCAATATCAGACAATGTGCGTAGATGAGGAACAACAACATAAAGTAAGGAAGCTACTGCAAAACTGAATAAACTGTCACTCACCGTGACTTTTGTTTAGCCTGTTCACATTTAAAGATACTATTGTGCAAGACAGTAATGGCATCAAAAATTAAGAAAATGGGTACAAAGACTAAACCATAGCAGTAAAAAGCACAAACTACAGTACTTAATGTGAGACCCTTTCCTGCAGTTTTCACCTTCCCTTATTTTTCCAAGCAGTAGAGAAACTTTGAGAAGATAGAACAGAAGAGGCATTGAATCAGCCTCACTCTGTGTCCCCACCACCAATTCTCAGAACTGAGGAGTCAAATGTATTTAATAAGGATGCAGATTCAGTTTTCAGGTTTAGTTTAGGCTGCCCTCTAGATATAGTCCGTCTAATCACCAGTTGAAAACCAACATATTCTGGAATGGGGCATTTCTGGGAGCTGTTCAGTGTCCATTTCCACTGCAGCTACCTAGGTGTCCATGGTGTAAGGCAGTTGTTGGCTGTCTGGTAAGTCTGAGGCATCAGGTTTGCCATGTAACCTGGTCTGTGCAGCTTGGGGCCCTTCTGTCAGTGCTGTCGGTGGTATCACCTAAGGTTGTTCAGCTGTCATTGCTGCCACAACAGACTGCAATCCATCAGTGGAGGGTGGCAGGTGACTGGGGTGGGGTGATACCCAACAGGAGAGGCCCACTGTGAAAAGACTGGAAGGTAAGGGAGTTGTGACATTTCCTCTTGGCATAACTTTTGAGCCTGATCAGCATCAAAGTCTAGTTCCATTTGATCTGCTTGGCCTTCTTTGTTATGGGACGCTCACAGACAAGTCTGAAAGAAGCATCCTCGCTCCTCACACAAATTGTATTTTAGTGTGTTTTGACAATGCTTGCTTAAATGCCCTAATTCAGTATGTATGCCAGATTGAACTTAGTCACACACATTGCTCAGATGCTGTTTGGAGTCACATCTGTAATACACCTTGGGTTGCCTTTGATAAAAGATATACCGCTGTTCATTCCGAAGTAGAAATTATTCAGTAAGTGGTGAGTCCCTGCCTCAGTCTGTTTCAGTTTCACACATAACCTCCACACCGCAGTCCAAATATTCTCAGAGTCCAGAATGGGTCTGGGTCTCCCATCACCTCACAATGTTGCCTCATCCAGTAAAGAATATCGATACTATTTCCTCCCCCATTTTTAAATAAAACTGTGATAGTTGTGTGTGAAGTTTTTTTGAAGGGATGGCAAAGAAAGGTGCCCTTAAAGGTGACATTTTAAGCAGATGGTATATTTGCCAAAATCTGTCTAAACTAGAAGCAGTCTTAAAACTGAGACTATAAGTAGTGTCCTATAAAGTGTGGATAATAGCATAAATCTTGCTAGTATAAAATCCCATTAAGTATTTAAACAGGTTTCTACCAACATAAATGCAGTCATGAATTTCAGGCAGACCATCCCTGCCATTATACTTAAGTCTGCCACATTCCTCTTCTTTGTAGGTTGCTCTGGGGGTCTAATTAAATCTGCAAAGCGTTTCTGTGTCTGGGGTATAAGGTCTGTGGAAAACTAACAGGTTTGTGCCCAACATTAGGTTCAGCCACTAAAGGTGGATTGTTAATGTCTTTATTTATGCTGATGGGACCAGGAATCTCCCCATCCCTTTCAGGGCCCACCACCAACCTTCCCTACTCCTGGGGACCTGTCGCAGTTTGTTCCTCTGGAGTAATCTTTGTTTGCTGTACTTGGGGGGGGAGGTAGTCCCTTCTTGACCTCTGAAGACATAAGCCAAAGTCCCTTGGATATTGTCAGTATCTTTACTTTTTTCTTTGTATATTAATGACCTCCCTAATAATTGTGGTGGGGCCTTTGTTCACATATATGCAGATGATGCTATCATCTACCATTCTTCTCCTGATATCGGGTAGCTCAGTTCAATGCTAGCCTCCGATTTCCACACCCTTGAGGACTGATTGCTTCAGAAGCAGCTTGTCCTTAATACTAAAAAAACAAAGAGCATGTTATTTACCAACTCATCCGGACCAACCTTCCCTCCTCTGACAGTACTCTTATGTACTGGGGATACACTCGAATTGGTCAGGTCCTTCAAATACTTGGGAGTCACCTTAGATCCCTCACTTACCCTGGATGCACATGTTGCAGCCATCACCCAAATTATAAATCAAAAAATTGGTGTCCTCTACCGCATCCATCCGATCCTTTCATTGACCTCCTGCCACAAGACTGCGGATGTCACGCTCCTGTCCCTCCTCATGTATGGTGCTCCATTGCTACTCTCTGCTGCCACATCTGTACTATCACACCTATCACAGGCCTACCATAGAGCTGACAGGTTTGCTCTTGAGGCCAGTGCTTGGCACCATCACTGCAATGTCCTATCTGCCCTGGGATGGCTACCCTATGAATTAAAATCACACAATGCCACACTAAACGTTATACATAAGCTTGTCCATTGCTTCACTCCTCCTTGCCTTGCTGATATTGTTCAACGTCGCCTCCCTTGACGTGCCCTCAGATCTACCTCCTTGCCCCTTCTCTCAGTGCCAAATTTATGACTCTCCATGGCTTGAGATCATTTGCATTTTCTGCTGTGTCCTACTGGAACTCTCTACCTCCTTCTATACTGGCAGTACCTCCTTTCTCTTCAAGGTTCGCTGTCATCTCTTATCACCCCCTTGCTCCTGCTTCCTGACTCCTAACCCCTGTTCACTCCTTGCATGATTCTCCTAGCAAAACTTTCCACTCTCTCTATCTCCTGCTCTCCAAGAAAACAAAATACTGTAAATAATGTCTGTATGTAAGGTTTTGTTGACTGTGCTTTACATTGCTTATTTTGCATAACTGAATGTAATTGATGTACTCTCTTACTGTATGACAATTCCTTGTCTAATTTCTTGTATCAATGAACGCACTATCAATGTACTGCACTTCCTGAGTCGCCTCTGAAAAATGGACTGTCTTGTCTCAGTGGGCCTACCCGGTTACCAAAATTCAATAAAAATATCTGCTACAATGTCAGGCTAGGCAAGGCACATTTATTTTTCAGGTGCCCAATCCCAGAGGCCCTGGGCGTACAATTAAAATACATCAAAGAGCAGTTAAACACAATAATTAAAATATAAGACATATCAATTACACATGACCCAGCAGCAGATTCCTGAAGGGACCATTCTTCAGAATGTCTAAGAAGCAGCAATTAAAAGACAGTGTCTAGGAATGCCTGGCTGAATAAGAAGGTCTTGAGGCAGGCTTTGAATGCCTCAGCTGAAGGGCCTCCCTTACTGATGGAGAAAGCAATTCCAGGGACAGGCCTGGCAACATTAAAAGCTCTGTCACTAGCAGTTTTAACCTCATCCTGGGAATCGCAAGGAGACCCTAGAGGAGGACTAGAGGAACGGACCGAGGCAGGTGGTGTTAGAAGGTCCATCAGGTAGCTAGGCCCAGTCCATGTAGAGCCTTAAGGTGAGCAAGCCCATCTTAAAGAAACCCTCCACTGAACCAGCAGCCAGTGCAGTTCCGCAACACCAGGGTGATGTGGCAGTATTTTGCTGCCCATCAACAACCTGGCAGCTGCATTCTGCACTAGCTCCAGTCAGTGGAGGTCCTCCATGAACCCGGTACAGCGCATTACAGTAGTCAAGCCTTGACATCACGAGCGTGTCACGAAGGTGGGGAGGTCCATAGGTGGAACAAGGTGTTTGATCTTAGCAATATTCCTCAGATGGTAAAGCTGATCCGGACAACATACAACACCTGAGATTCAAGTGTCAATCTGCTGTCAAGGATGATGCCAAGACTGTGCACCTTAGAGGAGCCTTCAATGGTGCGGACCCCAGAAATAATCCAGTCTCTGTGCCAGAGGCCATACTATCACATCTCTTGTTTGACTACTCCAGTACCTCCGTCTTATAGGGTTCAATCGCAACCAGCTGGGCTATCCAGTCATTGATCTTGGCCAGGCAATTGTTCAGTACATTCACTGCATTAGATGTACCAGTGTCAAAAGATAGATACAGCTGGGTGTCATCAAGCGTAGCAATGAAATCCAGACTGTACTTCCTAATGATCTTACCCAGGGGCAGCATATACACAGCAAACAACATTGGTGACAAGACTGATCCCTGAGGTACTCCACAAGACAGAAGGCTAGGGAAGGAGGAGAAATTCCACATCACAACCCGTTGCCTCCTGTTTGTGGGCTAGGACTCAAACCAGCAGATGACAGTGCCAGCGAGTCTGCAAAATTACCTCAGGTGGTTGAGTAACACACAATGATCCACTGTGTCAAAGACTGAGGAAAGATCAAGAAGAACAAGAAGTGTCCCCTCTCCTCAATCTCTCACCCTGAAGAGATCATTGTGCACCTGAACTAATGCGGTTTCAGTACAGTGCCCAACATGAAACCCAGACTGGAGAGGCCCATAGACATCAAAGGCCTCGAGGTGTTCCTCGAGCTGCTGCTCTACAATCTTCTCTACAACCTTCCCCAGAAATGGAAGGTTGGAGACAGGACCGTAATTCACCTTGAAATCGGGGTCTAAAGGTGGTTTCTTCAGAAGGGATCTCACCAGTGCCTCCTTCAAGGCATCTGGGAAGACCCCCCCAACAAACAACACCAGACAATCAAGGCAAACACCGGGCCTACAGAGTCAACACCCTTGTACACAACATAGTGTGCATGCAGGGCCAGTCTGTCTGCCTCCAGCCTGGTCTTCCACCAGCAGCACTCTAACCTCTGACCCTTGATCTTCATTGCCTTGAGCACCCCATCAAACCAAGGTGACCTCAGGTGAGAGGATCTGGGTCGTACACGGACCAGTGCAAGAGAGTTGAGTGCCTCAGACATCGCCTTATTATAGGCAGTGACTGCTTCACCCTTACCCCCTATGCATGCACTGCCCACACTAGATAGGTCAACTACCACCAGAAAACCCTCCAGGGTCAAACCCCTCAAAGGGTGTTAGCTTACCATCTCTGCAGGGGGAGAGCTTACGGGGGGGGGGCCTGAGCAAGAACTCCACCATGCAATGATCAGACCAAATGACCCAATCAGTCTTGAGATTATCGATCTCAAGCCCCAGTGAGAAAACCAAGTCCAGCATGTGACCACCCTGGTGAGTTGCGGTAGAAACTTCTTGCAACAGGCCAAGAGATGACATCATCTGGAGAAGGTGGTAACTCAGCCTAGACAATTCGTCATCAGCCCAAACATTGAAGTCCCCCAAAACTAAACACCTGGGGGCCTCCAATGTTTCACTGATGACAACTTTAGCTACCTCCTGCAGGAAATCTCCTGCTGTCCCAGGGGGGCAGTAAATCATGAGGATCCTGCAACCTGCGACCGAACCACCACGGACAGCCACACATTCAAATGAACTCGGTGTTCTCACTGGGTGCACGGTGAAGCCTAGCTCAGATCTATAACAGATGGCCACACTCCTGCCTCTGTGTTCCACTCTGGGGCAGTGTGCAAGGGAGTACCCTGAGGGGGGACACCTCTAAAACCGGGCCAGCATCGTCACCCACCCAGGTCTCCGCAATGCATGCCAGATTGACCAACGAAACCAGATCCGCTATAATTGCAGTCCTATTTCTGATCGATCTGGCATTGCACAGCACTGCACTCAGGGGATTGCTCGTTCATCATTTCCCACAGAGGTCTGGGGAACAGCAGCCTGTTCTCGAAGTGGGTCTGGTAGTATTCTGTGGGCAATCTACCCCACTGGTGGGCCTTTTGGAAACAAAAGAGGTGACTGGGCTAGCTGCAGATTGGGGGGCAGAGACAGCAAAGAGATATCTTCCTCTACAGCTGAGACACTTCTAAATCTCACTCCCTCTCTGGGTTTGCTCAAACCCGAGGCCCACCCAGCCATCATCACTTCCCTAATCTTATTGATGAGAACAAGAGTTACGCACAAATGATATCACTACCATGCAAGGCCCTTGCTGAATCCACTAGAGACTTTGTGCAGGATATTCTGTAGTGTTGGGAAGCAGAACTAGACATGCCAATACCACAAGAAGACTGCCACAAGTCTTGCCCAATATTTTCCAGAGTCACTAGTTCACATTAATGAAGAGAATACTCTTGGAAACATCAAATCAGATTTTCTACACCCAACTATTACTGCACATTATCTAGCCTCCAGAGATGCCTCCTGCTGCAGACTTTGTGGGAAAGTGCAGGTCCACCACACCCACATCCATCGAACTGCACTGTATTAAACCCCTTCTTCCAGTTACTGCATGAGGAGTTGGAGGAAATTTTGGAAACCAATTCCCTAACAGCAGAACCATTTCTATTATTCCAGCTCCCCAGGGCACTGAGTGACCCAAACTCACGCTACCTCATTGGCATCTTACGGCAGCTAAGAGAACTATTACAAGGGCCTGGTTAACCCTCATTCCCCCCACCACCACCGTGTACCACAGTCAATCAAACCTATAGAATGGAGAAAATTACACATTCACTAAATGATAAGTTAGTGTAGAAGAATCAGCATTTATATAGCGCTTTTCATACACAGTATCCCAAAGCACTTTACAAGCAATGCTAGACAGGTAGTGAAGTGACTGAATGTGTGGTGACGGCCATATCGCACATCATCACCCACACACAGCCTGGATAATTGCATGAACCGGTTTATGGGAAGGGGAATGTTGGCCAGGACACCGGGAATTTCCCTGCTGTCTGTGAAGAGTGCCCTGGGTTCTTTTACTTCCACCTGGACACCCTCCGGACAACTCCAGGATGGGCAGAAGGAATCTTGGTTTAACGTCTCATCTGAAGGACGGCACACCCCAGCAGTACAGCACCCCCCAATACTGCACTCGGATGCCAGCAGTTTTTAGGTGCAAGTCCAATCCTGGTGTGGGATGAGAACCCATGACCTTCTGGTCCAGAGGCAGATGTGCTACCAACTGAGCCACGCTGACATCTGCTCCTTACATTGGATTCAGTGGCTGCTGCATGCAATGAATAAGGACAGTGAATTTGTTCTATAAAACCCTGCAACACAGGGGTACACCCCCCATCCCAGCCAGGTGAGCTCCATACCTTCCCCGGGACAGAAAATGTCCCAAAACCAAACATTACAGCATGTCAGCTAGCCAGCCCTTTGGCCCAGTCCCCCCTTCTCCCTCTAGAGAGAGAGACCCAGGCCTGTCTTCGGTCTCCCCCCTGCCTCACTAAGGAGTCAACTCACTCATATTTAGTATGTCACGGTGCCTGGGGTGGGGAATGTATAACTAAAGTAATGTATATCTGACCTCCTCTCCCTCCCTGTAACATGAGGGATAGATAGAACACCACCACTGTCACTCCTTTCCCCCAGAAAGTGTAACTGTAGCGATGACTCAGGACTACACTTATTGCATCAACATGTTCTCTTTATTATGTACACAGCTGAATGATGCAGACATGGAACACTGTTTAATAAAATTTATATTTACAAAACAAAAGAGAGAGAGAGAGATAACTCCTCACTTGCAGCTGCCCCATACAACTCTGAGGTAGATGTAATATATTGTAGGAATCCTCCAAGGTCAGATCAGAAATTCAGCAGCTCTCTCCTGACCCAGCCAGCTATTTCCAGAGCCTCCTCTGTGCTTAGAGTTCATATGTCCTGGCCAGCAGCTGAACTGTGAGACTGATGCTGCTGCTGCCTTGTGCCCCCTCCTTGCTTTACGCCAGGAGTCCCAGTGCTGTCTGTGGCCTGGGACTCACCTTCCCCATCAACTCCTGTGTTGGGGGTTGAATAGTAGCCAGCTCTCAGCTGCCGCTTCTGTTGAAGGCATATAGACTCTTCTCCTGCCAGCTGTGCTAGCAATTGAGCCTTCCTCTTGGTAAAAGCAGCATACAGGTGGTATTCTGCTTTGCTGACATCTTCACTGGCTGCATCCTGCAGCACTTGAGTCATTGTCCTCCACTGTAGAATGGATTGTACTCATAGTACTCACGGTTGCAGTAGTTACTCCACTCTCTTCTAGCATTGTCCCAGTCTTGGGACCAGCACACAAACAGTAGCATCCAAATTGCTCTGGGGAAGGGAAGCAAGCTCCCTCACCTAAGGAACACCGTCCACCTCCTCTTGGGAATCCTCCTTAGTCCCTATAGGAAACCACCAGCACCCCTGCAAGAAAAGTAGGGAAGTGTCCCTGGTGTCACAGCCAATATTCCCCGCAATAAAACAAGGTCACATAACCCACCCTCCAGGATGCACCTGAAAACTACCTGTCATGGTTTAGTATAACATTACTGGTCAAAAATGACAAATAAAACACTTTAAGGGCCTAGGTGAAGGCTTTTAGGAAGTAAAGGTGACAGCCATATTTGTGATGGCAGGTCAGCTCTGGATACAGGGGGTTTGATTTGCTAACTGTGTGATGTGGCTAGTAACAAGCCCCAATCTGAAGGTGTGCAACTATGGTGACATAATTGTGTTGCCTGGAGAGCCTGTTGGCCAATCAGGTGGCTTAAAGAGTTAGTATACTGAGCCTTTTAAGCACATGTTGCTTATTGGCCTACATATAGAGGATTGTGTATGAGCAGTCATGCATAACAAGGATATTCTTGTATCGAGAGGTTGCCTTGGTAACAGATGACCTCAAGAGCGCAACTCGAGAGGTACTCTGTTACCAAGGGAACTTCAAGATACAAGAATTTCCTTGTTTGTCTAGGACTGCTCATACACAATCTTTTATAACGTATGGGCAGTCACAGCATAGAAAATCACACAAAACCAGCTGGAGAAGACAACAGAGAATAGAAATTTTAACATTTTCTTTTTTTTTAACTGACTCAGTGTGCTGCAGATGTTTCTGCAAGTTCAAGTTTTAAAAACACAACTTCCATCTTAACTGGATTGAGGAAAGCAACTGTATGGCAGCATTCCAAGTTGTTATGCTGCAGTAGTGACATAGCTAGTGCAGCATAACAGCTGTGATGACATAACTACTGCAGCATAACAACTCCATTCTAGTTATGGATTTCTATCCATAACGACATTTCCCATACACTATAAATATATCTTTGCTCTGTGTAGTTTTTCTTTGAGGGTGTAATAGTTTTAGAACCAGAGTCAAACTCTGTTCTTTAGCCATTTCTATCAGGGATTCGGCAAGGACTGTTTGTCTCGTGAACCAGACAGCTGCACAGGAACTGATGCTGTGGGGGGAACCTGTCTTGTACTTTTGAGTGAACAGCCTGGACAACTCCATCACTGATGTGCCCGTTATTAATTTAGTGCTCAGGTATGCTAAACATTTCAGTGTAGACATTGATATGTTGCACAAAATACAATCAATCAGGCAGGAAAGTGATTTAGATAGGTTGGATCTCAATTGCAAAAAATGTGCATGTAAATGAGCTCATAAATATTCATTAGGTACTAGACAGCTGGGCACAAGAAAAAAATAGCTTTCTTTAGGAACCACAACAGTTCTGCTGACATGTGCTAAAGATTTGTGTGTGAACACTGATATTGTGCACAAAATACAGTGCTTATTAACTCATACATTAATAAATATTTATGAGCTAATTTACATGCTTTTGTCACCATTGTAATCCAACAAATTTAAATGCTTTTCTGCCTCATTGATTATATTTTGTACACAATATCAGTGTTTACACTCAAATGTTTAACACTTATCAGCAAAACTGTTGTGATCCCTGAAGAAAGCTAGTTTTTCTTGATTGTGCCCAGTTGTCTAGTGCCTAATAAATATTTATGAGATAATTTACATATATGTTTTATAGTTGAGATCCAACAGATCTAAAGCACTTTTCTGCCTGATTGATTGTACTTTGTGCAGCATATCACTGTTTTCACTGAAATACTATACTGAGATAAGTGATTTGATTGCTGAAACTGCTTTACTGTGAATTGGGAATTGAGAAAGGAGATACCTAGTGCCAAATATTCAAAACTTTGACCAGGCAAAAACTGTTTGTGCAGGTTTAGCTGGGATTACTTAGCGGGTCTGCTATATTCAAAAGGCCAAATAACGCTGGCAAACTGCATTAGCACCGGGCAAAATCATAATGTATGCAAGGGGCAAACTGACATGAATACAGGCGCAATGCTATATTCAGCGATTAGCGCTGCACAAAGTGGTTTTGTGCGACTTAACACGACACTTAGCGTGGTGCACATTACCACCCAGGAAAAGCTTGTCTTAACCCTGGGCAATCAGCTTTGCGCAACACTATGGCTTTGCGCGATGTTTGCGCAGGTTTTGCATGGGTTTTGCGTGACCCTAACAAATAAATATGACACATAGATAAAGCCAAAGATAGAGGAAGCATGCTACTAACTGATGGCATCACAATGATGCCATCATCTGCCACCAGTCCCAGCCATGCCAGGCAGTAAGTGGTGACCCTGCGCCAGAGGACAGCATGGCAGTGTGGCCATACAGCACACATCTGCGGATCACACTTCTGTGGATACCAACAGATGCCAGCACACATGCAGCACTGTGAGCATGGAGGATGTTGAGGGAGGCGTATGGGTGGCTAGGCTGTGCCACAGACCAGGTGTGACCACAAGGCTGGACACATCATGCAGTGCACATGGGCCAGTATTGGGCATACCCCAACACCAGTGTGCCTTTCTGATAATATATGCCCCTGGCTACAACCGCTACAGCTGTACAACTGCCACAGCACACAAAGCCGGACATGTACAGTATATGTCACTGTGAGCATCCAATGCCAGAGGTGCAGCATCTGTGGGTTACGCAGCAGTGTAACAGTAATGTCCACTGTCAGTAAACACCTGCAGGTTGGGTATCTCACTGTGTATAGTGCAGTCATCATCACTGCCCCTACACACCATAGGCATTGCTGTGTCCACACACTACTGGCCCTCTTGCTACTGTAGTGTCTGCTGTACACCGTAGCAAGATCTACAGTGTGACAGTTGCATGCAGCACCACCACCATCTGTGCCTATGCTGTGTTGTCCCAGTACAGCTGCAGGCAGCAGCATATGAGGAAGTAGTGTTCAAAACTGTATAATATTCTCCAAGCTGTTTGCGCAGCGCTAACACGTTTGTGTGGGTTTAGCGCAGGGCTAAACTGTTAGCCTGGTGCAAACAGCATTCAAATCAGGGCATAATGAGATGCTAATCTGGATGTTTGCCCAGAGACTACGTACGTAGGCTCATTTGCGTGTCACTTTTGAATATGGCAAAGTTTAGCGCCGGGCAAACGTGTTTGCACCGGGCTAACGGTTTAGCCTTCTAAAGAATCCGCCAAGAACATGTTAGTGCTGCTAAAACAGTTTGGGGAATATTTTACAGTTTTGAACACTCTACTTTCACACACGTTGCTGCCTATAGCTGTACTGGGTCGCAATTGCTGGCACACACATTGGCCACATAGTTCACCTCTACCTACCTTCACGTCACTGTGCATGGTTTGGTGTTGTGGTTTGCACTTCCTGGTTGCCATATTCACAGCTGTCTTGTTCCAGGGCTAAGTTTGCCCTGCACTCCCAGCCCAGTTTGCCCGGCCTCATTTCCATGCTATATTCAGAAGCTGTTTGCCCTGGGCTATTCCTTTTGAATATGGCTTGCTTTGTGCTCCTGGCTAAGTTTGCCCACCAGGCAGTGCTAATTTAGCCCTGGGGCAAAGTTTTGAATATCTGGCCCTTAGGATTTTCCTTTCAACAGACCCTATCTGATGATCGGGAACTGTGGTGGAGATGGAGGTTGTCATTGTTTTTCACTTCAATTAAAAGTTTATTGTATAACAAGTTATGTTGTTACAATTATAAAAAAAACAGACATTCTTACATTATACATACATATCAAAATACTGTATATAAAAATGCTAAAAACATACATAAACTACACTTTTATAGTTTCCATTGTAAGCTATACAATTTCCTTTAATTTATTGCACATTATTATGGAATTAAAAATTCATATTTATATCTCTCTTTCTCTTTATATTCTTCCATTGTACCTATGTAGAACATATAGTAACCTAATTATATCCCATAATATTTACACCATATATCCAATACACTGTCATCCTGGCTATCCTTAATATGTAATTTCTGGACATCAACCACCTTAATAAAAAGAGATGACATTCTCTTATATTTTAGTAGAATTAGAATTTAACAAACTGGCAGCTAATTCTCATGGGTTACCATCCATGTGCTCCAGTATACACCCCAGTATTCCTGATCTATATTTATTGTATAATGGGCATAAGATTAGTATATGTACTATGTCATCCATGCCCTGGTTACACTTGCATTTTCCGTTGGATGTTGATTTTGACTTGTTTATAATATAGTAAAATCTTTCACTTTTGTAATATTTGAATCTATACTTTATAAACAAATTTCTTTGGTATGGATATTTAATAAGTTTAAAATACTTTTCTAGACCAAAGACTTGTTTATGTAGCACATTATTTAATAGGGGGGCGGTATTATGCTATATTGACCGCCTAGGGCGAATGAGGCCCGACGCTGCAGGCGGAGGGCCTTATAGCTCCCTGGAAGGTCGGTATAGCACACACCGCCCACCTGAAGGGTATTATTGCGCTTTAGAAAATGGGTACTGTAAACAAAAAAATTGTAAAAATGTAAATGAAAAATAAGTTTAAAGTAAGTTTTGAAATAAAATAGTTCCTCCGCCTGCAGTTGACTATTTTGTCTGAAGACATTTTTCTGCAGTAACTTTTCCTTCCCTGCTCCTCTCTCCCAACCCCAACAGAGACTGTCAATTTAATTTGTCTTCCTGCAGTTTCTTGTTGCTGCTCCCCACAACACACACACACACACACACACACACAACAGTGGAGAACCGCTTTCTTTGTCGGTTTAATCAGCGTCGAGTCAGAGCAGGGGACTGTAGTGCTAAAGACTGGAACTGAACTGAGATATCTTTCTCTTTTTTTATATGGGAGCAGCTTTAAAATGTTTTGTTTCTTTGCAGTTTCCCAGTCCTTGCTGCCTACCCTGAGGACCGGGAATGAATTGGTCAATGTTTCCTGTATTTTTTTCAGTCCCCGCTGCCAGCTTTGGGGGCCAGAATACTACAGTATGTCATTTCTGTGGGAACTTGTGATCAATGGTGCCTATCCCGGGAATTTAAAATAATTTTTTTTCTCCAGTTCTCTGGTCTCCATACCGGTCCTGAGTATCGGGACAGCATTTCTTGCTGCCTGCTTTGAGCCCGAGAACCGCGAGTTTGAAGAAGATTAACAGAGCAGGAAATCAGAAGCGGTGTCTTGGCGGTATACTGGCTGCCGTTATCGAATACAGGTATCCAGGACTGTTTTATTTCAAGCCAACAAAAAAATGAGGATTTTCCTGCAGTTGGGAGGAAGGGGGGTACAGTGTTACTTGTTGCTCCGGGGGTTAGAGGGACGGAGGAGGCGTGTGCAATGAAAAGCGGGTTAGAAGAAAGAAGAAGAGAAGCACGAGATGGCCAGTTGTGTCTGTCAGAACAGCCGTTAGTATGCTGGCAGCTTTCAGTGAAGAAACAACAAAAGAAGGCTTTCTTTATGTATAGTACTGGTGTTTTTTTGGTTGTTTTTGAGCAGTTCAAGTGGCAGGACAAACAAGGACAAGCGCGACACTGTCCGGGGTTATGTGATGTCTCGCTTAGCTGGTAACTCAGTCAGTGGTTCTGTGTCTTGTTGTGGTGATGTTTGCCAGCAGCCAGAGTTCTGTTTTAAACAGATGCTACCAAAACACTGGGCAGTTTATCTACTTTATTAAAACTGAATTTGTTCATGTTAAACAGAAAGGGGGTTTGCGACGCAAAGCATCTGCTAAGCTGCAGTAAAAAAATCGGCAGATTGACTTTTAAAATTCTGGCACCTTGATTTCTGAAATCAGGTCAGTTGGGACTGGTGCTTTTAATACCCAGGCTCTGTTGTCTGATAGATGCCCACCTTGCCAGGGCTATCAGCCAATCAGAGCCCAGGATTTTGTTAGCCCATTTCTAATTAGTGCTAACCATTGGCTTATTTTGTACTCTGTACATCTTTCTAAGCCTTTTTGATGGAAAATGTCTCTTACTGTATTCTTAATGGAGCTGTAAAATTCCTTAATTGGTATTTTAAACACATCTGGGGTATGTTGCAGTAAACCATATGGTTTTATCCAATTTTCTACTACTTTGATTACTGGAAATGTATTTTTTTTTTTTTTTTGTTAATTAATAGCCTCTTCCAGGCATCTTCTCAAGAGTCGATGTTCTTGCATGTTATATATTTTAAACAAATATGAAATAATTCTTGTATTATACATTCAAGAGGTACCTGTCCAAGTTCTGCTCTAATAAGTGCTGTGGTGCCCCTGGGGGAAGTCCCATTAAGCTTCTATAGAAAGCACTTGATCACTTTGTCTATATTAATTTTATTTTTATCCTCCCAAACTTCTGCTCCATATATAATTTGTGATCTAATTTCAGCATTGATGACTTTGAGTGAACCTTTAATTGAGCTTCCCCCATATTTGTATGTAAAACTGGAGATTGCTGGGAGGAACTTTTTTGTCTTAGTTTCTTTTTCTTTTATATGTTTACTCCATGTGAAACTTTCATTCATATTTATACCCAAAAATATTTAAAATTCGTAACCTGTTCTATTATCCAATCCAATCCAACTTTATTTATATAGCACCTTTCAAATCCAAGGTGCTGTACATAAAAACTTATACACAATAATAAAAATTTTAGCAAACGTTAAAATATATCAACCATGACTAAGTAAAAGCTAAACTAAATTAATATGTTTTTAAACCAACCTTAAAACTATCGACAGTTGGGCATTCTCTCAACCAGCGAGGTAGAGAATTCCACAGGGTTGGTGCTGAAAAAGCAAAAGCACGAGATCCTGATGTCTTTAATCGAACCCTGGGAATCTCCATCAATCCCTCATTGGTGGAACGGAGAGGACGGAGGGGGCAGTAGGGAATCAGGAGATCTTTCAGGTAACCAGGTCCCTGATCATGTAGGGCTTTAAAGGTTAGTAAACCAACCTTAAAGGTGATCCGCAACCAAACAGGCAGCCAATGCAGTTCGTGGAGCACATAGAAACATAGAAACATAGACTTTGATGGCAGATAAGGACCGCTTGGCCCATCTAGTCTGCCCATTTCTAAAGTTCTAGAAGTCCCAGTCAAAGCCTGGCTGCTGCATTCTGCACCAGCTGCAGGTGGTGGATATCAACCCCAGGTAGCCCTAGATAGAGGGAATTGCAGTAGTCCAGACGGGTAGTGACAAAGGCGTGGACCAATGTTGGAAGATCACCCAGAGGAACCAAGTGATTCACCTGGGCGATATTTCTCAGATGGTAAAAAGAGGATTTGATGACAGGTGACACCTGAGATTTTAGGGTCAGACCGTCATCAAAAATAACACCCAGATTTCGCACCTGATCAGAGGTAGAGAGTGGTATACCACCAAGTAACAAACCTGATGGTTGTCCAGCTCCCAAACCCGCCCCCGGATGACCTGGGTCCACTACCAATACCTCAGTCTTATCCAGATTCAGTCTCAGCCAGCTGGAACTCATCCAAAGTCTGATCTCCATAAGGCAGTTATTCAGCACAGAAGTGCATCACCCTGACTGGGAGAAAGGACAGATACAGCTGAGTATCATCTGCAAAGCAGTGAAAACCCAGACTGTATCACCTGATGATTTCTCCCAGTGGCAGCATATACACTGCAAACAGCATGGGAGCTAAAATGGAGCCCTGCGGTACCCCACAAGGCAGAGAGTGAGCGCCAGAGGAATAAATTCCAGTGGCAACTCTCTGGGACCTGTCCATGAGGTAAGAATGAAACCATTTGAGGACTGTACCAGACAGCCCACAAAAACCCGCAGGCACTCCAACAGCACACCATGGTCTACAGTGTCAAATGCAGCAGAGAGATTGAGAAGGACCAGAATGGTACATGCCTTTCGATCTCTAGCCATTAGGAGGTCGCTCAATACCCGGACAAGGGCAGTCTCCATGCTATGCCTCTTCCTAAAGCCAGACTGGAGAGTATCATAGACATTGTGAGTTATAAGATGATCATCCAATTGCAACGCAATTGCCTTTTCAATAACCTTACCAACAAATGGCAGGTTAGAGATAGGCGGTAGTTAGCTAGACAATCTGGATCCAAGGAGGGTTTTTAAGGAGTCGAATGACCGCCTCCTTAAGGGGTCAGAAAAGACCCCCCCTCTCCAAAGACTTCCAGACAATGACAGCAAGGTTTGGGCAGATAACTTCTACACATCCTACTAAAAGAGGTGTAGGGCCAGGATCCAAACTACAACTAGTTGGTCGCATTGTTTGGATGATCTTCACAATGTCACTGAACTCCAGCCGGCAAAAATCTGACCAGACAGACCGAGAGCATGCCACTTCCCGTCGACCACTGCAGTCCCCCATAGAGGAGGTCGGACCGATGCCGGACCTGATGCTGGCAACCTTATCTGCAAAAAATGAGCAAACTCCTCGCATCTTAGCTGAGAAAAGGCTTCTCTGTGCTGAAGACAGATTGGATTGCACAATCTGTCCACGATCCGGAAAAGCTGAGCTGGTCGATTTTGTGCAGCAGAAATCTCCGTGGACAGGAACTCTGCCTCTAAGGGTGATTTCTGATTGATAGCTACCATAATGTGCCATCAACCTAAGCCTGTCAGCATCCTAGCCCGACTTCCGCCAGACTCTCCAGCCTTCGGCCAACTTCACATTAACTCCTTCAAGAAGCCATCAAACCAAGGGCTCCTTGGACGGAGGGCGAGAGGCCGAACACGAACAGGAGCTATTTTGTCCAGAGCATCTCCCACAGCCTTATTATAGGCTAGTACAAGATCATCTGGACTCATGCATTCACCTGACAAGCTCGATAGATCCAGTACCACCATTAGGTCACTGGGGTTAATACCCCTTAAAGGCCGGTACCGAACCATCTCCGTAGGGGCAGACCTATTGGGGGCCCTGAAACTAAACCTTATGGTGTGATGGTCAGACCAGCTGACAGGTTCCACCCCAAGTCAGCGATCTCCATACCCAAAAGAAAGATCAGATCCAATGAATGACCGCCTATATGGGTTGAGAAGGTAACCACCTGTGTTAGGCCAAGCGTCATCATCAGCTGGAGGAGATTTTGACAAAATCACGAGTTCATCGTCAACCCAGGGCATGAAGTCCCCAGAACTATCAGTCTGGGAACCTCAACACCAAGTCGATGATGAAGTCTGCTATCTCCTGCAGGAATTCTCCACCGTCACCTGGTGGATGGTAGACGAGGAGAATCCCGCAGCCTACACCCTCTCCCTAATAGATGACTTCCAACCTTTACAATCTATCTTTTTCTGTTGTTGTTACTGAACACCATTGTTTTGGTTTTATCAAAGTTTGTTTGTAGCAATGCCATATTACATTCCTTTTGGAAGGCCTCCACTAGTCTTTTGGTACCCAAAAAACATGTTGAAATAAGTACCCCGTCATCAGCAAAAGCGAAATATGGACAACTATGTTCACAAATTTTATGCATATGATATTCTGGTCTATATAATTTGGTAAAGATCTGGTTAAAAAAAAATTAAATAAGATTGCAGATAATATGCATTCCTGTCTTACACCTTTATTTCCTTTGCATTCATCTATTGTTTCACCTCTGGTATTATACCTTTTGTTTATTTGGGTTTCCTTATAGAGTGTCATTAATAGATTTAACATGGATTTGTCCATTCCTACCTCGTCTAAGGATTTCCATAGTAGGTTCCTATCTATACTATCAAATGTTGCTTTCATGTCTATGTACACACAGTGCAATTTTTGTTTTTTGATAACTGTGTACTTATAAATTAAATTACTTAGAAAAAGCATTGATCTATTATCAAGTGGTTAATCATAAATCCAGCTTGGGCTTCATCTATCAAATTTGTCTTTTGGATCCATTCTAAAATTCTATAATTTAGAATCCTTGTAAAGATTTTGTGTGAACTATCTAGCAAGCTTATAGGTCTATAACAAGCCGGGTTCTGCCTTTCTCCTTTCTTGAATAAGGGTACCATCATTGTCTTCCTCCAATATTTTGGTACATTGTCTGTTTCTATGATATAATTAAATAATCTATCTAGAACAGGCATCCATAAATCTAACTTGTTAATGATGGCGTCTATGGGTATTCCATCTGGACCTGGAGCTTTATGCCTAGAGAACTGTTTAATATATTTGTGGATCTCTTTTATATCTATTAGATTTTTAAGAGGTATCCATTCATTTACAAACAAGTCTTTAGTAGCCCTTCTTTCTATATTATAGAAAATTGTTTTTAAATATTGCTTCCATGCTGCTGGTTCAATGTGTACTTCTACATCCCCTCTATTTTCTCCCAAACCCTTTGCTACAATAGCCCAACATTTTATATTATCCTTTTTGTACACTTCTTTTTCTAATTTCTTCCATATTATCTCTCTGTGTTTCTCTTGTTGTGTCTTAACCATTCTATTAATTTTTTTTCTGAGCCTATTCACTTCCTTTCTATTCCAAATGTTTGGTTGATTTTTAGTTTTTTGAAGTTGGTTATTTGTTTTTTCTTGGCTAGAACACATTCACTATTAAACTATGGTGCTCCTTGTTTCTTTGTATAGATGCTTGTTTCTTTGGATACTAATCCTGTCAATTGCTGTACTGTCCCTTCATATTTGATTATACAATCTTGATTGTCATCAGATTCCACACAATTCTTCACGGATTGTGTAATGCCTCTTTCATCAATCAAATCTCGAAAATGTTTATGGTTTATTTCATGCCGACATATTCCTTTTCTAGTTTGTGTTATTCTAGGTACTTCCTTGTCTTTAGATTGTACTTGATTTTGATTTTCTCCTAATATCACTTGCAGTTCCAATGGAAAATGTTCACTTTCCACTCTTGTACCTATTTCCATATTTATACAATATGATATCATATTTAAACTAACCCAAATCATATATATTACTGAGCCTAGGCCTCAAGAAAGTATAACTTTCCATATTATCTAGACCAGTTCTACCATTGATCAAAATAAAATGTCTGGTCCTGAAAATTCCACATACCTTTTTTCCTGTCTCATGTGCTTTTTGTCCATAGTTTTTCTGATATCCTTTATCCCTTCATTATTTCAGTTAGAAATGAAGTCTGAAATATCCTCAGTATTAGTCTGTATATTGCCTACTCTTGCATTGAAATCCCCTCATGCAATTATTCTAGTTAGAGGATTTACATATATGTCTCCTTGTCCAATATTTTCTCAATTTGTTCCAGTATTTTTACTCTATCTTTAAAGTATTCCAAGTAGGTATATAAATATTTAAAAGTACAATCTCCATATCCTTTTCCTGTTTTCTGACTCCCAATATGCTGTCACTATTTATTTCCATTTCATCTGTAGTTTAATTCTTACTTAATTTACATAGTGTCAATAGACCACCTGCTTTTCTTCCAAATTTGTTATTATGTTTAGCCTGTTAAAAAGTTGATTTATAACCATTTATTTGTGTCTTGCCCTTTATCCAGGTTTCTTGTAGGCAAACCAGGTCAAAACTATTAATGTACTCTTAAGAGATCTTCATCTGCCAATTTGTTATTAAACCTGAAATGTTCAATGACAGCACATTGGGAGTCTTATTTCTATTTACCTTCACTTTATTACTCAACAGTCTCTTTACCGGTCAAGACACTTCGGATGTGTCCAGTGCTGCAAACCTATTAACAGTTTCCAACATTTTCACCCATTCAAGCTTTCTTCACTTTTTCACAGTTACTAGTTTGTTTTTCATCTTTATATATGAAGATGCCTATATGGTCTAAAATGCTGTTTTTCTGTAATAATTGAGAATACCTTCTCTCATCCTTTATCCAGATTGTTATTTGGCCCTTGTCTTCCCATCTTATTGTCTTCTTTATATGATATCTTAACCCTGATATTTTAAGAATGGGTTCCAGTATTTCTCCAACTTTGATGCTCAAATTATTATTGGTTTCAGTATCAAAGTGGTCTAGACCAGAAAAAAAAGTGACTTAATATCATTCTTCCCTTCTTTTCCCTTATTTTTTTGTAGTATTCTAGGAACAGCTGCATAAGGATTGAGATATCCTCACAATTGATACCCACTTGTTGTAGTCTTGCTTTATTAAACTCTATAGTTTTTAGTATGAAATATGTGTTGGAGATTACTAGGACCCATTCTTTGTCAGGTATTGGTCTAACAACACTTATGTTATATGTCATAATCTGGTCATTTCCAAGAATAGGCAAAACCAGGCTTTTGATGTTTTCATTTAGAACCTCCTCTGTTTCATTGGGCAACAGACCCACATCAAAAAGCAAAAAAACAGCTGGCCCGGTGGTGCTGAGGGTTGAGGCACTGGACGCCACACCTTGCTCTATGCTGGCAATCTGGGTTCGGGAACAGACTCTGGCTACCGGGGGTCAGAGGGGAGGAGGAAGATTGAGTGCCCTGATGGGTGCTCTCCTCCTCTGGGGGTGGGACCCTGGGGTGCTCTGGGCACCTGATGCTCCTGTGCCTGTGAGGCACGGGCAGAGAGGCACCAGGTGGCTCTATGGAGTCAGGGTAGGGAGGACGTTGTGGGCACTTGACGGCGATGTGCGTCTGCCCATCATCTGTCTGGACGTTAAATCCTGAGTGCCAACATCCTCCAGGGGGAGGAGGGGTTACAGGAAGGGACAGGGAAGAAAAACAGAAAAAAACCCTCTCAGTCCTAGATGAAGACTGATCCGCACCACCGATCACCCTCTCATGGGCAGACCCAGCTGTGTGCAAGCATTCCTAGGTAGAGAAGTCAGAAAGGAGAGGACTGGAGATAGCCTGACACTCTAGGGGCAGACTCCATGAAGTGTGCTCTCAGGGAGGATTGATCAGAGGTATATAGGAGTGGAAGGAGAGGGTAGTGGAGGCGTAAAAAAAAAGCGACAAAACAAAATCTGTACCTTTTTTCATAAAATTCATGAAAGTGTCTCTTAGTGTAAGTTCTTTTTGTTTTCACTTCTTCTTTCAGCCCTTGGTTATTTGTGGTGTCATTTGTTATATTTGCCCTTTCCTCTGTATTGTTGTGCATAGACTTAAGTTTTTGTTTCTTTGTTTTTTGTTTATCCATTTTAGTTTTTATATCTTTAATCTTAGGTTGGTCTATTTTCCTGGTGTTTCTCTTATCTTTGTGTTTTTCCCCTTCTTTCTAATCTTTTGATTCCTTTCCTCATCTACAGTATTTCCTGAAAAGTTGCATTAATCTATTCTTTCTGTGGATTTGTAAACCTCTCTCCTCCTGTTCAATGCTATTTCCTACTTTAGATTTTATATTTTTGTTTTTGTTTCATCCTTAAACTGTTCTTTCCTTGACTTCTGTGGCTTGTTCTTAACTTTACAGGCTTCTGTATCTGGTTTTGTACCGTTATTATTCTCTGCCCACTGATATTCCCTCCTTTCACCATTAGTCCACATTGCATCATTTGCTAATTTTAGTTCCTCACTAATACTACAATTCCTTACCCTTGAAGAAGGTAACATTACCAATACCACGGCTAAATCTTGACTTAAATGATTGGCCCTGGAATAATCCCGTAGATTATTTCTTGTTTCTGTATTTGTCTCCAAGTATTTTTTTTTCTATTTGGTGTATTCATATATCATTTCTCAATAGATTTTTTTTTATTTTCAATTGCAATCCCTTTAATAAAATTCAAATCTTGACTAGTTTTTGTTAATTGTTTGAATATTAAAATGTTAGCCATGTAAGGATCTTTTAAGGTAATGGCTAAATCTTTAGTTACCATCTCTATATCTGGTACAAAACATACTCTCATGGCTGATAAAAATTGCAGAGCCCTCATCTTCACTATTCTCTGTGTTGTAAGATCTTCATAATTCTTTATTGTTTGCCTTTTCATTCTCTTCAACTCCTAACTTGCTATCTATTATTTTTTAACCCCAATATGGTATGATGTAAATGGTTTCATACCTCTTTTATTTCTCAAGACAAGTTAGCTCTAGGAGTCTTTTGATCAATTGTTTCCTTGTATGCCTACTTTCCATTAAATTCTGGTTAATCTGATTATTATTTCCCCCAAATGGGTCTCTAGCATTTTGTATTTTTTTGTTTATAATTTTCTCCTTTTTCACTGATTTTGTCCTCTTCAGTCACCTGGTTTGGATTCTTTTTGCCAGGTGTGATTGATTTTCTAGTGTCATCTTTAGCTTCTCCTTGTTGCCTATCCTCACACTGATTCAAACCCCCTTTTCCCTTGTTAATTTCTGTTTCATTTTCTAACTTGGTATTATTAACTGTTAATTTAGTAGCAGATGTTTTAATTTGAGTCACTTTAGAGTTATTGCCACTACTTCTAAATTTCCTTGTTTTATGTCTTTAGGTTTAAGAAGAAATGAAGTAATTTGCAGTTGTTGAGAGTGCTTGTATTTAACCTCCTTTTCCCCCTTTGTGGATGTTTTTCTCCTTGTATTTTTCCCTGCTTATAGGATCTTATTTGAGCATCTGTTCTATCTGATCAGCTCTTTTAAAGGAGAACTGTATTGAACTCAGTTGCTGCAGTTCCCATTAGTTTACCTACTAATATACCCTTGAATCATACCCTTTCATTTTGTTTCCTGCATCATTTCTGAGGATGTCATGAACTGTTCCTACCTTAGCCCAGTATTGCATGCTCTATGCTGTGCGGTTGTGTTTTCTGTTGCTGCACTCCGAGTCCAACGTGGACACCATGTGCCTTGGTTGTAGATGCGCTTTGCGACCTGTGACCGCGCTGGCCCTCCTATTGCACATGTGTGGCTCGTTTAGTGCATCTGTGTGTGTGCTCATGTGTCCATCCCACCTGCACTGACTGCTTCTTGCTGTCCTGTGGATAAATGATATTTGTGCCACAACTGAACCTGAGTCGGTGAGAGTGCCTCGTGTGCCTTCTTATCATTATGTTCAATATGTTATTTGTCATCAATGTTACAGTGTCTGTGTTTGCAATGCACATAGGGTGTTCTCCATATCACTTTTTTATCGAGTCCCTTCACAATGCACAGTCACAACAGTGGTGTAAGCAGAATAAATATGAAGACAGCTCATAAGTACAGTACAGACAAAGGCAACGTATTCTAGTGGTTAGAACACATAATTGTGTGAGGAGATCAGCGGTTTGAATCCCATCACGGAGTGTATTCTTTTTCTCCATGTCATATATTTTTGGTCCACCATGGCCCTCTGTGTAGTCACATCTAGGATAGTGGTGGTTAGGCAACACTTTGTGATGTGTTCATTATGATCCTCATTAAATAGTGACAATTGGTATCTCTGAGGAACCCTGGATATTGCATGATGATATGCATAGTCATAGAGAGGGTCCAGTCAACCAGATAACTCCTGCAGCTCCGAGTCCAGAGATTGGAGGTAAGGGCTGCAGGTGATGGCATGCCCACATAACATTAGTATGTGTGTGTCCCTATTATCTCCACAGTCTCTCCAGCATTTGGATTCCTATTTGGGTAGAGATTGAGCTGTTATTAGTGGTGTTTGTAAAAATGTAGTGTGGTTCTTACAGGCATGCTGCCTCATTTTGTTGATGGCTGTATGCCTTATTATTTTTGTAACTGGGTAAGTGCCACTAGGCACAAGTTACTGTTTTCATGGGTGACCTGGGAGCACTGTGGTGGTGACGTGTTGAAAGTCACCTAGTATGCAAGTGGAGGTTCTGTGACTCAAACCCAGTTCTACAGGCTGTATCAAGCTCATTCACAGGTCTGTACCATAACCTGTAGGCTATACTGCCATCCTAGATCCACTTATTCAGGGCATAGCTGGACAGTTTCCATATCTGTATATTTTCTCATATGAAGCAGTGCAAACACTGAAGGCAGTGCCTTTTCAGGATCTCACAGGTATAGCAACACACTGTCTGTGTACAGGCAATATGATGTCCCCTTCCACACTGATATGTCCTGGAAGTGGTGCCCTCCTAAATGGTCTGAGCCACAGGCTCAATGTATACATAACTAATGGGGAACATGGGCCCCTAGCATGTTGAAAATCTGAGGAATGGTGCCTGCTGAACGTCATGCATGCTTTGGTGGTGGAACAGTGCCATTGCAGGAGTTGGATAAATGAATCCGGTATCGTAGTGTTCCCGACACAGAATAGAGTAAGTGCCAGTGACCCGGTCAGAATCCTTTTCAGTGCCGAGGCTTAACAGTAGTTATAGGTTTTGGATTGCTGAATCTGGTGGATGACATGCACAGTTAAACAGAAGTTGTACATCATGTTGTAGTCTAGCAGCACCAATGTGCTCTATGTATGAAAGTTGGAATGAGTGTGTCTACACATTTAGCAATGATGAACATAAACAGCTTTTAGTTGGTATTAAGCACCGAAATGGGTTGTTAGGATGGACACAGCAAGGACTGTTATCAGCTTTGGCAAAAGCTGTTATTGTGGCATAAGATAAGGATGTGGAGGGTTCAATACTTCATTGTAGGCTTCATCGTTGCATATGACAAGGTCAAACTCTTCCTGGGTGATGGGGTTCCGGTAGCTGTTCTGATTGTGGCCATGATCACAGATGTGTGTAGTGGGCCCTGTAATCAAAATTTCACCATTTAAGATGCAAGTCTATTGCCGAAATAAAAAACGTGGGTCCATGTACTAGAGGTGGTGATGTTTGTAGTGGTGGTGGGTGTGGGTAGAGCAGAGTAAACAAAGTAAAAAGAGGAGCAGGAGTTGGATAATGTTTGCATTGCATCTGTGTTGTAAATGAGGGTCATGGTCAAATTAATATGAAGGCATCAACCAAGAAAAGTAAAACACGAGTATTGAACAAGCAACGGTCCTTGGGCAGCATTAAGTAAATTCGGTGTTGGAGGAGGGTGCTCTACAGACTTTCATAGGTGCACAGTTACGTATCTTCTGATTTTTACTTTCCAGTCGAACAAATATGTTGTGTGTCTTCTGTGTGTGTGTGTGTGTGTGTGTGTGTATGGATGTGGTGTGTGAGTCAGATTGTGTGTTGTCTGTGTGTCTTTCTGTGTGTGTGTGTGTGTGTGTGTATGTGTGTGTATGTGTGCATGCGTGTGCATGTGTGTGTCTCTGTGATGTAAATATTCCTGTGTGTCTGTCCGTTATGGGCTAGAGTGCCCAGAACTGTATGACAGAATGCATGTATGGTTGGGGATGTGAATGGACCTATGTGAGGCCTGGCTACCTTGCTGTGGTACAGAGGCTTATCACAATGTTGATCATACATTGTAACTAAAAGCCAGGCAAATTCAACTCCGATGATTTCGGAAAACAGTAAGGGTGTGGGACTGATACTTGTGTTCAGGTGCTGGGTGGCGAATGTGCTATCTTACTGTGTGGGGGGAGGCCTGGAGACTGTGTATGACTGTAGCTGTGTGTGTTTGTGCGTGTCTGTGTGTTTGTGTGTGTGTCTGTGTGTGTGTGTGTGTGTGTGTGTGTGTGTCTGTGTGTGTGCGCATGCATGTGTGTGTCTCTGCCATGTAAATATTCCTGTGTGTCTGTCCATTACGGGCCAGAGTCCCCAAAATTGTATGCCAGAATGCATGTATGGTTGGCAGTGTGAATGAATCTTTGTGAGGCCTGGCTACCTGTCATGGTACAGAGGCTTATCACAATGTTGATCATACATTGTAACTTAAAGCCAGACAAGTTTAATTGGGATGATTTTGGAAAACATAATAAGTCTGTGGGACTGATACTTGTGTTTTAGTGGTGGGTGGTGAACGTGCTATCCTGTGTTGTGTGTGGGTGGTGCCCGGTGTGTGACTGTGTCACCGTGTATGCGTGGAACTGCATTCCAATATATAAATTCAATCATTTCTTTCTGATAGCAGTTCTGAGTATTGTATTTTGACACCCATATGTAATTGTCTTACAGAAACCATGGCCACTGTGTCCAGCGAGCATTTATCAGAGGAAAGTAGCAGTACTTCGGGCGACAGTGACAGTGAGGCAGCGCAGATCTGTATGGAGATTTTTGAAAGTGTAGCTGCTGCATCTGGCCACATTAGGCCATATATGTTTCAGCCACAGAGGCAGCAATCACATCATTCATCAAGTCACGACACCAGCTCATCTGATGAGGAGGCAGAAGTTTTGCCAAGTCGCCTTGATGATCTCAGTTGGTGCACATGTGGCAACTGCATCCTTATGCCAAGTATCATGGAGTGCGTTTGCTGTGCTGAGGTTGGTCATCAACTGGGAGGCAAGCTGGATGGTGTGACGTGCATCACACAAAATCCATACTTTGCTACTGGTTGCTTTGACCCATTTGTAGTACGCCTAGCACTGATCACCATCTGCTTCTGTTATCGTCATCCACAACCGGCAACACCAGTGCCTAACAGGTATGGCAATCATGTTGTACATTCCTCTGTTTAACAATTTTTTTTTATTATTATTTATCATCCTACCTTCCCTCATTTGCTCCACTATCTGAGATCCCTCAAGACCCATTACCTCCAGAAGCCTCTTGTGTCTGCTCGTCGAGTGTCGTGCTGATTCTGTCTTTTTTCGAGATACAACACATAATACCATGGTTGGGACAAAGAAGGCTCCCCCTTCCTCCGTCAACTTCAGTGAAGTAAGCGCGCAGACAGCGTAGTCTGCTCATGTCCTGTGTGTGAATGGGACCAGAATATGGTTGCCTAGGAGCACTTGATGATTTTTCCTCCTCCATGAGCTCTGCTGACATTGGCATGTAGGAGGGTCAATGAGTCAGAGGCATGCTGAGACACACCTCTACTCCGGTCCCCCACCAACGTACGGTCCACCTTGCTTTACGTTGCTTTCCATGACCGTACTGCCAGATGTCACTAGCCACCAGAAGGTGGCATTATCACGCAGTTCCAGTGTGCGGTTCTGTGGAGAATGAGATGAAGTTGTGGGGTGCTCAATCATTCTCTTCCCACCGCCTCATCCATGGCGGCCCTGGTCTCCCCTGGTGTGGTGCGAGGTGTACCATGCAACAAATTATTTTCTTTAAAACTGAAATCCCTAGTCACAGCTGGAGGACATCAAGGGTAAATGATTTAATACAGATGGTTTCACAATGATAGACCACTGTCGGGATAGTGCTGTCTTTGGAAATAATGGCAGCTGTGACAAATGATTTGTCTCTCTCCCTGACTACACTGGATTGTTTTTATTTTTTACCAAAATGAACAGCAGCCAGGGTTTAAAGGACAGGGTAGCAAGCCATTGTACGAGGCAAGTCACTTAACAAGACATGACGTGGCATCAACTAAGCTGAAAATTGAATGTGCACAATGCTATGTGAGTGGGAGACAGTTGGGCCATAGGAGGACAGAGAAATAATGTGAATTAAAACCATCTGAATTCTTACATGTATTTTAGCCTGTTCCCCCTGGTGTCCCTCACACTCCTAAGTTAAGCGACACCATGTGACCCATCCTTATTGACTCCAATCAGATAGTTGAATGTCTCTATTGAGTCCCCGTCCCTTTTTTTTTTCACTTTCATTTTTTTATCCCGCCTTGCTGCCCCCTCATTCCACTCCTTCAGACCCTGATCATCCCCATAGGTCCCTTCCACAGAATCTGGCCCTAGAGTGCCTGGCTTACTCCTGTATCCCTCCTACCTTACTCCTTCTCTCCTTGGAGTGCCTGCACAATGCTGTCTTTCCTGTGGGTAGGCGATTCGAGGGTTGGATTGGTTGTCATCTTGGACCGAGAGTTTTTGTTTTCCATTTTCTCCCCTTAGTCCCTCCTTCCCCTGAGGGTGTCGGCATGAAGGACAAATGTCCAGACTTATGGCGTGCTAATGCATGCTGCAGTCAAATGACCACGACGTCCTCCCCTCCCCGGCTGTCGAACAGCCATCTGTGCACCGATGCCTGTGCTTCCACAGGCACAGATGCGTTCAGATGCGTTGTGTGTTCAGGACACCACCATGAACTGACCCCAGGAGGAGTAGGAGAGCATCGATTGGGGTGCTCTATCCTCCTCTCCCCTCCGACCCCCAGTGGCCCTGAGCCCGTTCCCAAACCCAGGTCACCGGTGTGGTGCAAGGTGTGGCATCCAGCTCCTCTACCATTAGTGCCACCATGCCAGCCCCCCCTGTCCCTTCTGTCCATCATGGTGTAAATATTCCAGTGTCCCAGCCTGCTATAATACTGTCTCCCCTCCATTCCATACCTCATTTTCAGTGCCCTCCTCTGCACACCATCCAGTAGCCTGATATCACTCTTCAGGTATGGCATCCAAAACTGTGCATAGTACTGTCACTGTGGCTCTAATAGTGACATGTGGAGGGGCAAGATCACCACTGTTAGCCTTGATCAAAAAACCCTCGCCATGCATTCCAGCATTTGGATTGGTTTTGCGGCCGCTGTAATGCACTTGGCAGTGTTACTCATGGTCCCTGTTGCCATCATGCCTATGTCCCTATTCTCTTCAGTTATAACCACCTTAATCCCTTCCAGCCAGTATTGTGTTCTTTGGTTGTTCACCAGAAACTGCACAACCTGACACTTGTTTGCATGGAACACCACCTGCCACCTCTCTGACAAGTGCTCCAGGTTGATTATTCCCCCCTCGCAGCTGCATCCATCCATCCAGTCCACCCACCACTGCTTCCATATGGTAGACGTCCGTTTGTGTCCTGTGATTAAATTAGTAAGATAATGTTATTATGATAAGTACAGCACTCTTGCGTTCTTTATTACTGTTCTAATGACCGTTGTTGCTCCACTGTTTAGGTTGATGAGGTTAGCTGCATACATTCAGTATACCCATTGGGTTCATGATATCCTTGGCAGAAAAATCCACCATGTCATCCCAGCATGCGCAGTCACAGTCATTAGATCAAAGTGGCCAGAAGCTACTGGGATATACAAAGGTTTCAGAGAGGCTGATGAAGATAATGAAGACGAACTGCTGGCCAACTCCGTACTGCAGGAGTTCAGCTCACAATCGATTTGACAGCCAAATCGAAAGTTGCTGTTTATCATGGTTCTTTACAATGACTTTATACCAGAAACACAGTTTGCAAACATTACTTGTTGTAACACATTGTTAATTGTTATGGGCATGATGTTCCATGCACAACTTTATTTTGTATGATCTGACAGTAACTTTTGAATACAATCCGTGTATCATTTCTGCATCGCGTAAAAAAATAAACTCAACATTTTTAAAACTGTTAGTACTGTAAACATCATCATAGTCAACCAGTGAGTAAACTGTACTGTTAATGTTCTACGAATGGGTAACATCAGAACTGGACAGGGGAAAGCCTGTGGATGTATTATTCTTGGACTTCAGCAAGGCGTTTGACTCTGTCCCCCACAATGGTCTGGTGGAGAAACTGATGGGGTTAGGAGTAGGCCAAATGATGGTCAGATGGATTGAAAACTGGCTAGCTGGATGCACCCAGAGAGTAGTGGTCTGTGGGGAGCTCTCGAACCCTAGAGAGGTTGGTAGTGGGGTACCGCAGGGCTCGGTCCTGGGTCCGATCCTGTTTAATGCATACATATCGGACATCAGGGAGGGTATAGGGTGTGAAATGAGTCTCTTCGCGGATGACTCCAAGATGGGAGCAGTAGTTGAGGGAGAAGAGGGGAGGTTGGCCCTGCAAGGGGACCTGGACACCCTGGAAAGCTGGGCTCACACATGGAAATTAAATTTCAATATCACCAAGTGCAAGGTGTTGCATCTTGGTCGGGGAAACCCTAAACACAGGTACACCTTGGGAGGGGAGGCGCTGGAGGCCTCAATAGGGGAAAAAGACCTAGGGTCATGGTGGATGGCTGTATGAACAACTCTGAGCAGTGCAGGAGAGCGGCAAGGCAAACAGGATGTTGGGATGCATCGTAAGGGGGATCACCTCTAGGAGCAAGGAAGTGATTCTGCCACTGTACAATGGACTGGTTAAACCACACCTTGAGTACTGTGTACAGTACTGAAGACCACACTTGAAGAGGGACATACAGCTCCTGGAGAGGTACAGAGGAGGGCACTAAGATGACACGAGGGCTAGGGGATTTGACGATGAGGACAGACTTGAGGAGCTCTGCCTGTTTTCATTGGAGGAGAGGAGATGGGGGACATGATTGAGGTCTTCAAGTACCTCAAGGGAATAAATAGGGTAAACATGGAGGAGCTTTAGACTAAAGCAGGAGAGTATCACCAGAGGGCATGGTTTGAAGTTGGAAGGCGGAAGGGTGAGGGGGGAAAAGAGGAGGAGGTTTTTCACTGAGAGGGTGGTGTACCCTTGGAATGCACTGCCTGGTGAGCTGGTTCAGAGATCCACAGTGGAGGGCTTCTGCGGGACAGTCACAGAAAGTGGATGTATCAGATGATGGCCTGTCCCAGGGGGGTGGGGATGGATGATAGGGGTTTCTGGAGCACAAGGGATGGGAGGGCCTCGGCACCCAACTAAGGATCTAAGGTTCGAGCAGACTCGATAGACTGTAAGGCCTAATCTGCTGGCAAATAGTATGTTAGTATGTTAACACTTAATCCAAATTGAATCCATTTACATATGTAACAGCCACTTCAATCAATCATTCTTCTTAAACAGGATCAGTTACCTATAACATTTTAATTCAAAACATGTTAAAACAGCAACAGCATTTGAAGAATTACACATATAACATGTTAAACAAATCACAGGCAAACACAGACAGGTTTCTGGGTGTTGGCGGTGGTACGTTGACTGAATGAATAGTACCACCTCATGAAACACCTTGTACCGATGAATGAGTGTTCTAGATGATGTGAACCAGGGGCAGGAATGCACATAGACATGTTACAAAATTCAGGCAGACTATTACTATGACAGTGAAATATAACACTACAGGTGGAGTGAATCAGGAGGGGAGGTCCACAGGACCTAAGACCATAGAATCAAACTGCATACTTTGTCCCAGTTACGGGTTGAGGGTACAGTAGGGGACAGTAGGAGACAGTTTTGGGTAGGGCCTTCTTTACTTATGACAGAACCAATTAGGCAGATGATAAGGAGAAAATGTGAGCAAATCCAGGAAGTGAGCAGACCGTTCAGGACTGCAATGGCAGAAAGGAAAATAAATTGCAGGTACTTAAGGAAGAGGAAATGCCTTACTTGTGGTATATGTGAGAAAAGATGAAGTGTGATGATGAAATACTTATAATCTTGAAAGGCAGTGGGTGTGTAGACAAAGGGGCAGAGAACTCATGAAGTCCTTCTTTTCCATGTGCAGAATGGACAGTGATGGTCCCATACCTGCATCGAAAGGGGTCACAGGAATGTGGGTGAGACAACCACACACGGAGTCATCACGGTGTAAAGGGTGCTGGAGTGCATAACGTCCCTGAGGGTCGACAAGGCACCTTGTGAAAAGGGGACACATTCAAGGGTCCTGGCACAGGTCCTGGCAGAGCCACTGGCTGATCTGTCCCACACCTCGCTAAATACGGGATGTGCGCACAGCGAACGTGCTAACTGTACACAACAGTTTGCACGAGGGTGAACCTGAGAACTAAAAACATGTAGTCTCACCACAGTTGTGGTGAGAGTGATGGAATATATCCTCCAAGAAATGCTTGTGCAGTTTCTTGTGGATTGTGATGTGCAAGGCGACAGTCAGCACGCAGTTTATGCGTGGGCAGATCATGTCAGACCAACTTGGTTCATGTTTGGACTGGCTCACGACAGCAGTGGATGATGGACATGTGGTACATGTAGTCTGCCTTGATGTCAGCAAAGCCTACATTCACTGCCACGCATAAAGTTGACCTGCAAGTTCAGAAGTCTTGCATAGGGTGTAAACTAGGCCGATGTGTTGCAAATCAGATGCGGTACAGGCAACAAAGGGTTGTTGTTGGGGGAGAAGTATCAAACCCCAGGGCACTGACAAGTGGTTTTACACAGTGATCAGAACTGTGCTCACTCCTGTGTAACATTTTCATTGCAGACATAGTGGTTGGGATCAAGAATAAGATCAGCCTTCTTCCACTAAGACACCAACATCTGTGCTGAGGTTGATGGTGCGGAGGGTGGCACATTACTGCAGGGGGACTTTGAAACACTTGCATACTGGTTGGACACCTGGCAGATTGTGTTCAATGCCAAGAAGTGAAATGTCAGGAATTTTACCAGAAAAACAATGGATACAGCTACTGGGTGAATGGTATCAAAATGTCAACTTCAGACGAGGAGAAGGATCTGGGAGTGTTGGTGAACGGCCACGTGCAGCAGTCGGCACACTGTATGAATGCAGCAGATGAGGCTAACAGGATGCCAAGGTGCACAGCTAGGGGGATTACATCCACATGTTGAGAAGTAACATTGGGCCTTTATATGTCCTTGTTGAGGCCGTACTCTATCACTGCGTGCACTTGTGGTGCCCCTACTGGACAAGTGACATCAAAGTACTGTAGTCAGTGCAGCAAACAGCAATAAATCAGATCGTGGGGTTGTGTGATACAACTTATGATGACAGTAAAAGAGCTGAACATGTATATCCTGAAGGAAGAAGAGAGAGAGGGGACATGTCATCACCTGGACTGAGAATAAAACACAGTGGCGATGCAGTCATGCACAGTGGCCACATGATATCACTGAAACTGTTAAAAATGGTGATCCATTGTCCTGTGTATGGCACTGTTATTGCCACGTGTACACATCAAATAATCAAAGCACATATGTAAATGCAATGTGTCTCTATACACCATGTCAATGACATTGCCATACATTCATCCTCCCAATGATCAACGTTGTAAATCATTAAATGTAACAAAACAGAAACACAGTAACAGGTGACAATCGTGTTCATAGTCTGTTTTACTAATGTCATGCAGATGTTTTGCATGGAAGGTAGAACAACAGTTCTTTAATACCTCGTTATTAAACGTCAGAGGGTGTTGGTACGTGTTTCAGTTGTGCTTAAATCTGGAGAAATGTTTTTCCAGCAACTCCTCTTTTGCTGGCCTCTTTGTGCCGGCAATATTGGCCGATAGTTCCGGTGCCTGTATAACAGGCACCTCACATAAGGTGCCCTGCCTCATATGTACAACATCATTCAGCAACTGTCCCACATAACTGTATGTCTTGTGAACCTTGACACTTTTAACAATCTATTGTTTCATCAGCTTGAGAAGACAAACTTATGTTGTGATCTTCCCTGAATTTACCTGTCTTTATCACTGCCTGTGACAGGTTCCAATTTGCTGTAGTCCAGCATTTCCAGCTGTGTCCGTGCCAGTATACCATGATAGCTGAAATGCTGCCTTTTGGTGCAGTATTTATTCAACAGAGAGTTGAAAACCTCGATGTTCCCCATCTGACAAAATTGCGGTATTTTGTCCATGTCTTTCAGGAGCCGGGTATCTAGAACAACACTTGTTAGTGACTCATATGCTGGTTCCCCTTTGATGAGCCAGTCAGTGTTGTTGTGTTCAGCTTCCATAAGTGGACCATGGTCACATTTGCAGTACTCAACGCAACATGCCATGAGTGGATATTTGCCGTGCTCGAGTACTGAAATCCATTTCTCTCTAGAAGAGTGCTGCTCGCAGCAGGTATTGGCAGACCACCAGAAGTGGTTCAGAACTGATCTGATCCATGGCATGAGTTTCTCACAGTGTCTTTGCTTAGCCTTTGCATTGAGTTTCTTGACGATAGAAATGGCAACATGTCACACATCATATTGATGTTGAACACCCGGAAAGGTGCTTCCCTTGTTCATCAAGCAGGATATTTGGGGGTGTCGACCTGTTGCCACTGTTTTAACACTTATACCAGCATCCAAGATGCTTGCCATGCAACGTATGAAACTTTCTTTCTCCATTACATTGGAGCTAGAAACCTCTGACACCTGAACCAGCGATGACTCTAGTATGGCATTGGTATGCATATCCATAACTGTGTATGTACAGTATTTTGCATTATGTCCAAGTGAGTCACAACGGCCATCTCCTGCTACCATCAGTTGTTTGTCCTTCAATGTTTCCTTCTTCTTATTTAGCCATGCCCTATTCAGGCTGGGAACATGTAGGTCTTCTGGATGTTCAGCTATTGTGACTCGCAAATAAATTGAATGCCTCCAGATTTCAAGAACTGCGCTATTCCGTTGTAGGTGTTTCCACTAAATAGAATGCTGGAAGACAGCAGAAGATTTCCAGCCCCCATTTTATTGATCAAAGGTTGAGACCACCATGTGAAGTCATGGCTATTGCAACAGCAGAAGTTGGCCACATACATGGTTCCACATACAAAGCTGTCAGTCAACATCAGTGGTACATGACAGATTTGGCACACCAACATGCTCAGAAGTGTTAGAAGAGAACTTGTAAAAACAAGAAACTTAGTCTCATTCACAATGCCATCACTGCAGGAAAATGTGTCATCGTCATTGGCCTCAATGTACTCTTCAGAGTCTGCCTCAGAGGATGGTACAAACAATGACTGCTGCGTTTCCATCAACTCACTTGTCTGTGAAGACAGCATGGAGACACTGTGGTCCTGGAAGGTTTCATTAGCAGTGTTTTGTTTCAGTGGAGTCGAGGTTAGTGGTGGTGGCAATGGCAGGCTGGCATCAAGATTCACATCAACCAAACCGACCGAATTGTGGTCACGCAAACTTGATCCCAGTTGTTCATGTACATGTTGTATTTCTGTATCATCCTTCGAACTGCGGCTGCATGTATGATCCGTATACACATTTTCAGGTGTTTCTGGCCACTGGCATGCAAAATCATACATATCAACACAACACTGCACACCAGTGCTGCTGTTTGTGATACCCTGAGGATGGACTGCCATGCTTCTTTGAGAGGATACAATGGGCTCAGTATTCGTTACCTAATAGGGTGAAAAGGAAAGCAAATCAGTCATCATACACTGGGACTGGGAAGCAGGGGAAGACATATGAACAGAGATTTCATCAACTGAATGTGTACACACTTACAACATGGTGTGAAGGGGGGCATAATTCTCAAGGTTATCAGTAAGGTATCAAGAGTGTGTGTGCTACAGAGGAAGGAGAAATGCAGAAGTGCATGCCACACAGATTGCGGTGAAATACATACAAGGGAAAAGTGACAGTGGATTTCTGCACACAGATGGAGGTGGGGCTATGTAATAGAGTGCTAGACATACTGGTGTGCTTCACAACTGCGTTGCGAATTAGGAAGGCATAGGACTGGCATATAGTGCTGATTATGGGTGTTGTAGGGAGAAGGGCCGGTGGTGAATGGTGGCTGTGAAAGGGGCTGTGGGTGGGTGATCATGGTGTGTGTGTGTGTGTGTGTGTGTGTGTGTGCATCTGTGCATCTGTGCATCTTTGTCTATCTGTGTGTTATGTTAACACTCATGTGAGTATGTCCGTCAGTGGCCAGAGCACCCAGAACTGTATCATGGATGGCATGTCTGGTTGACATTGTGAATGGACCTCTGTCAGGCTTGGCTACCTTGAAGTGGTACAGAGGCTTATCACAATGTTGCTCATACATTGTAAGTAGAAGCCAGGACACTTCAGTTGTGATGATTTCAGACAAGATAATATCTTGTGGTCTGTGTGTGTATGTGTGTGTTTGTCTGTGTGTGTGGAGGGTGTGTATTGTTTGAAAGAAGAACAAAGGTGTTGAATGCTGTTCTTCCTGTAAAGGGTACAATACCATTCAATGACATGTCAAGTGTGGTACAACAGCATTGTGAAAGGTTACCTGTACATATACAGCTGTGATGAGATAAACACTGTTTACAGGACTGTGTATGACCAGTCATACAGTACAAAACAAGGATATTGTTGTGCAGACAGGTTTCATTGGTATTAAGTGTCAGCGGTATGGCAGTTGTACACTTTCTCTGTTACCAAGTGAACCTCAACATACAACAATATCCATGCGTGTGTATCACTGCTCACACACAATGTTTTGTATGTGCTATTCCCAATTTAGAAAGTCACACAAAACAAGGTAGTGCAGACAACGGAGAATACAGAGTCCTTCACATGTGTGCAGTGCAACTTGGGACAAAATGAGAAATGCTTACAGCTCATAGGAAATGGGTTTCACATCTCTAGATGCCCTACAGTTGTTCTCTTATTGGATAGCCAGTATTCAGATATACTTTTGAACACTTTGCTGACACTAATAATGTAAGTCACTTGCTTTTGTAAATAGCCTGGATCCATCTCTGCAGAGCAGTTGCTGTTGTCTGTCTTCATACTGCCTGAACATTATATGACATCACAAACTCCATTCCAGGCCATTCAGATGAATGGCATGGAATGGGACTCTGTGCTGTCAAACAATGTCTTATAGATATGAAAATCAAGACCATGCTTGGTGAGGAGAGTGGAACTGTATGTGCATGCATGACAAAAGTCAGTAACGCAGTGTTACATGATCGGCCCCTTTGCAGCACTGTTTGAGGGACAGTGACCATACTGGTCACATGCTTCAGGTAGTATTGATGAGCTGGACTATAAGTTACATAACTAACATGGCGCTTCTATTCCACACATGCGATCATTCCTACTGGTCAAGTCTCTCAACGATAGGATAATTACCTGCATTGACATCAATTCCGACTGTCCATGTTGTGAGTCTGCTGATGGAAGATGGAGGAACAGAACCTTCACGTAAACGAGGATGTCTCTGTTGTTCACCATCTGTAAAACAAAGAAGAATCTAGGTATCAGACATATTACAACACATATCGTGATATCTCTGTACTGTTACTCAACACACACAAGGACAGACACACACGCACAGACACACACGCACACACACATACACCACACACACACACACACACACACACACACACACACACACACACACACACCACCACACATACAGCACATTACAGCCTGTTCCCCAACCAGCAGCAGAAGACGGCGATTGATCACACACAGATTCAGTGGTCAGCAATCATACCCACTGAAATTGCCTGGCTTTTAGTTACAATGTATGATCAACATTGTGATAAGCCTCTGTACCACGGCAAGGTAGCCAGGCCTCACAGAGGTCCATTTACACCGTCAACCTGACATGCCATCCACCACACAGTTCTGGACACGCTGGCCCACAAGTGACAGACTCACACGACTAGTGCAATACCAGGCAGACAGACAGACACACACACACACACACACACACACACCAACATTTGTTACTGTCTAGAGGGAAAAGTCTGCTTCTTTGAGGCTGACAGCAACATCTGTAACTGAGGAGGCTTCAGAAATGGTCTGAGGACTGGTAATTGACGTTTCATTTAAACAAGTGCAAAATTATGCACCTAGGACACCAAAACCATGGCTAGACATACAGGAATGGTGAGGGGGAGGGTCTGTAGGGGGAGAGTTGGTAAAAGACCCAAAGTAGGAAAGGGACATGGTGGATATTATTTGAGACAATATGATAATGTCAAAGCACAGTTATAAGGCAGTTGGGAGGGACAGTGGCTGATCACACAATACCTCACCGCTTCTTCCATGCTGCGGACTTTATGTGGAATCACTACATCTGACCTCCAACAATCCATAGTCAGCTGCCTGTATTACAGGGACAAGTTGAAAAACCATGACAAATGCTGTGAATGTTAGTACCTCAACTTGTGGAGCGCCCTCTCATGTGCCATCCGTTCACATACCGTTATCGACAAACCCCTTGTGTTTGTCCCAGCCCTAATTGCAAATGTCACCTGTGTTGGCCACCAACAAGTCATACTGCAGTCCATTCCAATGCTGAAGCAGTGTCTGCAAGAAGTAATACTGCCTACTGTTTACCGTAAACATTCAACCATCCACCCTCACTCCATGCACCCTACTTCGTAGTCAGCTGATAAAGAAGATAAGCAGGGTGCTCCTGTGGGGACAAGGTGGCAAAGTGTGTTAGAAACTGAGTAACAAGCAGGAGGCAGAGGGTAGTGGAAAATGAGGTGCAATCAGTGGAGAGTGGAAAAGCTAAATGAAGGGGGGAGGGTGTAATCACTGTACTTCACAAAGGAGGAAAGGGACATAGGGAGTTATTATTTCAGACGATATGATAATGTCAAAGCACAGTACAAAGGCAACTGGGATACAGTGGCTGATGAGACAGTAGTTCTGTGCCTCTTCAGTGATACGGCCTTTATGTGCACCACAACATCTACCATCCTCAAACCACTGGGGAGGGCTGGAGATAAAGGTATCACTGTACATACACCCTTCATTCTCCTGTCAGTCAGCTTCTGCACAACACCTCAACAGCAATGAGTCATAAATGCATCCCCAGCAGTCACATAAGGCACCTGACACAGCTTGTCTCTACACAAGACTGTGAGCATGGAATGACACCCATCCCCAGCAGTCACGTAAGGCACCTGACACAGCTTGTTCTACACAAAACTGTGAGCATGGAACGACACCCATCCCCAGCAGTCACGTAAGGCACCTGACACAGCTTGTTCTACACAAAACTGTGAGCATGGAACGACACCCATCCCCAGCAGTCACGTAAGGCACCTGACACAGCTTGTTCTACACAAAACTGTGAGCATGGAACGACACCCATCCCCAGCAGTCACGTAAGGCACCTGACACAGCTTGTTCTACACAAACTGTGAGCATGGAACGACACCCATCCCCAGCAGTCACATAAGGCACTGACACAGCTTGTTCTACACTAAACTGTGAGCATGGAACGACCCCCATCCCCAGCAGTCACATAAGGCACCTGACACAGCTTGTTCTACACAAGACTGTGAGCATGGAACGACACCCATCCCCAGCAGTCACGTAAGGCACCTGACACAGCTTGTGCTACACAAAACTGTGAGCATGGAACGACACCCATCCCCAGCAGTCACGTAAGGCACCTGACACAGCTTGTTCTACACAAAACTGTGAGCATGGAACGACACCCATCCCCAGCAGTCACGTAAGGCACCTGACACAGCTTGTTCTACACAAAACTGTGAGCATGGAACGACACCCATCCCCAGCAGTCACATAAGGCACCTGACACAGCTTGTTCTACAGAAAACTGTGAGCATGGAACGACACCCATCCCCAGCAGTCACGTAAGGCACCTGACACAGCTCGTGCTACACAAAACTGTGAGCTTGGAACGACACCCATCCAAGCGATGAAAATAGTGGCTCTTTTTCAAGGCAGCAAGTAAGTAACAAGCACACAATATGACACACCACAACGTCACTTCAGCTACTGCATCCTTGTGCTACATATTTTCTGTTATACAGTTCGGCAACACTTGTACCCATGGTTCCAGCAACAATCACATTAAAACACTCAGGCAACACAAGTAAATACCCCCTCCTCCCCAAGTAGACAAAAAAAAAGATACTCACTGTCAGACAAGGTGGATAATGACACACAGAAGTCATCAGGCAGGAAATGAGCAGAGCAGACAACATCATTTCTTCTGGGACAAAACTTCAGTATGTCATATTCAGTTTTTCCGAGAGCATGTAGCCAATGATGCTGCAATGTAGGATCACTGGGGAGCCTATGAAAGGACAGTTTCAGACCAGGTACAGGCAACAAAACAAATGACTAAAATTTATACAGATTTCAACATACAGACTATTCACAGAGCAGTTGGACCAGCAATGAAAACAAAATACCAAGACACCAGTACAGTTTTAACAAATTCTGTTTTTTATTGGTGGAAAAGAAATACATGTAACAAAACTTGATATAAGTGGAAAAATAGAGGCTCACTACTTGATGACAGCCACCTAATGGCAGAGCACAGACATCACCATAGCAACAGAAAACAACTGCATGATGCTACAGTTTCCAAGTCCTTCACACTGCATGTAAAACCTCCCAAAGAAGTGACGGTACTGCACCTGTAACCATATATGATTTGCAGTGTCAAGCTATGTCCCACAAGCAACGCACCAGTACCGGTACAGAGTGGCGGGAGATGCATGCCAACTGAGGAACAGAGCCTGTCACTTGGGGAGTGGGCACACGAACAGCCCAAACTCGGGACAAAGGCTTTCCAACAAGTGACAGGCTCAGGAGAAAAAGCTGGATCCTGTATACAGGAAAACATGAGTTAATATGGCCAACCACCGATTTTTTCTGACATCTGAAGATGTCACTCTCGGAGGCCCCTCTCTAACCTCCAGCCGTTGCCACATACTCAATGAGGGATGTGCTGAATGATACGGATGATGCAGCTCTGATCATCAGTTAGAGAATTAAAAAAAGATATGGTATGCCTCGGAATGTTGTTTTGTGTGTGTGTGTGGGGGGTTACTGTGTATGACTGTATGTCCACAAAAACACAGTAACCTCCCCCACACACACCCACACACACACACACAAAACAACATTCTGAGGCATACAATATATTTTTAATTCTCTAACGGCTGATCAGAGCTGCATCATCAGTATCCTTCAACACATCCCTCATTGACAGTACGTGGCCACGGCTGAGGATACAGAGAGAGGCTTCGAGACTGACAGGTGCAATGGCAGAGCAGCAAAACAGCTTACAAGCACACCCACCAGGCACCAGGCTTTCTAGAGCGAGCACTGCACGCAAGTGGTACAATATCTCATTTACCCATGACTTCTGGTGGTACATGCATGAGCACACAACAGCAAGAGAGGTAGCAGAGCATCTCAACATGGTGCAGATCTTCGTGAGGCACCACACTTCACAAAACACAGCAAAGTAAGTGCAGAAAACTGTCAGTTCCATCTTTAATAACCGCTAATTGAGAGAAAAGTAATCCCGGGACATACATTATGGGCATACAATGTATATGATAACTGCTGTTCTCCTTTAAAGGGTTCTGAAGAGATTGACTTCTTGGGCCAGATATTCAAAAGGGTTGCGCCATGCGCAACAGGGTTGCGCATGCTCACGTCCTAAATTGCGCCATTCTGCGATATTCAGCAGGAGGCAGTTGCGCCACTGAAAACAGGCTGAGCAACAGCGCAATGCAAATGAATGCATGCTCAACAGGAGGGGGAGGAACCATGCATAAACTGCACAGCCCGATATTCAGCCTGGCTGTGCAGAGTTGTGCAGGCGCAACCCCAACCTGAGCCTGCAGGACCTTGAGCCAAAAAAGAGTCGAGGCCACCCACAGGTGAGCTGCTGTATTGCAGGGCGCAACACAGCAGCTGCCACCTGTGGCTGGCCTAACTCAGTCCTGTGCCCCCCCAGCCCGATCATGGGCATAGTACCTCCCCACCAGCCTGATCGCGGGCATCAATGTGGCTCCTCCCTCCCGTTCACATCCCTGGTGGTCCAGTGGACGTAATGCCTGATCGTGGGCAGAAAGTAAGGTGAAACCCTCCTTGTGCCCGATCGTGGGCCAAGGTAAAGTGAAACCCTCCCTTGTGCCCGATCGCGGGCAGAAAGTAAGTATGAAACCACGCCCATTGGCTCTTGCTCTGCACCAATGGGCGTGCAGCCTTCTGGCAGTCAGTTGGCGGGCGGCGGGCGGCAGGTGGGTGGGATGCTGCCGCCCGCCGGCTGCGCGAGAGCGGGTGGTGGGGCTTCGTGGGGGGTGGGGTGGGGGACACTAGCCACCAGGGAGATGTTTGGGGGTTCAATTTACATTCTGCCTGCGATCGGGCATTACGGTCCACTGGACCACCAGGGAGATGTTCGGGGTGGGGGGTCACTTTACTTACTGCCCGTGATGGGCACAAAGGGACATGTTCTGGAGGTCATTTTACTTTCTGCCCTTGATGGGCACAAGGGAGGGGTTTCATTTTACTTAGTGCCCGCGATCGGGCATTTCGGTCCACTGGACCACCAGGGATGTGAACGGGAGGGGGGGGAGTTTTTAAACATACCGCCCACGATCTGGCATTTCAGTCCACTGGACCACCAGGGAGATGTACGGGAGGAGGTGGGGGAGCCACATTGCTGCCCGCCATCAGGCTGCAGGGTGTGTCGGTCCCCGACGGCTGCTGCCTGGCAGGGCGCCAGGCGCAAGTCCTCGGGGATCGGTGCACCTACATGCTAATGGCATGCAAATGGGGCCATAATCAGATGCAAATAGCCCCCCTGCGCCTTGCATGAATTATGGCCCCATTTGCATGTCACCTTTTGAATATCGTGATTTTGCGCATGGCGCAATGGTACTTGGCCACCGCAAGTTGAATGCTCCACTCTGACAACTTGCAGTGGCGCAAGTTCCACTGCGCCATGCACAGTGGCTGTGACTGGGGTGATATTCAAAGGAGTTGCTCAATAGCGCAACTCCTTTGAATATCGCCCCGGCCACACCCCTGCGCAACTATTTTGAGCAGCGCAAGGGCTTGCGCCTCAGAATGGCGCAGTTTGAATATCCAGCCCCTTGTGTTTATTGGCATATCTTGGTTTGGTTCTTACAACCAAGATTTTAGTGCAGTATTAATATTAAACTTATTAATTAACTAGTTTTTATTAAATAAACCAGTTAACTTTGAATTATTTACCCTTTATGCTTATAAATAAATGTAGATAATAATATGAAGAGGAGAGAAAAAAATCAGTTATTCAATACCTAATAACAGTCTTATATTAACACAGTCTCAATAGTTCTGAGTTTTATCACTCCATTTGAATATTGCTTTTTTATCAGTTTTCTAATGATCTGATGCTACTTTTTTATCCTTTGTTGCTTCCAAGCTCCCTCGGGTCCAAGTTCTTATACTCCTAAGGCTTTTCAAGCTTCAATGTTCCCTTAGATGTTAGGTTCTTTGTCTTTATTTTTCTTAGCCTCAATGATATCCGCTCTCTATCCTGCCGTCTCCTCTTCAGTCTCCTCATCAAGCTTCCTTTTCATTTATTTAATTATTTATTGAGATCTAGGATTAAACACCTTTGAGCTGGGAGCTCGTTTACAAAGGTTCCACGTCAGTGGGAGGGAAGACAATAATACAAAGGATTATACAAACAAGAGAGTATACAACATGGACAATAATTACAAAGGTTATACAAGCAAAAGTGTAAAAACATGACAATAATACGTAAAATACTATAGGTTTGCATACACCGTAAGTTGGCAAACAAATAGTTGGAGATAGGCAGATAGGGGTTAGAGATGGGCTAAAGGAGGCAGTGGGTACAAGAGGGGTGTGTGAGGGAGGTGAGAAAGAAAGGGGCAGCAGTCATTGACATTGTCATAGTGAGAGGGTGTGAGGGAGTGAGCGGGGGTGAGTAGAAGGCAGTCAGTGGCCATGCCAGTGCAGTAAGCCACTAAGTGGCAGGGCAGTGTGAGGGGTGGGAGGAGGGAGTGAGGGGTGGGTAGGGGCGGGGCCATGCCAATGGAGGAGTTGCTAAGTGGCAGGGCAGAGACCGTAGGCAAAGGTGACTAGGGTAGCAGTCACAGGTGCTGGACGTGGAAAGATGTTGGCAAAGCAGTCTTTTAAATACATACAAATCTGCCTGCAAAACAGGCCTCATGGTCTATCAAGTCTGCTCAAGTACAAAGCTAGCACCCTAGAATGCAGATGCCCCAACCCCCTCACCTCCAGGATATTCTCAGCACTACTTACCCAGACTTCCCCCCATGCTCTGTCCCATGCCCTTTTGAAACTGCCCACCATCTTGCATGATATCACCTCCTCTGGTAGAGCATTCCATTTCAATACCACCCTTTCTGTGAAATAATGTCTCTTCATCTCTCTCCTAAATCTGCCCCTTCTAATCTTAACCCATGTCCTCTTGTGTCCCTTCCCTTCCTCAGCCTAAATAACCCACCATTGCCAACTCTGTTGATCCCCTTCAAGTACTTGAATGTTTCAATCATATCCCCCCATCCCCCCTTTCCTCTAGGGTGAACAAACTCAGATCCCTCAGTCTGTCCTCATAGGTTTTGCCTTCCATTCCCCATATCATTTTTGTCATCCTACGCTGCACCCCCTCTAGCAGTCTAATATCCTTCTTCAGATACGGACGCCAGTACTGCACACAGTACTCCAAGTGCGGCCTGACTAAGGACCTATAGAGGGGCAGAATCACTTCCTTATGTCTGGAGGAGAATCCCCTTGCAATACACCCCAGCATCCTGTTAGCCTTAGCAGCAGCTTTCCTACATTGAGCAGAGTTGTTCATGCTCTCCATTACAATCACCCCTAAGTCCTTCTCTTCCTCAGTGACTCCCAGCCTCACCCCCCCAACCAATATTCCCTCCTCAGGTTCTTGGCCCCGAAGTGCATAACCTTGCACTTCTTCACATTAAAGCCAGTTGCCACTTCGCTGATCATGCCTGCAATTTGGTTAGGTCCCCTGTAGTTCTTTCCACCTCTCAACATCATCACTACAACCCCATCTTAGTATCATCTGCAAACAGACTAATCCGTGTGAAATATCTAATACGAATAGCCCAAAGTTCAGTCTAGTCTTTCCACTTTTGTAATATTGTCCTGTTTTTACAGTGGTTACAATGGTTGTCACCACAGTTTTCCTTTTTCCTTGCCTTTGTGACCACTGGTAGGAAACAAATTATTTAATAGACCCAGTGTAGTAGCAATGAGATATGCTTAAATGGTGTACATTGTTTTAATACTAATTTACAATCGATGCTATATCAGATAGCAACCAATTCTCTACTGTGTGGATTAGTTAACTTTACTAGCTAGTTTATATAGTTGCATGGTTATCAGTTTGTATCATTAATTTAAATAACTAGCTCTTGAGTAACACAGAAAATTAGATTATACAAGCAAACTGATCAACAAAATCAATAGGTCAGCAGTCCATGTACTTTTCTGCTTTTAACAAAGACTTAGTTTTCTCTCAACTTTCCCACAATTGATTTTCTCTAAAAACATTAACTGTATATTGCTTTTATCTCAAGTAAAATAAATAGGTAAAAATATAGCAAATGGTCAATAGACATAAAATGCTTACACTGTTTCTTACGTTTTAAATCTGTACTCATTTTTATGTTTGCTTGCACGCATGTGCAAGAAACATAGTGCCATCATCGGAGTTTTCGGAGGTGTGTCAGTCCTGCTCCAATTCAGTCAGTGTCTTTGCAGGTGCGGCCGCAGCTCTCCAATAGCTGCTGGACCTGTGTATGACAGCTCCAAAAATGCAGTGGCATACAGTTGAAAGGGGGAGCTACGCTTGAGTGAGCAGCGATAAGATATCACCTGCTCATGCACTCCCCTGCACACAGACACACACACAGATACTGCTGGCTCGTGCCCCCCCACCCCGCCGCCACACGCATTGTGCAGTCACTGTGTGTTCGTAGGGGACTTGTCCAAAACCTGTTTTTTTCTCTGTTTGCAATTTGAGATCACTTGCAGAGCCTAAAACATAATTACAAGTGTAACAGTTTACTGCAATGTGGATTTGCTATTGCTTCACTACAATTATGAAAATACACACATTAGGACAGATTTGGATGGGCATTGCGGTCCTTCTCTGCCGACAACTTCTATGTTTCTCTGTTTCTATTTGCTATGTATTGGGCAGCATACCACCTTGTTGTTCCTCTTCAGAAATAAATGATTTTCCTTGGGCTAGCACGTCCTACACCAACTCCACAGTGTGTCACCCACCCCTCACAAAGTGGCAGCAGCCCAGTCATTTCTCTTGTTAGCCAAGTCAGGTGCCTGGCATTTGGACTAGACTGGCTGGGTCCATGAATACCAAGATCAAAGCATCTGTGCTTTGGGTTTCTTTAGTTTTGGCTAGACCGGGGTTTGAAGGTACTTGTGGCATAGTGTCCATCTGAGCGTTTTTCTAAAATCTATTAGTTTTTTCTTTCTCAAAACCCCTCATCGGGCGCCTTCTCTTTCTAAACCCATGAAGGACTTCACTTGCTTTCAGGGCTCTTTAGCAATGAACTTCAGTGAATTAGATGTGCGACCTCACTTACAGCCTCCTGGTCCTGCCTTTTGGCCTCCCGAGTGTGCACTCAGAGAACTGCTTTCACCTTTCTCAAGTGTGCTACGGCGGGACTAACTCAAATATTGCGCAACGTCAAAGAAGCTTTCACCTTGGATCTGTAGAAGAAATCATGCACTCAGCAAGGTTGTGGCTAAACCAGTGGCATTGTGCCCATAGGGCCCAATACTATTGTGCAACCTATTAAAAAAAATAATTTATTTAGTATAGTCTTTTATTCTCCAGAGGGCCGAAAAAATTGCTGCTTTTTTAAAGTCTTTTTGGTGGGAGGTGGAGGGGGTCCAAATCTGACTGGTGTGTGGTGAGAGCTGTTGGTGGTTTTAAAAAAAAATGTACTTGCTCCTGCTGGGCTGGTGACTGGCTTCGGGGCTGAGCTGATCCAAGGCTGAGTACCTGTTAAAAACAGAGTGACAGTGACAACAAACAGCCCCAATCACGACCGGACTTCTCCTTTTTGGTTTTCGAGCCAATCATGCCAGCCAGCCTTTCACAGCTGAGGCACAAAGAAATAGCACTCACATGGTAAATTGGTTCATTCGTTGACAATGACATCCTTCATTTGAACAGTGTCATTCTCGGACCTCGGTCGGAATTCTGTTTATCAGTTGGATCGGTTGACAAGAGAGCGTGGTGTGTTCCTCCAGAAAAACAAGAAGACAAGTTAGTTCCACCTGGCTGCTTGCTTCTTCCTGGTTTAAGAAAAAAAGGTCAGACACCATGTGGGGCTTTTATCTGAAACTATGTCTGAAGGTTGCCATCTAGTTTGTGACCACTGGAGGGGTTGACATTAGTTCCTGGTGCCCACTGCCCTGGCTTGATTGTATGCCACTTTGGGATACAGGAATTCTGTAGCTCATATTCCATTTACTGTACCTACTGTACTGTATACACTGCACCTTGTTAATTACTGTCAGTAAAAGAAAAGGATGATAGTACCGTTCACCCATACTGGACGACCCTGTTTTTGAAGGTGCCAATAGTAGCAACATTTGGATCACTTCTCAGACTTCCTCACAAAACTGCTACTCCAAGGGACAGAGAACCCTTCAACCTTTAGCCAATCAGATTAGTTCCATCACAAACAGCTTTTCGACAATTTTTTTTTTAATTAGTTTACTTTTTATTTTAGTCTGACACATTTTGAAAAGTTATCTGGCTGATTTATAAGTACAGATAGTGCGGTAAGTCACGGTTTTGTTTGCATGGCACATAGAGCAGCAAGGATAGTGTCTTGCAAGTATACATGAAATAAAATAGTTATCTAACTGCACTTTCAAGCATTTAATCTCTATTGGTACATATTTCATTTTCAGCCTCAATTGCCAGTTCTTCTGATCCTCGCCCCTCCCGTTCGTCCCTGGTTTGAGAGACCCACTGACCGTAAGTGGCGAGAGCTGTCGGGTTGGCGCTCTGCATGAAATCCTCGTAGGTGGGTAGATATTTCACCTCCTCATACTGGGGTAGCTGCAGGGCTGTGGGACGAGGATCTCCACTAGATGTGCTGTGGCATCATCATCTTTTCAGAAGAGTCTTCTGAGATGCCAATGGTCTCGTTGAGCAGTCCCAACTCCTGCTTGGCTCTGTTATACCTCGGGACTGGGTTCAAATAATCCATTGTAGAAAGTAGCCAATGGCAAAATACACCACCAATATCAGCAGCCCCAAGAGCTTCCTCGGCAGCCATTCCATGTTGTCCAGGAAGGAGTGGAAGGGCATCTTGCAGCACTTGATGTTGAAGCAACAGCCCTCTCGCTCTCCACACTCCAGCTCTGCACAGCTCCAGGTGACCCCAGTCACCTCGGGGGGATGGCAACACTCAGCAGAAAGATAGGCAGCAGCAGCGAATCAGGTAAGGGCTGGCACATCTTCTGAAGTGACTTCAGGCTGGAGCCCAAGGGTATCCAGGCACTGAGCAAAACAAGCGGTCACAAGTCTGATTACTTACATCATGTTGATGCTGCACCCCAAGGACAGTGGTTCAGAGGGATGAGTAGCAGCAGTATGTCATATACATTATACTATCTGCAGCTTCTCAAGTTCACACAACCAAAGCCTTAAAACTTTTATTTAACAACAATACCGTCAAATGTCATAAGTCAGATAATATGAAAGTGCTTTTTATGTGAATTTCTAATGCACCAAGTTCGCCACAAGCCCCACTGCCGGGAGAAGGATTGTTAATGCACTCCCTGCCACTCTCCAAAATACTGAGGACCTAGGCATTGAGCGCTCCTTATTTTGTCTGAAAAGTATGGGCAGCTGGCTGCTTAGTGAATGGATCCATAGTGTTTTGCTCAACAAGTAAATAACTGCCTTGTCATGTCAACCTAATTCCAGGCTTGTGCCAGACAGTATAGCTCCCTCTGGTCCCAATGAACATACTCATCCCGTAAGCCCAGGAACACAGCAATTACAAAGACGGACATCGCTGAAACATTACTGTGGTAAAACTGTTATGTGTGCTGATGCGAAAGGTTTCCTTTTTTAGCTACCTGACAGGATTCAAGGTGCTTGTGTCATTGGACATTAGACTTTGGAATACTTTATTTTTGTGAGGTGGATAACCTGTATTTTTTCTAATTACTTTTGTGCTGCCTGTAATTGATTTTTTTTTAAATTTAAAAGCTCCCTCATCAAATAGTGCTCTGTAACTGTCACTCTCTGTCTTGTGCCACAATGTTAGAGACCTTGCACTGTTTCTCACCTGTAAAGTATGAGTGTATGTGCATGTGTGTGGTGGTGGGGTGGGTGGCAAGTGCCTCAGAGTGTCTTTCCTAACTGCCACTACCAGTGTTTTCTGAAGAGGAAGAGGACAGCAGGAGAAAACAGTAGATCAAATGCCTCTGAACAGCTTTCAATAGGTGTACTTACTGACAATAAAAATAGTGCACACGCTAGAGAAGAGAGTTTAAACTACTTCAGACTACAAGCTACTGAAAACAGTCAGCTCCCTGTTTCCTTAGTTTGAAACAGACAGATTTACTGCTCTTCTGTTTGTGTGCACTATTGTACTGTTATTTTGGGGCTCGTCCGTGTGTCACCAATGAAAGAGCACGCTGGCTATGACAGTAGTCTGCAGGCGTGCCACCAACTTGAAATGATTTCACCGCTGCAATGAGGGAACGCCCCCTCATTGCAGGGCGTGCCTTGCCTGGTGTAACATTTCAATAAGCATGGTGGCGGCTGTCACCATCCGCCTCTCACAGTCCCCAGCAAGCCAACTTCAGGGGTGCCCAATCCCCCTGTCTGTATGCCCACTCCCCCAGTTCATTTGCCGACGGGGCCCAGTCCCCGGCACCATCTCCCCTCAAACACAGACACGCATAGCGTGGGCCCAGTCCCTGTTGGCTTCAGTGCCCTGTCTCAGTCTGCTGAGGGGAGTACCCATTCCCCTCAGCATCATCCCCCAAACACAGACACACGCTTGTCAAGGGATGCCCAATCCCTGTCTGCATGTATAACCCCCCATCGCATTGGCATTGTCCTGCACCTGCCCCACCCCCACTGTGTGCCACACCAGGAGCCCACCCCAGTGTGGCTAACATGACCCTCAAACTCTTACACCTGTAAAAAGAAACGGTCCATGGTGGTTTTATTTATTTATTTTATAATCTGAAACACAAATGGTCCTCGCCATCGGGTCCCTCCTCCCCCAACCCACACCCACCCTCTGTGCACCCCACTTCCCACATCCCCTCACCCCATACTTACCCGAGTCCAGTGCGACAATCTTCAGTGGAGCAGGAACACGCCTGCACTGTTCAAAGCCGACCATGAACTGAAGAAATGTCGGTAATCTGTATAAGGGCGTAAGTGGGGAGGTTTCAACAAAGGTGGACATCTCGACCATTTTACGACTTTTGGCCCCAAATTTTCAAGATAGGGTTCTTGGGACCCCACCTCATGAACTCAATCACTGTCATGTCATTATTCGGTCCCGAAAGGTGATTTTGCGGTCACTCGCAGAATCACTTTCCGGGACAAGTAACAAAATGACAGTGCTCTGTTCATGAGGTGGGCTCTCAAAAACCTATGTTGCAAATTTGGTGAGAAAATCTCCACAAAATGACTGTGTTATGAAGGTACTGCTAAGTTCCCATGCACGCCAGAATCTCGAGAATTTTAATATTTTCACACCAGATTTTCAACATTGCCATTTTTCCACACCTCCTTATGAACAGTACAGGTGTCATTTTTCACATCCTGCCTGAAATGTGTTTTGCACATGGCGCACAATATGAGATAGTGCATGGGGAACAGTTGAGAACAGGGCTATTCTTTCACAAGTTGGCACTATGACGACGGATTGATTACCTCAAGAGCGCAGCTCGAGAGGTAATCCGTCGTCATAGTGCCAACGAGATGAAAGATGCCGTGTTGTCAACTGTTCTCCATGCACTTTTCTTTATAGTGTATGGTGGAACGCCGTTTTTTTTGGGAAAAAATCAGTTACTAGAAGGAAAAAAGAACTTTACATTTTGAACATTTTCACGCTTGACATTTTAACTGCTTAAGAACTTTACATTGTGAACGTTTTAACACTAAACATTAGTACTGCTGCCGACATTGCTGCTTTCCCTGTGTGTCCTGTCTATGGAGTGAGCCCTAACTGTCAAATGCTGCTCAAGGACAAAGTGTGACGTTTGCAGTACAGTAGAAAACATCATTCTGTTGCACTGCGAACGTCACTACTGTGTGACTACAAGGTTTCGAAAAGGATGGATTTCAGTGGAGAACGACGTTCCACCATACACTATAGCACAGTCGCTGTGTGACATGTACATTCGGGACAGATTAAGAAAATCACAGTGACACTGTTCATGCAGAGAGGTCCCAAAAAACCCATGTTGCAAATTTGGTGAATAAATTCCAAAACAGGACTGTTACCAGTGTGTGTTGCACAGTTTCTACGCATGCTCATAACCACCATTTTTTTATATTTTTACTCCAGATTTCCAGCATTGTCACTTTTGCACACTGCCTTATGAACAGTAACAGCTGTCATTTTTCACATCGTGCTCGAAACATGTTTTTGCACCTGTGGCACACAATGGGGCGTGGTCGCTGTGCGAAATCACCTTTCAGGACAGATTAAGAAAATCACAGTGCCACTGTTCATGAGCGGAGGTCCCAAAATGCCTATGTTGAAAATGTGATGTAAAAATTCCCCCAAATAATTGCATTATGTGTGTGCATTGCGCAGTTTCTACGCACACTCATGACTTGAATAATTTTTCTATATTTTCACTCCAGATTTTCAGCATTACCATTTTTTTACACCTCCTCATGAACAGTATGGCTGTCATTTTTCACATCCTGCCCGAAATGTGTTTTCGCACCTGTGGTGCCAAATGGCGCAATTACTGTGCAAAATCACCTTTCGGCTAGGGAAATGATAGTGTCACTGTTCATGTGGTGGGGTCACAAAAAACCCATGTTGAAAATGTGGAGTGACAATACCAAGAAATGCCCTGGGCGTTAGGGTTTCCAACCATAACGCTCTACACTGTAGGGACTGATGGGCATCAGGGATGTGACTTGGGATTGTCGACAGTAATGCTCACGCCATTCTACCCCAACCCCCACCCTGCAGCCAGCACCAGGCATTGAGGTGTGACTTGGACTCTTCAGCCCCAAAGGTCATCCCATTCTCCTATACTGCACCCATTTCAGTGTATTTCCTTATGGAATGGGGTGAGTGTAAAGCCTGAACACCCCAAGGCACACCTCGACACTTGTCAGTTTATGTAGGGTAGGGTGAGGTGAAATGACGTGAGCGTTATGGTCGACGACCCAAAGGCACACCCCAATGCCTGTCCATCTCTGCAGGATGGGGCTGGGGCTGGCGTCAGTTCAATACTTTACTGCCATTCCTATTCTGCATCTGTCTAACTCCTGCACTTCCAATGATAATGCCAGGAAGCAAACATTCGGCATTGACAAATGCTTGTTTTATTTGTCTCTCCCAAGAGAATACTTGATGCCAGCTGAACAATGCCTTTTAGTCGGTTCTATTGCTTTTTCAGCATTTAACATGTTAAGCCCCAGAGTCGCAAACCAAAAGAGGTTTAATCTATAAGCTTGATGCTCAGTTAACAATCAGTTTTCACCTTTTACCAACCCCATTGTAAAAACATTTTCATGTCGGCTCCAAAATAACTTGAGAAGCAACTCAAAACAGCTTGAAATAACTCAAAAACCGTCTGCAAAATACATAGGCATGTATCCTGTTGCATCTGGTGTTCTGGCATTTCTCCTTGCATGTTCTTCCTGAAGAGTTTTACAATCAAAGAACACCACGCATGACCTTTCTTATACAGCCGGTCATTACGTGATGTCCATGGCATGTAATTTAAAATTTAAAAAAACCTTTTTTCTTTTAAAAGTAATTAATAACTTGTATATACAAACTTTGTATCATAGAAAAATAATAAAATAGCTAATCAGTAAATCCACTCCTTTTATATTTCTTCTCAAGAGAAAGTATGCAAAAAATCAAAAGTGATTGACTTTTGTTTTTGCCCTAAACTGTTGCCAGCTCCGATCTATTTCTGGCTGCAGGATTCTTCTAGATAACAAATCTTGTTCAGTGCTTCAAACCACAGTGTAGCAGCACCACGTTCACTATAGAGCTTTGTAAAATTTTTATTCCACTGCTGGTTCCTTCTGGCCGATACACCCTCAGCCGGGCGTTTTGTTCAGTTGGCAATTGGAGGCAGGCTCAACCACTGTTCGGACTCCAGCTCCCAGAGCCAGCCCACAACAACCAAAATTCTCAGCAAAAATACTTCAAGACACAAGAAAGCCTGGAAAGATTTCGGTATGGATTGCTGAACAGGCAACAATGGCATACCTGTTCTATGTTTAAAAGCGCTTCTCTCAAACCCTGCTGTCTCATCTTCTCCTCAGTTGACACAGTGTGCAGCCTCTCTCTCTCTCTGCCTCTCTCTGTCTCTCTCTCTCAATTAATGAGTCTCTGCAGGACTCTGACCTCCTCCAAAAAAGCATCACTGTTTTTGTTACTAAAACATTTGTCAATTGGGAAGCATTTACATACATTAGTGTGCTTGCCTGTGGGAGTAGACTGAGACAAAAAGGTAGTGTCAGTGTCAGTCTGCACACAACAGAAAGACTTTGTTCTCAGTTTGAAATACAGTCACTGACTTACACTCTTCCCTCCACTACGTAACTTGGAATGCATCTACTGTGAATGGCGACAGACAGATACTGTGACTCAGAGTGTTCTAAAATTGTTAAACTATAAAAATACATCTAAATAAGTGCAAAACAAATATTAACTAGGAGACTGCACACCTGGAGATGCAATCAGAAATCAATAAAGCTGCTTCATTGTACTAGCTCTTTAATTTTCCTTACCCATTTTATAAAAGGCTGCATTGAGGGGTTCATGACATCATAACCAATTGTTTGTACATGTCACTACTAGCGCGATGTGGAACTCAAGTCTTATAATTAACGGCTGGACTATTCTGGGTATTTCAAGGTAGTTGCAGTGGTAGTAGTTGTAGCTGTAGTAGTAGTGGTAGGACATTTAGTATGCCACCCCTTCCCCAGAGGCGAGGGCACCTAACAAAGCCCCAAAGAAGCATAACATTCTTACAGAGCATACAATAGTGGAATTCCAAAATAAATAAGAAAATAAGAATAGAAAAATCACAGTAAAGGCAACAGCAGCAGGTAAACAGATGGATTTCACTGGGACAATTCAATAATTTCTGAAAGCCTCTTTAAAGAGGTAGAATTCAGGCCCTCTTTGGGTCTCCACCAATGGGGCCTCACAGTACACTTGGGGGGAGAATTCATACACCCGGGAGTAGCACAACAAAAGCAGGGTCACTGGAGGATTTTAACTTAGCTTTGTTGTTCTCCTGGAGGCCCACATTAGTGGAGTGGAGAGGGCAGCAGGATGAGCAAAGGGGCAGGATTTCAGTCAGGTAGATTGGGTTCAAACAATGTTTATAGGCTTTAAAATTGTCACAGATGAATGAATTCCTTTCCTGTTAAGTAGAATGTGAATTAATCTGGTATTGTTTGTTTCTGAATGTTTGAGAATAAGAGGAGCAGGAAATAGTCTGAGATGCATGACATTCTTAAAAGTCATAATTTACATTTCTGACATCACAGCAGGGTTTTATTTAACTCTAAAAATTGATTAGCGTTTTGCTCATAAAAGTTCTAAAACATTGTAAAAATGCATAGCACTTGCCTCACTGTGTTTAGCAAACATAACACTTCTAGAAAACCTATATAAATGCTTTCTGTACAGTTAGTGTTGTCCCAAGAAAAAAACTGCTAATCAATTATTTAAAACCCTGTCACAGCTATGATTTATAACAAAATAGTGTATGGGCTATCCATAAATTACAATGCCTAACCATCTGGAATAGCTTACTTGCTTATCTACTCTCAATGGGCAGCCACTGCTGTTCTGTAGAAACATGCTGAATTATCTTAGGGATGAAGCATGAAGCACGATGCACATATCTCACACTTGTTTTACCGCAGGATGTTCAGTACATAATCTGTTAACTGTACTGCTGTCTTTTGTGTACATACAGTACAGTACAGTATATACCCTGTACCACCCAGTCTGGGTCATTCATGAAATACGGCTATACTGCGCAAACAACAAATCAATAGAGTTTAGCTGAATATAAGTACAAAATATTGGTTAACATTGGGGTGAATAGCTTCACAAATTAATAAGTCCTGTAGATACTTATTTTTTAATGGAAGCTGGGATTGTCTAAAATATAGATACTTCCTAGGAAAAAAACTCAGACTTGTGTATATCCATCGAAAGTGTGTATTTCCTCACTTATGGAATTTTGATGCTGGTCACACAAGTGTAAAACATGACTAAAAAAATGACATTCTGAAAGTTGCAGTTCCTGAGATATCTCTGACTTACGACATAAATTATATTATTTCAGATGGAAAACTGCAACTTTTGGACCTATAGTAGCAGTTACAGATAAGTAGTAATATATCTATGTAACCTCCCCCCACGGCCCCCCTTTGTTTCTACCAGCAGGGCTGCTCCTCTCATATCTAGGTGCCGCCGGGAGGGGTGGGGGTAGTCACTACCAACATCTCACAGTTTCTGTATAACCCATTACTTCTACTAAGGAGCCTGCCATCCTCAGACAGGCAAACCAAGTGTGGCAACTACCTGGCTCACACCTGGGAGGACCATTTAGCATGGCCAACAACCTGGGTCCCTGGGAGAAAACGTTTGCTCAGCATTAAGCTAGGTTTGTACTTCTGGTCAGGGACAGCCAAGTAAATCCGAACAATGGAAGCAATAACTGTAATGTCCAAACCAGGCTGGAATTCTAGAGTGTGGCTTTTATTCACATAACACAGAGAATAACAAAGCAAAGTTGGACCCCAAAAGGCTACTCTCACTGGTAATGCAGATTATAGAGGTACAGAGCACTCACACTCACAGCGAACCCTCAGGATCTGAATGGATCAGGGCCAGATGGCCCAAACAGGTACACTTCTCTTCTTTTCCTTGACTTGGCACCCCGGCCAGTACTAGGACACTTTTCCGTATTGCATGGAGGTTGATGATGGCTCCCTAAACCACCCACAAGCACATTCCGCTCTCAGGAAATGCAAAATCCACGCCTGAGTGCTTTCCTCAGACATTGGCCAAATGCCTGAGAGAAACATAGGTGCCCAAATTGAACCCAGAGAGGTAAATCTGGTTACTCCAGATGGGGGGGGGGTCTCCCACCTTTCACTCCCAAATCTATACTTGGCCATTCATCTGGTTACAACACCTTTCTCTGAAACACTGCTTGTAGATGCTCTCTAGAAATATTTGGCACATTTAATATTCTACATTTCACTCTACGGAGGTGCCAAGACTTTAAAAGTTTTATATGTGGCTATGTCTTTACCCTAGACCCCCACTGTTGCAGATGCTTTTAAGTCATCACAATCTAAAAGTTCTGTACTTGGCAAGTCTCTCTTTGACCCCACGGTAGGCAGAAACTTTTACTAGAAACACACAGTCTTGGTGAACATAGTCTGTTTGTCAGAGCAAAACTCCCCACATTATGCAGGTGCCCCAGGGCTTTTTCCCATGACATGTCTCAGGTACTCTCAAAATAAAATGACTCTCAGGGCCTTCACCCTCTCCAGGCTGGATCAGGATTACCTGAATCCTGGAATTCCTCTGTATCCATCCAAGGATGGGGCACTGGAAAACCTCAGGGAACAGTCTCTGCCACTTCACAAATGGTCTTCTATGTTCCTCCCTAGGGTGAGAACACACAACCCCTTTTTCCTAAGGTAGCTCTCTCTCAGAGCTAGGTCTGAGGAGCTGCACCCTGCAGCACTCCTCACTCTCCTGAGTCTCCACGCAGACTACTCTCTGAAGACTGACTCTGAAGACTGACTTGAATCTCCCAGTGTTCTACTGCTAACCCCTGCAGCTAGCATTCCATTGTGGCTTAGTGCTGCAAGAATTCTAAGGTGACATCATCACCCAGCCCAGCAGAAACTTAAAACAGAGTGTGACAGTGTGAAACCCATTTAACTGGCATCTCACAAGCTGCCTCTCCCCGACTGCCACTGATTCTAACTAGGATTCTAGTAACCTCTGGGAACAAGAGGGTTACACCTGGATATACCCTATGAAACCTCACTGAAAAAATGTGATTTTGCTGTAATATATTTACTACAGATAATAACTGGTTAGCATGAATATCAACCAGAAACCTGGGGCCCGAGATTGCAAAGTTTGTGCAGGTGGCTAACTGGTGTTTTCCTGTGTAAACCGGGTTTTGTGCTGGAGCCCAATATTCAAAAGGCTCGGCTGTGCCAGCAAACAGGGTTAGAGCTGATGCAAACCAAAAATGGGGTGGTATGCAAATGGGGGAGAGGGCAGGGACAGGAATATTGGGGAAAGCTGATATTCAGTGGATTTGCACCATGCAAATGGGTTTAGCATGGTCTTTTTGTGCCACGAAATACTGCAGAATAAAACCTCCTCTTACTCTGTGCAACCCTAGTGGTGGCCGGAGGTGATGGAGCAAATTAACTGATTGGTCACTGGGGGCACTTTCACCCTGTGGTCCATGGCACCCCTCATTGTCAGCTCATAAATGACAAATAAATCCATGGTGCTAGTGGTCCCCCCCCCCCCACTAATCACCAGCCTGTCATGTTACAAAGAAAGCCCTGGTGCTAGTGGCCCCGCTCTGATTGCCAGCCCATCATAGTATGAACATACAAAGAAGCCAGCAGAAGAAGGCCATTTGATCTCTCTAGTCTGCTTATAGTGCAGGGTCCACAGCTTGAGCTACTGCCCCTGCCCCCCTCCCCACTCGTCCCATCCTCCCTACCCATGATATTTACCTTTCCCTTATGCCTATCCCAGCCTCTCTTGAAGCTGCCCACTGTCTCAATGAGACCGCCTCTTCTGGCAGTGCATTCCAAGTGTCCACCACCTTCTCTGAAGAAGTGCTTCCTGACCTCCCTCCTAAACCTAATCATTCAGCTGCCCCTTGTGTTATGGTTGCCACTCAGCTTAAAGAAACCCTCCTTATCCACCTTATTTATCCCTTTCCAGTACCTGAAGGTCCCAATCATGTCCCCTCTCTCTTTCTCTCTCTCTCTCTCTTTCTGTCTTTATCCTTTCCTCCAGGGAATATATGTTCAGTGCCTTCAACCTCTCCTCATATGCCTTGCCTTACTGACCTGCCATCATCTTTGTAGCCCTCCTCTGCACCTTCTCAGCAGGTTAATGTCCTTTTTGAGGTGTGGGTACCAATACTGAACTCCACACTCTAGATGTGGTCTCACCAGTGACCTGTACAAGGGCAGTATAACCTCCTCTCTCCTACCACTGCTCCCCCTGTGTATCCCAGCATCTTGTTTGCCCCTGCTGCTGCTTTCTTGCACTGCTTGGAGTACTTCAGTCATTAGTGATCATCACTCCAAGGCCCTTCTCCATCTCTGCTGCGCATACCTGGACTCCATCAAAAGTACTCCAGTACAAAGAAATCCCTGGTGCTAGTGGTCCCCCCCCCCCACTGAACACCAGCTCAGCATGATACAAAGACATCCCTGGTGCTAGTGGTCCTCTTCTGCAATTTCCAGACCATAGTACAATCTACAACCCTCCCTGATGGCCAGTGGTTCCCCCTGGCACTGATCAATGGTACCCCCCACCCACAATTTCCACAATTTCCAAATTCCTGGCATTCAGTGTCCACCTCCCACTGCAGCACCGAGCACCCACCTCCCAGTCACCTTACTGGTATCCTTGATGCCACTGGTGCATATGGCAACCGGCACAGCCCTCATCACACCTCCTCAGTCGGCCACCATATGTCCAGGTAGAAAGCATGCCCCTTATTTGTAGGACAGAGTGAAGTGCCCTGTCCTATAAATAAGAGGCACGCTCCCTGCCTGGACATATGGTAGCCAGCCGAAGAGGTGTAAGGGTGGGCTGTGCTGGCCATCATGTACTTTATGGCACTGAGGATACTGGTAAGGTGACTGGGGGGGTAGGTGCTTAGTGCCGCAGTGAGGGGGGGGCTGCTAGACACCAGAGATTTGGAAATTATGAGCAGTGGTACCATAGATCGGTTCTTGAGGGTGGGCCCTAGCCAACAGGAAGGGTTATAAGTTGTATTATGGGCTGGCAATCAGGGGGGACCACTAACACCAGGAATTTCTTTAAACCTTTGTGCTCCACTTTGCTCTTTACTGAATATCGGGCCCCATTAATTGTATTTTTCATATCGACCGTGTGTGATGTCCCATGCAGGTTACATGGAGCTACTACAGTGAATAAAACCAGCTGGTGCCTTCATGCTTATAAACCAAACCATTGTCAGTTTTACAGTGATTGACAGCTGCTGTGTAACTGTTGGTTTTTCCTCAGTGTGTGAAACACAAGTATGACCGCCTTCCTGCTATTAAGTTGGGAATTAAACTTACTCCATCTTTTTGCCAAGTCTGCCTGTTCAGATAGTTTCAGTTCCAGGTGATGTTATGAATCATGATCAGATAAGACTAAACTCTCTGCAGCCCACTGGTTACCTTGGCAACCTCAGCTGGCATGATCATGTAAGACAAACCTCTAGAGCTACACTGCTAGATTTTACTGTTGGACTTTTCTAACATAGTATATGTTTTCAAGTTCAAGAATTGTTATTTCATAAAATGGTGAATGGTTTATATTTTTTTCTTCCTGTGTGTAACCCATTTGCTGAAAGCAACTGTTTTATGATCCCATGACCACATGAAACAAAAGTGTTATTGTTTAATGCTATTTTGAAGTCTCTTTCATTGAATTTAAAAAACTGTTATATAATAAAAATATTGGTACCTGTGTGAAACTTTTTTCCCCACAATCTTGGTGTGTGTTGCTTTCATAAACCACTCAAGCTGTACCCTCACAGTTTCTATAGTAATACATGCCTCAGGTGTGTAAAAAATGTGTATCACACAGATGCCCATACTTTATTCTATATCCATCATTACATATCTCAGGCTGTCTGTGCTTAAGACTTGTCCAAACTGATGCTTACACACAGTTACTCTGGAAACTGTAGTTCTCAAGATGCAGTTGCTTTTGTTGTACAAACATGAATACATAATTTTAGCACATAAAGAAGATCAATAGACCGGTTCATTCAGTTCCACCCCCTCACCAGTTAGGTGGGAATGCCTGTCACTCTTATTTCTTCAAAACACATGCCAAGTCAACGTTTTAATGGTAGCTACTGTATCAGCTGATGCCACCTGCTCTGTGAGTCTGCTCCACTAATACCACTTACAGTACTTTGTGAAGTAGCTCTTCCGATATTTCCCGTGAATTGTCCTTCATTCAAACTGATTTGTTCCTTGTTCTCTCAGTCTTGGATATTCTGAGAACTGTTTGATCTCATGTTCTTAACAAAACAGGAGATTACAAACTCAGCACAAACTGCCCAATGTTTTGCAGATTCCATCACTTCCATTTCCTTGGGGACAGAATCTTGTCCTATAGAGGCTCCTTTCATACTTACAGATTAATGGTACAGTGCATTATATAAATGTAGTGCAAATGTACTAACGCCCCTTATACAAAGAGAAAGTGCAATGTACAGTACATGCAATGCCTAAAGTACAAAATACAGCAAGTGCAAAGCTATGGTCACTTTCAGCATGTTACAAATAGATTTATTTTATGACAAATCCTTTGATAAGTTCAATGGCAATCTAATCTAAAGTTACCAACGTTTACAATAAATATTCCAAAATAACTGCTATAAAATCTGAACACATACTTGTTTTAATAATGAGTGATGTTGTTTGCTGTATTTATATAACAATATGTTATAATACAATGCTTTTGTATAGTAGCCCATCAATATGATGACCTGTGAAGAGGGTGACAGAGCCACAGCACCGACAATTCTGGGTGACCGGTGGGTCTCCCCATCACTGAGGTATGCCCTCCCCCCCGGAGTTGGTATCTTAAATAAAGGGGGGTGGGGGGGCAAAGCCTCCCACTGGGGGGGTAGACTTTGTTCTCTGCCATCGCTCTGCAGGATCTACGCTCTCTTTATGGGTCACCATTCTACAATCACCGTTATGACATGGAACCCTTTTTTATCATATTCTGTACATTATGTACCTGTGTTGTGTTTGTAAAAGGGATATGGGATGCAATGTGCTAAGCTGATAACCAAATACCAATATAAGAATGTTTCATACAAATTAAACAAGCATTTGTCAATGCCGAATGTTGTCTCGCTGGCATTGGCGTTGTTGGTGCCAGAGTTAGAGACGCATAATAGGAACAGCAGTGAAATATTGAAGTGATGCCAACCCCACCCCCACCCTGTAGAGACCGACAGGCATTGGGGTGTGCCTTTGGGTCATCACCTATAACGCTTATGCCATTGTACCTCACCCTACCCTGTAGACACTGGCAAGTGTCATGGTGTGTTTTGGGGTCTTTGGGCGTTATACTTACCCCATTCCATAAGGAAATATGCTGAGGTGGGTGCAGTATAGGAGAATGGGGTGAACTTTGTGGCTAACAGTGCAAGGCACACCACGATGCCTCCACTGGCTGCAGTGTGGGGTGGGGTGGGTGGGGTGGAATGGCATGAGCATTACAGCCGATGATGCCAAGTCAGACCCCTGATGCCTGTCAGTCTCTACAGGGTGGGGTGTTACAGTTGGAAACCCTAACACTGTAGGCGTGTGTTGGTATTTTCACTCCAAACTTTCAACATGGGCTGTTTGTGAGCCCACCTCATGAAAAGTGGCACTATCAGTTTGTTAGCTGAAAGGTGATTTTGCACAGCAGCTATTCCATTTGGCAACACAGGGATGAAAACACATTTTGGGCAGGATGTGGAAAATGACATCTGTATTTTTCATGAGGAGGAGTAAAAAAATGGCAATGTTGAAAATCTGGGTGAAAATATGAAACATAGTGAAGTCATGAGCATGCATAGAAACTACACAACTCATGTCTGTAACCCAATTATTTTTGAGAGTTTTTTAGCCACATTTTCAACATCGGCATTTTGGGACCTCCCCTCATGAACAGTGGTGCTGTGATTTTGTTAATCAGTCCTAAAAGTTGAATTCCCACAGCAGCCATTGTGCGCTACAGGTGCGGAAACACATTTTGGGCAGGCTGTGAAAAATGATAGCTGTGCTGTTGATAAGGAGGTGTGAAAAAATGGCAGTGTTGAAAATCTGGCATGAAAATATTGCAAATTTGCTAAGTTACAAGGGTGCGTGAAAACTGCGCAATGCACACTTGTAACACAGTCATTTTATGGACTTTTAGCACCAAATTTTTCAACATAGGCATTTTAGGACCTCTTCTCATGGACATTGTCACCGTCATTTTCTCAAACTGTCCCAAAACTGATTTCGCTGCTTGACCGCACCTATTCTGAGCTGGACGGTGAAACCACATTTCGCCAGGATATGTAAATGACAGTTGTACTGTTCATAAGGAGGTGTGGCAAAATGTCAGTTTTGAAAATGTGAAAGTGAAAATATTGCAAATTCACAAAGTTCTGATAGTGGAAACAGCACAATGCATGCTCGTAAAACAGCTATGTTTGGATTTTTTCACCAAATTTGCAACATAGGCTTTTGAGAGCCCCCTCATGAACAGTTGCACTGCCATTTCATTACTCAGTCCCAAAAGGTGATTTCACACAGTGACCGCGATATCATCTTTCGGGACTGAATAATGCCATGACAGTGACTGAATTCATGAGGAGGGGTCCCAATAACCCCATGTTGAAAATTTGGTTCAAAAATTCCAAAAAATGGCCGAGATATGCACCAAAGTTGAAAACCCCCTATTTATGCCATTATACAGCTTACCGTCATTTCCTTAGTTCGCAGTCGGCTTTGAAGAGTGCAGACGTGTTCCGGGTCCACCAAAGATCATCGTACCATACTCTGGAGGCAAGTATGGGGTGAGGGGGGTGTGGGGAGGCAGGGTGCTCAGTGGGTGGGCGTGGGTTGTGGGAGGGGGCAGAGAGACTGTGAAGGACCGTTTTCTTCTTTCACAGGGTTAAAAATTTAAAAAAAAACATTGTGGGATGGTTTTCCTCTTTCAGGGGATTTGGCATGCTGGGGTGGGCTCCCAGCATGCCACCTAAGTGTTTTTTTGGGGGGAATCCTGTAGTCGACGGGGGATTGGGCACCCTCGTTGGCACACAATGAAAGTAGGGAGGCAACAGCCGAGGGGGATTGGGCATCCCCCTCGGCACATAACAAATGGGGGGGTGCATTATGCTGATGGTGAGTGGGCTGTCTGTTGGCAAAATGAACGGGGATTAAAGCCGACAGGTATCGGGCCTACTGTCGGCAAAGAAATACAGTTGGGGGGGCGCATTATGCCAAAGGCGAGATAGGGCACCCCTCGGCACTCATTTAAATGGGAGGGTTTGCCAAATGGGGAGGGTCTGCTGATGGGAGTGGGCTCCCCGTCAGCTTGTGACTGGTGGCTACAGCAGTCACTGCAGCCATGTTGCCTGCAAGTCAGGAGGTGTGTTGTGGCCGCTGCATGATAGCTAGCTCTCATTGCAGCGGACCTTTCTTTGTTCTGGTGGCCACATTTGTGATGTGTGAGGTCAGCTCCTGCTGCTGCTGATTGGGGAATGAGGCGCACCTACTGATGCGTGCCTGCATTCGCCAACAGTGACGCGCTCCAAATCTGCTACTAGCACAAGATGTTGGCTGCAAGCACGAGCCAACAAAAAAGGAAGCTCATTACCAACACCCTTCTCCCTATTAGTTCTCTGAGACTATTAATTCAAGGATTAAAATGTAGTATACCCATACTCAAAATAATACTATGGAAAATCATCCCCCAAAATTTCCATACTACAATAGAAAAAAATTCTAAATACCATCGTTGAAGTCCTGTAATACTGTCATTCAGAGCCCGTAATGCTATTGTTCTGAGCCCTGAACAAGAGTATTACAAGGACCAAGAGAACTGCGCAAGCTGGCAAATTCCTCATGCTGAGCAGGAACTGACTTTTACTGTAACTGTCATATACAATAAAAGCCAGCTCGCCTTTGACGAAAAATCAGAGAAATTGTTCAAAAAATTACTCTCTCAAAGAAAGTACAACTGAAGACAGAGTTCTGTTTGTTGAAAACCAAGAGAACATCAAAACCACAGAAAAACAACATTCGACTTACACCTAGTGCAGAACTTCTTCACAACAAATGGTGAGTGCAGACCCATTGAAGAAATCCCCATCTCAGAATTCGACACCTTGCTGGCCAGCTTTATCTATGACATGAAGAAACAGGACAGCTCTGAATATAAGCCCCGCACAATCAGGGGTATTCTTGGAAATGTGGATCACCACCTCGCAGAAAAAAATACCCAGCTTCGATATTCCAAGGACCCCAAACCACATTCAAAGAAACAATAGAAATAGTAATGGCCTATTAAAATACTTCAAAAACTAGAAATGGGAATCCTCCCAGACAGTCTGAACTGCTAACTGAAACAGACATAAACTTGTTATACAGCACTGGCACACTGGGCTACCACACCCACAACCCTTTTACACATTCTTGCTCAATATGTATACCAATATACCCTAGAGCAAAGGAGGAAGACAGGTGATATGATTGAAACTAGGGCTGTGCGAATACCTTTCCGAATATTAGGCTGAATATTGGTATTGATCCCAGGTATTCGGTATTCGGCCAGAAAAGGTGTGTTTTTCAAGGAAACTTTAAAAAAAGCACTTTAACAACACCATTTATCACCCATTAAACCTGGTGTAGCATATACATCTCAATGAGACTTTAACCACTAATGCAGAGCTCTCGTTAATGCAACACAAGCTACATGCAGCACTCGATCCACCACACACCACCTAGCACTCTGGAAGGATATCAAGCATTGCATTGGGTCAGCACTGGAGGGTGTTCATGGTCACAAAACACGGTAGCCCATGACATGGACATCAGTGATTGAGTGCTTGCAGTAACAACAGCTCAATCCTGGTGCATGTCAAAGGGCTACTGCTGAGGAAGGGTGACTGGATAGGGGAGGTGGGCACATATAGCAATAGGATGTCACTATATGTCGCATGCGAGGGTCAGCGTTATGGAAGGAGGCAGGGAGAGTTGGCCTGGTGTGGTTGGTGTGGGGCTCTGAGCTGGTCCCATAACGTGGTTGGTGGTTGTCAGCCCTAAAGCTGCAAGGGTTCGGGTCTGGGTCGGACACGCCACATTTTTGTGTGCCCAGCCCCAATTTTTCTCCAGATTTTGCACCCCGACATCGCACCCTAGAGTTAAGAATTCTTTAGTATGGGGAATGCAGGGGCACAGACCACTGCATGAACAATCAAAATTTAAGTCCCTGGCATTTGTTTTCCTGTGCTTTGGGGTGTACATCACTGAAATAGATTTTCAGTGATATATATAGCCTACCACCAATAAGTGACTTCTTGCTTTCATGGTTTTTACATAAATCCACAGACACATGGTAGATGGTGCTTTGGCCATGGGCATAAAATAGTAGTAACAGTGGCTGCCATAGTGGTGACAGCTGAAAGGGTGGCTGCTGCATGAATGGCACCGGTGGTGGTGGGAAGCACACTGACTGTAGATGTAGCAGCCATAGTGATAGCAGTGGGAACACTGGTGGTGGTGTCTGCTGCTTCCTGCACAAAGCATGTATGCACTAATGCCCTCCTACTACTATACAAAAGGATGTGACAGTGAATGTATAGATAGAACAGGTGGTGACACCAGTAGTAGTAATAGTACTGCCGGTGGTATTAGTAGTAGTAGTAGTACTATTCCCAATGCTACAAGAACTAAAAGGCTTGCTTGGGAAGAAAAATATTTGAGGTCATTTAATAAAGAGACACCTGTCTGTCATCGTCCATGTAGTCTATCTCACCACCTTCTCTGGAATTGTACTATGTATCAATAGTATACAGTGAAGCAAGACAAGATGCAATTCAGTACTTTGCAGTAAATACTGTCACAAAATACTGGATGACTAGAGGCTTAATTGCCATTGAATTACACTGCTCCTTGCAGCATACTGCAGCACTTTGCAGTAATTTTGCAGGCATGGAAAATAATTGAGACTGGTGATGCCACATTAGTAACCAGAATATTTCAGGCATGTGAAATGCTTGGGACTGGTGATACCACACTGGTAACCAGAATATTTCAGGCATGGGAAATACTGGAGATGGGTGGTGCCATATTGGTAACTAGAATATTTCAGTCATGTGAAATACTGGAGACTGGAGATGCCATACTGGTAAGTGGAATATTTCAGTCATGTGAAATACTGGAGACTGGAGATGCCATACTAGTAACTGGAATATTTCAGTCATGTGAAATACTTGAGACTGGAGATGCCATACTAGTAACTGGAATATTTCAGTCATGTGAAATACTTGAGACTGGAGATGCCACACTGTTAACTGCCATATTTCAGGCATGAGAAACACTGAGACTGGAGATGCCACACTAGTAACTGTTATATTTCAGGCATGGGAAACACTGAGACTGGGGATGCCACACTTGTAACTGTTATATTTCAGGCATGGGAAACACTGAGACTGGGGATGCCACACTTGTAACTGTTACATTTCAGGCATGGGAAACACTGAGACTGGGGATGCCACGCTTGTAACTGTTATATTTCAGGCATGGGAAACATTGAGACTGGGGATGCCACACTAGTAACTGTTATATTTCAGGCATGGGAAACACTGAGACTGGGGATGCCACACTTGTAACTGTTATATTTCAGGCATGGGAAACACTGAGACTGGTGATGCCACACTTGTAACTGTCATATTTCAGGCATGGAAAACACTGAGACTGGAGATGACACATTATTAACTGATGTATTTTATGCACATGAAATACTTGAGACTGGTGATGCCACACTGGTAACTGGCACCTGGAACGCTGTTAAAGGGATCAATGGAATATGGGCACGAGCAACACAGGGGATGAGAGATGTCGCAACACCAGTTGAGGATTTTGTATTGGGAACAGCAATCAATAGGTGTGTGGCAGTTTTAGGCACTGAGAACTGCAGGTCATGCTCGTTCAAAAGAATACACCATGACCATGGAAGTAATAAAGGAAAAGGGTGCTGGTCACTGATTTGTGTTAGTATGACTTTGAATATGAATGTTCACATGTTGTGCTTATTTGCTAACAGAACAATGCTGGTTAACACAGAATGGCTTGTGTATGGGTCAATGCTACAACATGCAAATGTTGTATCCAGTGCAAGACAATTATTTAATGCAATTGTTAGTGGCCATATGTGTACCCAAGGTGAGGTAGATTTATTTTTATAAACACAAGTTGTTCCACATGTGCTGGGCCAAGTGAGGATCGGTGAGGTTCCACCACATCCCAGCAGTGCTGAACATTCGGTCAGAAATGCAGCTGGTAGAGAGCAACAGATATATTTAAGGGCCAACTGTGTCAAGTGCGGAGGTGCTTTCATCCTTTTGATCCAGTACTCCACTGGATTTATGGAGAATGACTCCAGAGGCTCATTGAAATAACTGTTCAGCAGATTGGGTGCCAACTGTGGCTGCTGTTCTGTTCTCTTCCACTGCTCAGCCTGTAGTGATGAGCTGAGTTCAGCCCCACAGTCACCCTCCTTCTCAAGGTTTTCCATGCTGCTTTCAGTTTGTGATTCTGAGATTGGCTCATCAATAGGGTTACCTGCTGGTTTCATTGACCCAAGGATGCAGAAACTAAGTTCTGAGCACATCTGCTTCTGAATGTCTGTAACCCTGTGAGTGGGCATTATAAGGTGTAGTACCTCACACTTGAAATGTGGATCCAACATAGTGGCAAATATATGCTTTTTATTGGAACAGAGATCAGAAAATCTAACTTCTAGTTCTGTGGTGAGGTTTTCCACAAGGGATATCACTGTTCCTGGTGCGTCGTTTGGATCTTTCTCAGCATTTTCACTGAATCTCCTCATGGCTTTTTTCAGGATCTGTACAGCAGGAATTACCTGACTTAGCAGTGCAGAATCAGAGCTAAGGTCATGAGTGCTCCTTTCAAATGGGGCTAAAACCTTTACCAAGCCCTCAATCACAGCCCAGTCCTGATGTCCGAGGACTCCCCCATATCAGTTTCCATGCTCATCTCATGAAGGGCCCTCTTTTGCTCCAGAAGCCTTTGCAGCATGTAGTAGATGGAATTCCACTGGGTCTGTACATCCTGGATGAGATGATGCTGCGGCATTTGAAAATGCTCTTGTAGCTGATGCAGATGGTTTGTAGCTTTCACAGAGTTATGGAAGTGGCTGCATATGCTTCTGGCTACTTTGACTGTGTGATCTGCCTCCGCTGTGTTTGCCAAAGCCTTTGTCACCACCAAATTTATTGTATGAGCAAAGCAGCATATCCCCTCAAAACTGCCATCTCTAAGTGCTTTTATCATGTTTGTGGCATTGTCTATGACCACAAACCCTACCTGCAAATTGTTGCCATCAATCCATGTGCTCAACATCTCTTGGAGGAATGACAGTATGTTTACAGCCTGGTGATCCTTTTCCATAACACTGACATTTAGCAAAGCAGACCTGCAGGGAGAAAGGGAAGAGACAGAACCAACACCAGTACCATCATCACCACCAGTGACTATCACATCTGCAACACACCAGTGTGCTGTCAGTGACATATATGCATGATTTGAATTCATGCTGGTCCATATGTCTGTTGTGCAGTGGAAAACTCCACCAACAGCCTGTGCTAGTAGTCTGGCAACTTCTTTTCTCAAATCATAATAAATGTTGAGTACTACAGTACGTGAAAATGTGGTCCGTGATGGTATATTATACTTAGGGTGCAAATGCTGCAGCAGTCTACCAAAACCTGTGTTTTCCACAAAGGAAAATGGCTGCAGATCCAAGGCCATCATCTTACCAATTAAATTGGTGATCTGCTGTGCTGTTGGGTGTGATGCCTGGTATTTGGTGAAGGCATGGAAGGCTTGCATGATGGGTGTAGTCAAGCGGTACCACATCATTGATTTTGACTTTGAACCCATGGTGGAGGGTGTCACAATAATAGATGATTGAGCAGAAGAGGGCAGAATGGGTGATGCTTCTGTGCGAGGGATGTGCTATTAGTGGTCTAGGGGAGTTGAGGGCACACTGTCTGTCTCAGTAATAGAATCACTAACAATACTTTGTGTATCTACTGGACCAGTACCAGAAGAGGGCTGACAGGCACATGTTGTGGAGGGAGGAACAGCTGTGGATCGTTGAAGTGCACTGGGATGTTTCATTCAGAGATGGTTCATCATTGATGTTGTTGTGAGATTTGAAAGGTTTTACCATGACTTATAGTACAGTGACACACACAACATACTGCCTTTGTTGGATCATCTTTTACAACACTAAAAGTACAGCCACACTTTTCACTGCACTGACTATGGAATACAGGCCCCAATAGGGCCACATGGGCATGTTTTGCCCCTTTCCTCTTATCAGACCTGGGTGTAGTGGATGCAGTTGTTCTACCCCTTTTTTCTCATAACAGATGTAATTGTAAAACTACTTTGTGTATCAGATGGAGTTGAACTTGACACAACTCTTTGAAAGGACAGGGTGGACTGTTTGTTTTTTAGGAGGAGGAGAGTGACCCTGACCAGCCTGCTTGCCATGAGAAGAAGCATTGCATTTTTGGCAGCTGCGGTTCATGCTTCTCACACAGATATGCCACATATTTGGCCTCATCACCAAATTCGCTTAGGTGGATAATACTGTCAGATGATGTACTTAGCAAGTCTTGAGGCTCTGGTAAATATTCAGAACCAGATGAATGCTCTTCTTCGGAATCCTCCACATCAGCAAAAGAAAATGTGGTAAGAGGAAACTTGCGAGGCTGAGCAACAGTATGTTTTGGCAACACAATTGGTGCAGTCATTGTAACAGTCTCATGGTCAGTACTAGTAACAGTACCTATGGTCATGGGCACAGTTGGCAAGGATGTAGCACTGTCGACAGTAGTCCTGGTACCAGAATTTCAAACAGGAGTTACCGTCAAAGAAATTGGCATCATATTACAGCTAGTTGCATTACTGGCAGCAGTAGTCATGGTGACAGCAGAACACTCAGGACTACTAATGGAGGCAAAGGTTGTGGTGACAGTGGCTGTGCAAGGAGCACAAATAACAGTGCACACTGTTATGGCAGTGGTGGTTTCAACAGTACAAAGGAGTTGCTCTGGTTGCTGAAATCACGGCACTGGTGGTGGTGGGGAGGAGCACACTGATAGGCGATTCACCTCTATGGGGGCAGTTGTGTGAACAGTACTACCACTGGTAGTGGGGGTGGGTTCTTGTTCTTGTATAACTGGAGATGTCAGCTGTAAAGCCCTCCTACTTTTATAAAATGATGGTGCTGCAAATGCAGTACTAGTAGTAGTAGTAGTGGCAGCAGATGTAGTTATAGTAGTACTAGTACTACCCCCAATCTTACTGACACCAGAACCTGAAGGCTTATCAGGGGAGAAAACTATTTTAGAGCTGGAATACAAACAGACCTTCTCTCATAATGTCAAAATTAAGACATTTAACTTACAGACTACCAAAAGGAAGAATTTTATAACTCAGAGAGCTGTTCCAATTTGGAATTATCTTCCTTTAAATGTAGTAAATAGCCCCAGTTTTAATGTTTTCAAAATTAATTTGGATAATTTTATGGGAGACAAAAATACTATTTCCATCCTAGTTAATGGATGGCGAAGTCATAATGGAGCTTGTTCCTTCAACTTTGTATTTTCCTATGAACCTATGAACCTATGAACCTGTTCCTCACTGCTTATGACTGGTGGTGAAGATGACTTACTTAGGCTGGACCATGCATGTTTATGGGATTGATGAGACATGGTCCGTAACTTACTGTGTATATTATTTGTGATTAGTGTTTTTGTTTATGTTGGTGCTTCTTGCAGAAAACAATAACAGCAACACTGCTTATGTAACAGCTAATACAGACAGGCTGATACTGAGAGAGATGGAGTCAACAAACAACTTCTTACTTATGCGGTGTCAGTTGTGCAGTCATACAGTACAGCAATTCAAGCTTTGAAGGTGCACCAAACAACTTACAACACACAGTATCCAGTGAGTCACGCCTGACACACACAGAAATACTAAAGCAGTTCACAGAAAATTTACGTGTACACACTTACAGTAGCGTGCACACAAGGGCAAAGACACACAAAAAAGAAAAAACTCACATGCACAGGAGGCCACTCAGGTGCAGTGAGCTGTGGAGGGAGGAGTCACCTGCGACACCCTCCTTACTCAGTTGTACAGGGAACTGAGCCAAGAACCAGACTACAGTCAGCAGCAATTCGATGGGCCAAGCCTGACCCAGTGAGACAAAAATGTGCTACTTTATAAATCACAAAAAAGAATTTGTGCAGACAACTGTGCATGCACTTGCAGGACACAGATTACAAGAACAACACTACAACACACACAAAGATGATGTATGCTCCTTGGTAAACTGCAACGCAGACAAGAGGGAGTCAGATGACAATCACACCTCACTTATGCAGGGAACCGAGCCCGGAACCTGATTACAGCAAAATACCAATTTTCTTCACAAAAGAAATAGAAAATACCACAGGGTCTGTGTGTGGATTTGGAACAAAAAGCTAAGCAAGCACAGCAGTGGGTATGGGGCAGTCAGCAAAAGCTTGAGCCACTCACTGTTACTGAGCCCAGTAACAGTTACTCACTACATGCAAAAGCCAAACTGCACTTTGTTGACAAAAAAAAAAAAATCCTGATAAGAACTAATTGGTTCTTAAGCAAAAAATCAAACCACACTGCTTCAGCTGAGCTGTGAAATTGTAAGCAGTGGGGAAGGGGAGTCAGCATGCAGCAGCACACACACAAATTCACTCACACGCAGACTCTCCTTTTCCTTGAAACTGAGCCCAGTTTCAAGGATGAAAAACAAAACTGCAGTCAGATGCAGTCACAAGGTGATCAGATATAAAAACTGGATCACACACAAAACATTTTTTAAACAGTTATGAAAGTTACAAGTGGTAAACTAAACAGAGATAGCTCTCTGAGAAACAACTGTCTCCTCCGATCTACACACACAGAGTGAGGAGATCACATGATGTTACTGGCTCTGAGCCCCAAAACAGCCTCTGATTGACCAGCGGCTCTAAAGGATTTAAATCTTACCCACCAAATAGCAAGTCCCAAATAGCAGCGAATAGTGAACTATCGGGACGTCCATCGAATATTTGGAAAGCCTACTATTCGTGGTATTAGGAATTACTATTCAGACCATGCACAGCCCTAATCGAAACATTCAAACACCTTTAGGGCATTAACAAGGTGAAAGAGTCTAACATGTTTTCAGTACAAGAAAATAGCAGGACAAGAGGACACAGCATGAGATTAGAGGAGGCCGATTAAGGGTAATGTGAGGAAGTTCTTTTCACATAACGGGTGGTGGATGCATGGAGCGCCTACCTCAGGAAGTGGTGGATATGAATACAATGCAGGGCTTCAAACAAGCATGGGATAGGCATAAGGGAGCAATACAGATGAGTATGAATAGATAGGCTATTGACAAAGCAAAGGTCTATGGCACATTCATAAGGTAGAAAAAGAAATGGGCAGACTGGATGGGACTTGTGGTCCTTATCTGCCGTCAACTTCTATGTTTCTATGTTTAACATAGGGCTATATTTTGCCCTCCGCACCAGTGAGCAGTACCAGTCATGCAGGAGACCTAGTACTAGAGACAGACAGCAAGGAAAATGACTATCTCAAATACTATGAAATACAAATGAAAACTCACAGTGGCATGAATATCAAAGATGTAAGACCAGTACCCCCACGAATGTATGGAAACACTAGCAACCCAGACTGTGACCTGATAACAGTGTACCAAAACTATGCCAAGCAAAGGCCCTCTCAGGTGCTGCACCCTGATTCTTCCTTCAGCTTAGCTCCAAATGTCAAACTGAAACCAACCAGTTACTGGTACCACTCCAAGATGATCAGAGAAAATAAAATCAGATGAATCATGTAGCTACTCCAGCAATCTGCAGGTCTCCCCCCTGAAAAGCAGATCACTAACCACTCCACATGCAGAACAGCAATTCAGATGCTCATTGATTCAAATGTCTCTCTGACCAAGGTAACAGAAGTGTCTAGTCACAAAAACTTACAATTGATCAACTATAGTACCTTTTCTGAAAAAGCAAAAAGACATTTCCTACATCTTCTCTGGTGACTATGTGCAGTCATCTACCTTTGCAGCACAACCTGCTATTCAGCCTGCACTGCAAACGCCTGCTCCTGCAAGAGCTCAATATCTCATACTGCTCCAGCAGGAAGCGATGCCTTCCCACATGTTAATAACGACTGCCCCCGGAGTACTCCACAACATAAGGAAATACTTGGATCCCACTGCTCATTCTAAAGAGACATCTTTATCAACATACAGTCATAGCCAAAGACATGGTCAGATATTTCCTGACATTTCTGTGATATTTCTAGAAATCTCCTGCTTTCTACATTTACACATTAGGGGCAGCAGAGAGAAACTCTTTAGAAATTTTGCAAAATATCTGGAAATATCTGACCATGTCTGTAACTACTACTATGCAAGTCTCCATCACCAGCTAAGGGCGGCAATATGGAATTTACTCCAGTTCTGAATCTGAGTAAATGCTAACACTGGAACAAAACAGTTATTGTTTCCAAATCAGTTTAAAAGTTCTTGTTTTTTCCTGTTCCTGTTGTCCACAATCATTGGCGTACATCTGCTCCAAGCCCAGAACCACTGGTTAAAAATATAAAAACATTTTTACCATATCTACATACATTCCCACACAGCATACAGAACCTTCACCATCTTAAATATAGGTAAGCCCTTGAAATTTCCTGGATCCATATATTACAAAAAAATAAGAGATAGGGGACTGTAAATACTCGGCTATAATACCATCTCAAGGTTATGGGGACATGTAGGAACCTCTTGATGGCATTACAGCCTCATAATACACAGTCCCATGTCTGTTGTCCTATTTATACTGGAGCATATGTGCCAGTATAGTCAGGGTTGAGTAAGGTATTTAATCTCAAACACCAATTTGTGCACCTTAACAACTTTGGCGGTGTTTGACAAAATGGCCCACAATTTGGCATGTATGATCTGGCTGACAGGGTCTGAAGATGTGAAAGGTTTTGTGATGGTATCTTGTGCAGTTTCTGACATATGGAACATTGATTTTTAATGAATTACAGTAGATGTTTTTTCCTATACTTAGTACATTTTTTCTTTGCTCTCACATACAGTGTATACAGTATGGCATTTTTTTCTGAAACTTTTATTATGGTAGAAGTGGCCTGTGTCAGGTAGTGCCTTTTGAAGGTTTCATGAAGAAAATATTAATCAGTTCCAGAGTCATAAGGATTTAAAGGCTTTTTCTGAGCATGCTCAGTAGGGTTCGGATAAGTCTGATATGGATTGTAAATGTTTGGTTCCATAGAATAGTCTTGATTTGCATCACTAAGTTGTCACATACTAAAATGTCTCTCACAAACCACATTTTCTTTGGCTTGTGGTGATGTAGCCATCTTGGGTTTTTAACAAAAAAAATGTGAAAAATACCTAAAATGTATGTGTTTACAAACAAAAAAACCACCTGAACCTAGGTAAATGAGACATGTGTGAGATAGATTCTGGTGTGTTTTTATTATACCAGAGATACCTTTTAGGGCACCCCAAAGGCAGCCCCAAAGGCAGTGTTGGCCAGTAGTGAGGAGAACTACGTCATCTGTATGAGATCGGCAAGACTTTCCTCACTTCTGCAGCCCCAGATGGAGACGTGCTGCTGGCTTGACTGCCAGCAGTGAACCAGCTGTCTCCCGAGGTGTGCAGCATGGCTGTCAGTTAACAGTTCTGAGCTTATGAAAAATCGCTGTGCTGTTAGATTGGAAGTGCTTCTGGACGCATTAACAGGAGTCTTTTGCTTAACTGTTTGATTTTAAAAATGTCCCTTTTGATTATTTTCAGATCAAGTATCATTGGAATTATTCGTGTTTCTATCTAGCTTTTAATCTACAGCAACACTGCCAGAAGGAGAATGGCCATAGATGAGCTTTGCTGTTGCTTCCCCTGCAGGTTGTTGTTTTTCCTTGCAAGTATTGCATCTATCCCCACCATCAGGAAGTAGTCTGATTTATATCTGCCCCCTCCAAGGAGTTTAGGGACAGATCACACTCCACCAGGGAGGAGTCAGATTCATAGCTGCCCCATGGAGCTGATTCAGATCCCCTCAGGCAGGAGACCAATTCAGATTTCCCATACTGGAAGAGTCTGATTGTATGGTCACCCAATCCCACCCCTACTTTTCAGATCCCCCACTCAAGAAATAAAGATCAATTAAGATTACCCTCCCCCAGGAAGGAGACCCCTTCATAGGACTTCCAGTTTGTCTGGTTTTTACATTTTGTTCTGATCCAGGTCAGCAGTTCAGATTTCACCCGCACTCCCGATTCACATTCCACATGCAGGAAAGAGTACAATTAAAATCCCCCAGGAGGTTTTCTGATTTACCCCTCTAGGAAGAAGATTGGTTCAGACCTTCCACTATAACTGCACTTCCTAATTTACAATGCTGTGACTATCCAGTCAAAACAGTGATTACATTTCAGCTGCAATATAAAGTATGTGCCTGCCTGCTTCAATGAATTCTTCCAAAAGGTGCCTGCACGCTCTAGTGGAACCCAAGGACATGCAACTAAGGGGTGGCAAACCCCAACAGTCGAAAACAATTTCTCAGAAGTTGCACTCCAGTGGACAATAATGAAGCTCAGTCAATATGCTGAATCAAATTCTCAATTTATTCAGCAAAAATGCTTTTTTTGCAATTCAGCCACAGCCAGTCACCTAGTGGAACACACTCCACCCCAATGCTTCACCTACCAATAAGGCTTCGTCAGGGGGCTGTTTCACTAGGCGACTGGCTATGGCCAAATTGTAAAAGCATTATTTTCCATTGGAGTGCAACTTCTAAGAAACTGCTTCAGTGAATGATGACTTTGCTGAGTGGGCTAACTCACAATGTTGGAGTAATTGTTCTCTGAAGTAATGCGTTTTAGTTCCAGACACTGTTTTCATTTTCTGCTTATAAGTGCCTCTGTATTGTTACAGTGACCTAACAGTCATGTGGGAATTAATATTTCAGTACAAAGAAGAAATTAAACAGAAAGGAATTCTAAAACATTTTACCTTGTGAGTAAAATAAATAGTCATTTACATAAAATACATTTAAGAGTGGTTTGTTTCTTTTTATTTAAAATTTGTTTTCCATTTTGCACATGAGGCAAGTCCCTGGGATTGGATGTGATGTGGCTTTATGTGCAGGAGGACCCCTGGAGAAACAAATCAGTTCCCAGATTAAGAAGTCCACAGTCCCCTTCCCCCCAGTATTTCTCTTAGACTCCCATTCTGAGCAATGTTGGGTGCCTTTTACATGTCACACCAGGAGCCAAACCTTGGCTCCATGTACCTTTCCTGGTCAACAAATTGCAAAAAAAAAAACAATCAATCAAAAACTGTATAGAATAGCTAATGAAGGAAAAAGGGGAAGGACACTTGGACTTGAAAAGGTTCTCCTGCTGATTTGCGCCCTGTATACCTTGTAAGAGGTCAGCACAGTTTCTAATCCCTGTATATCCCAGTTAATTTTATTGATGTCTGAACCAACATTAATTAAGTTTGTAACTTGTTTATGATGTTCATTGCAGATATTGGATCTGAGGGAATGAGAGAAATGACTGGATTGATACCTAGCTGGCTAAAAGGCAGGACCCGGGGGGGGGGTAGTTCTCAGGTGCTAGAGATGTCATCAGTGGGGTCCCACAGGGCTGGTGCTATTTAAAGTCTTCATCAATGACATTGGTGAAGGCATAAATGACAATATTTGCTTGTTTGCATGACATCAAGCTCTGTGGGAGGGTGGATACAGCGGAAGGGGTACAAGACATAAATGAAGATCTGGCCATGCTCAAGTGGTGCTCCAGAATTAGGCTTTTGACTTTAATGTGAAAAAGTGTAAGGCTGTGCTCACTGGAGTCAAGGAGACAAAGATGGAGTACAGCCTGGGAGGGGTCCTAGTAACCAAATCTGAGACAGAAAAAGACCTGGGGATGTTGATCACTAGTGACCTGAAGCATTTCACACAATAAAGGAAAGTAGCAGCAAAACCTAAGATAATGTTTGGCTGCATTGCCATTGGGATCAGCAGCAGGCATGAGAAGGTCATACTGCCATTGAACAGGTTACTGGTGCAGTCACACCTGGAGTACAGTGTGCATTAATGATGCCCCTACCTAAAGAAGGACATTAACCTGCTGGAAGTAGTCCAGAGGAGGATGACAAAGATGATTATAGATGGAAGTTCTGAACATGTATTCCTTGGAAGATAGGAAGGAGGGAGATCATGACTGAGACCTTTAAGTATTTGAAAGGCATAAATAGGGTGGACAAGGAGTGCCTCTTCAAGCTCAGTGTAAACAAAAACACCAGGGGGCATTGCCTTAAGTTGAAGCAGGGAGGTTCAAGAGGGAGATCAGGTAGCATTTCTTTTCAGAGAGAGTGGTGATGGGGTGGAATGGGCTACCTGAGGAAGTAAACAAGGTCAGCACTGTTACTAATCCCTGTATATCCCAGTATATAATAATTCATTTCATTATATACTGATGCAGTGTATATGACTGATGAAGTTTTATAAATGACAATTTTATGTTCATATCTGTATGTCTGTATTTCATTGTATTTATTTTTATGTCATGTTAATTGTTGGATGCAATTGAAAAGAGACATTTCATCTCAATTTGTTATCCAATGAAGTTAAACGTTGAAAGAGTGGATGGCTTCAAAGAGGATGGGACTCTGCAAAAGGCAAAGTCAGGACCAAAGGGAATAGCTAGAAATGAGGGGCATAAGTTGGGGAGGGATGGCATCCTTATCTGCAACTGGGACTCTGCAATATCAGCAGGCACGATATACTGCAAGGCCTTATTCTGCTGGCACCTTTCGTATGTTTGTATAAACTACCATTTTATTTTGTTGTAGAATGGATAGCTAGAAGACACTATGTCTGAGTCATATAAAAAATGTAGTTGCCACACATTGAGGAACTGTGTGCAAGGAGAGAGCTGTCTTTGATGAAGGCCAACCATGGGCAGACCTCATAGACCTCCTTGAAAAAAGTGACCAGGGAAGTGGCGTGGAAGTGGTCACTGCTAGTCAAAGTCAAAAGACAGAGGCAAGGAAGAGTGCAAATGAGACAGAGACTATAACTGGGGCAGCTATGCAAGCAGACCAGATACAAATGATGCAGCTGGAGCTCACCTGGTTAAGGCAAAGGAAGATGCAGAACTGCAAAGGAGAAAGCTGGAAGATGAGGTGTAAGACAGGCAGTGCCAGCAGATCTAGTGAGGAGAAAAAGCGAGAGGGCAGAAAAGCTGAGAGAAGAGCAAGAACAAGAACACCAGAGGGAGATGGCGACTCTGTGCCAGAAGACAGAACCAGGAACCACAAGTACTAGCATCAGGAGTTTGACTCAAGAAGCCAAAATTAGTTCAAAATGTTTCCTATCAGGAGAGGTGATCATGATTTTTAAACTCTTTTGAAAGAATTACTGGGCAATTTAAATTGGACAGGGTTCTTAAAGCAACTCAAGGTCTCAAAATGGTTCAGGAGCAACCTCTCTGATTGCTTCAACATGTTTTTGTAGGCTCTTGCTCCCCAACTCTGCCTGTTTCATCCAGTGTTCCACAGGGCTTCATTATGGGTCCCTTCTCTTCTCCATATTTATAAATTATCTCCCTTCTGACAGCCTTAGCTGCAACTCCCTCCTTTATGCAGATGACCTTGTCCTGTTTTACAGTGATAAATCCATCTCCAGCATTTCCTCTGTCCTCACCCATAATTATGGTGCTGCTACAATTGGTTTGCATCCAACCTCTTCCTGGTTAATGTAAAGAAAATGAAGTCCATGCTGTTCTGGTCTAAGCCTTTCCTAGCCAAGCTAAAATCTCCCTTTTCACTCAGTGTTGTCTCCCCTGATGGCCAGGTCCTCAAAAACTTTGCTACCTTCAAATATCTAGGTGTCTTGCTTGATTACTCCTTTTCTTCTCTGAGCATCAATTCAGTAGTCCGTAGGATACACTGAAAACTGGGTGCTCCTATCACTTAGGCACTACCTCACCTGAGGCACAACACTGGGGAACCTACTTCCCATAATCGATTACTGTTCCACCATCTATGCTAGGTCATCCTCTACCCTTATAGCCACACTCTCCTCTGCATACAGTAGTGCCTGTCACTTTGCCTTACTGGCCCCTTTCTCCACCCATCATTGTGTCCTCTACCAGTTGCTTGTGTGGCTCCCCTCACAAGGTCACTTTGGCGTCCCCCTTTGCTGCTTGGTCAATAACGCCATCTAAGCTGGGAGGGACTCCCCTCTCGCATCCCTCATCGAAGTCAGAACCTTACACAGATATCTCTGCTCCAATGTAATCCCCCCCACCCTTGAGGTTCCCAGAGTATCTAGCAATATTTGTGGGAGAGCCCTCTCACTATGGAATAGGCTGCCCACTGATCTCCACTCCCAGGACACACATTGCCTGTTCAAATCCCACCTAAAGGGCTGGCTCCTGGCTGAGTCAAGCTGCTGGTGCTGTCCAAGGTAAATTTTCCTCCCTCTTGCCCTTTGTTACTTCACTACGCCTGTCCTACTTAACTCACCCATGTTTGACACTGGCCCACCCTATTTAGCTCTTACCCCTCCCTCCTTCCAACTCTCTGCACTTTAGGTGCCCCCCTTTCCTCTTGCTCAGGGGATTCTCCCTTCACACTGTGTTTTAATTAGTCAAATTGCTGTTGCTGTATTGCTTGTTGTTTGCCCTGGAGATCTACCACATTGTATGCTGTTACTGTCATTTGTTATGCTCCGTATTGCTTGATACTGTACTGGACCATCTTGTACTTTCTTTGTTCATAGGCATAATTGTGTTACCGACTGGCTAGCTAGTTCTATGTCTGTTCTTATTTGCTCCTGTGCCATTGTTTGGCCCGGGTCATGCATTAAAAAAATGATCCCTGGGATCAGTGCACCTACCTGGTTATCAAAGATATAAATAAATAAGTAAATAAACTCACCTTTGCCACTCGTTATGGTCAGGGCATTTGAAGCCTTCACAGGACTTACAATTAGGGCTGTTTGGACTACAACAAAGTGAAAAATGCTTTGTTAAAATGTTTTGAACTGACTCCTGAGGCCAATAGACAAAAATGTAGAGGTTTAAGGAAGGCACCAGGAGATAGCTGTTCTGAAATGTGTGTACAGCTAGACAATTTGTTACAATGATGGTTAGAGTGTGCAAAGGCTAGCTCTGTGGAACAAGTAAAAGATTAATTCCTCATTTCCTCAAGGCTGTATCAGAAGAGTTGAGAATATGGTTACTGGATAGGACTCTGAGATCCATGAAGAAGGCAGCTGAGAAGGATGATCAGTTCATATCCAGCTGACCAAACACTCAGTGTTAAAACAGTTGGAGAGGGACATCAGGTGGTTTTAAAGGAAACCCGGGAGGGAACCAATGGGTAGACAATCTGTGCCCAAACAAAAAGGGAAGCCAAATGGTTTCAAAAGTAAGTACTTAGGGCAACACAAGTGCTGTATCTACCAAAGACTGTCCAAAAAATATAGTAAAAGGGTGAGTGCTATTGGAGGGGATAGCTCTGGAAGCTTCCAGCAGCTAGCGGCCTATTCCCAGAGTGCACATTTCCACTAACTTCACTGAACAAATGCAAAGTGTGTTGGTAAATGGGATGGTAACTCAGGTATCAAGGGACATTGAAGCCTCCATTTCAACCATGAAACAGGATTTGATTCACAAGGAACAGACCTGCCAGCCAATTTTCCAGAATTAGAGGAATGACATGCCATGCGGTCTCAGTGCCAGTGGCCAGATCATTCTAAGCTGGAAAGGTGGCCAGATCATATGGGAGGTGGGTATTGTACGGGACCTGCTTGTAATGTTCTATGGGTAATGACTATGGCAACCCATAGTAAGGCTAGAGAACTGGCTCCTGAGGGCACGTGGGGCAGTGCAGCTGGACACAACCCCTCACTCAGCAGCAGGGAAGTTGTAGATGAGAAAAGAACTGGGAGTAGGAGTTCTGAGCCACAGTTACAGACTGGGAAACACCCAGCTGTGGTTAGCTGTCCCACAGGAGAGTGTGTTTTATGGATGATCAGGCATGCGGAGCTGGGGAGAGCTCAGCAAGCTTATCTATTCCTACAAAAATTAATGGATTTAGCCACCAGGGTCAAAGGTGACTCTCAGGGTTCAGAGAAAATGGAGGTATACTGGGAGAATGGGCTCCTATATCATGAATGGGTTCCAAAAGGAGGATCAGAGGAAGGGGTAATCAGGCAGATGATAGTTCCTAGGGGCATAGGAAGTAGCTTCTGGCCTTAGTCCACAATATACCCTTTTCTGGACACTTAGGAGTCAGTCATACAAAAAGGTGGCTATCTAACAATTTTTACTGGCCCACTAGCTTCAGTAACATGAAAAACTATTGCTAGAGGTGTCTGCAGTGCCAGAGGGTGGAAAATGTTGTGGGCAAGCTAACGCAGCTTTGGTTCCGCAGCCTATAACTGAAGAACCATTTTGGAGAGTTGCTGTGGACATAGGAACCAGGTTTCTAAAATGTTTGGTGGGGCCAGGGGTCAGGGGTCAAAGTTCAGCCCCTGACCTGGGGTCGAGGTCAACCTCCTGGTGGCTCTGTGGGAGAAGCCACTCTATATGTGGTGGTTAGGGTGTTAAGCAGACCACCACTGACCCTACTATTAGTGTGGCACTTAAGTTGCGCTACTTGCCCACTTACGGCACACTCTGCACTATGTCAGCTTGTTGGTTATTTTTTATTCATTTACTTGAGTTGGGGGCTTTGCTCCTCACCCTAATGTTAAAAACAAGGGTGTTGTGGGCGGCAGAGCTCCAACTGAAATAAGCGGACAAAACCTAAAATAACAGCAACACGTGCCAAAAGTAGCCTTGTGCAGCCACAGCAGTGCAACAAGCACATGACAAAATTACACTGTATTCTCTGTAGCTCTGCACTACACTAATAGGGTGTGCACATGCTACTGCGACATTCGAGAGTGACTGACATTACAGTGACAACAGTGACAAGTCACTGTAGTGTCGGTGCAGGATTCAGCACTGCTTTCAGGGTGTGCACCCCACCCGAAACAACTCTGACTTAGAGTTGATTCGTTTAATGTGAGGGATGCTGGAGGAAGAGCCCCTGCATGGGGTTGGGAAAGCCCCCGAAGAAAAGTCTGTCCTGTGACTCTCATGCAAACTGCAAATGCAGTTGACATAAAGGTGTCACTGTAATGGTGAACCAAAAATTTGTCGACTGACTGTCATAGTTCCCACTAATAGCAGTGGCTTGACATTCTACACAGCAGAAGGTCACTCAGTAAAGACTGACAGGAAAAAAAACAAAAAAAAAAAGCGGTTTCTTGATCTTGCCATTTTGGACCAGTTTAGGATATTTGTTCAAGTTACACATTTTACCTGCAAAAAGTAAAGAGACAGAACTACCGGTAGAACTCCTAGGCAAGGCTAGCACCAAACCATTTTAATAGGCTGTATAGAGCAAAATGTGCATGAGACTAAACCAGACTGAAAAAAATGGCAAGAGGAGCAGTATCAATAAAAACAGTTTCAACAGTATTCAAAACTCAATTTTTCAAACTTCTTCCCAGCTGAAACTTGACTTATAAATTCCACTTGAACCAGCACTCATATAATACAAAGCACCGTACAGCAAAGCAATACACCAACTGCAAATGTTCTCTTTTTGTGATTTGTCTATCCAAACTTCATATAAACTACAAAAACAACAAATGGCTGGTAGGCTATTATGGAATGAACTGTTTTAAAATAGCTTTAGAGTCTGGTTTTATATCCCGAGTAAGCGCTATAACTGCTGCTTACTCTCCAGTCTTGCAAACTCTGACTCCTGCTGCTGGCCTGTGTCCAACTTCCTCCATGCCACAGAGGGCTGAGATCCTAAGCCAGGAGATCTTTGTTGCACAGTACATTTAAAAATAATAAGTGCCCAGAAGTGTATATGACAGTTGTATCCACAGATCGCCACAAGATAAATTGCAAAACTTGGGGAGGAACTTATGGCTGCATTGCTCAGCTGTGGTTCCTGCAGCATTTCACTTTGTTTTGAGTTGGGTTCCAGAATCTCTGTGCTGTTCTGGCATTCTGGTGTTGGGTTTTCAAGAAACAAGAAGGAGAATGATCCTTGAACTGGAATGCAACCTGGAACTAGCATGAACAGGATCTGAAAAACTATGTGCAAGTTTGAAAGAAACCAGTCAGAATACAGCCAGCAAACAAATCCCATCCAAATGGAAAAATCATCTGAACACAACACCAGTCACCAGGAAGGAACCAGATCTGGGATCCTCAGAACACAAACATGATCACCTATGAACATACTAATGTGCCAGCGAAACAGACCACCTGGTCTATCTAAGTCTGCTCAAGTGTGCAGCTAGCACCCTAGTTTGCAGCTGCCCCAACCCCTCCCTTTGTCATCCCATTACCCCCCCACCCTGACTCTCCTCTGTTCCCCGTCCCATGCCCTTTTAAAGCTGTTTATAGATTTACATGATACCACCCATTCTGGTAGTGCACTCCATTTTGCTACCACCCTCTCTGTGAAATAGTGTCTCCTCATGTCCCTCCCAAATCTTCCCCCCTCTATTCTTAGCCTGTGCCCCCTTGTGTCCCTCCTCCTCCTTAGCTTAAAGACCCCATCTGCCCCATCCTTATTGATTCCCCTCAGATACTTGAATGTCTCTATCATGTTCCCCATCCCTTCTATCCTCCAGGGTATACATATTCAGGTCTCCCAGCTGGCTGTCATAGTCTCTCCTCTCCATTCCATATATCATCTTTGCTGCCCTCCTCTGCACCCCCTCCAGTAGCCTGATATCATGCTTTAGGTAAGGCCTCCAAAGCAGCACACAATACTCTAAGTGCGGCCTTACCAGCGACCTGTAGAGGGGCAAGATCACCTCTCTTCGCCTGGACAAAAACCCCAGCATTTTGTTCACTTTGCAGTCGCTCTCCTGCACTGGGCAGTGTCATTCATGGTCCCTGTTATCATTACCCCTTGGTCCTTCTCCTCCTCAGTGATCCCCAGCTTACTCCCCCGACAGTATATCTCCTTGATACTTCACCATGAAGTGCATAACCTTACACTTCTTTGCATTGAACCCCAGCTGCCACCTCTCTGATCACTCCTCTAGCTTGCTTATGTCCCACTGCAGCTGCTTCCATCCCTCCCATCCATCCACCACTCCGATTTTGGTGTAGTCAGTGAACAGACTTTCTTTGCTCACCTGAATGACCACTGGAAATACACCCAGACTATAGAACCAGAGCCCTCATGACTGCATAGCATTGAACTAACTTTATGATTACTTGCAAGGCTGTGATTCTATGAAGGCTCCCAAGCGCTGCCTTGATTGTACAAACAAACAACTCACACTATCTTACTCGGGCTCTCTGAATAATACCACAATTGCATTAGGGTACTGGAAGACAACAAATATATCCTGGCATAACAGTGAGAAAAGGGCCAGCCCAAGACAAGGAACTACTGTACAGGCCAGTAAGCCTGATGTCCATTATACGTAAGATGCTGAAGACCATTCTAAATGAAAGGCTGGTGGATTTTCTGGAGGCAAATGGATTACAGGAAGAAAAACAGCAAGTTTCATCAAGGGAGGTCTTATCAGATGAATCTGATAGACTTACTGAACTGGGTCACAAAAGCAAACTAAAAAACAAAGAACCTCAGTACACAAGCACAGAGGCAATGTTTACCCCAAAGGGCATTGGCCGAGAAGCCAAGTTTCAAAGAAATACAAAATCACATACCACAAAAGCAGCTGATAAAGGTCAGGCAATGGATGCTCTATTCTAGAACTTTAGCACTGTGTTTCACTCAATCCACATGAATGATTGCTAAAATAAAATAAAAATGAGTGACCTGGGCATGAGAGGAGTCACAGGGTGATCAGAAACTGGCTGAGCAGAAGAATGTAGAGGTTGTTTAGATGGTGAATTCTCTGAGGTCAGCGAGGTCACAAGTGGGGCTCCAAAAGCTATACTTTGCCCAGTCCTTTGTAATGTCTTTATATGCAACACTGGGAGGATATACACAAAAAATCTGTCTCTTTGCAGAAGGTACCAAAATCTGCGACAGAGTGAACACTGGGAAGGGTGTAAGCACAATGAGGGAGGATCTGGGTCCAGGCTCTGGCTGCTGAAAATGAATGCAGTAACATGCAGGATTATGCATACAGGGACCAGGAACTGGAGAAAAGAGTACAGAATGGGGGGTAGTAAACTTAGAACAGGCAACCAGGTGAGGAGAGGGACCATGGAGAGGTAATTACAGACAACCTGAAACAATCAGCGCAGTCTGCTAAAGTAGTGGGAAGGGCAAACCTAATGTTAAGGTACAGAGATAGCAGCAGTAGTAGATGAGAGGGACTCTACCCCTGTACAGATCCCAGGTGCAGCCACACCTAGAGTACTGTACGTCGTTCTGGAGTCCACACTTGAAGAAGGAAAGCAACAGGGTGAAGCAAGTACAGAGTACTGCCAAGTTGATTCAAGGTCAGCATGGGAAAATGGCTGAAGGACCTGTATGTGTACATGCTAGAGGCCGGGAAGGAGAGGGGTCACATCACAGAAACCTATACATTTCTACATGGAACTAGCAGGGTGCCAAGCAGTAATCTATCATCTGTTCACAATGATTACAGACATGGGCACAAGGGGTTGGACTCTAAAATAATTGACAGGAGGGAGGTTCAGAAAGTATGTCTGGAAGTATTTCTTTAAAGAGAGGCAGCAGTTTGAAGTGGACAAAGTTGCCAAGAGAAGTGGTCTGCACCAAAATTGTAGTAGGGTTTATGTACAGGTGGCGTATGGTAATAATAAAAGTAGGTGGGGATGATGGTATGATTGATGGCAGTATGAATGACCCCCAGGGTACCTGCAACATCCTATACAATAGGGAAGATTGGACAGACTGGATGAGCCATGAGGCCTTTACCTGTCATCACTGTCTATATTTCTGTACTTCCTTCGCTTAGCTAACACTAGACCTTTTCACATCCCTCACTGTAAAACCTCCACTGGTCAGACCACCTTCTCTGCCTTCTAACTTTCTGGAATAATTTTCTTCTTCCTATACATCTCTTGTTTTTCCACTATTCTTTTAAAATTCTCCTGCTGGCACATCTCTGCCTACTCTGCTTCTGCAGCTAACCACACACAGGCTTTGGTTGGCTGGTAATCTACCGTGTCACATGATCACAAACTGTTGTGCAATTCATGATTTATTACCTGTTACCACCATGCATCTTTGTAAAACTATGTACAGTATCTAGTGCCATAAGATTTTTGCACTGCACATTGCATTCCTCATCCTCACTTTATCAGACCCCCATACTGGAAAATGAGCTCTCAGTGTGTCTTTCTCAGTCAACAATGCCAAAACTGCTACCAAACAAGTCTATGTAAGCTGGTTGATTCTAACCAGGCTATGTTCTATATAGCCTGCTATAATGCAAGATCAACATGTAGCAATTTAAGTACAAATGCTTCCCCTGCCCTCAGTAAGTCTGACTGTTCCATGTAGCTGGATATTTCTGGTTAAGAGTGCTACTATAAAAGTGTTCCCCACCCATCCACTGTTGGGATCTGTGTCTATTATCAGATTGGAAATAGGGTTTGTGCTACTGCTTTGCAGACATTACACAGAAAAAGAAATAAACATCTGTTCTACGTGCTCTGGAATATGACATTGTGTAAACTGCAGTGGAAGCTAGATGTGCTATAAGGTGCTTAGTTAGAAATAAAAGTACAGCTCACCCTTAATGCCTAAAGGATTGGGATAGTCCACCTTTTCTGCTGTTCAGAATGAGACTGTCAGTAAACTGTCCCAAATTTGCCCTGAGGATCTGGCTCCCCATCTGTCTCCCTGACCTTATTTACCTGCTGCTGGCTCTCAGTCCTCCTCCATTGCATCTGGTGGGTCTCCAAGACTAGACTGACCTCTTAGCAAGCTGCAGCTGCCCTGTCTCACCTGCCCGACTCATCAGCCCAACGACCCTACGATGACCTGCCAGGCCACTTATGGTCTAATACAGAGTCCAGCCAGGATCTACCTGTACTGTCACTTGGTGTGGCGGTTATCCAGAATGGTCCTCCTCTTCAGCATGTGTCCTGTCCAGATGATGACGACTGTAACTGCCGCACCGTCCACCACCACTACGAGAACAAGGAGGACAACTCCCCCCTCCCCTGGCAGCCCATGGCCTACTGAGTCCAGAGCCAGTCCCCTGCCACATCTGCTACTCTTCCGACCCCTGGCTCACTCTTTCTCTCTCTCTCTCTCCGGACGTCATGCAGCTTCTTCTGGCTGGGCCACCGCCTAGCCTGCTGTGGGTCTCCTCCTGGGCCAATTTGTCTCTGCACTGCCTAACTTGGCTCAACCACTCACACTGTCTCGGGACTCTCACCGTTGACTCGTCATTAGCTGAAATCTCACTTCATAATAAGGTGCCCGCTCTCTTTGCATAAGCGCACTGAATTTTCTCTGATGCAGTTTACAAAAAAAAAAACACTAATAGAGGAGGGGAACATTCCATTAACACGGGGCACTGCAAAAGGTCACACAGAGGGGTGGTGTGCACCCAGCAGGTCAGAAGGAAAAATCAAAACTGACCGGGGCAAATTATTGCTGGGGCTCGGCCCGCTTTCAGATTATTACTGGAGCCTATGCTCCATGGGCCCTATAGCCCAGCACCTATGGCTGTGGATGTTGTGGGATCACCGAGCACCCCAAGTTGCACAGGCAAGAAGTACACTTTGGTGATCGTAGATTAGGTACCCAGAGGCCATGCCCTTGTCCTCTCTTGAGGCAGAAAAAGTGGCTGATGAATTGCTGGGAATATGTACCTGGGTGAGCTTTCCCAAGGAGATTCAGTTGGACCAGGGCACCAGTTTCATGCCTGCCCTAATGGCTAGTCTTTTGGAGAAATGTGGGGAAAGGGAGCTCAGGGCTCCTTCATACCAACCCCTGGTCTGGTTAAGCAATTTAATGCATCTCTTAAGGCTATGTTAAGGGCATTCACCAACCATCATGTGAGAGAGTGGGACAATTGCTTATATCCTCTCTAATTCATATATAGGGAATGCCCCCAAGAGTCCAGAGGGTTCTCAGTTTTCGAGCTCCTGTTTGCCCATAAGGAAGGGGTTCCCTTGATTTGGTAAGGGATGTATTGGAGGGTGAGCTTGCTCCCCAAGAGGACTCTACTGGAGTATGTCCTCAATTTCAGGTCACAGTTCAAGAAGCTCATGGATTTTACCCAGGAGCACCTAGCCACTGCACAACAGAGACAGAAGAAATGGTACGACTGTCAGGCCAGAGCCAGGGAGTATGAAAATGGGCAATGTGCAATGGTACTCATCCTTGTCTGACAGAATAAAGTACAGGCAGCTTGATAGGGCCCTTACTTGGTGGTACGGTGGATAAATTATGTTAATTACATGGTGGGGCTACCTGACAGGAGGCACAAGCAGCAAATCAACCCCATGAACATGAGGAAGCTCTACCATGACAGAGACAAGATGATCCTGGCTGTGGAGGAGTCAGAAGCAGATTCACTGGTGGATCTCCTGGGAAAGGTTAAGGGAGAATCCTCAATGGATGTTGTCACCCTCTCAGATTGTCTGACTCTGGCCCAAACTGCCAGAACGTGTGGGGTGCTGCACACATATTAGGAAATGTTCACAGGGAAACTGGGTAAACCACTCTGGCTGAGTACCATATGGATACGAGGTCTAAGGCACTGCTGAGCCAACTACTTTACAGAGTCCCTGAAGAACTGAAACATGCCATTGAGCGGGAGATCAAGGAAATGGTGGATCTTGCAGTAATCCAGGAGTTCAGTAGTCCCTGAGCCTCCCCGGTGGTACTGAGTCACAAGAAGGATGGGACCACGTGGTTCTGTGAAAACTAGCAAAAGCACTACAGCAACATGGAGTCGGATGCCTACTCCATACCCAGAACAGATGATATCCTAGAGTAGTATGTATGTTTGTGTAAGAAGTGTCACCATTTCAAATGAGCTTCACTCAATGGTTATAACCTAATAAAATGAAAAAAATGAAATAGAGAAGGTTAGAGAACCATGTACCTGACTACCATATACTTGACAAAGGGTTATTAGTTGATACCCCTGACCACTGAAGCCAGAGATAGGTCAGGCTTCATCACCCTGTTTGGCCTATTTGAGTTTTGAGTAATACCATTTGGGATGCAGAATGCACCAGCCACCTTTCAATGGTTTGTGGACCGCATTTTGTCTGGGGCAGGTGACTTTGCTCTGGTGTACATGGATGATGTCACCATCTGCAGCCAGATATGGAAGATTCACAGCAGGGATTTGATTGAAGTGTGCTGCAGACTAAAGGCTTCAAAGCTGATAGTCAAGGTAGAGAAGTGCAAAATAGGCATGGCACAGGTTTCATACCTTGAGCACAAGGTAGGGATTGGGTATATCCAGCCTGAGCTAGTTGAAATTGAGGCCATACAGGGATGGGCCATGCCAGCAACAAAGAGAAAAGTATGGGCATTCCTAAGGATAACAGGGTGCTATTGATAATACAAACTTCGAAGCAAGGCCAAACCCTTGTCTGATCTCACAAGGAAGAAGATGTCAGACACTTTGAAACAGCATTCCATCAGTTGAAGGAGGCATTGTATCGGGCACCTGTGCTCACAAGCCCTCACTACTCTTTGAAGTTCTTTGTGCATGTGGATACATCCTGTCATGTGCTATGCATGGTTCTGAATCAGGTCACACACAAAGTGAGGAACAGCCAGTTGTGCACTTGAGCAGGAAGCTACTGCCCAGACAAAAGGCCTACATCACAATTCAGAAAGAGTATAGAGGTATTTTCTGGGTTCTGCAGAACCTGCGACCATGTATGGGAGGGCATTTACTCCGGTCACCAATCATAGCCCCCTCACATGGCTCCACAGAATCAGCAGGCAAAATCTGAAATTGTTTTCTAGATATTCATAGAGAATCACTGCTGTCTTTTCATACCTTTTGAAAAAGAAACTGGAAAACTCAAAATTCTTCTCCAAGAAAATTCTTTTTTATTTGCTAAATTGACCTGACGTTTCACTTCATTTTATGAAGCTGTTTCAAAGGGCCTTAATTCTGTAAATTAAGCAGAAATAATCCATTTTTAATTACATTTCATAATGTCATATACAGCATTTCTTATGTTATTAGATACCATTTTAACCTTGTATTTGCCACCTGTTATTCTGTAGTAAGTCTCTTTTCCGGGGTTACATATACTTGTTAATTTTCTTTTACTTGTTGTTCATTAAATTTACTGGGTAAACAAATTAAAATAATACAAAACAGTTACAGATTGTGATATGCTTACCTGATACCATTAATTGACAGTTAACAACAATCCTGTTAAATACTGCTAATTGCCTGTCTCCTCTTAGCAAGAAGTAGTGTCATACATTATACTGATGCTCATTACAATTCTCATCCATTTTGCTTGTTGCGTGAGTATATTTATATTATTGACTGTGAATAAAATATTTTTCATTTTAGTTTGTCTGTCTACATAGACATTTATTACTCCATTGTCTGGATAAAAGTTATTCTCTAAAACTTTTATTTCCTTTCATTTCCATATTTATTTATGAGTCGTAGCATAAATGCTGTTTTATACCTGTGTGTTGTCACTTTATTATTGCTCAGTTTGTCTTCTTTATTTTCAAAGGTCCAAGTTCTCTAAAGGTACAATAGTGTCTTTTTAGTGTCATAACTGTTGCATGTATTGTTTCAATATGTCACTTTTTTAATGGTATTTATTTTAATGTCTTAAATGCTTTAAGTTGTTTATACCTGGCAGTTTGTGTTAAAACCAGGCTTCTGTTATATTAATCTTTAGTCCTGTGTTCTTAAAACTGGACCTGCTTACTTGTCCCTGTGGTAAATTGAACAAAACAGAAAACATCTGTATAATTGTTGTTGGTTGCGAATGTTTAATTACACTTTCAGATGGAATCATACCTAAATTGCGTATATAGTAATCTGGCAATTGCAGTGTTATTTGGTCATTCTATGTGAGAAAGTTCATCAAGAATGGTCTCTCTCAAACTGATGCTTTTATATTTTAAACAGTGATTAAATCCATCTTACTTACCTTGCACAGTGGTGCTGCCACGATTCTGCAATGGATGCCAAAAGTTTTGCAAAGTGCACACTGCACTTCTTCTTAAACGTCATGGGGCAGCTGGTCACAGTCTCAGGTGTCACATGCACCCACGACCTGGCGTGCAACTGTGTATGTGTTTACAGTTGTTTAGCAACTGTTTGTAGCCATGATGTCCCGGCTACGCTTAGACGAGCTGCCCCTTATTCTGTTGTTATGTCAGTGTGGTATAGATCTGTGCATCAAAATCATCGCATGCCTTCTGTTAATTCTGACCAAGCTTCTTTTTAGCTTTGATACAATTTAGCATCACGCGTGGCTCAGTGTAAATTTAACAGTACATTGATAGCACATAGTTTGAATTCTGTTATCAGCGTTTTCTGGTTTGAAAAATATGCTTTCTGGTTGGGAACCCTCCTTGTTTTTGTGGTGTGTCACATAGTGTTTTTAATTTTAAAATTCTACATGTTGGTGTCAGAGGGAGGAGAAAGGAAAGATAGAGCAGCCAGTCCTGGAGGTAATCCAAACCTCAAAGGATTCTGCTGGAGGTGCATGAGAGTGGTTTTTGATTATTATTCTTGCACCCTACTTAGTTTTAATCACTGTAAAATTACTTTTTTGTATTATTTATGTGGTATTATGTTTAGGACTATTATGTTATTCTAGTGCTTCCTTGTAATATACTTGTTGTTTATTTGATATATGTTGTTTTGTTCTTCAGGTCGATTGCATTTATCAAATTCTGCATGCTTGCCAATTTGCTTCTGTATTCATGCCAATTTCCAGTTCAGTGTTTTAAGGTAGAAAATCCACTTCTTTTCTGCTTTGTCCATCATCTGCTGAAAGTTCCTCCATCTGTCTGGGGACTATCACTTTCAAACCCCAGAACCTGGTGGAAGCACCTGTGTGTCTAGCTTCTAAAAAATACATGGCTGTGAGTGTTTGTGATGTCTCCTTATGTCTCCCTTATGTTCTTGGATGCATACTTTCAATGTACTTGTTGTCTGCCTCACGTAGAGTTTATCACAAGGGCACTGTATCACACAAATTACTCCTTGTGGCACAAGTAAGGTGGTGTTTTATCTGATATTTAAAACCTATATGGCGGTGTTGAAATGTATTTTTCATTTGTTGGCCATATACTGAACACCTCCCACATGGAACCATTCCAGGTCATAATGGTCATTATATATCTATGTCAGTGGCTCAACAAGTAGCACACTCACTTCTGAGGCTGAGAGATCAGAAGGCTGTGGGTTCTATCCCCACACCAGGTACTTGGGTTTATATCCCAGTACTGACACTGCAGTGCAGCTTGAGGGGGTGCTGCACTCCTGAGATGCCGTCTTTTGGATGTGATATTAAACCAAGGTCCCATCTGCCTGTTCTGGTGATAGTTCAGGTGGATGTTAAAGATCCCATGGCACTTCTTGAAAAGAGTAGGGTAATTTTTTATTTAAAACCAAAAGCATACTTATAATTACATGCATATGCAGCCCATGATGCTTTGCATTGTGGGGGCATGTGTGATTTTGTATTTTCTTGAAACTTGGCTTCCCAGCCAAATGCCCTTTGGGGTAACCCTTGCCTCAGTGTTTACGCACAGAGGTTCTTTGTCTTTTAAATAGTTTTTTATTTTAATGGGTTCACCACAATATATCCCAGGCACACTGCCTTAGGGGTAGCTGGTCCATTCCACTGGGGTGTCAAACAAACGAGGCATACTGATGAGTCCTGGTAGGACGAAACACGTGTCTATGTCTTCTGTTAGCACTCCTTGCAAACTGTGTGAGAGGCCTTTCGGCACCATGCAATTCTGCTTAAAGTTGAACCAGCATAACATTCTGTGGTGATTTGCATATGCAGCCCATGATGCTTTGCATTGTGGGGCATGTGATTTTGCATTTTCTTGAAACTTGGCTTCCCAGCCAAATGCCCTTTGGGTAACCCTTGCCTCAGTGTTTATGCACAGAGGTTCTTTGTCTTATAATTACATACCTAGTCTTTCACATTATCACAGGTCTCATAAACACTTCTTCATTTTAACAATACTTTTACCCCACCCAATGCACATTTTCCACATGTTTCCTTAAGCTTCTCCATAACTTTTGAATAACAATATATCAAGTCCAACTCAGCTTGCAGTTTAGAAATTATATCATAAACTGTTAAATCTTGTCATTGCAGAAATCTTTGGCATCACACTTGCCATATTGTCCATTTTATGCATGCAAAATTACACATACACTGTTTTTGTGTCCCATATTTCCAATCTTTTGATATCTGTCCATAAGCCAATTGATCATATGTCATGTTTTTAAAAACCCTTGTGTTCCACATTCTTGCTAATAGGTCCCAAAAGGGTTTAATGAAGGCACAATCACAAAAAGGTGCTCTATAATTTCTGGTTTAGCTACACATTCTGCATTTAAACACATAGGCCCAGATATTCAAACTGCGCCATTCTGAGGCGCAAGCCCTTGCGCTGCTCAAAATAGTTGCGCAGGGGTGTGGCCGGGGCGATATTCAAAGGAGTTGCACTATTGAGCAACTCCTTTGAATATCACCCCCCAGCCACAGCCACTGTGCATGGCGCAGTGGAACTTGTGCCACCGCAAGTTGTCAGAGTTGAGCATTAAACTTGCGGTGGCGCGTACCATTCGCCATCGCCCAAATTTCTGATATTCAAAGGTGACATGCAAATGGAGCCATAATTCATGCAAAGGCACGGGGGCCATTTGCATCTGATTATGGCCCCATTTGCATGCCGATAACATGTAGGTGCGCCCGATCGAGGACTTAGCCTGGCAGCCCCTGCCAGACAGCAGCCGTCGGGGGACGACCACCCTGCAGCCCGATCGTGGGCACAGCGTGAAAACAACCCCCGCCCACACATCTCCCAATGCCCGATCGCGGGCAGAAAGTATCATGAGACCCCCTGCCCAAACAGCTCCCAATGCCCGATCGCGGGCAGAATGTAAAGACCCCCCAACCGAATATCTCCCTGGTGGGCCAGTGGACCATAATGCCTGATCGCGGGCAGAATGTCCAGTGACAACCCCAAACATCTCCCTGGTGTCTAGTGTCCCCCACCCACCCACCATGAAGCCCCTACCAGCTCCCCCGGCCAGCGGCGGCGGCAGCATCCCACCCGCCTGCGCCGCCCGACTGACTGTCTGGTAGGGCTGCATGCCCATTAGTGCAGAGCTAGAGCCAATGGGCATGCAACCCATACCGTACATGACAGTCCAGATTGGTGAATGAACCCATTCACAAATCTGGACTGTCATGCTGAATATCGCCCATTGGCCTCTAGCTCTGCACTAATGGGCGTGCAGCCCTACCGGACAGTCAGTCGGTGGACAGCGGGCGGCAGGCGGGTGGTTGCTGCCGCCACCAGCCGCGGGGGCGGAGGTGGTGGAGCTTTGGGTGGGTGGGGTGAAGTCACTAGACACCAGGGGAGATGTTTGGGGGTTGTCACTGGACATTCTGCCTGCGATCGGACATTGGCGAGCTTTTGGGCGGGGGGGTTATTTCACGTTCTGCCCGCGATCGGGCATTGGGAACTGTTTGGGGGTTTCATGATACGTTCTGCCCACGATCGGGCTTTGGGAGATGTTTAGGGGTTGTTTCGATTCTGTCCATGATCGGGCTAGTGAGGCACAGGGACTGAGTTGGGGGCCAGCCACGGGTGGCAGCTGCTGTTTTGCGCCTGCAATACAGCAGCTCACCCTGGTGGCTCTCAACGATCCTTCTTTTGGCTCAAAGTTGTGCAGGCGCGGGTTGGGGTTGCGCGCGCTAACTCTGCAAACCCGACTGAATATCGGGTTGCGCGGTTTATGCATGGTTCCTCCCCTCCTGTTGAGCATGCATTCATTTGCATTCGCTGTTGCTCAACCTGTTTTCAGTGGCGCAACTGCCTCCTGCTGAATATCGCAGAATGGCGCAATGTAGGACTTGCGCATGCGCAACCCTGTTACGCATGGCTCAACCCTTTTGAATATCTGGGCCCTACTGTCTTCTGATTTTTTTGTGCTTGTGGTTATTACGCGCATTTAACTTACCATGGCCACATAGCCACAGTTTCCTTTATTTTCTTTGAAATTCTATTTTCTAACATGGTCTCTATCATTTTTTCCTCTTTAATATGTGGCTGTACTTTAAAGACTGGATTTTCATAGTAGTTTTGTTCAACTATTTCTTTGTAAAGTTGTTTTCTTGTCAAACTGGTTAACCTTCCCTTTTCCATGTTCCATAATTTTGCTTGCTTTCTAACAATCTCAACATATTCTGGTAAATCTATCTTTTTATTTGTCTTTGATATACCCCATGCGGCCTGCAATTCATTTCTCCATGGTTTTGTTAGTGGAGTCCATATATTTTCCTCTTTTCCTATTAATGGCCTAATATTCGCATGTAAAAAGATTGTTTGAAAGAACACAATTGGCTGTACCATATTTAAACCACCTTCCTTGATTGGTCTATATGTGTGATTTCTTTTAACTGGATTTAACCTACTTCCCCATAGTAGTTCAAAAACACTCCCACTATTTTCATCTGCAAATTATAGGGATAGGAAAGATATAGGCTAAAACAAAAACTGGGATAATATAGTTTTTATTAAGAATATTCTTTTTTGCTTTCGACATATTCCATTTTTTCCAGTGCTGAACGTTTTCTCCTGCTATCTCTATTCTCTCTTCCCAGTTTTCCTGTAAAGCATTCTGATCACCAGACTTAATTTCCAAAATTTTCACATTCCCTGTTGCAATAGCTGTTGATCTAGCCACCTTGTCTACAACTTGATCTACTGGAATAATCACACTTTTTGTTTTGTTTATCCTTATTCCCATATAGTTTGTGTTCTCTTCAAACACCTGCACTGTCTTGTTCCCTGATTGCATATTTTTCATAAATAAAACACAGTCATCTGCAAAAGCACTTGTTTTATGCACCTGAATAGTATAAAACAGTATGAAACAGTATAAACCATGTGCATGAAGTTACTGAATAACAATTTTAACTATAAACTCTTAGAGGAGACCCCACAATGCTGCTTAAAGAAGACATATCTAATACAGTGGAAGAATTTGCAGTAATAGGATGGCTTCACAACTGGAGGACAGATGTTAATGAACCAGCATCTCGAATACCAACATTTTATTCCATGCCAAAAATACACAAAGATGAGAGAAATTCACCAGGAAGACCTATTGGTTCAGCAATAGGCTCACTTCTGGAACCCCTGTCACAGTACATTAACTATCATATCCAACCCCTGGTAGCTGAAACAAGCACATATGTAAGAGATACAATGGACATCTTACTTAAACTCCAATACCTACATGATCAGGGCATTCATGCAAGTGATTATTTAGTAACCATGGATGTAGCAGATCTGTATACATCCATCCCATATGATCAAGGTACAGAGATGCTGAGAGAACTGCTAGATACTAGACCTATAGATGCAAGACCAAAAACATTAGTAATACAAGAACTAGTGGACCTAGTATTAAATAGAAACTACTTTGAATTTGACCAGAAGTTCTACCTGCAAACAAGGAGAACAACCATAGATAGCACCATGGCACCCGTAGGTAAAGCCATCAAAAATGGAGAGCAATGAGTACCAATGCCCATAGTCTGAGTAACAAGCTTCCTGAATTAGTGGCCTTGATGGAGGAGGAACATCTGGATATCGTGGCAGTCACAGAAACATGGTACACACAAAACCATGACTGGGACATAAACATACCAGGATACACTATCTACAGGAGGGACAGGGAGTGTAAAAGAGGAGGAGGAGTAGCTCTTTACATAAGGGAAGGCATCAAAGCAACAGAACACAAGGGAAAACAGGGAGGAGAAGAAGCACTGTGGGTAAATTTGGAGACCGGCAATGGCACCACAATCCGCACAGGGGTTGTATACAGACCCCCTTCTCAGGGGGAGGAAATGGACAAGGAAATGATAGAAAGAATAATTAGAATGGCAGAAAAAGGGGAGATATTGCTGATGGGTGATCTGAATATGCCAGATGTTAACTGGAGTGCAGTTGCAGCAGCCACTTCAAAGAGTGGGGTTATTCTAGATGCCCTACAGGGGCATGCCTTAGACAACTAGTATTGGATCCCACTCGAGAGGGAGCAATCTTGACCTGTTCTCTCAAATGGAGATGACGAGAGGATCACAGATGTAAGTGGGTAGCCATCTGGAACTAGCGACCATCGAACAGTATGGTTCACAATAAACACAGCAATAGAGTCAAGCCATACAAAGGCAAAAGTACTGGACTTTAGGAGGGCTAACTTTGCCAAAATGGGTGAGTGCCTAAGGAATGCACTAGCAAATGGGCAGGAAGGAGGGGTGGAAGAACAATGGGGAATAATAAAAACTGCCATCACAGAGGTAACAAGCCTTTGTGTGAAGCAAATAAACAAAATGAAATGATGTAAGAAACCACTATGGTTCTCAAAGGAAGTGGCAGTGAAGGTTCAAGAGAAAAAGAAAGCATTCAGGAAGTACAAGGAATCACAGAAGGAGCAGGACAGAGAACTGTATCAGTTAAAACAAAAGGAAGCTGGGAAGGCAGTCAGAACAGCAAAGGCCCAAACCAAGGAAAAGATAGCCAACTCAGTTAAGAAGGGGGCTAAAACCTTTTTATAGGTACATCAGGGAGCAAAGGAAGACCAAGGGAGGGTTAGTGAGGCTTAATAAAGAGGAGAGAGGGAGGGTAGGCAGAGGGTGACTGTGAAAAGGCAGAGATACTAAACAAATATTTTTGCTCAGTATTTACAAAGTAACTGGGGGGAGGTACCTAAAACAAACACTCTGGATACAGAAGTTGATACCAGCCCATTTACAGAAGAAAGGGTTCTGAAATAACTCTTAAAACTGAAGGTGGACAAAGCAATGGGGCCTGATGGGATTCATCCCAGAATTCTAAAAGAATTAAGGGTAGAACTAGTGACACCACTGACTACCCTCTTTAACAAATCATGGGAGGATGGGGTGGTACCCGAGGACTGGAGAGAGGCAGATGTGATTCCCTTCACAAAAGTGGGAGCAAGGCAGAAGCAGAAAACTACAGACCTGTTAGTTTAACCTCAGTGGTAGGAAAATGATGGAATCACTTCTGAAGGAAAGAATTGTTGAGTATCTAGAGGCCAGAGGGCTCAGGACCCAAGGCAGCATGGATTCACAGTGGGAAGGTCATGCCAGACAAATCTGATAGATTTCTTTGACTGAGTGACCAAAGTAGTAGATCAGGGAGGGGCTGTGGGCATGGCCTACCTAGACTTTAGCAAGGCATTTGACACAGTCCCACACAAAAGATTAATATACAAGTTAGCCAGCCTGGGAGTGGGTCCCAAGATGACAGCCTGGGTAAAGAATGGATGGAGAATAGGACACAGAGGTAATAGTAAATGGAGTCCACTCTGAAGAAAGGGGGTTACTAGTGGGGTACCGCATGAGGTTCAGTATTAGGACTGGTCCTCTTCAATGTCTTTATAAGCGACATTGCAGAGGGACTGGAAGAAAAGTATGTCTCTTGCAGACGACACAAAGATCTGCAACAGAGTTGATGCACAAGGTGGGATGGAAAGGATGAGAAGGGACTTGGCAAGGTTAGAGGAGCGGTCAAATGTATGGCAGCTTAGATTCAATGCTAAGAAGTGCAAGGTAATGCACCTGGGAAACAAAAATCCAGGAAGAGTACACAATGAGGGGTGAGATACTAACAACAACAAAAATGAAAGGGACCTGAGGGTAGTCATATCAGATGACCTAAAGGTGGGCAAGCAATGTGAGAGGCAGCAAGGAGGGCTGGGGATACTGGGATGCATAGGGAGGCATCACCAGTGAAAACAGGAAGTTATTATCCTCTGTACAGACAGTTGGTGAGACCCCATCTGGAGTCTACGTGCAGTTCTGGAGACCCAGTCTCAGCAAAGACATAGACAGGATGGAGGCTGTCCAGAGGAGGGCACTAAAATGGTGCAGGGTCTGCACCAGAAGACATACATGAAGAGAGACTTAAGGAGCTGAATATGTATAGCCTCGAGGAAAGGAGGAGAGGGGAATATGATAGAAACTTTCCAAGTACCTCAAGGGAATCAACAAAGTCCAAGAGGTAGCATCTTTCAAAAAGGGTGTACAAGAACAAGGGGCACAATTTGAAGATAGAAGAGGGGCTCAGAGGTAATTTAAGGAAGTATTTTTCACAGAGAGGTTATGGATGCATGGAGCGGCCTTCTGGAGGTTTGTGGAGTCAAAAACAGTGGTGGAATTCAAGCATGCATGGGACAGTCATAAGGCAATTCTAGGGGTGGGGGTAGGAAGAAGTAGGCTGCTGGTTAACTAGGATCTGCAGCTTATCCATTAAGTAGGAAATGGGCAGACTGGGTGGGCCAAGGGTCCTTATCTGCCATCAAAATCTATGTTTCTATGTTTCTATTGTATGCTTCAGAAAAGCAACACATACTAGACCCTATTAGCAACCCATACCACAATCTGATAGAGGTGTGGCACGGATATATCGATGATATCTTGTTTATGATCAGGAATGGAGGAACAGTTGACTGAACTCCAACAATACATGAACAGTAGAAATGAGAAGTTAAAATTTCAGGTGCAGTATGACCAACAAAGGATTTCATATTTTGACATAGAAATAGTTAAAAGTGGACAACACATACAAACAACACTATTTCATAAAAGCACAGACCACAATACAGTATTGCATGGTGCTAGTTACCATGCACTGCAGTTGAAACAGAGTATATCGTACTCTCAAATGGTAAGAGTGTGAAGAAATTGCAGCACAGAACAGAAGTCAAAACATAACACAGAGATGCATAATAGGTTTTCCACCAGGGGATATGGGAAAAATATAGCATATAAAGCAGAACAAAAAGACCAAACATTGAATATGACAGACCTATTAACACCTAAGAAACCCAAACCTAAAGCGAGATAAATTAATTTTGCTACAAAATATAATGACAAATTTCCAGACATTAAAAGAATCATCAGAAAACACTGGCACTTAGTCAATTTGGACAATACAGCAACTAAGACATGGCATAATTTGCAAAGGTAGCAGTCAGAAAGTACCCACTATCATATGAACATATGAAGATGCTTGCAGAAGAAGGCTATTTGGTCTATCAAGTCTGCTCATATTGCAGGGTCCACAGCTTGAGCTACTGTCCTGACCTCCCTCCCACTTCTCCCATCCTCCCTACACATGTTCCTTACTTTTACCCTGTGTCTATCCCAGCCTCTCTTAGAGCTTCCCACTGTCTTCAATCAGACAACCTCTTCTGGCAGTGCATTCCAAGTGTCCACCACCCTATCTGTGAATAAGTGCTTTCTGACCTCCTCCCTAAATCTCCCACCCTCCAGTTTAAGACTGTGCCCCCTCATGTTATGATTGCCACTCAGCTTAAAGAGACTGTCCTTCTCAACCTTATTTATCCCTTTCAAGTACTTGAAGGTCCCAGTCATGTCCTCTCTCTCTCTCTCTCTCCTGTTTTTCAGGGAGTACATGTTCAGTGACCTCAACCTCTTTCATATGCTTTACTCTGCTGACCTACTATCATCTTTATAGCCCTCCTCTGGACCTTCTCCAGCAAGCTAATGTCCATTTTGAGGTGTGGGGACCCATACTGAACTCCATACTCCAGATGCAGCCTTACCAGTGACCTGTACAAGGGCAGTATAACCCCCCTCTCTCCTACTACTGATCCCCCTAGATAAGCATCCCAGCATCTTGTTTACCTTTGCTGCTCTTTTCTTGTACTGCATGGAGTGCTTCAGGTCACCAGTGATCATCACTCCCAGGTCCTTCTCCTCCTCTGATGCAGATACTCGGGCTCCACCCAGGTAGTACTCTGTCCTGGGATTCTTGGCTCCAATATGCATAACTTTGCATTTCTTGGCATTGAAGCAAAGCTGCCAGATCCTGGACCACTTCCCCAGCTTTTTCAGATCTTCCTGTAGGTCCTGTATCCCTTCAGCTGTGTCCACCTTCCTGCAAAGCTTGGTGTCATCCACAAATAGACACATTCTGCCTTTTAATGCCTTCCCCAATGTCACTGATAAAGACATTGAACAACACAGGCCAAAGCACCGAGCTTTGCTGGACACCACTGATTACCTCTCTGGTGCCAGATAACTCTCCCCCCACAATCACCCTCTGAATTCTGTCCCTCAATCAGCTTTGCACCCATCTGGCCATCTTTTCCCCAACCATGGGATCCACCAACTTCCTGATCAACCTTTTGTGGGGCACAGAGCCAAAGGCCTTGCTGAAATCAAGAAGAGGATGTCTACCACTTGGCCCATCTACTGTCTTAGTGACACAGTCAAAGAAGTCAATCAGATTCATTTGACACAATCTCCCCAATGCACCCATGCTGCCTCATATCCTGGAGACCATGCTTCTCTGGATAGTCTACCAAACGTTCCTTTAGTATGGTCTCCTTGAGCTTGCCCACAATGGACAAGACAGATACAACCAAAGACAGACTGGTGAAATCCCAGTTCCAGGGACCCAAGAGGAAGGAACAACTACTGCTTAGAACATTACAACCTGAAATGGTTCCATGCGGGAGGTGTTAGGTATGTGGCCACACAAATAAGAAAAATACATTTCAACACTACCATACAGGTTTTAAATATCAGATAAAACACCACATTACTTGTACCACACAAGGAGTAATCTATTTTATTTAGTGCCTTTGTGATAAACCCTTCATGGGGCAGAAAACAAGAGCACTGAAAGTACACTTCCAAGAACATAAGGGGGGGCATAAGAAGACATCACAAACAGTCACAGGTGGCCATGCATTTTTGAAGCTGGACACACAGGTGCCTCACTCAGATTCTGGGACTTTGGAAGTGATATCCCCCCCCAGACAGAGGGGGGGAACTTTCAGCAGATGATGGAAAAAGCAGAAATGAAGTGGATTTTCAACCTTAAAACATTGAACAAGGAAATTGGCATGAATATAGAAGCAAACTGGCAAGCATGCAGATAATTTAATAAATGCAATCGACCTGAAGAACAAAACAACATGTATCAAAATAAACAACAAGTATATTACAAGGAAGCACTAGAATAAAATAATAGTCCTAAACATAATACCAAATAAATAATACAAAAAAGCAATTTTACAGTGATTAAAACTAAGTAGGGTGCAAGAATGATAATCAAAAACCACACTGGTACCTCCAGCAGAATCCTTTGAGATTTGGACTCCCTCCAGGACTGGCTGCTCTGTCTCCCCCACCTACACACCAACAAAGACATGCAGAATTTAAAAATTAAAAACACTATGTGACACATCGCAAAAACAAGGAGGGTCCCCAACCACAAAATGTATTTCTCAAACCAGAAACATTGATAACAGAATTAAAACTATGAGCCATCAATGTACTGTTACATTTACACTGGGCAGTGTGATACTAAATTGTATCAAAGCTAAAAAGATGCTTGGTCAGAATTAGCAGAAGGTACTCGATGTTTTTGATGCACAGATCTATACCACACTGACATAACAACAGAATAAGGGGGAGCTCGTCTAAGCGTAGCAGGCACAACATCACAGCTACAAACAGTTGCTAAGCAACTGTAAACACATGCACAATTGTGCGCGAGGTCGTGGGTGCATGTGACACCCAAGACTATGACCAGCTGCCTCAAGAGGTTTAAGAAGAAGTGCAGTGCATGCTTTGCAAAACGTTTGTCATCCACTGCAGAACGGTGCAGCACCACTATGCAAGGTAAGAAAGATGGATTTAAACACTCATTTAAAATATAAAAAGCAGCAGTTTGAGAGAGCCTAATTCTTGACAAACTTTCTGATACAGAATGACCAAATAACACCGCAATCATCGGATTACGATAAATACGCAATTCAGGTATGATTCCATCTGGAAAGTGTAATTAAACAAAATGCAAACTAACAACAATTAAACAGTGGTTCACTGTTTCTGTTCAATTTACCGTAGGGACAAGTAAGCAAGTCCAGTTTTAAGAACACGGGACTAAAGATTAATATAACAGAAGCTTGGTTTTAACACAGACTACTAGGTATAAGCAACTTAAAGAGTTTAGGACATTAAAATGAATACCATTAAAAAGGTGACATATTGAAACAATACATGCAGCAGTTATGATACTAAAAGACACTCTTGTACCTTTAGAGAACTTGGACCTTTGAAAATAAAGAAGACAAACAGACAATAATAAAGTGACAACACACAGGTATAAAACAACATTTATGTTACAACTCATAAATAAATATGAAATGAAAGGAAATAAAAGTTTTAGAGAACAATTTTATCCAGACAATGGAGTAATAAATGTCTATATAGACAGACGAACTAAAATGAAAAATATTCTATTCACAGACAATAATATAAATATACTCACACAACAAGCAAAATGGATGAAAATTGTAATGAACATCAGCAAAAGGTATGACACTGCTTCTTCTTGCTAAGGGGAGAAAGGCTATTAGCAGTATTTAACAGGATTGTTGTTAACTGTCAATTAATGGTATAGAGTAAGCATATCTGGAAGGTGGGAGGGGGCAGCAGGAGGTGAGGTAGGAGGTCATATTGAGCCAGGGCTGAGAGTTGGAATACAGGGAAGAGGGGCTGTGAACTAATCTGGGTGGGCAGGAAGAAGCGCAGCAAAATGGAGTGGAGGGTGGTGGAGGGAAAGAAAAGGAAAGGAAGAGGGAAGGGAAAACTGAAAGTAGATACAGATAGTCAGAAGGGGAGGAGCAGAGTGGGAGATGGAAAAACATTTAAGGGGATAATTTGTGGATGTGGAGATTAACTCACCAGGGTGCAGAGGGAGCAGCTAGGTGGGGAAGCAGCTGATACCGAAGGTAAGAAAAGGAAGGAGAGGCACGGGTGCAGGGGATGGAAGGGTGGCAATCATACAGGACTCCATAATTAGGGATTTTCACTGGGAAGGAAAAGGGACCCAAATGGAAGTAGGAGGGTAGTTTGTATGCCAGAGATGACAGGGGAAGGTGGGCCCAGAATAAGGGAAATAGTAAGAGAGGTTGAGGAAACCTAATTTAGTTATACATTTGGGAACCAACGACCTAGCTGGGGAGGAGGTTGAGGTAATGCAAAGTAGGTTCAGGAGTTAGGGGAGATCTGCAAGGAGGAAGGAAGTTCACTGGCCTTCTCAGAGGTGATACCAGTACCAAGGGCTGGCACATCCAGGAAAAGAAGAACAGAGGATTTTAATGACTGTCTGAGGGAAATAGTGCAGGAGGAGATGTTTATTTGTATTGGGGACTGGAAGGAGACCTGGTCAAACAAAGTACTCTTTTCACCAGACAGGCTACACCTCAGTAGGAAGGATTTGAGGCACGAGGGGACAAACTGGGGAATACATAACCACTACACTTAATTTAAACTACTGAAGGGGCAGCAGCAGGCATGCAAGCCCTCAGACTCTGAGAGGAGGAGATCAGTGAACCTCCGCCCGACAGTGATGGAAGAGGTCTGGAGGGAGGAGGTGGAAGGGGTGAGAACACAGTTAGCAAAGGGTGGAGGGTGTGAGGAACACATAACAAGGATATGTGTAGGGGTGCATACAGAGGGAATAAATGTGAATAGAAGAATATAGGGAAGAGAAGGAAGGTAAGATTCTAGGTGGAGGGTGGTGTCTGAATGCACAGAGTCTTAAGATGGACAACCTGTAGGCTCTATTAGCAGACGGGAGGGCGGACATAGCTGCAGTAACTGAGACTTGAGTAACATCACACCATGACTGGGATGTTGCGATCCCTGGATATGAACTATACAAGAGGGACAGGATAGTCGGGAAGGGGTGGCAGTTTATATCAGGGAGGGAAAAACTTGCTCAAGGGTGGAGTCGGAGGAAGGGGAGGTGGAGGCATTATGGGTTCAGTTAAGGTCCAATAAAGGGAGAAAGGAGAAGTTGGTGGTGATTTACAGAATGCCCAATCAGGTTGAGGAGAGAGACAGGGAACTGAGCTCACAAATAATGGAAGCTGTGGGGAAAGGAAAGATGGTATTTGTGGGGGACTTCAACCTGCCCAAGATAGACTGGCGCATACCCTCCACAACATGTGCTAGGAGTCAGGTGATCATGGAAGGACTGCAGAGTGGGTTCCTGACTCAGGGCATCAATGAGCCAACAAGATCTGAGGCACCTGATCTGGTACTCACAAATGGGGAGCATGTACAAGAAATTATGGTCAGAGAGCCACTGTGTGGAAGTGACCATTGCACAATGTGGTTCCAGTTGGATATGGGCAGGAAAGCATCCTGACTAAGACCAAAAATCTTAGATTTCAGGAGGGCAGACTTCAGGAAAATGGGCGAGTGCTAAGGAGCCATCTGGCGGCATCAGAGCAGATAAGGGGGTGTACCAAAGGTGCTCCATCATTAAGAAAAGAATACTGATTGCCACAGATGAGTGTGTTAGGCTCAGGGGGAAGAACACAAGGGCCAAAGCTCCCAGCTGGTTCAGTTCTGGGGTTGTCCAGGCAGTAAGGGAAAATAGGCTGGCCTATATAAGATTCAGGAAGACCAAGAGAGAGGTGGCTAGGGAAAATTACCTATGGCTGCCTAATGAGGCAAGTAAGGAAGTCTGGAGAGCAAAGACACAGAAGGAGTTGCAGATAGCTGAAGGAATTAAAGAGGGAGAGAAGGCTTTCTTTCACTATATAAGTGAGAAAAGGGACAAGAAGGCAGGGGTTTTTAAGCTTAAGAAAGGGGTGGACTGGGTGGAGGATAATGGGGGAAGGTAGAGATACTAAAGTAATACTTCTGTTCTGTCTTCACAAGGAAGAAGGATGGACCAGTGCCTTCAGGAGGGAAAAGAGGAGCAAGGGGGAAGGGGAACACAGATGTAGTAATAGAGGAGGATAGAGTGAGGGAGGGGCTGCTGGTATTGAAGGTGGACAAATCACCAGGCCCAGACAGAGTACATCCTACAGTACTAAAGGAACTGGCTTAGGAGCTGGCAGAGCCACTGGCAGACCTATTTAATAGTTCACTAGAGTCAGGCGTGGTGCAGCAGGACTAGAGAACAGCACATGTAGTGCCCCTCTACAAAAGAGGTCCCAAGGATGACCCAGGGAATTACAGACCAGTCAGTCAGACCTCCATTGTGGGCAAGCTCATGGAGAGCATACTAAAGGAAAGGTTCACTAAGAATCACCAAGAAATTAGGAGCTATAAAAGGCCAAGGCCCATGAGTTAGCTCCTTTATGACAAAATGAAGTAGTTCATATTTTCTCCCATATTAATAAAGTTATCTATATTTCTTTTAAAAGTTTCTTTATTGTTACTAATAATCACAATTTCAGGCAGTCTGTTCCACAAGTTTGTTGCTCTAATAGTATAAAATATTTTGTTTTAGTGGATTTATACTTTTAGATTTAACCTGTAGGGGTGTCACCTTACATCAAATCTGTCCTGTTTATACTGAATATTTAACTCAGTCATTCATTGGATCATTCATTAGATTGAAGTAAAATAAAATGTCACCCCTCATTCTTCAAAGTTCCAAGCTGTGAAGTCCCAGGGAGTCTAGCCGCTCCTTATATGTTTTATCTTTCACATTTTTTATAAGTTTTGTGAATCGACACTGTACGTTCTCTATTCTGTTTATATCCCCTTTCTTATATCAATCAATCAATCACTTTATTTAACTAGGCATAAACACCATTGAGCAAGCTCATTTTCAAGGTGGTCCTGGGCATTAATACAATACAGTACACTTCATAAGATTATAATTATGCTGGACAATGGTGCAAAAAAAAAAAAAAAAAAAACATTGTGAAGGTGCCGGTCAATATGGGCCTATACATACCGGTCAACATAATTAACATGCAAAGGTACATAATGATAAGCTTTACTGAAATGAGAAGAGACAACAATCCCATATAGTCTCCACTATGTAAGAGCTCAGACCTAAATGATAAAAAATAAGGAGGTATTAAGGAATAGGGTAGAAATTGGGGTGAAAGAGTAGGCAGCTAAAAGGGAGGCCAGAACAGGTAAAAGGTAAAGAATAGGCAGGGCCATCTTGGATTAAGGGAACTAGGCTTGTAAGTCCTAGGTTTCTGTTGTTAGGAATGTGGGGTGGATGAGATACTTAGGCGTAGGATTTGAGAGTGGCACCTGGGGCTTAGGGGTCATCGGCATCTGAAACAGTTGCATGATTCCTTCAGATAATCTGTTAATAGAGCTTTGAATGTGAAAATGCTTGGAAGTGAGGATAATTTTAATGAGTCTTGCATAGTGTTTCAGAATGATGGAAGTGAGAAGTTGATTGCTGCTGAGCCAAGGGTAGTTTTCACTCTAGGAATCTGGAAGCAGATTAAGGAGAAGGGTCTCAGGCCATAGGAACCTTTAGCCCATTTGAAGATGTTTGAGATGTATGCAGGGAGGTTATCAGATAATGCTCTAAAAAACCAGAGGACAGCATTCCTTTTTCTTCTAGTTGAGAGTGAGGTCCATCTCAAAACCTGGTATAGATGACAGTGATGTGTACTACGGGGTAGATTTAAGATAAATCTTAAAGCCCGGTGGTAAAGGGTGTCCAGTTTGTTTAGCATCGAATATGGGTTCCACAGCTGGCTTCCATAATCAAGGAGTGGTCTTATGTATGAAAGATATAATGGGAGGAGTACAGTTTTAGATCGTTTTTTAATATTTTTATTTATTGCTTTAATAGTTCTATTAGCTTTTGAAATGACATATGTGTATTATTGTTTAAATTTCAACTTTTCATCTATTAATATACCAAGATCCCTCTCGAACAATTTACTGTGCATATGTTTATTGCTAAGCGTATACTTATGTTTTAGATTCTTGGCGCCCATGTGTAACACACAACATTTTTCAACATTCAATTGCATCCCTCAATGTGCTGTCCATGTGGCAATAGTGTTTATATCATGTTGTAATGCTGCTATCTCTTGTTCAGTTCCATATGGTCCACTACGTTTGGTGTCGTCAGCATATTTTATATTATTTTTGATTCCGTCATCAAGGTCTGCAATAAAAATTTTAAATATTATTGGCCCCAGTATGGATCCCTGGGGCACTCCACTTGTCACCGTACCCTCTCTTGACAGATTACCCCTAGTAGACACTCTTTGTTTCTGATCAGCCAACCAGTTGTTTATCCATATGATAAGGCCCTTGTTAATACCATATTTAGTTAGTTTTTCTGTTATAGCCCAATGGGGAACCATATCAAACACCTTGCTGTAATCAGATAAGGTTATATCCATGGGTTTATTACTATCCAGCTTTTCACTTATAGTTTCATAAAAAACAAACTAGATTTGTTATACAGGATCAACCCTTTCTGAAGCCATGTTGTGTAGGGTCAAATGTATTAGTGTTATTAAGTTTATACAGAATTTTTTTCTTAATTTTGGTTTCTAGGATTTTACATGGGTTTTACATAGGTTGGTAGAATATCTAGAGCAGCATGGTCTCCAGGATGCGAGGCAGCATGGGTTCATGGTGGGGGTCGTGTTAAAATGAATCTGACTGACTTCTTTGACTGTGTCACTAAGACAGTAGATAGGGGCCAAGTGGTAGACATTCTCTATATTGATTTCAGCAAGGCCTTTGACTCTGTGCCCCACAAAAGGTTGATCAGGAAGTTGGTGGATCTTGGGGTTGAGAAAAGATGGTCAGATGTGTGGAAAACTGGCTGAGGGGCAGAAACCAGAGGGTGGTTGTGGGGGGAGAGTTATCTGGCACCAGAGAGGTAACCAGTGGGGTCTCACAGGGATTGGTGCTGGGGCCGGTGTTGTTCAGTATCTTCATCAAAGACGTTGGGGATGGCATTAAGGGCAAAATGTGCCTATTTGCAGATGACACCAAGCTCTGTGGGACAGTTGACACAGCTGAAGGGATGCAGGACCTGCAGGAAGATCTAGAAAAACTGGGAAGGTGGTCCAGGATCTGGCAGCTTGACTGCAATGTCAAGAAATGAAAGTTATGCTTACTGGAGCCAAGAATCCCAGGACAGAGTACTACCTGGGTGGAGTCCGAGTATCTGCATCAGAGGAGGATAAAAACCTGGAAGTGATGATCACTAGTGACCTGAAGCACTCCACACAGTGCAAGAAAGCAGCAGCAAAGGCAAACAAGATGCTGGGATGCATATTTAGGGGGATCAGTAGTAGGAGAGAGGAGGTTATACTGCCCTTGTATAGGTCACTGGTAAGGTCGCATGTAGAGTACGGAGTTCAATACTGGTGCCCACACCTCATAAAGGACATTAATCTGCTGGAGAAGGTACAGAGGAGGGCTACAAAGATGATAGTGGGTCACCAGGGTAAGGCATATGAGGAGAGGTTGAGGGCACTGAACATGTACTTCCTGGAAGACAGAAGAAAGAGAGGACATGATTGGAACCTTCAAATACTTGAAAGGAATAAATAAGGTTTATAAGGAGAGTCTCTTTAAGCTGAGTAGCAACCATAACACGAGGGGGTGCAGTCTTAAGCTGGAGGGTGGGAGGTTTAGGAGGGAGGTCAGGAAGCACTTCTTCACAGAGAGGGTGGTGGACACTTTGAATGCACTGCCAGAAGAGGTAATCCCATTGAGGACAGTGGGAAGCTTTAAGAGAGGCTGGGATAGGCATAGAGGGAAGGTAAGGATCACGGGTAGGGAGGATGGGAGAAGGGGGATGGAGGGCAGGGACAGTAGCTTAAGCTGTGGACCCTGCAACATGAGCAGACTTGATAGACCAAATGGCCTTCTTCTGCTGGCTTCTTCGTATATTCATATGTTCATATATCACAGTCTGTAACTGTTTTTATTGTTTTAATTTGTTTACCCAGTAAATTTAATGAACAACAAGTAAAAGAAAATTAACAAAAATATGTAACCCAGGAAAAGAGACTAACTACAGAATATCAATGCAGATAACTCAAACTGGGAGTGGTGGGGATGGGGAGGAGGGAGGGTGACCCTACAGGGGGACCTGGAGGCTCTGGAAAGGTGGTCTAGAAAGTGGAAGCTGAGGTTCAATGCAGGGAAATGCAAGGTACTGCACCTGGGAGCCAGAAACCCGGGCCAAGTGTACACCAGGGGGGAAATGCTACAAGTCTCAATGGCTGAGAGGGACCTGGGGGTGGTGTTGGATGTCAAGATGAACAACTCTGAGACTTGTAGGAGGGCAGTGGCCAAGGCCAACAGGATGCTGGGATGCATCGCTAGGGGGATCACCTCCAGAAAGAGGGAAGTGATACTCCCTCTGTATAACGGCTTGGTGAGGCCGCACATTGAGTACTGCATGCAGTTTTGGAGGCCACACTTAAAGAGGGACATTGAGATCCTGGAGAGGGTCCAGAGAAAGGCAGCTGTGTTTCCTCTATCTTTTAAAATGTATTTATTTTGTCTCTGTAGAAATACTGTATTCCCCAGTAGTCTTTTGTGTGTATTATCCCATAACATTTGTAACTATCAGGGAGTATTAAATGTTATTTTTATATACTTCATGCTTTCTGTGATTGAGCTATTTCAGATATATACAACCAGGAGTAAATTGGTAAGTCTGTGATCCATTTTCAAAGAGACAAGCTGCAATGTTACCTTATCTAAGGCAAAGTGTCTCAGCTGTGACAAAATGGTTGGTCTTTTGCCCTTTGGTAAAGAGTACTGTACTGCATGAGCAGTGGCTCTAAGGATTCAGACCAGAGCTACTCTAAGTGGAGCTGTGGCTGAGTGATGGCAGCATACAGCGTAACCCTTTTAGGCATCTAAAGGGTTGTGAACACTGACAGCCATATATACTGAGTTCTGGAAGAGAACAAGCCTGTGACAGCAACCCCAACCCAAACATTATGTTGTTAATTAAGCCTTTTGTTTGAGATAACATGGTTCTATGATCCTGAAGGAATATTTCTAAAAACCTCAGGTTTTGAAAAGATCTGGGGCCAGCCCAGTGGTGTGGAGGACTGAGGCTGTGATGTCTTACCTCCTGCCATGTCAGCAACCCATGTTCGTGGTGCAAGTGGGTCATCAGGGGCCAGCTGGGTGGGAGAGGATTGAGCATCCAGAGGACTGCTCTCCTCTCCCAGGGAGGGTGAGGAATAGGGGCTGGCATTTGCCTGACACCTAGGGGAGGATAGGTGTTGGCACACCTGGCCAAAGTAGTGGGGTATGGAGGCAGAGCAGCCAGTGGGTGCACTGCATGTGGATGCACATGTGGCATGTCTATTGCTGGCATTGCATGCTCTGCTGCCAGAAAAACAGAGAAAATGGCCAGGTCAAGTGGTTTGATGGCCATCCACCTAATGCACTGTTTCTGAGGGTGCCACCTCTACTGGAACCAGTCCTGGTGGGGAGTTAGGGCTTCCTGCCACCCTGCCTTGGGGGATAAGCTATGGGAATAGCAAGGTAGTTGCCCAGTTGGGAGATGGGTGCAGACAGACAGCAGTTGGAGGACAAAGGATGCCTGGAAGGAGAAGCTGACTGGGCCATGGGGGAGAAACAATAAGGTGAAAAGACCTGGGCAGTGATGAGAGAAGAACAAGGCTTAGCATGTAAGCAGTGTTGTTGTCTTTGTGAAGGCAGTCTAAACTGGAAGCACTGGGATTTGTTCCTATGCTATGGTCTTCCACAAGGACGTCTGTTCATATCTGCAGTAAATAAAGTAGAATTAGTTATTAATTTTGGCTATGAATGCAACTTCTCTGTATGTCTCATTTCTGTCTTTGTAAGGTCAAATGGGTCCCCAAAGCTTGTGGCCAGTCCTGGTACTACAGTGAGATGTGGGATAAGAAACCCCAGCCATAAGACTGGGGGTGAGGGTGCAACAATATACTAAATGAGACTCTATAACAATACTCAAATAAATTGGAAAAGAAATTGAAAAGGAAAAGGCCAAAATGTAGGAAAGTGTAGCAAATATAGTACAAGAAATTATAGAGAATTCTACTTCTATATAAGAAACAAGAAACAGACAACTCGATCTGTGGGCCCTTTGACTCAAGGTAGTGTTAACATTAGTAATGACCAAGAGATGGCAAATCATATAATAATTTACTGTGCTTGCTTTTTAGCAAGGTAGAGGCATTAAAACTGGAGCATTAGGTAGGTTCCTTGTTGGAGGAACAATGTACATCAGTAGTAAGGTTACTGTATTAGACAAAATGAGAATATTAAATCATAAATCAGCAGTTCCTGATGACTTGCATCCCAGTATAATAACTGAGCTGGCATCTGAATTGATAGGCCTGACTACAGAACTCTTTTACAAATCTAAATGAGAAAACAATACCTGAGGACTGGAGGGACATTGATTTTTTCCCATCTGTAAGAAGGGGACACAGTCCAATGTCTGGAACTATAGGCTGGTTAGGGTGACATCAGTTCTCAGTCAGCTGATGCAGAGTATAATTCAAGACTTCTGGTAAATCTGGTTTACTAGGAACAAAATAACAGATAACAGCCAGAATGGGTTCAAACAAGGAGGTCATGTCTCACAAACCGATACATTTATTTGGACCTATAAACCAGGCTTTGGAGGAAAGAAAGCCAGTGGACATGGTTTATTTTCACTTTATAAAGGACTTTGATACAGTGCATCACAGGGATCTGATGTTAAAGCTACAGCACTTTGGCACTCCTGTACAACTAGTTAAATGCATCAGGAATTGTTTGACTAGTAGACAAAAACTGGTGAGGATCAATGGACAGGTTTCCAACTGGAGTAGAGTCACTAGAAGGGTCCCACCAAGAATCTGTCTTGGAGACAACCCTAGTAGTATAGAGTTCATATATCTCATCAAATGTTAAATTTCAGCCAATCAGCATGCACCACGTCATTTGACAGGTGGGCATGAAGTAAAATGGACCAATCAGAATCATCCATGTATGGTGCAGGAAGTCCCGCCCCTCTGTGCAGCACATCCCACCTTAAACCCAGGGCGTCCCACGTCAAACACAGGAAGTGACATATGAAACACAGGAAATGACATATTCTCGAACCCAGAAATGACACATCATACCTGTTCTACTTCCCTACATCCTTCCTCCTCCATCCCCAGTCCCCTCGAACCTCCACAACACCATCCAAGCTCAAACCCAAGTCCGTCCTCCATCCCCTTGAACCGCAACTACCCCATTCTAGCTTGACCCCCCTGAATCCATCCTCTGTCCCTTGACCCCCTGCTACAATATCTTGGCACAAACTCTCTCGACCTCCCACCTTGTCCCACCATCACCCTTGCACCCATCACCTACCTTGAACCTGAGTCTCTCCCCTCCTCTCTCCATGCCCCACCACCACCTACATTGCACCCCATAACCTATCTGGAACCTGAGTCTCTCCCCTCCTCTCACCTTGCCCCACCATCACCTACCTGACAGTCCCTCAACCTACCCCAGTCAATCTGTGGTATGACTGCAGGGTGCCTTTACTCGGGGATTTTGTGTGAAATGTGCTTTGAAGCTCGGAGGACTGTAAGAACATTAACTTCAGTGTAAGGAAGTTCTTTTGACACAATGCATTTTAAGTATTTATGGAAAACAGTCATTCTTCTTTAATGTGGAAAGAAAATGAGTTCTAACTTTAAAAGCAGAGACAGCATATGTGTGTGTGTGTGTGTTGAAGCTGATGTTTAAAGGGTTTGTAGTCTAAGTAGACTGCTTCAAATGCTAAAGTCTGTTAAAAAACAGTCATATACTCTCTGCATTTTGTTTTTCAAGAGGGTTTTATCCTCTCTGCATTTCCTGTAAGAAAATTTTATCTTTGCTATACAAAAAATTTCTCTTAAAAGAATGTATTTTAAGTATTTATGAAAAAAGAGTGATTTCTTTTTTAATGTGAAAAGGAAAATGAGTTCTAACTTTAAAAGCAGAGACTGTGTGTGTGTTCAATGTTGATGTTTCAAGGGTTTGTAGTCTAAGTAGACTGCTTCAAATCCTAACGTCTGTTAAAAAACAGTCATACTCTCTACATACATTTTCTTTTAAATGAATACATCAGAAATCTGGTATTTTGATGTCAGAAGCTAAATCTATTTTTCTATTTCCTTTGAAAAAGATAATTTACAAAGATCACTGTTTATCAAAAGCATATATTTCTATTAAATATATATTAATGTACTGGTGAAAGTATTTAAGAGTGCTTTAACCTCCAGAAAGCAACAAAAATGCTCTGCAATGCCTATGTAAAACTGAAAAACCAGTGGACTGCTTCATGGAGACTTTTATACTCTGAGAAACTTAAGAAAATTCCCATTAAAAATTCCTATTAAACATGCCCTGCCCAACATTACAGTATAAAAATCACATACTAGTCATTCTATGTATCACAAGAGATGACATAACTATATTTATCAATGGAGGTCTATCTTTAGAAACCTTTTTCCAGCTTTGTGACGGGTCACACAGATCATAGTTGATATTAATAAACCACAACCAAACACGCAGATGCATGGTGCTAGTCACAAGAGATGACATTACTATATTTATCAATGGAGGTCTGTCTTTAGAAACCTTTTGCCAGCCTTATGATGGGTCACACAGATCATAGCTGATATTAATAAACCACAACCAAACACGCAAATGTGTGGTGCTAGTCACAAGAGATGACATAACTATATTTATCAATGGAGGTTTGTCATTTAAAAACCCTGTGCCAGTCTTGTGACATTCACATAGATGATACTTTGATATTAATAAACCCCCAACTAAACACGCTGATGCATGCTGCTGCTTGTCATAAGAGATGACATCACCATACAGGATCAATGGGATCTGTCTTCTAGAAGCCTTGTGATAATCACATTGTGTGACTTCATCTGGCTAAGTCTTGTATATAGTTAGGGTCCCAAAAAGACCAGAAATTCATAGTTTTGAAAACTTTATGATCATGAACAGTTGGTCTGATTCATTCAGAAGATCTATCTGATAGTGACATAATGGAAGCTGCTGTTGTATCAATACCAAAACCACAAGGTATGTATTCTTTCTGAAAATGTTTAAATGTACCTACTTGTATGCTTTGTTATTACAACTAAAAGCCAGTCTGTTTTTTTTTTGTCTGATTGGTAGGATTTGACAGATAAATGCAATGTTGTATATCTATTAGGGCCATCTGTCTTAGTACATATGTTTTGTAAAATGGTGGGGTAATCTTTGTACATTGTGGTTGTGGGGGTTGGTTCATATTGGGTTAATTAAATGTTTTCAGATAATAAACAAATATATTTATAATGCCTTAAATGCTCCTTAGTGCTAGTTTGAGAAAATAGCATGCATTTACATTGTTTTACATAAGTAGCCTCTGTCTGACTGGTGTGTGCATGTGTGTGTGTGTTTCAGATAAAATACAATCCTATATATCTAGTAGGGGTCATCTGTCTTACTAAATATGTTTTGTAAAATGGTGGGGTAATCTTTGTACATTGTGGTGGGGGGTTGGTTCGTATTGGTTTAATTTAAATGTCTGCTGACAATAAATAAATGTATTCACATTGGCTTAAATGCTTCATAGTGCAAGTTTGGGAAAATAACATTCATTGACATTGTTTTACATGAGTAGCCTTTGTCTGACTGGTGTGTGTGTGTGTGTGTGTGTGTGTGTGTGTGTGTGATAAAATACAATGCTATATATCTGTTAGGGGACATCTGTCTTACTACACATGTTTGAGTAAAATGGGATTGGGGCTATGGCTTAACTGCTTTGTAGTTTGAGAAAAAATTTGACATACATTTATATCATCTTAATTGTTTTTTAATGTAAGTGTGTGTGAATGATCTTTGGAAGATGTCTTCATAACAATGTAAATGAAAGCTAGCCAGCCTTTGATTGGTAGTTCCTCTTTGGGGGCAGATGTGATGGACCTAGAGACCCTTTAGACCTTACAATTATGCTATTGATACTCCTGTAATGTTTAAAATGCTTATATGATAGGCTGATACTTCTGTTTTTTTTTTGGGGGTCAACAGTTCAAACGCAGTGCTTCAGGGAAAATACAACATAAAAAGAGACAGTCAGAAGTTTGGAAAACAAACAGAGGCCTACTGAAATTGCTACTATCAGCGCTGAAAGTTTAAATGCAATAAATTACATTTGTTTAAATTTTAACCAGAGGGTATAACCTTCCACCAGCTCAGGGGTTGCAGACAGAGCTGTGTCTCACCCCAGGATCGAGGAAAGGGACACTGTTGCACTGAAGTCATTGCAGACATTTTTTCCATTATTAGCTGGTGCCTTGTTTAAAGGACTTGTGGATCATGGCAGGTTACAGGGCACATCATTGTTTAAAAATTACCCTTTAAATGGTACTGTGATAAAACATGTATTTTCTTTGATATGTGTAGCTAAGGAATTTAACTCAGAGCTGAAACATGTTCTGCAGGTAGCAGAAATGTATCAAACAATCAAAGCTCTGGAACTGAAACTGTCTAGAAACAGTGACAAGACAGAAAATCTCACAGGCTGAATAAAAGGGGTCAGCACTAAAAGAATGAAAAAATTGTAGTCGAGTGAAAAGAATTACATAAGATAAAATAAAAGAACCCTAGAACATCTGAGAAAGAAAATAAGGTGTGCCAAAATTGTATTACACCATAGGGCATCACAGCAGCTTGTTGAAAATCAGCTAGATACTGAATTAGTAAACCAGCAGCCCCCTCCAGTTTTTTAGAAAGAATTCGGCATTATGAACATGTGCTACAAAACTTTAGAGCAACAGAATTTTATTAGACATTTAGGTTTGTAAATCTTGATAGATTAGCCTCATTCAGCCAGGCCATTCAAGCTGTGCAATCAGCAATTCAAGAACTTTTAGACCACATTATCCCTCAGTTAGGGGTACATGACTTTCTACAATTGCATTTGAGTGCTGGCTCTTTAAATCACCCCTTGTTCTCAAGGAGAACATGCTCCGAAGAGTTAAATGCTGGTATATTCTTAGATCACATAGCTGACGTGTTACAAAGCAATGTTGAAGTCATTGCTGATGATTCTTTACAGTTGCTGGTAACAACCATCAGAAACCGGAGGGTGGTGGGTGGATGTAGACGCACACTGAGTTCTATCCTCTATAGCAAAATAATTGAGGAAAAGAGATGTTACTTGATCGATTTAAACAATAGAGATAATGTTTTTTGTTTTGCTGGAAGTGTACTTGCGCTCCTAAACAGACACCTGTCTGACAATCAATTGATCAGTAAGGCTAAAATATTGCATGCTGAGATAGGTTTGTCAGAACACACACCTGTTAGTTTCAGTGATGTACCACAATTTGAACAGTTTTTAGGAGTAACTATTAAGGTTCTATATCATAATGAAGGAAATTGGCAAACATTTTCAATGGGGCCTGGGAGCTATCCTAAAACACTGTTTGTATTACATCATAACAATCACTTTTACGGTGTCACAAATGTCAAGAAATTTATAGGAGCCAGATTAGGGATGGGTGGGTCAATTCACTTGAAATCAGAACCCCCCCAGACCTCACAGGATCCGTTGGACCAGAATAGATCAGGACCCTGCTGTTGAGTGTACCGGGTCCACTTGCTGGGTTTTTTTTTTTCTGTAAATGGCACAAAATCACCCTCATATTTAAAAACTTAGCTGATTCCATGTAAACTGCGGAAAAAAATATCAGTACTGCCACTGCTCCCTCACACCCATAGTGTGAATGGAGACCCACCTGCCACAGATGAAGAGCGAGATTCACCAACAGTAGAGATGATACATTTTGAAGCCCAACTGAGTGAGCCTGCAGCTGTGTAGTTGCCTTGCCTTGGTGCCTTTTCATCTGTACGCAGTCACATATGGTGCTGCAATAGCCTGTGACAAGAAGTCAGGTTGTCAGTGTGATGTGAGGGTTGTCGTGGCCCACGGTTAATCTGAGCCTGAATGGTCAGGATTTCCTGACTGTCCTGCAGCAGTGCCCACTCAGTGTGTGGAGTTGAGGGTCATATGAATGGACTGATGGAACTGGGAGCAGCGGCTTTGAAAGAATATTCTGCCCAAGACAGTCACAGACCACACAGAGGACTCAAAAGGTGGTGGGAAGAACTAACTATATGTGTCACAAACCGCTGTTCAGGAGGGTGGCTAAGCTGAGAGGGTTAGGACAGAGGTGAAATCACTGAGAGAGAGAGAGAAGCAAAGAGTGAGAGTTTTATACTCTCATCAAAATATATTGCAAATCTCTTAGTTTTAGGCTTGATCAGGCGTACTGTGCATTACTGTATTTAAAGTGTTTATTCTTCATTGTGTATACTGGGACAGGGGGTTCATACAGGGGAATGTGGGTGCAGTAGATGGGAAGGGGCAGGAGTGTTTATAATGGGTAGGGTGGGTGTCAGCCCTTGGGCAGGGGTAGGGGTAGGGTGTTCAGATTGGTGCAAGATGGCTGCCAGCAAATATGACTAGTGGTAGAGGTTAAATACTGGAGCAAGGGTGTTCACATGGGCTAAGTTGGGGCTGGCAGATGGGTAGGGATAAGGGTATGCATACTGTGGTGGGGGTAGTCTTCTGAAACAGGGTGAGTACCAGAAGAGAGAGATGGTGAGCAGTGGTATATGTACGGGGGCTAGGGTAGTTGTCAGCTGAAGTGAGGGGGCAAGGGTGAGCATATTGAGACAGACCAGGGGTCAGTAGATTAGAGGACTAGTAGTGGTGATGGTCATCTGTGTGTGTAATCTATACTATGGCAGGCTGGCAGTCACAGGGGCAGGAATGTGAACACTACTGGGGGAAAGTGGGTACAAACAGATGGTACTGGGAGCAATGATCTGCATACTGATGTGGGAGTCTTTAACCAGCTAGGGGGAGTTGAGTGATGCATTCTGGGGCAAGGAGGATGAGGATGTGTTCATAAGTGATGCCATGCCCCCAAACAGATGGCAGTGGAGTATAAAACTGATTCTCTATAGCTCAGAAAAAAACTGAGACAAAGACGAAACCTGTAAAGTCAGAAATCCAGACCAATGCACTCAGGTACTGACAGTCACTAAGCGGGAAAAGACCTTTGAGTTATCATAACTGGCAACCTCAAGTGGCAGGGAAGTGTGACAAAGCAGTGGTTAGGGCTAGTGGGATGCTGGGGTGCATAGGGAGAGGGATCTCCAGCAGGAGGAGGAAGGTGGTGTTGCCACATGATTGGCTCACTGGTGGGACCTCTTCTGGAGTACTGTGTCCAGTTTTGGTGGCTGCACTCAGAAAGGACATAGACAGAGTGGACTCAGTCCAGAAAAAGGTAACTAAAATGAAGCTTGGGTTGCCCTTATGAGGAGACACTGAGGGAAATCAAAATGTACACCCTTGAAGAGAGGAGAGTGAGAGGGGACACGATGGAAACCTACAAGTACCTCACAGGGGTGAATAGGTGCAGGAGGGCAGTCTCTTTCAAATGAAACAGAGCACCAGGAGAAAGGGCAATGCTGAAGTTTTTTTTTGGGAGGGGTAAGAGGAATTTGAGGAAGTGCTGCTTTACTGAAAAGGTAGTTGACACCTGGAGCAGACTCCCAGCACAAGTGGTGCAGGTGAAAACAGTGGGGGTGGGGTGGCGTGGTGGGGGTTCAAGCATGTGGGATAGGCAAAGGAATATTAGTAAACAGAACAGGGCGGGGAAGGTTTCTGGAGACCTGCTAGGGTCTGCAGAGACAGATTAGGCAAGGAATATCTGGGCAGACTGACTGGGCCACACAGTCTTTTCTACTCAGTTTAGAAAAAATACTTTATTTTACTTTAGTTTATTTTAATAGCACTTTATTTTATTTTCACTTTATTTTCAATTTCCTGGATGGATGTCTGGGTCTTAATCAGTTTCGATATTTAGCATTCAGTTAATTTCATGATTATTTTCCCATATTAGCATTCATTTCCAAAAGGTTATGATTTGAATCAGAACCAATCAGAACCTATCAGGACTTTGACCTGGATCTTGATCCTGATAATATGGGTCAGGACCTTTTCGGATCCACCCATCCCTAGGCCAGAAACCTCTGTGAATACTGTCAATCAGCCTTCAGTCACAAAAAATCATCACTCATGCACTCTTTTGTGTAGGGTGTGCTGTGATCCAGTCTGTGCAGAACAGATTGCCAGTATAGTGAAATGTCCAAAATGTGGCAAAATTTGTAGATCCTTAGATTGTCTGGAAAGGCACACAACCAAAGCTGATTTAGGTGTGATCCCCTGTGAATCAAGTAAGCTATGCCAAGAATGTTTTGCCATATACAAAGGAAATCATAAATGTGAAATGGGCAGATGTCCTAGATGTGGTTCTCTTGTGACTGCTGACAAACATTTGTGTTACATGTCTCCACTGAAACAAGTGAAGAACTCTGAGAAATATATAGTGTTTGATTTTGAGACCAGACAAGAAACAGGAACACACACACCAAATTATGTCTATGCCAAGCAACTGGATGATAGCAGATGCTGGGCATTTGAAGGAGATGATTGTGTAAAAGATTTTGTCAGGCACTTTATAGATACACCATTCAAACACTACACATTTATAGCTCACAATGCCAAAGGCTATGACAGCTATTTTATTGTTAGTCAGCTAGTCAAGGAAAAAATTGGTATCAAATTGCTCACACAAGGAGGGAAATTGCTCTCCGTGACAGTATCTGCACTACACATTAGATTTATAGATTCACTGTGTTTCCCGCCAATGCGTTTGTCTAAAATCCCAGGTGCATTTGGCTTTGAAAATGAGATCACTAAAGAGTACTTTTCACATTTTTTTAACACCAAGGCCAATGAAAACTATGTAGGTCCCCTGCCTGATGCCAAATTTTATGGGGTAGATTATATGATGCCTAGAGAAAAAACAGAATTCATGCAATGGTTGAAATTTAAGTTTATTAATTTCAAAGGAAAACATGGTACATTCATAGCAAAACCGTCAATATATAAATCAGTAAACCATCCCTACCCCCATCCCCCATCCAAAGGTAAATACATAGGATATCTGGGAACCAAGAAACAAAGAAAGAATCAAAATAAATAATATATTCCCAACCAGAGTGTTACAGAAAATGACCTTTCCCCACCCCTCCCTTATCATCCTTCCCCAAGATGCACCCCCATATAGCTTATTTAGCAGGGAAACAAGAGTCTGGATATCTTCTTCTCATCACATATTGACCGGTATCCTGACTGACAGCAGATTAGTTGTAATGAGAAGTTAACAGGACCCACATCCATCACAATACATAGAACCATGAAATTAGTAGATAACACATGATATAACATGAGGGTCAAGGGATCAGGTTGCCAGGTCACCATTTAGGGTAGGCAAAGGGAGTGAAGTTTACCCCATCTTTTGTGAAATAAATCTAAGCGGTTTTTATAACTGGCAATCAGGTTCTCGGATTGAAAATATGACATCATCTCCTTTAACCAATCAGCATATGTTGGAACCAATTGATCCCGCCAGTGTCTTAAAACCAGATTCTTGACTGCCATGGATATCAGGGCCATATAATATCTATGCTCCCATTATCTACTTGAGAAAGGTCCCCAAGAACACAGATTGCAGGGCAAAAACTCACTCAGACCCAGAAGGGATCCAGATTATCCCGAATCAGGATTCACAGAGGGCAACTTTAGAGCATTCCCAAAAATGTAACTAAGTTGCCCTCACCTTGCAAACACCTGAAACAGTCTGAGGGGAAATTAGTTATGTTTGAAAAGCTTAACAGGGTATAATAAAGGTTATAAACAATATTGTACTGCACTAGCCAAAATCTATCTTGTGTATGGTATCTGTAAGTTGGTCGAAATTTCTCAATGGAAGGCGTTCTCGGAAGGAGATCGTCCAACCTGAGGACCCCTGACCTCTTCCTTTAAATTAAAAGTCAGGAGATAAGAATAAATATGCGAGATTGAATGTGGTTGGGCGGCCAACGTAACAATATTAGAAAAAAAGGGTTGAACTACCGATTGTTTGCAGGGCCCACCGAACTTGTTGCTCACCAGGTGTCGTAGTTGAAGTACCTTGAAAATATCTCTGTTTGATATACCAAATCTAGCTAAAATTTCTCCGGAATCAAGGAGCAAGGTGTGATCGAACAAATGCTCGACCCTAAGGTCTTTAAGTTATGGAAGCCAGTTCGTTCCTATCCAGGAGTCTCCTAACTTAATATTGGGATTAAGTGTTATCGGCTGCCCTAAGTCCATATTGTTAAAAATCCGGAAATATTTGAGACATTGAGCCCACACTTTAAGGGGAAACTGCCGTTGCATCATCTGAAATCAAATGGGAAAGTGATTTTGGGGTTTGGTAAAGTAAAGCCGATATATCCAATTTAAGTTCAGAAAGAGATGCCTTTTCCAGCTGAAGCCAGATTGGGTGAGAGCACTCAGTATTTGTGGAAAACCACTTACCTAACTTGGACAGATGGGCCGCCCAGTAGTATAGAGGAAGATTAGGAAGTTTCAGGCCCCCCCTCTCTCTTTAGGAAGTGATAATGTACTGTAAGAACAACGTACCCCTTTGCCCCGCCATATGAAAGCAGAAATCAGGCTGTGAAGCTGCTGAAAAAAGGAAAGGGGGACCCAAAGATTAATAAGATTCAATGGATAGAAAATTTGGGGAAGGACGTTCATTTTAATAATATTGATCCTGCCCCATAAGGAGATAGGGAGCACTGTCCAGCGTTGCAAATCCTGGCTAATCGAATCTCTAATTTTAGTTAGGTTTAGTTTCTTAGGAGAGAGATATCTGTAGAAAATGAATCCCCAGATACTTAATTGAACTGAAGTCCACCTCATCCCAAAAACTTGAAAATTCATTGAAAGTGTAGTTGTTTAAAGGGAAGATCTCACATTTAGAAATATTTAATTTATAACCAGAAAAGGAACTGAACTGCTTGATAATACCCAGAGCTGCATGTAGAGACGTTACTGGATCTACTAGATGCAGCAAAACATCGCTGCATATGCCAACAAAATTAGTTCCCGATTATGGAGCCGGATACCCTTCACCTGAGGAGAAGATTTGAGATTAATCAACAAAGGTTCCAAATATAAATTGAAAAGCAGGGGGGACAAGGGGCATCCTTGTCTGGTACCAGCGAAAAGATTGAAAGAGGGGGACAGGACCCCATTACAATAAATTTTAGCTGAGGGACATTTATAGAATGTCTGTACTAGATTCAAAAAGGGAGTTGGAAAGCTCATTTCCTCCATTACTATCCATAAAAAGGACCAGTCAACCCGATCAAATGCTTTCTCAGCATCGAGAGAAACCAGGGCGACTGGGCCAGGAGTAGTCTGGGCATACTGTGAGATATGAGACAGGGTCCTCAGATGGTCGGCTGCCGACCGCCCAGGGATGAAACCGGCCTGCTCAGGGCTCAAAAGACCCATCCAGATCGTTTTGATCCTTTCAGCAAGAATTTTAGCCAAAATTTTAATGTCATAATTCTGGAGGGAGATCGGGAGGTAATTGGTCGGATCCGAGGGATCTTTGTCTATCTTGGGAATTAAAACTATAGTGGCCTCGAATAGAGCAGGGTCAAGGTCGGGTGAGATCAGGAAATAATTATATAAATCAAGAATAGGAGTGAGCTCCTTGACAAAAACTTTGTAGAAATTTGCTGGGTATCCGTCTGGGCCTGGTGCCTTGTCCGAGACCAATGAGGCTATAACACTTTTTATTTCTTCAGCTGAGATAGGAGTTAATAGGGTCGCACTCTGAGATTCCGACATGCATGGGATTCCAGTTCCTTTAACATATTCTCTAACATCTTCTGTCAGATGGAGTGCTGGGGAACAACTATAAAGGTTCGAATAATATTCCTTAAAAACCTGGGCAATATCTCTGGGCAAAGAAACAGTATTACCAGATAGAGAAACCAGAGAAGGAATGATCCTCGAACTTTCAAGTGCGCGCAGACGCAGAGCTAATAGTTTACTAGATTTCTCACCAAAATCCAGATATTTAGCTCGGGTTTTCATTAGATAGTATTCTGTTTTTTCTTTCAGAAGATCAGAGTATTCATTTTTAGCCTGAAGAAGTTCCTTAAAATCTGACATTGATGAGGATGATGAGTACCGACAGTCTAGTTCCCTTATCCTGCCAACCAGCTCCAGCGACCTAGTTAACCGTGCCTTCTGCCTAAGGGAGGCCATTTTAATAAGGTCACCTCTGAGATAACACGTTAAGGCTCCCCATATCATATCCACCTTAGGGGTGGAGTTCATATTGTCAGGCAGAAAAGAGATATCTTAGAGCTAATTTCTGAGACGCACTGAGAGTCCTTTAATAATTGAGTGTTTAGACGCCACATAGAATCGCGGAATAGTCGTGGATCAAGGGACATTTGTATCCACACCATGGCATGGTCCGATACAATAACTGGTTCCATACCAGACGAAGGAATCTTTGAAGAAGGGGAGACTGACTAAAATCATGTCTAATCTTGATTTGGTACCATGCGGTTGAGACAGGAAAGTAAAAGCACGGCAGGAGGGGTTAGCCAGACGCCATGGATCTCCTAAACCTAGTAGTGAGACCATTTCACCTGGGGCTTTTTGAGCCGGGGTAGACATACGTCTGTCTTGGGGTTCTTTATCTAACTTCAAGGAGAAGGGCACGTTCCAATCCCCACCCAACACAAATTGAGTGGGTAGGAAACTAGCCAACTTATCCAATAATGCCATAAAAAACTCAGGTTTCCCTTCCACCGGTCCATAGACTGAACCAAGAACCGTATTTTCTCCATTTAGAGTACCCTTGACTAATACAAATCTCCCTTCTGGGTCTGAGAAAACTAAATCTTTAATAAACAACACATGTCTCTTAAAAAGAATCGCTACCCCTTTACTGAAACTGGAGTTCCCGGCTAAATAAAATTGGAAGAACCCAGACCGAGAGAGCAGTCTAACTTCATCATGACATAAGTGTGTTTCCTGTAGGAAAAGAATGTCGATATGGAGTAGGGAACAATGATTGAAGACCTGTAGGCGCTTAGTCGATCCCTCAACCCTCTGACATTCCAGGATGCTATTTTAACTGTGGTTCCAGCCATCCTTTAAAAATATCAAAACATTTAGATATCCAGACAGAGTATATGTTATCTAATAAAGCAGGGTGCACCTTAGATAAAGCAACTAGAAAACTTCCGTATCCATCCCACCCACCTTCCCCCCACAAAGAACCTCCTCCAAAATTGAAACATACCAGATCGTGAGAAAATCCCCCCACCCCTCTACCCCCAAAACCGTAACCACCCAACAGACATTTTACATATAGTTACCCGAATGCCCAATAGTTGAGTGAATACCCTAACAAACCCAGAAAAACTATGTACAATGAGCGCAAGTTATATATATCAAATAAAGTAGATTTAAATCCAGAAGCCGTGACCCCCCAGTTCCCAAGGCGAACCTCTGAATCCCCGGGATGGTATATAGAAACCAACACCCAAAATATTTCACCGAGAGCCCAATAATAATCTGTACTAACCAACAAACTATAATACCTCCTACTATACCCAAACCCAGGGAGAGGTTGGCAAACCCCCCACCATTCGGCTCGTGATTCCACACCCAACGAGCAGCCATTTCTAGACCCAAGCCCCCAAGCCACCCCCTGCGCCCCCATCCCATAGGGGTAAGTAGATCAGACCAGGGAGAGTCTGAAAGTCTGACAAGTTTTACCTGCCGTGGGCTCCCTACCTCAATACTTCACTCTGTACCCAGTCCATCTTTATTCAACAGCTAAGAGAAAAGGCCCAGAAATTCAGTGCAAAGGAGGCTGAATCAAGAGCTGCTCCTAAAGTGATGTTCATTACCCCATAGTAATATTAATATTCAGGGTAAACCCTTCTACACAAATCTGGGCCCAGTGTAATTAATTTCACCTCGAAAGCTGCACCTAACACCCGTCCTCCCAGAGTCCCATCCTTGCGTAAATCCCTGCAGGAAAACTCTGCAACTCCAGAACAACATTGCAACCCAAACCAGAAGCAGGGTACATAAGTAGTAAACTTCCTTCTCAACCCCTGTGACCACATAAGCCCTCGAGGATACACACAACATTGAATAATTAGCAACTTACTTGTCCAGTCGCTCATCAGAAGGACCAGCGTGCAAAGGAAAGGCAGGCAGTGGAGTTCGGAGGAGCCCACTGACATCAAGTGTTTCAGGGGACCATTTATTCGGTGAACCGAACTGGTCCGGTCCCCAGGAAGTTCCCCTAGAAACTGGCAACCCGCTAAGGGAGTTCCACTATGGAAGGCCCAAGCCAGAGAGAAAACGAAGATCCCACGCCAAAGCAGCAGAGAGACCTCACCTCGATCTTGTCAGACCAAGTTCCCAGAGGAGACAAAAGAGCGAGAGACACCATCCTGGTCAGGAGAGGCCAGAACCCAAGAAGAGAGAGAAGGAAAAATGAGAGGGAGGAAAATCAGCAGAGAGGACGAGAGGTAAGAACCAAACAAGAGCCCTCAAACAAAAAGCACCAACAATTACCACCTATTACCACAACAGTCAGGCAAAAAACAGAGGTATTATTATTATACTAGTGAGGAAAGGAAAAACCCCAGAGCCAGCATAATTATAGAAGTCTTATCAGCCAGAGGGTTTAAACAAGTCTGGGAGCCTGGTCGTTAGTTCTTTAATAGCCGTCTCCGGGGAGCTGAAAGTCATAGCTGTGCCCCCTACAGTGACCTTCAGGATAGCCGGATACACCATTCTAAAGGGTATGGAGGCAGCGATGAGCTTTTGAACCACTGGATGGTAGGCAGCCCTCTTTTCTCGAGTCTCTTTGGTAGGTCCTGTGTTATTCTGATTCTGGCTGTACCCCACAGAATGTCTTTAAGCTCACGTAGATTTCATGTATATATGTTGCCTTTCTATGTAGCTCAAGAACTTGGCAATAATTGACGTGGGGCCATCCGGGTCAGCTGGTCTTGGTCTCAGAGAGCGGTGGCCTCTCAATATGATATGAAGGACTGATCGGGAAGGCCGACGATCTTGCAGAGGAGCTTCTGTAGAAAGACAAGCAGGTCTGGTCCCTCCTCCAGTTCAGGTAGGCCCAAAATTATTGTTGTTCCGTGATTACGCCTCCAGATCCTCTGATTTGAGCTGCAATTTTTAATTTGTTGCTTAAGCTCCATAATTTCACTGTTAGCCTTTATTTTCCATTGTTTCGCTGAGAACACTCGGCCTCACATCCGTGGACTTTGAGAGAGACGGAGGATAGATCGGAATGCAAGGACTTGAGCTCCCTCAGACATTTCTCTCAAGATATCTTTTAATGGAGTAAGTTCCTGAAGGAATCTGTCTTCTGTAAGGAGTATGGCTTGTTGTATTTTATCCTCGGTCGCTCAACTTTGTAGAACCTTGGTTGCGTTGCTTTTGGCAGCCTTCTCAGGAGAGGCAGGAGGTGTGTGCCTGACTAGGGCCTGTTTTCCATCCACCTCCATCCCGGCATAGTAAAGCTTGATTTCTCCACCAAAGCTCGTTCAGGGATTGTAGATAGCCTTATCAGATAATCTCTAGCAAAATTCTTAGGTCCAATGCCCAAATGATACTGTAGAGCGGCAGGAAAGGTGGCTGCAGGGGAGAGCTCTTGAATCCAGCTGCTGCCTAGCTAGCTGCCATCATGTGACCCCCCCCATGCAATGGTACCTAGTCAACCAACATACAGAATTTGATCTGAAAAAAGAGCTTCGCTACTATTGTCAGTTAGATGTTGAAATTCTTCGAAAAGCCTGTGACAGATTTAGACAAGAAGTGATGAACATGACAACCATGCAGGTTTTAAAACAGTCAGATGGTGAAATTTTAGAACATGAAGAGGTTTGTTTAGATCTCTTTCAATATACGACCATAGCATCTGTCTGCATGGCCACATACAGAGTCATGTTTTTGAAAGAACACACACTCACAGCTTTTCCCCCAGATAATTGCCACAGCCTGCAAAAGAGGTTCTCCACACCTGCAATACAGTGGGTAATGTACATAGCAGAGAAAGAAAACATTGCTATTCAGCATGCACTATGGGGAGGGGAATTTAAAGTGGGGATACATTTTCTCAATGTCTACTCGATAATTAATGGGGTTTCCACTGCCTTTGAATTCAATGGGTGTTTTTTTCATGGCTGCAACATCTGTTATTGTGAAAAAGATCGAAATCATATGACAGGTACGACTCTTGGGAAGTTATTCAATTGGACCATGCACAGGGTTCATTTTTTAAAAAGTCAGGGGTTTGCCATTAGAGTACTGTGGGAACACGAGTGGAGGTAAATGTTGGCCACAGGTCGGGGGGCTGACTGATTTTTTGAGGGACAGGGAACTACCCCCAACCTCTCGAACCTAGACAGTCACTGTTTGGGGGACGAACAAATGCCATTTCTCTGTACTATAAATTACAGCCCAGTGAGACAATCTGCTATTATGATTTTACCAGCCTGTACCCTTTTGTCAACAAAACTAAACAGTACCCAGTGGGTCACCCTGCCATCATTTATGAGAACTTTTCTGACATGAGACAGTACTTTGGTTTGGCAAAAATAAAAGTTTTACCCCTAGAGATCTCTTTTTTCCAGTGCTGCCATCCAGGATTGGAAAAAAACTTATATTCACATTATGTTGTGCATGCACAGAAGGCAAAGTTCAGACACCATGCACACACAATGATGAACAACGGGCACTGACTGGTACCTACTGTACCGTGGAAATAAACCTGGCACTGGAAAAAGGGTACAAGATCTTAAAAATTTATGAAGTGTGGCATTTTAGAGAGTCATCAACAGAACTGTTTGCAGGCTACATCAAACTGCTCTGAAAGGCAAGCAAGAGGCATCTGCTTTCCCTTCATGGGTAAAAAATTAAGCTAATAATGTCAGGTACATACAGCAGTATTTTGAAAGAGAAAATGTGCATTTGAACTCCACTGACATCGCTGTTCACCCTGCAAAGAGACAGATATCTAAACTGTTCTTAAATTCTCTTAGGGGGAAATTTGGACAGAGAGTTAATTTGCCCACCACCAGTTTAATATCAGACCCTGATTAGCTTTTCCAGTATGTGTTTGGCCCCTATTATGATGTGGCATCGTGTTGGTTCATCAATGATGAAACAGCGTGTTTATGCTGGAAATATGCCAAAGACCACTACCAAAATTCTAACAATATCAACATATTCATAACTAGCTTCATCACTACATATGCCAGACTAGAACTCTACAAACTGCTAGATAGGTTACAGGACAGGTGCCTGTATCACTACACAGACTCTGTCATTTTTGTGTCTAGACCAGGTGACTGGAAGCCCCCTCTAGGTGACTATTTAGAGGAATTGACTAGTGAGCCTCCTCCAGATGAGCACATTACTGAGTTTGTGTCTGCAGGTCCCAAGACGTATGGGTACTGGCAGTCCGGAGGACAAATTGTCGTTAAAGTGAAAGGCTTCACCCTTAATGTAGGTAACTGTCAACACATTAATTTTGACAGCTTAAAAGATCTGGTTTTTGATTACTCAGTGTCACAGACATCTAAAGAAATCACAGTGAGGCAACCCAGCATAGTCAGAAACAAAAAGCAGTGGTCCCTTGAAACAAGAACGCTGTCCAAGACCCAAAGAGTAGTTTATGATAAATGAGTTTTACAATCAGATTTCAGAACACTTCCTTATGGATACTGAGGGCAGAAAATGGATATCAGGTTGTAGCATCCCTTTACTTGTCTTTTGGCCGGCCCATCTAATAGTGGGAAAAGCTTCTTCATAAAGCAGTTGTTGGAAAATTATGATACCACTTTATCACATAAACCTGAAAATATTGTCTGGTTTTACAGCTGTTGGCACCTTTGTACAATGAACTGATGTTAAAGTTTCTGCAGATTAAATTTGTGGTGGGGCTACCAGAGTCATTCACTGATGATGATCTCTTACCCCCGGGGAAGGTGAATTTTGTTGTTATAAATGATTTAATGGACTCTGCCTGTCAAAATTGTGAAGTTGAGCATGAGTTTACCAAGTATAGCCATCATAAACAGGTACTGATATTTCTAATTGTACAGAATGTATTTAAATCCAGAGCAAGAAAAAGCGAACCATAATGTAATGCCAAAATATGGTCCTGTTTAAAAATCCACGGGACAAGCTGCAGATACAAATATTGATTAGCGGATGTACCCTAGACAGACCAAATTTTTAGAAGCTTTTAAAGATGCCACAAAAACTTACGGCTATTTATTGGTTGATTTAAGAGCTGGTATCGCTTAGATGAATACAGGCTGTGATGGGTTGTTTCCACCTGACTGGCCTGTGTCATACATCTTGAAAAAAAAAACACATTCTGGTTTTAGAGATACATGATGCTGTATTGTCATTATGTCTAAAAGACTGCAGAGAAGCCTCTCTGTTTTAAAGTTACTTGTCAGAGGACCTCCTCATTTAAGAAAAGCTATTCTGTGCTCAGCCTCTGATGACTTGATATCTGCCATTGTGGAGGTTGCTTTAAACACCCTGAAAGGAAATATACCATTATTGGCTAAACAGCTAGCTTTTCTGAGAAAAGGGTAGAATCATAAACAATTAAGCAACAGGGAAAGTGCCTTTAAAAAGAAAAAAACAGATTGTAAACCAGACAGGTGGATTCATAGGGACGTTGTTGGGTAGCATTATCCTTTGATTACTGGACTGCTGGCTAACAGATAATGGCTTTACTCAGAAAATGTATCTGGTACCTCAACAGCAATTGGACCATATGAAAACAAACTATCCCGATGAGGATATGAGAAAAGTTGCAACTTACAGCTTGGATACAGAAATGAGATCTATTCTATCATGGACTGATTTATCAGATCATGGCAAAGCCAAGCTGTACTCCACAGTGTTACAACGTTATCTCACTCTAGTACATCAAGGAGAACAGGCTAAAACAAGTTTGACCTTACACATGCCTGAGAGTGATGCAGTTCCTGAGCAACCCCCTACTGAGACTCTTTCTGTCACGAGTTCTATGGAAAAAGGCATTTTGAACAGTGTTTCTCAAAGTTCTAAAAAAATACTGAGATATTACTAAAGCAAATGGCAAAGAACAAGAATATTCTTTTTTGGAATAATATGGGGGAATTGATGTACTGTATAAAGGTAGTGTTGTTTCTGGGTCTCATATGGTTGATTTGGTAAGGGCTGCTACAGCCACTCATGCTATCCCTGACCACAAAAAGCCAAAGGGGTGGGATGTGTTTGTCAAAGCGGTGGCAGAGGCTAACATACCTAAATCCATCTTTGGTCATTCAGCAAACAGAAGATATGTTGAAAGTTGAAAAACAGCTGATGTAAAAGCCCCTGAACCCTCTCCACTTAGAAAATGGTCAGTGACACCCAAAAGACAAAAGACGTTTAAGAAACCTGCATGGCTCCCTGTATAAATGTGAATATCATATACCTTAGTGACTAATTTGTGCTGACTATTTTGGCATGTTTTTTTTTTTTTTTTACAAAAAGGTATTAACAGTGATGTATGTTCTAATCCTACCTCATATTGAATACATCAGCATGTTTTTTAAAAAGGTACTTATATTTCTGTATGTTATCATCCTACCTCATATTGAATATGGTAGCATTTTTTTACAAAATGTGTGTATACTGATACATGTTGGCCTACCTCATCTTTAGTATGTAATCGTGTTTTTTATATCATAATCCTAGCTCAGTGGTATGCCACATGTAATGTTCTATTTTTAATGAGATGTCTTTAGTTTTGTGTATCTTATCTATGATTTTATCTGTCATTCTTTTTACAATAAATATCTATTAATATTTTATATATCGTATCATTATTGAAGACATTGCGCGATCTGATACTTCTAAATACGTGTCCCCTAGAAAAACTGACAAGACACAGAGATCATGAGGGTATATTTGATTTTATAAAATGATGGTTGTGTTACTATGATTGCATGTTTTAAATTCATTGCAAGACAAACAAGTCTGAACATGTTGCCATCCCACTGGATACAGGCCCCGACGTGTTTCGATGCCTGAAAAGGGTGATGTACAAAACTAGTTACCATGGCATCATTTTTGAGTAAATCATTAGAGTACATATTTAGAATTTGACTCAAGAAAGTCCTTACATCTGTGATGTAAGAAACAGATGCAGTGAAATCCACAGGTGGTAGAGAAGGTATCTTGAAACTGTGTTTTGGTATAGAAATGGTCTTTGTATTTCTTTTTTAAAAAGACCCCAACTTTGTGCATAATTGTTGGATGAAACTATAGCTATCAAAGAACTCCCCAGACCCATTTTTCTGAACTGTATACAGCTAACTAGTGCTGTCAGGGAGTCATGGGGTGCAGTATTGATGACTAGTGCTTGCAGGAAGGTTTCTCAGTCTCTCTTTGGTAGCAGATCATAGGGGGAAACCTCTAGAAAGCAGTCACTGATGTGGGAATCATTCATTACAATTTTTTCCAGCTGCTTTGTGTTCATTTTTTATGGTTTATCACATATAATCAAAAATAACATTTCTTCTCTGGTTTATTTCAATGATGTTATCAAACACATCATAGACAATGAGATTAAAAGTTTATGGAAGGGCTTCTGCAAATCTGATTTCTGCTCTGAGGTTCCCAGTTTTAATTAAAGAGTAATGATCAGCACATTCTTGGTCCTGAGAGAGAGAGCAAAGGGAAATAGTGTGTACCCTTGGGTAAATTCCTGACAGTTGACAACTGATGGTCGATCTTTCATATTTTTTCCCGATGTCTGTACTAGATTAAAATATTCTCTCACAGCATTTCCATATCTAAAATCGGGCTGCAGAGGTTTAGTGGGGATTTGTTCACCATCCAGATACAGAGCCGCAAAATTAATGTTATAATGTTTAAAGTTAAAGGGGGTTTGAGTGTAGAAACCACTAAAAGCATCATTGTCAACAAATCCCTTGACCATCATTTTTGGTAACTCGTCCCAAAAACAAATTATCTTGGTTATAGACCCTGCTGCTCTGTGTGAGGCTGAACACTTTCATCTCACTCTGTCTATAGGGTATTTAGTGTTTGAGGTCAGCAGGGCTTCCGAGTGTCCCAGATGAACACCGGCGGTTACTTTAACCCTTTTGACAAACAGAGATGTGGCCATGATTTTTAGCTTATAAGGCTCAGCATCTCCACTCATCAGGCAAAAGCTGTCCCTGTTACATGTCAGTTTAATTTTAATAGCCACACCATTCAGCATCAGTTTCTCTTGAAAAAACAAGTCTGTGTGCAAGTGTCCCAGCAGCTCTACTCCTGTACTGAGATGTGTGAAGGAGCTTTTTTCATAAACCCTACATTGTCACCTGCTCTGTCTGTGATTTCCATGTTCCGGGTGTCTTAGTAAAATAAACCTGCCATGAATTGTGTAGAAAGGGTCTCTTCATCTGAAGTTCAGCACAGATTCTATAATAGCACTGTAGGAGTAACAGTTATTGCTTTGACTGATGGGCCGATCACGACAATCACATCCAGCTGGCTGGAAATGGTAGGCTACTGGTAGTTTATATAAGACCTCACTTTGCCGCTGCACAGGTATATCACCACCATCTGCTTCAGTGATTTTGCAAACCAGGTAAAGAAGTAGCTGTTGTTTAGATCCAAATAGTCTTCACCATTCCCTACTATATAAAAATTCAATTGGTGAGTTTTCTGAAAGGGCAGCCAGAGGGGGTATTCTACATAAATGCTTTTTTCTAATGCTTGTCATGTGTGGGAGCAACGCAAATAAGTCCAGTTCCATTTTGTGTATTCTTCAGAACTACAGTGCATGAAAGCAATGTTTTTTGAATAAATCTCTATGTTTTTATAGTCCCTTGAAGGTCCTTTTGACTTTGACTCTCTTTCTTTTTATGTGACGTTTGTATTTTGAGACATGCCTTTTAAAGTAGTGGGAGGTCCCATGAGTAGCTGCGGGTGTACTCTGCTCTTCTCTTTCTACCTCTCTTGACCACAATCAGCCCTGAACCACCTTGGAGTGGTCTTATCACCTCCTGACATCCTTGAGCAACATAGGCTAGTCACATGCTCCACAACATCCTTTGCAACATTTTAGCAGCTGTTTGTAGATGTGGTTTTAGCAGTTTCGAACCCCTTCTTAAAAATGGAACAGCTTTTCTAAACAGACTATGAAATATCCCTCCTATACCAGAACCATACACAGTAGGAAGTCCATGAAAGCCTGGAAGGCTGTATTCTGTCTGTGCCTTTGTAAATTGCTTCTCTGTACAAGGCAGGGTCTCCATAATGTTGAACAATCACCATATTTGTTTAAATTTTAGTCACTCTGGGGTGAAAATGTAGCTTCACGATCACCTTTCCAAATTGAAATGGTACAGGTTCATTTTGATCATTCTTTATTTCAATAGTGACTGTATTGATCTGATGTTTACTGACTTTTGATAATGGGGTTTATCATTAGTCACGGTCACTATCTCATTGTCTTGCCCCTGACGGGTATGCATCTCAGCAGAGGCACCTGACTGTCACCCACTATTTCATGCATGATAATGTCAATGTAGATATATAATGTGTAAAACCTTCCCATTAATATCTGTAGGGTTCTTTGTTAGAGTCTTTCCTACACCTACCTCGAGTCTACTAAAGCCCAAAAGGTACTGTAACTGCCCATGCATAAACAGAATGCATTTGATGTTGCTGTCAATGCTTATTTCTCTCCCAGCAGCGTGTTGTTCCAAAACCACTGGCAGTTCATTTGCTTCAAATATGCTTTTATTAATTTGCTTAATAACACTCACCATGTTAGGATAATAGCCTGATGGAATTTTCAATGCTTCGGACTCAACAAAGGGGTTGGTTGATGGCGTTTTACTATGGGCTACACTTAGAGGCTGATAGAGCATACTGAACCTGTTTTTTTGTGCAGGCACGTTGTCCCAGGTATGAGGGTACTGAATTTCTACTAATCCCACTTCCCATTCCCCAGGCAGTTCCAGCGTTTGTGGTAACTTTACTGTAAAAGTGGATATAGTATTATTGGAGAAAATGTTGTGTGAGGCGTTGCTAAGCAAGGTGATATAAAAGCCATTTTTGAGCATTTTTAAATCTTATCCGCTTAATGTCCTGAACCTGTGTTGCCTTGATCCAACTATTGAATCTATCAGGCCACCCTAGCTACTTTTACCAGACACCAAGTTTTCCTGCCACGCTTTTTTCTCTGCCAGGATTTACTGCACTCTATATATCTTGGTCCTCATCCAGTTCAATTTTTCTGCAACTCTTCTGCGTGAGAAAGTACCTTTGATGTCTTCCTCTGATAGTCTTTTTAATTTTATAGTGGGTCTCAGTGTTTTTAATACCTCCGTCACAATAAATATCTCATCTGTGTATGTCTGTTCATATCCCTTTTCAAACACCCCTTTCAGCTTAGATATTCTCACGTGATCACCTTTCTGAAGGGTACCCTTTTGTTTTTTGCCAAGAACTGTTTTGCCATAGATGGTCTTCCATACATCTAGGGCATTGGAAGGGTTAACATCCACTGGTCTGCTTGTAATGCTTCTGTGATAAGTATTATATAGCTGTGCACCAGGTCAACAACACATCAATATATTTCCACATGTTTTGAGCTGTAAAGTAACGCCACATGTGTTTTTAAAGTTCTATTGAACTGTTCTATATGCTAGCCTTTAACTTTGTTCTGGTTTGGTCACAAAATTGTGTATTTTATTTTTTTTTTAATAATGCCTTTAAGGAGTATTTAGGGACATTTTTACCCTGATCTGTCTGCAACTTCTCAGGTATGTATCCACTCTTAAAAAATTGTTTTAAAGGTCTGCATCACAACTCTTGCCCAATTTATCTTTTTAAAGCTGCTACCCAGGCATGCTTTGGACAGCACATTGATGCACGCTGTATGTATTTAAAGCTTGTATTGTATTCTTTGCATATTGACTCATATCCACTAAATTGGCTTGCCATTGTTATCTATGTCAGAAACAATGACAGGATTTCTCTTAAATTGAATTCTTGCTGGTCTGTGTAATGTATAGGGTCCTGCTTGGCAAGCCATTCTGCAAACATCTTTCCTGGTCACACTCTTTATCAATTTCTTTGCAGCTTTATATAACTGAGTCACCACCACTTAAACTGCCTACTTTTCTTGCATTCAAATATATTTTTAAGCAGTTGATCAGTCATCTTCTTTCATCAGTACCAAAATACATCTGTTAACCAGCCAACCTCTTGTCACCAGTAAATGATGTATATGTATATGTATATGTATATGTATATGCACGTGCACGTAGTACGTATATGTATATGTATATGTATATGTGTGCTTTTTCTTAAAATTGGTGACACCCATAACCTGCAATATATGATTATATTTATTTATACATAGAAAACATAAACTGATATATATATTAATTACATACTAAAAGCTATAACAGTGTTTTGAAGAGCATATATATACCCAATACATAGTATGTATGCAATGATTACATAATATCCTGTTTCTTCACTACTGGGGCTTTTTGAGCCGGGTGACACACACGCCTGTCTTGGGGTTCTTTATCTAACTTCAAGGAGAAGGGCACGCTCCAATCCCACCCAACACAAATTGAGTGGGTAGGAAACTAAACAACTTATCCAATAATGCCATAAAAACTCAGGTTTCCTTCCACCGGTCCATAGACTGGAACCAAGAACAGTATTTTCTCATTTAGAAAATCTCGACTAATACAAATCTCCATCTGGGTCTGAGAAACTAAACTTTAATAAACAACACATGTCTCTTAAAAGAATCGCTACCCCTTTACTGAAACTGAGTTCCTGCTAAATAAAATTGGAAGAACCCAGACCGAGAGAGCAGTCTAACTTCATCATGACATATGTGCCTGTAGGAAAAGAATGCTCATGGAGTAGGGAACAAGATTGAAGATCTGTAGGCGTTTAGCCCGATCCTCAACCCTCTGATATTCCAGGATGCTATTTTAACTGTGGTTAGACATCCCTTTAAAATATCAAACATTTAGATATCCAGACAGAGTATATGTTATCTAATAAAGCAGGTGCACCTTAGATAAAGCAACTAGAAACTTCCCGATCCATCCCACCCACCTTCCCCACAAACACCCCCTCCAAAAATTGAAACATACCAGATCGAGAAAATCCCCCCACCCTCTTACCCCAAAAACCAGAACACCCAACAGACATTTTTCACATAAGTTACCCAAATGCCCAATAGTTGAGTGAATACCCAACAAACCCAGAAAAACTATGTACAATAAAGTGACCGTTATATATATCAAATAAAGTAGATTTAAATCCAGAAGCAATACCTCAGTTCCCAAGGCGAACCTCTGAACCCCCAAGGATGGTATAGAAACCAACACCCAAATATTTCACCGAGAGCCAATAATAATCTGTACTAACCAACAAACTATAATACCTCCTACTATACCCAAACCCAGGAGAGGTTGGCAAACCCCCACCATTCATTTTCGTGATTCCACCCAACGAGCAGCCATTTCTAGTGCAGCCCCCAAGCCACCCCCCTGCCCCCATCCCACCATAGGGGTAAGTAGATCAGAACCAGGAGGAATCTGAAAGTCTGACAAGTTTTACCTGCCGTGGGGCCCCTACCCTCAATACTTCACTCTGTACCCAGTCCATCCTTATTCAACAGCTAAGAGAAAAGGCCCAGAAATTCAGTGCAAAGGAGGCTGAATCAAGAGCGGCTCTAAAGTGATGTTCATTACCCCATAATGTATTAATATTCAGGTAAACCCTTCTACACAAATCTGGGCCCAGGTAATTAATTTCACCTCGGAAAGCTGCACTAACACCCGGTCCTCCCAGAGTCCCATCCTTGCAGTAAATCCTGCAGGAAAACTCTGCAACTCCAGAACAACATTGCAACCCAAACCGAAGCAGCAGGTACATAATAGTAAATCCTCCTTCTGCAACCCCTTGGCAAGCCATAAGCCTCGAGGATACACAACAACATTGAATAATTAGCAACACTTCTCAGTCGTCATCAGAAGGACCAGAAACCAAAGGAAAGGGCAGCCAGGCAGTGGAGTTCGGAGGAGCGCCACGACATCAAGTGTTTCCAGGGGACCATTGACCGGGTGAACCGAACTGGTCCGGTCCCCAGAAGTTCCCCCTAGAAACTGCAACCCGCTAAGAGAGTTCCACTAAGGGAAGGCCATGCCGAGAGAAAACGAAGATCCCACGCCTGAAGCAGCAGAGAGACCCCCACCCGATCTTGTCAGACCAAGTTCCCAGAGGAGACAAAAGAGAGAGACACCATCCTGGTCAGGAGAGGCCAGAACCCAAGAAGAGAGAGAGAAGGAAAAAATGAGAGGAGGAAAATCAGCAGAAGCAGAGAACGAGAGGTAAGAACCAAACAAGAGCCCTCAAACAAAAAGCACCAACAATTACCACCTATTACCACAACAGTCAGCAAAACAGAGGTATTATTATTATAATACTAGTGAGGAAAGGAAAACCCCAGAGCCAGCATAATTATAGAAGTCTTATCAGCCAGAGGGTTAAACAAGTCTGGGAGCCTGGTCGTTAGTTCTTTAATAGCCGCCTCCGGGAGCTGAAAGTCAGCTGTGCCCCTACAGTGACCTTCCAGGATAGCCGGATACACCATTCTAAAGGTATGGAGGCAGCGATGAGCTTTTGAACCACTGGATGGTAGGCAGCCCTCTTTTCTCGAGTCTCTTTTAGTGAGTCCTGTGTTATTCTGATTCTGCAAGCCCCACAGAATGTCCTTAAGCTCACGTAGATTTTCATATGTATATATGTTGCCTTTCTATGAGCTCAAGAACTTGGCAATAATTGGACGTGGGGCCGATCCGGCCGCGGGTCTTGTCTCAGAGAGGGGGCCCTCTCAATAAGGATATGAAGGACTGATCGGGAAGGGCCGATTCATATGAGAGGAGCTTCTGTAGAAAGACAGCAGGCCTGGTCCTCCTCCAGTTCAGGTAGGCCCAAATTACAAGTTGTTCCGTGATTACGCCTCCAGATCCTCTGATTTGAGCTGCAATTTTTAATTTGTTGCTAAGCTCCATAATTTCACTGTTAGCCTTTATTTTCCATTGCTCCGTTGAGAACACTGGCCTCACATCCGTGACTTTAGGAGAGACGGAGGATAGATCGGAATGCAAGGACTTGAGCTCCCAGACATTTCTCTCACAAGATATCTTTTTAATGGAGTAAGTTCCCTGAAGGAATCTGTCTTCTGTAAGGAGTATGGCTTGTTGTATTTTATCCTGCTCGCTCCAACTTTGTAGAACCTGGTTGCGTTGCTTTTTGGCAGCCTTCTCAGGAGAGGCAGGAGTGTGTGCCTGACTAGGCCTGTTTTCTCCATCCACCTCCATCCCGGCATAGTAAAGTTGATTTCTCCACCAAAGCTCGTTCAGGGATTGTAGATAGCCTTATCAGATAATCTCTAGCAAGTGTTCTTAGGTCCAATGCCCAAAATGATACCGTAGAGCGGCAGGTGAAAGGTGGCTGCAGGAGAGCTCTTGAATCCAGCTGCTGCCCTAGCTAGCTGCCATCATGACCCCCATGCAATGAGTACCTAGTCAACCAACATACAGAATTCTGATCTGAAAAAAAAGAGCTCAGCCATTGTCAGTTAGATGTTGAAATTCTTCAAAAGCCTGTGACAGATTTAGACAAGAAGTGATGAACATGACAACCATGCAGGTTTTAAACAGTCAGATGGTGAAATTTAGAACATGAAGAGGTTTGTTTAGATCTTTCAATATACCAACTATAGCATCTGTCTGCATGGCCATACAGAGTCATGTTTTGAAAGAACACACACTCACAGCTTTTCCCCAGATAATTGCCACAGCCTGCAAAAGAGAGTTCTCCACACCTGCAATACAGTGAAGTAATGTACATAGCAGAGAAAGAAAACATTGCTATTCAGCATGCACTATGGGGAGGGAATTTAAAGTGGGGATACATTTTCTCAATGTCTCACTCGAGAACTAATGGGGTTCCACCGCCTTTGAATTCAATGCGTTTTTCATGGCTGCAACATCTGTTATACAAAAAAGATCGAAATCATATGACAGGTATGACTCTTGGGAAGTTATTCTAATTGGACCCACACAGGGTTCATTTTTTAAAAGTCAGGGGTTTGCCATTAGAGTACTGTGGGAACACGAGTGAGGTAAATGTTGGCCACAGGTCGGGGGCTGACTGATTTTTTGAGGGACAGGAACTACCCCAACCTCTCGAACCTAGACAGTCACTGTTTGGGGACAACAACGCCATTTCTCTGTACTATAAATTACAGCCCAGTGAGACAATCAGCTATTATGATTTTTACCAGCCTGTACCCTTTGTCAACAAACTAACATGTACCCAGTGGGTCACCCTGCCATCATTTATGAGAACTTTTCTGACAAGAGACAGTACTTTGGTTTGGCAAAATAAAAGTTTTACCCTAGAGATCTCTTTTTTCCAGTGCTGCCATCCAGGATTGGAAAAAACTTATATTCACATTATGTTGTGCATGCACAGAAGGCAAAATTCAGACACCATACACACACAATGATGAACAACGGGCACTGACTGGTACCTACTGTACCGTGGAAACAAACCTGGCACTGGAAAAAGGGTACAAGATCTTAAAAATTTATGAAGTGTGGCATTTTAGAGAGTCATCAACAGAACTGTTTGCAGGCTACATCAAACTGCTCTGAAAGGCAAGCAAGAGGCATCTGCTTTCCCTTCATGGGTAAAAAATTAAGCCAATAATGTCAGGTACATACAGCAGTATTTTGAAAGAGAAAATGTGCATTTGAACCCCACTGACATCGCTGTTCACCCTGCAAAGAGACAGATATCTAAACTGTTCTTAAATTCTCTTAGGGGGAAATTTGGACAGAGAGTTAATTTGCCCACCACCAGTTTAATATCAGACCCTGATTAGCTTTTCCAGTATGTGTTTGGCCCCTATTATGATGTGGCATCGTGTTGGTTCATCAATGATGAAACAGCGTGTTTATGCTGGAAATATGCCAAAGACCACTACCAAATTCTAACAATATCAACATATTCATAACTAGCTCATCACTACATATGCCAGACTAGAACTCTACAAACTGCTAGATAGGTTACAGGACAGTACCCGTATCACTACACAGACTCTGTCATTTTTGTGTCTAGACCAGGTGACTGGAAGCCCCTCTAGGTGACTATTTAGAGAATTGACTAGTGAGCCTCCTCCAGATGAGCATTACCATTGAGTTTATGTCTGCAGGTCCCAAGAGACGTGATGGGTACTGGCAGTAAGGAGGACAAATTGTCGTTAAAGTGAAAGGCTTCACCCCTTAATGTAGGTAACTGTCAACACATTAATTTTGGACAGCTTAAAAGATCTGGTTTTGATTACCCAGTGTCACAGACATCTAAAGAAATCACAGTGAGGCACAGCCATAGTCAGAAACAAAAAGCAGTGGTCCCTTGAAACAAGAACGCTGTCCAAGACCCAAAGAGTAGTTTATGATAAATGAGTTTTACAATCAGATTTCAGAACACTTCCTTATGGATACTGAGGGCAGAAAATGGATATCAGGTTGTAGCATCCCTTTACTTGTCTTTTGGCCGGCCCATCTAATAGTGGGAAAAGCTTCTTCATAAAGCAGTTGTTGGAAAATTATGATACCACTTTATCACATAAACCTGAAAATATTGTCTGGTTTTACAGCTGTTGGCACTTTGTACAATGAACTGATGTTAAAGTTTCGCAGATTAAATTTGTGGAGAAGCTACCAGAGTCATTCACTGATGATGATCTCTTACCCCCGGGGAAGGTGAATTTTGTTGTTATAAATGATTTAATGGACTCTGCCTGTCAAAATTGTGAAGTTGAGCATGAGTTTACCAAGTATAGCCATCATAAACAGGTAACGATATTTCTAATTGTACAGAATGTATTTCGTCAAGGCAAGAAAAGCCGAACCATAATGCTTAATGCCAAATATATGGTCCTGTTTAAAAATCCACGGGACAAGCTGCAGATACAAATATTGACCAGACGGATGTACCCCAGACAGACCAAATTTTTTTAGAAGCTTTTGAAGATGCCACAAAAAAAACTTACGGCTATTTATTGGTTGATTTAAGAGCTGGTATCACCAGATGAACACAGGCTGCCGCGAGTGGGTTGTTTCCACCTGACTGGGCCTGTGTCATATCTTGAAAAAAAACACATTCTGGTTTTAGAGATACATGATGCTGTATTGTCATTATGTCTAAAAGACTGCAGAGAAGCCTCTCTGTTTTAAAGTTACTTGTCAGAGGACCTCCTCATTTAAGAAAAGCTATTCTGTGCTCAGCCTCTGATGACTTGATATCTGCCATTGTGGAGGTTGCTTTAAACACCCTGAAAGGAAATATACCATTATTGGCTAAACAGCTAGCTTTTCTGAGAAAAAGGGGTAGAATCATAAACAATTTAAGCAACAGGAAAGTGCCTTTAAAAAGAAAAAAAACAGATTGTAAACCAGACAGGCGGATTCATAGGGACGTTGTTGGGTATTGCTATTCCTTTGATTACTGGACTGCTGGCTAACAGATAATGGCTTTTACTCAGAAAATGTATCTGGTACCTCAACAGCAATTGGACCATATGAAAACAAACTATCCCGATGAGAGATATGAGAAAAGTTGCAACTTACAGCTTGGATACAGAAATGAGATCTATTCTCATCATGGACTGATTTATCAGATCATGCGCAAAGCCAAGCTGTACTCACAGTGTTACAACGCTATCTCACTCTAGTACATCAAGGAGAACAGGCTAAAACAAGTTTGACCTTACACATGCCTGAGAGTGATGCAGTTCTGAGCAACCCTACTGAGACTCTTTTCTGTCACGAGTTCTATGGAAAAAAGGCATTTTGAACAGTGTTTCAAAGTTCTAAAAAATACTGAGATATTACTAAAGCTAAAATGGCAAGAACAAGAATATTCTTTTTGGAATAATATGGGGAATTGATGTACCGTATAAAAGTAGTGTTGTTTCTGGGTCTCATATGGTTGATTTGGTAAGGGCTACAGCCAATCATGCTATCCCTGACCACAAAAAGCCAAGGGTGGGATGTGTTTGTCAAAGCGGTGGCAGAGGCTAACATACCTAAATCCATCTTTGGTCATTCAGCAAACAGAAGATATGTTGAAAGTTGAAAACAGCTGATGTAAAAGCCCCTGAACCTCTCTCCACTTAGAAAATGGTCAGTGACACCAAAAGACAAAAGACGTTTTAAGAAACCTGCATAGTTCTGTATAAATGTGAAGATCACATACCTTAGTGACTAATTTGTGCTGACTATTTGGCATGTTTTTTTTTTTTTACAAAAGGTATTAACAGTGATGTATGTCTCTAATCCCACCATTGAATACATCAGCATGTTTTTAAAAGGTACTTATATTTCTGTATGTTATCATCCCACCTCATATTGAATATGTGCATTTTTTTACAAAATAGGTATACTGATACATGTTGACCTACCTCATCTTTAGTATGTAATCTATTTTTATATCATAATCCTAGCTCAGTGGTATGCCACATGTAATGTTCATTTTTAACGAGATGTCTTTAGTTTTGTGTATCTTATCTATGATTTTATCTGTCATTCTTTTACAATAAATATCTATTAATATTTTATATATCGTGTCATTATTGAAGACATTGCATATCTGACAATTTCAAATACGTGTCCCCCAGAAAAACTGACAAAGACACAGAGATCATGAGGGTATATTTGATTTTATAAAATGATGGTTGTAAGTTACAAGTGATTGCATGTTTTAAATTCATTGCAAGACAAACAAGTCTGAACATGTTGCCATCCCACTGATACAGGCCCCGACATGTTTCGATGCCTGAAAGGGTGATGTACAAAACTAGTTACCATGGCATCATTTTTGAGTAAATCATTAGAGTACATATTTAGAATTTGATCATAAGAAAGTCCTTTACATCTGTGATGTAAGAAACAGATGCAGTGAAATCCACAGGTGGTAGAGAAGGTATCTTGAAACTGTGTGTTTTGGTATAGAATGGTCTTTGCATTTCTTTTTAAAAAGACCCCAATCCTTTGTGCATAATTGTCAGGATGAAAACCATAGCTATCAAAGAACTCCCCAGACCCATTTTCTGAACTGTATACAGCTAACCAGTGCTGTCCAGGGGAGGTCATGAAGTCCAGTATTGATGACTAGTGCTTGCAGAAGGTTTCTCAGTCTCTCTTTGGGTAGCAGATCACGGGAACACACCAGAAAGCAGTCACTGATGGGAATCATTCATTACAATTTTTCCAGCTGCTTTGTGTTCATTTTTATGGTTTATCACATATAATCAAAATAACATTTTCTCTGGTTTATTTCAATGATGTTATCAAACACATCACAGACAATGAGATTAAAAGTTGCAGGAAGGTGCTTCTGCAAATCTGATTTCTGCTCTGAGGTTCCAGTTTTAATTAAAGAGTAATGATCAGCACATTCTGGTCCTGAGAGAGAGAGCAAAGGAAATAGTGTGTACCTTGGGTAAATTCCTGACAGTTGACAACTGATGGTGATCTTTCATATTTTTCCGATGTCTGTACTAGATTAAAATATTTCTCTCACAGCATTTCCATATCTAAACCAGACTGCAGAGGTTTAGTGGGGATTTGTTCACCATCCAGATACAGAGCCGCAAAATTAATGTTATAATGTTTAAAGTTAAAGGGGGTTTGAGTGTAGAAACCACTAAAAGCATCATTGTCAACAAATCCCTTGACCATCATTTTTGGTAACTGTCCCAAAAACAAATTATCTTGGTTACAGACCCTGCTGCCTGCTCTGGGAGGCTGAACACTTTCATCCCCACTCTGTCTATAGGGTATTTAGTGTTTGGAGGTCAGCAGGGCTTCCGAGTGTCCCAGATGAACACCGGCGGTTACTTTAACCCTTTTGACAAACAGAGATGTGGCCATGATTTTTAGCTTATAAGGCTCAGCATCTCCACTCATCAGGCAAAAGCTGTCCCTGTTACATGTCAGTTTAATTTTAATAGCCACACCATTCAGCATCAGTTTCTCTTGAAAAAACAAGTCTGTGTGCAAGTGTCCCAGCAGCTCTACTCCTGTACTGAGATGTGTGAAGGAGCTTCTTTTAATAAACCCTACATTGTCACCTGCTCTGTCTGTGATTTCATGTTTCCCCGGGGTGTCTTAGTAAAATAATCCTGCCATGAATTGTGTAGAAAGGGTCTCTTCACTGAAGTTCAGCACAGATTCTATAATAGCACTGTAGGAGTAACAGTTATTGCTCTGACTGATGAGCCGATCACCGACAGTCACATCCAGCTGGCTGAAAATGGTGGCCACTGGGTAGTTTATAAGACCCACTTTGGCCGCTGCAGGTATATCACCACCATCTGCTTCAGTGATTTTGCAAACCAGGTAAAGAAGCGTGTTGTTTAGATCCAAATAGTCTTCACCATTCCTACTATATAAAATTCAATTGGTGAGTTTTCTGAAAGGCAGCTAGAGGAGATTCTACATAAATGCTTTTTTCAATGCTTTGGTCATGTGGGGAGCAACGACAAATAAGTCCAGTTCTGATTTTGTGCATTCTTCAGAACCACAGTGCATAAGCAAATGTTTTTCAGAATAAATCTCTATGTTTTTATGTCCCCTGAAGGTCCTTTTTGACTTGACCTTCTTTATGTGACGTTTTGCATTTTGAGACATGCCTTTAAAGTAGTGGGGAGGTCCGATGAGAAGCGAAGGGTGTACTCTGCTCTTTCTCTTTCTACCTCTCTTGACCACAATCAGCCCTGAACTACCCTGAGTGGTCTTATCACCTCCTGACATCCTTTGAGCAACAGCGCTAGTCACATGCTCCACAACATCCTTTGCAACATTTTTAGCAGCTGTTTGTAGATGTGGTTTAGCAGTTTCGAACCCCCTTCTTAAAAATGGAACAGCTTTTCTAAACAGACTATGAAATATCCCTCCTATACCAGAACCATACACAGTAGGAAGTCCATGAAAGCCTGGAAGGCTGTATCCTGTCTGTGCCTTGTAATTGCTTCTGTACAAGGCAGGGTCTCCATAATGTTGAACAATCACCATATTTGTTTAAATTTTAAAGTACTCTCTGGGGGTGAAAATGCAGCTTCACGATCACCTTTCCAAATTGAAATGGCACAGGTTCATTTTGATCATTCTTTATTTCAATAGTGACTGCATTGATCTGATGTTTACTGACTTTTTGATAATGGGGTTTATCATTAGTCACGGTCACTATCTCATTGTCTTGGCCCCTGACGGGTATGCATCTCAGCAGAGGCACTAGACTGTCACCCACTATTTCATGCATGATAATGTCAATGTAGATATATAATGTGTAAAACCTTCCCATTAATATCTGTAGGGTTCTTTGTTAGAGTCTTTCCTACACCTACCTCGAGTCTACTAAAGCCCAAAAGGTACTGTAACTGCCCATGCATAAACAGAATGCATTTGATGTTGCTGTCAATGCTTATTTCTCTCCAGCAGCGTGTTGTTCCAAAACCACTGGCAGTTCATTTGCTTCAAATATGCTTTTATTAATTTGCTTAATAACACTCACCATGTTAGATAATAGCCTGATGGAATTTTCAATGCTTCGGACTCAACAAAGTGTTGGTTGATGGCGTTTACTATGGCTACACTTAGAGGCTGATAGAGCATACTGAACCTGTTTTTTGTGCAGGCACGTTGTCCCAGGTATGAAGGGTACGGAATTTCTACTAATCCCACTCCCATTCCCCAGGCAGTTCCAGCGTTTGTGGTAACTTTACTGTAAAAGTGGATATAGTATTATTGGAGAAAATGTTGTGTGAGGCGTTGCTAAGCAAGGTGATATAAAAGCCATTTTTGAGCATTTTTAAATCTTATCCGCTTCTAATGTCCTGAACCTGTGTTGCCTTGATCCAACTATTGAATCTATCAGGCCACCCTAGCCACTTTACCAGACACCAAGTTTTCCTGCCACGCTTTTTCTCTGCCAGGATTTACTGCACCCTATACACTTGGTCCTCATCCAGTTCAATTTTCTGCAACTCTTCTGCGTAGAAAGTACCTTTGATGTCTTCCCCTGATAGTCTTTTAATTTATAGGTGGGTCTCAGTGTTTTTAATACCTCCGTCACAATAAATATCTCATCTGTGTATGTCTGTTCATATCCCTTTTCAAACACCCCTTTCAGCTTAGATATTCTCACGTGATCACCTTTCTGAAGGGTACCCTTTTGTTTTTTGCTAAGAACTGTTTTGCCATAGATGGTCTTCCATACATCTAGGGCATTGGAAGGGTTAACATCCACTGGTCTGCTTGTAATGCTTCTGTGATAAGTATTATATAGCTGTGCACCAGGTCAAGCAACACATCAATATATTTCCACATGTTTTGAGCTGTAAAGTAACGCCACATGTGTGTTTTTAAAGTTCTATTGAACTGTTCTACATATGCTAGCCTTAACTTCATTATTTGTCACAAAATTGTGTATTTTATTTTGTTTTAATAATGCCCTTAAGGAGGCATTTAGACATTCTTTACCCTGATCAGTCTGCAACTTCTCAGGTATGCATCCACTCTTAAAAATTGTTTTAAAGGCCTGCATCACAACCTTGCCCAATTTATCTTTTAAAGCCGCTACCCAGGCATGCTTGGACAGCACATTGATGCACGTCAGTATGTATTTAAAGCCATTATTGTACTTTGCATATTGACTCATATCCACTAAATTGGCTTGCCATTGTCTATCTATGTCAGAAACAATGACAGGATTTCTCTTAAATTGAATTCTTGCTGGTCTGTGTAATGTATAGGGGTCCTGCTTGGCAAGCCATTCTGCAACACCTTTCCTGGTCACACCTTTATCAATTTCTTTTGCAGCTTTATATAACTGAGTCACACCACTAAAACTGCCCACTTTTCTTGCATTCAAATATATATTTTGAAGCAGTTGATCAGTCATCTTCTTTCATCAGTACCAAAATACATCTGTTAACTAGCCAACCTCTTGTCACCAGTAAAATGATGTATATGTATATGTATATGTATATGTATACGTGTACGTGTACGTGTACGTATACGTATATGTATATGTATATGTATATGTGTGCTTTTTTCTTAAAAATTCGATGACACCCATAACCTGCAATATATGATTATATTTTATTCATACATAGAAAACATAAACTGATACATATATTAATTACATACAAAAGCCATAACAGTGTTTTGAAGAGCATATATATACCCGCAACACATAGTATGCATGCAATGATTACATAATATCCTGTTTCTTCACTACCTGATTCTTTCACATTCTACCATACCCAGAGACAGTACCTTTTGGGCTGTATGTTTCACACAAGCAAGAGTTTCATCCACTTTCCCCCGGTGACAAGGTAGGCACAAAACATACACACATGTGCCATGCACCACTCAAAATAATCAGGGTGATCTTTGAGGGGTACTGTTGCAGAATCAAAATTGCTATTCACCTTACATATGTCTGTGTGTTTTTGTTCATTGCATCGATATACATATACCACAAAATTGGGATACTTTTAATCTCAGTCATTGTCCTTTCTGCCAGTGAAGGTGCAGCACTTTCACAGCATACGTTTAATGCTTGGCACTTTCCAAAGTATACAGGGGTCTTTAAAATGTCCTTTATCACACGGCACATTGTAGCTATCAAGCGTGACTGGAATATTGGAATATTGGGAGCATGCCATTACGTTCCATCTAAAAGCACATAATACATGTTATACAGCTTAGCTTGTCACTTTTTTATTCATAAAAAATGACTGCTACATCACATTAAATACAACGTAAGTGATACATTCTGCAAAAATGTGATGAGTACACATGATGCTTAGTGCTCTTTCATTTCATGGAGCATCATAACAATTGAAGAAGCCACTTTCACAGTATGAGAAATATCACATTCTTTTCTTTGCTTTAAAGCAGACACACACATTGCTGCAACTACCAGTATATACAGGTTACAAAGACATTCAGGATCTTCTACGAATCTAGGCACAATCACTGTAGTGTTTTCTAAAAGTGTCAACTCAGATTCTTTCATATAGTTATCTATATCCTCCCAGATGTCTGAGGGGGCATGCAACATCAGTTCCATGGCAGAAGATAAGTCTGAAAGAGATGCTTCAAAGTCAGGCAGCTTGAACACGGAAGGATTGCAGTAATGGCTTATGATCAGATACATAAGTCTTTGGACACTCTCTTTGCTTGCATCCCGCATGGTTCTCTGTAAAATAAAATATGAAGCTTTGGGTTCTACTACATTTGCACATAACCTGTAGCAGATCAGCAGTTAAATTAATTTTCACAACAAAAATAGAGTCCTTTAATTTCTTTTTAGAAATTTAACAGAGTGCCCGAAGTTCTTGTTAGAAATTTTTTAAAGGAGCATTTACTAACCAGACGTCTGGCCTCTTTTCTAATCTCACCATCTGTCTGTTGTAACATATCTGTAAGTAAGCCCATGGGGTCATCAGCTCTTTTCACATCATTTAAAACATGACTTATGGATTCTATAGTCTTGTTGCTCATGTTTAAGCCCTGTTGTTTCATAGCTATTGCTAAGATCACAGGGATGAGATGCCCTATATGTATGGCTTCAGAAACATTTTTATATGCTTCTCTAGCCATCAAAGATACATGTATGGTTTATCTGACTAGGGTCATCTATCTCACACCCAGGACAGGCATCAACCATTTCACAACATATCACTCTTTCTCTATCACTGCGGCAATTACACCACAAATGGTATGGTACATAACATACTTACAATACACATCGTGGTCAGTTTTGGGGGCTTAATACTATCTCAGTAGACGAAGATGGTTGTGGTTGTGTAGTGATTACAGTGTTTTCTGTTTTTTCAAGCATTCTATTGCTTTCTAACTTTCTAACATATTGACCCTCACAGATCTCATTAATAACCACATCTGTATCTTTCACACAGCAAACACAGTCAAGCAGCAGATTTGTGGAGACTTGAGTATCCATGCTGTCCGAATAAGACTGTTGCTCCATTCCATATCCATCACTCTGATAAAGCAAAAAGAAAACAATATTGGTCCTTTTACTCAGTAAGTTACAGTTCATCTGCTAACTCATCTGTTCAGTTACACTCTGCACGCATGTCTCCAGTCACTCATTTTTTAGTGTTTAAAAACAAAACATAAATTTGCCTCCACAGTGCAAGATGCTTTGCCATCTTTTTCTTCTTCTTTAGCCTGTTGCTTTTTCTTATCTTTTCTTTTCATAGCCTGCAGCTTGCTGGTTGTGGCAGTGCCACCATCTGCCTCTTGGCTGGCTGCTGCTTCTGCCTGTGTCTTGACATCCTTATCTGACTCTCCCTCCATGTCACTCTCTGTTCTGGGCTTCATTTTCCCATCTATCTCCACAACAGACTCACATGGTAGCTCTTCTTCAAGGTCTTGCAGTTGTGCCTCTTCCATAGGCATATCAGGATCAGTTTTTGCTTTTTCCGATTCACCAAACTGTGCAGCGAGATTTCTTTTTATGTCACAAATCCTTCCACTGGCCAAAATTCAAATCGGACATTCTTTTTCACACTTTATGTAGCGCACATACAAGGGTTTGGACCTGAAAGGCAACTTCTCTTCTGGCTTTTCACCTCCTGGCTGTTCATTTGGTGATGTAACAGTCTCTTCCATGACTGAATGTTAGTTTGAGATGCTGTGTTCTGGGCCATCTTCTTGAATCGCTTGGATAATCAGCTCAGATCCTATAAAGTAGATTTCGATGAGGGTCTGAAAGCTATTCTGGCACATCTCCAACCAGGGGTTATATAAGACCCCTGCCAGATGAACTCACACTATGTGACCATCACAAGGCTTCTGAATGACAGACCTCCATTAATAAATATAGTTATGTCATGTCTTGTGACTAGCACCACGCATCTGAGTGTTTGGTTGTGGTTATTTTAATATCAACTATGATTTGTGTAACCCATCATAAGTCTGGCAAAAGGTTTCTAAAGACAGACCTCCATTGTAAATATAGTTATGTCATCTCTTGTGACTAGCACCACGCATCTGCGTGTTTGGTTGTGGTTTATTAATATCAACTATGATCTGTGTGACCCATCATAAGGCTGGCAAAGGGTTTCTAAAGACAGACCTCCATTGATAAATATAGTTAAGTCATCTCTTGTGATACATAGAATGACTAGTATGTGATTTTTATACTGTAATGTTGGGCAGGGCATGTTTAATAGGAATTTTCTTAAGTTTCTCAGAGTATAAAAGTCTCCATGAAGCAGTCTACTGGTTTTTCAGTTTTACATAGGTAATGCAGAGCACTTTTTGTTGCTTTCTAGAGGTTAAAGCACTCTTAAATACTTTCACCAGTACATAAATATACATTTAATAGAAATATATGCTTTTGATAAGCAGTGATCTTTGTAAATTATCTTTTCAAAGGAAATAGAAAAATATGTTTAGCTTCTGACATCAAAATACCAGATTTCTGATGCATTCATTTAAAAGAAGATGTATGTAGAGAGTATGATTGTTTTTTAACAGACTTTAGGATGTGAAGCAGTCTACTTAGACTACAAACCTTTGAAACATCAACACTGGACACACACACACACACACACACACACACACACACACACACACAGTCTCTGCTTTTAAAGTTAGAACTCATTTTCTTTTTCGCATTAAAAAAGAAATTACTTTTTTCATAAATACTTAAAATCTTAAAATACATTCTTTTAACAGAAATTTTTTGTATAGCAAAGATAAAGTGTTCTTACAGGAAATGCAGAGAGGATACAACCCTCTTGAAAAACAAAATGCAGAGAGTATATGACTGTTTTTTAACAGACTTTAGCATTTGAAGCAGCCTACTTAGACTACAAACCCTTTAAACATCAGATTCAACACACACACACACACACGCACACACACATGCTGTCTCTGCTTTTAAAGTTAGAACTCATTTTCTTTTCCACATTAAAAGAGAAATGACTGTTTTCCATAAATACTTAAAATGCATTGTGTCAAAAGAACTTCCTTACACTGAAGAGATAAATGTTCTTACAGTCCTCTGAGCTTCAAAGTACATTTCACACAAAAAATCCCCTGAGTAAAAAGGCACCCTGCAGTCATACCACAGATCGACAGGGGGAGGTTGAGGGACTGCCAGGTAGGTGATGGTGGGGCAAGGTGAGAGGAGGGGAGAGACTTGGGTTCCAGGTAGATGATGGGGTGAAATGTAGGTGGTGGTGGAGCATGGAGAGAGGAGGGGAGAGACTCAGGTTTGAGGTAGGTGATGGGTGCAAGGGTGGTGGTGGTGGGACAAGGTGGAAGGTCAGGAGAGTTTGTGCCAAGATATTGTGGCAGGGGGTCGAGGGACAGAGGATGGATTCGGGGTCGAGCTAGGATGGGGTGGTTGCAATTCGAGGGGACAGAGGATGGACTTGGGTTTGAGCTTGGATGGTGTCGTGGAGGTTCAAGGGGACTGGGGATGGAGGGGTTAAGATGTAGGGCATAGAATGGGAATGTTGTGTCATTTCCAGGTTCAAGAATACGTAATTTCCTGCATTTCATACATCACTTCCTGTGTTTGACATGGGACACCCTGCATTTAAGGTGAGACATCCTGTGCAGAGGGGCCGGACTTCATGCACCATACGGGGATGATTCTGATTGGTCCATTTTACGCCACGCCCACCAGTCAAATGACTTGGTGCACGCTGATTGGCTGAAATTTTACATTTGACAAGATACATGAACTCTATACTACTAACCCTCTTCAACTCATATGTGAGTGAACTGCACATTGGACTTAATGGCTGGACTAATAAATTTGCTGATAATTCAAAAAGGGGGGTATTGTTACATCTGACAAGGATATTCAAAAGACACAGGATTTAAATAAATTAGGAATATGAATGGAGAAATCCAAGATTAAGATTAACGTAGACAAATGTACAGTTCTTCATTGTAGTACCAAGAATCCAAAAACTGCTAAATGATTATTCATTATGTAGCTCAATGAACAAGAAGAACCTGGGAACTATGGTCCCCAACAATTTTAAATCAGAATTACATTGTGACACAGTTGTTAAAAATATGTAACCAGAAAATTGGGTAATTACAAGAAATACAGCATGGTCAACAAAAATGAGAAGGTGCTGGTACCCTTGTGCAGATCATTGGTTAGATAGCATATCAAGCACTGCATTCAGTTTTGGTGTCCATATGCTAGTAGGGATGAGACTAGGATTAATGGTGTGCAGAAGAAATTTACCTGGATGATCAGGGGTACAAAAGAACATATAATAAGGTGAGAGGCTAAATGAGATGGACATGTTTACTCTGTGGAGGAGATGACATAGAGGTGATCTAGAAAAGACTTCCTCTTTGAGACTAAAATTAAAGAACAAAGTACCTAAAGAGGGTATACGAGGTCCTTTTTATCAGATTTCTTGGGAACTGTTTACAACTGACTGAAGGAAGCACTGGTTCATGCAGAGAGTAGATTCAGGTAGGAATACTCTTCCAGGGGAGGTTGTCAACAGCAATAATCTGACTATGTTCAAACATAGGCTAGATGAATACAGTACATGAGTAGTTCATTGTGAACAGGCAATTTACATGGGCATACCACCTCCTTTTGCCTGGAATATTCCTATGTTCTTATAAAAGATCAAGAACAGACTGACAGATTCTCAAAAGAAAAAAAAAAGAGGCCCCCCAAAAGCAAGGTGACTTCCCCTAAAGAAACAGCAAAGAAGAAGAAGGAGAAGAAGAAGGAAGGACGCACCCTAGTAAACACAGTTGAGGAAAAGGATCTGGCCCATTAGCCTTGACCTGAGCCATGTGAACTGGTGGGGGATGGAGGAGGTGGATGTGGAAGATGAAGGTAATGGCATTTTATTAGAGTGGACAAATAATTATAGACACACATGGTGTGCCTGCTGTGTAAGGATAAGCTTTGTTTAAATAAGGAGGGCACATGGCTGGAAGTATCTGCTATGAAAAGACATTTGCTTAAGTGACATAGGTCTCACTATGAGAAAGGATACCAACACATGGCATTAGCACTAAGCAGAAATGATGATGATGGGCAGAGAGAAGTGAAAGACTGAGGCTGAGAGGAGGAAACATAAATAAGTCATCATAGTTTAAGTAGCAGCTCAACACCATCACCATCCATTCCTAGGTTATTTAGTCCATTGACTCCCATATCTTTAACTGGATGCAAATCCCTTTACCCACTGGATTAGCAAAGGTCCAAGCCAGCCATCTGGTGGACCAAAAAACAAATCAAGTCAATGTTTGCCCTTTCATTCTTTGGAAATGAGCCATAAATATAAATCCAAAAGGCCTGAGGCCATTAAGTTAATAGCTGTAGTGGAAATGCAAGCCTTGGACCTGCTTCCATTCTCCTCTGTGCACAAGGGAGGCTTTCTATTGCTAATGCAAGTGGCAATGCCAAGGTACTCATCAAGTTCACAGCTGTATGTAGTTCTCCACAGTCGCACTTTCAGATTGGTATCAGAGTGATGGCAAGACTGTGTCACATGCCCTGAGAACATTCATTGTGCCAGTAGTTTGTATCACCATTGACATGAGAATGAGCGGTCAGTCCAACAGATTAAATGGCAATGACTGTGCATTTGGTCAACTTCCCCTCTTCCTTCTCTTTCTCCTCTCCTGGGTTAAGTAGCATCAGAAGTAGCAGCAGCATCGGTAAGTCATTGTGACTATCTGATCTCCACAAGTAGTCAACTTTGTGCGTTTGTGTATTTGAAAATGGCCATAATTAGAAAAATCTCATAGAGTGCCTTGAGCAGAAGTTTGATGAGTAACTGACGTTGCTCTTGTACACAATGGATTTTATAGTAACAGATAATGCAAAGAATAAGGCTATTAGGATGGGTGAGTTCCAGGTTTTTCTCACCATATAAACCTAGTATTTCATGGATATCTAGATGAGGAGGAGGACAACAGAGTGCAGAATTGTTGGGATGGCCAAAACAATCTGCGGTCATTTTAGCCTGTCTGTTAAAGTACCGAAGCTATTATATACAATTCAGCAGTAGAATCACTCCCTCCTCTAACACATGAAACAAGATGTACCAACATGATAGAATTCCATCTATCACATGATGTAATGCCTGCTAGAACCACAGAAGATCATTTACCACTATGTACATAAGCATGGTATTGGCAAGGGAAAGGTAAATATCAGCTGCAATTAGTGGCAACTGACTGAGACCCTCTGCTGTGTGATGAAGCCCTTTGAGAAAGCCACATGGGTTGTGAGTACTGAGATATTGCTGACATTGTTTTAATTAACCTGCAAATTGTTTGTATGAAGTTCCAGTAAGAGGAGAAAGATGATGCAACTTCTGTTAATGTAGTAGAAAGACTAAGAACACATTTCTTGGGTGACACGTACCATTTAAGAGGACGGGAAATTATTTCTAATTGGCAGCTAATTATAATATTCCCATTTGCAGAAATGCTATCCATAAGCCTAAATGATCCTTATGTAACTATACCTGAATAAAAACTAATGTGATAAACTGTATTTTGTATCATTTGTTTCTATGGTCAGCATTCTGTTACAGTTCTCTTCATAGAACCTATGATCTTGAGTTTTAACTATGTCACGATTTGTGCACAGAACTCTAAGTATGGTTCTGACAGAACAATAACTCATACTTAACATTCTGTACACAAATCATGACATAGTAAAAACTCCGAGTTACTGGTTATATGAAAGGAACTGTGCAGAATGTTGTTTATAAAAAGGAAACAACTGAAAACATAGTTTTTCACATCAGTGTTAATTCAGGTACAGTTAAATATGGTCTTTCATTTCTGTTAGTAGTAACATTACTAATAGTTGCTAATTAGCACAGATTTCCTGTCCCTTTAAAGAAATATGGACAGCTGACCACTACATCATGGCCACTCTATTAGATCCTCACTTTTAGGACACATTTAAGGTATTCATTCAGTGGAAGAAGGCAGTAAAGATGAGAAATCCTATAAAGACAGGCTTATTCATGTGATCGCTATACATATGGCACCACAAAAGGCTAGAGCTGTAAGCACAGCAGAAGAGGAATATCATTACCTACATGCTCAATGATAGACCAGGTAGAGGAGAGAAAAGTGGGGGATCATGGATCTCAAGGTGCTGCTAATGATGATGAACATTAGGGTCACTCGTCATTTTTCTCAAGTCAATAAAGATCTGCTTCTACTGATTATAAAATGCAATAGACTTCAGTCGGTGACAAGCCATTGTGGGAACAGCTGCCTGACTATGGCTTGATGAAAAAAACAAGAAGTCATGTTCTTTCTTAGTGGTGCCCAAGATGTCAGCAAACAAAATGGTGCAGGGCAATCTGGATGAGAATGTGGCACTGAAAAAACGAGATGAGCCACTGCTGTATTTGTACCAAGAATGACTCGCTGCCCTTCTTTGACAGAAGTAGCCAATGAGTACCTCAGTTGTCCTTCTCAAAGTAATACAGGAATCTACGGAGCTGCTGGCAACATAGTCAGCAACAAGAGAACTTTCCTTTCCACAAAAACAAAATGTAGAGATGCTCCCTTTTGTAAAAGTAAGCCTGCTTATTTTTAACGAGACCTATTCTACTCCAAGTTTTATGGAAGCTGAATCTCCTATACTACCAGCTCCAACACAAGAAGAGGATGAGATGGATGGTGGGGGCTTCTGCGTCCATTAGTTCTACTGCTAGCATCACAAGTCCAGCTTCATGATGACCATGCTGTCTTTTCTCCTATCATGGGCTGATGTACACTTGCCATCAGTTTTAGATTTTTAATTGGCTGCTATGCCAGACTGGGTGACTAATCTCCTCCTCTTGCTATTGCCCAGTAAAATTATCTATTTACTTCTTACTGTGTCACCCACATAATGTATCTGTCTGATCATCTAACACACCTACATTTTATGTTGTCTGCTGGTTTGCCCTCTGCAGGCTGCATAATCCCAAGTCCAACTCTTGATGAATGGGACAGTCCTTTTGATTGGAGGGGCTAACCCACATTGACTTGTCCTTTACATCACAAGCAAGGCTAGATTATTGTAGCTTTGTACCATGGAAAACTTTTATGACAATTCTTTTTCAGTCAGTAGCCTATCACATGGCTGCTTGTTTTGTCCTTGTCATCGTCAGCCTTTTGAATAATTACAAACAGTTAACTGTCTGGCAAAGTTGGCCAAGTACTCAGTGTCTAAAACTTATTCACTGCATAGCATGAAGCCTTGTCCATGTTTGGTACATCTGAATGGACACAATTTTATAATCAGTAGCCATTACAGACTGTGTGCTGCAGGGGAACTTGATGGCTCAGTGGATTGGTAGTGGGTTAAGAGGCAACCGGGTCACTGGTTCAAGGTCAGCCCAGGTTGGTAGCAGCTTAAAGTCATTTCCACCTAAGGGCTGCTACATGGCCCACGTGAAACAAACTGTGGTGGTCTAAGTTTAGTTCCCAGTGGGTAGGTGTTCACACTACATAAACCACCATCACAGTTTGTACTAATTGAAATCCTTGTGGCAGTCTCACATGAGACTCTAAGGACTGAATGGGCAGGGAATCTGAACTAACCACTCACCTACTTGGTAGTCCCTCCATGACAGTGATGAGGCACATTGGTGGGGCAGTGTGAGAAAGCTTGCAATGTGATCCCCTGCACTACACTTGTCACTTGGATATACAGAGGACCTCAGTTTACAGCAGTGACAATCCAGCACCCTTCAAGAGGACCAAATTCTCACACACACACAAAAACACACACACACACACATCTTAATAACACACACACACTGTGGAATGCTGCACCATTGTGTTTAGGTTGTTTGGCCACGTCCTTCACAGGCCTAATACAAACATTTAATATTTGTGTCAACATTGGCCAGGTACTTAATCTTGCAATAGCAGGAAGCCTTGTCCATATTTGGCAGTTACATTTAGTTGTAGGTAGTGTGGGGGTTGCAGGGAGGCAAAGCCCCCCACAAAACATGACTAATTCCCAAGACGGAGCTTTGGGGCTCTCCGTCCCAGGAGCCACAATGCTTGGTGCAGAAATGCTGGGTGGCATATTGCCTGCACCGATATCAGTGTCAACAAAATGACCAATATGGGTGAACCAGGCTACATCTACCTCCTCGCCCCTATCTACCTTTCTAGTTACCTCATTGAAGAAGGCAATCAGGCTTGTTTAGCAGGATCTACATTTTGCAAATCTATGTTGTATGTTCGAGAACAGCCCATTTTTATTCATGTACTGAACCCTCACATCTATTATGATTGACTTGACCACTTTGCCAAGGATAGGCATAAGACTCAATGTTCTGTAGTTACCTTGTTCTGATTTGCCTCCTTTTCATGTTTCCTTGCACGTGAGCAAGAAACATCTTGCAACAGAACTACATTTCAGAGGTGTGTCACAGACTAGCCCAATGCAGAGTAATCTACAGTGGGCTCATCCCTGACACACCAATGACCACCCAAGAAGAGTGTAATGGTGGTCAGAGTTTCACAGCTGGAAACTGACCATAGTTGAAAGAAATGAAATGCTCCAATGAGAGAGAGTGCTTCACTGCTTTCATTCACATAAAGCCCGGCTGGCAAGCAGACAGCACTGTCTCTTGTTCCCACCACCACTGTCCTACAAGCCAAAGCGCCCCCATCCCATCCCAGACATTATAGTGGCGGCGTTACACCGGGGCATGTGCCCCGGTCAAAAAAATGTTATGCCCCTGTTCAAGGCACAGTGCAGTGCCCTGTGTGCTCAGATCGATAGCGGTCAAACTTTTTGCTGTTGCCTGACACCTTCCCTCCCCTCCTCCTTTCCTCCTCCTCCTCCTCCCCCCCTCTGAGATTCTGATTCTGAGACAGCCACCCACCAAAGACTCCAACACCGAGGTAGACCCTCCCACAACCTGCAGGTCCTATCTGGCTGTCCTGTACTGTGGTGTGGTGCAGAAGTCCTGACCCTAGTCCTGTTTTCTGCTTGTTTTGAAATTGGGTCAGACTTCTGTGCTGTGACACACTGACGTACACTGCGTGTGATGGCTGTGCTACCATTTAAGGGAACACTCGCTCTATTTTGCTGCCTCTACCCATGCCCTCAGTAGCCAGGCAAGCCAAGATTTTTTTTTTGGATCACAATCCTCCAGGTTCTCTCCGGTCACCGCCTCCATGAATCCACCTACTGGGTCATAATGTCATACGCTGAATATCGTACGACATTACAGCTAATCCGGAATAGCACTGTATGAGACAGTAAATGGAGCAATACTGCAAATACTGCTTTACGTGGCATTGCACCCTCACACTATTGCAGGCAGAGGACAAGACCTCTGCTTGGACAGGGTTCTGCTGAGCAGCTGCCATGGCTCAATGGACTGAGACATTGCAGCAAGAAGCTCAGACACTGCATCTGGGACCAGGTTTGATTCCGGGTTCCAGAACATTTTATTTTTTTTCACACTTTAGTGCAATTTTGCTGACCCCACCCCCCCAGAGTTGGGAATGTTTACTGGGGGAAGTGAGGGGGGGGGAAGAGCCCTCCCCTGCATAAAAAAGACTTATACCGCATGTAAAGAATTGTGCTCTATTGGCAGCTGATTTTTGCATGTGGCATGATGTTGTGCGACATTATGACCCTGTGCCATGAATCCACCAGGTGCTTTTCCATTCTATTCCGCCGCCAGCAAGCTGTCCTGTCTGACCCCATCCGACACAGGTGTGTATGTTAAACAGTGGGTTTGTCCTACGACTCTGCTAACAAAACCATTAATCACTACTTTTATATACATTAATCTTTGTTTATTTATAGCTTAATTGCAGCTGTATGGTATCTTGGGGAACTAAGTTGCAATGTGTTCTTTGTGATTTTTCACCACAGCATCCAATTTGATAGTGTAATTTAAAGTGTTTCACTCAGATATTTCATGGTCTGAGGGAGCAGAAATAAGTGAGGGGAGACTGTGAAACAAGTTTATGGTGGTTTCCCAAAGCCTTTCTAAGTTGCAGAGATAGAGGTCCACAGAAGTCAGAAGCATCAGTAACTTGAACGTGTTGCATTTGCTTTCAAGGCAGCTCTTAAGCACGGGGATTGAAGCGGAGTAAATATTCTGGCATTAGAGTGGATTCCCAGACAGTGTGTGGATTGCTCCATGTAAAACTGCTTTTCTAATTCATTGACCCCCCCCAGCTCCAGCTCTGTTGATATCAACCTCTTTTTTTCTACCGCGGGCAGTTACATAGGAGATAATTGCTCCCCACATCTAAGACTTCTCTGCCTCCCACAGAATTACTTGTAATGGGGCTGAAGGGGAATTAACTTGTACATATTGCCCTCATTGTTCTGACATACATTTCCTGAACTCTTTGCTAGGCAGCAAATGTACAGAGAATTTCCAGGACTATTTGGTGGGGCCAGTGTAAAACTCACCCAGGCTTGATCAGATATCATAATTGGGTTTATGACTGTTGACAGCACTCTGGAATAAAACTGCCAGGGAATGAACAAATAGTCCATCCTAGACCATATGTTTTATTAAGGTTTTAGTGTAACTATGAATGGCATAGGTCTGCTAATAAAAATTACCCCCACCCTCCTGTGGAAGTTGTAAGAGAGAACGTGGCACTAGCCCATCCATTCCCAACCAGTTTTTGATGTTCAACGTATGCAAGGTGGGTCTCCTGGAGGAAAGCAATACACATATTATGTCAGTGATAACACTGTCTTTTTGCCAGAGAAGAAAATGCCTGGACATTCCAGGAACAAATGTTTATCTGACTTATAGCAGTTCTAGCATCTAAACGGTGGGAGGAGTTCTCCCTGACATAGTACCACATCCCACTTCATCTCTGGTTGTTTCCCCATTCTCATACCCTGACAACTCCAGTCACAAAAATACATATTTTTATTTATTTTATTTATTTATTGGAAACAATCGGAATTACAAACCTTTGAGTCACAGACTCTTTTGCAAAGGCTCCACGTCGGTTACAAAGGGTGGAGGGAAGACAGATACAGTAGAGAACATACTTGAAACAGATAGAATATACATAACAAAATCACAGGAGCATTCCAGGCAAAACTTAATGACTGGTAAGGAAGTTAGGCTGCAATCTTGGGTTACCCAGGCAGGGATTTGGTGAGTTACGTGGGGCCTTGTGAGACCCTGAGTCAAGTAGGGGGAGGGCGTTCATCTGGGTGAGCAGAGTTAGCCACAGTCACATATGGCTCTTTCAAGGAGGTGAGCTTTGAGGCCTGTTTTAAATTGAGAGATGCTGTGGGTCTGTGCGAGTGAGTGTGGTAACGCATTGAGCCAGAGAGGGGCTCGGTATCGGAAGGATCTTTGCCCTAGAGAGGTTCTACATTGAGGTACAAGGAAAGGGGAGCTTGCGGAGAGTCTCGTATTGCATCTGTGAGGTGCAGAACTGATTAAGGGGAAAAGTCCGACGGGGGCTAGGTGAAGGTGTATTTTTTTTGCGAGGATGCAGGTGTGGAACTGTAATCGATGTTGGAAGTTTAGCCAACCAGATAACGCATAAAGATCACAGGTGTGGGTTAGCCTCTCACAACCAGTGACTAGGCGGCAGGCTTTGTTCAGGACAATGTTTATCCTATTCAGGGAGGTGGGTTCAGCAGAGCCGTGTATAGTGATCCCATAGTCCACCAGGGAGAGGATGGAGGAGGTGACTGCGAGCTGCATAGCCTTGGGGGGTAAGCAGTGCTTGAGCCGGTACAGGATGCCTACCCTAGAGCTGATAGAGGAGGAGAGAATTTGGGTATGCCTCTGGTAGAGAGGAGGTGTCTAAAGTGACACCTAGGCATTTGAAATCGAAACTTGTTCCAGAGGGGCACCTATCGCGTTCTTGATGAGGAGAGCAGACTGACTATAAGGACTTTGCGGTGGGCAAAATCATGGACTTAGTTTTTTATAGTTGATAATTAGGCGGTGTTCAGAGAACCAGGTCTCTAGTTCCGAATTGCCTTTGAAGGGTCTGCTGGAGGGCGGTAGGGTGGGCGTGTTCCCAACAGAACCGCATCATCGGCATAGAGGAGCAACTGACTGCTGCAAGCCTTAGGGAGGGAGTTTAGGAAGAGGTGAACAGCAGTGGGCCAAGGATAGACCCCTGAGGGACCCCAGAGGAAACTGTTTTAGGGGTGGAGAGGGTAGAGCATATCCTGACTTGTTGCGTACGGCCTGAGAGATAATCCTTGAACCAGGTCAATGTCTCAGGGACCACATTTAGTTTAGGGAGGACCTGAAGCAGAAGCTCGTGACTGACCGTGTCGAAGGCCTTGGTTAGGTCCACGTATATGGCCCCGGCAGTTGAGCCATGGTCGAGGGCTTCGTGAGGAACGAGGTTGAGCTCTGTGAGAGCGGTGATGGTACTCTGACCTGAGCGAACCCATGCTGCTCCTGGCTGAGGAGCATATGCTTAGTTAGGTGTTCGGTTAACTGGTCAGAGACTATTCTTTCTAGGGCTTTGAGAGGGTGGAAGTATAGAGATGGGTCTGTAGTTACTGGTGTCAGTGGGGTCCCGCCTTCAGGATGGGAGTGATTATGGCTCTCTTCCAGGTAGAGGGAACTGGCCAAGGCAGAGTGAGAGGTTAAGAATTTTAGTGAGGTGGTGGCGTGGCATCAAGGGAGAGCCTCAGGAGTTTAAGATCAAGGGTGTCATTGTGTAGCGGGTATTAGAGATAGCCCTGGTAATATAGCATTTTGCCTGCGTGGTAGGTGATGACTCGAGCGGAAGGGGGTATGGAAGAACTCGAGTTGGGGGAGTGAGGAGGGAGGATGTGGGAGAGATCGGAGAAGGCCGAGTTAAGGGCTTCAGCGATAGTGGGATGATCCTGAGTGACCTCACCATTAATAGTGAGTTGCGTGGGGGTGGGGGAGCGAGATTTGCCACTGAGCTCCTTTATGTTGTCCCAGAATTTTTTCCCATCACCCCAGGTAGAGGTTAGGGTGTGTTGGTAGTAGAGGGCTTTTGCCTGCCGCAAAGCCCATGTACATTTATTACGAGCCTCCCTGTAGAGTTGTCTATCCAGGGTGCTTTGGGAGTCTATGGCTTTGTGCCAGAGGTTATCTCTTTGCTGAAGCAGGCTAAGTAGTGGGGGTGTGATCCAAGGGGTGGATCTGGATTTCGCAACTAGCTTAGAAAAGGGGGCGTATAAGTCACAGGCTTTGTTGAAGGTGGTTATAGAAGTAAGCCAGGCGAAGTCAACTGACTGGGCAGTGTAAATGGGTAGCCAGTTGCTGTTGGTTAGGGTGGGCTTTAAGGTTCTTTAAACTGCCCTTTTGAGTCTACGTTGCCAGGAGATTTTAGGGAGTGCAGGGGCACTTGCACGCACCACCAGCAAGTTACTGGTGAGTGGTCCTGATAGCATCAGGAGCACTGTAGCAGCGGAGAGGTTTCGGCTGGTTGGTGAAGATGAGGTCCAGGAGGTGGAGGTCCCGGATCTGAGGTCCCTTCTGGTGGGAGGTGACTAGTTGGGTGAGATCAAAGCCCGGGCGGCATCTTTGTAGCTGGAAGAGGCCAGGATAACCAGTTTACATTAAATCCCCATAACGATGACTCGCTAGTGTTGGGTAGATGGGAGATGACTTGAAGAATAGAAGTCGAATCGCGAGTTTTTGATTTCTCGGGGTTGTAGGCCGAGATGATGTGGAGTGTTTTGTTACCCAGGCTGAGTTTTATTGTGAGAACCTGGGCACCGTGTTGTGATGCTGGTGTATGGACTTCAGTGGCATTGAGAGGATTTGACATACATTGCACAGCCCGCCTCTCTTGCTGTGCCTATCTGCCCGGAAGAGAGCATAATTAGGGAGAGACCGCTTCACTGGGTATCTTGTCAGTGAGCCAGGTCTCAGAGAGTGCGTATGTCAGGAGCATGCTGAGCGATCCAGCAGGTGGTGTGTGTTTTGGGTAGGCTGCATATATATTTAGGGTGTAGCTGCAGCCGCCCTCAGGTTTTAGGAGGGCAATCTTGCGAGGTGGACCTGGGTTGGGGTGGATGTTACCAGATACAAGGAGGAGTAAGAAGGTTGTGCGTGGGAGGGCCAGCATGCTGAGTTTGGTGAGAGACACTGTAACTGGTAGGGTGAGAGACGTTTTGCGTTGGTGGTGGGGATGGGGAGGCTGGGAGTAATACAGGAAAGTAGCTTAAGGGAAGAGAGGGGGGCCGTAGAGAGGAAAGGGAGGGTGGTGGGGGCAGGGGGTCTGGGGGGGACACTAGCGGTGCAGCGTATTCCACTGACTATGCTCCAATCCTCAATAATATACATGACAGAGACTTTCAAATACTTGAAAGAAAGAAATAGTGTGGATAAGAAGGCTCTCTTTAGGCTTACTGGCAACCATAACACATGGGGGCACTGTCTTAAATCGGATGGTGAAAAGTTTAAGAGGGAATCTAGCAGGCACTTGTTCACTAAGAGGGTGGTGGACAGTTGGAATGCACTGCTGGAAGAGATGGTCTTGTTGACAACAGTGAGCAGCTTCAAAACGGGTTGGGATAGCCATGAGGGGAAGGTAAAGGTTATGGGAGGGGTGGGTAGAAAGGTTGGGGGGGCAGGCAGGGTTAGTAGCTCAAGCTATGGACCCTGCAATTAAAAGTAGACTAGATAGACCAAATGGACTTTTTCTGCTGGCTAATTTGTATGTTCATATATAAAACACACAACACGTGTAACCTTAAAACTGAACTTGAGAACTTAAACATAACACTTCAGAACATCTGAGGTGGTTCTCCACTAAACGGTCGAAGCATCCCTGCTACATAGCTCTGTCCATAACTGTGTCTGACTCTCAAAAGAAAATATCTATAAATTCCAGCACCTTTCCACATTCTCAGTCACGCTCCAAGCACCCGATGAGCTCCAAAGACATGTGCACAACAGCCTAGTACGGTGCAAGCTCTGGTATTGGCTGACTGCCACTAGCTGATCTGGTGTGACTGTCCACTGCTGATATTAGTCACTCATGCATGTGCCTATAGCTGAAGCAGACAGTTTGGCACCATCTGTTTCTGAGTGCACCATCAGGGTGCCTAATGCAAGGATGGCTGGCAGCTCGTGGATGTTGGAAGGAGCCGAGGCGTGGGACCACTTGTAAAGGAGCAGTCATCAGCATTTTGGAAAGTTTGCAAAGCACAACAGCAGGTGAGAATTTGTTTAGGAACCTTAACTTGTGATTCAACTAACACATTACACCCCTGCCACATACACCATGCTAGGAAACGTTCAGTATTGACAAATGCTTGTTGAGTAAAGGGATGACATTGGTAGTTTTCCAGTCATCTGGCACTCTCCCTATCTATAAGGGTTCCTGAAAGACACTAACAAGGATCCCAGCCAGAATCCCTTTTAAATTCACTATTACCCTTGGGTGAATACAGTTGGGACCCCCCTGGAGTTTTCCCAAATTCACTTCCTCTAGATACAAGTGGTATTTTCTTTATAAATTCTTCTTTCCGAGGTGCATAACTTTCCATGTATTCAAGTTATATTTTATCTGCCATCTCTCTGCTCACTCCCACAGCTTGTCCAGGTCTCTCTGCATCTCATTTGTAAACTCTTGGGTCATTCCTGTGAATGGAGCATTCCAGTGAAAGTACCAGGTTAACAATAAATAAATAACTAAATAAATAAAATAAAAATGTATTTTCTCCTGTTTTGCAACTACTCATTCATGTTGGTGTTATTGACAAACATAGTGACCTAGAAATGAGTCACATAAATACAGCATTTAGAAAAGTATTGATCTGAGGACAGACCTCTGTGGGATGCCACTTGTATCCATGGTGACTGATTTCTGTTAATCATGACTCTCTGCATCCTATAAAACAGACATCTTCTAACCCATTGTACTATATACCAAGCATTATCAAGGCTTTCCATTTGGCTAACAGGCCTCCTGTGTGAGACAGTACCAAATGTTTTGCTGAAATCTAGCTACACAGCATCCATGAGTCTTCCTACATGATTTTCTTTGGTCACCTCCTAATAAATGTACCAAGATTTGCCAGGCATGAGTTTCCTCTACAGAATACATAATGATCGAGCTACTGAGTCCCAGTTATTTTTATGTATGTGTTCAACAAAACTGCTTTTTACACTCTATTCAGAGGGACTTAGATTACAGGATCTCCAACAGGAAAACTACAGTGCTAAAATTATGCAAAAACTTATAATGGGAGGGCTTTGCCTGGGATTCAATGTAGGCGAATTAACTCCTTCCACGTTCCAGATAAAAGCCAGTCTCTGCCAGCAACCCATGCTCAGAGTGTTTTCGAATGCCTGAGTGGTTGCGTGGTCCATGTGGCTGTGCCTTGTCTCGTGCCTCTGCTCCTTTTGCCCTTTCTGTTCCTGCCCTTGCTCATTTTTTGCTCCTTTCTGTTCCTGCCTCTGCTACCTGTCTTTTTGCTTCTGCTGCTGCTCTAGTATTTCCTCAGCAGTTCATCACTCCCCCCCCCTTTTTCTTTCCCCTCCATTTTTCCCCATCCTCTTGCCTGTCATTTCTTCCTCCCTTCCCTGCAGCTCTTACTGCCTTTGCTGCTGCACCTTTAATCAGTGCTCTGTCCTTCCCCCCCATACCCATTCTTCCTCTGCTCATCCACTTTCTCCCTTAGGGTACATGTTGCTGCCTCTTGTTCTACTGCACCTCATTTCCTGGGCTCCTTCCTTTGGGAGTTTTCTCCTGCCCACTCCTTGGTCACATCTGGAGACAAGCTTTGGCTTAGTACATAGATACATAGACAGTGTTGGCAGATAAGGGCCTATGGCCCACCCAGTCTGCCCATTTGAGCTTGTAAGTTCAGTTTATGTTTTCCTAGAAGTCTGTTGCCCCTTACCCCTGACCTCCAGAATTCCTTTAGGTCTATCCCATGCATTCTTAAATCCTGTGATTGTTTCAGCCTCCGCCACTTCCTCTGGCAGGGTGTTCCACTTGTCCACCACCTGTTCTGTGAAGAAATTCTTCCTCACGTTTCCTCTGAACCGTCCTCCCTCCAACTTCATCCCATGCCCTCTAGTCCTGGAACATCTTTTTCACTTAAAAATAGTGTATTCCTGCACCCTGTTCCTCCCTGTAAGATACTTGTATGTCTCTATCATATCCCCTCTCTCCCTCATCTCCTCCAGGGAGTACATATGCAGTTCCTTCAACTTGTCCTCATAGGACTTGTGATGCAATCCATGCACCATCTTTGTTGCCCTCCTCTGAACCTTCTCTACCCTGTCTATATCCTTACATAGGTAAGGTCTCCAGAACTGTTCACTGTACTCCAGGTGGGGCCTCACTAGTGTCTTGTATAGTGGAATTATGACCTCCCTTTTCCTGCTGGTGATGCTCCTGCCTATGCATCCCAGCATCTTATTTGCTTTACCTGCTGCCTTGTAGCATTGTTTCCCTACCTTGAGGTCATCAGAGATGAAAACCCCAAGATCCCTTTCCTGCTTGGTGCATGCTCTATCCTCACCCCCCAACTGATAAATTGTGCCAGGGTTTTTGTGCCCCATATGCATTATCTTGCACTTCTTTGCATTGAATTTCAGCTGCCAAAAATCCCTGACCATTCTTCAAGTTTCTGCAGGTCCCTTCTCATTCTGTCTACACCCTCTGGTATGTCTGCTCTGTTACAGAGCTTTGTGTCATCAGTGAACAGTGAAATTCTGCCTTCTAGGTCCTGTGCAATGTCACTGATGAAGATGTTGAATAGGACTGGTCCCAGCACTGATCCCTGTGGTACCCCACTGGTCACTCTTCCCTCTGTGGAGTGACAGCCATTTACCACCATCCTCTGTGTCCTGCCGCCCAGCCAGTTACCTACCCACCACACTACTGTCCTGCCCACCCATATTCCCCAGTTTGTGTAATAGTCTTCTATGTGGCACAGTGTCAAAGGCCTTGCTGAAGTCCAGATAGGCCATGTCCACTGCCCTTCCCTGATCCACCTCCCTAATCACCCAGTCAATAAATTCAATGAGGACATGACCTCCCCCTGGTGAAACCATGCTGCCTTGGGTCCTGTAGTCCATTGACAACCAGATGTTCCACCAATCTCTCCTTCGGTAGTGCTTCCATGAGCTTCCCCACTACAGAGGTGAGGCTGACTGGTCTGTAGTTCCCCGCTTCCTCTTTGTTCCCACTTTTGTATAAGGGACATCTGCTATCCTCAGTCTTTGGGTACCTCCCTGTTTCCAGTGATCGACTAAACAGGATAGCCAGGATTCAGCCACCACCTGTCTTAGTTCTTTAAGGATCCTGGGTGCACCCCATCTGGCCCCATTGCTTTATCAACTCTTATTACTTCCAGTTCCTTCAGGACCCTTTCTCGTGAAAAGGGACTTGTGTCCATTTCTGCACCATTCTCACCCCTTCTACTCCCTTCAGACCCATTACCCTCCTCTTCCTCAGTAAAGACTGAGCAGAAATACCTGTTCAATTTATCAGCTTTACTGTTGTCATCCTCCATGCAGCCCCCATCCTCTCCCTCCAGTCTCACTATCCCTCCCTTTGCCTTTCTTTTTTCACTTATGTGCCTGTAAAATGTTTTGTCCCCTCTACCCACTGATTTTGCAATGTGTTCTTCTGTCTGAGCTTTGGCTTCCCTTACTGACCTCCCTGCCTCCCTTTGCTTCTCCTGGTACTTCTCCCTATCCCCTTCTGCCTGTGTCTTTTTGTATTGCCTGAATGCAATCCTTTTGGCTTTCACTTTCTTTGCCACCTCTTTGGAAAACCATAATGATCTCCTCTTCCTTTTCTCTTGCTAACCTGCTTAATGCATAATTCTGTTGCTCTTGTAATCCCCATTTTAAATACTGTCCACTGTTCCTCAACCCCTGATTCCTGCCCCATTCCCCTTAATGCCTCTTTCAAGTATCTCCCCATTTTCCCAAAGTCTGCCCCCCTAAAATCCAGGATATGTGTTTTTGTGTGGTTTGGTTCTGCTCTTTCTGTAATTTCAAACCACAATGACTGGTGATCACTGTTCCCCAGGTGCTCCCCCACTGTTACCCCTATCACACTGTCCCTGTTTGTGAGCACAAGGTCCAGTATTGCCTTCTGCCAAGTGGGTTCCAAGACCAGTTGCTTGAGGAAGAAACCCTGAAGCTCCTGGTTAAACAATGTTCCCTTTTCTTTCCCTTGGTGCCATCTCTTCTAGGTTGGCGAGCAGCTGACGTCACCTACCGACTTCAGTCCCAGCTACCCTTGGTACTCCGATTCTGTCCACCTTTCAACCTTAATTCTTGCATTCCTACTATTCGTTCATTCAAGGCCATTCAATTTTTCCCTTCAGTTCAGCATCTAGGTTCTCCCAGTGGCTCTCACAGTTACCACATCAAGAACTACTCCCAGTCAGGAGTGCAAAGGCACAAACTGAAGAAAGAATAGCACAATCAGTAAAAGAAGGTGACAAAACCTTCTTCATTTATATTAGAGAAAGGAAAAAGACCAAGGGAGGGATTATAAGGCTAAATAAGGGGGGGGGGTGGAGGGAGACCTAGAAAAAACAGAATTTCTTAACGAATACTTCTGCTCAGTATTTGCAAAAGAAGGGGAAGGGGAGGGACCACAATTAGGCAGTAGAAACACACATGGAGGAGAGGTGAATACCAGTCCATTCATGGAGAAGAGAGTCCTAAAGGAACTCTCAAAACTTAAAGTGGACAAGGCAATGGGGCCGGATGGGATATATCCCAGAATACTGAAAGAACTCAGAGTGGCACTAGTGACACTACTGACAGCCCTATTCAACAAATCACTGGAGTAAGGAATAGTACCAAAGGACTAGAGGAGGGTGAATGTGGTACCACTACACAAAAGTGGGAGCAAGGTGGAGGCTGGGAATTACAGTTTGACCTCAGTGGTGGGGAAAATAATGGAATCCATGCTAAAGGAAAGGATTGTGGCATATTTTGAGTCCAGCGGAGTGCAAAACCTGAGGCAGCATGGATTCATAGCAGGTAGATCTTGTCAAACAAATCTGATAGATTTCTTTGACTGGGTAACCAGGGTGGTTGATCAGGGAAGGGCAGTAGACATGGCCTACCTAGATTTTAGCAAGGCATTTGACACTGTCCCACACAGGAGGCTAGTAAACAAGTTGAGCAGTCTCGGAGTGGGTCCCAAGGTGGTTAACTGTATCAGCAATTTGTCTGAGCAACAGGACACTGAGAGTGTTGGTTAACCAAGTTCAATCCTGGAAGAGGAGGGTGACCAACGGGGTGCTGCAAGGCTCAGTGCGAGGGCCTGTACTCTTCAATTACTTCATTAGTGACACTGTGGAGGATCTGAAAGGAAAGGGAAGTCTCTTTGCAGATGACACCAGGATCTGCAGTAGGATGGACATTCCAGATGGGGTGAAAAGAATAATAAGAAACCTAGGCAAGTTGGAGGTGTGGTCAAGAGTGTGGCAGCTTAAATTCAATATAAAGAAATGCAAAGTCATGCACCTGAGGCACAGGGATCTTAGAGAGGAATAAACAATGGTGGGATATACTAATGACAAGAAAACTGGAAAAGGACCTGGGGGTAATCATAACAGACAACCTAAAAGTAGCCAAGCAATGAGAGAAGGTGGTGGGGAGTGCCGGAGGTATGCCTGGGTGCACAGGGAGAGGCATCTCTAGTAGAAAACAGGAGGTAGTGATGCCACTGTACAGACAATTGGTGAGGCCACATCTGAAATGCTGTGTTCAGTTCTGGAAACCACATCTCTGGAAGGACATAGACAGAACTGAGGTGGTCCAGAGAAGGGCAACAAAAATGGTGAAAAGAATGCACCAGTAACCATATGAGGAAAGACTGAAAGTCCTAAGTATGTATACCCTGGAGGAAAGGGAGAGGTGGGATACAATACAGACATTCAAGTACCTCAAGGGTATCAACAAGGTTCAGGAGGGCATCATTTTTAAGAAATGGAGGTGTGCAAGAGCAAAGGATTCATCCATCGGCTCATGATATTCATGTCAGAACTATAATCTTATATTGCTTTTTTCAAAACCTGCCTTTCTTCTCAACTTACTTCAGCCTGCAGCTTGTAATTTCCCACTGGCCTTCCATCCTTCAGCCATCATGCTGCTCTAATGCTTGCCAATCATGCATATCAATCTGTTTGGAGCTACCGGTTCTGCAGAAGTCAACTATTGCTTCTTTCTCAGCCACTTCTCCTCAATTATCTATGCCAGTCTACTTATCTGAATTACCATCACAAGGATATCATGTATGGAAATGAAGAAAACTTCCATTCTTCTTGTATTGTCCATCGTACAACTACAGTAAATCATATGTTAACCTTCGGAGCTGTTCCTGCCCAGTTGCAGGCAGATACTGTAGTAGTAAAAATGTTTGTTTTTACAGGATTCAGAAGAGCAGCTTCATTCCACCATTGGGGCTACAAGAACCCTTTTTTCAAGGTGCACCTGTCAGATGATTCCAGTGTTCTAGGTTTACAATTATAACAGTATACATTACAGTACATTGTACAAAACATTAAAAAACATTTTACAAACAGACATAAATATGTATAGACAAGCATTCCTATGTCGGTGCAACTTATTTCTGTCCCTCAATTTATCTATGACATACACAGCGATAATTTAACTCCTGTTTCATTGCTGTTTTGAACATTTTAATTGTTATACAGTGGCGTGAAAAAGTATTTGCTCCCTTCCTGATTTTCTCTATTATTGCATATTTGTCACACTGGATGTTTTCAGGTCTTTAGACAAAATATAATATTAGATAAAGGGAATCTGAGTGAACAAATAACACTTTTTTTTTTACCTATTTCATTTATTTAATGAAAAAAGTTAACCAACACCAACTGGCACTGTGTGAAAAAGTAATTGCCCCCTAGTTAAATCAACCCAATTAAAGGGATAATTAGAGTCAGCTGATTGAACACAGCCAGGCTTGATTACAGCCAGCCCTGCTCAATATAAACCTCACTTATTTTGACCCTTACCATCAGAGTCACGTTGCCAGCACAAAGATTCAACAAGCACATTATGCCATGATCAAAGGAAGTTCTGAAAGATCAGAAAAAATGTGTTGCCCTCTATCAGTCTGGAAAGGGTTACAAAGCTATTTCTAAGGCTCTGGGACTCCATCAAACCACAGTGAGAGCCATAGTCTCCAAATGGAGAACACTTGGAACAGTAGTGAATCTTCCCAGGAGTGGGCGGCCTGCCAAAATTACTCCAAGGGCGCAGCGTAAAATCATCCAGGAAGTCTCAAAGGATCCTAAAACAACATCTAAAGAACTGCAGGCTTCTCTTGCCTCAGCTAAGGTCAGTGTTCATGACTCCACAATCAGAAAGAGACTGGGCAAAAATGGGCTTCATGTGAGAGTAGCAAGGCGGAAACCACTGCTAACCAAGAAGAACATAAACGCTTGTCTCTCATTTGCCAAGAAGCACCTGGATGATCCACAAGCCTTTTGGGAAAATGCTCTATGGACAGATGAGTCCAAAGTGGAACTTTTTGGACGACATGGATCCCATAATGTCTCGCGTAAAGCAAACACAGCATTCCACAGTAAGAACACCATACCAACAGTCAAACATGGTGGTGGTAGTGTGATGGTGTGGGGATGCTTTGCTGCCTAAGGACCTGGATGACTTGCCATAATTAAAGGAACCATGAATTCTGCTCTGTACCAGAAAATTCTTAAGGGAATGTCCGGTCATCCTTCCGTCAGCTGAAGCTGAGCGTAGTTGGGTCATGCAGCAAGACAATGATCCAAAACACAAAAGCAAGTCCACATCAGAATGGCTAAAAGAATTAAAATTAAAGTTTTGGAGTGGCCTAGTCAAAGTCAGACTTAAACCCAATAGAGATGCTGTGGCAGGACCTGAAACGAGCAGTTCATGCTGAAAACCTACCAAATGTTACTGAATTAAAGCAGTTCTCGAGGAAGAGTGGGTTAAAATTCCTCCACAGCGATGTGAAAGACTGATATTGAATTATAGGAAGTGTTTGGTTGCAGTCATTGCAGCTAAATGTGGCGTAACCAGTTATTATGTAAGGGGCAGTTACTTTTTCACACAGTGCCAGTTGGTGTTGGTTAACTTTTTTTCATTAAATAAGTGAAATTAAAAAAACAAGTGTTATTTGTTCACTCAGGTTCCCTTTATCTAATATTACATTTTCTCTAAAGACCTGAAAACATCCAGTGTGACAAATATGCAATAATAGAGAAAATCAGGAAGGGGGCAAATACTTTTTCACGCCACTGTAGCTTGTAATTTCATATCTAGTGGTAGACTATTCCAGGTTGCAGATGCCTTGTACTAGAATGTTATTTTTCCATAGTTGTTTTGGATTTTTGGTACTTCCAAATCTCTGGCCCCTTTTTTTCTTAAATTAAATGATGAGTAGGTTTGGTCAGCTTATCTGCTAGGCCAGGAAGACTGTTGTTTTTTATAAATTTAATAGATATGGGTTGCCCAACTCTATTTTCCTCTGGATTCTGGTGGCATCCATTTTAAGTTATCCTACATAAGACAGTGGTGTGTGCCGTAATGACATCTAATCACAGACCTGGCTAAACTATTGTAACAGGTATCAAGCTTGTGTAATAAATGTTTATTTACATGTGTGTAATCATGGCACCCATAATCAATTAGTGGTAAAATTAATTGATTTGCTATGTAAGTCTGTCTTTCTTTGTCAAGCAATTTGCAACTCTCCTCAAAGCCCCAATTATAGAGTTCACTTTTTTGCAAGGTCATTTATATGCTGCTCGAAGGAAAGTTGATAGTCAATGTTTACACCCAGGTATTTATATGCAAAGACCTGGGTTCTGTGGTACCGTCTATAGTTTTTATTTCTAAGGTGTTATGTATTTTCTTTTTAATCTAAGTGGACTGGACTGAACAGCGTGGTCTGTGTTTTGTTAACATTTAATAACAGATTTGAAGAAATAAACCATTTTGTAAATTAGTAAAATCTGATTGTAACCTAGATTCAACTTCTCCTACATTTGGTCCCTCCGATACCAAGACCGTGCCATCAGTGTATAGTCTGATGTTAGTAGATTTCACATGACCTAGTAAATCATTTCTGTAAATGATGAACAGTAATGGGCCTAAAATATACCCCTCTGGGACGCCACAGGACACTGGAAATGGGTTTAAACATTTTCTGTTTATTGTAACCATCTGTGACCGGTCTTCTAAGCATAATTGAAACCATTTTAGTGTTTTTTCAGCCAGACCTATGTCCCTCAACCTGTCCACCATAATGCCATAGTCCACAAGGTCCAAGGCCTTTGATAAATAGATGAACACCACACCCACAGCCCTCGTCTCCTCATACTTTAAATTTCCTGCCATAGCAAATCAAGCAGCTGTCTAATCTCAATACCTTTCCCAGGTCTCTGTTATATCTACCCTCAACAGTCTCAGTCATGTCCTTTCTTTCTCAAATCATCATTTCAGCCTGTCATGACCTACAATTATCAGCAAGCCAAAGCTCTAGCACCTGCTCCAAGTAACCCATATAATCACTAGGAAGAAGTAGTTTTCATTTGTGCCATCCAAGCAATCCATAAGAGTTCCTCCAATATCTCATACAGGCATTCTACTACGGTCTCAGAGCAAGTTGCACCTCCATGTGCACTTGCTCCTATGCAACTTGTACCACTGCTTGGAAGAAGCCTGCATCATTCCATGCCACTCAATCAATCTTAGGAGTACAACCTCCAATGATCATATAATTCCATTCTACTGCTATCGAACCTTGAAAGTGTCACTTGAGACTATAAAAGCAATATTTATCCAAACGCAAGTCTCCTAGCTAAGTCAACTACATCTTCTGAGAAAGCTCCAAATGAATTCCTGGATGGACTTGTATTCCACTGTGAGACTTATGGTATTCTATCAATTCCTCAGCATCTGGCTTACATTCTACGTCTTGGGGAGTTATCTATTGCATTGATTTATTCTGTGAAATCTTCATACCAGCCACTTTAATAACAAGTAGACCATTTCATCCTGGTACTGCCAGCATCAAACACTGTCAGACATCAAAAGAGTTCTGAATTAATCCTGCTTCACAACCCTGATGCAAGCAGCTCTTCTGATCAACTCATATCATGATACTCTGAGTCTCTCTGCTTCTCAGTCATGCAGCACTATCTTCCACTTGGTTCACTGAATATCTGAGAACTATTCCACAATGTCTTAGACTAAGTTCTGCAATCTCAAGTCGTTCCTTCAAATCAAACATCATCATCAATCAAATCTGCTCTTGATACCATGACCCTTGGAGGATGGACTCCTTCATGCCATACCAATAGTCCCTATCTTGAATAAAATCTGACAAGTATCTATCATTATCCCCTCATAGTGTGCCCAGAGGATGGGTAGTCCAGTAGCCATGGATCTTCAGAGGTTTTCTCCACAAAAGGTTTTTGCTCTCCTGTGTGTTACTGTTCACTCGCTCTGTGAGTTGGAGGAAGTAATCGTTTTTTGGCCTTCTATTAACTATCACAGTCTGGCTCCTCTACTAAAGAGTGGGAATACAGAAAGGCCAAAGTTAAATATACAAGCACTATACACTATTCACCAAACAGGTATCCCTTGATATTAGCGAGGTAAAAATCGCGACTAAAAAATAGCGAAAGCAAATAAGTGAGTGTGACTTTAGCGACCAAAGTATAATAGCGAGTCATCAATAATGATGACTTAATCCAGAAATGGCTAACAATAATAGTGAGGGTGTCAAAATAGTGATTTTTTGATTGGAAAAGAAATACAATCACAATGACCGCCAGCCGTTTCTGCATTAAAAGTCTGTTTTTATTGATAAATCCCAAATCCAAAGTGTTCCTGTAGATCTTTCAATTTCTTACACCTGCTTACACCTGAAACTGAAAATTATATGCTAATCCATGCAGATAGTCATATTTGCTTCTGGCTGAGTACTGAGCAAAGATTGCTTTGATTCTACTATTCATATCCTTGTATTTTCCTTTCTTAGGGCATCCTCCAACACTAGACACCAGTAGCTCAATTTTTAGCTCGGTGAGCCTCTGCTCTTCTTTCAGGCATTCAATAAATTTCCAAACGCTTGGATGACAAGCACCTAGGCGGGAGTTGAACCCATGATGCTAACCCTCGACCACATTGTTTGTGCAGGCAATCCCTCTGATGGTGGCTTCAAAGCAATTCTACTGTTCTGATGGAAAAGCAGCAGTTCTATAGCCAGCCCATCCTCTGGGTCTTCTCACCCAGGTTGATTGATAGTAGTCTAGGAGTGGAGTTAGTAACTCTTCATTAGCTGCAAAGAACTCCCACTCTCTCATCTCGTCAAAGCACCCCACCACATCATATGCTGGTACAAACGTTAAGGAGAGTAGCATTCTAAGGTGCAAGGCAAAATCTGGGTCATCACAATACTTTTCATGGATGTCTGGATATTTCTGTTTTCTGTGCCATACCGCTTGCACAAAATGGAAAAAAAACATCCTCTTATCTGTGTTTGAGAAGGCAGAGCTGAAAGCCTTCCATGCAGACTTCTCAAAGTCCATTATGTTTGTAGCAGATTTAAGTGTGTAGCCCAATTCCTGCAATTTGGTGAAAACTGTAGAATATGAGCTGCTTTTGGGAGATGACATAAGCACATATACAGCTGTGCATATGCCACCTGCACGCAAGCAGTGAATAGTATAAAGCTGCTCAAACAAAGCAGGGCAGCCTTGAAAGTCCCATCCAACATCCACTCATTGCTATCCAGTGCTAGCTTGAGGTTAGGTACTGAAAACCAGGAAACGATCTGACTCATTGCCACTATCAAAAAGCAGGAATGGTTTACCTGATTTTGTTACTGTGAATTCTACTGGAATTACCATTTCCTGTATGGTGGCAGATGTTGCTGGGCAACCTCGTTTTACTTGTCGGATGCTCAAACTCTGTCTTATCATTCAACTCCTCCACTCCACTACTCCACTCCTCTCCTCCAGGGAACCAAGAACCTGCACCAAGAAAATAAATATAACTTTTAAAGTGTCGGTGTGGGAAGAGCCAGTGCTAGGCATGCTGGCAGTGAAAACAGGAAATGGAGGAAGTGTCTGAATGAACACGGGGGATCAGGACATGCAAGGTATGTGATATCCCTCTATATCCCAATATATATGAATTAATGTTTGCCATTAATACATAGTAGCGATAATGCATATCGCTAGAATATGCAATTTACCTGTGCTAAAAAGCGATGGCGATTTTCACACAGAAGCCACCAAACACTGAATGGGAGGGCTTTGCCTGTGATTCAATGTGGAGGAATTAACTCCTCCCACATTCCAGATAAAAGCCAACCTCTCCCAGCAACCCACGCTCAGAGTGTTATTGAATGCCCACCATCCTCCCTGCCTCCTCCAGGACTCTTCTGATACCTGGTGCTGGGCCTTCTATTCCCTATCACAGTCCAGCTCCTCTACTAAAGGGTGGGAATAGGGAAAGGCCAAGGTTAAGTATACACAAGTACTATACACTATTCATCAAACACTGAGTTCTCATTATCACTAATACTGTAACAATATACCAACCTAGGAAAACACATTTTTTACCCAGTACCAACACACATACACACACACACACACCATAAAACAAAATATTAAACTACACACAAACTTTATATTAACAATGTTCCTATGATAAATGGCAACCTACAAAAACAGCCAATAATGGAAGAAAACCAGCTATTGAAAATAGTTAACCTTTAAGAAGGGAACTTTTTGTGCAGAACATATTTTCACAATTCATACTGTAACTCCACTGCATAAGCTGTGGCACTGGTGTAGGTTCAGTTCATGTCTAAACCCTCTACCAAGGGCCCCAAGGGGAGTCTTTGCAACTGTTTAGTGACAAATACTAGTAACTCAGAATAGAACCCCTAGATATGCATGACCCCCATTCATTATCCTATATTTTCATATAATTTGGTTAACATGATAAGAACAGAAATAGCCAACAACTACCTTTGTCCACTTGACAACTTTAACAAGGTCTGTTTCCAAGAAAGGTGAAAATGTCACTAAATTGGTAGGCCTTTACAGTATCTCTGGTGACAGCTTTTACTGCTTAAGTTTCAGACTAATAACACCATTTTGTTAGCATTCAAATTCAGTAACTGTTTAAGCTCTTGTTCAATAGCAACGCCACTAACAACAAAACAGTTCCCAGAACTGTGCCAGAAGGATCAGTTATAGTTCAGACATTCAGCTGGCAAAGACACAAAGCTGATTGTTTTAGTAAGTGCTGATATAGCAGTAAAATAATGTCTGAAAGCAGTCACTGTTTGTAAACAGGGAGGTATGATCACGCAGGCCTTCCTGATTTATTTAATACTACTTAACATTTTCCATTAGCACTGATAAATTATTTTGTGTTCTAATAAATCTCTATCTCTGTCTGTTTCTCTCTCGCTCTCTCTCTCTCTCTCTCTCGCTCTGTCTCTCTCCAATAATCTAATAGACAGCCTTTGTTTACCTCACTTGATGATTGCATTTTTGTTCAGAGTACTCTGTATCTTTTCAGTCCAGTTTACTTTGATTTTTTCAGTTTTCACCTGTGGAGCAATCCCATTGTTTCATTACCTGCAGTAGGTTGGGAGTCAGTTGCCCATAGCTGCTGTAACCAGCCCCTCTCTTCATTCAGATCAGGATTACTAGCAAGCACTCAAAGGGTTAAGCCTGATCCTGAGAGATGTTCTCCATTGGGCCCCAGCTGGGAAACAGGGTGTCTGTAGTTTGTGCCTAGAGCTTCCTGTATCAGCCAGAACTGGGAAGCCCAGGCATGACTATTCATAGCCCTGCCCTCCACCTTTACACTATAAGAGTGGAAGGCAAGCTGTTGGTCCAGTCAGACAGAAGGGGAAAAGACAACAGCAAGGAAAGTCCAGCTAACCTGACTGTGACTAAGCCGAGGGAACATGCAGTCTTAGGGATGATAGCATGGTCACTGGGTCTGGGTGACACTGGTCTCCTTCAGCAAAGTCTCTGGAGGGCTCGGGACCCAGTCGGGGTCCCAGACCACAAGGGAAACACCCAGAGCACCAACTGGGAGGAGGCGGACTTCAGTCAGTGTCCTGCCTCCAGCAAAGGAAGATTGTAACCTGATGGCATGAGGGAGTAGCAGAGAGCCACCTCTAAAGGGAGCTCACCGATATCCTTGTGGATCTACTCCTGTTATCCATACACAAGGGAGAGAGAGCAGACATGTCAGTTAACCTTCACTGCAATTGCTCTTTATGAGGTAAAAGACCTAAGCAGTAGTTATGTAACCCCTGGAAGAAGTACCCTGAATTAATGGTGGTCTGGAGAAGAGGGTCCTGATAAGACTTGGGTAAGTAAGTCCCCAGTATGTGCCTGTGTATGGGTTGGGAGTCTGTTTCTTTGAGCCACTAGGGCTATCAATGTGACTGCCGAAGAGAAGGATCACACGGCTGGACTCGCTATCCACTTTTTAGGAGTAGATCATTAAGCTGATGTACTAAATGTTCATGAGAATGTTACTGCTGGCATGTGAGATGAACACAGGCACATTTGTCCCTAGGGTAGTTCTTTCCCTGTGTGGGAGGGTGCCACAGCAGCATAGGTCTTGGGAGCACTAGGGCTCCAGGAACCCCAAAAATGCGAGATAGGATTTATGATAATTGAAGCAACAGCAGCAGTAGCAGAACCTTTCATCACAAATGGAAGAAAATCTGGAAATGTACAGTGTAGTGTAGTGGGCATATGCCATGCCTTGATTAATTGAATGTAATTAATGGTAACAATGGAAGTTATGAACTGCAGAAGAAAAGTTAATACCCTTACGCACTGTGTGGCAGCTTACATCTAAATACAAATGTATCCTGCTAGATTCCATCTCCCAATGTGGATATTGGTTTGTGAGGGGTCTCCCATTTGTGGTAGGCCCCCCCAATATGTGCATTGCTTGCACCTCTTGCATCTGATCCCAGTTTGCCCTGACCCGTGGTGGCAAGCTAAAGGTGGAGGTAAAGGTGTTTCATAGCATAAGGTGGGTGCTCCTGTGCATGACAGATGCCATCATATACTGTACCACTAGATGCAGGGAGGTGCTTGGCTCCTACAGTGCTGAAAACCCTTTACCTTTGTACTTTTTAAATTGCCAGTCAGGCTGCATAGAATCACTACAACACTTCTGCCCCACCCCTTTGTCGTGATCACGCACCCCCTCATGACAGTCTCAAGTCTCGAACTGGATTCTGCTTTATGCTTATATCACTAGGGTACTAATATGGCTTTGGCTCTTAATACTTTATTACTTGCAGTCAGAAAAAGTACTTTATCTGGAGCAGCAACTGCGGACTGAGTAAGGAACATAGCAGAAGGCGGGCCAACTGGGATAGTTTGGAATACTGTGGTTGCCACTAGCCCTCCACCCCAATCAATATAAAGGGTCAAGGGAGGTGGAAATAAAAAAGCATATAAAAGAATGGGGGGGGGCCACTACATTCTGAACTAAAAACCACTTTTGCGTAGCATGACCCATTCTGCTCAGTGCATCTTCCAGCACGTTCACTTTGCAAAACAACAGAAGATCCAGTGCACAGTTGGTCATCTCTGGCCTCTAGCGCAGCTCACAAAAGAAGAAATCAGTAACAAAAGCAGAAAAGTGGTGCACAAACAAATTAAATGGTGCAAAATAATAAAGATTTGAACAGTACTATCCCCAGCATTCACCCTGCTCTAGAGTTGACAGGCTCCATTTCTCTGCTTTTAATTCATTGTTTCCATGCAAGGTGAGCTGCAGATATCTGATATTTGAATGCCAGGTCCCCGATCTTCAAACTCTGTTGGTACAGTATTGATGCTCGGGAACCCCTGTATTTGTTTATGGAGAACATTGTGGTGGTATTGTCTGTTTTGCCTTGCTTCACATTGTTCTGAGTCTAACTCACAGATGCTTTGAGAAATAGCAGCACAGCCTCAGTGCCAGCAGGTTGATGTGTTCCATCCTTTCCTGTGGTGACCACACACCATTCACTGAGCTCTCTTCCTGTCGAACTCCCCAACCTAGCTGTGAGGCATCTGTGGTCAGTATCAAACTTATCTTTAGCTGGGTGAATGGAACCCCTTCTCTCAGTACTGAGACAGTCTGCCACTATTCCAATGCTGTCACCAGCCGAGTTGAATAGCCTTACTGCAAAAAAAGGCAAGAACTTTGTAAGTATTTGACTGGTAAATATGCAAGGATATATGCTCACATATGCAAGTTACATGCAAATTCTTATGTAAGAATTATATACAATGAATAAGAAAGGACTGAGGCACATTCCTTGTATGGAAAAAATCTCTGCAAGAAAAGTGCCATGCTTCATTCAAGAAACATTTCTTGTCAATATCAAGAGATGCAAGACAAAAATTGTGTGTATGTTGGGGGTGTTACTGCACTACAGTACTGGTTTTTCCATCTTGATGTGGGACTAGAACCTTCTGGCTCTAGAGAAGGGAGTGCAACCTACTGAGCCACTGACACGCTGCTGTTCAAATGTCTTGCAAAAAAGTGTGCAAATAGATATGCAAGCAATGATCCTGATAAATTCTTACGTATTTCTTGTATTTTTAAAAGGAAATGTCTTCATTCTGCATCCAATATTTTTTTCAATTTGAATGCAGAAGACCACTCTTACAACTCAGAGTGGTCTCCACATCAGCATCAACATATATTTGAGGTCACCATACTGTACTGTACATGTGGCCTTATAATCATTACCATGACTAATTATGACGTAGGTATAGATATGAATTCAAGTGGGGAATAAGAACTAAGACATTGTTTTCATACAAAGTTCCTCAGTAATGACAGGAAGGAAAAATCTAAGAAAAACATACTGTGTGTAATATTAGTTGTCCTGTACCTAAATAGTTCATTTTTAAAACGTTTTTACTGAGGGGCGTGCAGTTTTTTACAGCTCAGATTGTACCTGAAGATTTGTACCAACACTATGAAGACATGCAGTCTTACCTTTATGTATAGAGAGTATAGCAATCATCGTTGCACATTTCTTACACGGTGTCATTCAGCCTTAAGCATTACATTTCACATTTGCATGTTTCTTGACTAGTAAAAGCACAAGATTTTTTTTCTTGCACTACTCTTACAAACAGGTTTGTATGTTTAACTTGCTGAATACACAAATTACATTCCACCTGGGTTCCCAAATTGAATGTATAAACACATACAGCAATACATATGATGTAATATACACCGTGACCTCACAAGAAGACCTTCTTTTTTCTTAATCTTTCTGTCATGGTTGCTGACCTTTGTCCACTGAATTCAAAGAAATAAATAATTAAATTAAATAATATCATCACCATCATCTTCAAACACCCCCAAAGAAATACCCTTATTAGGAGGCACCTGTGGCAGCTGTTCGTCATCATCGCTTTTATCTTCCTGCCACTGTTCACTGAACTGGTAAGAGAATTTGCTGAGACTGACTTTTAGAAGGTAAGGCGCTGTACATTTTCAGAAGTAAGCTTTGTGTGGCCATCAGAGACAATATTTCCAGCTGTGCTAAGTATACACTCACAGCAAACACTAGTAGGAAGGCAACTAAGAAGCTTAACAGCAAAGGCAGATCATGCAGGCCAGATGTTTTTCCTTTCCAGCCTACTCAAAAGGGTCAACAGTAATATTAGTGAGTGGTTCTCGTAAATAGGCATCCACAATATCAGACAAATACAAAGAAAGTGGCTCCATGACAGACACATCTGAATTATCCATTTCCATGAGTTTTGACCAAAAAGTGTGAGTCATCTGTGTGCTTTTCACAATGACATGCCTTTTTCCAGGGCCATGAAAGAGGACTTTGTTGCTGAAATAAGCATGTTTTTGTATTTGACATAAGAGTCACCATAATCTGAAGGTGGTAGCTGTTGCAACTTAAACCGAGGATCAAGAAAAGTCAAAAGAAAAACATTTTTGTCTGTCGTGATATTGTGAAGCCTACTGCAATTTTTGAATTGCTGTATCGGTCGGTCTGTAAGCGATACACCAGATTTGTCTTCTTTTTGGTCAAAACCTCTACACAGCCTTCTGAGTTCCTTGTTGAATAAATTTATGATGGGAATAACCTGGCTTTGAGTAGCATTCTCTTTGCTAATCTGTCGAGTTGCTTCCTCAAAGGGAGTCGCGAACAATGTAAGATGCTCCATGAGGCCCCACTGGAATGAATTCGGCACAACACCATCTGCTACATTGTGCTCCATAGTACTGTATATTCATGGACTGCCTTCTTTTGTGTGAGAAGTCTCTCACACATGTAAAACATTGAGTTCCATCTTGTCAGAACATCTTGTTTTAGGTGCTGTATTGGCAAGCCATTTTTTTTCTGGAGGTCAGCCAAGATACCACATGAATTTACAGAGAGGCTAAAATGGCCTCAGATTTTCTTTGTCACTCCCACTAGTGTTACTATATTGTTGTCACTAAAAAGAAAAACTTGTGCTAATGTGCAAAGCACAGAATGTGAGTAAAACCACCATGTTTCAATGCACTAACAACGCTGGCGCCATTGTCTGGAACCACAAATTCAGTATTGAGCCCCAGGGGCTCTAACCACTCATAAATATTGTCATGCAGCTCTTCCAAAGTATTGTCAGTGGTGTGATGCTTACTAAACATGCTAATGCTAAAAGCTGCCATTCTTTGCCTTCTTTCCTGTACACTGCTGCTTGTGGTGGTGTTTGAAGATGAGCATGACACCTAATATGCTGTGATGCACATATAATCAGAGGTTTGAGAACTCATCCACATGTCTGTGGTCAGATGCGCAGAATCACATTCACTCTCTTGAAAAGCCAATTTTGATTTACTTTGCATACATTCATACATTTTGAGAAACAGCCACAGTTGCAAAATATTTACAGCTTGGTATGTTGCAATGTGGAGCAAAATATTTTCAAAAAAGGGCTCTAAAACCGTCATTCTCCACCACAGAAATGGTTGCAGGTCCTTGGCAATAAAATCAGCTATTAACTGATTAATTTTTAATGTGACTTGAGGTGATCTACTGTAGGCAGTTTTCTGTTAAAGCATCGCAGTAATGGTCTGCTGTTTAGTTCATGCAGGGGCAAAAAACATAGGATTGCAGCGGTGAAGCTGCAGCTTGTCAAATACTTTTGTCAGTGAAGTTGAATATGTTTTTTCTCTGCCCTGACCCTCAGTCTCGTCACCATCACAATTGCCTGTAGGATTTTCATTACAGATATTTGTCCCTTGCTCAGGACTGCTGCCCAGCCGAATGGTTGGATGTGCTCTTTGTAAATGCCTTTTCAGTGATGTTGTCCCGAACTGGCCCCTCACTTTCTCCCTGTTAACCTCCCAATGACAAAAGGTGTAGACAGCAAAACATTCATGTTTGGGACTTATATGAAAATAGCTACAGACAACTGAGGTGGAGCTTTTTGTCGTCCCATCAGGAACTGCAGCAATTGTGGTGGCAGTTGTTTCTGACCCTGATTCCTGCACACTGTGACTGTCCCCAGTAGCGCTACCATGATTATTGGTTCTTTTTCCACTACTGGCTGTGGCTACTGGTGGTGCTTGCTGTATGTGTTTTTCTTTCTGGGCAGGGGAACCCAGGTGGCATCCTCTACCTCATTGGTATCACATTCTGATTCATCAGCTTTGGAAGAGCATAACTGTGATACATTGTGATCTTGTTCTTATACATTCACAAACTCTTCTTCATCAGAGGCACTGCTTTCTGATGAAGGATCCCAATATGCACGAGTGGCATATTGTGGAGTGCCTTGTCTAGAGGCACTAGACAGAGCCTTTTCCTTAATCATTGACTTTCTAGGTCTAACTGTTTTGTCTACCTGTTTTTGTGTTTTACTTTTATCTGATTTTTCTGGTAATGCTGGCAGTGCAGTGCTGTAATACTTTGATTAAGGGATTCACCAACATTCTTTTCTTTTTCTGGTTGTGTTGCTTCATTATTATCAATTGTATTATTATATCTTCAGCAGTGAATTTCCCTTTTTTTTTCCTGAATCTGTTTTTGGGAAATATTTTTATTGTTACGTGTACCAATTTCAGCCATGCTGCTGGTGTTGGCCACATGTTCCATAACAGATTCTGATATTGAATCCATTTTTTGGTGTCTAACTTAATTACTTAATTAGTAGTATTAGTTCGGATGCAGAGATGGACAACACAGAGTCTGAGATATGACACTCCGTCTCAAAATAAGTGAGGCACTATATGATCTAATAGTAGTTCAGGCCAGAGATGGGCAACACAGAGTCTGAGACATGACACCCCCCTACACAATCTGTATGGCACTATGACCCAGTAGTAGTTCAGGCCAGAGATGGGCAACACAGTGTCTGAGACATGACACCCCCCCCTTCACAACACAGAGTCTGAGATATGACACTCCGTCTCAAAATAAGTGAGGCACTATATGATCTAATAGTAGTTCAGGCCAGAGATGGGCAACACAGAGTCTGAGACATGACACCCCCCTACACAATCTGTATGGCACTATGACATAGTAGTAGTTCAGGCAGAGAGATGGGCAACACAGAGTCTACAGCAGTAAGACCTTTCAGGGCAGCACAGAGATGTGCAACATAGAGCCTGAGATGTGGGTGACACCCCCTTCAAAATCTGTACACCACTATAAGCCCCTCAAAATTAGTGAGGCACTATGACCTTCAGATAGTGCCCTCCCATACTGTCTGCTCCCCTTCTTAATATATATATATATTTTTTTACAAAAATGTATTTTTCAAAAAGGAAAAGAATTACTATGATCTAGTAGTAGTTCAGACACAGAGATGGGCAACACAGAGTCTGAGATGTGGGTGACACCCCCCTTCAAAATCTGTATGGCACTATAAGCCCCCCTCAAAATTAGTGAGGCACTATGACCTTCAGACAGAGTCCTCCTGTCATGTCTGACTCTGCTCTCCTTCTTCTTTTTTTTTTACAAAAATATATTTTTCAAAAAGGAAAAAAATCTTAAGCTGTTGGATGTTGTACACAAACTTTTTTTTTACTTTTTGTTGATTTTGCAAGAAAAACAGACTGAAACTCTACTATATACAGTATATATATATATATATATGTATTTTTTTTTTTTTTTTGCTGGATGATTTCATGAGAACTGCTCCTGTCTCATGGCACTGCAGACTGCAGGCCATGCTTTTCATAGTACCCTAAAATCCCTTTTGTTTCATTTACTTTTTCTAAAACTAAGACAAGAAAATGACTGCACTCAACTGTTGTCTGTACTCTGCTGTTATTTGCTGTTGAATTTGTTGGTGTCTCTCTCTTTCTGACTAATGAAAAATGCAGTTGGTTCATTTTTTTTTATTGTGGAGTCTGCATCATCTGCACTCTGCCGTTGTCTACTCTGTACTCTGCTGCTGAATTTGTTGGTCTTTCTACTCTCTCTCTCTCTCTCTAACGAAAATGTCATTTTTTTAGTACTCTGCTGCAATGTCTGCATTGTACTATTGTCTGCTGTTAAATTCATTGGTCTCTGTCCATACTCTCCCTCTCTCTCTCTCTTTTTGACTAAGGAAAGAAAATTAAAAACTTTGTTTTGTTTTCTGTGTTTTCTTTTTAATCTCTGCATACACACACACACACACACACACACACGTCTCCTTTCAATGCAAAGTCTCAAATGAGCTTGATACACTGTTTCCTATGGGATGTCCTGTGGTGGCTGACACACAGGATTGGCTAGAACATCAGTCAATCACAGAACAAAGACATTCATTGGTTGGTTCCCTTCAATGCCCCAGTATCACGAGTATTTTCCTCTGTTGGTCATGTGATGATCCAGGGACTCGGGAGTATTTGTTAGAGGGCCTTTTTTATTTCTGCACACTACCCTGACCATGTTTCATGGCGTGCATGCAGTACTGGTGGTGAGAGTCTTATTTCTACACTTCTGAACTGGGCCAACTTTTCAACTCAGGTCGAGACACAAAAGGCCCAGTAGTCCCAAACAGAGCTGAGTCGGCCCAGTTCTGGCAGGTTTGGAAGTGCAGCAGGGCTGGTTTGCCCATCCCTAATCTGGACCATCTGAAAGGGATAAAACAGATGTGAACATCAGTACTGGCATTCTGCAAATATCAGTCTACTGAAATGGTGCTCAGAAAAAACTAGCATGTCAAGAAAATTTAAAAGGATTAAAAGATGTTCAGCACTAATGTAGGTTTATATGATCATATCTTTTTATCATTTTCATTTTCTCAAGAGTGTCCTATAGGATTGAAAATGACTGGAGGCTACACTGAAGTATTGTACTGCAAAGTGTACTCTATGCTGGGCACTGATGTTTCCTTCAGGAGCTCATTCAGGTATGGTAACACATGCAGTACATTTTCTCCTGCTGCAGTGCTGCAAACCCCACAGCAAAGCAGTAAGTAAAGGCACGCAGCACTGATAATAATACGAAGGGCAAAACCCCAAACTAGTAGCTTTATCCTTGCAGACAAATGTGGAGGAACTGCCTGAGGCGTGCAGGTAGGTGTCCTATATATCCTGTGTACACAGCTGATCCCTCTGTAATAGTAGTAGTAGTTTTTATTTAATAGGCACCCAATCCCTCAGGCTCTGGGCACCTTATAACATACAATACAACGAGCAACACAGCAATAACCACAGCATAACATAATAGCCATATATACTGTAGATACACTATCATAAACATAATAGGAGAGGGAGGAGGGGGCCGAAGGACAGCATGCAGAATTTTTTGTAAACCACATTTCTTTAGGCATCTAAGATCCAAAATGGATTGAAAGCCTCTGTTTTTGGGGGTACCTAGAACTACATGGAATAAAACCCTTAGCTGGATGGCTTTCCTGCACAACAAGGTCTGCCCCCCATCCTACAGGACCATTCGGTGCTCAGGGGAGTATTGATAAGGCCTGGGAGGGAGTCAGTAGGGGTTGTGAAACTAACACCAGGGAATAGACATGCTAGATAACTTGCAGAATCTGTCTGTGGACACTGTCTGCATTGAGGCAGACACCAAGATATCCTGCCCCCCTCCACCCAAGTCCCTGATGGAGGAACTGGGGGGGGATGTAGTGAGTCAGAAGGAAGGGAAGGGGGTGGCTGATAGGCCCCTTTATCACATCCTTATAGGGAGTCACCCTGAAGTACTGCTGTTACTGCTATTGGGTGAACATAACCATGTCCCTGACCACAGGGAGTTTATATGTAAGTCCTTGCACAAGGAGTTTCTACCATGGCCTCTCTGAGGGTCATTCCGAGTTTAAGACCGACCAGATATTATAGGCTTCTTCAAGGCTTCAAGCTCATTAACAAAGGTTTCCATCTTGGAGCTGAACAGCTTTTTACCCTTGAAAGGGGCATTCAGTACTGACTGCTGAACATCCTTGTCAAAACCAGCAACATGGAGTGAAGGATGCAGTCTTAGAGAAATGCCTAAGGCAGCCCGCTCTGGCTGCAGCATCTAGCATCTGAGGCATCACAGACTGATTGCAGGTGATGATTTCTAGCCTCAGATCCTGTGACATACAATTTAGGGCTTCTGCTTCATAGCAGAATCAGTCAGAATTTTTGCAATATGTCCCAGATCTCTCCACATGCAGTTCTGATACTTTGCCAGATATGCTTGGTAATTAGCAGTGTATATAAGCCAAGGAAAGTTGACATAAAGATGCATTTGTCCATAATTTCCAGTTTTCTGGACTCTTTATCAGGAGGTCTGGTAGTCACACTCTAAGGGGCCTTTGACCTATCATGGACAGCAGTGATAACCGCAGAGTCAGAATCAAGCTGAGTGAAATATTACTTCTTGTCCCTAGGGATCAGATACCATTTATCTACCTACAGTACCTAGGGATGGCTAAGTAAGGTACTAAGCCTGTTCCAGTCAATCAGGGTAGCATCCTCCAGGGCAGTATAAAAGAGGAGGGATGACCACTAAGTAAACAATTCTTACCTCCAGAAGGTTCCTCAAAGAATCTTATTCCCCCAGTGAGAAATTTAAAGTATTTTTGGATTGCTGCATTAAGGATGGAAAAGCAGAATTCTCAAGAGAAGAACAAAGCCTATACAGGAGAGTGTCTTCACTCCTGGATAACACAATAGAACCTGCTGAATCTCCCAGCCCTAGGAGGCAAACAATTTGGGGTCCTCTTCCCCAACTCCTTCTCATCCATAACTTCAGGGTTGTACTCCTCATCCTCTTCTGCATACAGAGGAGGAAGCTAGGGAGTCTTCAACCTGAGAGAAGGGGCTGAGGAGACACAGCAGGACTAGCCAGCAATGATGGAGGCAGTTGCTGATGGGTGACCTGTTTGGCGACTGCAGCAGATCTAGCAATAATCTCTTTATCAAGTCAGAGAATTCTGTCAAAACAAGATCTGGAATGCTGATGATGGGACCACTCACAAATAATCTCTTTATTAAGTCAGAGAATTCTGCCAAAACAACATCTGGAATTCAAATGATGGGACCCCAAAGGTGTCAATGAAACCATTCCTGACAGCACTGATGGGACTGTACCCTCCGACAAAGTCCTTGAGGTACTCATAGAAATCTGCAGTACCTTAGATATTAGATCCAAGCCTTTTTCAGGCAGGGGTTTGGACTTACATAGGCTGAATCTCCCTGTTTTGCTAGCATACAGGCAGCATTTTTTACTTACCATCCCCCTTAGAGAGTGGGGATTTGGATCACTGACAAGTGTAAGAGCATTGTGGAGTCACCAACAGTGAGCAGTCTGACTTCCATAGACTCCATTGGCTCTCTGTCAATGAGGAAGACTCCAACTGAGCAATAAGCACTACTGGTACCATCCCATTGATTTACGTGGTGATATCAGTGCACCAACCCGCTCCACTGATAACTTCTGTTTCATCAGCGTTGGTGCCAGATTTGAGTGATTTGTTTGGGGCTTGAGTATTCTTAACCATTTTTTTCAACAAAATGCTTCAAAGCTTTCCACCTGTGCCTCATTGTAGCCTGGGTAAAACCCAGGTAGATGTCACAGGTTTTCACATAGTGGGATAGGCCCAAATAAACACATACTGTAACTCATAACTCCTAGGCATCCTCATGATAGAGAGGGTTTCTGCAGCAAAATGATGAGAAAGCACCTTACTCAGCAATGGCATACACCAGCGAGTGACAGAAAAACAGTGTCCAGTGGTTCAACATTCACTCTCTATGGTGGGAGACAAAGAACTGAAGTGGTTGGGGCCCACCCAGATATATAAGTGATGCTACACACCGCTGATTTTCATATAGCCACATCAACATGGGCAGCCCCATAGTTGCAAACGTTTCCTGGTAGGTCTTGATGTTGACAGCATACAGCCCAATGTATATTGATTCTATGAAGATACCCTCAAAGAAGATTTATACCTACAGTATACTGTACTAATATACTATAAAGATAGGGTTGAGTGTGTTTTTGTTCCTGTTCTTGACAGCTTTTATCTCAGCAATCTTAGCCCCTGGAGCTACAGTCTTTGGTCTGCAGTCTCAGTCACAGGAGCTAATTATTTGGCAAGTTTGATAAAAATCAGTTAGATGGTTCAAAAGATATTAACTTATGAACTTCTGCAAAAAAAATTCCAAATAAATACCTTGTTTTGCCCATAAATAGTGAACAAACTACAAAGTTTAACATTCTGCAACTTATGTGAGCTTGGCCCAGTATGTTGCCTGCAAGGACTACCCTCTGTCTGCATCACCATTCACAAGCTTACTTTCAGATCAGTGTCTATGTGATGGGGGAAGGTCCCGACATAGCCCAGTCAGGGTGCTGGGACTTATTCACCACTCTTGCTGCTGCTGCTGCAACTGCTAGATTAGCTGGATTCTGCAAGGCACATTTGAGTTGTTTGCTTAAAGGTGCTGCATGCTATCCATCTGGTGTCTACTCACTATGGTCTAGCACTGTAGGCTGCTGGCCTGCCCACTTTGTCTCCCTCTTCTGTGCCTCTAGTATGTTCAGATTTTGACTTAAAGAGGTGCCACCAGTGGTGTTTCAGCAGGTCCGAAACTTCCCTGTAGAATGCTGCTGCCTGATTAAGGTAATTTGGATACGGTGTAACAATGAAATACGTGTATAGAGGGTCCTCCAGGAAGTACACTTACCCTCGGGGTAAAATAGACTATTCTAAAAGGGCATAAGAAGGTCTAGAGGAACGTGATCTACTGTATAAAATATTGTATTAGTCCTTTGAGGCTCTATTTTATCATGCAATGGACACATGACTAGTGGTGCAGTTAGGAGTTCTCTGCACATCAGGCCACTTGTTTTAATACTTCATGGACAACTATGATTTATAGGTCCAGCACATCGTTCTGCAACTTAGTAGAGTTGTTTAGACAAATTACACTGTAATGAAAAGATACATTGCTCAAACAGCATTGCTGGTGACATATGCTTCTGCGTGCTGCTTGCGTTTGCCCATTGGGCAAGAAAGAAGTCGACTCGCGGACTCAAAAAAAAAAAAAATAATTTAATTTTTTTAGATTTATTTAAGAAAGAACTAAAAGAAAACTTTGGGGTGGGGAGTTGGGGACTCAGGATCGGGAGGGGATTACAGCCAAGGACTGAGTCTGCTGTGCATATGGGAGTCGGGGATTGGGGAGTTGGGAGAGAAGACTCGGGGAGGAGAGTAGGAACTTGGAGACTGAGGGCAAGTCAGTGTGTCCAGAAAGACTAGAAGAGAAAAGACTGAAGTGCCAGAGCCAGACTGACAGTTTTTTTTTGGAGCAGCAGAGGGGGTGAACTGTGCCACCCATACCACACCACTCCCAGTTAGCCTTCTTGCTATTTGACCAATTGTCCCCAACAACAAATCAGCTTTCAATTCTCCTGCCTGTGCTCAATGCTCGGTCACTTCAGTGAGGATTTATTATTTTTATTATTGTATTTTTTATTATACAATCTTTGGCTCAGTGGGCATTCCGTCGTATCACGTGGAATAAATAAAAATAAAAATCCTTGAAGGCAAAGTACTGTGTCAGAGAGGTTTAGGCCAGGCAGGGTCTCTGATTGCATACTGTCTGTGTGACGCCCCAAGAAGTCAGTGATCTGTCATCTTCCTCCCTGTGCTCACTCAGTGGGGTTTAAGCTTTGACTCAGTGGGCAGGGCATTCCATCACATCATGTGGAATAATACAAAAATTAAATAAAACACTTGAAGGTAAAGCACTGTGTCAGAGAGGGTTAGGCCAGACAGGGTCCCTGATCCTTAGTGGGTAGCAGCAGTGCCTGCAGCATCAGCCCATAGCCTAGGTGGTGTGTGAAATAAATTCTGTGTGTGTGAAATAAAATCTGCCACATAGTCACCAATGCCACTTTTTGCATACTGTCTGTGTGACACCCCCCTCCAAGAAGGCAGTGATCTGTCATCTTCCTCCCTGTGCTCACTCAGTGGTGTATAACCTTTGGCTCTGATGGCATGGCATTCCATCACATCATGTGGAATAAATAAAAATATAAAATAATAAAATCCTAGAAGGGGAAAGTACTGTGTCAGAGAGGGTTAGGCCAGGCAGGGTCCCTGATTCTCTGTTGGTAGCAGCAGTGCCTGCCGCATCGGCCTGTAGTCTAGGTGGTGTGTGAAATAAATTCTGTGTGTGTGAAATAAAATCTGCCAGCCAGTTACCAGTGCCACTTCTTGCATACTGTCTATGTGACCCTCCCCCTCAAGAAGCCAGGGATCTATCATATTCCGCCTTGTGCACGCTTGGAGGGGTATAAGCTTTGTTTCAGTGGGCAGGACATTCTGTCTCATCATGTGGAATAAATAAAAAAAATCCTTGAAGGGAAAAAGCACTGTATCAGAGAGGGTTGAGCCAGGCAGTGTCCCTGAATCTGTGTGGGTAGCAGCAGTACCCACAGCATCGCACTTAGCGTAGGTGGTGTGTGAAATAAATTCTGTGTGTGTGTGTGTGTGTGAAATAAAATCTGCAAGCCAGTCATCAGTGCACCAGTGCCACTTCTTGCATACCATCACATCACATGAAATAAATAAGAAAAATAATAACCACTTTTTGACCCTGAACAATCGACAGACTGGAATTATGAGTACACCAGAAAACAGTAAAGCAAAAGCCAGGGGCAAAGGAAGTAATAAATGTAAAAAAAGTTTATTCAAGAGCCCAGAAAGAAGTGGCCCAAAAAGTAAAGTACAACAACAAGCACCACAGTCTGTTGAAGTGGCTAAACTAAATGCTATTACTATCCATGTGCGGACTAACTCTCAAAATACTGAAAACCCAGCAAGGGTTGGTGTACTGTCTACAGTATGTCAGAAGGGCTCTGTAGTACACAGTCGTTTTCTCATTCTGGCAAGATCATTTATTTTATTACCTAATGCACCTAAGAATAATTCTTTTTATATAATCATAGCTCTGTTCCCCACCCCCACCCGATAGTAGTCGTAGTAGTAGCAGTGGTGAAGTGGTCACTTTGGACTGCCCGTGCTTTTGTTCTTTCACATTGCTTAGTACTGCATTCCATACCAAGACCCATTCCTATGCTAAAATAATTGCCAACATACAAACTGACCCTTCTACAAAAGTCAGCCTCAGGAGACTGGTTCAAAAAAATTGAGGTCTGGGACTTGCCTGCCTTTTGATTGCATCATTATCATCCTGGGGTGGGTGGGTGGAGGTGCAGCCAGTACATCACATTCACATCATCACGTACTGGTAGCAACTGTGGCAGACAAGTTCCTGATCTCACACACATAGTCATGTTGTCATTCTAAGGATATCATTTACCTAAATGTGCACAATTAAATAACCACATTGATAAATGCTGCTAGCTCTGTTTTATTTTCCCCTGGTAGTAGTGGTAGTACTACTACAAAGTACAATTATTTAAACACACTGTTATCCCCTTCTAAAAAATCAGACTCAGGAGGAGACCATTTTTTGACAAACTAGAGCTCTGATCTGGGACTTTCTTGTCATCACAGTCACTTTCTCATTCTTTTCTAAGCAGTCATTTTTGGTAAATGTGCCTTAACCATATTCATTTCAGTGCTGGTAGACTACTTCTGGTCTTCCCCTGATTGTAGTAGGTGGAGGTAGTAGCAGTCTGCAGTCTTGAAGTGGTAGCTGGCTGACTGTCTCTCTCTCTCTTACTGGCTGCCTCTGCTCTGGTGTGGTGTTTTTGTGTTCCTGGCTTCCTCTCACTTAACTGTCCAAAACACATCTGGTGCCTGCCTGTACCTGCTGAGAAATAGAAATCACTACTGTTAATAGTATAACTTATACACAGTATTAGTATTACTTTCTTAAATATCAAAAACAGAAGAGTAGCTGGTCCGGTGGTGCTGAGGGTTGAGGCGCTGGCCGCCACACCTCACGTCACGCTGGTGACCCAGGTTTGGGAATGAGTTCAGGTCATTGGGGGTTGGCTGGGAGGAAGGAGGATTAAGCATCCCAGGGACTGCTCTCCTCCTCTGGGGAGGATGGGGTGGGATAATCGTTGCTGTGCTGGCTCCTGGTGGCTACTGGGGGTCAGTGTAAGTGGCAGTTCATAGTGGGGAATGCACGGATAGCGTTGGACATGTGGTACGTGGAAGTGCACACAGCAGTGTCATTGATGCCATTGCACATCCATGCCAGGGGTTGGGGAAACCTACACAAGAAAATCCTCTGGTGCACTCCATGAAGTCTGGTCCATCGGCACCGTGCCACTCCAACTCAAGATGCTCCTCCCCAGATCCTGACTCCCCGGCTTCCGCGGTGGTGGGGTAAGTACTCACCATGATGTGGCAAGTGCAAGGAATGGAGAAGGGGGGTTGAGCATAGGTACTGGGAGTGGTGCAGAGGCCATGGAACCAGATGGATAGGGGGAACCATAGGTAACACCCCCTCAGCCAAGGAGGGCAAAAAATACATAACAAACCCCACCAAAAAAAACAGAAGAGTGATTAGAGAGCATTTTCTATTACTAAACAGTGGATTAATTGTTTTTGTCTACAGATATGTTGATTAAAAGCAGTTTAAAAATGATTTTTTAACATACATGTAACCCCACTGTTCCCTGGGGTTACTAGAATCCCATCTGTGTTAGTGTTAAGTAGGAAAGGCAGCTGGTGAATAACTAGTTAAATAGATTTTCACCTAGTCCCTCTCTGCTTGCTTGGTCTCAGCTGAGAGCAGAGAGGTGATATCATTTAGAACTCTTGCAGCCTCATTAGCCACATAGCTTGCTGTGAGTGTGGGGAGCGTTAGAATTTTGGGGAGAGTCTTGGTTCTGTGCTCGGAGAGTGAGCAGTGAGTGAGGAGAGCCAGTTTTTCTCACCCTAGTCTGAGAACATCTTTTGCCTGACTTGTGAAGTGGTAGAAACTGTCTCCAGGATTTCCTGATGCCCTTATCCCCAGTGGGATGAAGGGGACTGCAGAGGATTTGAGAGGCAATCCCCTGATCCAACCTAGAACATTTCTGAAGCTGCCTTTGGTGTACAAACTGCAAGCAGATTCTGTCTGAGAGTTACCCAGGATATATACCTGCTGTTTTCTGTGGGGTGACACTCTGATAAAGGGACCCAATTCACCCATTTTTGTTTCGAGACTGTTCTAGAAGAAGTTTGTTTAAAGTTTGCTGACAACAGTGGATGTCCCAGGTGTGACTAGACACTTTGTTCAGAACTTTAACATTACACTCCCTTGTAGTGTGTCAGATGCTTAAATGTGCTAAACATTTAAAGGAAGCATAGTTCTACAGTAGCAGCTAAGGTGTAACTCTGAAAGAATGGCTGGGTATGGACGAGGAAGCACAAGGTGGGCAAAACCCCATCTGGAGTGACCAGTTCAGCACTTCGGGTTCTGTAAAGGTGCCTATTTTATTCAGAGCATATGGCCAATGCTTGAAGAGTAAAGTTTACCCCCAGGGTGTGGGTTGTCCAAGTCTTGAGCACCAGTGTGCTCCATCATGGCAAGATGCCACAGTGTCTTCATTAAATGCCTATGCCATATAGATGGCCATTGCCACAAGAAGAGTTTTCAGCTTAGGTTTGCTGCTGAAAAGGTTTAAATCCTATGCAATATAGGAAGTAGCAAATTTCTGTCAGAGTACAGAGGATGTGTTTTCTGCATTTGCCTTGTGTTTCGAAGTGTAAACCCTTGGGGGTTCATCTTTGCTTTTGTGTACCAACTGTTTTTAGGAATAAAGCCACACTCTAGAATCCCAACCTGGTATGGACAATCTAGCTACTGCTTCCTGTGTGGATTTACTGGGTACCCCTGTCAGAAGTACAGATCTAGCATAGCCCTCTACAAAAGTTCTCTCCTCAGGACCTAGATTTGGTAAAGGTCTGTTTGTGTCTTGTACACACCTGCAGCATATTGCTTTGTACCCCCAACCCTCCTTTGTTCCCCTAGATAGAAATGGTATGGGAGGTGTCCTACTAGTTAAATAAGTGGCTGGTGGGGGGTTACATGCAGTTACCACAAAACAATAAAGGTTATTAAAAGGTTTGGATAAGGTTCAGATTTGGATCCAAACCTTTTTTGCTTATCAGAACCTTTTAGAACCTCAGAACCTTTTGGGGTTCTCCCATCCCTAGTCATGAGGCTGTGTTGAATTTTGCAAATGCAGTCTTGTTAGTCTGGTAATATTCAATATTTTTACCCAAAATTTTCAACATCACCATTTCTTTACAGCACCTTGTGACTGTGACAGCTGTCATTTTTCAATTCCTACCCAAAGTGTGTTTTTACGTCCTGAAAGTTGATTTCACATTCCCTGTGAAAAATCATCTCTAGGCCAGAAATTGAACATTTTCTCTGCCCTTCTTCAGAAGGCAGGGTCATAACAAGGCTATGTTGAAAATCAGGCATAAAAATATTTCAAAACAACAAATTTATGAGCCTATGTTAGATTTTGCGAATGCAGGCTTGTAACATTGATAATTTTCAATATTTTTACTCCACATTCCGCTGCTGTAGCCCTATCGGCTCTGGCCAGAGTTTGTTTACACTGTGGTAACCAAAATGGCTCACAGTACTCCAGCAGAGTCCTCATCAGTGCACAGTACAGTAAGCAAATTTCCTTCTTTCACCTGCTGTAAATGTCACCTCCTATTATACGCCCTAGCATATGATTTGCCTTGCCACTGTTGCTGCACACTTAGTGTACTTACATATTTTGTTGATAATAGCATCCAGGTCCCTTTCATGATTGGACAGTTAATTCAATCCCATTTAGAGCATATTTCATACCTGTGTTCCCTCCGCCTACAACCGTGTGACCCTCAGGGAGAGGGGTGTTCCCCTTGACTTCGAGGCCATTCAGGGTTGTTACTGTTGGATACCTTACTGAAAGTGAGGGAAGGACTTGTGTATGGGGGGCAGAGTAAACATCTCAATAAACTATTTCCTTCCCTGAGGGTGCACAGCATGCAAATGATAATCCTAACTGACCTCTGCTTCAGGTATGCCCAGATGACAGCTCAAGTGATCATGCTTGAGACACAGATCTTTGGAAATGGCATTTATTGATGCCACACAGTATCTTTGGGCTCAGTCTGACAATGGGGGCTAACTAGAGCTCTCATATGCCGTGGGGAGAACACAGTTTAACATGATGCACAATGCAGCAATATAATTCCTAACAAAAACAGATAATTTCAGTGTGAGGAGGGCTTACATTGAACAAAAGTTCATTCCCCAGTCATAAGTCTTGACACCATCCTGTCTAGTATCTTGAACACACAGAACACTGTCCAGAGTGGCCTTTAAACCGCTCCAGGAAATTAATCTCTTCAGCACGGGGGGGGGGGTCCTAGCCCTAGCAAACCTCTTTTCTCACTCTACAGTCTCCAGTGAAATAAGAGTTCCATGGCATCACAGTTGTGCACTCTTCAGGAATCTGCTTTTGTCTCTAGTAATAACCCATACAGGGTCTCTGCAGTTGAGCTGTGGTTGAAGTCCTGGCTTCAGTTTTTTCTGAGAACATAGCAGCTCATAGGCTGCTTAACAGGGTACAGACTTTCCACATAGGGCACCTCATATGGCATGCTTGTAGCTTAGTGGAGACCTTTTTTTTTGTATAGGGCTATCTGCCCTTGAACCTCTTGTGTTGAGGCTGGTACAGGACCCCTTGAAACTGGTGCTTTTACTTCCTGAGCCTGACCCAACCTCCCTCCCTCCACCAGCAACTCATATTCGAAGCAGTACTCACTACACCAGTCAAAGGTCCAGTCTCTCTGAACATCCCACTCCTGCCACTCCATTTTTCATTCTGTGTTTGCCTTGATATGCCCATCCAGGCCATACAAATCCAGTGCACCAATTGGCATGCTGGGGAAGTGTGACAGGACTGAATAAAACCCTGTCCCATTTGTTATGCAGAAAGAGGTAAAAGCAAGGATCTGTTCTAGCCTTTCCTTTTCTGTCTCATGTCTGATTGTGCAATCAAATTTTCTTGTGAGACCTAGGAAATGATCACTCTGACGGTCTTGTGATTCACCCCTCCTCACTATCGCCCTGCCTTCACTTACTGTTTCTTGCTGTTTCTATCTTTTCTTCCTGCTTGCTGATCTGTGGTTATAACAGTATATGTGAATCTTTATGGGAAAGTGGGATCCCTTTAAATAGATAGATAGATAGATAGATAGATAGATAGATAGATAGATAGATAAAGCACTTATTAAGCACTCATTTTCACAGACTCTGGGTGCTGTACAAACAATAACAATAAAATAAACAAGTTAATAAAACCAATCAAAATACAATTACAGCAGTTCCAGCAGTTCTGTTCAGCAGTTAGTCATAAAAGACCAGCCAGAATAAATATGTTTTGAGGCCCTTCTTGAAAGCTTCCACTGAGGGAGCCTTCCTTAGATTTTCAGGCAAAGAGTTCCACATGGTGGACGCAGCAACCAAAAATGCCCTACCTCTGAAGCGCCGCAGCCTCACCCTGGGAACCTCAAGGAGGGCTCCCCCAGCCAAATGAAGAGCCCAGGAGGGGTGCTAGGGGACAAGGAGATCTTGCAGATAGACAGGCTCCCCATCATGTAGGGTTTTGCAGGTCAGGAGCCCTACCTTAAAGACAATCATCCACCTGACTGGCAGCCAGTGCAGTTCATGGAAGACAAGAGTAATATGCTCAGATCTTCTAGCTCCTGTCAATAATCTTGCTGCTGCATTTTGCACCAACTGCAGTCTGTGGAGGTTGCCTCCAGATAACCCTAGGTACAGGGCATTACAGTAGTCCAATCTGGAGGTGACAAAGGTATGTACTAGTGTGGGCAGGTCATCAGGGGGAATCAGGATCAGACTCAGGCAATATTCTGAAGATGATAAAAACCACTCCTGATGACGGCCATCATCCAGGGTCACACCCAAATCCTTCACCTGTCTGGAGGGGACAAGAGGAACACCTCCTAACATTAGGCAAGACAGAGCCCCTGCACCTCCTCCCCCTGATGAGCTGGATCCACCACCAGCACCTCAGTCTTGTCTCGGTTTAGTTTGAGCCTGTTTTGAGCCATCCATGACTGAATCTCCTTGAGGCAGTTGTTAAACAAGGCAACCAAAACCTGGTTCTCGGGTGCACAGGACAGATACAACTGGTATCATCTGCATAACAGTGAAAACCCAGTCCGTATCACCTGATAATGTTCCCCAGTGGCAGCATGTACGCCATGAACAACAAGGGTGACAAAACCAAACCTTGCAGAACTCCACAGCACAGAGGCTTTGGGGCAGATGAGGCAAGCCCCATTGTTACTCTTTGCACTCTGCCTGCTAGATATGACCTGAACCAGCAGATGACCTTACCTGACAGGCCACACCAGAAGTGCAAGCGGTCAAGCAGCACCTTGTGATCCACAGTGTCAAATGCCATGGAGATGTCCAGGAGGACTAAGATGGTGCAGTCTCACCTATCCCTCACCATCAGGAGGTCATTCAACACCCTTACCAGGGCAGTCTCCATGCTATGCCTCACCTGGAAACCAGACTGAAATGACTCATAGGAAGAGAAAGAGGTAAGGTTTCTCCCTTGCGGAACAGTCACCACTTTTTCAATAACCTTCCCTAAAAATGGGAGGTTCGACACCAGCCTGTAGTTGCTGAGATAGTCCAGGTCCAGAGAAGACTTTTTCAAAAGGGGTCTAGCCAAAGCCTCTTTCAAAGCCTTTGGAAAGATTCTACTCCTCAAGGAACTCCAGACAATCTCAGTAACCACAGGCCCCAACAGGTCCAAACATCTGACCAAAAGCCGAGCTGATCCTGGGTCGAGATGACATTGGGTAGCTCATAGCTTAGAGAGTATCCCTATCATCACCTCCACCCAAACTAGCTCAAACTCCTCCCTCCTCCCAGATAGGAGGAGTGTCTCTGCACCTCTCAGACAGACCACCTACTCCCTTTCAAGAAACACTCAAGGAGACCTCAGCCCTGATGGAAGACACCTTGTCTGTGAAGAACAGAACCAGCTCCTCAGACCTAGCAACTGAACCCACTCCTCCACATGTAGACAGTCAGGATGTAACAACCTATCCATCGTGTGGAAGAGCTGTGCTGGTCTATTCCTCGCCACAGCAATCTCTCCTTTGTTTGCCATTATGTGCAGTTAGATTGTTGAAATGGTTGCAAAAAGCTATTTGGAACTCAGGGGGTTAGCCTGGAGATGCAGTTTGACCTGCAGAAGCTCATTTGAAGAGTTGTCAATAAGAGATCAGTTCTGGGATGCAATGTTTTATTTTGTTGCACCAGCAAGGAAAGAATTTGACAAAGTTCTGATACATTTTGTGAGAAACAGGGCATCTCTTAACAAGCTCAGGATGCAGAAGTTAATTGCCATGCAAAGACTTCTTATATAAAGAGAGATTTTTTTTTCTATATATATATTTTATCCTCTGGGAGCCTGGCAGGTGGCTCCGGACCCTCCTTCGGAGGGGACTCAGTCTCCAGCCCCACCCTTTCCCATCTGACCTCCCCTCCAATCCACCATGGGACCCCTCCCGTGACAGGGCTGAGACAAAGGGGTGCTGGCTTTCCTCCACCCTCGGACAGATATCCAGATGTTGAGGAGCTAGAGCGGGTGCTGGTGGGCCATCATGGAGCCTGCCAGCTCCATTTTCCTCCTTTTTTTCCTGCCGTCCCTCCTTATAGACGTTGTGCGTTGGCAACGTGCCTCCCGACTCACATCTCCCTCCAGCCATCGCTAGAGGGCGATCGACAAGCGGGATGGCAAACCCTCCCTCCCTCCCTCCCTCCCTGAGAGAGGAGAGCAGTCCTCTGGATGCTCAATCCTCTCTCCCCTGCCAATCCACGATGGCCCAGGCTCGTTCCAGAACTCAGGTCACCGGTGTGGCATGAGGCATAGTGTCCAGTGCCTCATCCCTCTGTGCCACCAGGCTGGCTGATAAAGAGAGCAATGTTTTGTTGAAGAGAGGGAGACTGAAATTTAGAATTAGAGATACCCTCAGATGAAGGACTTTGCTTTCTTTGTTTGTACTGCCTTTGTAAATAGCTATCCTAAACAATTTTATTGTTTTTATTTTACTGTTATTGATAATAATAAAACACTACTTGTGAGTTTTATGACTGCTCCTGGTTTTCCTATGCTTCCTGACCTGTGCCTCAACAACAGGAGGAAATGGACACATTAACCCAAGGCCTTAAAAATAAGGGGGCTGGGTTAAATACCCATATGGCATACCTTTTATTTGTCCACATTTAAACTCAGCTGCCTTCCTGGACCTACTGTATATACAGTAGATACATCTGCAATAGCCCTCCATCTTCATCACTTCCAACACCTGTGACACGCTTGTCTCATTTATAAATGTTATGTTGCTAGATAACCTTAAATCATTGATGACTGTGGAATAGTGACCCTAAATAGATTCTTGGGGCTCCCCACTTGTAACTTTCTTTGCACTTGCATGCTCTAATCTCTTCCCTCTGCCTGTTTGTCATCTACCCTAAAGGAGAACTACTGTCAAAATTTACAAAAATAATATTGTGCAGAGTGTTTTGATTTGTGTGTGCAGTCCTATGTGTCTTTTTCTTTGCTTGCTGTTAGGATTTGTAGGAAAAGGAATTGACAATAAAAGATACAGACATGGAGATCCTCAAGGGCCATAAAACAAGTAGGCAAATTAAAAAAAAATCTAAGTCAAAGAAAAAACACACAAATCAAAACATTCTGCACCACATATTTCTTTGTAAATTTTGACTGTAGTTCTATAATATGTTATATACGATTTGTTTCTTGGTCTTGTACATTAGTTCAACTTACAGCAGCACCTGCTCAAGTGCTTCATAGTACTTATGTCTAAAGAAATAATATGCAGTTGGTTTGCCTGTACCCAAATAACTAGCTACATCCTCACAAAATTCAGCCTGATTTGCATGGCATGACCTTCCCTTAGTAAACAAATCCATACTGACTATCGAGATAACGTTGCTCCTCTCAAGGTGCTTGACTGTGTAATCCTTAACAACTGATACTTAAGAAAATACGTATGCAGTACATCAGATCAGGAGCAAGATCAGTCTGTTTGCAGATGACACCAAAATGGGAGCAGCGGTGGATGATCGGGGGAGTGGTGGCAGGGGTTGCAAGAGGATCTGACAAAGCTGGAGACCTAGTCGGACACATGGCAGTTGGGGTTCAGTCTGAAAAAGTACAAGGTGTTGTATTTCGGGGCAAAAAAAACAAAAAAGAGCTACAATCTTGGAGGGACGTCCAGCTTGCAGTGACTAAAGAAAAGGACCTGGGGGTACTCATAATGGGATCGATGAACAACTCGGCTCAATGTAGGAAAGTGGTTGTGAAAGCCAATGAATTGCTGGGTTGTATTTATTTATTTGTCTCGGATTACATATACCTTTGAGCTAAGAGCTCTTTTACAAAGGTTCCACGTCAGTATTGCCAGGGGTAGATCCTCAAGGAGGGGGGAGTTTATTCTGTCCTTGAATAGATCGCTGGTAAGGCCACACCTGGAATACTGCATGCAGTGCTGTTGCCCGTATCTTAAAAAAGACATTAAGTTACTGGGAGGGGTGCAACGCAGGGCGACAAAGATGATCTATGGTCTGGGGGACTTACCATATGAGAGTAGATTGAGGGAATTGAACATGTACTCGCTGGAGGAGGGGAAGGAGGAGGCCCTTCTTGCATTTGAATTTGTGATGTGCAAAGCGCATTTCAGCCTTGAATCTATAGATGCAGTATAGAGTTTGAATCACTTTGTTTGCAAAGCTTTGCTCCCACCAGCTGATTTTGTGTCAGATATTCAAGGCAGAAAGAAGAAACTGTTTGCTTATACTCTAAATGGGCAGACATGCAAAGACAAATACCTGACTTTCAATGCATGCTGATAAAGAATATCAGTTATTAAACAGTCTACACACAATGCACAGCATAAACTGTGTTGCAGATCCTCAGAGCCCCAGGAAAGGATTTGCAATTATCTGTAGACAATTCTTCTTCCTTTGAATAGATGCCTTTATGTCAGGCAGTAATTGTAAAAAATACATAACTGACTTTCAGTTGCAGTGGAAAGGCAACAGCACAGAAGTGAGCTAAGGCCTTAGCTTATAAAATGACCTGTCTTTGGCAGCAGAAGGATTTTGCTAGGCAACAGGCCTCGAGTAGAAAGATAATTAAAGCTGTGACTGTTGCATATTTCTTCTGTGCTGTCATGATTCATTTGCTGGTGAACTATGTTTTGAAAAGAACAATGAAGCAAGAATTGGGCTGATGTAGAGGCATACAATTATGCAGACAATAGATTACATGACATTAGTGTTAAATCTGGCACCTTAAATCACTTGGATGTGCTCATACTGCTTAATACAGTGAAATGGCCTTGAGAGGTAAAGTCATGTTTGCCACATGAAAACAATTGCACCATATTAGTTATGTCAATATGACAGGGGTGAGCAGTAGTCAGCTGGCTGAGCTGTGTCTCTGAAATAAGAGAAGTAACGCAGAAACATGCTGTTTCACACAAGGTACACAGTCGGAAACACACCCGTATAGATAAATTCTAACTGGCTGTTCACTGTTGTTTGCTCAATTTCTTCCTTTTTACACACACACACACTGAGATAGCCACATAGCCATTTGTATCAGCAAATTCAGTAACTTTATAGCAGTGCAACCTGGACTTTTCTTCACTAGCAAGTACTATTGTAAAGTGCCCCTGGATTATGCTGCCATATATTAATGGGATTTTATAATCATTTCACCGTAGCAGCAATTTCCCTGTAATTGTGGTAATTTTAAAGCAGCAGTGCAAGATAGCAGGTGAAAAAGTAATGCATGCATGTTTTTTAACTGTCATTTTGCTAGAATATCCCAACACAAATGTAGCATCTTGTTTTTGGCTAGGTCAAGCTTCCATGCATTTTAATGTCTTGGAGGCCCTGAAACATAGGGAGGTCAAGTACATTGCACAAGATCAAAAATAAAACCAGTGACTGTGGTGGGATTTGATCCTGTAATAACCTGTTTCACAGTTCAGGGCTCTAACCCAATAAACACACTGCCATTCCATGCATTTTATGATTACATTTACTAAATTGTTTTGGTGCATTCTATTGGCACTATTGAATCTCCCTTGGCTCTGTTTGATATTCTTAGCCATGGGGTATTGTGGGATGCAATAAACATGAAATGGAGGGCATGGGTAGTGGTACTGCTGTAAGTTAATAGGACCTCTGTGGGGTGTCTTTTACAGTATGAGAGACTCCAAGTTGGAGGTTTGGATGAGAAGACTGCAAAGTGAAACAGTGTTTTGTCTGCCCAAACCTCCTAAAAGGGGTATCATACTATAAGAGATGCCCTGCAGAAGCCCTTTTAATGTATTATAAAAGCACAGAAACATAGAATTTGTCAGCAGAAAACGACTACCTGGCCCACCCTGTCTGCATAGATGGTCCCTGCCTAGTCTGCCTCCACAGACCTTAACTGGTCTATGGCGACCCTCCTTCCTTCCTGCCTATTTACTGATATTCCCTTATGTGTATCCCATGTGCATGCCTGTAGCTCCCTACTGTTTTTGACTCCACCACTTCCACTGGCAGTCTATTCTAGATGCCTACCATTCATTTCAGTGAAGTAGTACTTCCTCCAATCCCTCTTTAACTTCTCCCCAGCTTCACTGCATGCCATCTGGTCCTGGTGCTCTTCCTCATTTGAAAGACTCCCCTCGTGCACCCTGTCCACCCCCATGAGGTACTTGTAGGTCTCTATCATGTCTCCTCTTGCTCTCCTCTCTTCCAGGGTTTACATATTGAGATCCCTCAGTCTCTGCTCATAGGGATTTTGGTGCAACCCCTGCACCATTTTAGTTGCCTCCATCCCTGTCTATTTCCTTTCTGAGGTGTGGCCTCCAGCACTAGACACAACACACCAGGTGGGGTCACACCAGTGAGCAATACAGCGGCAACATCACCTTCTTCCTCCTGCTGACAATACCTCTTCCAGTGCATCCCAGCATTGCACTGGCACTGCTCACTGCTTTGTCACACTGTCCTGCCACTTTGAGGTCATCAGATATGCTAATCCCAAGGCCATTTCCTGCTTAGTGACTGACAGTATCTCTCCTCATTCTACACTCAGTCCATGGGTTCCTATGCCCAAGGTGCATAATTTTGTACTTTTTAGTGTTGAACCCCAGGTACCATATTTTTAACCACTCCTTGAGTTTCCCAAGATCTCTACTCATTCTTTTCACCTCCTCCTGTTTGTCCACCTTCTTGCAAATTCTGGTATCATCTGCCAAAGACATGCCTTCCTTTCTAGTTCATCTGTAGTGTCACTTACGAAGTCCTATGAGGTCCTAGTACTGAGCCCTAGGCTTCCTGCTGGTCACACTTCCATCAGTACAGTGAGTGCTGTTAACCACCACCCACTGTCTTCTATTTATTAACCAATTTCTAACCAAATTCACCAATTTGGATGCCACACCTAGGCTGCTAAATTTCTTAACCAGTCTCATGTGAGGTACAGTGTTGAAGGCATTGCTAAAGTCCAGATAGGCCACATCCACTACCCTCCCTGATCTATTTCCCTGATCACCCAGTCAAAGAAATCAATTAGGTGCATCTGGCATAACCTATGCCCCAACATGAACCCAAGCTGCCTTTGGTCATACAGCCCATTTGACTCAAGATACTCTACTAACCTTTTTTTAACAGTGTTTCCATTAATTTCCCCACCACTTAGGCTAGGTTCACCAGCCCACAGTTGTTAGCATCTTCCTTGCTGCTGCTGTTGTGTAGAGGGACCACATCTGCTCTCCTCTAGTCCTCCAGAGCCACATCCAGTTCCAATGAGATATTGAATAATGCCATCAGCGGGGCAGCCAGCATGTCACTGTGTTCTTTTAGTACTCTTGGCTATATCCCATCTGGTCCCATAGCCTTGTCCTCTTTCGGAGCTGCAAGTCAATCAATCAAATCTTTATTTATCCAGGCGGGCACCATTAAGCAAGGCTCATTTGCAAGATGGACCTGGTCGTACAAAAATCATAGTACAGTAACATGGTAAAACATAATGCAATATCATACAGAGAAGTAAAAAATACATATGTACAGAAAGGTGTCATTTATACATATAACCAAGGTATAAATATCAACATCTGAGCGAAAGGGCCTTTACAACAGATAGGCTCATGAATAGGTAAAGCCGGCATGATCACTTAAAAGGAAAAACAAAAAGGGATACCAGATTCAGAAGATAATTACAGGGTTGGTATAGTTAAGTGGCATACATCAGGGAAGGGGGTGGCACTTGGTCATGGCTAAAGCGAGAAGGAGAAGATGGAGAGTTGCCGGGTTTTGGTAAGGAGATTGAGGCAAGGGCAGAGGCAGGGTGTAAGGCAGGTTGGACAGGAGAGAGACTGGAAAAGAGGTGAACTAACAATGAGGGAAACAATTGCAGAATTCCTTCACGGAGCGGTCACAGAGTGACTTGAATATATTCAGGCTAACAGAACAACTCAGCTTCAAGTGTTTTTGCATATTGTTCCACAATGAAGACAACGAGAAACTTATGGCAGCTCTACCGAAACGTGATTTGACCTTAGGCAATTGCAGGGCAATAAGGGAATAGCTTCTTAGAGCATAGGTGCCTATCACACTCAACAGAATACAATCAGAGAAGTATAGGGGAAGCTTTTTGGTAACCGCTCTGAATGCCCATAGAGCGGCATTTCTATTTCTCCTATAGTGAAGGGGAAGTCCAGCCCACCACAGTGTACAAGGAGCAATGGTGTGTGGAAAGTGGAAGGCCTGTTATGAACCTGATTGCTCTGTGGTATAGGGTATCCAACTTCGCTAGGGAAGAGGCAGTACAATGGCTGTAGAGAAGGTCTGCGTAATCTATTAATGAGAGGAACGTGGCTTGAACCAACCGCAGCTTAGCATCCCTAGTAAGGAAGTGGTTAATTCTGTAGAGTAGGCCTAGTCTCTGTCTTAGTTTCTTCTGTAGTACTTTGAGATGGTCAGAGAAGGAGAGTCTGTGATCGAGCCATACACCCAGACATTTAAATTTTGACACAAACTCTAGTTTTTCTCCAAGCACTGTGGTAATCTGTGAGATAGCCCCAACGCAAGCAGGGTTTGCCGCATAGGTGGAAGGGGAAAATAGCACTGCTTTTGTTTTTTTCTTGTTAAGCAGAAGCTTTTTGCTTATAAGCTGGTACTGCAATAGATTAAATTCAGCTTGGAGGTCTTCACAGGCTGCTTTCGGTGTTGGACGACTCAAATAAAGTACTGAATCATCTGCTAACAAGTGGATATTGGCCTTATCGATGTTGTTACTGTAAACAGTAAACAACAGGGGACCAAGGATAGACCCCTGAGGCACACCTCTCTGTAGAGGTTTAAGTGGCGAAAGATCACCTTCAGCCTTAACCTGCTGTTGCCATTCTGTAAGGTAGTTGGCAAACCAGCACATAGAGTTAGGGTCCAGACCTAAACTACACAGGGAGGAAAGAAGCAGGCTGTGATCAACTGTGTCGAAGGCTTTACTTAGATCCAAAAAACAGCACAAAGTTTGTATTGTCAAGGTCAAGGAGCCAGTCATTAATCACTTTTGCTAAGGATGTTATGGTGCTGTGTTTTGCTCTGAATCCAGACTGCACTGGGTTTAACAGGCTCCTGGATTCTAGGTACGCCCTTAGCTGACCACTCACTATCTTTTCCAGTAATTTAGACAGAATGGGAAGGAGGGATATCGGTCTAGAATTATTAAGGTCATAAGGGTCACCTGATTTGAGCAGTGGGATGACATGGGCTACTTTCCATTGTGAGGGGAGGCTCCGCTGGGATAATGACAAGTTGAAGAGATGTGTGATTGGCACTGTCAACAAGTGGTATGCACATTTCAAAAAGTAGGGCTCTATAGAGTCCGAACCCGCACCCTTCTTGATATCCAACTGCAGCAATAGAACTTCAACCTCTTTTAGATAGGCAGGCAGAAAGGAGAAGGCCTCTTTGGTAGCAGGAGATTCATGATTCAATAATCCCTGCTGTGTGCGAATGGTATTAGCAGGGGATATGTCAAATGCTAGCCCAGCAGTTGCGAAATGATTATTGAGGGTTTCCAGTATCTCCGATCTTCTGAAATGGTGTTACTACTGGATATCATTTTTGTTGGAAAGAAGTTACCATGTGAATGACCAGACATGTCCTTTATTGTTTTCCAAAATTTTAATGGATTCCTTGAGGCAGATTCTAGCTCAGCACGATAGAAAGTGGCCTTGGCTGCTCTGACCAACTTGATGCACTTGTTGTGTACCCTCCTAAACTGACACCAATCCATGTCATTCTTGCTTCTGTGTGCTTTTTTCCAAAGCATATCCCTTTCTAGCATGGAAGCTTTGAGTTCTGGAGAGAACCAGCAATAAGTGTTGCTCCTCACGGGTACCTTTACCATGGGGGCATGCCTGTTTAAGGCCGCGGTTAATATTTCATGAAAGATATTATATGCCTCATTTACTGTTTTAGCTAAGTAGAAATCCTACCGATGCAGGGAATGTTTCAATTCATCGACGTAGGCTAGCAAGCTGAAGTTGCGTCTACACCTCTTGATTGAGAACTTTGCTGCAAACTGTGGGTTGTGCGCAGATCTAATGCTGGCGATGAAACAGTGATCGCTGAAGTCAGAGAAAAATGTTCCAACATGGGAGAATAAATGTGGTTTGCTTACCAAAACTATATCTAAAAGGGTGGCTGTTACTGGGGTTCTTTTTATTTGGGCGAGTGGGTTCGCCAATGAGTTGCACCAGCCCCAAGTAGTCACAAAAGGATTTCAAGGGAGCAGAAGCTTTTGATAACCAGTCATAGTTCAGGTCACCTAGAATAATAGTTTCCAGTGTACTAAGCCCCAGGGCAGTGCTTAGATGTAACAAGGGATGTGACCCCACAGACGGGGGCCTGTAGCACCCTATTACACAGAGGGCAGGATATTCAAACTACGCCAGGCTGTGGTGCAAGCCTGGGCTGTGCAGGGGCGTTGACGGGGTGATATTCAATGGAGCTGCACCATGGCACAGCAACATTGAATAACGCACCTTGGCCATCCGCAGTGTGCATGGCGCAGTGGCACTGTGCCAGCGCAAGCAGCCAGAGTGGAGCAGGGGGATGCGCTAGCACAAGTTCCATTGTGTTAGGTGCAACAACCGTGATATTCAAAAGTGCACATGCAAATGGGGCCATAATGTATGCAAGGTGCAAATGGGGCCATTTGCATGTCATTATGGCCCCATTTGTATGCAGGTGTGCCGATCCCTGGCGACTTGCACCTGGCACCCTGCAAGGCAGCAGCCGTCGGGGACCGACGCCCCCTGCACATCGCAGCAAAGTGCCCCAATGCCCGATCACGGGCATGTGTATAGTGCAGAACACATCCAATATCCCTGGTGGTCCAGTGGACCATTTGCAGCCCCACCGAGGGCATAAGTATATTTAAAAATAGTTAACTCTCTCCCTGGTGGTCCAGTGGACCGCTCGCAGCCCGATCGCGGGCATAAGTATATTTAAAAATAGTGAACTCTCTCCCTGGTGGTCCAGCAGACTGCTTGCAGCCCGATCGCAGGCATTTGAAGTAGAATAAAAGTCCTATATCCCTGGTGGTCGATCGCGGGCATTTGAAGTAAAATAAAAGTCCTATATCCCTGGTGGTCCAGTGGACCGTTCGTAGCCCAATCGTGGGCATTTGTTATAAGAAATGACACCCCAATCCAACCCTGGTGGTCCAGTGGTACCCCCCTTCCCACCCGCCCACTGAGCGCCACCGCCCGCTCCCCCGTCAGTGGTGGGCGGCAGCTTCCTGCCCACTTGCCACCCTGCTTGCCGCTGACTGACACCTTATGGTAGGGCTGTAAGCCCATTGGTCCTGGCGTGAGCCAATGGGCTTGCTGCCAATATCCGTACTACACAGTCCAGATATCTGGACTCGTGTAGCAGACCGGGGAGCGAGGGGAGGGGGTACCGCTGGACCACCAGGGTCAGATAGGGGTGTCATTTCTTATAACAATGCCCATGACCGAAGGCGTAGCAGTCCACTGGACCACCAGGGATATAGGACTTGTATTCAGCTTCAAATGCCCGCAATCAGGCTGCGAGCGGTCCGCTGGACCACCAGGGAGAGAGTTTACTATTTTTAAATATACTTATGCCCGTGATTGGGCTGCTAGCGGTCCACTGGACCACCAGGGATATAGGACTTTTATTATTCTATGTATGCCCACGATCGGGCATGGGGGGGCGCCACCAGGAAGGTGCAGCCGGAGCTCGGGTGGCCACCCATAAGTGGCAGCTACCATGTTGTGCCCTGCGATACGGCAGCTCACCTGTGGGTGGCCAGCTGTTGCTCCTTTTTTTTTTGGCTCATCTGTGTGCAGCGCAGGTAGGGGTTGCACATGCATTGGCTTAGCACATCCCGGGCTGAATATCAGGATGTGCGGAGTATGCATGGGCACGCCCCCCCCACCTGTGCCGCATACATTACTGATCGCCCGCGCATCAGGATTTGTGCAAGGCTCTATCTCTTTGAATATCGCCCAAGAGATCAGTGGCTGCGCATGGCGCAACTGTGTTGCGCCATGTGCAACCCTTCTGAATATCCGGCCCAGAGTGCTCAAGAAGGTGATAATTCTACCTTTAGTGACAAGCATTCAAATTCATTTGGGGAGGAGGATAATTCTAGGCATGATACCGTGAAATTGTCCTTGACATAAATCGACACCCCTCCACCTCTTGACTGCCTACCAGCTCGGAAGAGCAAGTAACTCGGAATGTTGATTTCCCTGTCAGGAGTGGCCAGTCTAAGCCAGGTCTCAGTGATCACCAGAACATCTGGTAGGGTGTGGCTAACTCATGCCTAGATCAAGGTGATCTTTTTCAAAAGGCTGCAGACATTAACATGTAGGAATGACATTCCTTTAATTCCAGCAAGGTTGGAGGGAGATGCAAGGGTAACTAGAGGCCTCGGATTGAGCTCAACATTGCCTGAGCACAATAGCAAAAGCAGCAAAATCCGTTTTAAGGCCGCAAAAGTTAATTTGTAATCTCTGTTCTTTGAGCATCTGGGAGGACGATGACATTGAACATACTTGGCTCCACTCCCGATGCTATACTGACCTAAGGTTGCAACCACTAATATTCTGACAGCGACATGCAAGGATAAGTAAGTATTGAGAAGGGTGGGGGGAGTACCCTGCAATGGCAGTTCAGGAGAGGTCCCACCTCCAGGTAAATACAGCTGTATAATCCAGTAGTCATGTAAGCAATAATACCCTCCAGGGTGGGCATTATTGGGACACACTGGACCGCCCAGGGGCGTAATGAGGCCCGACGCCACAGGCGGTACATAACCCCTGGAAGGTCCGGGTATTTCCCTAATAATGCCCACCCTGAGGGTATTATTGCGCTTTAGAAATGGCCCATTGGAGAATGTTACTCTGTGAAGAGGCACTTGACTCGCTCTTATTTTTAGCTGGGCATCTATTGAAAAATAAAGGTCCAGCTTGCAGCCGGTCCCAGCCAATCAAGTTTAAGAATTGATTGTTGCCATTTTCTAAGTGGAAATTCATGGGAGGAGTTGTTGAGCACATAACAGGGAGGACCACAAACATCATCCCCACCCTGGGATGAATGTGGGGTCTAATAGAAAGTACTAGGTGCTAGCAAGACAAGGGACATGCAGAGGAGACTGCTATTCCCTCCCAAAGTAAAGTCTTCTTTTTAGGCTGCAGGAGAGGGCCATCAAAGTCCTAGACCTAGTAACAGACTACTAGAGCCTATGGTTGTACTGAAGACTGACGAGAGCACAGAACAGACTACAAAACGTCATGGACCTCTGAAGGGAGTTCAAGTGAGCAAAAGACAGCAGATAGTTAAAACTAAAGTGGGAGGGAAGCCAATGGGCGTAGCAGATGAGAAGAGGAGGACGAAGAGTATTTAATAAATGAAGGAGGTGGGGGATGGGTAGGCGGGCGAAAAAGTGCAGCTTTTGCCATACCTTTTGAAGGAGCGAGTCCGAGCTGGAAGTCTCTTAGGGACTCCTTCATCTGAAAATGAATATGAGTCTGGCCCCCCCCCATTCCTGCTGGTCCCTGGTAGTCCGTCCTCTCCTCCTTCCACTGTGAAGTCTGATCAGAAGTACCTTTTTAGGATGTTCACATTTTCTTGGTCCCCTTTTGCTCAGCCTCCCTCTGTCATCCTCCTTATCCTCACTATATCTCCTATTGCTTTCCCCTTCTCACTTATGTACCTGATAAAAAGTATTATCCCAGCTGGCCCAGTGGCATGGAGGGCTGAGGCAGCAATGCCTTTCCTCCTGCCATGCTGGTGACCCATGTTTGCGATGCGAGTGGATCACCAGGGGTTGGCCAAGGAGGGAGAGGATCGAGCATCCAGGGGACAGCTCTCCTGTCCTGGGGAAGGTGGGGACCAGGGACCGGCACTTGCCTGACACCTAGCAGAGGCTAGGTGTTGGCATGCTGAGTCCCGCACATTGGGGCACAGAGGAGGAGAAGCAGCCAACTGGCATGCAGCATGCAGATGCGCATGCTGCATGCCATTGATGGCATTACACACACCCCCTCTGTAAGAAAAGTGGAAAACAGATCCTGGCTGAGCTGCATGAAACAGTCGCCTGCAGGCACTGCCCTGAGATGGCACCTCCCCAGAGCTAGATCCATTTAGGTGGGTTGAGTCACTCCCCACCACCCTGCGATGAAGGGTAAGTTGTGGGGGCATGAGAGGAGGGGGTCTGATGCCTGTGTGATGGCTCGGGGTGGGTGGTAGAACTGGAGATAGAGACAGATGTCCAGGGTCCATGGGGAGAAAAAGAATACCAAAAAAAAAAAGTATTATCCCATTTGCTACCCTTTTAGCTATCCTTTCTTTTGTCTGTGCTTTTACCCTCCTCACTGCCTTGCCTGCTTCCCCCTGTTTTGCCTGTTGCATCTCCCTATTTCCTCCCTCTGCATTTCCTTATATCTCCTGAATGCCACCTGTTTTTATGTTTGCTTGCACGCATGTGCAAGAAACATAGTGCCATCATCTGAGTTTTTTTAGGTGTGGCACCCTGTCTTGCAAGTCAGTCAGTGTGTTTGCAGGCGGGGCCACAGTTCACCAATGAATGCTGCAGCTGTCTATAACAGCAGTTGAAAATGTAGTGGTGTACAGTTGAAAGGGAGAGACTGCTTCAGTAAGCAGCGATAAGGTAGTGTTGATTAGCATATTGCCGGCAAAGTGTTGATTAGCATATTGCTGGCAATCCTGCTTGTATACATCTCTGCTTTCTCTTCCTGGAACATAAATTCAGTTTGAAGTGAACTACGGCCGACGAGGGTGCCGAATCCACCATCAGCTCAGCGCCCCCCCAACACACTTCCAGGTGCCATGCTGGGGGCCCACCCCAGCATGGCAAATGTCTGTCTGCTGGCTTCCCCCAAGCACACTTCCAGGTGCCACGCTGGGAGCCCACCCCAGCATGGCAAACCTCTGTATGGCTGACAGGGGTGCCCAATCCCTCGTCGGCTCCACTGCCCCCCCAAAACAAAAGTTCCAGCTGCCACGCTGGGAGCCCACCCCAGCATGGCAAAAGTCCCGCGTTGTCTTCCTAAAAGAAAAAGACCTAAAAAATAAAAGCATTTCGTTGTAGTCTTGCCCCCTCCTCCCACCCACGCCCACCCTCTGCACCTGCCTCCCACATCCCCACCTCACACCATTCTTACCTTCGGAGTCTAGTGCGATGATCTTTGGTGGACCGGGAACACATCTGCACTCTTCAAAGCCGACCGCGAACTGAGGAAATGCCGGTTAGCTGCATAATGGAATAAATAGGGTTTTTTCAACTTTGATGCATATTTCAGGCATTTTGTGGAATTTTGGCACCAAATTTTCAACATGGGGTTTTTGGGACCCCTCCTCATGAATTCTGGCACTGTCATGGCGTTAATCAGCCCCAAAAGGTGATTTTGTGGTCACTGCGCGGAAGCACCTTTTGGGACCGATTTACGAAATGACAGTGTCACAGTTCATGAGGTAGGCCCCTAAAAACCCTATGTTGAAAATTTGGTGAAATAATTCCCAAAAATGACTAATTTACGAGTGTGCGTTGCGCAGTTCTTATGCAGGCTTGTAAGTTCACAAATTTTTAATATTTTCACTCCAGATTCTCAACATTGCCATTTTACCACACCTCCATATGAGCAGTACAGCTGTCATTTTTTCACATCTCGCCGAAAATGTGTTTCCACACATGTAGCGCACAATGGCACAGTCAGTGTGCGAAATCAATGTTCAGGACACATTAAAGAAAATCACAGTGATGCTGTTCATGAGCAGAGGTCTTAAAATGGCTATGTTCAAAATTTGGTGACAAAAGTCCATAAAATGACTGTGTTACGAGTGAGCATTGCTCAGTTTCCAAACACCCTCGTAAGTTCATGAATTTGTAATATTTTCAGTCCAGATTTTCACCACTGGCATTTTTCCACACTTCCTTATGAACAGTGCAGCTGTCATTTTTCACACCATGGCCGAAATGTGTTTTCACACTTCCAGTGCAGAAATGCGTGGTCGCTGTGGGAAATCACTGTTCGGGACAGATTCAGAAAATCACAGTGACACTGTTCATGAGCGCAGGTCCCAAAATGCCTGTGTTGACAATCTGCTGTAAAAAATTCCCAAACTAATTACATTACGGGTGTGCGTTGCACAGTTTCTACGCATGCTCGTGACTGCACCAGTTTTTTTAATATTTTCACTGCAGATTTTCAACATTGCCATTTTTTACACCTCCCCATGAACAGTACAGCTGTCATTTTTCACATCCTGTTTGAACTGTGTTTTGCACCTGTGGTGCCAAATGGCACATCAGCGGTGCAAAATCAGCTTTGCTAATGAACTGATATTGCCACTGTTCGCGAGGTGGGGGTCACAAAAACCATGTTGAAAATTGAGTGAAAATACCAACTGACACCTGAGGCGTTAGGGTCTACAAACCATAACGCCCACCCTGTAGAGACTGACAGGCAACAGGGTGTGACTTGGGATTGTCGCCTGTAATGCTCATACCATTCCACCCCCACCCACACCCTGCAGCCAGTGAGAGGCATCGAGGTGTGCCTTGGACTCTTCAGCCCCAAAGTTCACCCCATTCTCCTATACAGCACCCATCTCACCGTATTTCCTGAGGGAATGGGGTGAACATAAGGGCAAAAGACCCCAAGGCACACTGTGACACTTGGTGTCTGCAGGGTAGGGTGTGGGGAAATGGCATGGTCATTGTGCCTGAAGACCCAAAGGCACACCCCAATGCCTGTCAGTATCTGCAGGGTGGTGGTGGGGTTGGCTTCAGTTCAATACTTCACTGCCATTCCCATTATGCAGCTCTGTAACTCCTACACTACCAATGCCAATGCCAGCAAGCAAACATTCGGCATTGACAAATGCTTGTTTCCTTCACCACCGTGTCCACATCCCTAGAGTACTATAACAGTCTCTTTTTCTTTTTCCTTTTACTCACTTCTTTCATACAGAGGCTGGTTGCCTTAATTATGCCCTCCCTTGTTTTCCCCCACTGTTCCTGTGCCGCTCCCTGGCAATTGCCCCCCCCTCCGTTAGGCAGTTTCTGAGGCAGTCTCCCATTTTTTTTAAATCCACCCTCCTAAAGGCCAGGACCTTCATCCTCATGGATTGACTCTGCTCCCATCTTACTGTTAAATTCTAAACCACACCGTATGGTGATCACTGGTGCCCAGGGGACTGCCCACTATGACATCTGCAGTGCTGTCCCCATTTGTAAGCACCAGGTCCAGCACTGCTCCATCTCTCCTGGGTTCATTGACTAGCTGCCTGAGAAAGGTCCCTTCTGTGGAGTCATGGATGGCCTTGATCCATGCTGAATCTGCAGCTGGAAGGCTCCAATCCACATTTGGCAGATTGAAGTAACCAAATAGCAGCACCTCCCCATTATTTGCCATCCTGATGATGTCTTCCCTAACTACCTTATCCAACTCCTCTCCCTGTGCTGGAGGTCTGTATACAACCCTCTATGGATAGCGACCCCAGCTCCTGTCTCCAGGATTACCCACAGCTCCTCCAGCCCTTCCTTTTCCCTTGGGTGCACCTGTATTTCCATAGCCTTGATTTCTTCCCTTACAGATAGTACAACCTCTCCTCACCGCCTCCCTTTTTCTCTCCTGGACAGACAGTAGCCTAGTGTGATCATATCTCAGTCATGACTGTCAGTGCACCATGCCTCTGTCATAGCCACCAAATCTAGGTTAGCCTCCTCCAAGATGGCCACACTTTGCCATCATTTATTTTCTCTCTCTCTCTTTCTCTCTCTCTCTCTCACTTTATGTATGTATTCATTGCAAAAAACGACATTAATGCAGACATTAAGTTGAAGAAAGAAAAGTGCACAAAGTAGAGAAATTAAAAAACGTTTGGGCTTTGGGTCTCAGGAGTCTTGGCGAATCAGTTGTGTGCTGTTCCTTGGGGTTGTCAACCCTAATGCCCCCCTCTTTCCCCATGCCAGTAGACTCATGCCCAAAGCACAAGGAACAGTTCCAAGCCAGCGCATCACTGTGACACACTCTTTGGCAGAAGGTAAGTACAGCTTGCCACATGCTGCCAACAGAATCTGTCTTAGTTTTCTTTATGCAGGCCTCTGCATGAAGAAAAGAGATCATGTCTGATGTTGTTTGCTCAGGGGAGGGGGGGGCATTAGGGTTGATAACCAAAAAGAAGACCCCAACACTAATTTGCCATGACTCCTCCAGAGACCCAAACCCCCTGTTTTTTCATTTCGCTACATTGTACTCTTTGCATTCTTCACCTAATGTCTGCATTAATGTATTTTATCTGCAATAAATTTCACTTCTTTTTGTGATAGTGGAATTGTACCCTCATATGCGCAGGCCCCTTGAGTCCTCTGCAAATTGAAAAAAACAGAATACTGGAGCTATTTCTAGTTCTGCTTCACCAATTAACAAGTGAAAGACAGCAGTGTCTTAATACTTGCAGTTGCACCATTTCACTGTGCCATCCTAGCATAGGTACAGTACTAATAATAAAGATTTCTTACCTGGGTCCTGGGGATTCTGGAATGGGGGTTGGCAGCTTGAGGGAACATCCAGTCGTACTTGTAAAACAAGAATAGCAATGGTCTCACAAAGAATCTGCAGCTCTTTAATGACTAACTGAGGCAAACAAAGTACTCTAAACATAAAACAATACTTATCCGATGCACGTAGTCCTATCCTCCAGTGCCGGGGTTGGTGTCCTGTAGCGCCATGTTTATCATTCCACTGGACCTGTACACATAAAGGGGAAGATGGGTTAGTATGAGTATTAAAATTATCAATCAGCTGTGTAAGGTGGGAAGGGATTATAGTTTTTTTGAGGGGGTTTAAAGTGGGTTGGTCGGGAGAGCACATACCAGTACCACAGCAGTGACCTGGGTTTGGGAACAGACTTTGGTCACTTGTGGAGACCAACATGAGGAATGTGGACAGGATTCAGCATCCCTGGGACCACCTTGCCTCGAGGTGGAGGAAGGGTGGCAGTTGCTCTGCTCATCGACTGCCACCAGGGCACGATGAAGCCACCACCTTTTGCATGCCTTGCAACACCGACAGGATGACAGAGTGCCAAACTGCCTGAAAGTCAAGGGAGGTAGACATCCTCCCCTCCATCCCTGAGTAACCCCAGGTGGCGCTTATCTCTGCGCGCCACCCATGCCTGCTTGGCTAGTAGCAGGTTAAGGGGCCTAGGTTCGGTGACAGGTGCCTCCACCCAAAGGTCAGGATTGGTTTTGGTCAAACTAACCAGGCCACAGCCCTCTGGGACACTGTGACCCCCCCTTCTTTTCCCACTAGTGGCCCACACAATACACAAGATTTACCCTCCCAACACCCCAGATATGCTTGGTACATACACTTACATTTGGCACTTACCCCCAGGACTGCGTTCTTCCTTTTGGCTCTGGGGACCCCCTATAAAACAAGGTGATGCTAGGCAAAAGGCAACAATACAATCCCTTAAACATAAACTGATACCACAGTCAAGGTAAATTGCAGAACAAAGTAGATCTGATTTATTCAGGGGGCTATAACAAGGATGGGGATAATCAGGTTAATTGGCTTAATCACACTATAAATATCACAGCTGTGCATGCAGTCAGTGTCCCTATCAGTCACACTCTCTGGGTACCCAGGATGGAGAGGGGGCTAGCCAGGACCATTGCCAGGGGTAGGCCGGCATTGCAGCTGGTAGGGGCCCTGTGAGAAAAAGAAATAACATGCACCCTTTCTAACTGTAATCCGGAGCCGGAGGGCTCATTTCTTGGAAACAACACAACAAAATAATCAGATAACCCACTTTTTGATTTAAAAGATGGTTACAGGGAGCTACCATGATAGTTACTCATGGTACCCAAGACTGAACACAGGATGGACGGTGGTCGAGCCGATGGTTGGATTTTCTGGATTGCCAGAAGAAGCAGGACCCACACAAGTCACTTCTGCATTGTTCCTGTTCAGGCATGGAGCAGGGGGCTGATCCCCTGGCAGGTCTCTCATCAATGGATTTTCACTGTGCAGCGGGGTAGGGAGACAAGGCCCTCATAGCAAGGCCTAACTGCATTAGGCAGCAGTGGATTCAGTCTGAATTGAGCTGAGTATAACTTCCAGCCCTCAGCACACAACTCAGCTCAGGGGAAACCAGATCGCAACTCCCCCTTCAGTACACAGCACATTTATATGTACAAGCCAGCAACACGCAGGTTGTACAGTGGGAAACGCATCACATTCACATGACCGAGTCAGCAGCACACAGCTTACATGCAGCCAAACTAAACTGCGATTCTCTTTCAGTACACAGTACATTTATATACCAGAATTCTAATTGTACCAGGCAAATGCTCCCCAGTCACCTTCGCAAGTCTCTGCATGCACTGGGAGCTCAGAAGTGGCTGGAATTCCTGACAGGCCGATAGCATTCAGTAAAATCCTCGGTCTTTTTACAGGTTGAGCCTGGTTACACCTTGGTGGCTTCTTTCACTCTCACAAGCTCAGATTTAGTCCAAAAGTACTTTTCCGCTCCATCTCAGGGCAGAAAACAGGCAAACAGGCCAGAAGTCAGGACTTCCACAGTTCTCCCGCTCGAATTACTGCACAAACAGCTGCTCAAAATATCCGAGTTGTTGCTCTCTCAGCTTCCAACTTAGATCTGGCTTGCCAGCAGACAGCTCAGGGGATTTCCTTTAGATCCAAAAGGTTTAATTGGAGCTGGCCCATCAGCACAGCGGTTGGATTTCTGCTTGCGGCACCAGTGAACCGTTTTGGGAACGAGCCTGGGTCATCGGAGGGCAGGCCGGGTGGAGAAGGATTGAGCATCCCTTGGACTGCTCTCCTTCTGGGGGGGGGGGTTCCCTGCTCTAGGTGCGGAAGTGACACCTAGTGGCGGCTGGGTGCATCACCCCGAGCACCGATGCACTGCCAAGGGGCACTGGGGCAGGACAGACACTGGCGTCACTGCACGTCTCCGCCCCAACCTATAGGGATTAAAATCCCTCTCTGTTGGATGTCTCTATGATGCCCTGCCCCTGAGATTGATCAGCTGCCTGGCCGAGGGCTCCCCCAACCAGATATGTTTCACGGTGCCGGTCCCTCCTACGATGCCGTGCCCTGCCTCCTGAAGGGTATGCCAGGAGTGACCGAGGGAGCGAGGGGCTAATTAGGCAGGCACCGTGACCAGGGCTGAGGTCTGACAGGATGACAGAGGAGGGGGAAAAGTAAAGTAAAGTAAATAAAAAAAAAAAAAGGTTCGATTGTTCGGTTCTGCTGTCAGTCACAACATGCTCCTCTTGTCGATGCAAAAAGGTGCCAATAGTCCAAAACTACAATTCCCAGAGTCTGGCACCACACAGTCCCACTTTAACAGGCTCCACTTTAGAGTCCTAAAGACTGATTGGTCCAATCCAGCAGTTCAGGACCAATATGGTGGAGTTAAACAGAAACAGTCCTTCCTGCAAAGAAAGGCAGGTTAGAACAAACTACATTTTCATCACTACTCTAAATGATCACCAGCAATTAGTTACATCTTTCAACAGGGCTCCCTCTACACAATCAGCGATGGCAGAAACGGAGTGATTATTCAGCAGCCCGAGCGGGACTCAAGCAGGGAAAGACACAGCCCCTCATTTAGAATAATTATACATCTGCAATCAGGCAGCACTTAAAGAGACAGTACATAGAGGCTTTAAAGGCACTCCCTGGCAACAGTATTTAAACGGCTTTAGCGCTGAACACCAACCAGGGAGTGAGCAATTAGGTGAGCTTGTGGAAGACTTTTCAGGAATCCCCATTTATAAGGGGGTTACACCCTTCCTTGCCTGGAGAAAACTTGGCATCCGCTTCAAGTCTGTACCATCATTATAATTTCAGATGCAAATTATACTATGCATTTATACCATCAACATGTTATGTCAATCTCATTTTATACATCAGTCAACATACTTAACCATTACTATACATATTATTTACGTTTCATGTTACTATACCCATTCTGAATTACATCAGGCACTTTTCACATAGGTAACTTACACATACTACTATACAACTTCAGGTTATCACTTCCTGCACATTGAACAATGTGAAAGGGGGCCCTTCCCTATCAGCTACCTTGGGACTAGATGGGGCAGGGGCACCATACCTGGAGGGCAGAACAATCAACCGGGAATTTGTACTTAAGCTCAGTTTGGGCAGTGGACTCTGGGACACATAAACGCCCTTGTGGACCACATTGAGAGGCAAATCTACTGGCCTCCCAAGGGAATCATAGCTGAGGCGTACTATTGGTTTGACAGTTTGGCCAGTCTTCCTGGGGGGAACAGCCACAGTCTCTGTACTTTCCACCTCAATCTCTGTGCTTTTATTACTTGCAAGGGGGACCTCTGCCTGGGTGGAAAAGTTCGTACTTGAGGCACTGTCAACCCCTGGCTCTGTGGATTCAGGTGCTACAACACCCTGCTCACTTAGAAGCCACTCCGGCACTGGAAGGGAATTATCATCACACTCAAAGTATTCTTCATGTTTTGGCATGTCACCAGTCTGACTCAGATCATCTGGCACTTCCTCAGGTAATTCAAACAGTTCCACCATACAAAGTGACTCAATATCCTCAGACTTGACACTTCCCACTTCACTCTCAGGGAGCATTGACTCCAAGGGCAAAGATGGGGGCTTAGGCAGTCCAGAAGGCCCAGCTTCATCCCCACAATTGACCATGGGGTAACCTCAAACAGCTGACCCAGTTCTTAAGAGGGGTAATAAGCATAGTTGCACTCACTCTCATCAGAAGTGGACTGACAGTCATTATCACTTTGGGTTTGCTGTGGAGAGAACCTTAAGTCTGTGACCACTGGGGCAGGCTTACTCTGTCTTTGTCTCGCAACAACTGGAGCCACTGGTCCAGGGGGAACAATCTCTGGGAGCTCAGCTTCAATCACAATTTGGCCAATGGGCAATAGATGGTTATGGTGCGTGGTCTTGACAGCTTTTGAATTGTCTTCAGGTTGCACTTTGTACACAGGTAAACCATACAATTTATCTACTACTATGTGGGGAAGATGGTGCCACCGGTCAGCAATTTTGCGTTTGCCATGCAATCCCAGATTTCGCAGCAATACACAGTCTCCAGCTTGAAGCTCTTGGGCCTTTACTTTTCTATCATATCTTTCTTTATTAGCTAAATTTCTCTTTGCAGCCATTGTCTGAGCTAGTTGGTATGCATGGTTCAATTGAGCTTTCAGTTTTTGCATGTACTGTAGGTAATTCTTAGCTCTGACCCCATCAAGAGAGACCTCAAAACAAACATCCACTGGTAACCGAGCCTCTCTTGCAAACATGAGGTGATAAGGAGAGAACCCAGTTTCATCATTTTTAGTACAATTATAGGTGTGGAACAAGGTGCTGATCTGCTGGCTCCATTTGGGTTTGTCTTTCGGGTGGAGAGCGTCCAGCATGTCAAGCAGGGTGCGATTAAAGCGTTCTGGCTGTGGATCTCCCTGTGGATGATAAGGGATGGTTCTTGACTTCAGCACCCCCCATAGAGAAAGAGCATTTCCTTGATTAAGTAACTCTCAAAGTCTCTGCCTTGGTCAGAATGAATTCTTTGGAGGGCCCCATAGTGAACAAAGAAATTCTCTATCAGCACCTTGGCCACGGTGGATGCTTTTTGGTCTTTGGTGGGGATTGCTTGGGCATCCCTGGTAAAATGATCAGTGACCATCAACACGTTACTGCTATTCCACTGATCAGGCTCCAAACTTAGAAAGTCTATGCAAACTAGCTCCATGGGTGTGCTGGTAGTGATGTTAACAAGGGGGGCAGCCCTCTGGGGCAAAGCCTTTCTCTGTAGGCAGCGGCTACAAGTCCATACATGATGTTCGATATCAGCCCCCATCTTAGGCCAGTATAATCGGGACCACACCAAGTCAAGGGTTCTGTCGATACCAAGGTGGCCCATGTGGTTGTGTAGGGTCCTCAGCACCAAGTCTTTGAAATCTGTAGGCAAGACCAGTTGTTGCTTGTCTACTTGACCCCCCCATCTATTGTCTCTCTGTACAGCAACTGATTTAGTAGCTTCAATTTAGGACCTTCTTTGTACAATAATGCAGTTCTCAAATCAGAGGAGCATAACTTGGACACATCTTTCCCTGTGTAGAGGGCTTTGAGGGCTGATCGGATCATAGGGTCTCAGGATTGAGCCCGCTGAAGGCTGTCATTATCAAACTGAGGCTGTGCACTAATATCTAGCATGGAGAGGTGACAATATGCAGCCAGTATGCAAGTGTCCGAGGGGCTCAGGCAGTCCACCAAGCAGTCCACTGGGTCTGTGGACATCGATTCATCTTTGTCAAACTTTGGCACAGTGCTCAAAAGTCAGGCTCGGACAACCTGACCCAGTCACCTCAGGACTTAGGCCTCCGGGAGAGGGCATCAGCATCTATGTGATTCAGGCCTGACCTGTATTCAACAGCATGATCATAAGTGGACAACGCAGAAAGCCACTGACGCCCGGTAGCATCCAATTTAGCTGAAGTCTATACATAGGTCAGTGGATTATTATCTGTCTTTACCAGTATCTTTGCTCCATACAAATAGTCATGAAACTGGTCGACAATGGCCCACTTCAACGCCAAGAACTCCAATTTATGTACAGGATAGTTTTTTTCTGATGGGGTCAGACTCCTCCTGGCAAAGGCCACTGGTCTCAGGCCGTTCTCATGCTCCTGATGTAACACAGCTCCCAAACCTTGTAGGCTAGCATCGGTGTGTAACACATAGGGTTTAGCAGGATCAGCATAGGTGAGGATGGGAGCATGGGTGAGCTGATATATGATTTAATGCAAAGCAGCCTCGCAGTCGGGTGTCCATCGAGACCCAAAAAGTTCACCAGGGCAGAAGTACACTTTCTGTGATTCGGTGGAGGCCACTCGCTTGTACTTTTTGTTCGTGGGAGGGTAACCCTGGGTAAGATTCAGCAGTGGGCGAATCACTCTTGTGTAGTCCTTTATGAACCGTTGGTAATAACCACAAAATCCTAGGAAACGTTGTAATTCTTTTAGATTGTGGGGCTGGGGCCAGGTGGTCAAGACCTCAGCTTTGCCAGGATCCATCTCTATCCCCTCAGTGGACACTATGTGCCCCACATACTTTACTGATGTCTGAAAGAACTGGCATTTGTTGATGGACAGCTTAAGGCCGAAATCTTCCAGTCAATCCAACACTTTAAAAAGTCGGCTTTCATGCTCCTCCAATGAACTTCCAAACACAGTAACATCATCTAAGTATACCAGGCACTCCAACAAGTTCATGTGCCCTACTGCATGCTCCATCAGTCGCTGAAAAGTGGCTGGGGCACCAGAGATCCCCTGGGGCATTCTCATAAACTCATAGAACCCATGTGGACAGATGAAGGCTGTTTTCTCATGGCCTTCTGGGGCCATGGGGATCTGATAGTACCCACTGCGGAGATCCAACACCGAGAACCACTTGCTTCCATTCAGACAGTCCAAAGCATCCTGAATACGGGGCATGGTGTATTGATTGGGGATGGTCTGCCTGTTGAGGGTCCTGTAGTCCAAACACATTCTTATTGACCCATTCTTCTTCTTCCTCACCACCACAATAGGTGAAGCATAAGGGCTTCTGGATTCTTGTATCACACCAGCTGTAAGCATCTTCTGCAGGTGTCTTCTTACATCATCTGTATCTGCTGGTGCTAGGCACTGAGACCTCTCATGGAATGGCCATTCATCATGCAGGCGTATGTGATGCTTCGCTCCTCGGACACATCCCACATCCCATTCCTTCAGCGAAAACACCTTATCTCTCTGGGCAAGTCTCTGGCTGATTCTAGTCTTCCATTCAGCTGGCAATGGGGAATCACCAAAGTCAAACAAGTCATGCGTCACTCAGTCAGTCACTTCAGAGGGCTTGTTACCAGGTAACACTGCAGTGTCTGCGCAGTGTATGGTAGCTAGGGTGCAGCCTCTATCTACCCAAATTTCTCAATCTGACACATTGTGGACCTGGACCATTACCCATCGAACATAGGCATGAGCACAAGTGGGTAAGATACTGGGCTTAACCAGCAACCCTTCTGGCAATTTTCCATTGCCTGTCGTGTCCAGCATGAGTATCTTATTCTTGACATCTTTCCATAAGCGGACGTCCCCTTGTAGGGTACACTGAGTGTTGGGAGCGAGGATCATCGACTCAGGATCTTTCTTCCATACAACCCCGACTGGTTCATCCTGATCCACCTCTTCGGCATTCTGCCGTGACTTATATGCCCTCTTAATCAATGCAGGAATCCTCAGAGCGCTACCGGCTCGTTGCACCTGTTTCTCATAGCATAGTTGAGCCAACCTCCTGAACATATGAGCATTTGTCCAGATTGGTACAGGAACCCATCATACAGTCCAGTAGGGGGACACACCAAGGCCAGGGTCTCTACTTGTTCTGCCACTCCAGCCGCCGGAGTAGGGAAAGACAGCCAGATCCGGATAGACCCAGAGTATGGATACGACTTTTCACTCAACCCCTAGACATGCAAACCTTCCAAGGGTTGTAGGGGCACATCAGGCAGGTGCTTACTGTACCAATCTTGAAACAGAATAGTCACTTGCGACCAACTGTCAAGCACGGCTCTGGTGGGCACACCATTCACTTTTACTGTAGCTTTCGTTGAAGGGCCCACCACCTCGGACCACTCAGGAGGGGCAGCAGCAGAGGCCTGGACAGACGATTTAGCCACAAAAAAATTTGAGTTAGGGTTTCTCGAACCCTCACTGTGGTCATTCCATGCACCCCTTGACCACTGATTAATTTTCCGAAGCTCTCCTTGAAGTCGGTTCACCACTTTCTCCAAGTCCTTCTGGGACCGACATTCCCTTTTTAAATGGCCATCCCTGCCACAATTGTGACAAATGACGGGCCTTCTGGGCACCTTTAGAGAAAACATTGCAGGTGGTGCTGGAGCATCAATGGGAGATTGTGATCAGCCTCCTGCTGGTAGGGTGCCATGTCTCAAAAGTTCCTTTAGGGTGGCAGTCAATTCCTTGAGCTCAGCTGAGAAACAGCTCTCCATGGAGGACGTCTGAAGAGGCACCCCACCCCATAGCAGCCACTTCCTGACAGGGGCCAGGGCCTTGGTCAGCAAAGGATACCTCAGTGAACACACCCAGTTGTACCTTTCTGATTTCCTTTAGCAACTCCTCTCCCCACCGGTTAGCCCACACTCTTAGTGGCCTCCATTTCAGAAGGGCTGTCTGGTGCCATAATCACTGGGGCTACACTCATTCCATGATCACACTGTCTCTCTTCACCTTCTACCTCCCAGAGTTCTTTTATCAAGTCACAATATTCAGGGGGGTTGCCCCTCCTCTCCTGGAGCCTTAATTGGATGATCTGCAGTTTAGAAAGTTTGGCATGATGTAATATATACCCCAATCTCACACAGTTCAGATCACTGGCGGCTACCCCACCTTTCCTGTAGGCTTTCTGCAGAGCTCTTTCTAAGCAAGTAACATACATAGACAAGCTTTTCCCCTTCCATTGTTTGGTACCTTGGAACTTCCACATCAAAGTTTCCCCCGACTCAATGTTCCCAAAATTGCCTTCAAGTGCTGATAGGTACTTCTGCGCAGTGGCCTCAGGGTTGGTGGACCTCAAAAACTTAATGGCTTCAAGGTCAGGCCCCCTCAGACTTTCTATAATTCTTTTCCACTTCTCAGCCTCCACACACTGCCACTTGGGTACCAAGGGGACAACATGGTCGATCCAGGTCTCCCAATCATCCTCCCCCGAGGGGAGGGGAAGGTGCCCGAGAAGGTTCTCAACCTTCAGTAGGAGTCGTGACTAATGGCAGGTACAGATATAGGGGCCAGCATTGGCACAGACACAGAAGGTGGGACAGTAACAGGTGCTGGAGGGGGAGGGGATGTTGGGGAAGGAACACCCCCAGGTGGCAGGAATAGTTTCCTACAGTCCTCCACGGTTTTCCCTTCCTCCAACAACAACTTAGCCAATTTCTCCTCAAAAGTCTCAGATAGTGGGGGGGCTCATCCTTCCCGAGGTCTTTACTGTCTCTAGTGATTATTCTCCAGGTGGTTAGGGCCCCTTCTGGGGCAATAGTCTGTGGCACTTTGGAACTGTCCACTGGGTCACCACACTCTACTAGGGCCATGAACGTTTGGGTGGTCAAATCAGTCTGTCACCTCACCACTACAGCATTGGTTAAACATTCAACTTTGGAGATTACCCCTTCTACAGCATCTTTACCAATGTTCAGGGGAATGTCTAATACCAGCAGGGCATTGTGAGGGTCAATCTCTTGTCCCGTACACCACCCCACCAACTGGTGTACCACCACTTCTGTTGGGGTAGCCATTTATGTTTGACAATAATTCATAATTTTTGCCACTAGGGGGCGCAAATCCCAGTGGTGCCTCCAAGATGTAACCCTTAGGTGGCGCTATCCCAAGGGTGACTACCCATGCCTGCTTGGCTAGTAGCAGGTTAAGGGGCCTAGGTTCGGTGACAGGTGCCTCCACCCAAAGGTTAGGGTTGGTTTTGGTCAGGCTAACCAAGCCACAGCTCTCTGGGACACTATGACCCCCCCCTTTTCCCACTAGTGGCTGACACAATACACAAGATTTACCCTCCCAACACCCCAGATATGCTTGGTACATACACTTATATTTGGCACTTGCCGCCAGGACTGCGTTCTTCCACTTGGCTCTGGGGACCCCCTGTAAAACAAGGTGATGCAAGGCAAAAGGCAACAATACAATCCCTTAAACATAAACTGATACCACAGTCAAGGTAAATTGCAGAAAAAAGTAGATCTGATTTATTCATGGGGCTATAACAAGGATGGGGATAATCAGGTTAATTGGCTTAATCACACTGTAAATATCACAGTTGTACATGCAGTCGGTGTCCCTATCAGTCACACTCTCTGGGTACCCAGCATGGAAAGGGGGCTAGCCAGGACCATTGCCCGGGGTTGGCCAGCGTTGCAGCTGGTTGGGGCCCTGTGAGGAAAAAGAAATAACATGCATCCTTTCTAATTGTAATCCGAAGCTGGAGGGCTCAGTTCATGGAAACAACACAACAAAATAATTAGATAACCCACTTTTTGATTTAAAAGATGGTTGCAGGGAGCTACCCTAATAGTTACTCATGGTACCCAAGACTGAACACAGGATGGACAGTGGTCGAGCCAATGGTTGGATTTTCTGGATTGCCAGAAGAAGCAGGACCCACACAAGTCACTTCTGCATCATTCCTGTTCAGGCATGGAGCAGGGGGCTGATCCCCTGGCAGGTCTCTCGTCGATGGATTTTTTCAGTGCAGCAGGGTAGGGAGACAAGGCCTTCATGGCAGGGCCTAACTGCATTAGGCAGCAGTGGATTCAGTCCCAATTGAGCCGGGTATAACTTCCAGCCCTCAGCACACAACTCAGCTCAGGGGATACCAGATCACGACTCCCCTTCAGTACACAGCACATTTATATGTACAAGCCAGCAACACGCAGTTCACACAGTAGGAAACATAGCACATTCACATGTATGAGTCAGCAGCACACAGCTTACACGCAGCCAAACTAAATTGCGATTCTCTTTCAGTACACGGCACATTTATATACCAGAATTCTAACTGTACCAGGCCAAATGATCCCCAGTCATGATCACAAGACTCTGCATACACTGGGAGCTCAGAAGTGGCTGGAATTCCTGACAGGCCGATCGCATTCAGCAAAATCCTCGGTCTTTTACAGGTTGAGCCTGGTTACACCTTGGTGGCTTCTTTCACTCTCACAAGCTCGGATTTAGTCCAAAAGTACTTTTCCTCTCCCTCTCAGGGCAGAATACAGGTAAACAGGCCAGAAGTCAGGCCTTCCACAGTTCTCCCACGCGAATTACTGCGCAAACAGCTGCTCAAAATATCCGAACTGTTGCTCTCTCAGCTTCCAACTTAGATGTGGCTTGCCAGCAGACAGCTCAGGGGATATTCTTTAAATCCAAAAGGTTTGATTCGAGCCGGCCCATCAGCGCAGCAGTTGGATTTCCACTAGCGACACCGGCGAACCGGGTTTGGGAACGAGCCCGGGTCATCGGAGGGCTGGCCAGGTGGAGAAGGATTGAGAGTCCCTTGAACTGCTCTTCTTCTCCGGGGGGGTTGGGGATTCCTGTGCTCAGTGTAAGAGTGACACCTAGTGGCAGATGGGTGCATCACCCCGAGCACCGACACATAGTCAAGGGGCACTGGGGCGGGACAGATGCAGGCATCATTGCATGTCTCCGCCCCAGCCTATAGGGATTAAATCCTTCTCTGTCAGATGTCTCTATGATGCCCTGCCCTGAGATCTATCAGCTGCCTGGCCAAGGGCTCCCCCGACCAGATACGTTCCACGGCGTCAGTACCTCCTATGGTGGCGTGCCCCACCTCCTGGGGGGGTATGCCAGGAGAGTCCATGGGAGCAAGGGGCTAATTAGGCAGTGGATCTTGGGGGCACCGTGACCAGGGCTGAGGTCTGACAGGATGATGGGGGAGTAAAGTAAATGGTTGGTTCTGCTGTCAGTCACAACATGCTCCCCCTTTTGGTGCAAAAAGGTGTCAATAGTCCAAAACTACAATTCCCAGAGTCTGGCACCACACAGTCCCACTTTAACAGGCTCCACTTTAGAGTCCTAAAGACTGATTGGTCCAATTCAGCAGTTCAGGACCAATACAGTGGAGTTAAACAGAAACAGTCCTTGCTGCAAAGAAAGGCAGGTTAGAACAAACTACATTTTCATCACTACTCTAAATGATCACCAGCAATTAGTTACATCTTTCAACAGGGCTCCCTCTACACAATTGGCGATGGTAGAAACAGAGTGATTATTCAGCAGCCCGGGTGGGATTCGAGCAGGGAAACACTCAGAACTCCCATTTAGAATAATTATATCTGCAATCAGGCAGCACTTAAAGAGCCAGTACGTGGAGGCTTTAAAGGCGCTCACTGGCAACAACATTTAAATGGCTTTAGCGCCGAACATCAAACAGGCAGTGAGCAATGAACTGAGCTCGTGGAAGACTTTTGGGAACCCCCATTTATCGGGGGGGTTACACCTGTCATTGGGGGAACTCGGGGGGGGGGGTTACCAAAGGTACAAGGTAAATTCCTTAGATGGAGGGTGACAAGGCTGGGCAGCTGGCAACAGTAGGGGGCCTGCAGTGACCGAACTTTCATCCTCCACCTGCTCTTTTCCCCATTGTTCTTACCATCTCACTTGTGCTGATGTATTGCATGGGTCCACCAGGCCTTGACAAGCACATCAATCCCTTGTGAGGAAGGTTCCCCAGTCCACCACACGGTGTCTCTGTGTGCCAAAATACTGTTGTGTCCCTCCCCAGGCTGGGGCAGTGCCACCTGACACAGTGCCTTCCATCCAGTCTCAGTCCATCCAGCCAATTCACTGAGCTTGCAACCAAACTCAGGTCACTGGCATAGGAAGGCAACATGGTACAAACTGGGCCAGTGGCTGTCCCTGCAAATAGCATTACTTTACAAGTTTTTTGTGACACTTTGCTCCCAAATGAGGCAGTTAGCGCAGTGGTTTAAGGCTCTGAGCTGCAAATCTGGAGATTTAGGTTAGAATCCCACATCCCCCACTTGCATACTGTGTGACCCTGAGCAAGTCACTTAACTTCCCTGTGCTCTCAGGTTGCACCCGTAAACAAGCTTTCAGCTTAGTGTGTCTCACCTAGTTAAACAATTGGAGAAAAAAACATTTTTTTCAACATAATCTCTTCATGACCCTGAACATGGCAGGAGTAATTTATAAAATACTGGCCAAAAATGTCATTTCACACCACTGTCAGGTGCTCTTCTCTTGGGATATGCTCTGAAGGAGGCAGCACTGCCCTATCTGCAGAACCTTGGAACAGCTCCAGGCTCAGCTGTTGGCAGCAAGGGTAGAACTATCTCAGCTATGTCATCAGCTCAGCAGGAATCCACCCCCACTCTCCCAGAGACCCACTGGTCCAGGTGGGTGGAGAGTGGTGGGGAAGGGGACAGTAAGGGGACTCAGAGTTAGCCACAAGGAGGTTTTACAGCCCCTCACCATCCAGATGGTGAATAACTTTGCACCCTGGAGGAGGTTCAGGCATGTGATTCAGCTTGGGGAGATCTCCAAGACAGTCAATGGGAAAGGGCAAGGCAACATGTTGGCACCCAAGGGAAACCAGTCTGCTAGGAGAGTCTTAGTGGTGGGGGACTCAATGATTGGGGGGTAGAGAGAATGGTAAGGGGATAGATGATAGGGGGATGGTTCATTACCTTACTGGGGCATCTGACATCTGGGATTTAGACAGGATAGGGAGGATGGTAGAGAGGGAGGGAGTAGGGGGAGCTGTGGGTCCTGGTGCACCTGGGTACCAATGATCTGGCAAACCATTCAGTGGTGATAGTGATGCAGAACTTGCATGGGTCAGGGAAGTGGTGAGGGCCAAGGAAAAGGCCTTCTACAAAGTTTAAGAAAAGCAAGGGGAGGAAGAACGAGAAGAATATTTGCTGAAAAATAGGGAGACAAAGAGTGTGGTTAGGGAGAAAAAAGCAGACACGGAGCTGCATATTGCAAAGGGGGTCAACAATGTTGAAAAACAGTTCTTCGGGTATCTTAGTGAAAAAAGGAAGAAAGGAGGGGGAATTGTAAGGCTAACAGAGGGAAAGGGTGATTGAAGTGGATAGGCAAAAGGCTGCCATCCTTAACGATTACTTTTGCTCAGTTTTCACTAGGGAGGGCAGTGAGCTCTTGCCAGAGAGTGGCATCAAAATGACCATTAAGGGGGTCCCGGAAGTGAAGCAGTTAGCATTTACTAGCAAAAGAGTCCTGAAAGGGATAGCAGCCCTAAAGATTAATAAGGTCCCAGGGTCAGATAGTTTGCATCCAAGGATACTCAGGGAATTGGCATCGAAACTGGCTGATCCTCTGGTAGGTTTGTTCAACAGCTCTCTAAGGATAGGGATGGCTCTGAAGGATTGGAGGGTGGCAGACATAGATCTGCTCCAATGGAGGGGGGTGGGGCAAGGAACAAGCAGGGAACTATAGATCTGTCAGTCATGCCTCTTTTGTAGGAAAACTGATGGAGTCACTGGTCAAAGAGGATCTCGTGGACTACTTGGAGAGCAATGATCTCCAGGATAGTAAGCAGCATGGATTTGTGGCAGGAAGGTCTTGTCAGACTAACCTGATAATTTTCTTTGACTTGGTGATGAGGGAATTGGATAGGGGCCATGCTGTCAATTTGCTCTACCTCGACTTCAACAAGGCTTTCTACTCAGTACCCCACAGATGCTTGCTGAAGAAGGTGCAGGATCTGAGTGCAGCTAAGGTCATAGTAAATTGGGCAGGTAACTGGCTAAAGGGGAGGCAGCAAAGGGTAGTGATCAATGGGGTTAAATCAGAAGAGATGAAGGTCACAAGAAGTTGGGTTCTACAGGGATCTGTCCTGGGTTTGGTCCTCCTCAACATGATCCTCAGTGACATTGGTGAAGAGATCCAGGGCAGGCTCCATCTCTTCCCAAATTATATAAAGCTCTGTGGGATGGTGGATAGTGATGAGAGACTAAAGGAAATGCAGAAAGACTTGCAAAAGCCAGAGGGGTATTCAAGGGTTTGGAAGTTGAAATTCAATGCCAAGACGCATAAGGTGATGCACCTAGGGAACAAGAACCCCAGTGACTCGCTAAAGCAATCATGTCAGTGCAATAAGACTTATAGCAATACAAATAGGATGTTTGGATATATGGGGAGTGGTATTGATAGCAGAAAAAGGGAGATAATGCTTCCTCTGTATAAATCCTTGCTGAGGCCACACCTGGAGTACTGTACCCAGTTATGGAGTCCTCACCTCAGGAAAGATAGGGAGAGGCTCAAAACAGTGCAGCGCAGGGTAACAAAAACAATTCAGGGCCAGCAAGGCATGTCCTATGAGGAGTGAGTGCCTCAAGGCACTGAACGTGTACTCGCTGGACACCAGAAGAGAGAGGTGAGTTATGATAAAGTCCTTCAAATTCCTAAAAGGAATTAACAGTGTGAACTGCGGGGAACTATTTAACTTGAGTACTAGCTCACAGTCACATGGTGATGAGTGGATGCTAACAGAAGGGAGGTTCAGCAGGAGCGTGAGGAAATAATATTTTACAGAAAGAGTGGTGGAGCCGTGACATGGGCTGCCAGCTGCAGTGGTGGGTGCAAAAACTGTTGGTGGTTTGAACCATGGCTGGGACAGAATGAAGGGCATAGTGGTTGCTCAGGGTGTCAGAATCTGGGAGGACAGTGGAGGGGGGTTGGGAGGGCTAGGACCCTGGAGGAACAGTAGGCCCCAGGGATAAATAGGGAACTTGGGCAGGCTGGATGGGCTGTTGGTCTTTTTATGCCATCATTGTCTATGTTTCTATATTTCTATGTGCAAAAACGGTTCCACCCTCAGAACGTATCAGATTAGGGTGCTGAGTTATTAGGGCACCAATCGGCAATGTTTCTGACCACCGTTTGAGGGGCTGTGCCTGTGCCCACACCCCAACTATAGATTTCAAATCCGGAGGGGGCCTTGGGAGGGGCAGAGAATTCTGATTTTGGCACCCTAATGACTCAGCGCTAATGCTGACTCCCTGAAGCACTGTAGTCTGCAAAAACACATTTTGGCCAGGATATCAAAAATGACACCTGTCATGTTCAAGGGCTGGTATGAGGAAATTGCTATGTTGAAAATTTGGGATTAAAATATTGAAAATTACCAAAGTTATGAGCGAGCATTGAAACATTTACATACCTTTATAATTTTGGTGTTTTTTAACATTTTGACCTCAAATTTTCAGCACAGTCTTCTTATGACCCCACTTCATGAACCTGATAGGTGACATTTTTCAAATCTCACCTAGAAGGTGATTTGTGCAGAGCGACTGCAAAATCACCTTTTGGGCAGGATTTAAAAACATTTCACCTACCTTGTTCATGAAGTGTGATCCCAAAAAGGCCATGTTAAAAATTTGGAGGAAATATTAAAAAATTATCTGGTTATGAATTAAAGTTCAAAACGTATTGAAATACATTAACCACACCTACTTCATTTCCTCAGTTCATGGTCTGGCATTGAAAGAGGTAGATATGTCTCCAATCCAGAAAGGATTACAGTGTTGGACACTAGTAGGCAAGTAAGGGGTACGAGGGGTATGGGGTGATGGGTGCTGAGTGGGGGGTCAGGTGGAATGGGTGGGTGAAACAGAACAGCAGTGGTGCAACAGACATTGATGGAAAGTTTTCATTATAGGAAAAGAGAAAAAGCACATAGAGGGACCTTTTTTTTTTTATTACAGGTACTGACACTGGGCACTGAGCACCCCCCCCCCATCAGTTAGATGTTTGGTGGCACTAGGAGTGGGTACCGCCATATCACACAGTGTTTGGAAGGAGAAGAAATGATTTGAGGTGGTACCAGGGATTGGGCATCCCAATGCAGTATTGATCATATGGCCGGCCAGGTTGGAGGTGGGAGTTAAGCATGACAGGGGGTCTTAACCAGCACTTGGGGTGGCCTCCTCTGTGTTGGATACTTTATTTAATATATCTGGTGTCACAAACCCACTCCTGGGGGCCAGGTCCACTGAGCCCACAGTGCCCACCCGTAAGTGCAATCTGTGACAGAGGGGAACAGGAATACCTTCCAAGTGTGCTTTTAGAGTGCTTGCTGAGTTCACGACTAAACTCCCACCATGAGGTCCCAGGGCTCTCTCTCTATTCTGGATAAGGGCAAAATGCAGTCTCAAGTCTGTAGCCAGGTGAGAACTCTCCTCAGTTGCTGTACTGGGGAATGGGAAGACCCAGGTGTTATGAGCTCTTCGGGAATTGCCATCATAAATCTGATTGTGTCCTCCCTCCTGGGCAGTGCAGCACCCAGTTCCCCCTTACAGACTCCTCCTGAGACCTGTGTATTCTTCCCTACTTAAGGCACCCAGATATTCCCTTTTCATTATCCTGGACTTGGTAGAGAATGGTGATACCTTGCACTAACCAGGTTGGTCTCAGAATTGAATAAACCTTTTTTACCTTTACACACACAAAATCACTCACAGGCAGTTTTAAAAGCAAAATAATTTTACTAAATCTGAATTATTATCATACAAACTGTACAAATACAAAATTTAGCAATGTGGTTACAGAATAAAAAAATGCAGGTGGAAATATACATGCAAAAGTGCACTGTAAAAATGTAAACTGTTTATTTTCTACCTGGGTTGTGGGAAATCAGAAGTCCAGAAAACAAATGAAGTTTGCAAAATTGTCAGTCTTTCTGCAGCATTCATTGGTTCTTAGTCTGTCACTGTGGCAGTCTTGCTTGGTGTGTGACAGGAAGATTGTCCCATGAAAAAGTGTGCCACATGCCCTGCTCTGAGGGCTTTAAATACCTTTTGGTCTATGCAGTCTGTAACTCTTTGGTGGCCATATCTTTTTGGGCCAGCAGAGGTCTCTCTTGCGCTGTCCAAGATTTTTAAGTGAACCCTATTATTGATTAGTTAGATTCTCTTACAGTTCAAATATCCTTTGATCTTCCCTCATCCTTCCTGACTTCTTCTAAATGGAGATGAATTGTAACACCTAAAGTGTATTCACACTAGACTTCCAGTGTAGATATCCCTCTCCTGCCTGCCATCTCATAAAATGAAATTATACCAGGATAGGTCCTGGAACCTAAAGCACTTTTCCTTTGAAGTTAAAGGGTTTATGATAGGGGATGTTTTTCTATCCACTGACCATTTATGACTCTCTTTCTCTGGTCTGCTACCCCAAGCCTTTGACAAGTAATTTTACAAGTTCCTGTCAGCAACCTGTTCTCAGGTCACAGAGGAATGTCAAATATTTTGCAAGACCTTCCCTTTTTCCTGTGACCTTTTTAGTGAACTGGGCATTTGTTTGGCAACCCTTAGTTTTGGCCTGTTTGGAATTTTTAAACACAACCAAGTTCCTCTGCATGTAACCCTTTTAAAGCATAAACAAAAATCACAGAAAAAATATAACCGCAATATGTCTGCAATTATTATTATTTCCACACTGGCCAAATCACCACAGCTGGCACCAGGCACTGGGCACTCCAGTGTCTAGTACATTATTTTTAATTTAACTGGCAGCAGGGACAGGCACCCCGGTGAGAGACCCGCTTAATGGGATGTGCCAAATGTCCATCAATAAACACATTTGGCAACTCCATTCAGTGGGTGCAGGTCAAGCACTGACAGATAGCCCCACCCCTGCTGAATGAACACATTAGGAACCAGAAATGGACACTGTTTACAGTGTCAGGCATCACCTCATGGTGATGCCTATAGCCCCATCCCCTCAGACACACACACACATATTTTGGTCAAACAATGGCATTTAGAAATGCTGTCATAAAAATATCAGTTATTTTTAACTAGGAGGCAGTATAGCATATTGGTTAAGGGCACTAAGCTGCAAACCTGGAGACCTGGGTTTGAATCCCATCAGCTCCTACTTGCATACTGTGTGACTCTGAACAAGTCACTTAACTTCTTTGTGCTCCCAGGTTGCACCTGGAAACAAGCCCTGGCTTAGTGTGCCTTTCCTGGTTAAACAATTTCACCTCCCCCCAACTGTTCAGTTTCTAAACTGAACATGTGCATGGTTTGTCTTTAGTTTTTCAAATAAGGGGCAAGTTAGGGACTTAAAAGCATACACCTTGGGGTAAACTCTATCAAATCTGCAAGTTTCAGGCTTGAAATCCCCCTAGATTTTTAGTTATAGGTGAGCAAAAAAGGTCTTAATTTTGGCCAATTTAATGTTTACCACCCTTTTGTAACTTTGCCCCTGCTGAACCGATTGCCATGACATTTTCAAGATCCAGAGATCCTGGCACCCACTCGGAGTCTGCCAAATTTCAAGTAAATTGGTTGAACTTGGATTGGAGTTATTAAGGTGCCTAAATCAGTGTTTTAACCCTAAAGTGCTTAGGCAACCCTAATATACAGGTGCTAACGTGTCTGTAAACACAGACATGCAGACAGATGTCTTCCTTGGGGTTGTCAACCCTAATGGTCAACCCCTCCATCCCAGCCTATAGCCTCCTGTCAGAAGCACAAGGTACAGCTCCAAGCCAGTGCCTCATAGTGATACACTCTTCAAAGGTAAAGAAGTATGTCTCAGCACATGTTGCCAACACAGTTTGTTGTAGCTTTCTTCACACAGGGTCCAGAGATCATGTCTGACATTGTTTGTTCATGGAACAGGGTGGGCTTTAGGGTTGACAACCCAGGGAAGAACCCATCAATGATTTGCCAATACTCCAGAGATCCAAAAACCTAATGTTTTTTCCTGTTGCTGCTTGGGGATGGGGAGTTGGGGTTGGAAACCCTAATGTCACATTTCCCTACTTTTGTGATGTTAAGTTAGTCTAATCAGTGCATTAACAAAGTTTTTTGCAAATAATTTCCTTTCTTTTTGAGATAGTGGAATCATATCCTCATTCATGCAGGAAAACAGATGCAAATGTGCAGGGCCCTGTGCCATGAGAAGACTCTATCTACAGAAGTGCAGCCATGAATGTCAAGAATTCATGGTGCTAAATGTTATTTATTGGACAGTGATTTTGAAAGGGAAACTAAAGTATATCTCAGACATGTACAGGAGGTTACCAGAGTCTGAGGAATATTTGCTTAACAGAATAAGACAGGCTTGGCAGGGAGAGGCAGTATGCACTATCTCAGATAAAGACTGGACCAGATGTTTGAACTGTGGTTGGTGGGTGACTTCATCTCCTACTTAGCGAGAATTTTTTGGGAGTATATTAGATATTTTTGAACACCCACAGTCATGCAACATTTCAATCCCACATATACAGTGACCTACTGGAGGGAGTGCACAGGTGTGGGCACACATTGCCATATATTTAGGGTCTGTCCTAAGCTGAGTAGTTTTTGGTCAGCAGTGCAGGACAATGTCCACTAAATATTGCAGCAAGAAATCCCAACTACCTTTACAGACTGGTATTAGGGTTCCTCACAGTGTTTCAAATGTTTCTGCCCAAACAGAAAGTAGCTTTAGTATTATTGGCAGTAACATTGAAATGTATCACAGCCCACTGGCTCCAGAAAGAATCTCCAAAGAAAACAGAGTAGCATAACAGAATGAGACAGGTTTATAACGTAGAAACTCTTACAACCAAACTTCAACTCAAGTTGGAACTCCATTTAGATAGGTGACATCATTGGCTTAAATGGGAAGGGGAACAGCGGGCTCAGGAAGACCCAGGCCCTCAGGAGGATATTTTGCCCTAGACCTTGGAGCAATTTCAAAAGCTAGCTCTTTAGACCTCCCTTCCTGGACAGATTCTGGTGGGGAGGGGTTGTTGGGTGGTGGACTCTTTCCTTGCCCCCCATACTGTTCTTTTATGGACCAACTCAGATAAGTTCTTTGTATTTCTTTTTATCCATGAGGTGGGGTCCACTCAATCAGGACTGATCTCCCAGATTACCCTATAATGGTGCACGATTAAATCTGACTTATGGTTATCTCTGATTTTTGTTACTGATTCTATCTTAAGGTTGAGAATTGTTGACTATGTTTCCTTTTTTCATATATTTTACTGTATTTATTGTATGGTATACATGATTGCATAGTAGAATTCAATATATCTTTTAGATGGAATTTCTAACATCTCTGTGGAAGCTGTTTTTGGACATTATCATGTTGTTCATCTTTATGGGCATGTATGATACAGATGTTATGGCCTGTAATGCTCTGCCACCCACTGGTGCAAAGGTGCAGGGCCCTGTACCAAGAGGACAGTTGTCTTCAGTACAAGCTACCCAGGCCTGTGCGGACAACCTTGCAGCCTTCATTCCTTGGCTGGGGGGCTCGCCATCCCCCCACCTTCAACCCATCCAGCTGAGTCACTGAGCTCACCCCCAAACTCAGCTCACTGGCAAAAATCACAGAGTATACCTGCTGGGGTCAAGACTGGCCCTACACACAAAGTTTCTTAACAATTATATATATTTTTAATTCTGACCCCCGTTTTCCAGTATAGTTATTTTATGACTTCCCTCATAAACATGACGTGTAGCATTTATAGTATATTGGCTGAAATGTCATTTCACACCAAAAGTGTGAAAACACATCTCGTCCAGGATTAAAAGAATTACACCTGTCACATGTATGCTTTTGGTTAACTAGGATCTGCAGCTTATCCGTTAGGTAGGGAAATGGGCAGACTAGGGGGGCCAAGCGGTCCTTATCTGCCATCAGAGTCTATGTTTCTATGAGATGGTGTGGAACAATGGCTATGTTGAAAGGTTGGAGTCAAAATACTGAAAATTAGCAAAGTTATAAGTGAACGTTGAAATACTGCAACATTCATTCAGAACCTGGTCATTTTAGCATATTTGTACATCAAGTTTTCAGCATAGTGTTCTTACTATGCCACCTCATGAACCCAGTAGGTGAAAAATGTTGAATGCCTGCCAAAATGTAATTCCTCACCACTGAAACATCATTTCGTGCCACAGGTGTGAAAACACATTTTGGCCTGGATTTGAAAAGTGACAGCTGTCACATTCATGAGGTGGTGTAAAAATGGCTATGTTGAAAATTTGGGTTGAAAATATTTAAAACAAGCAAAGTTTTGAGCAAGCATAGAACAATTTCTAGGTTCCTTCATAGCCTTGTCACTTTTATAGATTTTGACCCTATATTTTCAGTAAAGCCTTTTCATGCTCTCAGCTCATGAACAAGAGTGGTAGAAATGCTCAAATCCCACTCAAAAGATGATTTTGCAAAGTGACCCTTAACTTACCTTTTGGGTCAGATTTGCATAATTAGACCAACCTTGGTCATGAGGTGGGGTTCCAAAAAGGTCATGTTGAAAATCTGGAGTACAAATATGCAAAAATGGCAAAGTTATTAATCAAAGTTCAAAACCCATTAAAATACATTAAACCACACTTACCTGATTTTCTCATATCACAGTCATCAGTTCCAGCAGCAAGATGTGTCTTTGATCGGAGAGTGGATCTATGCTGTATGTTCAGGTGAGTGAGGGTGTGGGGTGGTGGGTGCTGAATGGGAGGTTGGGGTGGGTGAGGGGTGTGGGGCATCAGATCAGTAAGGGACCATTTTCTTTTTTACAGGGTTATCAAAAAAAGTTCATTAAGGGATGGTTTTCTTTATTTCAGATCACGTTCCAACACTGGAGATTGGGTACAATGCGAAGCACTCTACACACCCAGCACTATGACTGAAGGGTCTGTGCTTCATGTAGCGCCTGCAGAACCCTGCACAAAGCAAGCTTCAGGTCTGGCACCATGCCAGATTGGTCTGGTGCATTGTGTAGGTGTTGCTTTGACTAGGGCCCACAGGATCCTGTGCAAAGCTAGCTACAGGTTTAGCCCATGCTCAGTGGATTTATTGCTTGCAGCAGGGCCCACAGCAAAGAAAGCCAAAATAGTGAAGAAAACTAGGGTGTCGGTTATATAGCTTTCTCAAGAAGTAAGGTAATAAGCTACATTACATAATGGCAAGAAAATGTCCTGGTCTCTGATTGGTCAGTCTGGGACTGGACCCGTGATGTCATCCCAGCACAACATCATGGCTCTAGTCTCAGCACTGTGAATCCATTTGGATGACCATATGGAGCATGACCTTATTCTCTTTTTTTGCACCTCCTCCTAAGAAACAAAAATATTTTTCCACACCAATAAAAACATTCTTTAAAATTATTTTTTTATTTTGTATATAACAACGAGCCATTGTATAGTAGCAATAATGCCCTCCAGGGTGTGTGTCGTTTGGGATGACGTCACGCCTCAGGTATTGGATGCACCCGGCCTACGGCCTCATACCCAACCACCTGAGGCGTGACATTATCCCAGCACAACACACATCCTGTTGGGCATTATTGCTTAATTACACCACATCTATACCTGTTTAACAATCTGCTGTCCTTGGCTTCCTGCACTAGTTTGTATTTTTGCATTGTATTTGTGTTTACATGGCATTACCCACTTACTACCTGCGTTTACTTGTACTGCCTAATTTGTGCTGTGATGTTCAAGATTTAGTGACCTGCTAAATGTCTGTCATTGTGGCCTTCCTGACAGGATGAAGCACATACCCCCTTCCCCCACCACCACCCATTTTGCTTAATTTTTTTTCTTCCTCTCTATTATACCTAGGTAAAGTCAATAGTCACTCCCTCCTAAATTCTAATTTCTGGTCTCCTTCTTATTATTTATTTATTGACTTGTTTTTGTTCACAGGTAAGTACACTAGACATGTGATATGCCTATTTTCAGGGACGACCCGGGAGAGTACAAAAATGAATAAAATCTGAGAGATGCCTACGTCTTCTTTTGTTTTTACAGCAGCATAGAGAGAGCTGTGCTGATGTCTAGTGAATGGCTGGAGGAGAGAAAAAAGGGTCTCTTGCTGCATGACAGACTACCTAATGCATCACAAATGTTTGTTCCGTGCCCCACCCAGTGAGTGGAGTTGAAGCACACACAATATGGAGGAATCAGTCCACTTCCTCCCTCTGTCTCCTTCTGTCTCCCTCTCATGCTGTCCCCCATCCTCACACTTTTTTCTTTATCTTCTTAAAAAAAAAAAAAACAGTAACAGAGACACTAAAGTAGCATAGCCTGCAGCTGCAGCAGTATAGGCATCACTCCGTCTCTCTCTGTCTCTTTCATCCCCACCCCACAACAACGGAGCTGAGCTTGGTGACTGAGCGTTATAAGGTTGTGTATCTCGCAGACAGGATTGTCATGCTTCTCCCTCCTCTTCAATTGTTTAAATCTTCCCCTCTGCAAGTGTAAATGAACTGGACTGATGCAGAGGTGATGGAAGAAGAGAAGGGGATCTCATGTCAAATTGACAATGCATATTACATGGTTAGTAGATTGAATGGTACATGCGATAGCTGCCGGTATTTTCATTAGATCTCTACAATTAAGTCTACTGGTCTTCCATTTGAATCGTCAGAACTGGTACAAACTCAACACAGAACAAGACTTTGATCCAGTCATTGCTTTTATCAGAGTAAAACTACTTTGTCAATGTGGGGCTACTGTAACAAATTGAGCCATAACTTGTTGCTGGTGCTGGTATATCCATAAACCAAGAGAGGTGTTTAACTAGTGCTGTATGAAATTAAAGGCAAACAGCCAAAAAGCTTACCCCACTATATTCACTTAACAAACTATACGTGAACAAAAGTTACAATCACATGACCTTAAAAAACACTTTGACATTTCAAGTGAAATATAATGCTAACAATGATTTCTTTTCTTCCATGGCTCCCATACAATTGCACAAAATACATGTTTAAGTTTATTTCCTGAAACGTATGAAGTGTTTTGTTTACTCATTTTGGGACAACCAGAAACATATTTAGACATGCAAAAATGCTTATTTTGTGAATATTATACATAACCTCCCACAACCCTATTATTCTATTGAAGTACCAATAATTACCATTCTGTGAAGCTCTGATGTTTAAGTAGTTTTTAGAAACAGAATTTGCTGGCAGATAAGGACCACTTGGCCTACCCAGTTTGCCAGGTTTAACCTACCTACAGTATCACCACTGATCCTGCTTGATCTCCGGCCCTTTTTCTCTCCCCTCCCCTTCCTTTCCCCTAAGATTCCCTTATGCCTATCCCATGCATGCTTGAACCCCACTACTGTTTTTGCCCCAATCTCCTCTGCTAGAAGGCTGTTCCAGGAATCAACCATTCTTTCTATGAAGAAGTACTTCCTCCAATCTCTCCTGAATCTCCCCCCCCCAGCTTCATATCACGTCCCCTAGTTCTTGAGCACCTTTTTTCTGAAAAATACTTCTTTCCTGTACCTTGTTTACCCCCGAGAGGTATTTAAAGGTCTGTGTCATATCCCCACTCTCCCTCCTCTCTTCCAGAGTGTACATATTCAGGTCTTCTGCTCTCTCCCTGTAGGGTTTCTGATGTAGAACCTGCACCATTTGAGTTGCTTTCCTCTGGACCACCTCCACTCTGCCTATGTCCTTCTGGAGATGTGGTCCCCAGAACTGGACACAGCACTCTAGGTGGGGTCTTACCAGCATTCTATAGAGAGGCAACACCACCTCCCTCTTTCTGCTGGTGATACCCCTCCTTACACACCCCAGCATCCCACTAGCCCTCCCAACTGCATTGTCACACTGCCTGGCCACCTGTAGGTCATCCACTATGATCCCCTCAGGTTTCTTTCCTGCTTGGTGGTTGTCAGTGACACCACCCCCATTTTGTACGCTGCTCCTGTGTTTCTGTGCCCCAAGTGCATTATTTTGCACTTTTCACATTGAAATCCAGCTGCCATATCCTTGACCACTCCTCTAGTTTTCTCTGGTCACTGCTCATCCTTTCCACCACTCCTCCAGAGTGTCCACCCTATTGCAGAGTTTGGTGTCCTCCGCAAAGAGGCAGACCTTCCCTTTCAGCTCCTCTGTGATGTCACTTATAAAGACATTAAAGAGGACTGGCCCCAGCACTGATTCCTGAGACACCCCACTGGTCACCCTCACTTCCTTGAAGTGAACTCCGTTTATCACCACCCTCTGCTGCATATCCTCTCCCCCCCCCCCAGCTTGCGTACTAGTCTCTTATATGGAACTGTGTCGAATGCCTTACGGAAGTCTAGGTAAGCTACATCCACTGTTCCACCCTGATCTAGTTCCTCTGTCACCCAGTCAAGAAATCTATAAGATTCGTTTGACACGACCTCCCACCTGTAAACCATGCTGCCTTGGGTCTTGTAACCCACTGGATTCCAGGTACTCCACAATCCTTTCTTTTAGCAGTGAATCCATTTTAGCATGATGCAGAATGCAGTGGTCAGGTTGTTGTCTGGATTATCTCGATCCAGCCATTTTACACCTGTGCTGCGCAAACTGCACTGGCTGTCAGTTCAGTGGCAGATCACCTTCAAGGTCTGCTTGCTGACCTACAAAGTTCTACATGGACTGGATCTGAGCTACCTGCAAGATCTTCTGCACCCTTACAGCCCCCTCTGACCGCTCCACTTAGCTGATGAGGGATTGCTGTAGATTCCCAGGGTACGGTTAAAACTTCTGAATCTCGGCATTGTTGTTCGCAGCCCCAACCCTGTGGAATTCTCTGACTCATCAGATACAAGAGTGTCTGACAGTGGAGAGCTTCAAAAATGCATTAACAACCTATTTACTGTATTTGGGTTCGCCTTTGGAGAAACTATTTAATTCATGTTGGACTTTGGTATTTGAATTTTTAATCATAGTGATTGGATGAATGATTTTAGAATGTTATTGTTTTAATTGATATTGTGTGGTTTGTACAGCACTTTGGTACACTGTGAATAGTGCTTCATAAATAAAGATTATTATTATTTTTAATTTTCTCACCATCAAAGTCAAGCTGATGGGCCTATAACTGCCACCTTCTTCCCTGCTACTACTTTTGTGAAGTGGGACTACATCTGCCCTCCTCCAGTCTTCTGGGACTACTCCTGTTTCCAATGAGCTGTTAAACAGGACCATCAGAGGTGCAGCCAGTACCTATGAACATACGAACATGTGAAAAATGCCAGCAGAAGCAGGCCTATAGGGCCTATCGAGTCTGCTCGAATGTGCAGCTAGCCTCTCAACTTGCAGCTGCCCCCCTCCTCCCCACCCTCTTCATCTTAACACCCCCCTTACCCTGTCCCAACCCCTCTTAAAGCTACTCAACATTCTACAGGAAACCACCTCTTCAGGCAGAGTATTCCACCTGTCCACCACCCTTTCTGTGAAAAAATGTCTCCTGATTTCCTTCCTGAATCTTCCCCCCTCCAACCTCAGCTGATGCCCTCTCGAATCCCTTCCTCTTCTAAGCTGGAGAATCCCTTCTGTATTAACATTATTTATCCCCGTCAGGTATTTAAAGGTTTCAATCATATCCCCCCATTTCTCCTCTCCTCCAGGGAGTACATATTCAGCTCACCCAATCTATCCTCGTAGGACATTATCTCCAATCCCTGGATCATCCTTGTCGCCCTACATTGCACCCCCCTGCAACAGTTTGATATCCTTCTTCAGGAATGGGTTCCAGTACTGCATGCAGTACTCCAAATGAGGCCTGACCAGGGACCTGTGTAGGGGAAGGATCACCTCCCTATTCCTGGAGGAGATTACCCTCACTATACACCCTAGTATCCTATTGGCCTTTGCTGCCACCTTCCTGCACTGAGCAGAGTTGTTCATGCTGCCTGTTATAACCTCCACCATACCCTTTTCCTCCTCTATACTTTCCAGCTGTGCCCCTCCCAGCTGGTAGCTCCTTCCCTGGTTTCTCACTCTGAAGTGCAGCACCTTGTACTTTTTGGTGTTGAACCCCAGCTGCAATGTTTCTGGACTACTCCTGTAGTTTGGTCAGGTCCTCCTGCAGCCCCTTCCACCCTTCAATGTCATCTACTACTGCTCCCATCTTTGTATCGTCAGTGAACAGACTGAGCCTACTCCAGACCCCATGTGAGATATCAGCTATGAATATCCCAAACAACAATGGTCATAGTACAGAGCCCTGTGGCACCCTGCTCGACGCGTCCCTTGGTGATGAGAGATCCCCCCCACCCTCTGCTGTCTTCCATTCAGCCAGTTGACAATCCATCTGACCACCTTTGTTCCCATCCCTATGTATTCCAGTTTCCCCCCAGCCTCCCATGTGGCACAGAATCAAAGGCCTTACTGAAGTCCAAATACAGTACATCCACCGCATGGCCCCAGTCCAGTTCCCTGGTCACCCAGTCGTAACACTCAATTAGATTTGTCTGGAAGGATCTGCCTGAAACAAATCCATGTTGATGACTGTCCTGGTGACCATTGTCCTCCAAGAAGGTCACCAGCCTCTCTTTTAGGATTGTCTCCATGCATTTCCCTACAATCGATGTGAGGCTCACTGGTCTGTAGTTGCCTGATTCGTCCCTTGGGCCACTCTTGTGAATGGGCACTACATGGGCCATCCTCCAGTCCTGTGGTATTCATCCTGTGTCCAGGGAGGTATTGAACAAGTCAGTCAGTGGTCCTTCCAAGATCTCTGCTAGCTCCTTGAGTATCCTAGGGTGAATGCCATCTGGTCCCTGTGGCCTGTCCACCCTTAGTGTCCTCAAGCCCTCCATAACCCTGTCTTCTGCACTCCCCACATCAGTCACCCTCTCCCCCCACCACTACCCACCCTACCCCCTTGGGGTATCTGACCCCCTTTCTCCTCTATGAACACAGAATGGAAGTATTTATTTAATGCCACTGCCTGTTCCCCCCTTCTCCACCCACCCTCCGTCCTTACTAATCCTCACAATCTGGTCTTTGTTCTTCCTTCTTTCTCTAACATGTCTGAAGCAGTATTTCTCTCCTTCCTTAATACCCTGTTCCAATCTCAGTTCTCTTGAGGCCTTGGCTACTCTGACCAGCCTGGTAACCTCCCTGGACTTCTTTGTATACTCATCCTTGTCAACCTACCCCCCCCTCCCGATTTCTTCATCTTCCGAAATTCCCTTCTCTTGGCCCTTACTCCTTCCATAACCTCCTTAGTCAATCAACTGGGCTTCTTTGCCCTTCCCTTCTTACTCTGTGTCTCTGTACACATCCCAGTAGCCTCCTTCAGCCCTCTTTTAATATTGTCCCACTTGTGACTAGCATCCCTGTCTTGACGAATGCCTGCCAGATGCTTGCCCAAAATTCCTTCCATCCTGTTGAAGACTGCCCCTTTAAAATCAATCCCCCTGGTCCCCATACCCCCTGTTTCCCTACTCATATTGAGCGTGAACCACATCAAGTGGTGGTTGCTCCCAGCCAGAGGGTCCTTCACCCCCAGATCCCTTATAGCCTCCCCATTTGAAAGTACCAGGTCCAGAGTCCTCTCCAGTCTAGTTGGCTCATGTACCAATTGTATTAGGAAGCTGTCCTGAAATGTCTGTAGTATGACCTGCTCCCTCACACTCGTGGTGGCTGGAGTGCTCCAATCCACCCCAGGTAGGTTGAAGTCCCCACCACCACTGTGTTCCCTTTCCTACAGACCCTTTCGATTTGCTCAATTGACTCTCTGTCAAGGTCCTCCCCTTGTGCTGGGGGTCTGTATACTACCCCCATCCTCGGTGCCCTCCCTCTCGAGTCCTGAAACTGCATTCATAGGGCCTCTGTACTGCCTTCCTCCTCCTCCTCCTCCTCCCTTATACACGTTATCCCTTCTCTTACATAGACTACCGTGCTCCCCCTTCCCTTTAGCCCTGTCCTTCCTGAATATTCTATACCCTGGGATCATCATATCCCGGTCCTGGTACTGGGTAGCCAACGTTTCTGCAATGGCCACAATGTCCACCCCTCTCACTGCCATGCAAGCCTGCAACTCAGCTGCCTTATTGCCTAGTTTCCTTGAATTCAATGTGACCACCCTCCACCCCATTTTCTTCTTTGTCTTACCCTGGGTTCTCCCCCCATACCCCTCCCTAAACTCCCTCAGTACCCTTGGGTGGACCCCATCTGGCCCCATTGCTTTGTCCATTTTCAGATTTGCCAGTCCCTTTAGGACTCTCTCCTCTGAAAACAGAGTAGTGTCCACCTCTCTCCAATACTTCTGTTACATTTTTGCAGCTCCTCCCAGTCTCTTTCCTCCATGAACATTGAACAAACTTATTTGTTTAGCATATCTGCCTTCCCCTGTTCTCCTTCTACACAGTCCCCCTTCCCTTTTTAACCTTAAAATACCACTCCTAGTCTTCCTCTTTTCACTTACAAACCTAAAAATGTGTTGTCCACTTTTGTTACTGCCTTGACTATTCTCTCTTCAGATTGTGTCTTAACACTAGTTACTGCTCTCCCTGCTTCCCTCTGTTTTTCATAATACACTTCCCTATCCTCCTCCTTCTGCATCTTCTTGTACCTTATGAATGCCACCCTCTTAGCTGTTACGTTTTCTGCCACCCCTTTCCAAGAACCATAGTGGTTTCTTTTCCCTCTTACTTTTGTTCACTTGTGTGACACAGAGACTTGTTGCCTTCACTATGGCCCTTTTAGTCCACCCCCCCACTGCCCTCCCCACCAGGTCATCCCTGAGGCATTCACCCATCTTAATAAAATGTGCCCTCCTGAAGTCCAGGACCCTTGCCCTTGTGTGGTTCGATTCCCTCAGCTGTCCTTACATTGAACCACACTGTACAGTGATCACTGCTCCACAGATACCTCCCCACCTTGACATCTGTGACACTGTGACTCTTGCTGAGTACCAGGACCAGTATTGCCCCATCACAAGTGGGTTCCCTGACTAGCTGCCTGAGGAGCACCCCTGCAGGGAGTCCATGATTTTCCTGCTTCTAGCTGAAGTTTAGCATTTTCTTACATCCATGAGAGTTACAAATAGAGATTCAAATTGTATATGAATTGAACAGGGGTGTACAACAATAAAATCCATAGAATTCCTTAAAGTTAAATTCTAGAATAGACAATTCCATGAGTTTCTGCTGCTAGTAGTATTAGTATAAGTAAAAACATGTTTTTCCATCTGAGTGATGATGGGGACTTTCATTAGTAATAAATTAGCCTTCAATTATTACAGCATTAGAAAATTAAGGACCAGTGTTGTGCTACATGAATCATGGCAGACATATTGTGTAGCTATTGTAGAGCAGCAACATAAAGTACAAGAAAAACAAGCATTTGACAATGCCAAATGTTTGCTTGCATGCTGTTGTACTGGGTCTTACTTGTGCAGATTTTTACTATCTGGTGGCCCAAGACAGACCACATGAGATGTAATATATCATTTGCAATATGGTCCTGGTATTACACATTTCAATACTGCATTTACTCAGGATAGTAGAGGTGAGATGCAATATCTTGTTATTAGTGGGGTTCTGCTTTTATAATGTATTTTTCCAAGGCAGATAATCTTAGATGCACATCTTCTTTTCAGCATAGCTCTCAACTTTTCTTCTCCCAAATGTGGAACACTGCCTCTCAAAATGTGGAACAAAAAGGCAAAATGTGGAACACCTTGTCAAATCATGGAGACAGAAGCCTAGAACACTGTAGGAATGAATATATTCATGTTCATAAAGTTTGCAGTTCATTGAACAATGCATTTTTCACATTTATTGTTTGGATTTTTTTCTTTAAAATGTTAGCGTGCAATGTGGGACAGACCATTTCAATGTGGAACAGAGGGTTTTTGTGAGGCAAAATGAGGAACTGTTCCTCATAATGCGAGACAGCTGAGAGGTATGTTTTTCAGTGTTGTTCTGCTGTAGGGTCTTGGTTTTTACATAGCTTTATAATATATTTACCCAGGATAACCAGCTTAATCTGGTTCAACGTCAGTTGGTTTCCAACTGTATCCCCTTCCCCAGGACGAAGCTGAAAATAGGCAGAACTGCCCAGTACTCCTTTCTCAGTCAACAAAAATGTAATAAATAAATATATACATACATACCTGCATACAGTACATACACTCATAAATACCCAGCTCAGATGCAATATCTAATTTTCACTGGGGTCCTGCTTTGACACATTTTGTACTGTATTCACTAGGGATGGGCGAGCCAGCTCTGGTACAGTTCTTAACCCCCCAAACTGGGCCAGCTAGGCTCTTACCGGGAAAACTGAGCCTTTCGTGGCTTGATCCGGATTACCGATTTGGCCTGGTTTGGAAGTGCGGTCTGGCTCGGAATAACACTCTTACCACCAGTACTGCATGGAAAAGGCAGAAAAATGCACCACCCCATCTCTGCCAAAGACTCCCAAGTCCCTGGACGGTCACATGACCAACAAAGGGAAATCTTCATAATCCTGGGGGAGCCAACCCATGAGGATCTCTGTTTTGTGCCTGACACATGTTCTAGCCAGTCCTCTGTGTCAGCCACCACGGAACCTCCCTAGCAGACCAAGTATCAAATGCATGCGGGGCTTTGCAGTCAGCAGGGACAGTTGGGTGTGTTTCTGTGTGGAGATTTGCCCCAAAACCGCTGAAAAAACAAAAATCATTTTGTTAGAGAGGTAGAGACTGTGAGAGACCAAAGAATTCAACAGCAGAGTGCTGCGATGCTGTAGCAGACTGACAGTACTCATTGAAAAAGGATGTTTTTTATTAGAGAGAAAGTAGAGAAAGAACAATAAATTCAACAGCAGAGTGCAGAACAGTGCCATAGATTTTGAAGGGGGATGTCACCCATGTCTCAGACTCTGTGTTGCTCATCTCTGTGCTGCCCTGAAAGGTTATACTGCTCTAGACTCTGTGCTGCCCATCTCTGTGCCATACAGATTGTGAAGGGGGGTGTCACATCTCAGACTTTGTGTTGCCCATCTCTGTGCTGCCCAGAAATGTCATACTGCACTAGACTCTGTGTTGCCCGTCTGTGCATAGTGCCACACAGACTATGAAGGGGGTTGTCACATCTCAGACTCTGTTTTTCCCATTTCTGTGCCTGAAGTAGTATCTTTTCATATAGTGCCTCAAGTATTTTGAGAGGGGGTGTCTCCCATGTCTCAGACTGTGTTGCCCAATCGCTGTGCTGCCCTGAAAGGTAATATTCCCCTAGACTCTGTGTTGCCCATCTCTGTCCCATTGTGCCATACAGATTGTAAGGGTGGGTCATGTCTCAGACTCTGTGTCACCCATCTCCGTACTTGAAGCAGTACTAAGTCATATAGTGTCTCACGTGTTTTGAGTGGGGAGTTTCACTCTCAGACTCTGTGTTGCCCATCTCTGTGCCTAAAGTAGTACTAAATCATATAGTGCCTAATGTATTTTGAGAGGGGGAGTGTCACCCACATCTCTGTGTTGCCCAATCTCTGTGCTGCCCTGAAAGGCCATGTTGCCCTAGACTCTGTGTTGCCCCATCTCTTGGCTATAGTGCTATACGGGTTAGGGGGCATCACATCTCACACTCTGTGTTGCACATCTCTGTGCCTGAAGTAGTACTAGGTCATATAATGCCTCACATATTTTGAGAGGGAGTGTCTCATCTCAGACTCTGTGCTGCCCATCTTTGTATAATACCATACAGATTGTGGGGGGGCATCACGTGTCAGACTCTGTGTTACCCATGATCACAAAAGAAATCTGCACTCTACAGGTTGTGTGAACTGTACTGTCCCTTAAGAAAAATTCTGTAGACTTTTAAAGGTTTCAAATGGTTTAGATATCGTCTTTTTATTTCGCTTTTCCCACAAATAACTGTCACTAACAAACATAACTCCTGCGCTTTGCTCTTTCAAGCTTCCTTAGGGAGCATTACATACAAAGCATTCTGGGGTTTTATACAAGTCAAAAAGTGTGACATCATCAATTACATCATCTGTTATTAACACATTGATAGGTTCATGTTCTAATTTATCACTGCAGCCCACTTTGAATGTTATATGTTTATGCAGAAAGGTTTGATTAAATAAAATTTTAGTTATAAAAGAAACAACAAAAAAAATAACAATTATTTAAAGAAAGAAAGTTCCATGTAGTAGATTTAGGCAATTCATAGTTTCATTTTTCTATTGCCACATGCTACAATTTAATTTATAAACCTGGGCCCAGATATTCAAAGGGATTGCATATGGCGCAACAAAGTTATCTAAATTATCTAAAATTGTTGCAGTTCCAGGTGTGATGACAAAACGTTCCAGCTCAGTTGTGTAGAGCTATTTTTATGTACTGTAAGTCCCAAAAATAAATTTGTGTTGCTGTCTGCACCTTTTGTCCTTGGGAAGTTAGCAGGGGAAAGTGAGAGACCAGTTTGCACATCACCACTGAGACATTTGCAAAGAGCACATCCAACCATTCGACTGGGCAGAAGTCCTGAGCAAGGGGCAAATATCTGTGATGAAAATAATCTTACAGACAAAAGTGATAGTGAAGAGATTGAGAGACGGAGGAGGGGACATGTCTGACTTCACTGGCAAAAGTATTTAGACAAGCTCCACCTGAAAGGCAATTTCTGCAAATGTGAAACACTGTAATTTTATTCTGTATATATATATATATATATATATATCATCTTTATCTTCATTTTTTGTTTCCCAATCACCAAAAGCACCACCCTTGAGATGTGATCTTACAAACCTGAATCAAATGGTTAAGGTATCAGATTCTAGGCACATTTCAAGTTCACCGTGCGCACACATACATTAAACTTCTTGCTACAAAAGTAGCTTTGAAAGGATGTGACACTTTCTGTCCAATGCAAAGTGGTCTGCAAGGGGCAAGACAGTGCTACACCAATCATCAGCCAGGCTGACTGTGATCCGGTTTTGCCTTGATGGGCAGAAACTTTGACTAGTTGAAAAGAAAAAGCTGAACCAATCGTATGGCAGCTTTTTCCTTTCATCTGCAGGACACCACCTAGAAAACAGCTTCCGAGTGCAGTTTATCTATTTGTTGTACTGATCAGCTTGGCTGATGTCACACTTTCAGTTTTCTTCTTTGTCCGTGCATTGAGAAACCAACCTACACAATAAAGCTTAAATCGGTGCACACTGACAAGTGAGAGACAACTTGAGCTACTCATTTATCACAACCATTAGCACACTCTGTGACCTGCTGTTAGCTCCTTCGCCGGCAGGGCGGACAGGCAGAGAAAATTATCGGCATGTACATGCCAGTTGAATTTTCCCTAAAGTCGCACATTCCCCATACCCATTGCAGATGAATATACTCCTGAACTACAAGGTTTTGCAGCCGAAGAATATGCTTCCGTAGTGTGCGTAGCTGGCTGATGCTGTCTGTAAGCTGCCAATGCCACATATCCATTTGTTCACATGTGTTGAATGCCCTTAACCCCTCCCCCCCAATACACTGGGTTCCTTTGTAAAAATAGTATTTTGGAAATTAAGTTTACATTGGGGAATCTTCAGGGTATTTTAAAAATGTACAGTAGGTCTGACTTTGGTGAAGCAGTTCAGTGGCCCATCGGAGTGCAGCCCAGCAGAGTTAGGTTACCAGCTGGCCTGCAACAAAGGAGAGAGGGGGTAATAAAATAGTGTATATGTAAGGCATCAGCAGTTTCTTCCTGTCTTTACCATCCACCCACCTGACTGACCCATCACTTGACTCACTAAGAGCTACTCTGGGAGCTCTGCTCCATGATCCCTAGTTCTGCCTGCTTCCTCTGATCCATCCGTGCAGTGCTCCAGAGTCTGGTCCAGACTACTCCCTCCACCGGGATCACTGGGAGTGATCATCCTGACCTCTGTTTGCCAACCAAGCAGTCGTTTAGCTGAGTTGTCCCTTGGCCCTTGTCTCTTTCTTTTAATCATTCCTGCCATTCGACACCCATCACTAGACACCAGCCATTACCAGACTCAGGTCGAGAGAACAAATACCATAGTAATCTTCTGTGACCGGTGACTGCATCATCAAATATGGAGGTTGGTACTGAGATTTGGTGAGTCAAACACCGAGGACCGAATCAAGGACAATGTGAGTGGAATGCTGCAACAAAACTAAAAGGTAAGGACTGACTTCCATCCGACTCCGAATCTGATTAGTAAAAGATCTCAGCTTAAGGTGACAAACAAGTTGCTTGCTTTTCAGACAGAATACTGAGGTGGTCCAAAATAGAACTTTACCAAAAAAACTGACTGAGGAGCTAGCTGACTACTACAGCATGGATACAGCAGTCAGCTGGAAATTGGAATGGTGGTATCAGACAGTGTGTGTGGTCTCAGAACAAACAGAAACAAAATTAATTTATACCTGCTCTAGTTATGTCATGTTTCTGTTAGTTCCTTGTTGTTCCAAAGCTGACATGCCAAATTGGGAATTGAATGACACTGGGTATCGAGGATCTGGCATACACACAATATAGTCTCTAGATCACAAGTGGCTTGAGAGGTTCTCCCTGACACCGATCACACCGATTCACGATTTTGCTGTCAGTATAGTAGCATTTTACAGCCTGATTTTTCCCATGGTGCTGGACCCCCGACTCCATGGTCAGGATCATTTTTCAGCCTAATTTTAGCCTCTCGGACCCCAGATTCCCAATTCTGCTGTCACTGTCAACATCCTGAATCGAGTAGAGTCAGCAGAGACAGGTTGAGAGCTTGAGAGTTACAGTAAACAACAGTTAAAGTTTTCTCTGAGATACTCTCAAAGAAGGCTAAGCTCTCTCTCTGTCCACTCTCTCCTCGTGCTAGAGACAGAGGCAAAATTTGGGAATCTGGGATCTGGGTTGAGCTGAGAGTAAATGTGGATATTAAAAATAAAACATTTCATTGGGGCTAAAATCAGGCTGTAAAATGCAACCGACAGACTAGCCTGATTTTAGCCACAAGGAAATGTTTTATTTTTAATATCCACATTTACTCTCAGCTCAATCCGGATCCCAGGTTCCCAAATTTTATCTCTCTCTCTCTAGCACAAGGAGAGCGTGGACAGAGAGAGAGCTTAGCCTTCTTTGAGAGCATTTTAGAGAAAACTTTAACTGTTGTTTAACTCTCAAGCCTCAACCTGTCTCTGCTGACTCGACTCAATTCAGGATGTTACCTTACAAATCCTAGTTCTACTTTTTTTTGCGTGATCGCAAAGCACTTAAATCTCTGTGCTGTCTTTGTCTCCTCAGAAGAGGACCTTTGCCAAGTGCCCATATCCAAGCGCCGTGGCCAGTATCTGCCAGCGGGCAGTCAGCATCCACAGCTGACACTTGGAACCAGTACAGTGGAGGAACTGACCGGGAAAGGTACGGCAAACCCGCAGCCAATCGGAAGGCGAGCATTCTCCATGGCTTCGCACCCGATTGGTCCCCGCTTCACCCTGTTTATTTCTTTTCTGTCTCCCATTCTGAGTCTTTTCTAGGATACTGAATGTTAAATGTTGCATGAAAAGAGCTGTTTCCTGTAATTGTGGGGTGTGAGGAAACTGTTTAGAGCCTCTGAAAGCTTAAGCAAAGTAATTACAGCCTTTTTGTGTAGATTGCTGTAGCCAGACGCTTCCGCACCTCAGCCCCCTTCATAGCCTTTCAGGTGCTAATTTTCAGCCCCCTGCTGCACTGCTGATGCTTGCCATCACAAAGTGCTTACATCTCTGTGCTCTGTCTTTGTCTCCTCAGAAGAGGACCCTTGCCAAGCCCCAATATCCGAGCACCAGGGCCAGTCTCTGCCAGCGGGAGTCAGCATCCACAGCCGACGCTCGGAACCAGCACAGCGGAGGAACTGACCGGGAAAGGTACGGCAAAGCCGCAGCCAATCAGAAGGCAAGCACTCTCCATGGCTTCACACCCAATTGGTCCCCACTTCACCCTGTTTATTTCTTTTTTGTCTCCCATTCTGAGTCTTTTCTGGGGTACTGAATGTTAAATGTTGCATGAAAAGAGCTGTTTCCTGTAATTGTGGGGTGTGGGGAAACTGTTTAGAGCCTCTGAAAGCTTAAGCAAAGTAATTACAGCCTTTTTGTGTAGATTGCTGTAGCCAGACGCTTCGGTGCCGCACCCTCTCCATAGCCTTTCAGGTGCTAATTTTCAGCCCCATGCTGCACTGCTGATGCTTGCCATAGCAAAGCACTTAAATCTCTGTGCTCTGTCTTTGTCTCCTCAGAAAAGGACCCTTGCCAAGTGCCCATATCCGAGCGCCAGGGCCAGTCTCCGCCAGCGGGCGGTCGGCATCCACAGCCGACGCTTGGAACCAGCACAGTGGAGGAACTGACCGGGAAAGGTACGCCAAAGCCACAATTTTTATGCCCACCAGCCCTTCCCCCTCCTCTAGTCTTTCTTATATAGACACTTTCCCGCCAATAACAAAAATCATGCCCACTGCGTCTCACTGCCCTGCAGCCTGCTCTATATCCCCTTGGTAGTTACCAATCAGCAGATTCTTTTTCTGCTCTATCACACTGCCCATACTGTTGAGTCGAAACTTGGCCACTGTATGCACTTAAGCATCAGAGTGAACAATACATACACTAGGCATCCCCTACTGTGATATTCTATCCTTCTCCCTCAAGTTACATTCCCTTATTATTTAAGTTCTACTCCCCTGACGCTAGCTGGATAAGTCAATTATAGTAGCCATCTATTGCGGGCACCACGAAAGACACTTGCTATAGTACCATCCGCATACCAGTTATAATGGGGGGATTTCTCTGGATTCTTCTTGCACTATTACTGTATCCCTAGCGCAGCAAAAAATGCTATCTCTCAGAGGATACCACACAGGGAGACGTGTTGCATTACTCGACATACTGCATTACTGCAACAGTCCCAAGAGACTGGGTATCTGTATACGACTTCCCAATGCTACAACGTCACCCATGGAGCAGCTACTATGGAGGGACACAGTTGGATTTACTATTGTATGGTACCCTGCTTCAATTCTGCACAGTAAAATTTTCCATGCTCCTATCTGCAAGAGTAATAATCAGCACTCTGAAGAGAGGCCAAAGCTCCACATCCAGATGGCAAACAAGGTGGTATCAGAATAAAAAAAAGCGGGCAACGGAAAGAATCTTTAACCTATCTCTTGCGGCAATCATGAAAATACTGATATTATTATTAATATGGTCAGGAAATGTGGAACTTAACCCAGGACCCCCAGAGGCCATCACTGCACCAACAGACTTAGCCAAGATTAAAAGACTAAGCTTTCTCCATATTAATGAATGCAGTCTGCTAAAAAAGATCATGATGATCCAAGCCTGGGTTAACCATACCCTACCAGATATACTAGTAGTGTCCGAGACATGGCTCAGGCCTGCCACAGCCGACAAAGACATAAATTTACCCAATTATCAGCTATTCAGAGCTGACTGCCAAACTAGGGGAGGGGGTGTAGCGATATATGTTAAGGACAGCCTATCTGTAACCTGCCTTGACTCATCTTCCATGGCAAAAGAATTCGAATGCCTATCCCTCAAAGTGGTTCTCACCCACACTGCATTGTTGCAGCTAATCGGCTGCTATAGGCCTCCCTCAGCTGACCTCAAGCTATTATCCCATCTGGGTGACTTAATCAAAAAGGGAACGAAGAAACTATAATTATAGGAGACCTAAACCTAAACTGGCTCTCCAAGGCAGCTACACCCTTATATCATTCTGAGATACATATGGGTTCACACAGCTCATAAATGAACATACCAGAATCAACAAAAAGAATGCAAGCAACAGCACACTATTATATGTTATACTAGTGAATAAACCTCACCTTTTTTCGCACGTTGGAGTACTGTTCAATGACATCAGCGACCACTGCCTTATTGCGGGAGTAAGATCAGCATGTAAGCCATCATCCCCCACTAAGTTCACAATGAGGAGATCAAAACAAAAATTTAACATTGAGGCATATCTGGAAGAGATAAATCACTCCACACGATGGCAAGAGTTTTACTTAGCAAACACAGTGGAGATAGCATACGAGGTGCTAAATGACATTATTACAGGTGCCCTTAATATCCATGCACCGGTTTCTAAAGTACGCATCAAAAATAAAACCTGTCGTTGGTTCATTTCTGACCTTAAATCCACCCTCCTTGACAGAGACAAGCTATGGAAAAAGGCACGAAAAACTAAGATATCAACTGATTGGGAGCAGTTCAAAAAAGTCAGGAATATCTGCACCAGGAAAGTACGAGACGCTAAGACTGCTTACTACATGGCTGAACTAGACTCCTCCTGCCACGACCCTGCCAAGTTCTGGAACACTATAAAAGATATAGCAGGACATGATCCAAGTAACTCACTCCCAGCCAAAATACACAGTGGAAAGAAAACCATCACTGATAGACTGGAAGTCTTGGAGTCCTTTAACAATCAGTTTACAACCGCAGGTCTAGCATTCGACACCTCTCCAGCTAACCAAATGCGATCCCAGCTAGGTATAAAGAACACTGAAGCACGGGTAACTGACTCCACCTTCTCCTTCATACCAGCCGCTCTGAAGCAGGTGGAAGAACTAATATCACAGCTGGACATCAAAAAAAGTGCAGGTGCAGACTCCCTTGACCCCTATTTTTTAAAAATTGCCATACAAGCATTAGCAGTGCCAATAACACACCTATTTAACCTCTCATTACCATTAGGATCTATTCCATTGATCTGGAAAACCGCCCAAGTTATTCCATTATTGAAAGCAGGGGACCCCATGGACCTGAACAACTACAGGCCAATCTCCATTCTCCCTGTGCTATCCAAGCTGCTGGAAAAATTCGTGAGCACCCAACTAAGAGGATACCTTGAAGAGGCTAATCTTTTAAATCCAGCACAATCTGGATTTAGAGCCAAACACAGTACCATCACAGCCCTTGCAAAAGTAACCAATGATTGGCAACTCGAACTGTACAAAAAAAATTGTGTCTGTGCTGTATTTTTAGACCTGAGTAAAGCATTCGATACGGTTGACCACGAACTGCTCCTCTCCTTCTTGAAATCCATAGGACTCAACTCAAACTCCATTAGATGATTTAATAACTATCTCACAGTAAGGACCCAGCAGGTGAAGGCTGAAGGAGACCTGTCCCCACTCAAACCACTACAAAGAGGAGTACCCCAAGGATCCATCCTCGGCCCAATCCTATTTGTCATCTATATCAATAGCATTGACAATAACCTTACCAAAGCCACTGTACACCTGTTTGCAGATGATACAGTATTGTATGTCAGTCACCCCTCTCCTGTAACAGCATGCATAGAATTACAAGCAGAATTCAACCTATTACAACATCAACTACTAGGAAAAAAACTTCTGCTAAATGCAAAAAAAACTAAGGCAATGTTTTTCTCCCCCCACATACAAACAGAACACTCCATCCCAAACAATCTCCCTCACATATCCACTGTTCTTGGTGAAAATCTTGAATATGTCACAAAATTCAAATATCTGGGTGTCTGGTTAGACAGCAGACTCGACTATTTAGAACATCTGGAAGAATTGCTAAAAAAACTCCGACAGAGACTTGGACTCTATTACAGAATAAAGCACTTTCTCACAAGCGACTCTAAAAAGAAGCTGGTCCAGGCCACATTTCTATCAGTAATAGATTATGCAGATTTCCTATATGGTCATTGCCCCATCTCATATCTGAGCAAACTGGACACACTTTACCATACAGCCTTGAGGTTTATTACAGATCTACCTCTCAGCACTCACCACTGTTCGCTCTATGCTGCAGCTGGATGGACCTCGCTCCAATTTAGAAGAGACAGGAATGCCACACTATGGACTTATAGAGCTATAACCCAGATGCTACCAAAATATGTTTCAGACTGCTTCACACAAGCCTCGTCAAGTAAATATGCCCTAAGAAGTCTAAACTTCATCATGCTTAAAGTGCCCAAATTCAATTCTCGATATGGTAGATGATCAGCTATGTGTTATCTGCCTTATGCAACATGATGCAGAAGACACTGAAAGTGAACAGACACATTTCAATTACATCCTTCTAATATCTGTATTCTAGGCTTATCAAAGAAAAATGTAATTGTTTCCGCAAATAGTAGAGTATTCCTAATCTTATCCCTCCCCAGCTAGCCAACTTGTCTGCGGAAGCTATCCACCTTTCCCAAGAGTCGCCACCCCTCACACTCCATAAACCTCTCCTTCCATCCGTCTCCCCTTAATCCCTTATTATACATCACCGCCCTAATACCCCCTGTTATACTCTACCCCAGTACCGGCCTCCTTACTTCTTCATAGGCCCACTGTTGATCCCTACTACAGTATCAGCCTCCCCCCGCCTTCCTCCTCCCCCACAAGCCATGTACACCCCTTCCCTCTCCCCCGATTACAACCACCGTTAAGACCCTAATTTGTCTATCTCCTCTATCACCTGTCCCCTCTTGTATTTACCCCTCACATATCAGTCCTTGCATAAACATCTTAGCAGCTGACCAGACATCACATCTTCCTCCTTCCCAAACCCCCGGAAAAAACCCTGATATACTGCATTTCGAATCATACCCTTAAATTCTTCTTCTACCAATCAAACGAGCTGGATACTCCGCAATCTATGTACATATGAAAACACTTGGTGTTATTTGCTTATTAACGCATCTTATTCTTGTATTGTACCATTTCTTTGTACCACTACACCTGAAATTAGTGTATAGTCTGATTAGAATGTCTCCTTAAAATATGTGTACACTGAATTATATTATGTGCTTATGTAAATTGAACCTTGACCTTACCAGGTCCGTCTTGCAAATGAGCTGTGCTCAATGATGCTCGCTGGGATAAATAAAGATTTGATTGATTGATTGATTGAATTATAACCCTCATTTTGCAGCCATAAAAACATAACTTGGTCTCCAGTCGTAAGAAATGTAAAACCCTAGAACGTTTTAAAATGTTATACAACTCTCTATACCTGCTACAGAGGGATTTTCTGCCAAATTTGTGTACAGCAAATAATGTAATTGGCAAGACTATAGTATGAGTTAAGAGAAAATTGTTTTCTAAAAGGAGGTTTTTGTTCTGATCCACATGCTCCTAAATAGCAATATATAAGCTTCATTTTCTAGCATGGTAACTGTAAAGGAAAACATGTGTTCTTTGAGGTCAAATGATAAACTTTTATTAAGGTACCTGAGGGTCAGAATGGTAATGGGTCAGAGGGCTTTAACCTACAGTATGTGAGTTCTAGACTGTGGAATGACCTCCCATTGGATCTATGGATGAGAAGGGATGCATCAATTTAAAAAAAAAATGTATTTTTACCTATCTACAAAATGGATCTGTACTTGTTTTTTATTGTAATTTTATATTTTGTAATGTTATTCTATGCTTTGTCTTGCAACAAATTTTAATTATAAAAATAATGGAAGTCTTCCAGTTGTCTCTGTGCTCCATAGCCAGTGGCACTGGTGTTGGCACAAATGGCTCTGTAGAGCCATGTCCCCCCCCCCAGCATTTTAGCCATGGTTGCGCCCATGCTGACTACTGTTTAAAAGGTTACAAACAGATATTAGTAATTACAGACACAATTGTTCTGAAGCTGTCCTCAAATTGAAGCTGTGGGCAAAAATATAATTTTCCTGTGTAAAGCCATTGCATCAAAATGGTGAGATACAGTTTATTTGTTGTTTTTTTTTGGGGGGGTGGGGTTCGGACAACATACTGGATGGTAGGGACTCTGGGGAGGGAACTGCTGCCCTTACCTGTCCTGCTTAGTCAGACAGTTGCAGAAAAATGATAGGAAAAAAAAACAATTTACGCATGTATGTGTGTGTGGGGGTCCTCAAATGGCAATACAAATGGCAAACTTTCAGCATTGATACATGCTTGTTAGTTACTGAGGAGCAAAAAAATCCTTATATTTGCACTTTGAATGTTGGTTTCAGCAAGTGACAGAAACTGCTTTCACACATGAAAACATACAGTAAAATCTGCTTTTGCAAATCTGTATGAGTGTTTTTTACATTTGTTTAATTTGTGAAGGCAACTACACTTGGCATGAAATTTGCAACAGTGGTATTAAGGGTGGCACTTGACATGGCCTTATCCAACTAAGCACTTATATTAACAGTCTGTGCAAACAAAAACATAATTTTTTATTTTGTTAATGATGTCATTTTTACAGTTTGCTTTATTTTGCAAATTACTAAGAGCAATATCTTTAGGACAAGATTTAACCCATCTGAAAGTTTTGGGTTTCCAATTTAAAGGGGCACATTTATACCCCGTGGCCATCAGAGTCTGAAGCCCATGAAAATCTATTTCAAATGGGTATTGGGCTCATCTGTAGCTGGAAGCAGTCTAAAGATGTACATGACTGAGTCTGTCCAATATTAAAACTACGATGCAGCCATTTTTAGAACACTGTGATGTCATCAAGGAACAAGCTGTGTCTAACTACATTGAGTCCCCGTGCCAGCCCAGCAGTGTTTTTTCCTGCAACCCCCCAGTGGTAGCCGAGTAGAGGGCTCCTCTAGTCCCCTACAAATACGAGCCCAGAATGCAGCTCCTCCAGCCTGTCCCCATGTCAGCACAGTGCAGGGTTCGTCCATCTCCTCCATACCAGCCCAGAACATGGCAACTCCAGCCCCCAGCCCAGCCCAGTCAAGGCCCCAGGATTCCTCCATCCCCTTCATACTGGCCCAGCATAGGGCTTCTCTAGGGCCCTCCCATCCCAGCCCAGTACTTGACTCCTCCAGCCTCCTGCAATACAGCCCAACACAGGACTTCTTCAGCCTCCCTTAACCCAGCACAGCACAGCACAAGGCTCTTCTACTACCCCTTCAGTACCACCATAGGGCTTCTCTAACCCCCTCTCCCAAATACCATCCTCACAGAGGGCTCCACCAGCTCCTCCTCCTCCAAATACCACACAACCATAGAAAATGACAGCAGCACATAAAAGCCTAGCAGCCCTTCCAGTCTGCTGAATCTAATTTTGGGACTGTGCCCCAGTCAGTCCTCTCTACCTCTCTGCAGTCTGCCTCCTTACACATTATTCCCATGTGTCTGTTTCATTCCCTTTTGAACTCTCCCTGTTTTAGCCCCAGTGGCCTCCTCTGGAAGCTTGTTCCAGTCTATCGCTACAGTTTCTGTGTAACAAAACAAGGTGCTTCCTGTCTGACGTCCTTCTGGCATTTCCCCCTTGCCAGTTTTTATGGCCTTCCTCCTGGTGCTCGTGTTACCACTTACTGTGAGCCTCGCTGCTGTCCACCTTGTTCATTCCATGGCAGTACTTGATTAATTCAGTCATGTCACCCCCTTTTTCTACTTAAGAATATAAATATGTATATCTGTATATGTTTAGATCCTCACACACTAATCTTAACACTTTCACCGTTGCCTCTGTATCATTTTGGTAGCCCATTTTTGCACTGCCTCTAACCCATCCTTTTCATTCCTTAAGTGTGGGCTCCAAAATTTCACACAGTACTCCAGGGATGAACCAAGGATCTATATAGGGGCTGTATTACCAGCCTAGCATGGAGATACTTCTCAGCACCCCCCATACCAGTCCAGTATATGGCTCCTCCAGTCTCCCTAGTACCAGCGCACCTCAGGGCTCTTCTAGTTTTTTCTCTCTCTCTCTTTTTTTTTACTTCACCTACCTATCCACCTATACCAGCACAGGGCTGTTCCAATCCTTCACTCCCACGTACCATCGCAATGCTCATTTACCCCACCCCCATTTATACTGCAGCTTATTTACCCAGTATTGCCTAGCTGAGATGCAGCATCTTGTTTTCAGTTGGGTCCTGTCCTGCGTCTACCCAGTTCTGTAGCTAAGTGGGCCAGAGCACTGCCAAGTGCTTGCCCATGGTCACATAGTGAGTATAACTGGAGGAGCCCTTTGCTGGGCGATCTCCAGGTTCTCAAGCCAGTGCACTGAATGCTAGATTACACTGCTGCCCCAAAACCAGCCCAGCACAGGGATGTTACGATTACTCAGTTAGGGATGTCATGAAATGGCACTATATCACGATAATTACCACTGACAATAATTTATCTTTGGAGAGAAAGATATTGTGATTATCATGCAGCACAAAATACCTCAGTTGTGATAAAGTGTCTTAACTTGCTGCTCTGGTAGTGTGTCCCTCTCTGGGTGCAATAATGATGTCCAATTCCCCACCTTCATCCAATCAGATTTTTGCTATCTTTCTTAAAATTAGAAATGCCGCAGATTATCATTATTATCAATATACTGTGATATTTTTACACACATATAGTGATAATAAAAATGTCATATTGTGACATCCCTTTCCTCAGTACCAGTCCAGCACATGCGCTGTTCAAGCCCCCTCTCACCAGCCAACACAGGTGTGTTGCAGTGCACCATACCAGCCTAACACAGGTCCTATATGGTGGCCTTGTGGAAAACTGGTCTAACGTGTTAACTGAGCTAATGTTTTTACAGGTGTTTACGGGCCAAGCCAAAACACAAATTTGTGTTTGACTTTGCCTGGCCCTTAAACTCTTGTGCAAACATTAGTTAAATAAACACATAATATTAGCTAGGCTTTCAATAGGGCCCCATATAGGGCCGATCGGGGCTAGTAAATGCCATGTGATTTTGCACAGTGGCTGGTGGAAACAAATTAGATTTTATATACTGAACATTGCAACATGCAGTTGACCGGATGACCCCATGAGATTCAATATCTTGTTTTCGTGGGGATCTCTAGGAACAGTATGATGTATGTTTTGTATGGATCCAAAGAGTGAGTTTGAATCTTAATAGATGCCAAATAATTTTGTATTTAAAGTAGGGCTGTCACAATATCAAATTTTGGGTATTGCGATATTTGTGTAAAATCTCACAATATATTGATTACTACAATGTTTGTAGCACTTAATATTAGCAAAATAGTAGAAATCAGATTGGGGAATATGGAGAACTGGAACTTAATGGTTGCACATGGAGAGGGACAGAATGCTGGAACAGCAGAGAAGAGAAAGTCAAGGTAATTAAGAATGGTATATTGCGGTACAGGTATATCATGCTGCAGGAAAATTGTAAATGTGTTTTATGTGGTGTTTTTTTTGTTTGTTTCAGCAATAAATTATCACTTCTGAGATTTACCATGATATATTTTCATATTGTGTTATTGTGACATCTCTGATTTAAAGTAGGAATTACTAATTTCACTGCTGCAGAGCAATGGTTCCTCAACTCCAACTTATTGCTAAACTACAAAAAAACCAAAACAATGATGTTCACCTCGGCTCAAAATAAACACAGGTAGTACCAAGTTCAAATCTGCAACAATCTTAACTCCACCCTTGAGATGGTAAAAGATTTCAAATATTTAGGTATAACCCTGAACAGCACCTTACCGTACACACAGTACATTGATAGGGTACCCAAATCAGCCAATGCCAAGCTGGGCCTATTCTACCATAACAAACAGTGCCTTACCAACAAAGCTCTAAAACTTGCTGTTACTAGCTCAGTGTTGTCAATTACAGATTACAGCCTAGTACTATATGGGGCCGCGCATTAAGTCCATGCTAAACAAGGCTTGTTGACTTGTGCTGGGCGCAGATAGATTGACACATACCTGTGCTCTCTACGCGCAGTCTGGGTGGCTTAACCTTGGCAATAGAATACAATACCAGTCTGCCTACTGTCTAAGAAGTCCACCTTAGGACTTACCCCCCCTCGGAGTATGAAACCTCCTCACAGAACTCAACACTGCCAGAATTTCTTGGGGTATTTGCGAGCAGTCTCTGAAAATCCCCTTCTGACAGACCTCACAAGGCCAGTGATCTTATGAGTATCATGCACCGCGCTGGTTAAACTCACTAGGCAGGGATCTCCAAAAGGAATTTAAGCTTGAAACATAGAAACATAGACTTTGACGGCAGATAAGGACTGCTAGGCCCATCTAGTCTGCCCATTTCCCTACCTACAGGATAGGCCGCAGATCTTATTTAACCAACAGCCTATATCTTCCTGCCCCCCACAAGAATTGCCTTATGTCTGTCCCATGCATTCTTGAATTCTCCCACAGTTTTAGACTCCACAACTTCCTCAGGAAGGCTGTTCCATGCATCCACTACCCTCTCTGTGAAATAATACTTCCTCACATTGCCCCTGACCCCTCCCCTTTAAATTGTGTCCCCTTGTTCTTGCAAGTCTTTTCTGAAAGATGCTACCCTCTTGGACTTTGTTGATTCCACTGAGGTACTTAAAAGTTTCTATCATGTCCCCCTCTCCCTTCTTTCCTCAAGGGTATACATATTAAGCTCCTTTAGTCTCTCCTCATACGGCTTCTCTTGCAGACCCTGCACCATTTTAGTTGCCCTCCTCTGGACTGCCTCATCCTGTCTATGTCCTTATGAGATGGGGTCTCCAGAACTGGACACAGTATTCCAGATGGGGTCTCACCAACTGTCTGTACAGAGGATAACAACTTTCTGTTTTCTGCTGCTGATGCCTCTCCCTATACATCCCAGTATACCCTGGCCCTCCCTACTGCCTTCTCACATTGCTTGCTAACCTTAAGGTCATCTGATATGATTACCCCAGGTCCCTTTCCTGTTTTGTTGTTGTTACTACCTCCCACCCATTGTGTATTCTTCCCTGGGTTCTTGTTTCCAGGTGCATTATTTTGCACTTTTTGAATTGAATCCTAGCTGCCATATGTCAGACCATTCCTCCAACCTTGCCAAGTCCCTTTTCATCCTTTCCATGCCTCCTTGTGTATCAACCCTGTTGCAGATCTTTGTGTCATCTGCAAAAAGGCATACTTTTCCTTCCAGTCCCTCTGCAATGCCACTGATGAAGACATTAAAAAGGACTGGACCCAATACTGAACCCTGCAGTACCCCACTAGTAACCACCCTTTCTTCAGAGTGGACTCCATTTACAATTACCTTCTGTGTCCTGTTGTCCAGCCAATGTTTTACCTAGGCTACCACCCTGGGACCCACTCCCAGGCTGGTTAATTTGACTAATAATCTTTGTGTGGGACTGTGTCAAATGCCTTGCTAAAGTCTAGGTAGGCCATGTCCACAGCCCCTCCCTGGTCTACTACTTTGGTCACCCAGTCAAAGAAATCTATTAGGATCTGCCTGACATGACCTTCCCGCTGGAACCCATGCTGCCTTGGATCCTGTGCTCCACTGACCTCTAGGTACTCAACTATTCTTTCCTTCAGAAGTGACTCCATCACTTTCCCTACCACAGAGGTCAGACTGACAGGTCTGTAGTTTCCTGCCTCTGTCTTGGTCCCACTTTTGTGAAGGGAATCACATCCACCTTCCTCCAGTCCTCGGGTACCACACCATCCTCCCATGATTTATTAAAAAGAGTAGCCAGTGGTTTCACTAGTTCCTTCCTTAATTCTTTTAGGAATTCTGGGGGAATTCCATCAGGACCCATTGCTTTGTCCACCTTCAGTTTTAGGGTTCTTGCAGAACCCTTTCTTCTGTGAAAGGACTGGGATCGACCCCCTATCAGGAGTGCTTCTGTTAATTGGTTAGGCACTTCCCTCCTCTTTGTGAATACTAGCAGAAATATTCATTCAGTATTCCTGCTTTTCACTGTCCCCTCTGCCCACCCACTGTTTATTCTATTCAGCCTCACTATCCCTCCTTTGTCTTTTCTAGCGCGCTGATGTACCTATAAAAGGTTACATCCCCCTTCTTAACTGAGTTAGCTATCTTTCCCTCAGTTTGGGCCTTTGCTATTCTGACTTCCCTCTCTGCTTCTTTCATGCTAACTGGTACAGCTCTCTGTCCTGCTCCTTCTGTGTTTCCTTATACTTCTGGAATGCTATCTTTTCTTCCTGACTTTCACAGCCACCTCTCTTGAGAACCATAGTGGCTTTTTCTTTCGCTTTGATTTGTTTATTTGCTTCACACAAGGCTTGTTGCCTCTGTGATGGCAGTTTTGATAATTCCCATTGTTGCTCCACACCTCCTTCTAGCCTGTTTGCTAGTGCTTTTCTGAGGCACTCTCCCATCTTGCCAAAGTCAGCCCTCCTAAAGTCCAGTACCCTCACTTTTTGTAGCTTAACTCTGTAGCTGAGTTTAACATGAACCACACTGTTTGATGGTCACTTGTCCCCAGATGGCAACCTACTTCTAGATCTGAGATCCTCTCACTGCCCGTTTGAGAGTCACGAGGTCTAAGATTGCTCCCTCATGAGTGGGTTCCGAAACTAGCTGTCTAATGCCTGCCACCTGTAGGGCGTCAAGAATGGCCCTGCTCTTGGATGTTGCTGCAGCAAATGTGCTCCAGTTAACATCTGGCATATTCAGGTCTCCCATCAACAGTATCTCCCCTTTCTCTGCCATTCTAAGAATGCCTTCCATCATATCCTTGTCCATTCCTTCCCCCTGACATGGGGGTCTGTACACAACCCCTGTGCGGATTATGGTGCCCTTTCCAGTCTCCAAGGTGACCCACAGTGCCTCCTCTCCTCCCTGTTTACTCTTTTGTTCAGTTGCTTTTATCCCTTCCTTTACATAGAGAGCTACTCCTCCCCCTCTTCTCCCCTGCCTGTCTCTCCTGTAGGTTATGTACCTTGGTATGTTAACATCCCAGTCATGGTTCTCTGTGTACCATGTTTCTGTGACTGCTACGATATCCAGGCATCCCTCTTCCATTAAGGCCACCAGCTCAGGGAGCTTGTTGCCCAGACTATGGGCATTGGTACTCATTATCCTCCATTTCCTGATGGCCTTACCCCCTTTTGCCCCATCCCTGTCCTTCTTGCCTTTGTCACTTTCTCCATTTACCCCTGCCCTTCTCCCTATCGACACCTCCATGTTGGTGTTTGCCACACTTACTACCGTGATTGTTTGGGTGGGGCTAAGTTTTCCTGCTCCTTTCCAGTGCCTCCCCTTGGCTAGTTTAAAGCTTGCCAATGAAGCATTTAAACCTATCACCTAGGATCCTGGTTCCCTCCCGACAGATGCAGCCCATCATGCCAGTATAGGTTTGCATCACTCCAGGTGGACCCCAGTCCCAATGAAGCCAAATCCCTGAGCTCCACACCAGTTTTTCAACCACTGATTGAATCCCATGGTATGGAACACCCTAGCCTCTCCTATGCCATAGATGGGTAGCACCTCCAAGAAGGTTACCGTGCGTGCTACTTGACTAAGGCCCCTCCCCAATTCCACAAACTCTTCCTGCACTTCTCTAATCCCTTTCTTAGCCAGGCCATTTGTCCCTAAGTGGACAATGACATCCAGCTCCCTCCCCTGTGCAGCTGCTCCGCAATCCTGAGGATCTGGCTCCCTGTCCCTCTAAGCCATGGCGCCCAGGCAGGCACCTTACCTCCCTCCCCTTCCTTGCCCAGTTCTCACCTTCCTAACAATGGAGTCCCCCACCAGGAGTTGTTTCTTCCTGCAGGGTCCCCTGCCACCCTCCTGTGGGTCTGCTTTGTGGAGGTTCCCAGCATCCTCCTTGGTCTCCACTGCAGGTGCCTCCATAGAGGAACCACACTTTGCCAGAATGGCATAGGAATTGTGGAGAGGTACAACTGGAGGGATGTGCCTCTGTTCCACCACCCTCACCCTCCTGAGCCCACTGTGGTCCAACCGTCCTCTTTCTTGGCAACCTCTGAGGCAGCGGCAGTGGCACTGTGGTCCCTGGATGGAAGAGGAGGTCCCACAAATCCTGGCCAACTCAGCCTGGAGATGAGCAACCTCCTCCTCAGCCCAGAGAGGTGCCTGCAGATGGGACAACACTGCATCCTCCAGAACATCTCCCGGAAGACTGCTGCTCCACAGCCACTGCACTGCACCCTCCATTCATGTCTTATTTCTGGCCCTTAACTGTTTGCAATCCTTACTCTTTCCTCTGTTTTTTTTTTCTCTCTCCTTACTTTCTGCCTGTGTGCCCTTTAACCTCCTGATTGTCCTGTTCTGAGACAAGAATATCCTATATTTCTCAGTAGACCGCTTACTTGTTCAGAGGCAGACCTCCAGCAGCTAGAGGGGGCTGGAGAGCTACTCTTGCCCTTCTAGGATGGTGGGTCCTTGGTGGTTCTGTGATCACTCATTTCCTGTCCCTAAACAGGAAGTTCCTGTTGTCAGTCAAATCCTGTGCCTATAAAAATAGAACTAGCTTTGCATGGGGGGGTGGAGGGGAGGGAAGGAGGGCAATATAGTCCCAGTAGAGAAGTTCAGTCACACAGCAGTCCTTTCTCCTGGAGTCTTCTGCCAAGCTATAGCTTGGCCCATTTAAAACCAAACTCCACGCTCTCCTAGCATCTACTAGTAACTGCGACTGTGGGAACTAGCATCCCATGTGACCTAATAACCATGACCCTATCTGCTAGCCTTTCAGCTACACCTATGTTTCTGCTTTTCCTTCGCATCCCTTTCCCCCCTCTATCTCCCCTTTCTCTTCTCCCTTTTTTCCCTCTCAGCTACCGATCGCTAGCACTAGCCCTACTTTCACCCTGCTTCACCCCACCCCCACCTCCGCCATCCTCCCCCACTCCCCTCATGCCTACCCTCTTAGACCTCACCTATGTCCTTACCCTTAATCACCTTTATCTCAAGACCCTGCCCCATGTGCTCCTGTCCCTAGTCTATGTCCACTTCTGGCCACTTGACTACTCCCTGTACTTGGTTTCTATAGAACATTCCCTACAGCCTAACACTTAGACAATAGAACTGTTGAGTAACATGTTCTTGCTATTGTACTCCTCAAGCATCTCTGTATAAGTTGTAACCTATTATTATGCCTGATTCCTCTGCTCTTTGTACTAGTTCACTAGAATGTATTAGCCCTATGGACTCCTCTATTACTGTAACTCTTGGCTGCTATTTGTCCTCTTACTCTGACGTGGAACCTCTGTAAACAAGCCACTGGCTCAAAGATATTCTCTGAAATCCTAATAATTAATAAATAAATAAAATAAAAAGGTATCAAGGCTATCCACAGTGCAGCCATTAAGTATCATGACTGCCCTGGTAGCAGACTACCTGGTAAGGATCAAGCCTGATGGCTAGTGCCAACGATCTGCATTCAGGAGTGGATGTGTGAGGCTGAGATTGTGGCAGACAGGACTGGAAAAGCTGGCGAGTGTAAATCAAGACAGACTTGGGAAGGGAGACAACTGAGTACTGCCACCATCGCAGCAGGCATTCGTTGGGCTGGGAAGTCCGCTTCCTTGTGAGGGGTGTGCTTGTGCACAGACGCAGTGCAGTGTGCTAGGCTGATGCATTTTAGAAACACATTCTATGAAAACTTCTGCAATTCAGTGTCTCTCCCCCTCCTCCCCTCATCTAGCCTCACTCTCATGTTTGACAGCTAGTTAGTTTTCTTTTTTATTCCCATTCCAATTTTAATTTAACTTAGGCAGCAAAACAGGCCACAGCCTCCCAACCTGTAGCTAGTCCAGGGTTTTAAATAGCTGGTACAGCATAGAAAAACACTACACAAAACAGTGGGTAATACTAACCATTTCTAAAAATGCATAGCAGTAGACTGCTAACCATTTTGTTCAGTAAGTCTATGACACAATAGACCAAATTAATATAATTATATATATTTTTAAACTTTGCTAGCCATTCTGTGTCAAGCGCTATGCATTTTTACAGCTGATTAGCAATTTCATGTGTAAAACTGCTACCAGCCCTTAGATGGGAACTAGAGCAATACTGACAAACCTCTGGGTACAAGATAAATCTGGAGAAGTCGAAAGCCATCTCAATGGTGGTGGTGGTGGGGGGGGACTTTACCCCAGGAGGTCATGAGAAATTTCCCCTTCAAATGGTTGCCTGCGAACACTGTGAGATACCTGAGTGTGAGGATCTTCCCACAGCTTTCATTTCTCTTCAAGCTAAATGATGAAAAACTGTGGGCAGAGATCCAGGCAGGTCTCCCACTTTGGGAGCTGCTTCCTTTCTCCTTGGAGGGGGGGGATTGATACCACCAAAATGAATATTCTTCCTCGCTTTCTCTTTCTCCTTCAAGCCCTCCCAGTGAGAATACTGGGGTCCTTCTAGAAAAGGGTGAATACCTCTCTACTTACCTTTTTGTGGCAGAAGGGCAGGAGAAGGGTCAGTAGCAATTGGCTTACTCAGCCCAGGGGAAGAGGGGGATTGGCCCTACCAGACCTCAGGTTATACCATGTCACCATCCAATTGGCCCCAATTGTTTCATGGGTAAAGCAGAAAAGGGATACGGAGTGGCTGGAGGTGGAGGCCCATCAGGCCTAACTCATCCCTCTCTCAGCACTCCCCCATACCCCCCTACACCAGAAGTATCGAAACATTTAACCAACCCATGGACCAGATTCACGTTGAAATCCCCGGTGAAGGCCAAGAAACTGACATGAACCCCAGAGGGACTGGGCCCCCTCACCTCCATAACTGGCACTTTGCCCCCCACGAACTGACTCTGGGTTCCTCAGGTGGAATACGTATGCACTGGTGTGCTTCCAGAGCCTGATCCACAAAAATAGTGTTTTCTCCTTTGCTGATCTCCAGGGTAAGTTTGCATTGCCCAGAACTGACTTCCATAGATTTCTGCAGATATGACATTACCTATTATCGAACCAACTGATCCCCAAGATAAATAGGGCTCTCACTTAATTGGAGAATTTCCTGTACTGGGTGGTTCATCTGGCTGGGAGAGGCAAACTGGTATTAGGAGCATACAAGGCACTTCAGGGTGGCATTAGTCCACAAATGGAGACCCTGCAGCTAAAATGGTAGGGGGATGCAGGGTTGCTGATCCCAGCAGAAAAATGGGCCCGGCATGAGAGAGGGGCTGGAGAACAACGGCATTGCCAGGATGGGGGGAATTCCACTGGAAATGCATGGCTAGATTCTTCCATACCCCCTCAATCACCAAGCACTTTTGGAGGGGTAATTCAGAGCTGTGTTGGAGGGGGTGCAGTCAGGTCAGAACCCACTTCTACATATTTTGGGTCTGCCCCAGGATTGTGGAAATCTGGACAAAAATTCCTCAACACCTAAACAAAATATGGGAGACCCCTATCCCCTTTGACTTTAACACACTGTTCCTGCGATTTAAAGCACAGTGGGTGGGAAACAATAGACAACAGGGTCTGCTATGGTCCTTTTGTCTTGCTGCCAATAAGGAAGTGACGGTGAACTGGCTTAGAGATTCCCCCCCTCCTCTCGTATCACACCTGCATAGCCAGGGTACAGAACATCCAGAGAGTGGAAGAAATGATGGCCAAACTATGGCTTACCACAGACAAACACAAGGAACAGTGGTTAAGGTGGAATCAGGTTATAGAACATGACAGGGAACCCACAGAGGAAACAGTGGACCTCCCCATCTCCTAGGGCTGGACTACCCCATAGAAGCCAGTGGCTGTTGTCTTGGCCAACTCCCTGCGAGCCCACTACCTCTAACATCTGGGTAGTGCCGGGCTTGACCCTCACACTCAGTGACACCTTCAAGGGTAAAAGAAAAATCAGACAGCAGCATGATCTTTTCATTTGTTGCTTCCTGTTGAGTCTGAGTTCAAGCTTGAGGTCTTCAGGTTACCGCTATTAAAAAGGGTTTTAATCTTGACATGGTAATGCCACATCTAATGGGTGGCTCATATTAAGAAGAACAGACTTTGCATTGCCTACGCTACAGGGGAAAATCTCCCCTTGAGGGGCTCAGATGTCGTAAAATTGCTAATGTGTTCTTGAACTTGAATGTCTTGGCAACCCAGAGTGGAGAAAGATGTTTGTTTTGTACAGAACAATGCAACAATGTCTCCTGTAATGCAATTCATTGTTTACAATAAAGATAAGTTAAAAAAACTGCTAATCACATTTTTATGCTTATTTAATGCCCTGCAGTCTCAGGCAAGTAACAGGAGCTTGCAGTGTAGTTAGAACTCTCTCTCTCCTCCTCCTCCTCCCTGACCTCTCTCATTATTTTCACTTTCTAAAAAAAAATTCCACTTAAAAAACATTATGTGTGTGTCTGTCTCTCTCTCTGTGTAGAAACCTCCTGCTGTAGTGTAATGAACTACATTGTTGGTGAGCTTTCCCTCATCCCTGTATTTGAGCTACTGCAAAGAAATTCCTTGGGAGGCCACCCTGCTTATTCTGTACAGGAAATGGTGAGTTTCTATAATGTCCACACCCTCTCCTCTCCTCTCCTTTCCTCTCCGTGCTCTCCTCATATGACTTGCCCACTAATCCATGGACCATCTTGGTTGCCCTGCACTGTACTGCTTCCACTATGACATACAGTAGTTTTTTTTCAGCCTTGGACCTTGCGCATGCACAAGAAACATTTTGCTTTACTTCAGAGAATGGCATTTCAGAGGTGTGTCATGGACTAGCCCAATGCAGAGCAATCTACATTGGTCTCATCCCTGACAGACCAATGACCACGTAAGTACAGTATGATGATGGTTTCATTTTTATAGGCATAAACTCTGTGTACTTGAAAGAACTGAAGCGCTTCAATGAGAGTGCGCTTCAGTGCTTTCATTTGCATAATGCCGGTTAGCAAGCAATTGATCGACTTTATCTACATCACAGGCTGTCACAGCTAAAACCTGCCTGCCCCCTCCCTCTGTGTGCTGTCCCACCCTGATCCTCCATTCCTTGTCCCATTGAAGCCCGCCTGCTCCCTCCCTCTGTGTACTGTCCCACCCCCAATCTTCTGTTCCCTGTTCCGTTGAAACCAGCCCACTCCCTCCCTCTGTGTGCTGTCCCACCTGTCCTCCATTCCCTATCAACCATGATCCCTGCTCTCCCACAGGGTTTTCTCATATTCTGTGTTGTCACTTCTTCTCGTTCTGCCACACTTTTTCTTAATTATGTAGCTGTATTAGTGCGTGAAGTCTGATAATACAGGAAGGTAATGGTAGATGTGGGAACATTGGAAGAAGCCAATATTCTGACTGGGAAAGAATGCTGTTGGTGTCTCTCAGCTGTCACCAGTGATTTCTGCAGCAGTTCTCCTGAGTACAGAAACAGCATGGGGACGGATCTGTACTCAGTTGAATGGATCCCCATGCTGATTCTGTACTCGGGAGAGTTACTGCAGAAATCACTGGTGTACAGCTGAGAGACACCGACAGCATTCTTTCCCAGTCAGGATATTGAGCTTCTTCCCAGTGTTTGCACAGTCTGCCCATTACCTTCCCTGTGATTGTCTGGGGACTTCCTGCGATTATTGCAGCTGGTCTGGGTTTGCATGGTTAAAGTGTGTGGTGCAGGACGAGGAGAAGCGGGACAGCCACAGGATGTGGGAAATGACCCTGGTGGCAGGGGTCATGAATTGTGCCAGGATGGGAACTGAGGGTGGGGGCAGACAGCACACAGAGAGATGGAAGGGGCAGGAGAGTTTAATTCAACGTTTGGTGCTGTGACGGGGAATGGAGGGTGGGGGCGGTCAGTACAGAGGGTTCCAGTCTGTAATACAGCAAAATCAGCAGTGCTTACCCCCTCATAGATATTTTGTGTCTCACGAGGCTACACCCACTCCTGCAGCAGGCTCCTCTGTTGGCTGCTGAGGGGCTAGCCTTGCTATATTGTGTCCCCAGATTGGGTCCAGCCATCATACTTGTGTGTGTGGGTCAGGTGTCTGGTCCCATGTCTGGTACTGTGTGTGGATGCTACATACTGACGTGCTGGACTGAAGCCTGCATATTGTGCTGTTTCTGGGTTTCTCCTTCCGCTCATGCTACTGTTTCTTTGGGTGGGGGCTTCATGTACTTCCTGTGAGTATTTAAAAAAAAAAACATTCTATCCCAATCTGGCCCCCTGAGATAGAGGGTCCGATGAACAGAATCATAGAATCACAGAATGCTGTCAGAAGAAAAGGGCACCAGGGGCCCATCTAGTCTGCCCCCCATTTGTAAAGGCAGAAGACTGAGCAGTCCCCCTCCCCCCAACCCAATAAACTGAGGATCAGCTGAAACAAAAGAGGCAAAAAAAACAACCCTAAATGAAAAATCACTGAGGCAGGCATCCATGATCTGCATACTAGAAACATCCCTGCATCTTATTTTTATGCATGTGGATATGTACCTCAGTCCACAGAGTGCCACCACTGGGGAACTGTGCATGCCCAGAGAGTGGGGATCAGCCCCGGGATCAGTGCAGGCGAAAGTAGCATCCACGCAAGCTGGTACATATTATTCTTTCTTCTTGCAGCTTTCTGAATCACGTTTAGTGTGCTGCCCCAGTATGCGGTGCAAGTTTTCCCCTCTGAGGTGTTCCTATTCTTGTTTGGCCTGTGCTGGGGGCCTTCTGTTCTGTGTGCAACTGTGTGATTATCTAGTTCCCAGTCTAGGTTAATTGCTGTGATCCCAGGTTGTGTTGCAAAAGTGTGCAGAACAGAGAGGATGACAGGCAGAGAATACTCTGGCAGTTTCCACATGTGGGCAATTGTTGTTCCTGGACTTTCACGGGACTGCAGTGTTCAGCCCAAGAGGCACTTTATTGTGATATGTGTGTGCATGACTGCATAGGAAGGCATCCAGTTCCATCCCCAGTGTGCCATGCTTGACAGGCTGCAACATACACTGTACCTGTCAGCTGTTCACTTGGCTGTGCACATTTAAACTTCTTTTAACTGAGTGTAAATTTGCAACTGGTTTAATAGCAACTCCTAATTTACAAATACTTATTACTTGCTTGAAAATTCAAATAAAAGATTATCTAAATTGTGTGCTGTATTAAAAAGAATGGATAGTATCTTTTTCAGTACTGTATATTGCTGAACGGCAGTGTCCTGGATAATGTGCAGTCCAGTGTGTCTGAGCAGTTGTGTGAGATGCTGCTCAGATGCACTGCACAGCTTCCTGGCACTTCTGATGTTTCCTGAACAGTTAAACTTCCTTCATATACCATTTTGTTTGGGACAAACGATGCAGGATTGTACGTGCAGAGCTTTGAAACAGCATGATGCCACATAACTCAGTGACCATAGGTGTTGCCATAAAATAAAGTTCAGACAATGAGAGAAATAAATTAAGAAAATGCTAAGAAACATAGTGAAATGTGCAATGTGAACTAACTATGACTATAGCCCCTTAACTTGTATGTCCATCTGTTGAAACCCTATAATCTAATTCTTCATATTTATGCTGAAGGGGGGTAGATGGAACATGATGTTTTCATATTCAATTGTGGCAAAATTTGGTAGGAAAAACAAGGAAAGTGGGCCTTTCTGAAAAGTGCAGATGAGCATGGGTACCAATTTTTATGCATGATGCCACCACCAGGTTTCTCGCCCTCAAGTAAGTTTTACTAATGTCTCCCCATGGCATCAGTCCCCTCCCATTCAGTTCTTTTGTGGAAAAAAAAAAGTTTCACTCCCTCCTTTATTATGAGAAAAAAATGATAGAAAAATGCTAAACGTGCATTGTGCCCAGGCACTTGTTTTTACAGTTTATTAGGATAGCCTACCTAACATGTAACATCTCATTTGCAGTGGATTCCTGCTTTTGCCTAGTTCCACAGGTGGATGGACTGGGACTACATCAAAAATGCATAGTGTTAACACTTTGGACACAAAAAGAAGAAGCCAGAAGGGGAAGGAAGGAAACATATTCAATTCAGTGCTTTAGAGTAACTGGTAATTGCTATTTTTTTTTAAACTTAGATTGTGGGCTTTTAGCGACACTGTACTTTCTTTGTTGTCTTTACTTAGAATTGTTTTTGGGCTGTTGAAAATTTAAAACATAGTGGTGGTGTAATTCTGTGCTGTCTTTAATTGCTGCAGATTTTCGCCCCCCCCACCCCCAACTCTTAATTATATGCCCTGTTAAATCTGATTGACAGGAGCTAAACACAAGTATAGTAAGGGGTGTAAGTAGGAGGGGACATAAAGGAAGAAGCCCACCCTCAGCACGACAAGTGTTTTGACTCAATTTTTTTTTTTTTTTAAGAAAATTATCTGAGGATCAGTGGCAGGATTTTTAGGACAGTAAATTAATAAAAAGGGAACTAGGAGAGCTTCAGTAGCAGGCAAGTAGTGGAATAGCAGTATAATTGCAGAATAATGGGGGGAGTGGTGCAATGCAGTGGCTGTGGGGCAGCCATATTCAGGCAGACCTTCTGGACACTGAGGTGCTGACCTATCTGCATGCATCTCTCTGGACTGCGGGATGAGGTAGCCAGACTCAGAGCTGAAGTAAACTGGGTCAGGAGTACCATCACCCCTATCCAGAGACCACCCAGTCCAATGCAACTGCCTCAAAGGATGCCGAGAAGGGCACTTGGATGACAGTGGGCTCAGGAAGGGTTAGAGCGGTCAGGCAGAGGCACATCCCAGATCCTATTCCACTCAAGAACTCATATGCCACACTGGCAAATGAGGACAACTAAATAGAGGTACCCAGAGAAATGGAAGGAAAGGATGTGGAGGTTAGCCAAGGAGGTGACCTCAGCGGGGAAAGCAGTGGACCCCAGAGGAGGAGGAAGCAAATCCTGGTGGGGGACTCCATCATAAGAGGGATCCAGCTAGGAACACAGGAGGGGGAGGACAGGGAGGTGAGGTGCCTACCAGGTGCCACGGCATGGAGGGATGGAATGAAGAGCCTGGGGATCACTGGGAAGGCAAGACGGGAGGGTGAGCTGGATGTCATTATCCACCTAGGTACTAATGACCTGGCAAATGAGGAGCCAAAGGAAGTTCAGGAAGAGTTTAGGAAATTGGGAGGGTCTCAAGCAAGCAGCTACTTCTGCCACTTTCTCAGAAGTACTACTCGAAGAGGCAAGGAGAGCATAGGAGTGCATGCACCAGGAACTTTAACTCATGGTTGAAGAACTGGTGCTGTGAGAAGGGTTTGGATTCATTGGTGACTGGGGACCCACCTGGAGGATGGAGGTTTGTTCAAGCCTGACGGCCTGCATCCATCCTGGAGGGAATCAAGCACTCAATGATAAGTTTAAATGCTACATTGACAAGCATTTAAACTAGCAAAGGGGGGTGGCAGGCCAGCAAGGAGGGTACCTACTTGCTCACCCCCCACAGCTAGCAGTGGAACCAGTGAACCAGAGGAGTGGCTATCTCTGCAAAGCAGTGTGCAAAAGATGGAGGTTAGTGCCCAAGAGGTGGATAGGCAGAAAAGGGGCAAAATTCAGCAGAAGGGCAGACAGCAAGGAGAACCAGGGATAAAGGACAACCAAGGAAGGGGCTGGAGTAGAACAGCGAAACAGTCTAGGGAGGTCAAATCATGGAAAGCCATGTGCAAATGCCAGAGCCTTAGCAACAAGATGGAAGATCTGAGGCTGTCATGGTGCAGTCAGACTAGACATTGTGGCCATCACTGAAACCTGGTGTAATATAACCACGACTGGGAGATGGCCATACCTGGCTACAACATATTCAGAAGAGACAGAGCAGGCAGGAAGGGAGGAGGAGTGGCACTGTATGTGAAAAGTGACATAAGGGCCACAGAGATCCAGGAGGAACAAAATGGGGGAGAGATACTGTGGGTTAAGCTGGAAAGGAAAATAAGGACAGCCATCTGCACAGGTGTGGTCTATAGACCACCAGCCCAGGAGGAAGAAACAGATAGGGAGCTGATGCTAGCCATCCAAAGGATGGCAGACAAGGGTGAGGTAGTACTGGTTGGAGACTTCAATATTCCAGATGTGGACTGGAGCATCCCAGCAGCAGCATCAACTAGAGCAGATTTATCCTGGACTCCTTCAGGGTGCCTTCCTCAAGCAACTGGTCATGGAACAACTCAGCAGAAGGCAATACTGGACCTTGTGCTCACAAACAGGGACAGTGTGATGGGGGTAACAGTGGGGAGCACCTGGGGAACAGTGACCACCAGTCATTGTGGTTTGAAATCACAGAAAAAGCAGAACCAAACCACACAAAAAACACGATATCCTGGATTTTAGGGGGCAGACTTTGGGAAAATGGGAGATACTTGAAAGAGGCATTAAGGGAATGGGACAGGAATCAGGGTTGAGGAACAGTGGGCAGTATTTAAAATGGGGATTACAAGAACAACAGAATTATGCATTAAGCAGGTTAGCAAAGGAAAAGGAAAGGAAGAGGAGACCATTATGGTTTTCCAAGAGGTAGCAAAGAAAGTGAAAGCAAAAGATTGCATCTAGGCAATACAAAAGACACAGGCAGAAGGGGATAGGAGAAGTACCAGAGAAGCAAAGGAGGCAGGAGGTCAGTAAGGAAGCCAAAGCTCAGACAGAAGAACACATTGCAAAATCAGTGGTAGAGGGACAAAACCTTTACAGGTACATAAGTAAAAAAAAGACAAAGAGAGGGATAGTGAGACTGAAGGGGAGGATGGGGTCAGCGTGGAGGATGACAACAGTAAAGCTGGCATATTGAACAAGTATTTCTGCTTAGTCTTTACTGAGGAAGAGAGGGTAATGGGTCTGAAGGGAGTACAAGGGTGAGAATGGTGCAGAAATGGACACAAGTCCCTTTACACGAGAAAGGGTCCTGAAGGAACTGGAAGTAATAAGAGTTGATAAAGCAATGGGGCCAGATGGGTGCACACCAGGTCCTTAAAGAACTAGAGAGGTGGTGGCTGAACCTCTGGCTATCCTGTTTAGCCGATCACTGGAAACAGGGGAGGTACCCAAAGACTGGAGGACAGCAGATGTAGTCCCCTTATACAAAAGCGGGAACAAAGAGGAAGCAGGGAACTACAGACCAGTCAGCCTCACCTCGGTAGTGGGGAAGATCATGGAAGCACTACTGAAGGAGAGATTGGTGGAACATCTGGTTGTCAGTGGACTTCAGGACCCAAGGCAGCATGGTTTCACCAGGGGGAGGTCATGTCAGACCAACCTCGTTGAATTTTTTGACTGGGTGACTAGGGAGGTGGATCAGGGGAAGGCAGTGGACATGGCCTATCTGGACTTCAGCAAGGCCTTGGCACTGTGCCACATAGAAGACTATTACACAAACTGGGGAATATGGGTGTGGGCAGGACAGTAGTGTGGTGGTAGGTAACTGGCTGGGTGGCAGGACACAGAGGGTGGTGGTAAATGGCTGTCACTCCACAGAGGAAGAGTGACCAGTGGGTACCACAGGATCAGTGCTGGGCCGGTCCCATTCAAAATCTTCATCAGTGACATTGCACAGGACCTAGAAGGCAGAATTTCACTGTTCGCTGATGACACAAAGCTCTGTAACAGAGTAGACACCAGAAGGTGTAGACAGAATGAGAAGGGACCTGCAGAAACTTGAAGAATGATCAGGGGTTTGGCAGTTGAAATTCAATGCAAAGAAGTGCAAGATAATGCATATGGGGCACAAAAACCCTGGCACAATATATCAGTTGGGGGTGAGGATATAGCATGCACCAAGCAGGAAAGGGATCTTGGGGTTATCATCTCTGATGACCTCAAGGTAGGGAAACAGTGTGACAAGGCAGCAGGTAAAGCAAATAGGATGCTGGGATGTATAGGCAGGGGCATCACCAGCAGGAAAAGGGAGGCCATAATTCCACTATACAAGACACTAGTGAGGCCCCACATGGAGTACAGCGTACAGTTCTGGAGACCATACCTACGTAAGGACATAGACAGGGTAGAGAAGGTTCAGAGGAGGGCAACAAAGATGGTGCATGGATTGCATCACAAGTCCTATGAAGACAGATTGAAGGAACTGAACATGTACTCCCTGGAGGAGAGGAGGGAGAGAGGGGATTTGATAGAGACATACAAGTATCTCACAGGGAGGAACAGGGTGCAGGAATACACTATTTTAAGCGAAAAGATGTTCCAGGACTAGAGGGCATGGGATGAAGTTGGAGGAGGACGATTCAGAGGAAACATGAGGAAGAATTTCTTCAGAGAGCGGGTGGTGGACAAGTGGAACACCCTGCCAGAGGAAGTGGTGGGGGCTGAAACAATCATGGGATTTAAGAATGCATGGGATAGACATAAAGGAATTCTGGAGGTCAGGGGTAAGGGGCAACAGACTTCTAGGAAAACATAAACTGAACTTACAAGCTCAAATGGGCAGACTGGGTGGGCCATAGGCCCTTATCTGCCGACACTGTCTATGTATCTATGTATCTATGTAAAAACCAAAATTTACTTATAAACTGGGAGGACAAGTACTAAAATCATCCAATAGGGAAAAACTTAAGCATTTTGATAAATAATGAACTATCTTCCTCCACTCACTGTAGATATGCTGCACAAGTTGTTAATAGATTACTCCAATCTATAAAAAGATCTTTCATAACTAGAACAACCACTGTATTATGAAGTTGTGTAAGTCCTATTTTATCCCCCATCTAGATTTTGGCTCCCTTATTTGAAACCCTTATCAAAGGCACAACATAAACCTCCTGGAAAGAAATCAGAGAAAAATCACAAAATTAATAACCGGCTTGGAAACTCTGAGCTGCAATGATAGAATTCATTCTATAAAATTGTTATCACTTGAGACCCACAGGAAAAGAGGAGGTCTTTTATTGTTGTTTAATATTTTGCAAAATCAGGAACTCATGGGACAACGTGGCCTAGAATATAATCCTAGGCAAAATAACCTTAGATCACATAATAGGCAATTGATGGTACCTAGAGCAAATTCCATTATGAGACACAGTTACTATACAGTAAGAACAGCGAGACTTTGGAATTCACTTCCTAGCCACCCGGTACATGCAACATCTATCGACGCTTATAAAAATGGTCTAGATTCATTTTTTACTGAAAATACCAACAAATAATATACCCATTATTGAGTGGAAGACAATTAAATGGGCCCTTGGCCTACTTTGTCTTAAACCATCCAAGTAATTGGGAGGTTAAGTGACTTGTTAGGGTCACACATGGTCAGCCCAGCTGATATGCAGTATTTTGTTTTCATTGGGGTCTGTTTAATAATCCATTTCTGGAGCAATGGTAGGTTAAGCGGCTTGTTCAATCAGTGGTAGCCCAGCTGACATGCAGTGTCTTGTTTTCATTAGGGTCCTGCTTTAACCATTTCCACAACAGTGTGGGAGTTGGGACTGAAGTACTGGGTGGTTAAGAGACTTGCTCAGGGTCACACAGTGATAGCCCAGCTGAGAGACAGTAGGCTTTTTTTATTGGGGATCAAGCTTTTGCCCATTTCTGGAGCACTGGAGGTTAAGTGACTTGCTCAGGGTCACAGAGTAATAGCCCAGTTGAGATGCAATTTTTCAGTTTCAGCAGGGTCTTGCTTTTTACTATTTCCATGGCTGTGTGGGAGCCAGGAACTAGAACACTGGGGGAGGGGGGTTAAGTGACAAGCTGTGCTGCCATCTGGTCTCTACAGGGGTCTTGTCCCCCCCTTCCCGAGGAAGGAGTGTAGTGCATTTATCACAGCTTCACTGTTATATATTTTCCACTGGAAACAAATCCAAACAGTATATTTCACAATTTATGTACCCCCTGAGAGTCCTGTGAGGATGCAGTATTTAATTGTCAATGGGGTCCACGTTTTACCCTTTTTAGATGGGTGCACTAAAGCAATGAGAGGTTAACTGACCTGCTGTGGGTCACATAGTTACTAAGTGACTTTGGAGGGATTTGAACTTAGTCTCCCTATTTATAAACATATGCTATAGCTACCAGATCACTCTACTTCCATTTGTTGTAGTACACTGAAGATCAAGTCAGTAAAAACTGCTGATTACTGTGAACATGTGCTTTCATTCCTTTAGAGGGCAGCTGGCCACTTCGGTGAGAGTAGGGTCTCTTTGCTGGTTACAGACCACTTTTAATGCATCATACTTAGCTAACACAATACACCCCTGCCACATAAACCATGCAAGGAAATATTCGGCATCGACAAATGCTTGTTTCTATTTATTCATAGTTTTGTCACCCCGTGGCACAACTCCTATCAAACTTTCTAGGCCTCGAGATCCTACCCCAATGGATGTGCAGAAGTAAGCAATAAGGCACAAAGGGGTGTGTGTAAAACATATTTTACAGCACAGCCAGGGGTGTAGTAGGGCATGAGGCTGAAGGCCGAGTGACTCCAGCTGCTGGACGTGCTGTAAAATATATTTTACGCACATCTCTGAGTGCCTTATTGCGCTTATAAAATAGGCTCCTTTTTTAATATTTTACTGTTGGGAAAAGCATATTTATACGTAGAAACAATAGATTTACTTGTGTGCATTTGTGATAAAATAATCCTTTGGCTCACTGCAAGTGATGTCATTGATGATGTCATTGTATTATTGCCTACTTTCTTCTTCCTGTTTTTTTTTAAGTTTTTCTCCACATTCATGATATGGATTGTTTACCAAGGAATGCATGGATTCAACATTCTGCTCAGTTCCACTGGCAGAATGTTTCTCTCCTAACACACTTTACACACAGATAAGTAAAGCCTTTGTTAAAGCCAGATACTCAATTATCTCTCTGTCAGGGCAAGCAGAATAGATTTCCCTGATGAGCAGGTAAAGATAGAAGGGGGAATTTTCACTGTCAGCAAAGAAACTATAAACAAAACATCGTTTCTAATTTGTTTTTGTATGTAAGGAGAGTGTGATGATCAGGGAAACAGCATTTAATTCATTTGTTTTATTTTTTATTTAATGTAGTTTTATTTTCAGGGCCCAGCTGAAATTTTTTTTACAGCGTAAAGGTAGCAGCCATGTTTGTGGTGGAAGATCCGTTCTGGCTATAGGGGGCTAACTGAAAAGCCTGTGTTCCAAATGTTCATTGATCTGGATACCAGACTCTTCACTGCTGAGCAGTCCTTTTTTTAACCATGTGTAAACTATATTTTACACATAAATAAAAGCCAGTCAGATTACATGATTTTACCCTGCCATTTTATAACCATTGTTATACCTCTAAAGATGACTGGGTTATAAGTGGATGAACACAGGAACTTAACACTGAAGTGCCCTCTCAACTATAACTAAGTGTCGATAGATAGATAGATAGATAGATAGATAGATAGATAGATAGATAGATAGATAGAACAGACAGACAGACAGACAGACAGACCCCTCGAGGAAAGGAGGGAGAGGGCACATGATAGAAACTTTTAGGTACCTCAAGGGAATCAATAAAGTCCAAGAGGGTAGCATTGTTCAGAAAAAGAAATGTGCAAGAACAAGGGGGCACAATCTGAAGATAGAGGGGGGACAGTTCAGGGGCAACAGGAGGAAGAATTTTTTCACAGAGAGGTTCTTGGGGATGCATGGAACAGCCTTCCTGAGGAGGTTGTGGGTCAAGAACAGTGGGGGAATTCAAAAATGCATGGGATAGACATAAGGCAATTCTAGTGTGGGGTAGGAGGAAGTAGGCTGCTGGTTAACTAGGATCTGCAGCTTATCCGATAGGTAGGGAAATGGGCAGACTGGGTGGGCCAAGCAGTCCTTATCTGCAGTCAAGGTCTATGTTTCTATGATAGACAGACCGATAGACAGGCAGACAGACACACAGACACAGTAAATAGATAGACAGACAAAGAGATAGATAGACACAGTAGACAGACAGATAGATAGATAGATAGATATGTAACCTCCCTACAAATGGGGGTTCCCAAAAAGTCTTCCTTGAGCTTGCCTAAATGCTCACTGCCAGGCTGATGTCCTGCATTTTAGCAGTTTAAATGTGATAGCCAGAGAGTGCCTGCATAGCCTCTGTGCACTGTTTCTTTAAGAGCTGCCTGGATTGCAGTCATAAGTAATCTGAGAGGGAGCTCTGTTGAAAGATGTAACTATTTGCTGAAAATCATTTAGAGTGATAATGATAAAGTAGTTTGTCTAACCTACCTTCTTTGCAGCAAGGACTGTCTTGTTTATCCCCACCTTTTGGCCCAGGACTGCGAATTGGACCAATCAGTTCTGGTGGGACCTAAAATGGAGTCGGACTACAGGAGCTGTCTGGAGTCAGAATCTGTAGGAATTGTAATTTTGGGCTTTTGGCACCTTTTTGCACCTGAAGGGGGAGCCTTTGTTGTAACTGACAGACAGATTAGCCAACCAAACCTTTTGGATCTTGGGGGATTTCTCAGACTGCTTGCAATTTTCAGTCAGTTCTGGGCTGAGAAGTGAAGAAGTAACCGCTCAAGTGATTTGGGCAAGAGTTCTGTGTAGTTTTGCATGGGAGAACTGTGAAAGGCCTGAGTTCTGGCCTGCATGTCTGCCTGCTGACCCTGAGAGGGAGAGAAGAGAATTATTTCGGACTAAATCCAAGTTTGTGAGAACGAAGTAAGCCACTGATTTTTTACCAGGCTCATACCTGAAGAAGACCGAAGATGTTGTTGAATGTGATCCGCCTGTCAGGATTTCCAGTGATTTTGAATCCCCGGTTTGTGCAGAGACTTTGCGATCGTGACCGGAGAGCGGTTTGCCTGGAACAGTAGAATTTCCTTACATGTAAATGTGCTGTGAGTTGTTAGTGGGTCGTGATTTGGTCCCCCACTGTGTGAACTGTGTTCTGCTTCCTGGAAGCTGTGTCCAACCCAAAATGGACTGTATCCAAATTTGTCTCCATTTGGCCAGCCAGGGCCTTGCCACACTGGCCCAGCCAGACTACCTGCTGCACAGAGAAAGCCATCAAAGAGAGACCTGCCTGGGGATCAGCCCCCTGCTCCACGCTTGAACAGGAATGATGCCTCGGTGATTCGTGTGGGCCTTGCTTCTCCTGGCACTCCAGATTAACCACCTGCTGTCTCGATTTTCATACAGCCTGTGTCCAGTCTTGGGTATCATGAGTAATCATCAGGGTAGCTCCCTGCAACAACAGCCTAATCTAAAAGTGTGTCACCTGATTGTCTTGTTGTTTTCTTTTCACAAACTGAGCCCTCCGACTCCGGATTACAAATAGTGTGTGTTGTGCATGTTGTCTTCTTCAATCATGGGGCCCCAACCAGCTGCAACGTTCCTGGCTAGCCCACCATTCTCCATCTGGGTACCCAGAGTGTGTGACTGTTTATGGACCCTGAAGTGCATGCATAACTGTTTGATTGATACAGCCTTTAAGTAAATTAACCTGATTATGCACCTCCCTTGTTCAAGTCCCTTAAATAAATCAGATGTAACTCTTTTTTGCATTTACCCTGACTGTGGTTCCAGTTTGTGCAAGAGTACTATACTGCTATTATTTGCTGTGTATAATATTATTTTACAGGGGTTCCCAGGGCCAGGTCAGAGGAAAGCCCTGCTGGTAAGTACAAACAGTGTAGGTACTTGTGTGGTATATCGGGGGTATTGTGAAAGTGATTATTGTGTATTGTTCAGGCCACTAGTAAGGAAAGAGGGAGTTACAGTGTCCCAGAGGGCTGTGCCCAGGTTAGCTTGACCACTACCAACCCTGACCTCTGGGTGGAGGCACCTGTTTTAGAACTCTGGCCCCTTAACCTGCTACTGGCCAAGCAGGCAGGGGCAGTAGCCCTTGGGATAGCACCACCTAGGGGTTACATTTTGGAGGCTCACTGCTGGGATTTTACACCTTCTAGTGACCAAAAAGTACAAATTATTGTTAAAGATTAATGGCTACCCTAGTAGAAATGGCTGTACACCCATTGGTGGGGTGTGTACTGGGCAGGAGATCAAACCCCAAAATGCTCTACTTATACTGGATATTCCCCTGGGTACCAGTAAAGACACTGTAGAGGGAGCACTCTCCAAAGTTGAATATTTAAAAAACACTGTGGTGGTGGGACCAGGCTGATTTGATTGCCCAAACTTTCATAGCCTTGGTAGAGTGTAGTGACCTTGTGGACAGCTCTAAAGTGCCATAGCCTATTGCCCCAGAAGGGGCTCCAGCTGCCTGGAGAGTGATAATAAAAGACAGTAAAGACGCTGGGGAGGATGAGCTCCCACCACTATCTGAGACTTTTGAGGAGACATTTGCTAAGTTGTTGCTGGAGGAAGGGAAAACCGTAGAGAACTTAAGAAACTATTCCTGCCACCTGGGGGTGTTCCTTCCCCAACACCCCCTCCCATTCCAGCACCTGTTACTGCCCTGCCTTCTGTGCCCATGTCAATGCTGGCCCCTATATCTGTACCTGCCATTAGTCATGACTACTACCAAAGGCTCAGAATCTTCTCGGGCACCCTCTCCACCCCCAGGGGGAGGATGACTGGGAGACCTGGATAGACTATGTTGCCCCTCTAGTACTTGAATGGCAATGCTCAGAAGCAGAGAAATGAAAGAGGCTGAGTGAGTGCCTCCGAGGTCCTGCCCAGGCTACCATCCATGCCAAGCGGGACAATAACCCCGAAGCAACTGCACAGGACTATCTTTATGCATTGAAAAATGTGTATGGGAGCCCAGATTCAGATAGGGGGTGCATCCTCAGGCATCCGCTACCGAGGATGGCTTCAAGGCTGAGATCACCGGATTGACTGCCACTCTAAAGGAACTGTTAAAACACGTTGCACCACTCTCACTGCTGCAAGCAGATACTAGACCCCAATCTCTTACTACTTCTTCAGTTCCTCATATGATCTTCTTTCCCAGGATGACCCAGGAGTCTATCATTTGTCACAACTGTGGAAAGGATGGCCATATGAAAAGAGAATGCCGGTCTCAGAAGGACTTAGAAAGAGTAGTAAACAGACTCCAAGGGGAGTTCCAAAAAGCAATTCAATGGCCAAGGGGTGCCCAAAATGACCGCAGTGAGGGTTCGAGAAACCCTAACTCAAATTTCTTTGTGGCTAAATCATCTGTCCAGGCCTCCGCTACTGTCTCTCCAGACTGGTCCAAAATAGTGGGCCCTTCAATGGAGACTACGGTGACTGTGAATGGTATTCATACTTGGACTGTGCTTGACAGTGGGTTGCAAGTGACCATTGTATTCCAGGACTGGTATGACAAACACTTATCTGATGTGCCTTTGCAATCCCTGGAAGGCCTACATGTGTGGGGCCTGAGCGACAAGTCTTATCTCTACCTAGGGTATGTCCACCTCTGGTTGTCTTTTCCTGCAACTGCAACTGGTGTAGAGGAGCGAGTAGAGACATTGGCCCTAGTGTCCCCTCCCCATCAGACTGTATGATGGGGTCCCCCTGTTAATTGGGACAAATGCCCATATGTTTGGGAGACTGGAACAACTCTGTCACGAGAAACAAGGGCAACAGACAGGAAGTGCCCTGAGAATTCTGGCTCTGATCAGGAGGGCCTATGATTTGCAACAGAAACCCGAGGAAGTAGACCAGGATGAACTGGTGGGGATCGTGTGGAAGAAGGATCCCGATTCAATGGTACTGGCTCCTAACGCCCAGTGTACCATTCAAGGGGAGATCCACCTCCGGAAAGATGTCAAGAACAAAATACTGATGTTGGATGCGCCAGGCAATGGAAAATTGCTAGAAGGATTACTGGTCAAGCCCAGCATCTTGCCTACTTGTGCCCATGCCTATGCATGATGAGTGATGGTCCAGATTCACAATGTGTCAGATTGGGAGATCTGGGTGAACAGAGGGTGCACACTAGCTACAGTACACTGCACAGACACTGCAGTATTGCCCAGCAACAAGCACCTGGTGAGAAGGAGAGAGTGAACCCAGACTTGTTTGACTTTGATGACTCCCTGTTGCTAGCTGAATGGAAGGCTAGACTTAGCAAGAGACTTGCCCAGAGAGAACAAGTGTTTTCGTTGAAGGAATGGAATGTGGGATGTGTCCAGGGTGCAGAGTATCACATACGCCTGCATGGTGAATGGCCATTTTGAGAGAGGTCCCGACGCTTAGCCCCAGAAGACATAGATGATGTGAGAAGACACCTGCAGTAAATGCTCACTGCTGGCGTGATAAAAGAACCCAGGAACCCATACACCTTTCCCATTGTGGTTGTGCGTAAAAAGAATGGGTCTGTGAGGATGAGTGTTGATTATCGAACCCTGATCCAGCGGATCAGGGTTCGATACATCATTGTGTTGTAAACGTTATTTTCCTCTGTATGTATAACTGTCTTATAAAGTGTATGATGTATCTGTTGTGTATCAACTATTGAACCTTGACTTTATCAGGTCCATCTTGTAAATGAGCCTTGCTCAATGATGTTCGCCTGAATAAATAAAGATTTGATTGATTGATTGATTGATTGATTGATTGGATCATCCCAGACCAATACACTATGCCTCGTATACAAGATGCCCTAAACTGCTTGAATGGGAGCAAATGGTTCTCGGTGTTGGATCTTCTCAATGGATACTACCAGATCCCGATGGTCCCAGAAGACCATGAGAAAACAGCCTTCATCTGTCCATTGGGGTTCTACAAGTTTCTGAGGATGCCACAGGGGATATTGGGTGCCCTGGCTACCTTTTAATGACTGATGGAATGTGCGGTGGGAGATATGAATTTGCTGGAATGCCTGGTGTACTTGGACAATGTCATTGTGTTTGGAAGCACCTTAGAGGAGCATGAGAACCAACTGTTTAAAGTCCTTGACCGACTGGAAGACTTCGGCCTCAAGCTGTCCATTGACAAGTGCCAGTTTTTCCAAACCTCTGTGAAGTATGTAACACAGAAACATAGAAACATAGAATTTGATGGCAGATAGGGACCGCTTGGCCCACCCAGTCTGCCCATTTCCCTACCTACTGGATAAGATGCAGATCCTAGTAACCCGCAGCCTACTTCTTCCTACCCCCACCCCCTAGAATGGCCTCATCACTGTCCCATGCATGCTTGAATTCCACCACTGTTTTTGACTCCACAACCTCCTCCAGAAGGCCGTTCCATGCATCCACAACCCTCTCTGTGAAAAAATACTTCCTTAAATTACCTCTGAGCCGCCCCCCCATCTTCAAATTGTGCCCCCTTGTTCTTGCACACCTCTTTTTTTGAAAGATGCTACCCTCTTGGACTTTGTTGATTCCCTTGGAGTACTTGAACATTTTTATCATGTCCCCCCCCCCCTCCTTTCCTCGAGGCTATACATATTAAGCTCCTTTAGTCTCTCTTCATATGTCTTCTGGTGCAGATCCTGCACCATTTTAGTTGCCCTCCTCTGAACAGCTTCCATCCTGTCTATATCTTTGCGGAGATCGGGTCTCCAGAACTGCATGCAGTAACCCAGATGGGGTCTCACCAGCTGTCTGTACAGAGGGATAACGTCCTGTTTTCTACTAGTGATGCCTCTCCCTATGCATCCCAGTATCCCCCCAGCCCTCCTTGCTGCCCTCTCACATTGCTTGCCCACCTTTAGGTCATCTGATATGACTACCCCAGGTCCTTTCCATTTTGTTGTTGTTAGTATCTCGCCCCATTGTGTACTCTTCCCTGGGTTTTTGTTTCCCAGGTGCATTACCTTGCACTTCTTAGCATTGAATCTAAGCTGCCATACATTTGACCATTCCTCTAACCTTGCCAAGTACCTTCTCATCCTTTCCACCCCATTCTGTGCATCAACTCTGTTGCAGATCTTTGTGTCATCTGCAAAGAGACATACTTTTCCTTCCAGTCCCTCTGCAATGTCTCTTATAGAGACATTGAAGAGGACTGGTCCTAATACTGAACCTTGCAGTACCCCACTAGTAACCCCCCTCTCTTCTGAGTGGACTCCATTTACTATTACTCTCTGTGTCCTATTCTCCAGCCAATTCTTTACCCAGGCTGTCATCTTGGGACCCACTCCCAGGCTGGCTAATTTGTTTATTAATCTTTTCTGTGGGACTGTGTCAAATGCCTTGCTAAAGTCTAGGTAGGCCATGTCCACAGCCCCTCCCTGATCTACTACTTTGGTCACCCAGTCAAAGAAATCTATCAGATTCATCTGGCATGACCTTCTCACTGTGAATCCATGCTGCCTAGGGTCCTGTGCCCCTCTGGCCTCTAGATACTCGACAATTCTTTCCTTCAGAAGTGATTCCATCATTTTCCCTATCACTGAAGTTAAACTAACAGGTCTGTAGTTTCCTGCTTCTGCCTTGCTCCCACTTTTGTGAAGGAGAATCACATCTGCCCTCCTCCAGTCCTCGGGTACCACCCCATCCTCCCATGATTTGTTAAAGAGGGTAGTCAGTGGTGTCACTAGTTCTACCCTAGTTCTTTTAGAATTCTGGGATGAATCCCATCAGGCCCCATTGCTTTGTCCACCTTCAGTTTTAAGAGTTCTTTCATAACCCTTTCTTCTGTAAATGGGCTGGTATCAACTTCTGTATCCAAAGTGTTTCTACTGTTTGTTTTAGGTACCTCCCCCTCTTCCTTTGTAAATACTGAGCAAAAATGTTTGTTTAGTATCTCTGCCTTTTCACAGTCTCCCTCTGCCCACCTCCTCCCCTTTATTAAGCCTCACTATCCATCCCTTGGTCTTCCTTCGGCTCCCTGATGTACCTATAAAAGGTTTTATCCTCTTAACTGAGTTGGCTATTTTTTCCTCGGTTTGGGCCTTTGCTGTTCTGACTGCCTTCCCAGCTCCTTTTCTTTAACTGATACAGTTCTCTGTCCTGCTCCTTCTACGATTCCATTTCCTAGATATGCTTTCTTTTCTCTTGAACCTTCACTGCCACTTCCTTTGAGAACCATAGTGGTTTCTTACATCGTTTTGTTTTGTTTATTTGCTTCACACAAAGGCTCTTTACCTCTGTGATGGCAGTTTTTATTATTCCCCATTGTTCTTCCACCCCTCCTTCCTGCCCATTTGCTAGTGCATTCCTTAGGCACTCACCCATTTTGGCAAAGTCAGCCCTCCTAAAGTCCAGTACTTTTGCCTTTGTATGGCTTGACTGCATTGCTGTGTTTATTGTGAACCATACTGTTCAATGGTCACTAGTTCCCAGATGGCTACCCACTTCTACATTTGTAGGGCACATAGTAGCTACAAAAGGGATAGAGACTGATCCCAGTAAGGTTGAAGCACTGACTACTTGGCCCCAGACCCATAATCTGGAAAGAACTACAATGTTTCCTGGGGTTCTGTGGCTACTACCCCAGGTTCATAAAAGACTATTCCAAGGTGAGTTACCCTCTCTTGAACTTTACCCAGGGTTACCCTTCTACCAATTGTAAATAAAAAAAGGGGCCATTAAAGAACCAGAAAAAGGATACATCCACCCAGGTGAACTCTTCGGGCCCCGCTAGAAGCCTGACTGTGAAGCAGCCTTCCAAGAGATCATATACCAGCTCACCCATGCCCCCATTCTCGCCTATGCTGACCCCACCAAACCCTATGTGCTGCATACAGACACTAGTCTGCAGGGTCTAGGAGTGGTGCTGTATCAAGACCATGAGGATGGCCTGAGACCAGTAGCTTTCACCAGTAGGAGCTTGACCCTGTCCGAATGAAACTACCTTGTGCATAAGTTGAAGTTCTTTGAGCTAAAATGGGCCATCGTTGACAAGTTTCATGAATACCTCTATGAGGCAAAGATATTGGTGAAGACTGACAATAACCCATTGACCTATGTACAGACTTCAGCTAAGTTAGACACCACTGGGCACCGGTGGCTTTCTGCATTATCAACCTATGATTATGCTGTTGAATACAGACTGGGCCTGAACCATATTGATGCTGACGCCCTATCACAAAGGCCCACTTCCAAGAGTGATTGGGTCAGGCTGTCTGAACCTGACATTCGAGCATTGTGCCAAAAGTTTGCTAGAGAAAAAAACAGATGTCTGCAGACACAGTGGACCATTTAGTAGATTGCTTGGGCCCTTCTGACACCTGCATACCAGCTGCTTATTGCCACTTCTCTGCTCTAGATATTAGTGCACTACCTCAATTTGACAATGACAACATTCAGTGGGCTCAATCCAAGATCCTATGATTCAGCCAGCACTTGATGCCCTACATGCGGGGAAAGATGTGTCTAAGTTACGTTCCACTGACTTGCGAACTGCTTTATTGTTTAAAGAAGGCCCCAGATTGAAGTTGCTCAATCAGTTGTTGTATAGAGAGACAGTAGATCATAGTGGCAAAGTAGACAAGCAACAATTGGCACTGTCCACAGCCTTTAAGGATTTGGTACTGAGGTCCCTCCACAATCACATGGTGCACCTCGGTATTGACAGAACCCTTGACCTGGTACAATCACGCTTCTACTGGCCCAAAATGGGGCCAATGTTGAGCACCATGTAAAGACTTGTAGTCACTACCTGCAAAGAAAAGCCCTACCTCAGAGACTTTGAGAGTCAACTAATCAAAGAAATGCTCTCTCTGTGGGGGTTGTGAAAGGCAAGAACCACACCCTACCACTCGCAGGGAGACCCTCAACCAGAGCATTTTAATCGCACCTTTCTAGACATGCTGGACACCCTCCACCCAAAAGACAAGCATAAATGGAGCCAGCAGCTTAGCACCTTGGTACATGCATACAACTGCATGAAAAATGATGCTACTGGGTCCTCCCCCTATTGCCTCATGTTTGGGGGAGAGAGGCCCGGCTGCCAGTTGATATCTGTTTTGGGGTCTCTCCAGATGGGGTCCAAGCTGAAAACTACTTGCAATGTATACAAAAACTGAAAGCTCAATTAAACCATGCCTATCAACTGGCCCAGACAAATGGCCTCCAAGAGAAATCTAGCCAACAAAGAGAGGCATGATAAAAAAGTAAAGGCTCAAGAGCTTCTACCTGGAGACCGTGTGTTGTTACACAATTTGGGACTGCATGGTAAACACAAAATTGCTGATCGGTGGCACCATCTTCCCTATGTAGTAGTTGGAAAGTTGGATGATTTACCTTTGTACAAGGTGCACCCAGAAAACAACTCAAAAGCTGTCAAGACCATGCACCGTAACCACTTGCTACCTATCGGCCAAGTCATGATTGAGGCTGAACTCCCAGAAATTGAGCCCCCCTGGGCCGGTGACTCGTGCTGCTGCAAGAAAGAGACAGAGTCAACCAACCCCAGTGGTCACAGATTTAAGGTTTCCATCGCAGTAGGCCCAGAATGATAGTGACTGTCAGTCCACTTCTAATGAAAGTGAGTGTGACTATGCCTATTACTCCTCTTATGAACTGAGTCAGTTGTTTTGAGGCAACCCCATGATTAATTGTGGGGATGAAGCTGGGCCTTCTGGACTGCCTAAGCCCCCCAGCTTTGTCCTTGGAGCCAATGCTCCCAGAAAGTGAAGTGCAAAGTATTACGTCTGAAGATGCTGAGTCTCTGTGTATTGTGGAACTGTGTGATTTGCCTGAGGGAGGGGCTGAGGGTATGAGTTTTTCTGGTGACATGCCAGAACCTGAAGAACACTATGAGAGTGCTGACCACTCCCCCCTTCAGTGCCTCTAAGCTTGATTGTGCCTGCGCCTTTGCAAAATGAGTCAAGTGTTGTAGAAACAGCCTACAGAGCAAGGAACTGACAGTGCTCCAAGTTTGGACATTCCCATCCAGGCAGAGGCACCCCTCACAAGCGATGAGAGCCCCCAGACCAGTGCTGAGCATACAGAGACTGTAGTTGTCCCCCTCAGAAAGACTGGCTGAGCTGTCAAGTCAGTAGAATGCCACAGTTATAATTCTTCCAGGAGGCCTGTGGACTTGTCTCTCAATGTAGTGTACAAAGGTGTTTATGTCTCACCATGCTCACTGCCCAAATTGAGCTTGACAGCCAATTCCAGGTTACTTGTCTTTCCCTCTAACCATGTTGCCCCTGCCCCTTCTAGCCCCAAGTTAGCTGATAGGGAAGGGCCCCCTCTTGCATTGTTTAAGGTACAAGAAGTTATTACCTGATTCAGTATAGTAATGCTCAATTTACCTGTGTGAAATATGCACAATGCATTGTCAGAATGGATATAGTATCATGAAGTGTAGTGAATATGTATAGCAAAGTAATAAGTTTATGTTAACTGATGCATGATGGTACAGACTTGATGCGAATACCAAGTTTTCTCCAGGCAGAGAAAGGTGTAACCTCCCTACAAATGAGGGTTCCTGAAAAGTCTTCCTTGAGCTTGCCTAAATGCTCACTGCCAGGCTGGTGTCCTGCATTTTAGCAGTTTAAATGTGATTGCCAGAGAGTGCCTGTATAGCCTCTGTGCACTGTCTCTTTAAGAACTGCCTGGATTGCAGTCATAAGTACTCTGAGAGGGAGCTCTGTTGAAAGATGTAACTATTTGCTTAAAATCATTTAGAGTGATAATGATAAAGTAGTTTTTCTAACCTGCCTTATTTGCAGCAAGGACTGTCTTGTTTATCCCCACCATTTGGCCCGGGACTGTGAATTGAACCAATCAGTCCTGATGGGCCTTAAAATAGAGCCGGACTACAGGAGCCGCCTGGAGTCAGAATCTGCAGGAATTGTAGTATTGGGTTTTTGGCACCTTTTTGCACCTGAAGGGGGACCCTTTGTTGTGACTGACAGATCAGCCAACCGACCCTTTTGGATCGTAAGGGATTCCTCAGACTGCTTGCAATTTTCAGTCAGTTCTGGGCTGAGAAGTGAAGAAGTAACAGCTCAAGTGATTTGGGCAAGAGTTCTGTGTAGTTTTGCATGGGAGAACTGCGAAAGGCCTGAGTTCTGGCCTGCATGTCTGCCTGCTGCCGCTGAGAGGGAGAGAAGAGAATTATTTCAGACTAAATCCAAGTTTGTGAGAACGAAGTAAGCCACTGAATTTTTACCAGGCTCATATCTGAAGAAGACTGAAGATTTTGCTGAATGTGATCGGCCTGTCAGGATTTCCAGCGATTTTGAATGCCCGGTTTGTGCAGAGACTTTGCGATCGTGACCAGCGAGCGGTTTGCCTGGTACAGTAGAATTTCCTTACATGTAAATGTACTGTGAGTTAGTGGGTCATGATTTGGTTTCCCCACTGTGTGAACTGTGCTCTGCTTGCTGGAAGCTGAATCCAGCCCAGAATGGACTATATCCAAATCTGTCTCCATTTGTCCGGGGCCTTGCCACACTGGCCCAGCCAGACTACCCGCTGCACAGAGAAAGCCATCGACAAGAGCCCTGCCTGGGGATCAGCCCTCTGCTCCATGCCTGAACAGGAATGATGCCTCGGTGATTCGTGTGGGTCCTGCTTCACCTGGCACTCCAGATCAACCACCTGCAGTCTCAATTTTCATCCAGCCTGTGTCCAGTCTTGGGTATTGTGCGTAATCAACAGCCTAATCTAAAAGTGACCTGATTGTCTTGTTGTTTTCTTTTCACGAACTGAGCCCTCCGGCTCCGGATTACAAATAGCGTGTGTTGTGCATGTTGTTTTCTTCCATCACAGGGCCCCAACCAGCTGCAACGTTCCTGGCTAGCCCACCATTCTCCATCTGGGTACCCAGAGTGTGTGACTGTTTATGGACCCTGAAGTGCATGCATAACTGTTTGATTGATACATCCTTTAAGCAAATTAACCTAATTATACCCCTCCCTTGTTCAAGTCCCTTAAATAAATCAGATCTAACTCTTTTTTGCATTTACTCTGACTGTGGTTCCAGTTTGTGCAAGAGTACTGTACTGCTGTTATTTGCTGTGTATAACCTTGTTTTACAGGGTCCCCAGGGCCAGGCCAGAGAAAAGCCCTGGTGGTAAGTGCAAACAGTGTGGGTACTTGTGTGGTGTATCAGGGTATTGTGAAAGTGATTATTGTGTATTGTTCCGGCCACTAGTAAGGAAAGAGGGGGGTTACAGTGTCCTGCAGGGCTGTACCCAGGTTAGCTTGACCACTACCAACCCTGACCTCCGGGGTGGAGGCACCCGTTTCAGAACTCAGGCCCCTTAACCTGCTACTAGCCAAGCAGTCAGGGGTAGTAGCCCTTGGGATAGTGCCACCTAGAGGTTACAGATAGATAGATAGATACTGTACACATAGACAGACACACACACAGACATGATAGATAGATAGATAGATAGATAGACAGACAGACAGACATACATACATACATAGACAGACAGATATGATTGATAGATAAACAGACAGACACAGTATGTCATGGGCTGACTTATAGTACAATATGTATTCTTAACTTTAGTTTTTGCCATGACAAGCGAGGTCTTCAGAGGGCAAACTCTACAAATAAATGTAATGTGTTAAGCAAGCCCATGATATATCTTATAGAGTGGATTTCACTTATAGTGCATGTGGTTTCTATGGAAAGTGGCTGTCAACAGCAAAAAACACTCTGTTCAAACTGTTCCCATATTCTACAATGTAAATTTAGCTTGTTTATGCAGATGTTGCATGCCCCCTTTAACCAGACACACAAATAGGATAGTCAGGCCCTACAGTGGTGATTAATACATTGTTAGCATGGTGCTAAAAGCACTAATTGAGCACTGTATAAAATCCAGTCTCCTATTACTTACTGAAACTTCTTGCCTTAACCTCAGCTTTTTTTTTGGGGGGGGAGGGGGTAGCATTCCTAGCTTCCGCCCGCCCCAGCGGACTCTGCCTCCTAATGAGACCACCCTGGCTGCCATCCACCCTGGCTTACCCCACAAGGTGAGCCGACCAATGGAACACACATTTCGATTGGAACCAGAAGGCACGGCGGGTACTGTGGGACTGGGACAGGCATCATGGTGTAATCGCCCGCCATTTTTAACATGCTGGTCCCTGGGGGTGGGGTGTGCAATGACGTATAGAGGCCAAAGCCCAATGTTTACCCCTCCCTGTCATGATGGATGGTGCAGGCCATGGTGGAACCCCAAGCCTCGACCAGGGGTCCATAAGGCATCAGACACTATACCCCCCATTCCAATGAAGAAGGAAAGCTATCTCTAGGATGCCGATCCTTCTCCCCTCAGTCAGCCCTCTGACTCTTGAGTCCATCCCCGAGCCCTGGATGTTGGCACTGCAGGCAGATGTCTTGCTGCTGTGCTGGCAGGCTGGCTCAACCTCAGCTGTCTTTTAGGAAAATGACCATGGCCTCTTCCAAGCGTGTTGTAGTCCTGCTGTCCTTGAAGGTGAAGTTTCTCTGTGAAATCAAGTCACTCCCCAGTATGAAACTTAAATGAATACTTCCACTCAGTCTTCACAGGGGGGTTGGAGGGTTGGACCAAAAGGTAGTATGGAGGAGGGAGCAGACACAAAATCCACTTTCAGTGGAGAGAGTCTGAAGGGGATATTTTTCATTTATTTAGTTTAGTTGACCAGAAAAGGAGAACTAGGCAATGCTGCCTATTTTCAGCCTCATCCCATGGGGGGGGGGGAGAGAATACATATGGACACCAACTGACACTGAACCAGGTTAAGCTGTTGGTGGCGTTTTTAGTGAATAGGAGAAATTCGGCATGGACACAGGAAATTCCCCTACTCTTTTCAAGAAGTGCCATGGGATCTTTAACGTCCACATGAACAACCACCACAACAGGCAGATGAGACCTCAGTTTAACATCTTATCTGAAGGGTGGCACCTCAGGAGTGCAGCATCCCCCTCATGCTGCACTACAGTGTCAGCATTGGGATTTATTCCAAGTTCCTGGTGTGGGGATGGATTCCACAGCCTTCTGATCTGCTGGCCTCAGAGGTGAGTGTGCAATATGCTGAGCCCCTGATACTGCCTTAAAAGAAAATAAGGCCATGGGGCCAGATGGGATCCACCCCAGGGTACTGAAAGAACTGAGCATAGTGCTAGCTGCCTACTAGCACCACTGTTCAGCAACTCATTGGAGATGGGGTGGTTCCAGAGGACTGGAGGAGGGCTGAAGTGGTCCCTCTGTGCAAGGGTGGCAGCAAGGAGGAGGCTATCAATTATAGGTCAATCAGTCTCACATCAGTAGTGGGGAAATTGATGGAGACCCTGCTGAAGGAGACACTAATGGAGTACTTAGAAGCAAATAGGTTGCAGGACCACTGGCAGCATGGCTTCACAGAGGAAAGGTCATGTCAAAAAAACTTATAGATTTCTTTGACTGGGTGATTAAGGAAGTGGATCGGGGAAGGCAGTGAATATGACCTATCTGGACTTCAGTAAGGCCTCTAACACTATGCCACAAAGAAGGCTAATTAAGAAATTCAGCAATCTGCATGTTGGAGAGAAGGTTGCAAACTGAATATCAAACTTGTGAAAGGATAGGAAGTAGAGGGTGGTAGTAAACAGCAGTCATTTGGAGGATGAGAGAGTAACCAGTGGGTTACCACAGGGATCAGTACTGAGTCCTGTCCTCTTGAATATCTACATAGGTGACATTGCAGATGAACTGGAGGGGAAGGTGTGTCTCATTGCAGATGGCACAAAAATCTGCAATGGGGTGGACAACCAAGAAGAGGTGGAGAAAATGAAAAAGGTATCTGGAGAAACTTATGGAGTAGTCTAAGGTGAGGTAACTGGGTTTCAATGCCAAAAAGTTCAAAGGCATGCACCTGGGGAAGCGAAACCTGGGGGCTATGTATAAGATGGGGCGAGGTACTTACAGTCAGTAAGCAAGAGCGGGATCTTGGGGTAATCATCTCTGATGATCTCAAGGTGGAAGGGCAGTGTGGCAAGGCAGTAGGCAAAGCTAGCCAAATGCTGGGTTGCATAAGGTGAGGGATTTCTAGCAGGAGAAGGGACATAATGTTGCCACTATATCATTCACTAGTGAGAACATTCCTAAAGTACTGAGTCAGTTTTGGAGGCCGCACCTTGTCAAGGGTAGTCCTCCAGGACAGCGAGTATGGAACGGCAAGGAGACAAAACGGCACACAAATTACAGTGAATGCTGTATTGGCGACTGACGGTTCCCCACTCCCTGAGGTCCAGCCCCCCAGGAATTGTTATATTAAGTAAGGGAGGTGTGGGAAGCCTCACACAAGTATAGGTTGCCATCACGGCACTCATGTAATGTAGTACCGTTTTGCACCTCGCCATTACTGTATTTGCTATCTTGATGTGTAACTCTTGTCAAGGACATTGACAAGGTGGAGAAAGTCCAGCAGAGAGCTACTGAATAGGTGAGGGAGTGCACGAGAAACTAGATGAGGAGAGGCTTCAGGAGCTTGGCTTGTACTTTCTGGAGGAGAGACTCGCGAGAGGAGACATGATTGAGAGCTATAGGTACCACATGGGGTTAAACAAGGTGCAAGAGGGACGTTTCTTTCAGTGGAGGAAGAGTGCTAGAATGTGGAGGCATGCAAAGAAGCTAGAAGGGAGGAAGTTTAAGAGGGATATGAGAAAAGACTTCTTCACAGAAAGGATGGCGTACACCTGGAACAGTCTACCAGAAGATGTGGATGGGGTACTGACAAACTGGAACTCAAACCATTAGACCGCACTACCCCTAATTCTAGACTTGTCCCCCCTCATAATATATCAGTCCACTGTCACCGTGCACATTCACATAAGCACAGTCAGTGAACACGTTGCAATGAATGAAGCATTCCAACTACATCCTGATGAAGACTTGCAACACTTTTAGGAATTCGGACTAGTGCAGTGGAATCTGTTGATGCTTCTGGGATGCAAAAACCCATTATTATTGACCTAGTTACTCTACCCTGACCTGGCACTCGAACTGTCTACTGTTGTTTACATACTCTCACTGCTGCCGTATCTAGAACTGTTGGGCTTACTTTTCTACCATTGTGCATAATATCTACCACTGTATGCTCCTTGTTGCACTACTGTATGCAGTATCTATTGTGTACCTGCATGATCATTGCTCTATTGGACTCTGTAATCACTTCTACTTCATTTTCTCCTTTGTCCCCCTTCCCCAGGATGCACCAGGAACTGAGAAGTACTCCGATCAGTGTGCCCTGCAGGTAAAACTTTTAAATAAATAAATAAATCATTATCCTCCTGAAGCGGAAATAAATTATTTATTTACCACACTAGGGGCATTCACACCAATGGAATCTAATAGGAGATATTCCATGAACTGTTTGGAAATATGATTCGTATTCTTTGTGGAGTGCTGTTGTCTTTGGCACTTACAGCACTGTAGCAATGAGTAGCTGAGCAAGTAAGACCAGGAGTGCTAGGTGACGAAGGCATCAGCATTTCAAAACCAATAAAACATATTCTGAAACAATGACTGACATGGAACATTCTGATTGGCTGCTAGCATTCTAACAGGGTTAGGTTAATGGCTGGAAATCTTTATGTACAGCAGAACAATTCACATTTTTACAATAAAAACATTAATGAAACAACATGAAAACATTTAGTTTAATAATAAAATTAAGGCCTAACCAGAAGTTAAGTTACGTTCACTGATCTCACCCTAGGGGCATAAACCAGCAATACCTCATGCCTCATCAACCCCTCGTGTTAAATTAACTCATAGTAACCCAACCCTTGGTCACGTCTTAATGCTTAATGTCAAAGCAGCTCATGGAAAGTATAACATTTAAAACTGCTGTCAGTTCTATAATTATGTCAATGAGAGCTAGGAGCAAAATGACATGGAAATGACATCACAACTGATAAAATAACATGATTTGCCATGTTATTTTACCACTTATGATGTCACAGCTCAAAATAACAGGTTTCATTCCCCAGATTCATTCTCCCATACAGTAGGTGGTATACAGCTAGAGATACCACACTGGCAGTGAATACACTGGGTAAATCATTTTAGTTTGGGACAAATATTTATTTTCACATAGAACAAAAGTTATTTCACGTGGAAGATTTAATTTCTACTTAGAATCTGGAAACAGAACAGAGAACAGTGGGCCAGATATAGAATTTACAATGGAAAGAATGGCAGTTCTAAGCTAGAGGAAGGCAAGACACTAATAAAATATTAAAAGTAGCATGGTTTACAGTAGCTCAAATGAATAATGGGTTGCACTAGAATAAATCTGTTCTGCACACTGTTCTCTCACTGTGTGTTACACTGTTTGTACCAGTTTCTGGCCCATACTGTGCCTGAAAAGGTATTCGGATCAGTGCACCAACCTGGTTACCAAATGAATAAATAAATAAATAAAGAGCTTACCTCCATGCTCCTGCCTGGAGCTGCAGCTGACAGCCCTCCTCAGAGCAGCTTCTTCTGTGGCCCAAGCCACATGTTTCCTCCACTTCCAGCCACCACCTGGACTGAAGCACGCAAACTCTTCACTCCCCATCCCCAGGAACAAGGCAGCAGTGGGGCGGGAGGGACCAGGCACAAGAGGGAGTTTCTCTGGCACTGACTGCACCCATAATGATGTGGCCGGTGTGCCACTTGTACACACATACAGTACTTCACTTCCCTTTTCATTCAGTTTGTGCCTTTCTTTAGTGGTATTGTCATTGGCTCAGGAGTCGGCTGGCTTTTACTGTATCCTACCGTTGCAGTAAAAGCTGGCTTGTGCTTACATGAAGCACTGCATGTGGTGTGAGGCATCTTTCTTTCTACTACCATTGTTTCTACTCCATCTATAGTATTATGTGGTCTCCTAGTACTATTGCTGAATCTCCAATGAAGGCATTAAGGCAAATATTTGGTATGAGTAAAAGCAGTATTGTTTTCAATATCCTAGACCCTCGTAACCTATGTGTGGCTTCTCCAGTCATGGGTTCTGGGCCTTACCACTCATTAGTGGGGATAAATGTGATATTCAACTGCATCCCATCATGTATTCCCTATAGATACGCCTTACTAGGACATCTCTCTGGCTACCATTGCATCATACCTTACAATATAATCATTGCAAAACAAATGTCCACTGTAGGTATACTATAACAGGGATTCTGCATCCTAATGTTACATTAACATTGTTTTTTCATAGAATTGTATTATATATGCATCTAGAGAATGAAAGTTTTCATGTATGGTTCTATACAAACTATACAGTATGGTTCACTGCTGCAGCCGTGGATACTACTCTCTTGAAAGCTGTATAAAATAATTTTTATGACACTAGATTTATCCTCTTAAGCCATTATTATCTGCAATCACTGCTTGATGGTTTCTCAGATTAATTTGTTGTTTAAAGTGAATGCATTATATTACTAAATAGCAAAACAATTGAGATGACTACTACAGAGTTTATGTGACCTACAACTATTCTGACTGCCATGTAATTGCATTAAAATTCATTCATTGAAAGGTCTAGTATACATAATAGTACCTAACATGAACACAATAATTATCTGTAAAATTTATTGGTGAATATACATACATAATCTATCTCCCATAAGTTAACTATAGTGTTTGCAGAGCATGAATCCTTACTAAAACATGTCCGTTTTTATAATGGCACCAGTACTTTGAAAGTAATATACTGATACCATGGGAACTGTGAGAATGTTATTTTCACAGTGTTAAACTACTATAGTAATTTAAGGGTGCAAGGAACTCCAGGTCCATAAGGTCTGCAATCCCCACCCTGCTTCATAAACATTGCTGGATCTGTATGGTGTGCAATATACACTAACTTGTAATGACTGCATACACAATCTACAACCCAGCGTACCTTGTGATTTCCTGTGTAAGTAGACATTTTTATCAGTTTACCCCAAAACCATGTACTGTCTTCATATTTTTTATCTAATAGGCTGTTCCACAGGTTCCTAACCCTCTGGGAGAAGGAATGCCTTCTAATGTTACCCCTGAATTTACTGCATGTGAGCTTCAGGGCATGAATCCACATTCTGCTGAGGACACTTCAAATATATTTTATGAAAAATAAAAACATAGAAACATAGAAGTTGATGTCAGATAAGGACTGCAAGGCCCATCCAGTCTGCCTATTTCTTTTTCTACCTTATGAATGTGCCATTGGCCTTTGTTCTGTCAATGGCCTATCAATTCATGCTCATCTGTGTTGCTCCCTTATGCCTGTCCCATGCCTGTTTGAAGCCCTGCACTGCATTCCTATCCACCACTTCCTGAGGTAGACAGTTCCATGCATCCACCACCCTTTCTGTGAAAAAGAACTTCCTCACATTACCCCTTAATCAGCCTCCCGCTAATCTCATGCTGTGTCTTCTTGTCCTGCTATTTTTCTTATATTGAAACATGTTAGACTATTTCACCTTGTTAAAGCCCTTAAGGTGTTTGAATGTTTTGATCATATCACCTCTCTCCCTCCTTTGCTCTAGGGTATACATGTTGAGCTCTGTTAATCTGTCCTCATATATTTTCTGATGCAGTCTCTGCTCCATTTTGGTTGCCCATCTCTGGACTGCCTCAGTTTGGTTAATATCCTTGAGAAGGTGTGGCCTCCAGTACTGCATGCAGTACTCCAGATGGGGCCTAACCAGTGTCTTGTAAAGAGGGGTTATTACCTCCCTCTTCCAACTTGTGATACCCCTACTAATACACCCTAACATCCCCCTAGCCTTACCTACTGGGTTTAGTGGTCTGCTTGGATGATTTCAGGTCACCGGTGATGATGATGCCCAAGTCTCTTTCTTCCCTTGTGACTGCCAGCAACTCCCCTCCCAGCCTATAGGTGGCTTCAGGGTTTCTTTTCCCTATGTGCATAATCTTGCACTTCTTTGCATTAAACCCCAGTTGCCACTCTTCTGACCATTTTGCTAGTTTATCCAGATCTCTTCTCATTCTGCCCACCCTATCTGGATCATCTACTCTGTTGCAGATCTTGGTGTCATCTGCAAACAGACAAACCTTACCCTCCAGTCCATCTGCAATGTCACTGACGAAGGTATTGAAGAGAACTGGCCCCAGGACTGATCCCTGAGGTACCCCACTTGTGACTTGCATCTCTTCTGACTGTATACCATTTACCACCACTCTCTGTTTTCTGCCTGTCAACTAGTTTGCCACCCAGTTGACCAACTTCTGACCCACTAGAGCCTATCCGGCTTATTAATCAATCTTCTATGTGGAACAGTATCTAAAGCATTGCTGAAGTCAAGGTAGGTGACATCAACTGCTCCCCCTTGGTCCACCACTCTGGTTACCCAGTCAAAGAAACCTATGAGATTAGTTTGACAGGACCTTCCTTTTGTAAACCAGTGCTGTCTTGGATCCTGTGCTTCTATGGATTCCAGGTGTTGCACTATCCTTTCCTTAAGGAGTGCCTCCTTAATCTTGCCCACTACTTAGGTAAGACTGACTGGTCTGTAGTTCCCTGCCTCCTCCCTGCTACCACTCTTGTGGAGCGGGATCGCATGAGCCCTTCTCCAGTCTTCTGGGACCTCTCCTGTGCTCAGACACAATAAGCCATAACCAAATACTATAAATCCATAATTGTGAATACTTCCCTGGAGATCGTTCATGCCATGGTCTTATATATTTCAGCAGAGAAGTGCAATAAAAAATTATCAGCTGGGCAAACCATTTATAGAATTACAGTCCAAAGTTCTTCAATCTGTACTTCCCACAGGCCCGGTACTGAAGAGAGATCATGGATGATGGACATGTACCTTTAAGGCCACTTGAAACTAGCGCTCTGGTATTGAATAAGAGGAGGTTGGTCTTTGGGCCCTGTGGGGATCACATACACCACCTAGTACATGTTGCTACTCCATCCCAATGGCTCAGTACGACTGATAGCTTGGTTTCTTTGGGCTCATCAGTTGCAAAAGTCATGTGCTGCAAACAATCTTTAGCCTTCTTCTTCAGGTCTCTCTGTTGGTCCTCAGACTCTGGATCATAAGTCTGCTCAGCCTGCATGGGATACACCAGTTCTTACACCACCACCATCAATCAATCGATCAATCCTTTATTTATAAAAAGTGCTTTTCCAGAGCCAAAGCACATGTACATAAAACCACATATTATAACATTTAAAAATGTTCAGTATTCATTGCATAAAATAAAATGTCCCTTTTCAGTAAGTTAAAATCATATACCCAGCATGAAATCATGCACTAGAGTCTGGAAACGCTTGACTAAATAAATATCTTTTTAAAGCTGTTTTAAAGCTTTGAATGGTCAGGCACTCTCGAATCCGACAAGGTAGAGAATTCCACAGGGTGGGGGCTGCAAAGGCAAAAGACTGAGTTCTAGATGTCATTAAACACACCCTGGGAATCTCTAGCAATTTCTCGTCGGCGGAGAGGAGTGGGCGAAGGAGGCAGTAGGGACAGAAGAGATCTTGCAGGTTATGAGGTCCCTGTTCATGTAGGGCTTTGTAGGTCAGTTACCCAACCTTGAAGGTGATCCGCCACTGTACTGGCAGCCAGTGCAGTCCACACAACACAGGTGTAATATGACTGATCCTAGAGGTACCAGTCAAAAGTCTGGCTGCTGCATTCTGCACCAGCTGCAAGCAGTGGATATCAACCCCCAGTAGTCCTAACTATAGGGTATTGCAGTAGTCAAGGCGGGAGATCACAAAGGCATGTACCAACATTGGAAGGTCATCAGGAGGAACAAGATGCTTCACCCAGGCAATATTCCTCAGATGAAAAAAATGAGGTCTTGACAACGGCCGATACCTGACATCTAAAGGTCAGGCCACTGTCAAAAATAACACCCAGGTTCTGTACCCGATCTGAGGTAGTCAGCTGAACATCCCCGAACCAAAGCCCAGAGGGCTGTCCTTCCGACAAACCCACCTCCCAGTGACCTGGGTCCACAACCAATGCTGCAGTCTTATCCAGGTTCAACTGCAGCCAGCTGGCATTCATCCAGCCCTGGATTTTGGAAAGACAGTTATTAAAGACCTGTAGAGAGTAGAAGGACTCCAACATCAGGTTCTTGTTAGAGATAAACAAGTGGAAGGAATGACAGACATTGGCAAATCATGTAATAAACAAGTTTATTACAAAAACACAGACTTACAACCTGCAGTAAAACAAATACTGGGAGAAACAAGTTCCCCTACGTCTATATGCAGCAATTCTAGGCAAACCTTTCTAGAACCATGCTTCTTATAGAGATATAAGGAAAAAGGTGTGACAGTTCTCATTGGCTGAAGCAAGTGGTACCATTACATTGTTGGATAGAAAATGTAGAATCAGCAGGAAGAAAAGCATTACATTATACAGAAGATGTAACATTAGTTAGAACAAAGACAGCACAGAAGTTCTCCAGCAGGTGCAAGGTCATTATGGTGCAAAAGCAGTGTCAGCAGAAATACATGTGAAAAGATATGGTTAGGCCCAAAGTACATATGCTTCATATAAGCAAATGCATAACAGTAAAATATAAGCAAATGAACATTACATATAACAGAAACCTAAGAAATAATGCTGTAAAATGAATGTATACTGTATAGTGTAAACACTTAGCAAGCATTATCCCTAGTACCCATGTTTGTATAGTGGATACCCATTACTACATGTTAGTGCAATACAGCAATATCACAGTAATAATAAAACATCTGTCACTGACATGTGCATGAGGGTGCAAGGGGTGTGGGGCCAAGGGGCAACAGACTGAAAGAAGTCTATCCTGCCCGGGCTCAAAGGACATGTACAGTTGAGTATCATCTGCATAGCAGTGAAAATTCAGCCTGTACCACCTAATGATATCTCCCAATGGCAGCATGTACACTGAAAACAACATGGGTGACAAAATGGAGCCCTGCGGTACACCACAGGGTAGGGTGAGAGGTGCTGAAGAATAAATTCCAGACACCACTATCTGAGTCCTATCTTCGAGGAAAGATCAAAATCATCTGAGGACCATACTAGACAGTCCACAGATGAGACCACAGGTGCTCTAGCAACACACCATGGTCCACACTGTCAGACGCTGCAGAGAGATCAAGAAGGACCAAGATGGAATGGGTCCTCCAATCTCTCGCTATCAGGGGATCATTTAGCACCCGGACAAGAGCCGCCTTGGTACTATATCTCTTCCTGAAACCCGACTAGAGAGAATCCTAGACATAATGGATAAATAAATGGTCATCCAACTACAGCGCGACCACCTTCTCAATAACCTTATCCACAAAGGGCAGGTTAGAGACAGGTCTGTATTTGGCCAAACAGTCTGGGTCAAGGGAGGATTTTTTTAAGGAGAGGTCATACAACCACCTTCTTTAGGGGTCTGGAAAGTCCCCCCTCTCCAATGAACTCCAGACTATCTCAGCTAGGACAGGGCTGATCTCATCAACGCACCCTACAAGAAGGGGTGTTGGGCCTGGGTCCAAACTACAGCAAGTTGGCCGCAAAGTCAGGATGATCCTCACGATGCCCATGAATTCCGGCCAGCCGAAGTCAGACCAAGAAAGCTGGATGTCTGCATCCCCCTGCTGACCTCTGCAATACCCAATAGAGGGGGCTGTGCAGATCTCGGACCTGATGGTGGCAACCTTATCTGCAAAGATTCAAAAAAACTCATCGCATCTCTCTTGCAAAAAAGCTCCACAGGGCTGAAGACAGATTGGATTGCACAATCTGTCAACAGTCTGGAAGAGCTGAGTTGGTCGGTTCCATGCAGCGGCAATCTCCCTGGACAGGAACTCTGCCTTCTTACGGGTGATTGCCAATTGATAGACAACATAATGGTCCTTCAATCTAAGTCTGTCACCATCCAGGCTGGATTTCCTCCAGCATCTCTATCCTTCATCCCTCTCACCTCATCTCTTTCAAGGTCCCATCAAACCAAGGGGACCTTGGGCGAAGAGTGAGGGGACAAACCCAAACAGGAGCTATGTAATCCAGGGCTCCTACTACCACCTTATTATAGGCTAGTACGAGGTTTCCTGGATCCTTGCATTCACTCAATATGCCCGATAGGCCCAGCATCTCCTTTATGACATCTGGGGTAACACCCCTCACAGGGCGGTACTGGACCATTTCCGTAGGGGTTGGCCCATTGAGGGGAGCCATGAAACTGAACCCTATGGTGTGATGGTCAGATCAACTGACTGGTTCCACCAACATGTCGAAGAACTCCATCCTCAGGAGGAACACCAAATCAGGGAGTGACCACATCTGTGGGTCGCAGAGGTAATAACCTGTGTAAGGCTCAACAAGGTCATTAGTTGGAGGACATCCTGACCAAATTGCAAGAGTTCATCGTTGACCCAGGCATTGAAGTCCCCCAGAATCAACCATCTGGGGGATCCCAAAACCTCATCAATGATGAAGTCTTTGACTTCCTGCAGGAAAACGTTCCCATCTCTGAGTAGACAGTAGATGAGAAGTATCCTGTACCTTACACCTGCGCCCATGATACACTCGAAGAAGTTGGTGGTCCCCACTGGTACATCCACAAGGCCCAATTCCATTCTAAAACAGATAGCTACACCACTGCCCCTATGATCCATCCGCTGGCGGTGTATCACCGAGTACCTGGCCGGGACAGCACAGGGCCAGCATTTTCATCCAGCCAGGTCTCGGTTATGCAAGTCAGCTCTAATGTCCCGACAAGATTCGCTATTAAAGCAGTCTTGTTCTTGATAGCTCTGGCATTGCATATCCAGGGTGATGAGGCTGACGGGTGGGCATGGCTGCCTCTGTGACCCGTCACCCATGCCCAGCCTTTCACTTCATCACTGCTTATACAGTTTCACTTCTTCAGTGTCCTGACCTTGGGTGTTACAGTGGTGACACCTTGGGAGTCACAAGTATCCACTGACTCACGGCACTCATGCTCCTCTTCTGCTGTGGCCTTGGCTGCCTCGACCACTTGCTGTATTATCTCCCTCTGGGCTTGTAAGACCTAGGTGTAATCTGTGTTCCTGATGACATTTCTTGCACTGGCTGAAACGCACTTAGGTGGCATCTTACCCCTGGTTGAATTGTAATGCTGGCCACCTCACTATCACCACTTGTTGTATTTCACGGCACTAGGAGAACTGCCTGCTTCCTCCATGTGACCAGCAGTGGATGGTTGTTGACACAGCTCCCAATGCTACAGGGTTCATGCATGATCTTCATGGACTGAATGAGCAGAGATCTTTGCAACAGGCCTATATAGAAAATGTTGTACTTGTGCCTACTTTTACCAGGTTGCACTCCAACAACCAATCAGAATCCTTGATGGCTATGAATGCTTCTACTTGGTATATGCTAATGTCGAATATAAGTGTCTGCCATCACTGTCTCTGGGCAGAACCCACTGTCTCCATGTGCACTGTATGAGCCTTTGGTGCTACCATACATATTCTCTGCACAATAACTGATCTGCAGACCTTTGAGGTTCCATTACTCTCCTTGCACACAGTCCCTTCCACGCTCATGTCCACCTCACAAATGGTATATATATTCTGGCACTCTGCCCGTCTCAGTATTGCAAAGACCACCTTCTGCTTATGCTTCCTTAAGCTCCTCATCAAATTCTCCATTCTCTCAAGTACAAATTCTGGATAGAACCACACTTTGCAACCACACCTTGGCCTCAGATTGTATCTATCTCTATGCACTACTGTAGTGGGCACAGCCCAGGGCAACTCACATGTCTAGAGGTATAATGATGGTACAGATTGCCAGGAGCCCCCTTACAAATATTTTGGCACTGACTGCCACATTCTCATACATATTCTCCTGAGACAGGGTCACAGGACTCTGGTTGATAATAGCACATAATCACACAATTCCCAGAATTGCAATTCATCCACCATCTTCACTGTGGTAACACTGAATAATTTATCCAGGTACACTTCTATTCATAGTACAACAGGTCACAGAAACCCTATATTTCATTGCTGAGTACGTGGCTCAGTACAGTAATCGAGGAGGCCAACATCCTGCATCCACTTCTGCATCCTGAGGGTAAGGAATGGGGGAAGGTGGCTAAGGTTGCTATTTACAAATTTTTAATCTGTTGCACCTGCATGAGGTACCAGACCATTAATACATGGTCCTATACCTGTGACATGGCCTTAGGTAAGGATGGTAGGAGAGTTAAGCTTGACAACCCTAATAGCACATTACCAAACTTTGTGAGCATTGTGTTAAAAATCATAATAAGACATTGCTAATGTTCGTGGGGGTTGAGTGTTGTGTGGGAGCAACCCTTATCTGAATTGTTGTCATTTTTTGCAATGAATATATAAATAGGTATGTGCAAGGGCCAGACCCTCCTGTGTCCAGGAGCATATTGTGGTAGCCTCGTCAGAGGAGCTCTTACCTTACATCATAGAATCTATACCTGCATTTGATGGAGTGCATGTCCATCATGCTCCTTTTAAAGACAAACCACTTCACAACCCTAAAACACAGGCAACAGGGTTTTGACTGGGACTGTGGTGGGATTTGTACCAAACCCCTATTGCTTTCAAGTTAGCCCTTTAAGACCTCACTGCCCTGCTTGTTCTGGGTGTTGGATGTAGCTCAGGGGAGAGGTGTTAGCAAGCAACACCTGAGCCCAATAAAGGAGGAAGGGTGAAGTAGGAGAAGGAGAGCACTGTTTCAGTTAGACGGTAGTGGAGACAGCAAAAACTGAACTGTAAGAAGTTCCTGTTAAGATGAATACTAGCTATTTGTTTCTTTTTATGTTACTGAAAGTAAAGCAGATTTCATTTCATTTAAACTGGTGTCTGGATTGTTCTCTTTCAGAGTGTTCCATAGAAGCCACCGGTTGGCTACCCTTTCACACGTGGTGGGAAAGGTGAGATTGAACATTCCCTTGTCTAAAGAGGGGTAAGATGGACTCAGACAAAGTATCAAAATGACTGGCAAAACAGCAAGCACAACGGGCCCAGATGCAAAAGACTGGATGGTCCAGGAAGCACAATTGCAGGTGCAGAGAGAACAGCAGCAACAGAAGTTTATGAAGCAGATGCAGCAAACCCAGAAGGAAGTTGTGTCCCAGTTCCAGGTCACAGGAAATCCAGTTGTCACAGGATCCCACATCATGCAAGCAAAAATGAGTCCTGAGGACAACCCTGAGATCAATTATGACTTTTGAGAGAGTTGCCAGTACCACTGCCTGGAGATGCCGAAGCTGCATAGAGAAGCCTAACTGATGCCTCCTCCGAAGACTATGGTCAGGTAGTGATGGCTATCTTAGACCAGGTCAGAATAATCAAAGATAGTTACCAACAGAACTATTGCACTTTGGGTTTCAAGGTTGGAACACAACCTAGAGTTATGGCACAAAAATTACAAGACTTGGCTACTCAGTGGTTAAAAGCAGAGGTACGCACTAAAGAGACTAGAGATTTGATTGTACTGGAACAGTACCGGAACATTTTCCAGATCAAGTCCATGATTAGATATAGACCACTTAGGCTGCAGCAGTGAAAATCATGGAACATTACCTGGAAGCTGAAAGACCAGAAGTCATCATAGTCCAGGAGCCAGGTGCATGTATCTATGGGTCTAGGTCCGAAAGGTTTATGACTGTTTCTTTTGTAAAAAAAAAAGTGTGTAGAATCCAGATTTACAACTCTTATTCACTCAAAGTTGAACGTTTTCTTGGAAAATGCACTTCTTCCATAAAAAAATTTACTGTCAGTGAAAACTGTGTATATTTTAATTAATGGTTCCTTCTTTAATTTCAATTCTATAAGCTTTTATTGAATTACTACAGACATTGTAACAAATAACAACATATGTATCAAAGGCTTAATATTAACGTCATTATTTATTTTATTCTATATTTTACTTGAAACAATCAACTTTTTATGATGTTTTATGAACCTAAGTACAACCATCAGCATTCTTGTTCGCTGTCTTCATTATCAGGTAATGATGGCTAACTTAGACCAGGTCAGAATAACCAAAGATCGTTACCAACAGAACTATTGCACTTTGGGTTTCAAAACACAGCACGGCCACTGCCTTGCTGTACTGCTCTCTGGACAGTCACCCCCTTCATCTTTTACTAATTACACTTCCCCAGTGATCCCCACTCCCTCAGGCCTCACACTAGTCAATTACAGCAGCTCCTTAAAGGGGCTCTCCTTTCTGTAACTTCTTAAAGGGGTGATCCTCTCTCGTGCTCAAATAACTTATCGTCCTCAATGCATCCGGGATCAAGTGCATTGACACTGACTATAGTCCTCCTCCTACTTCCTACACCAGCCCCACCTCACTTAGGACTGCCACCCTCTACCCATAGTACCCCCCTCTTATCTACAACACCTCTACAAGACCCCCTTCGACACTTGACCATCTCCCCCCCCTCGGTACCCCCACACACACTTCCACCCCGCTACCTCTTACTTCCCACTCATACCTTGGTCTCTTTTCCTCAATGCCTTCCCACCCTTCACATTCTACCCAGCTCTTGCACCCCAGCACCCGGCCCATGTCCAGTCTCAAGGAGAGATGCCACAATCACTACCATGCTTTGGTGTGCCTAATCACCCTCCTGTTGCTTCTATCAAGTAACATTCATCCAAACCCTGGCCCTGTGCCCAACCTTATGAACAAGCCTGCCCAAGCTCAAGGACTCCGCATAGCTTCTATGAATATTTGCAGCCTCCTTAAGAAGGCTGCTGCATTCCAATGCTGGGTTACTCAGCACCAACCGGACATTGTCACACTCGCTGAAACCTAGTTATCCAAAACCACCCCTGACTACTTCGTCTCCTTGCCTGGTCACACCCTTTTTGGGGAAGATTGGGTGGGTAAGCGTGGAGGTGGTTGTGCTGTCTACATGCGTGACTCCCTCCTTGGACATGCACTTCCACCACCCACGCTTGATAACGGGGCGCAAGCCCTCACGCTAAAAATCTCCCCCAACCCTGGTAAGGGCCCACGCTTTCTCACCGTTGCCTATATTCCCCCAAGAAAGCAAGACCTCACCATTCAGGCACTTGCTGACTACCTCTCTGGCCTACCACCCAAAATGGCCCAGATAATTGTTGGTGACCTGAATATCAACTGGCTCTCTGCCACGGCCTCCCAAACCAGAGATATCTTTGCCTCCCTTCACATGTCTCAGCTTGCCACCACCCCAACTAGATTCAACCCATTTACGGGCTCCAGCACCCTCCTGAATATCACCATTACCAACCTCCCCCAGAGGGTGCTCGATATCAGTGTACTTCCCAACTCACTTAGTGACCACTCCCTGGTCATATTCTCTTGGTCAGCTGCCAACAGCAAACTTGCACCACAAACCACCCAGCGATAATGCCTACTCCCAGGCGGCCTGTATCACCTTAAACTGTACTTCTCACAACTAGATTGGTCCCCAATCAGGCTTGTACCATCCATAGATGAGGCATTGGACTTTTTCATTTGCAAGTTTAACATTGCCTATGACCTCTATGCCCCCTTCGCTAGAAATCGCACCAAAAAGTAAAGCACGCCCTGGGTTACTCCCTCCCTCCTTCACAAACTTAAAATGAGAGACAACCTACGGTACATTACCGTGGAATCTGGCAAGCCAGCTGATAGGCAAGCACACAACATTGAGCGCAATAAGTGTACTTGGGCCATTCAACAGGCCAAAGCCCAGTACTACCAATCCACTCTTGTCTCCTTCCGAGGGTCAGCTAGAAACATTTGGGATAATGTAAAGGAGCTGAATGGGAAATCCCACTCCCCATCCCCCTCTCAACTCTCTTTAATGGAACTGTCTGCTCGGAACCCCTTGGCATTGCAGATTGCCTAAACCACACTTTCTCAGACCTGAGTTCAGTCCTGCCCAGTTACATCTTTGGCCCCATCCCAGTAGCACCCCTTCCCACTCTCCAGAGACCTCCTTTCTACTTATGTAACAGCTCCCCGTTGGAGGCTAGACCCCTTCTGCAAAAAGCCGTTAGTAGTAACAACCCAAGCACCGACCTACTGGACACTAGGCTACTTCATCTGACATTGGATGCTATCCTGGTCCCACCTACTGAGATGCTGAACCACTCTCTGTGCCTGGGGCAGTTCCCCAGCACATGGAAAACTGCCACCATCACTCCTATCCTAAAGAGTGGCGATCGAGCAACCCCGGGTAACTATCGACCTATCTCCATCCTCCCCCCACTCTCTAAGGCCCTTGAAAAAGTAGTTGCCAACCAGCTTGCCGAATACCTGACCATGCACACTATCCTGTGCCCTGAACAGCATGACTTTCATGCAGGTTACAGCACCACGCTACTTGAATTCTCCAACTTCCTGCACTCTGCTCTTGATGCCGGAATTCCTGCCAGTGCAGTGTTCATTGACCTCTCTAAGGCCTTTGACACAGTTTGCCATCCCCTCCTGCTTGACTCCTTCAGATGCTTTGGTTTCTCCCCCGGTCCCCTTGCATGGTTCACCAGCTACCTCTCTGCCAGAACTCAGTGTGTAAAAATCAATAGCACCCTATCTGACACATGACCTGTCCACTCTGGAGTTCACCAGGGCTCCATTTTAGGCCCTCTCCTCTTCAGTCTCTACCTCAACTCCCTCTTCTTGGCCTTCCCAAATAAGATCCTCCTCTACGTGGATGATGTTGTGCTCTTCACCTCTGACCCCAACCCCAACACACTCCAGGCCACCCTCCAACAAGCTTTTGATAGAGCTGAGCATTGGTTCACATCACGAAGGCTAGTCCTGAACCTAAAAAAGACCAAAGCTATGCTCTTCTGGCATCACCAAAGCAAAACCAGTGGTGCCCCTCTCGTGATACTGCCTAGCACACTAAACCCTACTGAGCAGGTTTCCTCCTACAAGTATCTGGGCATTACCTTTGATTCAGCACTCTCCTTCCATTCCCATATCAATGCCCTTTCTGCTGCCACCAATGCCAGGGTTGGACTGTTATACCACCATAGGGACTGCCTACCACAAAGAGGCCATTAGATTGGCAATCACCTCCTCTGTCCTGTCACTAATCAACTATGGGCTGCCCATCTATGCTGCAGCCAACAACACTGCGCTTGCAAGAATCCAGCTGTCTATAAACAAGGCCTGCAGGCTAACTCCGGGAGCCCCTAGGTGCACCCATACATGCCTGCTGTACTCCACCATTAACTTGCTCAACCTTGAAGAAAGCCTCTGCTTCCAAACCTGCTTTCTTGTAAAAAAAAGACCCTGCTAGGGCTTCCCCCCCCAGGGTCACCACCTCCCTGCAGCATGCTTCCACCTCAGTCTCCACCCGCAGCACTGTCAAAACCTCCCTTATTGTCCCCAGGGTAAGGACCTCTATGGCTCAGAGATCCTTTTGCTATCGAGCTCCCTCCTGGTTCAATTCCCTACCAGCCAACATAGCTGACTCCACTAAGCTTGGTCCTTTCAAGGTCTCCCTCAGAAGCCATCTGACAAGCACTCGCTGCTGCAACTGCACATAATCCCCCACCTGCTCCTTACCCTCACCCCTAGGCTGGGTCTGCCCTGTCTACTTTTGCTGTATATACCTGGGGTCTCAGGCAACATCTGCTGACTAATGTAATAAAATATCTCTGGTTGCTACTTGACATGGTACTCATGCACCTATATTATGACTACTGTACTCTACCTATTACCAAGCGTGTACCATCGGTGTATGCCTGTAACACTGGTTGTTTTTTTTAATCTAAGCATTATGTACTGTACTGTTTTGTTTGCTGTGATGTATTGCTCTCTTGGCAAGGTGCCGTTGTAAATGAGTCTTTGACTCAAAGGTCTGTAAACCGATGATCTAATAAAACAAATAAATAAATAAATAAAATATCTGACATGTTAAGCAAATCTGTCTCATCAATATCGACATCACGGTCACTGTAATCATCTTCTTCATTTGAATTGTTGTTGTGTTTGTTCAATTGTTGACTTAAGGCTGGTGGTACAACTTCACATGTGAACCATGTTGGCTTGTATTTGTCATCTTCATAGGTCTAGCCATTGTCCTCTGGCTTCAGTAGTGTCATTTCTGGTTTGTCTGCGTTTTTCCATAATAATGAAATGTAACTGGCACGGCAGATGTCTTGTGTCAGAGTTGATTTGCATGGTGGCAGCCAGCTTGCATCTGCTCCTTTGATCTTTTCTAAGGGTGCATCTTTGTCACTCGGTTAATACCTGACGTTGTACATAGTGTAGTGGGCTGTGTTGACACTCCTTACTTTCTGTCCATACAAGGTACACACAAAGCTCTCAATTGTATCCTCAGTTTCTTTAGACAAGTGTGGACATCCCAGTTTTCCAAATGCCCGTGTGTACTCTATATTCTTTTCCATAATTGTTAGAGGTTGCACCTTCCTCTTGCCTTTGAACGCTGGTAAATAGTCATACACTGTCAGTGCATGGAGACCTGGTAGAGTTGCACACACAGGTTTGCCTAACTCTGCTGACAAGCAGGATACATCTGTGAATCTTCTTGTGTTATTCCCAAAATGGCCAACGTCCATATGCAGTTTGAGATTATCATTTAGACTTGCAAAATACATCAGAATGACCAGAATATCAGTATCATCTGCCCTGACCACTACATGCACATTTTCACACTCATTCTGACTGCAAATGTAGTCTATGTGTTGCATGATTTTTGTGTCTGCTTCTATGTGTTTGTTTTTTAGGGCCTTGCACTCTAGTCTGAGCATATGTTCAGCTTCCACTTTGTATGAGTAATAACAAGTTTCTCCTACTGCATACATGAGCTTTTTATTACCTAGAACTTCACAGTACACATCAGAATTCCATATAGTAGCTAGAAAACCTAGGAGTGCTGTCTTTAATGAAGATGAAGACAGGGATCCAGCAAAGTCTCTTGGTCGGCTTTGGTCCGGACCAGTTATAAGATAGGAAAGTGGAGCGATGCTATGCTTTCCTCTCTTATCTTGTTCAAGACCTTTGATCGATGGTGACTTGTAACTGTCACTGACAAGGTAGACTTAATTTGCGGAAGGACAGCAAACAAGAGACAGGATGTTTTTTGCTATACCATGGAATGTTGGTGGCAGATTTGTAAGACTTCTGATCAAGAACAGGGCATCAACCACAGTGGCATTTAGAGCATCAGGGTGGCTACTTTGGACTCTGGTCTCAAGTTTCTTCAGCAGTGTTGACTTCAGTTTTGTGTTAATTGATCCATTGATATTTCCTAAGGAGAGGGGTACCAGGGTTAGCGAGTAGGCAAACACAGTCATAAGTTCAACTGTTGAAGTTGCAGATAGATATAGCAAGCATCCAAAGAGATCTCGAGTTCCTTTCAACTCGATGATTTTCTTGTCCTTGTTCTTAATCTTCACCTTCATTGCATCATGTGCAAAGTTCTTCAACTTGTATCTTTTGATGGGTTCCTCAAACCTACTGCCTTTGGTAATGCATTCATCTCTAAACACATTATACATCCGAGTACCTATCTCAGTAACCTGTAACACTTTGTTAGCTACCTCTTGTGATACTGCTTTTCCACTACCTATTGAATAAAGATTGCTGTCCTCAAACGCATCCCAGAATGGATTCATGGAGGTGTCTATTGTGTTCAATAGCTTGTTTAGATCCTACAAATCTCATTTAACTCTAAAACTCTTCAGCTCTTGGCTGGCTTCTTCATGGCTGACAAGACCAACTTTTTCCATAAGACTTCCAACAATTTTACTTCGAGCTGACCGCAGAATGTTCCACCTCCTCCTTGCATTGATGACCTGTGTCAAAGAAGAAATCCCAGTTAGCCTTGATGCAGCATCGGCATTAATTGTCTGTTGCAAGGTCAAGTCTATGTCATTTCTGATAAACCCTCTCTTTGATCTTGCAATGGTTAATGCTCCATCTCATATTTTTTCATTAGTCCAGGGTGGATCTCATCCATGTTTAGCAAATTCATAAGGTACAGGGTCATCCACTTTACATAGTTGCAGTGCCCAGTTGTGAAGTAAAGAGGTATCATCTTCTCCAAGCTATATACAAAGAGAGGCAAATCATGTGTCCTGATGGAATAGCAGAAGAGTTGGTACAACTTCACCGAACTGCAGTACTGCAGCCAAAACTGGGCAGTTGCACCATGCTCACTACGGTGTGTGGAATCTGAGAACATTTCATATGCTTCCATGAATGACTTGAACTCAACTGTATTCTTTAGGTCCACCATTGAGGAAGGTGATGAGTCATTAAGTAGCTGCTGCAGATGTTTTGAGATTGGAAGGTCTGACAAACCTTTATATTGTGTAAAGCACTGCAAATGTTTAATTCTGAATGCCATTGATGGCATAAGGTGAAGTTTCTTTGCCCAATTGAAAAATGTTCCTTGAAGAAGTCCATTCAGAGATCCCAATGCCAATACACCACTTTCAATGAGAATGTGGTCTCCACCAGAACCATTCAGGAGGTATCCAAGACCTTTGAAATATTTTATATGGAATGGTCCAAAACATATGAAAAGTCTGTCATATTCCGGGGACTTTGTGGACTGAATTTGAAGTGCAGGTTTTGCTATGGCCAAGTAATAAGTAATAGGCATATAGTTCACTTACACAACCACAGTGGCATTTAGAGCATCAGGGTGGCTACTTTGGACTCTGGTCTCAAGTTTCTTCAGCAGTGTTGACTTCAGTTTTGTGTTAATTGATCCATTGATATTTCCTAAGGAGAGGGGTACCAGGGTTAGTGAGTAGGCAAACACAGTCATAAGTTCAGCTGTTGAAGTTCACCACAATATATCCCAGGCACACTGCCTTGGGGTAGCTGGTCTATTCCACTGGGGTGTCAAACAGACGAGGCATACTGATGAGTCCTGGTAGGATGAAACATGTGTCTATGTCTTCTGTTAGCACCCTTTGCAAATTGTGTGAAAGGCCTTTCGGCACCATCCAATTCTGCTTAAAGTTGGACCAGCATAACATTCTGTGGTGATTTGCATATGCAGCCCTTGATGCTTTGCATTGTGGGGGCATGTGCGATTTTGTATTTTCTTGAAACTTGGCTTCCCAGCCAAATGCCCTTTGGGGTAACCCTTGCCTCAGTGTTTATGCACAGAGGTTCTTTGTCTTTTAAATAGTTTTTTATTTTAATGGGTTCACCACAATATATCCCAGGCACACTGCCTTGGGGTAGCTGGTCTATTCCACTGGGGTGTCAAACAGACGAGGCATACTGATGAGTCCTGGTAGGACGAAACACGTGTCTATGTCTTCTGTTAGCACCCTTTGCAAATTGTGTGAAAGGCCTTTTGGCACCATGCAATTCTGCTTAAAGTTGGACCAGCATAACATTCTGTGGTGATTTGCATATGCAGCCCTTGATGCTTTGCATTGTGGGGGCATGTGTGATTTTGTATTTTCTTGAAACTTGGCTTCCCAACCAAATGCCCTTTGGGGTAACCCTTGCCTCAGTGTTTATGCACAGAGGTTCTTTGTCTTTTAAATAGTTTTTTATTTTAATGGGTTCACCACAATATATCCCAGGCACACTGCCTTGGGGTAGCTGGTCTATTCCACTGGGGTGTCAAACAGACGAGGCATACTGATGAGTCCTGGTAGGACGAAACATGTGTCTATGTCTTCTGTTAGCACCCTTTGCAAATTGTGTGAAAGGCCTTTCGGCACCATCCAATTCTGCTTAAAGTTGGACCAGCATAACATTCTGTGGTGATTTGCATATGCAGCCCTTGATGCTTTGCATTGTGGGGGCATGTGTGATTTTGTATTTTCTTGAAACTTGGCTTCCCAGCCAAATGCCCTTTGGGGTAACCCTTGCCTCAGTGTTTATGCACAGAGGTTCTTTGTCTTTTATATAGTTCACTTGGCATTAATCCATAATCTTGATAGCAGTATTCATGGTGTCTTGCACTACATCAAGTCTTGTAGGAGGCTTTCCTATAGGGTCCATGTATGATATGATCTGCTGTGGCAGGTCATCTACAGAAACAAGGGCATTCCATCCATGCCACATTAGAGTAGCATCTACACTTGCACAAGATATCATCCAGGCAACGTCCCTTCTTTTAGCTTGCATGAGGTTTTTTGGTTCAGAGCTTTTTGTCACCTTATATTGATACTGTCTTATTTTTGGTTTTCCAGATGTATATGGTCTAATGTCTTTCTCATCAATATCTGGAGCATGTTTCCCCTGAGACGTTTGAATGCACCTGGTTACAGTGTCTTGTTATTGTCATGCCATTGGCTGCAATACCTGCTTCTTTACACTTGGAAAATAGTCTTCATCAAAATCTTCAGCCTTTGTCTTTGATTTTCTGTGTCGTTTGCTCTTTGATGTTAAAGATGGCCCTGCCTGGTCATGGGCATCAACTTCTGATCTTTGCTTACCTGTGTTTGTTTCTATTGTATGTGTTTCATTTCTTGATGGCGCTTGGTCATCTATGTGTGTTCTTGTCATAGCTTCTTCGGACCTTACTTTGGGTATAGCTGTCTCCTCAGTACTGGATGGTATGTTCTGATATGCTATACCCACAGTGTAATGCAAAGTGTCATGACCGTCAAGTGTCTCTGTAATCTCATCATACTTGTCAAAAGCCAAAGCAGTGGCTAAATCTGGCTGTATGAGCAATCCATCTGGTGTAGCCATATTCCTCTCCGTTATATTGGCTGTGACTGCAGTTTCAAGTTCCTCCTCAACATGGTAGTTGACACAGTGACCAAACCTGTTCAAAATAGTTAAAACTGTCTTACTGCCTGTCATGGGTTTAATACCCACGCCCAACAAGAGGTGTTTTTGTGGTTTAATTATTCCCCTTGACACTGCAAACACTATGTCATCTGCAATAGACTCCACTACCCTCTCCTGTCATTCACTGCCCACTTCTGACGAACCTGTGAGTACAGAATGTAGGAATGTCTGAAGAATGGGTGGCAGTTTTACATATTCTTCTATTAAGTCTTCAACTATAACTTTGGTTTCATTATGAGGCTATACCTTTAGGAGTTCCAACAACTGTTCTCTTATTTGTTGAGCTGCTTTTGCTGCTTGTGCTTCCCTCCAGTCAGCCTGTTTCTTAGCAGACCTGATGATTGTACCCACTTTTCTACTTTTGGTATCAAGTATGATACCATCTTTGAAGTAATCCGCCAGTTTTGACTGCAAGCTCTGTGAGTCGTAATTTGTTTCACACCCACTACACTCCATAAGAATGTCCATGTACCTTTTGTGTAGAGATATCAATGATTCTTCTTGCATTCTGTTAACAATGATGCATTGCACACACTTAACAAGTCTGCAAAAGGCAACCTGGTGACTGTCCCTCAACTGACCGTATTCACATTTTGTACCTATGAGATCAATACTGCCTACCATCATATCCATTTGTTGAGGTCCATTTCTTTTGCTGCATTTTTTTTATGCTGTCTGCTGCCCCATAAGTTCCACATGTTGTAGGATATTCAAAAGTCTCCTTTGGCCCCTTAGGATTCCTTTTCTTGTATGATTTGCAAAATACATATTCATTTGAGAATATGCCTGATGTAGATGCTGCAGATTCAAACAGAGCACTATGAACCTGGGGGCAAAGCAATTTTGCTGAAAAACTCTTTACAATGTCTTTTTTTAAAGTTTCATCAGCTGCAAGTTTATCATGCAGTGAATTCTTGTAGCAGATATAATGATACCCATGGCTGCTGGAGTAATGTTCAGGCAATTCAAGACACTGCATATTGTACTTTGACGGTGTTTGACTAGAACGCCTTTCCTTTGCATCAACTATTTTCTCCCAATGAGCATCATCAAAAGGTAGTGGGTCTCCATGGTCAGTGCTAACTCCTGGATCAGTGTGTAGATGCACTGCCTCTGCGGTTTGTGAGAAGTCTTGCTAGCCATATCTGAAACAATAAATAAATTACTGAGTCTATTAAATAAATTAGATAAATGAAATAAATAAATAACTAAGTAAACCGAGTCTATTACATAAATGTAAAACTTTTAGTTACTGTTAAGGAAGTCACACAGAGAGAGGGTCTGGAACATGTTATGTCCCTTTACTGAGAGGGTCTAGAACATGTATTTCGCTTTACTGACTCTAAACTATTTGGCCCAGAAAGAAAGCCTAAGAAGTCCTGGGGTTAAAAATAGAGGGAGAAAAAGAAGGGGCCAAACCATTTGAGATTGTAGTGGTTGGGGACAACAAGGACTCGGGTTCAAGGAAGGTCTAGCATAACTCAGATGAGGACAAGGCATCCACATCTACAGGAGGTCACGAGATCCTTCTGAAGCTCAGACCTGACATTTTTCAAAATCCAGCCAACATAATTTCTAAATAAAGGGCTGATGAGATTCTTAGGAATGCCTACCAGAACTTTGCTGTGATAAAAGGTAATGTGATAGATGAAAAAATGCACAATGTTTACCAAGGTTTGAACTGAAAGATGATATTTTGTACTGGGTAGAAACAGACTGGTACTTTACATTACCAATGAGTGGTTCCCAGGTCTGCAAGAAGGGAGGTACTGAGACAGGCCCATATGATACCTGTTGTGGATCATTTGGACAGGAAGAAAACTGAGGCACATATATATGCCTGGTTCATCTTGCCAGGTATATGGAAGGAAGTAGCAAACTTTTGTGCTTCCTGCCCTGAGTGTTAATTGGTTGCCCTCAGAAGTATAAAAAGGGCCTCTTTAATCCCTATGCCCATAACAGACACCCCATTCAAAAGAATTGAGATTGATATTGTGGGACCCTTGTGTAACCCTTAAGTGGTGCTATCCCAAGGTCTACTACCCCTGTCTGCAAGGCTAGTTGCAGGTTAAGGAGCCTGGGTACTGAAACGGGTACCTCCACCTGGAGGTCAGGGTTGCTAGTGGTCAAGCTAACCTGGGCACAGCCCTCCGGGAGCCTGTAACCCCCATCCTTCCCTTCTAGTGACCTGAACAATATACAATAATCACTTTCATAATGACCCTTATTCACCATACAGTTACCCACACTGTTTGCACTTACCACCAAGGCTGGTTCCTCTTGCTCGACCTTGGAGACTCCCTGTAAAACAAGGTTATGCACAGCAAATAGCAACAGTACAGTACTTTTGGCACACATTGGAACCACAGTCAGGTAAAATGCAAAAAGAGTTAGATCTGATTTATTCAGGGGACTTGAACAAGGGAGGGGTGGAATCAGGTTGATTTGCTTAAAGGCTATATCAATCACACAGTCACGCATGCACTTCAGAGTCTCTACACAGTCACACACACTGGGTACCCAGGTAGGAGGAAAGGGACTAGCCAGGATCATTGCCAGGGGTAGACCGGCGTCGCAGCTGCTTGGGGTCCTGTGATGGAAGAAAGCAACATGCACAACACACACTTTTTGTAATCTGGAGCTGGAGAGCTCAGTTCGTGACAGAAAAGACAAAAAAGCAATCAGATGACAACACTTTAGATTTAGCTGTTGTTGCAGGGAGCTGCCCTGATGTCTACTCACGATACCTGAAGCAGGACACAGGCAGGATGAAATCTAGACTGCAGTTTGTTGAGCTGGAGTGCCAGAAGAAGCAGGGCCCACATGAATCACTGTGGTGTCATTCCTGTTCAAAGTGTTGAGCAGGGGGCTGATCCCCAGGCAGGTCTCTCGTCGATGACTTTCTCTGTGCAGCGGGTATCCTGGCAGGGCCAGTGTGGCAAGGCCCAGGCCGAAGGGAGATGAATACGGATTCAGTCCGTTGGAGCTGGATGCAGCCTCCAGAGAGCAGAACACAGTTCAACACACAGTGGGGAACCAAATCATGACCCACTAACAGAACACAGCACATTTACATGTATAAAATTCCACTATACCAGGTAGATTGCTATCCGGACGCAACGACAGAGTATCTGCACAAACTGAGAGATCAGAGGTGGCTGGAAATCCTGACAGGCCGATCGCATTCAGCAAATCTTCCGTCTTCTTCAGGTTAAAGCCTGGTCACAGTCCAGTGGCTTAAATCATTCTCCCAACTTGGATTCAGTCCAAATAAACTCTATTTTCCCTCTCAGGGGTAGCAGGCAGACAGGCAGGCCAAAATTGAGCCCTTTCACAGTTCTCCAGAGCGAATTACGCAGGGGCTGCTGCTTGAATCACTCAAGCTGTAACCTCTTTCATTTCCCAACTCAGACTGAACTGAAACTAGAAGCAGTCTGGGACTTTCCCCAGGATCCAAAAGGTTCAGTTGGCTGATTCCTCTGTCAGTGACAACAAGGGCTCCTCCTCCTCCAGGTTCATTTAGGCGTCAAAAGCCCAAAACTACAATTCTTACAGAATTTTGCTCCCACAAAGCCCTTGGGGACAGGCTCCATTTTAGAGTCCCCAAAGGTACTGATTGACCCATTTCAGCAGTCCAGGACCAAGATGGTGGAGATAAACAGAAATGTCCATGCTGCAAAGAAGGCAGGTTAGACAAACTGCAATAATATTACTATTCTAATAAATGATCAGCAAACAAGTACATCTTCTAACAGAGCTCCCTTTACACTAGTAGCGATGGCAGAACGGAGTAATTATTTGGCAGCCTGGGTGATACTCGAGTATAGAAACACTCAGCCCCCTCCCAGATTAATTATGACTGCAATCCAGGCTGCTTTTAAAGAGACGGTACACAGAGGCTATACAGGCACTCTCTGGCAATACCTTTAAACTGCTAAAACGCAGGACACCAGCCTGGCAGTGAGCATTTAGGCAAACTCAAGGAAGACTTTTCAGGGACCCCGATTTGTAGGGGGGTTACACTTGATAAAAAGAACATTTGGTTATCAGTATATATTGGATATATTGGATTATTGTATATATTGGATGTATTGGATCATTGGATACACTAGATATATTGGATACATTGGATATACTGGATATATTGGATTATGCCACCTGTTACCCTGAGGCTATTCCCCTATGTTACACTACAGCCCGGTCTGAGGAAAAATGATTGATACAAGTGTTTTCCCCAATTTGGGCTGCCGAAGGAGATCCTAATTAATCAAGGCACCAACTTTATGCCAAAACCTATGAGGAAGGTGTGTGCTTTATGAAAGGTCAAGTCCACCCAGACATTACTGAATCACCCATAGACCGATGGTTTAGTGATATGCTTTAACAAATTATTAAAAGCTATGCTATCTAAATTCATGTCAACTGAGGTAAAAAAAAAAATTGGGATGAATTGTTACCCTATTTAATGTTTGCCTTTCAGGAGGTGCCACAGCCATTCACTGGGTTCTTGCCCTTTGAATTTTTGTATGGGTGACAACCCTGAGGGATGTTGCATCTCATAAAAGAGATGTGGAAAGAACAGGCACATGTCCACCTAACAAGATTTAGGAAGGAAGTGAGGAGACACTATTTCACAGAGAGGGTGGTAGCAAAATGGAATGCCCTACCAGAATGGGTGGTATCATATAATTCTATGAACAGTTTCAAAAGGGCATGGAACAGGGAACAGGGAAGAGTGAGGGTGGGGGAGGTGGGGTGGCAGTGGGATGACAAATGGGGGGCTGGGGCAGCTGCAAACTAGGGGTGCTAGCTGCACACTCGAGCAGACTTAGATAGACCGGGTGGTCTGTTTCTGCTGTCACGTTCGTATGTTTGTATGTTCATATGTATTACTAATGAGAGAAAGAAAAACAAATCGGCGATATAATTACCGCGAACCAACACCCAGCAACCTAAAGTGTTTTTGCAGGAGGGTTATGACCCCCCCTGCACCCTCCCCAATTAGGGATTCTTAACTCCAGGGGGTGAATGTCGGGAGGGGCACAATCTGGCTGAAAAAAAAAATTAAGACCAGGAGCCACAGGCAGCGACAAAATTCAAACCCTCCCATCCCCATCCCTGAACCCAATACCTGCTGTGCTGGAGCCAGCCTCCCTCACCACCACACCACACTACACAGCTGGCTTGGTAGCAGCAGGCACACTTCCTCCAGATAACCCTCTCCCCATCCCTCCCCTTCCCCTCTGCATTTCCCCTTTCCAGTCGCCTTCCCCTATACCTCATGGTAGCAGTAGTCGCTACCCTTGTGAGTTGCCTAATACAATAGCGCTGAATATGGAGTCACCGTTTTGACAGTCGCACATATTCGGTCACTATTATCATGGAATATCATTGCTCATTGACCCAGAAGATCCTAAAGCAGCTTCAAGTTCGCTGATGGACTAGGACACTGATGACAGAACCCTGTACTTCGGACCTCATATTGTAAAGGAACCGAGTGCTGTTCCAGTGGACGACTGACTCAACAAGACTCAAAAGCAAGAATCCAAGAAGCTGGTAGAGAATTTTGAGAATGTATTCTCCCCCAAGCCAGGCTGAGCCCTTTTGATTTGGCACCACATAGACACAGATCCAGGTGTCCAGATCCACCATCAATTGTACCGACTACCTGAAAGAATCTGAGGGGCAGTATAGGAAGAAATCCAGTCTATGGTGGCATTGAGAGTCATTAAGGAATCCAAGAATAAATGGTCTAGACCTATTGTGCATTTCCAAAAACTAGACGGGACCACTTGGTGTTGTATAGACTTCAAGAAAATTAATGTTGCTTGCAAGTTCCTATGCTAAGGGTAGATGAACTTTTGATCCAACTGGGGAAGTTTTGTTCTATTAATACAATGGACCTGACCAAGGAGTATTGGCAAATCCCATTAACTCTAGAGTCCCATGATAAAACAGCCTTTGTCACCCTGTTTGGCCTATATCAATTTACTGTGCTTACCTTTGGATTGCATAGAGCCCCGGCTACATTCCAGAGAATGATGGACCACATCCTCCATCCTCATGGGTTGTATGCAGCAGAGTACAGCACCTGAATGATGTTGTCATATTTAGCCCTGATTGGGACAGTCTCCTACAGGATCTGACAATGGTACTTCAATTGCTCAGGGAAGCAGGTCTCATGGCCAATGCTGCAAAATGTGCCTTAGGGTGGCAGGGGACGAAATACTTGGGGTATATGGTTGGGACCAGCCACGTATGCCTGGTTATTGCCAAAGTAGATGCCTTAGCTGACTGCCCCCTCCCAGCTACTAACAGCAGGTTAGGTCCTTTCTTGAACTTGCAGAGTATTACTAATGGTTAATTCTGGAATTCTCAACCCTTGCTACCCCACTGACTGACTTAACCAAGGAAACTGCCTTGAATAAAGTTTGTTGGTGACCTGAGTGTCAGACGGCATTTCAGACCATCAAAAATGTACTGTGTAAAGGGACAGTTTTACAAAGTCCAGATTTCAACAGTCCCTTCATTTTGTTCACAGATGCCTCTGAAAAGAGGCTGGGTCAGTGTTATCACACAATTTTGAGGATGGCACTCACCCCATCCTATATGTAGCATGCAAACTTTTCCCCCCAGGAGCAGCGCTATGCCATGCTGGAAAAAGTGATTGATAGTAAAGTGGGCAGTGGGCATCCTATGCTCTAGCTGCTTGGATGGACGTTCATCTTGTCATGGACCATGCCCCCCCTCAAGTGGTTATATGCTATCCTGGATACCAGTGCTGATGTCACCAGATGGTATTTGGCACTGCAGCATGTTTTATTTTATGTGCACCACCAGGCAGGTACAAAGCATGGTAATGCAAATCTTTTCTTTTGGGAGGGTGGGTCTGTGACCCTTACCAAGTGTGTCACGTGTACGACCCTGAGGGGCATACCTCTCAAGTGTCCCGCATTGTACGAGACATCCAGCACTTGCCTCCATTTTTTGAAGCTGTCCCGCTATCCCACCAGCACCTGTCATTGTCCCGAATTTGACAGAGACAATAATGCTGACATAAGGAGACCCTTTAAACAAGCGTGACTGACCTCCTGGAACCATCGGGAGTGGGTGTGTGGATAGCAAGTCAGGTCGGGTTGGATGCTCCTCCTCCTCCTCGGACACATTACTGACTCTGGCCAATCACAGAAAATTCACGGGTTGAATTTGGTGCTTCAGCTACACATGAGAGTGTGAGTCTGACTGGGACCATCCATCCTCATCGAGAAGTCGGAAGGAACTCTGTCCTCTGAAGGATCTATCAACCCCACCCCCCGAAGGCCCTAATCCTCCATGACCGTCGATCATTTGTGGCACTGGCCTGGAGCCCCACCGTTAGTTTTTGCTGCCTGCCCTAATAAAATTTGCCTTCCAGCTCCCTTGCTGCTTAGCTCTGCGACCTGGAACAAACACCAGCAGCAGCACCCCTCCCCCAATCAGCCTGTCCAGAGGAGAGATTCATGCTTCAGCTGAGCAAGCTCAGCCCCATATTGCACCCACCCCATCAAAGCCCCTGTTACGTTCATACCGAACAAGCCAGTTGCTGGCTGCTGCCCAGGAGGAGACCAGAGTCACACCGTCACGGACTGGAGCTCGAGTGGTGCTGCTGGCCAGGTAGGGTAAGTTAAATTGCTACAGCTAGGGCTTCTGTTCTGCACATTCCAATTCCATTTCTGGATTCAGATTCAGAACTTCGTTTTTTTGTTTTGTTTATTTTCCTATGTTTGTGTGTGTGGTAATTGTGGTTTGGGCTTTATTCTGGTGGGGGCACAAGGCAAGCTACTTGCTTGCCAAACTTGCAGGCCAGCTAACTGACAGCCGACACACTAAACTAAGTTTTCAAATCTATCAAAAATTATTACATTAATGCTGATGCTGTGTCTAAAGTGGTGGCACTGTGGGATGGGAGGAAAAAGGACTTTTAGATGAGATTTTATGATCTTTGTGTCCCCTTCCCTGTAATACATTTTTGTGCTGTTGTGGGAAGGGAAGTCAGTTGTTTATCTCCCACTCCAGCCCAGTAGCCCACCACCTAACAGGCTGCAGCTCAGGGAGGGAGATGCACACTACAGCCAGTGCTGTCTGTGTTGCTCTGTGGGGGCTGGAGGTCACCCCAACAGGTCCACAAAACATGTAATCTGGGCTGTCCCAAACAAAAATGGTATGAAGTACTTACTGGGAAATTTGTTTGCTGTCCCACTAAAACTACAGGGAGGTGATGGCCCTGGCTGGGAAAAGGAGGAAACTAGTAATTAATGGTGTATCCCCAACCCCAATGGTTGGGCCATAAACATTTTATTTGTTATTACAAATTGTTTGTTTTTCCAAACAAAATGACAAATTTCATGCACAAGATTATTCTTTAGTGCTATTAGATTTAGTTTCAGGCTCTGTTATGCTCTTAAACCGTGCATTAAATCATTAAAGTGCTGAAATTCTGATGTCCCTGCTGGTGTCCCTCATTGTCCCTCATTTCAGGGTCCTGAGGTTGACAGGTATTTATTTATTTAAATTTTGGTAACCGGGTAGGTCTGCTGAGACCGATAATAGTCCCTTTTTCAGGGGCGACCTGGGGTTAATTACAGCTATGGTACAACGGAACAGTAATGTTACATTAAGTGCAATAACATACAATAGATTATACTCCATGCAGGAGCAGTCATTAGACATACAGAGTAATACAGGATACTGTTATCAGTCCATTGCCATACATGTTAGGTGAGATCAACACACATAATCATATATCAGACAAGCAACAGGAATGAAGTGTAAAGATCAACGATTACAAGCGCATTGGTTTAATCCCTGCAGATACATTTTAAGTCCCTTTTTGAACCCCCCCAAGGGATTCACATTCCTGAAGTTTGGATGAAAGTGAGTTCCATATGGGAGAGATGAGGGATGAGAAGGCCCTAGACCCTTGGGAGGACATTGTCCGGGGGACCTTGAGAAGCTGTCTGTTGGATGGTCTTAGAGACCTATTATTAGTTTTAGGCTGTAGTAACTCCACCAGGTTAGGTGGGGCGGATGCCAATCTAAGTTTATAGGCTAGGAATAGAGAGGAGTAGCATAGCCTACCTTCCAAGGTGGGCTATTTAAGAGCTTGCAGGATTTGGCAATGGTGTTCTCTATGAGGCGCCCCTATAGCAAATTTTCCAATCCCATGGTAAAGTGTCATAAGTTTTTTTATCTCAGTACTTCTGACGGAGAGAAGTATAGGGGAGCCATACAGTAATTTAGGTAGCAAGGTACCATGGGCAATCTTGGATCGTGACTCCAGGATGAGGTAAGGGTTGAGTCGATACAAGAGACCTATCCTTTAGTTCAGTGTTTTGGATAGGTGATCTATGTGAGCTTTGAAGTCGAGATCCCGGTCAATGGTGATCCCTAGGTATGTTAGTGAGTCTACCACCACCTTTTCCCAAGACGAGAGGGTGAGGTTAAGTGTATCTGATCTATTGGATGGTGAACATTTGGGTCCGAACAGCATCCCTTTGGTTTTTTTGCTGTTCAACAGAAGTTGATTTGTGGATAGCCAGACTTCCAGTGATGTTAGATCTTTGGATAGCAATCGGCTGAGTTCTTTCGGATCCTCCACTGATCTATAGATAACAATGTTGTCTGCATAAAGAATGATTTCAGGGCCTCTGCAAAAAGTAGGCAGGTTATTAATAAATAGGGAGAATAGGAGTGGTCCTAGAATAGAAGAGAAATAAACATTTTCTGTACCAAACTTAGCTTTGTAAAACAGCTGTTGGCTGAAAACTTTCAGCCATCGGCTCTCATTTCATTTTCAACCCTGTTTTGCTTGACAGCAAAGCAAGCTTCTTTGCTGTACCTGATACCTGCAGCATTTCTTTATATGGGCATCACAGGTGTTTTATGTACTTAAACTCCCTTCAGTTTTTTCTAAGGGAGTGTTTTTCTGTGTTTCTCCCCGACTGAGTTAGCTCAGTCTACACACTTGCTGCAAGACACAGGAGCATGAAACAACAGGGGCAGATTTTGTACATTCTTTGTAATTCTGCATCCACTTCAGAGCTATGTCCTCTTTATAAGAAACCACTCCTGGTGGTTAAACAATCATTTCAAAACACACATCAGCTGGGACCAAATTCAACATACTGCTAGCAGCAGCAGGGAACCACTGCTCTTTCTTTAAGGCACCAGTTATTTTTCAGGAGCTGCTTTTAAATGGGAACACAGGCATTTTAACAAATAGGGGATAGAAAAGAATAGAAAATAGATATCAGGTTGGCCACCCTGATAGGGAAAAGAAAGGATAGTCAGAAAAACAAAAGGAGAAAGGACAGAGTGAAATAGAACACCTAAGGGGATTGCCTATTTTAAATCCTCATTCTGGCACATGGGACACCAATAAACATGAGACTGCATGCAAACTGAGACTAAACTTGGAGCAGGGATCAAGCTGAGTGCATTCATTTGCTTTTCGAGAATGAACACAGCATAAGTTCACTCCCTTGTGGTTACTGCTAAATTCTTCACATCCGCTGATAAAGTACTAGGGGCATCGGACCGTATACTACATGGCATTTGGGACCCTGATCTCCATCCCACCGTTCCAGGGTCTAACTGCCTTGAACTACTCCCATTATTACTTCTGCCACGTATACCCCTGAACTAAGTGCCCTTTAGATCATATTTCCTGGATCTTGTCCAAGTACTTTTTTGATTCATTTCATCCCTACCTCCCTACATGGTCCTTGGAGCCCTGGTACACCCAAGACCATTTATGCATGGCATGCTTCCAGGAAGGCAGAGCACTATCCCTGGGGCAATTCCATGCATGCACATGTTTCACAGTGCCTATTTGACAGTACTCCTAAACAATTAATAATTGATCTGCCCGTGGCTGCCTCCTTCTGACAGTGTACTGCATGCACTAATGGCCCAAAGAAACAGGCTCCCACGCCTGGCCCTTTACACAGGGACTTACCAACCCCAACTCTTGCCAGAACCCTCCTCCTGACACCCATTCATTTGGCTATCTTCCAGAGGAAAATTCTATAAGTTACCCAGATTTTCTATTACTCTACAGAACATCCTTAATGCAAAGTTTACTTACAGATGTGTCTCTTGTGAACTGTGCTGTCCTGGAAGTGGTCTCTTGGTTACTTCTGGTGGGAGTGGATTAGCAAGGATCCCCAGTGACTACACTTGAGGGGCAGCCCCCTACTACTCCCAGTTGTGCCATGTGGTTCTTATTCTTCTGGGGTCCTCAAGACCCTCCAAGGAGACCCATCCTCCTGGTGGCACCTGCTGGTGGAACTCCAGAGACCTCAACAGGTGACCAGTGCCACCCTGACTCAAGGACTCTTCCACCTTCCCTGGACCTGCAGACCACCTTCCTCGGTCTCAGCCGGTGACTGGACTCCCTCTCTGGTATTCCTATTACTCTGAACCCCCCAACACACACACACACAGCAGGAGAAGGGGTTAAAATAAGACAAAATGGATACCTGGGCAAATAACAAAACTAATGGTATGATATCAAAAATATTTTCTGTAAGTGCTGTCATAATTAATATCTTGAAGGTTAGCATCGTCACAATTGAATACTGAATCAATCAGACAGCAGCTTTCATAGTGCTGATGACATCACAATTTCCCAGCGCAGCATTGAAGCCAGCAGTTAGTTCAAGTTAGTTCAAGTTTATTTAACCAGGAAGACGCCATTGAGCAAGTTAATTTACAAGGAGGTCCCGTACGGACAAATTGCATAGCATTACAGTGTAAAACAGAACAGGTACATTTAAAATAGCAATAGTTCAATTAAAAAAGTGTAATAGTTACATATAGGTACATAATGATTGACAACAACACATATTGTGATAATTATGCTAAACAAGTACTCAGAGTAATGATATAATCTAGGCTGCTAGTTGAAGCACAGAGAGAACAAAAAGTATGGACCAGAGGGATGGAACATGGCAGGAAGTGAAAGAGCAAATATACAGAGAGATTTGAGGGATTTGGGTGAGAACAGGGAGGAGATACTGTACATGATAGAAACAGAGGAAGGATGAGAAGGAGATCAAAGACTAAAAGGTTTAGGTTGAGAAACAGTGGCAAACATCGTTTGTGTACGTAGCGATAAGGCTTTAAAACGCATTTAGTGGGACTAAGCTGGATAATTTGAGGGATGATTGCAGCTTATTCCATGCAAGGGGGAGATAGCGTGACTGATGGCAGCTTTGCCGCAATTAGTTCGGAATTTGGGGACTTCAAGCATAATGTACAAAGTTTTGCTAAAGGCATAGGTGCACGAGGTGCGGCAAAGCAGGCTTGCGATGTAAGATGGTATGTTACAAAGCAAGACTTTGTATGCCCAGACATAAGAATTTAATAATCTTCTGGTGGTAAGGGATGTCCACCCAACTGCAGCACAGAGATCACAGTGGTGCATCCTGAATGGTGCATTAGTAATAAATCAGATGGCTCAATGGTATAGGACATCTAACTTGTGTAGGCTAGTAGTTGAGCAACAGCCGTATAGGATGCCAGCATAGTCCAATAGAGGAAGAAATGTGGTTTGGACCAGTCTTGTCCTAGACTCTTTGGAAAATAAGGCTTTATTCCTATAAAGGAAACCAAGCCTCAACTTTAGTTTTTTCATGAGCGCATCAATATGGGAAGAGAAGGAGATGTTATGGTCCAGTAGGAAACCAAGGTGTTTAAAATTATCCACAACCTCTAGGGTATCACCTAGCAGAGATACGACAGGCAATGGGGGAGTAGGGTTTTTAGACATAGCAAAATGATTATTGGGTTGGAAGAACGTGACTTTTGTTTTTTTTTGGCGTTTAATAACAGTTTGGGGTGAAGAAGATTATGATGCAAAAGGTCAAATTCAGATTGAAGTTCATGGCAGACTTCCATGACTGAAGGTTTTGTGCTACAGAGAACAGTATCATCAGCAGAGAAATGAAGTTTAGCCTTGGATATATTATTGCTTAGGGTACTGATGTATATCATGAAGAGGAGGGGGCCAAGAATCGATCCTTGGGGTATCACTTGAGAGAGCGGAAGAAGTGGTGAGAAGGTCCCATCTACCTTGATTTGCTGCTGTCGGCCAGACAGATAACTGGAGGACAAGTTGACAGTAGGTCCATTCAAGACATGCTCCTTAAGTCTAACTATTAGTAACATATGATCAACTGTAAGGCTTTACTCAGGTCAAGGAAGACTGCTCCTGTGGTTTGTTTATGGTCTAAGGCAAGAAGCCAATCATCCAACACTTTCGCGAGGGTGGTTGTGGTGCTTTGAAAAGTCTGAAAGCCAGATTGTAATGAGTTAATGAGGTTAACGTTGTCTAGGTAATCCCTGAGCTGGTTATTGATTAATTTTTCCAATAATTTTGAAAGAATGGGTAGAAGGGATATAGGCCTATAGTTATTGAGGTCTCCAGGGTCACCCGATTTGAAAAGAGGTAATATATGAGCTATTTTCCATACAGAAGGGACTTCACTATTAGCAACAGACAAGTCAAATAAATGCAATATTGGTGCTGTTAGGTACTGAAAGCCTGCTTTCAGGAGTTGGAGGTCTAGCCCATCTGCTCCTGAACTTTTTTTACATCAAGGTGTATAAGCGAATTCTTGATTTGTTTAAAGGTAAAAGGGGAGAGGCAGAAGGAGACCTGAGGTTGGAGCTTGGTATTCGGGTTTGCTTGATTATGTGCAGGCTGTAGGCTAGCAGCTGTGGAGGAGTCAAAGACAAGGCCTGCTATGGAGAAATGCATGTTAACCCTTAGGCTGCAAACAGAATTAGAATGTATAGGAATTTTGGACTGATATATCAGTCCACAGCCCTGATTCTACTATTAAGGATTTATCAGCAATAGTTGTTTCTTAATAGAGCATTTTGGGGGGAAGGGATGGGGAGGAACTATGTCCCTCAACTGATTTTAAGATACCCCAGAATATAGCTGGGTTACCCTTGGCATTCTCTAGGGCACTACAATAATAGTTCACCTTAGTTTCTCTGATCAGTTTTGAGCATCAATGTTGAAATCAAAGAGAAACAGTTAAAACATTTAAATAGTAGATGTAAACATTTTAGTAAGTAAACTGATGTTCTTCAATTTCAAAAAAACAATGGTCTGACTCAAAATATTCAGTTTATCATCATTTGTGAGGGGGCGTTTTATGAGTTATGGTACTGCCCCCTCACATTTAGAAATATTTTGCACAGTAAATTAGTGATGTAATCTGCTCTCCTGGTCACACTTTATGAAGTGCAATGCACGTCTCCAGTGAAGTTTCTCCATTGTGAAACTATATGATGCCCAACACCTTCATTTCCTGATAGACAAGATACAATTTGTCTCATTTGTTTACTGCACCATGAAGACTGCATGAAGTGTAGTGAGTGGACATGACTTATTTCTACTGATGCCAATTTTGTGTCACACATAAGTTCAGTGATGTAGCTAGGAAAATACATTCTGTAAGCCAGAACCCTTTAGTGCTTCTTTACTGCCCTCTCCCCATTATAGACATGCTTATGTTGGTTACCCAGACCTCTTGTAACCCCATGTTGTACTTCAGGAACTGTATAATAACAGCAAAAATGCAGTAGTACTTAGTTTTAAGCATTTAGCATGATGTTTAACTCAAACTGAGCATAACATTCATATTATAGCCCCAGTAGGGGTGGATATCAGTAACAGTAAAAAAATCAATATAGTGCACAAAGCAAGGGCTGCTCAGCAGATGCAGTATATCATGATAATCAGTCTGCTTGAGTAAAAGGAAAAATGGGCAACTCGGAGCACAGTCTTAAAAAAAAAAAAAAAACTCGAGTTCCAGGAGCTGTGAATCTTTTGTGCAGAATTTAATCAGCAACATATGAAAAGATGAAACCAACAAAACACAATGTTTCACTCACACACTGTAAGCTTTATTGAGTGTGCCAGCACCCCATATGTCACCCTTTAAATATATCACCAAGTTAGGGGAGATACCGGTCACTCCACTGGGCATTAAATGTTGTGACAAAGTTCATACACCAGTCCCAATTATTAGCTTTCTGAGGTGGAATTAACAACATAGTCCTCTCTGCCCCTACTACACAACTGAAGACCCTCTCTATATCATTCCCAGAGTAACCTCTGACCTTGAACCTGTCAGATAAATCCTTGGCATACTGGTGGAGTGTGGTATCCTGACTACAATTGCAACAGACCCTCAAAACTTGGCCAGTGGGAATATTCCTGATGGTGTGATGGGAATGGCATGAGCTGGCTAACAGGATAATATTGCAGTCCGTAGGTTTCTGGAACAAACTAGGGTCCACACCCTGCTTCTGGTTTTAAACAATGCATATATCTAGGAATGAGATGCTTTGAGCACTGCTGTTAGTAGCAAATATCAAATGCGGATTACTTTGATGTAAATAATCCACAAATTCCACAATCTCATAAATGATACCCCACCACGCCATCAGGCTATCATCAATGTATCTTCTCCAAATAACAATCTTTGGGAAGACTTGATTATGTATCTGATCATAGATGGTATGTTCTTCCCACTGCCCATATATACAGATTAGCAAAACTGGGGACAAACTTGCCCCAATTGCTGTACCACTAATCTGTAAATAAACATCCTGCAAAAAACTGAAAGCATTAAACTCAAGCACATACCTCGCAAATAAAATCAAAAACTCAATGGGTGGTTGAGATCCTTCCTCTCTCATGTTCAAATAATGAGCCAAAGTGCACAGGCCCTTCTCATGTGGGATATTGGTATGTAGAGATTAGGCACTGAGTGTCACAAAGATGTGTAACTCCTCGATGTGGATGTCTTGCAACAGGGCCAACATCTTTGTAAAGTCCCTCACATAAGATCTTAAACTTGAGGACAAAGGGCTTAATGAAACTGTCAATATATTGTGATAAAAGCTCAGTTAATGAATTGACTCCCAAAATAATGTGACATCTAGGTGAAGAGAGCAATGGTTTATGCACTTTCGATAAATAAATTGTTGCCCTCTTTGGATGTTTGCTAGTCAAAAAGCCCTTTGTGTCCAAATCTATTACACCACTATCATATGCTCGAGCAAGGTACTGATCTGTCTGCTTCATAAAGGTGACAGTGGGGTCCTTAGACAGAGCACAATAAAACATATGATTGTCTAGCTGACATTTAACCTCAGCAATATGGCCCTTAGTGTCCAACAGGACTGCACTGCTGCCCTTATCAGCCTGTTTGATAGTGATACTATCATTTTTTTCAAGATTACTCAGGACTTCACTTCTATTCAGGCTAACAAAATTTGGTTTAAAGTCCACATTTTTGAGGGTCTCAAGATCCCTCTCAGATGCCTTAAGGAACATACTGACAGCACTGTTCATAGATGTATGTCAACTTGGGACAACATTTTTGTGATACTGTATAGATTTTTGTCCCCACTGCACGTCCATAACAATCTCAATTGTAGGTATTTCTGAATCCAGACAGCAGGTAGTGTCTTGTTGATGATAGACACACCTCACATTTAGATTACATGCTAGACTCTGGAAATCAATGATAGTTTAAAAATTTAGGGTAAAAGCAAACAAACAACAACAACAAAAAAAAAGAGTTAGTGTGTTTATCTGAGTTGGGTGAAGGGAACTGTTATCTGTGCAGTTAGCTAGGTGAAGAAGGGAACTGTGAATTAGGGGGAGTGGCTTAAGCAGCAGGAAGCCAGGTGTTTGGATTTAAAAATGCCCTAGATAGCTTTTGACAGAGAACAGCAAGAGGAAGGATGTTCTGTTAGAACTTTACTACTCTACTGGGACTATATAGCCCTCCCTCTCTTCCTCCCCTCCACCCACCCCCCACCCTTAGCCAGCTCCACTCTTATAGGCACAGTATTTGACTGACAACAGGAACTTTCTATTTGGGAACAGGAAGGGAGTGATCACAGAAGCACAAAAGACTCACCATCCTAGAAGAAAAAGAGTAGCTCTCCACCTCCCCCCCCCAAGCTGCTGGAGGTCTGACTCGGAACAAATAAGAAGGAGACTACTAAGGAATACAGTAACTCCCTGTCCTAGAACAGGAAGAGCAGGATCTTTAAGGCATGGAGGCAGTAGGAAAGTAGGGAGGAAAAATAAATAAATAAAAAAATAAAAGTAAACAGAGAGAGGAAAGAGCAAGCATATAAAATAACAATTGAGGGGCCACAAATAAAACATGATGGGAGTGGTGTAGTGCAGTGGCTGTGCAGTGGCAGTCTTTGGGAGACATTGTGGAGGATGCGGTGTTATCGTATCTGCAGACACCTCTCTGGGCTGAGAGAGGAGGTTGCTCATCTCCAGGCTGAGCTGGCCAGGATTCAGGGGACCTCCTCTCCCACCCAGTGACCGCCAGGGCTGCCGCCGCTGCCTCAGAGGTTGCCAAGAAAGAGGAGCGGTTGGACCACAGTGGGCTCAGGGAGGGTGAAGGTGGTGGAACAGAGGCACATCCCTCCAGTTGTACCTCTCCACAATTCGTATGCATTCTGACACAGTGTGGTTCCTCTATGGAGACTCTCACAGTGGAGACCAAGGAGGATGCTGGGAACCTCCACTAAGGAGACCCACAGGAGGGTGGCATGGGACCCCACAGGGGAAGGAAACAACTCCTGGTGGGTGACTTCATTGTTAGGAGGGTAGAACTGGGGAGGGAGGTAAGGTGCCTGCCTGGCGCCATGTCTTAGAGGGACAGGGAGCGAATCCTCAGGACCGAGGGAGCAGTTGCATGGGGGAGGGAGCTGGATGTCATTGTCCACCTAGGGACAAATGATCTGGCAGGGAAAGGGATCAGAGCAGTGTAGGAGGAGTTTGTGGAGTTGGTCAGAGGCCTTAGACCAGTAGCATGCACAGTAACCTTCTTGGAGGTGCTGCCTGTCTGTGGCATGGATGAGGCTAGGGTGCTCTGCACCATGGGATTCAAACAATGGTTGAAAAACTGGTACAGAGCTCAGGGTTTTGGCTTCATTGGGGACTGGGGGTCCATCTGGAGGGATGCAGACTATACTGGCATGATGTTCTGCGTCTGTCCAGGAGGGGAACCAAGATCCTAGGTGATAGGTATAAATGCTTCATTGGCAACATTTAAACTAGTCAAGGGGGAAACACTGAAAAGGAGCAGAGACATCCTAGCCCCCCCCAAACAAAAATCAGGGTAGTTAGTGAGGTAAACACCAAGATAGAGAGGTCAACAGGGAGATGGGCAGGGGTAAATGGAGAAAAAGGCAAAGGCAGTAAGGATAAGGATAGGGCAAAAAGGGGTAAGGCCATCAAAAAATGGAGGGTAGTGAGTACCAATGCCCATAGTCTAGGTAAAAAGCTCCCTGAACTGGTGGCCTTGATGGAAGAAGGATGTCTGGATATCGGTGGTAGTCATGGAAACATGGTACACAGAGAACCATGACTAGGATGTCAACATACCAGGGTATACAATCTACAAGAGGGCCAAGGAGGGTAGAAGAGGAGGAGTAGCTTTCTATGTAAGAAACATAGAATTTGATGGCAGATAAGGACCGCTTGGCCCTCCCAGTCTGCCCATGTCCCTACCTAATGGATAAGCTGCAGATCCTAGTTAACCAGCAGCCTTCTTCTTCCTACCTTCACCCCCTAGAATTGCCTTATGACTGTCCCATGCATGCTGGAATTCCACCACTGTTTTTGACTCCACAACCTCCTCCGGAAGGCCGTTCCATGCATCCACAACCCTGTCTGTGAAAAAATGCTTCCTTAAATTACCTCTGAGCCACCCCCCCATCTTCAAATTGTGCCTCCTTGTTCTTGCACATCTCTTTTTTTGAAAGATGCTACCCTCTTGGACATTGTTGATTCCCTTGAGGTACTTGAAAGTTTCTATCATGTCCCCCCTCTCCCTCTTTTACTCGAGGCTATACATATTAAGCTCCTTTAGTCTCTCTTCATATGTCTTCCGGTGCAGACTCTGCACCATTTTAGTTGCTCTCCTCTAGACAGCTTCCAGCCTGTCTATGTCTTTGTGGAGACTGGGTCTCCAGAACTGCACGCAGTACTACAGATGGGGTCTCACCAACTGTCTGTACAGAGGGGATAATAACTTCCTGTTTGCTACTGGTGCTACCTCTCCCTATGCATCCCAGTATCCCCCCAGCCCTCCTTACTGCCCTCTCACATTGCTTGCCCACCTTTAGGTCATCTGATATGGCTACCCCCTTTCCATTTTTGTTGTTATTAGTATCTCACCCCCCATTGTGTACTCTTCCCCTGGGTTTTTGTTTCCCAGGTGCATTACCTTGCACTTCTTAGTATTGAATCTAAGCTGCCATACATTTGACCATTCCTCTAACCTTGCCAAGTCCCTTCTCATCCTTTCCACCCCACCTTGTGCATCAACTTTGTTGCAGATCTTTGTGTCATCTGCAAAGAGACATACTTTTCCTTCCAGTCCCTCTGCAATGTCACTTATAAAGACATTGAAGAGGACTGGTCCTAATACTGAACCCTGCGGTACCCCACTAGTAACCCCCACTTTCTTCAGAGTGGACTCCATTTACTATTACCCTCTGTGTCCTATTCTCCAGCCAATTCTTTGCCCAGGCTGTCATCTTGGGACCCACTCCCAGGCTGGCTAAGGGAAAAGATCAAAGCAATAGAACTAAAGGGTAAACAGGGAGGAGAGGAGGTGCTGTGGGTCACCCTGGAGACTAGAAATGGCACCATAATCCACGTGGAGGTTGTATACAGACCCCGTCTCAGGGGGAGGAAATGAAGAAGGAAATGATAGAAGGCATTCTTAGGATGGCAGAAAAAGGGGAGATATTGTTGATTGGGGACCTGAATATGCCAGATGTTAACTGGAGCACCCTTGCTGCAGCCACATCAAGAGTAGGGTCATTCTCAATGCACTACATGAGGCATGTCTCAGACAGCTAGTATTGGAACCCACTCAGGAGGGAGCAATCTTAGACCTGGTACTCTCCAATGGGGGCGGAGCCAGGATCTCAGATCTAGAAGTGGGTAGCCATCTGGGAACAAGTGACCACCAAACAGTGTTGTTCACAATAAACACAGCTGCAGAGTCAAGCCGTACAAAAGTGAGGGTACTGGACTTTAGGAGGGCTGACTTTGTCAAAATGGGAGAGTGCCTCAGAAAAGCACTAGCAAACAGACAAGAAGGAGGGGTGGAGGAACAATGGGGAAACATCAAAACTGCCATCACAGAGGCAACAAGCCTTTGTGTGAAGCAAATAAACAAATCAAAATGAAAGAAAAACACTGTGGTTCTCAAAAGAAGTCAAGGGAAGGTTAGGAAGAAAAGATAGCATTCAGAAAGTGTAAGGAAACACAGAAGGAGCAGGATAGAGAACTGTACCAGTTAAAGCAGAAGGAAGGGAAGGCAGTCAGAACAGCAAAGGACCAAACTGAGAAAAGATAGCAAACTCTGGGTAAGAAGGGGATAAAACCTTTAATAGGTACATTAGGAGCAAAGAAAGACCAAGGAGGGATAATGAGGCTTAATAAATGGGGGTGGGTGGGCAGAGAGGACAGTGAAAAGTAGGATACTGAATGAATACTTCTGCTCAGTATTCACAAAAGAAGGGGGGGTAACTAATCCAATCAATAGAAGCACTCTGGATAGGGGGGTCAATACCAGTCCTTTCACAGAAGAAAGGGTTCTGAAAGAACTCCTAAAACTGAAAGTGGACAAAGCAATGGGGCCTGACGGGATTCATCCTAGAATTCTAAAATAACTAATGGGAGAACTAGTGACATCACTGACTACCCTTTTTAACAAATCATGAGAGGATGGTGTGGTACCTAAGGACTGGAGGAGGGCAGATGTGATTCCCCTTCACAAAAGTCAGAGCAAAGCAGAGACAGGAAACTACAGACCTGTTAGCTTGGCCTCGGTGGAAGGGAAAATGATGGAATCACTTCTGAAAGAAAGAATTGTTCAGTACCTAGAGGCCAGTGGGGCACATGACTCAAGGCTGCATGGATTCACAGCGGGAAGGTCATGTCAGGTGAATCTAATAGATTTCTTTGACTGGGCGACCAAAGTAGTAGACCAGGGAGGGGCTGTGGACATGGCCTACCTAGACTTTAGCAAGGCATTTGACACAGTCCCACACAAAAGATTAATAAACAAATTAGCCAGCCTGGGAGTGGGTCCCAGGGTGGTAGCCTGGGTAAACAATTGGCTGGACAACAGGACACAGAGTGTAATAGTAAACAGAGTCCACTCTGAAGAAAGGGGGGTTACTAGTGGCATACCACAGGGTTCAGTACTGGGTCTGGTCCTTTTTAATGCCTTTATAAGTGACACTGCAGAGGAACTGGAAGGAAAAGTATGCCTCTTTGCAGACAACACAAAGATCTGCAACAGGGTTGATGCACAAGTAGGGGTGGAAAGAATGAGAAGGGGCTTGGCAAGGTTGGATGAATGGTCAAACATATGGCAGCTTAGATTCAGTGCAAGAAGTGCAAAATAATGCACCTAGGAAACAAAAACCCAGGGGAAGAGTACATAGTGGGGGGGTATTAACAACAACAAAAATGGAAAGGGACCTTGCGGTAGTCATGTCAGATGACCTAAAGGTGGGCAAGCAATGTGAGAAGGCAGTAAGAATGGCTGGGGGGATACTGGGATGTATAGGGAGAGGCATCACCAGTAGAAAACAAGAAGTTATTATCCTTCTGTACAGACAGTTGGTGAGACCTCATCTAGAGTACTGTGTGCAGTTCTGGTGACCACATCTCCACAATGACATAGACAGGATGGAGGCAGTCCAGAGGAGGGCAACTAAAATGGTGCAGGGTCTGCAACAGAAGCCATATGAAGAGAGACTAAAGAAGCTTAATATGTATACCCTTGAGGAAAGGACGGAGAGGAGGACATGATAGAAACTTTCAAGTACCTCAGGGGAGTCAACAAAGTCCAAGAGAGTAGTATCTTTCAGAAAAATAGATGTGCAAGAACAAGGGGACACAATTTGAAGATAGAGGGGGGACAGCTCAGGGGCAATGTGAGGAAGTATATTTTCACAGACGTTGGTGGAAGCATGGAACGGCCTTCTGAGGAGGTCATGGGGTCATAAACAGTGGGTGAATTCAAGAATGCATGGGACAGACATAAGGCAATTCTGGTGGGGGGTTAGGAAGAAGTAGGCTGTTGGTTAACTAGGATCTGCAGCTTATTCAATAGGTAGGGAAATGAGCAGACTGGGTGGGCCAAGCGGTCCTTATGTGCCATCAAAGTCTATGTTTCTATGTTAAAAAATCAATGTTATTTCCAGATATGATTTTCAACCCTGTCTCAAGAACTCACAGTTCAGAATCAGAGAGTTGATACCATGAAAGGTTGATGACATTAGAGAACACTGCAGAAGCATGCACTGCTGCTTGCCCACCCCTTACCCTTCTGGACTTGTTCCAGTAAGGCTTGTTCTTGCCTTGTGCTTCTTGCTTTTGTTTTCTCTAGGTGTGATATGTACCACCCCTTCTTGTGTGTGTTCTGGTACATACTTGGTGATTCTGGGGCTGCCCCTCAGTAGATTCTCTGGACTAGGGAGTTCCAATTTCTGATTCTCTAAAGAAATACAGGATGCCTCTGATTCACTGTCAGTTTTCTGGCCACCTCTTGTGTCTGCAGGATTCTTTTTTTAAATAGATTTTGGGGTGTTGACTTGACCCTTATTCTGTTTCCTACAGTCAAATACAAACCTCATCAAATAATCCTGCTTATCACAGAAGAATTTATTCTCTTTATAGCTCCTAATTCTGTTGTTGTGCTTCTCAATTGTGCTCCTTAAATTTACTTTGTAAGTGTTGTATTCTGCAGATTGTTGAAACTGTAGTAAAACTTGCTCCTTTTCCTTTAACTTCACAGACAGACTCTCCTGTACACATTTCAAATCTCTAATTACAAGCTGAATCAACCAAAGAGAAGAATCGTTAATTGGAGTTTTCCATGGGCCGAATAATTCTTCCTGGTTCCTCCCGAATAATGGGAATTTCAGTATTCTTAGGGCACAAGGGATGCAAACAACTTGAAGATACTGCTCCAAAGTTACCCATTTAAATCAATTTGACAGGGTGTGTATCTGACTGAGCCCAGAAACTCTACCAAGGCGCAGCCCCAGAATCTCCAAGTTTGCACCAGAACATGCACAAGAAGGGATGGTGGGCATCACACCCAGAGGAAACAAAGGCAAGAAGCAGCCTTATTGGAACAAGTCCAAAAGTAAGAGAGGGGGCAAGCAGCACATCATGCTTTTGTGGTGTCCTCTAATTTCATCAACTTCTCATCACATCAACTCTCAGATTCTGAGCTGCCAGTTCTTTTTTTTTCCCTTTTTCCATAATACTTTTTTCCCTTCTTTTTCAGTTTTCTCCCCGTACACCCCCTCGTGGCAGGAATGTGCATGTGTGGAGGCATGCTCACATCACAGAACCATGCTCCCCTGCTGACCTTTGACAACCCGATGTCACTTCCTACCCCGGGTTACCAGCATGGCACAAAGTGTGGATGCCAGCGCCTCAACCATCAGCACCACTGGGCCAGCTTGAGCTGCCAGTTCTTGAGAAAGGGTTGAAATTTTTGCCTACAAATAACATTGATTTTTGTAAAACTACCATTGATTTCCAAAGGCTAATACTTAATCTAAATTTGAAGTGTGAATATCATTAACAGGCCACTATGGGCTGCCCAGATCCAGAAATATCTACAGCTGAGACTGTTATGAACACAGAATCGGGACAGACATCTACTGTACATCACACAGATTTTGTCCCAAGTTGATGTACATGCCATCTATGAACAGTGCTGTCAGTATATTCCTTAAGGCATGTAATAGGATTTAAAGGCCCTCCAAAATGTGGAATTTAAACTGAATTTTCTTAACTTAAATAATTGTAAATTTGAAGGCCTGAGGAATTTTGGAAACAAAAATGAGAGTATCACCATCAAACAGGCTGGCTGATAAGGCTGGTAGTGTGCTCCTGTTGTACACTGAGGAGTATATTGCTGAGATCAAAAGTCAACTAGACAATCATAAGTTTTATTGGGCTCTGTCCAGGGACTCCACTTTCACCTTTAAAAAGGCAGATAGATCAGTACATTGCTCGAGCATATGATAGTGGTGTAACAGATTTGGACACAAAGGGCTTTTTGACTACCAAACACCCAATAAAGGTTATTTGTTTATTACCACAAGTACATAAATCATTGATCTCTCCACCTGGAAGCCCCGTTATTTTTGGAGTCAATTCATTTACTAAGCTTTTATCACAATATTTTGATAGTTTCATTAAGCCCTTTGTCCTCAAGTTTAAGATCTTATGTGAGGGACTCTACAGAGATGTTGGCCCTGTTGCAGGACGTCCATGTCAGGGAGTCACATATACTGTACATGTGATCCTCAACATGGAATCTCTGTACAACAATATCCCTCATGAGGAGGATCTGTGCACTTTGGTCCATTATTTGAACATGAGGGAGGAAAGGTCTCTACCACCCACTGAGTTTTTGATTTCATTTGCTAGGTATGTGCTTGATTTTAATGCTTTCCTTTTTTGGAGAGATTTTTATTTGCAGATTAGCAGTACAGCAGTTGGGGCAACTTTTGCCCTGAATATCAGTAATCTGTACATGGGACAGTGAGAAGAACATGCCATCTATAATCAGATGATTAATTAATTATTCCCAAAGATTGTTCTTTGGAGAAGATTCATTGACAATATCCTGATGGTGTGACAAGGTACCAATGATGACCTGGTGGGATTTGTAGATTGTTTACATCAAAGTAATCCAAATTTCAGATTTGTGGTTAACAGCAGTGATCAAAGCATCTCATTCCTGGATAGCTCTGTTGTTAAAAAACAGAAACAGGGTGTGAACTCTAGTTTGTTCCATAAACCTAGAGGCAAGAACACTATCCTATCAGCTAACTCATGACATTCCCATCACATCATCAAGAATATTCCCGCTGGACAATTTTTGAGGGTCTGTCACAACTGTAGTCAGGATACTACTTTCCACCAGCATGCCAAGGATTTATCTGACAGGTTCAAGGTCAGAGGTAGCTCTAGGAATGGTATACAGAGGGCCTTCAATCAAGCAATGGGGCAGAGAGGACTATGTTGTTAACTCCACCTCAGAAAGCTAATAATAGGGACATGTGTATGAACTTTGTTATATTCAGTCTGGTGCTGTGGAGTCCATAGTGAGAAACAATTGGAGGATTTTTTGGGCTAAGCCCAAATTGGATGCCTTTTCTAAGGAATCACCATGTATGGTTTTTCGTAGGGCCAGAAATCTGTGTGATTGCCTCACACATCGATTGCAACCTTACACCAAACCGAGCACTTGGTTTCCTGCACCTCTGTAGGCTGCTTTTGCTGTGTCAGGTGCAAGTATCGTAAGGTGATCATTATCGGTAACTCTTTTGTCAACCCTGGCACAGGTCTTACTCTACCCATTACGAAAGTGATACCACTTATGTGGTTTACATGGCTAAGTGTAGTAGTGGTAGGTTTTACATAGGTAAAACAAAAGGAAATTGAAAGACAGGGTAGGGGACCATATGAGGGTAGTGGCGAGTGGAAACATGCAGTACATCCTAGCCCACCATGTTGTAATATCTGATGATCCTGTTAACCACACACTTAGCTTTATGGGCATTGAAAAAGTGGTCACTTGACCTTGAGTGGGGGACATTGATTCTACCCTGTCAAAGATAGAGGCATTTTTGGATATATCACATGAATGCCAGAATTTTCCAGGACTAAATGACAGGTTTGATTTGACTGTTTTTTTGTAAAATGTTGAAAAGCATGTAATATATGCTTATAAGTAATGTAAATTTTGTAAAAATCTATTAATCATCCTTTCTATCTACTACACATTGATCAAATGATATTATTAGGCATAGAACGTTTGAGATACTCTTTCCACTGTTTTTAACTTTTACTGCATTTATTTAGATTATTTTGCATTTCACTCATCTTACATGAATTATGGTAATTTGATTCACCTGGTGATGTATTTTAAGGGGTAACATATGGGGTGTCACCACTCTTGATAAAGCCCACAGTGCGTGAGTGAAACACTGAAGTTTGGAATTGAGGTGGGATGGGGTCTGTGGCTACAGGGAGCCATTGTGCCCTGTGTCAGCAGATCAGGGGATAGCTAGCTGTTATGACAGCCCTCTGGCTGGTGTAATGATAAGCCCCCAACACTGACCCAGTGGCGTGCAAATGGCATCATGTATACCGTACTCTATTGGCCCTCAATAGGCATACCCACTACTCACCCCCTGCCTGGATTGGCCACATAGTTGCATGGGATCCCCTGCACACAGTCCAGGGCAGGAGTGTGGAGCAGGTATGTGTGTGTCAGTACTGCATCTGAGGGTGTCCATCAGACACCCAGAATATGCATATCCCAGCTCTATGTGCCACATAAAATGCACTTGGGCTGGGATATCATTAATACATAGGGCTCATTGTGCTTAAATCCTAACTCATGCATTAGCATCACTTTTTGCAATTTATTTATTGCTGAGATATCACAGCAGTAGATAACATTTTGTATGTTAGTTTTTTTGTAAGGATATGTACTTTTTGTTATATGTATGGGTCCTGTCTATTAATATATTTGTGTCTCATACAATCCTTGTTTTAATAATTGAGCTTTCTTCTCCCATTGCAAAATTGTATTCTCACACTCTGAGTAAATGGAAGGGAATGCTACTAAATAAAATTACTACTACTGGAACCATTAAACCTCTAGATTAACACCCCTTACTAATAAAAATCTGCATTAATTGCTGAGTATGACATTTCCTCCAGCAAAAAGATCTTAAGGTACTTGATGTTCCCACTCTGATCCATCAAATATTATTTTCTTATACTTATTCAACTGTATCGTGTCCTATACATGTATTTTTCATTAAAAGGTTCAAAAGTTCCAAAATTCAATGCATGAACAAGTTTTAAGGTCAGGTTTTGTACAATAAAAAATAGTTAATAAAACTGGACCTTCTCAAAAAAATGACAGGGAGGTTTTTCTTTAACTTATATCAATATTTGCTAATTATTGACATTCTTTATGGGACAGGTAATTAAATATGGTTAGCAAAATGAATGTAACATCTGTAGTTATAAAAAAACCTGAGCTCAGAAGACCAATTCCTTTAATTTTCTGCCATCTCTTGTTTTGTCAGCCAACTCTGCAGCCCTTTTCTTTGAACGTCTCATGAGCTGTGCTGCGCTGCTAACATCAAAGAAGTGGAGATATTTTTCCTCTTTAATGATTCGACACTGAAAATGTCATGTTCAAGTATTCAAGTTCTGAACTCAGAATGAGTAACCTCTATATCCTGAGCTGTATGCCAGAAAGACATTGAGACAGAAAGAGACTTTACAGCCAGTCCGGTGGGGCTGAGGGCTGACATCCGTGCTTCACCTGCTGCCATGCCAGTGACATGGATTCGGGAATGAAGATGGGTCACTTGGGGGTCGCGAGGGGAGGAGGATTGAGCATTCCAGTAGACGTTCTCCTCCTCCATGGAGGAAGGGTAGCCTGCTCCATCTCAACATCGCCACCTAGGTGACCATGTGTGGTAATGTGGCTAGGAGCAATAGTTCAGAAGGGGAACACTCCCCAATGGAATGCATTAGCATGTCCAATGACATGCACATATCAAGCTGTCCTCTCCATGGAACATCCAAGGGGTGAAGAAGAAAAAGGAAAAACACTGTTGGCTGCATGCAGGATGAAGCCTGCAGCTCCTCACAGAACCCACATCTCCTGCAGGGCACAGGGCCTCTTGCACTGAGCATTGATGCCCAGAAGGGTCTGGGGAACCCTCGATGGTCCTTCCACAGGGGGGAAACTGTGGAGAAACAGGTGGATTTTCCAGGCAAGTCCCAGAAATGTCAGGTGATGGAGTTAGAGGAGCTCCAGGGTAGAAGGGGGGCCAGCTTGGCAAGAGGAGGGGAAAGAGACTTTACTTTTCTAGTATTCATACTCCCTTGGCATCTAGCAGTTTTTAATAATTTCAAAAGTGAAGGATTGCATCTACATATTTTCCCCCAGACCCCCACACTGGTCTATTGACCGTTGGTGGAGCCTGAAGATTTTATAGATTTTTGTGAAAGTTTTTTTGTGTGGAAGACCAGTTCGGTAGCTTGTGCAAAAATATCTTTGATGAGGTCAGCTAAACATGGAAATGTTTCATCCATTGAAACTGTCACATCAACTAGGCATAGATTCCTTTCTTTCAGTTGATTAGGTGCACGGGCTCTTGTAGTACAGTTTCCATGTTGGGCCTTGAGAGTCTCTGATCCAGTGGATACTGCCACAGTCCCCACTGGCTGCTGTCCACACCTCAAACCTGGGCACTACTGGACTAAAAATGTATGCACTGGACCTTTCTCAGAGGTGAAGGATCCTTCATTGATGATGAGATCGCTTTTTCATAGCTGGTCTGTGTAGCAGACCAGTTCCTAAATTCAGGAAGTGATTTGCAGCTGTGCCATTGGAATGCACTGGGGACCCGGACATGAGACAGAAAATGAGCGTATGATGTCACCTTCTATTTGTTCATACTTCTATCAGTAACTCAGTGCACTGATACAGGTGGATGGGCCAGCAAAACCTACCTGAATGCAGAATCAGACTCTGATTCCACATCTGGATACTGTCTTAGCCTTTTTACAACCTCCCCCCACCCAGTAGAAACACCAAGAAGGCTGTTGTAGGCCAGGAAGAAAGACAACCCCCCCTCTTCCATGCTAATATCTTCCTCTTACCTTATCTGTCACTGCTGCTGGCTGGGGTCCCACTCCCCATGTGGTGCTGCAGTGTTGCTTCTTTATGTGAAGGCAGGACAGGACTAGGCTGGATGGACGAGGCAGTCGGAAAGGGTCTAGCAACTTCATCTCCCCCTCAGTCCATAAAAACAGAAGTGAATGATGACTCCCTCCCTTCCTAGCAAGCTGTGGTGCCAAGCCCCTCCCAACCTGTTCCCCCGACCGCTAGTCAATGAGTGACCCCTGCCCTGAATACAGTCCTAAGGCAAATGTCCTCCAAAGTTGGCTTTTAAATAATTTCCTAGACAGTTAGCCATAGTTTAATAGCGTGCACAGCATGGTAGTCCAGCCATCTTTCCGAGTCACCCAGCAGCCACATCCTCCTTCATCCCAAGTGATAGCTGTGTAAGTGACTGACTGAAACAAAGCCTGGGGTAGCAACCAACAGATGCTTTACTCAATATGGGGGCATGGGGAGGATTTCGTGCTGCAGTGGGTGGGAGTTCACTGCCCAAGGATGCAGTGGTGGGGGTATGGGGGGCGGCCCGTGGCCTGTCACCAAAGGGGCTTCTGTGTGCCCAGGGGGAGGGGGGTTTGTGGACCACCTTTGGGGCTTGGGGGTGCCAGGTATGGTGTTGTGGTCTTTGGGGGGTTGTGCAGAAGTGGGGTCAGGGCACAACTGAGCTGGGGGCAGCCTATAGGATGGGGATTTGATACCACACCCGGGAGTCTGTCTGTGTGCCTTGAGGGTGCCATGCAGTTTGGGCTGGTGGGGGTGTCCAATGAACATCAGGGCCTTTCTACGTGGGTCTGGGTGCCTGCAGTGGGCATTTTTGCACCCAGACCCATGCTGTAGTGCAAGGGATTCACTGCAGCATCCGATTGGATGCCCAGCTGGGCCCGCTACTCCGCCTGCAGCCACCCTGCACGGCCCTGCATGCCATGGGGGGCAAAGCCATGGACAGGTGGTGGCCATTAGTGAATAACAGCCAGTGCACACCTGTCTGCAGGTGCAGAGCTTCACGGCAGGGATGTGCACTTTTGGAGCATAACTTGCGCCATTAGCGCATAAGGGGCCAATGCTGCCAGTTGTGTACAGTAACATTGATAATCAGTATGATAAAGGGGGTCACCAGTTTTTACAGGCACCCTTTTGCAGGCATACTACAGATATAAGACAGGTAATTATACAGGCAAAGAACAGGCACTGTGCAGACGTTGGACAGTACTGCAGTTTTGGCCAGGGCACTCCTGCATTTATAAACAGATTCACTTTCTAAGTCCCAGCCCAGCCCTCAGCAGTATTCTTAGCTTTGCATAGCTTAGTTTACAACAGTCATTAAACAGTTCAAGTTAGTCATAAGCAGTAATAGCATAGTGTCTCAAAACAGTCCTTAACATTCATCCAGACTGCGGTGAAAACTGCTGGCTTAGCCTTCTAATTTGCATCTCACCTAAACTGTTCCTCCACTGGGTAGGCTGACTTACTGCGTGGCTACTGACTGTGAAGGTCATCATGATGGACATTTATAATACAATTGACAGTTATGGTCGCAGTTTGGCTGTCAATGTCATACTAAAATGCTGCTGTGGTTTCAGTAATCAAACTGCTATTGAAAGCTTAAGTGAATGCCTTTCTCTCATATTGGTAACAAAAAATTGATTTCTCTCTCTCTCTCTCTCTCTCTCTCTCTCTGCAAACAAGGTCAAAGATTATAACTAACACTTTGTAGCTCAGAGAAGCAGGAGGCATTTACAGCTAAAAGCCAGAAAACCAACAAGAGACAGATAGGAGTTGTGCAGCAAGAAGCTATCGGATTGTTACAGCAACATGGTGCCTGGAATTAGCAAAGTGAATTTCCTCAGCATGAAGCAGGGTTTACAGTAAGTTCAGAGATTTTTGATTGACATACAGTTTAATGTCTTTCTGCTGTCTGTGTATGCAGAATTGCAGATAATGATTCTTGTAGGGAAAGTGTGCGTGTGTGTGTGTGTGTACGCCCCACTCACCCCACAGTCACTAATCTGCCCTTGTTCCCCCTAGCCAGTAATTATAGCCTCGTGCTGACCCTCAGCATACAGACAGTGGTGCTGTAAGCAAGGGGACCCAGCTGAGTGGCCATAATTTACCATACAGCCCCCATCATTGACCAGGGGCATGCTTGTTTTGCTGCCCATAAAGGGCTGGGGTGGAAATTAGTAGTGACTGTTTTATAAACATTGTTGTTTGTTGGGAAGGGGGCACTCAGCTCCCTGGATTTACTTCCATTATAAAATGGCAAGGCTAAATCCAGAGGCCTTATTGAACAAGAGTCATCACTTGGCCGTGCTTTACATCTAATGATGCACAGTCAGATACTGGATCTCACTATGAAGGTGAAAAACCCATTATTACCTGCCGCCATAAACATCAATATTACTACACTAGGAGAAAACATGTAAAAGTTACACTGCCACCATATTGCAAGCCTTGTCCTTTCCTACCATGACCATTTAAACAAGCATTTGTCAATGCCGAATGTTTGCTTGCTGGCATTGGCATTGGTAGTGTAGAAGTTACAGAACTGCATAACAGAAATGGCAGTGAAGTATTCAACTGAAGCCAACCCCACCACCACCCTGCAGAGACTGACAGGCACTGGGGTGTGCCTTTGGGTCATCAGGCATAACGACCATGCCATTTCACCACACCCTACCCTGCAGACACTGACAAGTGTCACGGTGTGCCTTGGGGTCTTTGGCCCTTATGCGCACCCCATTCCATCAGGAAATACGGTGAGATGGGTGCGGTATAGGAGAATGGGGTGAACTTTGGGGCCGAAGAGTCTAAGGCATACCTTGATGCCTCTCACTGGCTGCAGGATGTGGAATGGTATGAGCATTACAGGCAAGAATCCCAAGTCACACCCCTGATGCCTGTCATTCTCTACAGGGTGGGGCGGTATGGTTGGAAACCCTAACACCTCAGGCATTTGTTGGTATTTTCACTCCAAATTTTCAATATGTTTTTTGTGACCCCACCTCATGAATAGGGGAATATCAGTTTGTTAGCGAGCTGCTTATGCACAGCGATTACGCATTTAGCACCACAGGTGCAAAACACATTCGAACAGGATGTGAAAAATGACAGCTGTACTGTTCATGGGGAGGTGTAAAAATGGCAAAGTTGAATCTGCAGTAAAATATTAAAAACTGGTGACGAAGCGCAGTATAGAAACTGCAACGCACACCCGAATGTAATTAGGTTGGGGATTTTTACAGCAGATTGCCAACACAGGCATTTTGGGACCTCCGATCATGAATAGTGTCACTGTGATTTTCTTTATCTGTCCCGAACAATGATTTCCCACAGCAACCACGCATCTCTGTGCTGAAAGTGTGAAAACACATTTCGGCCATGTTGTGAAAAATGACAACTGTACTGTTCATAAGGAAGTGTGGAAAAATGCCACTGGTGAAAATCTGGACTGAAAATATTACAAAGTCATGAACTTATGAGGGTGCGTGAAAGCTGCACAATGCTCACTCGTAACACAGTCATTTTATGGACTTTTGTCACCACATTTTCAACATAGCCATTTTAAGACCTCTGCTCATGAACAGTGTAACTGTGATTTTCTTAATCTGTCCCAAACATCGCTTTCACACACCGACTGCACCACTGTGCGCTACATGTGCGGAAACACATTTGGGGCGACATGTGAAAAATGGCAGCTGTACTGTTCATAAGGAAGTGTAATAAAATGGCAATGTGGAAAATCTGGAGTGAAAATATAGAAATTCATGAAACTTACGGAGCGCGTGAGAACTGCAGCAATGACGTCAGAAACAGTCATTTTAGATTTTTTCATCAAATTTTCAACATAGGCTTTTTGAGAGCCCACCTTATGAACAGTGGCAGTGTCGTTTCGTTACTCGGTCCCGATTAACGCCATGATAGTGACAGCATTCATGAGAAGGGGTCCCAAAAACCCCATGTTGAAAATTTGGTGCAAAAATTCCAAAAAATGGCTGAAATATGCAGCAAAGTTGAAAAAACCCTATCTATCCCATTATACAGCTTACCGGCATTTCCTCAGTTTGCGGTCGGCTTTGAAGAGTGCAGGCGTGTTCCGGTCCACGGTGATCCGCCCGGGTCGGGTAAGTATGGGGTGAGGGGAGGGTGTGGGAGGCGGGTGCGCAGGGTGGGCGCGGGGGCAGAGACAACGGCGACCGCTTTTAAGTTTCAGGGTTTTTTTTAAATGATGACGTGGGACATTTGCCACGCTAGTGGGCTCCCAGCATGGCACAAGGACAGCTGGTGGGGGCATGGAGCTAACGGGGATTGGGCACCCTGTTGGCAATAGCATCTGTTGCCAGGCTGGGTGGGCTCCCAGCGTGGCACACTGTACTCGGGGAGACAGTTGGCCGACAGGGGTTTGGGCACCCCCGCCGGCTTATCGATGTGCACCACGCTGGGTGGGCACCCAGTGTGGCATATGTAGCTCTGCTTGGGCGCACAGCCGACGGGGATTGGGCACCGCCGGCTGTACAGTGTGCATGAAGCGAGCACGCAGTATGCGTGCGTGTGTGTGTGTGTGTGTGTGTGTGTGTGTGTGTGTGTGTGTGTGTGGGGGATCGGCGAGCGGGCAGGCGATATCTTATCGCTGCTCACTGAAGCGTAGCTCCCCCTTTCAACTGTACGCCACTGCATTTTGGAGCTGTCATAGACAGCTCCAGCAGGCATTGGAGAACTGCGGCCGCACCTGCAAGCACACTGACTAAATTGGAAGATGGCTGCCGCACCTCTGAAAACTTGGATGATGGCACTATGTTTCTTGCACATGCGTGCAAGCAAACATAAAAATTACTTTACTTCCCTTAAAAAAAGAATTAAAGTTCCATTTTACTTTGTCTAAAAATACTGTTTCTTCACACATCTACAGTGCATACTCATTCCAGCCTTAATTCTTTGCAAATCATCATTTAAATCCCCGAGGCCCCACCCCCCTGCTCAACAACTCCGTAACTGACAGCAGGAGTGGGAGCAGGGGTTGGGCTGGTCAATAGGTTACACTGCGAGCAGACAGGCACTTACTTTTGCACTCAACTGTTTCTTTGAAAAGTTCACAACATCTTGAAAAGCTACTACTCCACTCGAGTGCTGCCATTATACTCATTACTGCAGTCAGGCCAGCTCCAACCTCAATCTCTGACATTCCTGTTAGGCCCGTCTTTTCAGCAGCTTACACACAGTCAATGAATGCATGGACAGGGAGTGAGGAAGCAGTGAGTGAGCAATCGAGCAGGTGGGAATAAGGAGCAGTGAGCAGATGGACAGGGGGTGAGGAACCAGTGACTGTGAGCAAATGAGTGAGTGGGCGGCCAGGTGGTGCTGAAACAGTGAGCAAATGAGCGGGCGGTGGGGTTAGCAAGTAGTGACTGTGAGTAACCAAGTGGGTGGGCAGAATGGGGAAAACAGTGACTACTACCCTTCCTCCCAGTCCATCTGTAAATGTAAATAAATAAATAAATAAATGAATAAAGAAAGAAAGAAAATGTAAAAATAAATAAATAATAACATTTGTGCTAATCAGACAAAGAGTTGTCAATAAAAAGGTGGTGGGGAGCAGCACCAACAACATTCAAAAAAAAAAACTCAAGTGAGAAAAATTGGACTCACATCGCCACCTGCTGGCTCAACATAATGCAAAACAAAGACTTTTTATTGTGAAATTGCAATTACTATAAAACCACATTTATTTTTCATTACAAATATATCTAAGCATACATTTAATTTATTTGTTTATATCAAAAATAATAATGAGCCATTTTATAAGGGCAGTAAGCCACTTTGGGATATGCATTTAAAGGATTAACAATGCACTTCCCAGAGGCATAAGGACACTTGGCCTTTAGCCTCAAACCTTACTACACCCCCGGGACGTGCATTGTTAATGCTTTAATACACACCTGTCATGGCTTACTGCTATGTATATGTCCCTCATCATGGCACAGAGGTGCATTCATTAGCTGCAGGACATGTGAAGCAAGAGGGGTTGGGGGTTAGTGCTCCTTGATTGACAGCTCACTCTGAGCTGTCAATCAGTGAGTGCATACTGTATACAGTATGTGCTCCTTGATAGCTCAGTCAGTGGCCAGCCATGTTGGAGAGTGGATGGCTGTGCCGATTGCCAGCTCCAGGATAGGATGGGGAAGCAGGGTGGTGGGGCACTCCCTGCCAGGGTGGGGGGGTCCCCTAGACACCTAGGACTGGTGAGTATTGTTGGATAGTGTCCATGGGCAAGGGGGGACACTGGACACCAGGGCAGTGTTGACTGTTACCTATACATGGGATCAGGGATGGGGAAGGGGACCACTAGCCACCAGGGAACATATTCTACTTGGTGCAAGTACCATTCAGTGTATGTGCAGTCACCTACACAAGTATTTCTACCTCCTCCAAAAGTGCCACTCACAGCTTGCAGCAAACCACTCAGGTGTGCCATCCTTTTGCCGCATGGCCAGGTTTGCTGCAAACTGTGGGATTTAGGCGCCAGGACCCTACCTGATAGAGAATTGGGCACAGGGTCCCTGGTGCACTGGCATTCGTTGCAAGCCACCATTGGCACAGCTTTCACCAAGGTTTGAGAATCTAGCCCATAGTTATTAAAAGCTGACATTGCTTCCAATGGACCAGAACCTATTGAGCACTAACAAGTCCCACAATATTGTAAAAAGCTCAAAATGCATTATGGGCCTATTGCAAAAATCTATTTTGATCACCTACAGCAATGGTTTCTACCAGAGTGAGTTGTGCAGAGAGGAAGGGTTTACATATGTAGGGGACTGGGGACTTCTGGAATAGGAGACTCTTTGGAAGGGATGGCCTTCATCCCACTGGAGGGTAGCTAATACTCTGGGGCAGAAGTTTGATAACTTCATCACTTAGTGTTGAAACTAGGAGTGGGGAGGGTGAAAGATGGTATTTCTAAGGTACAAGGCAAGGAGGACAGGCAAGAGTACTTGGAAAAATGAAGGGAAGTGAATAAGGAAGTAAGGTCAGCAAAGGCTGAAACTGAGGAAAAGCTAGCTAAATCAGTAAAGGAAGTAAGAAATGCATTCTTGAGGTATATTAGCGAGAGGAGGAAGATGGGGGTGAGATTTAGGGAAGAGGAAGGCAGGATAATGGAGAAAGACATTGACAAGGCGACCATCCTCAACAAATACTTTTGCTCCATATTCACGGAAGAAGGCAATGGGGATGGTCCTCCATTAATGGAGAAGGGCAAACAGGGAGAAGGGGTGGACATTAGACCTTTATCAGAGGACAGAGTAAAAAAAAAGCACTAGAAAGGCTTAGAGTGGATAAAGCTATAGGGCCATGGGTACACCTGAGGATCCTAAAGGAGCTCCAGGAGGAACTGGCTCAGTGGATCACTGGAACAGGTATGGTCCCAGAGGAGTGTGGAGGAGGGCACAAGTGGTACCCCTGCACAAAAGTGGTAGCAAGGAGGAGGCAGAAAACTACCATCCTGTCAGTTTGAACTCAATAGTAGGTAAAATGATGGAAACCCTGCTTATGGAATGGCTGTTGGATTACCTAGAGACAAGGGGGCTGTTGGACTCAAGACAACATGGATTCACAGCAGGGATGTCATGCCAGACCAACTTGACTGATTTCTTTGAGTGGGTAACAAAGGAAATAGACCAGGCCAGAGCGGTAGATATGGCCTATCTGGACTTCAGGAAGGCCTTCGATACAGTGCCACACAGGAGACTAATCCACAAGCTGGCAAATTTGGGGGTGGGGACAGAGGTAGTCACATGGGTTAGAAACTGGTTGAGTAACAGAAATGGTAAATGGGGTTAGCTCACAGGAGGAATGGATAACAAGTGGCCTACCCCCCCCAAGGAACAGTGCTGGGACCCATGCTCTTCAATGTCTTTATAAGTGATATTGCAGAGGGTCTAGAAGGGAGGGTTAGCCTGTTTGTGGACAATACAAAGCTATGTAATAGGGTAGATACACAGTAAGGTATAGAAAGAATAAGTAGAGATCTGAAGAGGCTAGAAAACTGGTCCAAGGTATGGCAGTTGAGTTTCAATGCAAAAAAGTGCAGGATTATGCACCTGGAGAGAGGGAATCCTAGGGTCGAGTATGAACTAGATGGGTAACACTGGAGGCCAAAGAGAAAAGTGATCTAGAAGTAGTCATAGCAGATAACCTCAAAGTGGCTAAACAGTATGACAAAGCAGTCAGAAAGGCTAACATAATACTAGGGTGCATAGAGAGGGGTATAACAAGCAGAAGGAGGGAAGTGATGGTAGCATTGTACAGCTCCCTAGTAAGGCCTCATCTGGAGTACTGTGTTCAGTTCTGGAGTCCCCATCTCCTGAAAGACATAGACAGGATGGAAACAGTACAGAGGAGGGTGACAAAAATGGTGTCCGGAATGCAGCATAAGTCATATGAGGAGAGACTCAGAGGCTCTCAATGTGCGCTCTGGGGGAAGGGGGGGGGGATATGATAGAGACCTTCAAGTATCTGAAGGGGATCAACAGGGTACCAGAGGGGAGCATCTTTCACATGAAGGGAAATAGTAGAACAAGGCGGCACAGCATGAGACTAAAAGGGGAAAATCATAGGGTGAACTTGAGGAAGTTCTGTTTCACTGAAAGGGTGATAGGAATTATCAAGCTAGGGCAAAAGGGGGGAACTTGTCGTAGCATCTAAGGTACCTAAAGCATTAGAAAGAGGGATAGGGCAGACTGGATGGACCACAAGGTCCTTTATCTGCCGACAACATCAATGTATCTATGTAAGTTAGGGAATTCCAGATATGGTAGCAAGTGTAGGCAGCCTAGCTAATATTTCCCTGCTTGGGGGGGGGGAGGCAGGGCAGGAATAACTGTAGAGAGTAATCAAAGGAGCAGGAGGGGATAACGAATAGGATGGCGATGGGGGAGTGGAGGAGTCAAGGTAGAGATAGAGGAAGCGAAGCATGGAGATTAATCAGCTCAAATGCCATGAGTCTTGAAAACAAAATGGGGTATCTGACCTGTAACAGGTAAATGGGTTGCTGGGCTGCATTAGCAGCAGCTTCTCCAGTAGGAGGCCGAAGGTGACCCTCCCTCTCTACAGATCCCTGACAAGACCCCACCTAGATTACTGTGTGTAATTTTGGAGCCCTCATTTTAAGGGAAACCACTCATTGCCTGCCGGTACTCTCCTGCCAGAGCCTATATCCAAATTAGCAGTTCTGTATAAAAAAAATAATTTCTAACTTCATTTAGGTAGTGATATTAAAGTTTTCAACAGTGCTCCCAAACTTCCATTTTCTAACGTTACCGGCAGCTATCTTGGGGAGCCACTCACTCCCTTGCCCAGAATATGCTAATGTGCCCCTGCTGACTTAGCACTTTGGTTAGCAGGGGCACTTTAGGATATCCCGGGCAAGAGAGGAAGCAGTCTCCATGAGATGGCTGCTGCTAGCCTTAGAAAACAGAAGTTTGCAAACTCTGTTTTAAACTTAAATATCAGTAGCTAAATGATGAAAACAAAATTATTTTTTGATACAGAACCACTAATCAGGGGCATAGGCACTGGCAGGAGAGTGCCAGCAGGAAAGCGTTGTTTTTCCTTAAGAAGGACAGAGATCTTCTTGAAGATGGTGCAGAGGATGGCCACCAAAGTATACATCATATACAGTTAAGGCCTTACAATGAAAGTGAGAGCAGGCTGAACTTGTACTCACTTGAGGCCAAAAGGGAAAGGAGAGGTGTAACAGAAACATTAAGTGACTCAAGGGGATGACCAGGATGGGTTTGTCAACAATTGCTCAAATGTAGCAAAGGGATCTGTGATAGGAGGTATGGATACAAACTGGCCAGAGATACATTCAGGAGAGATGAGAGGAATACAACCAGTCAAGGGCCAAGGCAAAGAATGTGCAGGGATGCAAGAAAGGGTGGAACAGGTACATGAGGTTGATAGCAGTGGGAGCAAGGGAGATAGGAGGGGTAAAGCTGCTAAACGGACTGTGCTAATAGACAACTCAGGCTAAGCCAGCCCAGTGATAGGCTGGAACAGAAGTAGGTAGGATTTGAGCGATTGGATGGATCCTTGATCTTTTTTCTGCCGTCGGTTATTTCTAGATTTCTACCATTGTTCAAATTCCAGTTAGAGATACAATCCCATAACTTCTCCCTTAAGGTGGTTCACACTGCAAGTATCTCAGAGTCATGTTGGATCCCCAGTTGAACTTTTCCCCGCACATCCAGTATTTTTGTAGGGCTGTAAACGATTTGGTATAGCTTACATAGCCAAACATATCTTAACTCTTGTTGCTCATCTTATCCTTCACAAGGATGTACTTTTCCAAAGTCTAAATTATGACCTGCTCTCCTCTAACAACTCTGCTATATCCCTATTGGCCAAATGGGATATAAGCTATAACAACATCTGTAGATTTGCCTTGTCCATGAACTGCCTCACTCATCACTGTGAGCTGTATAATAAACTAGGATGATCATCCTTCATCCCCAATAAATGGGCATTTGTTTGCTCTGGGACGCTTCACAGATAGGCTTATCTGATCTGCCTCCCCTGCTCCACTAGCTAACGTATTCAAGTTCGCTAATCAACCACACTCTCTCAGATCAAATGATAAATCTTTGCTTGCTGTCCCTAAAGCCAATACTAATATGGGAGATCAGACCTTTGCCACCTTTAAACCCAGACTTTGGAACTCACTACCACTACTGATTTACAGCTCCTCCTCCTCCCACTTTCAATTCAGAAGATCTTTTTGGGACTACCCGAAGAACAACTCTGCCTGCGACTGCACCTGACCTAACTGTCTAGTTTTTTTCTCACTATCTGCTGTACATTTGCCTTTGTTGCTAATTCTGTCTTGCTGATATGACTGTTTGTTCATACGTTTGAACAGAAATGCTGTGAACTCTTCCAGTCCTTAGCATGTTGTACTACTCTGACGGTTTATTGAGATACAACTGGATTTGATGCTGACTTGATTTCATACTATTTATTTTTCTTTTTGTTCGATATTTACATAATCAGTACTTTGTCTCCTGACTCTTGTTTTGAATGCTGTGTTATGACTTGCAATCTGTTAACTTTGTCATTTCCTGGGTAGTACCTGAAAATAGGCATGTATTTTATCTAGTGTGCGTACCTGGTTAATAAAAACTAAATAAATCAATAGCAGGTTATTGAGGTAACCTCAGCAAAGTAGAAACCCTCTCTTTCGCCTCCCACATAGATCATGTCATAAAATCAGCTAATGTCAGACTAGGGATCCTTTACCAGCACAGAAAAGCCATGTGCACTGAGGCTCTTAATGTAGTCACCAGAAGCTCCATATAGTCAATTGTAGACTATGGTCTAACAATATATAGCGCAGCCCCCGAAACTGCGCTGAAACAGGTGAAGTTGCTACTCAACAAGACGTGCCAGCTTGTATTTGGAGCCAACCACTATACCCACACGTGTAGCCTCTTTTCCTCCACTGGCTGACTTCCCCTGCACCCAAGGGCTAGGTACCAAGCATGTCTAACTGATAAAATATCCCTACTGGGACTTACACCAGAATCAACTACTACTCTATTCCAATGCCAATTAAACTCCAAGACCACCAGGAGTTCAGTTAAGGGGGTATTGCATGTCCCTTTTAAATGAACCTCCTTTGCCCAGTGGTCCCTCTCTTACTGCGGCCCCCAATGGACGAACTCTCTACCCCCCACCCTCTTACAAGAAAAACTTGGCCCCTTTAAAAAAGAGCTTATGCAACTTCTGGCCAAACTCAACCACTGTGACTGCGATGCATAATTGATGAGGAATATTGTCGCTAGTAGAATTCAATTAATCTAGCAGACAGTAAATTCATTCAGCAGTACAGGCTACAACTGTTGTAGCCTGTACTGCTGAGCGGCTGAGCATATATTATGCACTGATTAAAATTTAAGATTTCCATATACTTGAGGTGCCGTTGTTTTTTCCTCTCAACTTTATGTTCACAAGTTGGCATGCATCAGTGGAGCTGAGGATTTCATGTATTCTCTGATGCATAATTGATGCCTACCCATACTCTATAACTGAGCTTTCTCTGGTTGCTACCTGCCACACCCTCTCCACTCTCCCCCCCAACATATTTCTCACCTCCTTGTTTAACCCTTCTCTGGCTGCTACCTCTCCTTCACCAACCACCCCCTCTCTCCTCCCTCAATGCACACTTATTCTTGACAAAGCCTTCTCTGGCTGCTACCTAACTGCATCTAGCACTTACTTACAAAACTATATGTCTGCTGATTATTTCTGGAAACCTGTTTACCAGATTTTGGTGTCTGATAGTACCACTGCACACGTTGATAAATCATTAGCTCCATTTAGTGACTTTTGTAACTGCCTTGTTAGGTGTAACCTCTTTACTGTATGTTCTTGTATTGTATTGTAATGTATGTTCTCGTATTGTACTGCTGTTTGTTTCCTGACTTGGAACCTTTGTAAAAGAGCCATGGCTGCCTTTTCATAGAGCTCTCTATATCAGCAAGAATGAGGTCGACTTAAAAGTTATTTTTTTGGAAGGAAAAGCAAACTATTTTGTAGTAAACTGCGTCTTTAGACTTGCACAGTAGAATGGGTAACCCTTGTAAGAATAAACCCTCCTTAGATGGAGCAAAATCAAAAACTCTTTCGGGTGCTCCAACCATGAGGTCCAATCAAGGCCACAAGCTGGAGATGACAGAGACAATGGGTAAAGAAACCCTGCAAACATTGGGGGCAAAGATAAATTGTCTCATATTCTCAGTCACTGGGCTCTCAGATAAATTCGACAGCTTAACCAACAGAGTGGTTGGTATAGAAACATCCCTTGAATCTATTATTTTAGCCACCTCCAAAGCTACAAAGACAGCCGATGTGACTATGGGAGCAGTATCATCCATGATTAAAGAGAATACCCACCTCAAATCAAGATTTTGGAAACTATAGAAAATCAAGCCTGTGCCGTTAATCTTCATGTAATTGGTCCTCTGAAGTGTGTGGGGGGAGATCACCTGTTGCTATACCTCCAGGAATATCTCATACAGCAGCTGGGCGCAGAAGTAATCCCCATGACTCAGTGCTTCCAATAAGCATACTGGGTTACTTCCAGAGGCCTCCCAGATAACCCTGAAGCCCCAAGAACAGTCGTCATAGTCACCGATGGTGTAGGCACCAGGGATTACTTATTGGCGATGGCACGGCAGAAAAGAGTCATCTTGTGCGATGGTCAGCCTGTTCACTTGTTTCTGGACATCAGTTACGCCATGTATCAAAAACACAAAAGGTTTGATGGGGTCAGAGCTATGCTGTGAGAGGCAGGCATATCCCACAGCATGGTGGTTCCAGCACGACTTCGGATACTCCATCGGGGGAAGTTCAATTATTCTCCGATTCTACAGAGGTGCTAAAATGATCCCAAAAATATGCGGTCAATCCCAGAGCAGAGAATTGGGAGGATACCTCATCTGAGGAGGATGAAACCTGGGGGGTAAAGTTTTTTGAACTGTCAAAATAACTGACTTACGATGATCCAGGGGAGAGCTAAGCCTTAGGTCCAGAATTAAAAATGAGGTACCGGACTTTTAACAATTTGACTGTTTATTTCCCTTATGAATGACCTGGAGTGTGGAATCTCCCTTTAACTGGGAGTACTGACTGTACCAGGGTGGTTCTTAATTTTTATTTTGTATTAGTTCTGAACAGTTTATTGTTTGTGTTGCAAGGTACCTCATTTAAAGGTACAGTACGTGTGCCAGAGCTAAACATCTATAGAGTTTAACTAACCTAACAGTTATTAACTTGGCAGTTCCAAATATTGTTAAAGTGCATGTTCCAAGGTATAAATGTTGCAGTTTCTCTTTCTTGTCCTTATCATTACGGTAGCTTCCTGGAGAGCATGCAGATCTCATTGATCTAAATAGTGGATAGCACCATGTGGTGTAAATATTGAAGAGATAGCATGGTGGACATTTCTTACCCTCTTGTGGGGGGTGAAGCTTACTGGACTATATCTTCATTAAAACTTTTAGGGGGAAAAAATATGCAGCTCATGGGCTCTCTAAGCAGCATTAGTTTGAGTAATTAAAATTCGTGTTGATTTATATTAGGATTGCCTCCCATTATAATGTATCCTTTTAGCACTGGATGGATTTATTTTAATGTATTAAGAGGAGTGGCGCCCTCCTGGTTTTTAAAATGTATTTTGTAATGTTGAATGCTAGTAATCAAACTGTATGTTTTTTTTTTTCAAATTAATAAACATAAAGGGCTAGATATTCAGAGGAGTTGCACAATGCACAACCGACTTGCACCAGCGCAATCACAGAAATGTGCCCCAGAGCCATACTCATCCAGCGTGAATGTGCAGCCCAATATCCATTGTGCCGCTGCGCAACAGTAATGCATGCAGCTCAAGTACATGGGAGCATGCCCATGAATAAGCTGCACAATGGCATATTCAGCCAAAACACATGGTGCAACTGAGAAGCAAGTCAGAGAATGCGACACACAGACTTGAGCACATAAAAGGAGGCTCAAACACATACACAGCAGATGCGCAAGCCAGTGGAGAATAGGCCATGGACACAGGACCATTCATTATGGTAGAGGTGATGAGGGGTGTGAGAAGGAGGGAGGAACATCAATGTGGCAGAGGAAGGGCCTGGCGGTATGCCCAACACAGACAGTACCGTGCCTGGCTCACGTTTGAGGACTACGGGGACATGGAGATAGTGGGCTGGTATTGTCTGAACAGGGCAATTCTGAGGCAGCTATGTGAGCTGTGCCATGATGAGCTGCAGGCATGCACCAGAAGGAGTCAAGCCATGATGGTGGAGACCAAGGTGACAACAGTAATGTGTCTGCTCACCACAGGCACCAGTGGAGGCAACCACTGGCATATCCAAGTCGGCCACATCCCACCTCCTCACACAGGTTCTCAATGCTCTGTTGCCACATGCTTCAGAGCACATAAGATTCCCAAGCACACAGAGCAAACAGCAAACATGCAGGAATTCCACAGGGTGGCAAGCATGCCCGCATGATTGGGGCCTTTGACTGCACCCATGTGGCCATACATGCACCACCTGGCCCATAAGGGGCAGTATATATCAACAGAAAGGGCTACCCCTCTGTCAACTGCCTGGTGGTGTGCAATGCCACTGGGTGCATCATCAATGTGTGTGCCACACACCCTGGGAGTAGACATGATGCATTCATATGGCAGCAGTCAATCCTGTGCCAGAGATTTGAGAGTGGGGTGATCCCCATGGGGCACCTACTAGGTGAGCAGGAAAAGTGATGGGGTGACAGAGAGGCTGTGCAGGGGTGTACAGGCCCAAGGCACAACTGGATGGGGGGCTGCAGTGTGCGGCATAGGGGTGGCCATGGGAACAGGCAATGGCAGGAGTTAACCAGTATATGTGTTTCCCCCACAGGTGACAGTACATACCCCCTCTGGCCCTGGATGCTCACCCCCATCCGGCGACCATCCAATGCTGCAGAGGAGCAGTACAATGAAACACACATCGCAACACACAACATCATAGAGAGAGTCTTTGGCATGCTCAAGATGCAATTTCGTTGCCTAGATAGATCCAGTGGTGCCTTACAGTACAGCCCTATGAAAGCCTGTGACATATTACTGGCCTGCTTCCTGCTGCACAACATGGTCATTGACCATGGGATAGCTGTCCAGGTGGATGTGGGCAACAGCAGCAATGAGGATGGGGAGGATGAGCAGGATGGGGGTGTGCAGCCACTCATGGGGTTGAGGGACCCCAGGCTGGCAGCCCATACCAGGAGACACTGAGATACCATTGTAAAAGAGCACTACGGGAACCACAGGTGAGTACCATAAATGGTATCCATGCATGCACGGGACACCACACACACACACACACACACACACACAGACATGCACGGCCACACAGGGATGCATGCAGGGACACAGGCACCCACAGAGCACGCACAAGCACACAGACACATGCCCACACCACAGTGGAGCAACACAGACAGCCATACCCTGGCTGGCACACACACCACTACCACCACAGGTTGCACAGCAGGGCACAGCGGGGCTGGTGGGACACACTGACAGGTGCGGTAGATGATGTGGCAACACACACAGCAGTACAGCACGCTGTGGCATGGATCAGAGGGTATGCACCAGCACACAGGCATGGCTGGCACAGTGCTGCTCTCATCACAGCCATGCCACAAGGTCCAGCAGCACTGCCTGCACACATGGTAGAAGTACCACAGGTTACATGTATGTGACAACACATGCACAGGGGTGCACCCAGCTAAGTGCGCAGCAGCCCACAGCAGTGGGTAACATGGTGGGGCAGCACACCCAGCAGGCCTACTGTGTGGTGCCATGGCCACCATGGCCACGTGGGTGGCCACACCCAGACTGTGTGGAAGGCACTGGCTGCTCAACAGCCACTGGTGGTGTTACCAAAACACTGATGGGTGTAGAGGCCTGAGAACATGACAGGGTCCTCACGGGTGTGTAGAGACCAGAAAACAGACTACTGCCGGGTGTGTTAGAGATGGGCATGTTGGTGCACGGCATCAGCCATGCTGGGGTCACTAGTCGCCATGACTGTGGTGTTGACTTGGCACTACGGGGAGTCCTGCGTGCCCTACCATGCCCAGTGGATGCCAGTGATGTAAATCCAGCTGCAATGGTCCCGGCAATGTGGTCCAGTGATGTGGTCGTGGCCTCCTGCAGCTGCTGGAGTGCACCAATCAGCTGAGCATGTCCAATGTCCCCTCGCTCAGACAGGAGACGCGCCTCCACCCACAGTGCATGTATTTCTGCCCCCACCATTGCCTGGTTGTCCACGGATGTCTGCAGCAGCCTGGTGTGCTTATCCAGCCTTTCAGCACCTGGCACATCATGGGGCTGCTGCTGATATGCAGGAGGTGACTGTGCAGGTGCTGGGGATTGAGCAGGTGCCCTGACAGTGACCCCCGTGGGGTGCTACACAGTGATCCCTGCAGCCCACTGCTGCACACCATCAGCCTGCCGGACCTGCCCCATGGCACCAATGCTTGCACCAGCACCCTGTCCACGGCCTGCAACAGTAGCTGCGCCACATGCCACTGTGAGGCCATGGGCTGGTAGTGCTTGTGTCGGTGCCATACTGCCTGTGCTGGCATCCGCCGCTGGTGTAGAACTCTGTCCTCAGGGCTGTGTGACTAGTCCAGTGGCACCCAGGATCAGGGTTATGTCATCATCACTGTCTGAGGTGCCCCCCCTGTTGCAGGCGCAAGCACCGGTAGGGCATCCATGAGCAGGAGGTCAGCCAGTGGGTCATCATCACCCAGGTCCAGGAACTCCATCATCCCCATACTGCTATGGTGCCCATGGTCTGTGTCCTGAATGCCAGATGATGTAGATGGCACACCCTCCTCAGGTCCCACATCACTGGGCTCATCCCACACTGCACCCCTGAGGTGTGATGGAGCTGGAAGACAGAATGAGTGGTATCAGTGTTGACAGTGGCACAGTGCATTCTGTGCTGTGTACAGTGTGATCGAGGCATGTGCATCACAGTCATGCCAGCCTGCACCAGCGGATGGCTGTGCAACACCACATGACTGGGCAGCCATACCACAGGTGTTGCACAGGTCATGCTAACCATGGTGTGTAGCCGCAGAATATGGGGTTGCACTGGCACATGGCCGACAGGCATGGCCCCCCCCGGGCCAAGTCCCGTGCAGTGTGTTGCGCCGCAGCCTGTGACCACATTGGCCCTGCCTGCACCTGCAACAATGGCTGCACAAGCAGAGCTGTAGGGCATGTATGGAGCAATGCACACCCTGGACCCCGACCATCAGTCCCAGCACATTGCCCAGAGAGCTGTCACACTGCACATGGGTGGCCACGGCCTTGCACGGTATACCTATGTGCGGCATACACCACATCATGCCACACCGGTCACGGGTATGCATCACAGCTGCAGTCACACAGGCACGCTGGTGGCATGCACATGCCCCCACCCCACAATAGACGCCTTTGTACTCACAGTGCTATGATTGGCTGCCACCTGTCTGGAATCCTCCACCTGAGACGCCCTTGATGGCTGCATGGCTAATGGTCACCACCACAATCTCCTCCCCTGATGACAGGATGAATGCAGAATCCGGTCCACTGCCCTTTCTAGTGCATGCTGCCCTGATGGCAGCAACCTTTTCCTTAATGTGCTTTCTGTCAGTGCCCATCTTCTTTTTGCAATCCCGTGCACTGCGGTTGTGTTGGCCATGGGCGTTCACATACAAGGCCACCTTCTGCCAGCCGGTGGCACGGTCCTGTGGGATCCCAGTGACCCCACTCAGTAGTTCCTTCCTCTCAAGGTAGGCCTCAAAGAGGGCCTGATGGTCATCTTTCGTGAAGTTAGGCCTGCGCTTCCATGCAGGCACTTGCTCCTCAGTTCCCTCCATCTCTGATATGTTACTACCTGTGGAAAGTCAGACATTGCCCCAATGAGTAGCATAGTAGTACCACTTGACACAGTGCAGCACTGACACCCAGCACAGCAGTAACATTACACAACACAGTGTGGAGAGACTTACCTCAATGGCTGCAATACCTGTCAGTGACCTGTGCTGTGCTGTGGTGCATTTATGGCCCAACCTATGCAAATGAGCCTCTGCGCAACTGGTAGTGATATGCTAATATGCGCGACTACACATGGCATTGGCTCATGAGGCTATTTGCATATGCTGCCTGAATATTTCAGAATTGCACCTTGCCCAACGGACTGTGTAGTGTGCAACACAACTGTGCCAGAGCATTTCACTGGTGCACTTCTGGCACATGCACGATGCGCATATGCACATCTGCCATGCACGTCAGGGGCAGACTACCTTCCTGTGTGGCATATCGCACAGCCAATTGCATTGCACATGCCTGTCCTATGGCACATGCAGCACAAATGTGCTGTTGTGCCGGACTGTGCAACTGTGCCTGCTGTGTCATGGCAGTGACTGCGCATGGGCTGACGATGCGCAATTGACGTGCTGCCTGTGTGGTGCCACAAGACACCCAACACATATGCAGGTCAGAAGTGACCCCAAACTCCTGCCTGCACTTCTGGTGTTGCACATGTGTGGTACTGCACGATAGGCCACAGTTGTGCATGTGTATCATGCATCTACATGCTGCGCGATCGTGACCTGTGTTGTCCAGTCATGCATGTGGTGCAGCACTGCTACACATGCTTCCAGTGCATGCCACATTGCCCTGCACTACCGGAGCTGTGCGCAGATACTATGGAGCAGTCGGCTGGACAAGATAGATGGGCAAGAAATTGGTCGGAGGTGGAGATGGCCAACCTGGTGGCCTTAGTGGAACCCCTAGTGAATCAGCTGTTTGGGGCAGGGGATCTCAACATGGCACAGTCACATGTGTGGTACCATGTAGCAGAGGGCCTTGAGAGGCATACGGGTGTTGCCTGGACAGGGGAGCAGTTTCACCACCATTATGATGACCTGCAGTGGCGTGACCCTGAGCAGCTGAGGAGGTTGCAGGACCGTGCTCACTGAGGATCCGTACCACAACCAGGTAGGTGTCTCCATGCATTGTGCATGCTGCCATTGTCCATTTTTTGTGCTATTGGGTGCACTGCCTGTGCTTCTGCACCTGCACAGGTGGGTGCACAGCACTGGTGGGTGGTGTGTGTCCAGTGGTGTGGCACTGCATGCCTGTGTGTTGCACGACACCAGGGGCCCAGACACCATAACCCACACATGGGACAGGGTCCCTGCTTGGTCTCTGGCAGCACTGTGTGCTGTGTCCAGCCTGGGGGGAGCTGTACCTGGCATGCCATTCATGTCCCTTTCTGTCTCTGTTTCATCCACAAGCCCGGGGGCATGCAGGAGGGCCAGGGAGGACACCATTCAAGGGGACCAGCGCCGTGATGGTGGTGCTGCAGCAGGGCCAGCGCAACACCAGGCAGGTGAGTGTGTGCAGCATGGTTCACTCAGCATCACAGGGCGTGGGATGGGTGGGGCCGGTACAACTCCAGGGCACTGCCACCATGCAGGGTTATGGCATGTGTTGGTGCACTAGCCCCACTGCTTGTGTTGTGTTGCAGTGTGTGTGTGTGTGGCAAGGCCATGTATGGGGCCTCTGTGTGGTGGCATCCTGTTGCTGTCACTGGTGGTGTGTGTGTGTGTGTCTGTCCCATGGTGAGTGACTGCTGCTGCTGCTGCTGGGTGGCTCCTGTATTGCCCGTGGGGGCATTGTGCCAGCACTGTGGGGGCCTGTGCACAGGGGTGGGTGCATGGCACTCTCTGGCATGCCACCCGGTATGTATGTGGGGCACAGCTAGGTCTGCTGTGGCTGTCCTCTGTGCGCATGCCATTGGCGGCTCCATCCATGGGAGGGCACTGCAGCTGTCCTGTGCGCACACACACACACACACACACACACACACACACACACACACATATACATATGGGGGGGGCTTCTGCTGTGTGGGGCCTGACACTTAGTGGCTGTTCTGTGTTTCCCTTTCATAGGTCATTCTGGGCCAGGTGGTGGACAGCGGTGGGTTGATGTCCTTGGTGGTGGTCTACTGCAGCTCCAGTGCCTAATTCTGAGGCTAATCATGAGAATGGCAGTGTATATCAGGCTCAGTCGGCGACACCTGGCGGGCACATGGGAGCTGGTCTTGGAGGTGCACAGGATGTGCCTCGCACTTCGTTGGCTATGGTGTTAGCTGGAGGACATTGTTCTTCCTACCCTTTCCTCCATCCCCTGCCCTCCACCCATCTGGACTGTTGTTTGTGTTCCCTTGTTCGCCCTGCAGTGCCCCCTGCCCATTCAACTTGTCCCTCATTCTGTTCCATCGTGTGTTGTCCCCTTCCCTGTTGCTTTGTTTGCCCTGTTGGCACCACTGTTTCTGTGAATGTTTTTCAGTTGTGATTTGAAGTAAAGTATGTTCTACCTTTTGCACATCTGTTTCTGTGTCTCCTTCACTTGCATGCTGCTGCACTATGCTGCTGTTGTTGGGAGGGTCCCTGTTTGTGCACGTGCTGTCCCCACTGTGCGGTTCTGTTGTGTGCACAGTGGCCTGTGTGCCATGTCCCTCTGTGTCACAGGCCCTTGGGTGTGGGCTGCGCACCTCCCCTGTGCATGGTATAGTGCCATGTGTCCCTGTTTGCCTGTGCTGGCCTGTTCACCCCCAGCCATGGTGCCCTTCCCAGTGCTGGTGTGCTGTGCGGTGCTGTGTCCTGTTTCCATGTGTGTCTGCATGGCATGTGCATCCTGTAGCCTGGGGTGGTGTGGCTGTGGCACACTCTTCATGCATGGTGCCTTCACACAGTGGCTGCAGAGTCTTCCCGTTCCATGTTGGCTGTCAGGACAGTGGTCGTTGGGTGGCCAGTACCTGCAGCCATCTGTTCCATGGGTGTGCATTGCTTTGTCACATTGGTCACCGGGGTCTACATAGCCACTGGGTAGTTGTCCATGGCACTTTGGCCCTGTGCCTGTCCTGTGCCTCCTACCCATTGTCCACTTGTGGTTCATCCCTGCCACCCCTGCCTTGCTCCTGTGCCCTTGTGCAGCCCTGTCTGTGTTCACTTGTGCATGGTGGGCCTTGCTCCACCTGCTAGTTTCAGCATGCCCTCTTGCTCCTGTGCAGTCCTGGTTGTGCAATGGCATATTTGTGCTATTTTCAGTGCATTTTGCACATGCACATGTCTGTGGTGCATCTGCTGAATATGGCATTGTTTTCCTATGGTGCACCTGGGTTGCGCTGCACATCCCATTGCACAAGTTCAGGGCGCACCTTTGAATATCTAGGCCAAAGTTTAAAAAAAAAAATAGTCATGGAAGTAGTACATAATGCCAATACAAAATGTTTATTGTACTGGACAATTGCACTAACCCCGGTGTTTTGACTTTGACTCTGATACCAGTCTTTGTCAGGGGTCCCTGACACAGACTCATGTCAGAATCAAAGCAGCGGGGTTATTACTCGGTTATACTCGGAATTACTCAGTGAGTAAAGGCAGAAGCCGGCCAATGGCCCATCGAGACCGCACCATGTGGGGGAAATTAAATCCTATTACCCAGTAGTAGTTTATCCAGTTTGTCCTTAAATTGGTTTAAGTTACTGATATCAACAAGCTCTTGAGGTAGTGTGTTCCATAATTTACTTGCCCTGATGGTAAAGTAAGTTTTCCATTTATTAGTAATTACCTTACGAATGCTAAATTGCCTATTATGACATCTCAGGCTAGCTGGTTTAGATGCCATGATTAGGGTACATTCCCTTGCTATTTCAGTATCCTGTAGAATATTGAATATCTTTAAAAGGGCACCACTTATCCTGTGTAGGTTTAAGTCACACAGGTTGAGTACAACTAGTCTCTCATGGTAGGGAAATTTACTTACTTTGGTAACCATTTTAGTTGCCCTCCTCTGGACGGACTTTAAATCCTTTTCCATAAAGAAGACCCCAAAAGGCTGTTGCGTAATCTAAATGTGGTCTAATATATGCATTATATAAGGGCATAATGCATGACTCACTTCTTTTAACGAATGCCTTCTTCACTGATCTTACGATTCTATTAGCTGTGAGAGCGTCCTTTCTGCATTGTTCTCCCTGAGCTCTTTGTTAATTATAATACCCAGATCAGATTCAGAATTAACTGATTTAATTATCCTTCCATTTAACACATAGCTGGTAAGGGGGTTTCTTTACCGAAGTGAATGATGTAACATTTGTCAACATTGAATTGCACCTTATTAGCATTTGCCCAACATTCAATCTGTTGCATGTCTCGAATAAAAGAATTGATTTGTGCGACAGAGTCCATCTCAGAGCAGAGCTTCATGTCGTCATCAAATTTGCCGATTTTACATTGAATACCCTCCTGCAAATCGCTGATAAAGATACCAAACAATAAGGGGCCCTGGACAGAACCCTGGGCACTCCACTAGTAACCCTGGTATCTTCTGACAAAACCTCTAAGACACAAACCTGTTGCACTCTGTTAGAGAGCCACTGAGTGACCCATTTAATGGTGAAACAATGAAATCCCATGTTTAGCATTTTTGTAATTATAAGATTGTGAGGGACAGTATCAAATGCTTTCCTGATGTTCAACAGTGTTACGTCCACTGGGATACCTTTGTCAATAGTGTTGCTAACCATCTCATGAAAAGATATTTAATTAGTAGTGCATGATCTGTCATTGAGTTTTATCCCTGAGTCCTTGTGCAGAAATTTCTAGATCGAGTCTGTTTTTCAGCAATTGTTCAATGCTTTTACACACCACCGAGGTGAAGCTGATAGTTCGATAATTACCGGGATTGCTCCTACTACCTTTTTTATAAATGGGAACCACAGTGGCTCTTTTCCAATCTGTGGGAACTAGGCCAGAGCTGGATGACTTATTGAACACAATTGTGAGGGGTGGTCAGCTCATTTGCGGTTTCCTTAATAAATTTGATATTGATTTTATCTGGCCCTGGGGACTTTTTTTCTTTTAAAGCCATAAGAACTGTATTGCTCTCTTTGTCTGTAAATGGTTCATATTGAACATCTGCATTTTGAATAGGTGTAGTAATTGGGATGGCAGTTGAGAAAACAGAGACAAAAAATATATTGAAGGCGTTGGCAATATCTTTATGAAAACACATTTACACATACCCCAATAATTTCTTTTGTAATATCTTTATGATCCTTAAGTTCTATATCATTTTCGGATGCAGGTATAGGCCCCAGGCTATGGCTAGTTTTGTACTACTGTTTATATAAGCAAAGAACACTTTGTGACTATATTTAGTGATGAAGAGTTTAAATTCTAATTTATATCTCTCCTCTTTAATGTTTTTATTTTTTTTTTAGTTTTTTCTGATATTTAGCCTTATTAGATTCACTGGGGACCTTTTTTGGTTTTTTTAAATGCCTGCTCCTTCTTCTTGATTTATTTCTTTAACCTAGGGGTTAGCCATGGTGGTATCTTTCCTGTAGTGTTCCTAACTTGCCCTAGTGGGATGAATGTGGATTCCATGTCTTTAATGATAGTTTTCAGAATATCCCAACCTTCCTCTGCCAAATGTTCACCCATGATTAAATTCCAGTTGTATGACTGTAAAGCCCTTTTTATGTTTGTGTAATTTCCTTTAAAGTAGTTGTATTGAAAACTGGAAGAGGTGGGAGCTGGGTTGAGCCTATTCATAAAAAAAGTGATACTATTATGATCACTGATACCTAGTGGGGCTATGAAGGATAAATTTGTTATTTCAGGTTGCTATGTTGGTAAGGACAATATCAAGGATGTTATTATCTCTAGTTGGCTCCATAACCATTTGCTCCAACCCTGCCTCTATGGTGGAATCCAGTATCAGCGATTCATGGTGGGATACTGCTTTAAGACAGTCCCATTGAATACTTGGCAAATTTAAATCACCCATAATGACAATGTCCAACAGATCAGATAGTTTTAATATTATTGAGCATAATTCCTGATCATATTCAGGTTCAGATGAGGGAAGTCTATAAAAATTGCTAATTAGAAGGTTTCTTCCACTAGGGATTTTTATTTGAACATAAACACCCTCCACCTTATTGTGTTGAAAGCATACTCAGAGGACTCTATGGATTTTTTTACATAAATGCAAACCCCTCCACCCCTTTTATTATCCCTATTCTTAAAGTATCATTTAAATCCTGGGATACTATTACACCAATCCGCTGATTCATCCCATCATGTTTCACAGATAGCCACTATATCAATTAGCAGTTGGTGTATTAAGGCTTGTAATTCACTGATCTTAAGTAGGTTGAGGCTTCTTGCATTTGTTGTCAAGACCTTAAGTCCCCTGATATTCATGCTCTGTTGGTAAGTGGCAGGAGTAGGACCCATTTTCCCCCCATCAATTAGCTTAAATGGTTATTAGTAAAGTTGACAATTGATTTTTCCAGTTTTGCATTGTCCCTTTTGCTCAGGTGCAACCCGTCCCAATAGTATAGACTGTGGTTGTCATTAAACTGTTCCCAGTGTGTTAGGAAAGGGTATGGATTCTCTCACTGACCACTTCCTCAACCATTCATTCACTCACTCACTGCTTTTATTTTTGCAGTTTTAACCCTGCTCACCTTTAGGACTGGCAACATTTCAGGCAAGCATACCTCACAGCCACTTAGTTTTAAAGTGTTTACCAAAGATGTGAAGTCCCTTTGTATTTCATCAATACTGCAGTTGTTATTATCATTGGTTCCTACATGGATCACTACTAGGGGGTTATTCCCAGTATTTTTGAAGATGTTTGTAGATGTTTGTTCAATGTCCCTAATTCTCCCCCCCCCCAAACTGGAACAAGTTTGATTGGATTTGTCTTCATTACATGTACACCCATCTGCATATTTGAATATTGAGTCCCCTAGATTCAGGATCTGCCTTTGTTCAATGGTGGTAGCAGAACTCTTTGGGTTGTTAACTTCCTAGTCCCCTATGACTACTGTGATAGGTGCCGAGCTTGCCATATTACACATGTCCATATCACCATTGGGGCTGTTATCTGCGATTGATTTTGATGTGGAGGCACAGATCTCCATTTCAACTCTAGCTTCCTGATTAGCTGGCATAGAATTTGTACGGAGGCCTGAAAGTTGATTAGTTTCTGTATCAATGTTACTGAGGATATCAAAAATATTACGCAAAGGTAAAGAAAAGTTCATAGCTCTGTGACCTCTTTTGTTTAAACTCCGATTTAACAGGGGAACAATCAGAGTCACCCTCCCTGTCCATTTCCATCCTTCATTTTAATGAGATGTCGCAGGGATTATTTGGTTGTAAACCCACTTGGAGTAGGTTTGAGGTCTGTACTGACATGTCCCTAGTGCCAATGCTTGTTCTATCCACATGTGATTTAAGAGTAGCCTCCAGTTCTGTTATCTTGTTTTTTAGGACCTGAATTTCCCTACATTGATTGTACTTCAGCCCATCAAACCCAATAATTGTTCCTATGCAAAAGTTATTGCAGATAATGCAGGTCATGGCCACCTCACCCATACTCGGGGTAACAAAACCTTCATTAATATTCATTGTTTAACACAAATAACCTAAACCAGGAAAGGAGAGTTGATGAAAGCTGAGTGATTATAAACAATCAACTGGAGGGAACGTTAGCTATCCCCTGCTATCAGAAACAGTGCAGACTGTCTGTCTCAATTGTTAATAGCAAGGTGAAAAAGATATATATATATATATATATATATATTATATATATACACATACACACAGTATATATATATGTATATATAGATATAGATATATATGAATATTATAGTGGCACGGTAGTGCCTCTATAGTTAGGGTTGCGCAGCCACTTGTATGTTAAACCCAAAAGTTTGCACTTTAATAACTTTGCAACCGTTCTTCCTATTGTCCTGCAATTGTGCATGCGCTGCCTGGTACTATAGAGCTCTGGGTCTGACAAGTTTTGTTCTGATCAGATGTGCGGTTGTGGAGCTGCAGAGTGCCAAACAATGTGAAAAATATCACTTTTTGGCAAATTATTTGCTCGGGACTACAGCCCAAACAGTTTGGGGATCTGGTCTAAAATTTTCTGGGTATATGGGGTCTGGGTGACTAATGTGCCTTTTGAAGATTTGGTGATAAAAATATTAATTTGTTTAAAAGTTAGTAAAGTTTGAAGTTTCCATTATAGCCTATGGAAAAAATATATGTATGGCTCGAAAGCACTTTTTACTTTCGCGAAAGTCAGTTTTACTTTCGCAAATGGGTTTTGTACTGTTGCAAATCTGTCATCTTGTTTTCTGTTAGCGACTGCTAAAAAACACTGTAATTCAAAAAATACTTCCCCTTGGTAAACACCAACAGTTGTATTTACCTAATCGAGGCCCGAGGAACATGATTCTGGCATTAATATTTAAAAATAATGCCTGGAAATATGTTTTTTCAATTTTGCCATCAGAACTTTTGCAAATTTGTGAAAGCACATTTGCGAAACATTGAAAAATTTGTGAAAGTTTAGCAAATTTTGCAAAATTTTCACACATTTGTGAAAGTACACAAGTTTCATGACAGTACATTTGTGAAACTTTTGCAAATCTGCAAAAGTACTTTCAAAAAAATTGCTGTTTCTTTGCCACTTCATAGCAAAAAAATGGTTAGGACTTTTGGGCTGAAATTTCAGGTCAGCAAGGACTTTCACCACAGATGTACCTTTTGATGGCTTGGTGAAAAAATATACAATGGTTCCATAGTTATAACATTCTGAAGTTTTGAAATTTCTTTTAGGATAACATTGTGGTGGCTGCACCACCTTTTGGCGGCTATATCTGAAAAACGGTTCAAGATATGGATTTTTCACTAAGTGCAGCTAAGCACACGTGCAGTTTGCCAGGTCATGATTACAGCTGCGGTGGAATTTTTTCCAAAGTTCCTATGATTGCTGAGATATTGCCACATTTGCTGCACAAGGGTTGCTTGAAATGGCTCTAGGCCTGAGCCATGTCTCTATGCTTATGAGTTGATGGGAGCACAGGACCCAAAGGGTCCTGCGCTGCCACATATGGATACCATTATGTAATCATTGGACTGCAGAGCCCTCCATTATGCAGTACTGGGAAGGACATGTGAGATCATTAAAATATCTCTACACTTATGTATCAATGGCAGCGCAGGGCCCAGACCACATGAACATCAGAGACAATTACAAAATGCATGCATGATGGGAGCACAGGGCCCACAACCACATAGGGGTAACATTACACTTTCTCAAAAAGAAGGGAAATTCATTGCAAAAAACTCTGTTAATGCATCAGTTAGGATTGATATTACAGTGACAAAAGTTTGGAAATTTTTTGTTAGGGTTACCAACTCTACCACCCCCACCCACCATCCACACACCAACAGGCATCAGGGTGTGCATTGGGGTTGTCTCACCCCATTCTCTAATACTATGCCATGTCAGCTTCCTTACACATGGAATGGGGTAGGAGTTAGGGCAGATGACCTCAAGGCACATCCTGATGCCTGTTGGTGTGTGCAGCGGTGGAGGGTGGGATGGTAGGGTTGGTAACGTCAACCCTAATTGATACCTTAACAGAGTATTTTGCAATATATTTTATGTACTGATCAATCAATGCAGATGTGAATTGTAAATCATGTGCACTACAATGTGGGTCAGCACCTCTCTGTCAGAGGCAATATTTGTTCATTAACAAGCTTGTGGGTCCCAAGGAGGCTTTATCAGCTTATACACAACAGTCAAACTAATGTTATCATACTACACTACAGGAAAACTATTAGCAGTGTACCTTGCTCTTAGTCCTGTCTGTCTGGCTGACACGGCAGACACATGCAGACATGCTCACGCAAGTCTGCACATGTCTCCATGCACATCACTGTGCGCTTGCCCTGCTTGCTGTGCGAGCAATAATTTATCAGTCCCTAGGCAGGAAGTGGACCATGGTCATGTGACCACTCCCACTTGTCCACAAGTACATTAAAAAGATTTAAAAAGTGCAATTAACCCCACTGGGTCCTTGCTACTTCTAGAAGAAGAAGAAGAAGAAGAATCAGCATTTATATAGCGCTTTTCATACATCCAAAACGCTTTACAAGCAATGCTAGACTGGTAGTGAAGTGACTGAATGTGTGGTGGCGGCCATATCGCACATTATCACCCACACACAGCCTGGATAATTGCATGAACTGGTTTATGGGAAGGGGAATGTTGGCCAGGACACCGGGAATGTTCCCTACTCTTTTCGAAGAGTGCCCTGGGTTCTTTTACTTCCACCTGGACACCCACCAGGACAACACCAGAATGGGCAGAAGGGACCTCGGTTTAACATCTCATCCAAAGGACGGCACACCCCAGCAGTACAGCACCCCCCAATACTGCACTCGGATGCCAGCGATTTTTTAGGTGTAAGTCCAATCCCGATGTGGGACGAGAACCCACAACCTTCTGGTCCAGAGGCGGATGTGCTACCAACTGAGCCACGCTGACACCTAAAACAGTGCAGCATTGCACAATAAAATGTGTTATAAATATATTGGTCATACACTCCCAAAACCAGGGAACGTGGTGCAATGATGGTGTTCCAGTAGTTCAGAGTGTGTCCCAGAACTGCAAATCCCAGCCCCAGATGAGTGCAAAACAGAGTTCCTGCACATCAGCACCCTGGAGCAAATATCTATTGCTCTGTTTTATTTTAGACAGAAAATATACAATAATAAGTTATTGCCTGCAGTATGTCATACACACACACACAACAGTGTTGGTTTCACACAAAGCTGTCCGCTCACCATGCGAGCAAGAATTTAACAGTCCCACACACAACAGTGTTGGTTTCACACAAAGCTCCAGCACAATAAATCTTTTGTATTGGCATTATCTTCTGGTTCCATGACTTCTTAATTTACCGAATTATTCACGGAACTCTGCTCTTGGAGTGCAGCCTCCTGTGTTTTTTTGCTGGTGTGTTCTTTGGCTGCACCAGTTTAACTTGCAGTGTGTGATAACTTGTGTTTATTTATTTATTGAAATAACATAATAAGTTTATCTTAATGACAAAAAGTTTTGTGATGGAATTCATTCTAGTAATAAACATTGCTGTTTCTATGCCTTTAGACCTCTAAGAAGAGTTTTACAACACTGAGGCAAAAAAGTTACCCATGCAGAGATGAAAAGAAGCATTTAACCACTACTCCATCCCTCTCAGAGCTGTTTTTTGCCATTATCCTAAAGTGCAGGTGTCGTCAAGGCGCATGTCAGAAAGCATTGGCAAACCAGGAGTAATTATAAAATTCATAAGTATTAATTTATTGTTCTCAATAACAGTAAAATAAAACAAAATGTTCAGGATAGCTAATTACAAACGCAATACAAACAAAGAAAACAAAAGTCCTTAATCTGAGGGTATCTCTAATGCTAAACTTCAACCTCTTTCTCAAACACAAACATTGCTGCTCTTTTTATAAGAAGTCTTTGCCTGGAAAATAATTTCTGCATCCTGAGCTCATTAACAGACATCCTGTTTCTCACAAAATTTGATCAGAATCTTGTCAATTTCTTTCCTTAAAGTGCAACAAAATAGAACATGGTGTCATAGAACTAATCTCCTGTAGACAACTCTTCAAAAGAATTCATGCAGGTCAAACTGCATCTCAGAGTTAACCCATTGAGTTCCAAATAGCTTTTTGCAAAAATTTCAACAATGTAACTATGTACATTTTCAAACCAAAGGATCACAGTTTCACACAGAGATTCACATACATTTTTATAGCCACAGATAAGCAAGAAAGGAGAAAAGATAGAACCAGCAAGAAAAAGCAAGTGAAGGCAGGGAGATAGTATGTGTGGTGGGGGTGGAATTGTGAGAACATAAGACTGATCAGTTCCTAAGTCTCACAAGAAAATTTGATTGCGTAATCAGACAGACACGAGGCGGAAAAGGAGAGGATAGAACAAACACTTGTGTTTAATTCTTTCTGCATAACAAATGGTGCAGGGTCTTATTCAACACTGTTACAGCAGGAAACAAGGCAATCTTGATTTGGAATATACTTTACAGTCTATAAAATGTGAATTAAATACCTTTTATAATGCAAACAAAACATCACTATAAGCTTGTTCATTGTTGGAACAGAGCAAGCAGTACTAACGGCTGTGAACAAGCCTTGTTTTTACATTTAAAAACTGTCATGTAAACAAGTGTAGTCCAAATCTTTTCATGTTGAACTATACTGGCTGATTAAAACATAGCAACTTGGCCAGCCCGGTGGTGTTGAGGGTTGAGGTGCTGGATGCCTTACCTTGTGCTACGCTGGTGACCCAGGTTTGGGAATGACCTTGGGTCATAGGGGAGCTGGCGGGGGGGACAGGATTGAGCAGCTAAAATACAGCTCTTTTCTCCCGAGGTGGTTGTCACCCCCTCATTGTTCTGCTCCCACCAGGTAAAGGTCCGATGGGTAGCATACGTGGGAGGGGGTGGCAGCGTAATGGGTGGGTGCCTCGAGGCATGGCGTGCGCTTGCCTCCACACGTGCACGCATACCCAGGGCATGGGAATGGGAGAAAATGGGAAAAATACCATTAAAATATATATAGAAAAAAACATAGCAACTTGCATATGGCCATACAAATTTAGGGAAGAAAGAAGACCACCAGTCCATGGAATCCATCCTCCACCAACTCAGTGGGAATAACCTGTTATCTGTTTCTTCATGGTACAGTATTTATCTAATTTTTGCTGAAAGATAGAAACAGTGTGAACAGACACCACATACTCTGGAAGCCTGTGTAGTATCTATACCTTTAATGATGATACTGCACTCTCCAACAAGGATACTTTATACTTATTTTTCCTGTCCCTCACATGGTTGCACTGCACACTTGGCAAATAGTTAATAATCAATACCTAATCCTAACCATTCAAATGGTCTTCTCTTTCTTTCTGTTAGTATTTATTTCCACCAGTTTATCCAGATCTTTTGGGTCATGGAAAAGTAACGCTTGTCCATTATGCTGGACCCTACGTTTTGCAGGAAAGATGGTGGTAAATGGCATGCTCAGCTCTTCAGATTCTATTTAGCACCATCAAAACTCTACCGGTGCATGCAAGTGGAGTAGCTTAAATCAGGGAAGAAAAGCATCTTGTTTCCAAGCACCTCTATTGATTTCACCTGTCAAGTTGTGTTTAATACCAGGTCAAAGGTTACCCACCAGGTTGCTTAGCCCTCTGGAAGTTCGGTGAAGATCTGTGCACTGCATAATTTGTTTTTATTACATTTGTCTGCCAAAGTGGGATTAGCTCTGATTTGTGAATCTGATCACCTAGGATACTGACCATGCCCCTTTTTTTCTTTTTAGAATAATATAGTTTTTTAAATGGGGTAGGTGGTTATGGTTTAGATTATTTAGGGCACTGGATGGGGGGGGGGCTGGGAAACAATAAGTGAGAGAAAGTAAGAGTCTTTGCTGCAATTGCAATTCAGGATAAGTGATGTGGTCCATGAAATCTAATGTAATTTGTCTAAAACAAGTTTCACATTGCGTTTGTTGGTGATTAAGATACCTCCACATGACTTGTTTTTATCCAGTCAGGCTACATTGGTTATTATAGCCCATTTTACACAGTAACTGCATCTCAAAAGACAATTCAGGGTCACAGTCTGTTTCCAGGATCTTGGAGATTTGGTTCAAGTCATGACTGCAACCTAGGGGAGAGAAAAAAGGAAAGCGGATGTCTCACACATATCATACAGTACATACTGCAAGCTTCTATACTCTGCTATGTAGAATAAAGAAGAGAAACAACTGCGTCTGTTGGAGAGGCAACTGTTTTGGTCTTTATTGAATGATACTGTATAAACTTCATTTGGATGCGGACAGTATCTCTATCTGCATGGCGGAGATTGCAAATGGCACATAATGTATTTGGTTTCAGCTTGGTGCAATATTAACTACTGCTAACCAACCTCATGACTGTGAGAGGCTCAGGTTCACCAAGTTGTCTGGTAACTCAGCTGGCAGAGCACTGAGAAGGTGGTATTTCAGGGGCTGGAGTTTAATCTTTGTAAGGTCACCTTATTTCTTTTTCAGTGCAATTTTTGTATCAATTGCTTAGCAGTGGCTGATATGTCACCACAAATTCCTTACCACCAAAATGGTTCCTGGATGCAGGTTTCGCTGTCTGAGAAAGGGACTGCAGGATTGCTCAGGCTAACTAGTTTATTTATTTATTATACTCTAGGATTACAAATACCTTTGAGCAAGAACTGCTCATTTACAAAGGTTCCACATCAAAGGATGGAAGGTTAACAGACAGACAAAGGTAAACATTAATACAGAGTCTCAAAAAACAAAATACCGTAGTTCAAGTGGAGAGACAGCAAAAGGATAGTAAGGCCAGAATGAGCAACCAGTAGGGTGGGAGGGTGGGTGGGGTCAGAAGGAGTGGGCAAGCTGACGGGCCATTGTCTGGGGGTGGTTGGTATGAGAAGTGCAAGGTAAAAGGGACAGAAGTCTGAAGTGCTAAAAGATGGGAGGGTGTGGGTGAGGTAGGGGAGGAATGGGGGAGGGTTAAGATGAGAGGGAGGAAAGTGGAGGACAAGGATAAGTGGCCAGGAGTTTAGGGCCACACAATGCCAGGCATGAGTGTAGAGGTTGACCAATTAGGATAAGCAGTCACATTGGCTGGTAGTACAGAGGCGACGTCATAGTTGCCTTTTAAATGGGCTGAGTGTAGTAGCTGAACGGGATTCCTTGTTGAGTGAATTAAACCACTGGGGGGCCCTGTGGGCGAATGACCTCTGGCCCATAGTGGACTGGCATCATAGTTGGCAGAGCAATGGGATGGTATTCTGGGAACATGCGTTCAATTCCCAGTTAGGTTACGTCATTTATTCATTTATTTGAATTGACTCCAACTGGGATGACAGCATGCATGTATTTAAACTAGAAACATTGATAAACAGAGTCTGACACAGCAGATAAGGACTGCTTGGCCCACATGGTCTGCCCATTTTCCCTACCTACTTAAAACTCATAATAAATCCAATTAAATGTATAAATAATGTGGATGGTCTGTCCACTGCATTCACTGTTTTTTATCTATAGTAGCAGAGTTCATACCTTGACAATGAATACAGAGAAATAAACATTCAGGAATTATTTTGTTTCTTGTTGTTCAATCTACAATAAATTAAATAATTTTTAACAGTATGCCACATATGAACATATGAAGAAGCCAGCAGAAGAAGGCCATTTGGTCTATCAAGTCTGCTCGTATTGTAAGGTCCACAACTTGAGCTACTGAGCTACTGTCCCTGCCCTCCCTCCCTCTCCTCCCATCCTCCCTACACATGATCCTTACCTTCCCCCATGTCTGTCCCAGCCTCTCTTAAAGCTGCCCACTGTCTTCAATGAAATCACCTCTTTCAGCAGTGCATTCCAAGTGTCCACCACCCTCTCTGTGAAGAAGTGCTTCCAGACCTCCCTCCTAAACCTCCCACCCTGCAGCTTAAGACTGTATCCCCTCATGTTATGGTTGCCACTCAGCTTAAACAGACTCTCCTTATCAACCTTATTTATCTCTTTCAAGTACTTGAAGGTCCCAATCATGTCTCCTCTCTCTCCTGTCTTCCAGGGAGTACATGTTCAATGCCCTCAATCTCTCCTTGTATGCCTTACCCTGCTGACCCACTATCATCTTTGTATCTCTCCTCTGGACCGTCTCCAACAGGTTAATGTCCTTTTTGAGGTGTGGGCACCAACACTGAACTCTATACTCTAGATGCGGCCTTACCAGTGACCTGTACAAGGGCAGCATAACCTCCTCTCTCCTACTACTGATACCCCTAGATATGCATCACAGCATCTTGGTTGCCTTTGCTGCTGCTTTCTTGCACTTTGTGTGGTGCTTCAGGTCACTAGTGATCATCACTCCCAGGTCATTCTCCTCCTCCTCTAATGCAGATGCTCGGACTCCACCCAGGTAGTACTCTGTCCTGGGATTCTTGGCTCCAGTATGCATAACTTTGCATTTCTTGGCATTGAAGCCAAGCTGCCAGATCCTGGACCACCTCCCTAGCTTTTTCAGATCTTCCTGTAGGTCCTGTATCCCTTCAGCTGTGCCTACCCTCCCACAGAGCTTGGTGTCATCCGCGAACAGGCACATAGATCTTGCTTGTTATTTTTTATTAATATATTAAATTCAAAAAATTAACTTGATATTATTGCACCTTTATTCATTAACTTTTTCAAGGTATGTTGCTGAGTTCTTATTTAAAAACTTCTGTTTGTTCTAAAATAGGAAATTAAAATTTCCAGTGTGAGTGTTCTGGTATTATATATAAATTTCACTATGAATATAAGTTCCAGCTTTGGAAAAGTTTTCAACTTAAAACATTCTTTTGAAAACAAAAATGTATTACATATATAAGTTACAGCTTCAGATTTTTTTTTATATATTTAATTTCCTGTAGATTGAACAAAAATAGACAAAATAATTCCTGAAAGTTTATTTAGTTGCATTTACTATGAATTTTTAATATGTATGGTTTTATCTTGGATCCTGTTCTGCCTTGAAAAAGATGGTTATCCCAGCAAAATGTTGGCAATTAACTAACAGGTTGGACACATGAATAAACAGTTACTTAGTTTACAAAAATGACTGGTTGAGTGGGTCTGTAGTTCTTAACTGCTGTCTGCGTTTACCTTTGTTGTGGGAACAAGACTTCTGCCTGCCTTTTATCTGTTTCAGGACAGGCGGGCGTGAGGGTGATCTTTTTGGTTTCAAGCTGGGATGCAGCATCTCATTTTCATGGGGTTCCTAGGAAGGAAAGCAGCAGCCCACAGGTTAACATAATGCTGCAGGAATAGTTACATACAGGCTGAAACTACACACAGGAAAAGAAACAAACTGTAAAGGTAAGGGCATCCATACAGTAATCAAAGTAAGCTATCAAAGTGGGGTTGCAGCAAATAAAGAGTATGAAAAGAAAATGACTCACCATAGCAGTGTTGGTTCTTCTCAGGGATTAGTCAGTGAGACTTACAATAAGCATCATCTTCTTGCATGAGCATGATGCCCCGCAGATAGAACCTTGTGCTCATTTTAAAACTTGTGGTCATGCTCTCCCTGGTGTCATAATGTCAAAATTGTTTCTATAGCTAGGAGAGCTGTGACCACTAAAACTAGCAAAATGAATACCAAAACTTATCGTTAATGTTGTGAAAAATACAGATTTTTAAATGCAGACAATATCAACAATTGACTGAGCACATTCTGACAATTACTGAGGAACTGCAAAAAGGAATTTTTCAAGCAACCTAAGAACTGAACTGATTCTTGTGTGAACCTATTTTCGGGTTCTGGGAGGGGAGGCAGGGTCAGAGATTGTAAATCTCATTGATGAATCCCTATGAAATAAACAACATTACTGCGGTGAGTATTTTTTTTCTTCAAACAGCTTGAATACATCAATGATGCTTTACAATAAGCAGACTCTCTAGCAGTAGCTTGGGAGGATAGGTCCAGAACCAGTTTAGGAAACAGGTTCTGCAAGACAGCAGTTTCAAAACTGGCATCCCTACTGGACTGTTTGTCCAGGCAGTAGTGCTTTGTGAAGATGTGCACTGTTTTTGAGATAGTTGCTTTGCATATGTCTACAGGAGGTTACCCTTTGTAGCTGCCACAGAGGCAGAGGTACCTCTTGTGGAATTTGCCCTCCTTTACGCCTCTGTAAGTTATTTTACTAGCTTTTCCATAACAGAACTATATGCAGGAGTGTATACAGTGAGAGATAGTTCTCCTAGCTGCTGGCTTAACTTTGCCCTGCTCACCTCTCCATAGGCAACAAAAAGCTGTGTACCCTGGGATCTGACATCCCTTGTCTGGTCCAAGTAGTGACCTAGTGCTCTTTTTACAGCTGTGGGTAGAGCTTACAGCTGTTTTGGGATTGATCTGTTGCCTTAAAATGGCTGATTGTGGCACTTTCCTTTGGACTTTTGGAAGTATCCTTCCAAAAGTCCAATGGAGCTTGTAACACTCCGCCATGATCGGCCGCTACGGAGTAACAGCCGCACTATTTCATCTGTAACTTCCATATTCTGGGACAAGAACTGCGCATGTATGCCTCCTGCATGTGCAGTTCTACTGGCGTTGCCATCTTGTAAATGGCAGAATGCCATTTACCGCAACTATGCATGTGCGAATGCCACGCATGTGCAGTTGCGTCACCACCACCATCTTGTGGATGGCACTCCTTCCACACCCTCCCACTGCTCATGTCCTCCCTACTCCCTCCATTCCCTCCCAGCACTGGTAGCAAATAAAACCTTCCTGCTCCCTCCACTCCCTGTCCCTGTGCTGACATCGGGGTGCCCAATCCCCATGTCAGCATCATGTGCCCCCCAACTCATATTGCACACTGGGAGCCCACCCCAGTGTGCCTAAATTTAGGTTTTTTCTTTTTTTTCCCACACCAACACTGGGGTGCCCAATCCCCGTGTTGGCGTCATGTACTCCTCCCAAGTCATGTGGCACACTGGGAGCCCACTTTAGTGTGCCCACATTTTTTTTCCCTGTAAATAAACAAAAACATCCCTCGTGTGGCACATTGGGAGCCCACCCAAGTGTGCCCAAATTTATGTATTTTTTTTTTCCCCTTGACAACATCAGGGTGCCCAATCCCAGTGTCAGCATGAGGTAGCCCCCAAGTCATGTGGCACACTGGAAGCCCACCCCAGTGTGCCCAAATTTATGTTTTTTCTTGTTTCTTTCCTGTAAATAAAGAAAACTGTCCCCTGACATCTTTTTTTTTTTACCTGTAAAAAAGAAAATGGTCCCTTGTCATCACCCCAGTCCCCCTCCCCATCTCCACCCTCCCACTGAGCACCCACCTCCCCTTACCCCATACTTACCTCCGGAGGTCAGCACTGTCATCTTCTCTGGACTGGTACACGTCTGCACTCTTCAAAGCTGAACCACAAACTGAAGAATCAAATGTAAGTGTGGTATAATGGTAGTCAATGGGCTTTTCAACTTATGTTGATGTATCAGCCATTTTTAGGAATTTTGGCCCCAAATGTTCAACATGGGGTTCTTGTGACCCCACCTCATAAACAATGTCACTGTCATTTCATTACTCGGTCCCGAAAGGTAATTTCATGGTCGCTGTGCAGAATCATCTTTCAGGACTGATTAATGAAATGACAATACCACTGTTCATAAGGTGGGGTCCTAAAAAGCCCATGTTGCAAATCTGGTGAAAAAATACCAAAAAATTACTACGTTATGAGTGTGCTTTATGCAGTTTCTACGCACGCTCCTAACTTCACCAATTTTTTATATTTTCACTCCAGATTTTCAACATTGTCATTTTTGCACACCTACTTATTAACAGTACAGCTGTCATTTTTCACATCCTGCACAAAACATGCTTTCGCACCTGTGGCACAGAATGGCACAGTTGCTCTGTGAAATCACTTTTTGGGACAAGTGAACGAAATGACAGTGGCACTCTTCATGAGGAGGGGTCCCAAAAAGGCTATGTTGAAAGTTTGAGTGAAACAACTCCAAAAAATGGCCAAGTTACACCCAGTCGTTAAACATTTTCTACGCACACATGTAACTTTGGTCATTTGGCAGCTCGTCATAGCCATATTGGCTCTGGTTAGAACTTGTTTACATACAGACAGTGTAGTTTCTGATTGTCTGTACTGGAGTGTTCGAGACAGAGCAAAGGAAGGGTGACTGACTGGTTCAGGTGGAATTCTGACACCACTTTAAGCAGGAGCTTCCTATTGGTCCTAAGGACAACCTTATCCATGTGGAAGATTGTGCAGTTTGGATCTGAACATAGGGCTTGCAGCTCATTAACCCTCCTAGTAGATGTCATGGCAGTCAGCAAAACCATTTTCCATGTGACATATTTTAAATCAACAGTATCAATAGACTCAAAGAGAGCCTCAGTCAGCTGAGCCAGGCAAATATTTAGGTCCCATGGGGGGGACTGGATCCCTTACAGGGGGATAAAGGTGGCAGAGGCCTTTAAAGAACGTTTCAAAAACAGGTTGTGAGACCAATCGCTTTTCTTTGCCTGCTGATGAGATTACCTTCAGGGCTGAGGGTCTCAGATCTAAGGACTGTAGGTGTACTAGATAGTCTAGAACTGTAGACAGCCCTGCCTGCATTGGAAGTATCTTTCTTGGGGGCACACCAGTATGAGAATCTTTTCCATTTAGAGGAGTATTCTTTTCTTGTTGCTGGATTTCAGGAAACATTCAGCACTCTTAGCACCTCTTCTGTCAAATTTAAGCTAGAGAATTCTAACTCCTCAAGAACCATGCCCTCATGCACAATGTTCCGAGATCTGAGAATGTTACTCTGCTCTGAGATAGAGTCAGCAGGTTGTATCTTAGTGGCAGATTGATAGGAGTTCTGCTGAACAGGGTCTGGAGCATTGAGTACCAAGCCTGTCTGGCCCAGTCCAGGACTATCAGGATTGCTGTTGCTGGCTCTCTCCTGAGATTTATGAGCACTCTCTGTAATGAGAGGGAATGGTGGGAAGGCATACAGGAACCTTCCTGCCTAATCCAGAACCAGTGCATCCTTTGGGACTGTGCCCCTTGCTGGTGGCATGCAATAAAACTGTGAGAGCTGATTGCTCTGCCAAGAGGCAAACAGGTCTATTTCTGGAGTGCACCATCTTCTGAAGACTGAAGCCAGCAGTTGCTGGTTCAGGGCTCATGCATGGTTTTTCTGGTTGATTCTGCTTAGGGCATCTGCTAGGATATTGACCTTGCCTGGCAGATTCACTGCAGAAATTTTGATATCCAGGGAGAAAGCTATATCCCAGATTCTCATTCCTTCCATTCACAGTTCTGAGGATCTTATTCCTCCCTGCTTGTTTATGTAATACATTGTGATATTTTTTTTATTCACAGTGGTACAGTGCACTCATATATGGAATCCAGAAAAACAGAAGAGAGAATGAAATAACTGCCTTAGCTGGGATTTGAACACAGGCCACCCTGAAAACTGTTCCAGCTATACTACCAGCTGCACCACCAAGGTAACTGGAAACCTCAGACTCCCAGAAGCACCTTACTCCTTCTCCATGCACAACCTGGTGCTGCCCAGACAATTACATTTCTTTCATTCATAAGGATGCGGTGTGTGAGGTACCTCAATTAGGTACAAATCACAGCTAAGGCACTTATTTCATTCTCTCTCCCCTGTTTGTTTGGATTGTTATTGTGTTTGTTCAAATCTGAACTGACTGGTCATGGGTTCCACCATGTCGGTTCGACATTGACTTTGTCAGTCAACACTACAGCGACAGCACAATGCTGAAGGTGACCATGTCACCCGGCAATTGTGCCAGCAGACCGCCATCATGGCAAAGCACTGGGGCACATCCAGGCTGTGTGCAGGAGGGCTATCCCCCCCCCGCACTCCTTGACAAATAATATAATCACTTCCAGGTTGGAAGTGTAGGGGAGAAACAGCGCAACACCCCTGGGGCAGCAAGACAGTGGGTGTTGCAAAATCCTGATCAATGGAATGACTGTTAATTGGGTTGCAGTGGCCACATTGCCACTGATGTAGGGGTTTTGCTGCACTGACAGCATACCCTGGTCTTGTAGCTAGGAGGAGAAGCAATACTACTCAGAGCTCTAGGAGATTAATGTGCTCCTGAGTCTCCTATGGGCTATAGATGCCACTTCTTGTGAGGTCCCCTAGGTGGACACCCCACACTAGGAGTGAGGCATCTGTTGTGAGGACCCTTGTTGGGAATTGCTGGAGGAAGGGAATGACCTCTCTGAGATGGCTACCCTCCTTCCACCACTGTAGTGCCTGTACAAAGGTCTTTATGACTGGCACTAGCTTGGCTAGTGCAGTCCCTTTTTGAGACCCATGGTCCCTTAGATGATACTGAAAGTTTCCCATCTGAAATCTGGCCCATGGCACCACTACTGTGGATGAGGCCATGTGGCCCAGCAACTGCAGGAAATCTGTTGCAGGCCTTGGTTGACCCAATGTGAAGGATTCTGTAGTGGCAATCAGGTTTGATACCCTTTCTTGTGGAAAGAAAGTCTTCCCCTGCAGGGTATCCAGCTGTGCACTTATGAAGTCCAACAGCTGAACTGGTTCTGATTTATTAGGAACCCCAGATTCTGTAAGGTGTTCTTTACCCTTTTGTTAGAGCTCATTGCTTCTTGTTCTGTTTTCCTTGAAACTAGCTAGGCATGTAGATAGGGAAAGACCACCACATGTTGCCTTCTCAGGTGTTCTGCTGCCATGACTAGACACTTTGTGAAGACCCTTGATGCTGAGGTGAGGCCAAAGGAGCGGCCTATAAACCAGTACTGGCAGTTTTCCAGCCTGATCCTGTGGTATTTTCTGTGAGTGGGTCTGACTGGAGTACAAAAATAGGTGTCTTTCAGAGACAGTGAGCCCAACCAATTTTCTGATTGTAAGGATGTTATCAATGTGCCCAGTGTGACTATCTTGCATCTTTCCTTTTTCATACATTTGTTCAGATAGCTTAGTTCTAAAATGGGTCACCACTGCCCATTTTTCTTTTGGGTGAGGAAGTACCTTGAGAAGAGGACTTTTGCTCCTCTGTGAGGCAGGGACCTTTTCTACTGCTTTTGCCTGCAGCAATTTCTTTACTTCCAGTTCCAGCAGAATTCTTTGTGTTGGTGAATGAGCTGGAAAATGTTTGGGTTTCTGCAGTTTTGAGAACCTCTTGAACTTCAGGGAAAATCTCTGACCCACTCTTTCCAGAACCCACTTGCCTATGATAATTTTTACCCATTCCTGGAACTAGTGGGACAGGCCCCCAGCAATTGTTGAGCAACCTGGGCAGAATTGACAAGGGTTTTGATTTGGTTGTGGCTTGGGGGCTGATGCTGCAGCAGCATGCCTGGAGCCCCTCCTGCCTCTGTAATAGCCTCTTTGGGGTTGGTATTCATAGAGAGCATAGGGCCTTGGATAGGAGACCCTACCCCTTCTCCCCTTCCATGGGGCATGTAGGAGGTGGAGGCCTTTTCTTTTTCATTGTTATTTCTGTAAGTGGTCTTGTATTCATCCACTTTCTTTATCTATGCCTCTGTTTTATCGCCAAGTAAGAAGTCTCCCTCAAAGGAGAGATCAACGGCCTTAGTCTGGGTATTCTGGGAAAGAATGGTAGCCCTGAGCAAGGCAAACCTCCTCATTGTCATTGCATGGGCTAGGATATGTGAAGCAGAGTCATTGGTGTCAACAGCCACGTGGAACTGGTATTTTGTGGCATCCAGGGCTGATCTTGCTGTGGCAGCAGGTCCTGTGCCACCTCACCATCAGCTTTATCAGCCAATGCCAGTACTGCATTCCACATTGCTTGCGGATACTGTGCTATATAAGCCAGATAGCCTACTTGCCTCAGGAGGAGTGACACTGTGGTATACACCTTTGTTGCCATAATATCTAGTTTCCTGGAATCTTTCTCAGGGTTCTGTGCAGAGTAAGGCACCTTGGCCTTCTCACAGGCAGCAGTTTGAACCACTCCTTTGTGATAAAGGTGAGCGTATAGGTATTCCACCCCCGTCTGTCCACCAGTTTCATTTTTTTCAAACTTTTTTTTATCAATGCCATTAGCTCAATTAAGTGTTTACATGATTTTTTAAGTAGGTTTCTGAAGCAATTTGTGGATGGGGACTAATAGCTTTCTTGCAGGAAATAGCACCCGCCATATCCATGAACTCTCCCTTCCTCCTCATCCTCCTCTGTTTCATAATAGGGGATGCTTAGGGTGCTCCCCATCTGCCTGATGAAAGAGGAGTAAGAGGTATAATCCTCTGTAGGCCTAGAAGGTGAGCCAAACTCTTGTTCAGGTGAACCAACAGGTTCACTCTCCTCCTCATAACATAAGTCCTCCTGAACAGGTAAATGGTCTGTGATCTGAACTGGGGAGGAGGGGCAGGAATACTGTGGAAGTTTACAGTAACCTGCAAGGCTTGGGGAAACTGCCATTCTTTGGCCATGTCCTCTGTTGAGGGCATTTGTCTTAGGTCCCTTGCCTGCTCCTTTTCCTTTTCAGGAGGCATGACATGGACATGCTTTTCTTTGTTTTTCCTTTTTGTCAGACTGGTTCCAGCACCTGCTCTGAGGTTCTTTTATTTGTATTTTTGCCATCACATGTATCAGGGTTCTCCTTTTTGGTCACCCTTTTACCATTACCGTCTTTTCCATGCTTGTCTGATGGCCGAGCAGCTTTATCTTTCTTACCCTCTGGTGCACGCTTTCCACCATCATAAGAAACTCCCTCAGAGGCTTTATTGTGTTTTGGTACATAGAGGCAGACAGACAAGCCAAAAAGCAAACCCTTTTTAGCAGTTTTCTTTTGGGATTTAGGGCAAAACTGTTTGGAGGGCTCATAGTTGAGAAAATCCCGATCTGTACCCAGGAACCTTAAACAGAGCTCATGGCAGTCTGTTCTTGCCAGAAGCTGGAAATACTTGATACAGTTTTTAAAGCCTGTGGGTTCTGTTCTTTTCTTACCAGTTCTATCAGTTTTACCAAATGCTGAAAGACTTGAATCAAATAATCTGATTCCTCTTATTTAAAATTAATTAATATTTTTCCCTCAAAACAAGAGGAAACTGCTTTAATTGAAAGTGGTTGTAATTTTGAAAAGAAAAAAAAAACAGTTTGGTTACATCCAGGTGAGAACCATATGTAAATATTGCTAAATATATTAAATGTTTCTAAATGCCAAAATTAAGTGGTGTTTGAAAGTTTAATTCAAATTTGGTTGGTTCCTTCAGACAGGAACTGCATTACTGAGTTGCCTTCTCCAGTTCCTGGTACTCGATCAGGAACCAGAGAAACCGCAAAGTTATCAAAATTCTGAAAAAATATACCCTACTTAACATAAAGTAATCATAGACTAACTCAAGTTAAATTAAGATAATAAAAGACTAAAAGTAAGAAATCGTGTTGACCAGAAGGCTGGAGCTGTACTTGGGGGCAACTGCTCACTTCAGGCAGAGAAACAAATCTGATATTATGACACTAGGGGGAGTGTGACCAAAGTGCAGAGTTTGAACGTGATTCTAAGTTCTAAAAGTAGCCTGAAGTTCTGTCTCTGGGATAACAAGCTCATGCAGGAAGATGATGCTGCTTGTAAAGCCTCATTGATGGATTCCAGCTACGTGAACATTGCAGTGCAACATAATCACGGTTGTGGGAAGAGAATACAGAACTAAAACAAATACAGAGAACTAGAAGGTGACTGGAAAGCCTGAACTTAAATACTGGCAAGCTAGAAGCAATATTCAACTGGAGAAGGAGTTTGTTTCATGTGTCTGGTGCTGCAAATGTAATGGCCCTTTTACCAAATGCACTCTTCATCCTGTGAAACGAGAAGCTAAGTGCCGCTGTGGAACAGAGTGACTATGTGAGATGGGGTTGGAGATAATTAAGGGCTTTTCCATTTGCACAGTTCTACAACAAAGAAAGTCAGTGGTAGTCATGCCTGACTGAGGAACATGGCTAGTTAATATGGTCATACAGTAGATAATGATGTGTAGACCATCTACAGCAGAGGATAAACCTGCACAACTTGTACAAACAATCCAGGCACAGCAGAGTGGTTTTGTTCGAACAGTGATATATGACACCATTGTCATTACAATTTTGTGTTTCAATTGCTTATTGTTTCTCAAAATTTGAGACACCATCAGTGGTGCAGCGGTGCATGAGACCTGTCAAGTTAACCTTGAGCTTCCTGCCCTCCATCATCTCTCCACCACAACTGTGGCCATGCCCCTTAACACCCTAATCTCTAATAGTTTCCCTCTTACCTTTCTCCATGACCTTGCCATCAGTGATCACTGCCTCATGAAATTCAACTGAACATCCTCAGGTCACTTCATCCAGGGTGCTTATGTTGCTTACTCAAGCAACTTCTTGCAAACCAACTTTGAAACTAAATCTGTACCCTCACCCGGCCCAGTGGCATGGAGGGTTGAGGCAGCGTTGCCTTACCTCCTGCCATGCTGGTGACCCATATTCGCCATGTGAGTGGGTCATCAGGGGTCGGTCGGGGTGGGATAGGATCGAGCATCTGGAGGACAGCTCTCCTCTCCCGGGGAGGGGTGTGATGGAGTCCACTGCTGGACTGACTGCTAGTGGTGGTTGGGGGCTGGTGCAATGAATCCACACATGGGGGAGAGCTGAGCTAGACATTTGGCATGCTGCGTGTGGAAGCACGCGTGGCTCAGCCATTGGCATCACTGCATGCCTTGGCTCTGCGCTCAGGGCAGGGAATAAAAATTAAGGAGAAAAGAGCTGACTGGCAGGATGAAGCCAGTCTTCCCGCTGCACTGGGACAGCTGGTGCTTTTATTGGCAGAAGCTATGGCCAGTGAGTAGCCCGGTGGCGGTGATGGGGGGGGCCGGTGGAAGGGGGCTGGTCGGCAGGGGGATAAAATACAGAACAGAAAAAAAATCTATACCTTCTACCTCCTTTTCAGAAATCCTCAAAAACTGAACCCTACAAATATTATGTAACCACCCAGTCCCCTGGGGGTTACTACAATCCCATCAGTGTTAGACTAGCAAGGTAGTGGGCAGCTGGTAGAAAGTTTATTAGAAGCTCTCTACACCTCTTGTTGTTTACCTAGATAAGTTGAGTGAGAAATGAGTGAGGTCATTTAGAACTCTCACAGCAGCATGAACCACATTGGAATCAGCTGCAGGGGAACAGCTTTATAATCTTTGGGTCAGTCTGAGTGTGAGAGTCCAGTAGAGTGCAGTAGTGTTTAGAGGGAGAGGTGCCTGCCAGCCTGTCCTGGGCTGGGTGAAGGATCTTTTGTCATTTTCTCACCTTAGTGTGTGAGACAACAGCTTTACCACAGGAAGTGGTGGAGATCTGCAGTTCTGGGACCCCAGTGGGTCGTGTCTGTGAAAATTAATTGGGACTGTGAAATGCAGTGGGTCCAAGGGGCAATCCCCTGAGGGACTAGAAGATTGTCCAGCTGCCCAGAGCAGTAACTAAGAGAGAGTCTTAGCGTTTCAAAGCTATGGATTTGAAGGGAAGAAAAGGTTTCTTCAATGGTCTGATGTCTGTATCAAGGAGATAAACAAACTGTGAGTACAGCAACATGGACATGTTCTAAAAGGGAGTCATCTGGTGGTGTATGTGCCCAGAGACAAGGCTAGATTACACCACTCAGGGTCCCAGTTTCACCACAAATATGTGCTGAATGTAAAATTAAATGTGTGGATGCCTTTAGCAATCTGAGGGGGTTGAAGGGTCCATTTGTTTATCCAGGAAGGAATGGCGGAGGCTGGCTGGGGCCAGGGTGGCAGAATCTCATTTAAAACTCTAGTTGGGACTCACTGGTTACTGGAAGGGTGCAAGGTTACCCTGCAGGTTTTTGTCATGAACCCACTTCTGGCGGGGTCAGGTCCACTGAGCTCACAGCACCTACCTCTAAGTGCAATCCGTGACGGGGGGAGGCAGGAATACCCTCCTTGTGTCCTCCTATAGTGCTCACTGCATTCATAGCTAAACACTCACCACAAGGTCCCAGGGCTTCCTCTCAAATCTGGACAAGGGTACAATACAGTCTCAGGTCAGCAGTCAGGGGCAAACCCTCCTTGGTTGCTGTACAGGGGGGAAGGTCCAAGGTGTTATGAGCCCTTCAGGCTGGTTGTCATAACCCTGAATATGTCTTCTCCCACTGGTGGTACAGTGATTTAGTTCCCCTTTACAGACCCTCCTGAGACTTAAGTATCTCCCCTACTTGGGCCCCAGATTCCCTTTTCAGGATCCTATCTTTGGTAGCGTTGATGACACCTTGCATTTATCAGGTTGGTCTCATATTTGAATAAATCTTTCACCTTGTTACACACACACACACACACACACACACATCACTCACAGGCAGTTTTAAATGCAAAGTGCTTTTACTAAAATTACTTAATTATCGTACAGACTTTACAAACAAAAGATTTCAGAAAATCTGGTTACAGAATAACAAAACAGAAGTTGGAATCATACTTAAAAAAACACACTGTGAAATTAACTGTCTAGTTACTCCCTTGGCCATGGATGATCAAAGTCCAGACAATAAATAAGTTTCTGCAAAAGTTTCATTCCTTCTGTAGCATTCACTGGTTCTTAGTCTGTCTCTGTGTTGTGGCAGTCTTGCTTCTCTTGTGTGTCAGTGACAAGTGTTCAAAAGACACCCTGAGTTTCTGTTCTGAGGGCCTTTTTATAGGCTTGGTTATCCCCAAATACAGCTGTTTATTTTCTAGGCCAGCAGGGGTCTCTCTTACTCTTACCAGTTATTAAACGAACCATATTATTAATTAGTTAGATTCTCTTACAGTTCAAATATTCTGCCAGCTAATAAAATGTAAGTATACCATGACAGTTTCTGGACCCTAAAGCACTTTTCCTTTGATGTGTAAGTTTTATTACAGGTGATAGTTGCTCCCATCTACTGACATTTTATTACATCTGTTTCCCTTTAATAAGCTTACAAGGAACTTCCAATCCTCCTTGAAATGGGACTCTTAGCTTCCTGGCTAAGCAGTCTGTTCTCAGATCATGGAGGAATGACAAATATATTGCAAGACATTCTCCCTTTCCTGTGTCCTTTTCAGTAAAACTATGTGTCCCTGTGCCAAACCTCATCTCCTGGTCTGTTTAGAAATTTAGTTCCTCTGCATGTAACCCGTTTAAAGCATAAACAAAATTACAGAAAAAAATATAACAACGGTTATCTGCAATATTACACAGCAGTGGCCAGATTGCTACATCCCTCCCTCCTTAGACTGAATTTATGGGGCACACACCCCCTATTATATGATAGAGTTTCCATAATTCTGTTTACTGTTCTAACTGGTGAGATAGGCCATCTGCGTTTGCGTTGGCCAACCTGGCTCTGTGCGTAATTGTCATGTCATAGGCCTGTAGGGCAATACTCCATCTGAGTAGCTATCTATTTGTTTTGCCCATCTGATTTAACCACACCAGGGGGTCGTGATCGGTCTGTACCTCAAAGCGTCTCCTGTAGAGGTACGGCTCTAACTTCTTCAGGGCCCATACCAGAGCAGGGTATTCCTTTTCTATCATGGTGTATGCCTGCTCCCAGGGAAGTAACTTCTTGCTCAGGTACACAGTCGGGGTGGTCTTTTCCCTGATTAGATGTGTGGCTGAGCACTGTTCCAATCCCCACATCCAAAGCATCTGTCTGGCCTACAAATTGCCTAATGTAATCTGGACTGGCCAATACAGGGTACTGCACAGTGCCTCTTTTAGCTGTGCAAAGGCTTGTTCACTGGCTGGCTCCCACTTTACCCTTTTGGGCTGTCTTTTCTTCAGCAAGCTAGATAGGGGAGCTGCCAGGGTACCGTAATTGGGCACAAACCTTCGGTAGTACGCTGCAGTCCCTAGGAAGCGCCTAGCCTGCTTCTGAGTTTCCAGCATAGGCCACGTTTCTATTCCCTCAATCTTTGCTTGACTAGGATGAAGCTGCCCGCAACCCACTACATGGCCTATGTATGCCACCTCTGCCATAGCCATCTGGCACTTTTCAGCCTTGACAGTGAGCCCTGCCTTCTGTGTCCTGCCCAACATTTCCTTCAAGTGGGACAGGTGTTCCTTCCAGCTGGTACTGAAGATGGCAATATCATCCAGATAAGCCACTGTGTACCTTTCAGTACCATGTAACACCTGATTGACCAACCTTTGGAATGTGGCGGGGCGTTCTTTATTCCAAAAGGCATTACCCAGAATTTGAATAATCCTATTGGAGTGATAAAGGCCGACCATTCTCTAGCTCTGGCAATTAACTCCACCTGCCAGTACCCTTTCATCAAGTCAATTGTGGTAAGATATGTCGCCCCTCCCAACTTTTCCAGTAGTTTGTCTGTGGCATTGGGTGGGCATCAGACTTCATGACTGTGTTGAGTCCACGATAGTCCACACAAAAGGGAGTACAGCCATCTGGCTTGGGAATTAGGACTACATAGAAACATAGAATTTGATGGCAGATAAGGACCGCTTGGCCCACCCAGTCTGCCCATTTCCCTACCTACTGGATAAGCTGCAGATCCTAGTTAACCAGCAGCCTACTTCTTCCTACCCCCACCCCCTAGAATGGCCTTATGACTGTCCCATGCATGCTTGAATTCCATCACTGATTTTGACTCCACAACCTCTCCAGAAGGTCGTCCATGCATCCACAACCCTCTCTGTGAAAAATACTTCCTGAAATTACCTCTGAGCCGCCTCCATCTTCAAATTGTGCCCTCTTGTTCTTGCACACCTCTTTTTTGAAAGATGCTACCCTCTTGGACTTTGTTGATTCCCTTGAGGTACTTGGAACATTTCTATCATGTCCCCCTCTCCTCCTTTCCTCGAGGCTATATATATTAAGCTCTTTTTCACTCTCTTCATATGTCTTCCGTGCAGACCCTGCACCATTTTTTGCCTCCTCTGGACAGCTTCCATCCTGTCTATGTCTTTGTGGAGATTGGGTCTCCAGAACTGCACACAGTACTCCAGATGGGGTCTCACCAGCTGTCTGTACAGAGGGATAACTACCTTGTTTCTACTGGTGATGCCTCTCCTATGCATCCCAGCATCCCCCAGCCCTCTTTGTTGCCCTCTCACATTGCTTGCCCACCTTTAGGTCATCTGATATGACTACCCCAGGTCCCTTTCCATTTTTGTTGTTGTTAGTATCTCACCCCCCATTGTGTACTCTTCCCTGGGTTTTTGTTTCCCAGGTGCATTACCTTGCACTTCTTAGTATTGAATCTAAGCTGCCATACATTTGACCATTCCTCTAACCTTGCCAAGTCCCTTCTCATCCTTTCCACCCCACCCTGTGCATCAACTCTGTTGCAGATCTTTGTGTCATCTGCAAAGAGACATACTTTTCCTTCCAGTCCCTCTGCAATGTCACTTATAAAGACATTGAAAAGGACCGGTCCTAATACTGAACCCTGTGGTACCCTACTAGTAACCCTCCTTTCTTCTGAGTGGACTCCATTTACTATTAGTCTCTGTGTCCTATTCTCCAGCCAATTCTTTACCCAGGCTGTCATCTTGGGACCCACTCCCAGGCTGGCTAGCTTGTATATTAATCTTTTGTGTGGGACTGTGTCAAATGCCTTGCTAAAGTCTAGGTAGGCCATGTCCACAGCCCCTCCCTGATCTACTACTTTGGTCACCCAGTCAAAGAAATCTATCAGATTCATCTGGCATGACCTTCCTGCTGTGAATCCATGCTGCCTAGGGTCCTGTGACCCTCTGGCCTCTAGATACTTGACAATTCTTTCCTTCAGAAGTGATTCCATCATTTTCCCTATCACTGAGGTTAAACTAACAGGTCTGTAGTTTCCTGCTTGTGCCTTGCTCCCACTTTTGTGAAGGGGAATCACATCTGCCCTCCTCCAGTCCTTGGGTACCACCCCATCCTCCCATGATTTGTTAAAAAGGGTAGTCAGTGGTGTCACTAATTCTACCCTTAGTTCTTTTAGAATTCTGGGATGAATCCCATCAGACCCCATTGCTTTGTCCACCTTCAGTTTTAAGAGTTCTTTCAGAACCCTTTCTTCTGTAAATGGCCTGGTATCAACTTCTGTATCCAGAGTGTTTTGACTGTTTGTTTTATGTACCCCTCTTCATTTGTAAATACTGAGCAAAATATTTGTTTAGTATCTCTGCCTTTCACAGTCTCCTCTGCCCACCCTCCCTCCCTTTATTAAGCCTCACTATCCCTCCTTGGTCTTCCTTGCCCCTGATGTACCTATAAAGGTTTTATCCCCTTCTTAACTGAGTTGGCTATCTTTTCCTTGGTTTGGGCCTTTGCTGATCTGACTGCCTTCCCAGCTTCCTTTTGCTTTGACTGATACAGTTCTCTGTCCTGCTCCTTCTGCGATTCCTTGTACTTCCTGAATGCTTTCTTTTTCTCTTGAACCTTCACTGCCACTTCCTTTGAGAACCATAGTGGTTTCTTACATCATTTTGTTTTGTTTATTTGCTTCACAAAGGCTTGTTACCTCTGTGATGGCAGTTTTATTATTCCCCATTGTTCTTCCACCACTCCTTCCTGCCCATTTGCTAGTGCATTCCTTAGGCACTCACCCATTTTATAAAGAGTCAGCCTCCGAAAGTCCAGTACTTTTGCCTTTGTATGGCTTTGACTCTATTGCTGTGTTTATTGTGAACCATACTGTTCGATGGTGCTAGTTCCCAGATGCATACCCTACTTTCACATCTGATCCCTCTCCATCTCCATTTGAGAGAATCAGTCTAAGATTGCTCCCTCAAGTGGGCTCCAATACTAGTTGTCTAAGGCATGCCCCTGTAGGGCATCTAGAATAACTCCACTCTTCAAAGTGGCTGCTGCAACTGCACTCCAGTTAACATCTGGCATATTCAGATCACCCATCAGCAATATCTCCCCTTTTTCTGCCATTCTAAGTATACTTTCTATCATTTCCTTGTCCATTTCCTCCCCCTGAGAAGGGGGTCTGTATACAACCGCTGTGCAGATTGTGGTGCCATTGCCTGTCTCCAAATTTACCCACAGTGCTTCTTCTCCTCCCTGTTTACCCTTTTGTTCTGTTGCTTTTGTTCCTTCCCTTATGTAAAGAGCTACTCCTCCTCCTCTTTTACCCTCCCTGTCCCTACTGTAGATAGTGTATCCTGGTATGTTTATGTCCCAGTCATGGTTTTGTGTGTACCATGTTTCTGTGACTGCCACGATATCCAGATGTTCCTCCTCCATCAAGGCCACTAATTCAGGAAGCTTGTTACCCAGACTACGGGCATTGGTACTCATTGCTCTCCATTTTTGATGGCTTTACCTTCTGTTGCAGCATCCCCCACTGACCTTTCTACCTTGGTCTTTTTCTCATTTAGTACCTGTTTTGTAGGAAAGGCTGGGATTTTCCTGTTGCTTATCAGTGCCTCCCTTTGACTAGTTTAAAGCTTGCCAATGAAGCATTTAAACTGATTGCTCAAAAGACTTGTTCCCTTCCTGGACAGATGCAGACCATCCTGCCAGTATAGGCTGGTGTCCCTCCAGGTGGAACCCCAGTCCCCAATGAAGCCAAACCCCTGTGCTCCACACCATTTTTTCAACCATTCATTAAACTGCCTGGTGCTAATTACCCTCGCCTCCCCATGCCATTGACAGGCAGCACCTCTGAGAAGGATACTGTGTGTGCTACTTGTCTTAGGCCCCTCCCCAACTCTGCAATGTCCTCCTGCACTGCTCTAATCTCATGATGAGCCAAGTCATTTGTCCCTAGGTGGACAATTTCATCCAGCTCAGACTCCCATGCAGCTGTTCTCGTGATCCTGAGGATGCGCTTCCTGTCCCTCCAAGCCATGACACCAGGCAGGCACCTTACTTCAGTTTTCCCAGCTCCCCCAGTTCTATCCCCTAATAATTGGGTCCCCCACCAGGAGCTGCTTCCTTTCCCTGTGGTGTCCTCTGCCTCCTTCCTGTGGGCCTCCCTTGTGACAGTTGTCATCAGTCTTCTCTGTGGGTGCATCCATAGGGGAGCTATGCTCCCCCAGAATGGTGTATGGATTGTGGAGTGGAACAATTGACTGGGTGTGCCTCTGTTCCACCATCCTCACCCTCCCTGAGCCCACTGTGGTCCAACTGCTGTGCTTTCTTCGCAACCTCTGAGGTAGTGGTGGTGGTGCTAGTGCTCCCTGGATGGGGGAGGTTCCCTTCCTACTGTCCAGTGTGGCCTGGGGGAAGGCTTCCTTACTACTGTCCACTATGGGTGAGGCTCAGGGACTGTGGGATTTCTGTATTACCCCTAAATCCAGCATTTCCTCCACCTCCCTCCTAATGTCCTTTAGGATAGCCTCAGAAACCTGGTAGGCTGTCCGATGTATGGGTGCTTGTGTCCCTGTGTCTACATCATGTGTCGCTAAGGGGGTTTATCCAGACTTGGCCATAAACAAAGGGGCAAAGTCCTCTAAAACCTCCCTCACCTCCTGGGACTGTTCCAGAGTCAACTGGGGTGACAATTTGATTGCCTCCAAAGAGGACTTCTGCTTGCTTTCCTCTAGCAAGTCCAGGAAGGGGTCCTCCTCATCTGTTCCCTCCCCAGGACTACACACTGCAAATACCATGTCATCCCTATTTACATATGGCTTCATCATGCTGGCATGGTACATCCTATGGGTTTGTCTCCTGTCAGGCAGTTCCACAATATAATTTATGTCATTGACCTGTTGGACTAACTTATATGGTCTGGTCCACTTGGCCTGCAGGTCATACCAAACTTTTTGCTTCTGTTGGGCAGCTGACAGGTTGCTTTGGGCCACTTCTATAAGCTCCTTCAGCTTCTTCCTAAACTTAAGGACATACTCCACTATGAAAGTTCCCTGGGTGGCATGCTTGCCTTCCCAGTCCTCCTGGATCAAGTCTAGCGGCTCATGCACCTTACTACCATATAAGAGTTTGAAAGGGGAAAACCCTGTTGACTCTTTGGGCACCTCCCTGTATGAGAACAACAGGTGGGGAAGGTATCTCTCCCAGTCCCTCCCATGCTGGTCAGGAAACACTTGGAGCATCAATTTTAGGGTACCATTAAACCTTTCCACAAACCCATTGGCTTGTGGGTGATAAGGTCTCATGCATCTCTGCACCACCCCACACTTCTCCAACAAACACTTCATCAGGTCCGACATGAAGGTAGCCCCTTGATCAGAGATAACCTCCTGCATAAACCTGACACAAAAGAAAATCCCTAACAAGGAGTCTACCACTTTGTCTGCCCTAAGTGAGGAGAGGATGACCACCTGTGGGTATCGAGTGGAATAATCGACCACTGTTAGGATAAACTTTTTCCAGGAGGAGCTTGGGTTACTCAGAGGTCCCACAATATCCATTCCTACTCTCTGGAATGGCTTCTCCACAATGGGCAAGGGAATTGGGGCAGCTTTCGTTTTACTACCTGTCTTCCCTATTTGTTGGCACAGGTGACAAGACCTGCAATATTCCTTCACCTGCTGGGTGAAGTTGTGCCAATAGAAATTCTGGGCCAATCACTGCATGGTGCGCCCAATGCCCAGATATCTGGACATGGGGGTGCCATGAGCAACTTTGAACAACTGCTCATGGTACCCCTGGGGAATGACAAGCTGCCTGCCCATCACCCCTCCCTCTGTCCTCATGTCCTGTGTATGCAATAGTCCATTGTCTCAAAATACTCTATGTCTCATGTCACCTCCCTGTGTCCCATCAGATTCTACACAAGCCCTCAGCCTCTCCAAACTAGGATCAGTCCTCTGAGCAACAGCAAAGTCTTCACATTTTCCAAAAGCATGGGACATGTCCCCCTCAGTTCCTAAACTGGTGTCCATAGCTCTAGCATCAGGGCATTCAGGGTCACTACCATCCCTAACCTTTTGACCAATTCTTAACCCCTCCCTCCTCAGAGTAACCTTCTGTAGCTGTTTGGTGAAAGGCTACTTGGGGAAGTCCTACTCCCCTTTCACTACTCTCTATGTCAGGAGACACAGGCTGGGGAACCAGATTCCTACTTTTTTTTACTGGGGCTTCTCTGGGGTTCAGGGAATTACAAGGGGCCTTAGCCGTCTGACTGTGGGTAACCACACACACCATCCCCTGATGTAGGTTATTCCCTGTAATCACATCCAGGGTGAGGTTGTCTGCCATGGCCACTTTTTGCACCCTCTCTCCTGTCTCACCCCAATCCAGGAGAACACTAGCTAGTGGCAGAGTTTTCTCCTCCCCAGTGAATCCCCTCACCATTACAGACTGATTAGGTATAAGCTGTTCAGGTCCAACCAAATCTCCCTTTACCAAGGTAAGAGATGCCCCCTGTCCCTTAACCCATAGTATTGCACCCCATTTACAGTAAACGGGTGTATGCACTCCTTCATGTTCACAGGCATGCTTTCAGGGATACACAGTGCACCCAGCTGTTCGAGGACCACTTTGCCCACTCTGTGCCTTTTCAGAGCACTGTAACAAGATGCCCAAGCTGTTTACAAAACCAACAGTCATCATTTCTTTTATCCAAGAAGTCCCTTTTTGGTAACTTGGGGCTTCCCCCTTTTAGCAGAGGCAGTGAGGGTTTTAGCTGCCCTGAAGGCATGCTTTTTCCTTTCTTCCCTGCCACACCTACGCCCCCACTTCCTTTCACAGCAGGTCTGCTCCTCGCATAGTGATCCAAGAGCTCAGCAGCCTGATGTGCTGTTTTTGAGATCTCGGTCCTCTAGTCAGGTTTTCAACTCCACTGGACAAGCCCAGAAGAACTGCTCTAAAAGTACAACTTCAAGTTTTCCCACAGAGTTTACTTCCACCCCCTCCCACCAACATTTCTAAAACTGACGTTGCTTTGTGGAGAGTTCCTCAAAGTTCATGTCAGGGATTTTTCCGAGTTTACGGAATGTAACCCTGTAGGCCTCAGGAGTCAGTTCGTACTTTTTAAGTAAAGTGGTTTTAAGTTTATCATAGTCTTGGCTATCATCATTGTCCTGGCTATCATCATGGTCCATTTGGCCTAGCACCTCAAGCCCTTTACCAGTAAGCAGTGGGGATAGCTGGAAGCTCCAAGACTCCCTGGATATCTTGGCCTGGATACAGACCTTTTCAAACAAAATCAAAAATGCATCTATATCCTCCCCCTCTCTAAATTCAGCTATTAATTTGGAATTTAACTTATACCCCAGCCCTGGAGTTCCAGGTTCACCCATGCCACTTACCTCCTCTGGTGCTGGTTGTTTGAGTTGTAGCCTCTCCAGTTCAAACTCCCTCTGGCACTGCTTTTCCCCAGCCTCTCTCTGAAGCTGTCTAAAGTTCTTTTTCCTCCGCCTCTTTCTGAAGCTGCTTTTCCTGCATCTCCATTTCAAACCTCTTCTGCTCTCTTTCTTGCTGGGCTTTGAACTTTCTCTGCTCCAGCTCCAATTTCCTCAGTTTAAATTATAGCCTGATCCCTTCCAACTCCAGCTCTGTGGTGACCTTCCCTTGGTGCTGTGGCTCTGGGTTCCCTCTGGTCTCACTGTTCTCCTCCCTGGGACTGGACACTGTGATGTCCCCTGGCACCCCCACGCCCAAGATCTGCTCCCTTTCAGTCACTTGCTGTGACTCGAGGTTTGGGGCAACCACTTGCTCATCAGTTGCCATGAGAGCCTCCACAAGGTACTTTTTGGTTTACCCCTCGTTCTGGACCCCTCTTTCCTGACACAACTGCCTCAGGTGAGCTGCAGTGTATTCACTGTAGTTGGAAGCCATCTTCTTCCCTAACTACTTCTACATTTACACTAAAAAAAAAACAGGGTAGGGAACTTTATACTGTAACCAAATTTGACTTTTTCCAAATCTCTGCCCTGTTTGTATGTGTATTGTTTTCAGTTTATCAATCTGATACACTGGCCTCAAATCCAACCTCTATGCCTGTGCCACCAATATCTCTCAAATCCCACCACTATGCCACCAGATCTGTCAGGAACCCAGTCCTGGGGGTCAGGTCCACTGAGCTGACAGAGCCCAACCCTAAGATCAATCAGTGACAGGGGGGAACAGGAATACCCTCCTCGTGTCCTCCTATAGTGTTCACTGTGTTCACAACTGAACACTCGCCACAAGATCCCAGGGCTTCCTCTCATATCTGGGCACGGGTAAAATACAGTCTCAAGTCTGTAGTCAGGGGCAAACCCTCCTTGGTTGCTGTACTGGAGGGAAGACCCAAGGCGTTACAAGCCCTTCAGAGCTGGCTCTCATAACCCTGAATGCGTCTTCTCCCATGGGTGGTGCAGCTTCCTTGTTCCCCCTTACAGCCCCTCCTGAGACCTAAGTATCTCCCCTACTTGGGCCCCAGATTCCCTTTTCAGGATCCTGTCTTTGGTAAAGTTGATGACACCTTGCATTTCCCAGGTTGGTCTCAGATTTGAATAAACCTTCCTCCTTGTTACACACACACACAGATCACTCACAGTCAATTATCATAAAAACTTTGCAAACAAAAGATTTCAGAAAATCTGGCCACAGAATAACAAAATGAAAGCTGGAATCATACATAAAAAACAAACTGTGAAATGTAGCTGTCTAATCTCTACCTTGTCCATAGATGATCAAAGTCCAGGCAATAAAAATAAGTTTCTGCAAAAGTTTCAGTCCTTCTGTAGCATTTATTGGTTCTCAGTCTGTCTCTGTGTTGTGACAGTCTTGCTTCTCTTGTGCATCAGGAACAAATGTCCAAAATGCAATGCCCTGAGTTTCTGCTCTGAGGGCTTTTTTATAGACTTGGTTATCCCTAAGTCCAGCTGTTTATTTTCTAGGCCAGGAGAGGTCTCTCTTGCTCTTTCCCAGTTTTTAAGTGAACCATATTATCAATTACTTAGATTCTCTTTCAGTTCCAATATCCCACCAGCTAATGAAATGTAAGTATACCATGACAGTTTTTGGATTCTAAATAACTTTTCCTTCGAAGTGTAAGTTTTATTACAGGTGATAGTTGCTCCCATCTCCTGAAATGTTATTAGCTCTGTTTTACTTTAATAAGCTTACAAGGATCTTCCAGTCCTCTTTGAAATGGGACTTTTCGCTTCCTGGCTAAGCAGTCTGTTGTCAGATCACAGCGGAATGTCAAATACTTTGCAAGACCTTCTCTCTTTCCTGTGACCTTTTCAGTAAAATTATGTGTTCCTCTGTCAAAGCTCATCTCCTGGTCTGTTTTGGAATTTAGTTCCTTTGCATGTAACCCTTTTAAAGCATAAACAAAATCACAGAAAAAATATAACAAAAATATATCTGCAATATTATAGAGGAGTGGCCAAATCGCCACAGTGTTAACTTACATCATCTTGTCAGGAGGAATGTATTTTAAGTGTGTGGCAATCGCCACATAATAGACACTTGTGGAAAAGTAAATGTCCTTGAGATCCCTAGAAAAGAGGCATGGACTGTTCGTAGTTCTGTGAAGAAGGGAGTGTAAAAAAACTGCCAAACACTGTTCTGGAGAAAGAAAGGTTTTTGTTGTGTTTCTGAGAAGTACAGTACCAGACATGGGGGATCATCCAATTTTCTTGTTCCATCTGTGTTAGAAAATGAAAGCCATACCATACCATATAATCCCAATTTCGAGTAGTGGACATTCCCTCTGTGATTCCATGTGTGAAGTGTTTATGGGTCCCCTCAGATAGGAGACATAGCATAGCCCTAGCACCGCTCTCCCAGAACTTGGTGTAAATATAAATGTTATTTTGTGTTCTAACCCTCTGCCCTCTTAGATGCCAAGCCATGTATTCACCCTAAAGCCAGGGGTGGTACCTTTGTTTATGCCATCTTGTGGTTTGTTGCCTTGTCTGTGAAACATAGAAGCACAGAATTTGATGGCAGATAAGAACCACTTGGCCCACCCAGTCTGCTCATTTCCCTACCTAATGGATAAGCTGCAGATCCTAGTTAACCAACAGTCTACTTCCTCCTACCACCCCACTAGAATTGCTTTATGTCTGTCCCATGCATTCTTGAATTCTGCCACTCTTTTTGACTCCATGATGTCTTTAGGATGGCCATTCCATGCAGTCACAACCCTCTGTGGGAAAAAATACTTCCTCACATTACCTCTGAGCTGTCCCCCCTTATCTTCAAATTGTGCCCCCTTGTTCTTGCACATCTCTTTTTCTGAAAGATGCTACCCTCCTGGATTTTGTTGATTCCCTTGAGGTACTTGAAAGTTTCTATCATGTCCCCCCCTTTCCTCAAGGGTATACATATTAAGCTTCTTTAGTCTCTCTTCATATGTCTTCTGGTACAAACCCTGCACCATTTTAGTTGCCCTCCTCTGGACAGCCCCTATCCTGTCTATGTCCTTGTGGAGATGGGGTCTCCAAAACTGCATGCAGTACTCCAGATGGGGTCTCACCAACTGTCTGTACAGAGGGATAACAACTTCCTGTTTTCTACTGGTGATGCATCTCCCTATGCATTCCAGTATCCCCCCAGCCCTCCTTACTGCCTTCTCACATTGCATGCCCACCTTTAGGTCATCTGATATGACTACCCCAGGTCCCTTTCCATTTTTGTTGTTGTTAGTATCTTATACCCCCCATTGTGTACTCTTCCCCTGGGTTTTGGTTTCCCAAGTGCATTATTTTGCACTTCTTTGCATTGAATCTAAGCTGCCATACATTTGACCATTCCTCAAAACTTGCCAAGTCCCTTCTCATCCTTTCCACCTCACCTTTTGTATCAACCCTGTTGCAGATCTTTGTGTCATCTGCAAAGAATACATTTTCTTCCAGTCCTGCTGCAATGTCACTTATAAAGACATTAAAGAGGACCGGTCTTAGTACTGAACTCTGAGATACCCGCTAGTAACCCACCTTTCTTCAGAGTGGACTCTATTTTTCTATTACCCTCTGCATTCTGTTGTCCAGCCAATTTTTTACCCAGGCTACCACCTTGGGACCCACTCCAAGGCTGGCTAACTTGTATATTAATCTTTTGTGTGGGACTGTGTTAAATGCCTAGCTAAAGTCTAGGTGGGCCATGTCCACAGCTCCTCCCTGGTCTACTACTTTGGTCACCCAATCAAAGAAATATGTTAGATTTGTCTGACATGACCTTCCTGCTGTGAATCCATGCTGTCTTGGGTCCTGTGCCCCACTGGCCTCTTGATATTCAACAATTCTTTCTTTCAGAAGTGATTCCATCATTTTCCCTACCACTGAGGTCAAACTAACAGGCCTGTAGTTTCCTGCCTCTGCCCTGCTCCCACCTTCAGTTGAGGTTTTCACGGCCCTCCTCAAGACCTTCTTGTTAAATCAAGCCTTCCCGGACCTTAGGCATTAGTATACCCTGGGTACCCGGCTTATTTGTTTGAGCATCAGTTTTTAGAAATATATTTACCAATTATATTTATGTATACTGATATTTTATTGTTTTTATATTGATTTGTACTGTTGTACTGATAGTCTGTTCCTATTTGGTGACCAGAGCCTCCAGGATTGGGTGCCAGAAAAATAAAATTTGCCTTGCCTTGCCATTTGCCACTTTTGTGAAGTGGAATCACGTCCACCCTCCTCTAGTCCTCAGGTACCACCCCATCCTCCCATGATTTGTTAAAGAGGGTAGTCAATGGTGTCACTAGTTCTACCCTTAGTTCTTTTAGAATTCTGGGGTGTATCCCATCAGGCCCTATTGCTTTGTCCACCTTCATTTTTAAGAGTTCTTTCAGAACCCTTTCTTCTGTGAATGGGCTGGTATCGACCCCCATATCTAGAGTGTTTCTATTGTTTGGTTTAGGTACCTCCCCCTCTTCTTTTGTGAATACTGAGCAGAAGTATTCTTCTGGTACAAGTTAGGGGGGTCCTGGTTGCAAGATGCCGCTCTTAGCCTGGGTAAGGGTTGCAAAATTGGGGGCTTGTCCAAAGATCTTGGGGGAGAAGAAAAAGTTGCCTTGCCAGTGTGAATGCTGAGGGTATATATATGGTCTTTTCTGTCTGGTGGCAGTGCACCATAACGGGAATCATTGTGAGGAAAAGTAAAATTGTGCCAAGGCAAATGCCATACAAAGATTTGCTGCCTAGTGTTTTTTGTGAAGAAAATGTGTTATTTGATTCTTTGTGAAAAACGGTAATGCCAAGGACTGCAGTGCTGAGCAATGTGTACCCTGCCAAACAAAGTGCTTAAAACTGTTTAAATGCAGAAGTTTCAAGTTTCTGTGTAATTGTGGACATGAGAACATTTGTGCCCAAGCTTACAGAAAGTTTCAAGTGTTTGTGAGGTAAACTGGGGGAGTCACTAGAGGAATTGTACAACAAACTGTGCCAAATTGCCTAAGGAGCACTTCAGTAAGTGACAGTTTCAAGCTGTGGAAAAAAATATTCATTTTGCAGTTTAAATTTGCCTGCTCGATTATCATTGTGAAGGACAGCAAACAGGAGAGAGAGAGCAGCTCCGCTGCATGTCATTGTGTGATTGGTCTGCACAGCCAAGTCCCGCCCCTTGCCTGGAGTCCCTGCCTGGAGGGCTGTTCAAGAAGGAGAGAGCATGGCACATGCAAGGTATACAGACTGCAGCCAGAGCAGTAGTGAGCCATCACGTTGTTGAACTTTGGAGTTTTGCTCTGATAACTTTAAAAAAACAATAAATCGGGTTTCTCCCATCTAGTGACCACTGCTGTGAGTGATCGCGAGTGTGCATGGTGCCATTCATCAAGCTGGACAGCCCATCCAACCCCAAGTGTCACTGAATCAGCAGGGAAGGCTGCAACATACATCAGAGGGAACCAGCTACTCCTGTGAGTACAACGTAATGGCAGTGCAAGCAAATGGCTATTGGCATTGTGTGTGTGCAAAGTAAAAGATCTGGTGCAAAACTCAGCAAAGTTTGAGTAAAGCAAGTAAATTGAGGGCAATGGACTGATCAAAGTAGCTGTAGCTAGTAGCACGCAAACAAGCTGTGTTTTAACTGGACAGTACTAAGCAAAGTCACTGAGAAAGTGTGTAAAGGTTTAAAAGACTGTGCTGAATTAAATGCAAGTTTCCTAAGTCAAGTTGCAAGGGTGAGCATAGTAAAAGTAAATCACTATGGCAGAGAATCAAATGCAGCCGGAGCAGTGTATGTATGATGCAGAAAAGTTTGAGTGGCCATGTTGGTGTGTAGCCCAAAGAAATGTAAACAAACAGCAAGGAACCATGTTGGGGCAGGGTTCTAATGGTACAAACAAGCATAGAATATTTAAAAGTTTGGAAAAAAAATGCAATTCAGGCAACAGTTTCAGCACAACAAATGAGACATTTTCAGTACAAAAGAGTCAGAACCAGTGTGCTAAGAGCATATAGAGCAGATCAGTAACCTTGGACTTGTGTACACATTTTTTTTTTCCAATTGTTTAACCAGGTGAGACATACTAAGCTGAAAGCTTGTTTACAGGTGCAACCTCAGAGCACAGGGAAGTTAAGTGACTTGCTCAGGGTCACACAGTATGCAAATGGGGGCTGTGGGATTCAAACCCAGGTCTCTAGATTTGCAGCTCAGAGCCTTAAACCACTGTGATATACTGTAGATGTCTAGCAAAAAGACAGGGTATCCTCTCCACGCCAGGATCTGGATACCCAGCAAGAAAGAGAATAACAGCAATATGAAAGATTGTATGGATGTGAAGGAGCACCAGCAAATGTTGCATTACCTAACTTTCCAGTACATGTATGTGTGATCTACATGAGAACTGGGAAATATGTTTTGATGATTCCTCATTGCAAAGACTGTAGGAAGCAGTATGGGATGCGTATGGACCGTAGAACTCTGCCAGCCAAAGTCAAAGCGATACAGGGTATGTCTGGCTCCAACGTGGACTCTGTGTGAAGGCCCAATCTGTGAATTACAGAAAGCAACTACATGCAGGCAGGAAGATACAGAGGAGCTAGTGAGAGAATTTTTTTGAGGATGTGACCCAGACCGGCTTGCAGTGGCAGGCAGAAATTGTCTTTTTTGACCCCAGAAAAGGTTGAAAGGGACCAGCCAGATATTAAGTCTGTGGATCCATGGGCAGCAGGCCCAAGTGCGAGCTTGATTGGAGAGGATGAAATAGAAGATGCCTTACACTGTGAGGCACCTGTCTTGGAACATAGTGAGGAGTGAACTGTGTCTGGGGCTGAAACAGCTATCGGCTCTTGGGCAGCTCATGTAGAACAAGAAGAAATGGAAATTGTTGCTTCCGGTGTAATGGCGGCCCTGTGAGGAGCTCTGTTAAATTGCTCTCCTAACCTCCTCCTAAATTGAGTGATTTTTCATATTTTAGAGCCTGAGTTCGGTATTAACGAGTGGGAAGACTACCAGAATAGTGAGAAACTCGATTCAGTGCTTACCGGAGCGCGGTTTTGGAATGGAAGCTGAAATGAAAGTGTCAGCTCTCCGACACACTCCCCCGCCGACTCCAGGTAAAGATAAGAACCCGAAGCAATCCAAAGCGAGTGGATCAGAAACAACTACTTCTCTCAAGCAACAAAGCATGTTAACAGAAGAGCGGTTCCTGGAGGAAATGGGCCCCATGAAAGAAATGTTGCTTGCCCGAACCTCTGATTTAAAAGGCCTGAAGCTATCACTGGAGCAACTAAATACATGTACGAAGGATAATGAGACTAGAATCTCATCGTTAGATGATTGGAGGGCAAGAATGGATCCAGAAATGGTTGCCCTGCGATACAGGATTAAGAAAACGGAGGATCGCTTAGAAGATCTCGAGGGCCGCTCCAGGAGGATAAACTTGGTGATGTTGGGGCTCCCGGAGGGGGAAGAGGGGCGTCAAGCGGTTTTATTCGCTCAAAATTATGCGAGAAACTGGCAGGGCCTTCTCCTAATGGGCCGACATTTATAATTGAAAGAGCCCACAGATCGCTGCGGCCAATGCCCCCATCAGGAGCTCCCCCTCGCCCTTTTCTCTTTAGACTTCTAAATTTCTTGGATAAGCAGTTTATTTTGTCCAAGATAAAAGAAGTTGCTGAGCTGCAATGGGAAGGGAAGCGTATTCGAGTGGTCCAGGATCTCCCTTACTCTGTACGCCAGAAACGCTCAGCCTATCATCCTTTAGTTTCGAAACTAATACCAGCTGGCATTCACTTCAGGGTGTGCTATCCAGCTACTCTTCAGATCAACAGAGATGGACAATGGCATTCTTTTGACTCCTTGGAGCTAGCTTTTAAATCATGTAAAGAATGGTATCCAGATTTAGTTAAGTGACTGGGTTTTAAGACTGATGGGCGAAGCCTGCCATCTTGTGGCCACTCAGCTGAAATGCGACCGTCCGGTTTTCTCCCTCGTACATTTTATGTTTGATTTAAGCTATAGAGGGAGCATTTGAATTTGGTGAAAGGATGTGGGACTCTATGTTAATTTTTTACCAGTGGACTGAGTTTAGTCTGGTTTTAGTTCTAAAGACTGAATAGGCGGGGATAGGCTGCAAATGGACAAGTTATAAAATAGACTGGAAATGGTGAAACGTTCCAAAGACTCCAATTGTATGGTTAATTATTTGGGGCTAATTCTATAAATAGTAGGTAGTTTCTTGTGTTCAAGAAGTAAAGAGGGTCATTGACTAGTACATATGACAGTGATTTATAACTGATGCTTAAGTGTCAAAGAACTCTGGGTTTATCATGCTGCCTGAGGGGGCGGGGTATGTTGAGATTATAGAGGCAATTATACTGCCTGATTTATTTTCCACCCTTTCGTATTTGGTCCTGTTTCTAAGCTGTTAATACCATTCGTCAGGGATTTTTGTTTGTGTTGGAGAGAGAATTGTTGAATATTATTTACTAGGAAAGATGTTGCAAGATATAGTTGGAGAATATGTTTTTTTTTTTTAAAAAAAGATGGATTGGGAGGATGGGAGGGATGGGATGGGTAACCCAGGGTTGCATGAGAAGCATTGCGCTGAACGCTTATATGGTGGCACGGTCTTCGGGACTGGGGGTAGTTCAATTCGAATTTACCTACAAGGGCACATTGTATCACATTTTGAGTGTGCCCAGGGGAGTAGTCTTTGGGGTTAAAGATCAGATTTTGGGACTGGGTTATGTAGTTGGGATCTTGGGGTGTGTATGGGGGGAAGGTCCATAGTCAGTCTCTGTAAAAATTATTTTTACTTAAGGACAATCCTACAGGCCACTTCTCAAGTGAGTGATTTTGAAAGGTTCCCCTCCTTTATGCAAACAAGTGGGTATGAGAATTGCGTCATGGAATGTTAAAGGGGCAAGGGTTAGATTAAAACGACACCAAATCCTAAAACATTTAGCTTTAATGCATTTAGATTTGGCTCTCCTTCAAGAGACACACCCGTTAGCTGGGGAAAGTAATTTGTTACGTAGAGAACACATTGGGCAGGTTTTTGCGGTGGGGAACTCCACCTCCCAAAGAGAAGTCGCAATATTGGTTACTAATGGGGTACAGTTTCAACCTTTACAAGAAATAGGTGACCCGAAGGGGCGATTCTTGGTAATTAGAGGGTTGCTGAATCATGGAGAGCTTATTATAGGGACAATTTATGGGCCGAATTGTGCTTCTCCCGAATTTGTTTCTCAAATAGCTGTTAAATTAGCTCCCTTCAAACATCTCCCAATAATACTAGCTGGGGATTGGAACCTTACTTACAAGGATAAGATGGATAGAACTACTAGAAGTAGTCAGACATTATCCCCAGCGCAGAAATCTTTGCATGAAATGATGGAGGGTTTGGGCCTGTTGGACCGGTGGCATTTCCTTTATCCACATAGGAAGAAGTATACATTTTACTCGGCTAGCCACAAATCATATTCTCATCTGGATTTTTTTATGGCTAGTTGAGCTATTCTGATGGGCTCAGTAGCCTCCGGAATTTCTCCTAGGGCACTATCAGATCATTCTTTGGTGTGGTTTGAAGGGAGCCTACCTCAAGGCATTCCTAAACAAACTCAATGGAAGCTTAATATCCAATTATTATCACAAGAGAGAATAGTGGACAGGATACGTGCACTAATTAACCAATATTTAGAGCATAATAGGGGTTCAGTAATGGCATATGATCAGTTATGGTGTTCCCTAAAGTGTTATTTGAGAGGTGAGTTTATAAGACTGGCAGCTAGGGTGAGGGATAAGGCTGCTAAATCTTTGTTAGACTCTATTCGGAACCTGGAGAGTAGGATTAACCTTTGTTCAACTGATGATGATATGCATCAGCTTACGGTCCTTAAAGACCAATATGCGAATCTGTTAAGGGAAAAGGCTGAATACGCGCTGTTTAAAACACACATTAGATATTTGGATCAGGGAAATAAGGTGGGACACCTCTTGGCTCTGAAATTGAGACAGCAAGAGGAGTCTAGGCTGATCATATGTCTAACCACGGAAGCTGGGGGGAATATTGTAGTGACGCCTAAAGCTATAGTGGATGAATTTGAACATTTTTATAAAAAGTTATATGGCTATTCTGATAATAGTATTAATTCCATAGAGATTCAACAATATTTGTCTAAATTTTCCCTTCCCACCCATAGTCAAGATCAAAAGGCCCAGTTGAATTTCCCTATATCGGCGGCTGAGATAACAAGGGCTATTCAATCCTTATCGCCTAATAAGACTCCGGGACCAGATGGGTTCCCATCAAATTTTTATCTTGCATTTGAGAAGGAGCTTAACCCTATTCTTCAGGAGTTATATGGACATATTTGTGCCCATGGTACTGTTAATCCGACGTTACTAGAAGCAACTACTATTGTTGTGCCTAAACCGGGGAAGCCTAAAGATAAAGTTTCTAATTACAGGCCGATTTCCTTGATGAATTATGATGTCAAGATCTTAGCTAAGATCTTGGCATCTAGAATTATTAAGGTTTGGGATAACTTAATTAGTCCTGAACAAATAGGATTTATCGGTGGCAGAAATCCCCTAGATAATTTTCGGAAACTGGCCCAAATTTTCTCCGTATCCAGGGACGCACATTGTCCGATGGCACTTGTCTCCCTGGATGCGGAGAAAACTTTTGATAGGGTAAGCTGGAATTTTTTGTTTAACACTATGGACCAATTTGGTTTCCCCTCAGAATTTACTGGGTGGATTAAACATTTATATTCTAACCTTAGAGCCAGAATTTATTGCAACAGGATTTATTCTAACAGTTTTCCACTACTTTCTGGAATGAGGCAAGGGTGTCCACTCTCTCCTTTGTTGTTTAATTTATATCTGGAACCCTTGATTCGCAGTTTGAAATTATCCCCAGATATAGTCGGAATCCCAGTTGGTCCATTTGATTTGAAATTATCAGCTTATGTGGACGATCTCCTACTTCATATATCAGACCCAGCTAATGTTATACCAAAAATGTTGGATATAACAGGAGAATTTAGTAGGTTTTCTAACTATAAGTTGAATATTAGTAAGACTGAAATTGTGCCACTTAATGTATACGTACAAAAAAGTGATATAAGTGGGTTCCAGATGACCTGGACTAATAGACTTAAATACTTGGGTATTACTTTAGCCACGTCAGGCTCTCTTCTGAAGAAATATAACCTGGATAATCTCCTACTAACTATTCAGCAGGACTTAATCAGATGGTCCCCTCTATATATGTCACTTCAAGGGAGAGTTAATGTCATCAAAATGAATGTTTTACCTAGAGTGTTTTATCCTTTGAATATGTTGAACATATATCTTCCTTATACATGGTTTTGGAGACTTCATAGCATGATCATGAGATTTTTGTGGCAAACTAAACCCACGCGAAAATCCTATAATCATCTGAGTGCCCCGAAAGATCTGGGTGGCTTGAAGCTTCCGAATTTTTATTACTATTATCTGGCGAGCCATATGGCAAAATATATGAGGTGGACAAATACGTCCATGGAGTCTGATTCCGGGTACATTCCTATATGGTTTCAAATAAAGCGAAATATGATTAAAAATTCTGAAGTGACACCTGATAGTCTATGGCATGTACTTCCCAAGACAGTTTCTAAATTGATAGGGTCCATGGTGATCCTTACGTCGATTAAAGTTCACAATCAAATCTGTAGGTCCTTGGGGTTTAAACATACTAGAGATGTCTCACAACCATTGTTTGGTAATCCTAGCTTTAGGGTTGGAGCAGAATTCCTTTCACCACATAAATGGGGATTGCCTCCTAATACGAAGGTCTATGACCTAATTGAGATGGGGAAGTTGAAACCACTACATCGAATATTAGAGAGTTTTTATCTTTTATCTAAATGTGCTTTTCATATTTACCAAATTAGGCATCTACTAATTGCCTGGTTTGGGACTAACCGGTGGGATAATAATGAAGGGGAGGCCTTTCGACTATTTCAGTCCCTGGCTTGGTGACCACATGCGGTTTCTGGTCTAGTGGCTGTCTTGCAGGAAAGATTGTATCAAAATAAAGCTGCCTATTCTCAGTACTGGACGGATATATTTTCTAGTAATCATTTTACCTGGGAGCATATATGGAAAGGCGTATATCTATTTAGTAAAAATGATAGACTTAGGTTGATACAATTTTATATTCTACATACTATACATCTGACTCCTGTAAAGTTATGTAAAATAGAGAAACTCTCACAAGATGACTGTTTTAGATGTGGTCAGGCACAAGGCTCCCCACTTCATATTTTTGGGGAATGTCCCTCGGTGGCTCCCTTATGGTCCGAGATTAGGACTAAAGCCGATCCCTTGTTAGGGTTACAAGACTTATTCACTCCGCAAATTTGTTTATTGGGAGATTACACAACAGTCACAGTGAAGGAAAGGAGATATTATATTAATTTAATATCACTCACGGTTAAGGCCTTAGTTCTTAAGCATTGGAAAGATCAGATTATTATTTCCTATCAGGAATGGCTTGCCGGACTATTGCATAATTTAAGGATAGAGAAAACTATAGCTAGCTACGGGAATGCCTTGTCTAAATTTAATGCTAAATGGGAGAAGTTTAATGATTTATGGACAATTGCCTCGGTACACTAACTTGATGCATATCGCTCTTCCTTTAGTAAGGCACTGGTGCAGTCTACTATAGACAGAGACCAAATAATATGCCCTTGGTATACTTTCCTTTTCCCCTTGTCTTTTTTCATTTTATTTGGGAGGATGTTGCTTTTTCCTTTTAATCCCCTTATTGTATAGGGATAGGGATGTGGCCTGCAGGATCATATTCAGTGGACTGGCTTTGGGAAGAGGGGATGGGAGGGGGGAGTGGGATAAGGGGGCTGAGGGAAAGTAGGGGGGTTGGGGAAAGGGGAAGGGTACGGGTTAGTTAATTACTGCAATTTGTATTTAGTAGGTCTAATGTTTACCTGCTGTTTTATTTAATGCAGTCTTTGTACGTTGGAACTGTATATGGAAATTGAATAAAACATATTCAATTTTAAAAAGAAATGGAAATTGTTAGTAAGGCAACTGGTAGTGAGACTGGTCTACCAGTGGCCCTAACTGCAAGTGAGCTATGAAAGACGCTTCATGGCTCAAGAGAATGTGTAGCAAGTACAGGGATGGACTGCTTTTTTCCTGTTTGGAATATCCAAAGCTGGCTTGACCAGGTCTGGCCACCCCCAAATCAGGCTGCTGATTTGAGTCTGCCCAAAAGTAGTAAAGAAGAATGCCAGCCAGCCTGGTGGCGTAGAGGGTTGAGGAGCTGGCACCTTACCTCTTCCCACACCGGCAACCCGGGTTCGGGAACGGACTTGGGCCATCAGGGGTCGGCAGGGGGAGGATAGAATTGAGCATCTGGTGGACTGCTCTCCTATCCTGGGGAGGGTTAGGGATTGCCTCGCTCATGTAGCAGCTCCCAGTGGAGACCCGGGGCACTACAGAAGCAGTGCACTAGGGGAACCAGAAAATTGGGGAAAATCTGCACCGGAAGTCTAGCTGGATGATGACTGCCAACCCCCAGGCATCCCCAAAGACTCCGCAAGAAGCCACAAGAATACCTCAGCAGCTCCCAGGACCGCAAGAAAAATAGTGTGCTGGTGCCTCCTCCCTGCCGGTGCCTTCCCCCTCGAAGGAGCAGGGACCCACCCGGTGAAGGGTTACACTGGGGCTATTCCATGGACGGCTGTGAATGTGAGGTAAGGTGGTGGAAGGGGGGATAGTAGGGAGAATGCCTGTGGACCTTGGAAAGCCTGAAGGAGAGGCAGCTTGGGCGCATGTAGGGGCGATAAAAAGAATAATCAAAAAAAAAAGAAGAATGCCAGATCAGACGCAGGGCTGAGGCAGATTATGGACTAAAACATCCCAAGATGGATGTGGGAAGCCATTGAGGACCATAGAGAGGCACGGTTGTGGGAAGAAGCCAGAGCTACTATTAAACCCGAATTGTGTAAGTTTGTGGGAATCAGACTGTTATGACAGGTTAAAGTTTTGGAGACTAGGCCGCACCCTCCATCTAGATTCAGTCCTAATAATTGACAGAGCTGGTCATGAAACAGTCCACACCAAAAGACTAGTCTGTTCAGATAAGACAATAGTCTATGGTCCACATCCTGAGTGGTACTACACCCAAGTGCCACTATACCAGCATTTGCCAGCTTGAAAGATAGCCACACCAGAAGAGGTACCACACGATGGGTCCACCACCCAACTCTGCAGGCAGTCGGCTGAAGAATGAGATCCAAAGGCCAAGGTCGGTGTCCCACCACAGGGAGCAACACGTCAGCATCCCACCACAGGAAGCGACCTGTCAGCATCCTGCCACAGGGAGCAACATGTCAGTGTCCCCCATGGGAGCAACTAAAGATATCGTGCCTGCAGCTTTCTTTCTTAATCAGCAGTATCCAGGTTCAGCATTGGCATGGAGGAGCTTATTACAAAGATTTGTCTTCAGCCAAGATGGAGAAGAGATCCAGACCAGATCCAGAGAGGTGATGCAGACAGTCAACCTGCACATCTGACATGTTAGGCTAAAATCTCCTCTTACTTTTTATGTTATGACTGTGCCCATAAGAGATGTCCTTTAAACTGTTTGGTCCAAAAGGCTCCTGGATCTGAACTACAGTATTCCAGCAGGCCTCGAGCCTGCAGAAAGAACAGTTCTCAGAAGGCTTCAGACAGTAAAAGACTGTTCTTGAATGTGAGTGCCTTGTGCACTCTGGGCATTTTCTCTTAGAGCCGGGACTTTGTAGGCCTCCCCCCCCCCACCTGCCAAATGTTTTGTATGTGTTATTTTGGTACTTTTATACTGTGTTTTATAGAAAACCCTTTAAAAAATCTTTTTGGGATTTTGTAGTATTTGCTAGTGTGAGGGTTGGTCACTGTTTTTCTTGCATGTCTTTTTGGAATGTTTCTTTTACAGGTGCACCTGGAAGAAGGAAAGACGACAAGAAGAGGATGTTTAGGACTCCACGAAGTTCTCCTTTTAGAGTGTTTTGGGTGTTTTAGAATGTGTTAACTAGGAAATGTTAAACATTTTTGCTTTTCAGGTTTAGAGTGTGTAGAACTGGAGTTTGGAAAATGTATAGCAATGCCTTATATATGTTTCTAAAGCAGTACACAGTTCAAAGTGTGAAATGTGTGTGAGTATAGGTACCCCTTGGGTAGCATAGGATAGATAGCTTTTCCCCTAGAGGGCTAGGGAGATAGATAGGCTGGAGGTCCTAACTCAAGTACAGGTCTTCAGTGCTGTTTTGTCAGGGCATGCTTCTGGCAGCTTCTTGTAGCCACTGGAAAGAGTCCAAGATAGCTGTTAGGTAGAGCTGAAGTTACTTCAGCGGACCTCTGTTCTCTGGTGCAACCTGCCTATGCCTCAACCTCGAGACCCCACCTTGACCCGTAGGGCGCTCAGAGGTTGGATGGCCTGTGTTGCAGTCAAAAACCCTTACTGTGGACAGCACAGTTTGTCTGTTGGTGGTGAGTGTAACCACCCAGTCCCCTGGGGTTACTAGAATCCCATCAGTGTTAGACTAGGAAGTTAGTGGACAACTGGTAGAGAGTTTATTAGAATCTCTCTACAGACCTCTTGTTATTTACCTAGCTAGGCTGAGTGAGAAATGAGTGAGGCCATTTAGAACTCTCACAGCAGCATGATCCACATTGGAATCAGCTGCAAGGGAACTGCTTTAGAATCTTGGAGTAAATCTGAGTGTGGGAGTCCAGCAGAGTGCAATAGTGTTCAGAAGGAGAGGTGCCTGACAGCCTATCCTGGGCTGGGTGAATGATCTTTTGCCATTTTCTCATCCTAGTGTGTGAGACAATAGCTTTACCACAGGAAGTGGTGGAGACCTGCAGTTCTGGGACCCCAGTGGGTCATGTCTGTGAGAATTAATTGGGACTGTGAAATGCAGTGGGTCCAAGGGGAAATCCCCTGAGGGACCAGAAAATTGTTCAGCTGTCCAGAGCAGAAACTAAGAGAGAGCCTCAGAGTTACAAAGCTATGGATTTGAAGGGAAGAAAATGTTTCTTCAGTGGTCTGATGTCTGTATCAAGGGAACAAATAAACCATGAGTACAGCAACATGGAAATGTTCTAAAAGAGAGTCATCTAGTGTTGCATGTGCCCAGAGACAAGGCTAGGTCACACCACTCAGGGTCCCAGTGTAACCATAAATATGTGCTGAATGTAAAATTAAATGTGTGGATGCCTTTAGCAATCCAAAGGGGTTGAAGGATCCATTTGTGAAACCCAGAAGGGATGGCAGAGGCTGGCTGGGGCCAGAGTGGGCAGAACCTCACCTAAAACTCTAGTCAGGGCTAACTGGCTACCGGAAGAGCACAAGGTTGCCCTGCAGATGTTAACTTAGATCATCTCATCAAGAGGAATGAATTTTAAGTGTGTGGCAATCCCCACGTAACAGACACTTGTGGAAAAGAAAATGTCCTTTAGAGTCCTAGAAAAGAGGGGCAGACGGTTCATAGTTCTGTGAAGAAGACAGTGTAAAAAAACTACCCAACACTGTTGTTCTGGAGAAAGAAAGGTTCTTGCTGTGTTTCTGTGAGGTACAGTACCAGACTTGGGGGGCCACCCAATTTTCTTGTTCCATCTGTGTTAGAAAATAAAAGCTATACCATACAATCCTTATTTCTAGTAGTGGACATTCCTTCTGTGCATCCATGTGTGAAGTGTTTTTGGGCCCCCTCAGACAGGAGACCTAGCATAGCCTTAGCACCTCTCTCCCAGAACTCAGTGTAAATACAAATGTTATTTTGTGCTCTAACCCCCCACCCTCTTAGATGCCGAGCCAGGTATTCACCCTAAAGCCAGGGGTGGTACCTTTGTTTATGCCAACTTTTGGTTTGTTGCCTTGTCTGTGGTACCAGTTAGGGGGGTCCCGGTTGCAAGATGCTACTCTTGGCCAGGGTAAGGGTTGCAGTTACCTACAGAGCCAGTCTTTTCACTGCTCCACACAAACATGCTCTTCTTAAACCCATGCCTTCTCCTGAAATAAATGATTATCCTACTATAATGAAACACTCATTCATTAAGCAGTTTTGCTTGTGGATTGAGATACTGTAGCTGCAGCCTTCACATTCACTTTGATATTCAGAAATAAGAAATTCCTTAGAGATGCAATAGCTGTGTTCTGCTTTACAATCATCATAACCAGTGAAGCTGGCAAACTAGTCTAACCTCCACACTCTAGCCCCAGCCTTGCAGTCATATTCTATTCTGCCAAGTCTGAAGAATTCATTGGTTATCTCAACTCTTTATAAATTGTTGCAACTCTGAGACAGCCACCACCTGCTGTAGCATCATCACTGCATATAGTGTTAAACCTTATGTAGTTCTGTCCTTAATACACTGGTCAAACACAACATGAACCTGATCAAGCTTTGTCTTTGTTTCTGTCACAGATGCCTCCACCGTTGTCTGCTCCATGAAAAAGAGAATCCTTTCTTGATGCTATCCCAAGGCATCATGTCTCTACCTGGCTCCTGACCCTTGGTATTTCCGTGGTCATCATCATGAATACCACCTTCCACCCAGTCTTATGGAAAACCCTCAGTCTCCCCATCTCTCTGTCATTAACTTTCCTAGTCTCTTCAAATTCTAGCTGAAAACCTGTCTCTTCTCTTCTCTTTTATCTGATTTACAACTGCCACCTGCTTTCCTAACCCCCCCTCCCCAATCATTAAGGGCCGAGCAACATTTTCTGAATATTTTGGAATATTTGGTTGTAAAATGCCAAAATGTCATGAAACATTTCCATTTGTATGTAAAACAATTCACAAATATCACCTATTTTATACTGAAACTGCCATTTTAGCATGAAATACGGAAAATAAATATTGATTATCACAGTTTGTCTAGCAAAATCACCAGTTTTCAGGTACAAACATTGTTTTCACATGAAGACCAGAGATCTCCATGCAGTTTTGTTAATACACACAGACAAATCCTTCCAATGCTCATTGCAAGGCCTAATGTGTAAAACTGAACTTTAGTGTGATTTTTTTTCCTGGATGCAAACAAATTCCCTAGCCTTACTTTTATCTTCTTGTCCCCACCCCCCACACCGCTTCCATTACTGCATGTGGATCCCTGTACACTGACAGGAATTAAGATGAAAAAAGCCAGGAAGTGTACTGTCAGGATGAACAGGATCTTCTCAGAACTGGTGAAGGAAAAATGAAAGGTATTTAAGGAATACAGGGTGAAATATAGCATCATGAAATATAGGGACAGATAAAATAATGGGTGTCAGACTGGCAAACAGAAACTGAGTTTAGCATGGCAAGGGATGTTAAAGATCACAATAAAATGATCTTAAGTTGTGTCAGAGGAAAGAGGACAATGCAGGACAGAGGAAAATGCTAAGCACAGAATCTGGGGATGGATCACTATCAGGTAATGCCTTGGCTGCAAAAAGAAATTAATATTTCATGTCAGTATTTACTACAGAGATATAGGGATACTTTGCACATCAAGTACCTCAAGGGAATCAACAGAGTTCAAGAGAGTAGCATCTTTCAGAAGAAGAGATGTGCAAGAACAAGGGGGCACAATTTGGAGCTAGATCGAGGATAGCTCAGAGGCAACATGAGGAAGTATTTTTTCATAGAGAGGGTGGTGGACACATGGAAAAGCCTTCCTGAGGAGGTAGTGGGGTCAAAAACAGTGGGGAATTCAAGAATGCATGGGACAGAAATAAGGCAATTCTGGTGGGGGGTAGGAGGAAGTAGACTGTTGGTTAACTAGGATCTGCAGCTTATCCAATAGGTAAGGAAATGGGCAGACTGGGTGGGCCAAGCGGTCCTTATCTACCGTCAATGTTTCTATGTAGATGAAATGTTCAAGGAATCAGCAGAGGGTGTTTGTAGAACAATAAAGGAATAATGCACAACAGGGCGTGTGTCGTGCTGGGATAACGTCATGCCTGGGGGAATTGGGCATGAGGCCACAGGCCGAGTGTGTCCAATGCCCCAGGTGTGGCGTTATCCCAAACAACACTCACCCTGGAGTGTATTATTCCTATTATACGATGGCTTGTTGTCATGTATAAAATAAAAAAATAATTTAAAAAAATGTTTATTAGTGTGGAAAAATATTTTTGTTTCTTAAGAGGGGATGCAAAAAAGGAGCAACAAACAAGCATCCAATAAATCCTCAATTGGTTCACAGTGAGGCTGAGACTAGACCTGTGGTGTCGTGCTGGGATAACGCCATGGGTCCAGCCCCAAACTGACCAATCGCAGTGCAAGATTCTTTCTTGTCATTGTATAATTACGCAATAAGGTACGACAAGGTGTGTGTTATCATGTAATAACATCTCTCCCGAGGTTGGTTGAAGCAAGAGGCGGTTTAGTGCTTCCACCACCCCAGGAGTGATGTTATTACACACAATACACACCTTGGAGGCCTTATTGCAATTATACAATGGCTCGATGTTATAGAAAACAAAAAATAGAAATTAAATGTTTTTAGTAGATTTTTAGTGAGGCAGTGTATCTTTGTTTCTGAAATAAAATCCATATAATCCTCCAAAAAGTCAACACAGTGAGGTTATTGTGTAATATCATCACTGTCTCAGGCACACACTGACCAATCAGATTCCAGGAAATTTTCTTGCCATTATATAATAGATATTATTGCCAGTTTAGTTGTTATAGCATTAAGCTGAAGGCAAATTGCAAGGACCGGGTGATACACATTCATGGGTACTTAAGAAGCTACAGTAAATGATGTAATAGTGGGTATTCTGGAGAAGAGTTTCCAGAAAACATTAGAAAAAGATAAGGCTCTGTGGGAAGGAAGGAGGAAAATGGTACTCCTCTGATTTAAAAGGGAAATAGAAGTGATTCAGTTATTTATAGGCCAGTGAACTTGACTTTGATTGTGGGAACAATTCTGAAGGTGATTATCAATGAACAGATTATGGGACATCTGGAGAAATCCCAGCAGTTAAAAGAAAGTTAACATGGGTGGGAGCTCATGCCAGTCTAACTTATTGATCTGTTTTTAAGAAGTTACAGTTGCAATAATTTACATGGTCATATATTTCCAGATATTTCACAATATCTCCAGAGATATTTCCTCTGTGGCCCCTCAGAGGTACTACATAGAAACATAGAAACAGAATCTGTTGGCAGAAAAGGACAGCTTAGCCAAACCAGTCTGCCCAGATGGCCCCTGCCTGTTCTGTCTACGCAGACCCTAACTGGTCTCTGGTGACCCTCCCTCCTTTCTGTCTATTTACTAATATTCCCCTAAGTCTATTCCATGCATGCTTGAAGCCCCGTACTATTTTCACCTCCACCACATCTGCGGGTAGTTTGTTCCAGGCATCTACAACTCTTTCAGTGAAGTAGTCATTCCTTACATCCCTCTTAAATTTCCCCACTCCATTTTCATTTCATGCCCTCTGGTCCTGGTGCTTTGTCTCATTTGAAAGAGATTGCCTTCCTGCACCCTGTTTATCCCCTGTGAGGTACTTGCAGGTCTCTATCAGTCCCTTTAGGGCTGTGCTGTTTAATGCTAGATCGATGAGGAACAAGACCATAATTATGGTGGACTTGATTTCATCGGTCAATCTGGCTTGCATTAAAGAGACCTGGCTGGTAGATGACACTGGGCCAGTTTTGGAGGTGGCCATCCCCACTGGGTACTCTGTGGTGCACTGCCCAAGAAGGGAATGCAGGAGTGAGGGTGTGGCCACCTGTTTTAGACCCACCCTGAACTGTACCATGCACCCAGTGGGTTCTACCTCGTCCTTTGAATGTGTGGCAGTACGTGGGGGTCCAGGTGTGGGTTGCTGGATTCTTCATTTTTACCACCCTCCAGGGTGGGAGGGGGAAGATTTTCTGCAGGAGGTCATGGATTTCATCGTCGACAGGGTGTTGGAGTCCCCCAGATGGTTAATTCTGGGGGACGTCAATGACGAATCCACACACTTTGGTCACAACCTCCTCCAGTTGATAACATCACTGGGCCTGGCACAAGCAGTTTCTTCTGTGACCCACCTCCATGGCCACACTTTGGACTTGAGGTTATGAACCTCAACACTGATTGGGTCATTTGGTCTGATCATTGCATGGTGGAGTTCTCAATTGGGCCCCCCCCCCCCAACAGTCCTTCCTCTGTTGAGATGGTCAGCTATCACCCTTTATGGAAATTGTCCCCAGAGGGACTTTTGGCAGTAGTTGATTTGTCTTGTGTGAGTACTGCAAGCATGATTGGTGCAGGTGAGGCGATGGCTGCCTAAAAGTGTACCGAATACATCTTGTTTTTACCTTTAAATTCTCTTAGCCTTACTCCCCAATTGTGTGTACCTGCGTCTCCCAACCTCAATTTCTAATGATGTATTGCTTCCTTTTTCTTTTCAGGTAATGTTCGTTGTTTTTTTCTTGATTACCATACTTGTACTTTACTGCTAGCTTATTCTGTCAATCCCGTTGTTTGCTCTATTGCATGTAACTGACTCCGGTTTACCACCAACTGTATGTAACTGATTCCTGTATGCCTCCACCACTGTAACCCTCCCGGGTCGCACCTGAAAATAGGCACTTGGTGTCTAGTGTGCCCTACCCAGTTAACAAAAGCAAATAAATAAATAATAAGGCCGTCTCTGGAGCGCTCGATGCCATTGCACCGATCCGTATATGACTCAGATCTTCTTGCTTGAGACCCCTGTGGTTTGATGAGGGTCTCAAGGAGATGAAGACCATGAGTCAAAAGTTGGAGCTTTGCTGGCAGAGGACCTGTTCCGAAGAGGACAAACTGGCCTTGCAAGCTCACTGTCATGAGTACCAAGGGGCAATCGACCGTAAGAAGGCAGAGTTTCTGGCCAGGGAGATTGCTGCAGGAAGGACCAGATCAGTTCATTTTTTTCAGACTGTGGATAGACTACTTCATCCAGTCTGTCTGCAGCTGAAAAAAGTATTTTCAATCGCATTGTGCCATGAGTTTGCTCAGTTCTTCTCTGATAGGGTGTTCTCTATCCGGTCCAGGATCTCCCCAGTGGGGCATGCTCTGCCCTGTGGTGGCTGACCTGGTAGGAACATGGGCACTCCTATTGTCTGGGAAGAGTTTAGGCCAGTGGAGGTGGCTGAGGTTGTTGGGTTGATCTCGAAGCTGTGGCCCACTTTTTGTGAACTGACCCATCCCGACTCATCTCCTAGTGGGATGTGCCTAAACCATTGGTCCAGTGTTTGCCAGTATAATCCAGTGCTCGCTTTTGGAAGGAGTCTTTCCTGATGTCTTGAAGGAGGTGCTGGTGAGGCCCCTTCTGAAGAAACCATCACTCGACCCTGATGTCCTGGTGAATTATCAAGCTATCTCCAACTTCCCATTTTTGGGGAAATTTGTTGAGAAAATAGTGGCACTGCAGCTCGAGTTACACCTCATGGCCCATGACATCTATAAGCCATTCCAGTCTGCAGCTCAAGTTACACCTCATGGCCCATGACATCTATAAGCCATTCCAGTCTAGTTTCAGGGCAAGGCATAGCACCAAAATGGCACTGGTGAGGGTGCAAAATGATCTCCTTAGGGCAAGAGATGGAGGAGAACGGTCAGTTCTCATTCTTCTTGATCTCTTTTCAGCCTTTGACACCATGGACCACATTGTGCTTTTGGATCTCCTTAGAGAGTATTGTAGACTCACTGGTACTGTCATCAACTGGTTTGAGTCCTATCTCTAGGGCAGGAAGCAACGGGTGGTGATGGGGAATTTCTCCTCCTCCCTGAAGATCCTACCATGTGGAGTTCCTCAAGATTTGATCCTGTCACTTACAAGCTTGCACACACTAAAACAAGAACAAAAAACAAAAAAGCATCTGTAACTGGAAGGGACACAGACATGTGGGGAGTGGTGCAATGCACTGGCTGTGGAGCAGCAGTCTTCTGGGAGACAGTCTGGAAACTGCGTTGTTGCCCCTATTTGCAGGCACCTCTCTGGTCTGAGGGAGGAGGTTGTTCATCTCCATGCTCACCTGGCAAGGATTCGGGAAACCTGCTCCCCCACCCAGGGACCACCCAGGCCACCGCCACTACCTCAGAGGTTGCCAAAAAAGAGGAGTGGTTGGACCATGGTGGGCTCAGGGAGGGTGAGGGTGGTGGAACAGAGGTGCATCCCTCCAGTTGTGCCTCTCCACAATTCATTCGCCATTCTGGCGAAGCATGGTTCCTCTATGGAGGCATCTGCAGTGGAGACCAAGGAGGATGCTGGGAACCTCCACAATGGAGACCCACAGGAGGGTGGCCAGGACCCCACAGGGGAAGGAAACAACTCCTGGTGGGGGACTCAATTGTTAGGGGGGTAGAACTGGGGGGAAGGGAAAGGGAGGTAAGGTGCCTGCCCGGTGCCAAGGCTTGGAGGGACAGGAAATTAATCCTCAGGATCGTGGGAGCAGCGGCAAGGGGGAGGGAGCTGGATGTCATTATCCATCTAGAAATGAATGACCTGGCTGAGAATGGAATCAGAGCAGTGCAACAGTAGCTTGTGGAGTTGGGGAGGGGCCTTAGACAAGTAGCACACTCGGTAACTTTCTCAGAAGTGCTACCTGTCTATGGCATGGATGAGGCTAGGGCACTCTGCACCATGGGATTCAATGACTGGTTGAAAAGCTGTTGCAGAGCTCAGGGATTTGGCTTCACTGGGGACTGAGGCTCCACCTGGAGGGATGCAGGCCTATACAGGCACGATGGTCTGCATCTATCCTGGTGGGAAACCAGGACCCTAGGTGATAGGTTTAAATGCTTCAGTGGCAAGCATTTAAACTAGCCAAGGGGGGAGGCACTAAAGAGGAGATGGGAAATGCTAGCCCCCCCCCAAAAAATCAGGGTAATTAGTGAGGTAAACACCAAAATAGAGAAGTCGATAGGAAGAAGGGCAGGGGTAAATGAAGAAAAAGGCAAAGGCAGTAGGGACAGGGATGGGGCAAAAAGAAATAAAGCCATTAAAAAATGGAGGGTAATGAGTACCAATGCCTGTAGTCTAGGTAAAAAGCTCCCTGAAATGGTGGCCTTGATGGAAAAGGGATGCCTGGATATTGTGGCAGTCACAGAAACATAGTACACAAAGAACCATGACTGGGATGTCAACATACCAGGGTATACAATCTACAGGAGGGACGGGGAGGGAAGAAGAGGAGGAGGAGGAGTAGTAGCTTTCTATGTAAGGGAAGGGGTAAAAGCAACAGAACTAAAGGGTAAACAGGGAGGAGAGAAGGCACTGTGGGTCACCCTGGAGATTGGAAATGGCTCCACAATCTGCACAGGGGTATATAGACCCCCATCTCAGGGGGAGGAAGTGGACAAGGAAATGATAGAAGGCATCATTGGGATGACAGAGAAAGGGGAGATATTGCTGATGGAGGACCTGAATATGCCAGATGTTGACTGGAGCACCTTTGCTGCAGCCACATCCAAGAGCAGGGCCATTCTCGATGCCCTACAGGGGCATGCCTCAGACATCTAGTTTTGGAACCCACTCGGGAGAGAGCAATCTTAGACCTGGTACTCTCAAATGGGGATGGAGAGAGGATCTCTGATCTTGAAGTGGGTAGCCATCTGGGAACAAGCAACCACCAAACAGTGTGGTTGATGATAAACTTAGCTGTAGAGTCAAGCCACACAAAAGTGAAGGTACTGGACTTCAGGAGGGCTGATTTTGTCAAAATGGGAGAGTGCCTCAGAAAAGCACTAGCAAACAGGCAAGAAAGTGGGGTAGAGCAACAATGGGGAAACATCAAAACTACCATCACAGAGGCAACAAGTCTTTGTGTGAAGCAAATAAACAAATCAAAACGAAAGAAAAAACCACTATGGTTCTCAAAAGAAGTGGCGGGGAAGGTAAGGGAAAAAAAGACAGCATTCAGTAAGTATAAGGAAACACAGAAGGAGCAGGACAGAGAACTGTACCAGTTAAAGCAGAAGGAAGCGGGTAAGGCAGTCAGAATAGCAAAGGCCCAAACCAAGGAAAAGATTGCCAACTTGGTTAAGAAGGGGGATAAAACCTTTATAGGTACATTAGGGAGCAAAAAGACTAAGGCAGGGATACTGAGGCTGAACAAAGAGGAAGGTGGTTGGGCAGAGAGCGACAGTGAAAAAGCAGGATACTGACGAATATTTCTGCTCAGTATTCACAATGAAAAAGCAGGGGGAAATACCTAATCCGGTCAATAGAAGCACTCTGGATGGGGGGAAGGGGTGATATTAGTCCTTTCACAGAAGAAAGGATTCTGAAAGAACTCTTAAAACTAAAGGTGGATAAAGCCTGATGGGATTAACCCCAGAATTTTAAAAGAACTAAGGGAAGAATTAGTAACACCACTGACTACCCTTTTTAATAAATCATGGGAGGATGGGGTGGTACCAGAGGACTGGAGGAGGGCGGATGCGATTCCCCTTCACAAAAGTGGGAGCAAGACAGAGGCAGGAAACTACAGACTTGTCAGTTTGACCTCAGTGGTAGGGAAAATGATGGAATCACTTCTGAAGGAAAGAATTGTTGAGTACCTAGAGGCCAGTGGGGCACAGGACCCAAGGCAGCATTGATTCATAGTGGGAAGGTCATGTCAGATAAATCTAATCGATTTCTTTCACTGGGTGACCAAAGCAGTAGACCAGGGAGGGGCTGTGGACATGGCCTACCTAGACTTTAGCAAGGCATTTGACACAGTCCCACACAAAAGATTAATAAACAAATTAGCCAGCCTAGGAATGGGTTCTAGGGTGGTAGCCTGGGTAAAACACTAGTTGGACAACAGGACACAGCGGGTAATAGTAAATGGAGTCCACAGTGAAGAAAAGAGGGTTACTAGTGGGGTACCACAGGGTTCAGTGCTGGGGCCAGTCCTTTTTAATGTCTTTATAAGTGACATTGTGGAGGGACTGGAAGGGAAAGTTTGTCTCTTTGCAGATGACACAAAGATCTGCAACAGGGCTGATACACAAGGTGGGCTGGAAAGGATGAAAAGGGACTTGGCAAGGTTGGAGGAATGGTCAAATGTATGGCAGCTTAGATTCAATGCAAAAAGTGCAAAGTAATGCACCTGGGAAACAAAAACCCAGAGGAAGAGTACACAATGGGGGGTGAAATACTGTCAACAACAAAAATGGAAAGGGACCTGGGGGTAGTCATATCAGATGACCTAAATGTGGGCCAACAATGTGAGAAGGCAGTAAGGAGGGCTGGGGGGATACTGGAATGCATAGGGAGAGGTATCACCAGTAGAAAACAGGAAGTTGTTGGCCCTCTGTACAGACAGTTGGTATGACCACATCTGAGTACTGTGTACAGTTCTGGAGACCCCATCTCCGCAAAGACATAGACAGGGTGGAGGCTGTCCAGAGAGGGCACCAAAATGATGCAGGGTCTGCATCAGAAGACATATGAAGAAAGACTAAAGGAACTAAAGATGTATAGCCTCGAGGAAAGGAGGAGAGGGGGACATGATAGAAACTTTCAAATACCTCAAGGAATCAACACAGTCAAGAGGGTAGCATCTTTCAGAAAAGAGATGTGCAAAAACAAGGAGCACAATTTGAAGATAGAGGGGACGGTTCAGAGGTAATGGAGGAGTATTTCTTCACAGAAAGGGTTGTGGATACATGGAACAGCCTTCCTGAGGAGGTCATAGAGTCAAAAACAGTGAGGGAATTCAAAAATGCATGGGACAGACATAAGGCAATTCTAGTGGGGGGTAGGAGGAAGTAGGCTGTTGGTTAACTAGGATCTGCAGCTTATCCATTAGGTAGGGAAATGGGCAGACTAGGTGGGCCAAGTGGTCCTTATCTGCCTTCAAATTCTATGTTTCTATGTTTCTATGTGGTTTGCGGTGTACATGCTACCACAGGAAGAGCTCATTAGACATTACAGTTTGGGTTTTCACTGCTATGCAGAAGATACCCAGCTGTATATATCCTTTGCCCCTGGAACAAATGACATTGTGTAAGTGCTTAATAACTGCCTGGCTGAGATTCAGGACTAGATGTCCTCCAACTGGTTGAGGGTGAATCCCAACAAGACAGAGGTCCAGGTGTTTGAGCCTGGTTGCTGGTTTGATGGGAATGCCTCTGGAGTGGCAACAGGCTTGGTCCTGGGAGCCACCCCATTGATGGTTTCCTCTAGGGTGAGAAATCTTGGTGTCTTCCTGGATGACAGGTTGACACTTAATGCTCGGGTGTCATCTGTTGTCCAAAGTGGTTTTTACCACTTAAGAAATGTCACCCAGATTAAACCCCTAGTTCCACCCAAGGACCTGCCATCACTAGTACATGCCTTTGTGACATCTAGGCTTGACTACTGCAACACTCTGTTCTTCGGGGTCTGTGGCGGGATCTTCCTCTGGCTGCAGCTGGTGCAGAATGGAGCGGCCAGATTACTGATGGGCCTGTCCAGGTCATGTCATGTGACCCCTGTCCTGCGAGATCTGCACTGGCTGCCTGTCAGGTGGAGGCTCATCTTCAAGGTGGGCTTGCTCACCTATAAGGCCCTATACAGATCAGGCCCAGGCTACCTGGCTGATCTCCTTACACCTGTCACTCTGGTTCGCTCCCTCTTTTCCTCCACCTGGGGCCTCCTTGTGGTTCTGAGGGCCAGGCTGAAAACCTCTGGTGATTGAATATTCAAGGTGGCCAGCCCGGCCCTCTGGAATTTGATTCCCAGCTCTGTAAAGGAGGACCCTTTGGTGGAGGCATTTAAGAGGGGTCTGAAGACTCACCTTTTTAAACAGGCTTTTCTGGACTAACTACAGCTGTTTTTAAGTGTGTATGTATTAACTATTTATAAATATTAATTTATGCTTGTACTTTTTAAAGTATTTATAGCCCTTTATAGCTGTGATTTAATTGTTGCTATTTTTTTTACCCTGCCTGTTGATTGTGTAAGGTGCCCGGAGCCTCCAGGATTGGGCACCATATAAATAAATTTTACTTTACCTTACCTCTCGCTTTCCTCTCTTCCAGGGTGTACGTGTTGAGGCCCTTCAGTCTCTCCTCATAGGGCTTTTTGATGCAAACCCTGCACAATTTTAGTTGCCCTCCTCTTGAATACCTCCACCACTATGTCCCACTATACCACTACAGACCAGCAAGGGGAGGAAGGGGAGGATGGGGGGATGGTTACAGACCACCCAGACAGGGTAAAGAAAGTAATAAGGACCTGAGCTCATAAATTCTGAGGGCCGCTGGGAAGGGGGAAGTGGTGATAGTGGGGAACTTCAACCTGCCCAGGGTGGACTGGAAGGTGCCATCCACGACATGTGCTAGGAGTCATAAATTACTGGAAGCATTTAAGAGTGGGTTTCTGACCTAGAGAATCACTGAACCCACCCAGGAAGAGGCAATCCTTGATGTGGTGCTCACGAACTGTGGACACATACAGGATATAGCAGTGAAAGAGCCACTGGGTGGAAGTAACCATTGCTCAGTATGGTTCCGACTGGACATGGACAGTGAAAGTGTCCCCACAAAGATCAAAATCCTGGACTTCAAAAGGGTGGACTTTAACAGAATTGATGAGGTACTGAAAAAGCACCTACCAAAAATCACAACAGTTATGGAGGTGTACTAAAAATGGGCTATTATTAAGGAAGGATTAGAGGCTGCAATGGAAGATGTGCTAGGTACAGAAGGAAGAACTCAAAAAGCAAAGCACCAAGCTGATACAGCTCTAAGGTAGCCCAGGCGGTGAGTGGCTGGCCTATGAGAAATTCAGGAGCACCAAAAGAGAGGAGGACAGAGAATTACACCTAGATCTGTAAGGGAGGCAGGAAGGGCAGTTCAGAGAGCAAAGGCACAGAAATAATTGCAGTAAGCGGAGGGAATGAAGATGGGGAGAAGGCTTTCTTCCATTACATAAGTGAGAAAAGTCACTACATAAGCAAGAAAAGAGGCAAGAAAGAAGCAGTAGTCAGACTGAGAAGAGGAGAGGGGTGGGTGGAAGAGAAAGAAAAGGCAGAGTTAATGAACAAATACTTATGCTCTGTCTTCACAAAGGAGAAAGAAGGACTGGTACCAACAGGGGGGAAAGGGGTCCAGAAAGGGGAGGGAGGACAGATGGGGCAAGAGATGGAGGAGGAGTGAAAAAAGGGCTGCTAGCTTTGAAGACAGACAAATCACCAGGCCCAGATTGAGTACACCCTATGGTGCCGAAGGAGATGGCAGGAGAGCTTGCACAGCTACTACCAGACCTGTACAGTTGTTCACTGGAGTCAGGCATGGTGCTACAGGACTGGAGAATGGTACACATGGTGCCACTCCATGAGAGTGGCCCTAGGGATGATCCAGGGAACTATAGGCCGGTTAGTCTCACTTCAATAGTGAACAAGATTATGGAAACAATACTGAAGGAAAGATTGGTAGAGCACCTGGGGGGTCATAGCTTCCAGTATGCAAGGCAGCAAGGATTTATTTTTTTGGGGGGGTCTTGCCAAATGACTCTGATTGACTTTTTTGACTAGGTTAACAAAACAGTGGCTGGGGGCAGGCAGTGGACATCCTCTACCTGGATTTCTGCAAGGCCTTTGACTCTGTACCACACAGGAGGTTGATCAGGAAATGAACAGACCTTGGATTAGGAGAAAAGATGGTTAAGTGGGTAGAAACTGGCTAGGGAACAGATCACAAAAGGTGATAGTGGTAGGAGAGTCATCTGGAACCAGGGTGGTCACAAGTGGCATCCCACAGGGTTCGGTGCTGGGGCTAGTGCTGTTCAACATGTTCATTAATGACATTGGAGATGGCATCAAGGGCAAAATGTGCCTGTTCACAGATGACACCAAGCTCTGTGGGAAGGTGGATGCAGCAGAGGGGATACAGGACCTTAAGGAGTACCTAAGAAGACTTGAGAGGTGGTCCAGGATCTGGCAGCTGGGCTTCAATGCCAAGAAGTCCAAGGTCATGTACACTGGAACCAGAAACCCAAGAACAGAGTACTACCTGAGAGGGGTCCGTGTATCTCCCACAGTGGAGGAGGAAAATCTAGGAGTGATAATATCTAGTGACCTGAAGCTCTCTGTGCAGTATAGGAGGGCAGTGGCAAGGGCAAATAAGATGTTGGGGTGCATTGCCTGGAGAGATCAGCAATAGGAGACAGGAGGTGATTATGCCCTTGTATAGGTCACTGGTGAGGCCGCATCTGGAGTAGGTGGTGCAGTTCTGCAAAAAGGATATCAACCTGATGGAGATGGTCCAAAGGAGGGCTAAGAAGATGATTGCAGGCCAGCAAGGTAGTTTGCACGAGGAGATACTGGGTGCCCTGAACATCTACTTCCTAGAGGACAGAGGGGAGAGAAGAGACATGATTGAGACCTTCAAGTACTTGAAGGGGATCAATAAGGTGAACAAGAAGTGTCTCTTCAGGTAAGTGGCAACAGAATTACAAGGGGACACAGCCTTAAACTGGGGTTGTTTAAGAGGAAGGTCAGGAGACATTTCTTCACAGAAAGGCTGGTGACCAAGTGGAATGTGCCCCCAGAAGAGGTGATCTCAGCGAGGACAGTGGTTCGTTTCAAGAGGGTCTGAAACAGATACAGGGGGAGGATAAGGGTCATGGGAGGGGAGAAGGAAGTGCATGGAAGTGTCGGGGAGGAGGAAGTGGGGACAACAGTCGGAGCTGTAAACACGGCACATCAAGCAGGCTAGATAGACCAGAAGACCTAATTCTGCTGGCTACTTCATATGTTCATATGTCCTTTTTGAAGTGCGCCCTCCAGAACTAGATACGATACTACAGTTGGGGCCTCGCAAGCAATACAGTGGCAGTACCACCTCCCTCCACCTGCTGGAGATACCTCTCCCTATGCATCGCAGCATCCAACTGGCTCTATCCACTGCTTGTCACACTGCCCTGCCACTTTGAAATCATCAGGTATGATAAGCTCAAGGTCTCTTTCCTGCTTAGTAACAATCAGTACCCCTATCCTATACCAAGCTCCTAGGTTCCTATGCCTTAGGTGCATGATTTTGCACTTTTTGGCATTGACCCTAACTGCCACTCCACTTTTTCCAGTGAGCTGTTGAATAAGGCCAACAGTGGGGCAGCTAGCACCTCCCCAATTCCTTTAGCACTCTTGAGTTATCTTAAAAAAAACTTCTTAGTTGATCGGTGTCACTGATATGTCCCCAGTGCCACTCTTAAACATAAAAAGTATACAGTATTGTAAAAGATGCCTCCATTGCTATCAATAGAGCATGCCCCCATGGTCTTCAAACTCTGATGTCACAAGCATCGGAGCATGGGGCGGACCTGGACTTCACATGGAACAGGAAGGGGGATGGGATCAAACTGCCAGCTGTCATTTATGATCCATTCCAAGCTGGGCAGCCTAAGAGTGGGTGTCAGGGTGGTAAAATGGGTCAAAAATTTACTGAGTGATATGATACGGAGAGTGATGGTGAACAGAGTTCAATCTGAGGAGAGGGGGTGACCAGCGGAGTCCCGCAGGGATTGGTTCTTGGACCAGTCCTCTTTAATGTCTTCATAACCGACATTGCAGAGGGGCTAGAAGGGAAGGTGTGTCTCTTTGCAGATGATACAAACATTTGCAACAGGGTTGACACTTCAGGAGGGGTATAGAAAATTAGAAGGGACCTAAGCTAGCTTGAAGAGTGGTCAAGGGTGTGACAGCTAAGATTCAATGCAACGAAGTGCAAGATCATGCACTTGGGGCACAGAAATGTGGGGAAGGAGTACATGATGGGTGGGGGGAGGTACTGACGGCCACCAAACAGGAAATGGATCTGGGAGTAATCATATCTGTTGATCTAAAGGTTACCAAACAATGTGAGAAGGCTGTGAGGAGAGCCAGTGGACTGTTGGGTTGCACAGGGTGGGGTCTCTCCAGCAGAAGGAAGGAGGTGGCGATGCCACTGTATAGAACATTGGTGAGACCTCATCTACAGTACTGTGTCCAGTTCTGGAGGATGCATCTCTGGAAGGACAGAGTAGCAGCAGTTCAGACAAGGATGACAAAAATGGTGCAGGGGCTGCACCAAAAGTCATATGAGGGAAGACTCGAGGATCTCAATATGTATTCCCTGGAGGAGAGGAGAGGAGAGAGAGAGAGGGGGGATATGACAGAGACTTTCAAATACCTCAAGGGTGTAAATAAGGTACAAGAGGGTAGCATCTTTCAAAAAAAAAAATGTTCAAGAACAGGGGGCCATGATATGAAAATAGAGGGTAATAGACTTAGGGATAACATGAGAAAGTATTTTTTTCACAGAAAGGGTGGTGGATCCATGAACAGCCTCCTGGCAGAGGTTGTAGGGGCAAAAACAGTAGGGGAATTAAAAAATGTAAGGGACAGACATAAAGGAATTCTACCAATAGGAAAAGGAGAGTAAGCTGCAGATCATTTAGGATCTGTGGTATATGAAACAGGTAGGAAAAATGGGCAGACTAGGTGGGCCAAGCGGTCCTTATCTGCCATCAAAGTCTATGTTTCTATGATTCTTCCACTTCATAAAATAACAGCTGGGCAATTTTAAAATACATCTAGTTTAATTCTGGTGCAGGTAATCTATCAGCGGGGGCTTTGAGAAAACACAAAAACAGGTGCTCTTGAAAAGAGAGACTAATTCCTGTGCAGGTGTGTGTCATGAGGATGTTTTACACACCCGAGGTGTGTGATAATCCATAAACTTCGAGAGCAGAGCTCAAGAAGTTAATCAGATTATCATACAATGAGAGTGTGTAAAAAATCTTCAGAACGCAAACCTGCCCAAGCTTTATTTTTTGTAATAACTGGTGCAAGGCATTTTGAGGCAAAAAAGTGCTAGAATACTGAGTTAGAGAACAGCGTTTATTTCTCAGTGGAAACAGTTTCAACTGCAAAGTTTTAAACATTTCATCCAGCTACTTTGGGAGTTATTTAGACAGAATATAATTAAAAACATGAAGTTTAACTTTATAATGAATTTATAAATAACAATCTATTACCAGATTCAGCTATGTTCGATTCAGTCCCTGCTAGTCAGCTTGTGTGGAAAACCACCAGATCTTACTTTGAGAGGGCTCTTGCAGTAGGTAACAACCATTAGGACTAGAGGTGTCAGGCACTAGGACCACACAGAAAACTTTAGCTAGCAGTGTCTGACAGGGACTGCCCACCCGACATCACGTAGCGGACGTCAGCGTGACACTATATAGTGGGCAGTCTCCATGCCCGCCCTTCAGTTCTTTCCCGACGTCGACCTGCGCACATCAGACCTTGCGGAGAACACTGCTTCAGTTGACCACCATTTTTGGATGAATATTTCATTGCTTTTATTTCTTTTTGTAAATTGTTGAAAAATATTACTTTTTTCGTGCATGTCTTCTCTGATGCCTTACAAGTCACATAAGAACAAGTGCGATTCCTGCGGCACTCAGCTCCCTCATAAGGGCGGCCATTCCCTCTGCCTCTTCTGTCTGAGACCAGAACACAAGGTTGAGGACTGTGAGGCCTGCCAGAATTTCAACCAGGCCACATGGAAATGCTGCCAATAGACCCTGGAAGCCCACCTTCTTAAACTAAGGATGGCTTCCATGGAGAAGGAGCTGCAGAAGCTGTGGGGATTGTCCTCCTCTCCGATGGGTTCTTCGGACTCCCATAAGCAGAAGAAGAAGGACTAGGAGAAGCACCGAGATTGCAATCGGTCTCCTTCCCACCCACAGCCTCCTTTGGGGACTGCAGGCGATGAGCGGCCTCCCGCTGCTGCAGGTACTGCTCCTCTGACCAAGCCTGCCCCTCCTTGTGGGAAGCAGCCCTTGGTCCCCCCGACTGAGCTGATCACAGTTCAGGTGGTCACCTCCGATCCATCGTAGAGCTCTGCTATACTTAGGCCCCTCAAAACCCTGGGGCACAAGTCTGGTGGTGCAGCCTATAAGTCGGTCATCAGTCCCTCTGATGAACACCCAGCCCCGGCTGATAAGTTGCACGCCAGCTCCTCTGGCATACGCCCTGCCACTGCACTTCCGCGGGGCCCCGATAACAGGCCTGGCACTAATCCACTGCATCAGTGCATGCTGCCACTCTGGCCACAGCCCTCCCCAGAGGATTCTCCCTCTCAGGATCCTCCTTTTCCACCTCTCGTGGTGGTGTCTCCTGGCTCTCCTGCACACTCAGAGCCAGAGTTGGAGGAGCGTCTGCCCGACACAACCCTGGTACCGGAACTGGAACACCCAATGCCAGTCCACCCTTGGGTGCCAGTGTCCCCTGCACCACAGGCTCTGCCATCTGGGGCAGCCCCCACCCCACCCCAGACTCCGGTGGGACCCTCAGCCCCCTTGGGGCCAATGCCTGAACCTCATCGGACCTGACATTATCAGGCCTTTCTAACCCTCTGTCAGGGCCCCATCAGGTCCTTCAGGCCTACGCCTGGCTACTCGCCATCAGGACCCCTGATAGAACCTTTGACTTCTCTGTCAGGTCTGACACTGGGCTACCAGTCAGCAGGGCCTCCAGCTGGTCTCTTGGCTATGCCATTGGGCCCTTTGCCGGGCCTCCCAACTCCAGGCTACCCTGCACCTCACTACATTTCACCAGGATACCTGCTGCCAGGGTAGCACACACCAGGATACTCCACGCCAGATTATCCGATGCTGGACTATTTGCCCTGTGGAGCGCCAGGCTACCATTACCTGATGCCAGGCTATACAACACCGGGGTTTTCCTTCCTAGGATAACCGCCCATCTATCAGCCCCCTCCTCCTCCACCCCCTTCACCACCTCAGCCTCAGGTGGATTTTAAAAGGTAGTACAGTCTTGGTGGCCCAAAACCAGGATGCAGTTGGTCTCATAACTGAACTGGTGGCAACCAGCTGTGGCTTCTATGCAGGCCTGCGTGGACCTTATGCCAAGATCTCCCCTGTCCAGTGGAGTCTCGCCCTTCTATCTTGCATCCTACCACGGTCTCACTGCAGGAGATCCCGCTCCCACAGGCTCTGTCTCCAGATGGAAGCCCGTTGTCAGACTTGGACACTGCAGACTCCTCCTCCTCCTTGGGTTTTAAGAACCCCTCTCCAGTGGATCTAAAGGCCAAACAGTCTCCCAAGCCCCTCTGGAGGACTCCTCCTTTACTGAAATCCTTTGGAAGATTCAGGAGGCAAATGGGTAGAAGATGGAGGATCAGGATCCCCAACACAAGAGGTTGGTGGAACACATGGATGTGCCCGAGCTGTGCCCTCTGCTCAGTCCTCCATGGATAGGACCACATGAGGATCTGGCCTCCACGGTCTGGAAACAACCTTCATCGGTGGTCACAGTCACCAAGAAGGCTGATAGACTGTACTGAGCCCTCGAGGGTAAAGACCACCTTAGTTCTCACCCTAAAGTGGACTCAGTGGTCGTTCATGTGGCCCATGACCATATGGCTAAGCCTAAACACATGAACACCTCTCCTCCAGACAAGGAGTCACAGCAAATAGACCAGTTTGTATGCAAGGTTTATTCCTCCTCCACTCTGGCCCTCAGAGCCTTGTACTGTCTGGCACACGATTGCATACCAGAAATCTAACCTGGGACAGCTGAAATCGGAATTCAAGGCTTTGCCCAATTCTGAGGCTAAAACCAACATTTCCCAGACTGTCAGGACTGCAGAAATCTCCTGCCGTCGTTCCCTCAGAGTGACATATGATGCGGTAGACGCCTCTACCCAGAGTACTATCACGGCTATCATCATGAGCCAGTACTCCTGGCTGAGGGTATCCGGATTAGCCCAAGACGTCCAGTTGGCCAGCCAGGTTGCCCCTTTCAGGGGACTAGTCCTTTTCGGGGGCAACATCAAGGACATAATCACTGAGCTCCATGACAGTGACAAGGCACTATGCTCTGTCCAGTCTATGTATCACTCTAACACAAAGCCAAAACAGCCATTTTGTCACCAACAACGGTGCTGGAATAGGCAACAGCCAGCACAACATCAGAACAAATGTTGGGCCCCGTCGGTGGGAGCCCCCCCCAGTCCAGCCCCAAAGGGCTGCCGGGGCAGCACTCCCCTACCCCCCCTCCACCTCCTGACTTGTGGCAGGGCTCCCCCAGCCTCCACCACCAGCTCTAGAGGAACCAGTAGGGGGCAGATGCACCAACAACCTGGCCAGGTGGGAGGCGATCACTTCAGACACGTAGGTCCTTCAGCTCACCACTCAAGGCTACACCATCGTATTCACAGAGAGACCTCCAAGAAATCCTCCAGGTCTCTCTCACTACCCAATAGGCCACATTCCTCTCATAAAGGAAGAGATCCAGGCTCTTCTGTCAAAATCAGCTATAGAACCTGTTCCTCAGATCCAGGAAGGAAGTGGATATTACTCCCACTTCTTCCTGGTCCCCAAAAAGACAGGGGGCCTTCATCCAATCCTAGACCTCAGCACGCTAAACCTGTACGTAGAGTACAAGAGGTTTGGCATGTTAATCCTACTGGGTCTGCTGCCTCTTCTGCACCAGGGTCATTGGCTTTGTGCTCTAGATATACAGGATGCATATCTGCATATCCCAATTTTTCCTTCCCACCACCTCTTCCTATGTTTTATTTTCCAGGGGAACACTTTCAGTTCAAAGCGCTCCCCTTTGGCCTCTCCCTGGCACCCAGAGTGTTTACCAAGTGCCTAGCAGTGGTGGCAGCAGCTCTACATCACCAGGGAATTTATGACTTCCCGCACCTCTATGACTGGCTCCTGTCAGCACCGTCGAGGGACAGCCTGGTGGCCTCCATGACTACTACCCTGAATCTATGCAGGCAAGTGGGGATCAAGGTGAATTACTCCAAATCTTACCTTGTTCCTTCACAACACCTCCAATTTATTGGGGTGGTGCTGGATACTGCTCAGGGTCAAGCTTTCCTCCCTTTGGACCAGGCATAAACCTTGTGTCAGCAGGCTAACCAAGTGGCAGCTAGTCAATGGACCTTGGTCCATTTGGTCTTATGCCCTCTGGGCCTGATGGCAGCAGCTATTCCCACTGTTCCCCTAGCCAGGCTCCATATGCAGATTATGTAGTGGACTCTTTGGGTCCAGTGGAAACAGAAATCAGACCTGTATCACAGGATTCTGGTGTCCAACCCCATGCATCGGGATCTCCTGTGGTGGCAGGATCTGTCCACTCACCAGAGGGGTTCCTTTTCAGGTGCTCCCTCTGGCTCAGACCCTGACAATGGATGCTTCCATTCAGGGCTGGGGTGCCCATCTAGGTGAGCACAGGACACAGGGCTCCTGGTCTCATTAGGAGCTATCTCTGCACATCAATGTGCAGGAGATGCAGGCTGTACTATATGACCTTCAGACTTTTCAGCACCTACTCCTCCCTGGGCCCTTACTGGTACAGATGGGCAACATGTGTGTGGTATGGTACCTGAACAAACAGGAAGGCACGCGGTCGTATCCACTGTGCAGGGAAGCGATGCGCATGTGGCATTGGGTGATACAGCACAGCCAGCAATTCATGGCAGTGCATGTCCCAGGCATTAAAAATGTCCTTGCAGCCACCCTCAGCTGCACTCAGGAAAGGGCACACAAGAGGGAACTGAGGCAGTCAGTAGTTGAAGACATCTTCAAATCGATGGGATCACCCAGATCTCAATCTGATCACCTCCCCATCCAATGCAAAACTACTCAGTTTCTGCTCACTCGCTCCCGGGCGTGGTGTTTTCTGGTGAGATGCCCTGTCCCTCTGTTGGACAGGGAGGTTCTTGTACACCTTCCCTTCCTTTCCACTGTTGCAGAGGGTGCTTCTGAAACTACAGCAAGAAGGAGCCTGCATGATCCTCATAGCTCCTTATTGATCTCTCCAAGTGTGGTTTCCTCTGCTTAAGCAGTTGAGAGTGGAACCTATGGTTCCCCTGCCCCTCTGCAAGAATCTGCTAACTCAGGACCAGGGCAAGCTGGTCTATCTGAGCCCCAAGTCCCTTGACCATCACAAATGGCACCTGCTGACGTAGCTGTTGCACACTTTGGAGTCTCTTCCAAAGTAGCCTAAGTCCTTGTGGAGGCCCAAAAGCCATCCACAAGAGCCACATATGCTATGAAATGGAAGAGATTCTCCATCTGGGTAACCAACAAGGAATGGGACCCTTTTGCATGTCCTGTCCCACAGGTCATCATGGAATACCTGCTGCATCCTTCTGACCTTGGCCTTAGCTATTCTTTGCTGAAGGTCCACTTGTCTGCCATTTCTGCCTACCACACTCCAGTGAATGGCAAGACTTTGGCGCAGTTGGAGGTTTCCAAAAAGGAATTCTCTAGCTGAAACCCCCAGTCAGGAACCCTGTTCCTCTGTGGGATTTAAACTTTATCCTAGAGAAACTCACTTTGCCTCCCTTTGAACCAGCCGCGAGTTGTGACCTGCGTTACCTTTCCTGGAAAGTGCTCTTTTTAGTTGCCATTACTTCAGCTCGAAGGATTTCCGAGCTTCAGACCCTGATGTGTAGGGAGCCTTATTTTATTTTCCACAGAGCCCCGGTGGCTCTGCATATAAAATCCTAAGTTTCTACCTAAGGTGGTGTCTGAATTCACTTTGAATCAGACTATGCACTTGCGAGTGTATTACCCCGAGCATTCTAATCAAGGGGAGGCCATTCTGCACACCTTCGATGTGCACAAAACCTTGCATTATTATGCGAACTGGACAAAGTCAGTCCATTAAATGGATCAGCTTTTCGTTTTCTTTGCACCCAAGAGAGAGGGCATGGCAGTTTCCAAACAATGCTTATCCAAATGGTTAGCAAACTGCATTTTGTTTTGTTATCAGAAGTATATCAAGCCCCTTCTGGGGGAATTCAAGGGACATTCAACCAGAGGCATGGCTGCATCTACTGCTTGTTTCAGGAATGCTTCTGCCATGGTCATTTGTGCAGCAGCCAGTTGGAGCTCTGTCCACACCTTTACCAAACACTATAGTCTGGACTTTGCCTCTAGGTGCAGGGCAGGCTTTGGGCTAGCTGTCCTTCAGGGCCTCCTGGCTTAATCTGGTACTTACTGCAGACCTTTCCTGTCTCCCGTGCTTCAGCCTTTGTTTGAATTACACTGCTGGGACTCAGCCCTAATGATTATTACCTACTGCAACAGCCCTCTTGAAGTGAGTACAGTTATGTAAGAACTTACCATAGCAGTAGATCTTTGAGAGAGGCTCTTGCTGTAGGCACCTTTTCCACTCCACCTTCCCCCTGCATCTGTGGCTATTTCTTTCTAGCCTTTCTTTTGGCTGCAGTAGCCCACTCCTTTCTCCTATCACACCTTCTTAGGTCTCCAGCGGGAGAACTGGAGGGCAGGTGTGCAGACCGCCCACTATATAGTGTCATGCTGATGTCCGTCATGTGACATCGGGTGGGCAGTCCCCCACCAGACACTGCTAGCTAAAGTTTTCCATGTGGTCTTAGTGCCTGATGGCTCTAGTGCTAAAGGTTACCTACTGCAAGAGCTTCTCTCTCTAAGATCTACTGTTATGGTAAGTTCTTACGTAAGTATACTTTTTCAGTCAGTATCTGGTGCAATTTCAGAACTAGTGATCAAACTGTTTTTTGTTTGAACAGTAAACTTTGAACCCATTAAAAAAAAAAAAAAAAAAAAACTTTTAAAACATTGACAGTCTCTGTTTGCTTATTCCTTCCAATAAGGCGAGATCACTCAGGTTGCCATGGGATTTTACACATTAACAGTAATGACACTATGAGCCTGCAAATGCCGTCAAAACTTGATATATCATCATAGTGCGTTATTATGTTGTTTGAAAACTTATTAGAACAAGTTGATATAGGGACTCACCAGTTATTATGATATGAAAATCAACTTTTTATTTAGGAAAACGTGTTTAAATATTGTACCTTTTGGGGCACACACAGCCACCCCCCCCCCCATCATGACCCTGCCACGGCGATTGGGACAGCACTCCCACTCTCCACCACAGCTCCGTGGCTGGCCACCAACTGACCTGTCACCTCAGGTCAATGAATGAGCTCATGCTCATACAAGTCAAGATGCACCCATTCATTGACAAGAATAGTCGGGGCTTCCTGTGGTGGAGAGCAGAGGGCTGTGCCAGTCCCAGCTAGGGGATGGAACGAGGGGGAGCAGGGTGGTGGGGCACTGCCTACTGGGATGGGGGGTGGGATATCCGCTAGACCACCAGTGAAAGTAAATAATCATGGCAGACCAGGAATATGGAAGGGGGTCCTCTAGACCACCAGGGAAAATAAATAATTAAGGCAGATAGGGGATAGGAAGGAGGGCTCTGCTAGACCACCAGGGAAAGTGATATTTTTTTTTAATAAGGGAAGATTGAAGATAGGAAGGGGGGTCCACTAGACCACCTGGGAAAGTAAATAATTACAGCAGATTGAGGATGGGGGGGATTCGCTAGATCACCAAGGAAAGTGATAATAAAATAAACTAATTATGGGCAGATAGGGAGGGGGGTCTACTAGACCACCAGAGAAAGTTTTTTTTTTTTTCTCAGTTATGGTCTGGGTTGGGTAATCCAGTAGTAGAACGGGTCGAGCAGTAACTACTCAACCTGATCCAACTACTCAGTTTTCATTAGGATATTTTTAGGGTAGTTTAGAGTTGCCCAGTGGTAGTCCTGTGGATCAGGTATTTTAATACCTACCCTTCCCTAGTACATAAGAAAAAAAGGAAAATAAGAGGGGAGATTGTAAAGATAGCCAAGAAGGGGAGGGTAGAGGAGGATGATGAACAGAAGGCAAATGTATTAAAAATTACGTCTCCTAGGTATTTATGGTAGACAACAATGGTCCTCTGCTGGACAGTGGTATCAAGCTCACTACAAATGGGACAAAATGGACAGAGTTCGAATCTTAGTAGGCAGGGTACAAAAAGGACTGGAAGCTCTCAGGATAGACAAGGTACCGGACCCGCATTGCTTGCACCCATGTGTGCTAAGGGAACTGGATCTGCTGTACTTCAACTTAGGGAAGTAGAATTGCTCTACTTTGACTTCTGCAAGGCCATCAATTTGGTACCACACAGAAGGCTGCTGAAGAAGTTGAAGGACTTAGAAGTGGAGATAGGTTTAGTTAGGTAGGTAGGAAATTGGCAGAGGGGAAGGCAACAGAAAGTAGTTTTTAATGGAGCTATTTCTGGGGACTGAGAGGTCATGAGTGGAGTGCAGCAGAGATTGGTCCTAGTGCAGCAAGGATTTATCTTATTTAATATGTTCATCTTCCTTAAGTGACATTGGGGAGGGTTTCATGGGAAAGTTGTGTCTCTTTGGTGATGACACTAAGCTATGTGGCAGGGTGGATCATGAGAAAGGGGTGCAGGATATCCAGAAGGATCTAGAGAAACTACAGAAATGGTCTAAGGTCTGATAGTTGAGGTTCAGTGCCAAGACATGCAAAGCAATGCACTTAAGAGGTTGGAAATGAACTTAGGTAGATGGAATCCATTCACAGAATAGTGGATGGGAGAAGACAGACTGGCCATTTTAACAAGTCGAGATCTGGGGGGGTCTTATCAGGGGTCAAGATAGAGGATATCAGAGCGATGCTAAATGACATTGACAAGGAAAGAGATGGGTCTGTATCACTGATACTGCATGTGGGTGTTAACAACTTCCGAAATCAACTATGACTAGGATAACAAGCATTTGTCAATGCCAAATGTTGTCTTGCTGGCATTGGCACTGATAGTGCAGGAGTTAGAGAGATGCATAATAGGAATGGCAGTGAAGTGTGGAACCGACACCAACCCCAACCCACCCTGCAGAGACTGACAGGCATTGAGGTGTGCCTTTGGCTCATCAGCCATAACGCTTATGCCAGTTCACCTCATCCTACCCTGCAGACTCCGACAAGTGTTGCATTGTGCTTTGGGGTCATCGGGCCTTACGCTCACTCCAATCCATAAGGAAGTACGCTGAGATAGGTGCAGTATAGGAGAATAGGGTGAATTTTGGGGCCAAAGAGTCCAAGGTACACCTTGATGCCTGTCACTGGCTGCGGGGTGGGGGCAGGGGTGGAATGGTGTGAGCATTACAGCCGACAATCCAAAGTCACACCCCTAACACCTATCAGTCTCTACAGGGTGGGACATTACGGTTAGAAACCCTAACGTCCCGGGCGTTTGTTGGTATTTGCTCTCCAAATTTTCAACATGGGGTTTTTGTAACCCCACCTCATGAAAGCATTTGGGACCTCCGCTCATGAACAGTGGCACTGTGATTTTGTTCATCTGTCCTGAATGTTGATTTCCCACAGCAACTGCGCCATTCTACTCCAGATGTGCGAAAACACATTTTGGGCAGGATGTGAAAAATGATAGTGGTACCATTCATAAGGAGGTGTGAAGAAATTGCAATTTTGAAAATCTAGAGTGAAAATATTAAACATTCTTGAAATTACAAGCGTGCGTGGAAACTGCACAATGCACACTCATAACAGTCATTTTGTGGAATTTTTTTAACAAATTTTCAACATAGACATTTTGAGACCTCTGCTCATGAACAGTGTCACTGTGATTTTCTTACTCTATCCTGAACGTTGATTTCCCACAGCAACCATGCCATTGTGCGCCAGATGTGAAAACACATTTGAACGGGCAGGATGTGAAGAATGACAGCTGTACTGTTCATAAGGAGGTGTGAAAAAAATGTCAATGTTGAAAATCTGGAGTGAAAATATTAAAAATTCTTGTACTTACGAACGTGTGTGGAAACTGTACAATGCACACCCATGACACAGTCAATTTTTAGATTTTTTTCACCAAATTTGCAGCACTGGCTTTTTGGGAGCCCACCCCATGAACCTAGGCATTGTCATTTCATTAATCAGTCCTGAAAGGTGATTCCATGCATGACTGCAAAATCACCTTTTGGGACTGGATAATGAAATGACAGTGACTGAGTTCATGAGGTGGTGTCCCAAGAACCCCATGTTGAAAATTTGGAGCCAAAAGTCACAAAAATGGCAGAGATATCCACCTAAGTTGAACCCCCCCCCCATTGGTGCCATTATACAGCTTACTGTAATTTTCTTCAGTTCGCGGTCGGCTTTGAAGAGTGCAGACATGTTCCCGGTCCACTGAAGATCGTCATGCCAGGCTCTGGAGGTAAGTATGGGGTGAGGGGGGTGTGGGGAGGTGGGGTGCGCAGAGGGTGAGTGCGAGTTGGGGAGGGGGTGCTCCCAATGCAACGAAGGACCATTTTTTTTTTTTTTTTTAGGAAGGACATTACGGGAAGGTGTTCTTTATTTACAGGTGTAAAACTAACTGTTGGGCACACTGGGTTGGGCTCCCAGTGTGCGACCTGTATGTTTTGGGGACAGGGAACTGAAGCCGATGAGGATTGGGCCCATCGGCAAAGAAAGCATGCCTGTGGGGGCACATGATGCTGAGGGGGATTGGGCACCCCCCTCAGTACACAAAACAAGGGCGAACATTATGCCAATGTGGATTGAGCTCCCCGTTGGCAAACGAACTGGGAAGGGGGCATGCTGGCAGGGGGATTGGGCACCCCTGACATCTGCTTTCTACAGACTGGGAAAGGCAGATGGCAGCAGCAGCCACTGCCATGTTTCTTGAAATGTTTCAGCAGGCAAGGCATGCCCTGCAAAGACGGGTCACTCCCTCATTGCAGCGGCGAAATTCTTTCAAGTTGGTGGCATGCTTCTGAACTGTCATAGACAGCATGCTCATTCATTGCTGCCACAGAGATCAGCCCAAAATAGCAGTGGCGCCATTGGCCACAACATGGCCACCCCTCCACAACCTGCCACTCCACCAAGCTGCCACAACATATTGCTTGCACTGCACGTGCAAGACAACATAAAAAAGGAATTAAGAGGTACATGGGAAGAGATGAAAAGGTTAAATTGTAAGGTCTGTTTTTCTGAGATCCTCCCGGTACCAAAAGAAGGTAGACATTATGAAGCCAGGATAAAAGGAATTAATAACTGGCTGAGGCTATGGACTTGTCAGGAAGGAATAGGATGCATAGCACATTAGGAGGAATTCCAGAGCAGACATGATTACTTTGGTAGTGATGGACTACACTTAAGCTAAAAAGGCAGCAGGAAATTAGGACTTGCACTGAAAAAAGCAGTTAGTGAGGCTTTAAACTAACCAGTCGGGGGAGAGGGGTAAGGAGATCCAGTGTGCAAGAAAATGCATACATAGTTGGTAAATTAAAAAAATCAGGAATACAAAGGAAGAAAAGGAGTAATGAGCTGAAGATTTGGATCCTGAATGCCAGAAGTTTGAATAAGCACAGAAAGTCAGAATTGGAAGTGTTATTACTGACAGAAGAGGTAGATATATGCATGATAACTGAGACCTGGTGGGAACAGGACAGACTGGAATAGGGAAATTAGTGGATATCAACTGTTCTCAAAGGAGAGGGTAGGTAAAAGAGGGGGAGGAGTGGCAGTCTACGTTAAAGCAAACATAAAGGCAAGATTATACAACCACCAAACTCAAGTATACAAGGAATCTCCGTGGCTAGAACTACAAGAAACAGCTGACAATTATATACATAGGACTATATTACAGAGTTCCAGGGACCAGCAGAGAGATGGATGAAATTTCAGAAAAAGAGATTGGAAGGATGGCACTAGATAAAGATATTATAGTAACAGGTGACTTTAACTACCCACATATTGACTGGAAACAAGTAAATAATCACCAAAAAAATAATTTTGTGAATATGATAATAACCTCTGGATTAAATCAATTGATATATAAACCCACATGAGGTGAGAACATCCTAGATTCATTAATGACAAATAGAGAAGATGTGATCAGTAAAATCAAGATAAGGAAGATCCTGGGAAAAAGTGATCATAACATAATAGAGTTTTTTATTAAAAGTCCTTGTACAGGGTGAAAGGTTCAACTATTGTTAAGAACTACAGGAAAGCTGATTTCAAAAGAAATCCTGTATGAACTGGGTAAAAGAATGTGAGGGTAAAAGTGCAAATTTTATGTGGATTCTATTAAAAAATAAACTGCTAAATATAGAAAAACAGTACATACCAACAAAGAAAATATATAACAGGAAGGGTAAAAGGCCAGTCTGGTGCATGAATAAAATATTAAAACTCTGGACACAAAAAAAGAAAGCTTATGATGAAATGTAAGACATCAATACTGAAATAAGCAGGCAACAATATAAGATAATCCTGAAAGAGTTAAAGAAAACAATAAGGGGAGAGCAAGGCAAAGCAGAAGTTAATATAATTAACAGAAGGGACAATAGAAAAGGTTTCTTTGCCTACATAAATGCACAAAATAAAAGGGGGAAAAATATGAATAGTATAATAGTAGAAGGTAAAGAAATATAAGAACCAATAGAAATGGCAAATACTTATATTTCAGTCCTGTGTATGAAGCTAGAGATAAAGGTGCTATAAATGTGACAGAAAATAATAATAAACAACTACATTTGACAGTTAGTGAGACGGATTTAAAGGATCTAACAAACAAGTTAAATGTAAATAAATCTGCAGGCCCTGATGAGATAAGTCCTATGCTTGTTAAACGTTTAGCTGAAAGTATACAATATCCACTAACCAAGATAATAAATTAATCACTAAGAACTGTGGAGGTCTACAGATTGGAGGCAAGCCACGGTAATCCCCCTGTACAAAAAAGCAGTGAAATCATTTGCATAAAATTATAGACTGGTGAGTTTAACCTCCGTAATGGGAAAGTTAGCTGAAACGGTAATAAAAAAAAAAAAAAAACTAGAGGAGAACTTAAAAATGCTGGGATGGGATGATGCTCAACAGCATTGTTTTAAAAAGAATAGGGGGCTGCAATATAAATTTATTGTGTTTTTATGAATACATTAGTAAGAATATAAACAATGCTATTCCAATGGATATAGTCCACCTGGACTTTATGAAAGTGTTTGATAAATTGTCGCACAGTTATCTTGTTAAGAAAATTGAAATGATTGGGATAGACAGTAGAGTAATTCAATGGATTCAGAATTGGCTTATTTATTTATTTTAGTGTACCTACCCGGTAAAAAAAAAACAAATAAATAATAAATAAATAAGTTTGCAGATGATATCAAAATTGGTGGACCAGTATCAAATGACCAGCAAAGGACAGAGATGTTGGAGGATATGAGAAAAATAGAAGAGTGGGCTACGAGGAATGGGATGCACCCGAGTATAGACAAATGTGCAGTTATGCACCTGGGGATACAAAATGTAGCTCAGTGATGCACTTTAAATGGAAAAAATTTAAGGATCACTACACTAGAAAAAGACTGTGGAGTTCTTGTTCATAACAGGCTTTCATTTAAAGAACATAGAACAAACATAATCAGGAAAACAAATTTAATGATAAAAAAAACATCAAAAGGAGCTTTAAAAATAAAGATATGGTGTCCATGTTGCCGCTGTATAAAACTTATATAAGACTGCATTTAGACTATGCATCCCAACTTTGGAGTCCATATACAAAAACAGAGAATGATAGGGTAGAGAGGGTTCAAAGGAGTTATATGAAAATGGTGGGATCTCTTCGAAACAAAAGCTACGACATTAGACTTCAAAAAACTGGCTTGTTCTCCCTAAAGCAAAGAAGAACAAGAGGAGATATGTTGACTTTAAATAAATGTGTGAAAGATCCAAGCTTGATGAGAGAGATGGGTATAATATTACAGGATAAGCCGGAAGGGCTAAGAGAACACTGGTTACAGGTCAGAATAGATACAGTTAGAAATAATAAGAGGCATTTCTCATACCTTAAAAGGACGGGGAGATTATAGAACACACTTCCAGAAAAAGTTGTAAATGTGAAATCTGGCTTTACTTTTAAAAATCTACTAGCTAACTGGATTCTGACTTATTAAGTCAAATAGGCCCACATTTGTGGGGAATGGTTAATATGAGCGATAGCCTTCTTCTGTTCTACTACCTAGTATGAGAGCCTAGTATGAGAACCTAGTATGAGAGCCTAGTGTGAGAACTCCCTCAATCAAACAAGCCGATGCAACAAAGCATACAGCAATGTACTGAGGATGCTGGATTGTACAGGAAGAGGTTTTGACAGTACAGGTGAGGTGATTTTGTCACTGTACAGGTCCCTGGTGAGGTCTCATCTGGACTCAGTTCTCTGCAGAATACAGGAGATCTCACCTGAAGAAGGCCATCACCAGACTAGAGTCAGTACAGTGAACGGTCACCAAATGATCCCGTGCCAGCGTGGTAAATCCTATGAGGAATGGCGGGAGGCCCTAAACATGTATTCATTGGAGGCCAGGTGGGAGCGGGGACATGATGGAAAAATACGTTTTCAGGGTGTAAACAAGTTAAACAGTGAGGATCTGTTTGTAAGAAAATGCAGAGTAACTAAGGAGCATGACAGAAGGTTGGTGGCGGGGGGCAAATACAGGAGAAACTTGAGGAAGTTATACTTCATTGAGAGGGTAATGGAACTGTGGAACAGACTGCTGGCAGAAGTTGTAGGGTCTGCTACTCTTAATAGGTTTAAACATGGTTGGGACAGGGCAAGGCAGCAAGAGTTTGATGGGTGGGGTAGCTGGGCTGGTAGGGATACAGCCCGCCAGTGCTGTAGGTCAGTGGGTGAGGTAGTATAGTAAAGGTAGACTCTATGGACCTTCTGTCTCCTTCTGCCACCAAATTCTACGTTTCTATGACTACAGCGATTTCCCATAATATTCAATGCTGCATCTGCCTGGATGGCAGAAGGTGAATGTAATGGACCCTTCGTCATTTTTTTCATTCTTTGGTTCTCATGCATGCTGTTTGTTTATGTTAATTGTGTTTCCTATTGTGATATTTGTAATGCATGTTGGGAAACTGATGTATGAAAGATGCTATTAAAAATAAACTTCTATGATCTTGATAGCCATGCATCATGGGTGACAGAAAAAGCAAAACCTGTGAGTATGGCTAGTGCTAAGCAAATCATTTATGGCAGAGCTCGGCTTTAACAGATCAGTAGGTATCAGCTGCAAGCCTCATCCTATGCATACTGAATATTCTTCAAATGTAATTAAGTGTTTATTTTCTTAGGAAGAACGTGAACATTCTGGCAAAACACCCGGCATTCGCATAAATTATCTGAACAGTTACAGTGCTGTGCAATTTAAATTCCACAGACCCCCAAGGGAGCCAAATGGCAGAGTTACAGCATACCTAATTTGGATAATTAATCATTAAAGACATTCTTACAAAGTCACAATGTAAGATATGCCATTGAACGTTCACAGAACATCCTCAGTTTTATAACCTGGACAATAAATCCATATCTGTGTTCATAATCAGAAAAATAAGAAGAGGTAAAAAAAAAAAAAAAAACAGTTTTGTTGAATGAACTACCAATTCTCCATCAGTATGCATCACTATATGTATCAAACACATCTCATTACCATTCCAAGTGTGTTGCTGTAAGAAAGCTGTCCCCTTTAAACCATTCATAGAACCAATCGATATCTGGAAACAAAGACTGCAGGCTGGCCTGATAGTGCAGAAGCTGGGCACAGGTTGCCATGCCAATATTCTGGATTCAAGTTCTGATACTGGATACTGGAATGCCATGATGGGCCAGCAGGAGGACAGATCATTTTTGAGGGTACTCACCTCCTTCAGGTGGTGTGGGTGGGAAACTCCATTGAGCAATGCCCCTTGGTGCTCCAAGATATGCAGTGCTAGCTGAGGCCACAGGAGAAACACCCAAAGGTGGTGTGGGTGAGCAGGGATTCTGGAAAGGTGTTTGCAGGTGGGCAGTAAGCCCAGATAAAATAGGGAGGGATGTGACCAAACGTATGACACTGCTATGTCCTCACATCCGCTGGGACCTTCCCTACCTCATTCTCCAAATCTTAGGCAGCGCTGGCCTTATCTATCCCGGGGGCCCTGTGCAAACCTTCTTCTTGCTGGGGTCCTATATCAGAAGTAGGGAAGCCCTCAAGGAACATCCTCATCCCTATTGTGGCCTCTCTATATCTTTATTTTCGGCTAGTTCTGCATCATTTGTGTACTTTTCTTGAATTTGAAAATAATACTAAGCAATCAGGAGATGTACACATCAGCAATAAATTCTGGAGAAATTTGGATGGAGACACAGGGGGACCAGGAAGAAAGGAGGCCAACTGGACAGCTGAGGGTTATTGTGGGCCCCTCTCCTCTTGGAGTCCTGTGCAAGTGCACAGTTCAAACCATGCTAAGGCTGTCTCTCATCCTTGGGTTTGGCCTGAAAGCTGCAAACTAGCCTGTCCCCATCCTGAGGAAGTGTGGGGGTTATTAGAACTAGTTGAGACTTGCAGTGGCCTCAGAGTGCAAGAGATGTTTACCTTTGATAGGAAGACAATTAGTAGTCAGCTGCTTGAGAGCCTTGCCACCCTCATGGAGGCATAAACTGAATTAAAAAATCCAAAAAAATAAAGAGATGAAGTGTTAGTCCCAGATTCAATACATGTGGGAAACGTAAGATACTTGGAGCACCTTGAGTTTGCTCACAAATCTGACACTGTGGTTCATAGGGGTGGAATCTGTCCATTCATTTGTGTGCAGTGGTGACAGTGTCAAAATTCCTCACTGGAAAGAAACTAGATCTATCTTCACTTTGACTGGTTAATAACCAGTTAGCCTAAATGATGGAATCAATGCTGCACTCTTTTTATTATATGACACTATAAATGTAACTGCTATGTTCTAAGAAGAATTAGCATTTCTATAGTACTTTTCATACACATTGTATCCCAAAGTGCTTTACAAGCAGTTAGAGACTGGTAGTGAGGTGACTGTAAATGTGTAGTGGCATCCATTTTACCCATCATCACCCACACACTGCCTTGGCCAGTTGCATTAATCAATCAGTTACATAAAAAGGGGAATGTTGTCCAAGACACCAAGGATAATTCCCTACTCTTGTGAATTGAGCCTTGGGATCTTTTATTTCCACCTGGACACCCACAAGGACAGCACCAAAGATGGGAGGAAGGAACCGCAGTTTAACATCTTATCCAAAGAATGGCACACCCTGACAGCACAGCATCCCCCTAGTACTGCACTCGGGTGTCAGGGTTTACGATATGGTCCTGGTCCCAGAGTGGGACCAGAACTCATGATCTTTGGACTCAGAGGTGAATGTGTTACCAGCTGAGACATGCTGGGGTTTTTTTGCCCCCTTTTTCTAACACATCAATCTGCTTAAACTCTGATATAGAAACATAGAAGTTATTGGCAGATAAGGACCTCTTGGCCCATCTAGTCTGCCCTATATACCCTTCCCACTGTGCCCCTGCTGACCCTCCTCGATCTCCGGTCTTCTACCCCCCCTTGCCTTACTTCTAAGGTCCCTATATGTCTATCCCATGCATGCTTGAATCCTGCTACCATTTTAGCACCCACCACCTCTGCTGGGAGGCTGTTCCAGGCATCCACCACCCTCTCCCTGAAGAAGTATTTCTTCACATCTCCCCTGAGACTTCCCTCCTCCAGCATCATAGCATGACTCCTTGTCCTGGAGCAACTTTTTCTATGAAAAATGCTACCTTCCTGTACCCTATTAATACCTGTGAGGTATTTGAACACTTCTATTATATCCCCCTTTCCCTCCTTTCCTCTAGAGAGTACATATTTAGTTCCTTGAGTTTTTCCTCATAGGGTTTTTGATGCAGGTCCTGCACCATTTTGGTAGCCCTCTTTTATACTGCCTCCACCTTATCAATGTCCTTCCAGAGGTGGGGCCTCCAGAACTAGACACAGTACTCAAGGTGGGGCCTTACCAGTGAGCTATACAGGGATAATACTGTCTCCCTCTTTCTGCTAGTGATGCCCTTCCCTATGCACCTGGGCATCCTGCTAGCCTTCCTCACTGTCTTGTCACACTGATTGGCTACCTTCAGGTCATCCAGAATGATCACCTAGGACCTAGGTTCCTTTCCTGTTTTGTGGCTGCTAATGCCTCCTGCACAAGTGGTACATTGCCCCTGGGTTTCTGTGCCACAAGTGCATGATTTTGCACTTTTCTGCATTGAAACCCAGCTGCCATTCCCTTGACCATTCTTCCAGCTTTTTAGATTGTTCCTCATTCCCCCCCACCCAGTGTGTCCACTCTGTTGCAGATTTTTTTGTGTAATCCGCGAACAGGCATACTTTCCCCTCCAGCCCTTCAAGCAGTGTCACTAATGAAGTCATTGAAGAGGACTGAGCCTAGTACTGACCCCTGTAGCACCCTGGTGGTCACCCTGCCATCTCCAGAGTGGACCCCATTTACCACCACTCTCTGACTCCTATAACTTAGCCAATTTCCTACCCATTTTACTACTTTTGGACCTACTCCTAGGTTACTCAGCTTGCTCACCAGTCTTCCATGTGAAATGGTTTTGAAAGCCTTATTGAAATCCAGGTAGGCCACATCTACCACTCCTTCTGGATCCATTTCCCTATATGTATATTTATATGAATGCATTGCTGTTTACAGTAAATGATGTGTAGTCCAGGGATAGCACCACTGGCCTTCTGAATCAATATTCATGTCTAATGTCTGCCTCTCTGTATAACCTTTTCACTGTCTTTATAAGTAGAAGTAGAATCTTTTCTTGAGAATATTTCTGTTTCTCTCCAAACCCACCCAACTTTTCCTTAGGTATAGTCCTTCTCACTCATTATCCACTAGTTCTTTTGGTCCGAGAGTATCATTACTTTATGTGTTCGCACTTTATGCAGCTGCATAGCAGAGCTATGCTGACGTATTGTGATTATGTCAGTAGAGAAAGGGGGCTCTGGAATGTTTGTGAACACAGCCTGTCTTCTTCCATAGAGTGGACTTGAATCACATCTCCCCACATCCTCTCCATTCGGTACAGAGCTGCTGCTTTTTCCCCTTCCCCGCTGCACTATTTTCTTGTTTCAGCCCCACTGGCAGAGGGCTAGGGCACAGAAAAGACATGCATCTGTGTAACTGTGATAGGCAGCAATAGTCTACAGGGAAATGGCATCTAATAACACTGACTTTGAAGTGAGTCCTGAATGCTGGACAGACAGAAACAGCTTTTTTTGTTTGTTTTCAAACTGACTGAATAGTCACTAATGCCATTTCTGTCATAATAAATAAGCAAGCTGCTGTAACTGGAATCAGTTACACTACTGACTGCTGACCCTCTATTTATTACATTGACAGAAACGGCATCAATGACTGGCCAGGCAATTTGAAAACAAAGGGAAAAAAAGCCATTTCTGTCAGCCCAGCATTCAAGACTCACCTCGGAGTCAGTGTTATTAGTTTCATAGGTTTCATAGGTTATTTCAAGCTAGAATAGACTTTGGTCCTTAGTGCTTGCCTTTTAGAACCTACTTTAAACCGTATTTCACCCCATCCCCACAAACCCTGTTCAGTCTTGAATTAAATAATTCCATGTTAGGACTTTCCACCACCTCTGGTGGGAGCTGATTCCATGAAGTGACCACTCTTTGGCTAAACCAGTTTTTTCTGTGTAACATGTTCCATCTGCACCTAAAAAGTTGCTTGGAATGCTTTCTATTGCCAATTCTACCATTCCTTTACTCAAAACCCAAATCCCCCCCCAAGTTTAATATATCCCATTGCTTTATATAACATACACATATCTCCTCTGTATCTACTATTCTGAAAAGAAAAGAGTTTTAGTGATCTAAGTGTCTGGTCATAGGACATTTCCTTTAACCCAGAAACTGCCCCGGTAGCTCTACGTTGAACACCCTCAACTCTTAGAATATCCTCTTTTCTATATGAGGACCATACCTGAACACAGTGTTCCAAATGTGGTCTAACCAATGCCCCATACAATGGCAGCAGCATCTCTTTATCCTGACTAGATATATGTATGAGAATGCAATTTAGGTTCTGGTTTCTTGGTGGGTTACCACAAGGGTTTCAGTCCCTAACTTACGAACATACAAAATTTGCCAGCAGATAAAAGCCTAGAGGTCTATCAAGTCTGCTCGAATGTGCAGCTAGCACCCCTTATTCTGCAGCTGCCCCTCCCTTCCACTCTTCCCCTTCATTAACCCTCCCCCTTGTCCTGTCCCATCCTCATTTGAAGCAGTCCACTGTTCTACTGCATACCACTTCAGCAGGTAACGCATTCCACCCAGCCACCACCCTCTCTGTAAAAAAGTGTCTCCTCATCTCCCTCCTGAACCTTCCTCGCTCCAGTCTCATATCATGGCCCCTGGTGGACCTCCCCTCCCTTACTGTGAACAGCCCCTCTGTACCCATCTTGTTTATTCCTTTCATGTATTTAAAGGTTTCAATCATGTCACACCTGTCTCTCCTCTCCTCCAGTGAGTACATGTTCAACTCCTTCAACCTCCTCTCATATGATAAGTCCCCCAGCCCCTTGATCATCTTTGTCGCTCTGCGCTGCACCCCCTCCAGTAACTTAATGTCCCTCTTCAGATACGGATGCCAGTACTGCATGCAGTACTCCAGGTGTGGTCTAACTAATGACCTATACAGTGGCAGAATCACCTCTCCCTCCTCGAGGATATACCCCTTGCAATACAACCCAGCATTTTGTTGGCCTTTGCAGCTGCCTTCCTACATTGTGCCGAGTTGTTCATTGACCCTGTAATGAGCACACCCAGATCCTTCTCCTCCTCTGTCTGGGCTAGCTGCACTCCCCCTAGCTGGTAACTACTCCTTGGGTTCTTCATCCCAAAATGCAGCACCTTGCACTTTTTGGCATTAAAGCCCAGTTGCCAGGTGTCTGACCAGGTTTCAAGCTTTGCCAGATCATCCTGCAACCCCTGCCATCCCCCTAGGTCATCCACCACCGCGCCTACCTTGGTATCATCAGCAAACAGACTGATCTTGCTCTTGATGTCCCATGATATGTCTGCAATGAATATCCCAAACAACACTGGTCCCAACACTGAGCCCTGTGGAACACCGCTCATCACTGCCCTTGGGTGTGAGAGCTCCCACCCACCACCACCCTCTGTTGCCTTCCTGCAGCCAGTTTCCTACCCATCTCACCAGCTTTGCACCTGACCCTGTGCCTACTGCTTCCTTCCCAGCCTTCCATGTGGCACTGGTCAAATGCCTTACTGAAGTCCAGATACAGGACATCCTGCGCCCTGTCCAGTTGCCTAGTTACCCAGTCACAGAACTCAACCAGATTGGTTTGGCAGGATCTGCCACGTATGAAGCCATGCTGTCTGCTGTCCTGTAGTCCTTCGGCCTCTAGGAGGCCACCAGCCTCTCCTTCAGTATAGTCTCCATTAGCTTACCCACGATGGATGTGAGGCTCACTGGTCTGTAGTTTCCCGGTTCATCCTTGGGGCCACTCTTGTGGAGGGGCACCACATGAGCCATCCTCCAGTCCTGAGGTACACACCCTGAATGTAGTGAGGCATTAAATAGGTCTGCCAAAGGTCCTGCAAGGACCTCTGCCAGCTCCTTCAGTACCCTAGGTGCATAACCTTACACTTTCCGATGTTCAAGGCTAGTTTACTGTGGTTGGTCCAAGTAAGTATACTATCAAGGGCTTGTTGTAGTACACTTATATTCTCCAAACTATTAGCCACCGTCACTATCCTGCAGTCATCTGCAAATTTTAGTAGCCAAACATTTGGTGAAAGTGAGGAAATATAGATGTTAAAAAGGCAGGGGCCCAGCACTAACCCCTGTGGCACCCCACTCGTAACTGGAGCCCATTCAGAATATATCCCGTTGACCATTTCCCTTGGTCTTCTTCCTTCAAACCATTCTGAGATCCAATTTAAGATGTTAACCTGCAACTTTAGTTCCCCCAATGTTTCAATTCATGATGAGGCAGTTTGTCAAAGGCTTTTGCAAAGTCCAAGAAAATTAGATCAACTGAATTACCTTCATCCAATTTTCTACTTACTCTACATTCTCATAAAAAGTCAGTAAGTTAGTCTGGCAAGACCTGGATTTAATAAATCCATGTTGGGTTGGATCTGTTAAACCATCTCTCTCCAAATGAGCCAGTATATGTTCTTTTATTATTGGTTCAAGAATCTTCCCCATAAGAGAGGTCAAACTAACAGGCCTAAAGTTTTCTGGTTTAGTTCTTGATCCTTTCTTTAAAAGGGGGACCACCATTGCCACTTTCCAACCATGCAGTATTTCACCTAAGTCGAGTGAGGACTGAAATATTTTAGTCAAAGGTACAGTAGGTACAAAATATCTGCAAGTTCTTTTAACACTCTAGGGTGCACTTCATTAGGCCCTGGGGATTTAGTAGTGTCCAGTTTCAAAAGTCTATCATGCACATCCTTGGGATCTATAAGTAACTGTCCTGGATGTGATCTCTCAATAACTCTAGAAGTGTTATGGTCCTTTTTGTTAAAAACTGTACAGAAGTAATTATTTTGTATGTCGGCTATCTCTTTATTGTTTGCTGCTAATCCTGACTCATTTAGAAAGGGACCTATAGTGCTGGATCTCCCTATTATTGAACCTTTTTGTTATGTGAATGAAACAAGAGAGGGAAAGTGCTCAGCTCACCTTCCAAGACTTTCACAACTGCTGAGCAGATGCACCGGCAGATAGATACTTGTTATGCATGGTGCTGCGGGGCAAATCTCTCTCCCTTTCCTGGCCTTCCTCTGCCCTCTTTGATTTGCTGTTATCAGTTCCCTGAATGCCTGCTGACACAGAGTCCACTGATCTGCTCCTTGCATGGGCATCTATGGCAGTGCTGCCACCACAGACAGGCATCTGTTGCCCTCTGTATTAATCACTTGTGGCTACTGAGCTGTTTGACTAAGGACTGCAGTCTACACAGGTTATAAACATAAAGTGCATCCTAAAGGAAAGCAGTGGGACTCAGTTCTGTTAGCATGACAAGAACACCATGAACATAGGTTTGAATCCTGCTATTGGCTCGCTTCATGACCTTGAACTGACTTTCCAGTGCTTCTGTCCCTCATCAGATATACAAAAAAGTAGGCAAAAAGCAGGACCCTCAATGGAAGGGCAACACTGCATCAGCTGGGCTAACCTTGAAGTGCATACAATACAAGTCAATAATATTTCAAAAAAAATCTAAGACAAACATTGACAAATTCAGTAAGTCCAATACTTACTGTGGTTGCAGATATCTCCAGGAATAGTGTGTGGACCCTGGCCAGTTGAACTGAAGCTCTGCTCAGAGAGCTACAGGTGCTGTCCAACTGCCAAGTTCTTGGGGATATAGGGAGAGAAATGGGTCTGACTGCTGGGTTTTAATATACACACTTAGAAACTGTGATCCTAATAAATATTTTTTTCAATCTAGTTTAGCAGCTATCTGACTCATGCATGAAAACCATTTGCTCTGACAACTTGGGTTATTTTGTTGTTCACTTTCATGCCACTGTGCAAAGTAAACTTCACTACAGAGCCAGATGAGCTGCACTGTCCATCAATAGCCATCAAGTCTCTACAGCTAGTGTCAGAAACTTTAACCAGTACATTGGCTGACAACAAGTCTCTACAGCTAGTGTCAGAAACTTTAACCAGTACATTGACTGACAAGTCTCTACAGCTAGTGTCAGAAACTTTAACCAGTACATTGACTGACAACAAGTCTCTACAGCTAGTGTCAGAAACTTTAACCAGTACATTGACTGACAACAAGTCTCTACAGCTTGTGTCAGAAACTTTAACCAGTACATTGACTGACAAGTCTCTACAGCTTGTGTCAGAAACTTTAACCAGTACACTGACTGACAAGAAGTCTCTACAGCTTGTGTCAGGAACCTTAACCAGTACACTGACTGACAAGAGGTCTCTACAGCTTGTGTCAGGAACCTTAACCAGTACACTGACTGACAAGAGGTCTCTACAGCTTGTGTCAGGAACCTTAACCAGTACACTGACTGACAAGAAGTCTCTACAGCTTGTGTCAGAAACCTTAACCAGTACATTGACTGACAACAAGTCTCTACAGCTAGTGTCAGAAACCTTAACCAGTACATTGACTGACAACAAGTCTCTACAGCTAGTGTCAGAAACTTTAACCAGTACACTGACTGATAACAAGTCTCTACAGCTAGTGTCAGAAACTTTAACCAGTACATTGACTGACAACAAGTCTCTACAGCTAGTGTCAGAAACTTTAACCAGTACACTGACTGATAACAAGTCTCTACAGCTAGTGTCAGAAACTTTAACCAGTACATTGACTGACAACAAGTCTCTACAGCTAGTGTCAGAAACTTTAACCAGTACACTGACTGACAACAAGTCTCTACAGCTAGTGTCAGAAACTTTAACCAGTACACTGACTGACAACAAGTCTCTACAGCTAGTGTCAGAAACTTTAACCAGTATATTGACTGACAAGAAGTCTCTACAGCTAGTGTCAGAAACCTTAGCCAGTACATTGACTGACAAGTCTCTACAGCTAGTGTCAGAAACCTTAACCAGTACACTGACTGACAAGAAAGCCTCTTTTTTGGTTTTTGCTTCTACTGATAAAATAACTGTTTTAAGTAATGAGAAGTGATGCGTTAGCCAGTTAGATCAAAAAGAAGTACAGTACCTTTAACTCCAAGATCATCCCTAGGGTAGTAAACAGCAAAGGTTGCGCTGTCAATGGATTAGATCAGAAACTTAATGGTGTTTATCAATACACCACTTTCCCAGCAATTTAGGAACCATTTTTTGATTTGCCCAGTTGACCATCTACAGCACTTCTGTATTGTCATTCTGCCTGCAAATATAATCAAATAAGACTATCGGGTGCTAGGCTTACAAAAAATTAACTTGTAAGCACATGAAAAACTTCATCAATTTATTGGCAGCGGCACACAAATGGCAGACCTATATTTGGAACAGCTCGGACTAACAATAATTCACTAAAATGCATGCAATGCTCCAAAAATAACACATCACCTAGATTTTAGGGTTCCTGTAAAGTGCAAGTGATGCTTCAACCAGCTAAGTTCACACAAACAATTAGGTGATCAAAACTGCATTTTACTTTTGGTTACAACACTGTTTACACATGTTGCCAAAGTATTTTTTCTTTAATCCCAACTACACTGTATTTTTGTTCAGGCAGCTGCACAGATCCACAGCACTTGCTGGGTCTTGAGACTGAAGGCTGCTGCTGCAGCTGTTTGCCAGGCGAGTCTCTGCACTGGTGCCATAGTCAGGAAAGGTCTTCCAGCCAGCCAGCCAAGCCCCCTACATCCCATACACACAAAACAGGATATGATTGCTTGTACACATTTACAACCAGCCTATTTGGATGCAGTCCCTCTAGGTCACCCAGAAGCTGCCTTCATAAACAGCTCTCCTTGCTTGCAAACACAACTGTCAACTACCACCCTCCAAAAGAAGCTAAACTCCCAAAACAAAACAGATCTGGAGGTAGAGCGCAGTGCTTTCCTCCTACAATAATCAGCATGGTGTGGATCAAGTTCTCTGCCCCTTTTTTGTTGCACGTGGCAATACATGCTATTTGCAAACTCTGTAAAAAAGCTGTTATCAGGACTACTAATAAGAGATCTGCCTACATGCTGATTTCTATTTTTTTATCTCAGATCTGGCTTGCACTTTTAGTTTGGGATCACTAGTTAACTGAGTTCCAAGAGCAGTTGTGGAAGCCCCGGTAGTGATGCAGTCCTCAGGGGCTAGCAGTTGTAGCATCCATCTTAATCCCAGGGTCAATCCTAATGCTAGAAGGAAGTGCCAAGTAGCAAGTGAGCTAAGTGCACAGAGACTGAGCCACCCAGAGCAAGCAGTCATCTACTCAGCCACCAACTCCAAATTTTTTCACAAATAGCACTCTCTCAAGGTTCCACCTGCAAGCAAAAAAATGAAACTTTGTTCCAAATGACTGGCAAAAAAAGAGTTATGAAAATCACCTTGAAGGACTTGCCTAGAAAATCCTTGCATCCCAAATTAAAAATACAAGCCAGATCTGATATAAAAAAATAGAAATCAGCATGTCAGCAGATCTCTTATTAGTAGTCCTGATAACAGCTTTTTTAAAGAGTTTGCAAATGGCATGTATTGCCATGTGCATCATCACCATTTCTAAGAAGCCCCAGTTCTAAGAATCAGAGGAGCTCAATTCTTGGAATTTGAGTACCTGACCATAACATTTTCTTTTTAAGCAGGGGAGGCCTTTTTCTGCACCTGCAGCCATTTCCAGCGAGGACCGGACTTGGACCCCGACCAGCCGACACATTTTAATCAACTATGGTTGGCTAGCACTGCTTCAGTCCCCATGGGTGAGAGACTTAGGCTTTAATTTTAATGTTTTCTGCTGAAATGCTGTCCATGATGGGGTGAGTCGGGTCCCCCTCATACTTGGTATGTACCAATCAATGTGGTCACATGGTGCATCTCAGGGCTGACAATGTCACTGAACTTGAGGCTTGGCCCAGCAATTCTGAGAACTCATTGTTGGAGCCCGGTGAAATTATTATTTATTTATTTTTTTTTATAAATTTTCTTTTTATTTTTCTGGAATTTTGTGTTATTTCTTTTTATTCATTGAAAATGTAGTTTTATTTATTACATTTACATTCATTAAATACCTCAAAATTACCTTATACACATTAGAAATCATATTCCTAGTATACTACATTGTATTAAGCAGTATTATGCTATGGGCTTGAAAGGTTTTGTGAATCAGACAAGTCCGCTGCTGCTTCCTTGCGGATTGTCTCTGTGGTATCAATGGAGCCTAAATAACAGCTGCTTTGCCCCCAAAACAAGCAATTGTTTAACTTTTTTTCATGTGCTTGTGTTTTGTTTTATTTCTTTTTATACCTTGAATTTCTTGTTATTTCTTTTTATTTTGTATTTAAGAAAAACATGGGTCTCTACTTATTGCTATGCTTTGAAATAAGAACAGAGTCCCTTGTAAGCCCAGGTACTGTTGTTCCCATTCGTTTACACCCACTAAACACCACATATGCACATCACACCTAGGATGTTTCACATGGAAAAGGGCACACAATGCCTCAGGCTTCACTTTAAATGCATTTCTAAATTGATATATAGTTTAATATTTTGAAGGCACAGTTCTCCATGAAAGCTGTTGACCGAGATGCCTCTGGTCTGGACTGGAAACATTACCTCTTTTTTCTGCAATGCTCAATATAATTTTTTTTTTTTTTTTTTACAATTAAGGGATTTCAGTCAGCAGCTGTAACTCTATTTTTATTTTTACGGCTGCATAGCAAGAGCTATGCTAATGTCTTGCTGACGTATACAGAGAAGGGGGCATGGCTGTGACCAGATGCCAAATGCACCACAGCTGGCTCCTTACGCCAAGTGTAGCTGATGCACATCTTTCTACATCCTCTCCATTCATTACAGTGCACTTCCTTCCTCTGCCCCCCACTGTACTATTTTCTCTTGAAGTTCCTTACTTCTGGCCTCACCACCAGTGCTCATGTCACACACATGTGTCATGCCACTACACTTTCATTTTCAGTTAGATTTGTGTAGTGATGGTGTTGTGGCATAAGGCCAGTTGGTGTGTATAGCTGGACCAAAGAGGCGGTGTGTTCCTTCTTTGGTTGTCACAGTGCACAGTACAGCAGCACAGCATGGATATCAGAGCCAGCAGCAGTAGGAGGCTAAGCAGTCAGATCAAGTAGTAGAATCCTTTGCTACTGACACTGCTGTAAGAAGTCTTCCCACATGGCAGTGAATTAAAAGAGAGAGGGGGAGTGCTCAGCTCACCTCACCCAAGATAGGAAACTATGGCTGTTCAAACGAGTGCATCTCCCATGTGTTATTAAAAAAGAAAAAAACTGTGGCAATGTACTCCTAGTGTCAGTGAGTCAACTATGCTACTCTAGGGCAGGCGGGTAGCTAATTTATAAATAAAGTGCAAAAAATCCACTCACCCACTATTGAAGACTCCTCTCGAACCAAGAGATTAAGTACTGGAATGAGGTGGACTGGTTACTTTCACAGTCAGGCCAGTGTTAGCAGCCGTAGCAGGAGGCCCTTATTTGAATGGGGTTCACTCAGACAAGTTGCTCTTTAGTTTCTTTAAGTTCTTAGGAAGGGCAAGTTGCTCAGATTTTAGCAGTTGTTTGCTCATACTCCTAGTGTTGGTGAGTCAACTACGTTATGGTAAAGTGGGCGGGTAGGTAATTTATAAATAAAGTGCAAAAGATCCTGTGGGCTGGCAGTATAGCCTAGAGGTTAGAGGAATGAGGTGTGAACGAGCTTAGTACATCCAGCAGACCAGATCTGAGTTTGATTCTCACAACCTCCACTTGCATACTGTGTGACTCTAAGCAAGTCACTTAACTGCCCAGTGCTCCCAGGTCACCCCTGAAAACAGGCACTTGTGCCTAGTGGGCCTTAACCGGTTACCAAAGTCTAAAATAAAAAAAAAAGATCCACCCACCCACCAATGAAGATTCCTCTCGAACTAAAAGATTAAGTACTGGAATGGAGGGGGAGTGGTTGCTTTTTCGGGTTGGTGGCCACGGCAGGAGGCTTTGTTTGAATGGAGTTCACTCAGACAAGCTGTTCTCTAGTTTCTTCAAGTTCTTAGGTAAGGCAAGTTGCTCAGATTTTAGTAGGCCACATTTCACCACAAGCTTCTCATCACAGGATGGCCATCACTCTGTCTAACGTGCCCAATGTGGATATGGACCATTGTTATTGGGCTAATAAAAGTAAAAAAGTTATTGATTTGTGTGAGGAGAATGATTACTCAGAGTTTAGCATTCTTGCATTTCGCCACATCATGGGATGGCCATCACGCTGTCTCACACTCCCAGTAAGGTCAGTTATCAGGCTAGTAATAAATAAAACGTTATTGATGTGTGAGGAGGATGTTAGAATAAATACTGCTGGGCTTGGAATTTGTTTTACTTATGCAGCCTTATAACCTTCCCATCAATTCACAGGCCTGATGGGTATGTTTTAATGCAGTCTCACAGGGTACCTGTGCTATCATTTGAGGTAACTATTTAGCAAGATTATGAAGGTGGGGACAGGCATGTACAGATAAAAACAGGATGCTGCATTTATTCACCAAACACCCTTGGTGTGTTGAACTCACCCGCCTCTCCAGCCGCACACAATGCAACATCACAGTTGGTAGCTGCTCAGAGAAATGGCAGTCGAGTCTGAATCAGGGCACACTAAGCTTATAAGCATCTACATCAAAATGACTTCAATACTGTTTGCAACATCATTTAATAAGATACTGTATAATAAGCACTAGTCCAAATACATCAGGTTTTGGGCAACTATGACCAATTAAGTTAATTACTGTATTGCTTTGCATCATTAAAAGGCTGGTATGTAAACAGTGGGAAGTCATCAACCCCACCCCCATCCCATAGAAGCAGAGCACATGGGAAATGCTGGGGTATTCTGTTCAGCTCCAAGGCTGAGATGTGTTCCATGAGCATGTTGGTATAACAATAATTTTTTTTGCCTACGTACAGGTATGAAAGTTTTGTTTATTATTTTCCTCAAGTTCGCCACCTCTGTGTCGTTCCTATTTTCAGTATTTTTGTGGCTGAACCAACACCCTTTTGGTGCACTTTTCCTGGTGTTTTCAATTTTATACCTTTTAATCAGCTTTATATTTTGGTTATGATCTTCTCACATTCCATACATTTGTTATACCCATGTCATATTCTATATTTTTTCTTTTGGTGTTAGTACTTATTAAAGATGTGCACTTGGCTAAATTGAGACAGTCAGGCTAGAATGAAAACTGAATACCAGTGATACTCGGAACACAGTATTTTGGCATTTTCGGAAAAGGATTCAGTTTATGCATTTCTTGAGACTTCAGAGGGACTTCCTATAGAGACAAATAGCACAAAGCACTCCTTATGATGCTCATCAAGAAATGGGGCAGTTTATTGTGGATTATGTCAGCCAATCAGTGAGGAAGTTGTAGAAACAGGCTAGTGAGGCAACCAATAAGTGCTAAGGTGGCCAACAGTGCAGATGAAAATGATACAGTCTTGGTCAGCCAATGTAGCACTACCAGCCATCACACTAGTAGACTTGGATTGCTGGGGTTTGGCCGGGGGAGAGGACTGAGCATCCGTAGGACTGCTCTCCTTTCCCAGGTGAGGGGGGGGTTCACCACTCTGCTGTCACCTGCCACCAGGTGGAAGCCTGGTGGCATTGCAGGCTGGAGAATGTGACGGGAGGGATCACTTTGGCACTTGCAGCAAGGGCCTGGAAGAAAAACAGAAAAATGGCTAAGCAGACTTTGTCAAGTCCTGCCTGCCAGACTCCAACCTGCATCACCATCTGAGGATGCTGACTTGTTTTCTGGATGTGTGTCTCAGAAGGGGGGTCAGGCCTCCCCCCTGGTCCCACCATGAGGGGGCAATCCATGGGGGTTCTAAGGGTCCATTACGTCCTCAGAGGAGGTGGTCACTGGTTGGGGAGGCAGGTACAGTGCTGAGAACCCACTCACTCAAGCCTGGATGATTAAAAAAACCTTTGAAGCCAGCCTGCTGGTGTAGCGGTAGCACTACTGCTCATGAAGCTATTCCTGGTTCCACTTCAGGGAGGGAGGCAGGTCTGACTGTGCTGCACTACCGCCACCTGGGTGACCACAGGTGGTAGTGCAAGTGGAGTTGCAGAGTTGGGATGGAAGATGTTAATGTGATGTGATGTGCAATGCGCATGCATGCATGCACACACATCAGGAGCTCTTCTTGGCATCCAATGGGGCTGTGAGAAAACAGGAAAACCCTAGGCAATGCAGGTGGACATTTGCCCCTCAACACAGGCCCCATACCACCAACTGTGGCATTCTCCTTTGAAACACCAACTGAGTCTCCGTGGGGGGGTACAGCCCCCTCCAGACAGCCACAGCCTGGGAGGTAAACCAAAGTGTATGTAGGAGGAGAGGTAAGGTCCTGGGGAAGGAAGGTGATGGGGCTGAGTAAGGGGGGGGAAGGACCGATGAGGGCAGGCTGGCAAGAGGGAAAATGCATATGAAATTTATTGCAAAAAAAACTGTGGGGAAAAAAAATAGAAAAGAACGGTAATCTTGCTGCAACTTTAATGGGATGCTTCAAACTGACAGAAAATTTAGCTGTCTGCTCTCTGTGTCAGCTTTTTCTGAGCTGTTGCACAGTGCCTTTGTTGTGCAACCATATTTCAAAGAATTCTCCATAAATCCTTCTGATTCTTTTGGGAATTTTTTTTGTAATAAATGGATTTTTTTCCCCACAGAAAATCTGTGACATGAAAATCTCACAATACCAGCATTTTTGACATATTCAGCCATTTCATTCAGCTTACACAGTCAGTCTGCTTCAGCATTTTCACCTCAGTTGTAGTTTGCTCTAGCTTCTAGCCTTCTGCTTGTGTTTGAGTTTTACTGTTGATGTATCCTTTTATATGCATTCATATTTTCAGTACCTTGTCATTCACGTCACTCTCAGTCAATATCAGTTGTTCCTTCAGCAGTCATCATTCAGTCATTCTCAATAATATCTCAGTCATATCTTCAGCAATCATGAGTCAGTTAGTCCATTTCTGCCTATACTCTGTATCAGGCTCTATGACTGCTATCATCAAATTCCCAATATCGTGCCCTCAGTGCTCCCCTTGCAGTCCACATTTTAAAGGTGAATCCTTCATCATGGGTGGGGTCCTGCTCTGTAGGCTGCTTGTCCTCTGTGGTGCCCTTTGGTAGTCCCACCAGGTGGTAAGGTCCATTACTTTGAGGAAAGCTGTGCAGATCATGTCAGCAGCACCCCTGAAAGCTATACTCACTGTTGCTGCCGTGTATATGATGCATATAATCTCATTCTGTATCCCCTTTCTTTAGTTTACAGTCCAGGCTAGGCCTCCACAGTGCATGTGCACTATATCCATTTTCCCAATATGTTTTAGATATTCTTCCAGTAAAGCAATCAATGCATCCTAGTCCATTTCTTCAGGGACATTACAGATAAGGAGCACCTTCTTGTGGTCATCTCCAAACAACTTGACCCATTTTTCAGTGGCCACAAATGCCATGATTCCACCCATTTGTTAATTCCTTTACCAGCCTATTGAATAGGCCCAGGGCAGCACACTCATGAAAAGGAGAAATGGGACAAATGAATCCCAGAAGTGCCTCCAAGTTGTAAAGGGGGGTTTGGGATAGAATCCACCCTTACTCTGCCACCCAACAGCTGATCGAGCTTAGGCCCTGGACTAAGTGGTCTGTAACCATACTACATGTGGTGCCTCCACGCAGAAAATATAGCTAAGTGGGACAACTGATTATCTGGTACAACCCTTTGGGCAGCCGCAACAACCTGCTTCCACTTCAGAGTGGTGCCCCCCAATAATGCAATACAGAACAATGGCCAGACAACAATTATACCAATTTAGCAGAAAACAGAGGTTTATTGCAGCTCCAAACCCCTGCATGAAAAATGTGCAATACCACCAACTGACCAGCCCCAGTTAGGGGCCCAACATAGGCTGGATAGATAACTGGTAATGATGCTGTTTTGACAAATTCAACCTGGGTGAGCAGCAAAACAGAATACTGATAGTTACCTTGAACTAGGCCGAAATAGCTGCAGCTCCATACTTCACCAGCTGTTTCAGTCCTCCTCCTTTTTTGCCCTCATGTACTAGATGCCACTGTCCACTCCCACCTGGTACCAGGAAGTTACTGTTTTTGTTTTTTTTTTAGTTCTATGTCACTCCGGTCACCAGCTCACTCAATCTTCCTTGGGTGTGATCCCACTTGGCCAGGACCTACCACACGATCTGAGACCCCCCCTAACCAGGCAATTAGGGAAAGAATCCTTCCACTCCAACCCACCAAGCTCCCGGCTGACCCCCCGGCTTCCACACACCCCAGGGCATGGCCACCCCACAACTCCTTACGTGGGTACCCTATCTCGAAATCTAGGCTGCCAATGCCTGGGAGAGGAGGGAGGGTCCAGGAGAGCTGATCAGGGGAGAGTCTGGCATTGTGCATATGGCCTGGTCCCTCGAGGTCCACCATTGTCCTCTTGTGAGCTGCAGTTTTTCCTTTTTCTGTATCCCCACCCCTGAAGCTTGGATGTGCAATGATGTCCTGCCTTCTGCAAGTGCACTTCTTCCCCCACCCGGAAGATGTCCTCCAATGCTTCCCCACAGTAAGTGACTCTGGTTGTTGGGCTCCTGGCTGCCCCTAAGAGCCACCAACACCACCATGAGTTGAACCCCCCAGGTGAGGAGAGCCATCCTTCGGACGCTCAAACCTCTCCTCCCCTGCAGACACCCCCGGCACCCCGAGTCTGCTTCCGAACCTGGGTCGCCAGTGTGGAGCGAGGTGTGGCATCCAGTGCCTCAACCCTCAGTGCCACCAGGCCAGCCTGGAAGTTACTGTTAAACTCAATGGAAGCTCCTCGGTGGCAGTCCCTGGATACCCAGTGTTGAATCATTGCAGGCATGTATATGTTACCACTAGCTGGCTGGTGTTGGTGCACTAAACTTTGAACACAACAACTGTATTTTCCCCAAACCCACACCCATGCAATTGCTTAAATGGCTGTTTAGTCTCTAGATATGAGGTACTTGTAATCCAAACTCGAAACCCATTTGCAAATCCAAATCAGGAAACACACAGGTTGGAGGAGGCAGATTTCTTTCCACTTGTACTCACAGTTACCAAGGATGGCGCTCTGGGGCTATACTTTCCACTGGATAGACAGGGACTCACAGTTCCTTTTCAGGTAAGTCTAGCATCTTAACCATCCTCTACAGAAGGCCATGCACTTCATTCCAGCCTGACAATCTACACCACTCTCAGAGGCTGCCAGAACAGTGGTGTTGAGGCAGGCATTCTATCTTCTTGCTGCCTCCTCCAACAAGTTTCTCCTGGTGCTGCTTATGTAATTTGGGACCCACTTAGCTGGCTTGGGGGCTCAGCGGTTAGCTGAAAGTTGGGCCATGCTATCAGGGGGCAGGGCTTACAACATAATAACCCATGCTGCCCTGCAATTGTATTCTAGCCTGACAGTCCATGCCACTCCCAGAGGTTGCAATGGTGGGGAGGCAGCCATTCCATCTTTTTGTTGCCTCCTCCAACAAGTTTCTCCTGGTGCTACCTGTGTCATTTGGGACTTGCTTAGCTGGCTAAGGGGCTCAGTGGCTAGTCAGCAGCTGGGTGGCATCATCGGGGAGGGCTTACAACTTAAAAGCCCATGCCACCCTACAACTATATTCCAGCCTGAAGGCCCACACCACTCCTGGAGATTGCCATAGCTGTAGTGGTGAGGCACTCCTTCTATCTTCTTGCTGCCTCCACCAAAAAGTGTCTCCAAGTGCTGCCTGTGTAATTTTTTTTGAATGTCTTTTTATGCTCCCTTCTCTCCAGCCCCTCCTGTGTTCTTAGGGCCTGTCAACCACCTACTAATTCCACATCCTCTCCCAGTCATGGTCACCTACCACCATAGAACTCTGGATGTACCCTCCAGGCAGGGTCGGGGTGCAGGAGGCTTTATCCCCGAACTTCTGAGTTTCATTAGATGGCGCCATGTGCTGGGGAGGTGGAGACCTGGGATGTACCACAGCCATCATTGCAGAGGTACTGGAGCCATTTTCCTTGTTCTCCATCCCCTAAGGTCATTGCCTATGTTATGTTGACATCAAGGCGAGCCTACACATACACTATGCGCATTTATGTCCACCAACATCAGCGACATCCTCACCCTCCCTTCGGCCCTCCAGTCACACTGCCACCTGTAGTGACCCAGGTGGCAGTATTGCAGCAGAGGATTGAACTCTCCCTTCCCAGAAGAGGAGAACATCCTTCTGGGATGCTCAGTTCTCCTCCCCCAGCTGGCCCTCAACAACCCAAGCTCACTCCTGAACTTGAGTCACCAGCTTCATGGGCAGTAGCCCTACAGCTGCGCTGATGGGACAGCATGCTGCCTGTGTGATCTGAGATCCCCTTAGCTGGCTAGGGTGCTTGACAGTCAGCTGGTGGCTGGGCATCATCATCAGGGGGTGGGGCTTAAAATGTAAAGGCCCACGCCACCCTACAGTGCAAGTGCTATGGCACAAGTGCCACTCACAGAAGAAAAGCCACAACAAAAAACAATGGCCAGCAGGTGTCTTCAGTGCATCTGGGGTTTTTTGTATTCTGTCTGGTTGACCTACATAAACTCTTGTAACTTACAGTAACTGGACCATTTGTTCTCCTGTGCTTTTAATTCACTACATTCTCAACTTGCTGAATTTTGAGCTGGAACTTGAGTATTATTGACCCATAGACTGAAGCTTCAATTGGATTTTGTAACTGACTTATAGACCAGTAGCTACATACAGAGCCTTAAAACTGTTCTTTAAAATGTAACTGGAATATATTCATTACTAAGGACCTGGTTTCCAGTTGTTATGTTTGCTTGCACGCATCTGCAAGAAACATAGTGCCATCATCCGAGATTTCGGAGGTGTGTCACCCCCTCTTCCAATTCAGTCAGTGTGTTGGCAGGCGCGGCCCCTGTCCACCAATGCATGCTGGAGCTGTCTATGACAAGCTCCAAAATGCAGTGGCATACAGTTGAAAGGGGAGCTACGCTTCAGTGAGCAGCGATAAGATATCGCCTGATCATGCCGCAGCTCCCCACACACACACACACACACACACACACACGCTGCATACGCACTGCGTGCTCACTACGCACACTCTATAGCGAAGGGGATTGTGCTCGCTCCCAAAGCCTTCAAATGCCACGTTGGGTGCCCACCCCAGCATGGCAACTCAATGGTATAGCCGACGGGGTGCCCAATCCCGCCGGCTTTCACTGTCTTCCCCAAGTATAGGGTGCCTGCTGAGCCCACCCCAGTGTGGCAAACGTCCCGCATCATCTTTTTTTTTTTTAAAATACCTGCAAAGAAAAACGGTCCCACGCAGTCTTCCTGCCCTCCCACAACCCGCACCCACCCACTGTGCACCCTGCCTCCCCACACGCCCCCACCCCATACTTACCTCTCTGGAGCTCAGCGCCGACGATCTTCGTGACCGAACATGTCTGAACTCTTCAAAGCCGACCGCAAACTGAGGAAGTGCCGTAAGCTGTATAATGGGATAGATAGGGGTTTTCAACTTAGTTGCATATCTCAGGCATTTTTGGAATTTTGCACCAAATTTTCAGCATGGGATTTTGGGACCCTTCTCATGAATGCTGTCACTGTCATGGCGTTATTCGGGCTGAAGGGTGATTTGCAGTCACTGCTACGAAATCACCTTTTGGGACTGATTAATGAAGCGACACTGCCAGTGTTCATAAGGTGGGCTCTCAAGAAGCCTATTTTGAAAATTTGGTGGAAAAATTCCAAAAAAAAACCGTTTTACGAGCGTGCGTTGCACAGTTCCTACGCACGCTCGTAAGTTCACGAATTTCCAATATTTTCACTCCAGATTTTCAACATTGCCATTTTACCACACCTTCTTATGAGCAGTACAGCTGTCATTTTTCACATCTCACCCAAAACATGTTTCTACCCAGGTAGCGCACAATGGCACAGTCATTGTGCGAAATCAATGTACGGGACAAATTAAGAAAATCACAGTGACACTGTTCATGAGCAGAGGTCTTAAAATGGCTATGTTGAAATTTGATAAAAATCAAAAAATGACTGTTTCTGACGTGCATTGTACGGTTCCTCCTTGCGCTCGTAGGATATGAATATTCAATATTTACACTCAGATTTTCAACATTGCCATTTTACCACACCTTCTTTGAGTAGTACAGCTGTCATTTTCACATCTTGCCCAAAATGTGTTTCTACCATGTAGGCACAATGGCGCTGTGTGTCTGCGAAATCAATGTATGGACACATTAAGAAAATCACAGTGACACTGTTCATGAGCAGAGGTCTTAAAATGGCCATGTTGAAAATTTGGTGAAAAATTCCCTAAAATGACTGTTTTCACGAGCATCGTTGCACAATTCTATACCAACCCCAAAAAAAATTCCTATGCATGCTCATAAGTTTGCAAATTTAATATTTTCACTCCAGATTTTCAACATTGCCATTTTATCACACTTCCTTATGAACAGTACAGCTGCCATTTTTCATATGCCACCCAAAATGTGTTTTCGCACATGTAGCGCACAATGGTGCTGTTGGTGTGCGAAAGCAATGTTTGGGACAGATGAAGAAAATCACAATTACACTGTTCATGAGCAGAGGTCTTAAAATGGCTGTGTTGAAAATTTGGTGACAAAAGTCCATAAAATGACTGTGTTACAAGTGAGCATTGCACAGTTTCCACGCACCCTCATAAGTTCATGACTTTCTAATATTTTAAGTCCAGATTTTCACCAGTGGCATTTTTCCACACTTCCTTATTTACAGTACAGCTGTCATTTTTCACAACATGGCCGAAGTGTGTTTTCACACTTTCAGTGCAGAGATGCATGGTCGCTGTGGGAAATCATTGTTCAGGACAGATAAAGAAAATCACCATGACACTGTTCATGATCGGAGGCACCAAAATGCCTGAGTTGACAATCTGCTGTAAAAAAATTCCCAACCTAATTATATTACAGGTGTGCGTTGCACAGTTTCTATATAGCTCGTGACTTCACCATTTTTTAAATATTTTTACTGCAGATTTGCAACATTGCCATTTTTACACCTCCTCATGAACAGTACAGCTGTCATTTTTACATCCTGTTGGAATGTTTTGCTGTGGTGCTAAATGCCGCTTTACATAAAGCAGCTTTCACTAACAAACTGATATTCCCCTGTTCATGAGGTGGGGTCACAAAACCATGTTGATCATTTGGAGTGAAAATACCAACGAATGCCTGAGGTATTAGGATTTCCAACCATGACACCCAACCCTGTAAAGAATGACAGGCATCAGGGGTGTGACTTGGGATTCTTGCCTGTAATGCTCATACCATTCCACACCCTGCAGCCAGTGAGAGGCATCGAGGTATGCCTTGGACTCTTCGACCCCAAAGTTCACATCATTCTCCTATATCACACCCATCTCACCGTATTTCCTAATGGAATGGGGTGTGCATAAGGGCCAAAGACCCCAAGGAACACCCTGACACTTGTCAGTGTCTGCAGGGTGGGGTGTGGTGAAATGGCGTGGCCATTATGCCTGATGACCCAAAGGCACACCCCAATGCCTGTCACTCTCTGCAGGGTGGTGGTGGGGTTGGCTTCAGTTCAATACTTCACTGCCATTCCATTACGCAGCTCTGTAACTTCTACACTACCACTGCCAATGCCGGCAAGGAAACATTCGGCATTGACAAATGCTTGTTTGTGCTGTGATACTACTGTCACTTATTTATTATTCTTTGTTAGTAATTTTATGTGAGAATTAACTGCATATTGTTAGCATTGTCAATTTTATATTTTCATGATGTACAGTATTTATGTTTTAGAGCTGCATTTATAAAATTTAGACTTAGGCTGAAAATTGCAATACTGTGCTGTAAGTGAAGGAATTTGACTGGGCTAAGAGTCCCCTTGGCAACTGATACTGAGTTTCTATCAATTATGTAAAAGTAAAAACAAGGCACTGCATCAGCATGTGGTCTGAAAGCAAAACAAAATGGTTATATTAAATGCACGCTGAAAATAGAGTTAAACATCTACATTTCGACCTTAGGTCTTCTTCAGGAAATATCTAAAAGAGAAAAAAACAAAGTCAGTGTAGAGGGGAGGTAAAATAAGAGATTTATATGTGGGGAAAGAAAAAAAGGGAAGGCTCTGGGAGAAGAAGTGATAAAAGGCAAGATTAAGAGAGAATCTGTGAAACAAAAAGGTGACCTCTCGGAGTTTCCTGTGGCCAACTCGAGCCCAGAGACTTTGGTCATGGCCTATAATAAAGCCATCCCTGTAGCTCTGGACTTGATTGCTCCTGTCCATGTTCATCCTCTTCCCCTTTGCCCTCGGGCCCCTTGGTTTGATGGGTCCTTGAGGGAGTTGAGGCGAGTAGGACATAGGTTAGAGCAGCGTTGGTGGAAATCCGCCCTGGATGTGGACCACCTTAGATTGGTTGAGCATTATCAGACTTACCAATCAGCGATCTATCGTAAGAAGGCAGAATTCCTGTCTGGGGAGATTGCTGCCGCTCAGAACCGACCAGCTCAGCTCTTCCAAACTGTTGACAGGTTGTGCAACCCAACCTGTCTTCAGCTCCGAAGACCTTTTTCGCAAGTGGAGTGCGATGAAGTTGCTCGGTTCTTTGCGGACAAGGTGGCCGACAGCAGGTCAGAAATTCTCCTGACTCGCTCTATGGGGGTTGCTGGTGATCGATGTTTGGTCACCTCACCTCAAGCTTCCTGGAGTACCTTTGTCCTGCCAGAGTTCGCGGATGTCATGCGGATTGTCCACTGTATGCACCCTATGTGCTGTAGTTTGGATCTGGGCCCAACTACCTTGATTATGGGTTGTTGTGATATTATTGGCCCAGTCCTGGCACAGATAGTCTGGTGCTCCCTGGAATCTGGTGAGTTGCCAAGCTCCCTGAAGGAGGCAGTAGTGACACCCCTCCTAAAGAAAGCTTCTTTGGACCCGGACTCTCTGGACAACTATAGACCAATCTCAAAACTTCCCTTTACAGGGAAGGTGATTGAGAAAGTAGTAGCAGTACAGCTGGAGGACCACTTGACCATTCATAACATCTACGAACCTCTCCAGTCCAGTTTCTGAAAAAGGCATAGTACCGAGACTGTGCTGGTTCGGGTGCTCAATGATCTCCTGATGGCGAGAGATCAGAGAAGCCGCTCTATCTTGGTGCTCCTTGATCTCTCTTTAGCCTTTGACACTGTGGACCATGGGGTACTGCTTGGCCTCCTGAGGTCCATCTGTGGCCTGACAGGTGCAGTCCTCAGGTGATTTACATCTTTCCTTACTGGCAGAAGTCAGAGAGTGGTGTCTAGGATTTTTTTTTCTGACCCATTCTCTCTTCCATGTGGGGTTCCTCAGGGCTCAGTGTTGTCCCCCATGTTCTTTGCAGTATATATGCTGCCCCTTGGAGACATTGTAAGATGGTATGGGCGGATGTTTCACTGCTATGCTGATGATACACAGCTCTACCCGTCTTTTGCTCCTGACCAGGATAGAGCCGTCTCGGTCTTTAATAACTGCCTTGTTGAAATCCAGGATTGGATGAATTCGAGCTGGTTAAAGTTGAACGCTGAAAAGACCGAGGTGATGGTAGTGGACCCGGGTCGATGGATAGAGGGGTTGGAGCTGGTGGGCCTTCTGGACTTTTTCTTGGGGGCTCCCAGATCCCTTCCTCTGAATGGGTGCAAAACCTGGAATAGTGCTTGACAACGGGATAACTTTATGAGCTCAGGTGTTGGCAGTCATCAAGTCCTCCTTTTACCATCTTAGGAATATCTCCAGGATTAAGCACCTGGTTCCGTCCGGGGACCTACCTACATTGGTCCATGCCTTTGTGACCTCACACCTGGATTACTGCAACTCCCTGTACTTAGGACTACCTGGGGTTGATATCCATCGCCTGCAGCTCGTGCAGAACACTGCAGCATGATTGTTGACGGGGGCCTCTTGAGCCTCCCATATTACTCCTGTGCTGCACGATCTGCACTGGCTGTCGATTAGGTGGCGGATCACCTTTAAAGTTAGTTTACTGACTTACAAAGCCCTACATGGACTTAGCCCTGACTACTTGAAAGAGCTTCTTGTGCCCTATCACCCAATGTAACAGCTCCGTTCAGCTGACGAGGGGGTTGCTAGAGATTCCAAGGGTGTTATTGAAATCTTCAGGGTCCCATGCATTTATGCACGCTGTCCCTTCCCTTTGTAATTCTCTACCCAGTCAGCTTCGGGAGTGCACGACTGTGGGAGGTTTCAAACAGGAGCTGAAAACTTACCTATGGCATCAGGCTTTTAGTGGTACTGAATTAGTATGATCCTCAGACAGCTATTATTAGATTCGTTGGATTCTGATTTTACTGCTGTTGTTTTTATCTTGTTGTAAAGCACCTTGATGGTTTGAAAGGCGCTTCTGTGAAATAAAATTTATTATTATTATTATGGGAAAGACAAGGCATAATAGGAGTGAAAAAGCTAGAGATATCCCCAGGTGGGCACTAATTAACAGGGCCTAGTAAGAAGGCTGAAAGGTGACAAATGTGGGGGAATGAGACAGAGATGGAGACTTACGGTGAAAATGAAAAGAAATTAAATGTGTACAGATACAAACAGACTTTAGGGAAAACAAGGGGTGGCTGAAAGATGTCAGTAGAAAATAAATCTATCATTTAAACTGGAAGGCTGCTGGAAGCCAAGGTGGATGATCAGCTTGGGTTCCATGTTTTTTCTCTGGTCAGAATCCCAGAAGCCCTGCTGAAGGACACAAACAGAAAGGTCATTGACACTGTTGTCCCTGGAGGTAAAGTGGAATACAATGGGTTTAGCAGTGTCTCCATTCCTGACTGCTCTGTAATGTTCCCTGAAATGGTCAGCAAGGTGTCTACCAGTCTCTCCGATGTAAACAACATGTAAACATGGAACCCAAGCTGATCATCCACCTTGGCTTCCAGCAGCCTTCCAGTTTAAATGATAGATTTATTTTCTACTGACATCTTTCAGCCACCCCTTGTTTTCCCTAAAGTCTGTTTGTATCTGTACACATTTAATACTTCCTGCAAAGAATACAATATACCACATTAGTGGAGGTGCATGAGAACTCCTTGGTGATGTGAAAAACACCTGTAGGCCCCCAAATTTCGGTCACACTAGAAACAAATTTGCAGGTGTAGCAGTGAGTTCTGTTGCAAGGTTTGGTACCTGGTAGGGAGGAACTGTTAGGAGTAGGTAGGCTGCTTTTAACCAGGAGATTCCACAGGTTGGGTGGCCGTCGGTAGGAGTCAATAGGTGGTACTGTAAAGGAAGCACCCATGTTGGGGGTCAGTTTCCAAAATGGGAAAGTTACTGTTGACGATCCTGTGAAGAGAAGGTGTACTCTGATGGAAAGGAAGCACTAGTGGAATTCGCCGTTCTTGTGTGACAGTATCCTTCCTGCGGGGGTCAAGGTTGAGGGGCATGTTACTGACCCGGGAGAGTGCTCGGTCAACCGTGCTTTTAGGGTATCCCCTGTTGATAAAAAAAACATGCATTATTTGGGTCTGCTCAGCAAAATTATCCTCTTCACTGCATAACCTGCTAAGTCTAAGAAACTGTGAATAATTCTTGACATGTTGAGGATGGAAGAAGCTGTGGCGGAGGAAACTGTGAGAGTCAGTGGGTTTGTAATAAACTGATGTCTTTAGACCAGTGTTCTGTCCTGACAGTTGGATATCCAGAAAAGGCAGTGTAGAGAAGGATACTTCAACAGTGTATTGAAGGGAAGGATGGGCCATGGTAAACTTGTTGAGGAAGACTTGGAAGGTCTTCCTGGAGCAGGAGGTGGTCCCCACACAGTCATCTATGTAGTGTTTGTAGAGTTCAGGCACAGTCCCTGTGAATGAGAGAAAAAACTGTTCCTCCACCCAACCCACAAACAGACTAGCAAAGCTGGGACCCATCTTGGTACCCAAGGCAACTCCACTGACCTGCTGAAAAAAAACCTGTTATTAAAAGAAAAAGCACTGAGGGTAAGAACAAGTTCTGTCAGACAAGTTAGTGTGTGTGTGTGTGGGTGGCTGCTGGACATCCTGCTTATTCAGGAAATGCTGCAAAGCTGTCAGACCATCATCGTGAGGGTTCACTGTGTAAAGAGATTTAATGTCCATGGTGAAGATTAGCCGATGAGAGCCACTGAATCTGAACCTGTCAAATAACTGGAGAGCATGATTAGTGTCTATATCAATTATAATTGTTCTGGTCTTTACAGCAATTATGAGGCTCTTAATTGTTCAGTTGTTAATGTCCCATACTATAGGTTCTCCAAGTTGAGAGGATGGGGGATGGGGTAAGGTGAAGCTTTTTCAGTTAAAGGATATAGATGCAGCTAGGCCTGGCAGTTGTACAATATCATTTTCATATGTGAAGTGGCAAGACACACTTCCAGTAAGGTACCCAGTGCTGAGGGACAACAGTGTTCCCCCAAGCTTGTTAACAGATATGGCCCAAAGCTGTGTTGAAGTTATAGGGATAGGAGGATACTGGGGTGGGGAGGTAAAAAGAGAAGCACGTCTCTCCATGCGGTGAGCTTTTTGGGAGCCAGGCTGCTGTTCAGGGTCTATATCACATTAAGCATACTATCATGTGGGGAAATTAGCCCAAATCCTGGTCCAGAAGCTAGTAATATGAAAAATAGGAATGGCATTTTGTTCATTCCCACAAACATAAGAAGAATGCTTTCTAAAATTAATTTAATTATGGATTTTGCAGTAGATTGTGAACTTGAATTTATGACTTTTACTGAAACTTGGTTAAGTAACAGATATGAGAATGCTGTTATGGTTGACTAGGGGTATAATCTGATTAGAGCAGATCGGAATAAAAAGGGGGCAGGGGTCTTAATATATTATCAAGATAAGTTGATGCCCAGTCTGCTTCAATTAACAGTGGACTCTAATTGCTGTGAATACTTGGCACTTGAAATCAAATTCCCATTTGGGAATCTACTTTTACTGTTTGGAGGCTGTAGGCCACCAAGGTTTTCAATGCAGAGCACACTGGCATTGGCAGATGCTTTACTCCTCTTTTCTTCTATTCATGAGTTATTGCTGATTGAGGACTATAATGCAGATTGGTTAGGCCAAGTGAAATCTAAACATATCAGAACAGTTACCTTAAGTTTAGGGTTGGAACAATTGATCTTGGACTCCACCCACATAAACATTAAAAATTCTGAGGACTCATCACTTATTAATTTGGTCTTAACTAACTCACCACATAATTACAAGGAGTCAGGTGTGATGGCTGACTTATTTAGTGAACACAATGTGGTATATTGCGTTAGAGGTAGAAATAAGGCCAAAGAACCACCAAAATATTTGTTAAATTTACATTCTTTAAAGCTTTTGACTACCTGGCCTTTGTGTCAGATATGGAAAAAATTGGGAGAGACTGAAATTGATCCCTGATATTAACGAGGGGTAGTCATATTTTACCTCAGAATTAATGGAAATTTATAACAAACATCTTCCTCTAAAGACCAGAAAAATCAAAAATAAACCAGCCCTCTGGTATTCATCATATCTAATTAAACTAAAGAAGGATAAAAACAAAGCATGGGAGAAAGCACAGGTTTCTAGGGCATCACAAGATTTGGAGTCTTATAAATTCAGGAATAAATATCTAGCTGGGGTAAGAAATGCAAAAATGATTTTTACAGGGATAAAACAATGGAAGCTGCAGGAGACCCTAAAAATTGTGTTCCATTATAAGGGATCTAAATGACCAGAGTAAATCTAACACAAATATCGAAATGTCAACTGATGAAGACTTGGAAATGGGGAATCCTCTTGCAGACAGACTTAATATATTTTCTGTTGTATCAGAAAAATGTTTGGGGCAATTGCAAAATCCATGGTACTGTGGAGACCCAAGACGCAACTTCCCCTTCTCATTTAGTGTGATAGAACTGCATGAAGTACTTGAACTGCTGTTGGACATAAAAACTGACAAAAGCTGCGGTCCGGATGGACTGACCCCTGCTATGTTGAAATATTCAGCCACCTTTATAGCTGAACCTCTTATTTATTTAAGTGGTCCCTTTTTTTCTGGTACTGTCCGCTAAGTTTGGAAGCTGGTCAGGGTCATCCCAGTTTTTAAGGGGGGGCAGCTCTGACCAGCCGATTAATTATTGCCCCATTTTGTTGCTTTCTCTGGCTTCCAAGTTATTGGAAAGCCTGTTGGCAAAACAACTAACAGCCCACTTACAGAACCATAGTCTATGTCATGGTTTCCATTTGTGATTCCATAGACATCATGGCACTGTGCTCTTTGTGTCAAGGGTCTTGGATGACTTCAACAAAGCAATGGATTCTGGGCAATTTAGTGGGGCCATCTTTGTTGACCTCTCCAATGCCTTCAATACAGTTGACCACCAAATCTTGTTTGACAGGTTAGCTGAGGTGTGACTAAATCGGGAAGAATTAAATTGATTCCACTCATATGGGTACCAAAGAAGTCAGACAACAGTGGTAAATGGAACTGAGTCTTCTCCACTGGTCATTTCAAGAGGGGTACCACAGGGCTCAGTCCTAGAACTGTTCCTTTTTTTTTTTCATTTATCTGAGAGGACCGGAAGCTAGTGTGGGAGACTCATTTTTCCATTTATATGCGGATGATACAGTAGTGTACGCCTCAGCCCCTTCAATTTTGGATGTTCAAGACAAGTTACAGAGAAGTTTTGATGGGTTACAGGCTTTTTAAATAATTCAAAATTGAAACTGAACTCTTCCAAGACTAAGCTTATGCTTTTTTGTGCAGCTTTAAAAAATTAGGGATTGTACAAATTTTTCAGTAAAGGACAGGAACAGAACCCCCTTAAAATAGGTATACACAAATATTTGGGTTTCTGGTTAGATCCTTTAGGATCAAGAAATAATATGTAGATAAATTGGTTATGCAAGTGGGTAAGTGGGTTGGGCTGTTGTACAGGACTCAGAAACAATCAAAAAGTAGTTCAGGAACATATTTACAGTATTTGACTATGCAGATATCCTGTATGACCATGTTACAAATGATAGGTTACAAAAACTTGAGGTTCTGTACAACTGTCTTGCGAGACTGATTCCTAAGTGCCCTAGAGATACTCACCATTTTGAAATTTATAAAGTCTGTGGTGGATTTCCTCATCTGACAAAAGGTTCCACAAGTTAATGTAAGCAAACAGGGGTGTATTGTGCCAAGTGTCAGAATATCTAGGGAACAGATTGTCAGGAGAGTCAGTTCCTCCCTGAGGAACTCTAATCTCCAGGAAATGGTGGTACAAAGAATAAAAACCCATAGGTCTTTGTACTTCTACAGTCAGTACATATCCATTCTGTGGAATCTACTCCCAGCTAAATTTCACACAGTGGATTTAAAACCTCCATCAGTTACAGCCCTGAAACATTGGTTCCTGAACTCAATTTCAGCACAGGGGAGTTGCTAATGTTGTCCACCTCTAATTTTTACATGACTGTATTAGAGAGATAGGCCCGGATATTCAGACTGCACTGGGCAGTGGCACAAGCCTGGGCGCAGCACAACTGCGCTGCACCAGGGCATGGACCAGGCGATATTCAATGGTGCTGCACCATGGCTCAGCACCATTGAATATGGCACAGAGGGTGCACACACTGCACATGGCGCAGTGGCACTGCACCAGTGCAAGACAAAGAACAGAAGCAGGGGGATGCACCAGTACAAGTGCAGTTGTGCTAGGTGCATCACCCGCAATATTCAGCATGGGGCATGCAAATGAGGCCATTATGCATGCAAGGTGCAAATGGTGCCATTTGCATGTCATTATGGTCCCATTTGCATGTGATACGCGGATCCCGGTGACTTGCGCCTGGCGCCCTGCCCGGCTGCAGCCATTGGGGATCGACACCCTGCTGTGTCATTGAAGTCCCCCTGCTCCCGTATGCCCAATCACGGGCATATGTATATATCAGATCCCTGGTGGTCCAGTGGGAAGCCCCTACTGCCCAATCGTGGGCATTTGTAAAATTAGATCCCTGGTGGTCCAGTGGTAATCCCCCCCATCGCCCGATTGCAGGCATTTGTAACATCAGATCCCTGGTGGTCCCGTGGTATGCCCCTTTTGCCCGATTGTGGGCACATTTAAACGTATGATCCCTTGTGGTCCAGTGGTACCTTCCTCCCCTTCCACCCACAGAGGTCCCCCGACACCCAGCACCCCCCCCTGTCATTGGCGGGCAGCAGCACCCCACCCGCGCTGCCTACCGAGATGACAGCATACAGTATGATCTGTATGACTTATTGGTCCACTGTGTGGACCAATGGGCATCTGAACCACACTGTACTACACAAACCCGATATGTGAATGAATGCACTCATTCACATATCGGGCCTGTGTAGTACAGTATGTTGTGCATGCCAGTTAGTCCACACAGTGGACCAATAGGTGTACAGATCGTACTGTACGCTGTCATTCAGCGGTGGCCAGGTGGAATGCGGGCAGGGTGCTGCCACCCACCGATGACAGGGGAGTACTGGGTGAGGGGACCTCTGAGGGTGGGTGGGAGGGGGTACCACTGGACCACCAGGGATCGTGACATTTACATGTGCCCGCGATTGGGCAAAAGGGGCATACCACTGGACCACCAAGGATCTGATTTCACTAGTGTCCATGGTCGGGCAATGGGGGGGGATTACCACTGGACCACCAGGGATCTGATTTTACTAATGCCCGTGATCGGGCGGTAGGGGCTTCCCACTGGAACACTAGGGATCTGATATATACATATGCCCGCAATTGGGCAACGGGGTGGGGGGGCACATGTCTACCAGGTCAGGGTGCTTGTGGATGGTGTATCTGCTGGCCGGGTTGCCGCCCAGAGCTGGTGGCTGTTGTATTGTGCCATGCACTACAGCCGTCCACCTGTGGGTGGCCGGCATTTGAGCCTTGTTTTTTTGGCTCAACTTTGTGCACCAGTGTGCAGCGCATGTAGGTGTTGCGCCATCATATGCGCCGCACGTCCCGGGCTGAATATTGGGATGTGCGGCATATGCATGGGCATGCCCCCTGCATCTGCACCGCATACATTACCAATGCACCCCGGTGCATCGGGGTTTGCGTCATGCAGCCTGCCCCTTTGAATATCGCACCGGGGCGCATTGGGAAGTTGCGCCAGGTGCAACCCCTTTGAATATCCAGGCCACTGTATTTTTTTTCACTAACTGTAATTGTTTATGAATGTATTTGTAAACTGTATGTTGATACATGCTTTTTAGGGGCCACCACTGTAAATGAGCTATGCTCAATAGTTTTAACCCTAAATAAATGAAAAAAAAATGAAAACTGATCTTAAGCTGTTGCTTCCACAGATACCAGCATGCATATGCTGCTCAAACACATTTAGCCAGTGTAATGGGCATAGGGTTTTTTATCCATACAGGACTGGATAAGAATGTCCTTTGTTAAGTGTACAAGTTAAGTAAAAAATGGTTGCATTAGGTAAACCTGCCAGGTTAAATGTTTTATGTTAAATGTTGTAGTTTATGTGTCTTGCTGTGCAGCAACTATTCCAATATGTGTTTGGTTGTGCTTATTGGTCATCCCGTACCCCGGACTGGCCATCTGTGTATTTGTGTATTTGTTTGTAATGTGTGCTTGTGCACCATTAAAAGTGTAAAACAACTGTGTCCGCACCTGTGCACTAGCCTGTTTCGCGCCAGGTTTAGTGACTGGATATGAACACAGAAGGTGGACTTTGCTTTCAGTTTGTATTGTTTAATGTGTGTGGTGTTACTGTTTCTTAAAATGTTTGAAATGCGAGCTACACTATAGTGAGAGCTTTATGTGACTTTCCTAGGGAATGACAGCTGTAAAAAACACACAGTAACTATATAAAGTTTATTTAAACCAATTGGTTACTTTGGTAGTAGTACTCTGTGAAGAGGCCCAAACTGTTCAAACAGTTCCAACAAACAACTTGAAAAGCAGAAAACACAGTCACAACCCAGAGTAGTTAGTTTCTACTGTCTGAGGTTTTATGAGTGTGGTAGTGTTACAAAAAAGCTACTTAGCAGAGTTAAACAGTTGTAACATTTAATGGTTTAACTATATAGTAAAAGCTCAAGACTACTGTTGTAGGTTCTTACCTGACTTGTTGAGTGCTGACTGAGAAGACAGCTGGCCCCACCTTGGCTTCTTTTGTAATCTTGTGAAAGTAAACTCAGAGCAGCAGGTGCAGTTTGAGGCGGGCGTATGCAGATTTGGGGTGGGATTTGCATGTGTTAAGTCCTTTACCTTCATTTAATCCTTTAGGAAAAAGTCTATCAGTCCACATTTAAAACAAGTGTAGCTTTTGTGTAGTGTTTACTTTAGTATGCATGTGTTATTTATTGCATTGACTTTTTGTGGAGTGTGAATTTTACCATGCATATGTAAGTACCATTAAGCAGGGATCACATGACCTTGTGGGAGGGCTATAAACGGCCCCTTTGTCTTGCAGTTCTGGAAGGGAGAGGGACTCAGTAAAGGAAGAGAGAGAAGGGCAGTTGGAGCAGGGATACTGACACAGACCAAGGCTGCTCTCCTGATTGAAAGCTGTCTGAAGCTTCATTCCCTGGTATTCCAGCTTTAACGTGTGCCAGCATTATTCCTGAGGAATGTTCAACCTGAAGGAATTGGTCAGTACACTGCATTGTTCTAAGTGATCCTGTTTTAAAGGTATAGCCTCCTGAGTTCAGTATACAAAGTTTTTTATTTCAGTTTATTTTGTCTCCAATAAAATGAAAAGTGTATTTATGTCTTTTCTGCACCTTATAAGTTGTGTCTTGTCTCATTCTAACTGTAAGCCCCCTCTAGGGTCACCACCTTTGGAAGAGGTAAAAACCGGATGCTAAACCACACCCCAAACTCCGCCTCTGGCCCCACCCCCTTTTTATGACTGGCAAGTATATCGCTCCTCCTCCAAAGTCATTTGTAGTGTTGGGATAGACATTACTAGTGATAGGAAATAATTTTTATACTGTTATTTATTTGATTTATTTGTTCAGTTATTTATTTTTATTCTTTGGCAACCAGGTTAACTCCCATAGGTCACATAGCCCATTTTACAGTATGTAAGTGGAGGCTGTGGGAATCAAACTCAGGTCTGCTGGATGTGCCAAGTTCATCCGCAGATTATTGCTCAGCCCTCTGTTAAACACTCTCCCATTTTCCTTTCCATGTCATTTATGTATTCTGATGTTTTGACCAATTTTGATGACTTAATTATCGATGCATGTGTTCCCCTTAATACTGCACTATGTTCCCCTTTACCTCAGCAGCTACTGCTGTTTCTTTTTATATTTCTAAGACATTCCACAATATCAGACACACCATTCCATGCTGTTTATCTGAATGACCTGTCAAAGTGCAGCTAATATCATGGAATATTTAGGTAATACAATAAATTAGAGCAAATGTAGTGATAAAGGCAATGAAAGTTAGATTATTAACTTAACAAAAATGGGTTTAAAACATATCAGAATATAGGACAAACAAAAATAAACACTTGAGAGCACAGAAAGGTGTAAAAGCTGTTTCCTGTCATAGCAGTAAAAGACCATACTTAAAATTCAGAGTGGAAAAGACTAGGTTAATTTACTGCTAATGATCTTAATGGCCACACTTATACGTTTCAGACAGTCTGGCTTTACAAACAAAGGCAGGTCTGAATGATTGTGACATCAGAACTTCTTTGTAACCTGGACATGCAATGCAGCCAAAACAGTGAATGATTTGCTACATTAGTTTTAAGAGTACATGAGCAGTCAAAATGACCCAAAAACTGGACTGCAATTAATCAAAACTGGATGACCAGATAAGGACCCTAAAAACCGGATTAGGTGGCAACCCTAGCCCCCTCTCTTCTTGAGAGGGGCTTAGGATTCCTTTAGGGACCCCCTTTCCTTTTCAGTAGCCCCCAGGGTTTAAGGATTTTAGTGCCCTGGGGGGTGCAGTTTCTGTTAGCTGCCACTTGGTGATAGCAAGAGAGTAGGGTTTTTTTGGGATATACATAAGCAGGAACAGGAAGTCAAGGGGGAGTTCCCGAGGAGGGGGGAGGAGAGAGAGAGACAGAGTGCACCTGAGCACTGTAGGGCAGTGCAGGGTGGGGACCCCTGCCCCACTTTAGGCAGGCCAGCTTCTACAGTGGCAATGCGTTGAGTCCCCTGGGTGAGCATCCATGGAAGGGTTCCAAGATTCGGGTAGCTGCAACCATTTATTGTGGGTCCCTGGGCTCTGGGAGGTGGTAGGGAGAGTAATGGAGGTGCAGGATAGGTAGGCCCCAGTAGATTGGATGTGGTCATGGGTTGTAGGGGCTATGGTTGGTTGTGGCAGGACTACTGCAGCTCCGGTGGCAAGATGGCCCAGGGACACTGGTGAGGGGACCAAGGGGGAGCCTCAAACCCTGTACAGGACCTGTTTGGAGGGACAGGCCTGGGGCTGCCGGTCCTTAGCCAAGTGGGCTATGGAGTGCCCTGGAGGTATCCCCTGGGTACAGGTTTGCACATATTAGGCAGCAAGTGGATGTTGAGGAAGGGATGGTTGGGCAGCTGTTCATCTTTGGGCCATGCCCACAGAAGAGGCAGGATGCTGGTAGGGGAGGTAAGAGACGTTGGGAGATTGGGTATACCAGGAGAGCGACCTGGGTGAAAGTATTGGGGTATGGTGCAGTGGGTTATGCTGGCACTGCACCATCAGTGTCCCTTGTAAGGCTGGAAGAAAGGGCCAGGGAACTGGTTAGGGAGAAGCTGTATGCTTTCCTTTGAAGAAGAAAGAAAAAAGAAGGATAAAGCCACATCTAGCTCAATTAGTGAAGCATCAGATACTTGCCAGTGCCATAGGGATCTTTGGAGCTTCACGATATGGTTAAACAGGTCGTAAGGTTCCCGGAAAAAAAATTTATCTGCTGTATGTGTAAGCTGTGCAAGATCTTGTTCTGCCTTAATGTCTGCCATCCCTATTTGTATAAAGGTTTAGCCCCATGGAGCTGAAGTTTGATTTCAAATCATAAGTGTACCCCTGCAGTCCCCCTAAATCTTTTGGGGCTCAGGAGAAATAAAGTGATTTGTTTTAGCAAAGCATCAGGAGTTGGTCTCCATTTGTGAAGGAGGATTTTAATGAAATGTAAATCCTTAAAGATTTTTTTTTTTAAATCCTTTATGCTGCCCATGGTCACAGAATCCTCAGCCCGGTCATGAACCCCCACCTCCATACTGGCCGCGTCTCCCGACATGCCCGGCTTTCCCCCTTGGGGTGGAGTTGCAGCACCTGAACTCAGTGCCGTAAACATGGGACCAGAACTGGGAGCCGGCCTGAAGGCTGATTAGGGCCAGGGGGTTGGCGTCATGCATGGTGGCCACAAGCAAGGTTTTTCCTTGTTTGAGCCCCGGGGCGGGGATGTGCAATGACATCCTGCATCCACCCTGCCCCTTGTAACTTCTCAGTGCTTGAGATTCCTCCTGGCCTCCGCCAGGAGTCCTTGCACACTGGCTAGTCTCCCCAGCCCTCCCCCTTGAGAAGGAGAGCAGCCCTAAGGGTGCTCAATCCTTCTCCCCCGGCCATTCCTCCAGCTCCCCGGGTCCACTCCCGAACCAGGGTTCCTGGTGTCACAAGCAGAAATCCAAACGCTGCACCGGCAGGCCAGCTTTAAAGATTTTTAACTTCTCAAGTGAATTTCATTTCAGGGGGTCTAATTCGAAATCCTGCACCTCTGTGGTTTTGGGGTCAAAGGGGGGACCCTGTGGCTGGAGAAGAAAGGAGCCTGGAAGCCGAGGACCTCTGTGTGGAGTTGGGGTGCCCAGTGTGTTTTTGTGACAAATATCCTTGAAGCTTTCCCAGCTGTTTTGAAGATGTCTTCAGGTAGTCCCATATGTTTTCCAAGTTTTTGAACCCGTGGGATTACGTCTGGAGAGATTTCTGTGTGTTTGAGCTGCCCGTCCCCTTCCTGGCAAGATCGTGTTTTGTTTTCCTCTAGACATTGGGTAGCATTGGGGGGGCACATAACCATACCCCATCACAGCCAGATATAAGGCCTGGGAATTATGCACTTCAACTGTGAATGAACATTACATTGGCTTGCTTCAGAATCCTAATGGGTCTACCTTTTCCTGAGCTGCCCCTCTTTAATATGGGTCTCTGACCCAAGGTTCCCACTGGCCATGTCACTTGTCACTCAGCCCCTCCAAAACTTGTAGGAATTCAGGTGGTGCCAAATACAACATCCCACCTGATTCAACATTAGCAGCAGTTCTCAAGCCTGGGAAAATTTTAGAGACTGTCCATCCTAAACTTTCTAGGCTACTTAAGGGCAACCCCTGATTCAGTTCAAGCTGTAAAGCCCCATAACAATTGTGCTGAACACCCCCCACTACACACCAGGAGTCATGGGGGATTAGATTTTGGAAAAAAAAACTGAGACAGGAACAAAAAGGGGAGGTTACACCTTCCCCTGGCTTAATGAAATGGCTGTCCCCCCAGCCACTGGCAGGACAAAATGCAATCCATTCACGTAACATTCACAATATTATGGCTAGTCGTGACACCTGATTCATGGTCTAAAGCAGAGTATAACAGAGTTTCTTAGACAAATACATTGTGATGGGGGGTGGGGGTGGCATGGCTTAACAGCAGAGCAGAGCAGACGTGCCTTTACAGAGCTCCCAAGGTTAAGAGCCTTATTTGAACTAAAACTACATCTTTCTGTGGATATTCGATGCTCAAATGATCTACCTAGTGCTGATAGCTGTTAACATTTTGAAATTGGGTAAACCCAAAACTACAGTTCCTGCAAATTAATTGTTTGCTCCAAAAGCCTCTAAATCACAAGACTCCAGGCTGCCGCTTCAAGATGGGGCTGCGGGGAGAAGTGGAAGTAACACTGAGGTCTCTTTCTCCACAGTCAACATGACTCTTGCACAGCTAGTGTGCACAGTCCAAGATATGGACAAGAAACTGGATGCTCCGGCCCCTCGGGTCTCTAACTTAGAATCTTGAGTGGACAATGTTGAGCAAACTATACAATGGGTGGACGGCACCATTCTAAAGTCAGCTGATGCCACCACAAAGTTGGTAAAAGAAAATTTGTTGCTGGAGACAGTTAAAAACTTAACCAGAAAACAACATGTCCATCTGATTGGCTTGGCCAAGCAAGCAGAGGGAGAGACACCTTTGGACTTTATTTCATTTTTTCTGCCTCAATCGTTTGGATTATCGGAAGACGATCCTCCCTTCCTGTTGGAGAAAGCCAACTGAATTACCCGGAAATGGGCCGTGGAGAGTGGTGCTGTACCGCAAACTTTCCTAATTGTTTGCAATGGAGTCAGTGTTTGAGAAAGAATTCTCCTGCTAGCCAGAAGGAAACAGGACCTGCAGAATGGAGATGTAGCCATTTCTTTATTCCCCGCTCTCTCATATGTACTGAGACAATGCCACAAGGCATTCTACCACATTAGAGGCTCCCTGCGGCACTTAAGCTACATCAACTCCTTGTCCCTGCCAAACTGAGAATAATTTGAAATGACCATACTCATATATTTAATGACCCTTGTGAGGTAGTCAACCTGCTAAAAAAGCTGAAACTGAAATGATATGGGCAGAGGAGGATGAGGTCTCCAACTATGAAACAAATGCAAAGTAGAGTTAAAAAGAGCCAAAAAACATTTCAGAGACATACAGAAAAAAAATCCATCTAACCCCCAAAAATGCTGGGCGCAAATTAATACTCTAATCAAGGCTGCAACAAACAAGAAGGGTGTGACATTATAGTAAAAGGAACCTGTCACAAAAACCCTATTGATGCCTGCAAGGCATTTAACATGTTCTTCACAGAACTGGATAAGTTCAAGACCTACTGCCCAGGGCCAACTAAATCCCCCCCCCCCCAACAAAGGCACCAATAAAGGTAATCCCAATATCCCGGACTTTCACTGTAAATTAATCTCCAGAACTGAGGTCCTAAAATTACTAAAGGGGATCAAAAACTACGGAGCAGCGGGGTATGACATACTAGAACCCAAGCTACTTAATATTGCAGCCACAGTCATTGCCGTGCCAATCTCATGGTTATTTAACTGTTCCTTCCTAGAAAGGAAAGTTCCCTCTCTCTCTGGAAAGTGGCCCTGGTCACACCTATCCACAAAGGTGGGCCCTGAGAACTAGTAGAAAACTACCGCCCAATATCACTTCTGTCTATAGTAAGTAAAGTGGTGGAGAGGATTGTGTAAATCAGGTAGTGGAATATGTTAAGACACACACCATGTTTACTGCTGCTTAACATGGTTTCAGAAAGAACCATGGAACAAATACTGCCTCAGTACATCTCACCATGGATATATTTTCTGCTCTTGATAAGGAAATGCTCACTGGTGTGGTCTTTATTTGATCTCACCAAAGCATTCAACCTGGTAGATCATTAACTATTCCTTGCAAAATTAAAGCAGATCAGCCTAGATAGACTGGCGGCACAATGGTTCTCTAACTATCTCCATGGAAGGTCCCAACTAGGTTGATGGCAGGGCACCATATCGGATAAGCGCCCAGTACAGGATGGGGTCCCCCAAGGATTAATCCTTGGGTCTCTGTTATTCTCTTTATTTATTAACGAATTGCCTACTTTCTGTAATGATGCAAAGGTCACCCTGTATGCAGATGATGTAGTGCTATACAGGTCTACAAAGGACCCTGACGCCCTGAACAGACTACTATCCGGAGACCTCCTGAAATTGGAGAGATGGCTGAATAACAATAAACTGGTCCTAAACAACAAAAAAACTAAGGCAATGCTGTTCGGACCAAAAAACCTTGGACCAGACAGGTCTAATAAACTGTCTCTCTCACTATCAACCAGGACTAGGGTCGAGGTAGTTGAGTCCCAAAAATACCTAGGAATTACCCTTGACCAGAACTGCACCTTTAAGGCCCACAATGATCTGCTCACTAAGACATTGAACCAAAAGATTGGTCTTCTGTATCACCTTAGTCCCTATCTTACACAGGACTCTCAGGTCAAGGTTGCACAAGGTACCCTCCTACTCATCCTATTCTATGGTTCCCCTGTACCGCTCTCTGCTAAAAACACTGAGATGGAGAAGCTCAGAACCCTGTACCATAGAATCTGCAGGTTTGCTGCAGGGGCCCCAGTTATAGAACATCATTGTCGGGTCCTCCAAGCCCTATCCTGGCCCACCCTGGAAGGAAGACTGCAATATCCATCTCTGCCTAGCCTACAAATTCAGGCTGGCCAGTGCCCCCCCCTCCGAGTCTGGCAGAGATACTGAGAACAAAAAAGAATGACAGGACACGAAGGTCCTCAAGTAGACAGCTCCTCATCGTACCCAGAGCGAAGTCCACCCAAGGTTCCCGGACTTTCTCAGCCTTCATATCTCTTCTCTGGAATATGCTCCCAACAAATCTCCAAGAGTGCAGCTCATTAGGGGGATTTAAAAGGGGACTAAAGACCCACCTGCTGGAGCTAAACCAATGCACTTGCCACCATTGATATCTCAACTTTAGACCTTTTGATTAAAAAAAACTGTCAGTGAGTGGGTGTATTCACGAATGAATTTGTGTATTAACAAATATTGCTAAGTGTCATAGGTTGTTTACTGTTCGTTCCATGTAATGTGTAAAAGATTATCTATTATAATTCTACAAATGTTATATTTCAAAGTATCTGTAATGTCTGATCAGCACTGTAAAAGGGACCATTACTGGACTCGGTGGGCCTACCTGGTTACCAAAAATAAATAAATAAAGCGGGACCCTCATACTGACGTTCTCATCTCCTTTGCTTCAGATTTATGTGATACGTCTGTGTGGTAGTCTGATTATGTGACACTTTGCAGTGCTTTTAAATTATTACACTTGGACACCAACATTTGTATTGCCCATACATAAAGACTGTAATATGTGAAACTTTTTTGTGTTTAATGCCTTTTCCTCTAGCCCTTGGACTTAATGGAACTTATGTCATGAATAAATCTTCAGTATCTTGGGGCTCATTTTAAATGTTTCTGGTGGGGAGATAATGAACCAGGTTGTTTTACTTTACTTGCTCAAAGGGTACTTTTTAATTTAACTTGCAGCCACACAGGGGGCTGGCACTAAACAAGAAAATTATTATTGTAATCTGTTGGGGCAAAATGGCCACCCACATGCTGGAGCCGCGTGGTGGAATAAATCAGTGCAGATCGTGTACCCTACTGGATTTTACTCATCTAGGCCTCCAATGTTGGTGGGTTTTCTTAAGACAGGTCTGTACCCCTCCCCATGGCTGGAATATAGACTAAGCCTATTTTTTCAATTACCTATAAGCCGAATATAATTTTACTCAGGGGCTATGCTAAGTTAGATTTGGACTGTTAAATGTGGGATGAGTTCGAACTGCAATTCAATGCAAAGCTTTAGCTGTTATCCTGATGTCAAAATCAGAATGTTCACTCTGCTAAATGTTAGTGAGAGATTTCTTATCCAATTGTTATTGTCATTAAATGTACTAAACCAGGCCCTCCCTTAGGGAGATAAAGTTCTTTTGGAACTTATTTGAAAATAGCTTATGTGAGTTACATTGGAAAAGGTTATATTCATTGCACTTGCGCAGAATGGTAATCAGGAAACAATTTTATCACCTAGTTACTGCAACATGTAACCCTATAAAACTCCGTGCTGCATTTAGCCGAGGTTTATTTTTCTCTACTACTGATTGCTTATTTGTATTTCCCCTATGATGTACTTCTTGGAAAGGTGTCACTCTATGTCCTTTATAAGTGAATGTAATGGCAATTCACTTCTGTATCCTTTCATGTACATTTAATTTTAATTGTAAGTTTTGCTTGCAAAATTTATAAATAAAAGGTACAAAAAAAATGCATCGTGACTAGCCATTCAGTCAACATCATCCTAATCAATGCATTCAGATTTAGGGTTCCAAGGAACCCTATTTGAGACAAAGAGTAGAGTGTAACATATATGTCTATGTTAACTACATGAAGGGAAATGTCAGCAGGGGCCCTGGGGTGACATAACTGAGCTTTAATACAGGGCGTATCTGATAAGCAGACTGTCAAGGGGAGACAAGTGACCATTTCTCATGATCAGACACCTCTCCTCCTCCACCTCCTCCTCCTCCTTCATCATCAATGGGCAGGCCCCTTACAATGATCCTCTACAGGGGGCTCAGGAGCAGGGGAGGCAGGCAAAGAAACATCGTCTGGTAGAGCGGGGTCCAAGTCAGGCAGAGGCTCCACTCCAAGGCTTGCAGAGGGTTCCTACCATACAAATGCTTCCAAAAATCATTGAGGTAACTCCACTAAGGAGTGATACCAGGTGGTAGCTTCATCATCATCAGAAGAGTCATTTACATCAGAGGTTTTCATAACTGACTGAGCAGCTTCACGTTGAGCTCATGCTTGGGTAACAGGTCACCTAGGGACCGTGGGCTCTGGGGTATCCAACAAGAAAGCCACTTGTTCCACTGTGTCTATATATTTTGAGATCTAACTGAATGGGTCTGTCAACACCAAATTACAGCTCAGTGTCTGGAGTGCTGCCACCACCAGACATTTCAGCCAGGCTGCTAGCCCACAGTGATGAGGAAGGCTGTACTGGTAGGTGAGTGGGTGCTCTTGGGGCCAAAGCTGTATCCAGTGGACCTGCAATGTGTGAGGTGTCTGTAATTAATGCAGAGAAAGAGACCAACTACCTGAAGTGATCATCTGAGGGCTGTAATGATCTGTCAAGAGTGCGACTGTCTGAGGGGCACCTTAGAGAGCCGACCAGAGCTGAACCAGGATCAGAGCTGAAGAGGAGCTGGAATCTGGAGGTTTGCTGAGTTGAGGAATTGGGAGTACTCCATCTGGGCCTATGAGTCCTGTCACCTTGTAAAATAGTTTAGACAGGGCCACAGAGGTGACCTTAAGTTAATGGACTAGGCTATCCAACTCAGACTATATTATAATATATGGATTTAAATAATAATACTGTTGAAACTCAAATGCTTTTTTCCACATAATACTGTTGATGAAATCCAGGTGGGCCCTTTACAGTAACTAGACAGCCGCAGCAGTGTGAACCCAGACATGCTGACCCAGGAGGACATACTGCAAACTGCAGAGGGGATCAAGCAAGGGAAAAATGATTTTTAGATATATAAGTGGAGGGGAAGAGACATGGGAGGGGGAATGTCAGGCTAATGGAGGGGAACAGGGTAATAGTGAAAGATGGGCAGAAAGCAGCCCTGTGGAATGACTACTTCTGCTTAGCATTCACTAGGGAGAAAAGTGGGCCCTTGCCAGAGGGCAGGATAAAGGCAGCTGATAGAGGAGTTCCAGAAATGAGGCTGCAGAAATATACTAACCAAAGAGTCAGAAAAAGGGTTAGCAGCCCTCAAGGTAAAAAAGGCCCCAGGGCCAGATGGGATGCATCCGAGGGTACTAAAGGAACTGTCATCAGTGTTAGCCAAACTTTTGTCCAGGCTATTCAATAACTCTTTGCAGCAAGGAGTGGTTCCCATGGACTAGAGAATGGTAGATGTAGTTCCGCTCAACAAGGGAGGGGACAAGGACCAGCCAGGAAACTATAGACCAGTCAGACTTACCTTTGTAGTGGGGAAACTGATGGAGACACTGTTCAGAGATGACCTAGTGGACTACCTGGAGAAAAATGGGCTTCAGGAAAGTAAACATTCTGAGTTTGTGGCAGGGAGGTCTTGTCAGACCAGTCTAATAGTACTCTTTGGCTGTTTAACCAGGCAAGTTGACAAGGGGCATGCAGGAGACTTGGTCTACTTCGACTACAGAAAGGCATTGACTCAGCTACACACAGAAGACTGCTGAAAAAGGTAGGGGATCTGGGAACAGCTAAGGAAATAGTAATGTCAGCAGGTAGTTGGTTGGAGGGGGAGGTAGCAGAGAGTTGTGGTGAATGGGGTCATATCAGTGGAAAAAGAGGTCACCAGCGGAGTACCACAGGGATTTGTTCTGAACCCAGTCCTGTTCAGTATGTTCATCACCAACATGGGAGAGGGACTCCAGGGCAAGCTGTGTCTAGTCACAGATGACACTAAACTCTGTGGTAGTGTCGACAACATGGCGGGGATAAGGGAATTGCAGAGAGATCTGCAGAGGCTAGAATGGTTGGTCCAAAGTATGGCAACTGAAATTCAACACCAAGAAGTGCAAAGTGATGCATTTAGGGAACAAAAAACCCAGAACAGAGTACTGGATGGCAGAGGTTCAGCTGGATATAACATCAAAAGAAAGGGATCTAGAAGTCATCATTAGTGACTCCCTTAAACAACTCGGCCAATGCAATACAGCCTTCAGCAAGGCTAACAGGATGCTAGGGTGCACTGAGAGGGGGTTCAACAGTAGGAAACAGGAGGTACTGTTACCTCTGTATAGGCTACTGGACTGTGTCCAGTTCTGGAGTCCTCCCCTGAAAAACAACATGGACAGGATAGAGATGGTACACCACAGGGTGACAAGATGATTCAGGGCCAGAAGGGCAGATCCTATGAGGATCAGCTTAAGGTGCTGAACATGTATTCACTTGAAACCAGATGAGAGCGGGGGAACATGATAGAGAACATCAAGTTCCTGAAAGTAACAAACAAGTGAAGGGCAACTTACAGGACACAGAAGCTAGGACAAAGAGTCACACGTGGAGGTTAATGGGGGGATGGTTTAAAAAGGATGTGAGGAAGAAGTATTTTACAGAAAGAGTGAGCCTTGGAATGGTCTGCCAGCAAAGGTAGTGGGTGCAAAACCAATAAACAGCTTCAAACAAAGCTGTGATAGATCCAATTCTATTAGCTACTCGGAGGGATAAGGGAGGTGGAAACAGGCAGAAAAATAGGGAGAATAGAGTAAGCAAAGACCCTACTGGGAGAACAGGTCCCAGGAGTATGATAGGATAACATGGGCAGACTATGAGGACCATCAGTCTTTTTGGGTATCCCATGAAAACGATGACTGAAATTGAGCAACTCTGATATAAGCAGCTTAGTTTCAGCACTTGTCATGTGAGCTACACTAAAAGGGTAGCGAGGGGCGAACAACAAGGTGACCGGAAGAACAGGAGGGGAAATGGAACAGGATGAAAGGTATGTGGGAGGTAGTGCAGCAAGAGGCTGCTGAGCTGGTCATGTGGTGGTGAGGGTGGTTGGTTACAGTGGGGAGGGTGCAGGGTTTGGGGCTGGGGAGGTGCACAGTATTTTGTGTCTTTTGGGTGGGAGTATTTTTTTTTTTTCCACAGGTTTCTCCCCCTTCCTGACATGCACCCCCTGGACTTGAGAATCTGTAGTAAGCAGGGTGTGGGGGGCAGCCCCACTAAAAGACATTGTTTTCACTCGCGTGTCTTCGCTGGGAGTGTACATCAATATTTTGTTTTTTTGGCTATGTACACTCACTGTAACGGAGATCGCTATTTAGCAAAAAGCGATCGCCATTTTGACATAGAACTGTCTTTTTCTGCAATTGTCGTCTATGTTTCTATGTTCACATTCATTATATTTCCTTTCTAGTAAATATCACCGCTAATGTTCCATGTGCTGGCACACTTCTTCAGTACATGTAAGTCCCTTTGTGGACTGTCTTCCTCCTTCCTGGAATGTACCACCTTATTAGCTCTTAACTTTTTGACATCAACAAACTGAATTACCTTACTCAAGAGCCTGGCTCTAAGTCATCTTTAAAAGTATTCAACAGTAGAGGTCCCAGTAACACCTGGAGCGCCCTACTGGTGACATCATTCTTGTCTGATATTGTCCCAGGCATTGCTAACCACTGAACCTATTGCTTAACATTGCTCTCTATCCACTGTGCTATAGTTACTGTAACTCCAAATGTCCTGAACTTCAGCACTGGCTTCTGAAGACAGTGCAGGCCTTTGAGATAAGCCTGGGAAATATTTTGCTTACCAAGGGAATTGCAGGGTATCCTGAGTAGTAGGGTGGGTGGAAAATCCTTGCACAGCATGATTGTTCTGCATAGAAGGCTGAAAGAGTGGAGTTGGGCCTGATTTACCGTGAGTCCCTTCTGACCATAAACTACTATTTTACTATGCATCATACTCGGCTGGTCTGAGTAGGAAAAGAGGATTGCTGAGTTTGTGACCTAGTGTGAAGAAGAAACAGACAGTGCCCAGCAGTGGATCAGTGGCTGTGACTTCTCCCTCCCAGACCAGTGGCAGTGAGATTATTTTCAGCTTAGTGGGATGGTGGTCAGGTTGGTAGTGGTTGGGGTCTGCTAGGGAGATGTGATGGGATGATTCTTTTTCAGGACTGATTTAGGGGAAAGAGGTGGTAGGAATCGGCTCTGTGACTTGAGGGTGATGGCTGGGTTTTTGGGGACTGTCTTGAGTGGGTGGGTGTGTGTGTGTGTGTGTGTGTGTGTGTGTGTGTGTGTGTGTGCGTTAAAGCTCAGCTGGGTTACTCAAGTGGGTGATGTGTAGTTTGAGTGGGAAGGGGATTTTTCCTTACTGATGCATTTCACTTGCTCACTTTGGGACTAAGTAAACTGCAGTATGTGTAAAGATTTGTAGTTTGCAAACATGGGCAGATGTGAAGTGACAATTTCAAATATGTGCTTTTAACTTTCCGTCAACATCTGGCTCTCAGAACTAGAGGGAATGACATTATAATTCCTCCATATTGCTTGGTTCTGTAATTAGCATCTTGTATCTAAATGGTGCTGCTCAGAGACTGTTTTTGAAATTAACAATGGCAGGTAAGCTACATAAATTCTTTTTTCCCCACTCGCTGTCTCTGGTTTATCTGCCTGAGGGGATGAATTTGGGCAGCCAAGCCCCGAAGAAATGCTATGTTTCCTGCTTGTGTGTAGACTTTGTCTGCTAGTGGAAGTAATGTTTAGGTACTCAGCATGCATCATGGCCTGGGGTCACTTTTTCAGTGTTTCAGTATAATACCACCGTGTTGCTATATTTGAAATAAGTTGTGCATGTTACTATAGAGAGCCTCTATCACTTTTCTTTACATGTAAAATGAGATGACTATCTGTGCTCTAGCAAAACTGAGGTTTTAGCGGGTGCACAGTGCAGACTAGTGTAAAAATATTAAATGGCTTTATTGATTTTGTTAGCCTATTTCCATGCTCTTATTCTTCTATTTCGTGGGCTACAAACTACTGTATACTACCGCCTCTAATTCAGAATGCAGATCATCCGACCTGTAAAATATAATTAGTAGTTGTAAGATTTCACCTCACGAAATCTTAATCTTAAGATTTCGCCTGTTCAGATTTCACCTCACGACTTTGTATTTGACTTGTTATCTAGTATTTAATTAGTTTTTTCCTGATGACTTTGTCTCACACGTTATCTGCATCTGTAACTTGTTTCGATTCAACTGTACCTAATGATTATTTGTTCCGGTTCTATTTTGAAATTTATATTGTCCGACGTGGTGCCTTTGTAAATGAATCCTTGACTCAAAGGTTTGTAATTTCGAAACTCTAATAAATAAATCAAAATAATGAAAGAAATAGAAAAGAGATGAGAAATGGTCCATTGAAACTGAAACATATTTAATTCCTAAAATGTCATCAAAGGGGTAGTTTTATGAAATAAATAATCTTATTTTCATCAAGGTCACAGGGCATCAGAAAGCAGAACATTGTAATACATGTGTGCAGATAGCCACACTCGTAGTTGTACCCTTTAGGCACTCACTAACTGGCTGCCTTTGCCCAGCAGAGTAAAGCTCCAGACAAGTTTGCTAGTCAAAAATGTACTCTTGAGCCTAACACTCCCACTTTAACAAATTGCTTCCGCACCATCTCCAACTAATACAACACCAGGAACATGGCCAGGAATGCCCTTAAGCCTCCATTCTGGCATACTCAGCTGGGCAAGCGGTCATTTGCTCTCAGAGCCACTAACTGGCTAAACGAACTGACTGAAACACTGCTGAATCTCCAAGTGTAATCAGTTTGAGATCTTTGCAGTCTGCCTTTGCAATACAGTGCGACTGTAAACATTAAACTGCGTATAATGTATTTTTTTGTGTGACTAGTATGTATTCAACATGGAACCTTTGTAAATGAACACTTGTGCTCAAAGGTAATCTCCAAAGTTTTAAATACATCAAATAAATAGAGAATACTGAATGGGCAACTATGCACAACCAGTGTGTTCTGCCACAGAGGGGTCCTGATTCCCTCTGACCTGGAGAGTGAAGCTCGAGTGATCCATGGGAATCGGAACCCCAAGGTGGCAGAACACAGTAGTGCACAAAGTTGCTCATCTTGTATTTTTTATAGTGTAAAATATTTTGTGAAACGTGTGCACGGTGGTTCTTTTGCTTTCAGAACATAACTGACTTGTGCACTCTCTAGAGGTTTCAGAATGTTGTTGTACCACAGAAGGGTACAATCACATTCTGTGACCATTGAACTGTGGTACAACAGCATTCTGAAAGGGATGGAATTCTAAAGAACATGGAGGATTGTGAATGAGCAGGCATACACAACAAGGCTGTGCTTGAATCGAGAAGTTTTGTTGGTAACAGCCTTGCCCATATGTGCCTGCTCATACACAATATTTTATAGTGTATGGGCAGGCATAATAAAAAAACAGAAGAAAAATAATGCAACTCACAGTTGTTTTTATATGAGTCACTCATGTAAATTCATTACTTGCTGCTAGCCGAGGGATCACCGATGCACTGGAAAAGGCAGACACGCAACCATGTTTTATGTTGTACTGCAGTAGTGACGTCGCTAATGTAGAAGAACAATATTCTAATGTCTCTACTGTAGCACAAGAAGCCTGTTCTAGGCATGGATTTCCATGCTGAACAGAGTTCCACCATACAATATAATTCTCTGTCATATACAGAGTTAGTGTAAATGTGTGTGTGTGTGTGTATATATGTATGTATGTGTGTATATGTGTATGTGTGTGTGTGTGTGTGTGTGTGTGTGTGTGTGTGTATGTGTATATATATATATATATATATATATATATATATATATATATATATATATATACTATTAAACTCTATAAAATCTAACTGCATGAATTGTCAATGGGTTGCTAATCCTTGAAACTGTAACATGGTTCTTTGTGGTAGGAGTGGATGGCAATACATCCTTACAATTATTTAAAGTAGCAGCATGTGTCAGTTGGTCTGGTAGCTTACTTGAGGTATCAGGCATCATAGTTTTGGTCTTTGAGGCACTGAGTACCAAATTGTTACATGTGAACCATAATTGACCTTCTTGGAAATTCAATAAGATTTAAGCAATATAAGACAATGGTGTGCATTGTACTAGGATAACTGCATACTTTGGGTGTGTTGTGAGCACAAGGCATCGTCAAGTACCTACACCCACCCAAGAAGTGCCATTATCCCATCACAAAGCACACCATGCAATGTATTATTGTGATTATAAAATTGGTCCAAGATTTTTTTGCTCAGTCCTCAGCCAATCAGGTTTCAAGATTTTTTTTTTTTATTAAAGCATCTTTATTGTTTTCACCAAAGTCTCCTCAGAAACATAACCTAGTAGGCAAAGTTAAAGGTACGAATTATTGTAACATTTAACAGCTAAATTTTAACTCACACATTAAATTCACAACTTAACCCCTCCCTCCCCCCTCCCCTACCAAGGCTACACACATAAACAGACTCTAATTTGTCTTCCCTGAGGTAGTTTGATCGTCAGGTTTCCACGCCATTAGAAGCGTTTCAAATGAACCCCAAAACAACGTATAAATTTTCAGTCTACCTCGCATAGAAGCAATATGCCTTTCTAGCTGCAGTGCCAGAATGCACTCTCTGTACCACTCCATCAAGGAAGGGGATTTGTCACTAGCCCAATGCCTCAAAATTATCAATTTAGCAACGGCTGATACCAGTGACATTTGGGCCTTTTTAATCTTAGAGATACCTACTGGGAAAAGACTCATCAGACATACCTCAGGGGTAAACATGGTTTTTAAGCCAAGGATAGGGTCTAACAGGTTATTAATGGACCGCCAAAAGGCCTGCGTGGAGGGGCATAACCAGACCATATGGTACAAGGTACTATTGTCCTTCCTGCATTTGACACAGAGGGGCGTATCCTTTGCCCCATATTTACGTAATTGAGCTGGAGTTAGGTACATATTATGCATTATATTAAAATGTACCATTCTCAGCCTATCTTGCTTATATATTTATACACTGTAAATAGCTTCTTCCAAAGACTAGGTACCGCCGGTATTCCCAACTCCCTCGTCCAGTAAAAACACACCCCTGACGGGAGTCTGGAGTCCCACTCCTGGAGCGTGTTGTATATCTTGGAGACTGAGCGTGGCTGAGAAGCTATACATAAGAGTGTATTAAGATCTCTTACCCCGTGGTCAACGGGTGCTACCCGAGAAAAGAAAGAGGTTAGGGCCTTGCTGACTTGTAACCCTTAAATAATTCCTGATCGTAACTCCTAAAGATTCCGTCAGCTGATCAAAGGGCAGAGGTCTCCCATTCACCCAAAGGTCCGAGACCCTAAGGTGACTTACCTGGGGATCAAAATGTAGTGGACAATGTCGCACCCCCAACCTTAATATGTGGGTTACCAAAAATGGGTTGGTCGACCGAATGGTACCATTTTACTGTAAGGTATTTTCGTAGCTGATGAAAGGCCTTTAATGACCATCCCACAGGGTTGCTTTTCAAGGGCTTAGGGATAGCCGACGGAGAAACATATAGCAGTGCCCGCAACGAGCAATTTGCCCTCTTCGCCAAATGTTGCTGTATGTCTACCCACAGAGGTAAGTAAGTCAATTGGCTGTTCCCTCCACTCCAATAACCCAGCTTGCTTACGTGCTGTGCAGTGTAATATAGGAAAATGGAGGGAGCGGCTAATCCTCCCTTGAACTTCAGGGCTGTCAATTTAACGTAAGATCTACGCACCCTTTTCCCGTTCCATATAAATAGGTTAAATGCCCTCTGTAAATTGGTAAACCACCCCTTCAAGAGATAGACGCCCATCATGCCCAGGGGATATAACAATCTTGGCAATATGTTCATTTTGATAATACTCAGCCTTCCCCAAAGTGAAAAAGAGAGCAGTCGCCACCTATCCAAATCCCCCATTATTGTTTTAACTAAACTACCCAGGTTATTCTTGACCATGGAGCTCAGTTCTGTACAGATATTTATTCCTAGGTACATAAGTGACTTTGCCTCCCAACAAAGGCCAAACGACAACAAATTCGACTTCATAACTTTGTTATTTAAGGGGAGGATCTTCGTCTTCGCTCGATTTAACCTTAGTAAGATATTTTAGAGAGGAATCAATTTCCACCAAGATAGCTGGGATTGAGGCCTCAGGGTCTTCAATATGTAGTAATATATCGTCCTGCATATACGAATACGTATACCTGGCCTCCCCACTTGTATACCCTTAATAAGAATATTCCCTGCCAATCTATGCAATATTGGCTCTAAATATAAATTGAATAGTAAAGGGATAAGGACATCCTTGCCTCGTGCCCGCTCCAACTTTATTACAGGATAATATCCCGTTGCACTTTACCTGGCAGAAGGAAGGAGTATAAGATTTGTACCCATCTCTGAAATCATCAGGCAGGCCAAAGGCGGACAGGGTGGCAAATAGGTAATCCTAAGATACCCTATCGAATGCCTTTTCGGCATCCAATGACATAAGTACTGCTGGGGTATTGGCTTCCCTTGCAATTGTAATAAGATGTAATAATTTCCTCATGTGATCTTGGGGTGACCTCCCCGTCATAAATCCCACTTGTTCCCGACTGACAAGATTACCTATAACTTTGGATAACCTATTTGCCAGGACTTTTGCTAGGATTTTAATATCTGTGTTCAATAGGGAGATAGGGCGGTAACTATCCATACTAAGAGGATCTTTCCCTTGTTTTAGAATTAAAGAGACCGTCGCTTCTTGGAAGCTAGGATCCGATAATCCGTTATCGAACCAATACTGAAAGACCTCTTTTAAAACTGGGGTTATTGACGAATGGCATACCTTGTAAAAGTTACTGGGGAACCCATCTGGTCCGGGAGACCTGTCTAAGGGCATTTGTTGAATGGCCTGCTGGATTTCTAGGATCGAAATTGGAGCACCCAAGAAGGCCGCTTCTCCATCTGTTACTTTTGGTAGATCCATTGAACTAAAGAATAGATTGATGTCATCCACGGTGGGTTTTGTCTTTGGATCTACCGCATATAATGCCTGGAAATAAGATCCAAAGGCCTTCGCCATTTCCCCTGGGTCCGTACATACCTGCTCACCCTGTCCCTTGCAAATTCCAGCGATAAATTGGGTTGAGTCTAAGTGACGGATACGCATGGCGAGTAACTTACTCGCCCTCTCCCCTGCATCTAAATATTGGAGCTTGGTCCTCAACAGGGCCAGTTCCGCCTTCTGTGACATCAGGCCTGAATATTGGGCCTGCAACTGGTAGAGTCTGGCCCAACTTCCCTCGGTCGAGGCACAGGAAAGATTGTATTCTATACTCTTAATGGAAGCAAGCAAGGAATCTAATTGTACCTTTTGCGTACGCTTCTTTTTGGAGGCCATCTTAATCAATTCCCCCCTCAGGAAGCATTTTAAGGCAGCCCAAATTAGATCCTTTTTAGCCACTGAGCCTTGATTGCCTTCAAGAAAAGTCTTTAAAATCTACTATGTGCCTCAGTGAAGATTCATCCTTCAGCATCTGGCAATTTAATCTCCATTGCGGAGAGCGCCTACACCCCACAGTTAGCCGAAATTCCAGACTGACCGGTGCATGGTCAGATATCACTCTGGCAGATATATCTGCCTGTATTACCCCTGACATTGCAAATGAACTAATTAACACATAGTCGATTCGTGAATATGTCTTGTGTGCTGCGGAAAAGAAGGTGTATTGCCGTGCCGTTGGATTGATTACACGCCAAACATCTACCAGGGCGGCCTCACTAATGAGATCCTTCAGCGCTCTTTGTGCTGGCGATAGTCCTCGCCTCTCCCTACCTGATCTATCCAAGTCGTTTTGAAGTACTAGATTCCGGTCCCCACCTAATACCGTAAGCTTCCCAGGATTGGACACAACCATATTCAGTAACCTCATAAAAAAGGCTAGGGAATCGCAATTGGGGCCGTATATTGACCCCAGTAGTATCGGGTGTGACTCTAGCAAGCCATGAACTATAATGAATCGACCTTTCGGATCCCAAATTTCTTCCACCATTTTAAAAGGAGTGCTCCTTGCTATGAGGATGGCTACCCCTCCCCTATTCGTGGATGTCCCTGCCCCAAAAACTTGCCCTACCCATGCCCTTCTGAAGTAATGGACGTCACTTCTCTTTAAGTCGTCTCTTGCAGAAAGGAGTTGTACTCCCAATTAGCGTAGGTGCCTTAATATAATTTGTCTCTTAACCCTATCCTTGGCTCCTTTAACATTCCAGCTGACAAACTTATATAAGTTACTCATGTTGTCCAACCATTAATCTTAAACACAAATGCATAACAGATGTATCAGTGGATTGTACTGCAGTTCTATTAAAGTATTTACAGACCCCCTGACTTAAGATATCCTTGAAGAACCCTGACGATGTGCAGCCTTGGATCCCCCCTCTCACTCCATAATTCCCAACCTTCTCCCTCCGTCCCACAACACTCCAGCCCCTCTGTCCTATTATCACCAAACTAAAACCCCCCTGCCCCAATACCCCAAACATACCCCAGTTCAAATAAACTGCACTCCTATTCACTTTATATCACGTGATTCACTTCTAAGCAGCCCAAACTACTCAGCCCTCCCCTCCAGAGCCCCCCTTCCTCGCTAATAAACCATGCATACAACTGTATTTTAACCACAACGCACCGAGTTAGCGGATCTTAACTCTAACAGTTATGTAGCTGCTCACTCCAATAAGTTTGAGCAGACTATTTCCAATGAGGTGTCTTAAATCATCAATTCAAAAGCTTTAATGAACCAGTGCAGAGATCAGTAGTCCCCACAGCAACCGCTGATTCAAAAAAAAAAAAAAAAAAAAAAAAAAAGGAATCCTTCGTAATCAGATCCTGTATGCAAGTCTGATGTACATTGCATGACCCAAGCCATAGACTCTATTTGATCAATCCAGGACAGACCCCCGAAAGTCTCCGTTCAGCATCCACCATCTTGACTAAACAGTCTCCTAGTGCCATCACTCATTCGACTAAAGAGGCCGGTGCACCCAGGTTGTACCATCAACCGAGGGAAGGAGTGACTACACCTCATTTCGTCATCATAAAAAAGTCCTTCCTCGTAAAACACACAGATCCACGCTACCAAACCATGCGAATCGAGTTTACCTTGTACACATAGATACAAGTGACACAGGGCAAGGGGTCATATTCATCTCGGAGTATCAGAGTTCATGTAAGCTTATTTCCATGTGAAGATTAACTACTTTGGTCAGCTCCGATCCACTCCGGAAGGCTCAATTACAGGCAGCCCTGTTCCATTCTGCATTACCTAAGACCACCAGCAGGGATCCATTATCGTTAAGCGACAAATCGCCACAGAGAGTCAATATTAATATTCCTCTGTTACTTCTCACTGAGAAATCTGTCCACATATCATATATTACCAGCTGGACCCTCAGTTTACACTATAGTTTCACAGTTTACAGTGCCCTTGTCAAAGGATAATCCTTCTGCTGATCATTTGTAGAGATCTGGAAAGATGTTTTTCAGCTCCTGTATAGCTTGTGCAGGGGACTCAAATGCCAGCCATTTGTCCTCGTGTTTTACCATCAGTATGGCAGGGTACTTAACCCTGAATGGTTTAGAAGCCACCACTAATTTGGACACAATTGGGTGCAGCTCTTGCCTCCATACCCTCACCGAGTGAGGCAAGTCCTGAGTGATACGTAGCTTCTTGCCTTCCCATGTCAGTTCGCTAACATCTCTCACCTTAGAAAATACATGTTGTTTGTCCAGCTAGTTCAGAAATTTGAAGATTATTGGTCTGGGTGGCTGGCTCTGGGTTGGTGGCGGGCGCAGCGCCCGGTGGGCTCTCTCAATAACGTACTCTCCACCCCCCGGAGGAGCGCCAGCTATTTTGCAACAGAATTTCTGCAAGAAAGTTATTATAGCACTCCCTTCTTCCTTTTCTGGCAACCCGATTATTATCAAGTTATTCCTCCTCTCACGACCTTCTAAATCCTCAGCTTATCTTCTAACTTCTTCATTCTACGTTTCGTGATTAGTTAACTCCGTCTCACTCCTCTCATGTTTTCTCTCCAACGATGTGATCCTAGACTCCAAGTCCCCGACCCTTCTAGACAGCGCGTCCACTGCCCCTTTAATCTCCTGTAAATCCTCAGAAATTGAAGCGATAGCAGTCTGGAGAGGTTGCATGATCTCCATAAACCTGCTTTCAGACAGAGCAGCTTCTGATGTGGGCATCTTGGGTACGCTAGCGGCCTGCTGCTTGGCCCGTTTTGCGGCCTTTTCTTTCTCCGGTGTTTGTGGAGGGGAGTGCCTTGGGGGCGCCTTCTTCATGTACACTTCCATTAAACCGCCGAGTTCTAGCGTCGGAGGAGAATCCACAGTTGCTCACCCTTATTGGAGCCGGTTTTTGTGTGAAGATACTGCTATATAAAGTCAAAATCGGGAGACTGAGAGCGGAGCTCCAGGAAGAAACCGTCTTCGCTCAGGCTGCCATCACGTGACCAGGTTTTAAGATTTTTGAAGCCAGTTTTTATAATTATAGTTGGTGGATCCAAGGTGTTTGCACTATGATAAAGGATGGTGTCATCCAAATACATGTGCACAATGTACACACATTTCAGATCATGACTCGACCCTTTATTGAAGGCGATTAAAAACATGTTAGGACAGATTTTCAAAGGACGATGCAGGGCTTACATCAAGCCCTGTGTCCAACCCTTTTTGGGTGCAGTTGTGCCAAATGCCTTTGACACAACTAAGCCCAATGTTTGGTAGGTCAGGCACAGTTGTAACAGATTACCCAGTTTACGGCAGCTTCTGCCAAATATTTGGCGCAAGCTCCATGGAAAGGGTACCCAGGATTTCTAAAAGATAGACCATAAAGAGTTGGTTTAACTTGTAGCAATTGCTGCACAGGATGAAAAATCATGATCGCTGTCCGGGAGAATGCCACAAGTCCCGTGCGCCATATGTTCCATGTAGCAGGGGCTTGTAGCATTCAGTGCCATTTGAAAATCCAGCCCATGAGGACCTGCCCTTTCATACTGTCTGAACCTGATGACATCATACTGCATGCATTATTAAAGCTACATACCATCATTACATTCAGTTGCTACAAATGACACATAAAAACATGAATGCTAACGATTTAAATACCCTCTTCCTTAAAGATCCACAGAATGTGAACATTAAAAAGATGATCTTCAAATTGAATATGTTATGACACCATACACACACTGATCAAAAACAAACGAAATCTCCCATTTGTGCAAACCCTCAGTATCTTCTTTCACATATAAGGTTAGTAGTATGCAAGTCCCTCGGTACTGAAGCTCAATACAAAATTGCAAATTTGCAGCTGCATGCCAAATATACACTTTCATATCCCCATTTGATACCGTACTGTACAGGCTTTAAGGGAAACGGACATACCTGATATGTATGTACATACAGATGCTAAAAACAGATGAGGTGTCGCAAATATATCCAAGATCTGAAATGCATCAGTGTGATTCTGTGTCCATTTTTGCACTTGGGATTAAATAAAAAGATGGATTTCTAGCTAGAAGTCTACTGATCCTTTTTTGAGCAGCGTCATTAGCCAAACAGGTGGTGAGTGTTAAATTTTTCTGTTTTATGTTCATGAATCTACTACCAGTGAGGCCCTCATCTGCAGTAATTACCTCAGATCCAAAATAGGTTCAAGCAGTCTCTTTTTGCTATTCTATACAACCTACAGTACTTCTTCTCCAAAGGAAACTTCCTGACACAATTACCAGGAAGAGGGTGAGAGTCACATTATTGTTTATAATGCTGTTCTACTTGGTAGATGATAGGTCTTTGACAACACCTCCAGAGGGCAGGGTGAGTCTGTTTAATTTGTCTAGGTGGTTCAGCAACATTTTTTGTAGGAGGAGCCTTAAGTGCTGATCATGGCCCTGAATATAAGACCCTAACTGTTAGATATTGCAGTGGTAAGAGGTGGGAGAAGTAATGGTTAATTTGCCATGACCGCCCCTGGAGCAGCTCCCTCTCGCCCGACCGAATCCTACTAGAATTTGCCAGGACCACCAGGAGAGCAGCTCCTTCTCACCAGACCAAATCCTGCTAGGTATGCTGTTACTGTGCTCCTTCTCCTTTGTTCCCTTGATTTAAACTTGGCGCCTTTTTCAGACTGAACCCCTTGCTGGCTCTCGGGGCTTATAGGCAAGGGGACCTGATCATGGAACAGCTCTGGGACCTGGAATAATATTTTTTAAAGTGTTCCAGCTAAGATAAAGGCTGGGCATATGTGCAGAACTTCTCCAGTTTACAGCACTTTCTGCTGCTTGATTTGGAGCTCTTTTGCTGGCGGTCAGCTCTTGTTAATTTGATAGTACTGTATCACTTGCGGTATTTCTGCTCCAGTTCATTTGGAGCTTGTCCTGGGGGGTGGCTGCTTGCAACTGTGTTCCTGCAAAGACCCCACAGTCACTTTGCAACTGCTCCCCGCCCGCCCCCCAATACCCTCCACCCTAAGCTGGTGTTACATATAAGGCTGAGTTCTCAGGAAAGTTAGTTTCCTTTTTTCTTATGAGAGTCAGTTTCCTTTTTTTTCTATCTCCCTGGTTTGCTGTTTGTTCCTTATAGTAGTTACCCACTAGATGTCAGTGGTTCTCTACTTTGATCGACGTTTCTGTCTATGTCCAAGGTCTCATCCTAATTGTCCTACCCTGACAGCAGATCCCCTGGCTGGGGGCCTAAACTGTTCTGTTCCCATTGTCTTGATCTACTTGTTACTTTGCCCTCCTTCCTTCCTTCTCATTACCTTTCTTCTTCTCTGATTCCCTCCTTCCAGCTATTCACTCCGTCCTTGTTTCACTGTGTTCTCTCTTTTTTTATCTACTCTCTGTATTCAGGTCTTACCTCCCTAGTACCCTCACTCATTTCTTTCTCTCACCATGAATTCTAGGACTGTATTCCCCCTCCTTGTATTAGTTGGGACAATCTTTTTGCTGGAATTCTTTACAGGTCCAGATGAGTATCCCTTCCCTCGACATATACTCTTTTGATAACTTCTGCTACTCCAACTTACTGTCTGACCCCTCCCCTATCCTTCTCCTCTATCGGGGCTTAATTATAAACACCTAGGAGTATTACTTAGATTTACCTTGCGAAGGTACTCTATATCCCATGGAGGAGCCTCTCAGGCATTCTTGACTGCATCTTTATGGATTATTTCCCTATCGCTTACCCTTGCTGGGGATATTGAGACTAATCCTGGTCCTACATTTGCTAATTATACCTCCCAGCCTCATCCCTCCAATTGCTTGCCTCAATCCTCCCATTTCACCTTTGCTCACCTTAACATAAGGAGCCTTACTGCTAATTTCCCTGAACTTGAGGCCTGGGTATGTTCCAATAAACCTGATATTCTTGCCTTATCCGAAACTTGGCTGAAACCTTCTATTGCTGACTCCCACTGCACGCTTCTGGGCTACAATATGCTTCAGGCAGACTGCACTACCTCCAAAAGAGGAGAGGCTTTGGCCCTGTATTTCAAGTCTCATCTCAATGTGACTATCCTACATGGTCCCCCTTTGGCTAATTGTGAAGTGCTCCATTCCCTTCTGTTACTTGAGGGTGCTAAAAAGATTCACATCTTCTGTGTTTATATACCTCCCAGAACTTCCAGGATAGGCCTGGAAGAATTTACTGAATTTATGCTGTCCGTGTCTGGAAAAAATGAAGTAATCTGATTGTGCGATTTTTAATCTGGATTGGGCTGGTCCTAGCTCATCTCTCCTATCATCCATTACTAGCAAGGTGAACCTCTCCCAGTTTATACAATCTCCCATTAGGTTCTCCCATCAGGGTTCCAGCTCTACCCTCATAGACTGGATTGTGACTAACAGGAAGGAGAACTTTCCCTATGCTGGAGTACTTCCTGACTCCATAAGTGATCACTGTCTGGTGTTCTGTGTTTGGGACTCCATCTCCGCTACTTTCCCCTCAAAAGTCTTATCTTTTTCTAACCACTCTATGCTTAATCCCATTGCATTCCTTCATAACTTAAAAAGGGTTGACTGGTCTCCCCACTACATAACCAATGATAATAACTTAGCAGTTGAATACTTAAATGTAACCCTACTCTCTCTGCAGCACCTACATATCCCTGTCTCCACCCACAGGATAAAAGGGAAAGTCACCAAATGGCTCAAGCACCCCCTACTCCAACTGTTAAAACATAGGGATAAACTCTGGGCTACTTGGAAGTCCTCTTGCCTTCTTGCGGACTTTGAGACTTACAGGTCCCTACACAACACCTGTAAAAAGGAGATTAATTTGGCCAAGAGCAAATACTACAGGAACCTTCTCAGTTCCTCTGTGTCCAACCCTAAACAGTACTGGTCTCAAATGAAGGAAATACTTGGGAATAATAAGCCTATGACTCCTAATGAAATGATAATAAACAACATGCACTGCAATAACCCTCTCACCATCGCCAATGCATTTAACTCCTTCTTCTCCTCTCTTCCCTCCCCCTACACCCTCTCACTCAACTATCCCCTTGTGTCCCCAATCCCTCTAATCTTTGCTCCTCCTGCTCTTGAGTTGGCTTCGGTTAAGCATCTAGAGATTCTAAAGCTACTAAAATCTTTGCCGACTAATGGTAGTGCTGGCCCTGATGGGATTCATCCAAGGATCCTTAGGCAGTTTGCTTCATGTCTGGTGGCTCCTGTAACAAGGCTCTTCAATCTTTCAATCTGCTCAGCCTCTGTCTTCTTGGTCTGGAAAGTTGCCAGAACCATCCCTGTGTACAAGAAAGGAAACGTCAATAACATATCTAACTACCGTCCAATCTCACTCCTGCCCATGCTCAGTAAGCTGCTTTAGAAACTGATTCATTGTCAGGTCTCTGCTCATCTTCTCAACTCTAACCTTCAATCTCCTCTTCAACATGGCTTTAGGGCTGGACACAGTACAACCACTGCTCTAACCCAGTTTACCAGTAATGTTAATGCAACATGGACAAGGGCTTACTTACTGGAGCGGTATTCATAGACCTCTCAAAAGCTTTTGACATGGTGCATCACGCCCTTCTACTGTCTAAACTGCACTCACTCGGTGCCACTGATACCACCCTATCCTGGTTTGGCAGCTACCTAGATTCTCGCTCTCAGGCTGTCTCCTTCTGTGATGTTCTCTCATCTCCTGCTACTATCTCCTGTGGTGTTCCACAGGGATCTATTCTTGACCCTCTTCTTTTTTTCTCTCTTCCTCAATGACATCCTCACACCATCTACCCACTGCAGCCTTATCATGTATGCTGTTGACTTGGTGCTTTACTCTGCATCCAAGTCTATTGCTGACATCAATCTTCATCTCTCCTCTGCCTTTCAGTCCCTCCAAGCTTGGTTTTCTGACAACTATCAAATCCTGAACATATCAAAGACCCAGGCCATGCTGTTTGGGTCTACTAAAAAGGCACCTGTTGAGTCCTCTAAGCTCTTGATCCACTGCAGTGACAGATCAGCTGTCTCTAACACTATATCCTTCAAATATCACGGGGTTACCCTGGATCCGATACTTCATTTTGCTGCTCACATCAAGGAGGTATGCCACTTAGTCAATGCCAAGATTGGCACGGCCTACAGAGTGCATCACTCATTCTGGCTGCATGGATCTCTGTTGCTAGGGGGGTTCTACTCCCACACTGCTATATGCCTTCCCAGTACTCTCCCACGCCCATGCAGGGGTCCTTCGCCAATGGGACATATCTTATAACAATATCTGTAGATTCGCCTTATCGGCTCCTCACCTTACCCATCATTACCAACTCTATTCAGCCTTGACCTGGCTGTCTCCCACTGCCCTCCGAACTTACAGTACATGCTTGGGTGTTTTGTTGACTCCCTAACTAGATCCCCACGCCCCTCCTCCCTAGGCCAAATGCTCATCACAGTATCTCAATCCTGCTCTCTTAGGTCCTCCTCCTCCTCCTCCTCCTCCTCCTCCTTGCTCACTGTTCATCCCTGCTCCACTAAAATGGATGAGCAAGCTTTTTCCTATTTTGCTCCTAGGTTCTGGAACTCGCTCCCTCTCCATGTTAAGAACTCCGTGTCTCACCTAACATTTAAGCATGCTCTGTTCTCTCACCTTAAAGCACTTAATATCTGTGATTGCACTTAACTTTTATTGTCTCTCTAATCTGCTTGAGGTGTATGCCAACTCCTATGTTAACCTTTTGTGAATGTGTGTCTACCTATTCTTTTTCTCCCCTTGTAAGTTTATATGACTTTTCAATTTCGCTTTTATGCTAAAATAGTGCTTTTATACAATTCCTAGTATTTCAACTCCATATACACTATTCTTGTTGTTGTCAAGGTGCTTTACTAATTGCTGTAACAGTATTCAGTTGATGTAATTTGTCTGTTTTTACTGCCTTCCAACATTATGTACCTGGTTATTGTCACTGCTGTATTGTACTCTCCCGGGTCGTGCCTGAAAATAGGCAGGCTGTTTGTCTAGTGCACTTACCCAGTTACCAAAAGCCAATAAATAAATAAATATAAAATCAGCACACTCTTATCTGGAATATTATTACATGAAGAGTCTTTGCATCACAGTAAATTCACACTGCAGTACTACTAAACTGCTTGGCTGTGCCAGGATCAAAACCAAAAACCCTCTATATCCCAACAGATTATGGCTGACACAGCCTCACATTATTTTGTCTGAAAACCCATTACTTGGATTATAGCTTCTGTGGATATTCAGTACCCCAGCAAGCTGTAAATCAGATGTCTGACAAAACATCTCTAGAGAGTTATAAACATTTTAATATGAAGTGGAGAGTGTGATTGTCTCCATGGTGAATACATTTTGTCTTTGTATTTCTGCTGGGGCATGTAATAACATTCATTCATGGTAGATTTATGGACTGATTTGTTTTATTGTGTAGAATAAAAGAGGATTAATAGGAAATGGCTCATGCAGCTGACACTCAGTTTAATTAGCCTTGACAGACATTGCAGCAGTTTTATTACATGGACATTCTTCGAAAATGAACCCTAGAATAGTAAGTTAATTCACACTTGGCTTTCAGGGTGATTTTATAAAATATTATCACTTATTTTTCTGCTTATAGGTGCAAAAGCAAAATGTTGGTAATCTGTGTTAGTGATTTTTCTACTAATCTTGACCTTGCATCTGAAAACATACTGCTGATAGAACCAATTTGAGGGTATTTAGGATGGTATGACATGAAAAAGACACCAATAAAAATACTGAAAGCAAATGGTTGTGACTCCTCACTCTAGCAATGCAAACCTCTGCAAAGATGTACACATTAAAACAGATAGGAACTCTGTTTCTTTGTTTTATTGTACCCATAATTTTACATGTACAAAGTAACATTCCAGTTAGTACTAGCAGCAGCAGTAGAAAAGTTTACTGATCAATTTATTTAGTCATCACCACAATGTAACAATGTAACAAGAACTATCATTAAAATATCAACAGAAACAGTTTAAAAAAATCATGGTCTGAGACTACGTACTGTACATAATACATCCATCTTCAGAGTTAAATAATTCCTATCATCATTTAAAAGATTTCTTGGCCCTTTAAGGCCCCTTCTAGTCTTAAATGACCAAGGATAAGAAAAATAGACCACAAAGAAGCAGTTCAAGCCAAATTATCCTACTATTTGCATATCATGGACAAAACAGAGAAGTATGACAAGATGTAGCAAGCCTTCAGGGCTATCACTTCGGCAATCACATTCTGATGGGATGATGTCAGTGCTTTAATTATCTGTTTACTAATATGTTACTTGGAAATGTTTGAAATTTAAATGAAGTGAAGATGTTCTTGTCAATGTGATTTCGAAGCCAATCCAAACAAGGTTCATATTCATATGTCTTTTTCAAAAGACTAGTCCAAAAACTGTATTGTGATAAATTCAGCCATATCAATTTGTTTTGTTACATCAAATAAACACATTTTAAAGCTTTGTTTATACGCTTCCTTAATCATATTATCTGAGGTAAAATAAGCCCAAAGATAATGTAAACCTACGATATCCAAATCTTTTTTACTTCTGATACCCAAGAGGTAGCACACCAAAGAACAAAATAATTCTGCTTCTCTTTTAAGCAAAGTAAGGGTAGTCTGCCATTCTTTACTTTATTTTACTCCAGTACGAGAGTACTGTACTCTGTAATGTACAGAGAACTGCAGCTTGGAAAGGCAGCCATCTGTTTTTCCCAATGAACCAAGAGTGGAAATAAGCAAACATAAAGCACTTTTATATACTGTATTCTGAGAAGTACTGCTTCCAGATGATCAGTATTGGTGTATCCCCAAAATTCTTAGGATAAAGAATCTGAGAATATAGTTTGGCTTGTGTTACCTGAAGTAAGCCCTTTATCAAGACCCTCACCCATAATTGCTATTGAAACACAAAAGTCCAAGTGGTGTCTGTTTAGCATTATTTAATGTACATTTTATTTAAATGTTTGGCAAATTTCTCACAGTCAGCAAAGTGTACACCCAAATATTGTTGTTTTCCTTCACCATTTTAACCTCTTCTTTATTTAAATACCAAGAAAAAAATGGTTCTTTTGGAGCTGGATATCAGTATTTTAGTTTTTGAAATACTTATTTCCAATTTGAGTTATCTGCAGATTTCAGCCAATCATAAAAATTTGCTTTGCAATCTGATTGGAGTGCATAGCAAGAGCTGGTCAGCTTTAATCACGGAACTTTGTGAATGGAAAATTTTCATCATCTAGATTTTTGCAATATTTTGTCAATGTGCATGCAGTATATGTTAACATAACATCAATGCTAGATTGTAATTCAGTTTTGCCACTTTCTTAATATAACATTTCCTTGTAAGGTCATCACTTATAGTTTAATGAGTTTGTGACCAAGAATTAGTATAAAGTGATTGGATTACTTTCAGATGATTGTATTTTGACATTCAAATATTACACCTCATACTGTGAAATAAATTGGTCTATAGAAGCATATCAGAAATCAATAAATTCTGTGTATAAATTGTATTTACATACTTGAACATATCTCTCCGTTTAATCAGCATAAGTCACAGAATGGTCACTGGTAGAAAATCCATGCCTAAATTCAGTAAGAAAATGTGAAAGTAAATTTTGCTTATACACTAATGATTCTAATCACTTTATATCACTTTAGATAATTTTTTTGTCATTTTATTAATCAAACAAATGGACCTTCATATACAGAGTTCAATAATACCACCTTATAATATGTAGAAATAGTGTAGTTGCCCTTCCATCCAGTAAGAATAAATCTTTGGAAAAGGCATAAATTATAAAACTTGGTGATCAGTGGGGTCTACTGTGCTGCACACATTTTGAACACATTAATCAGAACCTTGTCTTCCCCAGGGGCTTTGTTTGCTTTAAAAGTTTCAACGGCTAGATCCACTACTCCACATATAATATATCCAAGGTCATTTGAACTGACATCTGCTCTATCTTTACTGGCTAACTAGATAATGGTTCAAATATAACCTTTAATTTCAACAGCTAGATCCACTATACCACATATAATATATCCAAGGTCATTGGAATTGACATCTGCTCTATCTTTAGTGGATAAATAGATAATGGTTCAGATATAACGTTTAATTTCAACATCTAGATCCACTACTCCACTTATAATATATCCAAGGTAACTTGAACTGACATCTGCTCTATCATTAGTGGATAAATAGGTAATGGTTCAGATATAACTTTTAATTTCAACAGCACTGTGAAAAATAAATCACCTTGAAAAAGCTGTATAGGGACCATGAGGGGACCTAGCAGGAAGCTTGTGGGGGAGGGGGATACAGGAGGGAATTGAGAAGGCATTACTTTACAAAGAGGGTGGTGGCACCATGGAATGCATTACCTGAGGAGGTGATCTCACTGAAATCAGTGGGAAGATTTAAAAAAGGATGGGACTGGTTCATGGGAAATGTGCAGGTAGGGGAGAGCAGTGATGGGAGGAAGTTCTCAGGGCACACAGTATGGGGGGGCAGAAGAGTCGGGGGGGAGGGGGTCGAAGGGGTGTCTCAGCTGTGAGCTGAGTTTGAGCAGACATGATAGACCTTATGGCCTAGATCTGCTGGCATGATTGCATGTTCATATGAATGCAGAAAAGTCAGAGGCTGAACTAAACAATTAAACACTGGTTGGAAACCGGACACTAGCTCATTTGAAGCAATAAGAGGTGACCCCCCCCCCCACACACACACACACTGTGCTTGTTTCAAGATTACCTCCAGCAAGGTCAGCCAAGAGAATCAATAAAATGGTCATTGTCTTCAATAAACTGGACCCCCCCCCAAACATTAATCCCTGTCACAATTAAGAATGAAATTTGAATTTAAAACATTTCTAATAAATGTTACTAATCTTGGTGAATCTGGACTGTCTTTAACTATTTGCTCTCTCTCAGTAGGGCTAGGCAGAGAAGAAGAGAGGAGCACCTAAGCTGTCTTAAGATGGACTATACTACTTAATTTTAATTGTAACCATCCCTGTCAAGGCAAAATCATGAGGAATCTTGAACAGTCAATGTCATACAAGAAGTATGAGTAAATTCAAGGGGTAAAAGGTAAGAATATGTTTTGTCTAATGAATAAAACAGAGGCCATCATCAAAGAGATTATTACTGCAGTTTAGTTAAATACCCAAGCTGCAAGCAAGTGGCATTTAATATAAGCAAAGTCGGCAACTGTCTTTACTGGTGATATCCCTTTCTAAAGTTTTCCATTGCTGTATGTTAATACAGCTGGGGAGACCACTCTATTATTTGTAAATGTGGTCTCACTTGTATTCTTCAGGTGTGAGAGCCATGATGTGAGAACTGTGAACCATCAGTGAGCAGTTCGACACCTAAAAATGTTAGTGAGCCCACTCTTGCAACCACAATAGTGGTGTCCCTGACATTAATATAGTATTTATTAGAAAAAAATATATTAAACTTCAGTTAGGGTTGAAACTTAATACTACAAAAAAGTAAGGAAATGCGATGTTAGGGTAAAAAGATCCCTGAGCTTTGGTGAATATGTGGCATGGTGTTCCGTGGGGTCTGAATAGTCATGTGATACATCTATGGTGTTGCCCTAATTTTGGAACCATCTGTCCAGGCTCAGGAAAAGAGCCACAGACCAATGCTTGGAGAGAGGGTGCTGATGTTAGGGCAATGCCAACCCTGAATCACAAGATTGTTCCAACCCCAAAGAACATCATGCCACAAATTTACCAAGGGTCAGGGATCTTTCTAACCTGACATTACATTTTCTTACTTTTGTAGCATTAAGCTTTAATCCTAACTGATGATCTAATGTAACTTTTTTGGCTTCGAATTTACTTTCTTTTAAGGACATAAACAGATACTTATTGGCTCGGGCCTGTATTGGGCTTTATGCATGACCCTGCAGGCAGTACACAAAGCAGCTGTCTTGTCACACACACTGCCTCGGAATCTCATTATATTGGTGAACCAAATTGAACAACTCAAATATGAGCAACTCAATATGGGCACCAATAGGAGAAGCGACAGTGAGGATATAGTGAGGGTTGGGGAATAGCGAGGGAGGAGGGAAAGAATAGTGACTGCTAGTGACAGGGTTTTGCAGAAAGCATTGTTTAAATGCAGGAGTGTAGCCTGCTGCCCAGCTGGCCACATGGCATGGTGGGTAGGGACGCTGGCTTTGGCGATGATGGTCCCAGGCTCGGGACTGCCTACATGTTTTTTACTTTTGCTGGTGTTGGAATTGTGTTTTTAATTTTTGCCATTGTCTGGTTCTGGGGCTGCAGTAGTCTCCTGTCTCCCAGTGTCTGCCCCCCCGAGATTATTTTAGTTTGAGGGGGTGTGGAGGGCCTTGCCCCAGAAAGGGAGTGCGGGGGACATAGCCCCTGCATTAAACATTAATTTTATTGTGCGCCAAACTGGTGTTTGCTGTGGTGTGTGTTATGCCAATTACGTATTCAGCAAGATGTACTTGCTCTTTTGCAAGTTGCGGCAACATTTTCACTATTATGACATGGAACCCACTGCCTCGGGCCTATAGCAGACTCTGCAGGCCCTGCACAAAGCAATTGACCCATCAAACACTGCCCCAGGTTTATAACAAGGTTTGTGCATGGCTGTGTGGACCATACACGTAGCAGATGACCCATTCCCACACTGCTCAAGGCCTATACCAGGCTTTTTGAATACACAAAGCATCTGGCCCATTATAAACAGTCATAAAAACAAATGCATTTTGGCAGATCAACTTTGAATTCTTCTGTCTGTGAAATTTAGTAAAAACGCTTTCACAGATCAGCTTTGACAGTTATCGGTTTCAAAGTCCATCTGCAAAATGTGGCTTTCCTGCAGAAAAATAACCTGCGTATGCATGAACTCTATGTATTTTATTCATAACTTTACTTAAAGTCCCTTGTCCTTCTAATTTTTGACATTCTTCTAGTTATCACACCTTCTTACCACCACACAAGACTCAGGTGTTTAATCCCACTGTATACTGTTGATAAATACGAGTCCTGTCATTGCAGATGCTGCATTGTGAAACCCCAGTTTTTCAATCAATCAATCAAAATCTTTATTTAACCAGGCGGGCACCATTGAGCAAGCTTTGCGAGGTGAACCTGGGGTTCAGGTCACCTTTAACATTTATAGGTGTCAAAGTGCATCTGTAAAAGTGCAGTTATCACAGCATGAGATATATGACAATGGGCATTTAGAGTGATATGTAAATTTGCCTTATCCAAGCCAATTTTTAGATTTTTCAGTTTTGTTTTGCAACTTCCTAACACCAAAAGTACATAACCAAATTTCTCCAATGTTGCCAATCCCAAGATCATAGGTCAGTGTTTTGCAAGTGTCATGACCTCATGCCAAGTAATCACCAAAACATAAGCAGGTGAAAAAAGTGATTTAACACTGAAGTGCCTCTCAACCCTTAATATAGTGGCACTAGAATTTCTAAAGGTAAATCAATAATAAATTTTAAAAAAATCACCCCGAATGTGTCCACTTCCAGAGCATCTGCAAGAAGTGAGACACTCTTTTTGCAAAATATAAGTATCTCATGCTTAGGGGTAAGGAGCACTCTGGTCAGTCAGGAGAGCTCCCACAATCTTTAATGTTAACAGATCTGAATTTAAAAAGATTTGAAATGAAAGCTAATAGATTTTTTTTGGTTTTTACAGTATAGTGAAACATCCCACACCATGAAGGAAACGTTAAAAATGTATAATCTGTTTAGTAAAACACAATAACTCTTCCACATATATGCATATTATGAACTTTTAGTGCATTGTATTTATTTGAAAAATGATAGTTGTGCTTGAGATGTAAAATATAGGATACCATTGGAAACAAACAGTCATTGGTTTTGGATATGCACTGTGACCACTTTGTTAATTCTTACCTAACAACAACAATGAAGTCAGGATCAAATGGTTTCAGCATTATATATGGTATAACTTTTAACTTTAAAATGCTTTAAAGACTAAAAAGGAAGCAGTCTTTATCATGGTTACTATTGCCACAGATTCTGAGTGGGTAATTGGCCAGTGGTATCACTTGTAACATTTATAAACATAGGGGCCTGTTCACAAAGAGGCGTAGGGTACATGCAATACACGCTTACCCAGCCTTTGTAGCTATGCTGCCCTGGACAGGCACAGGGTGCTCAGTGCTCACAACTGCGAGCACCCACAGGGCACCTGTGTGCAGCCCTGCCCCCTGGTGCACAGCTGCATGGGGGCAGCTCGTAGGACTCAGGCGGTCATCCAATCCCCCTGTCCTTGGTTCTGAAGTGGACCCCCTGCTGCGCATGTGCAGGGGATCCTGGGAAGGTACAGACCCGACCAGCTGACCCTGGCAGCCTGGTGGGTTAGGGCAGCAGCGTGGAGGGGGTTCCCATTGCTGTCATGGCCAGTGTGTGTCTGTTGGGGGGCACTTAACAGTTACATTAAGGTTCTCTATTGTGTTAACTTGTGCCCCCAGGCCTGGCACTCTATGCCTAAGTGAATGGTGGAGAGTGTGGGCCTGCCCTAGACCACCTGTGGTGAGCAGTTGCATGGACTGCCAGGTATCCTACGTGCAAGGGGCTAGTATGCCTGTAGTGAATGCTGCCAGAGGTCCACTGGACCCCTGCAGTGCAGCAGTCCCACGTAGGGTTGCCTACAATCCCACTTTTGTGAATAGGGCCCATAAGTAGTAATGACCAGCATTATAGTCTTTTACAGGTAGTTGATTACAGACTGGAGGAGCTGTGGACACAAAGCAAAGCCAATGGATTTAAGCACAGCTAGTCAATATCTGATCCAGGTTGCATATATATAAATGGGTCTTGTAGGACTTCAAATTGCAATAGGATAATCAGTGAAGTGTTTTTATGTTTGCTTGCACGCATGTGCAAGAAACATAGTGCGATCAACCAAAATGCAGTGCCGTACAGTTGAAAGGGAGAGCTCCGCTTCAGTGAGCAGCGCGCCCCCCCCACACACGCAAGCATGCATATTGCATACTCATGCCTCCTGCCCCCCACACACACACACTGTATGGCTGAAGGGTGCCCAATCCCCCGTCGGCTTCATGCCCTCCCCCAAAAAAAGCTTTCCAGGTGTCACGCTGGGAGCCCACCCCAGTGTAGCAAAAATTGTTATGGCCAACAGGGGTGCCCAATTCCCCATCAGCTCCAGGCCCCCGCAAACAGCCTTTCAGCTGCCACGCTGGGAGACCACCCCAGCATGGCAAATGTCCCTTGTCATCTTCCTAAAAAACAAACAAAAAAAACAAAAACCTGTAAACAAAAAAGTTACCTCAGCGATCTCCCTGCCCACCTGTGCTCACCCTCTGTGCACTCTGCCTCCCCACACCCCCACCTTACCCCATACTTACCTCCGGAGTCCAGTGCGACTATCTTCGGTGGACCGGGAACACGTCTGCACTCTTCAAAGCTGACCATGAACTGAGGAAATGCCAGTAAGCTGTATAATGTAATAAATAGGTTTTTTTTCAATTTTGATACATATCTCAGGCATTTTTGGGAATATTTGCACCAAATTTTCAACATGGGGTTTTTGGGACCCCTCCTCATGAATTCTTGAACTGTCATGGCGTTAATCAGGCCTGAAGGGTGATTTCGTGGTCACTGCATGAAATCAACTTTCAGGACCGATTAAGGAAATGACAGTGCCAGTGTTCATAAGGTGGGCTCTCAAAAAGCCTGTGTTGCAAATTTGGTGAAACAATTCCTAAAAATGACTGTTTTACGAGCGTGTGTTGTGCAATTCCTAGACACGCTCATAAATTCACAAATTTTTAATATTTGCACTCCAGATTTTCAGCATTGCCATTTTACCACACCTCCTTATGAGCAGTACAGCTGTCAGTTTTCACGTCTCCCAAAATGTGTTTCCGTGCATGTAGCGCAGTCGGTGTGCACAATCAATATTTGGGACAGATTAAGAAAATCACAGTGACACTGTTCATGAGCAGAGGTCTTAAAATGGCTATGTTGAAAATTTGGTGAAAAAATTCCCAAAAATGACTGTTTTAGGAGCGCATGTTGCGCAGTTAATACGCACACTCGCAAGTTTGCGAATTTTCAATATTTGCACACCAGATTTTCAACATTGCCATTTTACCACACTTCCTTATGAGCAGTACAGCTGCCATTTTTCGCATCTTGCCCAAAATGTTTCTACACATGTAGCACACTATGGTGCAGTCGGTGTGCGAAAGCAATGTTTGGGACAGATTAAGAAAATCACAGTGACACTGGTCATGAGCAGAGGTCTTAAAATGGCTATGTTGAAAATTTGGTGACAGAAGTCCATAAAGTGACTGAGTTATGAGTGAGCTTTGCGCAGTTTCCACACACCCTCCTAAGTTCATGAATTTGTAATATTTTCAGTCCAGATTTTCACCAGTGGCATTTTTCCACACTTCCTTATGAACAGTACAGCTGTCATTTTTCACAACATGGCAGAAATGTGTTTTCACACTTTCAGCACAGAAATGCATGGCCGCTGTGGGAAATCATTGTTCAAGACAGATAAAGAAAATCACAGTGACACTGTTCATGATCGGAGGTCCCAAAATGCCTGTGTTGACAAACTGCTGTAAAAAAATTCCTAAACTAATTACATTACGGGTGTGCGTTGCACAGTTTCTACACACACTCGTGACTTCACCAGTTTTTCATATTTTCACTCCAGATTTTCAACATTGCCATTTTTTACACCTCCCCATGAACAGTACAGCTGTCATTTTTCACATCCTGTTCGGAATGTGTTTTTGCACCTGTGGTGACAAATGCTGTAGTCGCTGTGCAAAAGCAGCTTGGCTAACAAACTGATATTGCCACTGTTCATGAAGTGGGGGTCACAAAAAAACCATGTTGAAATTTGGAGTGAAAGTACCAAAAAATGCCTGAGGTGTTAGGGTTTCCGACCATAACGCCCCACCCTGTAGAGAATGACAGGCAACAGGGGTGTGACTTGGGATTGTCGCCTGTAATGCTCATACCATTCCACCCCCACCCACACCCTGCTGCCACTAAGAGGCATTGAGGTGTGCCTTGGACTCTTCGGCCCCAAAGTTCATCCCATTCTCCTATACAGCACCCATCTCACCATATTTCCTGATGGAATGGGGTGCGCAGAAGGGCCAAAGACCCCAAGGCACACCGTGACACTTGACGGTGTCTGCAGGTAGGGTGTGGTGGAATGGCGTGGCCGTTATGCCTGACAACCCAAAGGCACACCCCAATGCCTGTCACTATCTGCTGGGTGGTGATGGGGTTGGCTTCAGTTCAATACTTCACTGCCATTCCTATTATGCAGCTCTGTAACTGCTACACTACCACTACCAATGCCAGCAAGCAAACATTCAGCATTGACAAATGCTTGTTTTCTTTTAGTTGCAGAAGTACTGTGCAGCCTGCAGAATGCAAGCAGGTTATCAGTGATGGTGATGCAATCATTCTGCTTGTGACCACAATGAAATTAACACAGAAAGGACTGTGCTCTGCTCAAAGTCAGACTCTGATTCCTGCTACTAAGTTTTTGATGCAACAATCAGTGAAATACTATAAAAGAGGTTATTATTGCTATTATAAATCACTTCAAGCATGACCTGGTAAAAATATTTTATATTTAATAATACTAATTGTTTGTTTCTATTACTGATAACATTGTGAAAAATAATACCTAGTAATTGATTGATCAGAATCCTGCTTCTTGGCTTAACATTCCATTAAGTTTATCATAAAATATTTTATTTAAAAAAAGATATATTTTCTAAGGGACTCACATCTATACTGTAGCTATTTAGAGAAAAGTTAGCCTGGGAGCTATTATTCCATTAAGTATCTAGCACTTCCACATAATATTTTTGAAATTGATCCCCAAAGCAAAATCCTGTGGTGGGTAACAGCTGGCTAACTGCAGCTTTCTTGACAGCAATGATGTGAATCAGGAGGCGAATCCCTCAGAGGAGGTATTCCATCAGTGGGTCACCCTTCCTTTAAAAGGCTGTAGCATTCTCAGGGGCTTCCAGCACATTTGTATTCATTTTGAAGTCTGTGCTTCTCCACGTCTGCAGTGACAGACTGGCCTGTCAGTCAGACAGTCACATGTTTTGCATTGAAGTGCGGCAGAGGTCATGTCCTATCATGTCACACTAGTGACCTTTGTGAGAACTGGAGGCAGCACAAATGAATAAGTAATCAGGCAAGTCCCAGGCTCTTGATTTCTACCGGCTGCATACTAATTTATTTTCCTCTTTCCCTGTGCCCTGCCATAGATGCAAACCATGTCTTACCCTGGAAGGTTAGAAATATTGGGGTTCTTAGAATACCTGAAAGTGGGTGGTAGAAATGTATACATGTGTACCTATCTATCTATCTATCTATCTATCTATCTATCTATCTATCTATCTATCTATCTATTCTTTGGTAACTGTGGAAGACCAGTAGGCACAATGCCTGTTTTCAGCAGTGACCCAGGAACACTGGGTAGGTTAAGTGACTTGCTCAAAGTCACACAGTATGCAAGTGAAGATTGTTGCAATCAGACCCAGGTCTGCAGAATGTACCAAGCACATTCATAGCGTGTTACTCTGGCCTCTGGGCTATATTGCCAGCCTGTAGTTTTTGCTACTGAATGCCTGCTATCAAGTACCAGTAAGATTCTACACCCTCTCTTTAAGATAGGGGTGGGGCAGCCTAGAACATGGAGTACATTCTTCTACTGTAAATGCTGTCATTTAGATTAACTTGGTCTATTAGCAGAAGTATCGTAATGTAAGTAAGGTACTAGCAGCTGCACACACTGTTATTGGAATTACAGTATAAGTAAGATATAGCAAGCAGCTACCTCCCTAGCTGGGATAAGGCTATGTATTCCGTTGTTGAAGACACAGTGCAGCAGCTTTGTAGAACAGAAAACTGCATCCCCATCTAATGGTAGAGTTGGTATAATGAATACAAGGGGTTAGTAATACCTGAGCATAAGCTATCCACAGTCATAAAGGTGGAACACCACTGGGGGATGGAGTGCAGGAGCTGTGGAGCAGTTGTGACCCAGAGGGTGCTGTGGATCTATAGCCAGTACATGCATTGAGTAAGGGTGCAGGAGTTTTGAGCAGAACTCAAGGCTGAAAGGAAGGAAATCTGCAACCTCAGAGCCAGGACCAGTGAACAATAATTGGGGCTGCAGGCTCTACTTTCATATAGGGTCCATAGGCCAAATCAGGGCAAATTAACCATAGTTGTAAGTGAGGGAAGGATGATACTGGTTTGTGTGTGAGCAGTGCAGGATGTGCCTACTTCTAACATGTTGCAGCCACTGGTTTGGGCCCCCTGATTTCCCACCAGAAAGGGAAGTAACCAGCACATCTGAAAAGGGGGCTCTGGCTGCTGTGCATGATTATGAGAAAGGTGGGTGGGAAGGAAATGGGCCATGGTAATTGGAGACTTTCTTGTAAGGGGCACAGGAAGAATGGTGCTTTCCACCCTTGAAGTCAAGAGGGAGTTCCACTGTTTCCCTGGCCTGGGTCAATGGAAGTAGGGATGGGCTACCCGTTGGGTACCTGCAGTGGGTAAGTTGGGTATCAGTGTTTTTTGATTGGGTAGAGTAGTTTGTACTTCATAGGTCAGGTACTGTGGACATCGGTTACCGGGTGAGTAACGGGTAATTTTAAAAAAAAGGGCATTTTTTGGATTGCCTGTGGGGTCCTGGGACACTTCCCAATCTCTAATCGGGCATTACAGGCAGCCTGTGGAGTCCTTACAGCAGACAGGAGCACATGACACCAGCCTGACAATCTGATTGGTCAGTGCTGGTGTCTGTACTATCTGCTATAATCCTATCTGAACTAGCTCTCGAGCTTGGTGTGAGGAGCAAGAAGGAGCAAGATTCTGCACTTGCTGCAACTCGGCAAAAAGCCGTAAATAAATAAATAAATAAAGTTAAAAGGGGGAGCAAGGGTTGCAGACTGAAAAAAAGGGGGAATAATCAGGAGGGGTCATCAACTGTGGCAGCACTCAGGGAAGAAGAAAAGGGGGAAGGCGCTCATTGCTGGTGACAGAAGATGTGAAAGCCATTTAGGCTGTATACATGCTGTCTGTTTGGTGCCCTGAGCCCTGTCTGTGAAATAACTACTCTGTGTGTCTCTGCAGCATATTGGAAGACATTTAGGCTGTATACACACAAACACTGTCTGTAGGTGCCCTGTGCCCTGTCTGTGACATATACTCTGTGTCTCTCTCTGCAGTATTGTGAAGCCATGTAGGCTGTATTGCACACTGTCTGTTGTTGGTGCCCTGAGCCCTGTTTGTGACATAGCTACTCTGTGCATCTCTGCAGTATAGTAAAAGCCATGTAGGCTGTATTGAACACTGTCTGTTAGGTGCCCTGAGCCATGTCTGTGACATAGCTACTCTGTGTCTCTCTGCAGTATTGTGAAGCCATGTAGGCTGTAGTGCACACTGTCTGTTGTTGGTGCCCTGAGCCATGTCTATGACATAGCTACTCTGTGTCTCTCTGCAGTATAGTGAAAGCCATTTAGGCTTTATTACACACTGTCTGTTAGCCTGTTAGGTGCCCTGAGCCCTGTCATAGATACACTGTGTATAATGTCTTTCTGTGACGTAGAGAAAGCCATGGCTGTGTTTACTACTATGTCTCGTATTTCCCAGACTGTCTACTAAAAGGAGTACAGTGCTGGTGCATGTGCAACTGAAAATTATGTGGACAATATGAATCCTAGCACTAATGAAGAACATAGTGACAATAATAACAATAACATCACCAGAACTGGCATTAAATGTCTTCCTGAACCAAAATATCATGTTACCAATGAAATGATAGTAGAGTTTTGGAAAGAACTGAGCAGGAGTTACTCAGAGAGGCACTGAATGTGTTGCCACATGTGCCAGGAGAATTCCAGCTGCTGAAGCAGCATGCAAGGAGGGGGAGGCATCCTCCTCAAATGTAGGCTCAGATGCTGAGACAGCAAATGTTGATAGAAATGGTGGTAATAGTGAGGTCTGGGAATGGGATAGCCCAGGCTATGTCCCACCTGTTGACAGCACTTCCAGTTCTTCTGAATCTTGTGGCAATGAGGTCTGTAGTTTCGATGAGGAGGTTGGAGAGGATCCTGCTGTAGGGGATGAGAAGCAAGTGCAGAAAAAAAATCATATGCTAAACATAAGAATAAGAAAATAACCATGAACGGGAAAAATTCATGTCAACCAGGAAATGGCAGTATAGGGTTTCCCCCATGTCCCTTGACTGTAAGAGAAATAGTGCCAGGCACCATAGTACAAAGCACAACAGGTAAATCTTTAGTGTGAAATTTATTTTATATTGACCCTCCAGACAACTCTCAAGCTGTATGCAGTCTGTTCAAATAGAGTGTCAGTCATGGTGGCAAAGTGGTACATTTTGGAACATCAGTAATGATACAACATGCAAAGGCAAAACACCCAATTGAGTGGGGCAGGGCAAGAGACAGTGTGGTTGGTGTAAGCGGTAGTGGAGGTGGTGGTGGCAGTGACCATAGTGACAATGAACTGGAAGCAGGAACTGACATTGAATCACTTGATGTGTCCTTGCAGTTGTCCCAGATATAGAATGTTTTCTTCTTACACCATCAAGTACTGCAAAATCGTACAGTAGTACTCCATTTGAAAAAGGTGTGAAAAGTACAATCCCCAAAAATTAAAAATATCTTGTCACTTTTGTCAACTAACATTAAAAGAAAGTGTTGCAAGGATATCAGAATTTACCCGCAAGCATCCAACATGTCAGCTGTTAAACTGAGCCATTGCAGAGCTGTTGGTTGATTCTCAGCTCCCTCTTTCTTTTGTTGCCCAGAAAGCTTTCCTCAAGTTCATGAACCAGATTGAACCATGGTACACCATTCCCCATTGAACATATTTCTCAAAAAAGGCTGTTCCATAGTTGTATGACATGGTGTGTAGTGTGGTCACCAAACAGCTGAAACTCTCTGAGGTGAAGCAGGTTCACATAACCACAGATATATGGACCAGCAGCCAAACAATTGACTTCATGACTGTTACAGCTCATTGGGCATGTTTCCAGTCAAAAAATAATTCCTGTTCTACCATAAGTAGCAGGAAGCAGGCTGTATTATGTGACACCACTTTAAAAGAAAACCACACTGCTGTGAATATTTTTCAGGAGCTGCAAAATCAATTCCAGAAATGGCTTACTCCATGTTCCTTATCTCCAGGGTTCATAGTATCAGATAATGGTGCCAACATAGTCAAGGCTGTTAGAGATGGTAACTACCAACGCATACCTTGTTTTGCACATTGTTTAAATCTTCTTATCTATGTTTCTTAAGTGGAAACAGAAGTGTTGAAAACCTGTTAGGTCTTTCTAGGAAAATATGTGGGCATTTCAGCCACTCTGTGAAAGCTCAAAACCCTGAAGGGGCTGCAGAGGTCAAACAACTTACCCTTGCATATGATAGGCAGGGCGGCAAGATTGCCGCACTGCTGCCTCGCTCCCTGCAACTCGCTCTGGATGCCGAGTTGAGGATTTTTCTATCGAAGATTCATGAATGAAACTTAAGTTGTTTTATTAAAAATTTTTGAAGCTGGATAGTGTTGTCGACAGCTACAATAATTGGCACCTTTGTACTTGGTCTCAGCTGGTTATCGGCAGTGTCTTGGTGAACCATAGTTTCTTAGTTGCAGCATGGAGGAAAGTGCTGAGGATTTCTTAAAATATTATTTCACCGATTAGGACACTGAGTGCTGAGACTACCACAGATAAGGATAAGGATAAAGGAAGGAGACACTGCGGAGGAAAAATGCTTGCAATTACAGCAGCACAATTTGTGCTGATAGACTCATAAAGCTTTAGCAGAGGTATGCTATGGTTGCCTGGGGGTCATCACATCATTCAACTGCTGGCTTGTTTTATTTTACTGCACTTAGTGAAGCGCCTTTTCAATTTGACTTTATAGGAAGAACGAATTGATGGAATGGAGAAGTAACAAAGGAAAAGTGTGGAGACATGAAGAGTAAAAGGCTGCAGGAAACTTGAAGGATGTAACTGTGAGCTTAAGGCACCCAGATTGTTGACGGCCACTATGAACTCCGAGATAAGGAGAGCTGAGTTGAGTTTGTTGTTTTACAATGTCCTATACCTCTTGTTTCTAGATAAGCCTTTGCCTTTGCTGGAAGTAAATATTGGGGTAATTACCCCCAAAAGGTACTTACTGTATTTAATTCCTTCCTTTCCTGGATGTGTTCTGTATAGTGATATGTTATACCTCGACTTTTGGCTCAAGAGAGAGGATCTCTTTTAGGCCATTTTTGTTGCAAGCTCCTTCAAGAGACGCTGTCTGGTGATAAGCCAATTTTTTAAAAGGCACTGCAGTGTTTACGTTGACTCTTGAACTTAAATGGAGCTTCTCTGCTTTTATACATAAATTGATGGAACTGATATTCGAACATTAAAATGCAGAACTGGAGGTCCCTAGCATTGGCGTTTAGTTAGCTGATATGTTTTGCTGCAACGAATCCATGTGTATGCTCTAGTTATTAAAGTTAACAGTTGGGCTCTTGATAGAGGCTTGCTGTGGCCTTTGAACCAACAGCATATTAATGCCTTAATCTAGAGCTAAGATTTGAGACTGAATCTACAGAAATAACTTTTGTAATCCTATCGGGGTCTGGTTTTTGCTTTCAGAGGTCCTGGTGGGATGTTAACAAGATAACTGGTGATGTTGTAAAGTTGCTTTGGGATGCATTCTTGTAGGAGGTATTGTTTCAGTATCTGTATTTATTTATTTATTTAGTTTTTGTTGACCGGGTAAGTGCACTAGACAAATCCTGCCTATTTTCAGGCACGACCCGGGGGAGGGGGATACAGATGAATGCCAACTGACCTTGAATCAGATTAAGCTGTTTGTGGTATTTTTACTGAATGAGGGAAATTTGACCAGAACACCGGGGAAAGTCCTCTACTCTTTTCGATAAGTGCCATGGGACTCTTAATAACCACCTGAACTACCACCAATCCAGGCAGATGGGACCTTGGTTTAATGTCACATCTGAAAGACGGCACCTCAGAAGTGCAGCACCCCTCTCATGCTGCACTACAGTGTCAGTACTGGGATATTAACCCAAGTGCCAGATGTGGGAACTGAACCCACAGCCCTCTGATCTCCCAGCCTCAGAGGCGAGTGTGTGACCTACTGAGCCGCTGACACTGACAATGTTCTAATGATGGGGATAATTGCTAATTGGTAAGAGTCTGGAACTTTAATAATCTATAGCTATGGAGACTGAACTGCCTAGTTATTTAATTTAATATTATACGGCCATTGTCTTTTATAGGATTCTTTAAGTCTTGTTAGTTTTATTTGTGCAAAGTATGGTAGCTTATTTTAGTATCATGAAATAGGGATATATGAGCATATGTATAATGGGCCTTTATGTAGCCATTAAGTCATTTCAATAAGCTGCGGTATGTTTGCTATTTGGATGTTAATTTTGATGTACCCCGGCATATGCCTTGACTGCGCCTGTGGCATGTTGGGGGAAACTGATGGTCATTAAAGTTCCTAACTGCGATATGCTGAATCTAGAAATTTGGGGGTAAGACATTGTAATTGAAGCAAATTGTGCAGCCTGGGAAGGGACCCTAGTTGTCCCATGCCCATGGCGCTTGGAAAATTTGTTGTCTGATTTTCCATGGTTGGTGCTATAGGACCATAGGGGACCCAAATGAAGTCTCTCTGGGAAGCCTGCCCATGAGAACCTAGTAGGGGGGTCTTATTGGTACACACTATCCAAGATATTTCAAGACATAGGAGAGTAACCCTTTAAGCATATTCTGATCCCTCTAATAAGAGGATTGAGATATTGCACTAAGTGCTTTCTTTGGCATGATAAGCCTCTGAAGAGTATTAGAAGGGATATTGGTAGTATGGGGATAGATGCTCTCTGTTTATACCAGCTGCATATGGGCATTTTGGAGTTTATTTCCTAGGGGCTCATTATGACATTTTCATTTGGACAGACTGAGTTAGACATTGTGGTGGATTTTGGAACAGGAGATTTATTAGCAATATTATGCAGCAAGTGCTAAGCAGTTAGATAATATAGTAATATATTTAAAAAAATGTAATATGAAATGATATCATGTAGATGGTTGCATTTTTTAAATTTGGAAGTGCTCTGATGAGTTTATATCATTTAGAGCTTGTAAATAAGTATAAAAAAAAGTAATGAAATAATATGTTTTCAGGACATTACATGTTTGTGGGTTTGACATGTTGTACATTGTACATATTGGGCCAGATATTCAAAAGGGTTGTGCCATGCGTAATAGGGTTGCGCCTGCGCAAGTCTGAACTTGCTCCATTCTGTGATATTCAGCAGGAGGCAGTTGCGCCACTGAAAACAGGCTGAGCAACAGCGCAATGCAAATGAATGCATGCTGAACTGGAGGGGGAAGAACCATGCATAAACTGCACAGCCCGATATTCAGCCGGGCTGTGCAGAGTTGTGCTGGCGCAACCCCAACCTGTGCCTGCACAACTTTGAGCCAAATAAAGGCTTAAGTCGAGGGCCACCCACAGGTGAGCTGCTGCATTGCAGGCGCAACACAGCAGCTGCCACCTGTGGCTCCCCACCCTCCCTGTGCCCCCGCAGCCCGATCGCGGGAAAACAGTGTAGAATCCCCCACCCCTCACTGGCCCGATCGCGGGCATAGTTTAATTCCCCACCACCAGCCCGATCGCGGGCAGCAATGTAGCTCCCCGAAACATATCCCTGGTGGTCCAGTGGACCGTAAATCCCAATCGCAGGATGGTAATAAGTAACCCCCGAGCGTATCCTGGTGGTCCAGTGGACCGTAAATCGATCGCGGGATGGTACTAATAACCCCCTGAAACACATCCTGGTGGTCCAGTGGACCGTACATTCCAATCGTGGGATGGTATTAGGAACCCCGAACACATCCCTGGTGCCTAGTGTCCCCTCCACCCACCCGACCCCCACCACCGCTCCCCAGCAGCCGGCGGGTGGCAGCATCCTCCTGCCTGCCACCCGCTGCCCGCCGACTAACTGCCCGGGAGACTGCCGCCCGATGGTGCAGGCAAGAGCCAATGGGCGTGCAACCCTACCGTACAAGACAGTCCAGTTTTGGCGAATGAATGGCATTCACTGGACTGTCTTATGCGGTATAACCGCCATTGGCTCTGCTCTAAACCAACAATCAGCGTCAGGCGACCGAAAGTCGGCGGCAGGCGGTGGGATGCTGCCGCCGCCACTGCAGGGCAGCGGAGCTCGTGGGTGGGTGGAGGGCTGCCGCAGGCAAAGCGACTCTATGCCATCCCGACAAACAGATATCGGTCACTGAACCACAAAGTCACCGAGGTTCTAACCACCCGCGATGCAATCACTGGACCACCAAGAATGTTCCGGGGGTCACAACCGTCGCGGACGCGGTTACGGTCACTGAACCCCAGAACATGCGACCGAGGGCTGCCTGCGACTCGAGAAGCTAATGGAAGGTAAACTATGCCACTGTCCAGCAGTGAAAAGATGGTGGGGATTCTACACTGTTTTGCCAGCGATCGGCTTCAGGCGTCGATCCCGACGGCTGCTGGCCACGAGGCGGCCAGGAGCAAGTCCTCGGGATTGGCGCACCTGCATGCTAATGGCATGCAAATGGGGCCATAATCAGATGCAAATGGCCCCCCTGCACCTTGCATGAATTATGGCCCCATTTGCATGTCACCTTTTGAATATTGGGATTTTGCGCATGGCGCAATGGTACTATGCACACCGAAGTTGAATACTCACTCTGACAACTTGCGGTGGTGCAAGTTCACTGTGCCATGCACAGTGGCTGTGACTCAGGGGTGATATTCAAAGGAGTTGCTCAAAGGCGCAACTCCTTTGAATATCCCTCTGGACACACTCCTGCGCAACTATTTTGTGCAGCGCAAAGGCTTGCGCCACAAAATAGCGCAGTTTGAATATCTGGCCCATAGTGTGATAATGTGATATTGTGATATTGTTTTAGTGATTTTTTTAGTTGAAAATTTGTAATGGCTTTAACAAAAGTAGAACAAATAAACTTGAACTGAACTACCCTTGCATACGTTAAAGCAGGACATTCCAATCCGCTGGAATTCAACATTTTCATTTTGGAAAGGCTTCTTGAACAGAAAAAAGCTGTACATAACCACAACATGCAAAGTTCCAGCAGCTGGACTCTACTGGAATCTTATTGGAGCCATTCAAGGCTGCCACACGTGATGTCAGTGCAGACAGTGCAACTCTGAGTCAAACTCTTCCTCAAATCAGATTTCTTCACATTTTCATTGATGCCATAAGAAAAGACTTTCAGTCAAAAGACGACGCCACTGCTGTTATGCTGGCAGATGACTTTTGTCACAGACTGTTGACTGACCAGAGAATAAATGCCATGGTTAAGAAGAACACCTCTGTGTTGGCTATGTTCCTAGATCCCCACTTCAAGAGGAACATTGAAGTCATCATTCCTGCAGGGGATGACATTGAGTATTGGAGAGATATTCTGCTAATGAAATGAGACACTACCCTAAAAACACCATTAACTGATGTACAGCAGCCAATCCCTGCTGAACCATCACAGTGTGCCTCTGGCACAGACAATAGCACATCTATCAAGTCTTCAGAGTCAGCAGTGTCATCAGCGAGGGAAAGGACATGTACAGCTACTGCTTGGGCATCCTCCGTTCAGGGTCAGAAAGGCAAATCACTTCTGAGTCACCTGTAATAACATGAACTGGTATCTTGTAAAGAAAGTGCAGTAGATTGGTCTGCTAGACTGGTAATCGTTGTCTTCTGCTGCACAATGACCCTGGAGTATTTTGCAGACCTTACTGTGATTGGTCTCAAGGAAGATCCATTACTCTATTGGAAACAAAAGAGAACAATATGGCCAGATCTAGCAAATATTGTAATAATGTACCTCAGTTGTCCACCTTCAAGCATATATTCAGAACACATATTTAGTGCAGCTGGAGGAATAGTTACTGACCACAGAACATTGCTAAGTCCTGCGAATGTGGAACGGCTTACATTTCTCAGAGTGAATGCTGATAATTTCCCAGTTGTTACAAACACTGATTTATGTGAGTCTGATTCTGAAAATGAACAATAGCCCGCGCAAACAGTGATACTGAATATGATAACTAGGTTGTGTTTGGAACAAATGGAACCCTAACCACTACCACCATGCCAGCCAAATGTGCCACACTAGTACTACTCTTAGTTTTCTTTTGTCAGTCATCAGTTTATATTATGTAAGTTTGATTGCCAACCATTGGTGCAACTTTTTAAAACAGCAGCAGGCTCAATCAGCATCTGCACCTCTCGTATGTACCTCAGCAATGCCTGCCATGAGTATGATTTTTTTTTTAAACCGCGGCAGGCTCAATTACAGCAGCTGCATCTCTTGTACCTACTGTACCTCAGAAATACCTGCCATGGGAATAATTTTTGGACACAGCAACAGGCTCAAGCACCGCAGCTGCACATCTTGTACCTGCCTCAGCAATGCCCACCATGGGTATAATTTCTGGAAACAGTAGCAGGCTCACTCAGAGCAGCTGCACCTCTTGTAACTGCCTCAGCAATGCCCACCATGGGTATAATTTTTGGAAAGAGTAGCAGGCTCACTAAGAGCAGCTGCGTCTCTCATACCTGCCTCAGCAATGCCTGCCTTAGGTATAATTTTTGGAAACAGCAGCAGGCTGAGTCAGAGCAGCTGCATCTCTGGTACCTGCCTCAGCAATGCCCATCATGGGTATAATTTTGGGAAACAGCAGCCGGCTCACTCAGAGCAGCTGCATCTCTGGTACCTGCCTCAGCAATGCCTGCCTTGGGTATAATTTTTGGAAACAGCAGCAGGCTCACTCAGAGCAGCTGTGCCTCTCATATCTGCCTCAGCAATGCCTGCAATAGGTATAATTTTTGGAAACCACAGCAGGCTCGTTAAGAGAGCCTGTGCCTCTTGTACCTGCCTCAGCAATGCCCCTATGGGTATAATGGATTTGGGCACCTAACAGACAGTGTTGGAGTCCCCAAAAAACAGTCTTTACATGATTTTCATTATGGTCAGAATTAGCTAATTGAATAGTGGAATGGGTCAGGTAATGACTACCAGACCCTACCCAACTATTTGGTTTTCATCCAGCTTTTTTTTTTCCAGGTACTTTTGGGGTACCCATGCATTGTCTTGGTGATCAGGTATTTTAGTGCTCACCCATCCCTAAATGGAAGACACTGTCTGAAGAAAGGTGTTAGAACTCACTGGGACAGATGAGAAAGGCCAGAGATGAACATGCACAAATGATTTTGGCCAGGAGCAGTGTAGAGGAGGTAAACAAGGGCTTCTATACTCAAGGCTGAAATCTCATGGACAGGGCAGGTGTGGAAACCTTCTCTGAGGTCCTACTGCGGCTACTCTTCCATTGCAGGGAGCAGCTTAAAATAGAGCAGTTTTATGTGTGTCAGAAAGGCTGGTGTTGGGCAAGAGTTTTCAGTTTCTAGGAGATTGGGACCACACCTGGTGAGCATGAAAGCTGTTTGAGGGATGGCCTACAGCCCAATGGGGAGTGTGCTAGAGTGCTGGAGAGTAGGTTTGCACAACACTTAAAAAGGACTTTAAACTAGGAGAAAGGATAAGCATCACAGTTGAGGATAGAAATGTAGATAATGACAGCAGAAAAACACCCATCATCCATCCAGTCTGTCCAAGTTCCCTATTTAGACCTGGGATATCCAGGGTCCTAGCTATCACCATCCCCACATTCCCCTCCCAATATCTGTCACCCCAGAGAAATGCAGTGCCCTTCATTCCGTTTTAACTGTGCTTGAAACCACCTACGGTATTCCCACCTACCACCTCGGCTGGTAGACTGTTCTATGGTTCCACCTCTCTTTCTGTAAAATAATGCTTCCCATGTTCCTCCTGAACCTCCCTCCTGTTAGTTTTCACTCATATCCAAGTGACTCTGAGCTAGTATTCAAGCTAATTAGTTCCCCACATTTCACCTTATTACTTCCTTTTAGGAACTTGAAGGTCTGTATCATATCTTCCCTCTCCCTTCTGGTCTCAAGCAAATACATGTTCAGTGCCTTGAGGTGCACCTCATAGGACCTGCCCCATTGGCCCTAAATCATTTTTGTTACTCTGTGCTGCACCGTCTCCAGACTATCCCTATCTTTTCTGAGGTGAGAACTCTAGAAGTGGGCACAGTACGTCAGGTGTGACCTCACTAAGGATCTATATAGGGGAAGTATAACCTGTTCCCTTCTGCTATAAGCACCCCTTCCAGCACCACCCAGCATCCAACTCTCTTTGCTATATGCTTTGCTGCACTGACTTGATTTTGTTTGAAGGAGTCACCAATGATATCTCCAATGTCCCACTCTTCAGCTGCAGTGTTAAGTGTCACCCCACCCATCCAGTACTCTATCCTGGGATTCTTGTTCCCTACATGCATCACCTTGCAATTTTTGGCATTGAATTTCAGCTGCCAAATCTAAGACCACTACTCCTAGCTTTAGTAAGTCATTCTGTATTTCCCTGATTCCCTCATCACAATCTACCCTCCCGAAGAGCTTAGTGTCACTGATGAACATATTGAAGAAGACTGGGCCCAGGAAAGATCCCTGTGGTACCCCGCTCATGACCTTCCTCTAATCTGATTTGACCCCATTGACCACAACCCTCTGCTGCCTCCTCTTCAGCCGGTTACCTACCTAGTTTATAATGACCTTAGCTGCACCCAGAGCATCTATCTTCTTCAAGAGTCTGTGAGGCACCCAGATGAAAGCTTTGCTGAAGTTGAAGTACAGCAAATCCACGGTGTGGCCCCTATCCAATTCTCTCATCACCCAGACAAAGAAAACTATTGTGTCAGTCTAACAATATCTCCCTGCTATGAATCTGTGCTGTTTACTATCCTGGAGACCACTGCTCTTTAAGTAGTCCAAGAGGTCCTCCTTGATCAGTGACTCCATCAGTTTCTCTACAAAAGAGGTAAGACTGACAGGTCTTGGGTTCCCTGCTTGTTCCTTGCCCCCCATGGAGTGGAACTACGTCCACCACCCTCCAATCCTTTGGAACTACTCCCATCCATAGCAAGCTGTTGAATAGACCTACCAGGAGTTCTCCAGCTCCACCACCAGTTCCCTGAGTAACCTCAGATGCAACCTATCTGGTCCTGGGGCCTTATTGATCTTTAGGCAAAAACACTGGGTATTGCACTTGGTCAAAACAAATACTTGGTACACAGTACAAATCCACTTTCTGACAGTTTGCTAAATAAGAAAAAGCAGCGAAAAGAACCCTGGTGCTTCTGGTCTTGGCACAACCTTTTTTCCAGGAATCAGTCTCTGTTTAGGGCTGCCAGCCCTTTATGGACCCTTTTGCTTGTAAATACTGTCCGTCTCATCTCTGGGACCCTGTAGTGGCCACCTTGATGCCACTTTTGAGCTAGTGCAGAACCCTGCAGCCAGTTTGATGGGCTTTCCAAGGTCCTCTCATGTGACCCTGGTTCTGTGGGATCTGCACTGGCTGTGGGTGAAGTGAAGAATCAACTTCATCTTCTAACCTGCAAATCTCTGTATGGACATGGCTCTAGCTATCTGAGCAACCTCCTGTATGCTTACCCAGACTCCAGCACTCAGTGGGCCACCTAGCAATTCCCAGGCCCAACTTAAATCTTCAGGAGACTGTGCATTTGAAGTGGCAGCACTGGCCCTGTGGGACTTGCTCTCAAGATCCTTGATGGAGGCCCCCCTCACTGGAGAATTTTAAATGGGGTCTGAAAGCACATCTATTCAGGATGCATTCAGCACCTAGCAAGCAGATCCCCTGTATCAGCTGAAATTGGTTGGTTGTTTTATACTGTTTACTTTTTAGTATGTCTTTATTTATGTATGTATTTATAAAGCTTTTAATGCTGTACTGCCCTCATCTTGTGTAGTGACCTGAGCATAAGGGAAAGGGCACTTAACAAATTAGGTTTTACCTACTTACTGAGCACCCACCATCCTCCCCAGCAAAAACTGAGCAGAAGTAACCATTAGGGACAGTGGCATTTTGCCAATCCTCCTCTATCACCCTACCCCCCTCAACTAGCCTTACAATTTCCCCTCCTTTCTTCCTTTTTTCCCCAATATATTGAAGAACTGGTTTTCTCTACTGTTTACCTCCTCAATACACAGGCCTGTGTCTGCTTAAGCCTTCCTAACTGCCTTCTTTGCCTCCCTATTTTTCAGTAAATATTATCCTCATTTTTCCTCAAACTGCTTTTCTTTATACTCATAAAAGCCCTTTTTCTTGGCCCTTACCACCTCCCTGACTCTGGCTGGGAACCATAAAAGCTTCTTGAACCTGTTCTTTCTGGTTATTGTTCTCATGCATCAGTCAGATGCCTCAGGAATGGCCCCTTTAATTGCCTCCCATCTCTCTTCTACCCCACCCATGTTGTCCATCCTGACTAACTTTTCCCCTGACCAGTTCCCTCAGCCTACTGAAGTCCACCCTTCTAAAATCAAGGACTTTAGCTCTCTGTTGGGGTTTTCTAAGCCCAAGGGCCAGTTCAAATCAAATGGAGTTATGGACACTGTTTCCCCAGTGGCTCTTCTATTCTCACAGGTCCTACTGTCTCCAAGTTAGTGTGCACCCCATCTAGCATTCCAGTCTGCTTGGGGGCTCCTTAACTACCTGTACCAGTAGGCAGTCTTAGTAGGCATCTAGCAAGGCCTGACTTCTGGCATTGCTGGCCACTGGAACATCCTAATCAATGTCTGGCAGGCTCAGATCACCCACCACTACTTTCCCCTTCCACCCCTCTTTCAAGTACTTCATTGAGCTCTCTGTTGCTCTCTTTCCCTTGCCCTGGAGGTCTATGGATGCCCCAAGTGCAGTTTCTTGCCTGAGGCTGCCATGAGTTGCACCCACAGTGACTCTGTCTCCCCATTACTACCACTGATGCACCCCTTCCACCACCTTAATGCCATCCTTGACAAAAATGGCTACTGCTCCCCCGCCTGTTCCTCTATCCATCCTGAACATTGAGTACCCAGGAGCCGTCAGTTCCCCGTCATTATTTTCTGAAGCCCGTGTTTCTATGATGGATACAAGGTCTACCTCAGTGTTTGCCATCAGTGCCAGGAGATTGCTGATTTTGTTACCTAGGCTCTTGGTGTTAAGGCATACCCCCTTCCAACTGACCCCCAATCCTACTTGGCTACTATCCCTCTGCATTCCTTGTCCTCTCATACTCTTGTGGGGGAATACTAGCTAGGATCCCCTTACTTGCACCTGCCACAATTCCCTTAGACCAAGTCTCCCACACAGTCAGTTTAAACATCTGCTATAAACATCAAACTTCTGCCCCAGTGGGTAGACCCCCTCTCTTGTCAGGTAAAGTCTGTCACCCTTGAAGAGTCTTCTGTAGCAGAAGTCCCCCCAATACCTCACAAAGTTGTACCCCTTTTCCTGACACCATACCTTATGCCTCCAATTAAACTCCTCTGTTACATCATTCCTAATCATAACCTGCTTCCACTCCCTGCCCCACAGAGGGAGGATTTCAGAAAAGGCCAGGGACACTGAGTGTGCCACCAATCTGTTACCCAGTTTACAGAAGTTCTGCTTTACTATCTCCACTGACTGTTTCACCAAATCATTGGTACCCAGGTGTACCAGCAGCCCCAGCTCCCCCTGCTCCCTGTCCACCATCCTTCCTAGCCTGTCTAAATCCCAGATGGCTGCTGTCCAAGTAAGGCACCAGACCATCCTCCACCTATCCAATTCCTCCTCCACCACCCTCTCTACCACCCTAATCCTTGATTTCCCCAATTACTAAGACTTTCCTGGTGGACTTGCTCACCCTAGGTACCATCATGTTATTCTTCTCTTTCCCATCAACTAACTGGGAGTTCCCCGTCACTGTAGTCAGGAGCCTGGGACTCCACTAGCGGTGTGAATCAGTTCTCTGTCTGGATGGTGATAGGCTGGACAATCTCCTTATAGCTACCCTTGCCCCCCTTCTCCTCCTCCTGCTGCCCATCTCTCTCTATCCACCTAGACCAGTGGATCTCTGGAGGAGTAGGAATGTAGAAGGTGGGCTATGATTGAGGTGATGATGCAGCCAAGATATTTCTACCCTTGCTGCCACCAGCTGAGCCTAGAGCTCTGACATGGTCCAGCAGATTGGGCAGTGTCCCCTCCTCCAGAGCATATTCCTAAAGGAGAGCACCCACAGCCTCCACAACTGACTGCCTCCCCTCTGAACCCCATCCCTGTACAAGCCTATGGACACGGCTATAGTTAGTTGAAGTGAATAACCACAACAGTCACAGTTTACAACATGTGGTATTTACTCAGTAAGCTCAGCAGCTAAAGTACTCAACAGATGACTAAATTAACTTGTGGTGCTCACCTAGATAGTGTGTTGTGGTAAGGTTCAGCTATACCACAGAATACAAGATTAAAACTACCTTGCAGTGCTCACCCAGATATGGTGGAGCTGTGACATTTACCTACAGCATGGAAACAGCCTAGCAACGTAGACCTAAACTAGCTATAACACAGAGGACCACAGCAGGAGCAGTCTACTACATTAACCAGCAGTGCACATCCAGATAGGTTGCAGCTAGGACTTTGTAATAGTTCACTCACACAATCAGTTCAGTTAACTGTTCAAATACAGTTTTACCTGGGATGAAATGGGCAGAGTTCCTGGCTGCTGGCTGCCTCACAGCTGACTCCAGGCAGACTCCTCAAGCAACAATGCCTTTTGCTCTCCAGCCTTTGTGCTAGGGCCCACAGTGTGGAGGCCTGCTTAATGAGCTATCCAGAAGAAGAAGAATGGATCCGCACCCTCCACTGAAATACCACCTCCAGACTGGTCACTGTGGAAGGAGAGGGTGTGGCTTCAGGTCTGACTTCCTTTCGATTTGTAGAGCAGTCTTCAGATCATGGAGCTGCGAGGGTGCAGCATCTTTTGGGGGGACAGAGTGTTCAGTGAGCAAGAACACCCTCCCATGACCCCTTCTGGCCCCAGCACTGGTTCCCAATGACTGAATCACCTGCTTGCTTCTAAATCAGTTTAAATGTTGGAGGGCTTCTTGGAGCCCCACTCTCTGCTAAAATGCTGCCTCCTGATTTGTCACTGAGGAAGGAGGGGCCGCAGCTTCAGGTCTGGCTCTCCGTCAGCTTGTAAAGCAGTCCCCTGATTGTGGAGCGTCAGTGGTGCTGCATTTGTTGGTAGGTTCCCGATGACTGGATCAGCTGCTTACTTCTAAATCAGTGTAAATGTTGGTGGGATTCTTGGTACCCTGCCGTCTGCTGAAATACCACCTCCTGATTGGTTGCTGTGGAAGGAAGGGGCACAGCTTCAAGTCTTGCTCCCCAACATCTGGTAGAACAGTCCCATGATCATGGAGTCCTAGTGGTGTGGCATTTTCTTGGGGGGGGGGGGGATGTTCACAGAGCAAGAATACCCACCCTTACTACTCTTCTGGCCTGGTGCTGGTTCCTGAAGACTGGCTCACTGGGAAAAATGAAGAGGAGGCAGAGAAGTGTTATACATAAAGGAGGGTATTATGGCCTCAAATATTCAGGATAGACTAATCCAAACACCTTACAAACAAACAAACAAGAGTGCTACCCACATAACTAGTTTAGGCAGGCAGAACAAGCCCAGAGAGGAGAGAGAATGATATGGTGGAACAAACATAATTTGAAGGAGAGAACAGGTGGAATGGAGGAAGACAGGGGCAGTGGAGAAAGGTAGAAGCTGGAGGGTGTGAAGAAACAGAAGGAGTTGAGGGTACATCTCAGAAGGAAGCCAGACATTTGGCAAGACGTGGAAAGTGATATGTGAGAATGCCAGGAGCCTGGGAAATAAAACCTGTGACCTTTAGGCAATAATGACTGAGGCAAGTTTGGATATGGGCACTATGAATAAGACATTGGCAACTTAGTGTCATAAGTGGGAACTTGAGGGAACCAGGGTTCAATAGTGAAAAAGGAAGAGGAGGCAGAGAAGTGTTATACATAAAGGAGGGCATTATGCCTCAAAAATTCATGAAGCAAACACGACTAAAGGAAATGAGACAGTATAGGTACGCACAATTGCATGCAGAAGTAGGGTAGTTAGGATCAGAGTGGTGTACAACCCTTCAGCATAGACAGACGAGACAGACAACAAGTTAGGAGATGAGATGAACAGGATGGTGGAACTTGGGGAGGTATTAATATTGGGGGATTTATATCGGTCAGTATAGACTGGAGCACAATTGCAGCAAATGCAGTGATTTGGGCCCTGATGCAAAGGATACAGGTGGCATTCCTGAACAAAAGGGTTTTGAATCCCACTACAGAAGTGGCCATGTTAGATCTAGTCCTGACAAACAGGGTCAGCACAGGGGAAGTAACCATGAGGAAACCCCAGATTCAGGTGGTCACAGGACCATGTGGGTTGAGGTCAAGCTTAAAGCCAAGAGGGTTCACTCCAAGACTAAGGTCCTGGACTTCAGAAGGGCACATTTTTGGAGGATAAGAGAGGTGTTAGGGGATAACTAAAGAAAGTGAAGGAGCCAGAAGTGGTCAGACAGATCTCTAAATAGAAATGGTGGGAAAGAGTAGGACGGGGATAAGAACATTATGGTTCTCAATGAGTGCTGCACTGGCAGTAAGAGAAAAGAAGGCTTTCATTTGTGTATAAAAGGAGCTAAATGGAGGAAGATGGAGGGTATATTTATTTATTTATTTATTTGAAATTTGGATAACACCTTTGAGCACAAGTGCTCTTTTCCAAAGGTTCCACGTCAGTAACAAACAGGTATACACAACATCGATACACAGGAGCCACATCAGTAGCAAATAGATAACTTAGATTATACAATGGCAAGAAAGAATCCTGGATTCTGATTGGTCAGCGTATGCCTGAGACAGTGATGTTATTACACAATAACATCACTGTATTGATTATCAACTTTAGCCTTAGCTTTTCTCTTAAGAAACAAAGATATATACTGCCTCAATAAAAATCTACTAAAAACATTTTTAAATTGTGTTTATTTTGTATAACATTGAGCCATTGTATATTTGCAAAAAGGCACAACAAGGTGTATGTTATGTAAGTAATAATACCGACAGGGTGGGCGTTATTGGGATATAACAGACCGCCCAGGGGCGTAATGAAGCCCAACGCCACAGGTGGAGGGCCTTATAGCCCTGGGAGGTCTGTTATATCCCAAAATGCCCACCCTGGAGGGTATTATTACACTTAGATAATGGTGAGGTGTGTGACTTTTTAAGTGAGTAATAATCAGAGAAAATCTCTGTAAACTGATGGAAAGTGTAGCAAAAGAAATATTTTGTAAAGTAGTTCCTCAGTTTGTACGCTTTTGGATTTAGTTGTGCCATCCCCATGCTCCACACATAAGTGAGGTATTCTGTGCAGTGCCAGCCTCCACCTGTAGAAGATGAAAAGGGTTTTTTTTTACCTTCAGGTGTGTGTGTTGCTTTTTTTTTTTGCCATATGCATTGAAAAAGAAAGCAAAAAAAAATTCATTGAATTCTGTGGTGAAGCTGCGTAACTTTGTTTTGGCTGGAAGTGTGGAGGGCAGGCACGTGAGCTTGTACGATCTGGAAGGAAGGTCAGGAGCTTTACTTACATGGAGGCCGAGTGAGCTGGGAGTATTTTGTCACAGGGGTGTAGAAGGTATATTTAGTGTAGCGTGCTGGTGCCAGTTAAGTTGTAATATGAGCTGGAAGTGGAAGGAAGGTTCTGAGCTTTTAGTTTCAGGGAGGTGGCTCAAAGTAACAAAAACGGCACGTTGAGAAAGTCATTTGTTTTCTCGTCTAGTGATGAGGAACAGACGCAGATGAGAAGGCAGTATGAAGGAATGAGTTACTTGTAAAGTGCTGGGAAAGGCTGGGTGTTCAGTATGCGAGGAATAAATGGCAGGTGGTCAGTGTCAGAATTCGGGGTGCCCAAGAATACATTTAGTAATAGGACACTCCGAATTGGTACTTGTTTTGAAGCAGGCTGTTATTAAGAAATAACAGCCCAGGTGGCAGTCTCTTTTAGCTAATCAGGATGCTAGTTTCACTTTACCCATTATTTAATGTGTAATAATGTCACTCCTGGGGTGGTGGAAGCACTCAGTTTTGCCGCATGCTTCAACCCAACCCAGGAGTGATGTAATTACACGATAACACACACCTTGTTGTGCCTTATTGCTTAAATAGGTACGGTATATACTACAAGATTTCACCGGCTCGAGAGGAGCAAGGTCAAGTACAGACATTAGGGTTGTAAACAAGGTATAGCAGCATAGAGTTCAGTCAGATGGCAGACAAGCCACAACATTGTACAGAGAGGAATTTGGCCATATAATATATATATATATATAGGGAATTCTTAAAATGCCAAGGGAAAAAAAGGAGAGTGATAAACAAATCAGTGAGACAGGCAAAGGTGGAGCCAGAGCTACGGCTGGTGGCGGGGGTTGGGATGTGTGGCAAGGCTTTTACCCATATACAGTGGAGCCAGCCAGAATGGAATGCAGTACCTTGCATTATTACTGCAAAGTGCTGCAGTAAACTGCAAGGAACAGTGCAGCTCAATGACAAGTAGGCCTTTTGTCATGCAGTATTGTGTGGCATGTCGTGTACTGCAAGGTACTTTGTTGCATTCTGGCTGGCTCCGCTGTGTGAGATCAATACAAAACCAAGGTGCAGTAGGAATGATCAGGCTAAAGAAGGGGGAGGAATGGATAGAGGATTAGATGAGTAAAGTGAATCAACAGAATGATTATTCCTGTTCAGTGTTCAGGGTGCAGGACAGGGACACTCTGCCAGACTGCAGCATAGCAGCTAGCAGGGGATCCTGACAGGTGTCAAGGAGGAGCCTATAATGTATGGGAGAGTACTAAAGAAACTTTAAGCACTGAATGTGAATAAATCAATGGTCTGTCCCTGAGAGATGGGGTAGATCCTGGCAGGTCTGCCAGTGGATCTCTTCAGCTGCTCTTAGCAGAGATGTGCCAGAGAAGGAAAACTGAATGTGGTATCCCTACATGAAAGTGGACATTGCAGGGAGCCAGGTAATTAAAGACTAGTCAGCCTGATATCTATAGTGAGTAAAGCACCATAGACTATAATCATGGAAAGAATGAGAGTTCTTGGAGGTCAGTGCCCTGTAAGATTCCAGACAGCATAGTTACCAGTAGCAGGTCATGCCAGATGAATTTAACCTACTAACATACTAAGTTGCCAGCTGATTAGGCCAAATGGTCTGCTGAGTCTGCTCGAGATGCAGCTCACAGTTATGTCACAGTTACATCACTGTAGCTGCCTCCCCAATTCACTGTTCCCACTCCCTGTACTCCCATCACATTCCCTGCTCTCCCCACCTGTACTATACCCCTGTATTTGTCCCAACCCTTCTTGAATCCCCACACTGTCTTCACTGCCACCAGCTCCATTGGTGGTATATTCCATGGTGCCACCACCCTCTCCATGAAGCAACATTGCCTCACTTCTCCCCCAAACCTCCACCCTACCAGTCTCAGGTTATAACCCCTCATGGACCCTTCCTCCCTTAATTAGAATAGACAATCAGTGCTGACCAGGTTTTTCCCCTTCAGATATTTTTTAAGACCTCTACCATATCCCCCATCTCTCCTCTCCTTAAGGGAGCACATATTCAACTCCCTAAGCCTTTCCTCAAAGGACCTATCCCCCAGACTGTGAATCATCATTGATGCTGTCCTCTAGACATTCTCTGGAAGAGTCACATCCCTCCTCAAGTACAGGCACCAAAACTGCACATAGTACTCCAAGTGTGGCCTAAGCAAGTAGTTGTACAAGGATAGTAGGACCTCCCTCCACCTCGAAGTTATCCCTCTAGCGATGCACCCAAGCATTCTATTTGCTTTTGTTGTTGCCCTCCTGCACTGCTCTGAATTATTCATCTTGGTATCTTTTACCACCCTGAGATCTTTTTCCTCCCTTGGAGAATGTCAGCTTTACCACACCAAGAAAGTAGTCATGGCTGGGATTCCTAACACCCAAATGGAGAATGCTGCACTTCTTGGTGTTAAACATCAGCTGCCAAGTGTGCAACCACCTCTCAAGTGTATCTAAGTCCTCCTGTAGTGTCCTCCTCCCTCCTCCCCATCGAGCACTGCTTCCAGTTTGAAGTCATCAGCGAATAGACTCAGCATGCTCCTAACTCCCTCCCCAATGTCCGAGATGAATATATTAAATAGGAGTGGGCCCAACATCGACCCTTGAGAGACCCCACTGATGACGCTTCTGGGAGAAGAGACCTCACCCCCAACCACCACTCTCTGAAACCAATCAGATAACCAATTTCCAATCCACCCCAGCAACTTTTCCCCCACCCCCAAGCTCCTCAGCTTCCCTATCAGTCTCCCATGTGGGAGTGAGTCAAATGGCTTGCTGAAGTCCAGGTATAGAACATCCACCAGCCTTCTCTGATCCAGCAACCGTGTCACCCAGTCATAGAATTCAGTTCTGTTGCTTTGACACAATCTCCCCCAGATGAACCCATGTTGGCATTCATCTTGGAGGCCAAGTGCCTCTAGGAACTCCATCATCCTCTCCTCCAAGATGGTCTCCAACAGTTTCCCCACCACTGATGTCAGGCTAACCAGTCTGTAGTTTACCAGCTAGTCCCGTAGTCCACTCTTGTGGAGCAGCATGACGTGTGCCATTCTCCAGTCCCATTGAACCCATACTGATTGAAGGGAAGAATTCAATAAGTCTATCAATGGTGCAGCCAGGACATCAGCAAGTTCTTTTTACACCCTGGGGTGGATCCCTTCTGGCCCCGGAGCCTTATCAGTTCTCAGGGACTTTAGAGCCTCCCTTGCCCTCCCTACTGGGATCTCACCATCTGTGAGTGCCTCCCAGCCCCATTTGCCATCCCCTGAAGAAATTGGTCCATCCCTTCACTAGTAAAGACTGAGCAGAAGTACTTATTAAGTACTTCTGCTTGCTCCACAGCCTCCTCTGCCCACCCACCCTCTTTCTTTAACCTGTTGATCTGCCCTCTACCTTTTCTTCTTTCCCTGATGTACCTGAAAAAACTCTTCTATCACTCCCTGATCCCCTGAGCCAACCACAGCTTCTTATCTGTATTGGCTGATCTCACCACCCTACCCACCATTTTGGAGAGACTGTGGTACTCCTCCCTGTCTTTGTCCCCTCGTGAGCACCTGTACCTGTAAAAAACAAACAAAAAAATTCTTCAGGTGGATGAAAAGTCTCACTCTGTCCCACACGGGGGCTTGACAAAGAAGTTAGGTGGGGGTGGGAATGGGGATGGGAGACAATATTACAAGGAGGGTGAAAAAGTGGCTAAGTGGGTGGTCCTAAATTTAGACCCCTCAAGGGAAAGGGAAGTCAAGACAATGGTATCTCAGGAATCAGTCCTAGCACTGGACTCTTTAACATATTTATTTGTAATATAGTACAGAGGGTTCAGGGAAAGATATTCCTCATCACAGACAACACCAAAATGTGGGGAAAAGTAGACCCCCAAGGAGGGGAAAAGGGCTATAAAGAAAGATCTGGAAAATCTGGAGAGGTGGGCAAGAGTGTGGCAGCTGAAATCTATTGTGAAAAAGTGCAAGGTAATGCATATCAGGGACAAGAACCTGAAAATGGAGTATAGAATGAATGGGATGATAGTGGGGAGCACATCAGAGGAATGGGACCTTGGGATGTTAATCATGGATAGAGGTGGGTGAATGTTGCAAATTCTGCTTTTGTGGAACTTTCGTGGAATTTTTGAAATTTCAGTACATTTTCTGAACTTCTGCCAGTGATGAGATTGGAATCTTCCGAATGTGTTCAATGGATTTTCACCCTGTTCCATGGACTTTTTGGGCTGAACAGCGGAATAATACACATAAACTGTGAAATATATTCCATCTGCAGTTTAATGCATTATTTCGTAATTTAGCTCCCCCTCCATCAATTGCCGGCCCCCTGTAGAATAAAATTCCCCCCCAGTGTCTAGTGGATCCCCACTCCTGCAGGTAGTCCACCCACCCCACTGCCCCCTCACTGATCACTGGCACCATGTAAAAATAAAATAAAATCCCTGGTGTCTAGTGGTCCCTCACCCACCCACTGATTGCGGCCTGATTTGAAATAACAAAATTCCAATCTCTGGTGTCTAGTGGTCCTCTAACCTGCCAATTGCCAGCCTGCTGTTGCATAAAATTCCCTGGTTTCTAATGGTCCCCCCCACCAATCGTGGGCCGATGTAAAAAAACTATAATTCCCTCCTTGTTTAGTGGATCCCCTCGCTACCCCAATCCTCTTCATAAAAAGGTAGTAGCTTTTTATTCCTAGTATCTAGCATACCCCCCCTATCCCTGATCACCTGCAAAACAAAAGCAGTCTTAATCCCACCACTCCCTCCCAATGTTCCTGGTGTTTAGCAGACCCCCCACCCACCCACCCTGCTAGTAGTCCCCAACACCTCACTCCCCAACCCTGACCCTAAGTGGGTGATCAGCACAGCCCTCCTCACTCCACTCTGGCTGGCCACTCACTGAGCTCTCAGTGAATGAACACATACTATGCACTCATTCATTAAGAGCTCAGTGGGCAGCTGCTACAGTGGCGAGAGGAGGACATGCTAGTTACCTCTTAAGGAGTCAGAATAGAGGATTGAGAGTGGTGAGGGGATTCTACGAAATGAGAGAATCGCTAACCACCAGGGAACAATGAAAGACTAGTAGAGACTGACTACACATTTTTTACAGGGATCGAGATGGGGGTCACCTAGACACCATGGAATAAGAATTACTGCCCTTTTTTTCATTAAAGGGATAAGGGATAGGGAGGGGGTCAAGTAGACACCAGTAATTTTCTTTTTTTTTTTACATGGGGCTGGTGATTGGTGAGTGAGGGAGGAACCACTGGACACCAGGGACTGGGAATTCCTTTTACATTGGACTGCAATTGGCAGATGGGGAGGACCACTACACACCAGGGACAGGAATTTGGTTTTTATGGGATTGGTGGGTGGGGGTGACTACTAGACACCAGGGATTTTTTTTTTTGCATGGGGCTGGCAATCAGCAAGGGCCGGTGATCATGGGGAGGAGACCAGTGGGTGGTGATTGACAGTGAGAGGGGGATTAATGTATTAAACTCTGGAAAAAAAGCTGTAGAACTGACTACTGACAGTGATCAGGTCTGCAGAATTTTTGTTCCCGCAGTTTAATACAGTAACCCAAAGTCCATACTTTTTTTCTGCCATTTTAAGGCGGAATTTTCACGAAAGTTGCCAACATGATTTCTGAACTTTTGCAGAAGTGAAAGTCCAACTTTTGCACAAATTCTGCCAGTGGAATTTTTTTTTCCACACACCTCTAATCATGGTGAACATTATGAAACTGGCAAAATGTTGTAGGACTGTGGGTAAGGCAAATCACATCCTGGAATGCATAGGAAGAGGGATCACTAGCAGGAGAGATGGAGGTAATACAGCCCCTGTAGAGCTCTGGTTTGCCCTCACTTTGAGTATTATGTGCAGTTTTGCAGCCCACACTTGAAGAAAGAAAAGGAAAGGTTAGAGGGACTGCAGAGATGAGCAACTGAAATTATACAAGGGTAATAGGGTAGGTTTCACAAGGAGCCCTTGGAGGGATAGCAACAAGTACATGCTAGAGGACAGAAGAAAGCAGTGCAACATGGCAAACACCTTCAAGTACCTCTGTGGAAAAAACACAATGTGGGCAGCAACAAACTGTTCATGATGAAAGGTAACATGGTACCAAGGATAATTCCTTGAAACAGGTGCGAGCAAAGTTCAAGGAGGATGTCAGGAAGTACTTTTCTACAGAAGGAGTGGTGATGTACAGTAAGGCATCTGGAGGAGGTCACTGTCATTAAGGCACAGATCAGTAAGTATAGGAAACCAGGAGCAGTTTCAAAATTCGCAAATAGCATTTTATTAATAACAGCAAAATAAAAAAAAAAAATTGTTCAGTATAACTAACTATTTACAATGGCAGTACAAACATAGAAAACAGAGTTCTTCTTCTAAGTTTTTTCTTAATTTCTAATCAGTCTCTGCCTCTCTCTTGCACAAACATTGCTGCTCTTTTTATAAGTCTGTGCCTGGGAAGCTCGTTAAGAAAACAGCATGCTTCTCACATAATTTTCTTGTAAGTTTCCAATGTTATTGCAGGTGCAGCAAAAAGAACATAATGACCCAGAACTGACCTCTTGTAGCCATCTCTGCATAGGTTTTGCATCCAGAATTCTCAGGTTAACCCCTTGAGTTCCAATAGCTTTGCAATCATTTCAACAGTATAACTATATACTGTGTATTTTTAAACAAAGGGATCTCGGTATCAGTTACATTTCCACAAAATGATTCACATATATTTTTTACCAGAAGGTATGAAAGGGGGAGGATGACAGACAGAAACAGCAAATGAAGGCAGAGAGCTAGCAAGAGGCAGAGAATCGCAAAACAGTCTGAGTGATCAGTTCCTATGTCTCACAGGAAAAGTTGGTTGCACAACCAGACAGAGAAGAGAGAGAAAAGGAGAGAATAGAACAGGTCCTTGTGTTTAAATTCTTTCTGCATAACAAATGGGGCAGGACCTTATTCAACCCTATCACATACCCCCTTCTTTAAGAGGGAACCTGGTTTACAAAAACAGGTTTCCAAAATGTTCTATTAAATTCCCATCTAATATTAGCTTATAAACTTTACAGTTCAGTACATATGCAGCATAGCAAACAGAGAAGTTTCAACTCACATTTTTTTTCAACCTTCGGAATTCTCAGTTTCTGATCCATAAATTGACAGAAAATCAGTACTGATATTCTCTTTTCCAGATTTGTGCATCACTTTAAATTTTAATGGCTGTAGTGCCAGGTACCACCATGTGATTCTAGAATTCTTATCCTTCATTTGGTTAAGCCAACAGAGAGGATTGTGATCTGTTAAAAGTCAGCTCCTAGTAAGCAAAACTTAAGGGACTCCATGGACCACTTTACTGCAAGGCATTCCTTTTCAATGGTGGAGTACCTTTTCTCTCTGTTGTGCAATTTCCTACTTATGTATAGAATAGGATGTTCTTTCCCATATATATTTTGACTCAAGACTGCACCTAGACCTACCTCTGCTGCATCTGTCTGTAACAAAAATGGTTTCTCAAAGTCTGGGATTCTTAAAACAGGGGCTAAACATAATGCAGCCTTAACAGCCCAAAAAGCTTAATTGCACTCTAGGTTCCATGTCACATTATTCTGGAACCGTTTCTTTGTGAGTTCAGGGAGGGGAGTAGCTTTCAGCAAAACTGGGCAAAAATCTCCGATAATAACCAGCCAGCCCTAAAAATGTCTTGACATGTTTTTTTGGTTTTGGGGACAGGGCTGTTAGCTACAGCTTCTATCTTGGAAACCTCTGGCCTAACTTCTCCATTTCCCAAAACATAGCACAGATATCTGGTTTCCTGCATGCCCAATGCACACTTGGTAGGATTTATTGTCAGACCTGCCTTTTTGATTGATTGGATAACTTCTCGTAGGTGTTCCATGTGGCTTTTCCAGTCTGGACTGTACACCACAACATCATCCAGGTATGCAGCACACTAGCCAGTGTGAGGGGATAAAATTGCATCCATGCACTGTTGGAATGTAGCTGGTGCAGCATGTAAACCAAACAGCATGGTGGTGAACTGATAGAATCCAATAGGAGTGGCAAATGCAGTTTTGTCTTTTTTTAGTCACTGGGGCTACTTTCTGACACTCAGCACAAGAACTGCAATAGGTAGAAACATTTTTATGAATTCCAGGCCAGTAAAATCTATACAACAATCTGGCAAGGGTGTGATCCCTCCCTAAATGACCAGCCATAGGACTATCATGTGCTATCTGTAACAACTCAGAGCAATACTTTTGTGGTATAACCAATTGTTCTATGTGGTCCTGTGTCTGTTGTTTAACCCAAACTCTGTACAGTAGCCCATTTCATTTTTATGTTTGCTTGCACGCATGTGCAAGAAACATAGTGCCATCATCCGAGTTTTCGGAGGTGTGTCACCCCCTCTTCCAATTCAGTCAGTGTGTTGGCAGGCGTGGCCCCTGTCCGCCAATGCATGCTGGAGCTGTCTATGACAAGCTCCAGAATGCAGTGGCATACAGTTGAAAGGGGGCTACGCTTCCAGTGAGCAGCGATAAGATATCGCCTTATGTCACGCTCCCCTACACACACACACACACCACGCATGCTGTGCTGCCCCCATGCCCACATTGCACAGCCGCACGGGGTGCCCAATCCCCGTCCGGCTCCACTGTCTCTTCCCCACCCCCATGCTGTCACTGACAGGGATGCCCAATCCCCCATCGGCTTCACCTCTCCCCCCCCGAGTACAGGGTGCCATGCTGGGAGCCCACCCCAGTGTGGCAACAGAAGCCATGGCCTACGTGGGTGCCCAATCCCCTGTCGGCTCCATGCCCTCCCCAGCCATCCTTGTGCCATGCTGGGAGCCCACCCCAGCGTGGCAAACATCCCGCATCGTCTGAATAAAAAAAAAAACACCTGTAAAGAAAAAATGGTCCCACGCAGTCTCCCTGACCTCCCCACAACCCGCACCCACCCACTGCGCACCCTGCCTCCCCACACCCTCACCCCATACTTACCTCCGGACTCTGGCGCGACGATCTCGGTGGACCGGGAACCGTCTGCACTCTTCAAAGCCAACCATGAACTGAGGAAATGCCAGTAAGCTGTATAATGGAATAGATAGGGGTTTTTCAACTTTATTGCATATCTCAGGCATTTTGGGGAATTTTTGCACCAAATTTTCAACATGAGGTTTTTGGGACCCCTCCTCATGAATTCTTGCACTGTCTTGGCGTTACTCTGGCCCGAAGGGTGATTTTGCAGCCACTGTGCAAAATCACCTTTCCGGAATGATTAACAAAATGACACTGCCAGTGTTCATAAGGTGGGCTCCTAAAAAGACTATTTTGAAAATTTGGTGAACAAATTCCTAAAAATGACTGTTTTACTAGCATGTGTTGCGCAGTTCCTACGCACACTCATAAGTTCACGAATTTTCAATATTTTCACTCCAGATTTTCAACATTGCCATTTTACCACACCTTCTTATGAACAGTATAGCTGTCATTTTTCACATCTCACCCAAAATGTGTTTCCACCCATGTAGCGCACAATGGCGCAATTGGTGTGCAAAATCAATGCACGGGACACATTAAGAAAATCACACTGACACTGTTCATGAGCAGAGGTCTTAAAATGGCTATGTTAAAAATTTGGTGAAAAAATTCCTAAAAATGACTGTTTCTTACGTGCGTTATAGCAGTTTCTATGCATCCGTAAGTTTACGAATTTAATATTTCACTCCAGATTTTCAACATTGCCATTTTATTACACTTCCTTATGAACAGTACAGCTGCCATTTTCATATGTCACCCAAAATGTGTTTTCGCACATATGGCGCACAATGGTGCTGTTGGTGTTCGAAAGCAATGTTTAGGACAGATTAAGAAAATCACAGTTACACTGTTCATGAGCAGAGGTCTTAAAATGGCTATGTTGAAAATTTGGTGACAAAAGTCCATAAAATGACTGTATTACGAGTGAGCATTGCGCAGTTTCCACGCACCCTCGTAAGTTCATGACTTTGTAATATTTTCAGTCCAGATTTTCACCAGTGGCATTTTTCCACACTTCCTTATGAACAGTACAGCTGTCATTTTTCACAACATGGCCGAAGTGTGTTTTCACACTTTCAGCGCAGAGATGCGTGGTCGCTGTGGGAAATCGTTGTTCGGGACAGATAAAGAAAATCATGGTGACACTGTTCATGATCGGAGGCACCAAAATGCCTGAGTTGACAATCTGCTGTAAAAAATCCCCAACCTAATTATATTACTGGTGTGCGTTGCACAGTTTCTATGTACGCTCGTCACTTCACCATTTTTTTTTATTTTACTGCAGATTTTCAACATTGCCATTTGTTACACCTCCCCATGAACAGTACAGCTGTCATTTTTTACATCCTGTTGGGAATGTTTTTGCACCTGTGGTGCTAAATGCCGTAGTCGCTGTGCATAAGCAGCTTTCGGCTAACAAACTGATATTCCCCCTGTTCATGAGATGGGGTCACAAAAAAAAACATGTTGAAAATTTGGAGTGAAAATACCAACGAATGCCTGAGGTATTAGGGTTTCCAACCATAGGTCACGTGATGCAGCAGTGCTGATCAGCAGCTTTCTGTGGAGCTCCCACTCTTCTCCTCTTAAAATAGTTTTTCTTTCACCTCCAATTCCACGCTACTTACCTTGAGGTGGGCTAAGAAGTCTATCTACCGCTGCAGGATCCCCAGAGGATCGCGATCGGCGACCCGGCAGCATCTAATTCAAATCAAGATGGCTGATGCAGATATGAAGGCCGCGGGAGTTAAACACACTCCCCCAACCACACCAGAGAAGGCCTCAAAAAAGGCAAGAAATACAAATACGACTTCCATTTCCACATCTAGACAGCATTCCGGTGGGGCTGCAACCTCTACACAAGGCACTGTTCTGACTGAAGAGCGTTTCCTAGAAGAGCTGTCTCCGTTTAAAGAAACCCTCCAGGAAATCTTGAAAGAGATCAAATCGTTAAGATTGGACTTTGCTGATCTCTCAAGGAGAGTCAGCGATTCTGAGGCCAGAATTGTTTCTATTGAGCAATGGGAACATAGGATGGATCCTGAGATCGCCAAACTCAGACAGCAGTTCCAAAAACTTCAGGCTAAGACTGAAGACCTGGAGGGGAGGAGCCACCGGAACAACATGCTCATCTTAGGCCTCCCAGAGTCAGAGGAGGGAGGTGATACCCTACACTTTGTCCAGCAGCTCTTCAACAAAATCATGGGCTTCACATCCACCAAAAATATCATGAAAGGGGCCCACCGATCATAAACCAAACCGCCTCTGGGTGCCCCAAGCCCATCATTGTGAAGCTTTTAAGTTATCTGAGCGTCAACACATCCGGAAGGTAAAACAGCTGGACTCTGTTCTCTGGGGCATAGCAGACATAGAATCATGCAGGATCTTCCTCGGAGGTCTGCCAGAGAAGAGCTGCCTTCCATCAAGTCGTTAAGAAGCTCATCGCGGCTGGGGAGACCCTTCAGGATGTTATACCTGCTAAGCTGCTGGTTCAGGTGAGAAGGCACCCTGGCGGCGGCTTATGAGAAGCGGAGGAAGCTCCTCTGGCCTTAAAAGCTGTTGCGGACTTATTCAAATGATTGTTCTTGCATTTGGGGTTGCCGGTCTTCTCTTAATAGGCCCTCTATTAAAGCTCAACCTGCACTTAAAGTTAATTAGCCTGGGTAACTGGTTTCCCTTAGTTGGTCCCCATTACTGTGCTCTCCCTATATTTTTTAAGCCTAATCAAATACCTGGTTGTGTTTCTCTCCTGGGAGGTCTTTAGTCCGGGGATCCGTGCTGGATTAGGCCTCTGGGGGTAGTAGGCCGCTAGGCCTTTCTGTCCTGCTGTCGTTCGTTGTCGCGTCTGGTCCTCTTAGCTGTATTTTGGGTACCGCTGAGCAGGGGTACTGTTTCCGGGGGACGCTTTTCGCGACCGGACCGTTGGGTCCGTCAGCGGAGCTCCCCCTATGTCTTCTTCCTCCTGCATTTCCGGATGGGCCCTGAGCAGCTCGGGAGATGGGAAGTGGACCCTTCCTTGCTGAGATTTCCCCCAGGAATCTTCTTTCTTCCCCTCGATGACCGGACATGCGGCTTCCAGGTACTGTTAAGTTTACTTCTTTAGGCTTGCCGAAAGGGGGGGGGGCAGGGAGCTCGAGTGGATTAGTTGCCTCAGAGCCCTGCCTTGCGACCTGATTGGGAGTTGGTGGGTACCCGTAGTGGCTCACGTAATTGGGCTCTTTTCCCACATCAGAGTAAGATCACTTCATGTTCTGGCCTGTTGGATGTTATGTTTCATGGTCAATTTCGATCCTCAGAGATCTTTGTGGGTACCTCAGGGTGGGGGGTGGGTAGTATTATTATTTTTTCTATTGTTGGTATGGCTTTATGGAATTGGGCTGGTAAATAGGGAGGTTAAGGTTAACTGTTGTTACTGTCTCTTGTTTCTGAGGGGTTGTGGAAGGGTATGGTCTGGGGAGGGGTTGGCCGCCAATAATTGTTTCTTTCAGATGTGGTGGGGTTTTATACCTGTTTCATTCCAGTTTACAATGGAGTGGTGTTTCTATGTTGTTCTGCGGGAAATTGTTTCTTCTTTTTGTTACAGGGGTGCCATGTGGGGGCGGCCGGGGGGAGGGGGTATGAGAGGGTGTCACCACTGATGGGCTCAAGCTGGGGGTTTTCCAAGCAGTTCTGTTTTGCTGTATTACTGTCTTTTGTGGATGGCCTCGAATTATGTTAAACTTGCCAGCTGGAATGTAAGGGGCATCAGGGATTCTAATAAAAGGTCCTGTATACTGCTTAACTGTTCCCTGTTGGGGGTTGATATCTTGCTCCTCCAGGAGACACACATTACAGTCACGGATATTAAAATGTTACAGGTTAAGGGATTTTCACAAGTCTTTGTTGCTGGTGCGTCCTCCGATGCTAGGGGTGGCAATCATGATAAAGAAAATATACCTTTTAATCGGAGAAAGTCTTCCAAGATCGAGGTAGATATATTTTTGTGCAGGGCTCCTTTCTAGTTCCGCTATAATTCTTGGTTCCGTCTACGTCCCGGTGGGAGGAGATGCTGGTTTTATAATGCATCTAATAGATAAATTAAGTGGGTATTTGCCAACACCCCTTATTCTGGGTGGGGATTGGAATATTGCCCCAACACAAGAGCTAGATAAAACCTATAGGCCGTTGAGGCCCCCGACTCCAGCGCAACTAGCGTTGCGAGATCTAGGTGGAATGTTAGGTCTAGTGGATCCCTGGAGGACCTTGTTTCCTCTTAATAGGAGTTATACCTTTTTTTCCCCGCTTCATAACTCCTGGTCCAGGTTGGATTATTTCTTGTAGCACCTCCTTATGGCACACATTACCCAAGTAGGCATTGAACCTACTGTAATTTCTGACCATGCTTTAATATGGCTTCGACTCAATCCCTCCTCTTTGGTGCAGCGTGACACAATATGGAAACTAAATACTCAGGTCTTGAAAGACCAACACCTTCATGCTCAGATTAAGTCCCTAATCAAAGAATACCTGGGCATTAACCAGGGGTCAGTGGCCAGGGTTGACATCCTATGGTGCTCTTTAAAATGTTTTTTGAGAGGGGAGCTCATTAAAATCTCCTCCAGGAGGAAGAAACTCAGGACTCAAAGGTTTCTTCTCTTACTTGGCCAGATTAAGCGCAGAGGACTCCCTTGCTTCCTCTAGGGTCCCTAACCAGTTTGGAACACCTACAGAAACTTAAAACGAATATGAAGGGCTAGTTGGAGAAAGAACTGAATTGCACTACTGAAATCCAAAGCCAATTACTTAGATCAAGGGGAGAAGCCGAGTAGGCTTTGGCCCTTAAGCTCAAGGAAGCAGAAAACTCAAGGTTGGTCCCTGCTATCATGGCACAGGACGGTTCCATCAAGACAGGGCCTAGAGACATTGTAAGGTCTTTGAGACTATTTTACCAAAAATCTTTGCAGGCTAGCTCAGCCCCTCCTTCCCTCTCCGCTATTGAGGCCCTTCAACCCAATTTCCCACCCCTGCCTTTCCGATGACCAAGCATCTTTTCTTTTCCTGCCCCTATCCCTGAATGAGATTGAGGATGTCATTCACAATCTTCCATCAGATAAAGCCCCGGTCCAGATGGCTTACCTCCCAACTTTACAGGCCTTTTGCAAGGAATTGGCTCCGACACTTCTGGATTTTTATAACTACCTTCTCACCTCGGCCCAGTGGACCCAACCCTGTTGGAAGCCATCATAATTCTGATTCCCAAAGCGGAGAAATCCTCCATGGATCCGTCTAAATACAGACCCATCTCACTGCTCAATTGTGACATCAAAATTTTGTCTAAAATTCTGGCTGCGTATTAAACAGGTCTGGCAACCACTTTGAGCAGAGAGCAAGTAGGCTTTGTGCAGGAGTAAGTCAGCCCACGGACCACATGAGAGCCCTCTATGTTTTCTCCATGCGGCTCCAGGCCTCCCAGGTCCCTATGGCACTGGTGGCTTTAGATGCCGAGAAGGCATTTGACCGTGTCAATTGGGACTTCTATGGAATGTCCTGGTCAGATTTGGGTTCCTGGAAGTTCGTCCAGTGGATAAAGGTTTTGTACAAAAGATCCCTCGGCTAAAATTTATTGTAACGGAGTTTTCTCATCCGTATTGGCTTTTTCTGGCACACGTCAGGGCTGTCCTCTATCCCTTATCTTTTCAACCTTTACCTGGAGCCCTGCTACTCAATCTTAAGGTCGCTCCGGGGTCCAAGGATGTCCAGTTTCTCGACAGACCTCCACATTATCTGTCTTTGCAGACGATATTCTATTACAACTAGCTTACCGGCAAACTTCTCGAGTAGCCCTAAATTTAATAGAGCAATTTAGTGCAGTATCCAACTATAAACTTAATCTGGCCAAATCAGAAATTTTCCCCCTTAATGTCCACACCTCTCAATCTAGTATGTCCCACTTTGGTATGAAGTGGGCATCTTCTTATCTCAAATACCTTGGTATTTATTTGGCCCGTGACCCAAACCTGCTCAGGAAATTAAACCTAGATGATCTTATGGACAAAATTCACTCTGATCTGCAAGATGGGACAAACTTCCACTATCAATAGGGCCCGAATCAGTATAATCAAAATGAATATATTGCCTCGCTTGTTTTTATCCCTGAGTCTCTTGGACATTTGGCTGCCCAAAACCTTCTTTAAAGAGAGTCCACGCAATTCTGACTCGTTTTATCTGGAACAACAAATCTCCCAGGTGAGCCTTCCATAAACTTTGCCTACCCAAAGATATGGGAGGCCTCCGCCTCCCCAACTTTGAATATTACTACTGGGCCAGCCATCTAGTTAAAGCTGGTAAGTGGTTGGTGAGTTGGGAGACTGATTCCCTACCTCTATGGTTAAGTTTTGATTTAGACCTCATTAAACAATGCAATATAGACCCCTCGAGCCTGTTTTACTGCCATTTTTCTTCTCTCCCCCGCTGTCTTCAGGACTCAGCAGTGGGTGTTTCTGTGAGGGTGCTGAACCAATTTTATACAACTGCCAAAATCCAACAAACAAAGGATCCTGGGCAACGCTACCTCTAATCCCAATATTAAAATAGGTACTAAATTGTTACCTCCTGAGTGGCTGCCCCAACTCCAGGGACTCTCAGTGGAAGATCTATTCGTGCAAGGGGCCCCTGGGTTAATAGATGACCTCCTTCTAGTCTTAAGGATTCCCCGGTTGATTTTTAAACTTTACCAGTTGCAACACCTTGTTAATAAGGAATTTGGCAACACTGTGTCTGTGTCGGTTGTCAAGCCCCTTCTAAGGGTGGTTAAAGACTATGCGGCCAGACCTCATGGGATATCTAAATTATATCTACATCTTCTGAAGGTCAATTTCCCCGACCCCTTGGCTGGTTCCAAATCCTGGACCCCTCTCCCCTCAGACCCCTCTTTTACATGGAACCAGGTTTGGCAGGATTTGCACAAATACAATACGCTGGACAAGAATAGGCTTATTCAATACTTTATAGTCAATAACATGTATATTACCCCTGTTAAAAAAGCGAAATTCGCTCATTCTAGCTCCCCTAACTGTCTTAGATGCGGTGAGGACCTGGGCAATACCCCTCATATTTTCTGGTATTGTTCCAAAGTAGCCCCTCTTTGGAAGGCTATTTGGGACAACTTAGACCCCATTTTAGGCCTGCAAGATTTATTTGCATTAGAGATCTGTATTTTGGGCATCTATTCGGGAATTTCCATCAGAGAGAGGAGATATCATATTGCTCTTATCTTTATGGTGGTTAAGAGATTAGTGCTTCGTCACTGGTCGGACAATCTAGAAATCTCGCACATGGACTGGCTTGAAGAAATGTCCTTGTGTTTTAAAGTAGAGAAGCTGATTGCCAGTTCCAGACTCTCTCCTTCATCCTTCCAGAAAAAATTGGGTAAACTCTATGCCCTATACTTACACTGACTGGTAGATTTAGGTTTACTGGCACTATTTGATGCCTGAGGTCCTTTCCTCTATGATTTCCCTGATGTACCCTTTTTCCATCCATGTATTATTGGTCATTGATGCCGTTTTTTTTCCTCTTTCTGGACCAGTAGGCCAGATTGAGCTCTAGTCCTTTCTCTCAGGTTTATAAGTCTCCCGTTCCCTCACCTTTATACCTCCTAGGTCTCCCTTGTTTTCTCAGTGGTGACGCCCTCTTGGGGGGAGGGAGTGGGAGGGATGGGGGGGTTTGTTTATCCCATGTTTACCATGTCTTGAGCTATTTCTTGGACATTGTCACAGTTTTGTACCATTCCTGTTGGCTGATTGTCTGATGTTATGGTTATTGTTGTTTGAAACTAAATAAAAATGAGAATTTCAACAAAAAAAAAAAAAAGGGTTTCCAACCATAACGCCCAACCCTGTAGAGAATGACAGGCATCGGGGTGTGACTTGGGATTCTTGCCTGTAATGCTTATACCATTCCACACCCTGCAGCCAGTGAGAAGCACAGAGGTATGCCTTGGATTCTTTGGCCCCAAAGTTCACCCCATTCTCCTATATCGAGCCCATCTCACCATATTTCCCAATGGAATGGGGTGCGCATAAGGGCAAAAGACCCCAAGGAACACCGTGGCACTTGTCAGTGTCTGCAGGGTGGGGTGTGGTGAAATGGTGTGGCCGTTATGCTTGACAACCCAAAGGCACACCCCAATGCCTGTCACTCTCTGCAGGGTGGTGGTGGGGTTGGCTTCAGTTCAATACTTTACTGCCATTCCTATTACGCAGCTCTGTAACTTCTACACTACCACTGCCAATGCCAGCAAGCAAACATTCGGCATTGCCAAATACTTGTTTAAACATAGGTTCACTGTGTTTTGGTTTCACCCCCAGCTGCTTAAAATAACCCTGGAGAGAAACATCATTAGCTTGTTCTGAAAGAATATCACAATCAGTGATCAGTTTAGTTTTAGCATTCTCATATGTTAACCTCTTATGTCCATCAGTCTTTTGTCACCACTGTTTTTTTAGGCATTGTCTTTCTTTCCTGGACTTCCAGATCTTGGAGCTGTGCTCAAACAAATCCGAATCAAAATCAGCGAAAGGAAAATAGTCCCCACCATCTGAGAGTTTCTTTGCCTGAGCTTTTGTCACCACTGCTGCTGAAACATCAGGATTTACTTCCTCTGATTAAATCAGTAAATCTTTGAAAGTCATTTCCAATAATCACAGGTACAGGTAACTTGGGTACTACCCCCACTTTCATTTCGTGCAACACTCCATTAATAGTAAGAGTCACATGGCTGATGGGATAGTATCGAGTGTCTCAGTGGATGCAGATGTCACCAGTACCTGGTCCTTTTAGACCTTGTTTTCCCAGCACTTCAATATGTACTAGGGTATGTCTGCTTCCTGAATTTATAAGTCCCTTTACAGTCTTATCTCCCACCTTCACATCTGTTAAGTACTTGCTCCAATTTGCTAAGGACAAATCTGTTCGAGTGTCACTCTTCTTACTATGGCAATGTCTTGCAATATGACCTGATTTGTTAAAATTATAACAAACAAAGTCTTTGGGGTGCATATTTGTTACCCCCCATTAGAGTTCTTATCAGACTTGGAGTTTAAATAGGAAAAAGAGTGTCTTAGAAACATAGAAACATAGAAACATAGAAACATAGAAGTTGACGGCAGATAAGGACCGTAAGGCCCATCCAGTCTGCCCATTTCTTTTTCTACCTTATAAATGTGTCATCGGCCTTTGCTCTGTCAGTGACCTATCTATTCATAGTCATTTGTATTGCTCCCTTATGCCTATCCCATGCCTGTTTGAAGCCCTGCACTGTATTCATAGCCACCACTTCTTGTGGTAAGCCATTCCATGCATCTACCACCTTTCTGTGAAAAGAATTTCCTCACATTTCCCCTTAATCGGCCTCCTCTAATCTCATGCTGTGTCCTCTTGTCCTGCTATTTTTCTTATATTTAAACATGTTAGACTCTTTCACCTTTTTTATGCCCTTAAGGTGTTTGAATGCCTCGATCATATCACCTCTCTCCTCCTTTGCTCAAGGGTATACATATTGAGCTCTGTTAATCTGTCCTCATATGTCTTCTGATGCAGTCCCTGCCCATTTTAGTTGCCCTTCTGGACTGCCTCAATTTGGTTAATGTCCTTGTGAAGGTGTGGCCTCCAATACTGCACGCAGTACTCAGATGGGGCCTAACCAATGTCTTGTACAGAGGGATTATTACCTCCCTCTTACAACTTGTGATACCTCTGCTAATACACCTCCAACACCCCTAGCCTTACCTACTGCTTTAGAGGTCTGCTTGATGATTTTAGGTCATCAGTGATGATGATGCCCAAGTCTCTTTCTTCCTTTGTGACTGCTAGCAACTCCCTCCCAGCCTATAAGTGGCTTCAGGGTTTCTCTTCCCTATGTGCATGATTTTGCACTTTGCATTAAATCCCAGTTGCCACTCTTCTGACCATTCTGCTAGTTTATCCAGATCTCTTCTCATTCTGCCCACCCCATCTGGATCATCTACCCTGTTGCAGATCTTGGTGTCATCTGCAAACAGACAAGCCTTACCCTCTAGTCCATCTGCAAGGTCACTAATGAAGATGTTGAATAGGACTGGCCCCTGGTCTTACTGGTGCTTGGCTGATACCGTGCTGCTGTGGCATCTGTCTGGCCATTTGTTAGTTTTTGGCCAAAGAAAAGGCCTTTTCCCCACTTTTGGGTCGGTGTTCTTTTACCCAATGCTGTAAATCTGTAGGCAGGATGCTGAATTGCTCCATTGCAAATGTGTCAATCTGGGGAACTGTTTTGCCCTCTGGTTGGAGCCATTTCATCAGGAGTTCTCAAAGTCGGATGAAGGCTTCTCAAGGATTTTCAACTGAGTTGTACTTCAGAGACTGAAATCTCTGTCTGTAGGTCTCTCCTGAGATGTCATAACTTTTAAGGACCTCTCTTTTCACCAGGTCACAGTTTTCTGATTGTGCAGTGTCCATATTGCCGTAGGCAAGTTGGGCTTTCCCTATCAGGTAAGGTACCAGTCTAATTGCCCAGTGCTGCTTTGGCCACTGGCAGGCTGCAGCAAACCCTTTCAGAAGTTGTCAGGTATGCTTAAATATCATCCAAGGAACACAACTTTGTAAGTTTATTATATTTTAATTTGTTTGTGTCTTGTTGCTCTGCTGGACCAGTGCCAGATCCTTCAGCTTTGATAACTTGCAAGGCATCCATCCATCACTGCATCTCTTCTCTTCTTTGCTGCTCCTGTCTCTGCATCTCTTCCTTTCTCTGCTTCTCGAGTTGTTGCATTTCTTCTTTTCTCTATGTCTCTAAACATTGAATCACTTTTTCTCTCTGCTGCATCTTCTCTCTTCTCCGTTTCTCCATCTCTTTTTGTTGTATAGCCCACCATTTGAAAAAGGCATTCAGGCTTTCAGGTTCTGTGACTGCCTGATCTTTTTCCATAACTGGTGCTAGCTGGATAGTGTCAGCTTGGACTTCTGTCTCTGCTAGTTTAGCTGCCATTATCCTGTTAACCACTCCTGGGCTTGCTGCTGCAGAATCCATACCTTTTTTCTATGCTTCCCTGGTACCAGGTCTACTACCCACACATAAAACTCCTGGCTTGGAGTATGCATGACATAAATCCCACTGCTAACATCATCTGCCATCAAGGCACAGGTCAGGAAGCATAGGAAAACCAGGTGCACACAAAATAAAAATTGTTCAGGATAACTATTTACAATGACAGTACAAACATAGAAAACGGAGTCCTTCTTCTGAGTCCTTTCTTCTCAATTTCAAATCTCAGTCTCTGCCTCTCTCTTGCACAAGCATTGATGCTCTTTTTATAAGTCTGTACCTGGGAAACTCGTTAAGAAAACAGCATGCTTCTCACACAATGTTCTTCTAAGTTTCCAATGTTCTTGCATGTGCAGCAAAAAGAACGTAATGACCTAGAACTGACCTCTTGTAGCCAGCTCTGCAGAGATTTTGCATCCAGTATTCCCAGGTTAATCCCTTGAGTTCCAAATAGCTTTGCAATCATTTCTTCAACAGTATAACTATATGCATTTTTAAACAAAGGGATCTCAGTATCAGTTACATTTCCACAAAATGATTCACATATATTTTTATACCAGCAGATATGCAAGGGGGAGGAAGACAGGCAAAAACAGCAAGTGAAGACAGAGAGCTAGCGAGAGGTGGAGAATCACGAGACTGTCTGAGTGATCAGTTCCTAGGTCCCACAGGAAAAGGTGGTTGTACAACCAGACCAGACAGAGAGAGAAAAGGAGAGGATAGAACAGATCCTTGTGTTCACATTCTTTCTTCATAACAAATGGGGTGGGCCTTATTCAACTCTGTCAGTCATCTGGGCTGACATTAATTTAAGTTTTTGTTAACCAGGTAAGAACACTAGGTTGAGGGCTTGTTTCAGGTGCAACCCGGAGTATTACAAAATACAAAAACTCAGAGTTCATAGGCATACAACATGAATATAAAAATTCACAAAATCATTTAACAAATATACTTACATAATCAGTAACAGAAAAAAGAAACAGTTAAAGAAAACTATAATAGTAAATACACATTAAGGATTATATACATAACTTAAAAACCCTATGTACAGTCCCAGCATTTTGAATTAGAGCAAGTGCTGCATATTTGGGTTAATAGGTAGTCATTTAATAATTTTTTTTTTAACTATTTGGTCCTTCACCATCTGACATTGAAAGGAAAGGAATTCCAGGTGACGGGTCCAACATAAACAAATCCTTTTTGGCCTTGGAGTGATTCTGCCTCACTGGATCTAAGGGACACAGACCTAGCTGATGTTGTATGAGAAAACAGTTGCTTGAGACACTGAGGTTGTTTGTTGTGAATTGTGTGAAACATAAATATACCTACATCATAAGCGCTTCAGTTTTTTTTTCTTTTTTGGAGAAAGTCATTTAAGATTGCTACATACAGTAAGTCACAGCGATGTCATTCAATTCAACTGTGAGGAAAACCTGCATGCATTATTGTAAATGGTGTTCCATCTATCCAAGTCCACCTCACAAGCATTAGAATAGACTCTAGAGCAGTGAGTCCAGTGGTGGAAATGGGGAGGGGAGTGGAAGGATTCAGGGGAACTTGGTTCCAGTTGTAAAATTACTAACCTTACTCATATCCAAGACTATTTTTGTTGTTTGTTTTTTGTTTACTGGGTAAGTACACTAGATAATAATGGGCAGGATGGCTCCTGTGTAACATTTACCCACCAAAAGATATAAAATTGAGTAAATAATGTGTTAAAATGCAACATATAATGAGGAAATGTGTCCCCAGACCCTTGTCAGGAATGTTCAATCTTAAATGAAAGGTGGTGGTTCCCTCCATTTCCAGCAGTGAGTATGTGAGCCTAAACACCAAAAGACTGCTTGCAAGGAATAATCTGGCTTCAGTAGTTAGCTGCTGTTGTGCTCAACAGGCAGTGCCTAACATTCAGTTTTCAGTACGGCAAACAATATTGATTTGGGCAGTAAATGCAAGAGAAGGGTCTAACAGGACCCAAAGATACTTAAAAGTAAGTACATTCTCCAATTAAGTGCCATATACACTGTAAATACATTGCGGGGGCAGCTCCTTAGTACAGTACGCTGAGGATGCAGTACTGTGCCGAACAGGGGTTCACCCATCCGACCTAGGACCCATGCTTCAGGCAGACTTCACCAAGGCCGAGACTTGGCTAGTTGAGAATCTCTTGGTCCTTAATCCCATCAAGACAAAGGCAATGCTGCTCGGACCAAAATCCCTGGATGCCTCCCAGGCCCATCTTCTCCCACTCACTACCATATCTGGCTCCAAAATAGAGGTAGTACAATCTGTCAAATATCTTGGCCTCACATTAGATCAGGGGCTCACATTGAAGCCCCACGTGGACTTGGTAATAAAAAAACATCCACCAAAAGCTGGGCCTCCTCTATCGTTTAAGCCACAGCATGATACCAGAGACCAGACTGGCAATCGCACAAAGCATCCTCCTCCCAACCCTAACCTACGCAGCTCCCATCTTACTCAGCATCGCTAAACAGGACTACTGCCGATTACAGACCTTATATCACAAAATCGCTCACTTTGCTTCCAAATCCCACCCGAGGACCCATCACTGTGAGGTCCTCACAGCCCTCAACTGGCCATCCCTGAACAACAGGCTCCAGTACCCCTTACTAAGCTGGACCTACAAGCTCCTCGATGCCCAACCTCCGACAGGGCTGATTGGACTACTTGCCCCAAAGTGGGCTAGACAACCATTCATTCCTCAAACAAAAATCTACAGGAATTCCCTTGATCTGCTCTGTCACTGGGAGCAAATCCTTTACTCACCTGGCCCCTGTATCATGGAATAACCTCCCCAGCCACCATCAGAAGGCACCCACCCTAGCCAAATTTTAAAAGGGACTGCACGCTCACCTCCTTAACCTTAGTTCCTGCCCCTGTACCGATGACTAGCCTACCTCACCTAGTGTCAATTGGATTAGTACAAAATTGCTCCCCCACAAGGGTAATGACTAAGGACTGCACAAACAGGTACTCTGTTCCTACATGGAACCTCTTCTGTGCATTTAAAGCACTTACCACCCCGCATCCATCTACCATAACTGCTGAACTCTGCACTGTAATCGACCTACTGCCCTCCTCACAGACGCTATATACTGTCCTTACTACCCTGTATTATATGTACCACACTGTTCTGTTGTATTCAATAATGTAATGTACCTCCTGCCCTCTTCCACTAAAACTGTATACTGACTTTGTAATCCTGTACGACATGTCCTACACTGTATTACCTACCTCTATGTGCAAAACAATGTATAACTAACTCCGTATCGCCTCTGAAAAAGGGACCTTCAGGGCCCAGTGGGCTTACCCAGTTAACAAAATTTAATAAATAAATACAAGGCCTTCCCTTGTATTAGCAAGTTTTGGTTTTGAGCTGAGCAACACCGCTTTCGTCTTTTTTTTTTTTGTTCAAGATTAACCTACTTTCTGACAACCAGTTTGAGATTGTAACAAAACTTGCACTGAGATCCTGATTTAATTCAGTACTACTAGAATGTCTGTAAATGATAATGTCATCAGCATAAAGAAGAAGTTTGAAGTGAATTAACAAACATATATGATAATATAGTACCCAAGACGGAGCTCTGTGGAACACCAGTTTGTAATGGTAAAAGGTAAGATTTAACATTGTGCAGTTTTATGACCTGTGTCTGTTTTTGCCATTTACTTTGAAACCACCTCAAGACATCTTGGGAAATCCCAAAGCTGTATAGTCTTTTCAATGATAGGTCATATTTGATGAAATTGAAGGCCTTGTTCATGTACATGATAATGACACACAATAAATCCTTATTATTCTCGGCCGAGTACACATCATTGGAGAACCGTTGTAGGGGGTTGGGTACAAAAGGGGATGGGAAAGGCACATAAGAATAGTGCATATGGGAGGATACAGGTAATGGGGAAGGGAGAACTTGCAGGGGCACAGTACCAAAACTAGACAAATCTGGGCAAACTACATGGGGTGCTAGGCCCTTATCTGATGAATATTTCATTATGTTTTTATGTAGTATATCAATAATGCTTCCTTGACTAGCCAAAGGAATTAAGGTTTGTACGCTTTCAAAAGATCTATAATGTATCTAGTGATGACCATAAAAGACTGAACCAGATGTTGTGCAGCAGGTGTCGCTTAAAATGATCAACAGGTATAACAAGTTTTCAATTAGGTCATCTTGAAATTGAGAAGAGATTCAGACTTCCAGGTGCTGGGATGATGGAATCTGAAGCATATTGGGGGTTATGCATTAAAAATTAATTTGCCTTCATGCTGTGTATCTGTGGCATGTAGGCAACAGTACCTAGGAATCAGTGCATTGAGGGTCCTGAAGACCTCCTGGCAGCATTCATGGAAGGGGTACATATCCCTTTTGCACTCGATCCCTTGGCCATTCATGTAGCTATGTGCACTGATGGTCTTGGGGTGTGTCCAGGGGGCATGCCCACACTCTATGCCATTCACAAAGGTGGGGAGGGCTTGGTGAGAGGGAGTGCAGGATATGGCACTAGGCACCCTGCCATATCCATTGCACACCTCCATGGAATACAACTGCTGGCTGTGGGGGGATGGAACCCTGCTGCCATGCAGTCCCAGCCTTCCAGTCAGGAAGGGAGGGCTAGGGGCAGCCATTCAGGAACTTGCCTGTAGTTGTAAAATGTAAGAGATGTACAGTGCCCCACAATCCTCTGCTCTACATGGAGCAGGGGATCCACTAGTGGACCAAGACAAGCATTTGGTTGGATGCTCACCTGTGACCACCGATCCACACCCTGAGCACCAGTGCACCAAAGGGGGAGCCCACCAACAGGTGCCCTGCAATAGTGGGTGATTGTGCATGCTGAGCCCCTGGTGCCTGTCTGAGGGGTGGAGCTGCATGTGCTGGGTATGCACCTCTCACGCATACACTGTGCCCCATAGTGTATAGTGCCCATTAAGCACTGGGTTACCTGTTAGCACACATAAACATAAAAACCTCAGTAGTGTTTAGACATTATATTTAATATTAAAATATATCACCAGCAGCACTCTCCCAACCACCTCGCCAATGTTTCATGCCAAAAGCCATGTGCTTTCTCATGCCTTGAGAAAATGCATGGGTTTTGCTGCAAAACATTGGTGGACTAGCAGGATGAGTGCTGCTGGTGATATCATTTAATGTTAAACATAATTTATTAACACTACCAAGGTTTTTATATTTATGTGCATTTGACGGATAGCCCAGCTTTTTCTGCTTGATTTTTTTTTTTTAACTATGTATTTATGCCCCTACTTGCCTCCCTTCTCCACTCTATCCGGCATCCTACTACCCGCAGGCCCCACTCCCCATTGAGATCTGCCCCTAGAGCACACAACACCACACTATCACATCCCTGGTATACCCCCCTGGGTAGAGGTGAGAAGGGACGCCCCCCATGCTTACCTCCCGAAACCAACATACTGGAGCTTGTGGAGTAGGTGCAGCAGAGTCTGTCTGAGCCCGGAGACCTGCCAGCGAGGTGCCATCACCTAGGAGAAGCCAAGGTGGTTTTCTGGTTTCTTTTCCTCCCCCCGATGTCGGCGTGTAATGAGGGGCTGTGAGCTAGGAGGCATGCTGAGACGTACCTCCTGCTCCGCCCCTCTGCTGACATCCACCCAATCCACTTGCTGCTGCTCCACCTACCACGCTATACACCCGGGCTCCCCTAGGTGGTAGTATTGCAGTGGGAGCCTGCAGTTACCCCCCTCAGAGAAGGAGAGCTGCCATCGGGCGCTCTATCCTTCTCCGCCCCGGCCGACCCCTGGCAACCCGTGCTCGCTCCTGAACCTGGGTCGCTGGTGTGGTGCGAGGTGTGGCGTCCAGTGCCTCAACCCTCAGTGCCACCGGGCCGGCTTTTCTGCTTGATTTGTTAAAGGTTTACATTGTCAGCTCTGTTTCTTTTTACCTGGAAGCAGCCTCTTGGATTTTGTGAATCTGAGCATATTCTTAAGATGATGCACTCTTTAATGGCTTTTTCTGGGAGTGAGGGAGTAGCTTGTCTTGCCCTCCAAGACAAAGAATCAGTGCCACTGGGTGACTGAAAAGGGTGGGGTGCCTAAATTAAAAAGAACTGTATTAAGCCTTATATCTATCCACTGCTGGCAGAAACAAATATGTGGCCCTACAGTGTTGATAAATTGCAACTGCAGCACCCTCTAGTGTGGAAAAACTGGTAAAAACATTAGAAGAGCAGTCTAACTTCTGAGTTAATATAAATGTCCCTTTAACTGAATGGTTAGACCTGCTGCTTTCATGCCTTAGGTCAGTCCAAAGGAAGGAAAAGACATAACAGTATGTCCTCCCTCTGTAGAAACAGCATCTCTTTTAGAACAATGCAGGGTTTTCCTACTGATGACTGTAATGTTTAACCTCAGTGGTAGAGAATTAACCACAGATTAACAAAGGGTGCTATCCTTTGGGCTATCATTCTCCATTGCAAAACAAACTGATAAGTTTCAGGTAGAGGCAGATTTGCAAATGCTTCTTCAGAAGTTTGCCCCTACAAGCTCAGTTTGCAAACCATGAAACACAAAATAAAGAAAAAACAGAACTAAGATCCACATTAGGCATAAAATCTATATACATGCCATAGATAGGAATAAATAACATGGTTGAAACATATATTGAGACTGTGGAAAGAAAGTTGAAAGAAGCTTTTACAAAAAAAACAGAGAACCACAAAACTTAATATTTCGAAAACACAAAGGGAGGCACTAGAGAACCTAGAAAAGGACATTACAATTGTCATAAAACTTGACGATAAGGGAGGGGGAATAGTCATATAACATACAGAACAACATCTAACTATGTGCCAGGACCTATTAGAAGTAGAAACCAACTATACCAAACTCCAAACAGATCCATTACCTAGAATAAAAAATGAGATTCAACATTTTCTACAAGAAATTATAACAACTGGATGGCTAAAAGAATGCGAGCAGAAATGTTAGTACTTAAATTTCCACAGACACCTGTGTACTGTGCCCTACCCAAGATACATAAAGACACAAGAAAACCTCCAGGAAGGTCAATAGTATTAGGTATAGACTCAGTGCTGGAACTTTTATCCAAATACATTTATCACCACCTACAATGCCTAATAGAAGATATACCTGCATCAAAGGTATATCTCATGTATTACATCTTTTAAAAGAATTGAATAACGCTGCAGACATATAAAACACCATACTTGTGATGATTGATGTAAAAGAACTATATACATCAATACTACCACATGAGGAAGGAATCTCTGCCCTAGGCAGACTACTGGATAAGAGACCTGCAGGGAACAGACCAAGAATAATATTATTACAAGACATGGCCAGTATAATTTTGTATGATAACTGCTTTAGGTTTAACAGTGAATATTACGCACAAACAAATGGAACTGCAATGGGCAGCAGCATGGCCACAGGGTATGCAAATGCATACATGTGTAATTTTGAAGAGAAGTACAGCCTACTAAACGAGGAAGAAGGAAACATATTCCATAAGAATATAGTTTTCAGGAAGAAATTTATAGGTGATGTGTTATTAATCTGGCATGGGGGAAGAAACCACTTTAGAGAATGTTAAACCATACATAAATACCAGAGACCCCAGTCTGAAGTTCACAATGGACAGAAGCTACAATGACAGAGATCCTAGACATCAATACAATGAAGTCAGGACCCAAACTGGAAGCGAGGTTATATAGAAAGAGCACAGAGAGAAACACCACATTACATGCCCATAGTTCGCACCCACAAAATCTGATCGATAGCATACCTATTCACAACTACTATAAGCAAAGAGAAACTGCAGCCAGGAAATATATTTTTCAGCAAGAACAAACAACAATACTAGGCAGATTCAAACAAAGAAGCTACAAAAACACTACTCCAGTGTCAGCAACTGAAAAAATACAATAAGTTGGCAGAGAACAGACCTTGGTCCAGACCGGGACCAAAGGGGACTACAGTTAGAAGAACAAACTTCAGCACACAACACACAATACACAACACACATGCCAATGATAAGAAAAGTCCTACTAGAAAATTGGAAGATCCTACAGAACAACCCAACAACATGCCAAACCTTTGAACAAAAGACCTACATAACATCCAAGAGAGCCCGAACAATATGGGACAAACTGGTATGTGCAGAGCATACATCTAAAAGACACAGGAAAGAGGAACAATTGTTACTAGGATCACTCAAAAATGGCATGGTTCCATTTGGAACATGTGTGGCCTGTGGCAACACATCAACAAAGGAACATTTTAAGCACCCACACACCAGAATGGAATACAGCATAAATCACACACAAACTGCAACACGACAGGCATTGGATAAGTAATACAATGTCCTTGTGACTGCCTTTATCTAAGCAAAACAACCAAAGAACTAAAAACCTGCATTCTGGAGCAGAAGAGCAAAATGAAAAATTATCAGTAGCGAGACACTACATGGCAAGAGGGCTCACTGCAGTACAAATCAGATTTTGGGGTTTGGAGCAGGTACCAGCACAAGCAAGAGGAGGGGACTATAACAAAGTGGTGAAAAAGCATGAGATGAGATTGATATACAAATTGGGTACCTATGCAGAAAAATGGGGTTTAAACGAAGAAACTAACTGGCAAGCATGTTGTTAAAGCAAATATACCACCAGAACAGATAACACTAAATGGTTGAGAAGGGAAATAAGAGGAATCATTCCAAATAATATCTGTCTACACATGAAAGTAAGCCATACAAGAAAGATCAAAAACCAGTTGACCCTAACAGGTTGAGGGTTAAGTCTAACAGAGAAAAGACAAGTAGAAATTTTAAGCAATGAAAGCATAGAATAGCAAGCAAAGGAACAGAAAAATATAGACCTTATGTGCAACCTGAAAGACAGAATATGTAAAACAGCAAGCCAACCATCATCTGATGACCTTAATTGTGAAATTTGCATAGGCATAAACTAGCGCACCCTCCACCCCAAAAAAATGAGGCAACCAGCCCAGGATTTATTTATCACACTATCACAGACACAGCTTAGAAATGTAGGCTTGCACAGACTATCAGAAAGCCTTGGAATATAATGGTGAAATGAACACACACACAGAAAGAAAGTAGAAAAGAAAAAGAAATGTGAACAGGGAGTACACCTGCCAGATCCATCCATAAGACACGCACAGCCATGTACCTGTATGAAGGTTACAGTTGTGTTTGCAACAATGTTACCTTAGTAACAAGTGATGTCACGACATAACGTGGCCACATGCAGGTACAAGAGGAAGTCCCTCAGAGCTGTTCTGTTCTACCCATCCATAAGAAGCAACATAATGCTCAGGAGGAAAAAACTCTTTTAACAGTGAGTGAAAACATGAAACAACTTTGTAAAGTATATATTGTGGTGCACAGATGTGAACAATGTTAGAAGTGAGAACTTTACGATATATCAGAATGCACTGACAAACACTTACTGGGCGAATATGTGACATTGCAGTTTTATTGGCTATAAGATAAGGCTCTACCATGCCGGTTCAACATTCTTTATGTCGACCGGCATCTCACCGACAGGAATCATGTCGACCGCAAGTTGCAGTCTACATGATTCCTGTGTATCTCCCGGTCCTGTTTTTTTATCAGGGGGCTCTGCCCCCGAACACTCCATGTGGGGGGCTCTGCCCCCGCCCCACCATCTTTAGGATTCTCAACTCCAGTAGGAGTTGATTCAGGGCAGGGGTGCTAGAACCGGGAGACAGCATGCCCCTGTCTTGGGCACACCAACACAGCGACCTGTCTGCAAAGTGTTAATTTTTCCAACAGGTGTGTATTTCACTGTGTTGGTGTCACCGTAAGGGTGGCATACTATAAGATAGAACTCAGTTTGTAAGTGTTAACAGAATAAGGAAAACACGACTTGCAGCAAGATGGCAACTAATGACATGTATGATGATAAACAACAAGCTTTAAATGAAAAAGAAAGTAAAAGATTGCATAAGTAAAAACGAGCATGTTTTAAGCAAAGAACTTAGAAGTAAGGAATGTGTAAGTAAACCATATGCCTAATACAGGATGTCTAATTACTTTTCCAGATGAACAAACAGAAAAAGAACAAACATATATGAACAAAGGTACATCACCTATTAATATCACTGGAAAATATTTAAAAAAAAAACAACTGTTGTATAAATCCTTATATTCTCTTATAGATTTGAAATCTACTGCATACAGGAATAGACCACAAAAACAATAGAAAATTAATATGTTACGTGTTGTTTTTATTTATTTTTAGTTGTTTAACTAGGAGTAGCACACTAAGCTGAAAGCTTTTTTAAAGGTGCATCCTGGGAGCACAGGGAAGTTAAGTGACTTACTCAGGGTCACACAGTATGTAAGTGGAAGCTGTGGGATTCCAACGCAGGTCTGGTGTGCTGGATGTCACCAGATTTGCAGCTGAGAGCCTTAAACCACTGCACTATACTGCCAACGTGCTGTAAAAGGCTATAGTACAGAATGATTAATACTGAAGTTTTAACAATGGAAATTGTAATGTAACTACATAGCATAACACAGAAATGTCTATATATTTTACTTTAATAAGGTTGAGTGTAAGAACAAAATATGGACTGTGCGGGCCATGGAGAGCCTGAGGTACAAATAAAGTATGGGAGAGAGTATTCATAATGTTCTAAGAACAGGAGGTTCCAGTCTGGAACATCGCTGTTAAAAACATCGGGGACATAACATCACAGTCATCACATCGCCACCTGCAATATCGTGCTGCAAAAACAACGGTGGACACAACTGCGTAGCCAGGTGGCAGGCAGTACAACATACATCAGCTCTGGTGTCCAGCGGGTCACCCACCCCTCCCACTGATGGCTCCAGTAATAGGGACTGTACCAACCCCCCAACCACCAACCCACTGCCGCCATCGCTGGCACCATTGCCACGGACTGTATACTGTGGCACAATAGCTGTGGTGTCTAGTGGACCCCCCCTCCGGACGGTAGCTTCCCACCACCCTGCTCCTACCCCCACCCTGTGCAGGTGACCAGCAACAGGGTGGTATGGAGCTACCAACCGGGGGGGCACTAGACACCACAGCTATTGTGCCATAATATACAGTCCGTGGCAACGGTGCCGGCAATGGCGACAGTGGGTTGGCAGTTTGGGGGGTTGGTACAGTCCCTATTTCTGGAGCCATCGGCAGGTGGGTTGGGTGACCCACTGAACACCAGAGCTAAAGTACATTGTACTGCCTGCTGCCCGCCTAGTGGTTGTGTCTGCTGATGTTTTTGCAGCACGATACTGCAGGTGGCGATGTGATGCCTGCGATGTTATGTCCCCGATGTTTGTAACCACGATGTTCCAGACTGGAACGAACAGGAGGCTGAGAAAAGTATGTGTAACACTTAATACTCAATATATGTCTGTATTTCTGTAAAAATTTATAGAAAACATGTAAACTGAAAATATACATAGATGCATTAAAGGAGCAGCACCATGCAGATGTGAGGAGATTTGATGCAATGATAAAAAAGAATTAATGAAAATCATTGTTTATAAATGTATTGATTAGACAAATCTAAAATTCTAGAAATTTAAAAAACTATATTTATCTTTATTTATAGCCCCCCCCCCACCCCCCGAAGCCTACTTGGCAAAACATTGGGGCTGGCTAACATTGTTGAAAGGCATGAAAATAAAAAAAAATTGTTTTAAAAAGAACTTGGGTGTATGAAAAATTCATTTTGAATGAGAGCGACTGCAAAAATCTTTTTGGACATCTTCCTACTGATGACCCAGGTACCAGATAGTGATATGATTTTCTGGGAGGAGGAGTTTGTCCATTTTGTTTTTGTTTGCTGTCTTCTGGTTGTGTTGTCTGTGTATTGTTCATGGCAAAAATTTAATAAAGTATATTCATTCAAAAAAAAAGAATATGGCAGGGCCAGGAAAAGAGCCTAGCATGAGCCCAGGTCACTACAGAAATATAGAATTTGACCGCAGATAAGGACCTCTTGGCCCACCCAGTCTGCCCATTTTTCCCTAACCATGCCCATGCCCCTGTGCAAGAGCAGGAGAGCTTGACTGCTCAGCAAACATCAGTAAATTTACCAAGAAGGTATCAGATAAGTGTACGGAGCAGCTGCAAGATGGAGTCATGGGTGACGGATTTGGCTCCATAAGTGCAAGACTTCAGTTATTAAAATTGTTAAAGTTATTTTTAAACAATTATGGTTATTAGGAGTTCTAGACCAATATAATAAACTATTCTTCTTTGACTTCTGTACAGTAGATATGTAGCTTTACTAACAGTACAGTCTCCCTGTACTGGTGAAAGGCAATGAACCAGCGTCCTCTGCACACAGTTGCAATTGTTTAGACCTAGCCCAAAGACAGTATGGATTACGATGATAGCAGACTCTTGTTTGGGTCTGGCTTATTACAAGGAGGTACACATCAGGAATCGGGAAGAACATATCAGGATTCACACATTGTAAGTTATTGGGAATAGACAATAGACTGAGTGAGATCAGGTATCAGATATCAGTTGCCTGGATTTAGTCAATAGGCATCAGACTGAAATGTTTATACTGTAAGTGGGTTTCTGGGGTTTGCTTGCTAACTTAACGAAAAACAGGGATTGATTAGCAACAGTGCAACAATGGCCTACAAAGATGACCCATGGTCAGCAGGACAAGGCATATGACGAGACTACAAACTCTCAACATGTATTCCCTGGAGGACAGAAGGGAGAGGGAGAACATAATATAGTTTTTCAAGTTCATGAAAGGGTTCAACAGAGTAGAAACAGCAAATCTGTTCACATTAAGAAACAATGCATCCACAAGGAGCCATGTTCTCTAGCTGGAGTGGAAAAGCTTCAAAAAGGACATTAGGAAGTATTACTTCATGTAAAGGATTTATTTCTTTATTTTATTTATTGAAATGTTTCACCAGGAGGCACACCGAACAACAAGTTGCTCATCTCACGGTGCGACCTGGGGGAAGGGATTACATAGGGTTGTGAAGGATGATCAGTTACAACAGTATGTGGGTAGTACAAACAATACAACATTGTAAGATTATGCAACAGTTGAAACATAAGGTATTGTACAATAAACAGTAGTGGAACATTGGGTAAATTACAATACATGTCCAAAATCATACAAAAGAACATATAAACATACAAAACAGTAATGTGACAAAACCATTTATAGTACATGAGTGTACCAGGAGCAGGCTCGAGGTAGTACACAAGTGCTGTTGGAGTAAAAAGGATGGGGTAGGTTGTGCACACAGGTGACCCAGAAGGGCAGGCGGAGAAGAGAGGGGGATGGGCAGGAACTGAATATGAGGAGAAGGGGTATCCATTTCCTGATTTCCCCCTTCAGGCTGTTGAGAACCCTGCTGGGAGGAAGGGTAGGAATGCAGAAACTGGGGATAGGTATTGGGGAGGGTTAAAGCAGGAACAGCTGAGGGAGAGGTAATTGTGTAGAGCAGAGGTAAGGGAGTAGTTGGAGGAGGAGTGTCATATTTCAGGGGGTAGGGAATTCCAGATTTTAGGGAAGTGATGGGTGAAACCAGTCTGACTGATGAGGATGGAGCAGCGAGGGACCATCAATATGCGGGCGTCATTAGATCTGAGAGAGTGGGTGGGGGAGGTGGAGGAGAGAGAGAGGATGAGAGATAGGAGGGGAGCACTCCAAACCAGAATTTGGAGGTTAGTTTGGCACAGTGTGAGATGCATCTGTGAGATAGTGGAAGGAAGGTTAGAGAGCAATAGAGTTCACAGTGGTGGGAGTGGGAAGGGGAGTCAAGAGCAAAGCGGCAGAAGGAGTTAAAGAGAGTGTCCAACTTGGTCAGGGAAGATTTGAGAGCAGCACCATAGACTATGTCACAGTAGTCAAAGATGGGTGGAACAAACTTCCTGACAGGGCTGCTGAACAAAGACAATAGCAGAATTCAGGAAGAAGTGGGTCACATATAAAGGAGTTATCACATGGGAAGTGGAGCTGGGGAAGGGAGGACTGGTAGGGAGGATGGAGAACAGAGCAGCTCCAAGTAGGGAATCTTGGGCCAGACTAGGACTGCTCAGATCTTTTTCTATCCATCACTTTTCCACATTTCTATTTCCAGCTTACATACAGTATGGGATTCTTTATGTTTCCAGCTGACCCCATGAAAGAGTATTAAATGTTCAGCCTAACCGAATGGAATGGGTGTGTAAAAGAGTAGGTGGGTTTATTCAAGGGCCAGTAATGATACAAATCAGAATAACTGCAGAGTGTGAAACATTTTTTAATATTAGCAAAGGTAGGATAATGATTTAAAATTATGTATTTTTAACAAATTACCACTGCTTTTTCCATAGGTTCAATCATAGAATCTATTTTTTTTTTAAATAATTTCTTTATTTCTTTATTTTTTATTTAGTTTTTGTTTACCGGGTCAGCACACTAGCCAGAAAGACTATTTTCAGGCATGACCCAAGAAAGAACAGAGACAAGCTTCAAAAAGGAACATCATGATACATAATGCAAGTTACATATAAACAGTAGTAATTTTAACAAGGAATTGAGGTAGTAAGATCAAATACACAAAAAAATACAACAGTTTAGTTACATAAGACAATCAAATTAGATGAAATTTAAAAGCATCCAGACACTGATTTTAAAATGAAGGATAAAGTGCTGGGTGAGCGAATACCAGTCAGGCAGAAAATAGATGAAGGGGGAGCTAGACAAGGTGGAGGGAGTAGAGAGGCAATAGGTATGAGGAGATAGTAAAAATGGGCTAAGTAAGGGTACAGACTACCCAGAGGGTACCACAAGTAATGGAAGATAAGAGCTGTAGAGTTTGATAGGAGGAAGCAGCAAGACTGGAGCAGAAAAGAGAAGAGGAAATAGAGAATGAAAGTGTTGAAAATAAGGAAGTGAAACTGAGAGGAAGTGCTCCATGTGGTGTGGACCCCCAGGCATCCAGGTGCCATCGGAGAGGGGGTGGAGTAACAGAGTAAGGGCTAGGTTGGTTGAAAGCAGGAGCATATGTGGGAGGAGGAGAGATAGCGTCTAAGTTCTCTCTTAAAGGAGATGTGGGAAGCCGATTGACGAAGTGTTGGAGGGAGTGAATTCCAGAAATGCGGAGGATGACAGGCAAAAGCATGACTACCTTTTTTGACATGATGTCTCGGGATAAGGACAGAGTGATTTTCGGCAGAGCGTAGCACATAATTGGTTTTCTGGTAGGGAAGGAGTCAGGCCAGTGGTTTGGGAATACGAGATCTGATAATGTTATCAGTGATAGACCCAAGTGCGTAAGACCTTATTTCATTAGGTGGAAGCCATCCTAAATCTGTGTAGAGAAGGCAGTGATGTTTCAATCGCGGGGAGTTAGATGCAAAATGACAGATATTGTTATTAGCAGTGTTCCACTTACAAAGACTCGAGTTCCAGGTGGAAGCATATGTAGCAACCCTGTAGGTTAGAGAGGGAAGTAATATCCCATGGGCAATAGTAAGTCTAGCTGAGGGAGTGGGTGCATAACTTGTCCAGTAGGCGATCCCAAGATTGGAGTTTACCTGCTTACAGGTCGATTGAATGTGGAGGTCAAAACTCAAGGATGGGTCAAGAGTGACTCCCAGATATTTAAACGAGTTTACCATGCCAACTGAGTGCCATCAAGGGAGGAGACATTAAAATAAGTTTGGGAGTGTTTGAGTTTGCGACTGGAGCCAAATAGCATAGCTTGGTTCTTTGACTTATTTAGGACAACTTTGTGATTTGTTAGCCATTGTTGGATAAGCTGATCATCACTGCAGAGTTTAATGTCCTCAATATTATTTGAACTGGTGTACAGTAAAATGTCATCAGCATATAGTAGGAAGGATGTACTAAGGAGATTAGTGCTAATACTATTGATGAAAGTAGAGAAAAGCAGAGGACCTAAGATAGATCCTTGAGGCACACCAATATTGATGGTGACCTTGTCAGAGAGGGTGGTGTTAAGTTTCACGTATTGCGACCTGTCTGTCAGATAGCTATCATACCAATTTACAATGTTTGGTGAGAAGTCTAGAGAGTTTAGGGTAGTAGCTAGGAAGGAATGGTTAACAAGGTCAAATGTCTTGGTCATGTTTATAACGGCCCCTGTGAGTCTGCCTGAGCCCATGGCCACTAGAGTGTCAGACGTGAGTTTGAGTAGGGCTGTTGTGATACTGTGACCCTTGCGGAAACCATGTTGGGTGTCAGTTAGGAGGTCATGTTTCAGGAGAAAGTCGGTAGTTTGTGAGGCAACTAGTTTCTCTAGAATTTTACTGAGAACAGATAGAATGACAATGGGTCTATAATTTGGGTCAAAGCGGGTCACCTTTTTTAAATACAGGGGTAATTCTAGCCGTCTGCCAGATATCTGGGTCAGTGCAGTGACACAGAGAGAGGGTTAAAATCTTAGCAAGGGGAGTAGCTATGTGAGGGGCAGCCAATTTTAGGAGCTTGGGTTCCAGGTTATCAGACCCAACAGCTGTATGCTCAGAGATGTTTCTCAGAAGACTGAGAACCTCACTCTTTAGGATAGATTTGAAATGAAAAATAGGACCGGTGGAGCTTGCAGGAGAGATAGGGTTAGATGGGATAGGGAAGGTGGAGGTGTATTGAGTGAGGTCAGCAAATTGCTTGTTAAAGAAGTTAGCAATTGTGAGGGGATTGTTACAAAGGATGCCTTTTAGACATGTCATTCGGAGTGGAGGACTGGCAATGTTGGGCCAAGATAAGTATGCTGAGTTGCAAACCAGTTAATTTCCAGACACATCCAGAAGGAAAGGGGTACAAAGGAATACAAAACAAATATCAAAGGTAGCAGTGCACATTTTATTCATCTGGCTTGCACTTTCAATGTTGAAGTTTCTAATCACAGAAATTCACAAAAGAATCGTGAAGCATTTCAAATACGTTTTCACATTTCAATGTATTAGAAGCTTGTCCTAAATTTCTAAATATTTTCTAAATGGAATCAGTCTGTCATTATCTTTTCCTAAATTATCTTTTTATTCAAATTAAATTTATTTTAAAGCAATAAATAATTAATTCAAGATTCAAGATTTTTTTTTTTAGAACAGGAAAAGGTGAAACAAGCCAAATGAGTTAATGCTCATTTACAATGGCTTCCTGGTAAAGGCTGGTACAAAAGTTAAACATTTTACTATTAAAAATTATACACAATAAACAAAATGCAAATAAATATAATTTTAAAATGAAAGCATATATAAATATGAAATACCAACAATAGACATTAAGCAACATCACAACTATAACCTGGATGACTGCGTAAACGGGCATGTTTGCTCACACTCTTTCCAGTATAAAATAAACTTGATTTATTGAAGTGACTATTGACAGCAGTCACAGCAGACCAAAAAACTCTTGTTAAACCATTTTTTTTATATTTTGCAATGAGGGCAATGGTCCAGCAACAGAATGTAGATGCACAGGAAGAGTACTAACATTTGGAACCATTATAGGTAAAGGTCTGACACCCCATAGAGTGTTTAACAGTGAGAAGAACACATTTAAGTCCAAGTGATGACCTAAGATTATTTCTACATGATTGAAAAGTGAACAGTTCCTGGAGATAAAAAGGAGTTTTCTGTTTAACATACTTCCAAGTCAAAATGAATGTATGCAGAGTGTTCTTCTCATCCAGACTGTACCAACCAAGGGACCTAAGCAGATCACAGTGGTGGGTACATCTAGGGGGTTGGAGAACAAACTGTGCAAGTCTGTAATAAGCTACGTCAAGTTGAGATGGTAAGTAAGATTGGCCCCTGAGATAATCACAGAACCATAATCTATTAGAGCAAGAATCATAGATTACACTAACCTAAGTCTTGTATCATAAGAAAAAAAACTGTGTGATACAAAAACCCTATTTGAGCATTTACCATTTTAACAGTAATTGGTGTATGGTGAACCCATTTAAGATTTTTTGCAAGCCAGAGGTCTAAGTATTTTCAATACAGGATTCTCTCAAGGACAGGATTGTTATGACTAATTATATTTAGATTAGGATAAGATTTTAAATAATAAGGGGTACCAAATTGCACAACCTGAGGTTTTTATTTTGCTTAATGTGAGTAAATTATTGTGAAAAAATGTCTGAACCTCATTAAATGCCACTTGCAGGTAGACTTGCATATTCAAAACATTTGGATTCCAATTATAAATAATAGCATTGTCAGTGTAAAGATGTAAAGCCACATTTTTCTGGATTAGTTTTAGATCATTAAATAAACTAAAAAGCCAGGGCCCCAAAACAGAGCCCTGGGGAACACCACTACTTACAGAAACAGTATCAAAAATGTACACCACTAAATTAAACTTTTGGAGCCTGTCAAATAAATACCTCTCTAACCATCTCTGAAAATGTGAGTTGTGGCCTAAGAAGATCAGTTTATGTAACACAGAAACATAGAAGTTGACAGCAGATAAGGACAGCAAGTCCCATCCAATCTGCCCACAGACATTTATGATTTATTGTGTCAAAGGCCTTGGCAGAACCATAAAAATGGTCCCTGCCATGGAGCTACTATCAATCGCTACCTGTAAGTCTTTAGTTGTGCTAACCAAGACTGACAGGGTGCGCTATGAGGTCTAAAACCAGACTGAAATTGCTTAAGATAGTAATTTTGATTCAGAAATGTGGAAAGTTGTCTTTCTATGAGTTTCTTTAAGACCATTGACACACTGAAAAGAAGGGAGATAGGTTAATAGTTTGAAAATAAAGTGTTGCCAGCCCGGTGGCACTGAGAGTACAGGTGCTGAAAGCACCTCGCGCCACACTGGTGACCCTGGTTCGGGAATGAACTCTGGTCACTCAGTGGTCGGCAGGGAGAGGAAGGATCGAACGTCCATAGACGTCCCTCCTTTCTCGTGGAGGGGAGACAGTGCAGCACACTGTAGACTGATACCCAGCAGTGGCTGGGTGTCAGCACAGACACATTGCCTAGAAGAGGTGAAGGCACACATCCAGGGCATATGATTGCTTCTGCAGAGACAGGGGTAGCTGCCTCACCCATTGCACATTTTGGGTGCCCAGGGGAGAAAAGCGGGAAAAGGATGGGAGCCGATGGGGTTCATGATGATCCAACACGTTCGGGTCAGAGAATGAGTCCCTCAAAGGGAGGGCTGGAGCTACCCGTTGTCTCTTCAGAGGAATGATAAAATATAAATAAATAAAAAAAAGAAAAGAAGATGTTGTTATTACCCAACTTTTGCCAACTTCCATGAGTCTGAAAAAAAACACCAGAGAGAAGAAACCTGTTGAAAATATGCATGAGGGAATGATACATTACTGGTGTAGCACATTAGTAGTACCATTTGTTACATTAATTCTCAAAAATTACTTGTACTACCACCATTACTGTTTTCCAAAGGCATTCTTGTTTTCTCAAGACATTCTTGTACGATCAGGCATTCCCGGACTATGTTTTACAGTTCATATTTGTTTAAAAAAAATAAATTTTGATGTTTACTTTAGTTTTAGAGACTCTAAATATAGCTGTAGCTGAGGGTAACAAATTGTGTAGCAAATTTTGTTTTAACTTGTTTGGAGCAATGTATTTAATTGATTATTATTGTGCTGTGCTGTATTTATTTGATGTACGGCGCCCAGAGCCTCCGGGATGGGCATCTTTTTAAATAAAATGTGCCTTGCCTTGCCAAATGGAGAATAATGCATGGGCAACCATACACAACAAGGCTGTTATGTATGACTGCTCATACACAACCCTCTATGTTCTATATAGAAATCCATCCTTTCAAAATGCTGTTGTACCACAATTCAAAGGTCATGGAATGTGACTGTACCCTTCTGTAGTAGAACAGCATTCTAGAAACTCTAGAGATTGCACAAGTCAGTTTCACTGTGAAAGAGAAAAAAACAATGCATGCATTTCACATAATGCTATACACTATAAAAAATACAGGATGAGCAACTTCATGCATAACCAGTGTGTTCTGCCACCTCGGGGTTCTGATTCCCATGGACCTCTCAAACTTCACTTTCGAGGTAGGAGGGAATCAGAACTCTGTGGCAGAACACACTGGTTGTGCATAGTTGCTCATCCAGTATTCTCTATGTTCTGTATAGCATCCCAACCATTGCTAAATGCTGTTGTACCACAGTTTAGAAGTAATGGAATGTGATTGTACCCTTCTGTGGTGCAATAACATTCTGAAACCCCTAGAGACTGTACAAATCAGTTTTGTTCTGAAAGTCAAAGACCCACCGTGCATACATTTCACACAATACTATAAACCATAAAAAATACAGGATGAGCAACTTAATGTACAATCAGTGTGTTCTGCCACCTTGGGGTTCTGACTCCCCCAGACCTCTCGAGATTTGCTCTCGAGGTCAGAGGGAATCAGAGCCCCTCTGTGGCAGGACACACTGGTTGTGCATAGTTGCCCATCCAATATTCTCTGTGTTTCCACTGAAGGTTTTGAGATGACATCATATAGACCTTGACAGCGAAGCTTGAGAAATCCATGATGTGATCTCATCACTGAGATAGAAACACAAGCCAAGTTGGGCATGGTTTGCACATGTTTTATTTTTTTATAGTATACGGTTTTATTACAATATGGCCCCCATATTCAAAAAGGTTAATGCCATGCCTACCATGAATGACACCTGTGCTCTACAAAGGGCCATATTTAAAGGTCCCTAGAGCACTGTGCTAGCCAGCAGCAAGAGCATTCAAAATATACCGCTGTGCTTGAGGGCTCCCTCATGCATAATGGGTGCAATGGTATATTCATAGGTTTTGGTTGTGCTAAACTGCCACCAGCATGGCGCTGTTTGCCACTGCTGAAATCCTGCCCTTAACTGGGTGGTATGGCCGTGTGCCCCCCTCCATAGTCACCAATTCCTCATAATAATAATAAAGTTTCCCTGGTGTCATATTGGTCCCCCCACCCGCTGATGGCCACTGCTTTCCAAAAACTATTATTTCCCTGATGTCTAGTGGAATCCCCACCCCATGACCGAGTGACCCCCCCCCATGAGCCCCCACCCCACAGCCCTCTCACCCTAATTCTGGGCTCGACATCAACAGACAGATGAGCAGCACAACCACGGCCTCCACTCACATTCTGAATGAGCTAGTGCTGTAAAACACTGAGCAAACAAACATGATCTTTTGCTTCTCACAGGGCCTGCAGGTCCTTGAATTTTTGGTAGCCTGGTTTAAAGGATGAAATAAATCAGATTTAGGATGCATACTGAAGTCAACCTGATCTCTTCCACTTCCTTTTTTGAAGCCCCGGCCCTGTGCTCAGCTGCTTTGTGACATATGTATTGGGAGAGCACTGCAGTGTTCCACATGGTAGTGAACTGGTGTAACCTAGATTTTTTTTTTTTTTATTATTTTAAAGTTCTGTTTGTTAAAATCAAAGGCACCACTTAACCAAAACTTTTCCAGCATGTCAGAAGGGGGTCAGAACCAAACCTAGGTAGTGCACTGTGCCTAACACTTGCCAGTACAGGATTGCATGTCTGACACCACCACACCAAATCTGCATCCTGCATCATACTGGTGGCAGCATTTCATTTTCTTTCTGGAGTTCTATATTTCTGCCACCGGCCATCAAGGGACATTCATGTGTGTCAAGAGCCACTCCCTCTCTTCCAGGCAAGATGCATTCAAGATGGACATTCAGCACTGCCTCTGTCACCTGATGTGTGACAGCCCATACATGGGACTCAAACATGTGTTGTCTTATGGTAAACCATACCACCTACCATTAGACCATCCAACAATCTGTTTTTGAAGTTTAGATAAGAAACAAGAATAGTTCTATTTCTAATCTGGAACAGGGTTCTGTCCTTAAAAATAAATTCAAGTTCTTTTAAATACTGCTCTATCTACTTGGACACATTTCTGTTTCCCTCAGTCATTCTTTCCCATCACATTTATATCAGGGAAGTTTAGTATCAGGTTGGGACCTGACCCAGAATTATGACTCTCATGGCACCTGGGTAAAAAGTTGTTTTTTTTGAATATCCTTCGAAAGCACACCAATGTGCTTGATCATTGCTGTCCAACCCCACAATTGGTAAATTGTGTTATGGGGAAAGCTTGTTCAGTCAGCACAGGTGGTGTGATCAATGTGTGGCTGGGGCTGGTTCTGGAGCTGGAGTAAGGTCAGGGTGGGTGTGGGCTTACCTAACTGTGTTTTGTTATGCATAAACAAACTTCAGGAACTCCACTCCTGCCATAAGTACCTCCATGTCAATCTCACCACCTGCACCAGCTGGTGAGATCGTTGGCAGTAGTGTTAGGATGTTTATTTATTTATTTTTTGTTGACCGGGTAAGTGCACTAGACAAATCCTGCCTATTTTCAGGCACGACCTGGAGGAAGGGGATACAGATGAATGCCAACTGACCTTGAACCAGATTAAGCTGTTGGTGGTATTTTTAGTGAATGAGGGAAATTTGGGCAGGACACCAGGGAAATTCCCCTGCTCGTCAGAGGGGGAGCCCCTGCCCAAGATGGCGGACGTCCCTGTGGTTGTGGTGGAGGAAGCTATGGAGGTGGGAGGTTTGGTCTCAGCCCCCACCTTGGCTCTTAATGAGACCGACACTGCTGTTTGTTCAATGGGATCTATGCCTTCTGCTGTTGTGCCTTTGCTACAGACGGAGCCTGTTCCTATGTTAGTTGCTGAAGTTTTGGAACCTTTCCTGTTGTCTACAAATGCTGTCCCGGAGGAAAATTCAATACTTGTTTCGCCTATACCTTGCTCGCTTAAGAAGGAGTTGTGTGACCGCCTGGCTGAAGCAGAACGTAGTTTTCTGCTTACAAAAAAACGGATTTACGATGAATTGAGTTCTCTACAGGATTTCTCTTCTGCTGCTGCATCTCATCGAGCTACTTCTCCCCCCACTGATTTGCCTGTACAATTTGTTGGAACGAATTCGGAAACTCACCACCTGGTTGCTGAGGTTTTGGATTCTGGGCCCATGGACTCTTTCGTGCTGGAGGCTGCCCCCATAGATTCCTGTTCGTCAGCGGTGGAAGGCGGCTGTACACTGGAGCTTGCTGCGTTGTCTCCCCTGCTGCCATTGCCCCAAGTCTCGCACTCCCCTGAGGAGCATCCCTGGTCTGTTGACACTGCTCTTCGTGGAGCTGGCTGGGTACAGGAACTGCAAACTGGCCGTTGAATTTCCGGTCCGTCCCCGATACAGTCCCCTGGTCGTGCAGCTCTTTCTGAAACACACAGTTCCATTGTTGCTCCTATGGATTCCTCAGATCCCTTGAGTTTGCCAGACGAATTGGCTTTGACGCAGCACCCGACTCTGATGCATGTTGTGGGCACTGATTGCCAGGCTTCCTCCCTTGCTCATTCTCCTGGAGCTGCAGGTATTGTTCAGACTGATTCTTCCTCTCCTGCTCCTACTTCTGGTTTGGCTGCACCTACCCATTCATTTTCTCCTTATTTAAGTTCCCGATTCAGGCTGCCAAGAGGCATAATGCTGTCCGTTTGCTGTACAAGGGGGATTACCCTGACCTCTGACCGTATCTATATGGCTCGGACTCTTCTAAAGACTCCTTGAAATTTTTCTCTCATGAAATATATGTGACGATTCACATTTCTGGGGAGTCTTCCTTTGATATCAGTTTCCAGACTGTCCGGGGTTTAGAATGTTTTTGGTCGAGATATTCTGCCTTAAAGAACACTGCTCTTTGGACTCTGTTCCAAGTCATCCCTCTTTCTAAACCAGCCTTTAAGACTATAACTGTTTTGTTTCGGAATGAGGGAGTGGAAATTAATGATGTCCTTTACTGGTTGAGGCAACGATGTACTGTGCAGGGCCGTGCTGAGGCAATCCTGGACTCGGAAAATATCTGGACTGGGGGCTGGAAGATTAGGGTCTTATTGCATACAAATGAGCCGGGTCCAGTCCATCTCCCCAACTCTTTTTTTATAGGCCGAGATAGAGGGGTTTTATTTTACCCGGGTCAACCTAAAGCGTGTTACCGGTGTGGTGATCCTACTCATCTCAGTAATGTGTGTGACAAGATGAAGTGTAATGTTTGTGGTGAACTGGGTCATGTGGGTGAACACTGTGTTAATGAGTGCAAGTGTAACCTATGTGACGAATTGGGACATACTTTCCAGAATTGTCACTGGGCTGCCCATAATCAGGTATCTCATGATGGGGGGGTTGACCAGCATTTTCTTATCATGCAGGCACAGAAGGCTCGCTTAAGCGCTACTCCGGTGTCACCGCCCTTGGCAGTTTTTCAGTCCTCTGCACTGGTCCCTGAACCTGTCTCAGCCCCACGGGATGAGGAGTCGAATGAGATCACCCTTTTGGTCAGTGCTCGGGAGCAGCCCTCCGCTATGCTGGCCCAGCCTGTTATGCCATTCTCTGACCCTACCCCTGGTCCGAGTGCTATGCCCCCTCCCACCCCAGGTATTAGTCATGTCTAGTTGTCGCAGGTCTTTGAGAAATGTGTCCCGTACTGTGCCTTCCCTCCTGGTAGGTTCAGTTTCCTCTCCAAGTCCTATTTCAAATCCTTTTGAGTTACTCCAGTCTGTTTCTGATGATGCCGGGGGGTGAATCAGACTCTTCCTCAGTAGCTTCATCCCTCCCTGATGGTCCTACTGATATGGAACTTAACCTAGGTTCTGGCCTTTCTCAAAGATGAAAAGCAAGAGTGAAACTTAAGGGCAAAAGGTAGTTGGGAGAAGGAAATTGTGATGTGCCCTTTGCCTCTAATCGATCTCTATGCCCTGTTTTCCTTGTTATACTCTCAATGTGAACAGTATGATGCGACTGTCGAAGAGACGCCTGATTTTTTTCTTGGGTACGTCTGTTGCCACTGGGGATTTTCTTTTTACAAGATACCCATTTTCACACTACTGAGGAAATTCGACATGCAGAGCAAGACTGGTTGCAGGGACCTTCTTACTGGTCCATCGGGCAGGATTCTTGCTCCGGTCTGGGGATTCTTATATCTGTCCCAGGGTTTCGCTTGTTGAAATTATATGACATGGCTCCAGGTAGAGCACTCATTTTGGACTTTGTGCTTGGGCCTTGTTCATATAGGGGGATTAATCTTTATGCCCCTCAGACGAAATCGGCATGTATAGAATTATTTTCCTTGATCCGTCCTTTTTTGCATACTTCTTTACAGATTATTTTTTCTGGTGACTTTAATTGTGGTTTAAGTCTGCATGATAAGAGCTCTTTTGCTACTACCCGTAAATTGTTTTGTGATTCACATGCATTGGGGAAACTGGTTCGTATAGCCCGATTGAATGATGCTTATTTATCATTTACTAACCAACACACCCCCACGTTTCAGAAGGGTAGATTGGCGAAGAGGATTGACTTTGTGTTTTGTCCCAATCTTTGCATGTTGCGTCGGCTGAGGTACAAGCGGTTGCATTTTCGGATCATAAGTTGTTGTTGATTGGTTTGGGACCCGTTACCCCTTTTTATAAAGGCCCTGGATTTTGGAAGTTCAATACGTCCTTGTTGCAAATCCCAGTTTTCATGCAATCCTTGTTATCATTTATCCAGGCACGTAAATCTGCTTTTTGTTGTTATGAGGACCCTATTAGGTAGTGGTTTGATATTAAACGTGACTTACGTATTTTTTTGAAAACTTATAGTCGTAGGAAATGTAGATGAGAATATTTGGATTATTTACAACAGAGGGTTCACTTGTAATCCTTATTAACCACTGCACATCTGATGGGGCAAGATCTTTCTCACCAAATTAAATTAGTCCAGGATGCGATGTTACGTTTTCAAACTCAAAAATCACAGCAACTTTATTTCCAACAAAAATTTGGAACAGTTGGTGCTCATGCTGTTGTTTGCCCTTTTGAAGCCAATTCCCATCAAATTTCCCAGAAAAACATGACTGGTTTAGTTGACTCTGATGGTAGCGTATGTACTTCCCAATCGGATATTTGTCATATTGTAACGGCCCATACGTCGGCTTTGTTTACTTCCCCCCCAAAAACTGCGGTTGATTCTGATAGTTTATATGCTGGCCTTGACATCCCTTTCCCTTCCCAGTCTTTATTGGGCCAGGTTAGTTTGCCTATTTCTGCGTTGGATGACCCCGGTGTCATCTTCTCTGCCTCTACAGAGGACCCTGGCACGGATGGTCTCCCCGCTGCCCTATATAAAGTGTTGGGTGCCCACTTGAGTTCAGAATTGGTTGTAGTGTTTAACTCTCTGGTTAAGTGTAAATTTCTCCCTTTGGAGTTCACGAAAGGCTTTTTGATTTATATATATAAACACAAAGGGGATATATGTTCCCAAGACAATTGGCGTCCTTTAAGTATGTTGAATACTGATTTTAAGATACTGTCGAAAATTATTGCTAAACGTCTTGTGAGGATAGCTGAAGTAGTTTTGCATCCTGCACAGTCCTGTTCGGTGCCTTCCAGAAGGATCTCGGATCACCTGATTCTCCTTCGGGAATTATTCTCCCGTGGTTTTGCCGATGAACTCTCAGGGTTTGTGATTTCTGTGGACCAGAAAGCGGCATTTGACTCGGTCGACCATGCCTTTTTATGGGACGCACTCCGATTACTGCGTGTGCCGGCGGTGTTGGTTAACTGGATTTGTTGTCTTTACCGGGCTGCCACTGTGGTACCAGTAGTGAATGGTTGGCTAGGTCCTATGATTCCTATTATGAGAGGGGTTTGCCAGGGATGCCCTTTGAGCCTGGTTTTGTATATTTTTTTTCTAGATGTTTTGCTTCGTCGACTGAATACCCATCCTTGGATTACGGCTATTTCTAACCCTACTCTGTGCTCACCTTATAAAGCCATTGCTTATGCTGATGATGTTTGTTTTCTGGTAGCTGATGCCCCCTCTGTGATGGTCTCTCTTCGGGTCTGTTCTTCCTTTGGGGTGTATGCTGGTGCTGTTTTGAATTATGATAAAAGTGTGGGAATAAGGGTGGGTTCTGCTGTGTCACAGCTGGATCATATTGGCCCTTTATGTTTGGTGGATGGCCCTGTTAGTATTTTAGGGGTTTATTTTGGTTCAAGGGATTCTGATTTTTATAATTGGGATATAAAATTGCAGCAGGGCAAACTTAAGGTAGCCCATTGGAATAGGGGACACCTTGGAAAAAAGAAGCGTGTTTTTTTGATCAAATCTTATTTGATACCAATTTTTCTTTTTTTGAGTTATATTTTCCCTATTCCCTGGCAATTGGACATGACTGTTCTTAGTTTGTTTTTTCAGGCTTTTTGGGGGAGCAGGCTAAATCCGATTAAAAGGAATGTTACGTATTTACCTATTTGGACGGTCTCCTTATGATTAATCCTGTTATTTTTTATCTATTTTTCTACGGCCAACCTAAGTCCTTTATTGATTAACACCCAAAAGGGTTGGGAACCTGACTTTCTGATTCTTGTCGCATTTGGTTTCGCCAATGGGAAATTAATTCCCGTCTTGTTAAGGCCATACTGTTGGAAGACCGTGTATGTCAAGAATGTTTTTACGTCTGAAGCAATGGCAGATAACGTCCCAGATGTTGTTGCCTCCTTCCCATAAGGTTTTATATAAGTCTTTACTTTCCACTGTCTGTGCTGTCCCTGTACCTTTTGAAAAGTGTCCTCAACTACATATCCCTTCCCTTATGTCCTTATTACGTTGCACAAGAGCACCAGCTCATATGTGGGACTTTCACTGGTTATCCTGCCATGAAAGGATTAATATAAAGGCGAACCATAAACATAAGCAATTTCAAGACAGGATGTGTTCGAGATTGTTATGTGTTACTCAACCTGAGACCATTTCTCACTTATATTTTGACTGTTCTTTCATTAAGTCTTGGTGGACTTTTTTGGCACATACTTGGCATCTTCCCTTGCTTCAGATGGTTACATATCTTAATATTGTTTATGGAGTTTTTTCCCCTCAATGGTCCTTATGGCACATTGATACTTTGAATCTGGTGTTTATCATTATTAAGTGGAATATATGGATGACGCGATGTTTATTTACTTTGCAACAGAAAGAATGTAAGTATATTGAATTGGAAAAAAAGATTGTGCAGGATTTGAGGGTTATTTATTTACAGGAACGTTCTTCCTTATCTGAGGCTCGGCTTTTGGAACTTTGGAAGGCTCTTCCTTGGGTGACAGACTCTGATGCTGCTGTGACTTGAATGTATTTCTTTTGGTTACACAGTGTTTTTCTCCTTTTTTTTCCCTTTGATTACTCTATTTGTTTTTTTTTTGTATGCGATTTGTTTTTGTATGCTTCTGTACGATTTCTGTTTCAATAAAACTTTCCCCTACTCTTTTTGATAAGTGCTATGGGATCGTTAACATCCACCTGAACTACCACCTATCCAGGCAGATGGGACCTCATTTTAATGTCTCATCCAAAAGATGGCACCTCAGAAGTGCAGCACCCATCTCATGCTGCACTACAGTGTCAGTACTGGGACATTACCCCAAGTGCCAGATGTGGGAACTGAACCCACAGCCCTCTGATCTCCCGGCCTCACAGGCAAGTGTACTACCTACTGAGCCACTGACACTAGCTGATGTGCAGCCCCAATGATTACTGGGCAAAGTTTAAAGAGCTGCTTGTAACCTGTAAACCAGCATCTTCTGTAGAAGCAATTTTTCAAGTACTGGTTCCAGTTCTGTTGTTCCGTCTTACCTGGTGTGACAACTTGCAATGTATTTTTTTTTTGGTGTATTGTTTCTTTTTATTATTATTATTATTATTATTACTATCATCCATGACTCTAGAAAATATTTCAGCTGAGGTGGGAGGTCTTGAGGAAACTGAAAATTACGTTTTCTGTGCTCCAAGCTGCAGTGAACTCAGCTGTAAGTGACTTTTTGTGTAAAAAGTTTTTTTTTTGTTACTCTCCATACAAACAAGTAAGTGTGGATAGCAGACATCTATTTCATAAAAAAACAAACATGTTTTGAATGTAAACAGTAGCCAGTATAAGTCCAGACATTTCCTACTAGGCAAACAGAGATGGTGACAAAGGGACCAAGCTCTAAATACCAAATCCAGTTCGAACCAGTTTGGGGGGAAGGTGGTCCCCAGAGATCAAATGCAAAGATGGTGTGGTGTCTCTCAGGGGTTAGTGTCTACAAATGTTTAGGGACTTCTGATACCAAGGCAAGAATGGACCCCATTCTTTAGCCAGGGCATGTTCAAAACTCAATAAATAGTACTGTATTAGTCTTTGATGTTTGCTAAGAGCGCTCTTCTCAGCACACACAAAGTCCCCAAGATGACTTCCTTTTGAAGTTCATATGGTGTCACAAGTATTGGTAGCATATTTAAGTGTGCCTGAAAGTTCTTCTTGATTAGCCCAGTTGCTCCAAGCACTACTGGAACTATTTGTGTGTCCTTATTCCACACCAGTTTGGTTTCTGGCTGCATATTTTGATATTTCATGATTTTGTGTCTCTCTGTACACAGGACACTGTAATTACTAGGGGTTGCTATTTCAATCAGCAATGCTACCTTTGTTCTCTTTTCTTGTATTACAATATCGGGATTTTGCGCTTCCACTTTCTTGGCTGTTGGTATTGGGTGATCCCATGTGATCATTACTTCTTCATTATCTGTGATTCTTTGTGGTTCATTTTTCCAGTGTCTCTCTGCTCCCTGTATATTATAGTGTTTGCACAGATTCCAGTGGATCAATCTTGCTACATTATTGTGTCTTTCGGTATACAGGCCTTCTGCCATGAGTCTTCACATCCAGCCACGAGATGTGCAGCTGTTTCTAATTCTGTACTACAGAACCTCCACTTATATGTTTCTCCTGTTTTTTCTATGGATTTTGTGAACCATCTTGTGCGTAGTCCACTATCTTGGGCTGCCATTATCAGTCTCTCATTTCATTACCTAAATTCACCTCTTTTTAACCACTCATGGGTCAGGGCTTGATCGACCTGTGGTTGTTCCAGTAGCTCCCTGTATTTTCCACTATAATTATGGGCTTTCCAATTGTTTTTTCTTTTCTGTTGCTCTTTTTCCTTATACTCCTTTTTCTGATCCTTTGCACATTCTGTTGCTGACTGTTCCTTATCTACTTATGGATTGACATCAATCTCTGCTACCCTTCTGAAGGCTTCTCCTAATTTGATGAGTGAAGTCATCTTAGGCTTATTTTCTTCATGATGCAAGACCTTGACTATATTTGGGTCCAAGGATGTCAGAAAGTATGTATGTAGCCTCACTATTGTGGATCTATATGTGTAATCAATCTCAATGAGGCACATGCCTCCCTCCGACCTTGGGATGTATAATCTTGGCATGCACTGGTTTTTGTATATTAACTGGTGAGCAGGAAACATTTTTCTTGTTTTTATATCTAGTTGGTTCAACGCTTTCTGTGGCCAGTCTATCACACCAAAGCTGTATGATATCACTGGAAGGGCGAGTTGGTTTATAGCTTGCACTTTATTTTGTGTTGTCAAAGCAGTTGTCAGAATGAGCTTCAACCTTCTAAAATATTCCTTGCTTACTTTTCCTCTCATTTGTTCATGTAGTCCTGTTACTCCATCTATTCCCAGGTATTTATACACTCCCTCTTGCTCAAGTTCTTTTATGTCACAAACCTCCCCAGATTCATGTTTTCTTTGAGTTAACTTTCCTGCTACAAATGTTGCTTTGGCACATTTGTCTAGGCCAAATGTCATCCGCATTCATCAGAAAAGGTCTTAACAATTTGTAGTTGTTCTTTCAAATGTTTGTCAGATGAACTATAAAGTTTTAGGTCATCTACAAATAGAAGGTGAGATGTTAGCTGTTGCTTGTTTTTGTTTCTGGGGTTCAAGCTGTATCCATAGCCCAAGTTGTTGATTAGGCTACTCAAGGGATTGAGGGCAAGGCAAAACAAAAGTGGTGACAGGGAGTCCCCTTGAAATATGGTGTGGTGTCAGAGAGGCTGATCCAGTGATGCATGACAGTAGTCTGGGCAGCAGAAGGTTTTTCTTCTGTGTGTTTACAATGAGAAGTCAGTTATGCTCTGGGACATTGAACTAGTAACATCATAGGTTCAAGTTTGCCATAACTCACCACTTTCCAGTTGGGGGTAAGCTTATTCTACTCTACTTAGAGATTAGGTAGCATTTAGCTAGTTTTTTTTTTTCCTGTGTGACATCTATCATTTTCAAATGTGTTTATTTTTATCTCTGTAGAAATAATGTATTTAGCAGTCTTTACTGTATATTATCCTGTAACATGTGGCTTTTAAAATTGATATACATAACCCAGAAACCTGGTCAACTGAGAAGCTTGGAACCCAGTGCTGATATCCCAGCACAACTGCACTGGTAGAAGATCCATCAGCCTCTTCAAAATAAAATCAATACTACCACATATCCCTGACAGCCATCACAAATGTGGCTGTCACCTTTACTCACTAAGACTTTCAACTAGGGCCTAAAAATAAAACTGCCATAAATTTAAAAACATAATAATTAAAGGTTATTTGCCCTCATAATTCTCTTTTTATACACACACGCACACGTAACTTAACAAATGAAGTACTATAGTACCTACAATTTTAATTTAAGGTGTTTCTTTGCTGACCATGAACAATCCCCCTCCTCTCCTCACCTGCTTACTGGGGAAATATGTGCTATTTAACCAGCCACAGTTGAAACAAAATCCCTGGTTCCATCTGAGGCCTTCTGGAGTGTGATAGTGGGGGTAAACAGACTGCCAGCAGAAGTGAGCAGAGGTTTGAATTCTTGTGCTCCATACATTGTAAACATGTCATCTCTCGAATTCAAACCCAAAACAAGTATCTTAAATTTCCTACTTGGATACTCAGCACTTTAATATCTTCACAACTGCTCAACAGATTTGCATGACATTTTGCATGTGTGGTCTCAGTGGTCAGATCTCTTGACGTGCCAAGTTTTCTTTGGCTTGGATGTACTACTTCTGAGATCTAGATAGTGAAAAGTTTGAAAATCACAAATTCGTTTGCTGTTTTTTGTGATCATCTAGCACCCAGATGGTTTGAAATTTTGGTCTGAAATTTTTCAGGGTAGAAAGGACTTGGCCCACAAATGTGCCTTTCACTGGTTTGGTGAAAAACATATGAATCTGTTCCAACAAGAAATATATAGTCAACCAGTTGAGTATGGAGTGTAATCTCAGTCAAAGGTACATGAACCACTCCATTAGAGCCACAGCTGTACATCTGCTATCTACTGCCAGACTGCAACCATGGGAAATTATGGCAATCATAGGGCACAGATGAGAAGTTGGCTTGAGAAGCTATTGGAGTGCCTCTGACAAACTGACAAAAATGAAGCAGAATCCTGGCACACAGTAGGAAAGAAAATCAGCAAATGGAATCTTCAAGCAAGAAACAGAAGTTGGGGCTTGAAAATGAGTTCGCCAATAAAGAGCATGAAATACCATCAAGAGGAAATACAGTGCTGGAAAACATGCCTGTCAAATTCATAAACCCTGTATTTCATTTCAAGGTGCAATTCATCAATTTCAACAAATAAACCTAAAATGTTCCACATTGTGGGGGAGTTTTTTTTTTCTGTGATTCTGAGTGCCCCCCCCCCAAAGTAATGTGTCACACAGTTCTAAACAATTTATAAGAGCTGGCCAGCAATTATTTCTATATGCTGAGCCAGTTATAATTTGCCATTATAACCCACGGGTTATAACTGAGCTCACACCCAGTCTGTCAAAAACAGCCGCTCCCTTATTGGCTGTTTATCTCCTACTGGGCAGGCAAATTGTGCTTTGAAACGTGAAGGCTCCTTATCCGAAACAACGAGGAGCCACCAGAAGCAGCGAGGAGCTGCCACACTGAGTCCTCATCATGTTTTTTTTATTTTTTTTTTAAATAATCCGTTTAACATTTAAAAACAAAAAAATAAATGTATCTGGTTGATCCTGCCATTCGGCAACTGCAGCGCATAAGAACCAACACCAGTGAACAGCTCCGATCTGGCTGACTGTGGGTAAGCCATGATCATGATCACGATCAGAACTAACTGTTCTGGATAAAGGCACATGCTAAGATGAAGTAAAAGTAAAAAAAGACAGCTCTACAAAAAAAACCCTCTGTGAAAAAAGACTGTCTGGGGGGGACAGAGAGAGAGAGAGAGAGAGAGTGTGTGTGTGTGTGTGTGTGTGTGTGTGTGTGTCTGCATGAATGAGATGGAGTGTTGGAAAAAATTGCTGCCCAGCAATTATAAATAATAAAAGATGGGGAAGTGTGCTTAAATTCAAAATTAATGGTCGCCTCAGTGTGGGATGCTTTAATAAACCCCTCAGGCTTCACCCTCGAGGTTTATGTAGCATTCCACACCTCGAGCAACCATTAATTTCTCATTAAGCACACTTCCCCATCCATTATTGTATATACTATTTTGGCCATCCCAAACAGTGTAGTTAGGGACTATTTTTTTCTCCGTTTTTTAAGACATCCTTTAGTCTTTAATCTTTATTTAAATAAATGTTACAAAATTTTACAAGTGCGAACTACTTGTCAGTGTAATTTTTTCTTAATTATAACCCATTTTATAAGCACAACAAAACACTCTAGGGTATTTGTTGTTCTGTTAAAACCACACACCTAGGTGCTGAAGGGCCTCATGCCTTACCACGCAACTAGGCATGCGGTTATCACAGAACAACCAACACCATGTCATGTCTTATTGCTTACATATTAAATATTATTTTTATATACTTAATGCTTTCTGTGACTGAGTCCTTTCCGGGTAAATCACCAGGGTAAATTGGCAAGTCTGTGATCCATTTCTGAAGAGATAGCCCACAGAGTAACCATATTTAAAATAAAGTGCTCTCAGCAGTTACAAAAGAGGTGGGTTGCTTGGCCTTTGGGACAGAACACCATATTGTGTCAGCAGTGGCTCAAGAGGGATTCAGAACTAAAGTTACCCCAAGGAATCCATATTATTCAACATCTGTACAAGTGATCTGCATCAAGGTCTGAATGGCAATGTAGGAAAGTTTGCAGATGACACAAAGATTAGTACAGAAATGGACCAGGAGGAAAAACATCTATCCCTAGTGAGAGATTTGCTTAGGATTGAGAAGTGGGCACTGGAAAATAAGATGAGATTTAACATAGAGAAATGTATTGTACTATACCTGGGCAAACATAATCCACACAAATCTTATTACCTTGGAAATACCATATTAAAGTCAGTTGAAACTGAGAGAGACATAAGGATCATTATAAGCAACAATCTCCTGCACAGAAATCACTGTAAAATTACAACCTAGAAGTCTAACTGACTATTGAGATGTATACAGAAAGGGTTTATATCTAGATCAGAACAGTGCCTACTTCCACTTTACAGATCATATGTACGGCCATATATGGACTGTGCATCTATGTTCTGGGACCCATACTTGAAAATAGACTTTGAGTTGCTGGAGGTAGTACAACATAGAGTAACAAAGATGATCCCTAGGTTAACAATCATGTCATATGCTGAACATATCTGGGAACTAAACATGTTTACCCTAGAGAAAAGACATTTAAAGGGTGACATTTTGTTACTACATACAATTTTAAGAGACCCAGAATTAAGTAGGAAATGTGGCATTATATACAACTGTAGAACAGTTAATCTCAGACCCCATAACCACTAGTTGGTCATTCCAAAGGTAAACACTAACAAAAGGGACCATTATTATACAGTAAGAACAGCAAAAATCTGGAACCAACTCCCTCAATCTCATTGAAAAAGATGACCTCAACCAATTCAGGAGAGAACTGGATAGATATCTTTTGGACAGCTCAATCCAATAAACAATATGCCCTCTCAGAGTGGGAGACCATCTAGATGTGCCTAGTGCCTTCTTCTGTCTTGGATACCCAGTAATACCCAGTAAGGAAGAGTCATGCTGAGTAGTGGTGGCATTCCAAGGGACCCTTTCTGGCACTAGAAGGGTTGCAAAAACTGACAACAGTGCAGACTGAGTTCTGTGATAGAATCATTCTGTGACAAACTGGTTGGCAGCAGTTGGGATCTGAAATTAATTTTCAATAAAAAGGTTATCTGTCAATCAGAGAACAGGATATATGAAGGAAATACTGTATATACAAAAATTCTTATTTTATTGTTAACAGATCCAGAAACAAATGATTTGATACCTTTTATTGGACCAATATGGATGTTACAAAAAAGAACAAAGTGCTTTAGCTTTCGAACCAACCAGGTCCTTCTTCAGAAGCTTTGAAGGACCTGGTTGGTTCGAAAGCTAAAGCACTTTGTTCTTTTTTGTGACATCCATGTTGGTCCAATAAAAGGTATCAAATCATTTGTTTCTGGATCTGTTCTTAAAAGGACCAATACGGTACCTACAACACATTTTTTTGTATTTTATTGTTAGTAAGAGTAGATAGCTAGAAGACAATATGTCTGGTCTGTCATCGGCACAGGTCAAGAAGCACAGGGGAAAATCAGAAGCAGTTGTAGAATTCACCAAAAATATTTATTTACCGTAGCAGTAACATAAAAAAAAAAACTTTCATAATAACTATATAATGTATTGTAGAATGTTGTTATAGGTAGAAATCTACCTTTTTTATAACAACGTTTTACCATCGATGTGATGTCATGATGTTGTTAACCCATCGATGGTACGTCACATCGATGGGTTAACAACCCGGAACAGTCTGGGCAAGCGCGCAGCTGGATCAGACAGCCTTGAAATGGCCGCGGCGGTGAGGGCAGAACAGTGGGGACATAAAAAACTGCAGTAATTAATTGCTTTCTTTTCTGAAAAAACTAACTGGTACCATACACTATAAAAGCTAATGTATGGTCCATCGATGGGTAACCATTTTGTTAACCAATCTTGAGGTTGCCATGGCAACATAAACCTTTAGAGCTTTGCTCTCGAGGTTTACATGATCGCCCTGGTAACCTCTCGATGGTTAACAAACCAGTTAACCATCGACGACCATACATTATCCTCTATGTACAGAGGAGAAATTAGTTTTTTTCTTTCAGTCTCTGTTTCCCCTTTTTCTTCTAATCTTTCTTGCAGCTTAGCTACTTTATAAGTCCTTTCAACCCCCATCCTTAGCAAGCATTCTGTTTTTGTAGATATCAGGCAGGAGCTGCTAGAACACAGTGTGCTTCTTGAGTTGAGGCCCCCTTTTGTACAGCTTTTGCAAAAGGCTCAAATATTTGCACTAAGGTAACGTCTAGTTTCCAACAGCTTTTGCAGTCATCCCAAACCACAAATATATACATTTCAACAGCAACACTGCATATTTTCTAAACAAAAGAGATCCCAACTTCAGTTACATTTCCATATATCAATCTGCACATATTTTTATATCAACAGATATGCAAGGGAGGAAAAGACAAACAGCAAGGGAAAACTGAGAGATTGTGAGAGGCAAAGGATTGTGATGTCCCCTTCCATTGCAATTCTCTCAAAAGGCACATCTATTAAAGGTAGGGGCACCAGGGGACCTTGCCCTTTCTAGTGACTGGGGCTACATTCTGATACTCAGCACAGGAATTACAATAGGTAACAACATCTTCATGAGTTCCAGGCCAGTAAAATCTATACAGCAATCTGGCAAGGGTGCGATCCCTCCCTGAGTGACCAGCCATAGGATTATCATGTGCTATCTGTAATAACTCTGTTCTATACTTCTGTGGTATAACCAATTGTTCTGTCTGTTCCTGTGCCTGAGGTTTAACCCAAACTCTGTACAGTAACCCATTACCTTTTTTAAACATTGGTCCACCCTGTTTTGGTTTCACCCCTAACTGCTTGAAATAACCCTGGAGAGAAACATTGTTAGCTTGCTCTGAAAGAAAATCACAATCAATTAACAATTTAGTTTCAGCATTTTCATATTTTAACCCTTTATGTCCATCAGTCATTGGCTGCCACAGTTTCTTCAGGCATCGTCTTTCTTTCTTTCTTGGATTTCCAGATCTTGGAGCTGTGCTCAAACAAGTTTGAATCAAAATCACTGAAAGGAAAAGTGTCCCCACCATCTGAAATTTCCTTTGCCTGAGCTCTTGTCACCACAGCTGTGGAAACATCAAGATTTACTCCTTCTTTGATCAACTCAGTAAATCCTAGAAAGTCATTTCAAATAATCACAGGTACAGGTAACTTAGGTACTACCTCCACTTTCATTTGATGCAATACACCCTTAATGGTCAGAGTAACTTGGGTGGTGGGATAGTATCAAGTGTCCCCATGGATGCAGATGACACCAGTACATGGTTCCTTTGCACAGTGTTTTCCCAGTACTTTAACATGCACTAGGGTCTGTCTGCTTCCTGAATCAATGAGTCCCTGCACAGTCTTATCCCCCACCTTCACATCTGTTAAGTACTTGCCTCAATTTACCAAGGACAAATCTTCTCCAGTGCCACCCTCCTTACTATGGCAGTATCTTGCAAAATGGCCTGGCTTATTACAGTTACAGCAGATAACATCTTTGGCCACAGATTTGTTACCCCCACCAGAGTTCTTATCAGGCTTGGAATTTAGATGAGAAAAAGAGTGTCTTACCAATGCTTGGCTGCTACCTCGCTGCTGTGGTATCTGTCTGGCCATTTGGTAGTCCTCAGTCAAAGACACAGCCTTTTCCCCACTCTCTGGTTGGTGTTCCATGACCCACAGCAGCACATCTGTAGGCAAGATGTTGATGAATTGCTCCATGGCAAATGTGTTGGTGATCTGTGGGACTGTTTTACTCTCTGGTTGGATCCATTTTATCAGAAGTTCTCCGAGTTGGGTGAAGCCTTCTTGAGGATTGTCGACCGAGTTGTACCTCAGATTGAAATCTCTGCCTGTATGTCTCTCTGGAGATGTTCCTTTTCAGGATTTTGCTTTTCAGCAGGTCAAGGTTTTCTAACCGTGCAGTGTCCATACTGCTGTAGGCAAGTAGGGATTTCTCTGTCAGGCAGGGTACCAGTCTGATTGTCCATTGCTGCTTTTGCCACTGGCAGGCTGTGGCAACTCTTTCAAAAGTTGTCAGGTATGCCTCAATATCATCTGAGGGCACACAACTTTGTAAATTTAATGGCTTTTAGGTTGCTTGCATTTTGTTGCTCATCTGGATCTGTGCCAGATCCTCTGCCCTTGATATCTTGTAAGGCATCCAGCCATCACTGCTCCTGTCACTGCATCTCTTCTCTCCTCTGTGCTTCTGAACATTGAATATCTTTTTCTCTCTGCTTCTCAGTCTCCTTTTGTTGTATAGCCCACCTTTTGAAAAAGTCCATCAGGCTGTCAGATTCTGTCACTGCCTGTTCTTTTTCCATAACTTGTGCTGGCTGTACAATCTCAGTCTGGACTTCTGTTGCTGCTAGTTTGGGTGCCATTCTCCTGGTAACCACTTCTGAACTTGCTGCTGCAGAATCCATACCTTCCTCTGTGATTCCCTGGTACTAGGTCCAGTACCCATGCACAAAACTCCTGTCTTAGTGTATGCACGGCTTAAGTTCCACTTAGGCCAACACCATCTGTCATCGAGGCACAGGTCAGAAAGCATAGGGAAAACCAGGAGCAGTTGTAGAATTCACCAAAAATATTTATTTACAGTAGCAGTAACATAAAAAAAAAAACTTGTTCATAATAACTATGTACAGAGGAGAAAATCGTTTTTTTCTTTCAGTCTCTGTCCCTTTTTCTTCTAATCTTTCTTGAAGCTTAGCTCCTTTATAAGTCCTTTCAACCCCCATCTTTAGCAAGTATCCTGTTTTTGTAAGCAAGGGAAAACTGAGAGACAATGAGAGGCAAAAGATTGTGAGACTGGTGGGATGATCAAGTTCAAAGTCTCACAGGAAAATGTATTTATTTAGTTTTTGTTGACCGGGTAAGTGCACTATACAAATTCTACCTATTTTCAGGCATGACCCGGGAGAGAGGGATACAGATGAATGCCAACTGATCTTGAACCAGATTAAGTTGGTATTTTTAGTATTTGGTTGTGCAACCAGACAGAGAATAGACAGAAAAGGACAGATCCTTGCATTTAAACACTTTCTTCATAACAGCTGGGACAGGGTCCTATTCCACCCTGTCACATGAGCCTCATGAAAAACTGAAGTTGGCACACTTTGGGGAGCTGTGCAAATGGAGAAGGTTTGTCTTAGGAAGGCTCAGAACAGGCAAATTTCATAGACCTCCTTGACAAAAGTGACCAGGGAAGCAGTGCAAAAGTTGTCACAGCTAGCTAAAGTTATGAGAGGGAGGCTAAGGAAAGTGCAATTTAGCCACAGACTATAATTGGGCAGTGTCACAAGCAGACCCGATACAAATGATGTGGCTGGAGCGCACCCTGATTAAGGGGAAGTCAGAGGCTGAGAGGTAAAGGCAGATGAGAAGTTGCAAAGGACAAAGCTGGAAGTTGAGAAATGACAGAAAGATAGAGAGGTGCAAGAAAGGCAGTGTCAGCATGAGATCCAGCTGAGAGAGCATAAGATCCAGATGAGAAAGAATCAAGAGAGACAGCAGAAACATGAGTAGGAGGTGGAGATTCTGTGACAGAAGGCACTGCCACAAACCAGAAGTACTGGCATCAGTGGTTTGACCCAAGAAGCCAAAATTTATACCAGAATGTTACCTACATATCAGCAGTGTGATGATGTGAATTGGAGTTACTCAGATTCTATCTGACAAATGCAGATACCATCAAATATTGCATTGTTTCCGATAATGAATATATCGGAAAAAGCAATGTTTGATCCTTGCAAGATCTGAATAACTTAAACAGATTGGTAATTCCCTATCTGATGAAATTATTCATAAGTCTGATTTAAAAACAATGAGGGAAAAATGGTGGGACTCCATTTTAAAGACCTCCCTTTCTGCTTCCCAGCCTCCACCCACTCCCAGCCTGCACCCACTCCCTGTGGAGAGCTGCTACTAAGACTACCAAGACACCAGCTTGGCTGCTGACATCAATCACAAAAAAAAACACAACAGATGCTGTACTGTGGGAGTAGAGACCGTAAGGGTACATATTAATTCACTCTCGGCTTTTCGCTCCCCATCATCCCGCTCCCGACAACTCGCTCCAACGCAAATTCACTCCTGTATTTCACATTCCCGGTCAATACACTCCAGGAGGGGAGAACACTATTATTGCCAGCCAGAAGCACACAACTCCCAGTCCGCTTTCTCTCCTGGCTGCCCAATGGTTTGCTGTGGCATTGTTAGAGTGGGGAGAAAATATTCTTAAAGTGCCCCTTTTCATGGAGCTGAAGGGGGGGGTCTTTTAGCAGCTTTCTTTTGTTTCAATTTGTTATAATCTGAGGAGCAGAGCTGAACTGAGCTTCTGCGTCTCTCTTGCCAGCTGCCAGATGCACTGCAGTCAGCATTGGTGGCATGGAGCAAGAGAATCCACTGTTGATTACTGTTGATTTCTCTTGATGGCTTCAAGAAGTGGAGCATGGCATGACTGAGTCAAAAGTAATGAAGAGGCTTAACTCACTCAGGAGAAACATTTTATTCATTTGTAAAAGGATTGTATAAGTATGATGAACCAGACTCTGAGTAGCTGAACTTTTACTTTTTGTTACAGCAAGCCACTCTGTAAGTAAACATACTCCCCATGTGCCCGAGTACCCAAAACAAAGTTAAAAATAAGGTTAGCTGATCAAAGGGAATAGTTAATTTCTTTCAAAGGACAGAGTATGCCCCAAGTGGACAGAACTGCTGAAAAGGGCAAATGAGTAAAACAGGGAGAGCCATTTAAACATTGCAACAGAGAAACCCTTCTCCTATAAAGACTGGACAGTGTCAGTGGCTCAGCAGGTAGCACACTCATCTCTGAAATGGGGAGATCAGAAGGCTGTGTGTTCTATCCCCACACCAGGCACTTGGGTTAAATCCCAATACTGACACTGTAGTGCAGCATGAGGGGGGTGCTACACTTCTGAGGTGCCGTCTTTTGGATGAGACATTAAACCAAGGTCCCATCTGCCTGTTCTGATGGTAGTTCAGGTGGATGTTAAAGATCCCATGGCACTTCTCAAAAAGAGTAGGGGGAATTCTTTATTGACAAAAAATAAAACCACAGCTTTATAAGGAAATAATATATACAGAACTAGCACAAACAATATGGTACATAAAGTAATATACAATAACAAAGAAAAAACAGTGTACAGTGAATCATAACCCTTATTAGATTCAACCTAGAATTCATCAAACATGAAAATATCCCCATATTACCTAATTAAGTTTCCTTCAGTATTTTATTCAGTATTATCATACAGTATATTTTTCTTCACCTATCTGTATAAATATTTTGAGACAGTCCTTTCCAACGTTTCCAGAGCATATCACTTGGTAAAGTCTTTACTTTGTATAACTACATTAATCTGATCTCTTTTTCTATCATCTGTACCACTGCTACAGGGACAATCTGAAGTTGTATCACAAATGTACTTTGCACCTGCCATAAAATAAACCTGATACAGGTTAAAAGCACTCTTAAAGTCCCTTCTTCTATTTCTTTAAAGTTGCTAGAATATCCAGTTATGATTTGTTCATAAGGCAATTCATTTCAGGAAGTATTACTCAATTTTATACTTATAGTAGACCACACGTCTCTAGTGCTTGGGCAATGAATTAAGAAATGCTCCAAGGTTTCTTCTATTGGATTGCAAGTCTCACTAGGACACCACCTTTTCTCCATTTTTTTGTCTTCCACATTCCCTTTAACCCCTAATTTCCCACGTCCACGTAACTACACTGTATCCCACATTTTGGGGGGGATTCTTTTATCAGTCAAATACTCTCCCATTTTTAGATTCAAGCTGTGATGTACCCCTTTATATTATATATTTATACTATACCCTGCTTCCTGTATGGCTGTATATATATTTTTTTCCTATCAGGATGTGTTGCTTCAGTTAATGTCAGATTCCATTTTTTTATTTTGTCTATTACTGGCCAAATGAATTGTACAGTAGAAAATTCTATTTTTTCTAAGTTTTTTCGGCATTCATGCCCATACACTTAACAAGGGTTGTAACCACAATGCTGCTACTTTTTTCCATTCTGCAACTGATGGTGACTGAAAATTGACAATGTTAGTTTGAAAGAAAACACTACAGAAAAAAATGGTTGGATTAAGGTGGTTAATCCCTCCCTGTTTATAGTCTTCATATAATCTTTCTCTTTTAATTGAATTCAGCCTAGAGCCCCAAATCAACATGAATACCAAGCTTAACAATTTCAAATCTGAATTACTAGGGGGTTGGAATATTGCACATAAATAAGTGAAAATTGAAAATAAAAACATTTTAACAATAATTACTTTTTTCTTTTTAGTTTGTTGCCAGTTTTTCCATTTCATAACTTTTTCTAGACCCATATCTGTTTTCTCTGTCCAATTCAACACGGTCATATCCCCATATCAAAATGTATCCCCAGTATAGTTATTTTAGAATCAGTTACCTGTATATCTTTTATCTTGTCCATTTGTTCAGTAATTTCACTTAATTTGTACCCTTTACTTTTATTGTGGTTTATTGTAGCTCCTGTAGTATCAGAAAAGGTCTGTATACTATCCAAGGCTTGCTCAACTGTTAAGATGTATGGCAAAAGAAGACTGACATCGCCTGCATAAGCTATAGTTTTTGCTACTGTGTCTCCTGTATGTACAGTTATGTGCTCTAAAGAGACATCTTGATTAAGCAATTTTAATAGTAGATCAATACAAAATATGTATAATAGTGGACTTAGAGGACAGCCCTATCTGACTCCCTTATTAATTTTAACTATACAACCTAAATGTCTAACGGTTGTGTAGAAGTTGTCTTATAAATATTACCTATCCAGTTTCTAAAATGCTGTGGGATCCCATAATATTTCAAGACTCCTTGCAAATACACATGCAAAACTCTATCAAAAGCCTACTCTTGGTCTAACGTGATAAGAAAGCTTTTAATTGGGTCCATATTTCCTAAATTAAGTATTTCTCTAATGAGCAATAAATTATCTTTTATTCCTCTGCCTTTAATAGAACACATTTGGCAGTGTTCTATTACAGATGGTCCTACCTCACCCAGCCAAGTGTTCAAAATTTTCATTAAAATTTGAATGTCCATATTCATAAGTGCTAGGGGCCTCCAATTTTTTAAGAGTTTGATCATTTTTTTTATAGATAAAAATCTGTACAGCTATTCCCATTTGTGGAGGGATCCATCCAGATGCTACTATAGTATTAAATACTACCTCTAAAATCTCCACTATCTCCTATTTAAATGCTTTATAAAATCCTGTGGTCAGGCTGTCTATACTGGGGAAAGTATTATCATTTAAAGAGCTTATCGCTCTATCAATTTCCTCTCGTGTGATCGGGATGTCTAGGTTTTGCTGGATTGTGTGCAGGATGTTTGGTACATTCAAACGTTTATGCATAGTTTGTATGGTAATATCTGGGATTTCTGCATCAGCATACAGAGCGGCCAGATAATGGTCTACTGTATTCATAATTCCTTCTTGTATTACCCTATTACCTTCTGGTGTCATCAGACCGCTCATATTTTTAATACTTTGAGTTTTGCAGCTTTCAAAATATCACCTGTAGCAGTTTTACCCAGAGTACTTATTTTATGTTCGTGTAATAGTGATGCCACTCTAGAATATTGTAATTTTTCCATCTCAATTTTTAAGTGCTTAATTTGTTTGGAAAAATCCCCATAGCCTTCACTGGTTAATGAAAACATTTTATAAAGTTGTGCTGTCAATGTCAAATATGTTTTATATTGATCTGTATATTTTTCTGTTGCTATAGTTATGAATGCCTTTTGTAGCACTTTTTTGTGTCTATCCACCATCTCCCTAAATCATCTTCTAGGCATGCTACTGACTTTCTAGCATGTAGTTGCTCTTGTATTTTAATTTTACAATCCTGATCTTGTAATAAGGTATTAAGTCACCAGTGACCTTTTCCCCTTGGAATCCCCTGAATTTGTGAGGTAGTAATGCGAACCATGAGATGGTCCAAATTTTTCTATCAGGACAGTGTGTGCCTGCAATACTTTCAGGGCCTGTGATGCAAAAATAAAGTCACTTCTTGGAGCCAAGACATTTTTATAGAAAGTGTAACCATCTTTTGGATGAGTAGCTCTACAGCAATCCTTCAACCCACTTTGCTCTATTACCTGATTCAATGCTCTGGAATCGCAAAACTGCTTAGAGGTTTTAGCCCCTCTGTCTTTAATATCTTGCATGCAGTTAAAATTCCCAGCCCATATTACCTGTCTGGATGTAAATAGATAGGGTTTTACCAAATTAGATAGCTGTATTTGCTTCTTCTTTGTCTGTGGAGCATAGCTATTGATTATCCTCCATGACATATTTTGAAAGAATACATCCAACATAAGCACTCTTCCTGGGTACAAATCTAAAACCCTTGCAACTTGAATGTCATAACCTGTAAAAAGAATCTCCTCCCCATCACAAACTGAACTACCCATCAAGAAAAAAGAAGGGCCCAAACACCATAATTTACTTGCAGCTGTAATATCACTATTTGAAGACAATCTTGTATTCTGGAGAAAACAAACATCTAAATGCAAATCTTTCACAAGAGAAAAAGTTACTAATCTACGTCTTTTATTTATTTATTTATTCTAGGATTACAACTACGTTTGAGCCAAGGCTCTTTTACAAAGGTTCTACGTCAGAAATAACAAACAACGGAGATCACGCGATGAGCTAAAACCAAGAGGATGTCCTCAGTAGTGCTCCTAGGCCTCGCTATAGTTTTTTCACATCAAAAAGGGTATTGGACTTACTCGTGGTAGACCAAACATTGAAACTATCTCTTCAGAGTGGCACCGGGTGGTTTGCTTGCAGAAACGGAGCATAGTGGTGCAGTTTTTCAGTGTCTGGAGGCAGATTTGCAGGGCCAAGAACAATGGCCTAAATGGAGTGTGGAAGCCTGAAACCTCTGGCTGCATGAGCCCTGGTGGTGAAACATCCAAAACCCCAATCGCCGACTCCAAATACCGCAGAGAATCAGCCAGCAGTAGAGGAGGGGAATCATTCATCACCGGATGATATCCTGGAGATAAAACATCTGTTACAAGGGCTAGTGGTTGATTTTTCAGCTGTTACACTGAGCCAGAGCCTGCAAAGTTGGTTTATGAGAGATATGGAAACCCGGGTTGCTTCTCAAGAAAGGAAAATGTCTGTCATGGATTCTGAAATGGTAGCTTTGCATCAACAAGTTAGGAAGCTGGAGGATCAGGTAGAGGATCAAGAAGCACGAAGTTGAAGAAATGATCTAATTATGGCCAGATTACCTGAGAGAGTGGAGGGAGCGGATTGTTTGTCCTTTGTACAAGACTTTTTGCTGAAACTTCTGGGCCCAACGCCATTTGGAGAGGCATACAATTTAGAGAGAGACCATCGAGCTTTGAGAAAAGTTCACCCTCCAGGAGCATGTCCCCGGGTACTTATAATGAGATTTTTAAATTATAAGGAAAAACTTCATGTGCTTAATAAAGCTAAAGCTGCTAAAATCTTCAGTGGAATTGGGCAGTTATTTGGTTGTTCCAAGATCTCACTTCCTCAATTCGGGAAAAGCAAAAAGAGTATGTAGACATCAAAAAGAAGCTTTATCTCGCGGGGGTTAAATTTAGAATTCTACACCTGGCAACTTTGATGGTGAAATTGCAATCGGGAGAGAGAAAATACTTAACTGCGAGGGATGCTCTCGCAGGTTTGCGTGTGGAACTCCCAGCTCTATTTAAGCCAGCGACCTGAAGCTGTATGTAGGAGAGAAGTTTTGACAGGATTTGAGATGCTACCAGTGGGAAAGCTGAATAAGATCACATAGAGACTGGTGAAATTGGGACTTATATAATATGGCCATAATTGATATCATTTCCTTTTATTTGAGTAAGCAGCACTAGGAATGAGTGGCTGTGGGAATGTTTATTAGTTGTTCTTATTAATGTATTGGGGACTATTTCTGCACTGTTAGTTTCTCTGTGTCACGATTATGGTAAGGGGAACTACAGATGAACCAGCGTATGCTGAGTGAATGACTACAGCTATATTTATGCCTATTTGGTGATAGCAGAATCTTAGTTAAATTTGGCCTATGTTGGGGTTAAAGTATAACCCATACTGACCACAAACATATTGAGGCACAAAGGGTGGAGGCTCCCCTTTTTTTTTTTAAAGGCCCATTGGGCATTTCCCGATGCTATGGTGCCTAAAATTGAAAGGGATTTCCCTTTGCCCCAATGTAGGCTTGATTTAATTTGGTGAAGGGCCAAAATCTCAGCTTGTTAATAAATAAGAGAATGGGTCACTATTCCTTTGGGATCCTAAAAGAAAATAAGATGACGGAGTCAGAGGAAGTTAGATAAGCAGGATATGTGAGGTCTTAAAGATGCTAATATCCATGGTAGGTCCTTGAGCAGTTCTTATATGGAAGGGGGGCTTGGAGCACACAGGGATGTGCTCATCTATGGGTCTGTATCTTCTAGGAGGGCGATCAAAGGATCAGGGATGTTGGTGGGGGTATTAAAGAGATGGGGAAAGAGAGAGCCCAAGGTCATTATGGGAGAGAAAAGCAGGGCATGCAAAATGGCGAATATTAAAATTATTTCTTGGAACGTTAAAGGCCTCAGAGGTAGAAAAAAGACTAGTCATCTTGAAACATCTCCAACAAATGGGGGCAAATATAGTAGCACTGCCAGAGACACATTTGCTTACGGAGGAACTGAGTCTTCTTAAAAAACTCTGGGTAGGCCAAGTCTTAGGAGTTGGTAAGGCTGGTGTGGTAATTTTGGTAGGGAGGACATGTCCCTATGTTGTAACACAGGTATTGGAGAGGGATGATTGTAGAAGAATTTTTATCTCAGGTGTTATTTTGGGTAAGGAATTATCAATTGCTTCTGTCTATGGCCCTATGCTGCCCAAATCCAGAATTTTTTGCTTCTTTAGAGACAGATATGATCGCGTTTCCAACATAGCCTCTTATATTAGCGGGGGACTGGAATTTGTGTTTAAATAACTGGATAGATAGGAAGCCACCAACCAAGAGGCAGTTATCAGGGGCCCAAGTCGCTATACATAGATTTTTAGAGGTTTTGGCATTGGTTGATCCTTATAGGACACATAGTAAAGGGGATAATCATATGACTTTCTATTCAGCGGCACATAGAACTCAGACCCGAATAGACTTTTTTCTGGTCAATAATGAAGCACTAAGGGGAGTTAAAAAGCTGATTACCCATGGTAGAGTTCTATCTGATCACTCTCCAATCCAGTTAATCTGGGAGATCAGCTCTACTCCACCTCTGCCCTATTGATGGAAACTAGATGATTCAATACTAACAGATTATATGCTTATCACCAAGTTGGAGGAGGCTATTATTGAGATTATTTGGACCCAACTCCCAACATTACACGATAAGAGGTTGGCCTGGCCAACATGCAAGGTATTATATGCAGGAATAGCACAAAGATATACGGCTAGAAGGAATAGAATGAGAAAGGCGCGGGAGGAATTCATAATGGGAGCTATTCATTTGCTTACATTCTTGGAAGGTTCTTCTAAGGGTTTGGATACTGAGCTTAAAGACCTAAGGAAAGAAATGGTAGACATAGCCTATCGTAAGGTAGACTACTGGTTGGAGTGGCTCCAAGCTAAATATCTACTGCAGGGGGATGTGCCTGGTCACTTTCTTGCATCCAGAGTTCGGGAATGGGAAGCATCACATACTGTTACGCTAATACATTATAAAGGGGAAAATATAACTGATCCTCAGGGAATGGCTGATGCTTTTGCATCTTACTATTAAGAGATTTACCAAGGCGGGGTTAGCAGTGCTCAAGAAGAAATTGAGGGGTTCCTAGAGAGTATAGTTCTGCCTAGACTGGATCAGGTGCAGGCACAGACCTTGGCAGTTCTGATACGGGATTCTGAAATCTTGGAGGTAGTTAATTCATTACCAAACTGTAAAACCCCAGGACCTGATGGTCTTACAGCTCAATTTTATAGAGCCCATATTGTTACTATTCTTCTCCTGTTGAAGGATTTATTTACCAAAATAATGCAGGAGGGAGTCCCTCACCCCCTTTGTATCAGGCATATATAACACTTATACCAAAACCAGATAAACCAAAAGAAATGCCAGGTAGTTACAGGCCTATTGCATTGATGAATCAGGATCTAAAGATACTAACAAGGATCCTGGCTAATAGAATTATTAAGGTGGCTCCTGCATTGATCAGCCAAGACTAGGTAGGGTTTATGCCAGGCAGAGGGGCCTATGATGCACTTAGGAAACTTCACCATATTCTTTGCTGTGCAACCAACTCTAAGGTACCTATGTCATTGATTTCTTTGGACACTGATGAGGCCTTCAGTAGGGTCGCCCATACCTTTCTATTTGCTGTTATGAAGAGGATGGGCTTCCTTGAGGGCCTTCTCGGGGGACTTAAAAATCTATATGCGGTCCCTACACCTAGAGTTTTATGTAATGGGTATGTTTCACAGGAAATTCATTTACATAATGGGACTAGACAAGGCTGCCCACTATCACCAATTTTATTTAATATCTATTTGAAGCCTCTCTTAAGAGCAATGAGCAGGGACTTGGGGATACAGGGAATTGTTGTGGGGGGGGGAGGAACTGAAATTCTCGGTATTCACGGATGATATATTATTGTATTTACAAGAGCCGGTGAAGAGTTTTAAGAAAGCCCTAGAAATAATTGAGCAATTTTCTAGGGTTTCAAACTATAAACTGAATTTGACCAAAACACAGGTACTTCCTCTTACCTTACATATATATAAAGCAGAATTTGAGCCCCTCCAGATCCACTGGGCCCCACAACAGATTAAATATTTGGGGATCTGGATTACTGTGAATATAGAGGAAGGGGCAGAGGCAAATCTGGGAAAACTGCTGAATACAATTAGATCAGATGTTCTTCAGTGGAATAAACTTCCTCTAAATTTTGCAGCTAGGCTAGGATTGATTAAAATTAATCTATCACCAAGATTCCTATACCCCATTCATTTGGCCCCGTACATTATTCCTAAAATATGGTTTACTAAAGTCCAAAAATTAATATTGGAATTCCTTTGGAATTCTAAGTTCCCCCGGAAAAAGTATAATAGTATGCATCTTCCACAGCATATGGGAGGTCTTGAACTGCCAGATCTTCAAGGGTATTATGTGGCTGAGCAACTGGACATAATGGGAAGGTGGGGGGTAATTCAGGAAAGAGAGGAGTATGAGCCAACCTGGTCACAGGTGGAGAACAGGATATTAATGGACACAGGTTTATCTCCGGAGGCATTGCTCTTTGTAGATCCAGAAAGCTTACCTAAGAAAAGAACATCTACTCCAATAAATAAAACTGTAATGGCTTGGTAGACCTTTTTAACCCTGATTCAGAGAAAAGCACAAATGAGAGCTCTAGAACAACCTATGCTGGGTAATCCTAATTTCTGTCTTGGGGGACAAATAATTACTAAAAAATGGTCAGCTTTATTGATGCCAGATTTTATAATTGAGAGTAGAGTGGTTCTTCCATCAAAGTGTGGCAAGATGGACTATTTTAAAAGATTACAGCTTGCCAAGCTTGTGGGGAAGGTACTGGGAGAATTAGATGAAACTTACAGACAGCCGTTTAGTTGGAAAAAGTTAAAAGAGGTAAACTATGTATTTAAACCCCTATCACAAGTTTATCGGGTGCTACTGGACTTTGTGGGCCCAGATTTATCAGTGCAGACTTTATATTGGGATAAAAGTATAGTTCTTCTGAGGCCTGATTGGAATAGTATATGGAAGAGTTGCAAATATAATTCGATACCCAAGTATAGGATTATGCAATTTTTTATTTCTTCTAACTTGTACTATACTCCTGCTAAACTATGTGCTCAACGCCTTAGACAGACAGACCTATGCTTTAGGTGTGGCCTGGGGCTAGGGGATATTCTCTATGTGATGTGGGACTGTTCCAAAATACAGCCCTTATGGGTTAATATTAAACATTAAAATATTGGATCCCTTATTGGACTATTCTGAGTTTATAACACCAGGGATCTGTGTATTGGGTGACATGGCTCAGGTTATGGGGTGAAGGATAAATACCATCTCTCGTTAATGTCAGCCCTGGTTAAGTCTTTTGTTTTAAAGCATTGGAAAAGTGACCTCATCTATTCCTATGAGCAATGGGTGAGAGACCGCATGAGGGCAATGGGAAGAATAAAGAAGCAGATGCTTAAGGAGGGCAAGATAGGGCTATATGATAAAAGGTGGATGGTCATGGAAGCAGTTTATTCTATGCAGGTTGAAAGTGACCAACTGCAGGTTTGTCTGCCTGGCTGCGAGTAGTTAAATGTTGGTAGCTGGAATATAGATGTTTTTTCACATGGACAACTCTAAATTTTGTTTATTACTTTCTAGTGATGTTTCCTGTTTGATTTTGGTATGTTTATATCTCTAAGGCATAGTAGTAACACTCTTAGATGCTGCTTAACTTAGTAGATATTAAAGAATTGCAGGGCATTGCTAACTATATAAGGGTGGGGGGGACTCTCTCTTTCCTGGGGACGCAGGGGCAATCAGTTTTTATAATAGGCTACTACTAAGTAAATATCTTAACAGCTATCTTGGAATGGGCAGGTAGGGGATCAATGATGTCCTTGTTATCCATAAAACGTATTTGCCCACCCCAAGTTGTAAGCTGAAGAAACTTGTAACATGTTAAGACTGATGATGTAGTGCACTTGTGTGTGTACATATTGTTTTGTATATAGTAACCATGACCAGTTTGGGGTTGTGGACCCGGAGTTGACTCAGGGGATATGTGTATGTATGTCTTTATTTAAAAAAAAAACCAAAAAAACAAGGAGGCAACAGTGAAATAACAGTAAACAATTCATGTACAACAGTGCTATTGAAAGTGATCAATTATAGGAAGAGTAAGGTGTAGAGGAGGAGGAGAAGTGTAGGTAGCTAACAGAGGCAGCTATAGTAGGATGGTCAACACAGATAGGACGCATATGCCCACAAGGAATGGGTAGGGTCAGGTGCCTGGGGGTGGCAGAAAAACAGGGATGAGAGGAGAGGGGGAGGATGAAGATGCAGCTGGAGGCATTTGTCTTGCGTCTTAGATTCTTTATACTGTTTACATTGAGTGCAGCAAACTTGTACTGCTGAGAGACCTGCATGACGCAAAAAAAAAAGAGTACAAGAAAACCCCACATTCTTTTCTAGACCTTTGCTTTTTCCAGTCTACTGCTTCTTCGTTTCCACACACCCAGTTATTTGGTTTTAACCCTAGCAGCTTGAACTTTCTCTTCTAATGACTCATCCTCAGAATCTGAAAAGACTCCTTGTTGGGAGGAAAAGGGGTAAGAAGCTTCAGACTCCCCATCTGAATCTTGTGGGTCCAGGACCTCAAAACGATTGGTTAGTTTTATAGCCTGAGGGGATTCTGAAGTTTTGGGTTGCTTTGCCTTTGGATTATTTTTCCTTATCCTTCTTATTTCCTTACTTCCTGTATAGTGGGGGGGGGGCATAATGTCCTTCTCATTTGCATTCTTTTATTCTTGTGTTGCTTTATTTGCAACAGGGTCAGTCTGTTCTGTGTGTAATGAGTTATCCCTGATGCCTCCTATGTCCATACTCTCCTCAGGGTTCTCCACTGGTGTATCAGGTTGTTGCTCTGCATTCAGTGCCCCCACAATATGGTATCGAGGGTTCTGTTCTTTGGGCTTGTCTTGTTTGTTCCTCATTTACTTTTTGCTGTTTTTCAATACTTGTTTTCTGTGCCTTATTAATAATAGAGTCCTGATCTGGGTGATCCATTCTATTGTGCATGGCCCATTCACATGTTTTGTAACCATGTCCAATTTCATCACACAGATTACACCGCAATGCATTTGTACATTGTGTACTTGCATGCCCAAATTCAAGACACAAATTACATTTCACCTTGTCGCAGACGTTACTGAGGTGGGATAATAAGCCACATTTAAAACAAGTTTTTGACTGTCCAGGGTAAAAGCAATGCCCTCTATCCCTTCCTAAAAAAAATGAACTGGGTAGGTGTTTCTGTCCAGGAGGCCCCATTCTGAGTTTCACTCTAAATTTCCACCCACCAGTCCTTATATGTTCATCATCTAAGATAGGAGTAGGTTCCCCCATCAGTTCAATCCCCTGCTGTAACCAATGTTTAATATCATTTACATTAATGCTTTCATTTCAAAACAGAATCGTAACTTGTTTAATTGCAGGCTTTGTAAGGAGGAATAGCCAGAAAAGGAAGCCACAATGCTGTTTATTTCAGTTTCTCATAAGTTGCTCAAAATCTATCTAATCCAACAGGCATTTTAAAACTAATATCAAATATCATGTCACCAGGGGCATGTATCAAGGCGTATATTTTGTTGGAAAAAAAAATGCAGTGAATCTTTTATTAATGTTCTCCCCACATACTGCCTGTCTGGGGCCCATTCAAGACCTCCTAGATACTGCAGACAAACTGCGATTTTCCTTTGGGCTGGAGCAGCATTGTGAAAGATCTTTTCCTTGCATCGAAACTGGGCCCAAAGTTGAGGTGCTGGAATGGTATTTTGCTTTTCCTTTTGATTTGATGCACTATTTCTCACCCTATCTCCCCAGGATAGCGTCTGAATTGTAGGACCTGAATTATCATTATCTGAACCTGAACCCTCATGGGGGGGGATGGTCCGGGTATTAGGCCTCATATCTTCTGAATGAAGATCAAGATCTGAGTCTGTGCAGAATTGTTTAGAAGCACCTGGTATTTTTAAGTTACAGGTACTGCTTGGTTGCTTTTTATTATATGCTGGATCGGCCTGCCACATACCATTATTATCCCTTATCCAGCCAGACCCTTTTAAAGCTTTGTCCACAGTCCAGGTTACATTTTCTGTTGTGCTGTTACTACAACCTTTTAATTCCTGCTTTGAGCAACCCTCCCCAACATCATCATTATTCAAGTTTGCTTGCAAAGGAGTTGTAGGGGCGTCCCTTACTGAACTTCCAGCATTTTGTCTTTCAACAAAATTGTCCTGCAAAGTACTTATTTTAGCACCAGAAATGTCACGTACTTCAAAGTCCTGCGTTACTATTTCACTGTTCGCATCATTCTCTTGTTCTGCAGTTAGAGAGTCACTATCCAGCGGCCTGTTTAATGCTACTACGTCATCAAGTACAGAGTCTTCTCTGACAGCTCTGTCAGTTTGCTGCTGCTTTCCGTTGTTCTTTCTTTCATCTGAAGCTGAACGTTGTTGCTGTTGTTTAAGTGAGTCATCTTCCAAAGCTTGTAAGAGGGTTAATAAACATTTTCTTTGTTCAGGCAATAACTTCTTTACCAAAGTAGCCTCCGTAAACACCTCCTTGCATTTGGATTCCAGTTCTACCACATATCCTCTGCATCTTCGTTCAACTGTTTCTGCATCTCCAAAGCTGGACCTGCAGGACAGGAGATCTACTCTCCTGCAGGTTCACCGGCAGAATGACTGCTCACTGGATTTCATCCATGGGGATAGCAGCTCCCTCTACCATCACAGTAGGGGAATTTCCCCTTGCCCTGGCCAAATTTCCCTGCATTCACTAAAAATACCACCAGCAGCTTAATCTCATTCAAGGTCTGTTGGCATGGGTCATGCCTGAAAATAGGCAGAATTTGGCTAATGCACTTACTCAGTCAACAAAAACTAAATAAATAAATAAAATGGCAGAGAAATAATTTTGTTACGGAGTGACTTTACTTTTACTTGCAGAAAAAAAAAACACAGCAAGTAAGACCAATAAGACCGAGCACTCACAACCCATATTTAAGCCACAAAAACATTACAGTTAAGTAAAGGGACAGTGCTACAGAAATCATCGCATGTACTGAGGACTGTTACTACACACATAAAAATAGTCTGAACATAGTAAATATAAAAGGACTGCTGCTTTTAATTTGAATCTTTTGTTGAAATTTATGGCCATCTGGGTTGCCTTTTATTTTATATGGGAGCGGGTTGGTTGTTTGTAGGGAGCAAATTGTCGGGGGCCGGTTCTCATGGGAGTGTATTGCCGCGGGACCGAGTTGTTGGGAGCTGGATGACAGTGACAAAATGCAAACTAACTGGAGCCAGACAACTGAAGTGCAAAACTTAATGTCCTCATGATTCTCTGTCTTGACCCTGCAGTAGTGCTAAAATCCTTGCTGCTGTCACTGTGCTGATTGAATGTCAGTCTTCTCAGTGCTGGTGAATTGAAAATAGTTTGCCACTGTCATCGCCACAGCCTGCTAGTGAGTCAGTAGGTAGGATTACTAAAGTTGTCGGCTCATTGTCACCACTGGCCTTATTAGTGACAGCCTTGGGGGGAGGGCTTTGAGGGTGGAGATGGAGGACACACAATTACAGGACCAGCAGGCTGTAGCCTGCAATAACTGGGACACCCTGTCCCTCAATGATTGAACCCTGATGCTGAGACATTATGAAAACACAGAAAACTTCATTCTGATGCATTCAGCCATGTGGCTCCTACTTTTGCAATTTGTGGCTAATCAAGGCAGGGGCTCCACAATGCTGCATAAAGGGTTAGTGATCTGGTGAAGTTTCTTTGCTCTATCTGGGACTGGGGATGCAGGCAAGGAAGTCTTAAAAGAACTTTCCATTTTTTCCATTCAGTGTAGGTCAGATCATGGAATAATTCTATTGGATATCCAATTTCTGATCCAATTTAATTATTTTGATTCGTATTCAGATAAGAACCAGATTTAAAAGGATATTCTGGGCAGCTGTCAGATTCTGCATGGGTCAGATATTGAGCTATCTAAGCATCTCTTATCTGGAGTCATTTTTAAGACCACCTTTTAAAAGAATTTGTGGGCAATTTGAATTATGAGGTGGCTTCTTGGGCAACTCACCTTTTGCCACTTCTTATGGACAGGGCATTAGCAGCCAGGATGGAGAATGAGGACTATATGTATAATATGTAAAAAAAAAAAATAAAAAAAAAATTGCTGGCCTGGTGGCACTGAGGGTTGAGGCACTGGACACCATACCTCACGCCACGCCGGCGACCAGGGTTTGGGAACGGACTTGGACCACCAGTGGTCGGCTGGGGAGGGAGAGGACTGAGCATCCAGAGGATAGCTCTCCTCTCCAAGGGGTGGGTTGTGGGTTTCACTTGGCTCTTGAGTGGTTCTTAATGGAGATCAGGGTCCTACAGGAGCCAGTATAGCGAGGGGTAGAGTGGTGATGGACATCAGCAGCGTGCCTGCACAGACTTCATTGCACATCCACATTCCAGGGGAAGCAGCAAACAAGGAAAAAGCCCTGACCCTTGAAAGGTGATGGTGGGGACCAGGGGCTAACCTCCATGCCCAGTGCTGGGTCCTCGGCCTGTCTTCAGTGCTCCCTTTGTTCCATGGCAGCCTGTCTAGATTCTAGAAGGATCACCTAGAGAAGTTGGTGGTCCCACCCAAGGGGGATTAAATCCAGGGGCTGGGGTGTCAGAGGAATGAGGAGGAGTTCCCTGGGTCTGAAGGTAAGACTGGGACTTCAGGAGGGCAGGATAAGGTTGCGCTGTGTGTCCCCACTGGAGAGAGTCCGTGGGTCAGAGAGGAGGCGCATAAAGAAAGTTGAAACAAAATATGTGAAAAATGTCTTGTTAAAAGGTTAAAAGGTTTTGAACAGACTCCTGAGGCCTGTAGACAAAAATGTAGTGGTTTAAGGAAGGCACTGTGAGATATGGTTCATACAATTAACAGCACAAGCAAAGAGAGAGCCAGAAATAAGGGTGCAGACAAGAAGATGGGGGAAAAGTGGGCACCTGGCAATAGGGGCGCATGTGTGTCATCCATGCAGCTGCTATGTGGGGGGCTCCACCTCCACACACCCCCAAATATAATCACCCCCTCCTGTCCTGTATGGGTGAGGAGAGGGGTAATGTTGAGGGCTGCAGCAAGAGTGAGCGAGAGACAGACGGTACTCTCAGCACCATACGCCCATATCACCATTCCCAAAACTCTAGTGTGCCACAATTGCTGGTGCCCTCTTTATGGCACCGTCCTTGTGGTGCCCTTGTTCCTGCACCCTTTGGACAGGATACAGTGAGATGGCTATTCTAAAATGTGTGTACAACTAGGCAGTTTGTTACAGTGATGGTTAGAGGGTGCAAAAGCTAGCTTTGTAAAACTGATAAAAGATTTGTTCCTTATGGAACAGTTCTTAAAGATTGTACAAGAGGAGTTGAGAATATGGTTGCTGGTTAGGACTCCAAGCTCCATGAAGGAAAGTTGATAGGGCTTATCAGTTTGTATTCAACCAACCATACACTCAGTGCAAAAAGCACTGAAGAGAGACACCAGGAGGTTTTACGAGAACCCTGGGAGGCTGGGGAGAGGACAACCTAAGGAAAGCCAGTCTGTGCTCTAATGAAAATGGAATCAGAATGGTCTCAAAAGTAAGGAGCCAGGGGAACACAGGTGATATATCTGCCAAAAACTGGGACACCTGTCATATGACTGTCCAAAAAGCATAGCAAAATAGATGAGTGAAGCTGGATGGGGTAGCTCTGGAAGCTCCCAGTAAATAGTGGCCTGTACACAGAGAGCAAGCCCCACTGACTCCACTGCACACATGCACCCTATGTTAGTAAATGGGATGGTAATCCAGGGATTGATGGACACTGGGATCTGCATTTCAATGGTAAAATAGGATTTGATTCACAAGGAACAGACCCTGCCATGCTAGGTTTTCAGAATTAGAAGTGTGATGGGTCTTACAGTCTAAGTGCCATGGGCCCCAATTTTTGTTAAGCTGCGAAGGTGGCCAGACCATATGGGAGATGAGTGTTGTACCAGACCTGCCCATTGATGTAATTATGGATAATGCTTTGACAGTCAGGCCAACATTGTATATGTCGCTAGTAAAGCTAGGGAACTGGCTCCTGAGTACACAGAGGGGGGGGGCAGTGCAGCTGAAGTCAACCCCTCCCTTGGCAGCAGGGGAAGTTGTAACTGAAGAACGAGCTGAGAACAGCAGTTCTGAGTCACAGCTACAGACTGGGGAGAATCCCGCTGTGGGCAGCTCTCCCACAGAAGAGTGTGTTATAGGGAAGGCCAGGTGTGCAAAGCTGGGGAGAGCTCGGCAAGCTGACCCATCCCTACAGAAATTAAGGGAGTACACCACCAGGATGAAAGTGATTCTCTGGGATCTGAGTAAAGGGAGGTATACTGGGAGAATGGGCTCCTATATCATGAGTGGGTTCCAAAGGGAGGACCAGAGGAAGCTGTACTGTGGCAAATAGTAGTTCCCAAGGGGTACAGGAATCAGCTTCTGGCCTTAGCCATGATATACCCTTTTCTGGACACTTAGTAGTCAGTCATACAAAAAAGGCAGCTGACTAACAATTTTTACTGGCCCAGTATCTTTAAGGATGTGCAAACTACTGCTGGACTTGTCTGTAGTGCCAGAGCATGGGTAAGGTTGGGGACAAGTCTAAGGCAGCTTTGGTTCCCCTGCCTGTAATTGAAAAGCTGTTTTGACAGGTTGCTGTGGACATTGTGGGGCCACTCAGCACCACAACTCACACAGGCAAGAGGTACATTTTTTAGGTTGTGGATTACACCACAAAGCACCCAGAGGCCTGGCCTTTGTCCTCCATTAAGGCATCAAAAGTGGCCAACAAACTGCTGGGGATAGTCAGTCAGGTAGGGTTTCACCAGGAGATTCTGTCAGACCAGGGCATCAATTTGGTGTCTGCCCTAATGGCTAGTCTGTGGGAGAAGTGTGAGGTGTGGCAGCTCATGGCCTTCCCATACCATCCCCCAGATTAATAGTCTGGTTGAGTGAGTTAACTCATTCACTCCACAGGAGTTCTTTGAGAGTTCCACTGCTTGTGTCCTGTATACTCTTAACACTGCATCCTGGGCCTTTCTAAGCAAAATCAGTCCATAATCAGTATGACACAAAAAATGGTAATACCTCATGAACTGTAACTTCTACACACAAAATATGAGTGGAAAGTTGTTCAGCACAAAATTACCTTTCCAATTGTGCTGTGCAATTAATAATAAGCAGTTTTGTTTTCTATGCTAGTTGAAATAATCATTTTTGTTGTACAAAAAAAGGCAATGTAAGCCATTTTTGGTTGGGAAATATGTAACATAACACCAAATTAAGTAGCCATACATTAGATGTAGTTACAATAGTACATTTGTACAAAAACATTTTTTTCTAGTATAAAACATGTATTTTTCCCCATTTTATGCAAGGTGCTTAGGTAAGGCTTGATGGCCAAAATGTCTGCCATACACACCATACCATAAACAAATGCGAATAACTCCTAAAGTGTACATGTTATACCTGAAGTATCAGTGGCAAAGCTGTTCAACACAAAATCACCTTTCTAATGTGCTATGCAGTCAATTCTACATAGATACATAGATACATAGACAGTGTCGGCAGATAAGGGCCTATGGCCCACCTAGTCTGCCCATTTGAGCTTGTAAGTTCAGTTTGTTTTCCTAGAAGTCTATTTCCCCTTACCCCTGACCTCTAGAATTCCTTTATGTCTATCCCATGCATTCTTAAATCCCGTGATTGTTTCAGCCCCCACCACTTCCTCTGGCAGGGTGTTCCACTTGTCCACCACCCGCTCTGTGAAGAAATTCTTTCTCATGTTTCCTCTGAATCGTCCTCCCTCCAACTTCATCCCATGCCCTAGTCCTGAAACATTCTTTTCGCTTAAAAATAGTGTTTTCCTGCACCCTGTTCCTCCCTGTAAGATACTTGTATGTCTCTATCATATCCCTCTCCCTCCTCTCCTCCAGGGAGTACATGTTCAGTTCCTTCAACCTGTCTTCATAGGATTTGTGATGCAACCCATGCACCATCTTTGTTGCCCTCCTCTGAACCTTCTCTACCCTGTCTATGTCCTTACGTAGGTATGGTCTCCAGAACTGTACACTGTACTCCAGGTGGGGCCTCACTAGTGTCTTGTATAGCGGAATTATGACCTCCCTTTTCCTGCTGGTGATGCCCCTGCCTATACATCCCAGCATCCTATTTGCTTTACCTGATGCCTTGTCACAGTGTTTCCCTACCTTGAGGTCATCAGAGATGACAACCCCAAGATCCCTTTCCTGCTTGGTGCATGCTATATCCTCACCCCCCAACTGATATATTGTGCCAGGGTTTTTGTGCCCCATATGCATTATCTTGCACTTCTTTGCATTGAATTTCAACTGCCAAACCCTTGACCATTCTTCAAGTTTCTGCAGGTCCCGTCTCATTCTGTCTACACCCTCTGGTGTGTCTACTCTGTTACAGAGCTTTGTGTCATCAGCGAACAGTGAAATTCTGCCTTCTATATCCTGTGCAATGTCACTGATGAAGATGTTGAATAGGACCGGTCCCAGCACTGATCCCTGTGGTACCCCACTGGTCACTCTTCCCTCTGTGGAGTGACAGCCATTTACCACCACCCTCTGTGTCCTGCCACCCAGCCAGTTACCTACCCACCACACTACTGTCCTGCCCACACCCATATTCCCAGTTTGTGTAATAGTCTTCTATGTGGCACAGTGTCAAAGGCCTTGCTGAAGTCCAGATAGGCCATGTCCACTGCCCTCCCTGATCCACCTCCCTAGTCACCCAGTCAAAAATTCAATGAGGTTGGTCTGACATGACCTCCCCTGGTGAAACCATGCTGCCTTGGGTCCTGTAGTCCATTGACAACCAGATGTTCCACCAATCTCTCCTTCAGTAGTGCTTCCATGATCTTTCCCACTACCGAGGTGAGGCTGACTGGTCTGTAGTTCCCTGCTTCCTCTTTGTTCCCACTTTGTATAAGGGGACTACATCTGCTGTCCTCCAGTCTTTGGTACCTCCTGTTTCCAGTGATTGGCTGAACAGGATAGCCAGAGGTTTAGCCACCACCTCTCTTAGTTCTTTAAGGACCCTGGGGTGCACCCCATCTGGCCCCATTGCTTTGTCAACTCTTATTACTTCCAGTTCCTTCAGGACCCTTTCTCGTGTAAAGGGACTTGTGTCCATTTCTGCACCATTCTCACCCTTGTACTCCTTCAGACCCATTACCCCCTCTTCCCTTAGTAAAGACTGAGCAGAAATACCTGTTCAATATGTCAGCTTACTGTTGTCATCCTCCACGCTGCTCTCATCCTCCCCTTCAGTCTAACTATCCCTCCTTTGTCCTTCTTTTTTCACTTATGTACCTGTAAGGTTTTGTCCCCTTTAACCACTGATTTTGCAATGTGTTCTTCTGTCTGAGCTTTGGCTTCCCTTACTGACTTCCCTGCCTCCCTTTGTTTCTCCTGGTACTTCTCCCTATCCCCTTCTGCCTGTGTCTTTTGTATTGCCTGAATGCAGTCTTTTGGCTTTCACTTTCTTTGCTACCTCTTTGGAAAACCATAATGGTCTCCTCTTTCTTTTCCTCTTGCTAACCTGCTTAATGCATAATTCTGTTGTTCTTATAATCCCATTTTAAATACTGCCCACTGTTCCTCAATCCCTGATTCCTGTCCCATTCCCTTAATGCCTCTTTCAAGCATCTCCCCATTTTCCCAAAGTCTCCCCCTAAAATCCAGGATACGTGTTTTTGTGTGGTTTGGTTCTGCTCTTTCTGTGATTTCAAACCACAATGACTGGTGGTCACTGTTACCCAGGTGCTCCCCACTGTTACCCCCATCACACTGTCCCTGTTTGTGAGCACAAGGTCCAGTATTGCCTTCTGCCGAGTTGGTTCCATGACCAGTTGCTTGAGGAAGGCACCCTGAAGGGAGTCCAGGATAAATCTGCTCTAGTTGATGCTGCTGCTGGGATGCTCCAGTCCACATCTGGTATATTGAAGTCTCCAACCAGTACTACCTCATCCTTGTCTGCCATCCTTTGGATGGCTAGCATCAGCTCCCTATCTGTTTCTTCCTCCTGGGCTGGTGGTCTATAGACCACACCTGTGCGGATGGCTGGCCCATTTTCCTTTCCAGCTTAACCCACAGTATCTCTCCCCCATTTTGTTCCTCCTGGATCTGTGTGGCCCTTATGTCATTTTTCACATACAGTGCCACTCCTCCTCCCTTCCTGCCTGCTCTGTCTCTTCTGAATATGTTGTAGCCAGGTATGGCCATCTCCCAGTCATGGTTATCATTACACCAGGTTTCAGTGATGGCCACAATGTCCAGGTCTGACTGTACCATGACAGCCTCCAGATCTTCCATCTTGTTGCTAAGGCTCCTGGCATTTGCACACATGGCTTTCCATGATTTGACCTCCCTAGACTGCTTCACTGTTCTACTCCAGCCCCTTCCTTGGTTGTCATTTATCCCTGGTTCTCCTTGCTGTCTGCCCTTCTGCTGAATTTTGCCCCTTTTCTGCTTATCCACCTTTTGGACACTAATCTCCAACTTTTGCACACTGCTTTGCAGAGATAGCCACTCCTCTGGTTCACTGGTTCCATTACCTAGCTGTGGGGGTGAGCAAGTAGGTACCATCCTTGCTGGCCCTGCCACCCCTTTGCTAGTTTAAATGCTTGTCAATGTAGCATTTAAACTTATCATTGAGTGCTTGATTCCCTCCAGGATGGATGCAGGCCGTCAGGCTTGAACAAACCTCTATCCCTCCAGATGTGTCCCAGTCACCAATGAATCCAAACCCTTCCTCACAGCACCAGTTCTTCAACCATGAGTTAAAGTTCCTGGTGCATGCACTCTATGCTCTCCTTGCCTCTCACAGGTAGTACTTCTGAGAAAGTGACAGAAGTAGCTACTTGCTTGAGACCCTCCCAGTTTCCTAAACTCTTCCTGAACTTCCTTTGGCTCCTATTTGCCAAGTCATTAGTACCTAGGTGGATAATGACATCCAGCTCACCCTCCTGTCTTGCCTTCCCAGTGATCCCAGTATCTTCCTTCCATCCCTCCATGCCGTGGCACCTGAGGCACCTCACCTCCCTGTCCTCCCTCCTGTGTTCCTAGCTGGATCCCTCTTATGATGGAGTCCCCACCAGGATTCACTTCCTCCTCCTCTGGGGTCCACTGCTTTCCCACTGAGGTCACCTCCTTGCCTAACCTCCACATCCTTTCCTTCCACTTCCCTGGGTACCTCTATTTGGTTGTCCCTCATTTGCCAGTGTGGCATAGGAGTTCTTGAGAGGAATAGGATCTGGGATGTGCCTCTGCCTGACTGCTCTAACCTCCCTGAGCCCACTGTCATCCAAGTGCTCCTCGTCTCGGCATCCTTTGAGGCCGCTGCATTGGACTGGGTGATTCCTGGACAGGGGTGATGGTACTCTGACCCAGTTTACTTCCGCTCTGAGTCTGGCTACCTCATCCCTCAGTCCAGAGATGCATGCAGATAGGCAGCACCTCAGTGTCCAGAAGGTCTGCCTGAATATGGCTGCCCCACAGCCACTACATTGCACCACTCCCCACATTATACTGCAATTCCACTACTTATCTGCTACTGAAGCTCTCTTAGTTCTCTTTTTATTTATTTACAGTATTAAAATCCTGTAACTGATCCTCAGATATATATTTTTAAGGAAAAAGAAACCAATAAATAAATAAATGAGTCAAAACACTTGTCGTGCTGAGGGTGGTCTTCTTCCCTTATGCCCTCCTACTTACACCTCTTACTATACCCTGTGTTTAGCTCCTGTCAATCAGATTTATCAGGGCATATAATTAAGAGTTGGGGAAGGGGTGGAGGGGGGAAAATTTGCAGCAATTAAAGACAGCACAGAATTACACCACCACTATTTTTAAATTTTCAACAGCCCAAAAACAATTATAAGTAAAGACAACACAGAAGGAAAGTATAGTGTCACTACAAGCCTACAATCTAAGTTTAAAAGAAAAATACCAGTTACCAGTTACTCTGAAGCACTGAATTGAATATGTTTCCTTCCTTCACCTTCTGGCTTCTTCTGAGAAGATGAACTTCTGTTTGTTGCTTTAACTGTGACTAAGCCCCACCTTCAGTTATCATGTAGCTGAGGTCAGAGGCCAGACAATTAACACCCTTCACCCAGCTACAGGACAGTCAGACAAGCCAAGATAAAATTTGCAGCAATTAAAGACAGCACACTATTACACCACCACTATTTTTTAAATTTTCAACAGCCCAAAAACAATTATAAGTAAAGACAACACAGAAAGAAAGTATAGTGTCACTACAAGCCTACAATCTAAGTTTAAAAGAAAAATACCAGTTACCAGTTACTCTGAAGCACTGAATTGAATATGTTTCCTTCCTTCACCTTCTGGCTTCTTCTGAGAGGAAAAATTCTAATCAATTCTGGCTGGCAAGTAATATTAAAACATATAAGTGATGTCTCCAGACGTTACTAGGGCACACAGGAAGTCTGTAGCCGACTTCTGTAATCTTTCTGAGACACACTGCGGTACATTTGCTGCCACCTACAGGCATGTTCTAGGAGGCAATGAGTTTATGCATCACTTATATCTATGTTAAGGGCATTCACTAACCAATATGTGAGAGAGCAGAACAAGTACTGACCCCATCTCTTATTAACATATAGGAAAGTCCCCCAGGAGCCCAAAGGATTCTCACTCTTTGGGCTCTTGTTTGGCTCCAGGGTAAGGGATCCACTTGATTTGGTAAAGGATGAATGGGAGGGTGAGCTGGCTCCTCAAGGGAAATCTGTTGTAGAGTATGTCTTCAGTTTCGGGTCATGCCTGAAGGAGCTCATTAGGTTTGCCCAGGAGCACATAGCCACTGCACAACAGAGACAAAATACTTGGTACAACCATGAGGCCAGAGTCACGAGTACAAAGTCAGGCAACAGGTGATAGTACTCATCCCCATCCAACAGAATAAATTACAGGCAGCTTAGGAGGGTCCTTACTCGGTGATCAGGAGGGTGAATTAAGTTAATTATGTGGTGGAGCTACGCGACATTTGGCACAAGCTGCAACTCTACCATGTAAACATGATGAAGCCTTACCATGACTGGGATGACATGGTTCTGGCATTGTATAGTTATCCAGAGGAGGAGGAGGAGACAGAAGCAGACCTGCTAGTGGATCTTCTGGGAGAGAGTAAGGGAGAATCCTCAGTGTATGCTTTCACCCTCTCACAGCAGCTGACACCAGCCCAAACTGCTAAAATGCATGAGGTGCTGCATATATTTGGGGAAATGTTCACAGGGAAGGTGTCTAGCTTTTTCTGTCTCCTGTATGTTGTTCCTTTCATTCCACCTCAGTTCCAGAACTTCAGCTGATGACTCGTGCTGTATGCATGTGATGTAATGAACAGGACTGTTGGAAGTGCTCGCCAATCTGTTATGTCAATGGATTTTTTTATCTCCCTTCAGTGCCAGGCTAGACGGCCACTGGACCACTAAGAAGGGGCCTTCTAGCAATATAAGCCAGCTATTCATTCACATTATCAGATGTAGCCAGTACACCTGGGGGCAGCACAACCTGGACCACTGGCACATACTACAAGAACATCTCAAGAAACATTTCCTTGACTACTGCTGTGAGATTTGTAGTAGAGATGCAGATGCCTTAAACCCACACAGAAATGAAAGAAGTGTAAATAATGGCACAAGCTATCCTGCCAGGTTCCACACAAAGCAATCCTCCACACCAACACCAACACTGAGCCCCAGCTACATTGCTCTTCCATAGCCATGTGGGGCAACTGATTTTTTTAATCATAATTTTGCCCCTGCCCTGTATTGTGCTTTCATTCAGTTCAGAACTGCCTTCCCATACTGGTTCTCCACTACTGAGCCATTATCCCTTCTAGGACAGTCACCATCAACCAAGTACACCATACAACTGAGGTTTGCTACCCATGGTGGAGTTCCCCGGTTCCCCTCGCCAGAGAGGAAAACAGATAAGGGTCTTCCATTTCTGTGCCAAGGTCAGTGGGAAACCATAGGTCCATGCCGCCACATGCCAGCCAATGAGTTTTTTCCCTTATTTATGGCCCTGCCAGCCACCCACAATGAGCACCCACAGGGAGCATGCACATGCTTGTGATGACCTCAGGGTGCCAGATGGAGCATTGTCACCCTCAACACCAGTGGCAGCACCACCAAGCCTCCACTAGGTGCCACTGCAAGAATGTCATCACAAAGTCACCCAACCCTGGAGCAGGGCATCCTCACAGACACTCTTCACCCTTCCTACCGGCCACTCCTCCTGCCATCCCTAGCTCAGTCATGAACCTGGATCACCAGCATGCCCGGCAGCCCCATCCTGCCTGATGCATGGAACAAGCTTCAGAGGGAGGCGTCTTTGTGAAAAATACCACTGGGACTGAGACACAGAGAGGGGTGAGTAAATGTTCTGGCTGCTTTGCTCCAAGACTTCATGCAGTGACCCACTTTGACTTGTACCAGAAATCTGTTTATACAGTATTTAGAGAATATAGGAACAAGTTGCAGAGCAGAAAAGCTGGGAGGGGGATTTTGTGTGGTGTGGTAACACAATATCTTTTGCATCAGAAATTCTTACCTAAGTTAGTGCACATAGAATCATAGAAACCTAGCGGCAGAAAAAGACTCAGTGGCCCATCTAGCCTGCCCTTACCCCCCTTACTCATCCCTCTCTCCTCTGGACCCCCACACCCCCGTATACAGCCCCATATGACTGTCCCATGCTCTCTTAACCCTCCAGCATTTCAGCCTGCAGACTACCTCCTCTGGAAGCCTGTTCCATACCTCCACCACCCTCTCCATGAAAAGCTGTCCTCACATTGCCTCTGTATCTTCCTCCCTGAAGTCTTAGGCTATATCCTCTAGTTACAACCCCTTCCTTCCTTTTATGTAACCACCCTTTCTTTACTTTGTTGATCCCCTTGACATATTTAAAAATTTCAGTCATGTCCCCTCTCTCCCTTCTAGTCTCCAACATGTACAGATCCAATGTCTTACATCTCTGCTCGTATATCTTCCCCTGCATACCCTGCACCATTCTGGTTGCCCTTCTCTGAACTCTCTCAATCCCGTTTATGCCTTTTTATAGATGTGGCCTCCAGAATTGGACTCCATACTACAGGTGCGGTCTTACCATAATTTTGTAGAGGGGCATCAGTACCTCCCCCCCTTCTGCTAGTGATGCCCCTACCATTGCATGCCAACATCCCACTGGCCTTTCTCATCACCCTGCTACATTGGTTTCCCACCTTAAGGTTACATGATACTATGATACCCAGATCCTTCTCCTGCTCCGTATCCTTGATGTCCTCCCCACCAAGGGTGTAACTTGCTTTTGGGTTCCTACATCCCAAGTGCATCACAGCACACCTTTTGGAATTGAATTTCATTTGCCAAGTCTCAGCCCATCCCACCAGAGTCTTCAGGTCCTGCCTCATGTCCTCCCCCCCCCCCCACAGTGTCCACCTTATTGCAGATTTTCGTATCATCAGCAAACACAGGCACACCCTTCCCTCAGCCCCTCCTCTATATCGCTGATGTAGATATTAAAAGGAGGAATCCCAGCACTGACTCCTGGGGCATCTCGCTTATCACCCCACCCCCCTTCGTCCCGGAGTACACCCTGTTTACTACAACTTCTGGCTTCTGCCCGCTAACCAGCTCTCCACCCACCTTGTTATTTTCCCTCCTACCCTAACACTTTCTAGCTTGCTCACCAATCTTCTGTAGGGGTCGACCATCTGCATCACCCAATCAAAGAACTCAATCAAATTCATCTGGTATGACTTCCCTTTCGAGAAGCCATGCTGCCTGTCACCCTGCAAGCCACTATCCTGCAGGTAGTCCACCACCCTCTCCTTTATGAGTGCCTCCATGACCTTCCCCACCACTGAGGTGAGGCTGACTGGGTGATAGTTCTCTGTCACCTCCCTACTATCCCCTTTGTGTAGCAGCAGCACATGCATCCTCTTCCAATCCTCTGGCACCCTCCCTGAAACATAGAAACACAGAAGTTGTCAGCAGATGGGGACTGTGTGATCCATCAAGTCTGCCCTTGGCTTCCTACCTCCCCTACTTAGCTGCCTGCTTGTGTATCCCACAGTGTCTGTCCCATGCCCGCTTAAATTCCCCCACTGCATTGGCTCCCACCACCCCCTTTGGGAGGCTATTCCATGGTTCCACAACACGCTCTGTGAAAAAGAATTCCCTCATATTGCTTCTGAACTTTCCACCCTTAAGTCAAAGGTTGTGCCCTCTAGTCCTGCTATAGTCCTTTACCTGAAAGAGGTTCTGCACGTGCACCCTGTTGTTGCCTTTAAGGTATTTGAATGTTTTTATCGTGTCCCCACGATTCCTGCATTGTTCTAGGCAGTATAATTTGAGGTCATCCAGTCTTGCCTCGTAAGATTTCTGATGCAAGTCCTGCACCATCTTTGTTGCTCTTCTCTGTACCATCTCCAGCCTATCTATGTACTTCCTGAGGTGTGGCCTCCAGAATTGGACACCGTACTCCAGGCGAGGCCTGACCAGGGACCAATACAGGGGCATGATTACTTCATGCCTTCTGCTCGTGATGCCCCTCCCTACGCATCCCAGGATACCACTATCCTTTAGTGCTGCCTTTTCACATTGTTTACTGATCATGAGGTCATCTGATATGATCACTCCTAGGTCACGCTCCTGCCTGGTAGCCACCAGCTGCTCCCCTCCCATTGAGTACAGTTTCCCTGGGTTATGCTTTCCCAGGTGCATGACCTTGCATTTTTTGGCATTTCCTGAATCCAGAGACAAGCTGAAAAGCCTCGTCAGTAAGTGGCCAACTCCTCCTCCCCCAGCTCCTGGATCACCCTCGAGTGCAGCCCATCCGGCCCCATGGCCTTATCCACCTTCAACCTGCCTAATTCCTCCCTAACTCTTTCTTCACTGAACAGGCTCAGAGCCAGCCTTTTGTTCTCACTCCCCCTTCCCCTAAGCTTGGGCCCCCCTGGCCTCTTCCTCCTCCTCCATAAATACCAAGCAAAAGTGCTTGTTCAGCTCCTCTGCTTTTTCAGTCCCCTTTCCAGTTTTATCCTCCCTCCTCCTCAGCCTTGCAATCCCCTGCCTTGCCTTCCCTTTTCCCCACATATCTAAAAATGTTTTGTCCCCTCTTTTGGCCTACTTAGCTATTCTCTCTTCAGCGTCCTCCTTTGCTCTCCTTTTCTTCTGCACTGCTAGCCTCCTCTTCTCCCTATAAGTTTCCCTATCATCATCTCTTTGTGTCCTCTTATATTTTCTGAAAGTCCTCCTCCTGTCTCTGACTGCTCTAGCCATCTCCCTTGTAAACCAAAGTGGTCTCCTCCTCTTTCTGCTCTTCCATACCTTCTTTATGCATATTTGCGTTGCTTTCAACATCCCACCTGTAATAGTTTCCCATAACTCCTCCACATACCTAATATTCTCCATACCCGCCATCTCTTCCCTCATTATCCTTCTCATCCTGTGGAAGTCCATGCTCCTGAAGTCCATAACTGTTGTGCTGGTTCGGATTGCCTCCCTCCCTCCCTGTCCTTACCCTGAACCTTACCATCCTGCTGTTGCTGGTGCCCAGTATGTCTCCCACCTCCACCTCTTCCACACTTTCCTCATTTGTCAGGACCATGTCCAGCAGGTTGTTGCCCCTTGTTGTCTCCCTGACTAGCTGCTGCAAAGAATACTCCCTGCAGTGCCTCTAGTATTTCCTTGCTTTTAGGCGATACTGCATCCAAGATGGCCCAGTCCACATCTGGGAGGTGTAGGTCCCCCACCAAGACTAATTCCCCTTTGAGAGCCATCCAAGTGACTGCCTGTATCAGCTCTCTATCCCATTCCTCCCTCTGTGTAGATGGTCTGTATACCATCCTCAGTCTCAAGAATCCTCCTGTCCCTTTGTCCAGTGTTACCCACAGGAGCTCTGTTTCCCCGTCTTCCTCCTGCCCCTCTACTACCCTTATGTAGTCCTTGATGTACAGAGCGACTCCCCCCCCTACCTGCATTGTCCCTTCTAAAAAATCTGTAGCCATGGATGGCTGTCTCCCAGTTGTGATGTTCTGTCCACCAAGTCTCACTTATCACTATTATGTCCAGTTCTTTGTCCCCCATGATGGCCTCCAAGTCCCCCATATTGTTTCCCAGTCTCCTGGAGTTGGCTGCTAATCCCTTCCAGCAAATCCCCCTTCCCCTACCCCTTGGGCGTGTTGGTCCTCAACATTTCCTCTCTTTCTGGGAGGTGACCTCCTCTCTTGTCTTTAGGTGTGGCTTTTTCCTACCCCCGATTTAGTTTAATTATACATTTTGTCTATGAACGCTCCTAATTTGCTTTTCAATACAGCCAATCCCTCCCCGTTTAGGTGCAGTCTTGTCCTTCCATGTGGACCCCCAGTCCCCCACTAAACCATACCCCATCTGCCAGCACCATCCCGCTAGCTATTGATTAAACTCCTTGATCCTCTGTCTCCTTGTAGTACTAACTTTTGATGCAAACACCACCTCTGAAAAAGCTATAGACTAGAAGCAGACTGCTACAAAACCTAGCAAGCTCCCTGAATCTTGCCTGTACTACCAACAACCTATTCCCCTCCAAATCATTTGTCCCCAGGTGGAACACCAGGTGTGTTTTCCCATCCTGTTGTTTACCTCATGAGGGAATATGGTGTATTACCTCTATTGTCATCATACTCAGCATGCACACCACCCATACTGTACTACTCCTGTCACCCCTGCACCCCATCTGATTCCCTTTATTATTGAGTCCCCAATGAGTAGGACCTAGCCCTCCTTTTCCTTTTGTTTGTTCTTTATTTAATTTACCCTTCTACTAGCTCCTGGAATCTTTTACCACCTTTTTCTCATCATCACCTTTGCCTATCCTATCACCCAGAGCCCTGACCCCATCCTGTGCTACCCCCCCTTGCCCTCCCCACTGGCATTATCTGCTGTTCTACTCTCCCCCTTTCTCCTTCAGCAAACACTATCCCCCTCCAATGCCCTTGTCTTGCCAGTGTTCATTCTGATTTCCTAGTTGAGGGGATGACCTCTTCCTTCACCTCTTCAGTTTGGCCCGCTAGATCAGTGCTTACCTGAGTCTCTTGCTTTCCTCCTGGCTTCCCCTCTGCTTTCTCCTCTCTGTTTTCCTCCCCTTGCTCCCCTTCATTGCCTCTTAGATCCACCTGCATCTCTTGATTCCCTTCCTTGCACATCTCTTCCCCCCCACTGAGTTTTTATCCTTTCCCTCCAACCCACCTCGATCCTCCCCTTTGCCCATGTCCACCTTCTTACTCATGCCTCCATCCCTCCTCCCTACTGCCCAACCCCACTTCCTGATCCATACCTGCTGTTCCCCCTGATTCTTTCAGAACTCCCTCCTCCATTCTGTCTGCCAGCAGTAAGTACCTGTTGGACACTGTGATACAGCCCAATGTGTACTCTATTCCCCCCTGCTGGTGGGTTATGTGCCCTTTTATGAGATCTTGGAGTCCCCCTTCCCTTACTCCTCATGTCCTTCCAGCCATTACTTCCACCACCATCTGGTCTTGGTCCCTTGCCTCCCTGACCCTTCCTGCCTTGCCCTGTCTCTCCATGTCCCCAGCCAGTCTCCCCCCCTTTCCATCTCAGCAGACCCCCCATCCCCCAGCTGCCACTGTAGTTGTATTCCCCCCTTCTCACCCATGTCCTTCTACTTCCTAATTAATTCCCCCCTTAGACTGCTTACCTCTGCTTCTAATTGCCTCAATCTGCCACATATTGCACAGTACCCCAACCTCCACAGTGTTTCCATGAATACCGCTGCCTCACATCTATTGCATCCCACTATTCTGCATCCTCTCCTGTCTTTCACCTGAGCCCCTCTCCCCATCCAAAAAGATCCATACCCCTTCCCTCTCCACCATCTTAAGTCATTCATTATGGCTCTTGTATCAGGGTCTATCCACACAATCACTGATATCCCAATTCAGTAACAGGATAAGGTTATAGAGGTAGTTACTGTAGTTGCAACACTAGGCTAAGATTAGTGAGGAAATACTAGAAGACTCCAAATAGCAATTTCTATATCCTATAGCCCCCACTCTGTAGCCCTTCAGTAACTCCTGGCCCTGTGTGTATGTTCCCAACAGCTCACCTAATTCATTCCCCCATACCCCCTATACTTCTGACTAAACTCCTGGGATTCCTCTTAACACATGTCATCCTACAATTGTGAATAACCTAGATGTAATTATTTCCAATGGCTCAACATTAGCAGTTCTTAATAATAAACAATTTTCCTCTAAATACCCCAATCCTGATGCAGTTTGTAATGAATGCCCAGCCACAATACAGTACCTACAATTTCAGAGTCATAGTTGCAATTCTTCTATCAATGACCTTCTAACCAATACTTGAGTCCTTTGCCAGTCCTATTTTCTGCTACCTTCAGTTGATGAGTCCCCTGTTCCAAAGCCATCTTGCTGCCACTCCCCTTGCTTTACCTCCTCCTTCCCACTCCTGATTGGTGTAGCCTCTACTGGGAAGGGCCCAGTGAGATAATTTCATTAGGAGGTGGTGTGGGGTGGGTGGGAGAAAACAGATCCTCTGGATGGGTTTGCAGCTAGGCCTTGCCCTTTATAGGCCCAGCCGCAGTTCAAAAGTTTGTGCCTTTTTTCTACTGAGCCCTAATTAGCTCTCTGGGTGCTGCAGGTCCAGGTTCTGGTTGTGGAACTGAGACCCATGGGCGGTTATGACCACTGGACCTTCCCCTTGCAGCAACGGCTGCTAGCGATCCTGGACGCAGTTGCAGTGCCAAGTTCTGTGGGTGGCTACAACTGCTGGCCCCCTTCTCCTTGCATCAATGGATGCTAGCAGTTCTGAGTATGGTTGCAGCACCAAGTTGGTGGCACCAAGTTCCATGGGTGGCTACGACCGCCCACCCCCTTCTCCTTATGGCAACGGCCACTGGTGATCCTGGCCACGGATGCGGCACTGAGCTCCATGCAGGTGGGTGGAAGACAAAAACAGGTGTGACAGGACAGTGGTGAGTCATAATGCACTGTTGTCTTTGGGTGTAATGCTACCAATTTGGGATTTTTGCTAAGTCTTGAAATTATTTTATTTTTATTTATTTAAAATATATTTTAAACAAACAGAGCCCCAGAGATTCATTTCCAGTTGTGACGTGAGGGAAGGGAGGGAGCATGGAATGGCATAGAGAATACTTACAATCAGTTACAAAAAAATGTTAGTTGCCATTTTGGTCCTTGCATAGCAATATGCACAATTTAGGTGATTTAATACTTTTTATTGGACTAACAGAGATTACAGAAAAAACCTTAAGCTTTCAACCTCCAACAGAGATCTTCAGAAGAAGAGAAATCCGTTACAAGAATGCATAATATAAGGGATTTACATATATGCATTGTGCAAATGGATGCATTTACAACATAGACCCCGGTTGATTTCAGGGAAAGATACATACAGGCAAAGCCCCTAGAATTCTGCCACCGCAGAATTTTGTACAGAACTTGCAACCTACCCCAGAACTTCTGCAGTGCTGCAGAATTCACTGTTCTTGGTGATTCTTTATTAATATTTCCATTTATCCATAGAACCTGGTTCCCTTCCCCTCTTTTTATATCCAAAACACGTCTATGCTCAGCATGTGATGTTATCGGTTCTATCACGTTATACATTACTTAATGAAATGGCTGCATTCTGTCACAGAAATGAATTGTCACTTTATCTACCACAGCTCCCACTGCCAGAGTTGGTGGCACAGCACATCAGGTACGATGATATTTGCTCAGCCTGCACTACTGCCTAATACAGTTTTCAGTCTTATGTTATTACACTAGCGCAAACTTAAACAAAACCTTGACAACAGTATAGATATGTTAAGTTCATACCTTACTTTGTACAAACTTATTTTTGCCTTTAAGGTAAAGAGATGCCATCTGAACTGAATAATTGGTAAAATAAATTAACCTGTCATTTTTAAGAAAAATAAAGTAGCTATGCCCAGAAGAGTGGAATATAAAAATGTATAGACTTGTTGAATGAATAATTGCACTGTACACATTTTTGCCAGGGTTATTGATTGCATATTGTCATGGGTTGATAGAATCACCTAAAAGTTATGGAGAAATGTTGTGTGCAGTGCCAGCTGTTGAGCCAGAGGGTAGCATGTTGTGTTCTTGTGCCGGCAACTCAGGTTCAAAGATGAGCTCTGGAAGCTGGTTGGGTAGCACAAGGATTGGGGGAGCACATCACTGCTCTGAGCCTGGGAAGGTATAGCGCAGTGTTCTGTCACACTGGGGACACATTGCGATGGGCTGGAGAGTTTTATCTCACAGTAGGTTCTCATGCATGTCATGGCCTGATGGTGTTAATGTAGTGTGTCAGGGGAATCAGATTGGCATGAAAAATTAGTTTTATAATATCTCCTCTATTCTGTTTATTCCATTTCCAAAGGGACCTGTATGAATGAGGATACAATTTCATGGAAATAAAAACAAAATATATATATATAAAAATATATATATATACACACACACAGTAACTCTTCTTCACTGTGTGTGTGTGTGTACACACACACACACACACACACACACACATATGTTACAGATTGTAATATATAAGTGATACACAGTGGGTACCTCATGAGTGGTGTAGACAGCATGAGTATAGAAATACCTTATTTATCGCATAAGGTCCCCTCTGCATGTTTCATTTATGCAATAGGCTAGGACTTTAAGGGATAGATATTTTTTTGCCTTTTTTAGGCATAAAATTATTTCTATGTTTGTTATTTTTTGAACTAGTGTTACTGTGCTTTGCCAAATCCTGATTGCTATAACCATTGCCATGGACGTGAAGTCAGGATGACAAGCTGACACTGTGATGTGGTAGTTCATTAGTGCCGCAGAACTTCTGCAGAAATTACAAACCACCACTGCCGAAGTTCTGCGGCAAAAGGTAATCTTGCCACAGAACTTGGTCCCAATGTGCCGAAGAAAAGTAGGGGCCGTGCATACAGGTGTACAGCGCACCATAAACTTGTATTATATTCACATCAATTAGTGCAAAGCATCTATGATGTCAAAGCACAGAGATTATTTTACCTGTACCAAACATACATGACTGAGAAGCCAAGCCTATGATGAGCTACTTGCTCCATAGCACAAGTCTTACTGTCTCAAGGGGGGGATGGGACCCAAGGAATGTTTAGCGCAGTTGTGACAGAACAGTGGTGAGCCATAATGCACTTTGATCAAGATCTTAGTCAACTGGAAATTAAATAAGGGAGCAACCTTAACAGTGAGGCTTTTCCATATGTTGAGGTGCCTATAGATAATTGAGACTTTCCATTAGTTATGCCTACAGTGTGGGATAAGGAGCCAGCAGCCTTCCTCTGACCTAATAGAATATGTTCAGTTAGAAGAGGGAGAGAAGAGATCTGAGAGGTTTGACTGCCCAGTATTGGAAGCCCACCAAGGCAGTGTGCTGCAGGTGTCACACAGAGGGAAGGGCCCATCCTAGGTCATTGTTCCTGGAGCAGTGGTGGGTACAGGGTGGACAAGCCAAGACAAATCTACACAGGTCATTAAACTTAGTAAGTTTAGCTACTGTGGAGGGAGTGCCTCCAGAGTAGATAACATCTCCATAGTCTAACAGGGGTAGGACTGAGTATTCAGTCTCCTGTTTCCTGGTGTTTAGCATCAGGTAGGTCTTTACCCTGTAAAGAATTTCAAATTTTGCAAAACACTTGGCTATTACCTACAGTATGTTACATGTCCACAGTACTCAAGGTGCTGGTCCAAGTAGATACCTGGATATTTGTATACAGTCACTGATTCCAGGTGGTCCCCTTGGTGGTTCAATATGGAGGAGGAAGAGTTTAGCCATTATCTGGAGCCAAATAAGATGGAGACTATTTTCTTATGATTCATGGCTAGCTGACTGTTCTAAGACAATTTTTGCACCATTTGGTAGTCCTGTTGCAGGGCTTGCTCAATGGAGGGGGTGGAAGAGCCAGAGGTGCAGATGATGGCATCGTGTGCATACATGTGGATGTTGCAGTAGAGAGAGCCGTGGGGAGGTTGTTGATAAAAACTTTGAAAAGCAGAGGTCCCTGCACAGAGTCTTGAGGGACTCCAAGGATGACTGGGAGGAAAGGGGACGTGATTATGCCTTGCTCGACAGACTGGGTTTGGTTAAACAGGTAGAACTGGAACCATTTGATCATTGGAGAGGAGACCCCAGAGGTAGCAAACCTGTTCCAGAACAAGGGACAGCCCGTGGTATCGGTGTCCTTGCTGAGATCTATGACTATGGCTCTGAATGACTCTGCCCCTGTCCACATTTGAGTAGATATGATCGATTACTCCAAGGTGGGAGGTGGAGCTGGACTGCTTGGGTTAGAACCCAGTTTTATGTGGTACCAGGGATCTGGAGCAAAAAGCAAAAGTTGGAAAGCTGCTTGCAGACTATCTCTCAAGTACCTTGGAGGGGATGGGTAGGGGGTGTTATTTTCAAAACTGATCAAAAATGATACAGTTGCATCAAGACATAAATCTGCATCGTGCTGGTGTGAAATACAGTTGCACCTTAAATGTCGTCTGTCCCCAACTGAAGAAACAGTGATGCAGTGGTGCAGAGTTGGTGCAGGTCAAGAGGGCAGCCAGCCCCACAGTAACACAACCACATCCAGAGTCAGCCTGCACTCACAGAAAGAAAAGACAATTAATGGTTGCTGGACAGGATACACTCATTGGCAAGTAATCTGTATCAATATTTGGATATTGCAGTCCAGCATAAGAATGTGTAAATAAATTTCTACTAATACAAACTAGAGGCCTTGTTGTTCAAGTTTGTTCAAATACAAACTAGAGGCCTTGTTCAAGTTTAAGTTTATTTGTCCAACACATGGGGCCTGATTCCAGGACAAATGTCACAACTCGACAGTGTATGCGAGTTGTGACATTTGCTGCAACTCCAGGGACCCTGCACTGCATTCCAAGAGTGGCAGGGTCCCGGCACTTATGACATGTGGGTTGTGCCAGGCAGAAGCTAATGCCACAGGCATGGTGTAATAGCCCTCATGTTGCAAGTCGCAGCCCACAACTGACGGCCCCCTGGAGCCCCCCACCCTGGAACCCCACAGCACGCATCAGGGGGAAGGGGGCAGGACAGGTGGCACAGGAGTCCGGGGGCACAATGCAGAATGAGGCACTGGGGGTCCCTGACATTTGGGGGGGTGGGGGGCATGGCTGTGTTTGTAGGAACATGGGGAGAAAATTGGTACCACTGCCACAGCACTGCGGAGTGGGCATCTGACAGCTGGCACCATCGGATGCCCCTTAGAGCAGCTCTGAGCTGCTCTAAGTTCACTCCACCAGTGTGGCTCCTGGAATCGTGGCAGCGGGTTATGGCAGCTGCCCTTTTGGAATAGGGCATGGTTGCTGCCATAACCCGTCATTGCACCATGTCATTGAGGCTGCAGCATAGTGGGTGGTGTAACCCACAGTTGGCATAGCCCACAGCCGATATGGCACAAGGTGTGTCTTGCAATTGAGGCTAGCGTAACGCCTGGTGCTAGTCATAGGTTATGCCAAGGGGTTTTGCATATCTCAGCTTGCGCTGGTGTAAGCTGCCTTGGAATTGGGCCCCTAGTCTTTACAAATATCACACAATAAATATGATATAGTTGAGGGATATCACAATTAGAATAAAACATAAATATAGTTGCCATTACCTATACTTGTAATTTATTCCAATCATTTATTGTATGTAAATTAGAAGCAAATGGGGCAAAAGAGGGATGGGTCTAGCTAATTTTAGCCAGTTTGACAAAATGTAAACAGGACATCATAGGATGTAGCCTAGCTACCTATAGCCTCATGACAGTAATACAGCCTCTAATCCCTGACCTCATTTAGAATTGGAAAAGTGGCCCATAGGCCTTAAAGAATCTTTATCTTGAATGGCCCTCTCACATATTAAAACAAATAGACTCAAGACTCAAATTGCAATTTCCTGTCAACATACCCTGGAACCTGCTATAATCTCTTCTAATATTTAATATGCTTGATACCACTCAAGAACCCTATTACCTTATTAATGTTCTTTTCAGTTTCTGATGTCATTAATCTCTTTAACATTTTATCCAAAGATGTGTGTGTATTTGATAGAAAACCTGTGGGAAATATGTTTCTTTGAGTATTATATTTAGGACAAATTAACAACACATGTTTTAAGATTTCCTTTCACCATCATTCCAGTAACAATCCACTGGTAAATTCTTATCTTTGGTGTATCTTGTCTTTAGGAAGTTACTCTTATACAATTCAAAATGATATTGTGTGAATAATTTTCTATTTTTACATAACAATGGAAGGGTGAGATAGAATTCCATTTTGTGAACTTTTTATTTACTGTATAGAAATTCATTCTGATGTCTTTTGTTTCTTGACATGTTCCGTCTAGTGAAGCCAGCCACAGTGCGACTTGCCGTTGAATTACACTGGTCCCTGCAGCATACTACAGCATTTTGTGATGTATTGCAGCATTTCTGCATTGCATCCTGGTTGGCACTGCTGTATTTGTTTTGCTTGATCCTGCAGATGCACTTTTAATTTACTAATTGGGAGTCTGAGTCTTGTGGGTTCAGTAGATGGAAAAATCTTTTATAGAACCATATCCAGAGTTATAAAAGCTCTTGAAGCAATTTATTAACTACTTTGAGGAGAATGCATTATCTAAATAATTTTCTAAATAATATATTTTCTCATTGAGCATCTTACTTATATATTTCCTAGAGGTGTTTACCATTTTGACTATTCCATATTTTGAAGTTCTTATATCTGAAGTGGTTTTAGTGTTAACTGGTCTAATTCTGCCCCTACCACTGTGTTAGGGGCTGACTTAGGTACTTGAAGCATTCTTTTATATGCTTTGTTCACTGTTTCTTTTTTTTTTTAATTTTCAACTTCTGCCTTTCTAAAGTATACCCTAAAATTCTGCCCCATGCAAAACAATTGAGTTTAATTTTGCATTTAGAACCTGAAGCATTCCTTTCACAGATTTCCCTCCATAATGTGAGATAAGATAAATCTGATCAAGGCCCCAGTTATGGTTTCTGTTTTCCTTGGAACATTTTAAGATGTTTTGTCCATTTAAGATTTTCTGCAAAGTGAATCCCCAAATAATCATATGTTTTTACCTTTATAAATTAGTCTCATTTATGAACAAAGAGGCCTTTCTGTTGTGTTTACCAACAACCATTACTTGTGATTCGGATATACTGTTTTTCAATTTTAGATAATAACAGTTCTCTGATAACTAAAGTTTTCTCTGCAGGCCCAAAACTGAAATAGACATCAATGTGAGATCATATATGCAAGACAAACACAGTTTTTGTTAACTATTTTTGGATTGTGAAGAATTTTTTTGTTCAGTTCATAAAGAACAGAATTAATGTAAATTTTGAATAAAGTAGGTGCCAATAGACAACCTTGTCTAACACCTCTAGTTGTCTGAAATGAATCTGCTAAATTACCCTGTAAAGTGTAACACACATTTGCCCTGGTGTCCTGTTAAGGGCAATTATTATTGAAAGGAGATAAACAGAAACCTCTATCCTCTGGATCTCAGTCCAAAGTATAATTCTATCAACAGTATCAAAAGATTGAGAAAAATCTATGTATGTTTTATATAAGGCACCTTTCTGAACTTTAGCATATGTTTCCATTAGATGATAAAGTATCATGCAGCTATCTATGGTCACTCTTCCTGCTCTGAAACCAACCTACACATCTGCAAGGATATCAGTTTGTTTTAGCCATTCTTGTAATCTCTCTAAAATGATTTTCCAGAAGAATAGTTTTGGGATTTATCAATGAGTGAGATTGGGTGATACATTTTGATTTGGAGATCAGCACAATTGTAGTTCCCTTTCAAGATTCTGGAATGGCCCAGGAAGACCGCATTTTGTTACAGGAGAACAGTCAGCACAAAGGGACCCACACTCCAGTGTGAGGCTGGTCCCAATGTGCACTTTGTGTGTAAAAACATTTTGGTTTACTTATTGTTTACTATAGTTTAGTAGATGTAATCTGACTAATTTTGTTAAGTTCTAGGCTGACATCTTCTGTTACTATAAATCCCAGAATCCCCTGCACTGCAGTGGGAGAATCAATAGCCTGTTATGCATGTTAGATACATAGATACATAGAAATTGTCAGCAGATAAGGACCACTAGGCCCAATTAGTCTGTATGTGATCCCTATACTTGTATGCACCTTTTATAATCTCCAATCAGATGATTTCTGGGTCTGCTTTTCTCGAGGGGCTAAGTACAGTCCTCTATGACTGTACTTAGCCCAGGGAAGACAGCGGGACCACAAACAAAAGATTAGAGCTTACATAAACTGTAACATGCACTGCAAGCTACTGAATCCCTCACTGCTGCCTACTGCTCTGACGTCAGATGCAGTGGATTCTGGGATTTGCACTAGCAGAAGATGTCAGCCTAGAACTAAGCAAAATTAGTTTAAAACAATCTATTATACTACAGTAAATAGTAAGTAACCAAAAATGTTAGCATACAAAGTGCACATTAACACCAGTCCAACACTTGAGTGTGTGGCCTTGGTGATGAATGTTCCCCTTTAAATAAATGTACAAGAATGGGAGCCCACCAAATTGAGTGTCTTTTATAAATATCTGCAGGAAGCATATCTGGGCCAGGTGCTTTGTGTAGGTTTTGATTTTCAATTGCTACTGCAACATCTTCTAGAGACCATAGAGGCAAAAAGTTTGGTTTCTGTATTACCTTTCACAAAAAAAGTTATTATTTTGATCAAAAAAATGTGCCTTTAAAGAAGTTAATCCAAACAGAAGAATGAATTGTTGCAAGGATATTACTTTCTCAATGAAATGTCCCTTTAGCAACAAACTGCGGGAGAGCCTCAGTATTAGGTTCCATGTCTAGATAGTGAATACAGCTATCGCCCCATTCCTCTCATGAATTATGGCATGAAGGTCTTTGCAAAGATTCTGTCCACCAGAATCATGCAGGTCTGGGAGGATTTGATTGGGCCTGAGCAGGCTGGTTTTATGAAGGGCAGGTCCTCAAATGACTACCTGAGGAAACTGGTGCATGTTTTCTCTGCATCCAGGGAGGCCGAGCTGCCTATGGCCCTCGTCTCCCTGGATGCGGAGAAGGCATTTGATAGAGTACAGTGGGACTTTATGTTTCTAGTTTTGAGAAAATGTGGGTTTCCTAACCCCTTTATAAACTGGATACAGGTACTATATACTAAACCACAGGCAAAAGTGTACTGCAATGGAGTATCATCAAAAGTTTTTTCTCTCCACTCGGGTACTCAGCAGGGATGCCCTTTGTCCACCTTACTTTTTAACCTGTATATGGAACCCCTAATTCCCCATCTCAAGAATTCCACTCAAATCTCTGGAATCTCAATAGGCAATTTTGACCTAAAGATATCTATATATGCAGATGACATTTTATAACATTTATCTCACTTAAATTCCTCTGTACCTGAGGTACTCTGCCTCATTGTGGAATTTGGGAAATTTTTTGGGTACAAGCTCAATCTAGATAAGACTACTATCATGCCCTTAAACTCCAAAGTTATCCCTGCCAAGCACACCCAATTTGGTATGGCCTGGGCAACAGAACTGAAATACTTGGGCATTTCCCTGCCCCAAAAGCAATCGGTAATGAAAGGACTCAATTTAGACAAAATAGTGGATGTTATTAAACAAGACCTCAATAGATGGAACTCCCTATCTCTCTCTTTGCATGCCCATATTAGTGTAGTTAAGATGAATGTACTCCCTCGTATTTTCTACCCCATTAATATGTTCTCTTTTCCTTCCACACAGTTGATTTCAACGTCTTCACTCGATCATCTCCCAGTTCATCTGGAAAGGGAAGACTCCTTATAAAGCATATGTCAAATGGGGGGCCCCAAGACATTTAGGTGGACTTAAACTGCCTAATTTCTATCTATATTACTTGGCCAACCATCTCTCTAAATATGCATGGTGGCCCATGAATGTGGAACAAGGGTTCACTTATATACCAATCTGGTTTCAAAATGAAAGACAACAGTTTCAATCCCTGGGTATCTCCTCCAATAGTCTTTTTTACATATTCCCTAATAAGTTACCACCCTGCCTTAGAGGCACAGGTATAAATACTTCACTGCGTGTTCATGCCCAGATCTGTAGGGCTATGCATTATAATAACCTGCAGGACATCTCTCAACCACTGTGTGGCAATTTAAATCTGAAAATAGATGGCATGATGTTGTCTTGCTCGAATTTTCCTGAGTCGCTGGATAAAATGGTCTCTGCCCTTTTGGTGGATGGACAGATCCCCAATAACAGATCTGCTGACCCAACTTAACCTCCTCATGAGGCACATTTTTCGAATTTTTCAACTACGACACTTGTTAATTGTCTGGTTTGGAGTAACAGAATGGGTTACGAACTATAGTAACTTTATTGCTCTAGCATTGTCTCATGCTTGGCAACCTCATGTCGTCTCCCAACTAGTCTCTTTGCTGTTTACACAGTTATTTCCTGATGTATTGGGTAAGTTGAATTACTGGGTATCTGCCCTTCCTAATTTGACTTCCAGTTGGGAAAATCTCTAGAAGGATATGTACAGATTTGGGTCCAATGGTAAGCTACACCTCATGCAGTTCCATATAATACACAATATTTACTTTACCCCTCTTCATCTAAATAAGATTGGTAACCTTCCCACCACCCAATGTTCTAGATGCAATATGGCTGAGGGAAATCTTTTGCACATATTGTGGGAATGTCCTAGGGTAGCCCCTCATAGGGAAGGATCAAAGCAGATTTAGACACCCTATTAGGATTACAGGACTGCTTCTCTCCTGAAGTATGTATTTTGGGCAATGTAGCTGCCATTCCAGTGATTGAAAGGAAGTTTCATATTTCACTAATATCACCGTCTGTTAAAAGAGTAGTTTTGTGCCACTGGCTTGATCAAGACGACATTACTTACCCAGAATGGCTGAACGAGGTCTTGTTTAATCTACAACTAGAAAAAACAATTGCTAGTATGTGACAACGCCTACCCACCTACACCAAAAAATGGGATAAGCAGGAGGCTTTGCTGATAGCTCACCTTTCTCCCTAACCTGCCCATATCAGTACTGATACTTTAAATCTGTTTTTTTTCCTTTTCAGGATATCTAAGAACTAGAAATATTCACTTGGGGTACAAACATACTTTACGGGGCACTGATACTTTTCACTTTCTGTATGGCACTCATACTAACTTTGAGCTACCTCTCCAGGGCTGGGGGAGGGGAGGGGAAGGAGAGGGTGGAGGGAAGGCAGGAGGGGGGTAGTGGGATGTACTGTGTATTGTGTAAAGTATTGAAATGCACTGTGTGGTGTGTATATTAGATGTACCTGTATTAACCCAACTGATCTGTATCCTGATGTACACATGATGTTTTTGTGTGTGGATGTAACTTTTGTCTGTTAAAAGTTAAACTAATAAAGTATACTAAATTAAAAAAAAAAGATAGTGAAAACAAACTTAGCATGGGAAAAAGCATGCCATCTGCACAGCCCAAACAAACACAGTTCAAAACCATGCAGATATAAATACACCTTCATGGTTTCTCTGTGCGCTTAGATGACAGTTTTTGACCACACTGTATCAGCAGTGCGATCTTCACATGATACCTCAGTATCTTTGGTTACAACCATTTCCACGATGACATACTAAAATGTGTTTTTCCTATATCAAGATCTTTCTTTACAGTTTTCTTTATTGATTCAATTGTTTATTATATTTTTCTAAGATTTTTTTTCTGTTTGTGAATATAGTGCTCATGAAAGGTGTTGGATTGACAGCACTGGAACCTGAAGTTCTTTTGTATTTCACATGGTTCATGATTTCCTTGTTTTCCTTAATAGTCTGTTAATCTTTTGTCTTTCAGTTATACATTTTGTATTAAACCAATATTTTTTCTTTATTCTTCCTGGTATTTCTTTACAACTTTTGTCTTAATTGTGTCATCGAATTTATACAATAGAATTATTGTTATCTGGTACTTCCTTACTTTTGAGAATCTCAAATTTGATATATTTGACAACCTCATTATTCCAGTACAAATCTTCCATAATGTCCTCTACCAACTTCCATTTTATCATCTTTTTGTTTCTGATGTCTAAAAGTCTCTGTCTGATGGAACCATACAATTTAATTCAAAGTTAACTTCAGGAATCATTGGCAGATGATCACTATCTGACCAAATATCTGTGATATATTTCTGGAGACATGGAAGAAAATAACATTGACCCAAAATAAATCAATAGTTGAGAATCTCTAGTACCCATATGCATGAAATCTCCTGAGATATCGCCATCTACTCTTCCATTAAATATGAACACTGCATGCAAGAAAATTGTCTTCATTAACTTTTTTCATCTGCTGAAGTTTTTTTATTTTCCTTCTAGCTATTTGGAAAGATACATGAATGACCAATCCCATCTAGTATAGAGGCCTTAGAATAACAGAGTTGGACATTATGCAGTGCCCTAGTGCTTTGCTCAAATGAGCTTCATTTGGGGGGGGAGTGTATTTTCATAGCTGTGTCAAAACTGACACTTATACTTGTGTCATGATTGTGGCATATTTGCAGGCTGTGACACGATTACTCCACTTTTGCATCACTAATCGGGATGCAAGTTCAGGTGTAGCAGAATGTGACGTGACCATCTTCTGATGGTGGCACAACGTTCTGGCAAAGAGGCAGCTGTGAATTGCAAAGCAAAAGTGACACAATGTTCTGTCAGATCCATCGCAACTCTTTGAAAATATAGACTTATATTTCTCTAGAGGCTCCCTGTAGCACCTACAGCCCTAAAAGGATGACTGGTGGAAATACCATTGTTTGCTTTCTATGGCTATCACTTGCAAAGCAGTGGGTGGGGATGGATACTAAATACTCCAGTGTACTCTGTCCTCCCTCTGCTCCTTAACTTGTACACCAAAATTACTCCACTGACCCCTGGTCATTTTGTAGTAAGGAAGAGCCTAGCAGAAAGGGCACCCAGGACTGAGACTGTAAAGAAGATCAAGAAGGGACTTGATGCAGTATTTTATTACCTATAGAATTATGGATTATACTACCACAGAAATTGCGGGGGGGTGGGCAGAGTTGATAAGCATTGCCTCCTTCTATCCTATCAAATGTAGTGCAATGAATGTCAGAAGTATTTGGGAGAGAACTGAATTCTGAATGTGTCTGATAACTGGGCCAGTCACTATTCAGTATTTGATTCATGCATAGCCTAACAAAAGTGTATCAGCAAATGACAAAACCATGACTTATGCATAAATAAGCAAATATGGTAGACATTGCAAAACCCTAAAGAACTCATAACATGAAATATCAACAATGGAGGCAGTCCTACAGATACAATTAAAAATGTGTCAGTCAATCAAGCATCAGAACAGATGCATACAGTTGTTAGTTCAGGATGGCTGATATTATGATAAACTGCATAAAAGAACTCAAAGCAGTAAATGTGTTGAACATTCAATAAGTTGTGTTCAAAATATCACCAAATACGTAAGTGTGGCAAGTATATGTGTATATACATTTCACAAAAGCCAACCAGAAGCTAAAACTCATGTTAGGTTGCGCTAGGCAATTGCTATAAACTCTAAAAACAAAAAGGCCTCATGGCACTGAGAATCTATATCAAGTTTTTTGAAAATCTGATATGGCTTTCAAGATTTTGTTTAAATATCAAATGGCAAACTGATAAGTAGATATGTGCACATAGAAGCCTTCACTGTATCCTGTAGGGGATATGGAAAGTATTTTTTGGCAAAAAGTAGTAAGAAACATTAACAGTAATATTATTACTTTTATATAACTTTATATTACTTGTGGGTGACTGACTTCATTTTTGACCAAACTTTCTGGAGGTGAAGGATGATTTCTATATTAATATGCTCTTGGAAAAGAACTCCCATTTATACTCCTTCCAATTTTCTCTATGCCCATCATTGGGGACTATGATTTAAACTGAACAGATCCCAGTAGGGTTCTGAATATACCATTCCCTTCTGGTGGGGCTTCAATTTCAACTGGCCCCATTTAAGGGTTTTCAGTTACCAGGTACCCATTTGGGATGTCCAGTAAATAGACTCGTCTCTGGGAGTTACAATTACCATGGCTGCATCTGAGGGGTCCTTTTTTACTGTGCCCTGCTCAGGGGCCTTTAATTACCATGTGAGGTCTCCATTTTATTCTAGTATTGTAAGATTCAGGAGAACAACAGTGAGTTGAATGGCAGAAGTTAGCTGCATTCAAAATCATCTTCAGTCAGAACAATCCAAAGTATAGACTACAAGAATCAACGCTCCCAAAGAATCAGCCCAAAGGTATTTTAATGTTTTTGTTCCCATTTTCTCTTTGTCCTACAACATGAGCTGCCAATGTCAGCACTCCAGTCCATCTCCCTTTTCCATACCAGTGGGTCAGCTCCAGTCATCCATATAATATTGCCACTAAAAGACCTGCTACTCACATATACTCCCTTATCTCAGTTTTCATATGGAGTTGACAAACTACTGATTTTTTTATATATTACAAAGCTCTGAAAATAGTACGAAAGAAAGTTAAATGAAGCTGACATGATATAAATGATTGCAGCTGCAGCAAGTATATAATAATGGCAAATTGATTAGGCAATGAAAGTTTTTTTTTTGTTTGGAGTGTCCTATCCCAAATAGATCCTCAGGATGCTGTACAGACAATGAAATACAAACAAAACCCAATTTCAATTACCAGCATAGTAAGTACAATATTCCAGACCCTAACAAAAGGTATTAAAACCACAAATACTGTCAATCATACTACTAATGGTACTGAGTGCTGCAAGATGTCCCAGGCCGAGCAGTCAGTGCCCCAAAAGAAATGCGATGTGGCATCTCAGCTAGGCTAGCTTGTGTAAATACATTGCTTGCAAATCACTTTGCAATATAGTATGTGAAAAACACTATACAGTAAATATAAATTCTATACTACTCTGCAGGTTACACACTGCAAGCAATTGATTAAAGTACCAATAAGATCAAGATGTGCTATCTGGAACTTCTGGTGATGTCATCCTCAAGATGGCAGCTTGAGAACCACAGTAAAGCACCAAACCTCAGCAATCCCCTTTAAAAAAGGCCACTTTCATATCAAATCCTCTAGCAAGCATTGAGGGGACTTCTGTAGCAACCACAGCTGGCTGCGACTAGAGCAGTTCTGGATCAGAGAGGGACGATGGTGACCAACATTAAGGAGAAGTCTATGATAGTGAATACTTCCAGGCCTCAATCACCTCCTCAAGATCAGGCTGATGCAAAACCAATGCAAAGCAACAAGAAAAAAAGCAAACAATCCCCGATGGAACAAGTCAATAAAAAACTCAACCTTTTGACCTCAGAGTGCTGGGATTTTTGTAAGAAGGTATGGAATACTACTACAGTCTTAAGAACTGATATATTGAAGCTCCAGAAATGAGCAGATGATCATGAGGCACAACTCACTCAAGCAGACCAGTGGGTCGATACCACCAAGGCTGCATTCCCTTCAGTTGCACTCTAACATCTGCTGCCTCAAAGAACAGATGGAAGATGCTAAGCGTAGGAATTGGTAGAACAATCTCCACCTGTATGGCATACTGGAGGGTGAGGAAGGCCTAGCAATGATCCCATTCCTCCAGCAATTTCTCAGCCCTAGACCTTCCACCAACTTTCTCTCTGGAAATAGACCACATCAGGCACTTGTCCCCTGTCTGACAGCAACAGATGCTTACCCAAGGTCAATCATAGCGTGCTTTCTGCACTATAATGAAAAACAAGAGATCCTCCTTAAAGCCTGGGGAAACAAAACAGTACTCTATAAAACTTGTAGGGTATTCTTTGATAATGGTTACCCTGCTTCTCTTCAGGCTTGGTGTAAGACATACCTTCCACTGCTGAAAACCTTATGGGCAAATTAAAGAAAGTGTTTTCATACCTTACCCTGCTAAACTGGTTATGCACTTCCCTGAAGGCTTGCAGATCTACAATATGGCAGCAGAGGCCTGTGAAGCATTGAAGGCAAAGGGATTGATGGTCCCCCAGAATTCTGAAAAGGTGTCTGTGTCTCCCAGCTCCCTTTCTTCCAGTATAACTGGCAAGCATAGCACAGATCACAAGTGAAGAAACAAGTCACTGTGACAATTCAGCAGCTCAAATAACACCTTCACAGCTCCCAGCAGGCTACAAGTTCCAGGAAAACACATACATGAGATAGATATTGCAGCCTGCCTTTGTGGACTTGGACTGAACTGGGGTCACTCACGAAGGTAAGCTGAGCTGTGCAGTGGGGGGAGGACGTTTCTTCCTCTTATTTGCCCAGTGATATATTAAGAGGCAAGGAGTGATCTCCTGGCTCAGTCTGGGGACTTCCCTCCCCACATCACACTAGGACTTGCTCCACCCATCCCTGACTCTCCTCCCCAACACAAGCCAGTATAGAAATTATGAATAATCAGCTATACTTGTCTCCCCCCCCCCACACACACACAGACACACACAGACACACACACACACACACTTACTTCAATGAAGCAGATGCAACTCAGGTAAGCTAAAGCAGAAGGCTAACATTTCAGGGCTGCAGGTTGGTAGCTGGACTAAGGGACAAGACAAGGTGTCAGACCCTCATTTGGTATGCCAGTCAACTTCTTGCCCGACATCATTCCAATGGTTTACGCCGGTTGTACAGTATGTGGCAGAGGCTAGATGAATAATAAACATATAACTACCTCCCAGTACTGTAACAACCATACTACTTGATTGTATTGAGCTGAGGCTAGATGAATAGAAAATGCATAAATACTCCTCAGTACTGCAACAACCATAACTTCCAGGTATTGTATGCTTTTTATGTTGATTGTGCACATGCGTAAGAAACATATTGAGGCAACTTTCTCCAGAAGCAGGTTGTGGAGGCACGGCACTGTTGTGGCCAATGCCCCCACAGCTTTTAAAGACTTGTCCCACTTCCCACAATGCTGTGGCACACTGCTGCTGACATTAGTTCAGCCAGCGTGCCACCAACTTCTAAAATTTGAGCCGCTGCAATCAGGGGCCGCCTCGTCATTGCAGCGTCAACCATGCGCTGCAATGAGGGAGCGATCCGTCATTGCAGGGCAGAACCTTGAAACACTGATATTGTTTGTGAACATGGCAGTGGCTTGCTGCCGTGTTCACAAACAGACTTAAACCCCCCCTCCTGAGGGGGTGCCCAATCCCCTTCCGCAGCATGTGCTCCGCACCATGTTTGTTTGCCGACGGGGCCCCAATCACCATCAGCTTCAGTGCCCCAAGGTTTATGTTGCTGACAGGGGAGCCCACTCCCAGTCAGCATTATGTAACTCCCTCCCACTTTTGTTGTCTGCTGACGGGGTGCCCAATCCCTGTCGGCATAATGTCACCCCCCCTTCTGTTGTGTGCCTACGGGGGTGCCCAATCCCCGACGGCATAATGTAACACCCTACCCTTTTGTTGTGTGCTGATGGGGGTGCCCAATCCCCCATCAGCTACAGCTGCCCCCAAAGACTCAATTGGCATGCTGGGAGCCCACCCCAGTGTGCCACATGCCCTGTAAAATCAAAAACGGTCCCGAATGTCTTTTTTTTTTTAACCTGTGGAAAAGGGAACGGTCCCTCGTGTTCTCCCTGCCCCTCCCACAACCCACACCTACCCACTGCACACCCTACCTCCCACGCCCCCACCCCATACTCACCTCCGGAGTCTGGCGCGATGATCTTCGGTGGACCAGGAACACGTCTGCACTGTTCAAAGCCGACCACGAAATGAGGAAAGGCTGGTAAGCTGTATAATGGAATAAATAGTTTTTTTTTTTACTTTGATGCATATCTCAAGCATTTTTTGGAATTTTAGCACCAAATTTTCAACATGGGGTTTCTGGGACCCCTTCTCATGAATTCTGGCACTGTCATTGCGTTAATACGGCCCTGAAAGGTGATTTTGTGGTCACTGCACAGAATCCCCTTTTGGGACTGATTAACAAAATGACAGTGCCAGTGTTCATGAGGTGGGCTCTCAAAAAGCCTGTACTGCAAATTTGGTGAAAAATCCAAAATGACTGTTTTACTTAGCGCATGTATGAGTTGCTAGTACACCCGTAACTTTGGCGAATTTGCAATATTTTCACATCAGATTTTCAATACTGGCATTTTTCAGACCTCTTTGTGAACAGTACAGCTGTCATTTTCCACATCATGGCTGAAATGTGTTTTCGCACTTCCGGCGCAGAATAGTGTGGTTGCTGTGGGAAATCAGTGTTCAGGACAGAGTAAGAAAATGACAGTGATACTGTTCATGAGCAGAGGTCCTAAAATACCTATGTTGAAAATTTGGTGATGATACTCCATAAAATGACTGTGTTACGAGCATGCACTGTGCAGTTTGCACGTACCCGCGTAACTTCACAAATCAATAATATTTTCACTCCAGATTTTCAACATTGCCATTCTTCTGCACCTCCTTATGAACAGTATAGCTGTCATTTTTTACATCCTGGCCAAAATGTGTTTTCATACTTCCGGCGCAGAATAGCGTGGTCGCTATGGGAAATCCATGTTCGGGACACATTATGAAAATGATAGTGACACTGTTCATTAGCAGAGGTCCTAAAATGCGTATGTTGAAAATTTGGTGATGAAAGTCCATAAAATGAATGTGTTACTAATGTGCATTGTGCAGTTTCCACGCACACTTGTACCTTCGCAACTTTGCAATATTTTCACTCCAGATTTTCAGCATTACTGATTTAGCCACACCTCCTTATGAACAGTGCAGCTGTCATTTTTCACATCCTGTCTGAAATGTGTTTTTGCTCTTCCGGCACACAATAGCATGGTCCCTTGGGAAATCAGTGTTCAGGACATATTAAGAAAATCACACTGACACTGTTCATGAGCAGAGGTCCTAAAATGCCTATGTTGAAAATTTTGTAGTGAAACTCCATAAAATGACTTTGTTACGAGCGTGTGTTGTGCAGTTTCCACGCACTCTTGTAAGTTTTCAAATTAGTAATATTTTCAAGCCAGATTTTCAACACTGGCATTTGTTCACATCTCCTTATGAACAGTACAGCTGTTATTTTTCACATCCTGGCCAAAATGTGTTTCTGTGCTTCTGGCGCAGAATACCGCAGCCGCTGTTAGAAATCGGTGTTTGGGACAGATTAGGATCGAGTGACTGAAAGAGGGGGGGAGTGACCTAGCTCAGCTGAGCTCTGTCGGGACTGCTGCAGATTTCTTTCTGGGCAGGAAAAGGTGACAACGCAGGCAGGGGCCCAGTACAAAAGGGCAGCCTGCAGCGCTGGAAGACACAGAACAAGCAAGCGAGCGAGTGAGGGAGGGAGGGTGAGTGAGTGAGCTCAATGGAGCTCTGTTGGGACTGCTGCGGATTTCTTTGTGGGAAGGAAAAGGCAGCAATGCATGCAGGGGCTGAGTACAAAAGGGCAGCCTGCAGCGGTGTGAGAAACAGAACGAGCAAATGAGAGAGGGGGAGTGAGTGAGCTCAATGGAGCTCTATTGTGACTGCTGCGGATTTCTTTGTGGGTAGAAAAGTGTGGCAACGCAGGCAGGAGCCCAGTACAGAAGGGCAGCCTGCAGCTCCGGCAGAAATGGAATGAGCGAGTGAGACAGGGGGAGTGAGTGAGGCCAACGGAGCTCTGTTGGGACTGCTGCAGATTTCTTTTTGGGCAGAAAAAGATGCCAACAGAAGCAGGAGCCCAGTAGAAAAGTGCAGCCTGCAGCACTGGGAGAAACACAATGATCAAGTGAGAGAGGGGGAGTGAGCGAGCTCAACAGAGCTCTGTCAAGACTGCTCCAGATTTCTTTGTGGGCAGTAAAAGGTGCCAACAGAGGCAGGAGAACACTGCAAAATGGCAGTCTGCAGCACCAGGAGAAACAGAATGAGCAAGTGAGACAGGTGGAGTGAGCAACCTCAACAGAGCTCTGTCAGGACAGCTGTGGATTTCTTTCTGGGCAGAAAAAGGCGGCAACACAGGCAGGAGCCCAGTACAAAAGGCCAGCTTGCAGAGCCGGCAGAAACAGAAAAAACGAGTGAGAGAGAGGGAGTGAGCTACCTCAACAGACCTGTGTCAGGACTGCTGGAGAATTCTTTGTGGGCAGAAAAAGCCACCAACAGAGGCAGGAGCCCAGTACAAAAGGACAGCCTGCAGCGCCAGCAGAAACAGAATGAGCAAATGAGAGAAGGGGAGTGACCCACCTCAATGGAGCTCTGTCGGGACAGCTGCAGATTTCTTTGTGCACAGCAAAACGTGCCAATGCAGGCAGAAGCCCAGTACAAAAGAGCAGCCTGCAGCACCAGGTGAAACAGAATGAGTGAGTGAGACAGGCGGAGAGAGCGACCTCAACAGAGCTCTGTTGGGACAGCTACAGATTTCTTTGTGGGCAGAAAAAGGTGCCAATGCAGGCAGAAGCCCAGTACAAAAGGGCAGCCTGCAGTGCTGGGAGAAACACAATGATCGAGTGAGAGAGGGTGAGTGAGCGAGCTCAACAGACCTCTATCGTGACTGCAGCACATTGCTTCGTGGGCAGAAAAAGGTGGCAACTCAGGCAGTAGCCCAGTACAAAAGGTCAGCCTACAGTGCCGGCAGAAATGGAATGAGTGAATGAGATAGGGGGAGTGAGCTAGCTCAACAGACCTGTGTCAGGACTGCTGCAGATTTCTTTGTGGGCAGAAAAAGCCACCAACAGAGAAATGAGTGAGTGAGAGAGGGGGAGTGACCCACCTCAAAAGAGCTCTGTCGGGACAGCTGCAGATTTCTTTGTGGGCAGAAAAACATGTCAATGCAGGCAGGAGTCCAGTACAAAAGTGCAGTCTGCAGTACTGGGAGAAACAGAACGAGCAAGTGACACAGGGACAGTGAGCGAGCTCAATGGACCAATGCAATCAACATTTGGCATTGACAAATGCTTGTTTTGTTTTTTTTAAATTCAACAAACTTTATTAAATTTTTTAACTTTTACAAACATAGACAGGTACAAACGACAGGAGGATTGTCAGGGAACCCACTTCTCCCCGTACCCCCCCCCTTCAAAACTATATATCCTCCCCCTGCCCCAGTGGAGCTATAGAAAAAACAAGACCTATTGGATTACACAGGAAAAACCTGTTAACCTTGTTCCACTCCAGACACATGTGTACCAACTGTCCATATTTGAATTCTACTTGATTGCAGCAGTCCATCATTATACTAAGTTGTATATAGTGAATGCAATTTCCCCCCACTTAGTGTCAAAGCTCTGGGGTCTATGTCAAAGATTTTCAATCATAAGCTCCACTCATAAGTTAAATAACAATTCTTGTAACCATTCCTGATACGAGATAGCACTCTGGTCTAGCCAGTGCCTTAGGACCACCTTCTTCAAGGAAAGAGAGATTAATGCCATGAAATATCTACACTCTTTAATTGGAATGCAGCCTCATTCCCCTAAGATACATATTTCAGGTGTGAATAATCCCTGCAAACCTAACATAGGATCTGCCTTAGTTTCAATTGTCTTCCATAGAGGAGCAATCTTAGGGCAGTTTCAGAGAATGTGAAATAGGGATCCTCCTCCTCCTGGTCACATCTAGTGCAGATGGAAGATGCCAATCTCTGAGGCATATAATAAAGGTGATTCAAAATATTGAATTGGGTGATTCGCAGCCTAACTTGGCCAATGTACTGGTATAGATCTCTCCATATAGATGCCATTGATGGGAAGATTTGTGAAACAATTGATCCCAATAGGGGGAGGAACCATATAGTTCAGGGAAGCAGGTAGATAATAATTGGAACTAGAGGGCTGATACTACATATTTTTGAGAAACTAAAGCCAATACAGAGGAAAAGAGATCTGAGAAGGTAGTGGTCCAAAGGCCCGAACCGAAACATTTGGTTAAAACATGCCTTAACTGGGAAATTTTAAAAATACCATTGGCTCCCAGACCAAGTTGTGTCATGATTTCTGCTGAGAATTTTAGAGCCCTTTCTACCAATAAGTCCCTTACTGTAATCCCTGCTAACTGTGGAAGCCAGTCTGACTTAACAACTTGTCCCCCAATCTTGAAATTGAGATTCTGAAGGATAGGCTGAGTTATATCTTTAGAAATAGGAGACTTACTTAAAGAGCAGAATTGAGATTATACCTGTAAAGAGGTTCCCATAATGGACTCTTTGAGGCTCTGTGGCAAAATACCCCAAGGAGAATACATCAGGGAGGCCGGGGACACTTCAAACTTTTGCAATAGCTGCAATTCTAAATCAAGCCAAAGGGATCTATATCCAGGAGCAGGATTTGCTGGCACAGGGAGAAACCACTGGAACATTTTACTGAAATAACTGGCAAAGTAATAAACAAGAAAATAAGGGAGTTTAATATCTCCCATATTCATGGGGGCCACTAGCTTCCTATAAGCACGTCGGGGGGGTCTTGTTCCTCCAAATAAAGCTGGCTATCATCCGATGTATGTGCGTGAACCACTTAAAGGGGAGCCAACAGTTTAACATGTGCAGGGGATAAAATAGCCAGGGTAATACATTCATTTTAATAATGGAAACTCGACCCCAAAGAGTCAGCAGGAGAGCCTTCAAACTCTATAAGTCATGGCGGACACTCTGCACCAGGTCATCTAGACTGAGCTTATGCATAAGGGACTCATCTTTAGTCAAGTACAAGCCCAGATACTTAATGCAGCATGGAGACCAGGTCACACCAAGAGACACCAGATCATGCTTACTAACATTTGGAATAAGGGGCAATACAGTACTTCTGTCTTATTGATGTTAAGCTTGTAGTTGGAGAAGGACCCAAATTCTTCTATAATTCGGAGAGCTATTGGGAGGGAGGTCACCGGGTGGACTAGGTGCAACATAATGTCATCCACATAAACAGACAACACGTATACTTCTGGGCCGACCGAAATACCAGTTATACCTGGAGATGTTTAATCCGTGAAGCAAGGGTTCCAAGTATAGATTAAAGAGGAGAGGAGAGGAGAGAGAGGACAACCCTGTCTAGTGCCTGAAGCTAGAGTAAATAAGGATGAGAGCACCCCACTACAGTAAATCTTTGAGAAGGGAGAAGAGTATAAAACTCATAGCCAGCACAGAAAAGGTTGTGGGAAGCTGAAAGCTTCCAAGGTTGAAAACAAGAACACCCAGTTCACTCTATCGAAAGCCTTTTCCATGTCCAGAGAGATCAGAGCCATGGGGGTTGCTGCATCTCTGGACGTGGAAAGAATATGAGCCAGCTTTCTGAAGTGGTCCAGGGACGTCCAGTTAGGAACAAATCTGACTTGCTCTTGGCTAATAAGCCCATCCCAGACCTGGTTCACCCTGGTGGCCAGATGTTTAGAGAAAATCTTGATATTGCAATTAATTAATGAAATAGGTCTATAGTTAGAAACCCTGTCTGGGGACTTACCAGGCTTGGGTATGAGAACAATAAGTGCCTCCAGTAAAGTAGGATCCAAGATCCCTGATTTATAAATATGGAGATAAAAGCAGTGTAACAGAAGGACTAATTGCTCTGCAAAAATCTTATAAAAAATTCGGAGTAAATCCGTCTGGTCCTGGCACCTTATTTAGTGCAAGACTAGCAATCGCCTGCTGAATCTCCAATTCGGAAATAGGTCGGGAAAGAAGAGATTGCTGGTCCTGTGTTAACTAAGGCAGCGAGCAGTCTCTAAGATATGACTGACACTCAGAGAGGGGCGGAGAAGAAGCCCTAGGCCCATACAACACCTGACAGAAGGAGGCAGATTCACTGGCGATATCCCTGGACTGAGTCTGGAGATTTCAGTTGTCTGCTCTGACCACTGCTATCAACCTAGAGGACTCTAGTTGTTGCAAGCGAAGAGCTAGCAGTTGTCCTGTTTTGTCTCCCCTGGTCAATATATTTAGCCTTGGGCTTTAAAGCAACATACTCCGCCCTCTCCCTGAGGAGGTCAGCATATTTATCCCTTAAGATTGATAGCTCTCATAAGGTATATTCCACGGTGCTGGGGGAAAGAGCCTGCTCGATGTCAGCAATCTGCCAAAGGAGATCAGCAGCAGCTTGTGTATGAATACGCTTGTGTCAAGAAGCAAGTCTAATAAGTTCTCCCCTAAGAAAGCATTTACAGGCTGCCCATTCCAAGTCAAGGTGAGTTATGGATCCTGAGTTATGCTGGGTATGGAGAGTAATTTGTTCTTTAATCCTCTCAACAACAAAAGCATCGTTGAGGAGTTGAATGTTTATTTTCCATATTGTGTTCTGCTCCTGGTTAGGATTAAGCAAGAGCGTAATCCATATGAGCAAGTGATCCGAGAGGACCCTGGTGGAGATCTCCCCCCGAGCACCCCCGAAAAATAGAATACGTTAAGAGTATGTAATCCAGTCTGGAATAGGAGCTGTGGGAAGTGGAATAGAAAGTATAGTGTCTCTCCTGTGGATGTAAAATCCGACACAGGTTGCAGAGTCCCAAAGAAAAGATCATATCTCTCAGGGAGTGCTGCACGTGGGAGAGGCCCCCCCCCCCGGCTCCTCCTGTCCTGTCCAAGTTGGAGGTATGGGAAATATTCCAGTCGCCCCCTATGATTAGAGGGATTGAGGGGAATATTGATAACTGTTGCACTAGATCCATAAAGAAAGATGGATCTGCAACATTCGGGCCATAAATACTGCCTAACACTACTGCTGTGCGATCTATGATCCCTTTGAAAAAGACAAATTGGCCTCGAAGATCTATGATACACTGTTGTTTTTGAAAAGTAACATGTCTGAAGATTAAAATAGCCACCCCCTTACTCGCTGTGTCACATCCCGCCACAAAAACTTGCCCTATAAACTGTATTCGGAAGAGATTACCCTCCGAGGACAAAAGATGGGTTTCTTGGAGAAAAGTAACGTGGCATTGATTATGTATCAAATGTTTAATGATCTAGTATCTCTTGGTGACCGATCTAGCCCCTTTGATATTCCAGGAAGCAAATTTAAACAGATTAATCATACTCCAAGTAGCTACAATGGAGAACTGTGTCTAGTAGTAGAAATAAAAATATGACATGTAGATAGACCCCAATAAGCTCCAACGCCAACTTCTTTCTTCCCACCCCCACCCTCCCATCCCCTTCAAAATCCCACAGATCAATTCTGTCCCGGACCCCATACCCTTCCCACAACACAAAACTCCTTCCTAGAAACAGCCCAAGTCCATAACAGAAAAGATGTCATCCTGCTAGAGGAGAAAACTCCCCATAAGCTTCGGTTCATATCAGCCCCATCTGCTATGATAGATTCCCCCACCCGCTCCCTGCCAGAAGCACTCTGATACCATGCAATAATCAGCTGCAAAAAAGTCCAGTCATAACCCCAACATTAACCACACTGTCAACAAATTGGAAACAGGAGCAATTCTCCTATGTAACACTTGCAAAGAAATGGGATACCAGGTGCAGAAGGGGGCGATCTGACAACTGCCTGTAGTACCCATCCTAAATAGGGAGTCCCCAGCGGCAGTTCCTCTTCCTGGCTTCTCAGAATTATCAGCTGTCCATCCCCTAAAATCTGAAGAAAGGTCTCTATAAAATGTCTGTATGAGGGGAAAGCAGGAACATGTCCAGAGGGTGAAATTGAGTACCCTCGGACTCCTCACAATACTAGTCAGTGAAAAATCAGACCACTCCTCAATTAGTGGGTCGGAACAGTGACCAAAACAGCACCTGTTTATCATCTACTTAGAAAAATATAGCTCTAACAATAAACAATGCTAACTGTTAGAAGCATAAGAAAGCAGAAGCAAGAAACGCTGTCTCTCTAGTGCCATGTTCTAAAAACATCAAAGAGAGCATCACAGGAGTCAGTCTCTTCCCCCTTCAGGTATTGTTATACAGTTCAGGCAAGAAGCATTCAGATCGATCATTGCTTACTCTACCATGTCAAATGAATGCCAGGAAACCTCGCAGAGAACTTGGCATGTGACTGGATATAACATCTTAAACTTGATAGTAGCTGCTTGAAGCTTCACGACCAGAGGATGAAAGGCATCCCTCTTCTGTCTGGTGGCTGCAGGGAGCTCCTGTGATATATGAATATGCTGGCCCTCCCAAGTAATTTCCTGAAGCTCCTTGCATTTTTGCAGTATATGTTATTTGTCCAGATAATTAAGGAGCTTGAAGATGAACAGGCGAGGTGGGGATGTTGATGGTGGTCTGGATCACAAAGAGTGATGCACTTGCTCTATAATATAGCAGGAGTAGTTAGGAGAGGGGTCCACGATGCATTCTAGGAGTTTCTGTGTGAGTAATATGGGCAAGGCAGTTTCTGCTTCTTCAGGTAAACCAGACACAACTAGATTGTTTCTCCTACTCCTGCCTTTAAGATCTTCCAGCTTGCTTTCCAGTTTGCCCAGTTTCTGGTGAAGTAAAACCACTTCTGGAGTAATTTTGTCATGCCATCCTTCCACAGAGGTGGTCCAGACTTCTATGTCCCCAGTTCATCTAGTGGTGGTATTTAGATCAGTTCTCAACACCTTGAATTCTTCTGAGAAGGTCTGCATCATATTCTGAAGGGGTTGCATTATTGCCATAAATTTCTCCTCAGTGAGAGGTATGGCCAGTGGAGCAGCAGTAGAGGCACACTCAGAGGAAGCCCCATGCACCTTGGTCTTTTTAGTTCTTTTTTCTGGTGTTGTGGGTGCCATATGGAGCAGTAGAGCGTGACACATCTTGGCGTCCATCCCGTTCAGGAAAGTTTCCAATTTGAGACAAATTAGCAACTGGAGGATGCGGGAGAGGTTTAGCAGGTGCCCTGGCAGGTAAAACCATGATTACACTTGAAAAATAAAACAAATTAGCTGGGATAGGTGGAAGCAGTGGAACAGTGCAGCCACTAGCTCTGAGGCATCACATGACCCCCAATTTCCAGGTACGCTTAATTGAGCAAGCAATCTTATGGCTGTTACACTAACCCGGAGTGGGGTGATGGATACAATGCAAATGCCCTCACTGTTAAAAGCAGGCAGTGAAGTGCTCTAGGGAGGTGGGATCCTGAATTCATGGCAGCTTGCCTTGATTTCAGTTATTCCCAAATCAGGAAAGGATCCCACAGACTACATGGCCTACTGGCCGATTTTGGTCTTGAACATGGATTCGAAATTCTTTAAGACATTAATATGCCCATTGGTTGGACCCACTAATACTGGCTTTAATACACCCTGACTGGACTGGTTTTGTCCATAATAGGCAAACAGGAGATAACATCAGGCGCATGTTACATATTCTTCACTACATGCACACCCATCAAATAACATCCCTTCTCATCAGTCTAGATGCTGAAAAGGCATTCGATACACTGTCATGGCCTATCCTTCTGCCATCCTATAACAGATGGGATTTTCAAGAGACTTTGTTTCTCTACTCCCGAGAATCTATGCCTCCCTACAATCCTTTATTAAAGCAAATCACCACACCTCCCCTTCCTTTGCCCTTTGCCTGAGGCACTCGCCAGGGATGCCCTCTTTCCCCACTATTATTTGTCTTATATATTGAACCACTTGCCCAGGCTATTTGGGAAAATGAGTCCTATAAGGGAATGTAAATTTGAGATTGAGAACATCATGCATCACTTTACAGGATGATGTACTTCTGTATGTTGCAGACACCAAGAACCTGATCCCAGAGTTATTCCACATATTGGCCCAATTCAGTGCTATCTCAGCCTACAAATTGAACACCACTAAAACAGAGTCTCTCCCATACTATTTTATCTCAATCCCAAAATTGAGACAGCAATATCCGCTTTGTTGGGACCTCAGGGAAATAAAGTACCTGGGTATTGAGAGTTCTCTTAAGCTATAAAGTTTTTACAAGGTAAATTATGGACCCTTATCTAATCAATTAATAATGGACTTACACAGATGGCATAGCCTTCCTTTAACATTCATTCTTAAACTAGACTCTGTCCACATTGTGGCTTTACCCATTTTTGTGTGTTTTTCACAATGTCCCCTTACCAGTACCCCAGCAGGACTGGAGGAAATGCCAAATAGCCATCACTAGGTACATCTGGGAGGGATGCCAGCCCAGAATTAGGCTTTCCACCTTAATGCTTCCCAAAAGTAAGAGATGCCTGGGATTCCTGTACCTGTACCATCTTGCAGCCCAGCTCCGCATCCTACTTCATTGGCATATGCAAGGCCTGGGCTCCCAATGGTGAGATATGGAAAGGGAAGTGTTACCCTTCCAAGATATGACCAGATACATGTTTGGGGATGGGGTGAGAGGAGCAGTGGGGGATATCACGAATTTCTGGATTGCTCAAGTCAAAAAGGTTTGATGGATGGTGGTGGCAGACATGGGATTGGAGTCCAAGTTACTATGGGTGTGTCCATTTGAAAACCTGGTCAATTTTGCACTTACACAAACAGATAATACCTTTTTAACATTCACAAAAACAGAATATAATATATTTAAATCAATTATGTACAGCTGCAGACATGAAAACCTTTGCAGAGTTGCAGCAACAGTTCAGCCTGGACAGAAGAGTCTTCTTCTTCTGCTGCTACTTCCAGGTACAGCATTATCATGCCACTTTTCCCATCGAGGTGCGAGACCCTAATAAATGCGTAGCCCTTCTTAGCACCTTAGTACTGCAAATCAGACTACAGGCCACCATGCATCTAATTTCCACTATTTATAAGGCCCTTCAGGAAACACATAGATATAGTACTACATATGTGGCCATTAGATGGGGGAGGAGTTAGGCCTACAGATAGAGACAGTAGATGGGAGAAAGGCTGTTATGAGATAGGAAGGGTCAAATCCTTGCGTGTTTGGCAGGAATATGTGCTGTGTTACCACTGTGAACTGAAGTGCTGTTAATTGTGTGATATGTGCTGCCTGCTGAATTTGTGCTGCACTTTATATTTGCTTGATTAACTGTGAAAACTCCTGACAGAGAGTTATAAAAAAATCAAATAACAAGAAAACAGTCACTACCCATGACGGTACCAACAATGTGGGAAAAAGCCATGAAAAGAACATATGTTATGAATTATTGGAAACAGCAAAAAATATTAAATAAATGGGTGCACATGTCATAATATCAGATATTCTTCCTGTACTGAGAGCCCTAAAAGAAAACAATCAAACAATTTTCAGAATTAATACAAGACTAAAAAACTGATGTGGAAATGAATCTATTGAATTCCTTGACAGCTGGGAATTTTTTCAAGGTAAAAGGCATCTCTTTACCAAATATGGACTTCCCTTAAACAAAGAGGGAGCATACATATTTAGGACATCTAATACGGAATATGATGAAGTCCAGTAGTTTTAACTAAATACGAAGGGGAATGGGACACCCATTACTAACTCAAAACCAACAATAAATAAGAAAACAAATAACAATAACACAGTCAGGTTTCTCCTAAGTAACATCAGAAGTTTAGATAATAACATCGAGTTTAAAACTGTATCACGTACAAAGAAAATTGATGTCACTTTACTGACCGAAACTTGGTTAGATGATACTAATGGCTGGGGATTTAATATCGAAGGATATAGCATGATTAGACAAGATTGAAAAGGATGAAAAGGAGGAGGGATAGCAATTTATATTTCAACCAACATTAAATATATTGACATCACAGATAAAAATAAAACAAATTAGTACATATAACACTGAAACAATGTGGTTACATATCCAAAATAGAGACAAAAAAGATTACATTTTAGGATTATGTTACAGGCCATCCGACACCAGTACAGTCATTAATCTAAACTAGATAGATGAAATTCAGTGGGCACTAGAAATGGGTAACATCATCCTGGCTGGTAACTTTAACTTCCCTGACATAAATTGCCCGACTAAGAAGGCAGAAACCAAACAAAGTAAAGACTTTTTAGATTTCATAATTGAAAATAACCTCATTCAAAATGTGACAACCCTGACTAGGGAAAACAAATTACTAGACCTTGTTGTAACCACAGAAGACATTCACACTGCTGAATGTGTAACAACATCTCTTATAGGGAATAGTGATCATTCCACATTAACTTTTTCTTTAAGATGCTTGAAGAAACAAGCAACAGGATGTAGTAAAATATATTTATACAAAACTGTGGATAAAGAAGGTGTACTAAATGACTGTGATAAAATTAACTGGGATAATATGCTTGAGGGTAAGACTACGGACGAGTTGTGGGACTGCTATAAAACCATAATACATGGAATAATTAATAAACATGTCAAACAAATAAATATAAAATCAAAAGATAGGAAATCAAAATGGCTAAATAAAAAAATCATTAAACTAATCAAAAGGAAAAACAAATACTACGCACAATATATGACAAATAAATTAGACCAACATTGGAATATATTCAAAGAAACACAACGAAAATATGATTAATAAAGCCACAAAAGGGTATGAAATCCATTTGGCAAAAACAGCTACAAAAACAGAGAGCAAACAATTTTATAGTTACATAAATTCTTTAAAAAACAGCAAAGAGGAATTATCATATATTATTGAAAACAATAAAAATATCACCAATCCGGTATTAATAGCAATTACATTTAATAATTATTTCTGTTCGATTTTCTCAGAACAATCTAGACAACACAATCAGACTATACACAAAATTTACAAAGGGATTCACCTGTTTAGTAAAAATGATATATTACAACAGATTGAAAAACTAAAAGAAAATAGTGCACCAGGTTTAGACACATCACAGCTATGATGCTTAAATTAACTAAAAGTCCCATCTGGATCCCCTTAAAATTTATATGTGAAAGATCCTTGAACTATGGTCTGATCCCTGCAGAATGAAAAAAATCAAAAGTAACTCCAGTTTTCAGAAAAGGTAATAAAAGTCATGTCTCAAACTACAGACCTATTAGCCTTACATCAATTCCATGTAAAATGTTGGAATCTTTAATAAAAAAACAAATACAAGATCAGTTGAAAACAATTCCACTATTTGACTCTGGCCAGTGTGGCTTTAAACAGGGCCGCTCGTGCATTTCTAACCTCATATGCTTTTATAAAAAAGCACAATGCTAGATAAAGGTACACCAATGGACGTCATCCTTTTCGATTTTAGTAAAGCATTTAATTTGGTCCCACATGGGGCAGTAAAAGAAAAACTACAAAAATACAGTATTGACCCACACATTATCCAATGGATAGATAACTGGTTACAGCGATGAACACAAACTGTTACAGTACGCGGTCATCTTTCAAATGAATGTCAAGTGACCAGTGGTGTCCCTCAAGGATCAGTCTTAGGTCCAATCATCTTTCAAGTATTCATTGCTGATTTAGAGTACAGTATCACAGATGACATTATAAAATATGCAGACAACACTAAACTGTGAGGGCCTTATGAAAATGATACCCATATAGAATCATTACAACAAGATATAGATAAAATTGTATTATGGACAAACAAATGGTGCATGAAGCTTAACACAGATAAATGCTGTACAATACACTCAGGTAAAAATAATAAATATCATTCTTACAACTTAAAGGGAACAGCATTATCACAAAAAACCTCTGAAAAAGACCTACAGTGGTAGTCGTAGAAAAGTTTCTCATTACTGAGGTATACCTGGATATATTGAGGCAGAATGAGGCAGAATCACTGTTTTCATTTAGATTCCTTAGACTGATTCTGCGCATTTTTGTTATACACTGACTCTGTGTTGAAATCTGCACTTATCAGGCTCATGGTCTCATTTTTTGGGGGGTCCTTGACAAGTATTTTTATTTAGCACTTATACTTACAAGTGATACTATCATGCATCATATATAGTCACCCAGCCCACCAGATTCAACCACTCTACTGGCACCAGCACTCTCCTAGATGTTGTTGTATCTAACCACCCCTACAAAATCTGGGATGTCACTGTCCTCTCCAACTCTCTTAGTGATCACTCCCCAGTCCTCTGTCTCTGGTCATCCTCCACTCTGAAGCCAGTGTCCCAAGCCACTCTACACCACCGTTTATGCCCTGGCGGCCTCAGAAAATTAAAACAATACCTAGCCCAGCTAGACTGGTCCCCTATCCAGCGCGCCCCTGAATTGACTCAGCTCTTGACCACTTCACAAATGCCTCTCTGTAAGGCTTGTGACCTTTTCGCCCCCTCACCAGGATCTGCTCCAAAAATGCAGTGCCCCATGGATCACCCCACCCCCAGAGACTCAAAAACAGAGATAATCTCTGGCACATTGCTGTAGAATCTGGAAAGGCATCTGACAGGCAGACCTACAATGCAGAACACAATAAGTGCACTTGGGCCATTAGGCAGGCCAAGGCAGAGCACTACCAGACCACCCTCACTTCCACTTGGGGTTCAGCCCGGACCTTCTGGGATAATATGAAAGAGCTAAATGGGAAGTCCTGCTCAACTCCACCATCTCAGCTCTCCATCAATGGCACCCCCACCACAGATCCACTCCTCATAGCCGATTGCCTTAACACTGCCTTCTCTGACCTAAGCTCGGTCCTCCCTAGCAGCTTCTTTGACCCAATCCCCCACCTCTCTCCCTCCAGTCCTGCATCACTCACCATTCTACTTGTGCACCCTATCCCCCCAAGAAGCTAGACTGCACCTGATAAAAGTCTTAGGCAGAAATAACCCCAGCAGTGACCCCCTCAACTCCAGGATCCTCTGTATGGTCTTGGACGAAGTCCTAGTCCCCCTGACTGACCTTCTAAACTGGTCTCTATGCCTGGGTCAGTTCCCAAGTGCTTGGAAAACTGCTGAAATCATGCCCATACATAAGAGTGGGGACTGATCCACCCCCAACAATTACCGGCCCATCTCCATCCTCCCCCCACTCTCTAAAGCACTTGAAAAGTGGTGTTGATCCAGCTCTCTGAATACCTAACCAGGTATGACATTATGTGCCCAGAGCAGCACAGTTTCTGCCCAGGACACAGTACAACCACAGCTCTCCTGGAATTCTCCCAACACCTGCATGCTGCTTTTGACTCTGGCAGCCTTGCAGGAGCAGTGTTCATTTACCTCTCCAAGGCCTTTGACACTGTCTGTCATCCCCTTCTACTCGACTCTCTCCACCAACTTGGCTTCTCTGGCAGTCCCATTTCCTGGTTCTCTAGCTACCTCTCTGCTAGATCCCAGCGTGTCAAGATCAGTGGCTCCCTCTCTAGCACTCTTCCCATTCACTCCAGGGTCCCTCAGGGCTCCACCCTGGGTCCAATACTTTTTAGTCTCTACCTCAACACCCTCCCCAGCTCATGTACCAGTAAAATGCTCCTCTACACTGACGATGCAGTTCTCATTGCCTCACATCCCAATCCCACCTCCCTCCAATTATCCCTCCAGTAAGCTTATAAGCAAGCCAAAAGGTGGTTCGGAGACCGAAGACTGGTCATTAACCTAAAGAAAACAAAATCAATGCTCTTCTCCCACCACCAAAATAAAGCTAAAAATACCCCCCCTCTTGATTATCCCCAGCACTCTGCACCCACTAGAACAAGTGACCACATATAAGTACCTAGGCATCACGTTCGATACCACCCTCTCCTTCCACAACCATATTAATGCCCTGTCAACCACCATTAACTCTCGGATTGGCCTGCTATACTGGCACAGGGACTGCCTGCCTCAGGTTGCCCTCAGGCTGGCCATCACCTCCTCCATCTTGTCCCTCATGGACTATGGCTTGCCCATCTAAGCTGCAGCTGACAACACTGCCCTCTCCAAAATTCAACTCTCCATCAATAAGGCCTGTAGGCTCCTGACCGGTGCCCCCAGCCGTACTCACATCTGCCTTCTCTATACTACCACCAATCTTCTCAACCTTGAGGAGTAACTGCTCTACCAGACCTGCCTTCTCGCTAAGAAATCTCTGCTAGGACTATCCCCCCGGGGGTTTACATCTCCCTACAGCAGCTATCTTCATCCATCTCCACCCATAGATCTGTTAAGGCCATTTTCAAGGTGCCCAGAACCAAGACCTCTGTTGCCCAGAAATCCTTCCTCTACCGAGCCCCCACCTGGTTCAACTCCCTCCCTAGCTGCATCTCCAACTTGCCAACAATTGGCTCCTTCAAAACAGCCCTTCTGAACCATATCTTTAATACCCGCTGTTGTAGGTGCAACTAAACCCCTGTTGTAACCTGTGGTTCCCACCCGCCTTGCCCCTTGGCTCGGCAACATCCAATGGACAGCCTCTCACTCCCCCAGACCTAACCCTTCCCTACTAGGTCCAAACAGGGATGTAACCCACTGTCTTCTCTGAGGACCTACTATATCCATGAGTGTAACACACAATTTTGTAACATTATGTAACCTAAGTAACATACAAACTATTACATTATGTAACCTAAGTGTATCTATGTTAAATATTTCTTTTACATCACTTGTAATGTTATCCTCTGTTTTAATCTGCACTGTAATAATTGTCTTGATGTCTGCCCCCCCCCGCGATGAGGTGCCTTTGTAAATGAGTCTGAGACTCAACGGTTGTAAACCCGATTTGTAATGAATAAATGAGTATGTGTGTATGTTTAATGTGGGGCTTGTTTTCAACTTGCAGTTATACCTAATTTCATGATTTTGTCTCTCATTATCTATTCTTTAATCCACCAGGACACTTGGAATGTAAGTTGTAAGCTCATCTTACATGTATTAGAGAGAATGCTATCCCAAGGTTTTTTTATCACTAGAATGCTTTCTTAGCATACTGAGACATTTTAAAATTTATGTGAGAAGAACTCTCTGGTTGTTGATAATTCTTGATAACCTTTGCTCTTCTGAGTCTTCTCAGTTAAGAGCATACTGGTGTTAATTAGCTTCTCTGACATAATCTTCTGTTATGTTTTAAATGTATATGTTAAACCAATGAGAATTATTTCTGTTTTTTCAACATTATCTGGTGTTAATAGTATGGGATTTTCAAAATAACTGCCATAAAGCTTCTGAAGAAGGACCTGGTTGGTTGGAAAGCTAGAGTACTTTGTTCTTTTGTGTAATATCCATGTTGGTCCAATAAAAGGTATCAAATCATTTGTTTCTGGATCTGTTCTTAAAAGGACCAATACGGCACCTACAACATTTTTTTTGCATCATTCTTGATAATAAATTCATGTTTAAAGAACAATGTACAGCTGTAATAGCAAAAGCAAACCAAATAATTATGGCTATCAAAAGAAACATTAAAAGTAGAGACAAGGAAGTACTTCTACCCTTATAGCTATCTTAAGTTAGACCTATAATTGACTATGGTAGTCAGCTGTAGTCACTATACACCAAAGCAGAAATTAATAAGTTAGAAAAGGTTCAACATCAGTATACCAAAATAATACATACGCAAAAAAGTGAAACCTATACTAATAGATTAAATAACTTAGGGTTGCAGAGTTTAGAATTAAGAAGACGAAGGGGGGACATGCTACTTTTCTGAGATATTCTTAATGACCCTGAATTGATGACAGAATTAAATATCGATTACAAAGAGGATAACATAGGTGTTAGAGGGCACCCATTGCAAATAAAAACCAGTCGATTTAAAACTACTCGTAGAAAATATTTTTACACCGTAAGCATGGCAAATTTATGGAACAGACTTCCTATTAATGTCATAAGTAGTTCAAATAAAAAACAATTAAAAAATAATCTGGATAAGCATATTTCAACAGAGGCTAACCTAAACTATTATCTTTTATCCTCAATCAGGAGCTAACCATTGGGCTACTGCCTTTTTTGCTCCTATAAACTCAGTGAAACTGGGAGACCTAAATTTTATTTTAAGGAGGTTGAAAGATATGATGTTTTTAAATTCCTGTATACTTTGCCTTATAAATCATTTAGTGATTGTGAGGGTGAGTTGGATGGAAGGTTTCTTAGGTTAGCTATCCCATATATTGTTGATCCACTTTGTTACATCTTTAATGTGTCCTTGATGTCTCGACAATTTCCTTCAGATTGGAAACGTACAAGGGTAGTGCCAATTCCTAAGAAATCTGATGCTGTATCTTTGGAGGACTTTAGGCCTATTTTTATTTTGAACCCTTTAAGTAAAATGTTGGAAAATACTTTAGCCAATTAAACCAATGTTTATTTAGATACTTATAAAGTACTTTGTCCCCAACAGCATGGATTCCGCAGGAATCATGGAACAGGTACTGCCTTGGTCAGGTTCACAGACACTGACTTGAGGGGTTTTGAAAATGGTTTTATGACTGGGGCGGTGTTTGTATATTTATTTATTTATTTAGTAAGTTAGTCAGTCATAGGAATTACAGCCCTTTGAGTCATAGACTCGTTTACAAAGTCTCCGTGTCAGCATAGTCATACATTCAGAGATAGTACATTTGTGGTACATCAGATTTCAAAGTATTTACATATAATAGCCAATGTGGCTGAAGATCTATACATGTAGTAGCTAGGATATTGATATTAGTACAGAGAAACAATTACAGAACAAGTGCAGCCTCTGGGGCATTGTCATATAGTTGGAACAGTGATCAATACATTAGTGAGACAACACAGTTTAAGTAAAGTATTTACTTACAGTATAATAGCCTGGGTGACTGTTGACCTATACATGTGGTAGCTAGGGTACTGGTATTGGTACAGATGATATAGTTACAGTGTGGGTGCAGCCTCTAGGGCATTGTCAAATAGTAGAGACAGTGATCAGCAGTGAAGATGTCCTATACAGTTAGTCCTATACATTTGGTTGCAATATCAATGGGGAGCAGCCTAGTGCAGCTCTGTGCAGGTCAGTTAGAAGGATTAGCAGTTGCACTGGCATTGGCGTAAGGAGAGAATGTGTTTTTTTAGGATGGTCTTGAAGTGCCCTAACTTGAGAATGGAGGTTATGGCTGGGGGGGGCTCATTGTACCAGGCAGGAGCTCTATAGAGGAATGATCTCTGAGCTAGGGAGGTTCTGACCCTGGGCACGGTCCACAGATGTTTGTTGGCAGTACGAGTGGTCGCAATGTGGGAACACGAGAGTAGGGAGGCAGAGACCCCCAGTGGAGTTAACCCTAGGTGGATTTTTTTGGTGAGGAGACAGGATTGATGTTGTAGTCTTTCCTCCAGTGTGAGAATGTTTGTTAGAGCGTATAGGGAGCAAGTATGGGAGCATTTATCTGCACCGAGGAGAAGTCGGCACATTTTATTAATGGCTATGTGAATTTTGTTTAGGGTGGTGTTGTCTGCAGCAGAGTAGATGGGGAGCCCATAGTCAACGAGAGAGAGGACAGAAGAGGTGACAGCCAGATTGAGAGCCTCTGGCATCAGGCAGTCCTTATGCTGGTATAGGAGGCCGATGCAGGTATTAATGGATGAGGTTGAGATGTTAATGTGGGCATGGAAGGATAGGGAGGTGTCAAAGGTAATGCCAAGGTATTTATAAGTGAGCACTTGTTCCAGGGGGAGGTGAGCGTGGGAGAGGATTTTTAGTTCAGTGTCCTTGGCCTTGCTCTGCCAGTGGGCAAATAGCATGGCTTTTGTTTTTTTGATGTTGACCACAAGTCTGCGACTGGTGAACCAACTTTCAATCTGATTGAATGAGTCTTGGAGGGAGGACTGTAGGTTGTCAGGGCAAAGATGCATGGCATAGAGAACTGCATTATCAGCGTAAAGCAGTAAGTTACCGGAGCAGGATTTGGATAGTGCATTTAAGTAGATACTGAAGAGGAGGGGGCCCAAAATGGATCCCCGAGGGACCCCCGAGCAGATAGGCAGGGTGGCAGATAGGGTGTTATTTATCTTAACACATTGGGATCTAGAAGTAAGGTAGCTATTGAACCATGAGAGTGGTCAACGTGATAGGCCTGTGTGGCGGAGTGTGTCCAGGAGGAGGGGGTGGGAGACCGTATCAAATGCCTTAGAGAGGTCCACGAAGATGGCACCGGCAAGATGTTTATGGTCAAGGACAGAGTGAATGAAATTGGAGAATTTGATGAGTGTGGTGGTTGTGTTATGGCCTGATCTGAAGCCATGTTGTTCACTACATAATAAATTGTGGGCTCGCAGATACTCAGTGAGCTGCTCTGCAATGATTTTTTCAAAGGCCTTTGAGAGAGAGGGGGAAGGATGGAGATGGGCCAATAGTTGTTGGGGCTGGTATTGTCTCCACTTTTTAGTATTGGGGTAATTGTAGCAGTCTTCCAAGCAGTTAGGAACTGCCCCAAGCATAGGGAGCGGTTAAGGAGGTCAGTCGGGGGGAAAGAACAGTGTCAAGAACCCTGTAGAGGATGTTCATGTCAAAAGAGTCTTTGCAATAGTTGGAGCCACTGAGAGCTTTGGAGAGGTAGGATTTGGCTTCCCACTTTGTAATGATCCTAAGGTAGAAAGGGGGGCACTGGATGTTTGGTTCAGAGGTAGCTGGGATAGGGTCGAAAAAATCACTCGGGAGGACTGCACTAAGATTGGAAAAGGTTGAGTTAAGGCAGTTAGCGATAGCCTGTGGGTTGGTGGAGGTGGCATTGTTGATGCAGAGCTGGGAGGGTGGGGGGAGGTGGGATTTGCCATTAAGTTCTTTAATGTTGTCCCAAACCTTTCACGCACTTCCCCAGGACGAAGCCAGGTGTCTTTATAATATTCAGCCTTGGCCTTGCGCATGGCACAGGTGCACCTATTGTGTTCTGCTTTGTAGACTAGTCTGTCTGCTTGGGAGCCAGATTCAACAGCTCGGTGCCAGAGGTCATCCCTTTGTTTTAGTTGCTGCCATAATAAGGGCATGATCCATGGGACATTATGTTTTACAGTTTGCGTTTTAGCCAGGGGGGCAAAAATGTTGCATGCTTTGTTGAATGAGCATGTGAAGTAATCAAGGGCCAGGTCAATGTTAGGAGCCTGGGTTATAGGGGCCCAGTCCCACTGGGCCAGATAATGTTTGATTTTTCAAAGGCCACCTGGTCATAAGCACCTGCGGGTGGAGACACTTGGTTGGGGTCTGGGCAGGTGACATGACCTGACTAAGGCATTTGACCTTACTGAACATGATTTAGCATGTTCTAAATTAGATGCAATTGGTTTCTCTGATGTTGCTGTTGCCTGGGTTAGGGATTACCTGGTGGATCATTTACAGTTTGTTAGTTCTGGGTCTGTAGAGTCACATGTTTCCTCAATAAAATGCGGTGTACACCAGGGGTCCATTCTGGGCCCCTTATTCTTTTCTTTATTCATTAATCAATTGCCTCTGTTATGTAAAACTTGTGACTCAATTCTATATACTGACAATTTAATTATTTTTTCTCATGCTAATTAATTGACTGAGTTGTCGCTTGCTCTTGAACAAGATTTCAGGGATGTTTGTGTCTAGTTTTCAGATAATTCAATGGTTTTGAATTCTAAAAAAAACAAGGCTGTGTTATTTGATTTGTCCTTAATGCTAAAGGAAAATCCCAGTTTATTGTTACAAGATCAAGTGGGTGCTGTGATTGAACAAGTATAACAGTTCAAATATTTGGAGGTTCTGCTTGATCCTAGGCTAACCTTTTCATTGCAGATTAGATCTGTTAGCAATACGATCAATCAGAAATTCGGCCTTCTTTATAAATTTAAAGCTTATTTTTCAACGGAAACTAGAAAATTCATTGCAGTGGGCTCCCTCCTTCCACACCTTGATTATGTATACTGTCTTTATTTTAATTTGGGTTGTAAGGAGCTTAATACTCAGTCCATTACATATAACAACATTTGTTTTGTTTTGTCTGCCCCTATTCAAACTCAACATTGTGATCTTTATTCTCAATTAGGTTGGATGTCCCCAAGATCTAGAATTGAGTATTTTTTTTGGTTGTTTGATTTTGAAATCATTTTTTTCCTCCTACCTTGTTTCCTTTATCTGATTTGGTTTCTGTTTGTTTAGTTCCATCTAAACTCAGATCTGCCAATGGCACCTTACTAAATACTATTCCATGTAGGCATAGCTCTGGCTCACGTTCTTTTTCTATTGCAGCACCTTCTTATTGGAACAATCTACCTGTATCACTTTGTTCGGTAACTTCTCTTTTATGTTTTATGTTTATTTTTAAGCAGTTTTTATTGGAAAATACAGTTTGTAAATGTATAATTTAATTAAGTTGTTGAGTATTGATGTTGTTTTATACATTATAAGTTGTGTATTATATGTGGTCCCTGGGTTGGATCTGAAAAGGGGCCTTTGATCCAGTGTCCCTTCCCGGCTAACAAATAAATGAATAAAAATAAACATACAGTTCTTCAGAACACCAGTCATTACTGCCAAATATGTGAGGAACAGAGTTGTTGAATGATGGAGAGCCTGTGGCACCACACCGGCAGCCCTACTTCACCAACACATCAGGATTGGAGCTCTCCCTCTTTCTACAGTCACCACCACCCCATGTTCTATTTCAAAGCGGTCTCAGTTAAGGACACAATCAGATACATTAAGAGTCCTGGGTAAAATCAGAATGGATTGTGATACCCTGGACATGAAGTTCTTTGCCTTGTCTATAAATGTGCTAGCCCCCCAGTTTATACCTCACTATTGCTCCCTTCCATATCCTCTTGCCGATGTCACTACACTTCAATCATCTCGATCAAATTCTGGTTCGGCTTGCTTCACCCCCTTCTTAGCCTCCCTCTTATCAATCTCCCCCCACACAGCCTACACCCTCTGCTCACATGACCCTCGTTCTTTCGCCCTTCCCTGGCCCCACTCAAATTCAGGTGAGGCTGCTTTCTCCTTCTTCCCACATTTATGGAATTCCCTTCCCACTTCTCTCAGTTTGCTGCCCTCACTCAACCTCATTAAACGTTCACTCTATACCTCCCCATCCCCCCTGCTCTTGCCATCCACCTGACTAAACCTCTTTCTTTCACTTTAGTTACTCTATGGCATCTTCAAATTAGTTGTTAGATCCCTTAATGTTCCGTGTCTGCCTTATGCCATGTTTACCGTTTCCTGTGTCTACCCAGTTTCCTCCTGTTTTAGTTGTTTAATATGTTATAAATATGGTTACTTTAAAAACAATTGTCTCCTGCCACCTAACTTGAGTTGTATATTGTTAGTTCACATTTGCCAGTTCATTTGTTAGTATTTCCTGCTACCTCCTCAGGCATCTTTGTAACCTACCCGTGTCTCTGAAATATTTTATCTGTGTGTTACCCAGGCTTATTGTAACTTGTCTGGAACATCCTTGTTAACTGCTTACATCTCATGTATGTATGTATGTTCTCCTTTTATCCCCTCCCGTGGGTCGCACCTGGAATCAAGCTTCAGCTCAGTGTGCTTCTCCCAGTTACCAACTTTTAAATAAATAAATAAGTACATAACTAAAATATTCAATCACTCTGTGCAATACTCCAAGTTCCCCTGCATTTGGAAACTCGTGTTAGTCACTCCCATTCACAAAAGTGGTGACCATGCCACTGTCTCCAATTACAGACCTATATTAGTTCTCTCCCCATTGTCTAAAGCACTTGAAAGAATCATCTCTGACCAGCTGGTTGAATACTTGCATAAATACAGCCTCCAATGTCGGCAGCAACATGGGTTCAGGAAGCTACAAAGCACCAACACCGCATTACTAGAATTCAGTAACTACCTGCATAAGTCCCTTGACAACACCCTTTTGGTGGGCTCCATCTACATAGACCTCAAGAAAAAATATTATGTAGTTAACAACTCTCTACTACTAACAAAGCTCTGACTCCTGGACCTCTCCAGAGGTACAGTGTCATGGTTCCAAAGTTACCTAACTGGCCACACCCAGCGCATTAAGATTAATGGGGTCCTATCGGATACCAGACAAGTTTCAACCAGAGTTCCCCAAGGCTTTATACTGAGACCCTTACTTTTCAGTCTTTTCACAAATCAACTCCCAGAAGTCTTTCCCTTCTTAAAACTGATTCTTTATGCAGATGACGCTGTCATCTATAACAGTGGTCCCCTTCCAGGAGCAACTCACCTATACCTTACAGAATATCTTTAGCATTCTAGAAAACTGGTTCAGGCAAAATAAATAAATACTTAACCATAAAAAACAAATACGATGCTGTTCGACAGAAAACAGATGAGAAAAAAAATCTCCTCAAAATAAATGAGGAAGGGGCTACCCCGGAGCAGGTTAGCAGTTTCAAATACCTAGGCATTACCCATCAATGATGCCCTCATTTGGACCACATATGGACATCCTAGTAATCTCTGTTAACAAAAAACTGGGTGCCCTCTATCAACAGACACTACCTTGCCTCTGAAGTCAAGCACACTGATGTAGCCTTCACCATCCTTCCCATGATTGACTATGGCCTCTCAGCATATGGAGCAGCTGCTGGCTCCATACTTTATAGGGTAAAACTAGTCCTCAATAAGGCCTGTCAATTTATCCTAGGGGCAGAAAGGCTCACCCACACATGCTTCCTGTAATACCAAACTCAATGGCTTCCCCTCCAGGACAGGATAAAATATCAGACATGCATTCTGGGGAAAAAAGCTTTGCTAGGCTTCACACCACCAGCTATCAAATACCTACTGCAACCAACTCACAACCACTACACCACCAGGAACATGACCCAGTCTGCCCAAGGGCCTTTCTGCCAAACAAGCCTAGCCACCCATTCATTTGCAGTAAGGGCCCCACAGTGGCTGAATGAACTGCCTGTACCCCGATCGATATCCCCAAAATAGCCCATTTCAAATCTGAACTAACAAAAGCTCTCTTACATAGTGCCAATTGTGATTGCCACAGCTGATCTCTCTTTTACTCTTACTCCTTTCAATACTCCCCAGAAACAGCACTGCTTTGTATGTATGCACATTATGATGACTCAGGACTGGTTGCACACACCTGTTTAATGTAGTACCTAAGTCTAATGTAGAACAAGAGAATTGTAATCCAGTACTGAGGCACAATACCTTGTACTCTCAAAGTGTAAATATTTCTTAACCTTATTATATGACAATGCCCACTGTGAGCTGCCAGACCACTACCTGTTTATAATTATATGCTATCTACAATAGATCAATTTGTGTCATTAATCTCTGTAAGTTATGTTATTCATTCTATGTACTATGAGCCTGATGTGGAACCTTTGTAAACAAGCACATGTGCTCAAAGGAGGACTCCCAAACAACAAATAAATAAAATAAATAAATATAATGAGGTCTTGTCCAGCACTTGGACTTAGAAAATGCTTAGGCTACCTGCGATCTTGTAGGTCCTGAAGGTGGAGTTTTAGAAATAGTCTTGTTCTATAGCAATCTTAAGCTTGGGAAGATACTTGAGACTGTAGAGGACCTAGTTCTTAACTATATTTGTTATAGACTGGGATTTTAGTTTGGTGGGGAACCTTGGATCCTTTACTGAAAATGTATCTTATTTCAGTAATTCTGGGGATATTTTTTCTGGGGGGAACTTTTTGGGAAAAGTGGGTGGCAGGCAGAGTAGCTGTGATTTGCATTCTGCCCTACTGGAGCATGTTTTAATTAAGCACAGTACGTGGACTGAGGGTAGCCTTACTACTCGGGCTCATGTTCTCATCAAGGTCAGTTTGTTAAACTTATTCAGTACTTTGTTGATTAGGCTACATTGTTTACTAACCAGTACTAGACTGGGCCCACATATGGACCCAGGGTTAATATCTTGGTTACTAAAAGTATCACAAAAAGATAAATTTAAATATAAGTTTGCTTATATTTTCAAGCGACTGCTCCTGGTATGTCTCCTGCTTTGTGGAGATATACACCCTAACCCAGGGCCTGCAGCACTTAATTTGCAAACGCTTGGTGTAGCATCACAGAAACTTTCTAGCCTTTGTTGGGTATAGATGAGCCCAAAATTCCAGTTATTAAAGGGCGGGAGTCTGGTCTTACCTTGGTTCATTTTAATGCTTGTAGTATGTTTCATATAAGGGATGTAATTAATGTTTAGATTAGGGAAAACAACCCCAGTGTTGTCATAATAACCGAAACATGGTTGAATGACAGGACTGAGGACTATTTACTGAACATACCTGGGTATAATCTATGGAGGAAGGACAGGAACAAGAAAGGAGGGGGTATCCTGATTTATAGGCAATCCAATTTATTCATGTTTCAAAGTCTGATCAGGATTTGGGGGGACTAGAGGTGTTGTTTTTGGAATTAAGATTGCCTCATAATAAAAAAATTCTTTTGGTGGGGGTTTATTGCCCACCTAAGGTAAATCCCCATGTTTTTGACTTGCTTCAGGATATGCTGTCCGAGTTTGTTAATAGTCATGACATTTTAATGGCAGGGGATTTTAATTCTGATTGGAAAAATATTAATGCGGTGCACCCATTGGTTAAACTCCAGAATAATCTGGGGCTCATTCAGTTGATTCAAGAACCTACAAGAGTCAACATGGTTAACCCGGCCTCCCCTACAATACTGGATGTAATTTTTATGAATGTAATAGATAATGTATCAGAGAGTGGTGTTATGTTTGACTCTATCGCTGATCACCAATTTGTGTTTTGTTCCAGGAGTAAAACTCTGGGGAAGGAAGGTAGTAAATTAATTCACTGGGGTAGTTACAAGTATTTTGATTACATCAATTTTATGTTAGATGTGAGTGACATTACATGTGATTGACTACAATTAATTCCTACAGTAGATGACGCCTGGGGATAGTATCTAAGTGAATTTATGGGGGTATATAATATACATGCTCCTCTTAAATCTAGGGTATTGAAGCAAAATAATGCCTTATGGTACTCAAATGATCTTAGGAAGCAAAAATTGTATAGGGATAAAGCATGGCAATGAGCTAAAAAGAGTGGAGAGATGCAGGACTGAGTTCAGTATAGGAAACTTTGCAACCTTTAAGTTAAACAGGTTAGGACTGTAAAACAGACACATTACACTCAGATATTGGATAGCAACTGTACACAACATCCCAATGACTTTTGGAAAACAGTAAATACTCTGTTAAAAGGACAGGAAAATGATTTATCAAATGTCTTTAAGATAAAGGATGAGTTAATTCCTCCATCCCAAAGTGTGGCTGAAGAGTTTAACACATATTTTGCTAGCTCAGGGTTAGGAAAATTCCCAGATAACTTAAAGGGAGAGGTAAGTTGTCAGGAGGGGAGATCCAGGTTTAGTCAAACAGTTTTCATTTCCAGAAATAAAGGTTCAGTCTGTAGTTAAGGAACTGTTCAGTATGAATGTTGCCAAGTCAGTTGGCTTGGATAATATTCCATCTAGATAGTATTCCATCTCTCCTGCCCCTACCTCATGCACTTACCCCATTCCTCTTTGTCTAGCACTTAACCTCGAGACCTGCTCACCTTGTGAAAGGATACTGTAACTGCTGCAGTGTACCACTCACAAAATCCTGTTGCACTCCTCCTAGGCACATGGCTCAGCACTGCTCTTAACAATTGTATGTATTATGCATTGTATACATGTCATCTGTGCTCCTCCTGTATTGTAAATAATGCCTCTCACATGAATGTACTTCTTACTATGTAACTCACTCCTAGACTTCGGTTGAATGTATGTACTGTACTGTATCTATTGTACCACTGTATTACTGCATTTAATCCCACCTCTGTATTACTGTGCTATTTGTCATTGTTATTACTGTCATCCCACAACCCCTTCCCCCAGGACGTACCGTGAGATGAGCATTCAGTTGCTCAGTGTATCTTTCCTGGTGAAATATTTCAATAAATAAATAAATAAAAAAGTATGCTACCCCTGTCATTGCCTATCCCCTGACATATATTTATAACCTATCATAGGATAGACTTGGTTTGCTGGCCAAGGCACCTAGCTTCACCTGAGCTCTTTCCTTCTAAGACTGCTTGAAAGGCAGAGTAGAGAAAGTTACCAGAGCAAGGGAGAAGGATTAAGACTTAGTTTGGCTAAGCAGATTTACTGTGTGGTGGTGTTTTTATTTTTTACTCACAGGGATTGCTACTGTTTGTTGCTAACATTTCATTGCTTTATTTTTTCTCTGATTCAAATTGTTGTTGCTGGTATACCTTCTTCTGCATTATTACAAGGTGTGCCTACAGGTGTGTGCTAACAGATTACTGCTGTAATCTTCTGATTCAAATTGTCTTTTGCAAGGTATATCTTCTGTTACTGCTTTATTTTCTCTGGAGCAAAGTGTTTCTTACAGGGTATATCTTCTGAAATTATTACAGGTGGTGCTTTACAGGTTTTACAGTTTTATCTAACATTAGGATAAGCTTTCAGGGTTACTGCATTTGTTGTTGACTGATTGTTTCTGCTCTTACCTCCTTGTTCTTTCGTCCGTGGTTCTTCTTTTAGGCAGGGAAGGGCCAGCCACCCACCCCATCCCAACCACCCCGCTACACTCCTTTTATAGGGTACCACAGTTGTGACATTTCCGTGGCAGAGCAGGAAGGGGCGGATCAGTGGGGCCTCCACAAGGTGATCTCATTTACAGGGCACTAGTAATTTAACTTGTTATAACAAGTTAAACAAAGCACAATTAAACCATTACTTGCATTTTTTCCTTTTTTTCCTTCTAATTACTCTGACTAGGTTACAAACCCAGCAACTTATTTGGAATGGATTTCATTAACTGCAGGTACTGTGGAACAATTTTCAGAAGGACAGTCTTACAGGATTTAGGACACTGTCCTACATGCTGGACCTTTGAGATCTTAGGTCTCAGCTCCGGGCAGCATGGGCAGAGATTGCCGCCTCAAATTTCATATTGAAGAGGAAATACATTATAAGAACCACCCGCCATTTCCCCAGCATCCAACAGAAAACCTCGACCACAGAGGGTAGCTGGTCCAGGAGGTTGGCAGGTGGTTAGAGGAGCAAATCAGGTGCCCCATCACTCTGCTCTCCAACACATTACCTCCAAAACCATATAAACACTACAACAGGTATCTGCCTCTATCTCTGAAATCAAATAAAGAGGCAGAAGACACTGCAGAGCAGGACACTGTGGCACAGGAGCTAGTACAACAATACTCACCCAAATCAGGAACCAAAACTAAACAAGCACAAAGGAAATCCAAAAACTTCTGATCATAGGAGACTCCATGATTCGGGAGTTGATACCCATCTCCAGCCAGGGTGATGGTCAGATGTCTCCCAGGTACATCAGCATGGAGAGACACTGACCGCATTGCTAAAATTGTTCACAAAGCAGGAGAAAACATTGATGTCCTAGTACATAGGGACTAATGTCTCGCCAGTCGCTCAGTTGTGGAGACCAAGGAACACCTGACTAAGCTGGGTGACAAACTATCATCTATTTCGTCCAGCATCTCCTTCTCTGAGATCCTGCCAGTCTGGGAGAAGGGAGCAGATGGACGGAAGGTCAGAGAAGGGGAGATAGGGAGCTAAACACGTGGCTCAAGGACTGGTGCCAGGAAAAGGACACAGATTTGTAGGAACTGGCAACAGTTCTGGGAGCTAAAGTTCTTTAATTTGATGGACTGCATCTGACTAAAGAGAGTCAGTGCATTGGGGCGAAGTTTGGCGTCTTTGCAGAATATTTAGCTAGCAAATGGGAGAGGTGCAGCTTCCCGCTCTCGTCGAATGGGAAGAACACCTCTTCCCAGCTAGTGGTCAAACAGGAATTCAGCGTGTTTGCTGCTCATTTGCATCACCAGGTAAGAAAAAGGTTTGTCTCCCCACACGATGCACAGGGTAATGCCAAACTCACCCAACAACTAACACACCAAAATCTGGCCAATGGAAAATCATGTACACAATGCTCACAGCCTGGGAAATAAGATCCCAGACCTGCAGGCACAATGTCAGAGGCTAAACTGGACATAGTAGCAATTAGTGAGATGTGGTTTACCAGTAACCACACTTGGGAGACTTCAGTACCTGGCTATGTATTGTTCAGAAGAGACCGAGGTGCAAAAAGGGGGGAGGAGGGCCCTGTATGTTAATGAAAATATCAAAGCTACAGAAATTCAGAATACACATAAGGAGCCAGAAGAACTGTGGGTCACCCTGAAACAGGAAATGGGACAGCCATAAGAACTGGGGTTGTCTACAGGCCCCAGACCAGAGGGAGGACATAGACACATTACTGTTAGAAGATATACAAAACATGACAGCTAAAGGGAGGTTCTGATAATGGAGACTTCAACATGCCAGATACAGATTGGTCAATATCAACAGGAACATCTGCCAGAACTAGACTCTAGTGGATTCCCTGCAGGGGAGGGCCTCAAACAACTGGTACAGCAACCCACAAGAGACAGGGCTATCCTAGATCTAGTACTGACTAACAAAGAAGGGATCACAGATCTCCAGGTAGAAGGACACCTTGGGCCAGTGACCATCACATGGTATGGTTCAATTTGGCTACTACATCTAAATCATCCCATTCCAAGGCAAAAATATGGGACTCAGAGGAGCTGACTTTGATAAGATGGCCAACAGAGTTAAGCTAGCCCTGGCAAAAAGAAACACAGGTGAGGAGGTACAGGCAAAGTGGGCAAGCATTAAGGATACAATACTTGAAGCAACATCCCATTGTGTTAGACAGAAAAGGAAGTGCAAAGAAGAAGGAAACCACTTTGGTTCTCAAATACAGTAGCAGAAAAGGTCAGAGCCAAAAGGCTGGCCTTCAGGAAATATAAGGGAACACAGCGGGATGAAGATAGGAGGCATACCAAACTGCCCTAAGGGAAGCAGGTAAGGCAGTAAGGCAGGCAAAGTCCCAAACTGAGGAAACACTAGCACGGACAGTAAAGAAGGTGACAAGACTTTCTATAGATACATTAGTGAAAGGAGAAAGTCCAAAGGGGTATTGCTAGCTTAATGGAGAAAAGGGAGCATGTGAGGAGGAGGACCCGTAAAGGCATCTATCCTAAATAGATACTTTTGCTCAGTATTTACTGAAGAGAAGGTAGGCAGGGCCACAGCTCAGCATCATGGACACAGCGGGAGGGAGGTGAGCACTACTCCTTCACAAAAGAAAGGGTCCTACAAAAGCTTGCTAAGCTCAGGGTGGATAAGGCAATGGGACCTGATGGCATACATCCCAGGGTACTTAAGGAGCCAAAGGAGGAACTAGCAGAATTGTTTAGTGAGTCTCTGAGCACAGGAGAGGTCCCAGAAGACTGGAGAAGGCTCTATGTGATCCCGCCCCACAAGAGTGGTAGCAGGGAGGAGGTGGGGAACTACAGACCAGTCAGTCTTACCTCAGTAGTGGGCAAGATTATGGAGGCACTCTCAAGGAAAGGATAGTGCAACACCTGGAATCCATAGGGCACAGGATCCAAGACAGCATGGGTTTACAAAGGAATGTCCTGTCAAACTAATCTCATAGATTTCTTTGACTGGGTAACCAGAGTGGTGGACCAAGGGGGAGCAGTTGATGTCGCCTACCTTGACTTCAGCAAAGCTTTGACACTGTTCCACATAGAAGATTGATAATAAGCTAGGTAGGCTTGGGGTGGGTCAGAAGTTGGTCAACTGGGTGGCAAACTGGTTGACTGGCAGAAAACAGAGAGTGGTGGTAAATGGTATACAGTCAGAAGAGATGCAAGTCACGTGGGTACATTTCAGGGATCAGTCCTGGGGCCAGTCCTATTCAACATCTTCATTAGTGACCTCAAGATGGACTAGAGGGTAAGGCTTGTCTGTTTGCAGATGACACCAAGATCTGCAACAGAGTAGATGATCCAGATGGGGTGGGCAGAATGAGAAGAGATCTGGATAAACTAGCAAAATGGTCAGAAGAGTGGCAACTGGGATTTAATGCAAAGAAGTGCAAAATCATGCACATAGGGAAGAGAAACCCTGAAGCCACTTATAGGCTGGAGGAGTTGCTAGCAGTCACAAAGGAAGAAAGAGACTTGGGCATCATCATCACTGATGACCTAAAATCATCCAAGCAGACCTCTAAGCAGTAGGTAAGGCTAGGGGTGTTAAGGTGTATTAGTAGGGTATCACAAGTCGTAAGAGGGAGGTAATAATCCCTCTGTACAAGACATTGGTTAGGCCCCATCTGGAGTACTGCGCAGTATTGAGGCCACACCTTCACAAGGACATTAACCAAATTGAGGCAGTCCAGAGAAGGGCAACCAAAATGGTGCAGGGACTGCATCAGAAGACATATGAGGACAGATTAACGGAGCTCAATATGTATACCCTTGAGCAAAGGAGGAGAGAGGTGATATGATCGAGACATTTAAACACCTTAAGGGCATAAACAAGGTGAAAGAGTCTAACATGTTTAAATATAAGAAAAATAGCAGGACAAGAGGACACAGCATGAGATTAGAGGGAGGCCGATTATGGGGAATGTGAGGAAATTCTTTTCACAGAAAGGGTGGTAGATGCATGGAATAGCTTACCACAAGAAGTGGTGGCTATGAATACAGTGCAGGGCTTCAAACAGGCATGGGATAGGCATAAGGGAGCAATACAAATGACTATGAATAGATAGGTCACTGACAGAGCAAAGGCCGATGGCACATTTATAAGGTAGAAAAAGAAATGGGCAGACTGGATGGGCCTTGCGGTCCTTATCTGCCGTCAACTTCTATGTTTCTATGTTTCTATCATTAACTGTAGGAGATTAATCCATTGCTTGGAAACAAGCTAAGGTTATACCTATTTTTAAGGGGGGAAAGCAATTGGATTTGAGCAATTATCACCCAATCTCAGTGTTGCCCCAGTCCTCAAAACTGGACTGTCTTGTACGGTATGGGCTGCACGCCCATTGGCTCTTGCTCTGCACCAATGGGTGTGCAACCCTACTGGGCAGTCAGTCGGCAGGCGGCGGGGCGGCAGGTGGGTGGGATGCTGCCGCCCGCTGGCTGCGGCGGGGGAGCAGGGTGCTGGGGCTTCTGGGTGGGTGGGTGGGGGAGACACTAGATCACCAGGGATATGTTCTTGGGGGTTTAGACATTTCCAGCCCAGCGATCGAGCTTATCGGTCCACTGGACTACCAGGGATACATTCGGGGACACTTTGCTGCCCGCGATCGGGCTGGTGGGGGTTTAAGCTATGCCCACGATCGGGCCAGTCGGGGAGGGGAACTTTTCTGCTGTTGCCCGCGATCGGGCCAGTGGGGGTGGGGGATGTTTTCACTTTTGCCCATGATCAGGCTGCAGGGGGGCACAGGAGTGGGTTGAGGGCCAGCCACAGGTGGCAACTGCTGTTGCACCCTGCAATGCAGCAGCTCACCTGTGGATGGCCCTCGACTTGATCCTTTTTTGGCTCAAAGTTGTGCAGGCGCAGGTTGGGGGTTGCGCCTGCACAACTCTGCACAGCCTGGCTGAATATCGGGCTGTGCAGTTTATGCATAGTTCCTCCCCCTCCAGTTCAGCATGCATTCATTTGCATTGTGCTGTTGCTCAGCATGTTTTCAGTGGCGCAACTGCCTCCTGCTGAATATCGCAGAATGGAGCAATTTCGGACTTGAGCAGGCACAACCCTATTGCGCATGGAGCAACCCTTTTGAATATCTGGCCCAATGTATTTTATAATTATATCTTAAAATGTATTCTGATTTTCTTGTGGACCAAACTTTTTCCATGTCAAAAAAACATATGTAAGCTCAAGTAATATGCGGATAAAATAACTCACTATACTTTTTGGACTTAAAGCTCTAGACAAGAGAACAGATACAGGAGGATATTTGAATGGAGCCCCACTATGCCAGAAGATGGTAGAGAGAAAACTGATGGTATCACCTATAAAACATAACAAAATATGATCAATATATACATATTACCAAACAAATGTTCATCAATATGATATACACTTCTTGCTTATATTCTTAAAAAACTGTATTCAACATAGCCAACAGATAACGCAGAATATCTAACTCAATTATTCACAATTATTTCTTTGTCTCCACAGCTCTATTTATTATCCAAGTATGGTTTTAAATCCCATCTCTCATTAAGACCTGATGGGAAAACTGTCTCTGCTTTAAAGATCCAAGCACTTTCTTTTTGCAGGAGTTTAGTTTGTCTGTCTCCACCTCTAGAATTACAATTAACTTGTTCAAGTCCCATAAACTTGAATTCAGACACATTGTTCATATGTTCATTAGCATAGTGTCTTCCTATCGGTGTATCCATCTTTTGATATTTAATGGACCTTATGTGTTCCTGAATGCGTTCTTTCAACGGCCTAATTGTTTTCCCTATATAGTATAGATTACATGTGCACCATACTAGATAAATAACAAAAGGGGTATACAGATGATTAAGTCCCTTACTTGAATGTCTAAGCCATTTGGTAATACTAAGTGATCACCTGTATTCATGTATTTACATACATTACACGTCCCACATTTATGATTCCCCTTCGGTCTTTGTGGTAACCACATTCTTTTAGGTTCAATTTTCTTAAAGAACTGACTATGTACCAATTTGTCCTGAAGATTGGCCGTGCGTCTGAAAGTAATTCTCGGTGTTGTAAGGATTATTTTATTCAATTCTGAGTCACTTTTTAATATATCCCAACTATTCCATATAATATTGCCTACAGCCCCTGCAATTGTGTTGAACTCTAAAGAATATGTTATTTTTTTTCTTCTTCATTGACTCCTCTATTTTTCTTTTTAATCAAATCTTTTTGTGTTTTTCCCTCGATTTTTAACATAGCTTTGTTTAGCACTGCAGGATGATAGCCCTTTTCTCTAAATCTTTGTAAAAGTTCATCAGCTTGTTCTTTGAAGTCACTGTCAGAACTTAACTTCCTGGACATCACTTTAGAAAGTGATATAGAAAACAAGTGTGTCTATACAAAAAGCTATAGGAAGGAGACGAGTACAAACTCATTGTTGAGAAACGATTGCTCACACCCTACCAAACTAAAAAAGTATATACCTTATAGTCAGTTGGTCAGAATACGGAGGAACTGTACTTCTGACAGTGACTTTAAAGAACAAGCTGGGTGGGTGGGGTATCTGGGGTCCCAAAGTTTGATATGGTTGCCTTTGGAGGACCCTGATTCCCAATCCAGCAGGTGCAATCCTATAAATATCTGGGTACCTAAGACTGGATGATTCCCTATGTTGGGACATCCATATTAATACCCTGATTTCAAATGAAGGGAAAAGGTTGGGTGCATTATATAGGGTAAAAGGGTGTATGAGCCCAGATGCAAGAAAACAGGTTGCAGACTATATGATTTTACCCTTGTTCAACTATGCCAATATTTTGTACTCAGGAGGACTTAAGAAAGTACTTGCCAAATTGGAAGTGTGCTATGGTAGACTGGCCTGATTTATATTGGAGGCCCCTCACCTGACTCACAAGTGCTTTTTATATAATCAACTGGGGTGGTTGCATTTGCATGAAAGTCATCAAGAACATCTTTTAGCCTTTATCCATAGGGGATTAATTGGTAAACTGCCCAATTATGTTACTGACAAATTGGTTCCCCAGGATAAAATAAATTCCCTTAGATCCATGGGTACCTTAGATCTTGTAATGCCCAGATGTAATATGGAAATCAGGAGACAATCCGTATTTTATAGAGGCCCTTCAATTTGGAACAGTCTGCCTCCCCCTTAATGAACTATGGGAAAATATAAATCCTGGAGAAGAATAAAACTTTGGTTAAGAGATACCTTGGGGAATCTTAGACACTGTTGTACAGTCCCTCAAGTTTAGGAATTTATTGTAACTTAGTACAAGTCATGAGTTATATCATTCTTGTATATTCTTTTTATTATGTGTGATATGATATTTATTACTGGTGTTGTATTATGAATCTATTTAAGAATGTTTGTATAACATTGTTGTTTGTCATTTATTGACCTTGTTATAAATGAGTTTTACTCAGTTGAGATTATCCTGATTCATTAAGTGATTTATGAATAAACATTTTATTACTACTACTACTTGAAAATTTTTACCAGGCACTGGAGGTGGTAATTATGGGGGTTGGGGGTTGCATGTTCAGATACAGCTAACAGCACAAAAGTTTATTCCACATTTATCCTAGGAACTTGAAGATAGACATGTTAAATACCTACTTAGGATCATGCTCATAGCAGCTAAGAAATGTATAACCTGAAAATGACTGACCTCTCAACAGATCATGTTGGACCAATGGAGAGAAATGATCAACAATATTTATAAAATGGAAAAAATTACATTTAGCCTAAATGAAAAATATAGAGGCCTTTACTTCCAGATGGAACTCTTGGGTTTTATATGTGATGCAACATGACCACACTTTCATCACCCAAATGGTTCAAAGATCATTCAGATTGGTTTAGCCATACTAGGAACATCCTCATGGAATGGTGGACACCTCTTGGAAGCTAGGGTGAAGCAGGGGAAGATGCAGAAGGTGGGTAGGTAGGAACTACTTCGATATATTTTAGATGGGATCTCCTTGGGTTTTCACCCCACATCCCTCCTTACCTATAACACCATGAAATACAGGAATAGGAGTCTGCTGATATCAAGAGGCGATGCACCCATTTCTGTGTTGGGAGGCAGATTTTGACCTATCAGATTATCTTAAAGAGTAATAATTCCTGTAGACATCGTAGCCGTTTGTGTCTCCTTGACTAAATTGTATGTACTGTATGCACAAAAAGTTCTCAATAAAAATATATTTACAAAACAAAAAAGATGTACTATTCTATCTTTTTCACTTTGTCCTAAAGTATTCAATGCTACCAATGCTTTTCTTCAGACGTGTGCTCCATTATAACCTCTGGATTGTGAGGCAATACTAAATATCAACTTGCTTGATCAGCCACAGGGAACAACAGTAAACAGCTAGCTTGTGTGATCACTGACTGCCAACCACCATGAATCAAGACAGTATATAACAAGCTACTGTACCCACTTGGTATAAACCTTCCGTACATATCTGTTTCAAACCATTACAATTAGCATGACATGCATGAGAAGCAAAGGCAGTTTGAAAAAAGGCAGTATGCAGAATGTATAAACAATACAAGAGGACAGATAATTTCCAATTTGTTTCATTTTTTGAATTCTTTCCCATGCATATGCATGTGTTCTAAAGCACAAAACCCAGTGCAAAGCATGATGGGTATGCAAATCTTTGTGCTGGGATAAGCTGAATTGGAAGTATCTCACACAGATATAAATTCTATACTGTTTACTCTACAGACCATATGCTACCATTAATCAGAATACAAAAAACATCCCTAATTTGCAAGAGAACATTTTCCCACTTCTCTCTCCAGGATTACCTCCACCAACTGTCTGCTATTAACTGGCAGTATTTCTATCGAACACCCTCAATACATGTGGCGTACAAATTCTTCACTCAGCAGGTCACAGGAGTCATAAACTGACTTGCCCCCCCCCCCATACAACACATAGAACCAGGAAAAGAAACTCCTCCTGGCTCATTAGGGAAATTAAACAAGCATTAAGGAGGAGGGATCTACTATGGGACAAAGCCAGATCTTCTAAAGCAGAATAGGATTGGATAAATTTCAGACAAAAAAGAAATCGGTGTACAAAATTAATCCGTACAATTAAATTAACTTATATATCTTTACTGAACAAAATCAGGCACAATCCTTTTATCTTCTGGAATGCAATCAAGAATATAGAAGGGGGTCCGTTTTCATCATTACCAAGGCAATTGCATGTGGGCAATCAACTGCTCACAGATAAACAATTAATCGTAGAGGAACTAAATCTACATTTTGCTTCAGTAGGCAACATTTTTGATAATTTGACCACAGTCCAAATCCCTCAACCTACTTCAAAATCGCCTAATCCCCCCTCCCCCCCAACATTCCAAACTTTTTTGATTTTCAGCAGATCATTTTTAAAGAGGTGGAGCAACTCCTCCTGACCCTTGATCCTAAAAAGAGTGCTGGGGCTAACAATACTGAACCTCTCTTTTTAAAATGAGGTCACCCCGTACTTACAGCACCTATAACTCACCTTTTCAATCTTTTAATCACAAACTGTAAAGTCTCTTCACTATGGAAAACTGCACGTATAATCCTGCTATTCAAGCATGGGGTGAAAACTTCAGTACACAACTACCGGCCCATTTCAATCTTATCAGAGTTAGCCAAGATGCTTGAAAAGCTAATATATAACCAGCTAAAAGAATTCCTTGAGATGTACATCATAATTACCTCCATGCAATCAGGCTTCTGGGTGAAACATAGCACAACCTCCACATTAATAAAGGTTACAAATGATTGATCTACAGCCCTCGATCACAAGCTCACCAACACGGCAATATTTTTAGACCTTAGCAAGGCTTTTGACACGATGGACCATATCATCCTACAGAATAAACTAACGAATGTGGGTCTCGGTCCAGCTGCCATCATGTGATTCAGATGCTAGTGTACATCACCAAAAGATGACAGCAGTTGAAGATTGAGGGTCTGTCTTCCACCTGCATACTGTACATATTGGTGAAGGAGAACCACAAGGATCCATACTGTGACTCTTGTTATTCATGGTGTATATTAATGACCTAGGTCGCAATATTGCTAATGCTAATCTGTGCTTTTATGCAGATGATACAATTCTCTACACTGCAAGCCCAACTCTAGAGTTAGCCGTACATTCCCTACAAAAGGAGGCTTTCAATCAACTTCAAGTCAACCTACATGCATTGAAGCTCCTGTCAAACACAGCAGAAACTAAGTATATGATCCTTTCCCACAAACTTGTCTGTGTCCCACCCCCACCCTAAGCATCACCACTCTTTCTAATGAAACACTGGAACTGGCAGACTCATTCAAATATTTGGGCATGTGGCTGGATAGCAGACTGTCACTCATAATACATGTAGAAAACCTCTGTAAAAACTTTCAACAGAGGCTCGGGTTTTATTTAAAAAACAAATCTTGTCTTAAATGCGAAGTTAAGAAAATACTTGCCCAAGCCACATTTCTCCCCTTATTGGACTACACAGAAATTATACACAGAAATGCCACTGCCTCTAATTTGGCCAGTCTAGATGTGCTGCACCATAGAGCACTATGCTTTATTACTGACCTACTGTTCAACATTCACCACTGTCTCTTTTACAAGGAAGTAGGATGACCCACTGTTGATACCAGAAGGCTTAGGCACTTAATGGTAGTATAAAGCATTAAGTAACTCCCTTCCTCAATATATTTCCATACTCCTCTGCAGATCCCTAGGGTTATATAACCTTAGAAAGCACATTGTCTACCTGCTCGATGTCCCCAGGCATTTTTCAAAGTATGGAAAGATGGCCTTCTGCTGGGCTTCTCCCACAGCCTGAAATGCCCTCCAAAAAGCTTTCAAATTGACCTCACTAGTCAGCCCTCGGTCCTTCCAAACACTGCCTGATCAACGTTGTGTAGACAAATGCACCTGCTACTAGCATTATACCTGCAACTCACACCACATGGCAATTTATGACATGCTGTTACATTATTGTGCTTCAATTATCTACAGTATGTAAAAATGTAAATGTAACCTTGTCACACTGTTATATGAAAATATGCGAATCTGACAGCAGAAACAGGCCTCATGGTCTATCAAGTCTGCTTGAATGAGCAGCTAGCACCCTTACATTGTAGCTGCCTCACCCTTCCCTTGTATATGATAATACTGTACATAAGTAAAACTGTTCACTGTCTACCATTGAATTTCATGCTAAGCTATTTCTTATTCCTTAGTACCTGCTGTAGATACAGTATATACATTGCTTTTTTGTTTCCTATATGCTATTTGAACTGTACTAACTTGCTGTTATTCCTATGCTATCAAACTGCTTACTGTTTTGCCTATGTTACTAAATTGTTTACTATATTGTATTCTGTCCTAACCAGGACCTCCTTGTAAATGAGCTTTGCCCTGGTAAAATAAATAATACAAAATACAAATACATAGGGCAGTAAGAGATGCCAAAGTAATCTTTCTCATTCTGCTTTATATTTTTTTCATTCCATTTCATGGATTATAGGATCAGACTGGATGGCATTGTGCTTGATCACCAACAGAAGACAACAGTAAGCAATCGCTCACATCATGCAAGATGTATTTTTTGGTATAAACCCTCCATGCCTCTCTATTGCAGACCCTTTATAGTCAGCATGTCCAGCATGAGAAGGCAGTTCATAAAAAGGGAACTACATAGAATGTATAAACGATATAAGTAGGACATATCATTTCCAATTTGATTTATGTAACTGTCTCCAGTGCATGTGTATGTATTCTAACTTTAAAACGTGCAAAGCATCATGGGTATACAAATTATTTTGGGTTGAGCTGTATAACTTTGTATCCTAAACTTTGGAATCAACTACCATCCCAAATCTGACACTCCTCCTCAGTCAATTCTCTCGCCACATCCTTAACAAACTATCTAGCGACAAACTGCAATTGCACCTAGTCCCTCTGAGCTGGTCTCTGCTGAGGGTCTATTTCTCCCCCTCCCTCCAGTAGAACCAATTAACTGTCTCCACTATCCTAAACTCTCCTGCATCCTAGCACTTTACCCCTCCTACTCCACCCCTCTTGCTGATATGTAAATATTCTACAACTTGTTATTTAGTTTGTTTGGCTATGTACAGTGAATGCAATTTTTTTTCCTGTGTGATGTATACTGTTGTACTATGTAACTGCTCCCTCTCCCCTTCCCCCAGGATGTACCGTGAGACGAGCATCTTGTTGCTCAGTGTAATTCTCCTGGTGAAACTGTTCAATAAATAAATAAATAAAAAATAAGAAATTTCTCAACCACACTCCATTTTGCTAGCTACGTCTGTACTCAGACCTCACCACAGCTGACACACACACACACACACACACACACACACACACACACACACACACACACACACACACACACTAAATGTACTGTAATAATAACCTTTTAAATCTGATCTGCACAAAAGAGTATACATCACAACATGATGTAATACAAGCATCACTTTTCACCTAAAAACTAAACATTGACTCCTATAGGACTATCTGCCTTAGATATCAATTAAACATCTGGTCAAACAGGCTGAATTTCAACCCCCTACTGAGAAGGAACTATGCATGCTGATGAATATGGCATTACAAATCGTAGATGCAATGACAGAAAAAGCCCTATTCCCACAGTGCTTCTGCATTGATCTGGGAACAGCTAGCATATTCCTGGTATAATGTTGCAGATAAAATAGTGTGGCAATGAATGCTGCAGACAAAACAGTGCATGCCGAAATACTGTCGAGAACAAAAGTGACCACAACAGAAACAGCACAGCCCATCACAAGTAATGGGGCATTCTTTGTTTTTGTGACAGGCTTTGCCCACCACACCCCCCACACACACACCCAGACTTAAAGTAATCAACTCCAGGGGCTCATGGATTTCAGGGATAGGGAGAAAATCAGGATGGGGGAAAATCACCTTTTCTTTTAAAAAACAATTTGCAACACCAGGGTACCTGGGGGGAACCAAACTGTGATCCCAGGTCTCCACTACTGCCGTGTGCTGGTGCTTTAGTCACTCCACCATGGCAGCGGCTTGACCAGGCACCAGACACATGGCACCTACATCCCTTAACAGTAACAGAGCAACAGGGGTAGCGGTAATTCCCTACTGCTGTTATACCCCTGTCACTTTGAATGTATCTGCACTTTACACTGCACGGTTATTGTTGCGCTGTTTCAGCAGCACTGTATTGACCCGGTACCCATATTCCCCTGGGTGGAGTGGAGAGGGTGGGCCAAAGCATATAAAACCAAGAAATCTTTCAGATAGTCTGGATACCAGATCTCTTGTCTGGACAAGACAAGAGTTACCCATCTCATCGGGAATGGACTTGAAGATTACTCAAGATGTGATCTATGCATGATGTGATGAATGGCGATCTTCAGTAAGAAGTTAGATGAGATTGTGGAAAGTTTATGGCCATGTCTGTCTGCATCACAGCCTATTTCAAAAGAAATGATTCAACACTCATTATAAAATACTACATCAGTGTAACTAAACTGACAAATGACACCAGACAATAAGATAAGTTGGTAATAACGTTTTGTGTTTTAAGTTTATTTCTAATGTAATACATTGTGTATTAACAGAAGATAAATGTCTTCTTAGTGCAGGTTGTAAAACTTGCTTTTTTCAGAAGAATGCATCCCAGGAGCATTGTTCCTTCTACATGACTCTGTACTGCAACATTGTTCTCTATTAGTTGTATAAGCTATTTTTGACTCTTGTGAAAGATCAGAAACAAGGGAAGAGTTATATTCAGAAAGATTGTGGGTGACACATTTTGTTTTTCCCAAATTAGTTTATGAAAATTACCAATGAGTAGAAAGTAATGTGTGTGGTAGAAAAAAGCTGCAATTACGCTGTCAACATAATGAAAGATTCTTGGCATAAAGACGTCAATGCTGCTTAGTTAGTTACATGAGCTATTTAATGAAAGAATTTGAAATACTTAACCATTCAAAAGTTTGACATTTAATGTTTAGCAGTCAAATAAATAACTACGGGTGGGGATTACATTAAGTTATACAGAAACTTAACTCACAAAAATAATTCTAAATCAAATTGTGATATTGGAAGACAATAGTAATTTTCCCTGAAGGAAATCTCAAAGTCATTTCAGGAAACTTTGGTCCCACAAATTTAAAGTGAATCAAATTGTTAAGCTCACCACTTCATTCCCGCAACTCCAACAACAGAGACCTGTCGCTCCCGGTCTAGGATTCTTCTGCTCAAATGAAAAGCAGATAATACTTTATTCCAAATATTACCAGCTCAAACAAGGTCTTATGGGTCTTACCATATAACAACCCTTTCAGTCAAATTTTTTTTTTGAGGTTGATTAAGTAACAAAGGAGAAAGGCTTTGAAGGTAAAACATTCACATCCAACCCTGGAACGATTTTCTAAAGTGTTTAAGGGAGTCCTGATCAAACAAATTGAAATGAGAAAAAGAGAATACCCTTTTACTATAACGACTATAAATAACCATATTAAAAGGATGCAACATATGGTTAATTCCAAAAGAAATGGGCAATACTAAATGGTTGCTGAAAATAGAGTTAGAATCGACATTTCAATCATATGACTTCTTTAAGAATGATCTAAAAGAGGAAAAAAAACAAAGTTAGTGGGCATGCAAGAGAAATTGAGGGATATACACGTGAGGAATGAAAATTAGGGGAGGATGAAAAGTGATAATAGACAATGAAAGAATAGAAGCTGGAAAACTAAAATGTGATGATGGGTATGAAAATGCATAGTAAGGAAGAATGAGCTAAGGAGTCTTCAAGTGAACATTAATTAGCAGGGCTCAGTAAGAAGGATGAAAGGTGACAAAGGTGGGAGAAGCAGACAGAGATATCTGGAGAAAATGAAAATAGATATGCACACATATAGTAACTGGAATGCCCATGTAGTTATACCTCCCCCCCCCAAACACACACAGTCACTCTAACCTGACAGCTGATGAACTTGCAGCCCTCAGATCTCTGCAACACAGGCATTACATTGTTGTTGAACCAGCTGATAAAGAGGGAGCTGTTGAGGTCTGGCATAAGGAACTATACATCACTGAAGCCACACAGCAGTTCTTTGACACCATTTTTTACTCTCTTCTTCAACACGATCCCACTGCCACCTATCAGACAGAGGATGCCACTACCATCACCTCCACTAGTAAAAACCAAAAACTCTCTGCCTCTGCTAACAGACTCATAGTCCAATATCCTTAAGCATCCAGGTTCTGTCTCCTTCCCAAAATCCACACAAGTAACCCTGGATGCCCTATTGTGAGTGCCTGCTCCTGCCCCTCTTCCCACATTTCAGCCTTTCTGGACAGCCTCATGAGACCACTCATTGTGTCCCCGCCCTGCAACATTAAAGTCACTAACCACGCTGTCCAGATATTTGATAGGTTCAGATTCAGTGGCTCCCATCAGCTCATCTTTATCATGGATACAAGTCTCTTTACGCAGTGATTACCCATGATGATGGCTTGACAGCTCCGTAGCATCTTTTGAATAAGCAGGAAGTTCAGCAGCCTCCCACACACACATTAACCTGACGGGCTGAACCTGTTCTTAAATGTAATGCTTTTTCTTTTAATAAAATGTTTTTCATCATGTCAGTGAAATTGCCATGGGTACCAGGATGGGTCCCTGCTTTGCCAATCTGTTTGTTGGTTGGGCTGAGAAAGAATGCTTTTTCTCTTTCACAGAGACTGTGTCTGACCTCTACGAATGTGACATAGGTGATTATGTAGGGGCCACCTCCTGCTCCCGGGAAACCCTCCAGATCTTCTTGGACAAATTTACCATTGCCCATTCTTCCCTTCACTGTCAAAGTATCATCTTCCACACTGCCTTTTCTAGATATCAAATTGTTGGTGTAGAACAATGGTCTGAATATGTCAGTTTAACCCACTGACTCACATAGCTTTCTCCTCCACAGCTCTTTCCTTCCAACACATGTTAAAAATGGTTTGCCATATTCACAGTTTCTTAGACTTTGCAGGTTATGCAGTGAAGATGAAGATTTTGTAGAGCTGGCTCAAATAATGTAGGTTTTTGTTGTTGTTGTTTTGTTTTAATGGGATACACAGAAAGTGCAGTTAACAGAGTACTCTCCTAGGTCAGTAATATGCCCCATAACCTTGACCCTCACAGGAGGGACATTCTCACCAGCAACAATTATGCATTCCACTGGTGCTTCTCCTTCATTCAAAGACCCCTTCTCTTCACAATGTGATCACTACAAACTTATCTATTCTGCAAATTGACCCTAATATTAAAGCTTCCTTTACACAGCCATCAATTGCCTCCTACCACAGACCACCCAACTTGTATAATCACCTAGTGTGTAGCAGCTTCCATACTCCTAACAATTCATTCTTATGTGGTACCAAAGCTTGCAACAGAACCCACTGTTAGGGGTGTGTGAGTAACGAATAGTATTTCCTGAATACTAGAAATAATGTAATATTTGTTATTCAGATATGAATAATGAACAGTAGCACCATTTGTGCCTAATGGTATTCAGAAAATTCCAAACAAAGACAGTGAAAACAGCCCACCACCCTCCTCTCCAGTCCAATTGTTGAAAGTTCCACAACCTCCCATCTGCCCCACCCCCAGCATCCAAAATGTAGTGTCTTAAAAAGTGATTCCCTAGATGGGTGACTGGCACAACTGCCCACCTCCACAGCCAGTCAGCATCTCCTGTAGCGCTTTATCTGTAGAAAATAAATCATCCCTCCCATCCTAGCAGCAGCACCCTTCCACCCTCATCCCCTGCAGCACCCTAATTTCCTTATTAGACAAGCCCCCTCAGGAAGGCGCCCAACACAACTCATGCTCTTCCATGGCAGTCAGCCACCTTCTTGTCCATGGAAGTGCTCCTGCGCTCGCTCACATAGTAAGACAGCTGATCATGTGATTATCTGTTTTACTATGCAAGCAAGTGTGGGAGCACTTCCACTGACAAGAAGGCAGCCAGCCATAGTGGAGGGTGATTTGTGTTGGTTGCCTTCCCATGCCTAAGGGGGGGCCTTTCTTAATAAGAAAATTTGGATGTTGGGGGAGGAGGTGGGAGGGTTCTGCTGCCGGGGTGGGTGGGTGGGATGGGGCTAATTTGTTTCTATGGAAAAGCACTATGGGAGATGGTGGCCAGCCCTAGAGGCAGGAGGGTTGTGCCATTTGCCCATCATGGGATCACTTTTTAAACATTAAATTGTGGGTGCTGGGGGAGGAGGTGGGTGGGAGATGGGAGCTGTGGAACTTTCAACAATTGGGCTGGAGAGGAGGATGGGGGCTGTTTTTTTATTTTTTCTCCCTCACAGGTACACAAATAATGAATATGATTACCAAATTCCAAATACTTGAGGCCCTGAATATGAATATTCAAACAAATATGCAAAATAAGGTATTCATCCACCCCTACCCGCTTTTATACCTGCAAATTTCTTTCAAGTGTCATTGAAATTCAAGGTCCAACAGGTATTTTTCAGATCATCAAGGAGTTCTCATGCACTTCCAGTGATGCAATATATGGTATTCCTTGCAGGAAGTGTGCAGTTATCTACACTGGGGAAACTGGTAGACAACTGTCTAACTGATTCAGGGAACATTACTGGGCAGTCAGGAATGGAAATACTGATAAACCCATTGTATTCCATTTTACCTCCAGAGACTATAATTTCAATTATCTTTCTGTATGTGTCTTTCAGCAAGGTTTCTGGGATGATGACAAAACAAAAAATATAGAAACCAAGCGTATCATCCATCTAGGCTCCCAGCAGCAACTCTTTTGTAAATAACAAACTTATTTTCTAACCTCTTTCAGCCACCTTGTGATTTACCACTGTATTCTATCCTTTTAATTCCCCCCATTATATCTTTGCTTGTATGTAAGCATGGTACATTTAGCATATGTGAGTATACTTGCACATATTTACATCCAGTGTGCGTGTGTGTGGGGGGGTTCCAGCATGGGTGTTCCAGCTATGTGTGCATAACTGTTTTCATTTTTTCAAGATATCATTGTTTCTGTCTCCTTCCCCCCACATTGTCACCTTTCAGCCTTCTTACTGTTCCCTTGTAATTAGTCCCCACATGAGGACTCCACAGTTCATTCACTCCTACTATGCTTTTTCATACTTATCATCACTTTTCTGTTTTCCAGCTTCTATTCTTACCTTGCCTATTATCACTTTTTCTCCTAGATCCTCCCCGTTTTATTTCATCACATACGTATCCCTTATTTTCTCTTACTTCTCCACTAACTTTTCTTTTTTCTCTTTCAGATAATTCCTGAAGAAGGCCTATGATTGAAATGTCAATTCTATTTTGTATTTTCAGTGTGCACTTAATAGTACTATTTTGTTTTGTTTTGTGTTCAGTACACATGTTGACACAGTGCCTTGTTTTTTTTTTGTTCTTATGTAAGGCTATTCCACCATTCTCTCTAAAATAGTCAATATAAATACAGATACAATCCATGTACAAATACAAGAAAAATACTGCATCATGCTTACTTACGAAGGCAGACCTCAAAACCATTTGATGAGTTCTTACTCTGATGGATTCAGATTGATTCAAATCATTAAGCTCAGTGCCATGTCATGGCAACTCCGACAGGTGAGTCCTAACTCTCTAAGATTATTTTGCTTAAAGAAACACAGATACATTAGTATGCAAATATTGACCAGTGGTGCGGGATACAGTGGGAAAATATTGACTCAAAGTAATGAACAATGGTCTGACAATAGCTATATTGCTTGAAGGTGAAGACTGATGGCAATAGGACTGTTGAAAGTCAATAGTTCATCTGTTGGGGTCAATATTTTCCCGCTGTATTTCAGAACAACTCCAGTCAAAATCGGTTTTATTAATCCTTGTCCAAGGGATGCCCCCCACCCCCCCAATTGCATTGCAGCTTACCTTTGCTCTTTGGTGCCTGAGGTTTCTTCTTCTCCCTCGCTTCTTTATATAAGCTGTTCTATCAGTCTTTGTGCTGATAAGCTTCCTGTTAGTCTAGTGCCCTCTCAAAATTAAAAAAAAATCCTGATAGCCTACAGGCCCTTCCCCAACGCAAAATATAAAAACAAAAAATCACTGTTAGTCCAGTGGCCCACACTTTGTTCCAATGATCACTTCCTCTCTCCCACCATGACTCTGAGACAGTGGCTGGTATTAACACTCCACTCACCTTCACGGCTGGCTACCATCTCACACAAGTATACAGACTTTGGTGTTTTGAAAGAACTTTACCAATACCAGTATTGTAGTCATGCAAACTTACATTATGAATAAAGTTATTATAATAATGAAAGTCAATATATTTTTATGAGACAGCGGCAAGTGGCAGAGGTGAGCAAAGGCTGATTATTGGCTGCCATCTCAGGGTTGGGATGAAGAAGAAGAAGAAGAAGAAGAATCAGCATTTATATAGCACTTTTCATACATCCAAAGCGCTTTACAAGCAATGCTAGACTGGTAGTGAAGTGATAGAGGGAGTGGGGAGGCCATCATGGGGACCAGGAGAGGTGCAGGGCCAATGGACTACAATGGAAAAAGTTTTTTTTTTTTTCCAAAAGGGGCAGTAAAAAAGGGAGGAGGGGAGATGACACTTGAAGCATTCTTGGAGCTCTTGCATTTCGGGACCAGCACTAATGCACATTTGACGTGCAGTGGGCAGTAGCTTTTGAACTGTTGCCCATTGCTAGGTATCTGAGGGTAATAGATCCAGCTATTTCTAGTCATATAGAAACACAGAAACATAGAAACATGGAAGATGATGGCAGATAAGGACCACAAGTCCCATCCTGTCTGCCCACTTCTTTTTCTACCTTATGAATGTGCCATTGGCCTTTGCGCTGTCAATGGCCTATCCATTCATACTCATCTGTATTGCTCCCTTATGCCTACCTATGCCTGTTTGAAGCCCTGCACTGTATTCATATTCACCACTTCCTGAGGTAGGCCGTTCCATACATCCACCACCCTTTCTGTGAAAAAGAACTTCCTCACATTACCCCTTAATCGGCCTCCTCTAATCTTATGCTGTGTCCTCTTGTCCTGCTATTTTTCTTATATTGAAACATGTTAGACTCTATCACCTTATTAATGCCCTTAAGGTGTTTGAACGTTTCAATCATATCACCGCTCTCCCTCCTTTGCTCTAGGGCATACATATTGAACTCAGTTAATCTGTCCTCATATGTTTTCTGATGCAGTCCCGGCACCATTTTGGTTGCCCTTTTCTGGACTGCCTCAATTTGGTTAATGTCCTTGTAAAGGTGTGGCCTCCAGTACTGCATGCAGTACTTCAGATGGGGCCTAACCAGTGTCTTGTAAAGAGGGATTATTACCTCCCTCTTCCGACTTGTGATACCCCTATTAATACACCCCAACATCCCTCTAGCCTTACCTACTGCTTTAGTGATCTACTTGGATGATTTCAGGTCATCAGTGATGATGACATCCAAGTCTCTTTCTTCCCTTGTGACTGCCAGCAACTCCCCTTCCTGCCTATAGGTGGCTTCAGGGTTTCTCTTTCCAATGTCCATGATCTTGCACTTCTTTGCGTTAAACCCCGTTTGCCACTCTTCTGACCATTTTGCTAGTTTATCCAGATCTCTTCTCATTCTGCCCACCCCATCTGGATCATCTACTCTTTTGCAGATGTTGGTGTCATCTGCAAACAGACAAACCTTACCTTCCAGTCCATCAGCAATGTCACTGATGAAGATATTGAAGAGGACTGGCCCCAGGACTGATCCCTGAGGTACCCCACTTGTGACTTGCATCTCTTCTGACTGTATACCAATTACCACCACTCTCCGTTTTCTGCCTGTCAACCAGTTTTCCACCCAGTTGACCAATGTCTGACCCACCCCGAGGCTACCCAGCTTGTTAATCAATCTTCTATGTGGAACAGTATCGAAAGCTTTGCTGAAGTCAAGGTAGGCAACATCAACTGCTCCCCCTTGGTCCACCACTCTGGTTACCCAGTCAAAGAAATCTATGAGATTAGTTTGACAGGACCTTCCTTTTGTAAACCCATGATGTCTTGGATCCTGTGCTCCTATGGATTCCAGGTGTTGCACTATCTTTTCCTTAAGGAGTGTCTCCATAATCTTGCCCACTATTGAGGTAAGACTGACTGATCTGTAGTTCCCTGCCTCCTCCCTGCTACCACACTTGTGGAGTGAGATCACATGAGCCCTTCTCCAGTTTTCTGGGACCTCTCCTGTGCCCAGAGACTCACTAAACAATTCTGATAACAGCTCTGCTAGTTTCACCCTTAGCTCCTTTAGTACCCTGGGATGTATGCCATCAGGTCCCATTGCCTTGTCCACCCTGAGCTTATTAAGCTCTTGTAGGACACTTTCTTTTGTGATGGGACTAGTGCACACCTCCCTCCCTCCGTGTCCATGGTGCTGAGCTGTGGGCCCTGCCCTACCTTCTCTTCAGTAAATACTGAGCAGAAGTATCTATTTAGGATAGATGCTTTTACATGGTCCTCCTCCTCACACACACCCTTATTCCCTTTGATCTTAGCAATATCCCCTCTGGACTTTCTCCTTTCACTAAAATATCTATAGAAAGTCTTGTCACCTTCTTTTACTGTTCATGCTAATGTCTCCTTGGCTTGGGCCTTTGCCTGCCTTACTGCATTACCTGCTTCCCTTAGGGAAGTTTGGTATGCCTCCCTATCTTCATCCTGCTGCATTCCATTATATTTCCTGAAGGCCAGCCTTTTGGCTCTGACCTTTTCTGCTACTGTGTTTCAGAACCAAAGTGGTTTCCTTCTTCTTTTGCATTTCCTTTTCTCACTAACACAATGGGATGTTGCTTCAAGTATTGCATCTTTAATGCTTGCCCACTTTGCCTGTACCCCCTCACCTGTATTTCTTTTTGGCAGGCTAGCTTAACTCTGTTGGCCATCTTATCAAAGTCAGCTCCTCTGAAGTCCCATATTTTTGCCTTGGAATGGGATGATTTTGTTCTAGTGGCCAAATTGAACCATACCATGTGATGATCACTGGCACCCAGGTGACCTTCTACCTGGAGATCTGTGATCCTTTCCCTGTTAGTCAGTACTAGATCGAGGATAGCCATGTCTCTTGTGGGTTGTTGTACAAGTTGTTTGAGGCCCTCCCCCTGCAGTGAATCCACCATGTGTCTAGTTCTGGTGGATGTCCCTGCTGGTATTGACCAATCTGTATCTGGCATGTTGAAGTCTCCCATTATCAGAACCTCCCCTTTAGCTGTCATGTTTTGTACATCTTCTAACAGTAACGTGTCTATGTCCTCCCCCTGGTCTGGAGGCCTGTACACAACCCCAGTTCGTATGGCTGTACCATTTCCTGTTTCCAGAGTGACCCACAGTTCTTCTGGCTCCTTATGTGTATTCTGAATTTCTGTAGCTTTGATATTTTCATTGACATAAAGGGCCACTCCACCCCCACCCCCTTTTTTGCACCTCGGTCTCTTCTAAACAGTACATAACCAGGTACTGAAGTCTCCCAAGTGTGGTCACTGGTAAACCATGTCTCGCTAATGGCTACTATGTCCAGTTTAGCCTCTGTCATTATTGCCTGTAGGTCTGGGATCTTGTTTCCCAGACTGCAAACATTTGTGTACATGATTTTACATTGGCCAGATTTTGGTGTGTTAGTTGCTGGGCGAGGTCTGGCGTTTCCCCTGTGCATTGTATGGGAGCCAGACCTTTTCTTTACCTGGCGATGCAAATGAACTACAAACATGCTGAACTCCTGTTTGACAACTAGCTGAGGGGGAAGGGTATTCTTCCCATTCGACGTATGGGGTGCTGCACCTCTCTACCCATTTGCTAGTTTAAAAATTCTGCAAAGACATCAAACTTCTGCCCCAATGCACTGACTCTCTCCTTAGTCAGATGCAGTCTATCAAATTTAAAGAACTTTCGCTCCCAAAACCGTTGCTAGTTCCCTACAAATTTGTGTCCTTTTTCCTGGCACCAATCCCTTGAGCCACATGTTTAGCTCCCCTTTCTCCCCTCCTCTGACCTTCCATCCATCTGTCCCCCTCTCCCAGACTGACAGGATCTCAAAGAAGGAGATGCTGGACTAAATGGATGATAGTTTGTCACCCAGCCTGGTCAGGTGTTCCTTGGTCCCCACAACTGACCGGCTGGCAAGATTGTTAGTTCCTATGTGTACCAGAACATCAATGTTTTCTCCTGCTTCCTGAACAACTTTAGCAATGTGGTCAGTGTCTCTTTATGCTGATGTACCTGGGAGACATCTGACCATTACCCCTGGCTGGAGAGATGTATCAACTCCCCGAATCATGGAGTCTCCTATGATCAAACATTTTTTGGATTTCCTTTTTGCCTTTTTTGTTTTGGTTCTTGTTTTGGGCAAGTTTTGTTGTGCTAGCTCCTGTACTGCAGTGTCCTTCTCTGCAATGTCCTCTGCCCCTTTGTTTGATTTTTGGAGATAGAGGCAGATACCTGTCTGCAGTTTTTATATGGTATTTGGAGGTAATATGTTGGAGAGCACCAAGTGATGGGGCACCCGATTTGCCCCTCCTTACCACCTGCCAACCTCCCAGACCAACTACCCTCTGCAGTCGAGGTACTTCTGTTGGATGTTGGGGAAATGGCAGGTGGTTCTTATAATATATTTCCTCTTGAATATGCAATTTGAGGTGTGCGATCTCTGCCCGTGCTGCCTGGAGCTGTGCCCTTAGATCTCCAATGGCCCAGCATGTAGGACAGTGTCCTAAATCCTGTAAAACTGCCCTTCTGAGAAGTGTTCTGCAGTACCTGCAGTTAATGATATACATTCCAGATAAGTTGCTAGGTTTATAACATGGTCAGAGTAATTAGAAGGAAGAAAATGAAAGCAAAAGTTTGATTTTGTGTTTTGTTTGTTTGTTTTTGTATAACTTGTTATAACAAATTAAATTACTAGTGCCCCTGTAAATGAGGTTACTGTGTGGATACTCCTCTGATCTGCCTCTTGCTGTATTGCTACAGGAAATGTCATGACTGTGCTACCCTATAAAAGGAGTGTAGTGCGGGGTGGTTGGGGATGGAGTTGAGTGACTGGGCCCTTTCTCTGCCAAAAAAGAAGAACCACGGACAAAAGAAACAAGGAGGTAAGAGCAGAAACAATCAGCCAGCAACAAATGCAGTAGCCCTGAAAGCTTATCCTAATGATAGATAAAACTGTAAGACCTGTAAAGCAGCACCTGTAATAATTTCACAGAAGATATATCCTGTAAGAAGCACTTTGCTTCAGAGAAAAATAAAGCAGTAACAAAAGATATACCTTGCAAAAGACAATTTGAATCAGAAGATTACAGCAGTAATCTCTAAGCAGACACCTGTAGGCACACCCTGTAATTATGCAGCAGAAGGTATACCCAGCAACAACAATTTGAATCAGAGAAAAATAAAGCAATAGAATGTTAGCAACAAACAGTAACAATCCCTGTGAGTACAACATAAAAATAACAACACACAGTAAATCTGCCTAGCCAAAATAAGTCTTAATCCTTATCATTGCTCTGGTAAGGTTCTTTGCTCTGTCTTTTCAAGCAACCTAGAAGAAAAGAGCGCAGGTGAAGCTAGGTGCCTTGGCCAGCAAAACTAGTCTTCCACATGTCTATGACAAGCTTTTGGCCAATCACAGGCCAGGATTTTAGTCCAAGATTTAATGATTCTAAATATTACCTAGAAACATAGAAACATGGAATTTAATTGCAGATAGGGATAGCTTGGCCCACCCAGTCTGCCCATTTTTATATTCACTTGTGCAAGGAAAGTCTTACTACAAACAGCATTTCAGAGGCGTGTCACTGCCAAGCCAATTACAGCTGAAACTGCAATGGGTTTGGCAGTGTAGACCAATGAACTGGCACTCTGGTCATCATGACACTAGTTCTGCTTGCTGACATGGCACTTCACGAAGTTGAAAGAAATGAACCGCTCCAATGACAGAGCACTTCATTGTTTTCATTTGCATAACTCAAGATCTTCCGCCAGCTCTCGTTGTAGAGATTGCAAAGCAAAGTGTTGTAGCAGCCATTTGCAATCCCGAGTTAGCGAGCAGCATTGTGTTGTTCCTAGTGCCCCCTTTCTCTGCACACATTCATGCACCTATCCCACAGCATTTCCATGCTGTTGTTGAGCCTGCCTTTCTTTGTGACAAGGTATGCAGCTCCATGCCTTGTGTGTACTGCACTACCCCGAGAAACCCCCGATTCCTCCCCTCCACCCATGCACAATGTACTGGCAATGTCCCCGATGCTACATAAAGAGGGAGGGACAGCAGTTACCGGGTCTGAGGTGCAGGCAATAGCATATAGCTACTCAGAGCAATCCAGTGTGATTGGGACATGTCAATGCCAGGTGCTCTAATGTGCTATCTCTCTGTGTGTCTGTCTCTGTCAGTCGCTATACTGAGACTTCAAGTGCAGTGTCATATGTGAGAGAGAGACCCTGGGAGGTGTTTCAGGTATGGCAGGGGAGACACACTACATTGTGGTGGTGGTAGGGCATTGCTGGGGGAATTTCAGCTGCTGTCCTTGGGGTTGGGGGGCTGCTGACAGTACGTACGGAGGTATAGCAAAGTGAATAACCACTGCTTCACTAATGTCAATGCTGAGGTTTTGCTCCCTGTGTGGAATTGCCCCCTCCCCCACCCAACAAAGGAAGCCGCCTTATGTGACACAGTCCCAAGCAGTTGTACCCCTTATGGTACACAGCCAGTAAGTGAGACAACAAGAGCCATGGTGGTAATCGCTGACAGCTTTTTTCTTCTGTCCACTGTGTAGTTTCATATGTCTCTGGGTGCAGGAACTGGGCATGGAGAACAGCAGGTTTGCGTGTGACTGTGCCGGAGTAGGACAGGGAGAGAAACTCTCAGTGACAGCCCCACGGTGTCTTGTGCAAATCAGGTCTGTGTGTGTGTGTGTGTGTCTCTCTCTCTCTCTCTCTCTGCCTGTCTGTCTCTCTCTCTTTCTCTCCATCTTGTGAGTGTAGCAGGCAATGTGTAGACATAATCATTGTCAGAGTGTTCTACATATCGGGAAGAGAGAGACAGCGGGAGACGGGCAGAGTGACAGAGAAGTCTCACAGCAGTGTGCATATGAGGGGGGGCACAGTATGGATCATAGTACAGCACAAACCTGCAAGTGAACGTTCGGCATTGACAAATGCTTGTTCCCTATCTACACTGTACACCTGTGCAAACATTGCCACCTAGTTAAAAAGGTATTGATATTAAAGTTACACAGAACTAGTTACTGTTCAACAGGGAGGAGGGACAGATTAGTGCCATTTCCTTGTAGTAATTATTGCACTGCAGCAAACACATGTTCTATAAATACTGTAATCATAATGACATTAAAGCCTCAACCAGTAACTATCTAAATTTCTTATTCTGAATGTTTGGGAGGAATAATTACCATGCATCCCTATCCACATATTTCATAAACGTAGGAAAGTCTAAACAGATATGGGCATTTCTGAAGACTGCATAAGATACAGCAAGGTCGAAACCTAGAACCAACTTGGGGATTTAATATACGCAAAAATCCGAGTTGATTTTTTTTAAGTAGAAAGGGAATAACATTTTAACTTTTAAGTTTTAGCTAAACTAATGAAGCCAGAAGACAGCTTGGAGCAATATACAAAGAACTGATTTGCAAATTGCTGATTACAAATGACAGTCATTTTACACTCTTCACTCCTGGCACAAATCTAACTAACCCTTATCTTGATAGATGTTGGCAAACACCTTTGAACTGCACTTGCTATTCACAGAACATGGAAGTAGGGATTAGTGCAATGTACATGTTAATGTGACATTCTATTATTATGATAATAGGTACATCTATTAGCAAACAGCTGTACTAACCTGTCTGAAATGCAGCGCTGTTCTGTTTAAGAAGTTGCAAAAACATTTATTTCTGTAAACATTTTCAAATTAAGAAGACTAAATCATGGTGCTCCAGCAGATTTTGAAATATTTATTAATTTTTCTTACTTAAACATCTTTCAACTTAGCATCCAATATGTTTTCTGATGTTCTCTTCTCTATTTAAATATGCAAGTAATATTTCAAAATGCCCCAAACATAAGGGTGTCCTTTCTAAATGCTAATCCTAGTCAAACAGGAATCAAGCCTAATCACAGCCACGTACAGCGTATGCACATTTATGTTGATGTTCTTTTCATATATATTACAAACCATCTAGTTTGCACCATGTAAACTGTTTTCAGATACAGTACAGTTCCCAACTGTGAGCATTCTGTATTTATTCCAGTATAAAGTCCATTTGTCAGTCTTACCCAGCTGCTTTATATACTTTTGTGCAGCAGTATTGTATTATACTTGGAGAAATCACATAAGCCTGGAAACACAGTTTATAAATAAACATTTAGATACTTTCTTAGTTTTATGAATATCTTCTGCTCTCTTTAACATAAAGACTTACATGATGCAGACAGTTAATCAAGGCCAGTGGTGATGGAAATGCCATGTCTTACTCTACAAGAAGCACCAATCCTGCAGTTTGAGATGAACAGCTGTGAATAAAGATGGGCCCGATTCTAGAAGAGTTACACCTGGTGTAACCACACTTGCGCCAAAAAGAATGGCGCAAGTAGCAAGTTACGCCAGCAGTTGCGACATGTGGTATTCTACAAAGTGGCCTGCAACATGCTGCAGGCCACTTGCACCAAAGTGGAGTTACGGTCACAGTTACTCCTTAAACCCCCTGCGACATGGTGCTAGGGGGTTTACAGCAGCAGTTGTGCCCTATTCTAGAAGGGCAGCAACAAAGTCCCCAATGTCGGGATTCTACAAGAACCCCCAGAGGAGAACTGTCAATGTAGGTTACACCAGCATTTAGCTGGTGTAACCATACATACTTCCTCCGGGGGTCCTGGAGACCCACCAGCAGCCCAGCACCCACTCCACGTGCCCTCCCACCCATACCAAGAACACCTCCGTTGTTGCTCCAATGGGCATCTCACCCCCCCATACTGTGCATGACCTCCAATCCCCTGAGCATTGAAAGTTGGAGGATGGTGTGGTACCCGAGGACTGGAGGAAGGTGGATGTGATTCCCCTTCACAAAGGTGGGACCAAGACAGAGGCAGGAAACTACAGACCTGTCAGTCTGACCTCTGTGGTAGGGAAGTGATGGAGTCACTTCTGAAGGAAAGAATAGTTGAGTACCTAGAGGCCAGTGGGGCACAGGACCCAAGGCAGCATGGGTTCACAGCGGAAAGGTCATGTCAGACGAATCTAATAGATTTCTTTGACTGGGTGACCAAAGTAGTAGACCAGGGAGGGGCTGTAGACATGGCCTACCTAGAGTTTAGCAAGGCATTTGACACAGTCCCACACAAAAGATTAATAGTCAAATTAACCAGCCTGGGAGTGGGTCCCAGGGTGGTAGCCTGGGTAAAACATTGGCTGCACAACAGGACACAGAAGCTAATTGTAAATGGAGTCCACTCTGAAGAAAGAGGGGTTACTAGAGGGGTACCGCTGGGTTCAGTATTGGGTCCAGTCCTTTTTAATGTCTTCATCAGTGACATTGCAGAGGGGCTGGAAGGAAAAGTATGCCTTTTTGCAGATGACACAAAGATCTGCAACAGGGTTGATACACAAGGAGGCATGGAAAGGATGAGAAGGGACTTGGCAAGGTTGGAGGAACGGTCAGAAGTACAGCAGCTAGGATTCAATGCAAAGAACTGCAAAATAATGCACCTAGGAAACAAGAACCCAGGGGAAGAATACACAATGGGGGGTAGTAACAATAACAAAAAAGGAAAGGGACCTGGGGGTAATCATATCAGATGACCTTAAGGTTAGCAAGCAATGTGAGAAGGCAGTAGGGAGGGCTGGGAGTATACTGGGATGCATAGGGAGAGGCATCAGCAGCAGAAAACAGGAAGTTATCCCTCTGTACAGACAGTTGGTGAGACCCCATCTGGAGTACTGCGTCCAGTTCTACAGACCCCATCTCCGCAAGGACATAGACAGGATAGAGGCAGTCCAGAGGAGGGCAACTAAAATGGTGCAGGGTCTGCAAGAGAAGCCATATGAGGAGAGACTAAAGGAGCTTAATATGTTTACCCTTAAGGAAAGAAGGGAGAGGGGGGACATGATAGAAACATTTAAGTACCTCAGTGGAATCAACAAAGTCCAAGAGGGTAGCATCTTTCAGAAAAAGAGACGTGCAAGAACAAAGGGACACAATTTAAACAGAGAAGGGGGCGGTTCAGGGGCAATGTGAGGAAGTATTATTTCACAGAGAGGGTAGTGGATGCATGGAACAGCCTTCCTGAGGAGGTTGTGGGGTCTAAAACTGTGGGAGAATTCAAGAATGCATGGGACAGACATAAGGCAATTCTTGTGGGGGTAGGAAGAAATAGGCTGTTGGTTAACTAGGATCTGCGGCCTATCCTGTAGGTAGGGAAATGGGCAGACTAGATGGGCCAAAGCGGTCCTTATCTGCCATCAAAGTCTATGTTTATATTTCCACAGGGCTGCCCACATACATGCTCCCCCAAACCCCTACTGCTAAGGCCCCACAGGCCAGCTGTCAGCCTCCCCCACCCATGCCCAGACCCGAGACACTGCAGCAAATGGTAATTAGTACCACAACAACTCTGGTAGTCTGAGTGCCCCCCCACCCAGCAGTGCCACTCTACCCAGCACCCCCGTCCCTAGCAGGCTACTGGCACAGCCCACCTCTCACCTCCATGGCCAGCTGCCAGCTGAGTTCTGTAGGAGCACTTACTGTATAGATGCGGCTCAGAAATGAATGAATACTCATTCATTTTGAGCATGTCTATACACTAAGTGCTCCTATAGAACTCAGTCGGCAGCTGGCTGTGGAGGTGAGGGTGGCTGTGCCAGTCAGTAGGGGATGGGGAGGTGCTGGGTGGAGTGGCACTGCTGGGTGGGGGCCACTAGACTACTAGGGTTGGTGCAGGTAATTAATTACCATTTGCAGTGTCTGGGATCTGGGCATGGATGGGGGATGACAGTGCTGCCCTGTGGGGCCTTTAGCGGTGGGGGGGGTTCAGCTGCACAAGCTGTGTGGGCAGTCCTGTGAGGCTTTTACTGTTTGGGGGTTCGGGGGCTGGGGGGACACAGGTGCCCTGCGGGGCTTTGGGAGGCACTTGCGCTCATGGGAGGGTTGCAACTTGTGACATGCCCCTCAGGTATGCCCTTGGTTCAGGGTAGCCCTCCGCATGTTGCAAGTCACAGGACTTAGCTGTGAGGACCCTGCCCCTTCTAGAATAGGGCACAGGGTCCATGTCACAACTGAATTTGGTGCAAATTGCCTTTGTCGCCGACTTGTGCCATTCTTCTAGAATCCCGACCATAGGTTCCAAAGTGATGCCAGGAGCTTGTTCTAAACCAAGTGGTGAAACACTATCATGCTGAGTTTCCTTAAAATGCACACAAGCTATGCAGCATTAAATGTACATAAAAAACATGAAAGGAGGCACAGCAAATGAAGAAACTCATTTCAATTTGATCCAGTCTCCTAGACAAATACAACAAATCAAAAGTACCAAAGGTACTATACTGAGAGGTGCCAAAACAAAGGATTTATTTTAATAGCAGGTAGCATAAAACACATAATGTGACAGTGAAAATACTGTGAAACGGTTTATATTCACATCTGTTGTATTGCACACTACCACCTCTGTTACATAATCGCATCTGATAATTTTCGCACCATTTTTGCTGACAATAATGCTGTCTAGCTTGGCTGCTCAAAGCAATTACATCTGAACTGACACTGACACATACTCACTTTAGAGCTGAATGGAAATCACCCCTGTAAAGTGAAGTAATGTCATCATTCAGCTGGATACAGAGGAAAAAAAAAACTGTCAAATGGGAATATCCATTTGTGTCAGAGGTGATTACTGAGGCTCTCACCGGTTGTGCCAGCATAGACTCACAAGCTGCTGTTCTTTAGTGAGAGAATTGACGTCCTCTACTCCCCTCCAAGCACAAATATGATATCCTGCACAATATGGTACCTGCAGTAGCACGCTGAGGCTTGAATTATGCAAATATGTTTGTCAGCAAGGTGTGATACAGAGAAAAAAGTAAAGAACAGAATAGTGTCAAAGTATAGGTGAAGGGGACAAATTTGTGCAATCCTCTGTGGGACCTACTGTAGGTGTAGATTTCCCCTTGCCAGTGGGGAACAGGGCCCTTCATGCAAGAGGTAGTAGGTTATGTCCTGTGTGGTGGCCTAAGAATAGGTCCCAGCCCAAACCCCTTTCCCAAATTGCAAAGGAGACCTACACCAAAGAGGACTTATTATACCAGAAATACAATAAACAGCAGCCTTGGGGTACAGAGCTGTATGGGGACCTAAGAATAGGATAACCCTCCCTCACCTGTGTAACAGGGTGCCCCAATGAAGTTCACTCAGTTGTGGGAAAGTTAAGAAAGAAATTAGTAACAGCTACTCAGGATAAAAGAGGCTCAGAAAGATTGTATAGCGGGACTGTATTCATTAGCATTGTGTGAAATATGAAGCACACCATAGAAGTCGGATGCTAGACACCTGGTGTGAAGGAAAATGCACAAAAAAATCTTTGCTTGACTTGGAACATACTGTACTGTATGGTCATTCCTGTTCTTCTAAATGGTTACAAGTTAGGCTGAGTGTCCTGAAATACCTCTGAACTCCCTAAACAGGAAAAAGTATGCTATAGCCCATGACAGACCATGGGTGTATTAGGGCATTAGTGCATGCCCCGGGTGCCTTGTGAGGCATGAGGGCTTGCCTGAGTGACTTCAACCAGCCAGGAGGTGCATTCATGCCCTGATACACCCATGGGGTGGAGTGGGTTCTCGTAATTACAAAACGGGCTAGCTGATTGTAAAAAGCAAAAATATCAAAAGCTTTTTACAATCGGCATGCCAACTGTTGGTCTACCAGGGCATTAATGAATGGTCAGGTGACACTTTCTGCCCAATGGCAAATCATCATTTGACCTTCCATTAATGCCCATTTTATAAGACTAAATAACCCAAGACTGCTCCTTCATATAAAACCTCTGAGGGCCCTGGATGACCTGGTTACACATGAGTAGAAACACCAATGAAGCAGTCTGGTCTAGTAGCTAGAGCACAGACTTGGGAAAACAGGAGATTTTGGCTTAAATCCATCTGAGCCACTTACTCCCTGTGCAGCCCCAGGTAAGTCATTTAATCTCTCAGTGTTTCAGCCAATTTAGATGTAAATATATAGCAGTCCCCTATGTTTATTAACAGTAAAAGGCTTGCTTACAGTTCAATGGGTCAACTGAACACTCCTCCCACTTACATAACTATTTAAGCTTACCACTCACAAACCTTCCTGCCTCAGTTGCTCACATTCTGGTTCAGTCATTCATTTTTGTTTTTGGCTGCTACTTGCTATTTTGGTTATTTTGTGCCTGTGCTCTGCTACCATTGTTTGTGCCTCCTCTGTGCTAGTGTTGTTTCCCCATGTTAGCTCATCCAGGTCGTTCAGAAGTGTTTCCCTATATATTATCAGCGTGCTTCTTTCTCCTTTCTTTTGCTGCTCAGTTTCTCCATGTTTGTTTTTCCCTTCAGCATTTCATTGTTTGTGCAGCAGGCACCACCAGCTGGCCCACACCCATGCACCCCATCGTTTGGTTCTGTCAGCCCTGCTGGCTTCTCCTGTTCCTCCTCCTGTACTTTGTGCTGGTTCCCACTGGAGTTTGTTTCCTTTCTCTGTGTTTGTCTCCCAGCATCTGTGTCTCTGCCTCTATCTCACCAGTTAGCTGGCTTTCCATCTAGACTTTTCTTCTTCACCACTTCCCTCTCTGATTGCTGTCAATAGTGCTGGTGCATGCTGCTGTCCACTTCCAGTTAGTCCAATAGTTCTCAGTTGTAGTACCCTGCCTTATCTCAGCTGCTCTACTTTGCTTACCTGCCTTTGCCTTCTACTGTGGTGTTCTGTTCTGCCACCTCCTCCAACCAGTCACAGCCTTCCAGCCTGACCTGTTCCAGCTGTCCTGACCTTGTTGACTCCTCAGTCTCTGACTAGACCTCAACATCTGTGTGCTCACTGTCTTACTCTGCCTCTACGTCCAGCCACCAGCAACCACACAGTTGTCCATACGAACCTGCATTCATTCCCCTCTTAAGTACTAGGGAATATAATCCAGCTCAGTGGGCTCATCGTGGAGTTTCACCTAAGCAGACCTGATGTGACTTGTACATCATCTTCTCATTTTAAATTACCATTGGCCTAGTGCCATTCCCACTCCCTCCCTTCTTCAGAGCCTACAGAAGTGCTCCTCATAATGGTGGTGCCATAGCTCCATAACAGCCTTGTTGTTGTTGCAGGTTCCAGTCCTTCTGGCATCTGGAATTGGGTTCTTTCCCTAGAACCATGCCTGGGATGCTGGTGGTTATCCATCCTTAGTGGTCACAGCCATATAGTCATATACTGCTCCAAGCTAATCAATGTAACTTATCTTTTGCTCACTTCCAACTTACCTTTCCCATCCTTAATTTCAGAACCTCCATAAAATCAAACTATGTCAGTATCTCCCAGAAGCCCTGATGGGCAAATTACCGAAAACAAATCAAGAGGATGCTTCCTATCTCTAATGCTTAAAGGAGTGTCTAGACCAAATCAAGAGTGAGAGTGAGAGAGAGAGAGATTTTAAATTAAACATCATTCATCTCAGGTTATTGCTTCTAATTTAAGGGTATTTCTGTTCTGTTATATAGATTTAATGGTTGAGAAAATAGGTAAGCCCTACTATCCACTCTTATTGTGAAAAAAAGAAAGAAAATGTATAAATCAAAGCAGCTTACAGTAGTGATACTTTATAATTACTACTACTCCCACTGACAGAGTATTAATACTAATCCAAGTTCATAATCCAAGTTCACATGTTCATTATCTCCTCCTCAGAAGGTGTAGGAGAATCTGTTTCTCCTTCTTTCTGATTGTCTTGTTCTTATTGCATTCTAATAAATGTAGTAAGCTAATCTACTTCAAAAAGTATGCGTTGTACACCTTTATGTTTAATTTTCAATTTTGCAGGTGCTAAAAGTTGGAATTCTGCTCCCATTTCTAGGAGTTCTTGTCTGAATGTCAGGAAGCGTCTTTTTAATTGTGTTGGATAAGAGTAATTGGGATAGACAGAGAATTTAAAACACTTGTACAACAATGGTGCCTTTAATCTGGACAATCAAGTAATTAAGTCTCTGTCTGTGTCAAAAGCAAATGATACAAAAACTCTATATTTCTTCTGCAGCTTCTCATCTTGATCTGAGGAAGCATAATAAAGAGCTTGATTCATTTTATTATTTGTGTGCTTAGGGATAGTTCTGTATGCATGGGTTATGAATGGCAGATGATCTTCCAGTAATTAAAATACAGTCACCAATATGTCGTTCACTAAATCTCCTGCTGATTAAAATTCTTGATCCAATGACATGAGTAAACCAATAAGTCTCAAATTTTTTATCTTTGTTGGTTTTCTAGTAGTTTTATCTTCCTTGACATAGTAAAGTTGTCCCGAATTAGATACTGTATGAAGTACTAGCTTCCACGGCTGAAGCTTTATTAACTAATTTCTCAACATCCTTTTTAATGGTTTCCAGCTCTCTAGAAGTTTTGTCAGTGCTTTCTCAGTTTTGCTTGGGATCCTGTTGTAAACATTCAACTTTCTGAGAAAGGGCTTGGTATTTCAAATCGAATGACTGTGTCCATGTTAAAAGCTTTTACAATGCTTCTTCGAGTAAATCAATTGAGTGACACCCCTTAATAGTCATCTCAATTTACGATTCAGTCTGCTTCCCTCCTGGACACTCTAGCAATACTTTTCCTCCCAAATTTGCTGACTTGTTAACCAAAGGTGAGATAGGTGAGGGAGACTGAGGATTTTTCTTCTGTGTTGCTTTAATTCTAGATTACAAAATCACTGATTGAGTATCTGACAGTTGAACCACTGTAGCTGTGTTATCCACTGCTGAAACATGATTTACTGGAGACAGTAATTTCTTTGATAATGACAACTCTGTTTTATAGGAGCTTGATTTGAACACTTTTATCTTATTCAAGGATCCCTATCTTCAAGCCTATAATGAGGTATTTACTGATACTACTTTATGTTTTGGGTGCACCCCGATTAACTACTCTGCCTTGTTTACACTTCCTTGGCCTATGATGTCCCCAACTTCGATGTAACTTTCTCTCTATTTTAAATTTTTTTATTGATTAATTGACTTATTATCTATCATATCTATCTAGCAGTCTAGCTATCTATCTATCTATCTATCTATCTATCTATCTATCTATCTATCTATCTATCAATGTATTTATGTATGTATTTATTTGTTGACCGAGTAAGCAAACTGGTTCAAGTGATCCTTTTCAGGAATGACTTGGGCCTATGTAGGCAAAGAAAAGGATGGATATAAGAGATACATGGTTAAAAACAAGTCAAGAAACAAGTTGAGAAATACATTTTCAAGAGTAACTGAAATATTAATTTATCCTGTCATAGCCACTGCTTTAATATGGGGTCATCTCTTGAGCACCTTCTAGTCTGACAGAAAGGCAACAATAGTAAACCTAAATGAAGGCCACTCCTCTTCTGCTTTAGTAATACATTTCCTAAGGTGGCTAACCTGGGTGACACTTCAAAAACATGTTTGTATTTTTTTACTTTATATCCCTGATTCTGACAATGGTATAAGCTGACTCCTTGTCCTGTTTCAAGTTTCAGACCTTCTAAAACCTGGTTCCACGCACAGACTCATAGATGACCATCCCTCCAGGCTTCCACAGCCTTCAAATGGTTAATATGTTACTTGGATGCTGCTTTTTCAGTGATTTGACAAACTCTTGCCCCATCAACAAGGTCTGCATACTACACTGCTTGGAGCTCGTGTTCAGTTTTTGGAGTATGCTAGTATAACAACTATACAACACAAATGCCTTTTAAGACCTGGCTTTTGCTTTCTATTGATCTGAAGTGAGATGCTGATCCATGTCATCAATTCACCAATATGTTTCAGCATCTAGTTTCATCTGTCTCTCATGTTATCTCATCACCCTTTTCTGAATGCATGTTCTCCTAACAAGCTATACATCACGAACCTGAAGAAGACCTCTCCTTTAAATAACACTCCAAGTGTTTACCAATTGTATTCCAGCTATTCAGCCTGTTGATTGACCTGCTCAAGAAAAGCATTTTTAGCCCTACCACAGATTTAACCCAACTAGCAGCCATGCATTTGGCATTTTATGGCTTTTACACTCCAGCAAATTTTCCACCACTATATCAGTCTTCAGAGATCTATTATCATGCTTAGGACTGGATCCCCTACAATATTCAGGATATTCTTTGGAACTGGTACTGCTACAACTGCCTCCAGCAAACAACATACTGACTCATATCATCAAAATTAGGAAGGTGATCTTCCTACTACGAGTAATATGTAAGAGATCCTATATCATTACTCTGCCAGGCAAACCTAACATTAGCCTCTTAATCTAAGCCCAAAGGAGGGCAGACGTTATACCTTATATCCCCAGAGGTTCCCACAAGTGTGTTTTTCCTCTTCTCAGTCCACTGTGAGTTGGAGGAGGTGGTGGTTGTTTATACTGGTCCTGTGAACCTTCAATTGGATTTCTTTTAGCCTAGAGATCCATCTTTCCATGCATCTTTACTGAGGTCAGAACTCCATATGAGAGCAAAGCCAAAATGTAACACAACTAGTTGTCATACTGAACTGAAAGATTTGCCTGTGGTTCAGTGAGGCAATTGATAACTCCTCCCCTGATATCCTTGTTTAAGCTACCACTTCAAGACCTTCCTGCCTTAGTTGCTCACGTCGCCATCATCCCTTCGTTCTCTTTCTCCAGAGTCCTCTCTCTTCCTACTTTCCATAGGCCTTCAATTGTATGTCCTTTAGAGAAGATATCCACATCTCCTGGCAACTCTGCCAAAGGTTGAAATCCATGAGAGAACGAAGGCAAACTGTAAGACAATCATGTTATCAGCTGCCTCATTTAAATATTTGTAGCATTATTAGGAGGGGCATACAGATGACATAGAAACATAGAAGTTGATGGCAGAAGGAGACCACCATGTCCATCTAGTCTGCCCATTGTCTTTTAGCCTAGCCTTCTAACTGCCCTTGGGTTTGAGGGCTCCCTTGTATCTGTCCTAAGCATTCTTGAAACCTACCACTGTGCTTGCCCCCACCATCTCTGCAGGCAGGCTGTTCCAGGCATCCACCACTCTTTCTGTGAAGAAAACTTCCTGGTGCTGGTGGAGAACTTCCCTCCTTGCAGCCTTGGATCATTTCCCCTGGTTCTGCTGCCCTTCTTAAATTGGAAGAGATCATCTATCTGCACCTGGTTTATGCCTTTTACGTACTTGAATATTTTGATCATGTCACCCCTCTCTCTTCTCTGTTCCAGGGAATACATGTTCAGTTCTTTCAGTCTATCCCCATATGACATCCTGTGCAGTCCCTGAATCATTTTTGTTGCCCTTCTCTGCACCGTCTCCACTTGGTCAATGTCCTTTTTGAGGTGGGGCCTCCAGAACTGGACACTGTACTCCAGTTGAGGCCTAACCAGTGATCTGTACAGTGGCATGATCGCTGCCCTCTTCCTGCTTGTGATTCCCCTCCCAATGCATCCCAGCATACCACTGGCATTTAATGCTGCTTTTTCACACTGCTTACCTACCTTCAAGTTGTCTGAGATAATGATTCACAAATTGTGCTCTTGGGTGGAGGCAGCTAGTCTTTCCCCTCCAAGGTAATATGCCTTATTTGGATTTATTTTTCCTATGTGCACGACTTTGCATTTTTTTGCATTGAATCTCAGCTACCATGCTCTAGACCATTCTTCCAGTTTCTTGAGGTCAGCTCCATCTTGTCCACTCCCTGCTAAGTGTTGACCCCTGTTGCATATTTTGGTGTCATCTGTGAACAGACACACCTTTCCCCTGTAGTCCTTTAGATATGTCCAATATGAAAATATTGAAGAGCTGGGGCACACCGCTAGTTACCCTACCTTCTGATGACAGTGCTCCGTTTACCTGCACTTTCTGGGTTCTGCCCTGTAACCAGTTTTTAACCCATCTAACTACTGCTGATCCAACTCCAATGTGGTCTAGCTTCTTTACCAGCCTTTTGTGTGGAACAGAGTTGAAGGCCCTGCTAATGTCAAAGTAGACCACATCTACCACCCCGCCATCATCTATAACCTTTGTAACATAGTCAAAAATCCCAATAAAGTTTGTCTGGCATGACCTACCCACTGTGAAACCATGCTGCTTGGGGTCCTGATGGCCGCTAGCCTCCAGGAATGCCATGAATCCTCTGTTTGAGTAGTGTCTCCATTAACTTCCCCACTATGGATGTGAGGCTTAGCGGCCTGTAATTTCCAGAGTCCTCCCTGCTGCCCGATTTGTAGAGTGGGACCACAATTGCCCTTTTCCAGTCTTCGGGTACCTCCCCACTCTTTAAGGATTTGGTGAATAGTTTTTCCAGTGGGGCAACCAACTCTAATCTCAGTTCTTTTAAGATCCTGAGGTGCATTTCATCTGGCCCCATGGCCTTGTCAACTTGCAGTTTATTTAGTGCCTCCAGTACTTCAGTCTCTGTGAAGGGGCTAGTATCAACCCCCTGTCCAAGCATGTTGCATTTTGCCATTTCTGGGTCATCCTCAGTAAATACCGAGCAGAAGTACTTGTTCAGGGTTTCTGCTCTTTCTGGGTCGTCATCTGTTTTCCCTTCCTGAGTTGTAATCTTGACTATACCCCCTTTTGCTTTCCTTCTTTCCTGGATGTATCTAAAGCAGGAGTTCTCAAATGGTGAGGCCAGCCTCCCTGGGGAGGCCCCAACCTGTTCCAGGGGAGGCTCAAGCAAGTCTGAAAAAGTACTGTATTTAAACTTTGAGTTTTAGATATTTTGTGTGAAGGGATGAAGCAGACTGAACAAGGATAATAGCAGGTGAATTTATGTATTTATTTACAAACAGGTGACCAGGGAAGGCACACTGAAAAGAGACTCATTTCGGGTGTACATGTGGAAGGGTGGGGCTTGGATACAATTCAAAAGGTAATTGCAAAACAGTCAAACAATACAAATTGAACAATAGTGCAAACAAACAGGAACAAAAAACTAATAATGAAAGGTAACAATGATCGAGTAGACTGGTGGCAGTAGTGCTGAAATAAAAGGCTTAAACATAGAGGTACTAGGAGCAAGAGGAGGGAGGAGCAAAATGATCCCTGAGAAGTTGCTTAAGAGCAGTGTAAGAAAAGGAGAGACAGAGGTGGACAAGAAAGTTATTCCAGATAATGAGGAAACAGAGAAAGCAATCTGACCCATTAAGGTACTGCAACAAGGCTTGAGGGGGTTTAGAATAAGCTGAACAAAATGAGAACCAGCTGTTCAGAAGTTTCACTTTATTCCTGGTGTACTGTGAAAAGTATCCTATTTTTCTATGAGGAGGTCCAAGATTATTTCAGTATTTGGGGGAAGCTCAAGATCTCTTCCATGGCCTGAGGGATGCTCACTATGACAAAGTCTGAGAACTAATGATCTAAAGGATTTGTCTCCTCTCTTTGCCCTCTCTCTGTTATACTTGCTTCTGTCTGCATTTTTGCCTGCCTTTTTTTTTTCTGCTGGCTTCTTTTATTTTCTCCTTGTACGACACCCAATCTTCTTCCTTGTTTGTTCCCTGGTATAGCTTGAATGTCTTCTGTTTTTCTTTCACTATTTTAGCCACTTCCTTTGAAAACCATAAGGAGTTAATTTTCTTTTCACTTTGGTAACTCTTCTGGCGCATTGGTCAGCAACTGTCTGGATTGCTTTCTTAAGTTTCCCCCACATGACATTGGCCTCATCCACTTGTAGATCAATTAAGTTGTTTCTTATGTTGGTCCTCATTTGGTTGAAGTCCACCTTTTTAAAATCTAGTACTTTTATTTTTGAGTGGCACATGTCCTCAGTTATGTTTACCATGAAGCTAACCATGCGATGGTCACTGTTACCCATATGGCATCCCACGTCGAGTTCCTTGACCCTCTCAGTGTTTGTGAGGACCATGCCAAGTATGGCATCTCCTCTTGTTGGTGTTTTGATCAGTTGACTTAGTCCTGCTCCCTGAAGTGTCAATAAGAAATCCTTGCTTCTTGTTGTTGCCGCCATTAGTGTACCCCAGTTTATATATGGAAGGTTGAAGTCCCCACCAGTATCGCCTCTCCTCTCCTCTCTGAGTCATTTTGTGTATTTCTTCTATCAGGTCTTTGTCCCCTTTCTGTCCTTGATTTGGAGGTCTGTAAATAACTCTGATCCTGAAGGTTTTTCTGTTTCCTGTATCTATAGTAAGCCACAGTGACTCAGTGTCCCCAGGATGACTCTGCACCTCTGTGGCTTTTATGTCTTCTCGAATGTAAATGGCTACTCCTCCCCCTCTTTGCCCCTCCCTATCCTTTCTGAACAGATCACGATCCCCTAGACATGAAAATATATTTTTGCTGTGATTTGGAGCAGGTCACTATCATTCTGAACAACTGGATGAAATAAATCGGAAGATTCACCTTTGCGTTCTCCTAACACTTTCCAGTCAGTTTCAGTCAGAAAGCTGTTTCATCTGAATTCCTTTCTCTGTATCTCCAGTCCCATTTCCTGCTAACCCTCTCTATCTTGACCCACTTCTGGACCTGGGAAGAATCCGAAATCTCTGGATTCCAGTGAAAACCACAGCATGAGGGTTAAGGAGAGGTTGGATTTATCGCATCCTCCCCACCCATCACAGAAGTTGAATTAAAACATCACTATCCCTGGGGCAACAGGAAGCCTGTACTCCAGAGGGGCAGATTCACCTCTAGCTACTAAAACAAAACATAGCTGCTGTTAGTGGTGGGGCACAAAGATAGTCAGCAAGGGTCATGCACCTCACATTTTCTCTCATTCTCCCCAAGCCCAGGCAGGGAACTACTTCTCAGGACACAGACAGTGTACATACTAGGGATTGGTGAGTGGTTGTTGTTTGCCTGAAAATACCATGCCATCAACCCTGCATGCATAGAGAGTGACAGCCAAATTGACTGTACCACATCCATTCGTCTCACCATATCACAGAATTCTCCCAAAATGGTTATTCAGTGTCCTTTGCACTACCTTAGTAGGAGATTGTCCCCTCTTAATCAAAATTTGATAGCTACCTACTGATCTCTTAATCAGTGCGACCCCTCCCAAACTTCTTCTTACCCCCACACGCTTTTTCTTTAAATGTACTGGGTACTGCTTACCTCTGTTACCCCCCCCTACATTACCGTTTGTCACTCATGCTTCCCACATGCTGGGATTATCCAGAGGACAATAGCAATTTGTATGGGGGGGTCCACCTCAGAGTAGGGTCTACCCAGATAGGAACAAACAAGCTGATAGTCTGTAATAGCAGAAATACAAGGCCCATGAGCCATTTGCCTTCCTGCAGAAATCATCTGTCCAGAGAAGCAATGGGAAAGGTATTTCCCAGATGAGACCAACAGAATTTAAAACTTACTGTTATACTGATTGGGGCTGTACAGGGCTGTGCTGATAGTATAACAGATGGAACAATGCAAATGAGACCTCTGCTTCAAGTCTAGACTTTGCTGCTAAGTCCCCATCCCACCCACCCTACTTCAATCCGACAACTGCTGCTGATGCACACTGACAACACCTTCCAATGATACATACGTATTTGAGTTGGCTGTTACTGAAAATTCAGTTTTATTCAATGTAATACAGTGCAAACAAAGAGATATCCCCTCAAAAAAAGGCACAAACCTTCCACAACTGCTGCCAGCAGAAATGTGCCCTGACACTTCACTTCAAGAGCCCTGAGCAGGCAGTCCTGGCATATCCCTTTGTTTGCAATCTATTATTTCTTGTTGGGTTTAAATTTATGTACCAGCTTTGCACCTTATGCAAACTGCCTTTTAATTGATGTGATTTGCACATACTAGAATAAATAAATATATATATATATTTTTCCAACTGGCGGTCAGGCCTAGTGATGCAGCTTTACTGAATTTTTGTTCAGGTTTGTGCATAGGCATTTTTTCAAACCTCTGAGTGCACATCTGTCCTACAGTCTGTACTTGTATACGTAGAGGGCCCACCACCCCTCTAATGTGCGTAGTCCCAAGCCCCATGTTTGCGCCAACACATCCTCCGTTTTTTGGAAAATTTTAATGAAGCCCCACACGCTCTCCCTCATCTCACACTGCCACTCAGTCCCTGAGGCACTTCTGGGTTGTGCACTGGAGAGTTGGGAGGATGGTCCTCCTTCCTCTGGCCCTACTGTGGGGGCAGGGGGACCCATAAGGAACTTAAGCCCTGAGACTAAGAGAGGTGGTAACCGGTTATGAGGAGCTGGTATGGAGCTGAGCAGTCACTCACATGACTCAAGGGAGAACAAGCTATATAAGAAAAAAGTAGTTGCAAAGAACAATCTAAACATTAGCAATGAGTGCAGAGACAAACAAGAATATACTAAGAACTAAAGAAGTATATACTGTATAGATAGGGCAAGTATAGGATGGGGGTACTAATAGTCACTGAGCAGGAAAGGGACCTTGGGGTTATCATATCTGATTACCTCAAAGTGCCTGGGCAATGACAAAATAATGGGTAAGGCCAGTGGGATGCTGGGATGCATAAGGAGAGGTATCTCGAGCCGGAGGAGGAGGATGGTGATGTTGCCGCTATATCCCGTGCCATTGAGATGCCACCAAGAGTATTGTGTCTCATTCTAGAGACCACACATCTCAAAGAACATAGACAGGGTGGAGGCAGTCTGGAGGAGGGTAACTAAAATGGTGCTGGGGTTGCACCAAAAGCCCTGCAAGGAGAGACTAAGGGATCACAACATGTACACCCTGGAAGACAGGTTAGTAAGAGGGGACATAACAGAGACCAACAAGTACCTCACAGGGGTAACAGGGTGCAGAGGGGAGTCTTTCAAATGAGGAAGCACACCATGACCAGATGGCATGCAATGAAGCTGAAGGGGGGGAGCTTAAGAAGAATGTGAGGAAATACTACTTCACTGAAAGAGTTGTAGATGCCTAGAACAGACTGCCGTGGAAATGGTAGCTGTGAAAACAGGAGGAGGCTTCAAGCATGTATGGGACAGACACATAGGAATATTAGTAAACAGGCAGGGAGTAGAGAGGATTACTGGAAACCAATTACGGTCTGCAGAGACAGACTAGGCAGGGACCATCTGGGCAGATGGGGTGGGCCAAGTAGTCCTTTTCTGCCAACAAATTCTACGTTTGCCTCTTCTTTTTTAAACTTTAAATGTTTTTCCTTTTTTGGACTTCTTAAGGCATGTGAGGAGATGACTCCACAGCCCGCCCTTTGTATTTTTTCTTTTCACAACTAATGACGCTGGTCTATAAATAAATTGTGAATGGTGATGTCTTTGCTCCTAGTAAAACCTGATTGGCTGAAAACTTAGCCAATCAGATGTTACTAGCAGCAAAGACATTGTCATTTATTCATATGCCAGCACCACTACCAAGAGGGACACAGAACAGAGCAGATGCTCTGCACTGGGGACAGTTTTATTTACTACAGGGTCACTGTAAACAATTTTTTCTGGGTGCTAGGGTGAGGAAGTTGGACAGTGGGGCCAGAGGAGGGTTGGGTGGGAGGCATTTTGTAAAATAGGGTCCTGTTGGATGGGGGGAGACAGGGGGAATTTGCTTGGCCCACTAGTGTGGGAAGGGTATATATAAGCAATCGTGCCACTTCTTTTTTTTCACTTTATCTTTTTATTCAAACATTTTAGGAATACAAACAGACTTCCTAATACAGATATATTGGTATGAATGTATATAAGGCACAGCAAGTATATTAAATTACGGAGTCTTATAAACAATAAGGTTATACTCTTTTTTAGCTAAATCTGGTTGAAGAAAAACTATCAGTTATATTTCTGTCAGCTAAAAAGTAATAAACTTCAGTAAGTCAAAACTGTGTTTTGATAAGAGAGAGTTATTGAGTATAAGCATATTGTGAGTGGAAAAAATACATTAATTACTTGCTGAGTAAGTCTTAGGGAAGTATCACTTAAATTTCTACATAAAAATAATTATATAAAGACATTAACAGTGTCTAAAAAGAAATAAAAAGTTTCTAAGTAAAGAGAGACAGCATCAATCCTAAGGAGAGGTCATAACACAGAGACTGTTATAAGTATCAGAAGGTGTTTCTTTAAATGTCCATTAGTTATTTGCATTGTGAAGGTAGTTAGATAGTCCAGCCACGTTTACCATATTCATTAAGCTGATTATGGGTGGCGTAGGTAATACGTTCCAGAGAGGCACATTGGGAAAGATTTTTAAGGATATCAGAAAGAGTGAGGATATTTGTTGTTCTCCAAGACATTAATATGAGTTGTTTAACCTGCAAGGAGAGTAAGTTAAGCCATTTATATTGAGCTTGAGAGAGAGAGAGAGACATTAAAGAAAGAGGGAATTCCAAGTAGGGAAAATGTAGGGTCAAAAGTGACAGTATGGCCCATCATTTTAGATGCAAATTGTTGAACTTTAGACCAAAGTTTGAGAATGGGGTCACAGTACCATACTATATGAAGTAAATTCCCATTAGGTTTGTTGCAATGCCAGCAGTTGTTGGAGTTAATTAAGCCTACATGGTATAGAACAGAAGGTGTTCTGTACCAGAGGTGAAGGATATTTGTCTGGATTAGAGAACTACGAGTATCCATGAATGTTTTGTGGATAAGGAACCAGCACTTATGCCATTGGGAGTCCGATATATCATAGTTCAGAAGTTGGCTCCACTTAGTTTTAGCTTTTAGGGAATTGGTCTGACAATGTATTTCTGATGTCCTTATATATGATACTGGTCAAATTAGAGGTAGAACTAATCCATGAGTTAAGATGTTGGTCATGAATATCATGTGTATGTAAGTGTTGAAAAAAGGTGTTGCATGCAGTACGGAGTTGGAGATATTTCCAAAAGTCTGCATAGGAAGTTCCCATTGAATGCACAGTTCATTGAAAGGTTTTAGGATGAGAGTGTTTTTTATTTGGATGTCCCCTAAGAAGGATACACCCTTATTATGCCATGAGCGACAAAAGATGGGATATTTCTCAAGGGCAATATTTAGAGTGCCCCAAATAGGAGCATAAAAGAAAGGAGTTGGGTTAGATTTTAGCTGTTTATGGCTTTGTTTCCAATAGTAAACAGAAGATGACACCGTGGGATGAAATCTTAGCATAGGAAGAAGGGCATTATAGATAAATGTTGTAGGGCATTTACTTATTCTGAGTGAGGTTTCCATTTCCACCCATAGTGGTGTTTGGGGTGTAGGCTTGCTAAACCATCTGATGGTTTGAGTGGCATGGAAGGCCCATAGGTAACCGTTAAACCAGGGCAATCCAAGGCCCCCTTTAGACCAGTGCAGATGCAGCTTAGTGCGACTAAACCTCGGAGGTTTCCCCTGCCATATAAAATTACCAATAAGTTTGTCAAGTTTGTTTAAGAAACTGATAGGAAGAAATAAAGGGATATTAGCAAAAAGATAAAATATTTTAGATGCAATGGTCATTTCAATAGCTGCTATCTTTCCCGTGAAAGATAAGTTGAGTAGTTTCCACTGATCTAAAATGTTTCTAATATTGATAAAGAGGAGTAAAATTAGCTTCCATGTTTTTCTAAGATCGGGATGATTTTAATTCCAAGATATGTTAGACCCTGGAGAGCCCATCGAAAGCCCAAAGAGTTATTCATATACGGTTTACAAAGAGAGTTTAAGAGTAATGTTTCAGTTTTGCTGAAGTTTAATGCCGGGCCCAAGACTGTGGTGAATTCGTTAAGTAGGTTTACCTGCAGATGACCTGCTTCTTCGAGATTTTCTAGAAGAATTAAGAGATCATTTGCATATGACAGAGAGGTATAATGAAGATTACCATTTAATATTGCTAGATAAGCGAAGGTGGGCAGATAGAGGTTCCATCGCTAGGATAAAAAGGGAGAGTGATAACGAGCAACCTTGCCTATACCTCTGGCCAGAGGGAAGGAGGAAGAAAGTGTGGAGTTGGTTAGTACTCTAGTGGAGGGGGATGCATATAATAATTTAATCCAGGAGCAAAACATATTGGGAAAACCAAAAAAATTTAAAGTTTGGTATAAGTAATTCCAACTTAAAGAATCAAAAGCCTTTTCAAAGTCGATCGCTATAGCAGCAGCAGGTGTTTTTAGAGATTTAGCCTTATATATTAAATTAACTAATGAGTGTAGGTGATCGGAGCCATTTCTTCCCTTAATAAAGCCTTCTTGGGACTTATGAGCTAATTTAGAGATAAATGGTTCCAGCCGGGAGTTTAAACGTTTTGCAAAAATGTTTCCATCCGTATTTAGGAGAGATATTGGTCTGTAACTAGAAGGGAGAGAAGGATCTTTATCTTTTTTTGGTATTACAGTTATAATGGCTTCTGATGTCGACGGGGGGAGTCTACCGGTTTGATTAGCTTCCTGGAAGACCTTAAAGATTAAGGGACATAAAATATCAGAAAGTGCTTTATAAAAGTCAACAGGGAAGCCATCTCCACCTGGACCTTTGCCAGATTTTAGGGATGAAAGGGCATTTCAGACTTCTTGCAAAGTGAAAGGGGAGTCTAAGTCTTTTTGTCTTGATCAGAAATATGGGGGCATGTATTCAATTTAGAAATTGTTGAATGTGGGGATTAGGGACAGAGTTTGGCTAAGTATATAATTGTTTGTAAAAGGACATCATGCTCTGATTAATAGAAGGACCATCAGTATGGAGCTGACCTGATTGGTCTTTAATGCCCACTATATGCCTTTCTGTCTGTTGATTTTTAAGTTGGTAAGCTAATAGTTTGCCACATTTATCGCCTTGTCTCAGTATTTATGTTTAAGTTTGAATAATGCTAATTCGTTTTTGAGTTACGAGCTCATTCATTTTTATTCTAAGATCTAAAATTTCTAAGTGGAGGGGTGAATTAGGATCAGGTTTTGGAGATTTGAAATAAAGGGATTCTTTTTCTTTATGCTGTTTCTCCATGGTAGCTAGTTGTTGTTCTCTCGCTTTTTTATGATGAGCTGCAAAACTTATAATTTTACCTCGAATTGTAACTTTTAAGGCTTCCCATAATGTGCTCATAGAAGCATCTGAGGGTTTGTTAAAAGAGAGAAATTCCTGGATTTGAATTTTAACCCATGAGATAAATTCTGGGTCTTTAATTAATAGGGGATCCAGACACCATATGGGTGATTTAGCTAATGGTGGGCCCCAGAGTAAGTGAATACAAACTGGAGAATGGTCTGATATGACTATTAGGAGAATTGAGGTTTCAATTACTTTATCTACAATAGAATGGGATGCAAACCAATAGTCGATCCTACTATAAAACCTATGAAGTGGAGAATAGAAGGTATATTCCCTTTCTCTGGGATGAAAAAGTCTCCAGAGCTCTGTAAGACCAAAATCTTTCATGAGTAAAGATAGGGCATCAGTACTTCTAGGGTGGGCATTCAATGAAGTTTTGCTTCTGTCTAAATGTGCATCTAGTGCGAGGTTTAAATCCCCACCCATCAGTATAGGAGCATTATCTGTATTGTTAGACAAAATTTGTTGGGCCAAATTATGAAAAAATTCTGGTGAGTCAGAATTAGGGGCATACACATTAACCAGTGTTAAAAGGCCAGAAGGTTTATTAAATTTAACAATTATCCATCTGCCTTCGGTATCAGTACTTGTTTTTAAATGGGACTATTTAAGATTTTTATGGATCAGAATTGCTACACCTCTTTTTAGAAGTGTAAGAAGAAGCAAATATATGACCAACCCAATCCAATTTTAGCCTATCAGTGACCTCTGCCAGAAGCTTAGTTTCCTGTAAGAATGCAATCCTTGTCTTTTGTTTTTTAAGGTGGGATAGAATTTGTTTGCGTTTACAAGGAGAGTTGAGTCCCTTAACATTCCAGGAGTGTAGTAATAGATCAGCCATATTTAGTGTAAAAGTTAAGGTACAGATTGTCTGGTAAAAGGGACTCAAAAATGATCATGGTGGGGGACATTGAGAGGCCAACAGGATAAGATAGTTTATGAAACACAAAGAAATGAGTATGTGAATGTGTGCAGGACCAAAAAAGTATTGCGAGTTGCAGGAGTATGATTTTACAACAGTTATAATTGATGCGTCCCTTTAACAAGTGATAAAAGACCAAGAATTGTAAACAAATTAACCAACACTTAAATATGAACACCCTCTATGTATATAAAAATTAAACATTCTATATTGCGGTATGAGATATGAGTCAGTACGGAGGTACGCAGACTCTCTCATAAAGCAATTGGGAGTGCAGTAGCTAATCAGCACTAAATCCAGGTGGAGATACCACTGATGTATATTAAGTTAAATTAGACAGTTAATAACATGGGGATTATAGATGTAGTGAAAGGACTATTTCAAACTTAGTCAAGATTAAAACACAAACACGATTCCCAAGGGGAAACCAGCATAACAGCTTCATCAAAACAGAAACAAAGAAATTCTATGTAATTATATCAAGGAAGGAGTAAAATATTTTAGTAGCAACAACCATGACATTATATAACAAAACAGTTGAGTGGAAAAAGAAAGCCAACAGAGCTGGACTGCTCTCTTAAAAAAGATTAGGCCTATTTAAATATATGTGTGTGTGTGTGTGTGTATATATATATATATATATATATATATATATACATATATATATATATATATATATATATATATATACACACACACACACACACACAGAAACAATTATTGTTGTAGCTAAGCAAGCAAATCAAGATGGTAACTAAGTCAAGGGTGTATACATTAAAGATAGATTAAAGCGAGATGGGGCAGCAGGGCACTCTTAATAAAGTTATAACCCACATATGCAATCAATTGAAGCAGTAGTACGAACATGGGAGATTTTCCTTAAGCATATAGGGTAGATGTTTGTCTAGGAAAAGTAGTACACAGGCTTCGAGAATTTTGGTGCCATATAAGAGAAAGTTCAGTACCCTATGGGGTTTAAAGAAGCTGTCCATATGCCCAAAAATAGCCTCCTTTAGTGAATCTTGAGGGGGACTGACTGAGTCTAGAGATTAGGCTCAGTGAATCACCCCAAAAAGGGAGAGTGCAGTTTTGTTAAGAGCAATTGCATCCAGCTTCCAGCATATGCCTTGACTTTGCAATAAACAGCTCCATTAGGGTACAATGCCTGAGTTTATGTAACAAAATGTAATGGGACCATGGGTCTCGAAAATGGCCTGCCATAGGTAGTGAGGCTACCTTAATAGAGGAGCACAGACAATAAAGAAGGGGAAAGCTAGACAGAAGAGATTGCAGGAATGGTAGTAAGGTAATAAGTGGGGTTAAGCAACAAAAAGAATTTTATGGGATAGTAGGTCAAATTAAATGAAAAGGGAAACATAAAGTACACTTAGGAGCCTTAAGAGTGCCTGTTGCAACAGTAGAGAATTATTCATAATAGGAGATTGGTCAGATAAGTGTTAATAATCATTAACAAAAAAGGTGTAATGTTACCTTTAACCCAATTAGCATCCCGCTTGCATTACTTGTGCTGTGAAGTCTAACGAGAGCTAAAGTTGAAAGCTGGTCTTGGGAAGGAGAGCGCTCGGTTGTACAAATATGCTAACCGTGATGTACGGCTTTGGCAATTAAGTACCTTCTGCAAGTGAAAGCAGGTCTGCTGCAAGAAGCCACACCAGTATTCAGGCAGATCCCTGAAAGCTATTATATAAAGCCTGAATAGCAAGGAGGTTGCATAGGCAATGAGTTAGGATATGGCAGCTATTAACAAAGAGTCGCCGATCATTTTCCACTCACCTTATGGGATTCGGAAGTCAGAGGAAGGGATTTGCGGTTACTCTTGACTTTTCTTTTTCCTGTGGTGGTTCACATGGCTTAAGAGGGGAACTAGAGGCAATTTCTGCCCAGGAGGAGTTGGCGGAGATTGGTCCAGCTTCCGGGATGTTAGGGAGGTTCTGCAAAGTCTCTGCATGTACCTGGGACAAATCCTCTTGCGAGGACATAACTGTGTCCTGTAGAGGGGTGAACATATTATTCAGAGGAAGCGGCAAGGACAGGTGGGAGCCCCTTTTGGAAGCTGCAGTGCTTTTGTTTGTGGTCCGATCTTCACAGCAGGCAGTTCTGGCAGATTTGGTGTTGGTACTTTTTTTTGTCTTGAATACGGGCCGACTGCCTGGGGAGTGAGCTATCTGGGCAAGGTGATTCTGTGTCTGCATGAGTAGGGAGTGAGTCAATGGTGTCCTGAGCAGCTCCAAACTCGCAAAAAGTTAAATCAGCCAAGAGTCCTGAGTGTAACAGTTCAGGAGTGTGAGGAGCACTATTTTGAGCTGGTAAAGTTTCAATGAAAGCAGACAGGGTTTCTGGGGTGTTAAAATCTTTAAATGTATTGCCCAAATAAAGTCTCATCACTGCAGGGTACCAGAGAGCAAACCTTATCCCTTTTTTGGTGTAACACTTGTTTGATTGGGTTGGAAGCACACCTTTTAGCAGACAATTCTTTAGAGTAGTCCCTGTATATGAAAATTCTAGATTCTTGCCACATCGGGATTCCAGTTTCTCTTGCTTTCTGCAGTATAATTTCTGTGTGAGCATAATTAAGAAACCATGTGATTATTGGTCTGGACTTGGCCTAGGGCCCAGTGAGTGATGGGAGCGCTCTATGATGAAGTTGAGGTCGGGTGGAAGACGCAGCATAGCATGCAAAACATGCAGGGGTAAGGCAGTCATGTCTCCAAGTTTGGAACCCTCAGGGAAGCCAAAGAATCTTAAGTTATTTCTGCGACATCTATTTTCAATGTCCTCTATTTCAGTTTGGAGTGTTTTGATGGTTCTGTCCTGTTCCCTTATGGTGGCTTTGAGATCTTGGACTGAGGATTCACTTTGTTCAGTTTTGTTTTCAGTGCTCAGTAAGCAAGTGTCCAAGGTTTGCAGAGTAGCTGTATTTTGCTGAGAAGCTATTTTTAAATCTTTCATTTCAGATATTAATTTCTGAAACATAGTTTCCACTCTGGAGAGTGATGAAAGGTGCATTTCTTGCTCAGCCATGCTAGTAGGTCCAGGCAAACAGACAATATTGGTGGGTAGAAAAAAGATCAAATCTTGAAGCAATTGTGAAAATAACCCAACAAAGCTGTAGATATGAACTTTATCTTGCTGGATGTTACTGTTGACTTACATTATTATAATGTATGGTAGAACGCTGTAATGTGCCAAAAATCATCATTTTACAGCGTTGTTACACTATCGATGTGACGTCACGCTCTTGTTACAGTATCGTCAGTACGTCGCATCGGTAGTGTAACAACATGGAACACAAAGCTTTGTTGTTGCTAGGACACTCATGACGCTGACCGAATACATGTTTAAACACAAAAACGAAGACGACTCGTGGCAGGTTAGTCAAAAATGAGCATTCACTGTATAAAAGTAAACAAACAGCAAAACACTATACCTCTGCAGGCACTCAAAATCGCAATTGTTGTGTTCTCTCATTTCAGCTCTGCGTGATCATTGGCGTTAGTTCGCAACGCAGACCCACGCTTCACGGCACCCCTGATTGGCACAACCCAACTACATGATCAAAAGGCCGTTTTTTTTTTCCATAGACAGTATATTTAGTAACATCAACATCTTCTCCGCTGACCATACGTTTTACCATACACTATAAAAGACAACGTATGGTCAGCGGTGTGTAACAACCCTCAGTTTGCCTTCTTGTGGTTGCCTTGGCGATGCTGTTAAACCCAAGGGAACCACTCGAAGGCAAGCCTAGCATTGTTACACACCGCTGACCATACGTTATCCTATATGTCCTGGATGGCTGTAGATGAAGACAGATACCTGGATGTCCTTGGAGAGCTGAGAAATTAAGCTGTCATCTTGAACTGAGCCAAGCCATGCCCCCTAATTGTATCACTTCTGAACTTTGTACATTAATTCACCAAGGTGGGAGGACGAGGGAGGGGGGTGCTAGCAGGGGGATGGGGGGTGCAATTTAAAAGCATTTTGGAGGTGGAAGGGGTAAAATTACACCACAGTTAGTGGAGGAAAAGATTTTATGCAGTTTTAGTTTTTTTTAAGTAAGCAATAATACCTGACAGGGTAGGTGGTATTGGAAAATACCAGACTGCCCAGGGGTGTAATAAGGCCTCATGCTGCAGGTGGAGGGCCTTATAGCCCCTGGAAGATCTGGTATTCCCCAATACCACCCACCCTGGAAGGTATTATTGCACTTAGAAAATGGCACTGTAAAAAAAAAAAAGTTCACTGAAATATTGTTGATAAAGAATTCGTTTAATACAACTTTTGCAATAAAATAGTTCCTCCGCCTGGATTGGAATGATGTATTGTTTTTGAGCTATGGACTTTGTTTGAGCATCTGTAGACTTTTGGAGTTGTTATGGTTACCACACACACACACACACACAGAGGTTTATTCATTCGATTATTTTTTTTTTTAAAGATTTGTTGCTTCCGGTTCCATGTTGTGGTATGCAGACGCACTATGGAGGTAGTGTGTAGTGGAAGGAGGTTGATAGTGGTGGGAGAAAGAAATAAAATAATCGTGTAAAACAAAATATATTTCAAACTGGGTTTTTTTTGCATTACTAACCAGAGATCTCAGTTTTGAGGGACTGGGTTGAAGAGCGGTTGCTGCCGTTCCTTCTGTGGAGGCAGGAAAGAATGAAGTAAGCCTGTCAAGAACAGGTCAGTTTTGTGTGTGTGAATAGTAGTAATTTTATATTTAGACATTGGGGACTATGGGAAGAGGAGCAGTAGTGGCAGTTTCTCAACTTGGGCTCCTTAGAGATGCGAACGGTTGTCAGCTTCACTTTGTGACTTGTGCTCCGCAGAGATGTAGATGGTTGTCAGCTTTAGTGTGCTGTGGCTGAAAAGCTTTTGCTTAAATTGTTCATATTTTGAAACTTGTTTTCATGTTAACTGATGTTTTGCCTGAAAGGGATGTCGGGGACAGGACTTGTGTGCCTTCGTGGGGGGGGCTGCATTGCTTAGTCATTCGGTTAGCGGGTGGGGGAATAATGGCAGCTACTTGATTTTGAATTGTGTTACATGTACTGGCACAAGGATACCAGGGCTCTGTTGAAAAACATCTGCACTGCATTGGAACCCTGCTAGCCAATCTGGATGCTAGCATATCCATTGCCATTTTCTAAATAAAAAAATTGACCACATAGAAATATAGAATGTGTCAGCAAAAAAGGTCCAATAGGCCCATCTAGTCTGCTCTATCTCCCTGTCTATTACTACTCCCCAGACCCAATTCAGTCTCAGGTGCCCCTCCCTCCCCACTTTCCTTTACTTTTTAAGCCCATGTGCCTATCCCACGCATGCATGAAGCACCCCACCATCTTCGAACCTACCTCTGCCAAGCTGTTCCAGGCATCCACCACTCTTTCTCTGAAGAAGTATTTCCTCACATCCCTCTAAAACTTACCCTCTCAAGCTTCATTGGATGCCCCCATGTTCTGGTGCTCCTCCTCCTCCTCTGAAAGAGACTCACCTCCTGTACCTTGTTCATCCCTGTGAAGTACTTATAGATCGCAATCATGTCCGCTCTCACTCTCCTCTCCTCAATGGAGTACATGTTGAGTTCCTGCAGCCTCTCCTTGTATGGTTTCTCGTGCAACCCCTGCACCATTTTGGTATCCCTCTTCTGGATTGCTTCAACCCTGTCAATGTCCTTGCAGAGGTGTGGTCTACAGAACTGTACACAATACCCTAGGCTGGGTCTCACTAGTGTGCAATACAGTGGCAACACCACCTCCCTTCTCCTGCTAGAAATCCCCATCCCTCTGCACCCCAGTATCCCACTAGCCATGTCAACTGCCTTATTGCACTGCCCTGCCACCTTGAGATCACTAGATAGGATTACCCTAAGGTCCCGCTCTTGCTTGGTGACTGTTAAGTAGCCCCCCCTTGCACACAGCTCACGGGTTTCCCCACCCTAGGTGCACGACTTTGCACTTTTTGGCATTGAAACCCAACTGCCACCCCCAGACAACTCATTTAGTTACCCCAGATCCCTTTGTAGTCACCCTACCCCTTCCTGGGTGTTTACCCTGTTGCAGAGTTTTGTGTCATCTGAAAAGAGACACACCTTGCCCTCCAGTTCCTCAGCAGTGCCACTTATGAAGATATGAGGCTCAATTTTCAAAAGCCCGGGGAATGACACAAGGTGCCTGTGTCAAACATAAATGATGCAAGTGGCACCTTACGTCAAAAGATGCAGCAATCCCAAATTATCAAGAAGGGGAGCCATTGTGTGAAAGTGGCACTGCACAATCCTTGCACCATAAAGTGGGGTGTAACAGGTCGCATGGGGGCTTGCACAATGGTGGGTCTGAAACATCCCCTGTTTTGCAATTTTGCAAGCTCCTCCATGGACGCAGCAATGGGCTCCACTTAGACCAGCCAGGAAGTGGTCTAAGGGACATGCGCCAGTGCTACACACTGTGGCAATGGGGGACGGGATCCATAACTGGGCTGCTAGGGGCAGAAGGGACACAGGAGGTGGCATGGGGGAGTCAGGGAGAAAGCTGGGCATGGAAGGGAGTGAGTTTGTAGCCAGTGGGATGAGTTTTTTTTTATTTATTCTGTATTGGCTATCATTCCATATTAGTGACTTACAAAGTTCTGTACTAATGTATTATACTCTAAATGCATAATTAGATCATGGCCAATAAAGCCAAGTAGGGGCAAGTGATATGTCCAACTAGCAACATCATCATAAGTACACGTTACTCAGCAGACCACAAAACTTTTACGGTATACAAACCATAACAACCATCTCCTATAAACTTATTATTACGGGTGCCGTTTGCATATCCCCGGTGCCCACCTGGTGCCATGTCACTTTCTGTCCCTAAACACCCCCTCCCCCCGGTGGTCCCATCCCACTGGCTATGAGGATATGAAAATGGCACCCCCAATAACAGATTTATAGTAGATGGTTGTTATGGTCTGTATACAGTAAACGTTTTGTGGTCTGCTGAGTTACATGTACTTATGATGATGTTGATATTCAGACATATCTCTTGCCTCTATGTGGATATGTTGGCCATGATCTGATTATGTATTTAGAGTATAATGCATTTGTACAGAACTTTGTAGGTCACTAATATGAAATGAGAGCCAATACAGAATAAATAAATAAATTAAAAAAAACGCACCCTACCAGCTGCAAACTTACTCCCCTCCTCCTCCATGTCCAGCTTTCTCCCTGACTCCCCCTATGGCACCTCCCATGTCCTTTCTGACCCTGGCCCTCTCCTTTGTAGCTGATACACCCCCCAACCATCCTGCTCCTCGAGTGCTGTGCTGGGTGGAGGGGGTGGATCCCTGCGGCAATTCCCCAGGTGCACCATATGTTTGGCGCTAGCCTGCTGCTGCAGTGACTCCTGGGTTTTTGGTGCAGGGACTCCCCCCCCCTTTATAAAACTGTGTGCAGGGTACTTGATGCACCCGGAGTTTGCTGCAGCCTTAGAGTGATGCAACTTGTGTCACTCTAAGTGCTCCTTGAAAATCGAGCCCATTATCTCTCCCATTATTTCACACCTTTCTTTGATGGTGCTATGGTTGAGGAAGTATCCTCTTTTAAGTACCCCAGGGTCTTGCTAGACTGACATCTTGATTTCTCAGTGCATACTGATGGCATACACCACAAGCTCCACCACAAGCTTAGTGCACTGCACAGAAAAAAAGGGAATATACCCTTTCCTGTCCACTGTGAGATTGTTTTAAAGAGCAGGGGGTCATAATGTCGCAAGACATTATGCCACATGGCAAAATCGCACTGCCAATACAGCATGATAATGCCATGCAGCATAAGTCTTTTTTCTGTGGTGGGCTCTGCCCCCCCACAACCCCGTTATGGGGTGCTGTGCTCCCCAGCCCCACCTAAAGATTCTCAACTCCAGGTGGGGTCCAACTCAGGGAGCGCACAATTAGTGTAAAAAAAAATAAAATGTCTGGGCCCAGGAATCAAACTCAGTCCCAGACTCAGCGCCTGGGTTTCTGCTGCTGTGGCTCAGTCCAGTGAGCCACAGCAGCTGTTTGGTGGAACCTACTCCCAGCAGACATCTTATCCTCTGCCTGGGAGTGTGTGAATGGTGCAATACTGCATACAGTAGTATACGTGGTATTGCACCATTCGCTGTCATGGACAGCGCTGTATTGGGTTAGCTATAATGTTGTACGCTATTAAGTGTACGACATTATGACCTGGTAGAGTTTTGAAGATGATTCTCCGTATTTTTGATTATGGTGACATAGTATACACTGAAGGTCCCAAATCCTCCCTTGCCAGACTGGACCCCCTCTTTCACTCTTGTTGTCATTTTGCCTTAGACTGTCTCCCTTGTACCCACCACTGCTCACTCTACTCTGCCCCTTCACTCCCCTCTCTCGATGCCAGGAGCCTTTCCCATTGTTTCTCCTTTATATCCAAATTCTGGTTTGGTGCCCCTACCTAATATCTACATCCCTGCTATCCTCTCCCTTTTCTTCCTCCTACCCTCTCCACAGTATTATTTCCCATTCCCTCTCTATTCCTTCTAGGAAATCAAGTGTTGGTCAATTTGCTTTTTCATATTGCTTTCCTAAACTCTTGTCCTCCCTTCCCCTGTCAATCCACTCTGCCTCTTTTGCTTTCTCCCTAAAGTCTCTTCTTTGTGACCTCCTACCTGCAACTCTCCATGACCCACTACTTCTTGTCTTCCATCCTCCCCACTAGTTTTGCCCTGGCCATTTTCCTCCCCTTTCCTTAGGCTATACCTGTCTGAGTACAATAAATACCACCCACCTATCATAACTCAGTTTTATCTACTAAATGCATCTGTTGTACTGATTTGTATTAAATATTTATGATTATGTTCCTCTAATGTACTGTATTGCTGTATGTGACTGTTATTTTTGTAATGTAATATTGCTATTACTGTTCAATTTTATTGCCACCTCTTGTTCCATCTCCACTCCCCTCACCATCAGGATTCATCTTTAAATGAACTGTTAGCAGCTCAGTATGTCTTTCTTGCTGAAACTTTTCAAATAAATAAATTATGAAGACACTGAAGAGGACAGGACTCAATACCAGTCCCTGTGGGCTGTGGCACTCCACTGGTCACTCTCCTAGCCCCTGAGTGACTTCCATTTACCATTACCCTCTGTCTCTCTTCTTTTAACAAGTTTGATGTCCAGTTTACCACCTGCTTCCCAGCCCCCAGGTTGTTAATTGTCTTTATTAGCATCTTGTATGCCATAGTGTTAAAGCGTAGCGAGTCAGAACAGCATTTCAATAAATGCACTCTCAAAACAGAGCTTCAAAAACTGTGTCTGCCTTGACAGCGGCAGGGATAGGAAAGTTCAAGTCAGTTATCACTACTCCTGGAGCTGTTAAGGCAGACGGGAAGAAGGAGTGAAGGAGCTAGAAGAGAAGTGCTTGGTGAAGTTGCTCCCATGGTGGAGAGGCTAAGGCACTGGCACCTAAAGCAGAGGAGGCCCGGAGACTGGAGTTCTGTTCCCGGTCTCCCAATTGTTATAGTGTGTTTGTTTTTCTGTTCTCCAACCCCCCCAAGTTTTAATTTTTATCCCCGACTGTTGCTGCCTGAGTTCCCTCCACCAAGATTCTCCCCATCCCCAAGTTCCACCCCCTGGAGTTGATTAAATATATATTGGGTGGTGTGGGGGGTGAAGCTCCCCATTTCAGGGGTGCAGGTGGTGAAGCCCCCTGAAAAAACACAAGTTTTGGTTCCTTCCTTTGCAATGATATCTATCCTGCCTGTGGATTTGGACCACTACCATTGGCAATAATGTTAGGAGGCATCTTCCTTGGGCACTATTGTTGTCGGCACTGTATTTCCTGTGCAGTTCTTGACCGCGCTGTAATTGAATTTGGCATTTTGACCTAGTGCTGTGTTAAAGGCCTTGCTGAAGTACAGATAGGCCACATCCACTTCCTTCCCCTGATCTACCTCCCTCATCACCCAGCCAAAGAAGTCTATGAGATTTGTTTGACATGACCTCCACCCTATGAAACCATGCCGCCGGTGGTCCTGCAGTCCATTTGCCTCCAGATACTCCTTCAGCCTCTCCTTCAGCATGGTCGCCATTAATTTTCCCAACACAGATGTGAGACTGGCTATAATTGCTAGCTTCCTCCTTGCTGCCACTGTTGTGCAGAGGGACCACATCAGCCCTTCTCCAGTCCTCTGAAACTACCTGCATCACCAATGATGTGCTGAATAGTGTTGCCAGAGGGTCCACTAACACCGTGCTCAGTTCTTTTAGTACCTTTCAGTGAATCCCATCCATCCCCATCACCTTGTTTTCCTTTAGGGCTTTCAAGCCCCTTTTGAGTCTCTCCTCCAAGAAAGGACTGGTGTCCACTCCCCCCTTCCCCAGTGCCTGTTGATACATATTGGTCTGTCCCCTCCCCCATCCACAGTGAATACCAAGCAGAAGTACTCTTTTTAAAATTTTTGCTTTTTCTTGATCTTCTTCTGCATAGACTCTCCCCCACTCTCCTAATCCTCACTATCTCGCCCCTTGCTTTCCTCTTTTCACTTAATACCTGAAAAAAGTTTTATCCCCCTTTTGATCTCCCTGGCAATCTTCCCCTCTTCTTGTGCCTTTGCTGCCCTCACCTGCCTTCTTGCTTCCCTTTTTTATCTACATATATCTCCCTGTCTTCTTGCATCTGGGTCTTCTTGTACTTCCTGAAGGCTATTTTTTTCTCCCTTACTAAATAGTTACTTCCTTTGAGAACCACAGTGGCCTCTTCCTCCTCCTGTCCTTGCTTACTTCCTTCAAGTAGCTTGCCATTGCCTTAGTTATCCCCTCCTTGATCCTTTTCCATTGTGTCTCTGTTCTCCTATGGCCAACCCCCTTTCAAGGTATTTAATGAGGCAGTCACACATGTCTTTCAAATGTGCCCTTCTGAAGCCCACAATTCTTTTCCTAATGTGTTTTTTCTCTTCCCCAGTCCATATGTCAAACCACATTGTATGGAGATCATTTGTACCCAGGAGGCTACCCACTGTGACGTTCACAGTATTGTCCCTGTTTGAAAGTATAAGGTCCAGCACAGCCCCATCTCTAGTGGGTTCCATAACCAGCTGCTCAAGAAATGCCCTCTGAAGGGAGTCGAGGATGACCCTACTTCTTGATGTAGCTGTGGCCAGACTGCTCCAGTCTACATCAAGCACATTAAAGTCTCCCATAATCAGTATCTCCCCTTAGCTTGCCTTCTGACAGTGGTCTCCCCCAAAACCTCATCTAACTCTTCCCCCTGTGTTAGTGGTCTGTACACCACCTCCACACAGATAAACCCTACCCAAAGAACCTTTAGCCCTTCCTTCTATCCCTGGTGTCCCTGTATCTCTGTGGCATTTATGCCATCCCTTACATATAAAACAACTCCCACATTCCTCCCTGTCTTGTAACACCTCAGTGAAGGCCACCATACTAGCTACCTACCTACCTACCTACTTCAGGCCCCTCCCCAACCCTGTAAACATTTCCTGTACCACCCCCTGGTCCAGCAAAGTTGGTGCACCCACCAGGAAATTCATGAAGTTTTGTGAATTGTGAGTATTCTGAATTCACAACAACTTCACTTGTGAATTCAGACTTCACAACATCTCTAGTCATGGATTATCATATCCCATGATGTCTTGCTCCTGCAGACCAAGGGATCCATTTCTGATCCACAACAGGCTTCCAGTTGGAAGCCTGGTATCCCTGCTGACTCTGCCCCCTCTGCCACCCCTTCTCCCTCTGTGTTGCTTCATGTTTGAACGGCAAGGGGTGCTTGGAGGTAGTGTATACTGGCACTGATGTCCTGCTGTGGCTGGCTCCACATCACAAAGCTGTGCAGTTTGTACATTTCGTGAATGGTGTCCAGAGTTTGGGAACCAGTGTCCTATACCAGCAAGTAACTAGAGATTGTACTCACTGATGTTATTGAACTAAAGGCTTGTTTTTGTTCTATGTGTTGCTGCTTCATAAAATATGCTTAACATATTAATTATCTAAAGTGTTCCTTGTCACTACTCTTTCCCACAGTGGCAAGCAGCACTGTTATCTGGTCATATTTCTTTTTTACGTTTTTTAATTTCTGAGAAAAGCTTCAGTGTGCTTTGGTGGTATTCGACCCTTAGTTAATTCATGCTGACAGGGCTTCTGATATTTAATAGCTGGCCCACAGCATCCTCAGTTGTGCTGTGCACGTAACTCAGATGTGGGGTGGACCAACCTTGAAATAAACTACAGTATGCTTTGTGGGAGCACGGTGGGGGGAATTCAGACATTCATTAGCAGATCCAATTGACTGAATGAGCTGTATTCTCTGTCAGCCCCCCCCCTCCGAATCTGGGGCTTACCTTTCTGCAACCTTAGGTGCCAGGATTTTGTTTTCACCCTCCAGTCCCCTAGGACTGCTATATGTTGGGACCAGTAGGGCAAACACTGTGTACCAGGAGCCCTGGTGGGACATGAATTATGGCTCCATGTAAGGATCCTCACAGCTGGAGCCACCCAGTCCACTTGTCCTCGGGCCCCTCCAGTCCTCTGGGGCTGAAGTAGGGGGACGACAGAAGTCCCAGCAGTGGTCTTTGGTTCCTGAAGCCTAGGAGCTGCAGGCTTGGGAACAGAATTGAGAGGAGCAAGGCAGAAAGTCAGGCTGCCATGCTTGCATAGAACAGCACTGAGCGAAGGAGAAGCTCTGATATCTTCAATTGGGCCTCTGTACCAGTTTAAACAGCAGATCCTGGCTCCAGGGCAGGAAGCAGAGTCCGGATCCAAGAGAATCGCACCATTGGGTACATTGTAAATGAGTTTCCAAGGGCATGCAGTTGGCTGGGAAGAAAAAGAGGATGTGTGCACATGCACATCCCATCAGGAGAGCAGCACAGAATACTGCCTCCCAAATCACAGCACTTGACAGCCAAACAGGTCCAGTGCCCAGCTAAATAACACATCCTTGGCCCCAGAACAGTAAGCTGGTCCAAGACTTGATAAAAACAACAATGAGGAACTGAAAACAAAGCTGCCAGATTCTGCTAAAATGGCAACAACACTGTAAACAAAGATGGTGGCCCCCATGAGTGCACAGACTTCAAAGCACCATGGGTAGGGTTGCAGGTCAGACAAACTTTATCCGTGAATTTCGACCAATCAGGAGTCAGCTTGTGCTAGAGGCAGTTTGCCTGGGAGCAAGGTTGGTCAATCAGGCATCGAGTTTCTGCCCAGATAAAAGGAGCAGTTTTTAAAGATTGAGAGCCAGTTCAGTCAGAAAGCCTAGAGATTGACTGTGTGTCAAGATATAGGCCAGTGTGCCAATGTCTCTCCAGGCACTGCAGGCCTGGCAGACTGAAAGTGTCTGTAATACCTAGTAAAGTGCTTGTGTAATACCTAGTAAAGTGCTTGTGTGAAGAAAAGAAGAAAGTTTTCACCAAAACTACAGATTTAAAGGGCAAGTTGGAGCTGGGGTTTCCTGACCCACTACAGACTTTCCCCACTGGGGGAGCAGTTCCTACAGCGTCTTCAGTCCGAGTGCCACCACCTTGTTCAAAGTCCTGAGCCTCAGCAAGACAACCAGAGAGTGAGAAGTGAAGGGGAAAGAAGTCACTTGCGAGCCTGGGAAAGTCTGCATCTCAGAAAGAAGCAGCTGCATCCAGTTAGCCTGTCTGAGCCACCTGAGCTAAAGGTATCACTTGAGGCATCAAAAATGGTGAGTAAGTCTCAGGGTTCAACCCTGCAGCTTGTGGGGAAGATATTGTGCCAGGAATTGAGGGAGAAGTCCTGGGAAAGAATGTGCTAGTGTGGGAGGCCCAGGCGGAGGACCTGTGGTGGCCAGTCAGCCACCCATTATGGTGGTTTACATATAGGGGCCCCCAATTTTCCATTTGTGTTCTGCAACAGTTGTGGTTTAAAAATTATCTTACCTGCTACAGTTTTAAGTAGGCCACCAAGCTCCACCCACCTAACACCATCAGTGTCTTCAGTGTGGTACCCACTGCAACTTAATAAAGAGCTCTCACCCATGGCCTTTGTGGTGAATTGAGACGGGTACACCCAGACTGGGGTTTGAAGACTGCCGGGGGGTTGGTAGATTTTGTGGGTCTGAGTTCTGAAGTGTTTATTGCCTAGTGTATTTGCAATTTTACTGCTTAGAGTCTAGAGTTATTGCTAGTCCCCATTTATCCCATTTTACTTTGCTGCTCCCTTGTTCTTTCTTTACTTTCCCTTTTAAATAATTTGTTTGAATTGCATTTCAAGGTTTGGGGATTGTCAGTGCTTAAAATGTCACTTGTTTTGGGGCAGGACTGTGTGGGAAGTTTATGCTTTGTTTTCTGGAGGGTGATAGCCTAGTGTTTCAGTATCCAAATACCTCATATCACCACCCCAGCTGGGGGCACTGCACCACAGTAGGCCAGTTGGCACATCATCAGGTAACCCAGGCTGGCCCTCTTAGAAGTGGAGAAGTGAACCCCATGGGCTATGCAATGGCAGCCTCTACATTGGAGGAACCATTGGGAGTTCTGTACCACAAGTGTGTCCTCCAAATGTGTGTCCCCCCAGAAACATTTCTGAAAATTGTAATAGTGCTTCAGGACTTGGAAGACTGGTGCCAAGGGGAGTGCCTGGACCTGGAAAAGGCAATTCTGGTTACAGGGATCCCTGAAGGTACTCAAGGGGCAGCCATTTTGGAGCCATTGGATGCTTTGCAGTGTTTATGATATTTAAGGTATATGGAGCAAACTACAACCGTGCCAGCCAAAGCACAACTGCATTGATTGAGAGTGATTCACAAACTGATGTCCGCAAACTGCCTGCACATTCAAACTGGAAAGTTCTGAAGGAGTATGGCACCTGTTTGACAGCGGGAGCAGTCTACCATCCTTTCCACCTCCCATACCAGTGCAGCCAGTCAACTGGGTGAACAAAGTTACTGCTGGTCAATGAAGGAAAAACAGTGCAAGAATTACAAGCATTGGTATCCAGCGACACCCCAAATCCTTCACCCAAGAGCCCCATGGTCCCCACAGAGTCTGAATTGCAATTCCAGTCATTTCTTAGTACAGCCGGGAAGACTGCCAAGAATGTGATCAACCTGTTACAGAGAGAAGGTGTGACACCCCCAGTGCCTTCTGACAATCCGGCACCGCTGGTACAAGAATGTGCATCTATTCCTGTGCCCATTACAGCACCAATTTCCACTGAAAAGTATGCACATTCTCAGGTACTGTCCCCACCCTGAGTGGGGAGGATGACTACTACAGTTGCATGAGTCAAGCAACTCAGATGATTCAAGAGTAGAAGTGTTCTGAAGATGAAAGCTGAAAAAACGAAAAAGAGTAGTAAAAAGACTACAGGGAAATGTTTTGAACATTATTCAGTCTTTGCATACAAATCAGACAAGTTGTACCTTATAAGAGTACCTAGTAAGCCGGCCCGGTGGCGCTGAGGGCTGAGGTGCTGTGCGCCACACCTCGCACCACACCGGCGACTCAGGTTCGGGAAAGGACCCGGGGAGCCGGGGTTCAGCAGGGCAGGAAAGTATTGAGCATCCAGAGGACTGCTCTCCTTTCCTGGGGGAGGGTTCCAGGGATGACCGGTGTCCTGGCGGCACCCGATGGAGATGGGAGGCACTGCAGGTACACGGCCTGCATAAGGGGAGGAGTTGTGGCAGACACCAGCAGGGCAGCTGTGCGCAGGTGTCATTGCACGCCACACTCCTGGGGGAAACAAAAAGCAAGAAAATCCCCTGCCTTCCAGGTGAGGCAATGGCACCAGCATCCTCCAGGGGCTGCAGTTCCATACGCCCAGCACCGGCCACAAACCTGACTCTACCCCCTGGGGATCCTCGGCCTTCTCTATGGGCCGGGAGGAGGTGGGGATCCTGAACCTGATGCGATTGTTGGGGGAGTGATTCAGGTGAGCGGTTAGGGGCCCCAGCCAAATTAGCTAGCCCAAGAGATGCTCTGGCAAGGCAGGCTAGAAATAGAGTTACAAAAAAAAAAAAAGAGTACCTAGCAATGTTAAAAAATACTTATGGACCTATCGAGAGTGGCACTGACCTGCTTTTCCAGTTGAGAGCCACCATCCAGAAAGAGGGGGAGAAATTGTCTGATTACTTGACCAGTTTACAGATAGTTATTCAGAGAACAGTCAAGGCTGGTGGAATCACACCAGACTAAGCTGACCAAACCAGATTAGGGCAAGTGCTAAAAGGAGCCATACACTCACATGTGACCATGTTCTCCCTCCGGGTTAAAGACCAGAAAGACTCGCCTCCAAACTTGAAACAGTTTCTGGAAGATGTGCAAAAGAAAAAGTTACAGGCAAAGTGGTGAGAGTCACAGAAAGGGTCCACGGGGAAAACCACCCATCATAACACATGCTACTACTGAAACGCTTCAGATGGATGCCACTGGGCTTGAACAGAAAATAAAGCATCTGGAGGCGTAAGTGAAAGCACTGACTACAGAAACGAACTGCGGCCAAGAGTTGAGCCAAAGTCTCCAGGCAGAGGAAGTGCACCCAGATTTTCTACTACCCCTCAGCATAGGCCTCAAGTCCCACCTTGTATTTGGAAAAATATATTTTGCTACAGATGTGGACAAGATGGACACAAAGCCAGAGGTTGCATTCAGCCAGCAGATCCACAGCTTGTGAACCAGAAGTGGGAAAGACCACAACCACAGCAGGAAAACAACATGCAGAGTCCAGTGATGGAGTGACCTGGGTCTCCGACAGTTCAGTGCTCTATGAAATGGACTGACCCTGACATAGAAACATAGAAACATAGAAAGTGATGGCAGAAGGGGACCTCCAGATCCATCTGGTCTGTTCATAAGCCTACCCCCCAACTGCTATTCAGTGTTATGATTCTTTTGTACCTATTCCAAGCCTTTTTGAACGTTTCAACTGTTTTTGCTTTCACCACCTCAGGTGGCAGGCAGTTCCACACATCCACCACCCTCTCTGTAAAGAGCAGCTTTCTTGCGTTGCCCTTAAATTTGCCTTCTTCTAGCTTCATGCTGTGACCTCTGGTTCTTGTGTGAGTCTTGAACTGAAAAAGGTCCTGAACCTGTACCTTGTTTATTCCCTTCACGTATTTGAATGTTTCAATCATGTCTCTCCTATTTCTCCATTGTTCAAGGGGAATACATGTTCAGTTCTTGCAGTCACTTCTTGTAGTTTATATCGTGGAGTCCTTGTATCATTTTTGTAGCTTTTCTCTGCATCTCTCAAGAGAGCAATTTGCCATGAGGTCTACTAGGCCCCAGAGCAGACATTTCAATTCTTATTGAACGACAACCATGTAAATTATTACTTCACAGTGGATCACAAGTTACTATTTTTCACTGTGCATTCTACAACAGTCACTTAAAACACCTACCTTTCATGTCTTTTAAAGGACTTTCCCTGTGGGGCCTGAGTGACACCAGCTATCCTTATGATGGTTACTGCATCATGAAATTCAAGTTCACCGGAGTGGGCAAGGAAGTACCACACAGGATTGATGCCATAGCATTAATATGTCCTGAATACAAGACCATGGATGATATCCCCGGGTTAACACATTTGGTAGGCTGGCCCAAATGTGCCAAGAGAGAGGAGAACAGTACTTACAGAGTCTATCATTGCAAGCAATTATGAAGAGACTGAGCCTGAAACATGATGCCCCAAAGGCAGTGGTGACAGAACAGCCCATTGGAGTGATCCGCCATGTTGATAGCAAGGAAGTGGTCTTGCCACCCAATGCACTGTGCCATGTGGTCAGTATAGCTGAGTTCAAACATCAGACTGCCTGACCTGCTCTCAAAATTGATGCACCAGCTGACAACACCCTACCTGAAGGATTGATGGTCCAGAGAGGAGTAATGCCACCACCTGCTACCCCCTGGGCAAGACAAGTGACTGTGAGGTAAAGAATTGAGACTGAGAAATCCATCATTTTATGAAAAAGCTGAATGCTGGCACACATTTTCTATGTTTACAGTGTGACTGTAGTGAACTCTGAAGTGGCCATTGCCACTAAGATCAGCTCTGGACTATTCAATTTTGGAGATTCGCCCATATGTAGTCACTACTGCTGGAGTCTGAGTAACAAGCTAGACAATTGGTGTAAAGTGCTGTACTTGAGTGAATTGGAGATGGGATGCATCTGAGGAGAAGAGCATCACATCCACCTTTGAGAAGACCACCCTTTTTGGGAGAAATTCCAAAGACTGTCCCTGTGGATATAGAAGATGTCAGGCACCATCTACAAGAGCTACTAGCAGCTGAGATCATCAAGAAGTCTAGGAGTCCTTACACCTCACCAATAGTGGTGGCCAGGAAGAAGACCAGAGCCATATGGATGTGCATAGACTACCACATTCTTAATAAGAAGACAGTGGCAGACCAGTGCACAGTACCTTGCATCGAAGATGCCCTGGCTAGCTTGACAGGAAGCAAGTGGTTCTCATTACTGGAACTGTGCAGCAGCTACTACCAAATCTCCATGGCAGAGGATAATAAAGAGAAGACAACCTTCATCTGTCCTCTAGGATTCTACCAGTTCGATAGGATGCCCCAAGGTACATTCGGTGCCCCAGCAACCCTTCAGAGATTGATGGAGAAAGCAGTAAGAGACATGCACCTGCTAGAGGTGCTTGTGTACTTGGATGACTTAATAGTATTTGGAAGAAGATACGAAGCAAGACTAATGAAAGTGTTGGACAGATGGGAGGAGTTCCGCCTAAAGGTGTCCATTGATAAGTGCCAGTTTTGCCAGCCATTAGTCAGATATGTGGGCCATAGCATTTCTGCCAATGGGGTACAGACAGACCGAACCAAAGTACAAGCACTCACCACTTGACCTAGACCACACAATCTCAAAATGCTATAGTCATTCCTTAGATTCTGTGGACACTACAGGTGGTTTGTGAAAGATTTTTCAGTTGTGGTCTGCCCTCTGAATGACTTCACCCAGGTATATCCATCTACAAACAAATGGAAAGTCCCTTCTGAGAGAGGCAATCCCCCGACAGAGTACTGGAAAGTGAAAAAAAACATCTGGCACCAGCTGGACTGAGCAGTGTGAAAAAGCCTTAAGATAAATCATCAAACATCTAAGTGAGGCGCCACTGCTAGCATCTGCATATTCCACAGAACGGACATATTGCACACAGACACCAGTTTCAGTGGTCTAGAAGCTCTACTGTACCAGGAACACCCGGAGGGACAACATCCAGTTGCATTCACCAGTCACAGATTGAACTCATGTGAGAAACTGTATCCGGTGCACAAACTTGAATTCTTGGCCCTCAAGTGGGCTGTTACAGAAAAGTTTCATGATTACTTGTATGGCCAAATTCACAATGAGAACAGATTAACAGCCAGCTCACCTATATGAATACTACAGCAAAACTGGATGCAGTAGAACATTGGTAGCTCTCAGAGCATAATCTACATACAACCACAGTTTAGAGTATCACAGGGGGTGAAGGAATAGTGACGCCGACGTGTTATCCCAGCATCCACATCCTGATCAGACAGACTCAAGTATGAAACTTCCGAGTGCAGCAGTCAAGGCAATGTGTTTGAAATTTGATACTACAGAGAATGCAACTCCTGCAAAACCTGCATGAGAAATTGGCACACTGGGGGGCTCCCCAAATGCCATTCCAACAGTCTACCTTAATTTCACTGGTTTGGACCGTTCATCTTTGCCTCAGCTTAGTCAGTCTGAACTCTAACAAGCTCAAAGGGAAGACTGTATTTTATGTGATGTGATACATGCCCTGAAGAAGGAACATGATGCAAGCCAAGTACTAGTAACTCACCCAGACATTCCACTGTTATGGAGAGAATGGAACAGATTGTCTCTAAAAGAGGGACTGCTAATATGAACCAGTCAGGACAGTGCACACCCCGAGTTCCCTTGACAACACTTGGTGTTGCCATGAAGTACTGAAAAGCTGTCATCAGATCTTTGCATGGCAATATGGGTCTCCTGGGATTTGGCCACACTTTGGACTTAATAAGAGCACATTTCTATTGGCCCAAAATGGCAAAAGGAGTTGAGAACCATTGCAAGAACTGTCTCAGATGTATCAAAAGGAAAACTTTACCAAAAAGAGCAGCACCTTTGGTAAATATCAAAACCAGTGGGCCACTGGAGCTAGTATGTATGGATTTCCTTTCATTGGAGCCAAATAAGAAAAACATTTGCAATACTCTGGTGATAACTGACCATTACACATGATATGCTCAGGCATACCCAACAAAAGACCTAAAAACAATCACTGTTGTTAAAGTGCTGAAGCAATTTGTGAATCATTATAGCAGCCTTCAAAGGATCCACTCTGATCAAGGGAAGGACTTTGAAAGCAGACTTGTAAAAGAATTTCTGGCAACATATGGTATCAGAAAGTCTAGAACCACACCTTACTACCCACAGGGAGACCCTCAACCTGAACACTTTAATTGAACCCTGTTGGACATGTTGGGCACCTTGGACCAAGCTCAGAAACCCATTTGGAGCCAGAAAGTAACTTCCATGGTACATGCCTACAACTGCACTCGAAACAATGTCACCCACCTGTCACCTTTCTACTAATGTTTGGCAGAGAAGCTCGGTTACCAGTGGATCTAAGTTTCAGAGTTTCAGCAGATGGTGCATCCAAAGAGACCTATTTGGAGTACACCAGGTGATTGCATCAGCAGCTACAGAACGTGTACCAAGTTGCCTCTGATGCAGCAGCCAAGAATAGCCTTGCAAACAAAAACAGGTATGACAAATGAGTTCGTCACCAGGTGATACAAGTGGGATATTGTGTGCTCCAAGAAGCTTGAACCTATAAGGAAAACACAAGATTCAGGACTGCTGAGCACCAGAATCCTGCATCATAGCTGAAAAAATGCCTGACCTGCCAGTTTACAAGATTCGCCAAGAACAAGGTAGGGACCTAGAAAAGACTGTGCATAGGAACCACCTCTTACCTTTGGACAGATTTGCCTGAGCCCACAACTGAAATTTAATGTTCGGTGTCACAAAGACCAAAACGTCAGAGTCAGACAACCCCACATAGAACTGAGGTGCCAAGTACCGATACCAGTGTTCCTAATACAGCCCCTGTACAAAAAACAGTGAACAATAGTTCTGATGACAGTGAAGATGATATTGTGTGTTGCACTGGAGTACCTACCATACCTCAATGTGTGCCTATGCAGCCAATGGATTGGAGAAATTCAAAAGCATCCACTAGTCCAGCTCCTGTTGAGGACTTTGCAACCTCTGAACCGTCTCATAGTCTGAACCCAGAAGCCATACCCTTTGTGCCAGAAGAAATGGTAATTGGACAAATTGCAGATCTAGTTATGGACATTGAAGTGGAGTTTAGTTTGGAGGAACAAATCCCAGAGACTGAAGTAATTCCTGAAATTCATGACAATGCCCTTATGCTGGATGGCTATGTCACAATTTGTTCTGGTCATTTTGCTCTACAACAACTTACCTCGGACTGTTGGCTCTGACATCAATCTGCTCCCACATCAATTTTTCCTTGGACAATACACCCTCGGTGTAAATATTATAAAATAAACTCCTGGGGGGCACAATCCACCCACCAGATAAGGTAATGTGTTTGAGGGTTGTAGAAGTGCAAGTGGTACTGTAATTGTTGTTGGAGTACAGTACGATATGTAGTGGGAGCAAATTGTCCGGGAGTGAACTGATATGGGAGCCAATTGACACTGGAACTAATAGTCCAGGGTGAGTTGTCAAGGGGCAAAATGACCAGGATGAATTGATTATGTTCCCATGCTGGACACAAAGCTGGAAGAGGGTGATGCACAGCCCATTTCTGAAGAAGAAGCAGTGTTTACTTGCAAATCTGGATGTGAGCCCAAGCCCGTTATCAAGCTCACCTATGACACTCTGGGTGCTTCCTCTCATGTGGTTCATAAGCTTAGTGCTCCTGTGATATACCCCCCCCAATGTGCTGCACACAGGTTCAGGTGGGAAAGTGTACTTGTCTGCCAGTTGAATGCTATGAATAGATAGGCACCAGTTGTCTAGTCAGAAATGTACAATGTGTAAATACAGTGGGTGGGATATTCAGGAATGCGCCAGGCAGGGGCACAAGCCGGGTGCAACGGAACTGGGATGCACCAGGGAGTGTGCTGGGCGATATTCAACAGTGCTGTGCCATGGCTCAGCACCGTTGAATATGGCAACATGGCCTCCCACATTGCGCATGGCGCAGTGGCACTGTGCCAGCGCAAGTGGCAAGAAAGGAGCAGGGGGATGCGCCAGCGTATGTGCAGTTGTGCTAGGTGCAGGAACCGCGATATTCAGTGGTGGATATGGAAATGATGCCATAATGCATGCAAGGCTCAACTGGGGCCATTAGCCTGCCATTATGGCCCCATTTGCATGCAGGTGCGCCGATCCCCGTTGACTTGCGCCTGGTGCCCTACAACTGAAATTTAATGTTCAGTGTCACAAAGACCAAAACGTCAGAATCAGACAACGCCCCCCTGCACAGCGTGGCAAAGTGCTCCAATGCCCGATCTCAGGCATAAGTATTAAATAAAGCAAGTCCAATATCCCCGGAGGTCCAGTGTAGCGCTTCCAGCCCGATCACGGGCATAAGTATTAAATAAAGCAAGTCCAATATCTCTGGTGGTCCAGTGGACCGCTTCCAGCCCGATCGTGGAGCATAGGTATACCAAAACAGTTTAAAGTAACCCTGGTGGTCCAGTGGTACCCGCCACCGCCCACTGAGCTCCGCCACCCCACCCCCAGTCAGCGGCGGGCGGCAGCCCCCACCCACAAACAACCCAGCCGCCCGCAGACTGACTGAGTACAGTACGGCTGTAAGCCAAATGGTCCACAGCATGGGCTAATGGTGTGCAGACCATATCAGACATATTAGTTCCGATAAGCGGAATGATCCATTCACATATCTGACTGTGTAGTACAGTAGGAGTCTGCACGCTCCATTGGCCCACGCTTGTGGACCAATGGGCGACAGCCGCATTGTATGCAGTCAGTCGGGCGGGCGGCTGGGCAGCTTGCGGGTGGAGTTGCTTCCGCCGCTGACCTGGGGGAGTGTGGCGCGGGCCCAGAGGCGGTGGGAGGGGGTAATGCTGACCACCAGGGTTAATTTAAACTGTTTTGGTATACCTATGCCCGCAATCGGGCTGGAAGCGGTCCACTGGATCACCAGGGATATTGGACTTGATTTATTTAATACTTATGCCCACGATCGGGCTGGAAGCGGTCCACTGGACCACCAGGGATATCGTTTCTAGTACTATGCCCACGACCGGGCATGGGGGGGGCGCGACGCCGACAGACCCTAGCTGCAGAGCTTGGGTGGCCACTCACAGCTGGTGGCTGATGTGTTGCGCCCTGCAATATGGCAGCTCACCTGTGGGTGGCCAGCCCTTGCTCCTATTTCTTTGTTGCTCAACATTGAGCACCAGTGTGTGGTGCAAGTAGGGGTTGCACCAGCATATGTGCCGCACATCCCAGGCTGAATATCGGGATGTGCGGAATATGCATGGGCACGCCCCCCCACACTTGCACCACATACATTACTGGTGCGCCCCGTTGCATCGGGATCTGCGTGGCACAACATCCCCTTTTGAATATTGCGCCGGGGCGCATCAGTGGGTTGCGCATGGTGTAACACTGTTGTGCCATGCGCAACCCCTTTGAATATCCTACCCAGTATGTATAAACGTCTAGAGTAGTTAGGCATCAGGTGTTAGATATGTACATACTGTTGCTATGAATGCTCATGCCACTACCATATGGAATTTTGGACAGTATGGACATGGACTTGGAAAGGTCACCAAGAGTCTGTCATGTGGAGTGTGTAGGTCCCCTCAATCTGGGGCTTATCTTTCTGCATCCTCAGGTGACAGGTTCTTGTCTTCACCCTCTGGTCCCGTAGGACTACAGTATTTGGGGAATGGCAGGGCAAGCACTGTGTACCAGGAGCCTTGGTGAGTCATGAATTTGGGCTCCATGTAACTATCCCTGAAGCTGCAGCCACACAGTCCACTTGTCCTCAAGCCCCTCCAGTCTTCAGGGGCTGAGGTAGGGCACATCCAGAAGTCACAGAAGTACTCTTTGGTTTCCTGAGCCTGTGAGTTGCAGGCAGGTAGGGAACAGAACTGAGAGGAGTGCAGCAGCAAGTCGGGCTGCTGCTCATGCACAGAAGAGCGCTGAGCAGAGCAAGAGCTCTGTTGTCTTCAGTCTGACCTGTGTGCCTTTTTAAACTGCAGATCCCAGCTCCAGGGCAGGAAGCAGAGCCATGATCCAAAAGAATCGCACCATTGGAGGCATCGAAAACAAGATTCCCAGCCCAGGGCAGGCAGCGGGCTGGGAAGAGAACGTGAATATGTGAGCATGCACACCTGACTGGGAGAGTGATGTGCTCAGCCACATCCTAAATCACAGCAGCCAGCATCCAAAGGGACCCAGTGCCCAGCTAAATAAACACATCCTTAGCCCCAGAACAGTAAGCGGGTCCAGGACATGATGAAAACAATAGGGAACTGAACATAAAGCTGCAAGACTCTGCCGAAGATGGCAACAGCACTGTAAACAAAGATGGTGGTCCCCATGAGTTCACAGACTGCAAAGCACCATGAAAGGGGGCACAGGTTGGACTAACTTTGCCTGTGAATTTCAGCCAATCAGGGACCAACTTGTGCCAGAGACTGTAAGCCTAGGAACAAGCCTGGCCAATCAGGCATTGAGTTTCAGCCCAGATAAAAGGGGCCGTTTTCAAAGATCAAGAGCCAGTTCAGTCATATAGTCCAGAGATTGACTGTGTGTCAAGGTGTGGGCTGGTGTGCCACTGTCTGTCCAGGCACTGCAGACCTGGCAGACTGAAAGTGTCTGGGATATCAAGTAAGGTTTTTGTGTGAAGAAAATACTGTAAGTTTTCACCAAAACTACAGTTTTAAAGGCAAGTTGGAGCTAGGGTTTTCCTGACTCACCACAGACCTTGCCCACTGGCGTGGCTGGCGGTCACCGATATCGTGAGGATCATCCAGGGTATGTGACCAACCTACTGTAGTCTAGACCCGGGCCCAACACATCTCGTTTTAGGGTGTGTTGAGATGATTGGCCCAGTCTTTGCCGAGATAGTCTGACGTTCACTTGAGACAGGGGTGTTTCCTGACTCCCTAAAGGAGGTGGTTGTGATACCTCTCCTCAAGAAACCCTCCCTTGACTCTGATTACTTAGTTAACTACAAACCTGTCTCTAACCTGCCCTTTGTGCACAAGGTTATTGAGAAGGTGGTTGTATTGCAGCTGGAGGATCATCTTACCATTCATGATATCTATGACCCTCTCCAGTCCAGATTTCGGAAAAGGCATAGTACTGAGACGGCACTGGTTCTGGTACTTAATGATCTCCTGATAGCAAGGGATCAGAGGAGTTCTTCAGTCTTGGTACTGTTGGACCTCTCTGCAGCATTTGACACTGTGGACCATGGAGTTTTACTTGAGCACCTGTGGTTGATCTGTGGTTTGTCAGGTACAGTCCTTAGGTGGTTTAGATCCTTCTTCACAGGCAAGACTCAGAGAGTGGTGTCAGGGGTTTATTCCTCGGCTCCTCTCCCCCTGTCCTGTGGGATTCTGCAGGGCTCCGCATTGTCACCCATGTTGATCGCTGTATATACGCTACCATTGGGAGACGTTATTAGGCGGAATGGGTGGCGTTTCCATTGCTATGCAAATGATACTCAGCTTTACGTGTCCTTTGTGCCCGAACAAGCTGAGGCAGTTTCACTCTTTAAAAGCTGTCTCCCCGAGATCCAAGACTGGATGAGTGCCAACTGGCTGAGGTTAAACCCTGATAAAACTGAAGTGTTGGTAGTGGATCCAGGTCAGTGGGGTTTGGGGTTGTCAGCTAGACACCCATCTGGGCTTTGGCTCGGTGGAAGCCAGCTGCTGACCTCAGACCATAGAAACATAGAAACATAGAAGTTGATGGCAAATAAGGACCGCAAGGCCCATCCAGTCTGCCCATTTCTTTTTCTACCTTATGAATGTGCCATTGGCCTCTGCTCTGTCAATGGCCTATCTATTCATACTCATCTGTATTGCTCCCTTATGCCTATCTCATGCCTGTTCGAAGCCCTGCACTGTACTCATATCCACCACTTCCTGAGGTAGGCCATTCCATGCATCCACTACCCTTCGTGTGAAAAAGAACTTCCTCACATTACCCCTTAATCAGCCTCCCTCTAATCTCATGCTGTGTCCTCTTGTCCTGCTATATTGAAACATGTTCGACTCTTTCACCTTGTTAATGCCCTTAAGATGATTGATTGTTTTGATCATATCACCTCTCTCTCCCCCCCCTTTGCTCTAGGGTATACAAATTGTGCTTTGTTAATCTGTCCTCATATGTTTCCTGATGCACTCCCCGCACCATTTTGGTTGCTCTTCCCTGGACTACCTCCATTTTGTTAATGTCTTGTGCAGGTGCGGCCTCCAGTATTGCATGCAGTACTCCAGATGGGGCCTAACCAGTGTCTTGTAAACAGGGATTATTACCTCCCTCTTACGACTTGTGATACCCCTACTAATACACCCCAACATCCCTCTAGCCTTACCTACTGCTTTAGTGGTCTGCTTTGATGATTTCAGGTCATCTGTGATGATGATGCCCAAGTTTCTTTCTTCCCTTGTGATTGCCAGCAACTCCCCTCCCAACCTATAGGTGGCTTCAGGGTTTCTCTACCTTATGTGCATGATCTTGCATTTCTTTGCGTTAAACCCCAGTTGCCACTCTTCCAACCATTTTGCCAGTTTATCCAGATCTCTTCTCATTCTGCCCACCTCATCTGGATCATCTACTCTGTTGCAGCTCTTGGTGTCATCTGCAAACAGGCAAACCTTACCCTCCAGCCCATCTGCAATGTCACTGATGAAGATATTGAAGAGGACTGGCCCCAGGACTGATCCCTGAGGTACCCCACTTGTGACTTGCATCTCGTCTGACTGTATACTGTTTACCATCACTCTCTGTTTTCTGCCTGCCAACCAGTTTGCCACCCAGTTGACCAATTTCTGACCCACCCCAAGCCTACCTAGCTTATTAATCAATCTTCTATGTGGAACAGTATCGAAAGCTTTGCTGAAGTCAATGTAGGCGACATCAACTGCACCCCCTTGGTCCACCACACTGGTTACTCAGTTAAAGAAATCTATGAGATTAGTTTGACAGGACCTTCCTGTTGTAAACCCATGCTGTCTTGCATCCTATGCGCCTATGGATTCCAGGTGTTGCACTATCCTTTCCTTAAGGAGTGCCTCCATAATCTTGCCTACTACTGAGGTAAGACTGACTGGTCTGTAGTTCCCTGCCTCCTCCCTGCTACCACTCTTGTGGAGCGGGATCACATGAGCCCTTCTCCAGTCTTCTGGGACCTCTCCTGTGCTCAAAGACTCACTGAACAGTTCTGCTAATGGCTCTGCTAGTTCCACCCTTAGCTCCTTCAGTACCCTGGGATGTATGCCATCAGGTCCCATTGCCTTGTCCACCCTGAGCTTAGTGGGCTCTTGTAGGACCCATTCTTTTGTGAAGGGATTTGTGCATACCTTCCTCCCTGCTGTATCCATGGTGCTGAGCTGTGGGCCCACCCTATCTTCTCCTCAGTAAATACTGAGCAGAAGTATTTATTTAGGATAGATGTTTTTCCTTGGTCCTTCTCCACACACTCCCCCTTATCCCCTTTGATTTTAGGAATGTCCCTTCTGGACTTTCTCTTTTCACTAACATATCTGTAGAAAGTCTAGTCCCCTTCTTTTACTGTTCATGCTAGTATTTCCTTGGTTTGGGCCTGTGCCTGTCTTTCTGCCTTCCCTTCTTCCCCTAGGGAAGTTTGGTATGCCTCCCTATCTTCATCCCGCTGCGTTCCCCTATATTTCCTGAAGGCCAGCCTTTTGGCACTGACCTTTTCTGCTACTGTTTTTGAGAACCAAAGTGGTTTCCTCCTTCTTTTGCTCCTGCTTTTCTCCCTAACACAATGGGATGTTGCTTCAAGAGTTGCATCCTTAATGCTTGCCCACTTTGCCTGTACTCCCTCACCTGTATTTCTTCTTGACAGGGCTAGCTTAACTCTGTTGGCCAGCTTATCAAAGTCAGCTCCTCTGAAGTAACATATTTTTGCCTTGGAATGGTATGATTTAGTTCTAGTGGACAAATTGAACCACACCATGTGATAGTCACTGGCCCCCAGGTGACCTTCTACCTGGAGATCTGTGATCCTTTCCCCGTTAGTCAGTACTAGATCTAGGATAGCCCTGTCTCTTGTGGGTTGTTGTACCAGTTGTTTGAGGCCCTCCCTCTGCAGAGAATCCACTATGTGTCTAGTTCTGGTGAATGTTCCTGGTGGTATTGATCAGTCTGTATCTGGCATGTTGAAGTCTCCCATTATCAGCACCTCCCCTAGCTGTCATGTTTTGTATATCTTCTAACAGTAGTATGTCTACATCCTCCCCCTGGTCTGGAGGCCTGTAGACAACCCCAGTTCGTATGGCTGTCCCATTTCCTGTTTCCAGGGTGACCCACAGTTCTTCTGGCTCCTTATGTGTATTCTGAATTTCTGTAGCTTTGATATTTTCATTGACATAAAGGGCCATCCCCCCCCCCCCCACCTTTTGCACCTCAGTCTCTTCTGAACAGTACATAGCCAGGTACTGAAGTCTCCCAAGTGTGGTTACTGGTAAACCATGTCTCACTAATGGCTATTATGTCCAGTTTAGCTCCTGTCATTGTTACCTGCAGGTCTGGGATCTTGTTTCCTAGACTGTTGGCATTTGTGATGGGTGAGGTCCGGCGTTTCCCCTGCACGTCATATGGGGAGCCAGACCTTTTTCCTTACCTGGTGATGCAAATGAACTACAAACATGCTGAACTCCTGTTTGATCACTAGCTTGGGGGGGGGGGTTCTTCCCGTTCAATGTATCGGGCGCTGCACCCCTCTCCCCATTTGCTAGTTTAAATAGTCCTCAAAGACATCAAACGTCTGCCCCAATGCACTGACTCCCTCCTTAATCAGATGCAGTCCATCGAATTTAAAGAACTTTCACTCCCAAAACCAAGTCAGCCTGTCCAAGCAACCTGAACTAGAGGTATCACTTGAGGCATCAAAACTGTGAGTAAATCCCAGGGTTTGTCCCTGCAACTGGGGAGAAAGTTATTATGCCAGGAATTGAGGGAGAAGTCCTGGGCAGGACTGTGGTAGTGTGGTAGGCCCAGGTGGAGGACCTGTGATGGCCAGTCAGACACCCATCATGGTGGATTACAAATAGGGATCCCTTTTGAAACTCGATTTACTAGATTACTTTTCCTGCTCTTTGTAATTTGGTTTTATCTTGTGTAAAGTATTCCTTCTCCTGCTTTAAACAATGAGATGTACTTATTTGTTTTTTCTACTGTAAATTACTTTTTCCATGCATGATTTATTTTATTGTGCTTATTCAACACCACCTTATCTATGTTGTGTGTGTTTTTGCCTGTCTGTTTTTTAACATGGAACCTTTGTAAATGAACTCTTAGCTCAAAGGTTGTATGCCGAGACTTCAATATGTAAATAAATAAACAGTTTAACAGTTTTCCATTTGTATTCTGCAACAGTTGTGGTTTAAAAGGTATTTATCAAACAGGCAAGAAAAATCCAGTGATCCGATTGGTCAACAGCTGTCAAGATGTTGGCAGTAACCGATCAAGATTCACACAGGTCTGGAAAGTGCCTTACAAATATTTAAGCTTGTTTTCTAGGCTGACCTAACTGCTTAGAAATGTCACTATATGGCTTTGGAATGCTCATTAACTGTGACAGTTGCAGAAAAACCAAAAAGGTTCAATTACCAACATGCGTGATGATTTATTTGTTCTTAATTTAAAGATTTATTTTATTTTGTGATGTATATTATTTTGTTTCCATCTTAAAGTGCAATAACACACTTCAGGGCTTGTAGTTACTGGGTAATTACCACAACCCCCTCTCCCCATTGTTAAAGCCAAGCCATTGAGTGGGGGGGGGGGCATGTGGTAATTACCCAATAACCGCATGCCCTGTTGTGTGCCATTGCTTACTTTACCTGTCACAGTCTTAAGCATGCCACTATGCTCCACCCTGCTGCTAGCATCAGTGTCCCCAGTGCGGTACCCACTGCAGCTTCATAGGGAGCTCACATCCATGGCCTTTGGAGGAATTAAGATGGGTGCACCCACATGGGGGTTTGAGGACTGCCAGCGGGTGGGCAGATTTTGTGGGACTGAGTATTGAAGTGTTTATTGCCTAGAGTATTTGCAGTTTTACTGTTTAGAGTCTAGAGTTATTGCTAGTCCCCATTTATCCCATTGTGCCTTGCTGCTCCCTTGTTCTTTTCTTACCCTCCCTTTTAAATAAATAATTTTGTTTGAATTGCATTTCATGGTTTGGGGATAATCATTGCTTACTGGGTCGCTTGTTTTGGGGGCAGGACTGTGTGGGCAATTTGTGTGTAATTTCCTGGGGGTGATAGCCTACTGTTTCAGCATCCAGATACCCCATATCACCACCCCAGGTGGAGTCACCATGCTACATTAGGTCAGTGTAGCACATCCGAAGGTAACCCGGGCTGGCCTCCTCAGGATGGGTGAAGAGATGAACCCCGAGGGCCCCAGTACGGCAGCCGCTACATTTCTTTTTCAGCAGATTCCCAGCCATCATAACACTAGTATCGCTAGGCAAATCTACTTGCATAAGTAAACTGGGGCTATAATTAAATAGAGACGCATAAAGGTGGTGGGGGTTGGGTTACATTACTCGTTAGTAACCCATCCCCTGAAGTTATGTTATTGCTGTTGTAATGCAGTATAGCAAATCAATGTATTTTAACCTTAAAATAAAGATGTAAAAAAAAACAGAATTGTTATTTAGTTACCATGTTAACTTGAGCACTTTCTTTAACATCCTGTACACCCAGGATACTGCTAGTTTATCAGATATTAAGGTATGGGTCATGTGACCCATTATGACTAATCAAAGATGTCCAGACAAATGTTATAGCACTGATGTTATTGGTTGGACTCCACCATAAAAGATTCAGAAATGCAGCTCATTTAACAGAATGGCACTCTATTGTCAGGCTCCAGGACATCACTAACCCACCTCCTCTTTAATTGTAATGTAGCGTCATTTAAAAAATAATCCCTGGCTTTCCTGGTGGAGTCCTAAGGGTATGTTTGCCATCCACCTGTCATCTCCTAGCGGACACATTTCCAGTTTGCTGCTGGCTAACAGTGTACCGCACCATTCCCATTTCCATGGTTTCCTTGCATTGTATGTACTTCTCTGTATGGGAAATGCATGAGAAGACCCAATTTTGCATACAAAAGGGTAATATTGTGTGTGCAGGTTGGACACAATAACAAGGCTAGAATATTTCTAGTGATTTTTCTGTGAAAATCAAATCATCCTCAAAGTACTAGTCTAAAAATCCTGTTGATGCCTGCTGAATCACTGGCATTGTTACAGACAACTATTAACCACTCAATGTTTTTTTTTTTTTTTTTTGCAGACAGGTTGCTTGAAAATGCAGGATAGTCACCTTTTTAAATGCTCAGTGGTAGAACACCAGAACAGTATTCCGGGGACCTGGGTTCAGTTCACAGTAGACAACATTATTTTTTTCTCATCACACTTTGTGTTTCGATTACTTAGCAGTGGTGCATCCTGCACCAATAATTACTATCTAAATTGTTCCTAGTTGCAGGACCTGCAGTGAGAGAAAGTGACAAGAACCGCAGGCTAAACCATGTGAGCCTGATGTACAGTGGTAGAGCAGCAGCATGGTATTCTGTGGACTTGGGTTCGATTCCCAGTTAGGCCACATATTTTCTTTACCATTACAGTTTGTGAAAAGAACAAAAGTCTCAGTTTTGGGGCTTTTGTATTTACAGCTATGATATAATTCACACATTTTGAAAAGTGATCATTGCCTTAGCTTTATTTTACATAAGATAATTTTAAAAAATCTCATAATAAGTTTGTTTCAAGTGTTTGTTTGTTTTTTGACATGGATAAATTACATGCTATAAATGCTTTGAGGCCTAAACCTTTGAAAGTTTTACATTAACTTTTCATCGGGTAAGAGAAGTGCTTAATAGAATTATAACTTTGTAACAGTAACAAAGGATGAAACGCCCACTTCAGTCCAACGTGGAGAATTTATTTACAGGCTAGAAGGCTGGCTTGAGAACAGGCGGCCATAAAAAAATGTGTTTCAAGTCCCAGCTCTGAAAGCCTGGATGAAAATATGTCACTGAGATGTCAGTCACTTTCTGTCACTCAGACAAATGGGGTCATCCTTCCAAGTAGTTGCTTTAGGGATAGCAATTTGGAAACTCTTTATACATAAGATTTGTTTGCTCATAAAACCCTGTCTTTTTTCAGAAAATGAATAACCAAACTCTTCAGGGACATAGCCAGAATTTATAGCAGCTGTAAAGCCTAGTGATGTTACTAGAAAATCAAGACAGGCATTTGTTCTGCTAAAAGGTGTTTTCATATTTGTCGAAGTATCCAAATAACTTTGGTGAATTTTGGGGGGCTCTGCATTTAAATCATTTAACTATTTCCACATGCAGCTTGATTGCTCATGCAAGCATTAAAATATTAATTGGCAGAAGCATGTCTGACTAAAATTTCTACTGACATCAGCAAAATTTAGAAGAGTTAGAAATTCTAGTGATATTCCCGTAGATTCTGAACAGCAATTTTTCTGCCCCTTCTCTGTTTTTTTATGTTGATTGCGTGCACGCACAAGAAACATATTGCGGCAGCTTGCTGCAAAAGCAGGTTGTGGAGACGTGGCACTGTTGTGGCCAGTGCCCCCTCTGCCTTTTGAGGCTTGGCCTGCTTTCCCCAATGGGGTGGCATGCTGCTGCTGCACTAGTTCAGCCAGCGTGCCACAACCTTGAAACATTTCAGCCACTGCAATCAGGGGCCACCTCGCCATTGCAGCGTCAACCATTCGCTGCAATGAGGGAGCGACCCGTCATTGCTGGACAGAACGTTGGTACTGTAATATTGTTTGTGAACATGGTGGCCACCTTATTTGCAAACAATATGACTGAGCCCCCAGTGCCAAGGGGGTGCCCAATCCCCCACGGCAGCATATGCCCCCCCAACAACAGTGTTTGTTTGCCGATGAGGGCCCCAATCCCTGTCGGCTTCAGTCCCACGCAGTTTCAGGTTGCCAAGGGAGAGCCCACTCCCCATCAGCATGATGCTTCCCCCCACCAAAATGTTCAGTTTATGCGAGGTGCCCAATCCCTTGGCTCTTGTCCCCCACCCCAGCACTCCATATGTGCCGACGGGGGTGCCCAATCCCCCATCAGCTACAGCCCCCCCAAACATTTAGGTGGCACACTGGGAGCCCACCCCAATGTGCTCAATGCACCTGTAAAGAAAAAAACATCCAGTGATTTTTTTTTTAAACCTGTAAAAAAGGAAACGGTCCCTTGCGGTCTCCCTGCCCCCTACCACAACCTGTACCCACTCACTGCGCACCCCCTCACCCCATACTTACCTCTGGAGTCCGGTGCAATGATCTTCGGTGGACCGGGAACACATCCGCACTCTTCAAAGCCGATCGCGAACTGAGGAAATGCCGGTAAGCTGCATAATGGCATAAATAGGGCTTTTTCAACTTTTTTGCATATCTCAGACATTTTTGGGAATTTTGGCACCACATTTTCAACATGGGGTTATTGGGCCCCCTCCTCATGAATTCAGCTACTGTCATGGCATTAATTGGTCCCGAAAGGTGATTTCGAGGTCACTGCATGGAACCACTTTTTGGGACAGATTAATGAAACGATAGTGCCAGTGTTCATGAGGTGGGCTTTCAAAAAGTCTATGTTGCAAATTTGGTGGGAAAAATCCAAAAAATGACTGTTTTATGAGCGTGCATTGCGCAGTTGCTACGCATGCTTGTAACTTCGCCAATTTGCAATATTTTCACTCAAGATTTTCAACATTGCCATTTTTATGCACCTCCTTATGAACAGTACAGCTGTCATTTTTCACATCCTGGACGAAATATGTTTTCACGATTCCGGCACAGAATAGCGCAGTCGCTTTGGGAAATCAGTGTTCAGGACACATTAAGAAAATCACAGTGACACTGTTCATGAGGAGAGGTCCTAAAATGCCTATGTTGAGAATTTTGTGATGAAACTCCATAAAATAACTGTGTTACGAGCGTGTGTTGTGCAGTTTCCACATACCCTTGTAACTTCGCAAATTAGTAATATTTTCATGCCAGATTTTCAACACTGGCATTTTTTCACACCTCCTAATGAACAGTACAGCTGTCATTTTTCACAACCTGGCCAAAACGTGTTTTCATGCTTCTAGCGCAGAATAGCACAGTCGCTTTCGGAAATCAGTGTTTGGGACAGATTAGAATCAAGCGAGAGAGAGAGGGGGAGTGACCAAGCTCAACTGAGCTCTTTTGGGACTGCTGCAGATTTCTTTGTGGGCAGAAAAAGGCATCAATGCAGGCAGGGGCCCAGTACAAAAGGGCAGCCTGTAGTGGTGGGAGAAACAGAATGAGCGAGTGAGAGAGGGGGAGTGAGTGAGCTCAATGGAGCTTTGTTGGGACTGCTGCGGATTTCTTTGGGGGCAGAAAAAGGTGCCAACAGAGGCAGGAGCCCAGTACCAAAGGGTAGCCTGCAGCGCCAGGAGAAACAGAATGAGCGAATGAGAGAGGGGGAGTGAGCGAGCTCAACGGCGCTGTGTCAGGACTGCTGCAAATTTCTTTGCGGGCAGAAAAAGGTGCCAATGCAAGCAGGACCCCAGTACAAAAGAGCAGCCTGCAGCGTCGGAAGAAATAGAACGAGCAAGTGAGTGGGGGAGTGAGCGAGCTCAATGGAGTTCTGCCAGGACTTTACAGTTGCTCACCCTATCGCCCATGGTCCTCTGTGGTCTTATATTACAGCAGGGTCTCTGGAGTGGAGACAAAGCAATGATCAGACAATTTAGGATTGCTGTAATAATACAGATTTAGTTGTTCTGTTTGTTTCTCTAACTGACCTAAGTACAGAGCTGTGCTGTTATGATTGCTGTAATAATACATATTTATTTGTTCTGTTTATTTCTCTAACTGAGCTGAGTAATACTTGGAGTGCAATAGGATTTCTAACTGGGCTAAGTGAAACTATATGAGAGCTGAGAACAAAAAGTATAGTAGCTTAGGGGTGAAAAATGGACAAAGAGGCTTTAGGGTCGTTACAGTAATACAGTAGTATCTAATGGATGAGATTTGAGACCGAATTTCCTTGGACGGTAAGGGATCAGTAGGGGGACTACTTTGGGGGGGACAGGAATTTGAGTAAATAGGGGTCTAACAGTTGTAGTAGGGTACAGAACCTGGGAGTAAGAGCCCGTAACATAAGATGGGGGCCAAAATAGCGCAGGTGCTGCATGTCAATAGGGAGGGCATCCTTGGAAGGGTGGAGGGGTGTGCAGGGTGTAGGTCTGCCATGATCCTGGACTGGGCTTGGAGGATGGGGGGGTGTATGGTCTGTAGATGACTGGCTAGTTTGAGGGAGGAACAGTGGAGGTTAGAGAGGAGTCTAAATGGCAGGGCAGATGAGTATGGTAGGCATCCTGAGGGGTGAATAGGAGATGGCAAAGGGGGATGGAGGAAGAATAACTAGGGACTGAAACCAACCCCAGCATCAGAGGCACTAGCAGAAAAGAGAGGAGAAGGAAGGGGGTGCCTGAGGCGAGGGTGAGGGGCCTCCTGATGGGGGAGGAAGAGACCATGAGGAGTACCAGGGGAGAGAGAGAGAGAGAGAGAGCAGATGGCTGCAGGTAGGGAGGGACCAGGGGTGGCACGGAAGGGAAAAATTAGGAGGGGAACTGATAGGGAAGAGATGTAAGACAGGTATAGAGCTGGGAATAGATTCAAAACTCTGCTATCAGACAGAGGGCGAGGAGGAACATACTGAAGGGGGAGGACAAGGGGCATGAGAGGGATTGCAACAGGTAGGGGAAGAGATAGCGAGGACAAAAGGGTAAAGGGAGCTAGTAAGGAGGGTGGTGACTGAAGGAGAGAAGGCTACAGAAAGGGGGAGGATGGGGGCATCAGTATTGGGGTGAGAAGGGAATAGGGCTCTAAATCGACAACAGTGGGGATAGGAGAGGGGTTGGAAATCAGCAGGGGAGGAGGGGAGGTCAACATGGGAAGCCCAGTAGGAAGTAGTCAGGCTGGGAATGGGTTCAAGGGGGATGGGAGGAATAAGGCAGAGAAAAGGGGTGAGGCAGAAGTAGGGGGTACAGATACAGAAGTCACAGAGGGTGCAGTTGGTGGGGGTAAGGGACATGGCAGAATGAATGCTGGGGTGGTGGAAGGGGTATTAGAAGGGAAAGGAGGTAAGGGGCAGGGGGGTACTCATCCTGGGGGATTCTATACTGAAATGGGTGAGATGGGGCGGAAAGGGGGAAAGGCACAGCCATGCTTCATTGGCAAGCTTTTAAACTAGTCAAGGGGGGAGGCACTGATAAGCAGCAGGAAAATCCCGGCCTCCCCCTACAAAACAGGGTACTAAATGAGAAAAAGACCAAGGTAGAAAGGTCAGTGGGGGATGATGCAACAGAAGGTAAAGCCATCAAAAAATGGAGAGCAATGAGTACCAATGCCCGTAGTCTGAGTAACAAGCTTCCTGTATTAGTGGCCTTGATGGAGGAGGAACATCTGGATATCGTGGCTGTCACAGAAACATGGTATACACAAAACCATGACTGGGATGTAAACATACCAGGATACACTATCTACAGGAGGGACAGGGAGGGTAAAGAGGAGGAGGAGTAGCTCTCTTTACATAGGGAAGGAATCAAAGCAACAGAACAAAAGGGTAAACAGGGAGGAGAAGAAGCACTGTGGGTAAATTTGGAGACCGCAATGGCACCACAATACGCACAGGGTTAGTATGAACCTTCTCAGGGGAGGAAATGGACAAGGAAATGATAGAAAGTATACTTAGAATGGTAGATAAAGGGAGATATTGCTGATGGGTGATCTGAATATGCCAGTTGTTAACTGGAGTGCAGTTGCAGCACCCACTTGAAGAGTGGGGTTATTCTAGATGCCCTACAGGGCATGCCTTGACAACTAGTATTGGAGCCCACTGAGAGGGAGCAATCTTAGACCTGGTTCTCTCAAATGGAGATGAAGAGAGATCACAGATGTAGAAGTGGGTAGCCATCTGGGAACTAGCGACCATCGAACAGTATGGTTCACAATAAACACAGCAATAGAGTCAAGCCATACAAAGACAAAGGTACTGGATTTTAGGAGGGCTGACTTTGTCAAAATGGGTGAGTGCCTAAGGAATGCACTAGCAAATGGGCAGGAAGGAGGGGTGGAAGAACAATGGGGAATAATAAAAACTGCCATCACAGAGGTATCAAGCCTTTGTGTAAAGCAAATAAACAAAACGCAAACGAGGTAAGCACCTATGGTTCTCAAAGGAAGTGGCAGTGAAGGTTCAAGAGAAAAAGAAAGCATTCAGGAAGTACAAGGAATCACAGAAGGAACAGGACAGAGAGAACTATATCAGTTAAAGCAAAGGAAGCTGGGAAGGCAGTCAGAACAGCAAAGGCCCAAACCGAGGAAAAGAATAGCCAACTCAGTTAAGAAGGGCTAAAACCTTTATAGGTACATCAGGGGAGTGAAGGAAGACCAAGGGAGGGATAGTGAGGCTTAATAAAGGGAGGGAGGGTGGGCAGAGGGTGACTGTGAAAAGCAGAGATACTAAACAAATATTTTGCTCAGTATTTACAAAGGAAGAGGGAAATACCTAAACAAACAGTAGAACACTCTGGATATAGAAGTTGATACCAGCCCATTTACAGAAGAAAGGGTTCTGAAAGAACTCTTAAAACTGAAGGTGGACAAAGCAATGGGGCCTGATGGGATTCATCCCAGAATTCTAAAAGAACTAAGGGTAGAACTAGTGGCGCACTGACTACCCTCTTTAACAAATCATGGGAGGATGGGTGGTACCAGGGACTGGAGGAGGCAGATGTGATTCCCCTTCACAAAAGTGGGAGCAGGCAGAAGCAGGAAACTACAGACCTGTTAGTTTAACCTCAGTGGTAGGGAAAATGATGGGATCACTTCTGAAGGAAAGAATTGTTAAATATCTAGAGGCCAGAGGGCACAGGACCCAAGGCAGCATGGATTCACAGCAGGAAGGTCATGCCAGACAAATCTGATAGATTTCTTTGACTGGTAACCAAAGTAGTTGATCAGGAGGGAGGGCTGTGGACCTGCCTACCTAGACTTAAGCAAGGCATTTGACACAGTCCCACACAAAAGATTAATATACAAGTTAGCCAGCCTGGGAGTGGGTCCCAAGATGACAGCCTGGGTAAAGAATTGGCTGGAGAATAGGACACAGAGAGTAATAGTAAATGGAGTCCACTCTGAAAAAAGGGGGGTTAGTAGTGGGGTACCGCAGGGTTCAGTATTAGGACCAGTCCTCTTCAATGTCTTTATAAGTGACATTGCAGAGGGACTGGAAGGAAAAGTATGTCTCTTTGCAGATGACACAAAGATCTGCAACAGAGTTGATGTACAAGGTGGAGTGGAAAGGATGAGAAGGGACTTGGCAAGGTTAGAGGAATGGTCAAATGTATGGCAGCTTAGATTCCAATGCTAAGAAGTGGAAGGAATGCACCTGGAAACAAAACCCAGGGAAGAGTACACAATGGGGGTGAGATACTAACAACAACAAAATGGAAAGGGACCTGGGGTGATCATATCAGATGACCTAAAGGTGGGCAAGCAATGTGAGAGGGCAGCAAGGAGGGCTGGGAATACTGGGATGCATAGGAGGCATCACCAGTGAAAACAGGAAGTTATTATCCCTCTGTGACAGACAGCTAGTGAGACCCCATCTGGAGTACTACGTGCAGTTCTGGAGACCCAATCTCCATAAGACATAGACAGGATGGAAGCTGTCCAGAGGGGCAACTAAAATGGTGCAGGTCTGCAGCGAAGACATATGAAGAGAACTTAGGAGCTAATATGTATAGCCTCGAAAGGAGGGAGAGGGAGACATGATAGAAACTTTCAAGAGTACCTCAAGGAGCAATCAAAAGTCCAAGAGGTAGCATCTTTCAAAAAATTATTACAGAACAAAGGGCACAATTTGAAGATAGAAGGGGGCAACTCAGAGAGGCAATTTAAAGAAGTCCTTTTTACAGAGAGGGTGGTGGATGTATGGAACTGCCTTCCTGAGGAGGTTGTGGAGTCACAAACAGTGGTGGAATTCAACATGCATGGGACAGTCATAAAAGGCAATTCTAGGGGTGGGGTAGGAAGAAGTAGGCTGCTGGTTAACTAGGATCTGCAGCTTATCCATCAGGTAGGGAAATGGGCAGACTGGGTGGGCCAAGCGGTCCTTATCTGCCATCAAATTCTATGTTTCTATGTTTCATATTTGGGTTGAAGCTGTCCCCAGGTTGACTGCAGGAGGGGCAGGGCAGGCACTGCTCAAGCGTACACCAAGAGGGAGGAAGAAACCTCATTTACAGTTGCATGTGGGTACAAACGACTTGGCAGGAACACTGGAAGTAGTGAGGGGGAGGTTTGAGTACTTGGGCAGGCAGTGTGAGGGGGTGGGGAAGTCAGTGGCATTCTTGGAGGTACTGCCGGTACCATGTGCAAGCATGGGGAGGAAGGGTAGGCTTGAGGAGTTCGAGTGGCTAAGGGACTGGTGCCACACAAAATATTATGGGTTAGTGACTAACTGGGGTAGGGTCTGGAGGGAATAGTGACTTGTATGCAGAGGACAGGGTACACTGGAGCAGGAAGGGAGGGAGTATTAAAGGCAGCATTGCTGCTGGGCCACTGGCACTGAGGGTTGAGGTGCTGGATGCCACACCTCGTGCCATGTTGGCGACCCGGGTTCGGACGCAAGCCCGGGCCACCAGGGGTTGGCAAGGGAGGGATAGAAGAGCAGTGCCGGGGTGCAAAGACACTTAGGCACAGCATGCCAAAGTTTGCCACACTCCACACCCCTTTACTACACCACTGTAGTAGCATCCACGGTCGTCACCAGGGGCCGCTACAGAGCGGTGGGTCCCTGGATCCCGCCCCAGGATAGGAAAGCAGTCTTCCGGGTGCTAAAGGGTGGTGGAGTGTGGCAAACTTTGGCACGCTGTGCCTTAGTATCTTTGCACCCCCGCACTCAGCAAAGGGGAGAAAAGTGGAAAATGGGCTATGGTCAGGTAGCGTGAGCTTCCGACCCTTTCTGCCTGCCCCGAATGGCGCCTCCTCAACTGGATCTTGCTCTGGTGGGTCGACCTGGGAAGCTCCTCACCTCCCCAACATGGGGGTAATCCATGGAGGTGAGCAGGCCGGCCTGATGTAGGGGACAGGGCTAGGGGTGTCGGTCGGGATGACCAAGCCTACCGTAGCCCTGTGAGAAAATATGTAAATAAAAAAAAAAGGCAGGATTAGAGGCGTATATCTCTACTAAGGTGGATTTAAACATATAGAGGTAGGGGGGTCAAAAGACTGAGGTTGGTAGAAAGGTCCGGACAGGGAAGCCTGATGAGTTCACCGTCCTAGATATAAGTAAAGGTGGAGGTGTAGTAACCCTGGAAGGGGGGGAGGCAGAGTCGTCTGAGTGTAATACAGAAGGCACCACCACTCGGTATGAATAAGGAGGAGAAAGGGTATGGACTACCGGAAGGAGGGACACAGGCCAAGGAGGAGAAGAGTGAGGAGAAGGGGGGGTACGGGTGGAAGGTGGTCTGACTAAATGGATAGAGAACTGGTTACAGGGGAAGGTGCAGAGGATGGTGGTGGGGTAGCTCTCGGCACCCAGAGCAGTGACAAGCGGGGTGCCGCAGGGCTCAATGCTTGGCCCAATGCTATTTGGGCTCTTTATCTCCGATATAGCACACGGAGTGGGGAGCAGGGTTAATCTGTTCACACATTATACCAAATCAAAAGCTAATACTTATAGTAGCACAGCCCCCAACACACACACACATACACACTCCCTGAAAAGCTGCTTAAAAGCCTGCAGTTCATTCAAATCAATTCCATTTTCTTACGTACTTGGGGTTCAGTGCCAACAAATGTAAAATCATGTACCTAGGGCATAGGAACCCCAATGCTGGGTATAGGATGGGGGGAAGTACCGATACTCACTAGACATGAAAGGGTCCTTGAGGTTATTATATCAGAGGACCTGAAGATGGCAGTACAGTGTCACAAGGCTATGGGCAGGGCAAATTGGATTCTGGGGTGCATAAGGAGTGGCATCTCCAGTAGGAGGAGGGATGTTGTGCTGCCATTGTCTCACTCTGTGGTATACCCCCAGCTGCAGTACTGTGTCCAATTTTAGAGTCCGCACTTCAGAAAGGACATAAGGTGGAGGTTTTCCAAAGGAGAGCAACTAAAATGGTTCAGAATTTTCACAGGAATCCCTACAAGGAAAGGCTGAAGAATCTCAACATGTACACTCTGGAAGACAGGAGGGTGAGAGGTGACATGATCAAGACCTACAAAGTACCTCACAGGGGTAAACAGGGTACAGTTGGGGAGTTTCCTTCAAATGAGGATGAGCACCCAAATCAAGGGGCATACAATGAAGCTGGGAGGGGCATTCAGGATAGATTTTTTTTTAACTTTATTTATTCACCCACACCCCCGGGCATCCTTCAGGAGTGCCCGCTTGGAATCCGCCCTACTCCCAGCCTGAACCCCTGCGTCTCCCCTGATCTCCTCCTCCCTGAAAGACTACAGGCAGGCCCGAGCCCCGATACCATCTCGGGGCTGATTCTGCCCTCCCTCGGTGGCTGGCTTCTAAGTGTGAGGTGCCTACCTGCTTGTCGTCGGGGCGGCCCTTGGAGGGAGATCCTGGGCACATCTGGGCCTGCATTTGGGATGTGGGCGAAGTCCACCGGGGCCACCGTCATCTCACTGATGATGTTGGAGGCTTTTCTGGCTTTGTTCTGTCCCTACCTGCGGATCTCGGTCGTGCAATGACGACCAGCATCCGCCAAACTCCACCCTCTTTGCCATCGGCCACGTCACGCACTTCCTGGCTACCCCCCGGCCATTGCCAGGGGTCGCTCAGGAGCAACACTATCCCTACCTCCCCCCCGGGAAGGGAGAACTGTCTCACAGATGCTTCATCCCTACCAGCCGCTGCTGACCCCCGACTTCCTGGGCTCTTTCCCAAACCCAGGTCGTCGGTGTGGTGAGAGGTGAGGCATCTAGAGCCTTAACCCTCAGCGCCACCGGTCAGGATAGATGTGAAGAAATATTTATTTACTGAAAGGGTGGTAGACACCTTAAACAGACTGTCAGGAGAAGTGGTGGAACCTAAAATGGTAGGGGGCATGAAGCATGCATAGGATAAACATGAGGTAGATTAGAAAAAGGGGAAGGAGGGGGTCAACAGAGATCAACAGGGCTATGGAAGTGGAGTAGGTTCAAGTTCATTGCAGGAAAAATCCTGATGGACGCAGGCAGAATAAGACATTCAGTAACATATACAGGCAGGAGTTACAAGTAGGTAAAGAACACTTGGGCAGACTGGCTGGGCTGAGCGGTCCTTTTCTGCCGGCAAATTCAATGTTTTTGTGGCAACATGTGTTAATTCAGGTGCTGTGTTTATTTAAAGTTGGCCCTACCATACATCCAGATGTAAGGTACAGTAAATTACCAAATTAGATGCAGCCCACATACAGTACAATAAACACAACTGCCGTGCTTCGAGAAGCCTTTACTCTTCATAAGGCTGCTTAAAGAGCTGGGGTTCTATTTGCAGTGTCCACACCAGTATGCTGATCTTAAAATCGATGCCGCATCTGAATGAGTACTTCATTCTTGCTCACTCCATTTCTTCCTCACTTTGAAACCTGCTTGTCCTGAGCTACTTTTCAGCTGGCAGTGCCTTGCCTGTGTTGGAAGATGACCGATAAGTGGTACTGAAATACGTCAGACTTCACAGACTCTGAAGGCGGCTGCTCATGGACAGACATAAGGCAGTTCTACTGGGGGGGGTAGGAGGAAGTAAGCTGTTTAACTAGAATCTGTAGCTTATCCATCAGGTAGGGAAATGGGCAGACTAGGTGGGCCAAGCGGTCCTTATCTGCTGTCAAATTCTATGTTTCTCACCCACCATCTTGGCAAGAAGAAGGCTGCAGCTGTGGCCACTGATGACTGTTGGGGTGTGGGGATGGGGGACCAAAGGGGACAGACATAAGGAGATTCAATTATAATAAAAATTGTGAGAGCTTCACCAGCTTTCCAAAATGCTTACCAGTAAAAGAACACTCTATGAAGTTGTTCAAATGGCAACACAATCTGGTGAGCCCTCTGTCTGCCATCTGACGCCAGGCATCAACCAGCATAAAATTGCCTACAGAAGGCAGTGTGGTCATGTGGTTACTGAAACTAGGGACTGAAACCGACCCCAGTATCAGAGGTACTAGCAGAAAAGAGAGGAGAAGGAAGGTTACTGAAATACTGGGGATTACAGATTTAGAAGAACAAAAGAATATCACACAGAAGCCGGCACATATGCCTATAGCAGCTGTCTCCTGCTTCCCAGTAGCTATATTTACACCCTTGAGGTACCTGAATATTTCTATCCTATCCCCTCTTTCCCTCCTCTCTTCCACTCAGTACATATTGAAGTCCTTTAATTTCTCCTCATAAATATTGTGTTGCAAACTCTGTACCATCTCATTCGCCCTTCTCTGGACCATCTCCAGCCTGTTAATATCCTAACGAAGGTGTGACCTCCAGAACTGTGCACAGTACTCCATGTGAAGCCTGACCATGGTTTTATGTAATGGCATCACTACCTCCCTCCTTATGCTGGTGATATCCCTGCCTGTGCATCCCAGCATGTCACTGGCCCTCCCAGCTGCCTTACCACTTTGACATTTTCAGATCACCTGAAATAACAATCCCCAGGTCCCTTTCCTTCTTTGTGACTGTCAGCAGCTCTCCCCCCATCCTGTACCTTTTCCCAGGGTTTCTGTGTCTCAGGTGCATAATTTTGCACTTTTTTGAATTAAACTTCAGTTGCCAGTCCTCAAACCATTTCTCAAACTTCCCCAGGTCCCCCCTCATTTTCTCCAACCCCTCTGGGATACCCACTGTCTTACAGATCTTGGTGTCATCTTCAAACAGGCAGACCCTGTCCTTCAGCCCTTCTGCAATGTCACTAATGAAGATCCCGAACAGGACCAGCCCCAGGTCCAATCCCTGCGGCACCCCACTGGTCACCCCCTCTCCCCAGACTGAGCCCCATTTACCACCGCTCTCTGCCTCCTGTCTGTTACCCAGTTTCTAACCCAGTTTGCCACCCTTTCCCCCATGCTCAGACTACTCAGCTAGTTTATCACCCTTCTATGTCGGATGGTGTCAAAGCCTTTGCTTACATCAAGGTAAACATTGTCCACTGCCCCACCATGATTTACTTCCTTTGTCACCCAGTCAAAAAGATCAACCAGATTTGTCTGACATGACCTCCCCACTGTGAATCCATGTTGTCTATGGTCCTGGGCTCCGATGCCCCACTATCCTTTCTTTAACCAATGTCTCCAGTATCTTCCCCACTACTGAAGTGAGGCTGACCAGCCTATAGCCTTTGCAACTGCTGTGGCCCTTGCCCCTTCCCCTCTTCTGTGAATACTGAATAGAAAGACACAGTAGCTGTCTTGAGGGGGGGCACATGACAGTTCTTAGGCATGGTACTTTCACTTCCAAATACCTAAACAGCACACATAAGCAATCAACATTCAGCACTGACAAATGTTTGTTTTAATTGTACCAAGTGAACAGTTGCACATATAAATGTTTTGAATCTCTTATGCATTCCTGTAATGTTTAAATGTTACACTAGACCACCATCTAGTGGCTGAAATCTGCAACTGCACAGTAGAACTATGCAGAATGTGGAATTCTGCCAGCGGAATCCATGTAGAATGTTAATACCTCTTCCGAAATACTTTTTGGAATTTTCTATTGAATTCTGCAATTCTGGGTATAACATGCAGGATAATTTCTTCCGGATTTTGGAAAATGACTCTGTGGTTTATGTAAGCCACAGAATACATATCCATGAAAACTATTCTGGTTTTCAAATTTTGGAATTCCGCTACTGACCGAATTCCACAGAATGGGGCACAATTGTCTGAAATTCTGCAGAATTCTGTTTAGCTGGAATATGAAAATTCTGCACAGCACTACTGCAGAGGAAGTCATTTAATGTGCTCACAATAGAAAGCAGTTGTAATGAAAAGCCAAGGTCTGCTAGTAAAGTTCTAGGCAATTTTCCTGTTGGGCTACTTTAGTTTCTAAATACTGTAGCTTGCAATGGAAAAGCCCCTGCTAGGCTTAGAACCATAGTTGTGGGGGCAGAGCAGCAAGATGGCTGTGGTGTTGCTCAGCTCCTCATTGCTCTACGCTGCTCTCTGTTGCATTGCATTTTGACCAGCATCTTACTGACATCTAAGTTTGCTTTTTTGTATGCTTATAAATGTATTTGCTGGGTGGTGAATTATAGAGGCCCGTTTTCTACCCCAATCAAATTGTTGGCATTATATAAACTATAGATTTTAATGTGAAGCTGAATATTGGAGCCGATAGATAAAGGTACAGCTATTTGGGTACACCTGTGGAGCTTCATGTTTTGATATAATGCACTGTGGAGTACATGTTCAGCTGCTGACAGAATGACAGTAGACATTTAGAATTTTTAAATAAGTGAGCATAGCTGAATTTGATGGAATAGGGCTGGATGCATTCTTGACCAGACCCAAGAGGATGTCAGAGAGAGTGTGGTGAAAGCAGGTTTACTCCTGATATGTTGAGAAGCCCCTGTTCATCTTACAAAAGGTAAGTTACTATTGCCTGGGAAGGGTGGGGATCTGTTAAATCCTATGTAAATCTGAGTTACAGTGGAGCGTTTTTTCTTTGTTTAACCCTCAGGTGTGAACTTCACAGGAAATGGAAGATTGGAACCCTAGCAAGTTTTAAAGCCCCACCCGGTAAAAGCATATTAAGGACTCAGAAGGAAAAAGGAGCTGACAAAGTGCTGTGTAAAATTGAAATGGACTCTTGGTGAAGGAGAATGCAGAATGGCATCATTGAATTAAAATTTTTCTCCCCCTTGCTCCGTGCTATAAAGACACACTGCCAGTAGTCCCCAAGGATAGTGATTTGTGAAATAACTTCTACAGAGGTAAGACTGTTTATACGTCTTCACTGTTCAAAGCCAGACCATGAACTGAGGAAACAGGTATGTGGTTCAATGTATTTCAATGGAGTTTTGCACTTAGTGGCATAACGTGGCCATTTTTGGCCAAAATTTTCACCGTGACTTCTTTGGGACCCCACCTCATGAACAATTACATTGACATTAGGCAGATCTGTCCTGAAAGGGGATTTTGCAGTCCCTGCATGAAATCACCTTTCAGACTGGAGTTGAAAAATGTCTCTGTCCTAGTTCATGAGGTGGGGTCACAAGAAGACTATGTTGAAAATTTGGTGTAAAAATATTAAAAAACAACAAAGTTATGAGCCTATATTGAATTTTGTGAATGCAGGATCATAACTTTGGTAATTTTCAATATTTGTCCCCCAAATTCACAACATAGTCATATCTTTATAGCACCTCATGAATGTTTCAGTTGTCATTTTTCAAATCATGACCAAAATGCTTTTTTACATCCCGAAAGGTGATTTCATGGTCCCTGCACAAAATCACCCTTCGGACAATGAGTTGAACATTTTCTCTGCCCTTATTCATGAGGTGGGGTCATAAGAAGGCTATGTTATAAATGTGGTGTAACAATATTAAAAAAAAAGTTATGAAGCTATGTTGAATTTTGCAAATGTAGGCTCATACGTTTGGCAATATTCAATATTTTTACACCAAATTTTCAACACAGTCATTTCTGTACAGCACTTCATGAATGTGACAACTGTCATTTATCAACTTTTGCCCAAAATGTGTTTTTGCATCCTGAAAAGTAATTTCACAGTCCAGTTTTGCAGTCCCTGTGCAAAAACACCTTTGGCTAGGAGATGAACATTTTTTCTGCCCTGCTTCATGAGGCAGGGTCATAACAAGGCTATGTTGGGAATTTGGTGTAAAAATATTAAAAACAACAAATTTCTGACCCTAAGTTACATTTTGCAAACACGGGTTCATAACTTTGGTAATTTTCAATATATTTACCCCTAGTTCCTCAACTGCAGCCTTATCAGCTCTGGCTAGAGTTTGTTTATAGTGGGGAACTGTATGATCTAAGGAAGTGCTGTTAGATGAATCTATTTTAGCATAACTTAAGGATATGCCCAAAGTGTAGGGAATTAACATTTTATTTGCATACATAAATTTGGAAGAAACTGTATTAATTAGATGAATTGTTAATTGGGATTTCATTTATCAAAATGCAGCTATGATGCTAAGGAATCTGATAATCAATAATTACAGTTGAGAATACGCAGGCTGAAATTATCTAATTAAGGTACTGGCCCCTTTGAGATCCATAAGGGAGGTTATTTGTTTTTTTGGGGGGTAATGTTGTTTTACAAATAGAAACTGGGAATTGAATCTGCTTGCTCTTAAAATCATCCTTAAGTTACTTAGAATGTTATCCATCCAGTTAATTAGCTTGACTCATTATGCTCTTGGGTTGCTGAGACAGGTCCAGGCATAGTCTTGTGCTCAGTTGTTAAAGAAACTTATCTTAGTCTCCCTTGCGGATGGTTTTTGTATTTGGAGGACTGGTAATGGCCTTCAATTAAAGCCTCATATAGCCTGTTTATGGACAGCTTGTAATGGGCCGAAGTTATGTTCCTCTACTTAACCAAATTTAAGGTAGCCTGAATTCTAGGGATCTGATCAACGTACAGTATAGTGAGGTAAAACATGGAGTAGTTCTAGTTTAGATGGAGTTATGTTCGTGCCTTGCTGACCTCTGCAGCGAATACTAAAAGTAAAAGAGTGTGGTAAATATACGTCCCTGTGTTCATAACCTTTTGTTCTGTTGGGTCCTGAAAATGTTTGAGTTTCCTAATTGGACTGAATTACCTTTTTCCCATAGCCCTTTACTGCCTGCACCTTGGTGTGGCTTCAACTGTTTGTTTTTCCACTACTAGCTGTGTATATAGCACAATGTAAGTTCTGATAGAGTACTTTATCCCATATGATATCAACTGAATAGAGTCAGCTCCTGATAGGAGACTATTATCAGCTGATGCTGATTTATTTTATTTTCATATGCTAACATGCAATCTTTCTGGTGTAATCAATTCAACGCAAAGAAGTGCAAAATAATGCACCTGGGTAACAAAAACCCAGGGGAAGAGTACACAATGGGGGAGGTAGTAACAACAACAAAAATGGAAAGGGACCTGGGGATAATCATATCAGATGACCTTAAGGTTGGCAAGCAATGTGAGAAGGTAGTAGGGAGGGCTGGGGATTCTGGGACACACAGGAGAGGCATCACCAGTAGAAAACAGGAAGTTGTTATCCCTCTGTACAGACAGCTGGTGAGACCCCATCTGGAGTACTGCGTCCAGTTCTGGAGACCCCATCTCCGCAAGGACATAGGCAGGATGGAGTCAGTCCAGAGGAGGGCAATTAAAATGGTGCAGGGTCTGCAAGAGAAGCCATACGAGGAGAGACTAAAGGAGCTTAATATGTATACCCTTGGGGAAAGGAGGGAGAGGGGGGACATGATGGAAACTTTTAAGTACCTCAGTGGAATCAACAAAGTCCAAGAGGGTAACATCTTTCAGAAAAAGAGGTGTGCAAGAACAAGGGGACACAATTTGAAGATAGAGGGGGGACAGCTCAGGGGCAATGTGAGGAAGTATTTTTTCACAGAGAGGGTGGTGGACACATGGAACAGCCAGCCTTCCTGAGGAGGTTGTGGGGTCTAAAACTGTGGGAGAATTCAAGAATGCATGGGGCAGTCATAAGGCAATTCTAGGGGGTTGGGGTAGGAAGAAGTAGGCTGCTGGTTAACTAGGATCTGCAGCTTATCCAGTAGGTAGGGAAATGGGCAGACTAAGTGGGCCAAGCGGTCCTTATCTGCCGTCAAAGTCTATGTTTCTATGTAATTCCAATTGTTTTTATCTGTGTATACAATGTATTATAAAAGTTGACAAAGTGCACTTTATTTAATACGACACAATTGCATGGGGCTATCCTTGTGAAAAGGAGATTATTAATTATATATTTTGATAGCTATTAATATATATTGAACTGTACTTTTTAGAACTTTGGAATCAATTGCTTTGATGGTGTGCTTGGTGTTATGTACTGCCTGTATTTCTCTGACCATTTTCACTGTAGATTACATGTGTCTTTTTTTTAAAAACTGTAAAGACTATTCGTTGACCAATAAACATAGCTTGACAACTTGAGAACCATAGTTGTCTGCTTTGCCAGTTGTGCTTTAACCTTTACAGTACATCATATGAGCTGTCATTCACTTCAGTGTAACTCAGTGGCACGCCAGGTGTTTCTTGGCTTAACAACTAAAGGACCAAGGGTTTGGGTCCTGATAGGAACATGACAATTGTGTGTTCAGTTCCATGTGAATAGGGCGAAAAAATAACCAGGAGGAGCATATCAGCCAAAACAAAATGCTGAATACAAAAAGAGCACAGACCAACTTCGGCGACCATCAGAACTGCAACCCCAACTCGGGCAGTACAGGAAATGACCCTCCTTAATTTTTTATAACTAACTCAGAGACCGCACAATGCCTTGGGAAGGAGGGGTCACAGTCCTGACGCTCACTGATTTTGCACTGTTGCCCTTTTTGCAGGCAGTCAAATTGAGTAACTCTTATTGAGTCGCCCATATCACATGACACCGTGTATTCACAGAAAGATGCTACATTTCACTTGAGTGATAGTCAGTGACAGTATGAAATTGGAATACTAACATTCATAGAAAACTAACATAGATTAGAACCACAATTTGTGCAGCTAGAAAGTGTTCTTGTCAGGGCGAGTTCTTGAAAGAAAAATGTAATGGTACCTTTACTACCTGAGCGAAACAGACTAGGCTATAGATTATTTGGCATGGACACGGAGTAAAGAGAGTTGCTCTGTTCTTAGTGTTGCAAGCTGTCCAGCAGGGCTTCAGAAATACATCACTTGCTTTGGGGTAACAGTTTTAGCAGGATATCACTAGAACTAATACTGTAGTGCAATGGTGGCTGGCCCATCACCCAGTTGATGCTGCAGTGGCACCAGAGGGATGGCACTACTAGCTGGATACCATACTTATGGCCCACTTTCTTGCCCACTTTGTTGGTGTGCATTCCTTGCTGCACTATGGCCAGCAATTCTGGAGAGCTACAGATCTGCAGCCACAGAACTAGGCACGCACAACTGTCATGCAGTCACAGAAGTGGTCCTGCACAGCTGTCATGCAGTCACAGAAATGGTCCTGCACAGCTATCATCCAGTCACAGAAATGGGCCTGCATAACTGTCATGCAGCCACACAACTGGTCCTACACAACTGCCATGCAGTAACAGAACTGGTCCTGCATGACTGTCACACAGCTACAGAATTGGGCATGCACAACTGTCACACAGCTACAGAACTGGGCATGCACAACTGTCACGCAGTTACAGAAATGGTACTGCACAGCTGTTATGCAGCCATATAACTGATTCTCCACAACTATCATGCAGTCATAAAACTGGTCCTGCATGACTGTCATGCAGCTACAGAATTGGGCATGCACAACTGCCATGCAGTCACAGAAATGGTACTGTACAACTGTCATGCAGCCACAGAACTGGTCCTGCACAGTAGTCATGCAGCCACAGAACTGGTCCTGCACAACAATCATTCAGCCACAGAACTGATCCTACACAAGTGTCATGCAGCCGAAGAAATGGTCTTGCAGACTGTCATGCAGCTACAGAAATTGGCATGCACAACTGTCATGCAGTCACAGAAATGGTCATGCACAACTGTCATGTAGCCACAGAACTGGGTCTGTGCGGCTGTCTTGCATCCTCAGAAGTAGGAGGGCACAAATGTCATGCAGCCACAGAAATGTGCCTGCAAAACCTTTATGCAGCCACAGAACTGGGCCTGCACAACTGTCATGCAACCAAAGAACTGGAACGAATGAGCAAAGACAGAGGCCTCACTTTATTTCTGTAAGCAACACTGTTTTTAGTTTCAAATAAGTGATTGTGGTGGTATGCCAAAAAACACATAAGTTGCTTTGAGTTTTTACTACTGTGGAGTGCTTTCGATCTTGCTTGTTCATTTGCGGGCTTTGAATACTTCTATTGAAGGGGCCTCTCTTACAGTTGAAGGTAACAAATTCCCCAGGATGGGGTCAGTGACACTAAAAGCTCTGTCACCGGCAGTTTTTAACCTCGTCCTGGGAATCACAAGGAGGCCCCTAGAGGAGAAGGAGCAGAGGGAGGGGACCGAGACAGCAGGTGTAAGGCGGTCTTTCAGCTCCTCCCCTTTTTCTGCCATTTTGTGGATGATTTCCACTAGTACTCTTGTCTATTTCCTCCCCTGCACTGGAGGTCTGTAGACAACTCCCGTGTGGATGGTGGTGCCATTCCCTGTCTCTAAGGTGACCCATAGTGCCTTCTCCCCTTCATGTCTTCCCTTTAATTCCATTGCTTTGATCCCCTCCCTGATGTAGATAGCTACCCCTCCCTGTCTCTTCTGAAGAGTGTGTACCCTGGTCTGGTAACACCCCATTCATGGTTACTCATGTACCAGGTTACAGAGACTGTGACAATGTCCAGGTCTTCCTCCACCATCAAGGCCACTAGGTCTGGAATCTTGTTACCTAGGCTACAGGCATTTGTACACATGGCCTTCCATGTTTTGGTGCCTTCGACCATACTAGTTCCTATCCTATTCCTTCCCCTATGCCTCTCCTGACTTTACCCCCTTTATCCACCACAAAAGTGCATATACCAGACCAGACAGTGACCCCAAACCCTTAAATGTATTATCACATCAACAAAATTGGTGCAAAATTAACATATAGGGGAAAAACACATGAAAAAGATGCAGGCATGCAGTCATTGGGAAATAATGCACAAGCACATGATGTGTTTGCACCAATGGTAGCCACTGGTAGAGCAGGATTGTTCTTAACCATTCTATAATATGATATATCCTAATGGCTTGTGGAGCAGAAATCATTGCTATGCAGAAGAATCAACTCTGCTGCAGAACTGAACTGATTTGGCAGCAAATGTTTAGGAGCCACACTGCCTTTACTTTTTGTTTTGTGCTTCTATTGTTAAAGGCCAAGTAGTAGCTAGAAGGCAGAGAGAGAGAGTAGCCTGCTAGCTCTGGTTGGTGACATCACCATTTCAGTGACATCATCGCATGCGCATGCCCAACCAGAAGTGCACAGGCACCCCAGCTCAATTGCTGGATGAAAGCTGACTGCTGGTTGATAATCAGATGCTTTCTCACCCAAAAGGAAGGGGGAGCCATGCAAGCAACAAAACAGAAATAAGGTAAGAAAACATTCTGATAAAATAGAAATTAAGAAAGCAAAAGCAACAGAAGCTGTTTGCTTCTTTAGTCCTGGTCTTCGGTCTGGAAACACGTAGTGAATTCTCCACTAATAATGATTTATTTTTTAAGCTTAGAAAATGGACCACTATGTCCACACAAAACAAAAGAAAAGGCAGAGGTACCGTGAAAGGAAACATGCACAATACTTTCATTAGTTGGTGTATTTCAGCAGTGTTTTTTTGTTTTGTTTTTTTCTTTTCAAAGTACCTTGTGACCTCAAAACAAATGTTAACTGAACTCGGTATCACTCATGGCCCTGTATGTACAATAGGGACATAGTAAGAAGGCAAACAGTATTTAGCTTGAAAAAAGATACACACACTCTGCTTAGGGATGCAGATAACTATAAATGTAAATATTTTATAAAGATTGGTTTATAATTTATTGAAAATTAAGTGTTTTTGAGGCTCCTTGGCAGCAGTGAGAGAAAGATGCACTGTTGCAAAATGAAAGGGGGAAGGGAGGTCCTAGCCACCACATATATTATTTTTTTAATATTCAACTGAAAAACAAGTATGGAATTAAGAGTCTAACAGGTAACTGAAAAGCGGTAGTTCCAAAATATATGTAAACAGATACAATGCAATAGCGGGGGGATATGCATTTTTATTCAGAGAAAACAGAGTGTGAATGGATTGCTTGATTACATTAGCAAATGCAGAAAGCTTCATGGCGTAATGGTGCCCTATTTTCATTTTATCCTAACAAAAAATCGCCTACATTTTTAAATAGGATAGACAAACTACAAAACAATAGGATGAAAGTGTTCTTTTTTTAATAATGCAGAGGTTTTTTTTTTTCTGAGAAGCAGTACATATTTTTTTTTGAAATTTAAGTTTATTGAATTTTCAAGTACAAGAATACAAAAAAGAAAAAGGAAAAAGAAAACACAACCAACACAACAGACCCAGTCAGTATAATAGGAAAATACACTGCACAACCCTCTCACCTCACCCCCAACCCCTATCCCCAACCCAAGCCCCCAACTTGCCCTTCACCACCCATATAACTCGAGGCATTAAACCAGAAATTCCTAAAATACCCACCCCAGCAACATCCACCCACCTCCCTCAACCACCCCTGTAAAGGTGTGCTATCTCAATAATAATAATAATCTGGATATATCAAGTATCTATCATTGACGATGAAGCAGTACATATTAACATTCATTCTGAGATGCAAGTACTGGGGACTAGGCACTAAGGAAATGCAGTGGCTGCACAGTGGGCAACATGCATGTATGTGAACGGTCACGACCAGCATGCATGCAGTGCATGCTCAGGCAGCATATGTACATGTCCACGCAGAACCTGCAGCAGCTATGCACGGGAAGAGGGGCATGGCCACGTAACAGCAGGCGTGACCCACAAAGATGCATAGTCTCTAAGTGCAATATGGCAACCCAGTGAATGGTGCAGCACGTGTACTATGCCACATGGAGGGCTGCTGTAAACTACATGCATGCAGGGCCTGCATACAATGCAGGGCAGACTGCTTGGACTCTAAGGTCATGGGCACACACTGTCTCAGTCCACCCTGTGAGAGCCCCCCTGTGCTACATACGTCTGACTCTGGCACTGCAACAATTGTACAGCGGACCACAAAGGGCAGGCACACCACTAGACTACAGAATGGCACCAGCTGATAGTGGCAATGCCCCCAATACACACATGATCCTGACAACCAGATAATGTACACATGCCTCTGTACACATAGCACACCACACAGCGATCCTCTACACAGCCGGTAGGCCAGCAGGAAGGCCCTCCACCCACCCCCCAGGACAGTGGCATGCCAGCACTAGCCCAAAGACTCAGACATAGGATATATGTGCATGACTACTTCAGTTGAGTACCAATGTGTACATTGAAGCATGCAAGCAAAGCCTGTTAATGGACAGGGCAACATCAATATAAATGCATATGTGGGCACATCCATGCAGCAGGCGATAACTGTAGTTGCTGGGATCACATAGGGTCATGTTCTCCATCCTGAGCTACTCCTACCTGACCTCCTCCTCCCTAGCATCCTCATTAGACTCCCCTCGGTATGGAGGGTATGTACTTCCACTCCCCAAGGACCAGTGGATAAAGCAGCTCATGACACCCCTGCAATGAGAGGAACATAGAGGACAGACATGAGTGGGATGCACATGCAGGGCCACTGATGTACAGTGCCGACACACAGTTACCCACCCACAGCTCCCCATTGTTGTCCTTGTAGTAGATGTTGGTGCTGCCCACCCTCCATGACAGGAAGTCTGGTGCTTGCCGGGGCCAGCATTCCCTCCGGGCTACCACCACAGTCATTGCCCTGTCAGGTTGCTCCTGGCACACAAGGGCTATCTGTCCAGGATGGCCTCTGAAGACCTGTGGATATGTAAGTAGAGTGCAAATATCACTGTCACTTCACCCACAACACATGCCGTGCATGCCTCTCCCGCACCCTGCTAGTTGCATATGTACCTCGCTCAGCTCTGTCAGCTCGCAGTTGGTGCCTCCCTGCAGCAAGTCCTGATATGTCCTTTAAGATATTTGCCAAAGTTTACGGAGATATTCTACCACCCTACCAACATCATACATAGACATTTATGATGTCTGTGCTGCAGTCATATTGATTACTGTGCAGGACAGTTGTGGCCCGGTGAAGCCTGTGCACACCACATCACCTTGCTGGCATACCGGGTACATGCCCCTTTCAAGGGGCTCCCATCCAGATGGAACATTTGTGCAGCATCCCTGTTACTATCTTTGTCTGTTGACGCTCAGATGGTCGTGTAGCACACACTGTAAACCCTCCATTCCAGGTCCACTCCACAGGGGTACATAGGATGTGCCCAGGCCTGCTATTAAATGTCTTCTTGCTGGCTGGTGAGAGGGACCACAAGCAGGCATTGAGGGTGAGGCTGCGCCCATGTGTATTCAGGCTCTGTCTGGACACCAATACCCTGTGAGATACAGACTGCATGGAGCGATTCCATCTGGTCCATGCAATTATCACATGTCTGTGTGATCTTGCCTGAACAAACGTTGCCCCATGTGTCCAACAGTTGCAAGCGATGCCCATGGAGGCAAAGGTGTTATGTGTGCTGATGTACTATGCTACAGGGTCCTTCCAGAGGGTGACGGAGATGTCATAGGCATCAGCCAGTTGTACATGTCCAATGCACTACACCAGGTCACTAACACCCTGCTCCTGTAGCATTCACCTCTACAGAGGTTGGGATACAGTCCACACAGAAGGCATTCTGTACTATGCCTGGCATGCTCAATGTACTGGGGACCAGATACTGTACGCGGGTGGTGATCCTGGTACTATCAGTGTACAACGAGGCACGTAAGAACCACGAAGGGTATCACAGCATAAACTGCCAGATAATCTGTGATGCTATGGATATCATCACTAACATGTTTGCCAAGTACCCTGGGTCCTGCCAGAATTCCTACATCTTCAATGGGGCCAGGTTGAGCAGCCTCCTTGGTGCATGCGAGGGTAGGGATGGATGATTGATAGGTGTGTATACTGTATGCACTCTACACAGTTGCTACACTGGTGGATGCATTGCTGCTTCATGTTACAGCCCCTGTTGTTTTTTCACTGCATTGGTGACAGCGGATGTTCACTATGGCCAGACCTGATGACACCATTCCTGGATGCACACAATGCAGTAGTTGAGGCATACAACAAGGCACCCAGGAAGACACGGTCCATGAGTGAGAGGATAATAGGGCTGTTGAAGATGCGTTCCAGGTGCCTGGCTCTGACAGGTGGCATGTTGATGCTTACCCCAGTGAAGGCATGAAGAGTGCTCACGACATGTGCCATGTTGCACAACATGGCTGTGCTGCATTGGCTAACCATGCCATGGGACATACAGGGGAATGCTCCTCCCGGTGATAGGGGAGGGCAGGCCTGTCAGATTCATGGTGCAGGGTCCTTGTTTGCACGGGTGGCACATTGCAGACTTGTGCACTGATCATTCTGCAATGGGGGGATGGTGTGGCACTGTGATGATGACCCACCCTGAGTGCCATTCCACCCGAGGGGGGGGGGCATCGGCATTCATGCTAGGTGATATATGTAGTGGGGGTATATATGATGGTATACTTGGTGTTGAGGGTATCTGTAGTGGGGGGATGTTTTATAGGTTATGTGTTCATTATGTGCTTAGGTGGAACTCTGTGTTAGTGGTGAGGTGTAGCAGGGATCACATTTTCCTGGCCTGTTGCTGCTCTAGCTATGTTGACGCCCATGTGCCCAGATAATGGGTCTTGGCTGCTGCCTTTTTCCCTTGCGTGGCTGTCTCTCTAGTTGTGTCTGACTCGCATTGTGGTCGGCTGCCCTTCTTCTCTTCTGGACCACTGTGGCTGGCAGGTGTGGGATATACCAGGGCATCCAGGGTGCACCAGGGATGGCTGGTATGGCCATGCCTCTCCCTGTTAACATGTGTTCTGTCAGCTTCTCAAGCAGGTACACTATGCGGTCTATATCTCTGCGCATACTCCTCACCTCCACAGTCCACTCCTTAAGAGCCTCTGTGTTCTCTTACTGTGCCTGTAGCTAGTCACATTCTAGTTGCTTCACCTTAGGGCAGTAGATATGTAGTATACCATGAGTGGGAAGCCTCAGTGTCCAGCGGGTCTGGTGACTTGATGGGCCCTCATCCCCCCATCACAGGGGTGTTATGCACTCCAACTTGGCCTTCCTATGGTCCACTGGCTGCCAACAGGGGGTGGACAACCTCTGTCCTGTGTCTGCCCGGTGGTACTAACAGGCTGTGCTGGCAGGCCCACCACATGTGGCTGCATGGCTGTGTAATCAGTGACCTAAGGGCCATCCTGGGGTGGCTGTTCTGGGTGTAACTGTGTTGGGGTGTCCACACAGGGGGTGGTTGGGAGGTGGCTGTCAGTGGGGATGATGTCCATCTCCTCCTTGTCCACCCATGTCACCTCCATTGTCTCCATGCAGAAGTCCTCTGGTACACGCTCCTCATCCGCCGTGCCCATGGGCTCCTGCATTTTACCTGGGAAGTGAAAGAAAGGCCGGGTACACAGGTTGTAGCAATGCTGTGGGTGTATCGGGGTATGATGTGGCCTACTTAGGGTACCCCTTACCTGCACTGTCCTCACGTCCCCAGCAGCCAGTGTGGGACTCTGGACGCATGGTAGGCTTCACTGGGGTTGCAGCCTCCTTGACGGGTGTGTGCCCCATCTTGGGGTCTGTGGGGTGCCACACAGGATGGTTAGCATGTTCATGGTGCTTCAGACAACCCACCCTTGTCCCATCATTTTACTACATACCTAGCGGTGTGTCCATGCCCTCTTCCTCTCCATAAAGGGCCACCTCCATGAGGGTCTCTGCCACCATCCCTTCTACGAGAGTCAGGCTGTACCCCTGTGTGGGCAGCCCTCCATCCATAGCAATCTGTGACCTCTTGATGGCTGCAAACTTATGCTTGACAGTTGGCCAAAGGTCATGCCACTTGTGCTTTATGGCCAAGAGTGTTCATGCCTCTGGGCCAGTTGCCTTAATGGCAACCTGTAAGTCCAGCCACAACTGGGCTTTGATCTCAGCTGGTGCCTTCAGGGACTCTGCCCTATACAGCATGGCACAATGCTGGGGTCTACCTTGGCTACCACCTAACTGCCGGTGAAGTTGGTGGACTGTGTCCGGCCACTACCGTGTGTCTGGGAATGTCCCCACTTTTCAATTCAGCCATGATCTGTACCACTGAACCCCAGCAGTGGACCATGTTACATCAGGTGCACCTCTGCCTTCCTCTCACACTGCATGCTCCCTGTTGTCCATATCACTATTCATTTACATGTTTCTGTGCAGGGCAGTGCCGATGCCCCTATATGACAGAATCAAGGGGTGAGGCAGCATACTGTAGGCCTGCCTGGGGTCTGATCTGCACAGCCCTGTACACATCTACATGCCATGGCTATGCCTCAGTCTGTCATGTTCACATGTTCATGCATAGCGCATATCGTGCCCTGCCTGCGCATGTCACCACTATGGTGCTTATGGATGCAGCTTCCATGCCTTAGTGCATAGACTCCATTATAAATGAAATATTACTTCACTGATTTGTTCACTGACCATGCCAGGAAAGACGACATTTTATATGGCTGATAATCAGCCAGATTAGAATCCTATTTTATTACATGGAGTTGACCATGCTTGTCTTTTTTATAAAGATAGTTTTGAATGCATCATATGTAGGAATATAGTATAAATTGTACTGTATAAATTGTATTGTTTCACTCTAGGATTTGTCATATTGTAGAAACAATGTGCCATTGCAAAATGTTGGTGGTACACAGGTCTGGCAAATTGCCTATGTGATGTCAATAACATTTGAAAATACACCCACAATTGTACAGCTGATTGGGTCCATATATCAAATATGTTGGTGGTTTTGGACTCAAGACATATGTTGGGTCAGACTCCTTGCTGTTCTTTCTAGTTTTAGACAGGTCAGAGGTCCAGGATTACTTCACTGCAAAACAAGCTACCAGGGGCCAGACAGGCTATAACCCAGGTTCTGTAAGAAGTGGGTGGAGCGCTGCCAGAGTCATTGGCAGATTTGTTTAATTGCTCTCTGGCAACAGGGGTGGTCCCAGAAAACTGCAGATGTAGTCTGTCTTCATAAGTGTGGGGTTAAGGGGACCCAGGAAATCACAGACCAGTTAGTCAAACCTCTATTGTGGGAATGTTGTTCAAATCTATCATCAAGGAACAGACAGTGGAATTGCCTGATGCTGATCACCAACAAGATAAAAAGGCAGCATGGTTTTGTATAGGGAGGTCACGTCAGATGACCCTCATTGACTTTCTCAACTCATTGTCACAAACAATGAACAAGGGCTAGGCTGTAGACATAGTGTACTTAAAATTTAGCAACCGCTTCAACTCTGCCACATAGGAGGCCTGTAAAGAAGCTAAGAGAACTGAGACTGGAGGAGAGCTTGTCAAATTTAATAAGTAATTGGCTGAGTGAGTGGACACAAAATGTGGTGGTAAATGGGACATACTCATTGAGGGGGTCAAAAGAGAGAGTGACAAGTGGTGCTCCACAGGATTTCGTTTTGGGACCATATTCATCAATATGTTTATCTGTGACACAGGAGAGGACATACAGGAAAATGTTGGTAAACTCACAGATGATGCAAAAATATGTTACAGGATAGACACAGAGGAGTGAATTAGGGAGTTCAGTTTATTGTTCAGCTATAAGCCTTTAAAAAATACAGTTTAAAATGCAAATACATAAATACACTCCATGTACAATTAATACCAGCCTAATTATCAACATTGGAGAAATAGCAGCTTATAACTTCATTTGTACTGTACAATGAATGGTCTATATCATAGTTTACATATAGTATTTATCGTGACAGTACAGTTAGGCTTGATGAGGGTGTTTATTGTTAAAGGGCAATTTTTGGACCTTAATAACTTTATAATGGTTGAAGTGATTTCTAAGACATTTGGCATGCACAATCACCTTGGGTAGTTGTTTGTCTGTGTAAATGTTTGTATCAATAGCTTTAGCTGTTTCGGAAATACAGAGTGTTGAAAATAAAGGTGGTTTGGGCTTTTTGGCACTTTTTTTGCCAACCCATATCTCAGAAACGGCTTTAGTTTCTGGGTTGAAATTTTCAGGGTAGAAAGCCTTTGCCTCAGAGATGTGCCTTTTGAAGGTTTGGTGGAAAGATATAAATCCATTCCAAAGTTATTCAATTTAGCATTTCCCATTATTTCCAATGGGAAAAAATAGATGTTTAGCACAAGGAAGGATCTCATGTCGCAGGAGCAGCTGCGATGTGGGATTCTAGGTCAAACACATTATGCTGCCGGACATGTTCTTTCTCTGCTTAGCAAGAGAAACAAATTAAGTACTTTTGATGTGTGGACACTGGGGAGCCCACTCCCAGTGTCCCCAAAGAAGGATTACATATATTTTAAACTAAAAAAAAGAAAACAGTCCCGCAATGTACTTGCCGACATTGGGGTTCCCAATCCCTGTGTCAGCATTTACATGCCCCTCCAAGCACTGTGGGACACTTGGGAGCCCACTCCCAGTATCCCAAATTAATTATATATATATATATGCTAACCTATAAAAAAAGAAAACCATCTGACGACGTAGTTGCCGACATCGGGGTGCCCAATCCCCATGTTGGCATTGTGCATAACCATCCTCCTGTACTCTGGCACACTGGGGAGCCCACCCCCAAGTGTGCCAAAATCATTAACTTTTTTAATTCTTCTTTCCAACACCAGGATGCCCACCCCCAGTGTTGGATGCCCCTCCCCAAGCCCATTCAAACATTATCTTTGCCGACATTGGGGTGCCTAATCGCTATGTTGGCATTGTGAACAACACCCACCCCCAGCACTATGGGATACTGGGGAGTCCACTCCCAGTGTCCCAAAATACTATTTTTTTATTCTGTGAAAAAAGAAAACTGCCCCCCCCACAATGTCTTTTTTCTTTATAAATCCTGGAAAAAAGGAAACAGCCTCGATCATCTCCTCCCCAACCCCTCCCCCATCCTGCCCTCCCACTGAGCACCCAGCACCCCCCCACCTGGCCCTATACATACCATTGGAGGTCGGCAGCTGTCATCTTCTGTGGACCGGGACACGTCTGCACTCTTCAAAGCCGAACCGTGAACTGAAGAATCAAGGTAAGCACCGTATAATAACTGTCAACGGCATTCTGAACATATGTGGATATCTCAGCCATGTCTCCATATTTTTTCACCAAATTTTCAACATGGGGTTTTTGGGACCCCACCTCATGAACAGTGGCACTGTCATTTCACTACTAAGTCCTGAAAGGTTATTTTGCGGTCCCTGTGCGGAATCACCTTTCTGGACAGAGTAATGAAACAGTGCCACTGTTCATGAGGTGGGGTCCCAAAAAGCCCCTGTTGAAAATTTGGTGCAAAAATACAAAACAACGCCCGAGTTAGACACGCTCATTGATGTTTTCCTATGCACACACATAACATTGCCAATTTCAAATGTTTTCACTCCAAATTTTCAACCTACACATTTGTTCACACCACGTCATGAAAAGCATGGCTGTCACTTCTGACATCCTACCCAAAATGTGTTTTCACACTTCTGGAGCATAATAGCGCTGTCCATATGCAAAATCACCTTTCAGGATTGAGTAACAATATTACACTGCCAGTATTCATGAGGTTGGGTCCTAAAAAGCCCATGTTGAAAATTTGAAGCAAAAATGCCAAATAACACCCGAGTTACATGCAGTCATTGAAAACTTTCTACATGCTCGTAAGTAAGGCAGTTTTTAATATTTTCACTCTAAAGCTTCACAATTCATAACATTTATGGAAATTAAGTGCAAAGAGCTATGTTAGTGCACTAGTTAGGCATGATATCATGCCTTTTAAAGTATGGAAATGTTGTGTTAAGGTTCCCAACCATAACACCCCACACCACACTCCCCCAGCCAGCTGTACCACCCAATCCCACCACTCCACCCTCCACACACACCAACAGGCATCAGGGTGTGCCTTGGGGTCTTCGGCCCTAATGCTCACCCCATTCCATAAGTAAATAAGCTGAGATGGACCCTAATGCTCACCCCATTCCATAAGTAAATAAGCTGAGATGGACCCTAATGCTCACCCCATTCTATAAGTAAATAAGCTGAGATGGACCCTAATGCTCACCCCATTCCATAAGTCAATGAGCTGAGATGGACCCTAATGCTCACCCCATTCCATAAGTAAATAAGCTGAGATGGACCCTAATGCTCACCCCATTCCATAAGTAAATGAGCTGAGATGGACCCTAATGCTTACCCCATTCCACAACTAGATAAGCTGAGATGGACACAGTATAGGAGAATGGGGTGAGCTTTAGGGTCCATCTCAGCTTATTTATTTATGGAATGGGGTGAGTTAATTGTCTTTTGTTTTTTGTTTTTACACTTCTTCCCCATTTGTTTTTTTTTAACTCTTCCCTAATATTTTTACTATGTTTCTGATATTTTTGGGGCTTTTTTGAGTTTTCTGTTTTTTTATTGAGCTCATCTTTTTCCCTTTCCTATGTACTACTTTCTGTTGTTTTATAATGAAAGGAGGTAGCAAAGACACTTGAGTTGCTTTATTAGCATATTCTTTTGATTCCCCTCCTTCGTGAATATAATAATATGAATCAGAATTTGGCTGCCCTCTTACTCTTAATTACTTTAGGATAGACTGATTAAAAAGACATCAGCTCTCAAGTTTGAAATGAACTCAAGTGATTCAAGATTTTCCAAAATTACTACATTGGCAAAATATGGATTTTTAATTGTTTCCAAAATTTGATTGAAAAGATAAGAGGAAGAAACAAAATCTCCTTCGTTGGTAAAAAAACAAATTCCTTATTATATTCTATGTTTGTGGGATTTGTCCCTATTTCGGTACTCAGAATTATCTCAGTAAACATTTTAGAGGGAAGAGATGTCTTAGGAGTTATTTTGTCCTTTTGTCTCTCCTCTAAACCAGGTGATACTAATTTAAACTTAGAAACATAGAAACACAGAATTTGATGGCAGATAAGGACCGCTTGGCCCACCCAGTTTGCTCATTTCCCTACCTAATGGATAAGCTGCAGATCCGAGTTAACCAGCAGCCTACTTCTTTCTGCCCCCACCCCCTAGAATTGCCTTATGGCTGTCCCATGCATGCTTGCATTCAACCACTGTTTTTGACTCCACAACCTCCTCTGGAAAGCCATTCCATGCATCCACAACCCTCTCTGTGAAAAAATACTTCCTTAAATTACCTCTGAGCCACCCCCCCATCTTCAAATTGTGCCCCCTTGTTCTTGCACACCTCTTTTTTTGAAAGATGCTACCCTCTTGGACTTTGTTGATTCCTTCAGGTACTTAAAAGTTTCTATTCTGTCCCCCCACTCGAGGCCATATATTAAGCTCCTTTAGTCTCTCTTCATATGTCTTCCGGTGCAGACCTTGCACCATTTTAGTTGCCCTCCTCTGGACAGCTTCCATCCTGTCTATGTCCTTAGGAGATTGGGTCTCCAGAACTGCACACAGTACTCCAGATGGAGTCTCACCAGCTGTCTGTACAGAGGGATAACAACTTCCTGTTTTCTACTGGTGATGCCTCTCCCTGTGCATCCCAGTATCCACCAGCCCTCCTTACTGCCCTCTCACATTGCTTGCCTACCTTTAAGTCATCTGATATGACTACCCCCAGGTCCCTTTCCATTTTTGTTGTTGTTAGTATCTCGCCCCCCCATTGTGTACTCTTGCCCTGGGTTTTTGTTTCCCAGGTGCATTACCTTGCACTTCTTAGCATTAAATCTAAGCTGTCATACATTTGACCATTCCTCTAACCTTGCCAAGTCCCTTCTCATCCTTTCCACCCCACCTTGTGCATCAACTCTGTTGCAGATCTTTGTGTCATCTGCAAAGAGACATACTTTTCCTTCCAGTTCCTCTGCAGTGTCACTTACAAAGACATTGAAGAGGACCAGTCCTAATACTGAACTCTGAGGCACCCCACTAGTAACCCTCCTTTCTTCAGAGTGGACTCCATTTACTATTACTCTCTGTGTCCTATTCTCCAGCCAATTCTATACCCAGGCTATCATCTTGGGACCCACTCCCAGGCTGGCTAACTTGTATATTATTCTTTTGTGTGGGACTGAGTCAAATGTCTTGCTAAAGTCTAGGTAGGCCATGTCCACAGCCCCTCCCTGATCTAGTACTTTGGTCATCCAGTTAAAGAAATCTATTAAATTCGTCTGGCATGACCTTTCCAATGTGAATCCATGCTGCCTTGGGTCCTGTGCCCCTCTGGCCTCTAGGTACTTGACAGTTCTTTCCCTTCAGAAGTGATTCCATCATTTTCCCTATCACTGAGGTTAAACTAACAAGTCTGAAGTTTCCTGCTTCTGCCCTGCTCCCACTTTTGTGAAGGGGAATCACATCTGCCCTCCTCCAGTCCTCAGGTACCACCCCATCCTCTCATGATTTGTTAAAAAGGGTAGTCAGTGGTGTCACTAGTTCTACCCTTAGTTCTTTTAGAATTCTGGGCTGAATCCCATCAGGCCTTATTGCTTTGTCCACTTTCAGTTTTAAGAGTTCTTTCAGAACCCTTTCTTCTATAAATGGGCTGGTATCAACTTCTGTATCCAGAGTGTTTATATTGTTTGTTTTAGGTACCTCCCCCTCCTCATATGTAAATACTGAGCAAAAATATTTGTTTAGTATCTCTGCCTTTTCACAGTCACCCTCTGCCCACCCCCTTCCCTTTATTAAGCCTCACTATCCCTCCCTTAGTCTTCCTTCGCTCCCTGATGTACTTAAAAAAGGTTTTATCCCCCTTCTTAACTGAGTTGGCTATCTTTTCCTCGGTTCGGGCCTTTGCTGTTCTGACTGCCTTCCCAGCCTCCTTTTGCTTTAACTGATACAACTCCCTGTCCTGCTCCTTCTGTGATTCCTTGTACTTTCTGAATGCTTTCTTTTTCTCTTGAACCTTCACTGCCACCTCCTCTGAGAACCATAGTGGTTTCTTACATCGTTTTGTTTTATTTATTTGCTTCACACAAAGGCTTGTTACCTCTGTGATGGCAGTTTTTATTATTCTCCATTGTTCTTCCACCCCTCCTTCCTGCCCATTTGCTAGTGCATTCCTTAGGCACTCACCCATTCTGGCAAAGTCAGCCCTCCTGAAGTCCAATACTTTTGCCTTTGTATTGCTTGACTCTATTGCTGTGTTTATAGTGAACCATACTGTTCGATGGTTGCTAGTTCCCAGATGGCTACCCACTTCTACATCTGTGATCCTCTTTCCATCTCCATTTGAGAGGACCAGGTCTAAGATTGCTCCCTCTCGAGTGGGTTCCAATACTAGTTGTCTAAGGCATGCCCCTGTAGGGCATCTAGAATAACCCCACTCTAGAAGTGGCTGCTGCAACTGCACTCCAGTTAACAACTGGCATATTCAGATCACCCATCAGCAATATCTCCCCTTTATCTACCATTCTAAGTATACTTTCTATCATTTCTTGTCCATTTCCTCCCGTGGGGTCTGTATACAACTCCTGTGTGGATTGTGGTGCCATTGCCTGCCTCCAAATTGACCCACAGTGCTTCTTCTCCTTCCTGTTTACCTTTTGTTCTGTTGCTTTGATTCCTTCTCTTATGAGAGCTACCTCCTCCTCTTTTACCTCCCTGTCCCTCCTGTAGATAGTGTATCCTGGTATGTTTACATCCCAGTCATGGTTCTGTGTGTACCATGTTTCTGTGACTGCCACGATATCCAGATGTTCCTCCTCCATCAAGGCCACTAATTCAGGAAGCTTGTTACCCAGACTACGGGCATTGTTACTCATTGCTCTACATTTTTTGATGGCTTTACCTTCTGTAGCAGCATCCCTCACTGACCTTTGTACCTTGGTCTTTTTCTCATTTAGTACCCTGTTTTGTAGGGGGAGGCTGGGATTTTCCTGCTGCTTATCAGTGCCTCCCCACTTGACTAGTTTAAAAGCTTGCCAATGAAGCATTTAAACTGATTGCCCAAAAGACTTGTTCCCTTCCTGGACAGATGCAGACCATCCTGCCAGTATAGGCTGGTGTCCCTCCAGGTGGACCCCCAGTCTCCAATGAAGCCAAACCCCTGTGCTCCAAGCCATTTTTTCAACCATTCGTTAAACTGCATGGTGCAAAGTATCCTCGCCTCACCCATCCCACTGACAGGCAGCACCTCTGAGAAGGATACTGTGTGTGCTACTTGTTTTAAGCCCCTTCCCAACTCTATAAAGTCCTTCTGCACTGCTCTAATCTCATTATGAGCCAAGTCATTTGTCCCTAGGTGGACAATGACATCTAACTCAGACTCCCATGCAACTGTTCTTGTGATCCTAAGGATGTGCTTCCTGTCCCTTCAAGCCATGGCACCAGGCAGGCACCTTACTTCAGTTTTCCCTGCTCCCCCCAGTTCTATCCCCCTAATAATTGAGTCCCCCACCAGGAGCTGCTTCCTTTCCTGTGGTGCCTCTGCCTCCTTCCTGAGGGCCTCCTTGTGACAGTTGTCTGCACCCTCCTTAGTCTCCTCTGTGTGCATCCATAGGGGAACTATGCTCCCCCAGAATGGTGTATGGATTGTGGAGTGGAACAACTGACTGGGTGTGCCTCTGTTCCACCACCCTTACCCTCCCTGAGCCCACTGTGGTCCAACTTCTGTGCTTTCTTCGCAACCTCTGAGGTAGTGGTGGTGGCTCTGGTGCTGTCTGGATGGGGGAGGTTCCCTTGCTACTGTCCAGTGCGGCCTGAAGACGGGCAACTTCTTCCCTCAGGGCAGATAGCTGTCTGCAAAGAGGGCAGCATCTCAGCCTCTAGAAAGACTTCCAGAAGACTGCTGCCCCACAGCCATTACACTGCACTACTCCCCGCATAACTGTCTACCTTGTTTAGTTTTTTTTTGTGTGTGTGTGATTGGTGTGTTATATAGAAATATATATATTTATATAATGTGTATGCTTATATTGTTAGTGCAGTGTGCTAGAGAGGATATGACAGTGATATGCACCTTGCTGTCTTGAGAAATGATGTCAGAACCCAGGTATAAAGAAACTATTTCTAGGGGTGGGTGGGGTAAGGGTGGGAAGGGTTTGGGCCTAAACTCTGCCCTCACAAAACAATCAGCTAAAAGCTCTGACCTACTGCTGTGATGAGTGCCTTCCTGTCAGCAAGATGCCCTACACGACAATTTGACAGAGAAAATACCTGCTAATCAAACAGAGAAAATCCAAACATCCAAGTCAGACACAGGTAAACTCCCAGCTCCAAAACAGCCTGGTGACTTGTGCTCTGAAAGCAGTCAGCCCCAAAACACGTCAGCTGTGCAGAAGGGCAGACAAAAACAGTATTAAGCCCCTGTGGGTTGAAACTCTTCCTGCACTGAAAATCTTAACAATTGTAACAAAAGTTAAAGCTCCACCTCCTCTGTTGATTGAAAGACTGCCTTTTCTGATAATTCTAAGTTCCTTATTTCACCTTCAGTTAGAAGTATCCTCCACCTGAGGAATATTAACTTTCCTAAGGAATCTGCTTCAAACCAAAGACAATTGTAAATTGTAAGGTTCACCTCCCTCTGTTGTGAGCACAACTCACTTTCTTGCAAATCTTAAGTCCAGTGTTGCAGCTTCCAGCCAGAGGTAGCTTCACCTGAAGACTATTAGGTTATCTGATGAGCCTGCTAAAATTAGTACTTTTATCAAGGTCTGTAAGACTCTTCCAGAGCTATTGGCTGTTAAGTAGCTGTGATGTAAGCACTTCCTGACACAGTCTGGCCTGGCCTTTTAAGGCACACAGAGATAAACAAAAGCAAACCAGTTTCCACCCCCTAGGCACTGTCTGGGTCCAATACACAGCCTGTAACCTGCTCTCAATTCAGGACTTAAGACAAATTCTTAGCCCAGTGGATAACTCACAGTATTACAAATATTGCAATGCAAACAGTCAATCACTCACTCCAATCAAGTCAGCTGTGCAGAAGGGCAGACACAGAAAAAGTATTAAGCCCCTGTGGGTTGAAACTCTTCCTGCACTGAAAATCTTAACAATTGTAACAAAAGTAAAGCAAGCTCCACCTCCCTCTGTTGATTGACAATTTCTTAAAACCAACTATAGCCTGGCTAAGGTCCTGTATGACAGATGCAAGATTGTCAGTATTCTCCATATCAGTATGTTTGGAATAGCCCTAATTTCTGTAAGTATGTTCCTTATGCAGTATTGTAGATTTTAAAACATAATCTGTACAGCTAGAATGTGTTAATTCCAAGGAAAATGACTATGAAACAGATAAATCAAAATGTTGTACATAACTTGAATTGTCTAACATTGAGGTTGAATGATTATATGACTCCCAATCCTGTGCAAATAAAGATAATCCATCCCCTGTTTGCCTTGTTTTGTTATTAACTAATGCTTCCAAATTAGGTGAATTTTCCGGATTGGAATTTGCTTTGGACATACCATCAGAAGTTCCCATATTTTAGACAACATTCCCTACATTTCTATTACTGAATTATGTTACTACCATAGGAGTAGAGGTAGATAAGGTAGCAAATGATTCATTTTCCTTATCAGAGGTGCCGTTAAAAAAAAATTAAATTTTTAGCTTTTTAAGGTACACCTTTCCTTACTTTCATTATTTTCCATATTGTTATGCTGAGTAGACAATTTCCTTGTTGTCTGTTTCCTTGTTTCCCCTCCTTAGTTTGCTGTATCTCCTCTAATAAAAAACTATTTTCCACTTTGTGTACACACCATTCTTTGCTTTATAAAGCTGTATACTTCTATGGCCACTTAATAAGGCCAAAACTCTCCTTTGTTACCCCTTGATATCTAAATACAGCAAACTGTAAATAACATATATGAATATAAATACTATAATATGTTAGGAATATAATATGTATAGGAAATAAATAAATGTCTCTAAAAGCTGCCTGAAATATAGTTCAGACAATAAGCACTTTAAAAAACAACTTATCTATTAAATTCAGGTTAGACCTTTTACGTCAAAAATGACCTAAAGCCAATTATATCTAAAAAAGGTCACTAAAACCAGTATAGTATCAGTTTGTGCCAAAACATTAAGGTCAATATAGTCCGTTGTATCCACAGATGACTCTGATCATCAGTTCTTTAGAGGTTCCTTGCTTCAAGCAAAGCCACTTAAGTAACTTGAATCTTTGCTTATATTTCCTCCTCTAGAACTAGGGAACACACTTTCCACTTTCACATTGTAATTTCCAAAATCAAAGTTCATATAATCTTATTTATCTTTTGTCTTTATCTTTCCCTTTCCACATGAGTAGAAATCCTGGAAATATAAAATTTAAAGAGGAATATGAACAACCACAACCAATTCAGTTAAATTGCCTACTAAATTAGTTAATGTTAACCAGTCGGGCACCCTTGAGATATTTAATACCAACAGATTTAGTTACCATTTATAATTCATATGGAACTACAGATGCCTAAAACCTAATCAATAAGCCACACATTTATATATATTGATAATCTGTATATCTATGATAAACTTTCTACTTCTAGTCACTCAAACAAGTGCCTTTTAGATAATTTCTTAAAATAGGTAATTCAATTCAATCCAAACAAGTATCTGGTAATTAGCTGAACAAGGTTCTGATTGTGCTTTTAGACAATTACATCCAATACGCTTTTAATTGATATTCATTGCAAAAAACTTTGTTAGGGTTAAAGCAACAAAAGTAGGGAAATGTAATGTTATAGTTTCCAACCCTAACACCCCACCCTCCACAGATGAAGAGGCATCGGGTATGGCATTGGGGTCATCTGCCCTAACACTCCACACCATTTCATTTGATAATAAGCAGGGAGGGTGCAGCATAGGAGAATGGGGTGAGTGTTAGGGCTGATGACCCAAATGCCACCCCAATGCCTCTCCATCTGTGTAGGTTGGGGGGGTGTTAGGGTTGGAAACTCTAATGCTGCACTTCCCAACTTTTGTTGCTTTAACCCTAACTGATGCATTAACAAAGTTTTTTGCATTTAATTTCCTTACTTTATGAGATAGTGTAATCATATCCTAATGTGCTAGTCAGAGGACCCTGTGCTCTGATTCCTCCATAGAAGCATATACATACATCCATCAGACCCTGCACACCCACAGTATCTCAGGCACTAGTACAGTGGCCCACAGAACCTGCGCTACAATGTTTTTAAGGGTGGGAGCGCAGGGTCCTTTGGAACCTATGCCCCCACAGTAGCTCAGGCACCAGAAGAGTAGCACACAGACCCTGCGCTACAACATCCTTCAGACTCTGCACTCCCACATCATCTCAAGAACCAGAACAGTGCCCCAGAAACCCTGGTCAGAGAAGTTCTAATCCTTTCTCATCATGAAAACAAAGAATTTTGTCATCACACAAAATAGGAATTATCTCATGAAAAAGGATAAGGACAGATCAGGAAAGAGAATTTAAAAAAATAATGTTTTCTCGTGAGCTGCCCTAATCCTTTTACGTGAGACAATTCCTATTTTGTGAGATGACCAAATCCTTTGTCATCATCACGAAAGAGGATTAGCTGCACGACCATCTGGTCAAAGAACCCTAATCCTCTTTCACGATGATGACAAAGGATTCTGTCAGCTCATGAAATAGGAATTGTCTCACAAAAAAGGATTATGACAGCTCATAAAAAAGGATTAGGGTTCTCTGACCAGATGGCCCTGTTGCTAATCCTGTTTCGTGATAATAACAAAGAATTTTGTTGTCTCATGAAATAGGAATCCTCTAACAAAAAAGGATTAGGAGAGCTCACAAATGAGGATTTAAAAAAAATATTATTTTTTTGTGAGCCGTCCTAATCCTTTTTCCTGAGACTATTCCTATTTTATGAGATGACAAAATCCTTTATCATCATCAGGTTAGGGTTCTCCAACCAGATGGCCCTGCTGCCAATCCTCTTTTGAGATGATGACAAAGGATTTTGTCATCTCATGAAATAGGAATAGTTTCACAAAAAGGATTAGGACAGCTCACAAAAAAATAATATTTTTTAAATCCTCTTTCATGATCTGTCCTAATCCTTTTTTTGTGAGATGATTCCTTTTTCATGAGATGACAAAATCCTTTGTCATCATCACAAAAGAAGATTTTGGTTCTCAGACCAGATGGCCCTGCTGCTAATCCTCTTTCATCAGATAAATTCTTTTTGTTTACATAATAAATTACAGCATAAGGATATAAGCTAAAAAATACACAGCTATATACAAATTAATGACTTGCATAGACAAAACATTCAACATAATGCCAAATATATACAAAGCTGCTGCCACTAACCCCTAGTAGCAGCAACATACGTGCAGTTTTGGTTTGATATATTGTTTAAATGTATTAACAGACAATGCCGTGTCCCTCCACTGACATGGGAAGATATTCCAAGCAATCGCTGCCCAATATTTGAAGGTCATTTCCCCAAATCTATTTCTAACCTTAGGAATCTTTAACCACAATTATTTATCCCTCAGGGAATAATTATGACTTGACCACTGTATTGAACTTACTAGTCTAGTGGGCTCTCCAGACTTTAAACTTCTAAAAAATAATGTGGCCCAATTATTGTCTCTGTTTTGTTGAAGAGAACTCCAGGCTAGATCACAGTACGGAGCAAAGTGATGGACATCAAAATGGCATTTATGAACAAATCTAGCTATTTTGTGATGGATCACATCCAGCCTGCACAGTTTTTTTTTGTGCTATTGTTAAATATATGGCTACCGTAGTCCAAGAGAGGGACCAGTAATTGATTAGCCACTAATAATCAATCGTTTCTGGTCAGGCAGTGAGATACCCATCTCATAGCTCCCAACTTGCTCCCTACCTTTTTTACTACAGGATCAATATGGGGCTCAAAGCTCAGATATTGGTCAAACTCTACCCCCAGGTACCTATAACTTGGCACATGGGATGGGATCTAACCATCTCTAGCCCTAACCTCCAAAGTTTTTGATGAGTTTGTTTTACCTCTCCTGTCCAAGAAAAAAAACATACATTTTGTCTTTTTTAAGTTCATAAGCAGTGCCCCAGAGTCAAACCACTGTTCCAGCCTATCTAAGTCCGCCTGAAGTTTAGACTCTACGTTCTTTGGGTTAAGACCCTCTGAGACTATTACAGTGTCATCTGCATATAATGTTATATGGGTGCAGTGGACAAATCTGGGGAGGCTGTTCATGTAAACCAGAAACATCAGGGGACCCAGTATAGAACCTTGAGGTATGCCCCTGGTTGTGGGAGCCAGAGTAGAGTTTATATTTCCTATGGATGCCATTTGGAAACGGTTCTCTAGATATGATCTGAACCATACCAAGGGTTCATTATTTACTCCAATTGCTTTCAAGCAGGTCAAAAGCCTGCTATGTTCTACTAAATTGAAAGCTTTGGGCAGGTCCATGAAGACTGCGCCCACAGACTGACCCTCCCCAAGGGGGTAACCAATTAGTCAAAAAAGTCTGTGAGCGCAGACTCCATGGACCTGCCCTTTCTGAACATATATTGTGCTGTAGTTAACCTATTATATTGCTCTAAGTAGCCCTTTAATTGTGAGTGGACTAAGCATTCCAGCAGCTTAGAAAAAATTGGTAACAGAGCAATAGACCTGTAATTCAAAGGGTTAGAAGAAACCACCTTTAAAAATAGGGATAACTTTAGCCTTTTTCCACTTACTACGGAAAATTCCTTGGGTCAAGCTCACATTAAACAAATGTGCTAATAGTTTTGAAATCTCCAGGGCTGATTCTTTCAAAAAGCAGACTTCAGTGTTGTCTAAGCCACATGCTTTATTATTTTTTAGTTTATTTCTGCTAGCACTTCCCTTGTCTTACTGATTTTAAATCTAAAATCTGGAATAGGAGCATTTGAACTTTGGTCCTCCATAGAATCCCTGGAGAGATCCAAACTGGAGTTATCTGGTCCCCTGTCCAGATCAGGGAGGTTTATAAAATAGTCATTTAGGAGCTCCACAGCCTTTTCCTGAGTAACTCATTTACCATTTTCCATCAAGGGTAGGTCTCTTTGGCCCTGATTTGGATTTACTAAGCTCTTAACTAACTTCCAATAATATTTTGGCTCATTAGTATTCTTTATGTTCTGTCTATAGTAAAGTCCCTTTATTTTCCTTCTGGATTCTAAGGATCCTTTTTTGTGAGCTGTCAAAATCCTTTTTCATCAGAGCAAAATCCTTTTTATGTTTGCTTGTGCATGCACAAGAAACATGATGTGACAGCTTAGGAGAGAAGAGGGTTGAGGAGGTGTGGCACTGTGGCAGCCAATGCCGGCACTGCATTTGTGGTCTTGGGACCATTCACCCAATGCAGACCCAGTGTCCTGATGACACTGGTTCTGCATAAGTGCCACCAAGTTAAACGATTTGGCTGCTGCAATGAGGGGCTGCCTCGTCATTGCAGCATCAGCCAATCCACTGCAATGAGGGAGCGACCCGTCATTGCAGGGCGGTACCTTGCCTGGTGCAACATGTTCCCAAACATGGCAGCTGAGGGAAAGCTGACTGACTGGGGTGCCTAATCCCCCTGTCAGCATGCCCCTGGCCCAGTTAATTTGCAGATGGGGCAGTCCACTCCCCGTCGTCATAATGACCCCCCCCATTTGTTGTGTGCTGAGGGGAGGTGCCCAATCCCCTCGGCATCATGCCCCCCCAAACAGTCATTCTTTGCCGACAGTGGGCCCAATCCCCATCAACATAAGTCCCCACCCCAAAGTCAGGTGGCACACTGGGGAGTCCACCGCAGTGTGCCAAAGAAGCCTGCAAAAAAAACCTTCCCATGATGTCTTTTTTTTTCTGTCCCTAAAGAAAGGAAATAGTCCCACGCCATGGGTCCTTCCCCCAACCCGCACCCACCCACTGTGCACTGTACCTCCCGACACACGATACCCTTTTCTTACCTCCAGAGCCCGCGAACTTTCTTGGTGGACTGGAACATGTCTGCACTTTTCAAAACTGACCGCAAACTGAAGAAATGCCGGTAAGCTGTATAATGGCATAAATAGGGTTTTTTCAACTTTGCTGCATATCTCGGGCATTTTAGGGAATTTGGGCACCAAATTTTCAGCATGAGGTTATTGGGACCCCTCCTCATGAATTCAGTCACTTTCATGGTGTTATTCAGTCCTGAAAGGTGATTTCATGGTCATTGCATGGAATCACCTTTTGGGACCGATTAATGAAACGAAAGTGACACTGTTCATGAGGTGGGCTCTCAAAAAACCTATGTTGCAAATTTGATGAAAAAAATCCAAAAAATTACTGTTTCCATGCACCCTGGTAACTTTGAAAATTTGTAGTATTTTCACCCCAGATGTTCAACATTTACATTTTTTCAGACCTCCTTATGAACAGTACAGTTGTTACTTTTCACACCCTGTCCAAAATGTGTTTTCGCATTTCCGGCACAAAATAGTGGGATGTCAGTGTTCAGGACAGATTAAAAAAATCACAGTGACACTTCTCATGAGCAGAGGTGCTAAAATGCCTATGTGGAAAATTTAGTGACAAAAGTCCATAAAATGACTGTGTTATGAAAGTACGTTGCACAATTTCAATGCACCCTTGTAATTTCACGCATTTGTAAAATTTTCACTCCAGATTTTCAACATTGGCGTTTTTTTACACCTCCTTATGAACAGTATAGCTGTCATTTTTCATATCCTGCCTGAAATATACATTTACACATCTGACGCAGAATAGTGCGGTCGCTGTAGGAAATCAATGTTTGGGACAGATTAAGAAAATCATAGTGACAGTGTTCATGAGCAGAGGTCACAAAATGCCTATGTTGAGAATTTGGTGAAATAATTCTACTAAATGACTGTGTTACGTGTATGCATTGCACAGTTTCTACGTCTGCTCGGAAGTGCGAGTATTTTTAATATTTCCACTACAGATTTTCAACATTGCCATCTCTTCACACCTCCCTGTGGATGGTACAGCTGTCATTCTTCACATCCTGCCAGATCTGTGTTTTCATACATCTGGCACCCAATGGCACGGTCGCTGTGGGAACTCAAAGTTCGGGACACATTAACAAAATCACACTGCCACTCTTCATGAGAAGAGGTCCCAAATGCTTTCATGAGGTGGGGTCACAAAAAGGCCATGTTGAACATTTATAGTGCAAATACCAACAAATGCCCATGGCGTTAGGGTTTCTAACCATAACATCCCACCCTGTACAGACTGACAGGCATCAGGCGTGTGCCTTTGGATTACTGACTATAATACTCATGCCATCCCACCCCCACCCACCAGCCAGTGACAGGCATCGAGGTGTGCCTTAGACTCTTCAGCCCCAGAGTTCACAAAATTCTCCTATACTGCGATCATTTCAGCATATGTCCTTGGAATGGGGTGACTATAAAGGTGAACACCCCAAGGCACACCTCAACACATGTCAGTGTCTGCAGGATAGGGTGAGGTGACCTGGTATGAAAGTCATGGGCATGACCCAAACACATACCCCAATGCCTGTCCATCTCTGCAGGGTGGAGGTGGGGTTGGCGTGAAGTTCAATACTTCACTGCCATTCCTATTCTGCATCTGTCTAACTCCTGCATTTCCAGTGCTAATACCAGCAAGCAAACATTCGGCATTGACAAATGCTTGTTTAGAAAATGGGCTTAAAAACTCCAGTAATCTAATTGGCTGGCAGGGGCACATTAATTTATAGTGAGAGCCCTCTAAATATCAGGTGTCAGCCATGCCAACCCACTGAAATATCCTAGAGCCCACCCTACTTCCTAATTGGCTAAAATTACCTCATTTGCTTTTCAAATTGCCACCATTTTCATCTCTCACTTAGCGAGAGATACTGTCCCCCCCCCCCAATGCTGTTTCAGTACCAGCTCCCTAACAGGACCACAGATGTGTCATAATTTTTTTTTAAATAGACCAAAACCCCACCAAAGCACATGAATATTTTGCTTTATTTCTCCTCTCAGCTCCACGATGTCACCTCGTGCACCCACTGTAACTGGTCCCAGAAGTGCTTCACACACCTCACTGTCAACTACGCGATCTTCGTAGTAACAAACAGCTCCAGGAGTCTCATGCTCCAGATCACAACAGCTCTGATGCTACAGTAAAGCCTGTAAAAAACTTAAGAAATGTACCTGTCTTACACAATCACGTTCTCCTCATTTTGCTCCTAGCACCTTCGACCTCCGATACAGTGAAACAGCCAGCTGTACTATTCCCTGTCCAATCGCACATCAGTCTAACACCCTGCCATTCCCAGAGCCATTGCTCCCACTCATTGAATGCAAACAACAACAACAACAACATTGTTTTAAGGTAAAAACTAGCGATATAAGTAAACTCATGGGGGGGGGGGTTGACTGGAAAGTGTCCACTGAAAAATGAAGACAGATGTAGTAAAAAGGGGTTTCATATGCAGCAGCACCCTCAGTGACAGTTCAACTATAAGCAAACTATTTTACACAAGCTGCTGTTTCTAATCATTTTTATTATTTTACCCTATATTTTCCTAATAAAATCAACATCCAATAAAAAAAAATAATGATAGCCCATTTTCTAAGGAAAATAATACCCTCCAGAGTGGGTGGTATGGGCAATGCTGAACCTTCCAGGGGCTATAAGGCCCTTCTCCTGCAGCATTGGGCCTCATTACACCCCTGTGTGATCTGATATTGCCCAATACCACCCATCTTGTTGGGTATTATTGCTTGCTTGTACCGTGCAGCTATCCAAAAGACTGAACTGAGCATGCTCAGAACCTGAAATTGCAAAATTGAATAACTTTGGAACAGATTAATATTTTTTCACCAAACTAATGCTGGCTTGTTCTATGGGGGAAGCTCTGTCTACCCTGAAAATCTCACAACAAAATTCCGAACAGTTTGGTGACAGCAAGATGAGGAAAAAACTGCAAAAAAAAAGGCACATTTTTGCTTTTTTTTTTCACAATGCGCAGCACAAAATTTGCCAATCTGACTGACACAAAACTGGGCATGTCAAGAGATCAACCCACGGGACAGCACATACCAAATTTCACGTAAATCTGTTGAACGGTTGCAAAGTTATTAAAGTGCAAAATTTCAGGTTTAACATTAAAGTGCCTACCCAACCCTAACTATAAGGGCATGATTGCACCCTTATAATCTTTATAATATTTACTTGTATTTATTGTATTTATTATATTTATATTTATATATGATATATTCACGCCTGCTATAATATAGAGATAAGAAAGGCAAAAAAGGGGTGGTGTACAGACTCAGATGTTACCTATTTATTTAACCACTTATTCTGCTTATAATTTTATTAAATCATTTGCCAGAATGTCAGAGAATTTCAGTTACTATTCCAATCACTACACTTGTAGTAGTTGTCCAATGTTATCAAGTCCTTCCAGATACCTCCTACTAGAAGTTTTCAAAGTCTCAAATTCAACCCCCTCAATGTCCTTACTAATAACATTAATAAACACACTATACCTTCAGGTTAAAAATGGAGGCAAGGTGTCCTTTCACCAATAAAATTAAAAATGTAGTGTTTGCACTTCCCTCTGATACCGGCATTTGTTGCCAACAAGGCAAAAAGAGAACCATAAAAAAAAAGGCCACAACTTCTTTTTTAGCTAAATATTTATAAAAGAATTTGCTAAAAGGTAAGGGTTTATACTCTTCTTACCATATTAAACAAGTATTTGTCAATGCCGAATGTTTGCTTGCTGGCATTGGCATTGGTAGTGTAGAAGTTACAGAGCTGCATAATAGGAATGGCAGTGAAGTATTGAACTGAAGCCAACCCCACCACCCTGCAGAGAGTGACAGGTATTGGGGTGCGCCTTTGGGTCATCAGGCATAACGGCCACGCCATTTCACCACACCCTACCCTGCAGACACTGACAAGTGTCACGATGTGCCTTGGGGTCTTTGGCCCTTATGTGCACCCCATTCCATCAGGAAATACGGTGAGATGGGTGCGGTATAGGAGTATGGGGTGAACTTTGGGGCTGAAGAGTCCAAGGCATACCTCGATGCCTCTCACTGGCTGCAGGGTGTGGAATGGTATGAGCATTACAGGCAAGAATCCCAAGTCACACCCCTGATGCCTGTCATTCTCTACAGGGTGGGGCGTTATGGTTGGAAACCCTAATACCTCAGGTGTTCGTTGGTGTTTTCACTTGAGATTTTCAACATGTTTTTTTTGTGACCCGCACCTCATGAACAGTGGCAATATCAGTTTGTAAGCCGAAAGCTGCTTATGCACAGTGACTATGGCATTTAGCACCACAGGTGCAAAAATACATTCCGAACAGGATGTGAAAAATGACAGCTGTACTGTTCATGGGAGGTGTAAATGCCAATGTTGCAAATCTGCAGTAAAATATTAAAAAAACTGGTGAAGTCACGAGCTTGCGTAGAAACTGTGCAACGCACATCCGTAATGTAATAAGTTTGGGGATTTTTTACAGCAGATTGTCAACACAGGCATTTTGAGACCTCCGATCATGAACAGTGTCACTGTGATTTTCTTCATCTGTCCAGAACAATGATTTCCCACAGCGACCAAGCAGCTCTGTGCTGAAAGTGAGAAAACACATTTCAGCCATGTTGTGAAAAATGACAGCTGTACTGTTCATAAGGAAGTGTGGAAAAATGCCACTGGTGAAAATCTGGACTGAAAATATTACAAAGTCATGAACTTACGAGGGTGCGTGGAAACTGTGCAATGCTCACTCGTAACACAGTCATTTTATGGACTTTTGTCACCAAATTTTCAACATAGCCATTTTAAGACCTCTGCTCATGAACAGTGTAACTGTGATTTTCTTAATCTGTCCCAAACATTGCTTTCGCACACCGACTGCACCATTGTGCGCTACATGTGCGAAAACACATTTTGGGTGACATGAAAATGGTAGCTGTACTGTTCATAAGGAAGTGTAATAAAATGGCAATGTTGAAAATCTGGAGTGAAAATATTGAAAATAAGAACTTACGCCGCACGAGAACCGCCAAGCACACGCCGTGAAACAGTCATTTTAGGCATTTTCCACCAAATTTTCAACATAGGCTTTTTGAGAGTCCACCTTATGAACAGTGGCAGTGTTGTTTCATTACTTGGTCCCGAAAGGTGATTTCATGCAGTGACTGCGAAATCATCCTTCAGGCCCGATTAACGCCATGACAGTGAGAGCATTCATGAGAAGGGGTCCCAAAAACCCCATGTTGAATATTTGGTCCAAAAATTCCAAAAAATGTCTGAGATATGCAGCAAAGTTGAAAAAACCCTATCTATCCCATTATACAGCTTACCGGCATTTCCTCAGTTTGCGGTCGGCTTTGAAGAGTGCAGACGTGTTCCCGGTCCACCGAAGATCATCGCGCCAGAGTCCGGAGGTATGTATGGGATGAGGGGGGGTATGGAGAGGCAGGGTGCGAGTGGGTGGGCGCGGTGGGGGCAGAGACAGCGAGGGACAGTTTTTCTATTTCAGGGTTGTTTTTTTTAAAACAAAGGACGAGACAACGCGGGACGTTTGCCATGCTGGGGTGGGCTCCCAGCGTAGCACAAGGATGGCTGTTTGGGGCGTGGAGCCGAAAAGGGATTGGGCACCCCCATCAGTGACAGCTTCTGTTGCCACGTTGGGGTGGGCTCCCAGCGTGGCACCCTGTACTCTTGGAAGGGGAAGACAATGGAGCCAACGGGGGATTGGGCACCCCCTCCGGCTATACATGAGTAACCATGCTGGGGTGGGCACCCAGCATGGCATGTAGAACTCTGTTTGGGGGGGAGTGCAGGATTGGGCACCCCCATCGACTATACAGTGTGTGCATGGGGGGGTGCCACGCAGTATGCGCGCTGCGTGTGTGATAGTGCAGTGTGTGTAGGGGAGGCGCGCGAGCAGAGCGATATCTTATCGCTGCTCACTGAAGCGTAGCTCCCTTTCAACTGTATTCCACTGCATTTTTAACTGCTGTCATAGACAGCTCCAGCAGGCATTAGAGAACTGCGGCTGCACCTGCAAACACACTGACTGAATTGGAAGAGGGCTGCCACACCCCCGAAAACTTGGATGATGGCACTATGTTTCTTGCACATGCGTGCAAGCAAACATAAAATGGTGCCGCAAAATCCCTGCTGCACTATCCAGTCAACAAAATGGCAGTGTTGCTTAAAATATTTATCATCAAGAATGCCCAAGTATTTCTTTTTTAAGTGTAGTGAATGCATAGTGAAGGTAGTAGGCAGCGTTTCTTCCAATCTAGTGAGAAGCCTCTACCAAGAAGCTTACACAGATGCCTGCTACAGTCTGCTCCTGCTGATTCAAAAATGATGCTGATCCCTCAGAAAGTGCCAGTACATGTGCAGTATTAGGGCTCTGAAAAGGTCATGTGACCTCAACTGTAGTCAAACTAAATTTAAAGGTGTATGTACATGGACAAAACCAGGAAATTTAAAGGAGAACTTGCCACCAGCATATATGGAACAACATGTATGGACAAAAAAAGGAGATTTTAACAAAATATAACTAAAATAACCAGACTATATATATTAGATAATTAACTAATTCCTTGAAGTTCCTAGACTTCATTTTTTAACAAAAGTTTCTTAGTTCTTAATAGTTTTGGGTTTCTGCTGCTAAACTAAATAGATACGAAAACCAGTAAAACAGGATGCTATATAATTCCTATAAAATATGAATGCCTGGAGCCTATGCCCTAAACTGGCAGAGCTCGAGGAGTGGGTGATACACTATATCCCTGATGTCCTAGGGATTTCAGAGACTTAGCTCAAGCCATCCATTAGCCAGCATGAGGTTGCTTTGCATGGCTACTCCCACTTAAGGAGAGAGAAGAAAGGCAAAAACAGGGGTGGTGTATTTTCTGTATGTCAATTCTGATATTGCGGCCACAGAAATCCCCACCCTAGCTCCAATCTCTCCTCAATCAAGTTCATATTCTTCACCATATTCCTTGGGAACATTAAAAAAAAACTTATCGTTGATTGCATATACCTCCCCCCAAAGAAGCACCTATTGTCCTCCCACCTCTCATCCCATCCCTTGCAACCCCCCCATGACCTTGTGATCTGTGGCGACTTCCATTTTGATTGGCTAAACCCCAGTATGAATAATATTCATTCTATCTTAGCAGAGTACAACCTCACCCAACTTATTCCTGAACCAACGCAGATAAATACGAAATCGGGCAATTACTCTCTCATTGATTGGATAGTCACCAATTGTGCCCCTAAGATCAAGTTAGCAGGTGTCCTTCCTGATAGCATCAGTGACCACTTACTGACATGTTGCATTTGGTGCAACAATTTCCCCAACCCTCCCCCAAAAGTAGTTCTTGCAAGGCATATGTCAAGGTTCAACGAAAAAGCTTTCCTAGCCTCCATCTTAGGCACCAACTGGGAACCTATAAACTCCCTGCCAGCCATCAGTCAGGCCCCAGACTACTTCATAACCACTTTTACCACCATAGTAAATTATCATGCCTCTCTGAAGAAACAGAGATCTAAGGGCATCAAAGCACTCTGGCTGTCCAAAGAACTATGGAAAACGTATGACCGCCTGTGACAAAGCTTGGCATACCTTCAAAGGTAGTGGCAACCATATAGATTGGCTAGCCTACAAGAAACTCAGAAATGCCTGTAAAAACTCCCTCTGCAAAGCCAAGAGAACCTATCTCAAGTCATTACAGACCGAGCACCTTCATAACCCCAAGGAGTGCTGGAAGCAAATGAACTCCCTAATGAAGGGCAAACTCACTGAAATCCTGAGCTCCCTCAATGCCCAAGGTAACATCTGCTTGGATCTCTCAGCCATTGCTACGGGTTTAAGTGAATTCTTCACTGACCTAAACAAGTACACTACCTTCTTTAATCACACACATGACCCCACCCCGCACCCCCACCCCAACTTCTAACACTGGTCACAGGCCAGCTTTTCATCTCAAATTCACATACCTGAAAGAGGTGTGCAGGCTGCTCTCAAACCCAAAACTAGAAAGCTCCCCGGATTGCGATACGCTCAAGCCTAAATTCCTCAAGCTAGGTGCCAGAGGGCTTGCCACACCCATACAGAATCTGCTTAACAGATCCTTTCTCTCTGGAACTGTCCAGGTGAAATGGAAGGTTGCTGTGATAGTTGCAATCCACAAAGGTAATCCTAACATGGTAGTTGAAAACTATAGACCCATCTCCATTCTTTGCCCACTGGCAAAGATACATTCTATATAACCACATACAAGATTACCTCACATCCCATCACCTCCTCTCGTTATATCAGCATGGGTTCAGTAAGAATCACAGCACCCTCACAGCACTGATAAAAGTGACATCTGACATACTCAGTGCTATGAAACAAGACATTGCCACTGGTGCCGTCTTCATTGACCTCACGAAAGCTTTCGACCTGGTCAGTCACAGCCTCTTAATATGAAAGTTTCACTGTCTGAGCCTTGATCATAGTGCTCTATCATGGCTCCACAGTTACCTATCTAACCAGTCTCAAAGGGTCAAGTGATCAGGTGTCCTCTCAGACTTTAGACCAATAACTCATGGAGTACCCCAGGGTTCCATTCTGGGACCCCTGCTATTCTCCCTCTTTATTGATAATTTGCCAAACAACTGTGGTGGAGCTTCAGTTCACTTCTATGCAGATGATGCCATCATCTACCACTCTTCCTCAGACATTGACTGGATAAGCCAAAATCTAGTATCTGACTTTCATCATCTCGAGGGTCGGTTCTTCGAAAACCATCTAGTTCTCAATATGTAAAAGAGCAAAGGTATGTTGTTCCACAACCCTGCCCCCTCATCTGCACCTCAGCTTCCCCTTATCATCCAATCTCAGGATAGTAGTACCCTAGGACTCGTCCACTAGTTCAAATAGTTGGGTGTTACCCTGGATCTATCGCTTACCTTCGAAATCCATGTCAATTGTTTGATTAAGGTGATCAACCAAAGGCTAGGTCTGTTGTATCATCTCCGCCCTCTTTTCTTGTCCACCTTCATGTCAAAAAACAGCAATGTCCACACTCCTCCCTCTTCTCTCCTATGGTGCACAACCCTGCCCCCTCACCTGCACCTCAGCTTCCCCTTATGATCCAGGCTCAGGATAGTAGTACCCTAGGACTCATCTACTCGTTCAAATAGCTGGGTGTTACCCTGGATCTATTGCTCACCTTCGAAATCCATGTCAACTTTTTGCTTAAGGTGATCAACCAAAGGCTAGATCTGTTGTATCATCTCTGTGCCCTTTTCTTGTCCACCATCATGTCAAAAAATAGCGATGTCCACACTCCTCCCTCTCCTCTCCTATGGTGCACCGCTGCTCCTCCCAGCCTGGGCCACCATCCTATCTCACCTCAACCAACTCTACCTGAGGGTTGGATGTTTTGCACTGGGAGTTGACCCCAGGCACCACCATTGCAATGTCCTATAATCTCTGGGCTGGGTACCTCTGGAGTCAAAATTCCAATACACCATCATGTGCCTCATGTTTACGATGGTCCAAATTTATACCCCCACCTGGCAGACCTTATCAAACTTAGGCAGTCCCGGTGTACTTTATGGTCTGCCTCCTTTCCCCTACTGGTTACTCCCAACCCTAGGTTGACAGCCGGCAGAAGATCCTTTGCCTTTTCAGCCACATACACCTGAAATTCCCTCCCACACATGATTCTCTCCTGCACCTCTCTTCCACAATTTAAATACTGCATCTCACGTCACTCAATCACCTCCTTGCCCCCTCTCCTTGTACCTGTTTCTACTGACAGCATTCCTACCCACATGGATGAACTTCCATTGTTTGAACCAACCCTAGTTCCACTATGTATTTCTGTCATTTAGCCTGAACTGCTATATTCAATGCCTTGCACTTTAATTGACCTGTTGTTACTTACACTGTTGTTATACTGTATTTATCCTGATGTAAAACTGAACCTGCACTCTTGTTGATTTTACCTGTGTTAGCACTTGCCTCATTAGCCGTTGTAGTTCTACTCCTCTGTATCATGTACGTATATGTTGTCTTGTCCCTGGTCGCCCCTGAAAAAGGGACTTTATTATCACAGTGGCCTACCCTGTTACCAAAATTCAGTAAATAAATAAATCCATTTTAATGTTCAAGTGTTCTAGCATTCCAACATTCAGGCATACAGCAATACAACAATACAGCAACGAAGCTGCTTGGGAATTTATCAGGGAAGGATAGGAGGAAGATAAGGAGGTAGGGAGATAGATAGGGAGATAAGTTGTTTCCTCTGTCATTTTCTCCAGCTCTCTCCTATAATGGTCACACATATGCTCCTTTTTTCCTCTCCAAAAAGACCGTCTGGGTTCTCCGCCACTTCTTCTTCTTCTCAGGCTCCACTGACTTCACAAACTCTAACCACTGTGCTGCCAGTATTCACCCTCCACAGGGCTTACTGCTACTGACTCTCTCCAGGGGCTCCTTACCATCATGGACTCCCAACAGGAGATTCAAAAGCAGAACCGACAATGCAGTGGGACTAATTTGTGTGATATAAGTCAGTCTGGAAAGGCTGTACTCTGGTTAGTAAATGAAATTTAAAGATACAATTCTGTTATCTTCTCCAAATATAGCTCCATGGTGGCATACCTGCTCTAGTCAAAAAAAAAAAAAAAAAGCACCTTTGCACATCACTGCTCTTGATGCTTCTCAGCAATGCAGCGTTCATCCCACTTTTGATTTCCCAGCTGTCAACAGGTTTCGGGCACAACCACAGAGATGCACGGGGCAGGTATTGCAGGTAAGGAAATGGGGTCAGTGGGTGGTGGCTAGGGAGATGAGAAGTAATCTGCAGAGGCAAAAAAACGTCCAAGATCTGGCAGCTCAAATGCAATATGAAAAAATGTAAGGCTATGCATACTGAAAAAGAAAGAACCCTAGAACTGAGTACTGGAGGGTAGGTGTCAGAGTTTTCCTTGGGGTAATCACTGGAACCTAAAGACATCATCCCAGTGCAGTTTGTTATTTGCTACAGCCAACAGAATGCTGAGTTGCACTGGCAGGGGCTTCATCAGTAGGAGACAGAAGGGGATTCTACCTTTCCACAGATCTCTAGGAATGTCCCATTTAGAGTATGATGTGCAGTTTTGGAGCCCTCATGGAAAAGAGCAACTCTGTGCCTCAACATGAACTTTAATATATCTGATCATTCAGCTATTACAACTTACTAAGGAATACTTTGTTTCATTTTTAATGGTCCATTGCACTGCTTGCAGCACACCTTGGTGGTCTTTGCAAAGAGTCTGTACAAAATTAAATTGCCTCTCCCCAGTTAATCTCAGTGCTTTTGTTTATGACATCAAAGTGCTCCCATGAAAACAAACTGTGATGTCATAAACAGCAATTGTGAGGGTAGCAGGGGAGAGTAAAATTCATTTTGAAAGACTCAGTGAAATAAGTACTACATTATCTTCAATATTTGGTAGATCAACAAAAGGGGAAAGTAAAAAAAAGAACAAAAAATAGAAAACACTGCATTTAAAACATATTTGGTGTAAATCTAGTGGTTTTACACTTTTCATTGTGGTAGAGAGTTGCTCATTTAAGAAAGACAGAGATCGACTGTAAACAGTACAAGGAGAAAAATACATGATATACAGAGAAGGAAATATATCAAGGAAAGGTTACATAAGCTAAACTTGTACTCGCTTGAGTACAGAAGGGAAACGGGAACTACGATACAAACATGTAAGTACCTCAGCGGGATAATAAAGTTGGCTGTCAACAATTATTCAAGAGCAGACAAGATACCTACACTAGGGGGCATGGATACAAATTGGTCGAGGCTACATTTAAGAGTAATTTGAGAAAGTACTTCTTTATGGAAGGTGTAGTGCGCAAATGGAATAGTTTGCCGAGGAAAACAGTTAAGGCTAAGACGGTGCAGGGACTCAAGTCAAGGTGGGACAGATATAAGATACCTGTAATCAGTAACAAGAAAGGTGGAGTGGTTGTTGTAAATATACTGTGCACATAAGAATGTTGTCTGTTTTTGATTTTAATTGTTTTGTATTTAGTACTGCATTTTGTATTGTAACACGTTTTGTCTCCCTTCTGTTGTAACCATTATCCTTAAGCATGGCTGAAAATGGATAATTTTGATCTAGTCCACCTTCCATTTAAAATGGAAATAAATAAAATGAAATTCATGAAATAAAGAACTTGATACCATTGGGAGCGGTTCCATGTCAACACATCAACAACAATGTTGTAGACGGGAACAATACCCACTGTCGGCCTTGTTCCCTTTGGGACGAAGTGTTTTTCTATGGGGTGCTTCACCCCCCGCACCCCGCTCTCTAAATATCCAACTCTGGCTAGGAGTTGGTTTGAGATGGGGGCAAAACACTGGGAGTCGCTGTGCTATTGTACAGCAGACCACCACAGTGACCTAGTGAGATTTGTCGCTGTGGTGGACTTTGCTGTTAAATTGTCACTGTGCTGACATGCTACCAGTGTGAGCAGGGAAATGCAATGACTGTAAGCTACCAAATGGTATGAGCAGTTAGTAGACGCTCACACTAAATCCCCAGTGACAGACTAGGATGGAAATGTAGGTAGTACCAGATAAGACTGGATGAACCTTTGGTCACTTTCTTTCTGTAAACATTTCTATTAATAACATTTAACATGTACAGCTGATGCTGTATCTCTGTAAAAACTATAGATCAGTGCTGGCTTCTCATGTTGACCAGGTTAATCTTTTATTGAGATTTGTGTAACTATCTCCATTTATTACTAGAGAAAGACAGTTTCTTTGGAGAACAACCTCATTTCCAAGTGTGTGTGTCCAGCCAGGACATTAATACAAACACCATATAAACATCAATGAAACAGAAGCACACATGTGCTGAAAAGTAAAATGCAGTTCCCTTTAAATTATGAGATGTAGTCTTAAAATATACAGTGTAACAACCTCCAAAGACTGGTTCTGTATTGCTCCATGATTTCAATGGGGAATAGCTAGTGCATATGGGTAATCTGCACCCCTGCCAGGAATAAGTGGTACAGTCTAAACATGTAGACTGTCCCAGCAGTACTGGAACCCTGGTAACATGAACATTCAAACTAAGTTAGCCAATCTAAAGCACCACTTTCAAGTGGGAAGACAACACTCTGAAGAACTCTCTGAAAATTTCACCAAACTTAGTCAATTCATTATTTTCAAAGACTACTGTAACTCTAGAGCAGGTTGGGACTACCTGGCGAAAGGTATACTAGCACCCCAAAGTTTAAAAAGCATGCCTCTTAAGCTTCAGCTTTCAAATTGACTAACCTGCTAAAATTCTTATCTTAGCCATGGGAAACCTGGATGTGGACAACGTGACACTCGTAGGGGCATATAAAAAATTGGTTTGTTAATTGTTGATGATGCAGGTCTGTCGGTAACAGGTTGGTGCCTCAGGTAAGTGAGAGAACTTTTTTTCCTTTTAGAACAGCTTTTGACAATCAGTACCCTCCCCTTGTGCTGTTCTGCAGCTTGGTTGGTGTTTCTGACTTACCTCATATATAGATTTTTAGGTTTAGTTTGGGATCAGGGGCTTATAACTGTGGGCTGTAACTGCTTTATTTGTATTTTTCTCTTTTTGTAAGTGGCTCAGCTCCACTGAACTGCCCCATCATTTTGTGCCTTTTTGGCAATCCCTCTAGTGCAAGCTAGAAACATAGAAACATAGACTTTGACGGCAGATAAGGACTGCTTGGCCCATCTAGTCTGCCCATTTCCCTACCTACAGGATAGGCCGCAGATCCTAGTTAACCAACAGCCTATTTCTTCCTACCCCCCACAAGAATTGCCTTATGTCTGTCCCATGCATTCTTGAATTCTCCCACAGTTTTAGACCCCACGACCTCCTCAGGAAGGCTGTTCCATGCATCCACTACCCTCTCTGTGAAATAATACTCCTCACATTGCCCTGAACCGCCCTCCTTCTATCTTTAAATTGTGTCCCTTGTTCTTGCAAGTCTCTTTTCTGAAAGATGCTACCTCTTGGACTTTGTTGATTCCACTGAGGTACTTAAAAGTTTCTATCATGTCCCCCTCTCCCTTCTTTCCTCAAGGGTATACATATTAAGCTCCTTTAGTCTCCTCATCTGGCTTCTCTTGCAGACCCTGCACCATTTTAGTTGCCCTCCTCTGGACTACCTCTATCCTGTCTATGTCCTTGCGGAGATGGGGTCTCCAGAACTGGAAGCAGTACTCCAGATGGGGTCTCACCAACTGTCTGTACAGAGGGATAACAACTTCCTGCTTTCTGCTGCTGAAGCCTCCCCCTATACATCCCAGTATACCCCCAGCCCTCCCTACTGCCTTCTCACATTGCTTGCTGACCTTAAGGTCATCTGATATGATTACCCCCAGGTCCCTTTCCTTTTTTGTTGTTGTTACTACCTCCCCACCCATTGTGTATTCTTCCCCTGGGTTCTTGTTTCCCAGGTGCATTATTTTGCACTTCTTTGCATTGAATCCTAGTTACCATACTTCTGACCATTCCTCCAACCTTGCCAAGTCCCTTTTCATCCTTTCCACGCCTCCTTGTGTATCAATCCTGTTGCAGATCTTTGTGTCATCTGCAAAAGGCATACTTTTCCTTCCAGTCCCTCTGCAATGTCACTGATGAAGACATTAAAAGGACTGGACCCAATTCTGAACCCTAGTGTACCCCACTAGTAACCCTCTTTCTTCAGAGTGGACTCCATTTACAATTACCTTCTGTGTCCTGTTGTGCAGCCAATGTTTTACCCAGGCTACCACCCTGGGACCCACTCCCAGGCTGGTTAATTTGACTATTAATCTTTTGTGTGGGACTGTGTCAAATGCATTGCTAAAGTCTAGGTAGGCCATGTCCACAGCCCCTCCCTGGTCTACTACTTTGGTCACCCAGTCAAAGAAATCTATTAGATTCGTCTGACATGACCTTCCCGCTGTGAGCCCATGCTGCCTTGGGTCCTGTGCTCCACTGGCCTCTAGGTACTTAAATATTCTTTCCTTCAGAAATGACTCCATCACTTTCCCTACCACAGATGTCAGACTGACAGGTCTGTAGTTTCCTGCCTCTGTCTTGGTCCCACTTTTGTGAAGGGGAATCACATCCACCTTCCTCCAGTCCTCGGGTACCACACCATCCTGCCATGATTTATTAAAAAGAGTAGCCAGTGGTTTCACTAGTTCTTCCCTTAATTATTTTAGAATTCTGGGGTGAATTCCATCAGGACCCATTGCTTTGTCCACCTTCAGTTTTAGGAGTTCTTGCAGAACCCTTTCTTCTGTGAAAGGACTGGGATCAACCCCCTATCAAGAGTGCTTCTGTTAATTGGATTAAGCACTTCCCTCCTCTTTTGTGAATACTGAGCAGAAATATTTGTTCAATATCCCTGCTTTTTCACTGTCCCCCTCTGCCCACCCACCATTCATTCTATTCAGCCTCACTATCCCTCCCTTTGTCTTTCTACGCTCGCTGATGTACCTATAAAAGGTTTTATCCCCCTTCTTAAGTGAGTTGGCTATCTTTTCCTCAGTTTGGGCCTTTGCTATTCTGACTTCCCTCCCTGCTTCCTTCTGCCTTAACTGGTAAAGACTCTGTCCTGCTCCTCCTGTGTTTCCTTATACTTCCAGAATGCTATATTTTCTTCCTGACTTTCACAGCCACCTCTTTTGAGAACCATAGTGGCTTTTCTTTCATTTTGATTTGTTTATTTGCTTCACACAAAGGCTAGTTGCCTCTGTGATGGCAGTTTCGGTGATTCCCCATTGTTGCTCCACACCTCCTTTTAGCCTGTTTGCTAGTGCTTTTCTGAGGCACTTTCCCATCTTGCCAAAGTCAGCCCTCCTAAAGTCCAGTACCCTTACTTTTGTATGGCTTGACTCTGTAGCTGAGTTTAACGTGAACCACACTGTTTGATGGTCACTTGTCCCCAGATGGCAACCCACTTCTAGATCTGAGATCCTCTCACTGCCCCCGTTTGAGAGTATGAGGTCTAAGATTGCTCCCTCACGAGTGGGTTCCGAAACTAGCTGTCTAAGGCCTGCCACCTGTAGGGCATCAAGAATGGCCCTGCTCTTGGATGTGGCTGCAGCAAATGTGCTCCAGTTAACATCTGGCATATTCAGGTCTCCCATCAACAGTATCTCCCCTTTCTCTGCCATTCTAAGAATGCCTTCTATCATATCCTTGTCCATTCCTTCCCCTGACATGGGGGTCTGTACACAACCCCTGTGTGGATTGTGGTGCCCTTTCCAGTCTCCAAGGTGACCCACAGTGCCTCCTCTCCTCCCTGTTTACTCTTTTGTTCAGTTGCTTTTATCCCTTCCTTTACATAGAGAGCTACTCCTCCCCCTCTTCTCCCCTGCCTGTCTCTCCTGTAGGTTATGTACCCTGGTATGTTAACATCCCAGTCATGGTTCTCTGTGTAGACAGTTTCTTGCCTAAAGCTAGTTTCCCTTTCAGTTGCAGATATACTTTCACACACTGCAGCCTGCAGATGTGAGTGCATGCATCAGTAATCAATATAGATGAACATGCATACCCCAGACATAGCTGGCAATCTTAGTGTATGTGAGACAGTGGTGTCTGGAGGAGGGGTCCCCAGGACCGCAGGGGACTCTGAAGGTCAGTACAGGCACCTGATATGCAATTGGTAGATTGTGTAAAGGGAATCTAAGAATTCCCTATCTAGAGTAGCCCAACATAATGCACAGTAAAGGTGAACCCATATTAATGTTAATGAACACACACACTAATTAGGGTAGGGTATTGTAGGAAATAGCTGAAGGAGTTTCAGGCAAGCTGAGCTCAGTACAGCTAGTACAAGAGTGTAAATAGGTTTCCTTATGAGTCAAGTAGGTACTTTGGGATGGGATCCATCAGATAACGTGGAGCACATATACAGCAGGGACATAGTCAGCTCTGGGGACCGTGGGGCACTCATCTCCCAGGCTATGCCCTGGAGGGGAGGACACTGCCCCATATGTAGGGCATTTGCAGAGCTCCAGGCACAGGTGGTAGCAGCAAGGGAAGTGATATCTCAGTTGCATCATCAGATGAGCTGGTACCTTCAGACACACGTAGCACCCCAACTCCCCAGAGGCCCACTGGTACAGGGGCTGAAGGGTAGCAGGTTGGGAAAGAGGTGTAAGGGGTATCCACAAGGACATCTTCCAGGCTCACCATATCCCAACAGAGAATCAATCTGCACCACTTGAGGAGGAGCAGGTACCAGACACCCTCACTGGGGGCTCTGAGCCAGTCGGGATGGGTGAACAGGATGACTTGTTGGCACCCAGTGGTAAAGGCAGGGGTAAGGCAGCAAGAAGCATCCAAGTGGTGGGGGACTCAATGATTTGAAGGGTGGAGAAGGTGGTGGTAAGCAGGAGGAAGGGGAGGGGGTGTTCAGATGCCTTCCAGGTGCATCAGCCATCCCAAATGTGGACAGGATAGGGAGGATGGTAGAGACAGGGGGAAGGGAGCTTTGAGTGCTGGTACACTTGGGAACAAATGATGTGGCTAATGAGACAATTGAAATGATAAAGCACAATTGTTGAAGGCTGGGGACAGACTGAAGGCATGCTCTGCTTCTCTGGTCTTTTTCAAGGTCCTTCCTGTGTGGGGAGGGGGAGTAGAAGGGAAATATGATGAAGGAGGATATTGAGGAGTTTAACAGGTGGCTGAAGGGATGGTGTTAAAATGAGGGGTACTATTTCATGAGAGACTCAGGGGGGATTCTGGGACAGGAGGTTCTTCAAGGGTGACAGCCTTCACCTGACAACAGAGGGGGATAGTGCACTGGGGCAAAAATTTAATGTCCATGTTGGTGGACATTTAAACTAAGTGAGGGTTGATTGAGACTGGGGGAACAACAGCTGAAGGAGAACATAAAGGAAACCTAGCAAGGACTCCCCAGAAATGGAGGATAGAAACAGAGGAGATGTAGGTATCTGGACAGGGGTCCATAATAAAGTAAATAAAGGAGTCAGAGGGCAGGCACACTCAGAATGAGCAAGGGGAAGGAAATTAAGGGGGAAAGGAAGAACATGTGGAGAGGTGCAAGCAAGAAGTGGAGATGTATAGGCACATGCTGGAAGTCAGTCTGCCTAAATACCAGGATCCTGGAGAACAACATTAGTGATCTCCAGTTGATGGTGTCAAATACAGGATTAGACCTTGTAGCCATCACATAAATGTGAGCCACTGACAATAATGACTGGGACTTAGCAATACCAGAATGCACCATATATAGACAAGATAGGGTACAAGAAAAGGAGATGGAGCAGCCCTTTTTGTCATGGAAGAGATAGAGGTGATTGAGATGGGATCCATTAGATGAGTAAAGGGGGAACAAAGTTGCTCTGAGTGCAGCTCACAACCTCATCAGGTAAGAAGCTGTACATGGGTGTGCTCTACGGATTGCCAGACAGGGGGCAGGGGAGATGGGTAACTTAGGGCAGAGATTCAGAAGGGGGCAGCAAAGGGGAGGTGGTGGTGGTAGGGGAGCTCAATCTACTAGACATGGATTGGGATGTTCCAGCAACTGAGAGCATCGGGACTCAGGCCCTGTTAAATAGGTTGCAGAACTTCCTGCTGGTGCAGCTAATCAGAGAACTCACAATGCAAATCAGCATTCTCGAAGTAGTGTTCACCAGCTCAGAAATGGAGGGCAGGGTGAGGGTTGGGGAGCCTCTGGAATCCAATGACCATAACACCACATGATTTAAACTAGACCTGGCTATCAGTATACCCACGTCAAAGGCTGTGGTTCTAGATTTCAGAAGATCAGACTTTTACTAGATGAGGGAGCTAGTCAAGGGTTATATGACGTCAGTAGATGAAATTAGGGGAGTGGAGGAGAAGTAGGGAATAATTAAAGGAGACATTCTTGAGGCAACTAAGTAATGTCTGAGAAGGGTCACCAAGAATAACAGGTGCAAGAAACTAATCTGATTCTCAAAGAAGATGAGGGAGACCGGGAGAGCTAAAAATGGCCTTCATTAGATACAAAGCAAAACAGGGAGACGAGGAATGGGGTGAATAGGAATAGTAAGAGTGACTTGGGTAAGAAAGTGGTCAAGGATGTAAAAGCAAACACAGAACTGCATATTGCAAAGGGAGTGAAGGAGGGGAACAATTTTTTAGATTCATAATGGGAAAGGGAATTATTAGGCTGATGAAGGGAGGCAGGGTAACAGAGGAGGACGAGCAGAAGGCAGCCATTCTAAATGACTACTTTTGCTCTGTGCTCACAGTAGAAGATAGTGGGCCCTTGCCTGCAAGTGGCATAAAGGCTGCTACAAGGGGGATCCCAGAAATGGAGGAGGTACTATTTACAGGAGAAAGGGTCAGACAATAGCTAGCAGCCCTGAAAATAGTCAAGGCTCTAGGGCCAGATGGGATGCACCCAAGGCTGCTCAGAAAACCGGCATTGGACCTGGCTGAACCTCTGGCTGGGCTATTCAAACGCTCCATACAATTAGGGGCTGTTCTGAAAGATTGTGGATGTAGTCCTGCTCCACAAGGAAGGAGCCAAAGAGCAATCAGGAAACTACAGACCCACTGATTTTACCTCCATAGCAGGTAAACTGATGGAGACACTAGTCAAAGATGATCAGGTGGACTACCTGGCAAGAAATGGGTTCCAGAACAGTAAGCAGCATGGGTCCATGGCAGGGAGATTTTATCACACCAACCTGATAGTATTCTTTGACTTTGTAGTGTGGATTGTTAAGAAGGGGCAAGCAGTGGATTTGCTCTACTTCATCTTCAGCAAGATGTTTGACCCTGTGCCATAGAGAAGGTGGCTGAAGAAGTGTTACACAGACAGTGTCAGTGGCTCAGCAGGTAGCACACTTGCCTCTGAGACTGGGAGATCAGAAGGCTGTGGGTTCTATCCCCACACCAGGCACTTGGGTTAATATCCCAATACTGACACTGCAGTGCAGCATGAGGGCGTGCTGCACTCCTGAGGTGCCATCTTTCAGATGAGACCTTAAACCAAGGTTCTGTCTGCCTGTTCTGGTGGTAGTTCAGGTGGACGTTAAAGAGCCCATTGCACTTCTCGAAAAGAGTAGGGGAAATTTCCCCGGTGTTCTGGCCAAATTTCCCCCATTCACTAAAAAAAAAAATACCACCAACAGCTTAACCTGGTTCAAAGGTCAGTTGGCATTCATCTGTATCCCTGTCCCCTGGGTCATGCCTGAAAATAGGCAAAATTTGTCTAATGTACTTACCCGGTCAACAAAAAAACTAAAACTAAGTTAGGGGATCTGGTAACAACAAAAGATCTATTTAGATGGGTGGGAAGCTATCTGGGGGAGAAAGCAGAAGGTGGTAGTAAATGTGGTCATGTCAAAGGAAAAAGGTCAAAACTGGGGTGCCATAGAGTTCAGTCCTGGGGCCAGTCCTTTTCAGTATACTCATTAGTGACATAGGAGAAGGTCTATAAGACAAAGTGTCTCTTCACAGATGCCATTAAGCTCTGTGGCAAGATAGACAATGAGGAAAGGGTTAGAGAGCTGCAGAGGGACCTGCCAAGATTAGAGAGGTTTCCAAAAGTTTGGCAGTTAAACTTTAGTGCCAAAAAGTGCAAGGTGATGCACATAGGGAACAATAACCTCAGGAAGGAATACTGGATAGGAGGCGCTAAGTTTGATATTACCACTGAGGAAAGGGGCATGGAGTCATAATTGACTCCCTATAACACTCTAGCCAGTGTACCAAGGCCTATGGCAAAGCAACCTGAATGTTGGGGTACATTGGGAAGGGTTTTGATAGGAGGAGGAAGGAGGTGATATCACTTCTCTATTGATCACTGGTGAGTCCGCATATGAAATACTGTGTGCAGTTCTGGAGCCCTCACTTGAGAAAAGACAAACACAGGCTAGATACAGTACAGCACAGCATAATCAAAATGATTCAGGGCCAGCAGGGCAGATCATATAAGGACCTAATTAAGGCCCTGAACAGATGCTCGCCGGAGACCAGAAGGGAGAGGGGAGAAATAACTGAGACCTTCACGTTCCTGAAAGAAATGAACAAGGTTTCTCGTGGGGAAATATTCAGCAGGACAGGTGAATCAAGAACAGGGAGACATGAGTGGAAGCTGGCGGGGTGGGGGGGAGAGATTCAAGAGGGATGAGAGAAAGTTTTATTTTACAGAGAGAGGGGTTAAGCCATGGAATAGGCTACCAGCAGAGGTGGTGAGTGCAAGAACCATTAATGATTTCAAATACCCGTGCACTCTACTCTGAGACGGGTTGGTTCCCACTGTACCTAAGTGCCCAATACCAAACATGCCTGATCATAAAAAAAGCGCAACTAGGCCTCATGCCTAATCCATAAGCAGTCTGTTCAAGAAGGCTGTGCACACTAAACAAACAAGAAATGCGACAAAAGGAGGACTACAAGTCACTTTCAAACGCACATCACTGGCCCAAAAATCCATTACTTTTAAGGGCCCTAAATGGTTTAATGAGCTGCCCGACACACTGACAGGAAACACAAAGCTGAGTCTGTTCAAAAGGGGGCTACGGTCCCACCTTAAGAATGTAACTACCCGTAACTGTGCAAGAAAATAATTCAACATATTCCTCCTGCCTTATCCCCCGCCTCCTCACCTCTTCCCCTCCCCCCCCTTCGACTTACAACCCTCCTACACCACCTTTCCCCTTTACTCCTGTCCCACACCGCCTCTAGCTACTGTGACAACACACGCCAATCTGGCTGCTTACCTTTTCCCCCATCAACCCCAAAGCTTAGCACGGACCTATTACTGACATGTCTCACTATTCCCAGTGTATCCCTACCCTGCAACAACTTGATGTAATGTAATTTACTCTACTTCTAAGATGTGCCTGAAACTAGCAAGTCTTGTACCTCACGTGCCATTTTAATGATGTACATGATGCCTACCATGTTTTTCTTTTCTCGCTGTTATCTTAATTTGTTCTTAATGTATTGTATTGTCTTTGTATTGCTCTGTTTTGTCCCTGACTTAGAACCTTTGAAAATGAATCTTTGACTCAAAGGTATTAATCCTAATTGAAATAAATAAACAAATAATACCATCTGAGACCGAGTAAAACACCTAATAGTTACTCAGGGGAAAGCTATACTGCAGGGGGCAAGGTAGGGGAAGTGAGGGAAATAACCTTGACTAGACATTAAGTCACAGGATAGGACAGGATAAATTAGGGCAGACCAAATGAACCTATGGTCTTTTTCCACCTACATTTTCTCTGTTTCTGCATTTCTGCTGTGCAGTGCTAACTGCAGTGCTAGGGGCCACCAAAACAGTCTGCTGTGCAGGCTATGGTTTGTGATGGTGCAGTGGCATGGGCACATGTGTGGTTTATCCACTGCATGTGCTGTCGGCTTCTGGGTCTGCAGAACAGGAACATTTCAAATAGGTATGCTGTGCTCCCAGTCCTTTGTCCTCACATCCTGTGGCGCCTGGGGATGATATGGTGTGCTCACGTGCATGGCATGTTCAGGTACAATAGCCAGTCACTATAGTGATGTGGTGTGCACAGGTCACACTTACCTCCTGTGGGCTGAATTGGTGTGCTGTCCCTAGCTGGTGCATGGGCAGGTATACCTAGTTACCCTGGTGTCCCCTATGGCATTTCTTTGCAAGACTTCTCCAGGGTTACATGTAGGATGTCTGTTGGAAAGACTTGTCCCAATAGCTGTATCCTGGACTTGGAGGTCTGTGTGCACGTACCTGGCACAGTGCCCATTTGTGCCGCCTCACTGTCCACTGCTGCCTGTGCAACGGTTTCAGCCACAGTAGCCTACATGCATGTCAGGTCCATTATCTCCCTGTATAAGGGTGACCCTACGTGCATGTCAGGTCCATTATCTCCCTGTATGGGGTGACCCATCTTCTGTTTGGTTGCTGGACTGGCATGATGCTGCCAACTTCCATTCGGTGCTGTCCATAGGTCACTCCAATTGTGCTTTAAGGCAGTCAGTGTGTGTCATTCTGGCCCACATGCATTCATGGTGGCTTGTATTCCAGCCAGATGAATGTCTTGTCTTTGGCAGGTACCTTTATGACCCAGCACCATATTGGGTGTTACAGTGACTCCATATCTCAAACACTAGCATGGCTACCTGCTGTGAGTGGTACTTGACGGATCTTGCCCCAGGTGGTCTACACACAGCTAGAGATGCAGCGAACTTCGAATTCACCAGCAAAGCCAGGAAATTTGCCTTCATGGAGCAATCTGTGAAGTTTTGCTCCTAGGCTAAAAATTCACCTATCTGATTTTTGGCATTTTGGGGGAGCTGAATTTCACCAAGAAGTACAGAATTTCACCTGCAAATGGTGGAATTTTACTCATGAACGGCAGAATTTCATCTGCGAATGGCAAAATTCTACCATTTGTAGGTGAAGTTCCGCTCTTCTCAGGAGAAAGTCTGCACTTTGTGGTGGAACTTTGCAATTTGCATCCACAAATTAATCCGCAAATTGCGCTAAATTTGTGGATTAATTCATGGAGCAAAGTTTCCCAACTTCACCCATCTCTATGCACAGCTCCCCTTCCATGGCTGCTTCCACTTGTGGGGCATTGACCCCAATCTGTAGTGGTCTGTTCTGGTCCAATGTCCTGGAAAGGGGACAGGCTACCCTGGGAGGAGGCCTGTGGGTGCTATTCCTGCACTTCCATGTCTGCATCCACTTCTGTGTGTGCACATCGGATAGCCGCATATCCATCACAGTGCCAAGTATCTTGTATGGCAGGCACACAAGGCGTGTCTGCATCTGATCATCCCTCCCATAACCCTACCCACATGCCCATGTGCACCCTTCCACACAGAGGTGTTTTCATTTGGGACTGCTCATGCTTGCCACAGGTTTTGCGCACCTGTGGCACTGCGCAGTTCCATGCCATCCACTATGTCCCATTGTTGTTTGTCACCCTATGTTCATGAATAGGGCACTTGGTGAATTTCACTTATACATTTAAGCAATAATGCGCAACAGGGTGTGTGTCGTGCTGGGATAACGTCACGCCTCAGGTGGTTGGGCACAAGGCCGTAGGCCGAGTGCATCCAATACCTGAGGCGTAACATTATCTCAAACAACACACACCCTGAAGGGCATTATTGCTATTATACAATGGCTCGTTGTTTTATATAAAATAAAAAATAGTTTTAAAGAATGTTTTTATTAGAGTGGAAAAATATTTTTGTTTCTTAGGAGAAGATGCAAAAAAAGAGATCAAGCTCCATAAGCTCATCTGCCATAAGCCCATTTACATTGGTTCACAGTGAGGCTGAGACTAGACCCGTGATGTTGTGCTGGGATAACATCATGGGTCCAGTCCCAGACTGACCAATCAGAGACCCGGATCTTTTCTTGCCATTGTATAATGGGACTTAGCAGGATTAGTTAGATTTCTTGTTCTTCCAAAAATGCAAGGTATTACCAATATTCTGTTGGAGACTGTTTTCCTATTCAACAAATATAAAGAAAATCTATTTGATAGCAAACATTTTTATATATTGTTAAATCTAAAGAGCATATGTAATCCCCACCGTCATTCATTTTGCAACGACAGGCGGTATGCTGTTTGAATCTGACAGCAATACCAGGTGGACTGGGTTCTGGGAGGAATAGGTCACTCGGCACAAGGGCTAGGTTTGGTTACTCTGCACAGTGGCACCCAAGTAACTCCGAACACAGGAAGCAATAACTGTAATGTCCAGTACCAGAAATGGGATTCTAAAGTGTGGCTTTTATTCACATCCAACAGAATAAACAAAGCAAAGATGGACCCCACGGGGCTACACTCCTGGTAATACAGATTAAAAGAATCAAGAACACTTCTTCTACACTTTAGCCCTCAGGCTCTGAACCCACCACGCACATAGCCCGGACTTGCACGCTGCTTTGGGTACACAGCCTGAACTTGTACACTGTTCTGGGTTTTCCTGGCTCAGCCCCTTGCCGGCCACTCGGACACCTTCCATATGTCATGGAAACATTTTCTGGTGGCTCTCAAACCACCTAGAGCACTTCAGCTCTATCAGGAATTTTCCTTTAATCCCACATCTGGGTACTTTCCTCAGGCACTGGCCAAGTACCTGAGAGAAAGTAAAGGTGCCACAGAGCAAATCCGTAGAGGTGAATTTGGTTACTACTGATGGGGGGGTCTTCCACCTCTCGCTCCCACAATTGATACCCGGACATTTCTCTGGACAGTAAACACCTCATACTGTAAAGTTTGGCAATGTAGATTATGGCTAAATGTATTTCACATTTCCTCTACTTATCTTGCTTTCCCTCTGTGCTGGACTTGAACATACTTTTAATTGGCATAGCCCATTGCTCTAGGCCCCTCATTGATTAAGCAGTCCAATCCCCACATCACTACTGTACTTGGCTGTCTTTTTCCTGACCCCACAGTAACAGTCCCTTTAGTTTCCTTCTGTTAAGGTGAAACACACATGGCCCTCTTTCAGAGTGAGCTCACCCTTTGGTTGCAGGTGCCCCACAGGCGATTCTTCCACAGGAATTTCTCTCTCAGAGCTTCTGGTGCTGCAGCACAACTTGAAATAGGCAGCTTCTTCCCTTAGCCGGAACCAGGAGGGTTGCCCCTGGAAAACAAGCAAACCTTTCCCCACTTCCCCTCAGGGATGGGGCACTTGGACCAGTAACAGCGGTCTCCACCACTTCAACAACCAGTTTCTGTGTTCCTCTTATGGTGGAAACACACACCTTCTTAACATTAGCTCTAAAACAGAGCTTAAAGCTCTGAGAGCCTGCACACAGACAACTGTAATTCTGTCTCTCACCAAGACTGCACACAGACTCTGCTCAAAATCCCCAACGTTCTATCCTAACCTCCAACTGTTACATTCCAGTGTGGCTTATGCAGCTGCGAAAGTTCTATGGGGATGTCATCCCTCAGTCTCAGCTGAGACTGAGAACAGAGTGAGACAGTATGAAATCCATTTAACTGGAGTTTCACAAGCTGCCTTCCCTGCCTACCACTAGGTCTTACTGGGATTCTAGTAAACCCTGGTAACAGGGGGGTTACACATATATTTCAGAACATACCTTTTTTACACATCTTGCAAAAAAAGACATTATATACTTTGACCATATGAAGATCTATAAATAATACAGTCAATATATATTTACTAAAAGTGTTCTGTATATATTTTAGATATTTTAAAGATATCTGTCAAATATATACAAATATTTATTAAATATAAAAATGTGTGTATAGATATATATATATATATATATATATATATATATATATAGCTGTGTGGACAGTATTTGAGAGACAAAGTGTGACATTTATACACTCAAAAAAAGTTTTATAATTAGGCATGACTCAACCTTAATTTTAATGTTTATATGTAGCAGTTGCACCATACAAAATATAAAGATATTTCTGTATTTCTAAGTTTGGAAAAATGGTACAGTTATTCATGACATGGAAACTACTTTCGTGGTAACTCGGTGTCCATTGTGCATTATTTCCCATTTCTAGTAATAAATAAGATTTTCAAATGCAGTGTCTCTGTCTTCAATTTAAGTGTATTAGTGTACAATATTTAATGATTTGTTCTTCCATACCTATATGTAGCTATCTATCCTCCAACGTAGACAGCACTAAAAATGCAAACAAGAGGTTAACAAAGTTTCATTACTTCATGCTTATGCTGTTTATGCCCAGTCTACATGCCTTTTACAGTTAAGCTGGACATTAAGCAGAAAGATAAACATGAACAAATCACTTGGTTGCACATGAGTTATTATGTGACCATCTCTGTCATATACTACTACTGCGGGTAACACGGACACTGCAGTAGCAATGCAACATGCAAAATACAAGGTATAACTTTTATTAGTGGCTTATTATCAATCAAACAGCCAAACACATTGATAAGTACCGTGACACATATGGGGCCATTTTGACAGCACTGTAGCTCCGCGAGCCAGACTGAAGGCAGGCCCAACCACAGCTAACAACCAGAAAGTACCCAGGCAAGCTGTTTGGCACTGATAACTATAGATGAGGGTGCCACATGATGCTCCTTGGCAACTCCATGCTGGCCTTTGAGGGGAAAATGATGCCAAAATATCACAGATGCCCAGCCTGGGCTCACCACCATGTGCTTCACAGAGATGCCGCTGCTGCAGGGTTCTTGATCTGCACGTGGAATTCCACATCCAAACTGCTCTACAAGTCAAAACAATACACCAAAGTTACCCATGAACAAGCAAAGGCAAGGCAAGAGACAGCTGGATGTTACATGGTGGGCCTGTGCCACATCAGGAGTCATTTGACATCATTGTACCTCCACAGAGTCAGACTGAGGACAGGTTCAACCACAGTTAACAACCTGAAAGCACCCAGGCAAGCTGTTTGGTGCTGATAACTGTAGATGCAGGCACTGCATGATGTCCCCTGGCAACCCAGTACCAGCCATTGTGGGGAAAATAATGCCAAAATATCACACAGGCCCACCCTGTGCTCACCACCACGTGCATCACAGGGACACCACTGCTGCAGGGTTCTTGTACTGCACGTGGAATGCCACATCCAAACTACTCTACAAGTCAAAACAATACACCAAAATGCCCTACAAACAAGAAAAGGCAACACTAAAGACAGCTGGATGTTACCCAGCAGGGCTGAGCCACATCAGGGGTCATTATGACATCACCGTACCTGCGCGGAGCCAGACCAAGGGCAGGTCAAACCACAGATAAAAACCAGAAAGCACCCAGGCAAGCAGTTTGGTGCTGATAACTGTAGATGTGGCAGCCACATGACATCCTCTGGCAGCCCCATGCTGGCCTTTGCGGGGATCATTATGCCAAATTATCACACGGGCCCATCCTGAGCTCACCACCACATGCATCACAGGGATGCCGCTGCTGCAGGGTTCTTGTTCTGCACATGGAATGCCACATACAAACTGCTCTACAAGTCAAAACAATACACCAAAGTGCCCCACGAACAAGCAAAGACAAGTCCAGAGACAGTTGGATGTTACACAGTGGGCCTGAGCTACATCAGGGGTAATTTTGACATCACTGTACCTCTGCAGAGCCAGATTAAGGGCAGGTCTAACCACAGTTAACAACCAGAAAGCACCCAGGCAAGCTGTTTGGTGCTGATAACTGTAGATGTGGGCAATGCATAACACCCCTGCAACCCTGTGCCAGCCATCGTGGGGACAATTATGCCAAAATATCACATGGGCCCACCCTGGGCTTACCACCATGTGCATCACAGGGATGTCACTGCCACAGGGTTCTTGTACTACTGCACATGGAATGCCACACCCAAACTGCTTGAGTTAGGCCCAGGTGATGTATTTTTTATTTTCAAACAGTTACAAGATATGCCAGCACTTGACATTTTAATTTATAGGCAGTCTCATTATAAATAAATCTGCTAAATGTTTTGGCCAGATGAATCCAAACCACTGATGTTGCCCAACAGGCACTAGTACACCCAGGCAATGATTAGATTACAGTACTACACATGTTATCCCTCCCATACCCCTGAATGTACTAAGCAATGCCATGAGCAGCCTTTCTGAGGTAAGCCCAAGTGCTGTATTTTTTAATTTTATACAGTTCCAACATATTCCAACATATTATACCCCTTGCTGTGCAACTGTCTTTTCTCACCGTACCATTTCTCCTCTCACTTACCTTTCTTACTTTTCTTTTCTCAACCTTGCCTATCCCTGTGCCCGCTTTCCTCTGCCACCTCTCTATCCTCTTAACATGCACTCCCCCCATACTCTGTTCACCATTCTCCTCTTCCTCTCTCCTCTCTTTCCTCTTCTTCACCCTCCCAGAGCCTACTTCCCCTCTCCCCCCCTGCAGCTACCAACTTGATATTGCCTACCGCCACCTAGGTACTCTACACTTTGAGCCCAGCCCTCCACCCAGGGTTCCCCTTCTTCTAAGGAACTGTCCTCTCCTGCTTGTGGGCATTGGATACTCCCCTCTTCCTCTTATACAACTTTGATCTTGAACCTTCACTATCACCCCAAGACACATTCCTGCACAAAAAGAAGACACAAGCTCTGCCTTGGGGAATTTCATTTGAGCACACTGAAGCTCGTGCTCCTCCTTCTGCTGCTGTCAGGCAACGTCCATCCAAACCCTGGCCCAATCTCTGCCAGGGTCTCCAACCAGAACAAACATTCAGGTGCCCTCTCAATCATGTCTCTCAACATTTGCAGCCTTCTTCCCAAACTTGATGCCCTACAAATCTTTACTAGCCAACATAACCGGACATCCTGGCAGTTGTAGAAACCTGGCTCACACCATCGGTCCCTGACCAGGCAATCACCCTTCCTGGCTACAATGTCTTTAGGCTTGATTGGATGTCTAAAAGAGGTATTGGATGTGCCTTATACCTTAAAGATACTCTCCTGGAACACCCCATTAATACTGCTCTCCAGACTACCACTGCTCATGTAACCCCTAGATGGCGCTATCCCAGGGGCTACTACCCCTGCCTGATTTGCCACTAACAGGTTGAGGGGCCTGGATCCGATGGTGGGTACCTCCACCCAGAGGTCAGGGTTTGCAATAGTTAAACTAACTTGGTCACAGCCCTCTGGGACACTGCAACCCCCCTTTCTTCCCACTAGTGGCCCACACAATATATCAGAATTACCTTCACAGTATACACTTACCCCCAGGACTGATTCAGGCACTGGGACCCCTGTAAAATAAGATACAGTGCAACAATCACAGTACAATACTTTAACATAGACAAATACCTCAGGCAGTATAACTTTGCTGAAACAAGCAGCTCTGATTTATTTAGGGGATATAACAAGGACAGAGGAAATCAGGTTAATTAGCTTATCACTTTACTCATCTACTCATGGCTCTGTGCATAGGCCTATCCCTACCAGTTACTGTCCCTGGGTACCCAAGCCCCAGTGGCTAGTCCAAACCATGGCAGCTGGTAGGGCCCTTCACACAGAGAAAAGAAAAATTAGTTAAACAGTCAGCAGTACAATAATTCCATTTGAATTCAATGTGGCAATTAACAGGAGCGACCCTGAATTAGTACTCACGACCTCCAAACAAGATAGGGTCCTTCAACGTCAGCAGGGCTACCTTGAGCTCCACAGACTCCTCACACATTTATATGACAAACTGCAACAGGCAAAAGTCCTTAATGGCAGCAGGATTCACTTGAGCTATACAAGCCTCCTCACACATTTATAAGGTAAACAGTAACAGGCGAAGTCCTTTAATGGCAGCAGGATTCACTTGAGCTACACAAGCCTCCCACACATTTATATGGTAAAAAGAAAGTACTATACCAGGCAGGCTGCTTCTCTATCCCGATCGCAATTACTGCACAATACCCAGGAGAACACACAGCAGATTCAGTTCCTGACAGACCGCGCAATTCAGCAATTTCTCCAGTCTTCTACAGGGTGAGCCTGGTTTCTTCTTCAGATATCCTTTTATTCTCTTCACAGGATGGATTCAGTCCTAACAAGCAGTTACACAAGCTGCAGACCGGAACTCTGGGCCTTACACGCTTTCCGACTAAACTGCACACCCAAAAGCACAGGATCCTTCTCTTCACTGCCAGAGCTCAACTGAAACTCCAGCAGACAAAACCGGGCACTTCCTTTGAGTTCCTCCCAGTTCTTGGCTGGATTGGCTGTCACTCACAATAGACTGCCCCTGTTGGTCCAAAAAGGCGCTGAAGTCCAAACTACATCTCCCAGAGTCACTGCCCATACGATCCTTTTGTGGCTGGCTCAGATTACGAGTCCAAGTTCTGATTCATCCAAGGCACCATTTTAGAGCTACCTTAACCCACACTGATTGGTCCAGTTCAGCAGTTCAAAACTAGAATGGGGAACTAGGCAAACACAGTTCTGACTGCAAAGAAAGCAGGTTAGACAAACTGTATTTTCATTATTACTCTAAAGGATTTCTGGCAAACAGTTACATCTTTCAGATAGGTTCCCTTTGCACTCCTAGTGACTGCAAAAATGGAGTGAATTGGCAGCAGCTCAAGTGGAACTCAAGCAGAGAAGCACACAGCCCCCCCATACAAACTAATTATGTCTGCAAGCAGACAGCTCTTAAAGAGACAGTACCAGAGGCTCTAAAAACACTCACTGATAAATGGCTTAAACGCCAAACACCATTCAGGCTTGGAGCATTCAAGCAAGCTCCTGGAAGTCTTTTGGAAACCCCCATTTGCAGGGGGGTTACACTCAGATTCTTTCCATCAGAATCCTACTAGGTGCTCACAATAAAGCCCTCACAGTTGTTACTGTTTACATCCCACCTCAAGCGCAAGGAAATGGACTAACTTCAGTATTGGATTTCATCAGGTCACTTCCACTGGACTCTGAATCTATCCTTCTAGGTGATCTTAATGTAAACTGGCTCACTGCTGAGGCAGGGGCACATAAGGACTCCATTGCAGTGGCCAACTTTACCCAGATGGTTGACTCACCCACCAGAAAAAACTACAAAACTGGCACCAGTACCCTATGGACTGGATCCTTGCCAGCCACCCCACCCGGATTACGAACACCTCCATCCTCCCTGACTCACTCAGTGACTACTCCCCTGTCAGCCGCATGTGGTCTAACAAATTCACTAACCCCCCCAAATCCATCACCAGTAGAGTTTTATCTCGTAGTCAGTTAACTCGTCTCAAATCTCATCTTATCCTACAGGACTGGTCACCAATCTTCAATGCAACTAATGTTAATTCTGCACTGGACCATTTCATCAAAATCTTTAACAAGGCCTCTAACAAATACACTCCTTTTAAAAAGCGAAAAGTTAAAGCCCTCTAACCCATGGCTCTCAGGTGACCTCCTAAGGCAACTAAAATCAAGGGACCACCTCTGGCAACTGGCTAGAACCACTGGTAGGCAAGCTAACATCATAAACTACTAACGTGAGTGGAATGACTGTACCAAATCTATTAGGCAAAATAAATCAGCCTTTTTCAAGAATGCCCTTACTAACTCCTGGGGTAATAGAAGAGACTTCTGGAACAACACAAAAGAAGCCACTGGGAAGCAGTCAAAATCTCCCCCTTCCGTGCTCAACATAAATGGGTGTACTACACTTGACCCAAAAATAATTGTGAACTCCTTCAACACTGCTTTCACTGACCTCAGCACTGTTCTCCCCCTGGATTTTTTCAAAGAAGATGACTCACTCATGTCCCCAATTTCCACTGCCTCCACTAGTCACCCACCCTTCTATTTTAAAGTGGTCAAGATGTATCAAGTTTGCAAGTATGTTACCAAAGCCATTAGCAAATCCAGATCAAGCAGTGATTCACTTGACCTCAAACTGCTGTCCCTCACTCTAGAAGAGGTACTTGGGCCCTTGACCAGGATCTTTAACCTCTCTCTCAGCCTTAGCCAGTTCCCTGACAAGTGGAAATTGGCCACTGTTACCCCGATCCACAAAAGTGGTGACAAGACTGCCCATGAGAATTTCCACCCAATCTCCAGTCTACTTCCCCTCTCTAAGGCCCTGGAACATACTGTTGCAGACCAGCTTACTGACTTCCTTGACAAGCACAACATCCTGTGCAGACAGCAACATGGCTTCAGAAAAGGACATAGCACTTCCTCGGCACTACTGGAATTCTTCAACGCCATCCACAGCTCACTGGACAACGGTCAGCAAACTGGTTCCATCTTCATCGATTTAACTAAGGCCTTTGATACTGTCCACCACCACCTCCTGTTTGTCCAGATTCAGAATGCGGGGCTCTCACCTGACTCCATTAACTGGTTCAAAAGCTACCTAGACAACCGGACTCAAAGAGTAAAAATTGCAGATACGCTCTCTGATGCCAAACCTGTCCGCTCAGGTGTTCCCCAGGGTTCTATCCTGGGCCCCCTCCTTTTTAGCTTGTTCCTGAACATACTACCGGATTCCTATCCAGAACAAATCGTACTGTTTGCTAATGATGCAGTAATCCTAGCCTCCCACCATGATACAAAACTCCTGCAAGATAACTTCCAGCTGGGTTTCTCATCAGTTGAAAACTGGTTCTTAAAGCACAAACTGATCCTAAATCAGAAAAAAACAAAGGCCATGATTTTCAGCAGCTCCCATAATAAAAATAAGCAGCATCACCTCTCCGTTAAAACCAAGCAAGGAGTCACTCTGGAACAAGTCCAAATCTTCAAATGCCTTGGGATCACCCTGGACTCGAATCTCTCCTACACTGCCCACATTAATAATGTTGCTAAAGCTGCTAATAACCGGCTGGGCCTACTGTTCCACCACACGAAACATCTAACCCCAGAAGCCTTGTCAGTCACCGTCCAGAGCGCTATTGTTAGCATTATTGACTATGGACTTATCATTTATGGCTCCGCCACCACCACCACCTCTCTCAAACGTGTTTCTACCTCCCTCAACAAGGCCTGTCGGCTCATCACTGGATCCCACCATCTTACTCATACATGTGACCTCTATTCTCAAACTGGGTGGTTGCAACTCACCAGTCGAATAAAATTTCAAACTTGCATCATTGCAAAGAAAATAATGATGGGCCTTGCTCCTCCTGGAGTCTGTGCTCTCTTTCAACCCAGAAACAACACCCATAACACCAGGAGGTCCAAACCACAATTTCTGCAAATCCACACTGTCACACAACTCAAGGTCAAAGATTCTTTGCTTGTAGGGCACCCAGATGGCTAAACGGACTCTGCAGTGACATCCCTGCTTCACCCACGCTTGGTGCTTTCAAGTCGAGGCTCTGCTTCTCTCCTTGCCTCCAGCTCCTGTGACTGCCCTGACTAAGCAGTCCTCCCTCTTAGTTTCCCCATGCTGTTGCCGCCTGATGTGCCTCCACACCTAGCACTTTGCAATCACCATTGCCCCACTTATGCACTTTCCCCTGTCTGTCTTTGACAATGCCACCTGGCTGCTATACTCCCACCCTTTTTCCACCCCCCCTCACTCTCCTCCACCTCCTTCCTCTTCCCTCTCCTACCTCCCCTTCTGCTACTGCCTCCCCATTTTTCCTGTACCTTTCTTCTCTTCCCCCACCCCTCCTTTAATCCTATCTCTGTCAATTCCCCCTATCCCTTGTGTCCCCCATATTCCCTGTAAGTACATGTTTTAGACTATCAGTATTACTGAATGTTTTATACTGTAAATCATGCTGTATGGCTGTACTCACTGATGTGGGACCTTTGTAAAAGAGCCTCAGCTCAAAGGTATTTGTAATCCTAGACTTTAATAAATAAATATTGTGCCATCACTTGACATCTAATTTAGAAGCAGTCTTATCATAAATAAATCAGGAAAATGTTTTTGCCAGATGAATACAAAACAATGATGCTGCCCTACAGGCACTAGCACACCCAGGCAATGACCAGATTATTACATATAGTACCCCCATGCCATGAGCAGCCATTTTGAGGTAGGCACAAGTGCTATATTTTTTTAATTTTAAACAGTTCCAACATATTATGCCACCACTTGATGTCTAGTTTAGAAGCAGTCTCATTCCTACACATGGTAACCCCCCCACACAACCTCAAATGAACTGACCAATGCCATCAGAAGCATTTTTGAGGTAGGCCCCACTGCTGTAGTTTTTTATTTCAAACAGTTCCAACATATTATGCCACCACCCACACCTGATCCCCTAGTTCAGTATGACAATACAATAATGCTCCTTTATAACCTTACATCAAGAAAGGCAACTTTTTCATTTTAAAATAACACACACACACACACCTTAACTGGAGCCAGCATCACTCCTTTCCAAAAATTACAAGCATCTCACACAAATTGCGTTTTTTTTTTTATTTAAAACATTTTAAGAGTACAACTTTTATATTCATTCCACATACACACACATCTAAAATAGAGCCATCATCACATCAATAGGTGCAGCATTCATTCGACAAATACACATTCTCAGAATTGACCAGTAGGAACCCCACAGGTGTTTTTCCCCCCTTTAAACATGATTAAAGTCATCACCAAAGGAATGTTTACCAATATTAACAATATTCTGAAAAAATCAAATTATACAATGAAAACCCGCTGGATGGATTGTAAACAAAATACTATAAATCACAAACAAAACTCTATTTGATTAGACTGGTCACATATATGCACAGCCCCATATTGAAGAGGGGCCCTTCACAAACATCTGGACCATGAGAGAACACACAAATGTAATTTTTTCTGCCCCCAAAGATGATAGAGCACAACTGCTGCACTATAGCCAGATAGTATGTAATATGCCTCATTTACACAGTGCCAGCACCAGAGGAAAGTTCAGCTGATATAATTCCCAAACAAAACTTTAAAATATACTATTTAATATGTCCCATTTAAACACTACCAGCACCAGAAGAAAGTTCTGCTGATATACTTCCCAAACACAATTTTAAACTATACTATTTAATATGCCCCATTTACACAGTGCTAGAACCAGAAGAAAGTTCTGCTGATATACTTCCCAAACACAACTTTAAACTATACTATTTAATATGCCCCATTTACACAGTGCTAGAACCAGAGGAAAGTTCTGCTGATATACTTCCCAAACAAAACCTTAAAATACACTCATTATGCTGCACAGCCTACTAATCCAATCATCCTCTGTTTTGAAGAGGGGCCCTTCACAAACAGCAGGACCATGAAGTCCTGAGGTGAAAACTGTACTTCTTCTGTCCCCAAAATGACACAGAATGACTGCTGCAATTTGGCCAGTCACTATTTTTTTTTTTTGTTTATTAAAATCTAGGAATTACAATACCTTTGAGCCATGGCTCTTTTACAAAAGTTCCACGTCAGTAGAGTACAAACAATGTTAACAAAACAAGCAACATTTATGAATACAGGCATTAAACAGTATTCAGCAGCTCAAGTATAGCCCTGTAGTATTAATAAACCTGAGTAACACATTTAGGGTAATTGCAAGAATTTTTGAGGGAAACAAGGGTGGAGGGAGAGAGGAGAAAGGAGTGGCAGACAAGAGGAGACTAGTGCAGCTCACGACTTTGTCAAGTGCTCAGGGAGGGAAGGCTGAGCAGAAATGTGGAAGTGGGGAATTAGTCGAAGCAGTCACAAGAGCTGGAGGCTGTGAGATGAAGATTGAGTCTTGATTTGAATAATCCCGGAGAGGTGGAGGTGGTGATGTAAGTGCTGAGGGCATTAAACCAGCTGGGTGCACAGTGGGCAAAGGATCTTTGGCCCTGAGTGGTACATCATCAGGGGATCTGTAGTAGCTGATGTTCTGACCTTCTGGTATAATGGGGGTTGGTGTTAGGGTGCAGGAAGTCTTGGATACAGGGTGGAGTAAGGCTCAAGGTAGATTTTTTCGCCATCAGGCAGGTAAGGTACTTTATGCAATTGGAGAGTTGCAACCAGCCTGTTTGAGCATAGAGCTCACATGTATGAGTGGGTCGTTGGGCTCCAGTGAGCAGCCGACAGGCTTTGTTAAGGGAGGTCGTTATGCGCCTGAGGGCGGTAGTTGTGGCGGAGCCATAGATAATTAGGCCATAGTCTATGACAAAGATGACAGAGCTTTGGATAGCAATCTTCAGTGCAGCTTGTGTAAGGTGCTGTCTGTTTCGGTATAGGATACCAATGCGTTGATTCACAATTTTCGCAACACTATCAATGTGGGCCCCAAAAGATAGGCAAGGGTCGAGAGAGATAACAAGGTATTTACAGTAAATGATGACACTTGTTTGAGGGTGTTTCCTGCGTTGGTATTGATAGCAAGTGGATTTTGCCTATGCTTGTTTTGCGAGCTGGAGAATAGCATAAATTTAGTTTTTTTGTGGTTTAGGACCAATTTGTGTTCTGTGAACCAGTTCTCTACAGTAGTGAAAGCAAGCTACAGGCTGTGGTGTAAGGGTTGTGGATCCTTATGGTTGGAGAGAATCACAGCATCGTCGGCATAGAGGATAATTTGTTCTGGGCAAGACTGAGGAAGGGAGTTCAGAAATATGCTGAAGAGAAGTGGACCCAGTATGGATCCCTGAGGGATGCCTGAGAGGATGGGATTTGAGTCTGAGAGAACTCCTGAGATTTTCACTCTTTGTGAGCGTCGGTCCAGGTAACTTTTAAACCAAGCACCAGAGTCTTGTGAGAGCCTGATACTTAGTAGCTGTTTGACAAGCAGGCCATGGTGAACAGTGTCAAATGCCTTAGTTAGGTCGATGAATACAGGTCCCGTTAGGTATCCTTTGTCCATTGAGCTGTTATTGGCTCCAGTGAATTCCAGGATGGTGGTCGATGTGCTGTGCCGTTGCCTGAAGCCATGTTGCTGTGCACAGAGGATGTTATACTTGCCCAGGTACTCTGTGAGTTGGTCAGCAACAATGCGTTCATGGGCTTTGGAGAGGGGTGGTAGTATCGATATCAGCCGATAGTTCAGAGGTAAAGACTTGTCTCCACTTTTAAAGACCGGAGTGACAATTGCAGATTTCCATTTGCTAGGGAATTGACTAAAGCAGAGGGAGAGATTGAAAATTCTGGTGGATGGGAGCAGTACCTCTTCCAGGGTGAGGGATAGCAGCTTGAGGTCTAGAGTATCACCACTTGCTCTGGACTTAGAGATAGCCTTTATTATATATTTTCGTACTTCATGTGCCCCAACTTTTTTGAAATGGAAAGGCAGCTGATTTGGTGCGGTGGGGAGAGATGTTGGTTCCGAGGGGACAGCTTCCGAAAAAAAGTCCGGGGGGAGAACCCCACTGAGGTCAGTGAAGGCTGCATTGAAAGTATTGGCAATGACCATTGGGTCAAGGGTAGTGGCTCCATCAGCGGCCAGTAGAGTAGGGGAGGATTTGGACTGCTTTCCAGTGATATTTCTGATATTGTCCCAGAAAGCTCTCCCGTCATCCCAAGTGTTGGTAAGGGCTTCCTTGAAGTAGGAACTCTTCATCATTCGTATTTGTTTAGTGCAGTAATTGCGAGACTGTTTGTACCTTTGAATGTCCAGTAGGGAGCCTGTGGCTCTAGCTATTGCCCAGAGGTGGTCCCTTGTTTTTAGTTGGGCCAAAAGCTTAGCAGTTAGCCAGGGATTAGAGAGTGCTTTGACTTTATGCTTTTTTATTGGAGCGTAGGAGATGCAGGCAGCGTTGAAAGTGGTGATGAAGTAATCTAGGGCTGAGTCAGCATCTTGAGTATTGTATATTGGTGACCAGTATTGCTAACTGAGGCAGGACTTCAGATGGGTCAAATTGCCATGTGGTAGTACTCTGCTTGAGATGTTTTTTGGAGGTGACTGGCAAAACTTATTTGTCCAGGTGCAGATAACAGGGGAATGGTCACTGAGAGAGTCTGGGAGGATGGAGGTGTTTTTGATACGGGTTGGGTGGCTGGCAAGGACCCAGTCTAGGAGGGTGCTGGTGCCAGATTTGTAATTCTTCCTAGTGGGGGAGTCGACCATCTGCGTTAGGTTAGCTGACAAGATAGCATCCTTGTGGGTCCCTACATCAGGTGCAAGCCAGTTGATATTAAAATCACCAAGGAGGAGGATCTCGGTGCCAGGAGGTTGTGATCTTACATATTCCAGGACAGTCTGGAGACCTGTTCCTGAGTCTTTTGGTGGTATATAGACAGCGATTACAGTGAGGACTTTATTTTCAGCAGCAAGGAGTAGTTTGACAGGAAGGAATTGCACTGGGGTGTTTGAGGAGGTAGTGCAGATGGGGTGACCGGTGATGTTGTCTTTTATGTAAATTGCACAACCCCCCCCCCCTTTTAGTAATCCTATCAAGTCTGAAGATGCTGTAGCCTTGAAGCGAGATGGCATGGTCCGGAGTATTGGGTGTCAGCTAGGTTTCAACAATGGCTAGGATGTCAGGGTTATGTTGGTTGGCAAAGATTTGAAGGGAAGCCAGCTTTGGAAGGAGGCTGCAAATGTTGAGGGTAGCGATGGTGAGACCTCCCTCAGTTTTAGCAAGATTTGTTGCACTGGAGTGAGCCGGTCCAGGGTTTGGGTGAACACTCCCTGACATGAGGAGGAGGAGAGGAACAGGAGCTTTAGAGCCATCTGACATTGCTCATAGTAGGTGAGATTCCATCTCCAATACTTGCTTGCCGAAATGCAGTGTAGGCGTCGGGGGTCCCAGTGCAGAGCAATGGCTAGTAGCAAGGGCCGGTTTGTCCAGGTTCCATTTACATGAGTAGTCATAAGCAGCCAGTCCTTTGCAGGGGGGTGTCACAGGGGTGGTCAGGGAGCAAGGGTCATAGTACCAAGTTGGTGGTAGTGGATGGGTAGGAGGAAGGTGGAGGGTGGAGAAGGTTGGCAGGCACCAGGAAGATAGCAGAGGGGAAGGAAAAAAGAGAGGGCAAGAAGAGGCAAGAGGAGGTGGTTGAAGAGAGGCATGGTCAGGGACTGAAATAGGAGGAAAAGAGGAACAGACTGAAACAGAGGTGTGTTGTAGTAGGTGGAGAGGTGCAGAGAGGGCTAGATGGAGAGAGCTGAGAGCTGAGTACCAGAGGTGGGCGAAATAGCAGGTGCACTTAGGAGCCTGGATGTGTCACCTAATGAAAAACAGGGATGTTGGTGGAGGGAATGTGGTTAAGCTAGAGGATAGGAGGAGAAAAGAATCAGGGGTGGGTCCTGAAGGCAGGGGGCAGAGCCAGTGACTACTTAATTAAGGTTGGGGGGGAAGGGGGCAGACGTAAAATTTCAGCACTGTGCAATGCAACTGAATGGTCGCAGAGCCCAGTAAAGCAGAGTCAGTGGTAGACCAATCAGGAGGCAGTGGCCGGAGCCGGAGACCAATCGCTGAATGGCGCAGAGAGCGGTCAGCCAATAGCAGCCGATCACAGCTTCCCCAGCCCAGGGGTGTCTTTACCCGGCTTTCTGGAGCTCAACGGTGGATAGTGGAGGCGTCTGGGGTGGAAGCTTGAGGAGACCGCAGCCGCGCCTGGGAGCCACATGGCTGGCCCATTCGGGGCTCGATCTAGAGGGGGGAAGATAGAACAGACAGGGTTAGCTATAAGCTATCAGAAACAAAAGGTTGTGATGTAGAGTCTAAGTCATAGGGCGGGGGAAATGCCGGAGATGGCAGCAAGAGGGGAGACAGAAGATAATTACAGCTATAACAAGGTGGAAATTAGGTGCACTTGGTGGGGGGGAGTAGCGGCCAGGAACAATTGGATCAGCAACTAGACCCGGCGCCAGCAGGAAGGGGTGAAAATGGTTGGGTAATTGTAGGGGGAGAGAGAAGAGGCAGAGGATGGGCAGAGCAAGCAGGCAGGGCAGAGAGAGGGAGAGTGAGTGAGAGTGAGACAGAGCTAAGCACAGTTATACACAGTGTAGGCTTTTCTTAACCTTAGGTGAAAATCACAGCACAGAAGTCAGCACATTGCGAATAAACAGAGCATTCACAAATTACAACTAGTTTAACAGGGTTGTGCAACTTCGGATTCTGCAGTACATTAGGCAAACAATCACTAAATAGCTTGAGATTCAGATTAAAACTGCAGATATAGGAAAAACGGAGCAGACATTTAGGAAATAGCTCAGGCGGCAGGTCCGATAGTAAAATTTTGTCACTGTGCAATGCAACTGAAATGGGCGCAGAGCCCAGTAAAGCAGAGTCAGTGATAGACCAATCAGGAGGATATTTAATATGCCTTCCAGAATTTTAACTTACTGTTTTGTAGCAGAATGCTGTGCATCATGTTTTCTAGTGACTGGAGACCTCTGAGATCCATCCAAACTCCTGTGCAGCAGGCCAGATTTAAAATGGATGATGCTTCATTCTCCTTGTTTTTAAGAGTGGTAAATGGGAGAAGCAGTGGGAAGAGAACAGTTTTGCTTAGAACCAGAGTACCAAAACCAAATGCCTGATGTAACCTTCAGTTCCCAGATGTTTGTACCAATACCAGCATCATCAGCCACGAGGGTAACATGGACACAACAGCAAGAGCCACAGCTTTTGATGCTGCTGCTCCTAGCGGGCTATATGTACCACTGCATTAAGATTGCAGATTTGTGCGGGGAAACACATTAAGCAATGTGAACTGACACAGAAAAAACCTCAAAGCATAAAGGCAGAATACACAAAAGAAATTATGTAGCTATATAAGACACCACAGTAATGCACAAAAGTAATAAATTACATTTGGTGTCATGTAAATGTAATTACAGCTGTATAAAATCAATAATCACTAGGGGACAGTTACACATCCACTCTGTCCATTAAAAAAAAAAACTTTAGTATTGTGCTTTAAATACAGTAATTGTAATGGTCACCAAGATGTGTAGCACAGCCATGTCACAAAATGGCTGCCTTTTTAAGGCTATTTTCATTATTAAAATATTGCCACAATAAAATAAAAATACATACACCCTTTTTTTATGCACACTATCTCTTGACCATATTGGCAACAGTACAGAGCACAAAATCTTTATGTTTAATAAATTATGAGTAAAATACAGATCTTATTTTAAGTGCACACCCAAGTCTGTCGAATACTGTCCACACACACACACACACACACACACACACACACACACACACACACATATATATATATATATATATAGAGCAGACAGAGGCAAAATTGTTTAATGCACAGTGATTGTGTGTTAGAAAGAAACCCTTGACTTAGTTACTCTCAACCGCATTAGAGCATTGGTCATCGCCCTTAACTCTCACCCCACCACATGTGTAAAGCAGCAGAGGTATAGGAGAATGGGGTGAGAGTTAGGACCAACACCCAATGCACACCCCAATGCTGGTTGGGGGTGCTGGGTCCAAGGGGGTTTTCAACCCAACACCGATTTCCTCACTTTTGTCACTGTGGAACAACTCTAATAATGCATTAAATGGAGTTTTTTGCCTCTAATTTCCCTTCTTTTTGAGAATGATAACGAGAAATAGTGAATGTAATGCAGTGGCAGGAGCAAGGGCCCCGCGCTCCCGCCACATGATGTCTTGTGACATAGTAACAGGAACAGCAATGCAAACAGAAGTGGTAACAGTGGCGCACATGGTAACGCAAGCGAGAAATGACAACAGAAAGGGGTAACGCACACGGTGGCGTAGACGGGAACGGTCGGCCACGTGATGTCTTGTCACATAGTGACATGGAGCCCGCAAACAGAAATGTCAATGGGCATGGTGACGCAAAGTGAAACAAAAAAGACAAACAGTACTGTAGACAGAAATGGCAAAAAATAACAGAAACGCAAGTGGAAATGAAAACGCAAAGGATAACGCACATGGTGGCGTACACGTGAACGGTAAGTGAAACGGGTACGGAACCTCAAGCGGAAATGGCAACGGTAACAGTAATGTAAGTGCACACGCTGGTTTTCCCCAAAAGCTACATAGAGAAAGACAGTGAGTATAAAGAACGTATGCATAACAATGGGTTTCGGAGCAGAAAATGAGGAGTTGGAATACTAAATAGCATATATCTCAGGAACCGTACAATGTAGAAAACGAATTTAAAAGTCATATGATTTATGGTTTTCCTGGCTAGTTATATATTTAGCCCCCATTAGGGGACTAAGCATTTTTCCAATGAAAAGTCCGTATCTCGCACCGTTTCCGAGATACGGGCTCTGAAAGGTGCGGCGAATGCCGTAATGTTATCCTATGGGGAAAAAGAGAAGTTCGGAGTGCCATAACTTTGCCTCCCTGTAATATTTTTTTCACCAAACCACTGAAAGGCACATCTGTGGGATGTTGGCTGTGTTTCCTGCAAATTTCAGTCCAAAAGACCAAACCGTTATTTTGCAGCAGGGTGCCAAAGGATTCCTGTCATGCGTCGGGCACCATAATGTTATCCTATGGGAAAAAACTGTCAACTTTGGAGTGCTGTAACTTTGCCACCGTGTAATATTTTTCCAATTCAACACTGAAAGGCACATCTGTGAGATGTCATCTGCGGTCCCTCCAAATTTCAGCCCAAAACTCCCAACCGTTCTTTTGCAGCGGAGTACCAAAGAATTACTGTTATTTTGGGCATAGTGTCGCAAAGTAGTGTCTCAATTTGCGAAAGCTTTCACAAAAAATTTACTACACTTTTGTGAGTGCGACACTACTTTGTGAAAGTACTTTTTCCAGAAATCTGAAAAACATATTTCTGGGGTGTTTTACCCCAAAATAAAGACATGGCTAGCATCCTCAGGGCCCGACTAGGTGAATACAAAAAGAATTAGGTTGCTAGAGGGTCTCAATTTTAAATGCCAAGCATTTTTCTGATCACTAACTGAAAACAAGATGGCGGATTTGCGACAGTAACAGAGCCATTTGCAACAGTAAAAAGTGCATTTGCGACACTGTCAAACTTTTTGTTAACTTTTCCCATTGACTTATAATGGGAAATTGTTTTTTGAATACCTTTTGAACTGTTTAATTTTTTTTCACAAATTCTTTGAAAGGCACATCAGGGACCCCGGCCGCACGTTCCCTGAAGATTTCGGGCCGGTCGCGTAAACTGTACGACCTGTAGGCGCGACCGTAGAATTCCAGAAAAGTGTAAACATGCGCACAGATCATGCTTAATAACTCTGCAACTGTATATCTGACTGGTACGAAACTTGGCAGACCTCAAGACCTATGGTTCTTTATTGTGTATTCCAAATTTCAGGCAAATCCATCAAACAGTTGCAAAGTTATTAAGGTGCAAAGTTTTGGGGTTTAACATAGAAATGGCTCCTCACCCCTAACTATGGTAGCACTACCGTGCTACCATAATATATATATATATATATATATATATATGCTCACCCCCATTGTCCTATACTATACCTGTCTTACTCATGGAATGGGGTGAGCATTAGGGTTCAGAATCCCAAAACACATCCATCATACCTGTTCCTGCATGCACAGTGGGGGTGTCTTCTTACACTTGGCAACCCTAAGGTTGAATTTCCCTACTTTTGATGATGCAACCCTAACGGTGCATTAACAAAGTTTTTTTTACAATTTATATATGATATAAATTGCTAAAAACATATGTTAATGCATCAGTTAGGGTTATACTGACAAAAGTAGGGAAATGTGGAGTTAGGGTTTCCAACCAACCCTAACACCCCATTCCCCACCTTGCATAGACCCACAGGCGAGAGGGGTCTGTCTTAAGGCCATCAACCCTAACACTCACCCCATTCCATTACAAAATTTGGAGACATTGCTACAGCATAGGAGAATGGGGTGAGCACTAGGGTTGACGAACCCAAGACAGACCCCCCCCCACCTGTGGGTCTGTGCAGGGTGGGGAATGGGGTGTTAGGGTTGGAAACCCTAATGCCACATTTCCAATCTTTTTTCTGTTTAACCCTAACTGATGCAATAATGAAGTTTTTTGTAATTTATTTCCTTACTTTTTGAGATAGTATAATAGTATCCTTATTTTGCTGTGGGAGCACAGTGTCCTTTGGACACTGTGCTCTCATCCCTCCAGAGATGCATACATGTATTTAGCTGTGGAAGCACAGGGACCTCTGGTCCCAGCACTTCCAGTTATAGGATAACATTCACCAAATTGTCACCATAGATATGTTATTACCCCACCTCATGTACCCGGTGCAGAAAATTTTTAAATCCCTGCCAAAACATATCTCCATGCAAGCGCAACACCAATCCACTGCACAGGTGCAAAAACACATTTTGGACAGGATTTGAAAAATGACAGTTGTGACATACGTGAGGTGATGTAATAAGAAGGCTCTGTTGAAAACTAGAGCTTAAAATATTTAAAATTCACAAAGTTACGAGCATGCATAGGGAAATTGCAACAAATAGTCATAATTGTGCCATCTTAAATAATTTTAACATCAAATTTTCAACATAGCCTTCTTATGACCTCACTGCATGTACCCAGTGCAGAAAAGTTTCAAATCCCTGCCAAAACATAATTCTGTGCAACTGCAACTCCATCCTGCACCACAGGTGCGAAAACACATTTTGTCAAGGATTTGAAAAATGAAAGCTGTGACATACATGAGGTGGGGGTAATAAGAAGACTATGTTGAAAATGTGGCATGAAAAATATTGAACATTTCCAAAGTTACCAGCGTGCATAGTGTGATTGCAAGGAATGATCATAACGCAGCCATATTTTCAAATTTTAACCCCAAATTTTCAACATTGCCTTCTTTGGACCCCACCTCATGAACAATATGACTGTCATTACACAAATCCCACTGGAAAGGTAATTTTGCCAACTGACCGTGAAATCATTGTAGGTGACTATGGCCTCCCCATCTATACAGCAACACGTGAAAAGCTCCTGTCAAAATTAAAAGTCACTTATAACTGCGTCCTTAGGTTTATAACTAATTCACCATTTAAAACTCATCATTGTGAGTTGTTTAAAAAATTGGGGTGTCCATCCTTTAATAATAGTGTAAAGGCTATAATGGGTGTTTTACTTTTTAAAGTTATTAGTAACTTCCTCCCCAGTTCGGTACAGTCTCTGTTCCCGCATAATATTGATTTACAAGGCACAAGATCACAGACAAATTTGTATTTTGATTACCTTTATGTAAAAAAACCTTTGAACAGAAATCTTTAGAATACAAGGCCCCTCTTTTTGTGTTTGCTTGCGCATACTCAAGAAACACCTTGCTTCAGTAAGAGGCAGTTAAGGAGCATGCCACTATGCTCAAAGAAACTTGACGTCACAATCAGCTGTGTTTGCAGGGTGGTCCCTGACTGCAGCAGCCAATTCCAGCTGCATTCTTTACCGGAGGTACAATAACGAAGCAGCAGCTCCCAAATCTCTATACAATACTTAAAATAAGAATGGACACTGCACCAACAGCTTCTGGCTATGTAACAGGCAGCCCACAGGTGAAGGAACTGGGGAAGCGAGGGGGGGCTGCCGCCACTCCAGGTATTTTTGGCCAAAGTAGATTGCCCTTTTTAACCCCTTCTCACCAGCATTACAAAAGCAAAGGTCATTTGAAAAAGAGCCATGTATGTGTCTTTCAGGCTGAAAGAATTCAGGAGTGAAGGGGTTAATTTTCCCATGTTGATTCAAAGAGGAGCAGGGGAGATGAGCTGTATACCAGCTGTATGCTGTACAGATAGCAGGGGGTCAGGACTGTGACAGTGGGGCTCAGCTCTGAACTGACACAGCCAGAGATTTACAATTCTCATTTAATTACTAAGTGGTCCAGCACTCCACTGTTGTGTGTCTTACATGCACAAAGTGTGGACAGTTGATCAGCTGGATCAACCAGTACAGATCATTATGGCTTCAGGAATTTTTTTTTTTTTTATTCCCACCCAGTGACTTCACAGAGAAATTATACTCACAAGATCTCTCTATATGCAGTCAACTGGTGGAAATGTTAAGAGGAGTCTGGATTTCTTTTACTATACCTCTGCAGTGGGAAACTGAAAATGATCCTCTACAAATTGGGAAAAGTCCTATGAGGCATTAATCTGTACAGGTACTGCCCTACTGGAATTGTGAAAAATGTAAATTTTTTGTAGTATGCAATGCTTTTAAGTAATTGTTTCTTAGAAACATAGGCAGAAGAGTTAACCCCTGGTAATACTACATCTGACACAATCACATACTGACTGCATCTTGAGATTTCAGATGTCAAAATAAATCATATAAGGGCTTATATCACCTTATTATTATTATATTAGGAGGGACCTCCTTGTAAATGAGTGTGTTCCATTGTGTTTTCCTTCAAATAAACTGGAAAATTGAACTTGAAACTTATATTAAGAGTACACGGTGATCCTGTATATGTAGAAACTTGACTTCCCTAACTTACGGTATTGATGCTGTGTAAGGCAGTCATCAAAATATTTTAATAAAATCATTTAACAATCCTCATGTTATGGTCCTCAGCACCAGATCTGGTGACTGCATACAAGTTTAAGGCTTATGGATAAACTAGATGGGCCTACATGTAGCGGTCCTTATCTGCCAACAATTTCTATGTATCTATGTATAGCCATTTAACCGCCAGTAGAAAAAAAATGACTCATAGCATTTTTCAGTATTATTAGTTTCATAGGTACTCTCTGATTCAGTGCCTATTGTCCTCACTGTGAGTTACTATGCGCAGTACAGCTGAAGTATGAAACTGGGTACTAGTATCTGTATCTGGCTGTTTAGTATTTTGTGCACTTTTTTGTGTTTGTTTGCGCGCACGTGCACAGGAAACACCTTGCATCCAGTAGCAACAGTTAATGAGCATGCCACTATGCACAAAGAGATTGACCGCTGCAATCAGGGAATGCCCCATTATGATCAGCTGTGTTTGCAGGGTGGTCCCTGACTGCAGCAGCCAATTACAGCTGCATAGTCTGGTGGTGTCTCATTTCAATTAACATGGTGACAGCTTCTCCATCAGCTTCTCACAGTCTCCAGGAAGCCAACGGACAGCCACTGCCTTTCACAGTCCCCAGGAAAACTGATGGGGGTGCCCAGTCCCCCTGTTGGCATGCCCTCTTCTCCAGTTCTTTTGCCGATGGGGTATCCCAATTCCTGTCAGCATGATGCGCCTGTCCCCCATTTGTTGTGTGCCGAGAGAGTGCCCAATCCCCCTTAGCTGATGCACTCTCCCCCCAAGCACACTGTGTGGCTTAAAGGGTGCCTAATCCCTGTCGGCTCCACTACCCCACCAAAGACACAAATTTCCAGGTGGCATGCTGGGAGCCCACCCCAGCATGCCAAAAGTCCAGAGTCTCCCTCCTCAAGCACACTGTATGGCCGTCAGGGTGCCTGATGCCCATGGGCTCAACTTCCTTCCCCCCAACAAACAAATTTCCAGGTGGCATGCTGGGAGCCCACCCCAACATGTCAAAAGTCCCGAATCATCTTTAAAAAAAACAAAAAAAAAACAGTAAAAAAAGGAAACAAAACCTCGTTGAGTCCAGTGGCCCCTCCCCCAACCCGCAGCCACCCTCTGTGCACCGCACCTCCCCACACTTCCCTCACCTCATACTTACCTCTGGAGCCTGGCACGACGATCTTCAGTGGACCAGGAACATGCCTTCACACTTCATAGCCATCCACAAACTGAAGAAGTGCCAGTAAGCTGTATAATGGTATTAATGTTTTTTTTCAACTTATGTGGATATCATTTTTTGACTTTTGGCACCAGATTTTCAAAATGGGGTTCTTAGGAACCCTCCTCATGAATTCAGTCACTTTCATGGCATTATTCCGTCCTGAAAGGTGATTTAATGGCCACTGCATGGAATCACCTTTTGGGACTGATTAATGAAATGACAGTGTCACTGTTCATGAGGGGGGCTCTCAAAAAGCCTGCGCTGCAAATTTGGTGAAATAATTCCAAAAAATGACTCTGTTATGAGCGTGTGTTGCGCAGTTTCCAAGCACACTTGTAACTTTGCGAATCTGTAATATTTTCACTCCAGATTTTCAACATTGACATTTTTTCACACCTCCTTATGAGTAGTATAGCTGTCATTTCTCACATCCTGGCTGAAATGTGTTTTCACACATCTGACGTAGAATAGCATGGTCGCTGTGGGAAATTAGTATTCGGGACAGATTAAGAAAATCACAGTGACACTGTTCATGAGCAGAGGCCCTAAAATGCCTATGTTGAAAATTAAGTGAAAAAATTCCAAAAAATGATTATGTTACAGGCGTGCATTGCGCATTTTCCTATGCACGCTCGTAACTTCATGAATTTTTCATATTTTCACTCCAGATTTTCAACATTGCCATTTTCCCACACCTCCTCATGAACAGTAGAGCTGTCATTTTTCACATCCTGCCCAAAATGTGTTTCTGCACCTGTGGCACCAAATGGCATAGTTGCTATGTGAAATCACCTTTCAGGATTGAGTAATGAAATGATAATGCCACTGTTCACGAGGTGGGGTCCCAAAAAGCCCATTTTGAAAATTTGTAGTGGAAATACCAACAAATGCCTGGGGCATTAAGGTTTCCAACCATAACACCCACCCTGTAGAGACTGACTGGCGTCAGGGGTGTGACTTGGGTTCATCAGCCGTAATGATCACAGCATTCTACCCCCACCCTACAGCCACTGAGAGACATCAAGGTGTGCCTTGGGGTCATTGGCCCTAAAGTTCACCCCATTCTCTTATATTGCATCCACCTCAGCTTATTTCCTTATGCAATGGGTTGAGCATAAGGGCCGAAGACCCCAAAGCACACCATGACACCTGTCAGTGTCTGCAGGGTGGGTGAGGTGGAATGGCATAAGCATTATGGCTGACGACCCAAAGGCACACCCCCCAACACCTTTCAGTCTCTGCATGGTGGGGGTTGGCATTAGTTCAATACTGACATTCCTATTATGCATCTCTCTAGCTCCAGCACTAGCAGTGCCAATGCCAGCAAGCAAACATTCGGTATTGACAAATGCTTGTTTACAATACAATCCCGTACACTATAATTATTGTACTGTGGTCTCCTTTAAAAGAAGATTAAGCTCATGGTTGGATACTGTAAATGATTCTTCCTATAATTTAAATATGTAAGTGTCCTGTTCTTTTATATTGTGTATATTGTTTATTTATCATTGTATGTAATAGTATGTTCTATGTACAGACTTGTCGATTGTGAAATTGAGCAGTAATGCTGATCTTGCTTACAAGTATAAACAACAAAATGAAATCACCTTTCCAATGGGAGTTGCCTACTGACAGTCATAGTGTTCATGAGGTAGGGTTCCCAAAAGGCCTTGCTGAAAACGTGGGGTCAAAATCACTAAAAACAGCTGAGTTATGCATAAAAGTTGAAAACCCCCCATTAAAATACATTGAAGCATGCTTACTTTAGCTTCTTATATTGGAGTCGCTGGTTCCAGCAGTAAGAGGTGTCTTCAATCGGGAGAGCGGATCTCGAGCCTGGGGCCTCTGGAGGTAAGTGAGGGTCTATGGGTACATCACGGGTGGTGGTGTGTGTGGGGAGGTGAGTTCACAGTGGGAGGTCATGTGGGGGGTACATGTGTGATCAGTGATGGACTTTTTTTTTTTTACAGATAATTAAAAGGACATCGAGGGACAGTTTTCTTCTTTTCAGCAAAAAATGACATGGGAGGGTGAGGGAAACCACTGATCACCAATGATAAAGGCAAAAGGGGCATCAGAGGGTGGGGGTGCCACTAAACAGCAGGGATAAATGGTGGCCAAAAAAAAACATGTAAATATAAAATATATAAATAGAAAAACAAATACGGACATTCAGGGTGGGGGTGCCACTAGATACCAGGGATTTTATAGTAACAGCGATTGCCGGATGAGGGGTGCCACTAGACACCAGGGATTTTACAGTAACAGCGATTGCCAGGTGGGGGTGCTACTAGACACCAGGGATTTTATAGTAATAGTGGTCAGTGGGTGGGGGATGCCACTAAATACAAGGGATTTTACAGTAAAGGCGATCAGAAGGTGAGGGGTGCTCCTAGACACCAGTGATTATATGGGAACAGCAATCGGCAGGTGGGGTTGTCTCTAAACACCAGGGAGCTGATTCTGGAAGCCACCTGCGGTGGGTGCAACTTGCGACACAAACAGGGGTGGTGCTAGACACAGTTGCAGCAAATGCAAAAGGTGATATTCCAGAAAGTTTGCCACTTGCAGCAAACTATCTGGAATAGCCGCACATTGCGGCCCTGCACCACAAGGAGTGGCGCAACAGGCAGCATCATTGCACGTTCATGATGCAGGCTGGGACCAGGTGTCAGGGGCTCTCCCAGGTGGCCCAAGGGCAGGAAATGTTACCCAGTCACAAATTGGGCAGCCGATGCGTGGTGCCCCCAGAGGGCACTGTCCCGGGAATGCTGGGCCACCCATGTGCCCCCAATGCAGACTGCCTGCTGTGGCAGGCTAGTGCCAAACCCTGCAGTCCCTGATGACCAAGGTGGTGTGATTGGGCACCCTCCACACACAGCAGTAGCCCTGATCCTTGGTTCGGCTGTTACTAACCCCCGTGCTCCCATGTGCCCCCGCAGACCTGCCCGATCATTACCTGGTGGTTTAGTGACCTCCCACCCTAACAGGCAGTGGTGCAGCACCCCTCTCCCTCCCTGTCCATGACCTGCTGCTGCAACTGGCACTTTTTCCTCCACACACCAGCATGGCCAGCTGCAGAATGCCATATGCATGTACTGTATAATGCTATACAATATGCACATATCGTATCCAGTGGCTTGCCGTGTTGGTGTGTGGAGGAAAGTGCCAGTCATGGTGGCGGAGGGAGTGGCATGCTGCACCACTGCCTGTTGGGGTGGGTAGGATGGGGGACCACTAGACCACCACAGCATTAGAGTGGGACTATTGACATGGGCATTCTCCTAGGGGATCTAGGACTAGGAGGTGCACTCTCACACAGGTGCACATCTACCATTAATCCCGGGGGAGATCATGGATCACAGGGGGAAGGGTTCCACCATACCACCACCGCTGCTACATGACCATGGGAAAGGGGGGCCACAGTACCTGGGGAAAGGATCTCGCAAGTATCCAATACGAGTGCCATCCTAAGAGACAGCTGTGCCCTACACCTCTCATGGCTCCTCCCCTGTGCTTACCACATCCATTGGCCAGTAACCTCCCATGTCCATGTGGCGCAACCACTTAGACCACTTCCTGGATGGTCTAAGTGATGCCCTCTGCTGTGTCCATGTTGGGACTTCCAGAATCCAGAGAAAGGGGATGTGCATACCCACCATGGTGCAAGTTCCCTTGCAACCTGGAGCTTTGGGTTGCTGGATGCAACCCTGGTGCAAGGGGGCTGTGGCTTAGTGTTCCTGTGGCAGTCACAGGCTGCCTACTGGAACTGCAGGGTGCTGCAAGGTGTGATGCAAGTCACCACTTGCATCATACTTTTTTGATACAAATCCCTTGCGTCATGTGGACCCCTTTTAGAATCAGCCCACAGGGATTTTACGGTAACTGTGATCGGTGGGTGGGGGGGTACCACTAGACACCAGGGGTTATATGGAAAAAGCAATTGGTGGGTGGGAGTGTCACTAGATACCAGGGATTATATGGGAATGGCGATTGGCAGGTGGAGGTGCCACTAGACACCAGGGAGTTTACAATAATGGTGATCAGCAGGTGGGGGGCCACTAGACACCAGGGGAAAAAAGGGCAATAAGTGGCACAATGCCACTATTTAAAAATAAATACATTTTAAAAAAGAAGAAAAACAACTAAATATAAAAGTAAAAAAAAACTATAAAAACCTAAGGGGATGGGGGTGCCACTAGACACCAGGGTATTAAAACAAGGAAGATGACCAGATGGCTAAATTTTTTTAGGACCAGATGGTCCCACAACTGATTTTCAGGATGAGATGGCTGTGGCAGCAATCCTTTTTCGCCATCCTTTTCCATCAAGGTGAAAAGAAATCAGCTGGTGAACAAGGATTTCCACTTTTGCCAACCAGATTTCATGTTGATGACCAGATATTGCCGGGTAATCCTTGTTCACCAGACAATTTCCCTGCCATCCTTTTCATCATGTGAAAAGGAAATGGGCTGGAAAACAAGGATTACCGCAGGGTCATCTGCTCATCAAATGGAGCCATCTGGTCGTGAAAAGTGGAAATCCTTGTTCACAAGCCAATTTCCTTTTTTACCATGATGAAAAAGGAATGCTGAAAAAGAAATTTAGTGAATGATGAAAAAGGATTTAAATTGTTTCAAAACAAAATTCTAGAGGTACTGCATACAGACGTTGGAAACCACAAAGAACTGCTCATCAACTACCGATGAGCAAGGTACACATTTAAATGTGTGCAACATACATCCCTGGACACAGTTATGACAGTTTTTCTGAGCCCAAAACAAAAAACAAGATGGCGACTCATGAAAAAGGAATTTTTTTCTAGTAAGCAAGGACTGGCCCCTCAAGAAAAAGGATCCTTGTTCATCAGAGCAAAATTATTTTTCGTTCCAGGAGTCTAGCATGAAAAATAAAAATCTCATTGAAAATAATGGGACCTTAAAAATGCTATAACTTTGGAATGGATTAAGAATTTTTCACCAAATAAATACTGAGCTGTTCTGTGATCCAGTCTCTTTCTACCATAAAAATTTCACACCAAAATGCAACCCCGTCTGTTGGCAGTGTGATGAGAGAAAAAAATAGTAAAAAGTGGCAAATTTTCAGTTTTTTTCACTGTCTGGATCTCAGAATTCACACATTCGACTGGAATGAAACTTGGTAAGTCAAGAGATCTACCCCAGGACACCGTACATGCACAATTTATGCAAAACCATTGAACAGTTGCAAAGTTAATGAAGTGCAAAATTTGAGGTTTAACATTAAAGTGCCTGCTCGGTCACTATAATATACATAACATATATACATTGGCTATACTATATGTAAGCAATAAGCCACAATGGGCTGTGAATTAAAGTATTTAACAAGGCATGCCCCAGAGGCATAGTAAGTTATAAGACCAAAGGCTGAAGTGTCCTTACACCCATGAGAAGTACATCATTAATCCTGTAATGCACACCCTGGACTGGGTTATTGTGCGTATAAAATGACTCGTTGAAGGTAATGAAGTTTTCCAGCCTTTGTGATGAGATCCAATTTCTGATTGTGTATTGTTAGTACTTTAATGCACGGTCATGCGATGGCTATCATCCAATGAGATCTTTTGATTTATCCTTTTCCATTTCATAAATATATAAAATCATACTGTGGTAAATAGTAATCATACAAGAGATCAGAAATTTAAGTTGGTTGATAGCACAAAATTCAGGGAAAGAGAAGATACACTTCTTCACAAATGGAGTCATTAAACTGTGGAATAGTTTGCCAAGTGAAGTGGCTGAGATACAAAGTTGTAGGTTATTTAAGCAGAAGAGACACAAGCCCCATGTGCACAGAACAGTAGTGGGTGCTGGCTGTGGAAAAATGAACAAGTAGCACTGGAGACCACACTCACCTAGACTAAAATAACAAACTGCCAGAAACATCAAAGTGAAAGCCAGTTTTCTTGCACAAAAACAACAAGAGTGTGGCCCTAGAACCCCAGCATTTTGGGTCTGAACGTGACCCTTCATCAAGGTGTGTGGCTATGTTGTAAATACAGGTTAGTTAATGAGGGATCATTTAAAGGTGCAGGTACCATTTTATATACATGTATTACAGCTGATGTAAGGTGGCATGAGCCAATCCACAAATGTAAGTGATCCTACCAAACCAAACAGACTACTAAGCACTATTTATTACAAAAAAACACCATGGTAAATAAAAAGAATAGGGAAAGGCTGCATTTGTAAGTCCCAGTGGCCCAGCAAATGTACAGATTAGGGAGTTCATAAACTGTTCAACATTCTTCGTGGTTTATGTTCTCATCAGTTCCTGTTTTAACCTTTATGTAGGGCGTACAGTTCATCTTGTTCATCAAAGAATCTGGGGGCACATAATACACTCGATTGTCAAAGAAGAACCTGACATGCCAGTTGACATTTACTTCACTGACTGCTGTGGAAAAAGCCCTTGATGCTCCAGGTTTATAGACGCTGAACATGTGCCAGTACCCGCAAGGGGCGGGGATGGTCTGTGAATTCTTCTTCAAAAAGAGTCCAAATGGAGCTATACTTTGAAAGGTCTGGGCCCTAGATGCCTGAATGAGATCACTGATTTAATTCCATTTCTGTAAAAAGTACAGGCCCCTTTTTTGAATGAGATTTGAATACTGCACATGTAATGAGCTGCCAAGTCTTAAAGTCATATGAATATGCAAGGATAACTGACATGTTACTTTACTAATATTCCCATTTCTTGTTTTCTTTCAGAATTCAGGTTTGGTTCAACTGCATCCTTTTTTTGACAGATTCCTACCCAAGGATCAACTCTTTGTATTTTTGATCTTTTTCTGCAGTATGCTGGGCATTTATGCCTCCTACATCTGCTGAATATAGCTCTTGCCTGCTAACATGTACAAATTTTTCTTTTCTTTCCTTCCCCCGTTATCTATCTTCGTGCTCTTCCTCCCTCACTACCCTTTGTCACCTTTCTCCTTCCTCTTTTACTTTCCCTTTCATAAGTAGCTTTATTATTAGTTTGACACATGCCTTTATATAATACTACTGGCTACTCTCAGTAATAAGCCCTTCGCCTTCATGCTGTCCTGCTTCTCTCTTTTTCTCCCCAGATATAGCCATTCCTTTTTTTATTCTCCTCGGAGATGTTTGTAATATATATTTAAAAGTGCTCAGGAGTACATTGGGCTTGGTAGTTTCACTCACATATGTGGATTGCCACTTGACGTACTACATTGCATCCGCTCTAACGTGTAAAAAGGTACCTGCTCCTTTAACTGATGTATATTTGACTAACCTGTATTTGCACCATAGCACCATAGCCACATCCCCTGGTAAAGGGCCACACACAGAGACTCAAAACACCATGGTTTTAGTCCCACGCTCTTCTTGTTTTTGTGCTGTAAAACTGGCTTTCCCTTTGACTTTTGGCTGTTTGTTATTTTAGTCTGAGGGAGTGCTGTCTCCAGTGCTACTCATTATTTAAGGAGATGCTATTACTCGGTATCGTGAGACAAAAGAAGGCACGGGGCACATCATCACTGCCTCCCCACACCATGTGGGGGAATTAAACTATTGTTACCAAAAAGGTATTTATCTAGTTCTGTTAAATTTGTGAAAGTCTGTAATATCTGCCAATTTCTGTGATAATGCATTCCACAGCTTTCATGCCTGGATTGTAAAGAAGTTTTGTCTTTGACGGGTAAGTGCCCATTGGATATGTAATTGTTTGTTATGGGACCTTAAGACCCTAATGTTTTTTTTTTCTTTTGATGCTTGGGGGTGGGGAGTTAGAGTTGGAAACACTAATGCCACATTTCCCTACCTTTGCGGTGTTAAGTTACCCTAACTGGTGCATTAACAAAGTTTTCTTGCAAATAATTATATTGTATATTAGCAATATTGTTAACATGTATCAGAAAAATCAAGTGATCTGATTGTGCAGATTACCAGTACAGCCATGTAATTATGTACCCATAATTACAGGCATCTCTCTCACCTACTATGAATTTTGCATAGCGCTATGATTTTTAAACTCAAATTTACCCTTGCTCCGCAAACGTTTATTGATATTCTTAATAATGTTTGAGCTATTTCTGGACACACAAACTATTAAATCATTGAACTAACTTAATATAAACATTCCTTAACATTAACTATATGGGTCCCACTATTTGAAGATATATTTTATTCTATAAATTAAGAGAAAGTGCTACACATTTTGGCCATTTGTTCTCACTTTTGAATGCCAGTGCAATGAATATCAATGCAGAGAGGTTGAGAGGTATGATTACAGGTCTGCATTTCTTTTAAGCTGACAGCCTTAGTACCTGTGCAAAAAAAGGATCAGTGCACTCCTGAGTGCAGACCTGCAGCAACCAATTCTGTTGAACAATGCAGCGTTACTCTAAGCCAGAATGTGAGCTTTAGTGGCATCACATGGATTAATAACATAGAAATGCAGGCATACCTTCTCCTTCAAGAATACATTTTTCCTGCCCCCCCAAAAAAATTTTTCAATACCAGTATGGTTCACATTATTTACAACATTTAATGTACTGCACATTCATGTCAGCTATTGTATGAGGGTGCCATACCTTAGGCAGCCCCTTTGTTTCTCCCCTTCCTCCTGCTTTTGTTCTTTATCTTTTTTTGTGTGTAGCTTTAACTGCTCCATTTTAAGTACATACCTTACACCCTCTTTGGAGCAGATGTGTCGTTAAGCCACTATTACAGATTAAACCAATGCATTTCTCTGGGTGAGATGGTGAAGAGCACTGTCCTGCATTTCCCCGCCCCCTGACAAAGCCTTGGTGATATAGAGGCAAAGTGCTGAGGTTTGTAATTACTCTCATGCTTTCTGGTTTTTGCCCCAATACCTTTGGATATGAAGCTGATTTGAGTTTGATTTATGGCTCCTGTCTTCCCTTGCTCTTGCCTGCCATTTGTAATAGTAACTATTTTGTGCAGCTCCACTTGTGTTTCATTGCATGTGAGCTGCGCTATCGAGGGAGCTGGATGTGTTGAGGAGATTGGGAGAGTGGGAAGAGGAACTTTTTTTGTTTGTTTTACTCCCAGCTCTGCATCCAGATGTCTTATTATGGATCCAGCCAGGAACATCGCAGTACAAAATATCACCAGACATTGCAAAAATGGTCATAACAATGCTGCCTGCAATGTCGGCAGACAATAATGCTGTGGGACAGAACACTGCAGGACATGCACGTTGCTGGCAGGCAATACCACCCATGGTGAACATCCCTTTGACCAGCACATCTCAGCACAAGGCATCCTCACCCTCAGGCCAGTAGGTACAATCCCCACCCAAGCAACAGTGCACAGTACAGCACCCCCCGGACCGCAAGGCAGTGTCACCAGCCGAACAGTGGTGGTTCATGCCCCCCACCACCCCCTTGGCATTGCCCCTGCTGTTTGCCTCCTTCCATCACACACAGGCTTCCATCGTGTGCCTCCAGTAACAGACCTAACCCACTGGCATAGTCCATGTTGTATGCCCCCCTCCACCCTTCCATGCCTTGTCCTGTGGATCTCCTACTGCAGCCATTGTCTTGCACTGCTGTTCCTTTGGTCCTGTGCCCTGTGCGTTCCACATCCTACTGTTCTCATGGTCCCAGTTCCCCAGCCTGGTGGTTACTGCATGCCACTTGGTACATGTCCACCCGCACCCCATCAGCTGCTGCTCTGTTGCAGCAGATGGCAGTCTGTGGCATTATGCATCCACTTTGTTTTCACCACCATGATGTTTTGTCCGGTTATGTTACTTCTGTGTTTATATTCTCAAGTTATTCTGGCTGTGATGTTACTGGCCGGATCCCTTATTACTTTATAAGATTTGTAAGAAAAATTACTTGCTGTGATTTTTCTTACACATGTAAGTGTGTTAAAAAAACTCAAAGGATGTATGGTTATGGTCAATAACCATGTTTTTCTCTTGGGTATTTAAACACATTTGGTATAAGTACGTCATGTCTATCAACACCCTCAAGAGGTGTGTGCTTATTGACCTATAATCACACACCCTCTTTTGTATTAGTGTTTATATAATGGGGACACATTACACATATATTCTAAATAAGTTGCAAAAAAACTTCATTAATGTTCCAGTTAGGGTCAATTCAACAAAAGATGAGAAATCAGATGTTAGGGTTTCCCTAACACCCCACCCTCCCAAACCAGGCAAGACAGCAGGTGTGGGGTGTGCCTGGGGCTTCTCAAGCCTAACACCTACCCCATTCCCTCTGTAAATAAGGTCAGATGTGTAGATTTTATGAGAATGGGGTGAGCCTTATGCTTAAGAAGCCTAAGACCCTAATTGTGAAATACAAACACCAGAATCTAGCTAAATGGGGCATGTTTAGCTATGTTTTGATGTTTGATTGGTAAAATGACAACATTTTTATGTATTTTCCACGCATTTTAGTTTGTGGGAAAAAAAAGATGGCAGCTCATGAAAAAGGATTTTTTTTCTGGTGAAAAAGGATTGACCCTTCTTGAAAAAGAATCCCTTTTCATGAGGCCAAAACCTTTGTCGAACTTTCTCCCCTATCCTGGAAAGTGATCTTCCCATTGAAAACAATGGGAACTTAAAAATTGAATAACTTTGCATCAGATTAATATTTTTTTCACTAAACAAAGGTATGACAGTTCTGTTACTCCAGCTGTTGCTACCATAAAAAAATCACACCAAAATTCCACACCATCTGGGTGCAAAGCAATGAGAAAAAAACTGCAAAAAAATATGACTTTTAAGGTTTTTGCACTATCCAGATCACAGAATCCATACATCTGACCAGAGCAAAACTTGTCACGTCAAGAGAACCACCCCACAGGATCGCGCATGCCACAATTTGTGCAAATCCATTAATCAGTTGCAAAGTTATTAAAGTGTAAAATTTGAGGTTTAACATTAAACATGCTATTCAACCCTGACTATAGGAGCACGGCCACACTCCTATAATATATTTCTTTGCATTCTTCAGTCCTTGAAACATAAAAATAAAATGCACTGGATTTGTAGTCTATAGCTTTGCAAGAAATCTATTTTAAAATGTAGATTTCAAGTATAAAATATATATCATTAGCTTCTGAAGATATCTAGAATATCACTACAAAACTGAACTATGTAAAAATGTTTTTTTCTCTGTATGAGATGCATTAGTCTTTGAAGAAATCCCTGGGCAAAAAAGAAATCTGAATCCAAGGAAAAGGGAAGGAAAAACTATAAATAAAATATTATATGTTACTACATACATACTAAAATATCTTTCTCATCTTTGGAAAAAGAATTGACACAGCTACAGTAACTTTTGTTGCATTTGAATGCAAGGGGAGAACTGCTGTGTACTGTAGTTAGCAGGTCAAAAAGCATACAACATAGGTTTCTCCCCCAGATACAGTACATCGGGTAGTGAAGAAATGTTACTATCTGAAATTTCATCCACAAATACCTTCAGGTCAAGACACACAGGAAAGATATGTAAAGTTGCATTCCAAGCCTCTATTGACATTTTAAATGTGCTCACTTGTGTTTTGATTTCATTTTCTAAATTCTGATGTATTTATTTATTTAAAATCTTATGACCGGAAAAGGTACATGGAGCCCAACTCATTTCCAGGTGCATCCCAGGGGAGAGGGAACAGGTAGAGTTTAAAAAAATAACAGTCATCTATAATGGCTCAGACCGAAGGGATATAAGTTCTTGAGTAAATTTAGTTATAATTTTTTAAACTTTATATGAAAATAATACCATTATTTGAAATATTTTGAACACCTGACAAACAGCCAATTAACAATTATTTGCACAAGATTTTTGTTCTAATTCCAGTAATTGAAGCATCACTATAAAACAGCTTCTCTGTTCGTGAATTATGGAATTGGCACCAGCTAAGTGGTTTGAATAGCACATCTGAATTTTCTCATTTCCAGACTCTAAACACCGTTTTAGCCAGTAGGACGCGGTTGCTGCATACAGATATGAACATTCTGACATCTAGCAATTACCCTGTTTTGAGTCTCCCAGGATGGGTCCACTGTCATAGTACGTGTATGGTGAATTATTCATGTCCAGCTCTGAGTAACTGAACTGTCAATCAAGTGCAGCCTCTCTGAGATGAACTTAATGAATCCCATCCCTCATTCAGCTCCTCAGCAGCAGCGATCGCTTTATCAGATCCCCCTGGAGCATCCCATTAATTTGTTTACTTGTTTGTAAATCTCAGCTTCATTTAATAGCTAATAATAGCTTTCAGAAGTGTGCTATTCTCCAATTAATGGACAGATGAACAGTTTTCATTGTAGCTAACAGATGCAGTTGTGTGCTCTCTCACCAGGGGCCTATTCTGCAGGCTACATGCATTATGGTGCACAGTGTGTATGTTTCTTTATCTTCACCCTCGAGCAGCCAGCGGTCCCTCCCAAACAAAGAAAGGATGAATACTGCATATAGTGTATTAGCAAAAGAGATTTTTGGCCACCTTGAATGTTATTGTCAGAACTTACTGCTAGCCTGTAGAGTATAGTTTATTGGGTTGTCATTTGACATCACCCATAGCCAGTGTTTCTGTAGTTAACTAGCCTGGGATAGCAAACTGTCTCTTCAACAGATCTGCCACCCCTACCCTCAGGCTGGTGTATGGGTGGGAGAGAGAGAGAGGACATTGGTAACTTTGGTTTGGCTTCAAGTTGGCACCCCCAATTCAGTTTAGCTTTGAGACTTCAGCTGACTCACTTTGGCTCCCAGTTCATTACCTGGCATGGGGTAGAGTAGACTACAAATAGGAAGAGTAAAACAAATCTTGAGGTCAGCAAGGAATATTAATTAACACTGCTTACTTTTGGCAGGTCCTGTTGGCATATATTTGCTGTGGATTGTTTGTAGGGTTGTGACAGTCTGCAAAAACCACTAAGACTGCCACTGACTTGTGTGAGCTGCTGTAATAGTTATTATCCATTGCTGACCTCAAGGCATATACCAATATAGCCTCAGCTTTACCTCCATATCAAGTACTGTATCCTCTCTGGAGTCTGGCCCAGTGATTTTCAAAATATAGAATAACACCCCCCCCAAAAAAAAAAATAAATCAAGTTCTGCATTAAAAAAAAAACACTGAACAAGTTAAAGGAAATGAAAATACATTAAATGTAGGCCATTACATTGCTTGTGATGGGTCTTCTTTAACAGTTTGATATAATATACAGTATGCCACATGACAGGCCAATATCCATTTATGTGGGTTCATATTGTATATGATATAATATACTTTAGAATTAAGACACTGTCTCATTAAAAAGCTTGAGGATGAACTTACAAAAATAGTCTTAATTGTTCTAATGACTAGGGTGAATCTGGCACATATCCAGATAAGGAAGACAGTTTTATTGAGCCAGGAAAACATGACTCTTAGGGAAAACTGGATATCTAACTTTCCATGACAGGACAAGGTCAGGGGTTAAGCCAAATGCATGGACCAGATGTCACTGAGGTTGGCATGGAACCACAGTGATGCCTACAGGGAAAGGTACACTGTTGCACCCCACCACACAGTGGGTGTGGCTTGAAGATTATCAGCATGTATATAATCAGACACATTTTGAATTCAGAGCAGTTGAATAGCATTTAAGTTGGAAGGCAGAATAGCCTGTCTAGCTGGCATATGCTTGAAGACCAGAAAGTATATGTGTAGGCCTGAAAAAATCTCTAAAACCAGACCTGAGTGTGGGGATATAGTCTTTCCACACACCGAATAGAAAATTCTGATTTTTAAATCAGAATTTTGGTAACCAAGACTTTTCACCAAGAACAATACCTGGAGATTTCTTTTAAAAAGGACATTCAGAGGAATTGACCTGGAATACAACCGTGCTACAAGATTGTTGTTTAAGGACTCATCTCTACAGGGACATTTAAAATCTTGTCTGAACTCTAACCTCAAAACAAGGTATAGTTTAGAATACAGTATCTAGTGTTTTCTGTAAACCATCCAGTTTTGTTTTTGTTATTGTCTACATTTTAAAGTTCTTCCAAACTGTAGACTTTTCTATATTGCTTTTATGTTAAATAAACTTTTATGATTTTCTTATGACCTCTGCCTGAAGTCTGACGGTGTGATTTAACATTTTAAACAGAAGGGATTTGAAAAGACTGTGTGCCTAAAAAGATAGAACCGCTCAGCCATCGTATAAAACTACCTAGGCAAGATGTAGCCAGTGGCCATGGTGGGATTCAAATATTGAAAGTAGTACAGAGTCAAGGGAACTTGAAACTACAGAATCCACCCTCCCACTGGGAAAAGGAAGGTTTGGTGGTAAGTCTTCCTGAAACCCTTACTCATGTTCATGAGTTCCTGAATAAAGGGATCCTCTCTGCAAACAAGAGGTCCTACTGGGCTGCCTGAGGTTTTGGGGACCAAGGGTGTGTGACAATATATACTGTATATTTTTAAAACTGTATATTGTACATACTATACTATTTGATTTGTAGAAACTGAGACTGTGAATGGTTTAGGATCCCATTGAAGATGAGTCTAGGCTCAGTCAAGTGTCCATTTTCAATTGATTTTAACAATAAACTTATTTACTACTACAGATACCAACTCTGTCTGCTGTGTGTTGTAAGTGGCATACCCACCTGATCATAATGAGCTTGGTGTTGACAATGTACAAACTGTTGTACAGCTGCAGCAAATAACATGATCAGATATTTCTGGAAATTTCTGGGTCATCTCTAGAGAAATTCCCTGCCTGCCTATAGGGCAACCAGAGAGAATCTCTTTAGAAATGTTGCACACTATCTGGAAATACTTGACCATGTCAGTTGCTATAACTGTGTGTCATAAGGAGGCAGAGTTGTGCCACTTCTACTGGGAGCAGTGAGCTAGACTATGGTGGAATCCTGGGAGACTTGCCACTAGGAATGGGAATAGTAGTAGATATCACTTTTGAAAAGGTGACTAATTAATGGAATTGTTAAAGCTGATTTTAGGTAAGGTAAGTTTGGGAAAGGCTAAAAATAAAAGATTCTGGGGATCTATCCTTGATGTTAAGTCAGCAGATGTGGAGAAGGAGGTGTATGACCAAGAGGTTCTGCATACACGCTTGCTGGTTTCTTCAAGCTGTCTTTATTTCTACACCATATGTATAAACAACAGTTTCTGTTTTATACAGTCTATGCACATGAGGAATTAACACATCTGTATACCTGGTATCCAGTAGTGATAACATACCAACACATGAGGAAAGAAAACACATCTTTATACCTGGGATCCAGTAGTGATAACATACCAACACATAAGGAAAGAAAACACATCTTTATACCTGGGATCCAGTAGTGATAACATACCAAATTGTGTCTCTGATCTAATGCTGTCAACCCTGTCAGCAAGTTGTGTCAGAAACATCTCTGCCACTTCTTTAATGAGTATTGCATTCTGTTGATGTTGCTGTTGCTGCTGCTGCAATAGTCCAGATGAAACAGAGGTGTCAACAACTCCTATAGTGATGTATACCAGTACAACTGTACCATCTATCATGCAGTGTAAAGAGAAGAAAATGGTGTCACCCACAAGCCGCAGTGATATGTGATACAAAACAAATGTGACTCATGATGGAGAGAAGAGGAGGAGGATGATGAGGATGTGTTGTTTTTCAGAACCTGTCAACTTCCATGACTTATATTTTAATGTAATTATTATTTTTAGTTACTATTTTTCATAATTGCTGCTTTATGTATATGCCAAGAAAATATATTTCACAATGAAGAAGGGGTAGGATGGCATAGATGATGTGTTGTTTTCAGAACCAGTTGACTTCTATGGTTTGGATTTTTTTCCTTAGTTTCTGTCTCTACCTTCCATCCCTAATCCCAGCAGTATCCCCCAGCCCCATCACTGATCTGTCTCAAGGACTTATGGGTTAACCGCCACTTACACAAAGCCAGATTGGCAGGTGGCCACCCACATAGGGTTGTGCGGTTTCTGCAGGGGATGCTAAGCAAGCCATGGCTGTAGCCCCCATTTTCTCCCTTGTGCATCTGAGTGTGATGCATGCATGCATGTGCAGATGCAAATGCATGCTACATCAGCACATGCCCTCCCCCCCGTGTCTGCTGGCCCTCACTGCTGCTGCTACCTGGCCTCTGACAGATGGCAGGCAAGTGGCAGGACGTAGACTCCCCCCTTCCTGAGGGTGGAGAGCCATCTTGAGACACTCAATCCTCCCTCACCCAGCCAGCCACCAAGTAACCCTGTTCCATTCCCTACCCTGGGTTGATGGTATGGCAGGAAGTAAGGTGCCCTCAGCCCTCCACACCACTGGGATAGCCAATTGTTTTGCTTTTAATTTAATTATTATCATTAGTTATTATTATGTTTATGTTTGGCTTTATTTATATGCATAGGAAACATGATTTGTGATGGAAAGAGAAGGATGATGATGAAGAGAATGTGTTGTTTTTAGAACCAGTCAAAACTTCTATGTTTTAATATAATTACTATTAGTTGTTACTGTTATTAAAGTTGGCTTTATATAGGCTAGTAAAACATGAATTGTATTGGAGGATGAATGGGATGAAGAAGAAGATATGTTTGTTTTTAAACCAGTAGACTTGTATTGTTTTATGTTTCATGTAATTTTTATCAATTATTATTAACAAATGTTGCTTTATTTAAATGCCTAAAAAATTAATTATGATGTAAAGAGGAGGAGGAGGATGAAGAGGGTGTGTTGTTTTTAGAACCGGTTGACTTCCATGATTTTTATTTTAAAATCATTATTAGTTATTAATTATTATTATTATTAGATTTTGCTTTATTTATATACAGAAAAAATGTGATACATGATGGAGGAAGAAGGAGGATCATGAAGAGGGTGTGTTGTTTCTGGGACCAAGACTATAGATGAGATTTCTTTGGAACTGTCAGCACTTGAAGAAGCAGGAAAAAAGTTTAACAGCTTAGTGTGGGCATGTAATGACTCAGGCAGCGTACTTTAGCATTTTTTTAACAACAAATTCAGCACCAGCTGGGGTGCATATGCTAGGCTTGGCTCTGGTTTTTGGTTGATGGACCCTTTGTGATAAAACATCAGCCCCAGTACCAAAGGATGCATCAGTTGTCTCCAGCTGCTGCTACCCATGTTGGCTAATTACTTGAATGAACAGTCTTATTCCGCCACTTCCCATTCCTAACCCAACCGGGTTGTCTCTGCAACTGCTGCTGCTGTTCCTCGTCCATCTGACTTGAGTGGGGATTGGGAGTGGGCATGGCTGTTGGGAGTATACCTTGCTCATGATTTAAGTAATTGTCCAGAATACTGCTTCCCAAACTTTGAGTAGGCTGCACTGGCCCCAATGTTTTTGCCACACTGATTGCAAGATGCTTTCAGTGGATTAGTGATGTCATCTGTAAAATATCCCCACACTACTGTACAGAGGATCCATTCATTTTTTAGGTGCAGTAAACTGGTGGGGGAGGGGGCAGGCTGGGCATAATTCTAGAAGAACTAGGCAGTGACTGCAAGATTATTTATTTTTTTTTAAGCCACTGTGGTCTGATGGGCCTTTGGATAACATTGGGAGAGGCAGCAGATATTTATTCACTTATTTAGTTTTTGTTAACCAGGTAGCTGCACTAGTCAGTGACTGCTCATTTTCAGGTGTGACCCAGGAGAGTACAAAACAAACAGTAGGGTAAGACAACTGTAACATACAATAAGTAAATAGTGACATTATACAGCATAGTAAAATGCACAACATGCTACATATCACAAGCTCAAATGAGCAGACTGGGTGGGCCATAGGCCCTTATCTGCCGACAGTATCTATGTATCTATGTAACATGTTACATGCAATAAGTAAGCATTAATCCACGATGAAGGTGGTATCTAATGGGGAATTAATGCATGGGTGGGACCATTGTGGCACGAGGCCATAGGCCGAGTGCCTACAATGGCCCAACCATTCATTAATTCCCCATTAGATGCCACCTTCGGAGTGGATTAATGCGCTTGTAAAATGGCAAGTGCAAGGCAACTACTACTTAGATATTGATTCCTTTGCTAAGAAACACACATGAGCACAACTACTTCTTTGACTTCCAGTTTCTTGCTTCAGCTCTCTTACTTTCTAAAGGTCTGTCTAACTACAGCTATGCGCGTGCACGTTGTTCAGCCCACATGCAGTAATGTGGTGTGTGCCGATTTCTGCACACTTACAAGTTTGCTTTACATTGTAAGACTTACATTAAACTATGATCACAACTAGAAAGTTTGTCATTTATATCAGCTGCTATATGGCTGAACGTCCGTTTTGAGGTGAGATTCATCCCGTGGTGACTTCTGGGCAGATTGTATTCCCTGCATCGCTTACTATCTCAGTTACTTCACTGCACTTATGTGACCAGAGCCTGTTGCACAGCCGACAGTGTTACCAGCAATAGATGGCGCTTTCGAAATACCATTTCCTTTTTAACATTTCTCTCTTTGCTACGCTGCTACTTTCAGTTTGCAAATATAATGCGCCGACTATGATATCACTTGATTTCCTAGCTGGCTATAAACAAGCTCTTTTCTCTGTGGTATACATGTCTTCTGTCCACTCCATTGTACCTAGTGCTTCACTGTTCTAGCCCACGACAAGAGACAGGGGTTTTGCCTGACGAGTTCATTGTTTTGCTGACCAATAGGTAGCACTTTCACCGAACCAACAGATTTTTCCTTTTGAGTACCTGATCTGTGTTCCTACTGCCACCTATTGGTCAAACTGCTGGCAATATATCCCTTGTTGACTTCTTCAAAGGTGCGCTACACATTTCTGACACTCGTGCACACCGCCACCTGTGCTCTAATATTTTGCTCTGCGCACTCCCGATGGCAACACGGCATTATCGTGCCATAATGCCGAGTTGCTCTTGTACCACCTGACACTCTTCTACCAATCCTTTTGCTTACTTTTGGTCCTCCTAGTTTAGCCATGTTACAAACTACAATAACTCATAACATACAATGAAATAAATGACATATGAGAAGATAATATAATCTACCATAATATGTTATAAAATGACATGACATCATTTAATATATCATTTTATTTAGTTTTTCATTATTTATTATTTTTTATTTATATGCCAAAAAACATAAATCTTGAAAGTGAACTTATAATTTGGGTTCTCCACTTGACTCTCCCTCATGGTGTTTTACTAAGCTGCTAGTGACATTGGGCAATGAATGCAAGATGATGTTTTCTCAAGAGCTAGACTTTACATTTCTGGATGAACATTTTTATCCTGAATATGGGAACTGGAAGCACCTGAAAAAGAAAGAGGTACTTCTGGATTACTCAGGATGGATTCATCACTATATGCACTGGATGACCAGCAGTAAAGGCTGTTTGCATTGCAGTGGGGGTGGAACCTTTGGATTTCTGGGGACTAATGAACCATGACTTCTTTGATGTTACTATCACATACCCACAGTCCTTGTCATTATAGCCCCACAATTTGACTCTCAGTTCCTGTCTTACCATGACCAGCTTCTTCTCAACCACAATCACATACTGAACTTGAACTTGGTGGAACTGGCATGGTAGAACATTTATCTTCTCCTTGCCCCCCTCCCGCACCCCTTATTCTCTTCCTGATCTTTCTCTACATAATCTCTACATGCATCGAGAACCACACGCATGACAGATGGACATGTCTCAACTTTTGCTGGATACTAGTGATGCTCAGATAGAGCTTTTATGGATCCAACTACCCTTTGTTGGATAGTTCTGGTATCCGACCTAGAATGTGACCAAAGTTGGATTCTGGATCCATAGTTGGATTGTTGTGCATCCAAGGTCAGAGCCATTGGATCCAATGTCAGATAGCTGAATCCAATGGTCAGTTACCTGAATCCAATAGTCGGATCTATTGGATCCAGGTTGGATCCACAGATACCTCAGATACTTACTGTGGATCCTAGGAGGTTGGATCCTTGGTCGGATGTCAATGCCATCTGAGCTATACAGCATCTGACCAAAATGATGGTATCCAATGGTAGTCAACCTGGTAGGATGCTATCTGAACAACACTACTGGATACCAGCATTGACAACTCACAATAGTCGTTGGTGATTCTAAGATGTTCATGTATGCCCAGCATGTTTACAAGCCACAGTGCCACATGGCTTGTCATTTGAGAGGGAAGATAGAGCAACACCACCAACCCATAGTCCCCCACTGGCAGACCACACTCCACCACAGTGAGAGACCACGGGCCAGATTTTCAAAGGGCGATGCAGGGTTTGCATCAGGCTCTGTGTCAACCCCATTTTTTGGCACAGCTGTGCCAAACACCTTTGCCACAACTGCACACGATTTTCTATTCTCGGGTTCAGTTGCACTGTGGTTCCATTTTACAAAGTAGTCAACCAATATTTGCACAAGTCTTATAAAAAGGGTCCCCTGAATGCTGCAAGCTAGATCCAGGAAACATAGAAACATAAACTTTGATAGCAGATAAGGACCGCTTGGCCCACCTAGTCTGCCCATTTCCCTACCTACAGGATAAGCTGCAGATCCTAGTTAACCAACAGCCTGTTTCTTCCTACCCCCCACAAAAATTGCCTTATGTATGTCCCATGCATTCTTGAATTCTCCCACAGTTTTTGACCCCACAATCTCCTCAGGAAGGCTGTTCCATGCGTTCACCACCCTCTCTGTGAAAAAATACTTCCTCTCATTGCCTCTGAGCCATTCCTCCTCTATCTTTAAATTGTGTCCCCTTGTTCTTGCACATCTTTTTTTCTGAAAGATGCTACCCTCTTGGACTTTGTTGATTCCACTGAGGTACTTAAACATTTCTATCATGTCCCCCTCTCCCTCCTTTCCTCAAGGGTATACATATTAAGCTCCTTTAGTCTCTCCTCACATGGCTTCTCTTGCAGACCCTGCACCATTTTAGTTGCCCTCCTCTAGACTGCCTCCATCCTGACTATGTCCTTGCAAAGATGGGGTCTCCAGAACTGGATGCAGTGCTCCAGCTGGGGTCTCACCAACTGTCTGTACAGGGGGATAACAACTTCCTGTTTTCTGCTGGTGATGCCTCTCCCTATACATCCCAGTATCCCCCCAGCCCTCCCTACTGCCTTCTCACATTGCTTGCTAACTTAAGACATCTGATATGATTGCCCCAGGTCCCTTTCTTTTATTTTTGTTATTATAAGCAATCATACTCTAATTATTGTGTAATCTTCCCTGGGTTGTTGTTTCCAGGTGCATTATTTTGCACGTCTTTGCATTGAATCCAAGCTGCCATACTTCTGACCATTTCTCCAACCTTGTCAAGTCCCTTCTCATCCTTTCCATGTCTCCTTTTGTATCAACCCTGTTGCAGATCTTTGTATCATCTACAAAGAGGCGTACTTTTCCTTCCGGTCCCTCTGCAATGTCACTTATAACGACATCAAAAAGGACTGGACCCAGTACTGAACCCTGTGGTACCCCACTAGTAACCCCTCTTTCTTCAGAGTGGAATCCACTTACAATTACCTTCTGTGTCCTGTTGTCCAGCCAATGTTTTACCCTGGCTACCACCCTGGGACCCACTCCCAGGCTGGTTACTTTGATTGTTAATCTTTTGTGTGGTACTGTGTCAAATGCCTTGCTAAAGCCTAGGTAGGCCATGTCCACAGCCCCTCTCTGGTCTACTACTTTGGTCATCCAGTCAAAGAAATCAATTAGATTTGTCTGATGTGACCTTCCCTCTGTGAACTCATGCTGCCTTGGGTCCTGTAGCCCACTGACCTCTAGGTACTCAACAATTCTTTCCTTCAGAACTGATTCCATCACTTTCCCTACCACAGAGGTCAAACTGACAGGTCTGTAGTTTTCTGCCTCTGTCGTGCTCCCACTTTTGTGAAGGGGAATCACATCCACCTTTCTCCAGCCCTCCGGTACCACACCATCCTCCCATGATTTGTTAAAAAGGGTAGTCAGTGGTGTCACTAGTTCTCACCTTAATTCTTTTAGAATTCTGGGCTGAATTTCATTAGGCCCCATTGCTTTGTCCACCTTCAGTTTTAGGAGTTCTTTCAGAACCCTTTCTTCTGTGAAAGGACTGGGATCGACCCCCCCTATCCAGAGGGGTTGTGTTGATTGGATTAGGCACCTCCCCCTCCTCCTCTTTTGTGAATACTGAGCGGAAGTATTCATTCAGTATCCCTGCTTTTTCATTATCCTTCTCTGCCCATCCACTGTCCTTTCTATTCAGCCTCATTAGCCCTCCCTTTGTCTTTCTATGCTCCCTGATGTACCTTTAAAAGGTTTTATCCCCCTTCTTAACAGAGTTGGCTATTTTTTCCTCAGTTTGGGCCTTTGCTATTCTGACTTCCCTCCCTGCTTCCTTCTGCCTTAACTGGTACAGTTCTCTGTCCTGCTCCTTCTGTGTTTTCTTATACTTCCTAAATGCTATCTTTTTCTCCCTAACCTTCCCCACCACTTCTTTTGAGAACCATGATGGCTTTTTCTTTTGTTTTGATTTATTTGCTTCACACAAAGGCTTGTTGCCTCTGTGATGGCAGTTTTGATGTTTCCCCATTGTTGCTCCACACCTCCTTCTAGCCTGTTTGCTAGTGCTTTTCTAAGGCACCCTCCCATCTTGCCAAAGTCAGCCCTCCTGAAGTTCAGTACTCCCACTTTTGTATGGCTTGACTCTGTAGCTGAGTTTATCGTGAATCACACTGTTTGGTGGTCATGTGTTCCCAGATGGCTACCCACTTCTAGATCTAAGATCCTTTCACTGTCCGCAGATGGTCTATTTTGTGGCACTTGGTACACGGGACTGAAAATCTCTATAGTTGGCCGGGAGAATGCCACAAGGCCCATGTGTCATGTGATCAGTGCACCAGGGGCTTGCGACAGTCTCAGAGCTTTGAAAATCCAGCCCTATGTCTCTTAAAAAGCTGTTTACATTTCACTACCTGATGAGCAGGCTCACTCATAGACAAAGAAAATAACCTGCACCTTGCCACATCTGCTAAATTCACTCTGCCTGCTCCTGCTGGGGGGGGGGGATAAAGTAAAAACAATATATGGATTTCTGTGCCCTCTAACATTTAAGCAATAAGGTACGACCAGGAGTTCATTAACAGTCTGTTAATCACTTCCTTGGTGCTTAATATGGCACAAGGCATAGTCGAGTGTGATATGCACCAAGGGGTGATGAACAGACAGTTTATCTAACCCCTGGTTATACCTTATTGCTATTATTATAATTGGATTTTTAAAAATAATTTTGCCATCTTCTGTGATTAAATAGTTGTAGAAATGTATGTATTTTTAGTAAAATAGTTCTTCCTGTACTGTATTTCGGAGCTTGGAATGCAGAATCATCATAAGCATGACATGGAGCTGCAGTGGTTTCCATGGTGACATTCTCTTACCTTCAGGACTGTCTCATGCACTGCAGTGGCAATGGGTGGTAAACGATTTAATGGACAAGTTCCAACTCCATAAGTGTGGATTATTGATTTTGAAACTGTATAATCAGCTCTACCAATGTATGTAATTACTTTTACAGATGAAGTAGCATTACTGTATTATTTCCACATTTAAAAAGTTCAAACTTTGCTTCCGAGCACGTGCAGTAGTACTGTCTGAGATGATATGATGTCGGTAGTTCACATGCTCAGTCAGAAGTAAAGTTTCAACTTTTTAAATGTGAAAATAATACAGTTACAATAATCCCTTTTCAAATCTAATTACATACATACAGTAATAGCAAGCAAAGTAGTTTCATAACTCTTAATTGATTCCAAGTTATGAAATTGGAAAACATCTCCTCCATCATTCCAGCTCATCAGTGGGACTCGAACAGGATCTCCCTCCCCTCTCAACTGTGTTTAACTTTTTTTTTTTTCCTCACACTGTCTGCCCACTTTGGAACAGCCAGTCTTAGCCTGCAATCAGGCTGAGTTGGCATTCGCCAGGACAGCATGACCATCTTATGGGTCGTAAGGTGATCGTTATTTTTCTCCTGTTTGCATTTGCTGCCACTACTCAATAGTAACTGAGATTTGGCATAAGGAAGCACGGCCACTAGCTGCTCTGGCAGCTGCAGTATGAGCGCTACATTTCCTGACCACTGTCTGTTCTGATAAAGCAAAACGAGTGATTCCCTTAATGACACTGATACCTATTCAGTAGTCCATCACACTATGGGTGTTAGGAACAGCCATGTCTGTTAGAAAATCTTTAGTTTGTCAGACTGAACTGGAACTTTTTCCACCACAGTACTTTAAAAACATACACTGGTATAGTGCAGTGGTCTAAGGCTCTGAGCTGCAAATCTGGTGACATCCAGCAGACCAGACCTGGGTTTGAATCCCACAGCTTTCACTTGCATACTGTGTGACCCTGAGCAAGTCACTTAACCTCCTTGTGCTCCCAGGTTGCTCCTGTAAAAAAAGCTTCTAGCTTAGTGTGCTATACCTGGTTAAACAACTAAATAAATAAAAATTATCAGGTTGAACATACTAGGGTAATATGGGTTAATATAACCATGCTAGAACTCTGAGAGCCAATCAGAGTAAGAGAATATTTCCTGTATCATTTAGATAAATTGTCTTTTGAAAGGTCTAACTTTGGAACTGTTGGGGCAAGGAACTTAATTTTTGATTTTTAAATGAGAGCTTGGAGTACAGCCATTACGAATAAACTGGGACGATACTGTTTTTATGTGTTGATACAATTCTATATGTATTGATAGTATTTGAACTTGCGTTCTCAGTATATTATTGATACGTTTTCAGTTGTGACACAGTACTATTTGTTGTAACAACAGACTATCGATACGATTTATTTGTATTGATACATAAAATCATATGACAGTTTTTAAAAAATGTAATAAAATATTTTTCAACTTTTTCTGAATTTGGCATTACTCTACATTATTTAATTAGTAACTGTGTAGTTTTCAACTTAATTTTAATTTATCTTATGACTTAATTATGTTGCAAAAATTTCAGTTCCCCCCCACCCCCAGCTAGCAGTTCCAAATCTTCCGTGCTTTCGCAGGAAGATAATGAAGCTTATTAGCTAACTGGAATGCTAATGCAAAATTCCCTGATAATTTCTAAAGTTTTCTGATCAAAAGTTACTGTTTTTCACATAAAATAAGCTTCATGAGTAACCAGGTCCTTCTCCATGTGAGAGCTGGGAATGGTTATGAGATTCGAGATATCCAACATCACTGACTGGTTGTTGCAGGTCATGTGAATTGCCATCAGCTTGGACATGCTCAGTGTGTGCTCCCTGTAAAAAGTGCTGCTTCATGATGTTGAAGAGCTGAAGGGAAACAGAGTTCCTTCTGACCTGTTTTGCCTGTGTCCAAAATGCTGGAGTTTGGTACGTTCATAAAATACAGATTTAGCATTGGCTTATCCTTAACCTGTTGGGGTTTGACCAATAGGAACAGAGCCTTTTGCAACTTGGTTTAGATTTCAGTAACTGCCTGAACCAATGTACAACTGACTTATCTCAGATCTTTTATTATGGCAAAAAGGCAGCTCCCCCTTGCTCCATGTGGTGCTAGAATTTATAAAATGGGTAGGGAAATCATTGCATCCTGATTGGCCAGTAGCCATGCACTGTGAAACCACTACCACTGGTTATGAAAAAAAGTGCTGGCAGTCAGAACATATAGTAGTACACTTACATATAGAAACAAAGAAACAGAATTTGATGGCAGATAAGGACTGCTTGGCCCACCCAGTCTGCCGATTTTCACTTCCTAAAATAATACCGAAGGTCCTACTTGGTCTCCGGCTTTACCCTCCCTTTCCTAACCAGTAAGGATCCCTTATGCCTATCCCATTCATTCTTGAATTCCACTAAAGCTTTTGCCCCGACCACCTCTTCTGGGAGGCTGTTCCAGGCATCAACCACTCTTTCTGTGAAGAAGTAGTTCCTCATGTTTCCCCTGAATCTACCCCCCACAGCTTTGTTGCATGACCCCCTGTTCTTGAGCATCTTTTTTACAGAAAAATGCTTCCCTCATTTACCTTATTTATATCAGTGAGGTATCTGAAAGTCTCTATCTTATCCCCCATTTCCCTCCTTTCCTCCAGGGTGCACATGTTGAGGTTATTCAGTCTGTCCTCATAGGGCTTTTTATACAGACCCTGCACCATTTTAGTTGCCCTCCTCTGGACTGCTTCTACTCTGTTTATGTCCTTCCATAGATGTGGCCTCCAGAACTGGACACAGTACTCTAGGTGAGGTCTCATCAGTGATTTATACAGCGGTATCACCACCTCCCTCTTTCTACCGGTGATACCCCTCCCTATGCAAGCTAGCATCCCACTAGCTCTCCCCACTGTCTTGTCACACTGTTTGGCCACCTTTAGGTCATCAGATATGATTACCCTCAGGACTCTTTCCTGTTTGGTGGTCGCTAGTACCACTCCTCCCATTTTGCACTGTGTCCCTAGGTTTCTGTACCCAAAGAGCAAGATTTTGCATTTCTTCACATTGGCACTCAGTTGCCACAGTCTTGACCACTCCTCAAGTTTTCTCAGATCCCCATTCATATTTTCCACCCCTCTAGAGTGTGTACCCTATTGCAGATCTTAGTGTCATCTGCAAAAAGGCATACCTTCCTCTCTAGCCCCTCTGCAATGTTGCTAATAAAGACATTGAATAGGACTGGTCCCAGAACCAATCTTTGTGGCATCCTGCTGGTCATCCTTCCATTGTTGGAGTGAACTCCATTTACCATCACCCTCTGTCATCTGTCCCCCAACCAATTTCTTACCCAATTTACCATCATTTAACCCACTCCTAGGCTGCCCAGCTTGTGTGCGAGTTTCCAATGTGTTGAAGGCCTTGCTGAAATCTAGGTGGGCCACATCCACCACTCCACCCTGATCTAATTCCCTCCACCCTGATCTAATTCCCTTGCCACCCAGTCAAAGAAATCTATCAGATTTGTTTGACATGACCTCCCCTAGTGAATCCATACTGCCTCACATATTGTAAGTCACTGTACTCAAGATATTTCACAATCCTTTCCTTCAGTAGTGATTCCATTAATTTCCCCACCACCGAAGTCAGGCTGACTGTCCTGTAATTGCAAACCACCTTCCTGCTACCACTTTGTGAAGTGGGACTACATCTACTCACCTCCAGTCTTCCGGGACCACTCCCGTCTCTAGTAAGTGGTTTGACAGGACTGTCAGAGGTACAGCCAACACCTCTCTAAACTCCCTCGATATCCTTGGAGATATCCCATCTGGCCTGTGTGGTAGAGCTGTGCTCTATCCAGGAAACTGGTGTAGCAGCTAGGGACATTCTTCTATCGTCTTCTCCTCTTCCTTCTGTACAATCTGTTGCAATAGTACCTCTAGTAAACTAACCTGTTCTTTTTCTAACACTGCAGTAGGTTGGCCACCTACAGCAGTCTTTTTGTGCCCTCCCTAAATTTCTTTTCTTCCTTTCTTTGTTTCTTATTCACCATTCCGTCCCTCAACAGAAGCCATATGCATTTCTAAGGAAATAACAGATATGGCTACGAGCAGATAAAGTAGCTGACTGTATACAGGAAGGAGGCTGGAACCTAAATAAATATATACACCTTCATAAAATGTCAAGCTTGCTTGCTGGCTGTTTAATAAAGAACTACATGTGCTTTATATGAAGAAAGATAAAGTGCTTAAAGTACTTTCAGACATAAAGTGCAGGCAATGCATTAATGAAGTGCAAGGTGCTTTATAAAGTGAAACTTCATGTTATTTGAAAACAGTGCCCTACAAATCCTGCAAGGGAATGGGTTTGATATAGTTAGAGTGCTAGATAAAAAGAAACAGCTGTTGTTTAAACTTTTGTTATTAAGTGCAGTTAGAAATAAAGTGCAGCATGCCTAAAAGAAATGATTGGCACCATGCATTCCTGCTTGAAGTTGAATCAGCCTAAAATGTCATGGTGATTTGCATATACATCCCATGATGCTTTGTATTATGGGTGTGTGTATGTAATGTTATATATCTTTGAAACCTGGCTTATTGCCAATGCCCTTTGGGGTAACCCTTGCTTCCATGCTTTTGCACTGAGGTTCTTTGTCTTTAGCTTTTTTTTTTTTTTAAATTTGGGCTCACTATCACCCAAATATGCAAAACCAACATAAGAGATAGTTCATTTCCACAGGAAAGATAGATTAGTGGGGTTAGTAGGTGCTAACCAAGTGCAGAGGAAGGACATGCATATCCTGTTGCTGCAAACTGATGTATTGAAAGAAGGGGTATGCCATTGCTTAAGGTTATCCCCCTGTGGTCACTAAAGACAGTGAATTACCTGCAATTCTGGAAAGAATTCAGTTTTATTTATTATGGAGCAAATTATTTTATCCTGACTTTGAAAGAAAATAAAGCCACACTGCGGTGTATTGCACCAATCCGCTGTTGTCTGCGTTATCCTTCACCCACACCCAGCCACAGCCCCATTGCCTTGTCCACTTTCAGATTTATGAGTGCCTTCAGGACTCTCTCCTCTGTAAATGGACTAGTGTCCACCTCCCTACCTTTGATGCTCTTGACATTCATCTGTTATTCCTGTCCTTCCCTTTCCTCCATGGACACTGAACAGAAATATTCATTCAGGATGTCTGCTTTTCCCCTTGTCCTCTTCCCGCCCCCCTTCCCCTTAGCCTTACAATCCCTTCCCTGGTCTTTCTTCTGTCACTTACATACCTGAAAAATGTCTTGTACCCTTTCTTTACTGCCTGAACTATTTTGCCTCTGTTTGCACCTTTGTGCTCCTGACTGCTTTCACTGCCTCCCTCTGCTTCTCCTGATACTCATCCTTATGCTCCTCCTCCTCCTCCTCCGTCTGTGTCTCCTTATACCTCTTGAATGCTTACTTTTTTGTCCTTACCTTCCCGGTCACCTCTTTTGAGAATAATAGTGGTCTCTTTTTCCTCTTGCTTTTGCTTACTTGCCTAATGCAGAAGTTTGTTGCTTCCACTATCTTCGCTTTTAGTTTCACCCACTGTTCCACTACTCCGATCAAGTCCTCTGCCACTGCCAGGGCATCCTCAAGGCATTCTCCCATTTTTGTAAAATCAGCCCTCTTGAAGTCCAGGACCTTCACCTTTGTGTGATTTGCTTCTTTCACAATTATTATATTAAACAATACCATATGGTGATCACTGGTTCCCAAGTGGCCACCCACCGTGATGTCTTCAACACCGTCCCCTTTGGCGAGTACAAGGTCCAATATTGTTCCCACATGAGTGGACTCCTTTACTAGTTGCCTGAGGAATGCTCCCTACAGTGAGTTCAGTATGTCCCTGTTCCTAGCTGAAGCTGCAGCTGTAATGCTCAGTCTACATCTGGCAAATTGAAGTCCTTCACTAGCAGCTTCTCCCTAATTTGCCATCTTTTGGATGGCTTCCATCAGAATCTTATCCATCTACCTCCCCCCACCCCTTGTTGTGCTGGTGGTTTATAGATCATGCCAGTGTGAATAGCAGCTCCATTACCCATCTGTAGGGTGACCTACAGTACCTCTTCCCCTCCTTGTGTTCCCTGCATCTTGTTGCTTTTATACTATCCCTCATGTAAAGAGTCACTCCTTTCCCTTTCTTACCCTCCCTGTCCTTCCTGAACAAAGTATGGCTTGGTATGGCTATGTCCCAGTTGTGGTTCTCATTGTGCCATGTCTCGGTAATGGCAACAATGTCCAGGTCAGCCTTGGTCATAATGGCCACTGGGTCCAGAATCTTATTCCCCAGATTAGAGCATTTTCACACATGGCCTTCCAAATTCTGCTTCCACCCTGCTTGTCAACCCCCCCCTTTTCCCCTTTGCCTTCTTTCCTTACCCCCTCTGCCCTCATTTCCATCCCTCTTTATTCCTACCATTTTGTTTTTCTTGTTATCAGGTACTCCTGGGGATTTGCTTCCCTTATAGTTTCCCCTACTGACTACTTTAGCTTGTGGGGGGATGACAGTTTACATCTCCCTGCTTTCTTCTGTCACCCCCCTTGGCTAGTTTAAATGCTCACCTATGTAACATTTAAACCACTCACTGAGGATTTGTTTTCCCTTCCCAGATGGATGCAGGCCATCTCCCTTGTACAGGCCTTTATTGCTCCAGGTGGGACCCCAGACCCCAGTGTAGCCAAATCCTTCCCCTCTTTACCACTCCTTCAACAACTGATTGGAGCTCCTGGCACAGATAACCCTATCCACCCCCCTGTCATAGACAGGCAGTACCTCAGAAAAGGTCACCGAGTGTGCTACCTGCCTAAGACTCCTCCCCAACTCCCAGAACTCCTCCTGCACTATCCTAATCTTGTCCCTAGCCAGGTTATTAGTCCCTAGGTGGACAGTGACATCAAGCTCTCCCTCTCATCCTGCTGCCTATGTGATCCTCAGGACCTGCTTTCCATCCCTCCGAGCCATGGCACCGGACAGGCACCTAACCTCCCTCTTGCCCTCCCTTCTTGCCCATAAATCTATCCATCTCACAATGGAGTCCCCCACCAGGAGTTGCTTCCTCCTCCTCTGAGGTCCTCTGCCACTCTACCTGGGGACTCCATTACGGAAGTCCCGTACATCCTCCCAGGTCACTACTACGGGTGTCTCACTGGGACAGTCCCGCTCCACCAGGGTGGTGTAGGAATTGTGTAGTTTTACCGTAAAGGGGATGTGCCTCTAACCCACCACCCTCACCCTTCCCAAGCCCACCATAGTCCAGTTGCTCCTCCTCCTTAGCACCCTTTGAGTCAGTGGTGGATGACTTGGTGGTCCCTGAGTGGGGGAGGAGGCCCACAAATTCCAATCAGCTCAGCCTAGAGTCTAGCATCCTGCTGCCTCAGCCCAGAGAGGTGCATGCAGAGCACTGCAGTCTCCAGAAAGTTTCCCTGAAAACTACTGCCCACAGCCACTACACTGCACCACTCCCAGCATATCTATTTACTACCCTGCCTGTATTGTTTTTGTTTCCTCACTTACTTTGAACCCTTTTATGCCCCTTCCCTAGATAAGGTGTTACACCAATTCCGAAATTTATGTGTGACCCTTATTTACTTTAAACCCTTTTATACCCCTACCCTGGATAGGGTGTTTCATCTGTTCCCTAATTTTTATGTGCGTCTAACTCTCCCCATTCACGTGCAGTGTGAACTCCAACATTAGTTTAACAGTACACTTACCACGGTTGTGAGAGATGTAACAGTTGTCATCCCCCCCCAACTATTTGCAAATTAATAAATAACCGAATAATGCCAGTTAAAATAAGTTGATCCTAGATTCGGTTCACCTCACCACCACCACCCCCCACACACTCTTATCTAGTACCCAAACTAAATGTGAACTAACATTAGAAAGGGATTAGCTGGAATCTCCTTCTAACTATTTACTACAACTAATTGGCTAGTTAAGTTAGGACACTATCAGCTGACCCAAGAAAGGGATCAGCAGTAAACCCCTTAATATGCTTACCTGTGCTCTAAGGAGTAACTTAATTACAATCCAACAATGAGTATTAAAGTAAACAGTCTGTTACATTAACTGACTTAGCTAACTTCTACAACTAGATACATTTACAACCTACAATAAGTAATACAACAGGTTGACGTTTAGCAGCAACCAACAGAAGTATCCAAATAGGAGCTACATTACACGGTAAGGTGACATTACTTGTTCTGGAATTAGTACACATACATAGTAAACAGGAACTATCTAATATGCAGATGGATTCTCTACTGAACTATGGGGAGCAGCGTGGATGGCCAAACAGCTTCCTGACAGCTAATTCCAGGCAGACTCCAAGCTGCCCTTATGTTACTCCAGGCAGATTCCAAGCTGCCCTTATGTTACTCCAGACAGACTCCAAGTTGCCCTTATGCTATAGCCCTTAAGTGTGAGGACAGCAGTGGGGGACTGCTAGGGAACAGGAGTTATAAACCTAATGCAAAGCCCACCCCCAGAGACCAAATGCTCTCCGATAGGCTGGCTGGAGCAAAAGGGGCAGAGTCCAGAGTGCAGAAAGCCTGCATACATTGCACAGTAGGCTGAACACAGTCCATGGCAGCAATCAGTAAACTCTGATGACAGTTCACCCTAAGAGCCCACCGGCTGTACGGCAAATCCCAGGTGCATAGACTGTTGGAATCAGTTGTAGACAGCAGCAGAACTCTGCTGCACTTTGAAAGCCACTCTTTCAGTTCTGACCTGCCCCCAGAGACCAAATGTGCTCTGGTAGGCTGGCTGGAGCAAAAGGGGCAGAGTCCAGAGTGCAGGAAGCCTGCACACATCACACAGTAGGCTGAACACAGTCCATGGCAGCAATCAGTAAATCCTGGTGATGGGTACTGATCCCGATATCAATGCCTTTTGTAAAAAGAATTCCAGTTTGCAAATACAAACATAGCAACCACCTTCACTCTGACTAAAACCTTCAGACAGGCCCTAAAATGAAACTCCCACAAAATTAAAAAAAAAAAGAATTAAATATTTTTTTCTCTTTATAATCCCCATTTTTACACAAATGCCAATCAAAACAATGAAGTACTAGGAACAGCTTTACTTTCTTGAACTTCCTTCCTGACCCTCAAAAATTCCCTTCCCATCCTTACCTGCCTGCTAGGGAAATCTTTGTTACTTACCCTGCAAAGGTAAAATTGAACCCATGGCTTTATTTTGTGTTTGAGTGGCAGAGAGTTGAACATTTTGCCAGTAGACTCTGCAGAAGTTTGAATACCTGCATTCTATGAGAAACAAATATTCCACTACTGAATGTGTAACTTAGAAACATATATGATGATGGTAGTGAATACTGATAGTCTGTCCAATTTGCCCATATTACTCGATCACACCCCTGCATCTATCGTCTCTGTGGGGTTTTCGCTTACACTGTTTCCCTTTCATTCTCTGTATTTCTGCCTCCCTCTGCCTGATGAGCAACTGCTATACCCTTGACTCTATCCCAGCCATGCTGAAAGACAGTTATGGTTTTGGCACTCAGTATCTCTGCTGGCAGACCATTCCATGGTTCTACCACTCTTTCCGTAAAAAAATATACTTCCTCACATCCGTTTTAAACCTTCTCCCCATTAACCTTCACTCATGAACCTCGTGTCCTTGCTTGTCTCTTCCTAGTAAATAGCACCTAACAGTTCACCTTGTTAATTTCTTTCAGAAACTAAAAGGTATCTATCATATCCCACCTCTCTTGTCTGGTTTCAACTAAATACATGTTCAGCACCCTTAACTGATCTTCATAGGATCTGCCCTCCTGGCCTTATCATCATCTTGGTTCCCCTGCGTTATACCTTCTCTAGCCTGTCGCTGTCCTTTTTTAGGTGTGGACTCTAGAACTGGGCAAAGTACTCCAGGTGTGGCCTCACCAGCAGCCTGTACAGTGGTAACAGTACCTCCTGCTTTCTACTGTTGAACCCTTTCCTGATGCACCCTAGCATTCTGTTAGCCTTTCTCAAGGCCTTGTTACATTGGTTGGTTTGTTTAAAGGAGTCACTAATGTTGACTCCTAGGTTAATTTCCTCTGATGTTGTGTCCAGCTTAACACCTTCCATCCAATACTCTTGTTCCTTTTTATTCCCTAACTGAATCACTTTGCACTTCTTGGCATTGAATTTCAGCTGCCAGACACTAAATAAATTTTCCAGCCTTTGCAAATCTCTGGAATTCCTTTATCCTCTCCATGTTGTCAACCCTACCATGGAGCTTAGTGTCATTTACAAATAGACGCAACCTGCCCTGGATTCCCTCTGCCATGTGACTGATGGACATATTGAAGAGGACTAGGCCCAGAACAGATCCTTGTGGTACACCACTGGTGACCTCTCTTTCCACTAATCCAGACCATTCACCACAACTCTACTGCCTCTCTTCCAACCAACTCCATACCCACCTTACTATTTCATTAGATATTCCCAGATGTGGCACTGAGTCAAATGTCTTGATAAAGCTGAAATAAAGTCTACTGCATGCCCTGTATCAACTACCCTGGCTACCGAGTCAAAGAATACTATTAGGCTGGTCTGTCAAGACCTCCCTGCCACAAACCTGTACTGCTTTCTACCATGAAGTCTGTTTTCCTCTAGGTATGCTACTAGGTCCTCTTTGACTGATGTTTCTCCTCCCCATCAGTTTGCCTACCATGGAGGTAAGGCTGACGGGTATATAGTTTCTTGACTGCTCCTTGTCTCCTCCCGTGTGCAGTGGAACTACATCCACCATCATTTAGTCCTTGGGAACCACCCCTTGCTGCATAGAGCTACTGAATAGCCCCACTAGGGGTTCAGCTAACACCGATTCCAGTTCTCTTAGTAATCTCGAATATATTTCATTCTTGTGCAGCCCTGGGGCCTTATTTATCTTCAGGACTGCAAACCCTTTTCTGGATCTTTTGCTAGTAAATTTCTGCAGCCTCATTTCTGAGACCTCTCTTTCAGTTGCCTTTTTGCAGCTGTCTAACAAGGGCCTGCTGTTCTCCCTTGTAAATACCAAGCCAAAGTAATCGCTCAGCTTGGCTGTTTTGTCTGTCCTCCTCGATTATCACCCATTAGTCTGACAATTCCCCCCTTCTAATTTTTCCTTTATATATCTAAAAAAAATATTTTCCCCCTTCCTTGACCCCCCTCTGCAATGTGCCGTTGTGTGTCTGTCTCTGCTATCCTGATTGCCCTACTTGCCTCTCTATTTTTTCCAGATACTTGTCCTATTCTTCATCACCCTACTTTTCTTTGTACCTTATACTAGCCCTCTTTTTGGCTCTCACTGTCTCCCTGACCTTTTCAGAGAACAAAATTGGTCTCCTGTATTTGTTCATTTTGATAACTGTTCTCATGCATATTTTTGTTGCCTTGAGAACAGCCTCTTTTATAAACCCCATCTTTCCTCCATTCCACTAATGCTACCTACCCCAGCTAATCTGTCCAGGACTAATTCCTTCATTTGGTTGAAATCCACCCTTCTGAAGTCTAGCACTTCAGTTTTAAATGAGGACTTACTAGTGACAAGGTCTAACTTGAACCATATAGTATTGTTGTCAGTGGAACCCAGTGGTTCCCCGACTCACACTCTGCCAACTCTTTCTGAGCTGGTGAGTACCACATCGAGAATGACAGATTATCTAATGGGATTTCTGACCCACTGCACCAGCATGTATCAAACAGGGCTTGGCTTCTGGTGCTCCGGTCTTCTGGGATGTCCCAGTCAAAGTCTGCTGGCAGACTGAGATCTCCTACTGTACTTCTGCAACCTCCCCCTTTGCTGTCTCCTTCCCTGCTTTTGCTCCTAGTTCATTATATCTCTCCTCTCCTTGCCCTAGTGGCCATGTTAGCCACCCCTATGCAAAGTATAGAAAGACAAATGATAGACAGGTAGAAATGGACTATATGTGTCACTTTTAACAAAAGTAAATACCTGTTTAAAATAAAAAAGTGGTATTTTTTTCCTATTTAAGTATTTCTCAGTTTCTTCATTTTACAAGTGCAGTAAGATACGTAAAGGTGTGGACAGTTATGTGATAATTGTACTTCCGCATACTGAAGGCACTTGGTGTAAATGTCCCAAGCTTCACAATGCACCTGGGGGTACATTTATCACATAACTACCCATGCCCTGTTGTGTCTTATTACTTACATATGCACTGCTTGGTACAAGACAGACCCAAGAGTCACCAATGTGCATGCAATCAGCTCAGTTGGAGTGGGGGGGGAGGGGCATCTCAGAGATCTTTTGCAGCTCTCTGCAGCTATGACTATTTACAAGATGGACCCAACCAGGTTGAGGAGGAAAAGTGTTTCAAATAAACCAGAACAAGTGCAAAACATATGCTAGGGCTAAGCAGGAGCCTAGAAGGGCAAACAAGAGTTGTCTACAGCCATGCTGGCCTGTCGGTACAGCAGTAATGCTACCGCTCATGACACTGACAACCCGAGGTCAGGAATGAGCATGAGTCATCAAGAGTCAGCCAGATCATCTCAAAGGATGCTCTCCTCCTCCAGAGAGGTAGGGCAGCCAGCTCCGCTGCATGACTGCCACTTGGGTGACCAGATGTGGCAGTGCACTCACATGCAGCTGGATAGGAGGGGAGGCACCAGCGCATGATGTGCACCATACTTGCATGCATGCTTGTGTCACTGCCAAACAAAAAGCTGCCGCACACATACACCTTAGTAATTCTCGGAGCCAAATCTTCTGAATTAAATATTTATTCACCAACACCACACCTACTTGTGTCACTCCCCTGACTGGCATCTCAAGGTCTAGGAGAAGAAATGGAGGAATAAGCAGTGGGCCCAGTGTTGAATGAGGGAGCAACCCCTTGCAGGCCCTGCACCAGTGATGTTCCAGCTTCCCCCAAACCAGATCCTGTTCAGCAGCAGTTGGTGGTCCTGCCACTACCTACCACAGGGGAAAGCCATGAAACAGATGGGGGTAATGTGGTAAGTCCACAGGAAGTCGGGTGATGTGGCTGGAGGGGGTTGTCAGTGCAGATGGCGGGCACAGGCCTACCAGCAGGATGCCAGAAGATAAAGAGTTGCCTACAGCCAATGGCTTGCTTTGCCAATGTCAATGCAATAAAAGCAGAACAAACACATTGTTTCAAAATAATAAAAGGAAGGAAAAAAAGGACATGAAATAGTTGAGAAGTGAAAGTGAAGCATACTGTACACAGCTGTTTACAAATACTTGTTTGCACTCTGCCCTGTCCTAAAGTCACATAGTATAGTACCTTAAGTTTTCCTTGTTGGATTAGATCACGTGTCTCCAAATTCACAGAACCACTAGGTTACCTGAACTGGCTGCTTGGCGCTCCCAAAGAACGTCACAGTGAATAAGTGCACTTGATGCACAAATGCACACAACACAAAATACACAGATGCACACGCTCACGCACAGCACTATGTACAGAGGTGCACAAACACACAGTGAACCCATATATAGACACAAATAGATGTGTGTATACACACAGCATTAAATACACAAATGTATACACACACACACACACACACCACTTTACACAGAGGCACACCAAGCACTACGTATAAAGATGGACACAAATGAGAACATGCACAGACACATACACATGTAAAGCTTCCTACACACATACACACACACACAACCCTACATATACAGATGCACACACATATAGTGTTACATACATATACAGATACATTAATATATTGCACTACATACATAATGCACACACAAATAAAACTGCATATACATAGAACTACATATACACACACACACACGCGCACCACTATTGTACATACACTGATGCACATGCACACACATACACACACACACACACACACTCTTACATACAGATGCACACACATACAGTTCTACATACTCAGACACAAGACATAAATAGCAATACAAACACATAGCACAATAAACTACAGGCAAGGTAAGGCAGGGCAAATTTGTATTTGTTCAGCGCCCTATTCTAAGGGCTAATGGTACTTTACATAAAAACATATCATATAAAAATGATAATATAAAGCAAAACGTATAAAGGCCATACAACCATAAAATTATAACCAGAGGTACCAAAAGAGCAACTTGTTCAAACTCTGTGCTATATGCTACAACAAATAAATGGATTTTCCAGGACCCTTTTCAACATTTCCACTGAGGTGGAACTCCTCAGATGGTACGGCTAAGAGTTCCATATTGTCATGGTCACCACTGAGAAAGCCCTATCACCAGACTGGTTAAGATGTGATCTGTGGATGGACAACCATAAATCCTTGGTGGAGCAGAGAGAACAACTGGGGTATAGCAGGCCAGCAGGTCTTTAAGATAGGCAGGTCCTGATTCATGCAGGGTTTTGTATGTTACCAAAGTAATCGTGAGGTGGTGCGCCACCTAACTGGCAGCCAGTGCAGCTGGTGCAGCATAGGTGTCATTCGGTCTCTGTATAAATGACCCTGACATCTACCTGGCTGCAGCATTCTGCCCAAGCTGGAGGTGATGCACAATGCACCCAGATAGCCTAATGTACAAAGCATTACAGTAGTCAAGTCAGGAGGTCATAAACACATGAATTAGGGCCACCAGATTCTTTTGTCTCAGCTAGGGTTTAATCTGGGAGATATTTCGAAGTTGGAAAAATCCACTGTGGACCACAGTTAACACCTGATGTTCTAGTATCAGCACTGAGTCCAGAATGACTACTCACTCCGAGATTTTCTACCCTACCCACAGCTGTCAGAAGGGTGCCAAGTACCAGTAACACAATTGCCTTATGCCAAGCAACTGACCCTTGAAGACCTGGTTCCACCAGGAATAGCACTGTCTGGAGGGGTTTATTTATTGAATTTTGGTAACTGGATAGGCCCACTGAGACAATACAATCCCTTTTTCAGGGGCGACCCGGGACAAGACAACATATACATACACGATACAGAGGACTAGAACTACAACAACTGAAGTGGCAAGTGCTAACACAGGTAAAATCAACAGGGGTGCAGGTTCAGTTTTACATCAGGATAAATACAGTATAACAACAGTGTAAGTAACTACAGGTCAATTAAAGTGCAAGGCATTGAATACAGCAGTTCAGGCTAAATGATAGAATACATTGCGGAACTGGGGTTGGTTCAAACAATGGGAGTTCTTCCATGCGGGCAGGAATGCTGTCAGGGTTGAGGGTCAACCAGCTGGAGGCCATCCAATCCACAAATTCATTTAGACAACGATCCAGCACCGAGACGGCTCCTTGCCCATCCCAGTGTAAAGGACAGAGTACCTCTAAGTATCACCTGCACAGTCATACTGTCTGATGATCTACCCCAAAGGAAGCATATACACTATGAATGGCATGGCGGACAGGATCGACCCCCCCATGAATTCCATTGCTGACCGCAGCAGGATGGGACGAGAAGGAACCCATCATGACCCACTGCATTCTGCCAGATAGGAAGGACTCAACCTTACAATGCTGTCCTGGTCAGCCCGCTAAATTCACTGAGGTGGTCTAACAACACCTTACGATCCATGGTGTCAAATGCTGATGAGACATTGAGGAGAATGACGTTGAACACTCCTCCTATCCCTCTCCTGGAACAGATAATCAAACATACTGATGAGCACAGTCTCTGCACAGTGGCAGGGCCTAAAATCTGACTGGAGCAGTTCATAGATACGTTATTCTTGTTAAGTGTTCTGGTTGCCCATGTTAATGAGTCTTTGGCCCATGGACTTCTCCAGATTTTAAATAAATCAGATGAAATAGACGTCATATTGAGGTGAGCTTCCAGCTGCAACACCACTATCCTCTTGATAACCTTCCCCTAGTCTGTAGATACACACTAACAGCACTGCAAACAAACACAACACTACTTACATGTCACTTCATACAGATGCACAAATACAGCACTGCATACACAGACACACAAACATACAGCACTATATACAGAGGTACACACACACACACACACACACACACAAACACACTACACACATAGATGTATACACACAAACACACACACACATACACACACACACACTTCTTATAGATGCAGAAACACACAGCATTACATGATGCACACAGAAACACACAGCACTAAATACACAGACACACAACGCATTACCTACAGACAGACACACACAAGAACACCCATATTTTGTTCTTATCATGGGATTCAGTTACTGTGTCTAGCTGAGATCTCACTCTCCTGGGATCATGGTGGTGGTGAGTGAGGGAGGGGGCTGCAGCAGCATGTCTTCTAATGGTGGCAGTAATGCCTACAGGGTTGCTTGGAACTCCTGCTTGTCATAGAGCCCTTGGCATCCAGTTTTGTGTTAGAATTGGGTGTGGAGCTGTTGCTGGTGTTGGCAGTGCTGCAAGGTAAAGGGCACTGAACCTCTGCCTACTCCAGGAAAGTGGCATTGGATCTGGGGTGGGACATTACTGCTAAACGCTAGGGTAAACAGCATGGGTCTGGGGGAAAGGAGTTACTACTAGACCAGGTAAAATGACATGGGACCAGAGAGAGGAAAGCGGATTACCATTAGACACCAGGGAGAGTGGCACTGGAAGCACTCTTTGTTTTCCAGTGTTATCTCCTTTCACTCTCCATCCCTTTCTAAGCACTCCCTGGTGTCCAGTGGTCTGGGCAACCCCTTCTTCCCATCCACATCCAAAGCAGTTCCTTACATCCAGTTGCACCATTTTTAGGCAGTCACTGTTGTCAAGTGGCACCTGACAATAACAGCACACACTGCTATACCCCTCCCTCACCAGTCAGGCACTCAGATGTTTGATCTTCCATGTGTCTGACTTTTATACTACAGCAATACAGAGCGGCATGCTGTGGGAGGGCAGTGAATGGGCTAACCAGGATTATAATGTGATGGCCTCTCAATTGTGGATTAGATTCAGGAGGAGGGGCCTACTGTTTAGATTAAGGTCATTTGGGGACTGAGGGTTTGGACTAGGCAGAGGGAAGAATAACAAAGATGGTGCTGGCTCCTGGCACAGTGGTTTGAGCCAACCTGCAATATTTAAATTTAAGAAGATGAAGAAGGGGATTAAAGATGACGGGGAGTTGTGGAGCGAGTAGCCAAGGAACCTGCCTTCACCATCTGGAGAGGGATAGGGGCCTTTTTAATATTTTTACAGGGCCTGAGTACAAATACAAATGAACTGTAATGTAGTCTAGTGGTTTGAGCATTGGCTTGGGAACCAGGAGACTACAAGTACAAATACAGTCCAACCCAGATTTAATGGACATCGATAAAACGTCCGTTCGGACATATCAGCCATTTTTGTAATTCCCAAACCAAACGCATAGACATCTGTGTAAAAATGTTAGGATATAATGACTCAGTGCCAACGTGTAAATCAGTCACCTGTTAGAGCAGAAAGGTGTTAAAATGTGTTAAATTCCAGTCTGATTTCGGCGGATTAGCGGCTACTTATGTTCTGGCACTTCATTGCTATTGTTTCACGTCACTGACAACCGACTGTTAATCATCTGCTGGAGGGTCTGCTGCACAGGAGCTCAAATGTCAACCTTCCTGCCTGCCATTAAAGTGCTTTTTGTTTTGGCTAATTTGTTGGGTGCATAATGAGGAGCTTACAGCCAGTGTCTGCATTAAGCAGATTAACGTACTGGATGCTGTCAGGATGATGAAGATGGCATGGGATGAAATTAGTCAGCAGGTTTCTACCTTGGTGATGACCCAGAGCAAGCCGGTGAGAATTCGGAGCCTGGAGAAAACAACACTGATCTTCCTGCTGGCTTGACAGAAGAGGAATTTGACCAGCTATGCCACCTGTGGGACCACACCAGAAGTAAAGAAAAGCACTGATCAAACTGATCACGCCACCACACCAGAAGTAACCAAAAGCACTGATTGCTCCACCCCCATACCCACAGCAGTTCAGTACAGTATGAACTACAGCACATCACTTTATAAAGCAGAAGTTTATTGGGCTAAGAATGAGTGCGCTAAACTGATCATGCCACACTCTTTATCATGGGAGTAGTCGGCAGCTTAAAGTCATTCAGAAAAATCACTTTGCGATTATTCAGAAGTTCAATTATATCAGCAGGTTCGGCGGTGTACAGAGTAGTCCGAATTAAGTGGGTTGCACTGTACCAGCAGAGCCAAATACTCATTGTGTGACCTTGAGCGGATCGCTTAAACCTTTCAGTGCTCCAGTCCACAGCTGTGGAAATGGAAGAAGCAGGATCCCACTAAAAACTAGATGTTGTATCTCAGCCCATCTATCCTAGGTAAATGTTGCAAAAAAAAAGTGTATCACAAATTATTTGATTATTTAGTAATTGATTCCATGTACCTGGGACCCCGTTATCCTTAGTATTGGCAAAAAGATATTCAGGCAGTCCACGACTAGTTTGGTGCATGCCTGATGAGGAACATTTCATCACTTGACTCAACAGACATACTGTGTACAAGCAAGGTGCTAAATGCTGACTCCACAGTACAGTTCAAGGCTGGCTCAGACAGATTTAAGGGACTGGTAGTGGGGAAAGGGGGGCTTTAGCGGGGTCATGGTGGGTACAGGGACAAGTTATCACCAGGACACTACCTACAGTGGGTCAATAGTTGGCAGCATATATACATTTTAAGTAGGGTTCCTAGGCAGACTGGATGGACATTGGGGGCCAGATTTTCAAAGGGCCCTTAGACTGATGCAAGGTGCACCAAACAGCCACTTTGTGCCAAATCCAGTTGTGCCAAATACTGTGCACCGTATTTTGCAAGAAAAGCGTTCTCTGTGGTAGTCCCCCAAAATGATGCAAGACATCTGCTACATCATAAATATGACGCATGGGTCAGGAATGATGGAAGCTGCATCAAAAAATATGACAGAAGAAATGATGGAAGGAAGGATGAAAGCAAGGCCAGGCACACACAGGCACCAGAAAAACTAAACAGTGGCACCAACCAACATCTTAACAGAGGAGGTGGATGCCCAACTTGACCACTGCTATCTAGAGGTGGGAACACAGAGCTGCGGGACCGTAGGACACAAGGATGAGGTGAGATGGCCACTGGGGAAACACTGTAGGCCCTGTAAGGTGCACCACACAGGAACCACTGAAAAGGTACAATGACATCCAATGGAGGTCAATGGAACAGATGGCACACAGCAGATTCTGTACTGCTGCCACTAAGATGACGTCGCTAACTGATGCTCCTAAAAGGCCAGAAGGAGCATGTGTCAGCACGCCTCGGGAGCCACACTACAGAGGGTGACAGTACCCTGGACCCCGCAAGGTACAGAGCCCTGGAGGTATGTATCAGGCATAGATGCCGGAACAGGGGGAGCTAGCATGGCATGGTCCTACCACAGTCAGACATGGTACTGCTTGACCCTACCTGCTGTTAGAATAATATTGTGAGTGGGACCTGTCATGCCTGCAAGGAAGCAGAATACGTATGCTGCAAGCACGGTTATCATATGCTTATAGTACGAAAAGCATCCCTGACAGACGAAGATGCATGGCATGGTATGTGTGTAGTGTGCTCAGATACACATCATGAAAACCGCCTATACAGATAATTTTCATGATGAATCACACATCTCTAATGCCGACTGCCACTGGTAGGTGGCACAACACACATCCGCTAATGTCAGCTATTGACTACATGCTACAGTCATACTGCAGATGTCTGGGGATGTGGCAACCATATGTGCATGATGATACACAGTGCAACACTGTACCAATATACATAATTCACCATGGTGGCCATGGCACAGGACAGTGTACAGTGACATATGCTAAAGGCCTGTATCATTGTGCTGTAATGCTGGCAAATGCATGGCAATATGTGTATGCTGATAATGTTGCCAGAAGAACAGTAGTTCTGACACCATGTGTACAAACAACATCTGTTGCGATAATATGCAGCATGTACAGTACAATGTGTTACATGGCAATCAATTCCCTTGTGGCTTGTAGGTTGCCAGCAAATGTCTGCTATATATCGGCTTGAGTACTTTTGAGGGTGGTGGGCTGGGTCATGGGCTGCAGCCTGTGTTATGACTGTACAAAATACAAGGCAGGCCTAGGCCTTCAGGGGGGTATGAACAAAGCTGGCACTGGCTGCTGCTGTCAGTTGTGGGGGGAGGAGTTGTTCCATAGGGTAACAGGGTACACATAGTCACTAGTAAACAGAGGCCATTGTGAGGGGTAACCCTGTGCAGCCATGGTCATACCACTCTGTAGACAGGCCTGCCACCGGTGATATCAGGGTGCCCCGCACTCCTCGTCTGTCAGGTCAGTATATGATGACCACCACTAGTATACCCCAGCAGTCTAACTGTAGTGGGGTCTCTGCCATATTTGTGACCTGCCTAGGCTTTGTGCCCTGCAAGCCTGTTGCTGGGCTCATATATGCCAACTAGCGAATGCAAACCTGATGCCCATTAGGGCCGCTGCCCATTGCATGTTGTCATGTCACAACTCTGTTGCCTGTGTTCCTGCAGTCATGCCTCAATTGTAACTCAGGTCTGGCTGCATGCTGTGGGCCTATGTATGTACTCTAGTGTCAGTCAGACCATCTCTGGGTGGTCTAACAGCAGCATGCAATCTTAGGCACAACAACAGGACCTACATTCTTTGAAAATCCCAACTAAGGGGATGGTGCATCATTTCTGTGATGTAGGCATCCTTTCCAACATGGCACAGGCAGTTTTTTGATACAAGCATGGCATAAGCCAGTCTGGTGTATGCAGACCTATTTTTAAAACAAGCGCCATATAAAATTGGACTTGGTGCAAGTTTTGACACAGCCTGCTCCTTGCATCATTATATTTGCTTGCACGCATGTGCAAGAAACATAGTGCCATTATCCGAATTTTTGTAGGTGTGGCACCCTGTCTTCCAAGTCAGTCAGCGTGTTTGCAGGTGCGGCCCCAGTTCACCAATGAATGCTGTAGCTGTCTATGACAGCAGTTAAAAATGCAGTGGTGTACAGTTGAAAGGGAGAGACCGTTTCAGTGAGCAGTGATAAGATAGTGTTGATTAGCATATTGCCGGCAATCCTGCTTGTATATGTCTCTGCTTTCTCTTCCTGGAACATAAATTCAGTTTGAAGTGAACTTTTCCTAGGACTTTATTTATTTTATTTATTTATTTATCAAGTCTAGGATTACTAATACCTTTGAGCCTTGGCTCTTTTACAAAGGTTCCACATCAGAGAAATACAAATTATGGGAAACATCAGGACAGACATTACAACAATGTGGACATTGCAAACAGAGTACAGATTAATACAATTCAAGGGTAGCATTGTAAACAAGGCAGCCAGTGGCATTTGTCAGAGAAAATAGACAACAGATAAGAAGTGCCAGAGTCATAGGGAGAGGGAAGGGGAGAAGGAATGTAGGAAGGGTGGGGAGAGGGTGAAAAGTGCAGCATTGGGTATACCAAGATGTGAGGGTAGAATCCAGTGAGGAGGGGAGGGGGGACCACTAGAGCAGGCAGGGAAGTGGAGAAACAAGGTTAAGTTGGGCAGTCACAGGAGCTGTTGGTAGTGAGATAGTCCCGGAGCCTAGTTTTAAACATACCAATTGTTGGGGCAGAGGAGATGGTGGGGCTGAGGCCATTGAACCAGAGTGGCGCTCGATAAGCAAAAGAGCGTTGTCCCTGTGAAGTGTGATAGTGGGGGACTTTGAGTAGCTGTAGCGTGGATCTCGCAAGGCACCATTTAGTAATTCGGTGTTGTAACAGAGTTGAGACCCCAGAAGGTGCAAGGCCAAGGTAGATTTTTTTCGCCATGGAGTAGGTGAGAAACTTTATGCAGTTTGATAGTTGGAGCCAGCTGTTCTGAGTGTACAGGTCACATGTGTGGGTGAGACGGTGAGCACCAGTGATGAGCCGACATGTCTTATTTAAGGCAGTTGAGAGGCATCTAAGGGTTGTGGTTGTGGTCGAGCCATAAATGATGAGACCATAGTCTATTACAGAGATCACAGAGCTCAGGACTGCAACCTTCAAAGCTTCTGGCGTGAGGTGTGGTCTGTGTTTGTAGAGGAGACCAAGCCGTGTATTAGCAGCTCTAGCTACATTATCTACGTGAGGTCCATAGGAGAGATTAGGGTCAAGCTATCGTTCCGGGAGGAGGCAAGTGACTAAAATGACATCCTTGCAGAGCCATAGGAAGACATTTTGGTGCCCTGGGCAAGACACAAATTTTGCACCCCACCCCCCGTAAAAGAGCCAGGGGTCTGGAGACTGCAAGCCCCCCAGAAGCTCTTGGGAGTTTACATGTTCTGTGGTGAGTTTTGGGACTTTTCTTGAAGAAAAAACATATCTTTGTTATATGTTCCCTACCCCTGATTTCAGGGAATATTTTTGCTCCCATGGAATCTGAGGTGTGGTGGGAGACTGTGGCTGGCATCAGATAAGATAGATAAAACACTGTAGGGTGTGCGGTCGTAGTGTGATATATGTACACCTTGGGTGGTTGAATGCACTCAGCCTTTGGCCTCTTATGTCTCAATGCAAACAAAACAAAAGCATGCGTATATCAAGCACGACTGCACACCATATAGTGGGTTATCTACTACATGTATATATATGTTTCTTACTTATAACTGCTTTTAACAGAACTTGTTGTCCGCAAGTTCTGTTAAGAGCACCAGTTTATTATTTGTAATAGTCTGGTGGTCTCTGGTGTGGACTCTGGAAAGGACAGAAGCAAGATGGTTCAAAATGACACAGCATAGTATACAGTTTATTCCTGTGGAAATGACTGTGGGATTTCATAGTCCCTACACTGAACCACCCCTCCCCTACCTCTAAAATCTTCCTTTTTTGTGCCATCTCGTAAATGTGTATGTTATCACCATAAAATCTAATTCAGTGGAAGGACTATGGAATGAAATCTCACAATCATTTAAACAGGAATAAACTGTATACTATGCTGTGTCAACTGTCATTTTGAACCATCTTGCTTCTGTTTTTTCCAGAAGAAATATACCTCAGAGACAGCCTAGCTTGTTATTATGACTCTCTAGTCTCGGAGTCTCGAAACTCAAGTGTCAACCCACTGTCCAGTGTAACGCCCAGATCCTGCACCCTAGAGGAGGCCTTCAATGTTACAGAGCCAAGAAAAAGCCCTGTCTCCATACCAGAGGCCAACCTATCACGCCCTCTGTTTGACTCCACCACCAGTACCTCCATCTTATCGGGGTTCAGTCGCAACCAGCTGGAGGCCATCCAGTCATTAATTTCAGCGAGGCAGCTATTAAGCACTTCCACTGCACAAGATGTTCCAGGGGCAAAGGAAAAATACAGCTGGGTATCATCAGCATAGCAATGAAAATCCAGACTGTACTTCCTAATGAGCTCTCTCAAGGGCAACATATACATGGCAAACAACATCGGCGACAAGACCGAACCCTGGGGAACCCTGCATGACAGGTGGCCAGGCGAGGAGGAGAAATTTCCCATCACTACCCTGTGCCTCCTGTTAGATAGAAAAGACTCAAACTAGCAGATGACTGTGCCGGCAAGTCCGCAGAATTCCCTTAGGCAGTCAAGTAACACTCGATGGTCGACCGTGTTGAATGCTGAAGAGAGATCAAGAACAAGAATTGTCCCCTTCCCTTGATCTCTCGCCCTAAGGAGGTCATTCTGCGCCTGAACCAGTGCAGTTTCTGTGCTATGCCTCACACGAAACCCAGACTGGAGCAGCTCGTATAAATCATGGGCCACAAGATGCTCCTCAAGCTGAAGCACCACCACTTTCTCCACAATCTTACCCAAAAATGGAAGATTAGAGGTAGGATGGTAATTTGCCTTGATCTCAGGGTCCAATTATGTTTTTTTTCAGAAGGGGTCTCACCAATGCCTCCTTCAAGACATCAGGAAAGACCCTCTCTGACAAGGAACACCAGACGATCAAGGCAATCACCGGGCCAACGGAGTCAACACATCTCATTAAGAAACTAGTTGGCACCAGGTCCAGTTCACAAAAGGTGTGCCGAAGCTTGGAAGCAATCTCAATGACCTCAGCCACCTTCACCAGTCTAAACTCGCCCCAACCAGGCAGAGAGCTCTCCGGTCACCCACAGCGACCGCTCTGGGCCAAACTTTGACCCACTGGCAGAACGGCCTGCCTGATGGCAGACACCCTGTCCGAGAAGAACCTAGCAAACTCTTTGTAGAATGCTTTGGAAAAAGCTACCTTCGGCTGTAGACAGGAAGGATGAAGGAGCCTGTCCGTAGTCCAAAAGAGCATGGTTGGTCAGTTCCTCCCAGCAGCAATCTCCCCGGACAGGAATTCTGGCTTCTTATGGTTGATTGCTCTCTGGTATGCACCTTAGTGTGCACATGGTGCCAGTTTGTCCACCTCCAGGCCGGACTTCCGCCAGCAGCATTCTAATCACTGACCCAAGGTCTTCATCCCCTTGAGTTCACCATCATACTAAGGGGACCTCAAGTGAGAAGACCTGGGTCGTACACGAACTGGTGCAAGGGAGTCGAGTGCGCCAGCAAGCGCCTTATTATAGGCATCCACAGCTGCACACACACCCCCAACGCATGCACTATCCACACTAGATAGGTCAGCCACCGCCAGAAAACCCTCCTCTCCTAAGTCTTTGCCCCCAAATGCCTATGTTCTCTCTCCCAATGTACTAGTCTCTCTGTGGCAGTTCTCTCCCCTTCCCCAATCTCTGGTACTTGCTTTCTCTCCCTCATTTTTTGTCCCATGACCAAATTTACTGCCATTAAACTTTTTTCACATTAGTTCCTCAGTCTTTGGCACTTAAACCTAACAGGGGGCCTCTTGGAGCAGGCTGAGGTTGGAGGCATGAAACAGCCTTCGATTCAACCGCGCAGCCGCGGAGCACTGGAGAGGTCCCAGCCTGGGTCCGCGGCTCCCACGGCCCAGGAATCAGGACTGCCGTGAGCTGGGGATTCATTTTCCATTGTTGGACTCGAATGACACTGGGACCGGACGGACGGGCCAGATTCGCCCCCAGCTGAACTAAAGGAGGAGAATGGAGGTTGGATGTCGGGTTGGATGGTGGACAAAAATCGAAATCCTTTCCGATTATCGTCATCCAGGCAGGCTGGCACATCGGTCAGGGCACAGACAACTAAATTAAAGCAGAGAATGGTAATAATCAACTGCCCCCCCCAAGCGATCAGTTATCAACAGGAAGGAAGAACATGATTAGTACAGTAGTTGCTGCTGCTTGCCGCTTCGCTTGGCGGCTTGTTGTTTCAGTAACACTGGTGACTGACTTGGCTGGCTGCAAGTACATTTTACTTATTGCTTCTGTTCTTTTAACTTCTTTGCTTTTAAAAATAAGTTGTCTTACACAATATAAGTCTCCATATCCCTCCCAAAGGCTTCTCTATCTAGCCTCACTCATTGACTCCTCCACTGCGTTCCAAGTCCACCTCTCACTCCAAGTCTGTCTACTAGTACATCCAGTCTCTCTCTCTCTAACTGCTACTGCTACTAGTGCCTCTCACAACCACATGCACTCCGCAGTCCACCCCTACATTTTATACTGTCTGGATGCATTGCTGCGTGGTGCAGTGGGCGCACCACATGATTTTTTTCATTGCAGAACCATGTGATCCCCCCCCCCCCACTGGTCCTTCCATGGATGTGCACCCCTGCTGACAGGCATAAATAATTACAGACACAGTAAGTGTAAAAAAAAAAAAAAATTAAAGCTGCAGCCGCTGCTCAAGTGAATTAATTGAGTCGGGGAAAACTGCACCCCTCAGAGGCATGCGCCCTGGGCAGGTGCACCACCCGTCCCACCCTTGCTACTGTACTGAATCCTTGGAATGTTTCCAAAAAAAGATCTAATTGCCATCCTTGGAATGTTGAGTCAGAGTTCAGGGTAGGAGCGGTATTGACAAAAGCAGGAAAACAGAACCCCAAAGAGACTGAAAAAGTAGATGCAGTTGTCGTCTGTTGGCACACCTAATCAGTATTGTAATAATATTCCCCAACCCTCTGAGTGTCTCTAAATAGCGCTCCCCCCCACCTGCCACACACAGTATGGCTGACGGGGGTGCCCAATCCTCCGTCAGCTCCGCACTCTCCCCCAGAGTTCCAGGTGCCACGCTGGGAGCCCACCCCAGCATGGCATCAGTGAGAATGGCGACGGGGGTGCCCAATCCCCCCCTGTCAGCTCAATTAAACCCCTCCCAAAAGAAACAGACTTCCAGTTGCCACGCTGGGAGCTCACCCCAGCGTGGCACATGTCTGTATGGCTGACGGGGGTGCCCAATCCCCCGTCGGCTCCACTGACCTCCCAAAAAGAAATCTTCCATCTGCCACGCTGGGAGCCCACCCCAGAGTGGCACAAGTCCTGCGCCGCCTTCCTAAAAGAAAACAAACACCTGAAAAGAAAAACAGCCCTCGTTGATTGTCTTGCCCCAACCCGCACCCACCCTCTGTGCATCCATCTCCCACACCCCCACCTCACCCCATACTTACCTCTGAGGCCGGCGAGCGCTCATCAGTGGACCAAGAACACGTCTTCACTCTTCAAAGCCGACCGAGAACTGAAAAAATGCCGGTAAGCTGTATAATGGAATAAGAAGGGTTTTTTTTCAACTTTGATGCATATCTCAGGCATTTTTTGAAATTTTGGCACCAAATTTTCAACATGGGGTTTTTGGGACCCCTCCTCATGAATTCTGGCACTGTCATGGCGTTAATCGGCCCCAAAAGGTGATTTTGCGGTCACTGCACGGAACCACCTTTCGGGAATGATTTACAAAATGACAGTGTCACAGTTCATGAGGTAGGCCCCCAAAAACCCTATGTTGAAAATCTGGTGAAAAAAATTCCCAAAAATGACTGATTTATGAGCGTGCGTTGCGCACTTCCTACACATGCTCGTAAGTTCGCAAATTTTTAATATTTTCACTCCAGAGTTTCAACATTGCCATTTTACCACACCTCCTTATGAGTAGTATAGCTGTCATCTTTCACATCTCTCCCAAAATGTGTTTCCATGCATGTAGCGCACAATGGCGCAGTTGGTGTGTGAAATCAATGTTCGGGACAGATTAAGAAAATCACCATGACACTGTTCATAAGCAGAGGTCTTAAAATGGCTATGTTAAAAAATTTGGTGACAAAAGTCCATAAAATGACTGTTACAAGCGAGCATTGCGCAGTTTCCACGCATCCTCGTAAGTTCATGAATTTGTAATATTTTCAGTCCAGATTTTCACCACTGGCATTTTTCCACACTTCCTTATGAACAGTACAGCTGTCATTTTTCACACCATGGCCAAAATGTGTTTTCGCATTTCCAGCGCAGAAATGCGTGGTTGCTGTGGGAAATCACTGTTCAGGAGAGAGTAAGAAAATCACAGTGACACTGTTCATGAGAGGAGGTCCCAAAATGTCTGTGTTGACAATCTACTGTAAAAAATCCCCAAACTAATTACATTACGGGTGTGCATTGCACAGTTTCTATGCACGCTCGTGACTTCACCAGTTTTTTTTTTATATTTTCACTCCAGATTTTCAACATTGCCATTTTTTACACCTCCCCATGAACAGTACAGCTATCATTTTTCACATCCTGTTCGAAATATGTTTTCACACCTGTGGTGCCAAATGGCGTAGTCACTGTGCAAAATCAGCTTTCGGCTAACAAACTGATATTGCCACTGTTCATGAGGTGGGTCACAAAAAAACATGTTGAAAATTTGGAGTGAAAATACCAATGAACGCCTGAGGCATTAGGGTTCTGACCATAACTCTCGCCTTGTAGAGACTGATAGACATCAGGGGTGTGACTTGGGATTGTCGCCTGTACGTTCATACTATTCCACCCCCACCCACACCCTGCAGCCAGTGAGAGGTATCGAGGTATGCCTTTGACTCTTCTGCCCCAAAGTTCACCCCATTCTCCTATACAGCACCCATCTCACCATATTTCCTGATGAAATGGGGTGAACATAAGGGCTAAAGACCCCAAGGCACACCGTGACACTTGTCGGTGTCTGCAGGGTAGGGTGTGGTGAAATGGCGTGGCCGTTATGCCTGACAACCCAAAGACACACCCCAATGCCTGTCAGTATCTGCAGGGTGGTGGTGGGGTTGGCTTCAGCTCAATACTTCACTGCCATTCCTATTATGCTGCTCTATAACTCCTACACTACCAATGCCAATGCCAGCAAGCAAACATTCGGCATTGACAAATGCTTGTTTTTTTTGATGCAAGCACAGTGCATCATTCTCTGATGTTTGAAAATCTGGCCCGGGTCTTTCTCTGCTTGTAACTTTCTCTGTTACTATAGCATGGTGAAAATATTCTTATGGCTACACCACTCTATTCTCGGCTTTCTGTATTTCACACATCTATAGTTTAATAAATCAACTTTTACAAACACACCCTGTCACCGCTGCTCAAACACAGTTTCATGTAAATGACTTTTCACTGGCAGCTCCAAAGTACTGCCCTTAACATGCTGCTAAACAATCTACCACCCATACTAGCATCCTGCCCCATCTGAAATCTGCCTATCTATTTATCTATACTGTATTTCAATTAAAAAAACTATGTTAAACTACATTTCCATTCAAATGTTATAAGGTATTGGGCTTGTATTATACCTTATCAGCAAAGCTGATTTTTGTTGAAAGTAATTTTTTAACTAGTGAAGTTTTAGAATGGATCATTCCTGGCTCTGTAGCCACCACCAGCTGATCCCTTCCAGCTTCCTAGTTCATCTGCTCTGCCCCTGCGCTCCAAGGTTTTGTGATGTACATCAGAGAGAGCAGTGCCACTCAATACAAGTCGATGGGGCGGTATTCAATGATTTTGTGAAATTTAAGTTATCCTGACAGGAAATGAAGCCAACGCCTACTAATGGAACCCTATTAGTAGAGCCGTGGGAATTCATTTCCTTTCAGGATTGCTTAAAGTTTCACAAAATGGCATTGAAAAACCACTCCATATACTTGTATGGGGCGTGCCCCCATGCTCTCCCTGCTATAACATCAAAAAACCTCAGAGCACGGGGCAGAGCAGATGAACTAGGAAGCTGGAAGGGATCAGCTAGCAGTGGTGATGGAGTCATGTATGATACCTTCTAAAACTTCATAGACTTGGGTAAAAAAACTACTTTTAACAAAAATCAGCTCATGCTGGCATACGATATTAGACCATAGAACATAAGAATATAAGAAAGAATCAGCAGATGGGGACCACATGATCTATTTAGCCTGCCCATGATGCTACCCCCCCCCCCAAAATATCTTTCAACCTAATTTGCCCACAATGCCTGCCCCATGCGAGTTTTAATTCTCTTACTGTCTTTGATGCCACCACTTCTTGTGGCAGGCTGTTCCATGGGTCTATCACTCTCTCAGTGAAAAAGTACTTCCTAAGAATGCTTCTGAACCTACCTCCCATCAGACGCAAGTTGTGCCCTCTTATTCGCTCAGCCCTGTTTTCCTGGAAGAGGTTTCCCGACTGAGTTGAGTTAATCCCTTAACGTATTTAAATGTTTCTATCATGTCCCCTCTATTTCTTCTTTGCTTCAGAGAGTATAAATTCAACTCCTTGAGTCTTGTTTTGTATGGCTCATGATGCAGCCCCTGCACCATCTTTGAAGCCCTTCTCTGTACCGTCACTAAATGGGCAATGTCCTTTTCAAAGTGAGGCCTCCAGAACTGGCCGCAGTTTTCTAGGTGTGGCCTCACTAAGGACCTGTGGAGTGGAATGATTACCTTGCGCTTTCTACTTGTAATGCCTCTACTTATGCATCCAAGGATGCCACTTGCCCTTTGCACTGATTTTTCACATTATTTTCATAGCTTTAAGTCATAGGTAATGTTTACGCCGAGATCCCATTTCATCTTTGTGTCCTCTAATTGATGCCCTCTCAGTATGTACTTTTTTCCTGGGTTCCATTTTTCCAGGTGCTTACCTTATATTTTTTGGCATTAAACTTTAATTGCCAATACCTGGACCATATCTCCAGTCTTCTAAGATCTATTTCCATACCTGCTGCTCTCTCCTGTGTGTCCACTCTGTTGCAGAATTTTGTATCATCTGCAAACAGGCAGACTTTCCCCTCCAGTCCATTAGCAACGTCCCGATAAATATGTTGAAGAGGATTGGGCCTAGCACTGACCCCTGTGGAACGCCACTGGTCACTCTGCTCTCCCTTGATAATGAACCATTAACCAAAACTCTCTGGGTCCTGTTCTGAAACTAGTTGTTAATCCAGTTGACTATCTTTTGCCCGATGCCTGTGCGTTCCAGCTTATTTGTTAGTCTCCTGTGGGGGACGATGTTGAAGGCTTTGCTGAAGTCCACGTACACCACATCTACTGCCCCACCTTGATCCACTGTTCTGGTAACCCAGTCGAAGAAATCAATCATGTTTGTCTGACATGAGTGTCCAGCCATGAAGCCATGCTGCTTGGAGTCGAGTTTTCCGCTTTCCTTTAGGTAATTAACTACTCTCTCCACAAGCAATAATGCCATAATTTTCCCCACTACTGAGGTCAGGCTGACAGGGTGGTAGTTTCCTGCATCCTCCCTGCTTCCACTTTTGTGCAAGGGGACAACTGTTGCTCTATTCCAGTTTTGCAGTATTCTACCGCTTTCTAGTGACTTGTTGAGAAGCTGAGCCAGCGGCGTGGCAATTTCTTCCCGAGGTTATTTTAGTACTCTAGGTTGGATACCATCTGGCCCCATGGCATTGTCCACTTTCAATTTACTCAGCACTTCTAGGACCCTTTCACTATAAACTCAATACCTTATATCAGAAACTTCCTTCAATGCAGACATAAGGGCCAAAGAACACAAAGTGCTCAAAGTAAGAAAATGAAAAACAGAATCTGGAGTCTCAGGAGTCTTGGAAAATTGGTGGTGTGGTGTTTTTTGGGGATTTCAACCCTTAAGCACACTGTCCTTCTCCAGCCAATAGCATCATGAGCCAAGGACATGCTACAGGTCCATGCTTGTGCCTCATACTTCTAGTGCTTTGAGCTAGACAACTATGGCTCTCCACCTGGGCCCACAGAATCAATCATAACATTCTTTGTGCAGGTTGTCATATAGAAATTTTCTTTTCATATAGAGATAGATATAGATATATATATAGTTAGGGTTCAATGACCACTTCTATAGTAAACTCAAAATGTTGCACTTTAATAATTTCGTAACTGTTCAACTGCTTTGCCTGAAATTTTGCATGCACCATCAGGAACCGAAGATCTCTTGATGTGCCAAGCTTCCTTCCAGTCGGATGCATGGGTATGGAGATACAGAGTGTGAAAAAAATATGAATATTATCATTTTATTTTTCATTTCTTTGTCACGCTGCTGTACAAACACTGTTTTGAACTTTAGAGGAGGATAGACTGACTTGGAGGAATTGCTATGCTGATTATCAAAGGGCAATCCACCATAAGAAGGCAGAGTTCCTGTCCAGGTAGGTTGCTGCAGGGAAAAACAGACCGGCTCAGCTTTTTTGCTAGCAGCACTCCAACTTCCAACCCATGGTCTTCATCGCCTTAACAGCCCCGTCAAACCATGGGGGTCTCTGGAGAGAAGACCTAGGTCATAGACAAACCAGTGCAATGGCACCGAGTGCCTCAGAAACAGCCCTATTGTAGGCTGTCATCAATTCATCCAAGCCAACCGCACTAACGGCACTGACACCGGAAATATCAACCACCGCCAGTAGCCCCTCTGGGGACAATCCCCTTAAAGGCTGGTAGCTGATCATCTCAACAGGGGAGGGACCATCAGGGGAGCCCCAAACAAGAATTTCACCATACAGTGATCGGACCAAGCAACTCGATCAATCTTGAGGTCAGTGACTCCGCGACCCAGTGAGAATACCAAGTCCAAGGTGTGGCCATGTTGATGTATTACACAGGCAACTACCTGTGGGTATTCTGTGATACTGACAACTGCAAATGAGTGACTTCATAAACAGCGACTTATTTGCAGCACCTCACATTTGAGCTACCCTGTAAGGGTAGCAAGGGGAAAGGTACAGCAAGGGTAGGGATGAGCGAGAGAGGGTTACCGGTAGTGTAGGATGGTGACCGGAAGGGGAGGGATAGGGAAGAGGGTCTGTGTGGGGCAGTGTGGCGTGCTGCTGCCAAGCTAGCCATGTTGTGGGGTGGTGAGTGTTGCTAGCTTTGATGCGACAGGTACAAGGTTTGGGCCTGGGGAGGAGTATATTTTTTTGGCCTTCACTTGTATTTAATTATTTTTGGGGGGACTGTCTCCCCCTCCCTGACATGCACCCCCCTGGAGTTGGTAATCTAAAATCAGGTGGATACTGTGGGGGGGGGCAAAGCCCCCCACAAGGGGGGGGTGGAGGGGCACAGTCCCCTGCATAAATGCTTGTTTTGGTTGTTGGATGTGGTGTCACTGATAAGTGTACATCGTCAATTTGTTTTTCGGCATTATACACTCGCTATAACGGCGACTGCTGTTTTACGATCGCCGTTATGACATAGAACCATGCCTATGCAAGGCCCAACGATGTCGTCAGCAGGAGGAAGTCAAAACCAAACTGCGAGGATTAATCGTTGATCCAGGCATTGAAGTCCCCCCAGAATAAGCCATCTGGGTGACTTCAACAACCTGTTGGTGATGAAGTCTGCCACCTCCTGCAGAAATTTTCCACCCAACCCCGGAGGACAGTAAACCAGGAGAATTCTGAAACCTGCACCTGGACCCCTACGGACTGCCACACATTCAATTGATGAGGTAGAATGCACTAGATGTATGGAGAAATTCAAGTTGGATCTAAAACAGATGGCTACACCCCCGCCCCTGCGATCCCTTCTCGGACAGTGTACCACAGAGTACCCAGCCAGGACTGATACCTCCAACACTGGCCCTGCATTGTCTCCCAGCCAGGTCTCCGTGATGCATGACAGGTCGACTGAGGAAATCAAGTCTGCCATAATTGTGGTCTTGTTCCGCATCAACCTGGCATTACATAACACCATCCGGAGGGGATCAGTGTAGGCCATAGGTCCTCTAACTACCTACCCACACAGTCCGGTTGGAACCCTAGAAACAGTGACCAAACACGTTGGGCCTCTCTCAAGGTCCCGTTTACTTCTAGGGCACCTCCTGCTCTGTATCACCCCAATCCCCCTCACCTCTGTTAAGCCCCTGGCACCCTGCCACAGATCTGCCCACCCCCTGCTAATACCCACCTCCCCATAATGCCTTATAGTGCCAGCAGGGAAGGGGGGTTGCAGAAGGGGTGGAGGTCACGTAGCAGGTCTGCCAAGTAGCTTATCCAGGGGGAGGGGGACCCAAGACTCCTACACGTACCTAAAGAGCCTAGGATAACTGGACTGTATATAAAATAGCAAAAATAGCCAATACAACAAACTAAACTAAAAACCTCAGCTTACTCACTCATATAGCACTCATACAATAAATACAACTGAATCACTATACAAACACTGCTCCCCAGTCATACACCATCTAACTCCAGTTTCAACTCAAGAACCACCCTAATACCAAACTCAAAGTTTATAAAACAAACTAAAATAAATAAAATGAAAATAAAAAGAGTTTTTAAAGCTCAGTGATATTCAACCAGGAGGAACCTCAGTCTGCAAGGTCCAAGGAAGGAAAAGAGTTCCTCAGGGAGCCCCTGAAACAGTGCTTTCACCACTGCTAAGAGGGGAAGCTATAAGTTCAATTCTGGTAGCCAGTTCTATCACAACTCTCAGGTAAAGTAAAAATCCCAGAATGAAAACTCTTGTGGGTGATCCTCTCACTATCACTCACTGCTTACTGATGGACCCGAGAGAGGAATGGGAGGGAGGGAGGAGGAGGACAAGATCAATTCCAAGCTTCAGATGGAAAACCAGTACAAGTTCAGAGTCAGGCAAGTTTACTGGCCTCGAAAAACAGCCCAATTAAGAACTGGAAAACCTCAAGAGTCATCTTCAATCCAAGATATCTGCTGGACTCTGGATCTGACTCCTAAAACAGCTGCCAAGCCACCGTCAGTTCACTATCCAACCATAACTGACCAGCCACCACAATCTTCAGCCCCGAGACTCCAAGCCCTACCAAATCCAAGGTATTAGTAGGTACTTTAGATGAAGAAATTAAACATACCATAACTGTTCCTGTCCAGTGAACCTCATTCAGCAATGATCCTTGCAGGACATCAGGACAAACAGAACTCCCAAGATGACAAAAGGGTCTTAAGTTTATCCAGCAATAATCCTTGCAGGACACTGAAACAGTAGCAGCTTCCAAAGCAACAGGACAAATTTTAGTTGTTCCAACACAGAAATCCTCCCCCCTTACAATGACCTCTCTCTAGCAGTCTTCCTGTGCTCCACAATGGAGTGCACAATACCACAGTTTAGATCCCCTGCCACCAGGGTACGATCTCCAGACAGACTCCTTTCAACGCCATCCTTTCTGCCCAGTCAGTATGGAAGGACGGCGCTGGATGGAATCAAAAGTAAATCAGTAATGCAGCCAAAGGAGATCTTCTGGAATTCGCCAAAAGGCTTGCCTCACAGATGTGCATTTGCTGGTTTGTCGAAAAGATATTCCTTTGGTGTGAGTTATACAGGTTTCAAATGCTCCTGTGATTCCCAGAGGATAACACTGCAATGTGAGGCATTTCTTTGGTGCTGTGCACCATGGGTTGGGAGCACAGGGCCCTGATACAATTACACTATCTAAAAAATTACGAATGGATGGGAGTGCTCCCACATGCAAATAAGGATTAGATTGTGGAGTGATAAGAGATCGCAGGGCCTGGAGGGCCATGTGCTCCCACAGGCAAATAAGGATACAAGACTATGTGCTCCCATAGGCAAATAAGGATACCATTACAGTATTCCACCCCCTCCTCAACTCTCTGACCTCTTGTAGTCATCTATAGTATACGATTATGGAATGATGGGAGCACAGGGCCTGGAGGACCATGCACTGCTATAGGTAAATGAGGATACCATTGCAATATGTTCCCCCTCCCCAACCCCCTTCCTAGTCAGCTATGTTGACATGGAATTACAGGTCCTATCTGTAAAATTATGGATGGATGGGAGCACCTGGTCCTCCGGCCCCTGCACCCCCAATGACACAATTACACTATCTGAAAAATTATGAATGGATGAGCATGCAGGGCCCAGAGGGTCCTGTGCTCCCACTTGCAAATAAGGATACAATTATGGAGTGATGTGAGCGCAGTGCCCAGAGGGTTGTGCGCTCCAACAGGCAAGGATATTGTTATACTGTCTCAAAAAGTAAGGAAATTCTTTGCAAAAAACTTCATTAATGCACTAGTTAGGGTTCCTTACAGCAACAAAAGTAGAGAAATGAAGGATTAGGTTTTCCAACTCTAACACCTCACCCCCACCCTGCAGGCAGCAACAGGGGTGCAGTGTGCCTTGGGGATCTCAGCCCTAACATGCACTCCATTCTGATATACTGTATCTATCTCAGCATATTTACTCATGGAATAGGCTGAGCATTAGGGCTGAGAACCCCAAAGCACACCCCACACCTGTTGCTGCCTGCAGAGTGGGGTGATATGGTTGGAAACCCTAACCCCTCATTTCTCTACTTTTGTTGCTGTAAGGAACCCTAACTAGTGCATTAACAAAGATTTTTTGAAAATAATATATAGAGAGAGAGACACAGTCGTGCCTCTGTAGTTAGGGTTGAGAAGGCACTTTAATGTTAAACCCCAAATTTTGCACTTTAATAACTTTGCAACCGTTCAACAGATTTGCACAAAATTTGGAATAGATGGTGTTGGGGAGCAGATCTCTTGATTTCCTAGGTTGTGTTTTGATCGGGTTTACAGATTTCATGCAACAAATTGTGAAAAAAAAAACAAATTTTTCACCAATTTTTCCCTGTTTTTTCCTCATCATGCTGCGACCACACCATTTGGAAATTTGGCCTGAAAGTTTCAGGGTAGAAAGAGGTTATCACAAGGAATAATCCAACATTAATTTGGTGAAAAAATATTATTTCATTCAAAAGGTATTACATTTTAAAAATTTGAGTTCTGAACACACTCAGTTCAGTCTTTGGGATAGATGCACAGTTTCAATCAAGGATTCCTGGTCACAAATGGCTTGTAAAAAGGGATCCCTTTTTGTGAGAAAATCCCTGTTCATTGGTCACCATTTTGTTTTCTTGCTTAACGAGGGAAGAAAACAAAGCCTTATAACTTGCCCCTGGAAGTCTTTTGAAAAAACCAAGGCATGGGTTTTGGGGAGGGGGACATCCTCTACCTGCCCATGCCTTTGTTTTCTTTTTAGTTATTTAAAAAATGGCAGTTTTAAAAATTCCAAATCCCTCTTTATGATCCCTTTTCACAAGCTGATCCCTCTTCACAATCCTTTTTCATGAGCTGATCCCTTTCACGACCCTCCCCTCATGAAAACCTATCAGCTCGCGAAAAGGAATCTTGAAGAAGGATCGGCTTGTGAAAAGGGATCACGAAGAGGGATTTTTAAATGCCACTGCAAAGAAACAGTTTGGAATTTTGGGCTGACAATTTCAGGGTAGAAAGGGCTTGCCCAAAGGATGTGACGTTTGCTGGTTTGGTGAAACAATTTACATTAGTTTCATAGTTATGGGACTTTAAAATCCCTTTTCATGATCCTTTTTGTGAGCCAGTCCCTTTTCGCAATTCCTATTCGTGAGCTGTCAAAATTCCTTTTCATGAGGGGGAGGGTCACATGACTCTACCTCATGAAATCAAATCAAATCATCAAATCAACCTTTATTTATAAAAAGGTGCCTTTCTAAAACCAAGGCGCCTGTACATAACCTAGTAAAACAAATCAATAAATAAAGAATTAAAAAAAGTATCAATTTAAAATTCACGACAGCGACATTTAAAAATCATTATATGCTCGGCTAAAAAGAAATGTTTTTAATGCTACTTTAAAGTTTTGGACGGTCAGGCAATCTTGCACCTGACAAGGTAGAGAATTCCACAGGGTTGGGGCCATAAAACTGAAGGACCTGGCCCCAGATGTCTTTAAATGAACCCTGGGAATCTCTAGCAATCCCTCGTCAGTGGATAGGAGAGGGCAGGAAGGACAGTAGGGATGAAGGAGATCTTTCAGATAACCAGGTCCCTGATCGTGTAGGGCCTTATAGGTCAGCAAACTGACCTTGAAGGTGATCCGCCAGCATATTGACAGCCAGTGCAGTCCGTGGAGCACAGGTGTTATATGACCAGTCCTAGATGAACCAGTCAATAGCCTGGCTGCTGCATTCTACACTAGCTGCAAGTGGCAGATATCATCCCCCGGTAACCCCAGGTAAAGGGCGTTGCAGTAGTCAAGGCGGGAGGTAACAAAGGCATGGTCCAAAGTTGGAAGATCATTGGAAGGGATCAGCTTGCAAAACAGGATTGTGAAAAGGGATCAGCTCACAAAGAGGGACTGCAGAAAGGGATTTTAAAAGGGCACTGCAAACAAATGGTTTCTAATTTTGGGATGAAATCTTCAAGATAGAAAGGGCTTGCCCTACGGATCTGATATGTGCTGGTTTGGTGAAACAATTGACATTGGTTCTATAGTCATGGGACTTTAAAATCCCTTTTCGTGATCCCTTTTTGCAAGCTGATCCCTTTTCACAATCCCTGTTCGTGAGCTGTCAAAATCCCTTTCTGTGAGGGGGAGGGTCGCATGACCCTACCTCATGAACAGGGATCAGCTCACGAAAAGGGATCAGCTTGCAAAAAGGGTTTGCAAAAAGGGATTTTAAAAGGGCACTGCAAACAAACGGTTTGGAATTTGGGGCTGAAATTTTCAGGGTAGAATTGGGTTGCTCTAAAGATGTGACTTTTGCTGGTTTGGTGATAAAATTTACATTGCCTCTATAGTTATAAGATTTTGAAGTTTGGAAATTTCCCATTACGGAGTGATGAAAGTGTGATGAGAGTGCAGGGCCCTTCAGACCCTGCACTCCCAGTGGGAGATGCACTGTGGGCCCTGCGCTCCTACAGAGAGATGGATACTATTATGCAGTGGTGTGGCTTCAGGGTCCTTTTTTATGCAGTAGTGGGACTGCAGGGCCCTCCTCAGGGAGATGACAGTTCATTACACTTAAAACTTATACCATGGACGTCCGGTTCCACCACGGAGCAGCTCACAGCCTAAGCTCGAACCTCCGACCTGCCTTGGGCATTAAAACAACACATCCAGCCAAAACAAACTTCAAAATGTCAAAAGAAAGTCACAAGAAATACAAAGGTACCTCATCCATAAAACAAACTCCCTCCAAAAAGCGGGATGCCACTGGATCTGTGACTCATCTGCATCACCGGAGTAGGAGCCGCTAGCCAAACAGCACTCGTGGATCAGACTATGATACAGACAGGGAGGCCAACTTGCTCTCTCGGATCCGCTTTGAGACCCTGCTCAAAGAAATTCATGACTCACGTCTAGAAACCAGGAGGGAATTTCAAACCCTGTCCCAACAACCGTCTAAAATAGACACCAAGGTCACCAAAACAGAAGACCAAATCTCTGGCCTAGAAGACACCACTATACAGCTTGGCAAAGCAGTAGAGGCCCTCGTACACCAGTCTGTCTCTCTCCAAGCAAAATGTATTGACTTGGAAGGACACTCACGTCGAAGTAATCTCTGACTATACGGTCTGGCAGAGGGATCTGAAGAACCTCCGATGACTGCTTTTTTGGAGAATCTTTTAAGAGATGTCCTGGACCTCCCACAGAACTACACTTTATCTATCGAGCGGGCCCACAGATCCCTTGGTCCCAAACCAATGGACCCCACCGCTAGACTGCGCTCCATCATATTCAAATTAAGCAGCTATAAAACAAAAGAAGTCTTATTAAAGAGAACCTGGGCCAAAAAATCATTGTCTTAGCTCTCTTCACAGCTTTCCTTAGATCATAACTACTCCCCCGAAGTCCAACAAGCCCGCCAGATGTATATCCCCTTACTAAAACCACTGAGAGAAAAGGGAATAAAAATCCAAACCCCATTCCCAGCAAAGTTGCGTATACACTGGCAGGATGGAGTGCAAACATATTCTACCCCTCGTAAGGCTTTAGAAGAAATGCAGAAGAGAGGTATAAATATACCGACTATGGACAAAGGAACGTATTATACGACAATGTTCTCTCCCACTGGCTTGGAATGAGGCGACACAGCGGCGTAGAGCTATTCCCCCCCTGAGAGCAGTACAGGAAGCCTTGGAACATATGCATCATTGAAGCGAGCAACATTGCAAGATCCCTCACAATTTTCGACTAGCTGAAGGCAAAATCCAGAGTCTGAAGTCTCTACTACGACTTTCACAGTGGGAAATGCCCAGATGCACTGGTAAGAACCCGACAACCATTTTCTCCCGGCCATATCATGAAGCACTATACATGACTGGCATACATAGATGAGATTCACTCAGATCACTCAGGAACTGTGAAAAATTGGGGGACATATATACTTTCTCTTCTACAGGACTGGACTTAACAGGAATTGTTGTCCCATGTTGTTCAGTTCAAAAGCTGATGTAAGCTTAACATACATAGTGCATATATTAACTTGTAACCCTTGAGTGAATAGCAGATGTGGATGCATGTGAGGATTTGGAAATGCATAGAAATGAACTAGTTGCCCATGGTGGAATGAGGGTTGATGCTACTGGTTTCATTCTCCACCTATTTTTTATCGCACTCACGTGGCGGAGTGTACCCTGCAAATCTCTCCTCATGGAGTCTTTTGGTGAAGAGGACTCAGTACAGTGAGTCATTCCCCTCTTCACATCCCCCTGTAACTTCCATCAGCAGGGAGAGTTGTAGGGGTCCCCAGATCGTGGTCCCCCAACCTTGGAAACTCACCTATTGTGTTATATAGTTACCCTAAAGGAATTGTAGGGTTGTGTTTTTTATTTCTTCTATCCTTTTATCTTTTATCCTTTCCCTCTCCTTATAGGCCAGTTGGTGGCCTAGTCCTGTTGACAAAAGAAGAGAGAAAGGACCTTTGATATTACATATATTGAATGGTTTTTATAGGTGTTACCAGATGTTTGTTACACTAAGTACTGTTGCAGTTAATACACAATTGGTTTTGCCAAAGGGTCTGCATATTCTATTTATTACAGAGAGGGAAGATAGACTTATCCTTAGAGGACTAATGAAAGATTACACCATGTGTCTTAAAAACTTGCAAAATAATGGATAAACCAACTACACTTTGTTCTTACAATGTAAATGGCCTAACAAGCCTGGTTAAAAGGAGCAAAGTACTGGGGTTCCTTAAGAAAATTGAGGCCGATTTTATTGTGCTACAGGAGACGCATCTCTCATTACAAGAGCATAATAAACTAGCTAAATTTGGTTTCAGCTCTGCTGCGTGTGCCTCATATGGGAGGGGGCTTAGGTGTGGTGTGGCCATTTTGGTCCCTGCCAGGACGCCCTTTACACAAGTTGGCAAACTAGTGGATAAAGAGAGGAGATATGCTTTCCTTAAAGGAAGGCTGCATAATAAAATGCTAACGCTGGCCTCTATTTATGTGCCCCCTGGGTCTGATTTCTCAATATGCCGTTCCATCCTATTAAAACTACAAGAGTGGACTGAAGGAGAACTTATTGTGGGGAGTGACCTAAACAACACATTGAATCTGACATTGGACTCCACCACCAATGTTTTAAGAAAAGACCGCAATTTGGCTAAAAAACTCTTGGCTCTCCTTTCGGAGTTAGGTTATATAGATATATGGAGAGTCATGCATATATTTCAAAGAAACTATACGTATTTTTATCCCCCCCACAATACTCATTCCAGATTAGTCTATTTTCTAGTTCCCAAGGAGGCAACAGGGCAAGTAACGGACTCCTGGTTTGGCACCAGACTGCTGTCTGACCACACCCCTGTCTTCCTAAAAATGTCTTTGGAGACTTCACCAAACGTACTTTCTGGAGATTGAATCTTTCTCTGCTACAAGACCAGGAGGTGACAAAATCCATAGAAAAGACTATAGATCAGGTGATAACAGACAATAGCTCCCCGGATGTCTCCCCAGCACTACTCTGGGATACAGTAAAGGCAATACTACGAGGGAAACTTGTTTCCATCTCGGCATATAAGAAAAAACAAAGAGAGGCCAGACAGCTGGCAATGAAAATGGAGATTCAATCTCTGGAACTCCAACTTCAAATTAAATACGATACCCACCTCAACAAACGGTTACTACAAGTAAAAAAAGAATTAAATAACATCCTTGATTATCAAGTGGAGCAGAAGATTCTCTACTTGAAACAGATATTATGAGGGTGGTCCCAGATCCTTGAGACTATTGGCATCACGTCTCAGAGCCCAGAGAGGGTGGGCCATTATCTCTACCCTGAGACACCCTTTAAATGAGAAGCGTCTCTCACATACCTCAGACATTGTTGAGGCCTTTTGTACTTACTATACTCAACTTTATGAAGAACCAAAACCACTTCTGGAAGAACCCAAAATAACTGAATTCCTTGAAAACATTACTCTACCTAAGGTCCCTTCCACCCTTAAGGCCCAACTAATAGCCCCAACTACTAACCTAGAACTAAACAAAGAAATATCTAATTTAAAGACTGCAAAATGCCCTGGCACTGATGGATTTCCATCAGAATTCTATAAACATTTTAAAGAAAAGTTAACTCCCATACTTCTTCAGGTATTCAATTCAGCTATGCAAGACACCGGATGCCTCCCAGATTCATGGGATCATGCAATTATATCCGTCATACATAAACCAGGTAAGAATCTCACCCTTTGCCCCTCCTACCGCCCCATATCAATACTCAACACTGATTATAAAATGTTCATGTCTGTCCTAACAAGATGCTTACAACAAATTATACCAAAACTGATTCACATGGACCAGGTGGGATTTATACCCACCCGCCAGGCACAAGATAACTTACGCCGTACTGTTCATATAATAGATCACCTTAATACAACCTCCCTCCCAGCCACCTTACTAAGCTTAGATGCTGAAAAGGCCTTTGACAAGGTCTCATGGCCTTTTTTAAAGGCAGTACTGCATAAATTTGATATCCCTTCACAGTTCATAGATCGAATATTTAAAGTCTATAGAACACCTAAGGGATTTATTAGAGCAAATAGCCATGCATCGCCCTCATTCCCCCTAAACAGAGGCACATGACAGGGATGCCCAATGTCTCTGATTCTATTTGCACTATATCTAGAATCGTTGGCACAAGGATTAAGACAGAACTCGGGCATCCAAGGGGTGTCTGTTAACGGAATCTATCAGAAGATGGCACTATGTGCGGATGATATCCTTCTTTATATAACACAGCCAGAAACCTCCATTTCTAATCTATTTGAATTCCTCCAGAAGTTTTCAAAATTTTCAGGCTATACATTAAACACAAACAAAACTGAAGTATTATGTTTTCATTTCAAGCCTTCCGTCTCATTGAGAGCCAACTTTCCCCTGAAATGGAACTTGCCACACATAAAATACCTAGAGGTGAAGCTTGCAAACAAAAATTCTCTCCTATTTTCACTAAATTATCCCCCCCAGTGCAACAAATTACAAGAGATATGCAGAGGTGGTCCCTACCACTACATTCCAGAGTACAGGCCATTAAAACTAATATTCTTCCTAGATTTCTTTTTTTATTCCAGTGTGTCCCTTGTCTAGTTAGGAAAGTGGCCCTGGATAAGTGGCAAACTCTCCTACTAAAATATGTGTGGGAAGGTAGAAGGCCAAGGATCAGAAGCCAAACCTTGTGCCTACCAAAGACGGAAGGAGGATTCGCTTTTCCTTACTTACCGGAATACTGGATAGCTTCCCAGATGCGAGTTGCTCTGATGATATTACACACAAACTACCAAGCACGATTGAAAGACTTTGCTCTAATAACTCCCTACACTCCAAGCATACAAAATCAAATATTTAATACCCACCCGGTAAACTCGCAACCCCCTCTGGCACACATGGGAACAGTAGCTGCCCTTGAAGGCTTCCAAAGGGGCTGCCATAAAGATCTGACTCAGATGTTTCTCTGGAAATATCAGAGCTGTACCCAAACTGCCAAAAAGATAAATGTACATACAGATCCCTGGTATGCTACTCAAGAGGCAAGTGGCTGCAGAGCCCCCTGCAATTTCTAAAATGGGAAAGGATCATATCCTTTGAGGAAGCTAAACATGCATTTCAGTGGAAACAAAGTGACTTAATACATTATTACCAAATCACAGATTACATAAACACGCAGCTCAGGAAAACATACTTACAATCTGCAGCTGGGGTGCACACCTCTGTATTTGAATCTATATGGAACTCCAATGCGGGAGAGAGAGTAATAACTCTCCTTTATTCAAATTACATAATAGATCAGCAACACTCCACTCAATACATTAAACAAAGAAGGGTGGAGGACTTGAGACAACCAATAGTAGATAACACCTGGTTTCAAGTCTGGAAAAACACATGGTGCATGACCTCCTCCCCCGGTTGGTGAGAATATGTATGGAAACTGAGATGTAGATACTTTAGAGTCCCAGCCCAGGTAACTAAATGGAATTCAGCAGTTGGATCCAGTTGCTGGAGGGGCTGTGACATAGGGAATGCTACACAGGCCCACATTTTTTGGTTCTGCCCCACCATACAGGATTATTGGAGGGGTATCCTGACACAACTCCAGACTATATTCTCACTCCCAACCCCCTCTCCGGCCCAGAAGAAGTGATCTTAGGTCTGTTCCCCCAAGGAATAAGGGGCTCGGATTCAAAATACCTTTGGAACATTTTGATTGCAGCTGCAGCGAAGGGCATTACTAGGAAATGGCTTGCCAACACTCCCCCTACTCTTCAAGATTGGAAAGATCTAGTATCCAAGATCCAGACAAGTGAAAAAAATCACCTTTTCCCTATAACATCGAATTCCTCAGTACATAAACAGATGGACTAGATGGGACCTACACCTGGATGAAACATCTTCCACTGAAAATGGACACGTGGTAGGTTAAAGAAAGATCTCACGGTTGACCAACACCACTCCTTTCTTTTTCCCCTGTTTCACTTAGGGTGGTCCACTGTTGAGTTGCATATATATTCCCTCCTATGTACCACAAATTTCAAGTGAAAGACAAGGAACAAGGTATTATTATGGTAATGGCAGAGTATTTTATGAAATGCAGACCCTCTTACATAGTTATCTAATGGTTCTTTTAATTTATTTTGTAAGCTATTACTAACACTTCATAAGTTCTTACTGGTTAAACATATTGTAATAAACTCATTAACAGTTAATATGAAGTAGATGAGAAACTGATATTTAAGAAGGTATGAAGAAGTGGGGCCTTATTTTATGTGTTGTAAACCAATGTTATAAGAGGATGTTTTTTCCTTATGATAATTTGATTGTGATAGGGGAAGAACCAAAACCGTAAGGTCCAGCCCCTGAGTTCTGAATGTATTTGAAGAAGGCTTTTAAACCTGTAAAATGTTTTATTTTGTTGAATGAATAAAATTTGAAGTATAAAAAAAAAATTTATACCATGGGAGTGCAGAACCAAGAGGGCCCCTATGCTCCCAAAAACATATAAGAGTAAGATTACACTTTCTCAAAAGTAAAGAAATCCATTGCAAAAAACTTCATTAATGCATCAGTTAGAGTTGAAATGACAAAAGTAAGGAAACGCGATGTTAGGGTTGACTCCCCAACACCTTATCCACCCCCACTGTCCACAGACCAACAGGTGATGGGGTATGCCTTGAGGTTGTCGGGCCCAACTCTCGCCCCATTCTCCTATACTGTACCATGTCAGCTTTCTTACACATGGAATGGTGTGTATGTATATATGTGTGTGTGTGTGTGTGTGTATATACATTCTTTGCAAAACAAAAGTCTGTTAATGCATCAGTTAGGGTTAAAGCGACAAAAGTAGGGAAATGAAGGGTTAGGGTTTCCAACTAGGGTGGTGAACACATATAATACCCTGCCCAGTGAGGTAGTAGAAAGTTATAGTATGGAGACATTTAAAAGAAGATTGGATAGATTTATGAGAGATAGAAAATTTCAGTTCCACCATTGAGTAAATTGGTGGCGAGTTCAATAAAGGGCTTTGGTTCGTTGAACTCGTTAACTACTATGAACCTATGAACCCCACCCTACAGGCAGCAACAAGTGTGGGTGTGTCTTGGAGTTGTCATGAAAAAAGATTTATAATGTTAAAAAAAGAAATTCAAGGGCATTTCTGCAACAGAGAAGTGCAGAATTGAACTGAGGGGGTCCAGATAAGCAAGCTACATGTGGTGGTTTCCACCAAACAAATCATTTTGTTGAGTTATTTAAATTGTTTTCCCACTGAAAAACAAGAAGGCGTCAGCATGAAAAAGATTCCCCATTTGCAGTACAGGATTGCCCATGTGCAACACTGAATCCTGTTTTGAAGCTCATATCTAACTTTTCCCATTAAACATAATGGGAGTTTTTAAAATTTAATAACTTTTAAACAGATTAATATTTTTTCACCAAATCTTCAAAAAGCACATCTGTGACCCAAAACCTTTTTACCTTGAATATTGCAGACCAAAACACCAAGCCATTTTTGCGCTGCGGCATGACAAAGAGTTTTACAAAAAATGTTAATTTTCACATTTTATGACACTCTGTATCTCCGCACCCACACATCTGACCAGAACTAAACTTGGCACATCAAGAGCTTTTTGGTCCCTGATGGTACTTGCAAAATGTCATGCAAATCAGTTGAACAGTTGTGACGTTATTAAAGTGCAATTTTTTGAGTTTAACATAGAAGTGATGTTTTAACCCTAACTATAGGGGCACAAACATCACCCCTATAATAGATAGATAGATAGATAGATAGATAGATAGATAGATAGATAGATAGATAGATAGATATGTACATGTGTATAATGGACTACATGTATAAAATGCATAACTCAGGAGATGATTCATTACTTTCTTTGCATAGGCTCCTGTATGCCCAATGTGAAGTAGGAGATCAAGATTATTCATAACTTTCTCTATACAATGACCACATGCCCTGGACCTGTATCTTACTCTTCAGTCACCAGACTAGGGAGTGGGGAAGGGGTGGGCATCAGTGTCGAAAACCCCAAGGAACACCTCACCACTTAGTCACCAAGATTTCTAAGAATACAAAAGCTAATTTTCTCGTTTTCTTTCCTTGTGTATTTTGTATTCTTCAACTCTAATGGTTGTACTAACATAGATTTGTGTTTTATTTAATGATTTTGTGACTGCTAACTCTCACAAAATCGAATTTATTACCACAGGAAACCTTTTTTTTGTTACTGACAAAACCATGAAAAATTTGTTTTCCAAAATTTACTTACCCATCGAACATTCATTTTTACTACTGTGCGTGCACAAAAATGGAACACAGTTTTATAAATATCACAAAAATGTTCAAAGTTAGGAAAAAAACTAATTAGCAATGAATCATCCTTTGACCAAACCCTATCAAACCTGAAAGTTTCAGATTTCAGATTCCAATAATTTTCCTATTATTGAGGAGCAAAGAAAAGTCTTAATTTTGATGAATTGATGTATTTTAAACCTTGTAGAACTTTGTACCCACAGAACGGATTATTATGAAATTTACAGGACCCTGAGATCCTGGCACTAACTCCGTGTGTAAGGGTCAGTCATCCTCCTGTATCTAAGAGTATATGATGGCATCTCTCATCCAGAGGAGCAACTGCCTTATGCCATGAAATCTGTACTGCTTACCTACTGTTGTCCTGTGGGTTAGGGCCAATGAGGACCAGGGGCACCTTTAACATACATCTGGGCACACTAACAGGAGATCACACAAAAATAAATGTTCACACTGGGATCTGGAATGAAGCAGGATGAATGTTTATTGTGGCGCTTGTCTGATATAGCTTCAATGGATATTACCCTCACCTCATTCAGTTTACTCTCTCTGGTCATATTATATTTCTAATGGCATGTTCAATTGCCATAACTGTTCAAAAACATACTTTATGGTACTGCTATACTACTGCAATAGCCCCTCGCTATGACTGAGCTTATATTGACTGCTTTCTCAAGTTTCCATGTCTCCTGTATTTGGGGTCCCTGGAGCCCTTGTGAGCCCAAGACCATATGTGCAGAAGCACCCTCCCAGACAAGATGAGCACTACCCTGGGGGCAGCTATGCCAGTGCATGGTTGCTGTGCCAGCCGGTAGCATCAAGACAAAGTAGTACATCAGCATTACAATCTACTCCTAAATAGTGGATACAGTTGGTCTGACCATGTGTGCCTCCTTCTGACACCACACTGATCTGTCTGTGTAACTCCAGCATGACTTTAACCTAGGAGTGAAGTCATTTTACTCAGTGACTTTAATGTCAACTGGCTGTCAGCTGCCTCATCCCATAGCAAGGACTTAGTCTTAGCCTGTGACCTCACCCAGGTTGTTCACTCCCCGACCAGACTGGACACTAGAACAGGGACCTCAACCCTTATCGACCTTATCTTCACCAACAGGCCCAAGAACATCTCCCAAGTCACTGTGCTCCCAGACTCGATCAGTGACCATTCCCCCGTGACCTGCCTATGGTCCACAAAACTCACCCCCCACCCCTAACATCACTGTGCATAGACATCTCAGAAAAGGAGCCCTAACACATTTCAAGTCTCACCTTGCCTCCTGCGATTGGTCCCCTACACACACCACACAATCGGTGGATGCTGCACTCACCTACTTTATAGCCACCCTCAATAGGGCCTGTGATATCTTCGCACCCTTCTCCAAGCAAATATATAAGAAAAGAAACCTCCTTTGGATCTCCCAAGCGCTATTAGATCAAATGCACCAGAGGGATAACCTATGGCACAAGGCCCTTGACTCACAGCTGCCGCAGAATCAGCCACAATACAGGGAGGCCCGTAATAATGCACATGGGCAACCAAGTAAGCCAAAACTGCGTGACTACAAACAAACCCTCACCTCATCTTGGGGCTCTGGAAAAAAAATTCTGGAGCAATATAAAGGATCTCTACGGGAAAACTGTCTCCACTGCCCCTGCTCAACTTACAGTAAATGGAGCTACCACTCACGATCCCTTTGCTATCGTGGATGCCCTCAACTCTTCCTTCTCTGATCTCTCTCATATTCTCCCACCGGACTCCTTGGACCATACCACCCACCCCCCCACGTCATCTCAGCCACCTTCCTCCATGCCCAGTTTAGGCTAAAAGCCATCTCTTGTAACAAGGCAAAACGTTATCTCACCAAAGCACTGGTGAGCTCTCGGTACAGCAGTGATTCCCTGGACCTTAAACTCATTCAGCTTTCGTTGGATGTGACATTACCTCATCTCACAAAAATCCTCAACCTGTCCTTATGCCTCAGCCAATTCTCCTCAGCTTGGAAGAGAGCATTAATCACGCCCATCCTGAAGAGTGGTGATCCCACAGCCACAAGCAGTTATAGGCCGATATCAATCCTGCCACCCCTCTCTAAGGCCCTTGAAAAAATAGTATCGGATCAACTAACTGACTACCTATCCAAATTCGACCTGCAGTGTCATGAACAACATGGATTCTGGAGGGGCCACAGCATCTCCACAGCCCTCATTGAACTCACTACCTTTATCCATGAGGCCTTAGAGCATGGCTCTGTGGCAGGGGCTATCTACGTTGATTTGGCCAAAGCATTCAATACCGTCAGTCACGAGCTCCTACTTCACACCTTCCATCCCTTAACTTTGCTGCGGAGGTCACTGCCTAGTTCAAAGATTACCTCTCTAATCGGACACAACAAGTCAAAATAAATACCTCTATCTTGACATGCAAACTGGTTCGTACAGGTGTCCCACAGGGGTCTATACTTGGCCCCCTGCTCTTTACCCTCTTCCTCAATTCCCTCCCTAAATCCTGCAGTGGTCGCATGTTGCTATATGCCGATGATGTGGTAGTCTTTTGGAAACACCCGCATCCTGACTCCCTCCAGTCAGCACTCCAGAGCCACTTTAGGGAGATAGAAAACTGGCTCACAGAACACCGTCTTATTATCAACTACAAGAAAACAAAGACCATGATCTTTGCCCACCGCCAAAGCCCCCATTGCCATGCGCCTCTAGTTGTTGGTGCCGCTCCCCTTCCCCAAGCTGCTATTGCTCACTATTGTTAGACAGGCTTGCATGCCTTCTTTTTAGGCTGCTTGGCATAGCCAACACTCTTCTTTGCAGGTGCACAAGAGTAGTTCTACCAGAAGGAAGCAGGGGAAATTACCCAATGAATTGTGGACTACTGCTGAGTGTCCCTCCACCAAGGATAACCCTTAGATATTGCATGTAATCAAGACATATGTGCCCTCTATCAGATGGCAGCAACTAGAGATATGTGAACCTCCCCCCCCCCCATCACTGCCTGTCTGCTCAAGGACATCCCTATAGAGATCACATGTAAAAAGGCATATGAGATCTCTACCGGTAGTAGTGTGTGTGCTTCTAATTATAACATTGCTGACAAATTATTGGCAAAGTGCCAAACATCACTCTGCACATGGGTAACATAAAGTTATCACTTTGCCAGCAATTCCCCATGAGAAGTACCTTTATCAAAAAAAAGTTTCCGTATTGAAAAAAACAGCAGTTTATCTTCCCTATCCTCTAGTAGCACCCAGTATAGTGGAGGCAGTGTGAAGCACAGTGGTTTAAGGCTCTGAACTGCAAACCTGGAGCCCTGAGTTTGAATCCCATAGCCCCACTTGCATACTGTGTGACCCTGAGTAAGTCACTTAACTTCCTTGTGCTCCCAGGTTGCACCTGTAAACAAGTTTCAGCTTAGTGTGTCTCTCCTGGTGAAACAAAAAACCTGCCCTCCTCTCCCTAACACTGACCATCATCAGAAATGTAATACAACCCCCTTCCCCACCTACTCAGTAACAGTGAGTGCAACACTCCATCCACCCTTCTCTCCCTGCCCCATAAAAAGAAAATATTATATAATTAATAGCCCCTCCCATCCCTGGCCCACCCACCGTCTAAGTGAATGGGAACACATACTTATAGTAATCAGCTTCTATTTAAAAAAAAAAGTGTTTCTAAGCCAAAAACCCACCCAAGAGGCTATAATCTCCTACTCCCTCCCACTGAAAGAAAAAGGCCCCCATCCTTATAGCACACATACCTCCCTTCTCCACCACCAGTGCTTGTGTAGTTGTACTGTATGTGATACAAAATCCCTTTCACTTACAGTATTTTTCACAAGTCCCCTCCCCTACCCTACACTTCTGTATAAGTTAAATGTTGCTGCTGCCACTGCCTCCCCAACCCATCTCCGACACATAATTAGCCCCCACCCTACCCACCCTCTGAACCCCACCATTTACCCTAAAGACCATCGAGGACACAGAGTTGTGCTGGTGGTGCTGCTGTGCCTGTAAAAAAGGAAAACAACCCTTAGTGGAGACAAGCTAAACACAGGCTTCGCCATCACTGTCAGTGAATGATTGTAAATGAGCAGAGAAAGATGCGCGCCTATAACAACAGCTAATTCAGGAAACAGAAACAATTTAATGTCAAGATTGTTCTGCTAAAAGCTTCTGAAAAACAAATGTTTTGTTTTAATTGGAAGCTCAGTTTATCCTTACAATGAAAAACTATTACTAGAAATGACTGTATAACATACTCATAAAGTCTTATAGTAATAGTTTACCAGTTTTAGAAGGGGACCACCGACCTAACATGGCTTATTTTAAGCCAACAGATATTGCAGTTGCAACAATATCCAAAATATATTATGGTGCATCTAGCCCCGTGATTTGCACCTTTAATAATCTTTCTCATTCATTTTACAGGAGGCCTCGCTGCCCTTGATTGAAACACGAGGGACTGATAATGCAATGTAATAAAGTTCTGTGATTATTTTCCAGCCAGGCATAGTAAGGACTTGAAATATATTAAAAAAATTGAAGTTTCTCATTTGTTTTTGTGTGACAGAGCAGCCTCTTCTCATCTGATTGGACCTGCTGATAAGGGACATTCTGTGAACAAATGGCAAGTTTTAATATTCCTTCTGAAAGGATACAATCACTGATAAAATGACACACACACACACACACACACACACACACACACACACAGCTTAATTAAAACCAGAACTAACCTTATCCAAATGATCTACAGTTTGCATAAAGTTGTATGTCTGCTTCAGTGCTATGTAATGTCACACGCATGGGGCTGGAGTTTCAGTAGTCTTAACGCAGAGGTAATTCATGTTTTGAGTTGTACCTACATTAAAATCAATGTGCCAAATCCCCTGAATGATATTGTCCAATGTCTGACACATTTGCAAAAGATGTACCTGTTTTATGACAAGAAAATGGCATAGGTCAATCATATATTGACACATGGTTCATATTTTTGATACAAGTCATTTTATGTGCACAAATTGCAGCAGTTGCTACAAAAAAATTAGACCAACGTTTTATGTGGTTTACTGTTTTGTCACAAGTGCCACAGTCATGTTAAAACAGTGATACTAATCCCAGACACCCGTTCAACAATGCAGCCCTGATGTCTGGGTGTGATGGTAGCTGCATGAAGGCCTCTGCTCATGAAGTAGAAAATGTTCTTACACAACACACAGACATGGTATGTAGACACACCCCCGACAGGAAAATGCATAAACATGGCTGCCAGACAATGCACAAAGCATGCCCACATAGGGGATACAGATAAATGTGTGCAGACCCACACATGGCCACAAACTGCGCAACAGGTAGGTGGGCCAAGAAAGGGTGCATGCATGTGATAGAGGTGCACATCCACAAAGCCATTTATGACTACAAATGAACTTATCAAACAGCCTGAGTCTGTACACCATAGATCCAATCACGTGAGATGCCATATCCGCAACCCCAAATGGCAAAATAACTACAGGGCATCTGCAGACCGATGATTATTTTATTGTACCATAGTGTGGCAAAAGCAACCCACAGATGAGCCACTATGAGCAAAGCATGGCTTGGACAACAATCCTGGCAACACACAATAAAACAAAAAGTGGCAGTGCAGTGTAAAGGGTACGTCACAATGAGGGAACTCATGGCATGCCACAGTTTGATGAAGACAAGGAAGCTCCTTCCCCCAGATGCATGCTGTATGAGCACCAGCAGACTGCAAGACATGAATATACAGTGTAGCCCCCCGAATAATGCTGAACCCATACAGTAACAGCAGTCGCAGACTAGGGTACAAACATCATGCCAGTTGAGTTGGTGCCCCAATGCAAGGATCACATTGAGGAACTACATGATCATACTGTATGTGTCAGCACTACCGAAAATGTTAAATGCCATAGTATGGTGTTAACATGTGACAGAGGTGTGAGGCTATAATGTGAACACAGGACCTGTTGTGTGCCCAGCAGTGCGCCCCATGACAGAAAAATCTGTTATCACCACACAGGACAGGACAGCAAATGGCCCAGGTGCAGCACAAGAGAAGCACAGCAGCAGCAGCACGTGGCACATACCTCAAGGACACAAAGGCACAGGGACAACAGCACACTCAGAAAACATGTGCAGAATAAGACTGTGATACAGGGCATGCCTGTTGACCATACTGTATGGGCAATGCAAATGCCAGTGTCACCAAGGAATGGTTAACATGACACTACTGGAAATTAAACTCAGTCCAAGCTGGCAGTAAGAATACATGTAATATATAGGAACTTCAATATAACCCACTAAATATGCACATGTCACACAATAGTAATGTAAAGTACAGGCCCCCATGGACAGAACCAAATGTAACACTCCTAGGATGGTGTGGGTAGCATCTAACTTAGACAATGCCACTCAGGTAAACTATATTCCTTATTTAGTTTTTGTTAACCGGGTAGGTGCACTAGACAAGCATTTGCCTATTTTCAGGCACGACCTGGAAGAGTACAGCCAGTAAAACAATACAGTATATGACACTGACCACTTTTGGGAAAATAATGCAACCAGGTAAAGCACGAGGTACAGTCATATGGCCAGCATTGCAGGGGTCAGCAGACATGGTGCACATAAAAGACAAACACCCTTTGTTGAAAAACTTAAGATCACAGAATATATCAACTGAAAGGCCTGTCACATCCTGGACATGACTCTAGAGTAAAACAACATTGTGCTCAAATAGACATTAATAAACAAGCACAAGTATAAACACAGAAAATGTACATTTCCTATGGCACAATAGGAGACAATACAATGTATAGCAAGAGCAGCCGTGAGCACCACAGCACATGGTGCAGCACCCTCTACTGCAGCGGCATAAACAGGGCCAGCCTGTGGCACACTGGTAGTATTAAAAAAACAGATTCAGGTGCTGGATCAGTAGTGTAGCAGTAGAGCTGGCTGCTGTGCCAGTGATCGGGGTTCCAGAACATACTCTGAGCAGTCTGGGGCTGGCCGGGGGCACAGAGGACTTAGCATCCCTTAGCCAGCTCTTTTCTCTCATGGATGGGGGTACGCTTGCCCCGCTGGTCAGCTGCCACCTAGAGGTACCTGGTTGACAATGCAGCAGGACTGCATGGGAAGGGACCCCACACCCAGATGTTGGAGGCGGCTCCATGGAGGTAGAGCATGTACATTGTGCAATTGCATGAGTGCGGGCCCAGGGAGTAAATGGAGGAAAAACACCTCCAACCATGATTGGATGATGGCCCAGATCCCTGCAGGCCTCACACTGATGACTGGGCACCTCCAACAAGATCCTGCTGACACCAGAGTGAGGTAAGACCCAGGAATGTTGGGAGACAGGGCTGGGGGACCCATACAGATGGGGGCAGGCCAGTGAAGAACAAGGAGAGAAATAATGGATTTATAAACAAAATACAAATATAATAAAATGCACGTGCCCATGCAAATGACAGGAAAGCTCATTTCATCATGCTCTGCATCAGCAGGATCAGACACAGCCAACCATGTAATACCCCATGCCATCATCATCATCATCTTTCTCCCTCTCCTGTGAAGTGTAGTCCACCAGATATACATTATAGGGCTGGGTACCTGCTGTTGCTATCACAACACCATGAACTGGGTCTCTGTACTCCTGAAAGATGCAAGTGCAAGCTCCATGTCAAGACAATGCCCAAACACTGTGACATGTGGCACAGAGAACACCCAATGTTTCAAGGGCTGTGGTGTTGTGCAGCAGGCCACAGGCACCCACTCAAAGTATACCAACACCTGACTACCACATCCTGATGTCAAACACCTTGCAGCCAGCCATGGCCCCCTTTTTCTCCAGTGCGCCATCACCCAACTGATTCATCCTCATGCCAAACACCATGACGCTGGTCATGCCCCCCTCTCCCAATGCACCGCCAGTGGAACATAGCAGTGTGATGGAAAATGCCAACATCAGTGTACCTGACTTTGATGAGTTGACAACCATCCACATGGTGGCTGCATGGTCTGCATAATCATGACCACCCCACTCCAGTTCAGGTAGCAATGCCACACACTGCATTCTCTTTTTGCTTTGTGGGTGTCTTCTTGTGCACTGCCCTGTCCCCTTGCACAGCAGTAACAACAGCCATTTTGGGAATCCCTGGAATCCCTGAAAATCAATAATCAAAAGAACTGTAACAGTTATGTACTGTAACAGAGGTGAGAACCCCCCTCTGACCCCCACCCCCTCAGTCCACCTGCTCACCAGTAATGGGTTAGAACATAGCCTTATATCCCATTATTGTAGGTTCAATATCCCTCCTGGTGGTAGTAGTAAGAGAGGACGAAATCCTTAGACTACAGAACAGTCACCACCATGTCTCCACATGCTGTGGCACAGCTGCTATTGTGCAATGTGTATTCTGTACTAAGCACCTAGCACACCAATGGCATACTAGAACAGTCCTGCAACACATAGTGATGGTGATGTCACATAACCACTGCAACACCAATCAAAGCAGCAGCAACCACACACTGCCCATGTACGCAACACATGGGTGTTCATGTGGCAATGCTGGTGGCTTCCTATTGATGGCCATGTGTGCAGCAAAGCACATCCCCACCTCCAGATATATGTTACAACTCATGACTGCCTCTCACACATGCCAGTGTGCACTGTCTAATGTCATCCATATTGCCACATAGCATGGTACCCATACAACATTTTTCTTTCTGTGTACACTCTGAGCTGACACAGTCCCTGATTCCCATCTAGTGTCCTGGTCAACATGTGCTACTTGCCCTGACACATTTCTAAATATCATGGGGAAATGGGCCATATACATTGGAATCACATGGAATCACACATTTGCCATTTTGATGCATTGCCTGTTTATGGCACAAATATGACTGGATGGCTATGGTACTCCCATGTGACCATTACATGGTATAATTGGATACAGGGCATACAGGCCCAGTTAAATATTCTCAGGAATGTTTCCCTCACTACTGCCTAATGCTGTTATATGCTGCAATGATTGTGGTTGAGCAGAAGAGATGTGGACACCATCCATGGGTCAACCTGCAGGGGAGAGTAGTGTACCATGCCTTTAGGCATTTGAGTTATGACCTGGACACTATCTGTTAGCCATGCCAGCAACTACATGGACAGCTGCAGACATGGACACAATGATGATCACAGGCAACTTTAGTGGAGATCAAGGTACCAGCAGTGCTGGTCTACAATGCCAAAGGGTCATTGTGGAGGGTAACTGGGGCTGCCACTGGACTCTCCCATCCTCTGTATCCTGAGTTGTGATGGAGGTCATAGATACACTCATCTCTCACATAAAGATATATTTTAAATTCCCCAAACTGTGGAGGTGTTAAGAGGAACCATGTCTACTCTAGATTCCATGCCCTGCATGAATTTCCACTAGTGCTAGGTGTCACTGTATGTACCTATGTGATTATAACAGCACCATTCACAGATGTGGAGGCATACAGGGACAGCAAGGGCTTCTGCAGCATGAATATGTAAGCTGTGGTGGGTGCAGATGAAGTCATCGCATGTGTATGCAAATTACCTGGGTCATATCATGACTCCTTCATCTTTAATAAGTCCGGGCTAAGGGCACATGTGTCACTGCAGGGAATCCCTTCTGGTGGATAGGTGGGGACTGGGGACCCTATCTTGTTTGTGGTAGTGCTGCATTGATCCATTGTGCATGTGCCAGGTCTGTCAGTAATGGTAGTTTACTCTCCTGGTAAAGGGGATTGTGGGTTGTATATCTCTATGGCACTCCACAATCCTTACTCATGGGTCATGTCCACCTGATAGGCTGTTGTGACTTCCAAAAAAAATCTGAGTCCACCTTTGTTCCCTGTCCTCCTAGAATCCTCAGTTATAATTCTTCCAAAGCTGCAAAATTGTCCCTGATATTCAGAGGAGAGAACATTTTTTTTTTGTGCAAAATATCTTTATTAGACTCCAGGTACACAGCTTATTACAACAGTCAATTACAGATTTATAATGTATGGGAGAGGGTTGTTACAGATGGAATTTGATGAATTTTCATACCTGCTATGGTATTGTTCAAGAGGTTTTGAGTACGTCACAATGATACCATAACAACCTGAACAGCTCTGCACATGTGCATCTAGTGAGCTTCCGGTTTACGATGAACGGCCACAGCGGTGAGAGCTGGCACTAAAGGAGAGCAGTGCAATGGAAAAAAAAGTAAAGTAACGATAAATTTCACTTAACTGGTGCTCATACACTATAAGAGACAATGACTGGGCACCAGTTAACAACAACGTGGAATTCCCATTTTGAGGTCGTCATGACAACTGTAAACCTCTCAAGCTTCGCTCTCGAGGTTTACTACATTGTCATGACAACACCTTGATGGGAACACAGTGTTGTTATTAACTGGTTCCCATCCATTATCCTCTATGTAACAGCCCTTTGACTCGCCTTGGCTGTTCCAGAGCCCTTGGGTCCACACTGCACACACCTCTGAGGGGGTCAGCCTGGGTTCTGGAGTGGAGAGAAGAAATGACGTGGTGCCTTCACCTGGGGTAATGGCAGGGAATACCTGTGAACAGATTGCAGCTTACCACCCCCAGGAAAATACACTAGCTGCCCCCAGAGACCTTTCTCCACACAACGACAATCCCCACTGTTATCCATGGACCAGCACTCATGATTGTACCCCCACCTCACGGACAGCAACACATATGTAGGTATATGTACTAACCTTAGGGCAGAGGCACTTATCGTATAAGCATAAGTGTCAGGATCTGTGTTCTACTGTCCTTTACTAATGCTATATTATGCTTCATTATATTTTCACAATGTATTCTGCCACTGGGAGATGTTATCCATTATATTTTATTGTATAATTATAAGTTAGGCAACAGTACCATCTTTAGTGCTTGTGCACAACTGTAACTGCACGTGACCTTGAAAGCATCACAGACCTTATTGTTCACTTATCTTCTGCAAATTAAGCAACTTCTTATGCTAGTTAGGATGGTTTCTCACACCACCTGTTACTGACCAATTATATGTTTTATATGTATCTTTCTTAGCAAGTTACCATAGTGATTATCGGAGTACAAGACCCCTTGCAGCACATCATTTCTCTGAGACTAGAGACTGCATCTACGTAGGTAAGAAGCTGGATACTCTCCCAGTGATTACACTGTTGGTTGTAAGCCTGTGTTATCATTATTTGCCAGTAATAAATTACATTTATTATCTGGACACCACTTGTCTGTCGTTTCTTCCTTTTGTGCAGTTCCAACAAGAACCTGAGAAAGGTAATTTTATTACTCAGTTACAATGATTCACTATACAAGGATATAACATGAACAATTAACGGTATTTATTCTGGGGGAAGGGAACAAGGGAGGAAAATAGCACAACACTAACAACTGGCTAAAACGATTTCACCCCACACAGTCCCCACTTCCCACCTACGGGTGCACCTGGCTTCCCAATGGCAGCTCCCCAAAATGTCTCTAAAGTCCCTTTGGTGGGTATCACAGTATAGGCACTGTTGGAGATCTTTCGTTGGGGCTCAAATAACTTCAAACAGGAGCAACAATAAAACTTCAGGTCTGAGCACAGTTTTCTGACAGAGTCCTACCCAGGACCTAAACTCTTAATTTTAACCTAGCTAGCTAAATAAGGCTCCCTAAAGTCACAGCTCAGGGGTACTCACAGTTCAGCAGTTCAAAGTGGGGGTTCAACACAATGGCTTTGACTGTATGTGGAGGTATCAGGTTTGTGGTGCAAGGAGCAGCTTCAATAGATGGAGGATGCTGATCTTCAACTGCCTGTCCCTTTCAATCTTCACCTCTGAGACCTTTGTGGACAATGTTCACCAAGCAGGCATCTTGATGTCTCCCTCACTGGTCTTCTTCTCTGGTGAACTAGAGGATGGGAAAGTTTGGTTCCCTAGACTTCCCTGTGCAGCTTGGAATTTCTGCACAGACGCACTTTCAACTGGGTATCTGGCTCAGTCTCTAACCCCAGCACAATCAGTCACTTTGCCTATGAGCACAACAGCAGTCTCCAGCTTCTTGGCCCTCCGAGGGGGAAACACGGTGCTCCAGTCTCTCACTTCCTCTGCTGCAGTTCTCTCGAACTCCAGGTTGCAAATTACAGTCTTTTGCTCCAGACTGCCACTTCTCTCCACACAGGCTGCAAACTCTAAAGCAGCAAACTCGCAAACTACAAATTCTCAGGCTGCAGAACTTTTATCTTCAAACTGCAAAACGTACATTCCCTGGTCTTCACACTTCAGCTTCAGGCTCTTTCTTTTGGCCGAAGACTTCACATCTATTTCTCAACAGAACACCTCTCACTCTCTCTCTCTCTCTCTCTCTGCAGCAAGTTCCAGGTTTCTCTTTCTGCAGCCAGCTCCCACTTTCTGTATCTGCAGCAAACTCCAGCTTTCTCTGGCACCCTGAATACTTTTATTCTGCTGTGGCTGCTCAGGCCGTTGGATTAGAGCTGCAGGTTTTGGGCCAGGAAGCCCACGGGACCTTTCTCTCTCTCTCTCTCCACTCCTCAGGAATCTTCCCCTTTCAGTGAGCTTTCAGTCCCTTTTATAGTTTTCAAAGAGTCCACTTCTGATTGGCTGCACTGTTCCTGGGCTTTTTCAGTGCCATCTGAACTTTTCCAGCAGCCCCTTGCCTGCAGTAGTCCCCCTGGTGCTACCAAACACGGACCCAATAATTGTAATTTAAGCCCTTTCAGGGGCTGAAAGGTATTTTTCCTGGCTCAGATGTGCTTAATAGAGCCTAGATACCTTTTATTTTATTTGTGGGTGCCCCTATATGCATCCTGGAGCTCCCGAAACATGCTCTCCTCGATCACACCCTTTTTTGCTGCTACACAGCTGGAGCCACAGCTCCTTTACATTTTCTCCTACTGGCAGCCGCGCATGTGCAATGGGTGCAGCACCACCATCTTTGATTACATTTTGACTTTTCAGACCAGCCAGAAGATCTCCCATGCTCCCAGAAGCACTAAAACAACTGGTGTCTCTGCCCCCTACTGAGGATGGGACAGAGACACCAGCAACAGAAGCCACAGCTGCAGGGATAACACGGAGCACCAATGGGTCATACATCACCCTACAGAAATGGCTAACATCTTTAATACAGAATTCTGTAAAGTTTTCACTGATGTAACATCTAGTGGTCCCACTAACTTTGAGTATAAAACTATAGCGGGTATATTACTTTCTCAGAAAGGTAAAACCTGCATGGGGCCCGACAGTACTACTGAACATCTTCTTTACTTACTGGCGGATAAACTGGTGCTTCCTTTAAAACCTTTGTTCGAATCATGCCTTAAGAACTTTGTCCCCAATGAGTGGAAAAAGGTCAGTGTTATACCCATACATAAAAATGGTATAAAATCTAATTGGTCTAATTATCGACCCATTGGTTTAATATCTCCATTATGTAAAATATTTGACAGACTTCTTAAAGAAATCATTGCACCATCACTAAATATATCTGATAGGGAACAACATGGCTTTAAGAAAGGGAGAAGTTGTTTGACCAACATTATGAGTTTTTATGAAGAAATTAGTCAGTTAGCTGTTCTTAAAATAATGTGTGATATCATTTTTATTGACTTCAGCAAGGTGTTTGATATTATGCCTAATTGGGCCTTAAGGATCAAATTACATAATTTACATATAAATAAATATATTATAAATTGGATCCATAATTGGCTGTCTACTCGCACACAAAGGGTTGTCATTAACGGATGCCTTTCTGATACATGTCATGTTACTAGCGGGGTACCAAAAGGCTCTGAACTAGGCCCTTGTTTATTTCAGGCTTTCATTTCAGATCTTACTACTAACTGTCAATCATTATCCATCAAATATGCTGATGACATTAGGATCGGTGGTCCGTTCTCAAACCCCGATTAGATAGGAATAATCCAGCGGGATCTGGATTTTATGTAATCTTGGATTACTACATGGGGTATTAGGCTTAACAACAGTAAGTGTAAGGTAATGCACTCAGGCCCAAAAAACCCTGAGAGTGCCTATGTTTTGGGAAACTGTACATTAGTTATTATTACCAACGAGAAAGACTTAGGTGTGATAATCTCCAAAAATTTGGAATATGACCATCACATAAACAATGTGGTAACTAAAAGTAATAAGATCATTTGGTCCATTAAACATAATGTCACATCCAGAGATTCCAGGGTAATGATGCCATTGTTTAGAGTTTATGTGAGGCCACATTTAGAGTATGTGTCATAGCTCTGATATCCATATAAAAAGTCTCACATTAACCAATTAGAGAAAGTACAGAGGAAATATACTAAACATTTAAAAGGGATGTATAACTGGTCTTATAAAGATAGACTAAACAAACAATCTACTCTCTTTAGAAATGCGTCGGTTACAAGGAGACTTATTGTTTTTATATGATATTGTACAGGATCCAGAGTTAATGACTGAGCTGGGTCTCCAATTTAAAGACAATGGCTATGATACTAGAGGACACCCACTTCAGTTAATAAGGAAATCTCATAATTATTTATGGAGGAAGTTTTTCTTTACCCTTAGGACTGTTAACCCCTGGAATAAGCTCCCCCTTCATATCATTATCAGTAAAAAATAAAATCGAATTTAAAACTAGACTGGATACCTATCTGTTATCAGATACTCAGCTTGCATATTATAACTGATTAGTATGGGAGCTTTTATGGGCCTTTGGCTCTCTTGCTGTCTAATAACCACAGAATGAACCATAGTATCGGTCCAGAGCCCACCCAGAGCCACTGAACAGACACCGCAGGGAGTGCGGCCCATAGCAAGTCCAGGTAAGCCCAAATGGGAGGCTTACAGATAGATATAGCATAGGTTCTGAAAAAGGAGAGGTCTGCAGGCCCTGGGGACAGAAACCCCCCAACAACATACATGGGTACCAGAGTCTCATAGAAGACATGTAATTAATTTTTCATGTTTTAACTGCATACTAATATGCTGCACTCAGCACCAGGGATTCCATATGTGTATTTCCCTCATGCTGTTTATCATGATCAGGGTTCAGTTCCAACCTGTTCCCTCAAAGGAGGGTAACATTAGGATCCTCACCTTTTCTAATGGAGTCCACATTTTATCATACAGTATATATCAGGTAGATAAAGCACACTGTAGTTCATATTTTCTATATGCATGGCCCTCAGTAACTAGTTATACCACTGGGCAGTTGTGGGCAGGGTTTCTGCCATCCAGGTCTGGGCCAGCACTCTCTAATCTATGGCCATTCTCAACTGGCACAGGGGGTGCTGATACTGTCTGCTATCTGAGCCTACAAGGGGGCACCCTAGCAGAGCTTCTCTGATGCACCTAGTGCAAATTGGAAACCTGGAGCTTTAGATAAGATCTCAGTAATGTCAGTCCAGTAAGCTGCCACTTTAGGGAAGGTCCAAGGTAGATGTCTGAAGATGCCTTCCCTCATTACACATTTGGGGCAGCTATCCACTTGGGAGTCCCACAGGGATCCATTCTAGGCCCCCTGCTTTTTAGCATATTCTTGAACGCAATTCCCACCGCCTGCCCCGAAAAGATCATCCTCTACACGGACGATGCCGTCATCTGTGCCTCTCACACCAACCCAACTGACCTTCAGGCCTCACTCCAGAACACGTTCAGCCAAGCTGAACTCTGGTTTGCTAAGCATAGACTAGTCATGAACCTGAAAAAAACCAAGACCCTACTTTTCGCACATCACCAAAGAAAATTAAAAAATGCTCAATCGCATATTCAAGCACAGTCACTCTACACCCTGGAGCAGGTCTCGTCCTATAAATATCTAGGGGTTATCTTTGACTCTGCCCTCTCCTTCCACGCACACATCAACACCCTCACATCTGCTACCAATGCACGCATTGGTCTCCTTTATCGCCATAAGGACTGCCTTATGCCAGAAGCCCTGAGACTAGCCATAACCTCCTCAGTAATGTCTCTGATCGACTATGGGTTGCTGGTCTATGCTGCCACAGATGCAACAGCTATCAGTAAAATAAAAGTCGTCATTAACAAAGCCTTCAGGCTCTTAACTGCTGCAGACCGCATGACACACACAAGCATGCTCTCTTCCATTGCCCAGATCCTGAACTTTGACAAGAGGGTCCACTACCAGTCTTGCCTCTTGACCAAAAAATCCCTCCTTGGCTTGACTCCCCCTGAGGCCTAGCTGCCTCCCTAATCTCCTCTTCCCCACAGTGTACACACACAGCTCAACCAAAGCTGCACTGGCCATTCCCAGAGTCTGAACCACACTCACCCAGAGGTCTTTTCTGGTCAGGGCTCCCTCCTATTTCAACGCCCTCCCGCCATCGGTCTCTAACCATCAAAAACTTGGTCCCTTTAAAAAGACACTCAAGACCCAACTCCTTGCCACCCGCACCTGCACCTGCACACTCTAAGTCCACCACCAATGCCTTCACCAGCCACTCAGAACAGCCACACAACCTCTTTCACAGTCAATGGCCTGCAATTCTTACCCAGGCACTTGGGCAAAGTCTCCAGACAGACTGCTGTAGAATTTGTACTACCTGCCTCCCCTAATCTACCCAGTTTACTCTGCTCCAGCCAAGCATAGTAGGCATGTGCACTGTGCCCCGATTCACTCTCTGACCACTAACTGACCTCTTACTGTTAGATTTATTCTATGCACTGTCAACAGCCACAACAATGTATTAGATATCCTTGTAAACTGGTCAGGACATCCTGTAAAATGGTCATGCTGTAACTGGAAGTCAAAGTGCTCTGGCACTGTACCCTGTATCGTGCTGTTTACTGCGTTGCCCATAGCCTACAGCCTTAACTCCATATTAGACATCTCAGTATACTGTTTCTTGTTGTAACCTTGCCATCAAACTGCCCTGGCATTGTATATTGTATCGTACTGTCTATTGTATTTACCTATGTCTGTACTGTGTATTGACATGGAGCCTTTGGAAATGAGTCTCTGACTCAAAGATTGTAATTCCAAGATTTTAAATAAATAAGACTTTTCTTGATCAGTTTTGTGTGCTAGAGAAGGTGAGAAACTCTGTAAGGAAATTAAAATGTGTTTTTCTAATCCTATTATTCTTCGAACAGGAAGCCAGGGTTTTGGTGGCTTCCTTCCACAAGGAATCCAGCAAATGTGTTTCTGTCAAGTCATGGGCCCACTTCTGTCTCAGGGGGACCATTGAATCCATAGTGCTATTTAACAGCACAGAGCAGAACTGCCTAGAGGTTTAACAGATTTATCCTTTCTTAAAACAATCTCTTCCAGTGGTCAATACTGGGGTGTTGTTCCCAGGTCGCCCATGTTCTGGTCAATGTTTTGCCTTATTATCAGGAAAGCAAAAAAGTCCCTTGACTGGAAATCATATTTCCCTGATAAGGAGTGATATGTTGACAGTGTCCCCTCCCATACCGATCCTCTATTTGTTTAAAAAATTTACCAGCCCACCTACTCAGTGCTTGGGTGGTGAGGCCTTATAGCTCCTCCCTTATGTCAGCCTTGAGTGAGATTTCCCACTTGTGTCCTGTTATCTTATGCACACTCAACCAAACTTTGACCATGGATCTAGTAAATGTGTTCAGCACTTTTTTTTTTTTACCAGCCCCCTACTCATGGCTGGGGTTATGGTGTGGTATCAGAGGACCAGGAACGCTCCGTTCTCCCACTGCACCCACCATCTTTCAGAAAGTCCAGTTGCACAGCCAAGTAGCAAAACCTAAAGTGTGGCAGCCCCAAACCTCTTTTTGACTGCTTTCTTTACAATGTTTCTTGCTTGACATGGGCTCTCTCCCTTTCCATAGAAAGGCTGTGAGCTGGCCCAGAACAGACTGGAAAAATGTTAAAGGTACTCTTGCTAGTAGGACCTGAAATGTGCATAAACACCTTGGTATCAAATACATCTTTACTGTGTTAACTCAGCTGATTAGGGTCAAGAGCAATGATTTACTCCTTTCACAGTCCCTCTTAAGGGACAAGAGTATAGATTTGTAATTCAGTTACCATATGTGGAAGAGCTTCTTAGGGAGATAACCCCTATGTATTTGATTTGAGATGATGGATACTGCACCACTCCTGCCACTGTGAGCAGCAGGCTGGGCCCTCGCTCCATTTATCCTCATGAATTGTGAGGCCCTAAATGAGCTACACTGGCCCTCTCTCCGTCATAAGCTAGCCTATCCTGCTGCCTGCCTAGCTTTCAAGTTTACTTACCTAGGTCCCCCTCCCCATCTCAGAGGACTTCTTTCCCCCAGAAAACATCCCAGAACCCTGCGATCAACTGCAAGTCACCCTCTCGTCACCCCTAGAATGCGCTCAACCCGTGGCAAACATTCTTTCAAATTTGCTGCCCCTTACCTATGGAACTCCCTACCACCTGGCCTGACAAACTCAACCACTCTCACTCAGTTTAAAAATGGACTCAAACTATATCTTCTAAATCTTAGTCTCTGTGGCTGTAACCGCTAGCTCCCTAGACTAGTCCCCCGGGCCCTTTCACTGCTTGAACTCTCTCTTTGACTGTACTTGAAATGCTAATGTGGACTCTGATTTCAGGTGAACTTATGAACATATTGTATATAATGTGTGAGATCTTAACATATTGTTTTTAATATGAATCTGTATGGGAACCCTCCTGCTACCCTTGTATAAATGATATCATTTTACTGTGATGTAACAAATGTAACTAACTTAATTAATGTAATTATTGTTTCCAGTGTCCTTTCTGTAACTAACTCCGGGTCGCCCCTGAAAAAGGGACCTTTGGTCTCAGTGGGCTTACCCGGTAAACAAAATCTAAATAAATAAATAAATTAGGAAAGGAATGATCCCTAGGGATGGAAGGATCTCTTCTATTCTCTGAGCTAGCACTTCCGCCACCACCTTGTAATTTGTATTTAGCAGAGCAATGGAGCAATGAAAGCCACTCAAGATGGGGTCCTTCCCTGACTTATGTAGCAATATTATGGCTGCCAGGTACTGTTTAGAGCCTCCAGCACCATGGCTGTCATCAGTTCACACAGGATGTGCCAGAACATTTTCTAAAAATCACCTGGGGTGCCATCCAGGCCAGGGGCTTTACCAGCTGTCAAAGACTTTAATGCAGCCTCGCTCTCTTTCAGTGTCATGTCTGCCTCCCAGGAGTCATGCTCTTGTGTGGCTAAAGAGGGCAGGGAGATGGTATCAAGGAATGTGGGGTGGTGGCACCAATACCTCTATGGTACATAGAGAGAGAGTAATAAAAGTTTTTAGAGGCCTCCACTATTGTCGATTGTTGTTATCAACTTCCCCACTTCCCTTTTGTGCTGAGTATGGCCATATCCACCTCTTTTTTTCAGCTGCCAAGCCAGCTACTTTGCCTTCATTCCCCTTCAAAATAAGACTTAGTCTGGGTCATCAGCAGGTTTCCTTCAATTTTCCCAGATATTGACTCATTAAGCTGCTGACCCCACCAAGCCTCCACTATGCCTTTTGCTCTGGTGACCACTCCCTGCTATCTGTCCTTGGATGCAAAATGATTATAGACGCTTGGGCTTTCTCCCATTTGCTCTTCTCTTCTGGAACTCCTTACCAACAGCCATTCATCTCTCCCCCACTCATACCAGCTTTAAACGGGCACTGCACAACCATCTCACTGCTGCAAAACCTCTGCACTTGTTTTTATCCCCTGTTACACCTTCTGACCGCTTCTGCTACATGTGTCTACTACTACTAGCCTGCAACCGTGTCTCTCATGGTGCTCTTATGGCCTCATGGCTATTTTTCAGCTAATCTGTTCCTATTGTAGCTTGAACCTCCTCCTTCCCTCTCTGTTCCTAACCTACTAGACCTACACCTCTCTCGTGTGGTGTACTGTTAATATTTTTAATATTGATTACCTACTGAATTGTTGTTTTGTTTCTGTGCTAGTTTTATCTGAATATTTTTAGTGTATTTACTAGTTCTGATAATGGTACACTTACTGTTGCATAAAATTTGTTTGTAATCACATTGTTTTCCTGTTCATTGACCTTATTTCTATTTGTAATTCTGTGCTTTCCCTGTACCTTTGTATTGAACTGCTTTGCCTTGTACTCTCCTGGGTTGTGCCTGAAAATAGGCATCTTTATGTCTAGTGCACTTACCTGGTAAACAAAAACAAATAAATAAATAAGCTGTGCTTTCAGCTTTCTGAGTTCACACAGGTCTGTGGAGGCCTGGGACCCCATATGCCTGGTCTCCATCTTCTTCACTTTGTCCATGAGGTCTTTCTCCAGCCCCTCACAGAAACATAGAATTTGATGGGACATAAGGATCTCTTGGCCCACTTAGTCTTTCCATTTGTTACTGCTTATACTGTCACCGCAGACCCTACTTAATCTCCGGCTCCCTCCCCTCACTTCCCAGTTAAGAATCCTTTCTGTCTATCTCACGCATGCTTGAAGACCACCACTGTTTTTGCCCCCACTACCTCCATTGGAAGACTGTTGCAGGTATCCACCACTCTTTCTGTAAAGAAGTACTGCCTCAAACTTCTCCTTAATCTTCCCCCTTCCAGTTTCATTGCATGCCCCTTGCTCTCATACACTCTTTCCTCTGAAAAATACTCTCCTCCTGTACACTGTTCAACCCAAGAGATATTTGTAAATCTCTATCACATTCCCCACCTTTCTTCCAGGGTGTACATATAGGGGTCCCTCAGTATCTCATCACAGGGCCTTTGATGCAGAGCCTGCACCATATTAGTTGCCCTCTTCTGGACAGCTTCCACTCTATGTCCTTCTTGAGATGTGGTCTCCAGAACTGGATACGGTACTCCAGATGGTGTCTCACCAACAATCTATACAGTGGCAATACTACCTCCCTTCTTCTGCTGGTGCTGCCCCTCCCTATGCACCCCAGCATTCTACTGGCCCTACCTACTGCCTTGCCGCACCATCTCGCCACTTTGAAGTCATCAGATAGGATTACTCCAAGGTCCCTTTCCAGTTTGGCGACTGCCAATACCTCTTCCCCCATTTTATACTCTGTCTCTGGGTTTCTATGCCCTAGGTGCATGATTTTGCACTTTTTCAAATTGAACCCCAGCTGCAAAACCCTTGACCACTCCTTGAGTTTTCTCAGATTTCTGCACATTCTCTCCCTCTCCCTAAGGAGTGTCCACCCTTTTGCAAATGTTGGTAACATCTGCAAAGAGACATTACTTCCCTTCCATCTCCTCTGCAATGTAACTTATAAAGACATTAAAGAGAACTGGTCCCAATACTGACCCCTGAAGTACCCCACTGGTTACCCTGCTTCCCTGAAGTGAGTTCTGTTTACCACCACTCTCTGCCACCTATACGTCAACTAATTTCTTACCCAGTTTACCACCTCAGGACCCACCCTGAAGCTGCCCAGTTTTCTTAGCCTCCTATGTGGTTTGGTGTTGAAGGTCTTGCTGAGGCTAAATAGATCATGTCCAGTACCAAATCTTTAATAACACTTATGAAGGAGGACTCATTGGTTAATGCCTGGAGGCACCTATTTCCTCTGTTAGGGAGTATACATTTTATTCCTAATCTGTTGCATCCTATGCCCAACTGGATGCCACTTTAATTTCCCAAGTGGCGATACCCCTTTTGCACTCATCCCTACATGATAGTATTACTTTAACATGGTCAATTTTTGAGGGCTGGGGTGCACCTGTTGCTTGTAAAACCTGGAAGCCCAACCCACCCTGTTAAAAAGAATGGATTTTCAATGATTTGTTAGAATGCAAGTCAGAAACTACCTGCTCACTAACCAGAGAGGTGATGAATCTGCCTCAACAAGGGTGGGAAACCTTAAAGGCAGTGTTGCATAGGGCTGTAATCTCCTAGACTAGCCATGCAAGGAAACGTGATGACCAGCAAATCAATGACCTGGAAAAAAACATAAAAGAACCTGAAAAAAACATATGGCACATGCAGCCATTGCAGGATATCAGACCCTACACACGTTGAAATGAGACTATAACATCACAAGTAGTGTTAAGATTGAAAGGACATTGCTTCTAACACAATTGGATGATTATTTTGAGGAGGACACAGAAGGGAAGTGGTTCACTTGGCAGCTGCGAAGTAGAGAGGGTGCTAAGAATGTGGCTCAGATTAAGTCAGCGGGGGGGGGTAGCTAAAGTACAGTGATGGTGAGATGGGGACTGCTTTAGAGAACTTTATAACAGTCTCTACACTTCTGAGGTCCGGCCCCCTGTAACAGAAATGGATGCTTTTTTTTATCAAGGTGCCCATCAAACAACTGGATGAGCCTGCCAAATAACACCTGGGACTCAGATGTTTCCTGAGAAGAAATGAAACAAGCAATCACATACCTTTGGGGTGGTGCAGACCCCTGGACTGGATGGTTTCCTGATAATTTTTTTAAACTTTTTATCTGTATCTACAGGAACCCTTATATGATTGCTGAGGATCTGTCTCAAGGAATAATGCCCCCCTCCATGTAGTCAGCCACAATGACCATCCTTCTCAAACCAGGCAAGGAATCCCTGCAGTGTGCATCATACCAGCTGATCTTCCTGCTAACTGCAGATGATAAAATTGTGGCAAGGGTTATAGCCAATAGTCTGTAGAAGGTACTTCCCACAGTACTACACAATGACCAGGCAGGGTTTGTTCAAGGGAGACAGGGCAAGAACAACGTCCGTCGTATACAGAATGTTGTGTGGAGATGGGTGAGGGGACCAGCTGAGGAGTGTGCTGCAGTCCTTGTAGTGGACACTGAAAAGGTATTTGACCGTGTGGAGTGGGAGTATACATTTGAAACCCTTAAGAGGTTTGGATTGGGGAATAATAGACTACAGCAGATACTGTACATACACCACAGCCCAAATACTGGTAAATGGTGCCCTAACAAAGCCCTTCCAGCTAATGAGAGGTACTGGGCAGGGAGGCCACTTGTCTCACCTGTCATATGTGTTTTCCCTAGAACCCTCAGCAGTAGCAATACATAGAGATGAGCAAATTGTTGGAGTTCAGGTCAGAAGAGTACATCATATGGTGGCCCTTTTTGCAGATGATTTATTACTTTTGCAGTCACCTCAGAAAAGTATACCTGTACTACATAGCTCACTTACAGAGTATGGGAGTAATGCACATCATAAAATAAAGTGAGCCAAAACTGCCTGCGTGATGTTTTGATTTGTTTATTATGTATATTTTTGTATCTGCGTACACTTACTGTACCATGTGCTATTATTTATTGTAACACTGTTCCTTCCTTTGTAACTCTTTCTCCCAGGTTGCCCCTGAAAAAAGGACATTCTGTCTCAGTGGACTTACTCAGTGATAAAAATTCAAATTAAATAAATAAATAAATAAAAGTGAGATGATGGCACTGGGGAAGGGGACTGCAAACTATTTAAACGATAACCCACTGAACATGAAGCTAGTGCCTGCCCTAAAGTGTCTGGGTATCCAGATTTCCTGTAAGCCCTCCCTTCTGTACAAAGAGAACTGTAATATTTTGCTTTCCAGCATCAAGAAAGACTGCGAAGGGTGGGAGGGCTGACCAAGTAGCCTGATCAGTAGGGTGACTGAGGTGCTTAGGCACGGTTCAGAGCTTGCCCATCAGAGTACCCACAAAATTCTTCAAGCAATTGTTCAGCAAAACAGCATATAGAAACACAGAATTTGATGGCAGGTAAAGACCCCTTGGCCCACCCAGTTTGGCTATTTTTCCCTACCTACAGTGTCACTGCAGACCCTACTTGATCTCCGGCTCTTTCTCCCAAAATTGCATAGATTCCTCTTTAGTGGCAAATCAGGTGGCAGATCAGCTTGTACAAAAAGAAGTATTCTACAGCTCCCAATGGAAAGAGATCCAAGCAGGTGATTTTTTCACATATCTAAATCAGACAGTATCTTTTAAAAGAAACTCTGGTTCAGTCCCCAGTAGAAGAAATGTTATACAAGCCTCAGCCACATGCTAGGCCAGTGACAGCTTTCTATAAACTATTTCTGGGCACTTCACCTATGCCTGTGTTTAAAGCCCAAGCAGACTGGAGTACAGGGTTTTATGTGATAAGGGCGAAAATTATAAGAGTGAACCCAGAATCACACAAACCAGTTTTTCTTGTGGGGGCTTTGCCCTCGCACCTGCAAATGGGGGGTTGGGGGCAACATCCACCTCAAGAAAAAAGAGTTGTCATTCGGCTTCACCCAACTGGTTTAGTGATTCTGGGTTTGCTCTTATAATTTCACCCTTATCATATAAAACCAGAAGAAAACTTCCTGAATCTGGCTTTAGCACATAATAAGGTAGCTCCCTTCTAAGCAGAAATGCATAGAATTATGCAGGTGGTCCTGAAACTCCTACTACCTAGTTTCCCACTGGAATTCATGTTGTGAGTCGGAACCATCAGTGTGAGGTATAATGGAAGGCACAGACTGTTTGACATTGCTCTGGTTAATGACAGGTAGATGACTGCCCAGCACCGGATCAGTGCCACCCCACCCAATATAGCATATTGGTTGAACAATCTTTTATTGTGTATGACAACAGAATATGCACAACTAAATGCCAATAGGCAAGAAAGTGTATTTTTTGGAAACATGACAACCTTTGCTAAATGCTATAGAGCAAGATATTATTGCAATTTGACATAAGATGGTCAAAGCTGATGGATTTATCACCTGTAAGTAACAAAATGTGTGCGCCTCTTAATGTAATAATCCACGATCGTTAATACTCATATAATCCCCACTAGTGGGATCCATTGTATTCCTCAACATGATATATGCCTTTTTAATATAAAACAAATGCCGTTGAGTGTATCTGAGCTGTAGTATCCTAATGCTCTTAATGACCGATAATGCCTTGTATGTTTGCAATGTATATAAAGGGATGGGGGACATGATAGAGGCCTACAAGTAGCTCTCAGGGGTGAACAGTACATGAGGAGTCTATTTCAAATGAGGAAGTGCACCAGGACAATACAGCATGCAATTAAGATAGATGGGGGAGGTTTAAGAGGGACATGAGGAAGTACTACTTCACTGAAAGAGTGGTGGATGCCTGGAACAGTCTGCCAGCAGAGGTGGTGGGAGTGAAAACATAGGTGGGGTATCTGGTGGCTCCAGAGCCACCAGGCTCAGCCATACACTGGCTTCAGAAGCACCTCTATGGCTGGCGACCTGCAACGGTTGGAGCTGCCCCACCAGCCACACCTACAGCCCTCTCTGCCTGCATCAACTGCCAGTTATCAACCACTCCAGAGCCACCAGGTACGGATACTTCTTTGGCTTCAAATCCGGAGATTCTATTGACCACCAAGCAACTGTAGGAAGCCGCTATTGGCTGATTTACCACCAGCTCTGCTCTGATTGGGTGTGGACTACCCCATAGACTTTTACAGCCCTCTGGGGACCAGAATTTTGCAGCTTTTTCAGCCTTTCTAACTTAGCTAAACTACTGAGGATTTTTGCCCGCCCCCCCCCACCCATCCTTCATACACTTAGCCCCTGCCTCCTGCCTTATGGGTACTCCCATTGGTAGACTCAACCAAGTTAAGCTGTCAGCTATTTGCTATAACAAGAAGTTGTTGCAACTAGAGTGTGTACTGACAGTATGCAAAGACCCAAAATGATGCCTTATATTTTCCTTTACTGCCACCTGGCTGGCATGTTCCTTGTGAGTCTTAACCTCTATACCAACCCTGAACAACCTTTTGCATCTCACTATACATGGTGCAACACTGCCAGCCCTCACTACTTAAACTTTCACTGTAGTTTTGAACAATTACTCCCATGTATCTTTCAGCAATGTGGGTTCGTTACATACCACATCTGGCAGAACTTTTTGACAGTCATACCTGTACATTATACCCATGTGCCTCTTCCTCTCAAGATTCAGGTGATTCTTCTTGTTTCACTAGGGCCCATTGCACCTCACCCTCCAGACTCTGGTATACTCTATGCGCACAACATTAAAAAGAGGAATATCAGGCTGACGAGTCTGTTGCTTACTGCCTTGAAAAAGATATTATTGATCTTACTACTCTGCTCAGGCGACACTGAATTGAATCCAGATCCACTCACTCCTATCTCTGCACCGTCTGAACTGGCTAACCTAAAGGGGATGAGACTAAGCCATGTTAACACCCGCAGCCTTACAAAGAAATTAGATTCCATGCAAAATTGGCTAAACCATGCCACCCCAGATGTACTGGTAGTCACAGAATCCTGGTTAAAACCTACAACACAGGATTTTGAAATAAATATTCCCTCTTACAAGGTTTTTAAAACTGACAGGCAGGCCAGAGGGGGAGGAGTAGCCATCCACATACAAGATAGATTTCCTGTGTCCATTGTCAACTCTACAACAGAACCTAAGGAGTTTGAATGCCTTATACCTAAGGTTCAAATCTCGCCATCTCAATCACTCCTTGCAATAGGGTGCTACGGACCACCTCAGCAGGGCTCAAAGTAATCAACCATCTGAGCAATACACTTGATACATGCTCTTGTAAGATTATAGTCATGGGTGACCTAAACCTTGACTGGCTAGCTTCTTGTTCTAAGCAACTTAAAGGAACTTTGTGACGCCTTTGGACTCACTCAAATAATCACAGAACGCACCCATCCTAACGAGCAAAATCCTGCAAACAGTACACTATTAGATATTATACTAGTAAATAAACTGCACCTGTTCACTCACTCGGGTGTTTTTTTTAACAACTTTAGTGATCATTGTGCTATCGCATGCATTAGGTCCTTACCAAAGCCAATTTCACACTCTAAATATATTTTTAAAAGGAGTCGCCGTAACGTTGACCTTCATGTTTTTTTATCCGATCTGCAGTACTCCTGTTGGCAAGACTTTTATCTTGCCCCCGCCATCAATGAAACCTATGATACATTCCAGAACATACTCCTAGACACAATAAATCATCATGCACCCCTTGTCACCAAAAAAACTCATGCCAATGGTTCTCTTCCAGCCTTAAGTCCGGAAATAGTCTGTAGGGATGCCCTATGGAAAAGGTACGAATGACTAAACTCCCTTCTGATTGGACAGCCTTCAGAATGGCTAGAAATTGCTGCACAAAGCTTAATAGGGCCGCAAACACTAGTTATTATGACAACAAACTGGACGCATCTACCAATTGCTCTGCTCAATTCTGGAAAACCCTAAGAGAGGTAGAGGGTCATAGATTGGCTAATTCCCTTCCTACAAAAATTACATCCGGAAGCTTTACCATTACAGACAAACATGAGATTCTAAATATTTTGAATAACCACTTCGCTAAAGCAGGGCTGGCCTTCGACTCATCTCCAGCCAACAACATAAAACAAGTTATGTGGTCAGGATTTGGCCTCAGTCACTCCTGCCCTCCCTTACTGTTTGTTCCCCTGGTAGGTATGCACTGAGAAGTCTCTCTTATATATCTCTTATTCTCAAAGTCAGAACTCATTTTGGTAAAGCTTCCATAAGTCATCCCCTCACTTCCTGTGGAATAATTTGCAGAAAATCCTTAAAATAGCCACACCTGTTAAACTGTCCACATTTAAAACCCTATTTTCCCAGGCCATCACAGAATCCTGTAACTGTAGGACTTGAGATACGATCTACATTAACATGACAGTTCCTCCTCCTGGCACTCCTGCTGCATATATCTGTCCTCATGTTTCTTCTTTTCTGCTTACCTCCTCATCCCTACATCTCCTTCTATGTTTTTTATATCATAGCATTCACCTTATATGTATATATTTTTCTCATGTTACCTATGTGAAATGATATTTTGTATTTGATATTTTTGTGTTCTTTACTGTTGTTATTGCTAACTACATGCCCAGGTCCATCTTGTAAATTAGTTCTCCTCAATGGTGTTTTGCCTGGTAAAATAAAGATTGATTGATTGGTTGATTGATTGAAACATGCATGGGATAGGCATTATGGAATATTATACAGTGGAGAAAAAGAATTCTGGGCTCTGATTGGTCAGTCTGGGGCTGGACCCATGATATTATCCCAGCATAACATCATGGATCTAGTCCCAGCACATACATGACCAAAGGACATGACAAAAAAATCACTCCTCATGCCATATAAAACTTGCCCACACTCAGAATGGCCCATCTCAACTATGACATTACTTAATAAAATCTTAAAAGTGTAAATCCCGTCCTTCTATGGCACACAAACCGCCAAAATTAAACTGAGAACCATAACACATTTCCCCAAATCCCCATTATCAGTTTTCTTATTCATTTAAAAAAGGGAGAGAGATGTGAAAGTCGTCTTTGTGATCGGCTTCGCAGCAGCCCACAGCTGTACTGACAAGCCTCGCTTTGAAGTTAGACACACTAGATGACTCTTCATGTCTCTCTTTTTTTTTACGTGAAAAAATTTTGTTAGTGAAACGTAAAGCCCTCAGCTGGGCTTCACAAGATACCACTTCCTCCCACTCTCTAGGCAGTTCTCCTCAAAATACTAAAAGCTGTCACTATGATCAGCTTTAGCACACTCCGTCCCACTCTCCTCACAGTCTTCGTCGGCATCAAGGGTGTAGGCAGACATACTCACCGTACACATTTGTGTACAGTTTTTGAGTACCTCTCCCAAACCATATTTTTTTTTTTTACCATTAACATTCTATTCTGGAGTATTTGAGTTAGTGCAGGCCATTTTGTGTCTTTATCAGTTTAAACTTCTATTGTTTAATTCAAATATATGTGTATAACCTGTTCAGAGATTAGGTGAGTCATCTGATACTCCAATTTGTTTTGAAACAGGGGATAGCAGTCAGAGAGGATGTGTACATTTTTTAAAGGGGGAGCAGCAGTTGGAGAGGATGTGTACACGTTGTAATGGTGAGGGACAGCAGTTGGAAAGAGTGTGTACAAAATAGAAATTTATTGCTACGCCTCTACCCAGCATCCTAGTAGAAACGTACTGAGTGCGTGCCTAACATCGCACTTCAGTGCAACTTACTAGATCGCCATTTTCACATTTCTCACAGACCATGCTTCAGTGCAACCGCATCTTCGTTCTTCCAGCTTCACTCATCTACTGGAAGAACCCATAGAGGCATGATAGACAGACGGGGTGGGGGTGTCGAGCCATAATTTCCAACAGATAGGACTGTGACAGAGGTGGCAGGATAAACAAACTCACATTTCTCGGTGGTGCCAGCATTAAGTGTGAGGGATGGGAATGAAGCAGACACAATCCAGAAAGAAGATTAAAAACCTAAAACAAAAAAAAATAGCAGTACATCAAAGAAATACAGCTAGAAAACAACAAAAAGATTGGTGTGCAGATTCAAGAGTGCAGAGCTGCAGTTACAACACAGCAGCCTCACCTACTGGCCATGTCAAAAACAGTAAATCAGGACTATTTTTTTTAAAGTATACCTACCCTTTTAAAAAACACCAAAATATATACTTTTAAATGTACTTTTTCAACTTTTTTAATTTTTGTTTTTACACACGAGGCCTTGTATAATAGGAATAATGCACTCCAGGGTGTGTATCGTGCTGAGATAACATCACTTCTCAGGTGTTGAATGCACTTGGCATGCGGTCTTATGCCCAACCACCTGAGGTGTGATGTTGTCCCAGCACAACACACACCCTGTTGTGCATTATTCCTTTGTTAGTAAATAGACAGGGAGTGGGGAGGGTCGATGGAGACCAGGTAGGATCTGCAGTAAAAGAATAAAGACAGGGAAAATTTGCACAGACCGAGTGGGCCAAGCAGTCCTCTTCTGCCAAAAAATCTCTATGTTTCTATGTAACATATGTGTGTGCTTCTAGATGTTTCTTAATAAAATACATTTACAAAAAAATATGAACAGACATTAGTCAGGTTGGGATTAAAAATTATGTGTAGATGGATGTGGCTGTGTGGATGCAAAATTTTCTGATCACTGCTAAGAGTACCCCCTCCACAGGAGCTTACCTTCTGCTCCCCACCCAGAAGATTGTGAAGGAGTGCACTGTTTATGGCTCCCTGTCATGGAGCTGGCTATAGGCACGCCATCAATAGCAGAGCACTCGCAGATATCTCCACAACTTCATCGAGCCCCATGGATGGAAAAGTGGGACTAGTCAGCAAGTCTGTACCACAGGAGCACACAGCAGAGCAGCGAGAAACACCAATCAAGGACCAAATCCAATGCAAGCTCACAAGTAATTAGAGTTTACCTCTGGCCATATGGCCTGCATGAGACAGTCGCTATGAAATCTTCAAACCTCACAGTTGGCTCACAACACACAGTCAATAAATCAGAGACAAGCAAGTGAGGGCAAAAAAGTCAAATAATGCAATGTGAGCAGTGTGGGCAAAGGAAACCATGTGTGAGTGCAACCTCCAGTTGGGAATCAGGACTGCCAGAAAGCCCTCCTCATCTTCTATGCCAGCCAGTGAGGAGCTGAGGAAGGAGTGTGAACAGCACAGAAGTGCTGGGAGATTTTCAGATCTGCTTTGAAGATAAGACAATGAAGACAGCAAAGAGGAGACTCAGTAACAGGCTTTTGCAGAGTTACTGGGAGTGTCTGTTTTGACTCCTGTGAAAAAAGAGAGAGAGAGAGGGGGACTCCAGTGAAGAGCGGGAGTGGATCAGAGACAGGATCCCCAGTACCAGGAATGCCAATTCAGGGTTTTTCTTCAGTGATGGAACTTGCTTTTCTTAACAGATTCAGAGGTACAGTAGCAGCTGCACAGAACAGTTAGGCTTGTGAAGTCCTGAGCAGCACTGAGTTCTGTCTTCACCCAGGTGAAGACATATTTTGTTAATCCCATTGGTGCTCATCAGTTTTAAACTTGGACTGCACCAGTACTGAAGCTTCATCAGTACCACTCTGCTTTCAGATAACTATCCAGCATCAGGATTCCTCAACACTATAGTGCACCAATTTAAAGACTGTTTACAGGAGCTCCCAGGGCCGTGGGATAGTGATTTACTTGTATACCGACAAGAGGTAATTGCTGGGCATTGTTTGGAGAGAGGTGGCACATTCTTTTGAATTTGAGTTTGCCTTCTTTGCCTCTGGTTTGTTTACTTGCTCTAACTCCTTTTCTGTCCCCCGAGTCCTGCTCCTGTTTCCCCCTGCTAACAAATAAACCCTTTCCATTTTGTTAGTGTATTTTTTGTGTCCACTGCTTTATTGCTGTATAATGTTTGGGATTACTTAAGCAAGGAGGCTTGTTATCTTCCAAAGAGAGCAGTTAACGGTGTGAAAAGGGACTCTAACTGGACCATCCTTGCATTCTTCAAAAAAGGCATACTGTATACAGCTGATCCAGGAGGCACTGACTAGCAGGGCACCTGTCCCAGACATAATGCCTCCTAAAAAGTGTAGTTACAGGGTGAAGGTGGTGTCTGAGAAGTGCAAAGATGAGCAGGAGTGAGAATGGAACATGGATTTTAGAAGGACTAAACAGGCTTCTCTGGTTTGGGTTGGAGACATATAAGACAGTCAAACCTAGTCAGATGACTAGCTTAGCTCCAATAGCCAAATTACTGTATATGTCACAGTAAGTAAACAGTTTGATTTTTGATAAGCTCCATTTATAAAAGCATTGCACTAGTGTACCATTTGCAAATTCCAGCTAGATCACTAGTAATATTTTAATTTATTGCCACCTAATGCATTTATATTATTGCAATTATAGATCATGGGAGCATCATGTGACACTCTCTGACCAGTCACAGCTCTTCTTTCAGTTGCTCATGTGGTACTCTAATTGCCATAAGAGAACCTCACGTGCTCACACTGATGGGCTTCTGGAAAACCACTGCAGAAACGGGCCGGAAAAAATTTTTCTTTTTTTTAATGGTGCCATGATCTATAATAACTTTATAGGGGTGCTAGGAGGGCCTCTTATGGATATAAGTGTTGTCTCTTGCATCTTTAGGGTACCAGAACTGCTCACCTTCTGTTTTCAGTTCTGTTACCCTAAGAATGTGTGAGGTGACACTCCTATCCATAACAGGCCTTCTTAGCACCCCTATTATATAATTACTTAAAGTCTCATAAGTATTTTTTTTTTATTTTGTGATAGCCAAGTAAACCTAGCAAACTAAATTTAATAGATTGTTTTCTTGGCTGACTTTTGTGTTTCTACTTCCATGTAGTTCTTTGCAAGATGCCTGGTTATGCAATACCAATTCGTAAATGGCTTCCTTGGCTAAAATCTGGCAACAGAAAAAAAATCTGTCTATTTCCAGTTTGCTTTATAAAACACTTAGCAAAATTAATAAGTGCCAGCTGACCCCCTCAGTAATAAAAGCCCTAATAGCAGGACAGTCAAGCGGGAAGGCTATGTCTTTGCTTAACACTGTCGTTTTCTTTGACCTACAGAGAAGTCAGACTACACAGCTGTCTTGAGTCTGACTCCAGATCAGCTGTCAGACCAACCTGATTAATTTCTTTGAATGGTTAACCAACACAGTGGATGGGGCCAAACAGTAGATGCCCAGGCCTGGATTTAAAAAGTGCTCAAAAATCCCACAGCTGTGGGAAAAACTCAGCGCAAGTGGGTTGCCACTTGCAGAACTGCAGTTTATCCCACATCTATAGTATTCCCAAAACTGGAGCCGGTTTATGTGCGGCTAATGATTTGCAGCGACTTGCGGGTGGTGTTGCCATGTAACTCCCCGCAGCTGTAGAAAAATTTTACGGCTAGTGGGACCAGCCGTAACATCTTCCGCAGCTGCTGTGGCTATGAATACAATTTCTGCAGCTGCAGAAATTTCAGTCTGCAACTAGAGTTGCAGTATCGGATTTAGCCCCCAAAACATTTGTGAATCCAGTCCCTATATTTAGATTTCAGTAAAGTCTTTGACTCTGTTCTCCACAAGAGATTAATTAGGAAGCTGGAAGACCTGGGTGTAGGGGCAAAACTCGCTATGTGGGTTAAAAACAGACTGCAAGATAAAAGTCAGAGGGTAGAGGTGGGGGGAGTGCTCAGAGGCTCGACCAGTCACTAGGGGGGTCCCACAGTACTTGGTGCTTGGTCTGGTGTTATTCAACATCGTCATCAGTGACACTGCAGATGACAAAAAAGGTAAGATATGCCTGTTTGTGGATGACACAAAGCTCTGTGGGAGAATGAACATGGAAGGGGGGAGACAAGACCTTAGGGAAGACCTGGCCAAGCTGGAGAGGTGGTCAGGTATTTGGCAACTAGTATTCAATGCCAAAAAATGTAAGGTAATGCACTTGGGGGCAAAGAAGCCAGAGGCTAAATGATGGCTTGGAGGTGTGTAAGTTACTAAGTCAGAAGAGGAGAAGGACTTGGGTGTGATCATGACAAGTGATCTAAAACACTCAGTACACTGCTGGACAGCAGCACTCAAAGCAAATCAGATGCTGTGCTGCATAGCCAGGGGTATAACCAGCAGAAGAACTGAGGTCATTCTGCCACTGTACAGATCACTGGTTCAGCCACATCTTGAGTGCAGTGTGCAGTGTTTGTGTCTTTACCTAAAGAAAGACATCAACCTGCTGGAAACGGTCTGGAGAAGGACAACCAAGATGATCCAGGGAAAGCAAGGTAGGCCATACGAGGAGAGACTCAGAGATCCCAACATACGAACATACGAAGAAGCCAACGGAAGAAGGCTATTTGTCTGTCTAGTCTGCTCGTATTGCAGGGTGCACAGCTTAAGCTACTGTCCCTGCCCCCCCCCCGTACTCCTTGGAGAATAGAAGAGAGAGGGGTGACATGATGGAAACCTTCAAGTGCCTTAAAGGTTTCAACAAAGTGAGCTCTGAGGGTCTGTTCAACCATAGTGGGAACAAGACCATTAGGGGGCACTGTTTCAAGCTGGTGGGGGAAAGATTCAAGAGGAAAATGAGGATACACTTTTTCACAAAAAGTGTGGTGGCAAAATGGAATGAGCTATTGGAGGAAGTTGTCTCCCTGAATGTGAACAACTTCAAGAGAGGCTGGGACAGAGTAAAGGGGAAAGTTGCTTGTTTGGGGGATGGGGGCATAGAAGGGAAGGAGGCATCTATGTATGGGGAGAGAAGAGTAGATGAGGAGGAGGAGGACAAATCCCTCAGTAGATATTGGGGGGACTGCAAAGTCGAACAGACATGATAAATGCAATGGCCTTTTTCTGCTGGCACAATCGTATGTCCATACGTATGACTCATCTTTCAAAAGCTCTCTTTCCAGTCTTATTATTATATAGAAGACCATTCCAAAACAAATTAGAACCTTTACAGTTTATTTTTGTGTTGTATGTTCTAGATTATACAATGGGCACTTAAACACAAGTAAAATTCTCCATCCTGATTGGCTCACTGACACCTTCTCCCATTGTAAATCCTAGCATCACCCCACGGGAAGAGGTGCCAGTTGCCAGTCAGCGAATCAGTAACCCCACCTGAAATCACTCCGAGCAACAGAAATCCACAACTACTAAACTCGTGAATCACCGCTAAACGGCTATCTCTCATGACTGCTGCTCTGCTTCCATTCCCATACGCAAAACGCCCTTCAAACCACAACACATTTTTTTTTTAAGCAATCTTTTGCCCAAGACATTTCCCTGATAGAACCCCTTTTTCAGAAACCTTTTCTGGGCTAAAACGGCTGTCCTCTCAGATCTGTCTCCTAATATCTTCACCCTCCATTACAGCTCTGCCCCAGAGACCTAATATTGATGATGTCGTCTCCACAGTTGAAATTCCACATTACCCTTTGACCTTACCTGCTCCAGCAGTCCGAGACTCAAAACAAACTACATCTGGGGACTTCCGGTGATGTCACGAGACTGATGGCAGCCTAATTTGGAGCTCTGGCTCCTCGGGCATACAATTCAAGTGAATCGATCACCATCGAGGGGTTTAAACACTCTATCCAGTACTACCCAGTTATTGGAGCTGTTGGCAAAATGGAGCGAATGAAAAAAAAGCTCGTTGATGAAGAAAAAGGTGGTTCAAGGGGTCGGACCGACTCGAGGCCTGTGAGTCCATCCGGATCCCGCTACTCAGTAATTACAGCCTCGGGGGAAGACTCCGATGGTTCAGGATCCGAAGCAACATCCACTTTCACAAAAGCAGATGGGCACAGAATGCTGAGAATACTTCACAGAATAGATGCCAGAATCATGGGCTTACAAAATGATTTTAAGAAACTTGAAGCTCGCACGACATCTGTGGAGACTCATGTTGAAACCTTGCAAGCAGAGCACATGGCTTTCAGCAGATCTCTAGCCTACCTCCACAAAAGAGAAAAAGAGTTAACTGCGAGAGCGGAAAATGCGGAGGCGAGGGCCCGCCATAATAATATCAGAATTTTTGGCATTCCGGAGGGGGTGGATCCTCCATGTATGGAAGAATTCATTGATTCCTGGTTAAAAACAGAGCTGAGTCTGGAAGAAGACTTTAATACAGAAATCGAAAGAGCGCACAGGTCTATCGCTCCTAAACCAAAAGAGGGGGCGCCTCCTAGGTCGATTATTGTAAAGTTTTTGAGATACACAAAGAAAGAAAAGATTGTAAAGCTGGCTTGGGCGAAGAAAAATCTCAACTTAGACGGCCAGAGGCTATATGTAGCTCAAGATCCCTCCCCCCAATGCTCGCTTAAAGAAAAAAAGTGCTGCAGGTGGTAAAAGCCCTGAGAGCCCCGAAGCTCTGGGTACAGAATGAAGGTGGGGTAAAAATCTTTGATTCTTTGTTGGCGGCCATTCCTTTCCTCACAACCCATGAGGTACCTATCCCAGACATGAAGGAGGAGCAGGCGGAGAAAGAGATCAAGGACTTGTTGTGGTCTATTGCCCCGGGCCCAAGGAAGCGTGTGAGGAGGCGAAAAGAAGCTCTGCTCCCATTGCATGTGGATATGGTGAGATGGTTGCACACCAAGGAGACCTGAAGGGAATGCTGACAGTTTGCAGCTCTACAAACTTTGAAGGTGCCTAATCCGGGTCAGGGATCCTGTTTGAGATGAAGAGTTGGGAATGGAGACTGAATAGGGGGGTTTGTGTGTTATTCCTGAAGGAATTTCTGTCCCTTTGGTTGTTTTTTTTTCATTTGCAGAGTGTCCCCCTATGAAGCTCCAATACCGGTCTTCGTAATAACTGGAAACTTTATTTTTTCAGATGTTCCCTTAGAAGGCAAAAGGGATCCTTATAGAGCTGGGTTTGTGTTTCCAGTGGGAGGGTTTTCAGATAGGACCTATGGCACCAAAGATAAGAGTCCCTCTGGTAAACAAATGATATTCGAACTGAGGGGAATTAAACAGTAGTTAAATTGAGTTATTAAAAAAAATATATATATAGTTGCGATTAAAACCAAACAAAGATCGAAAAGAATAAATGACTCTAAAGGGGCTGAGTTGGGGTGGAATGTAATTTTGGACCTTCTGTTTATTGCAATGTAGAAGGGGGGTTGTCCCAGCTCGGGGAAGGGGAACTCTGGTCCCTGTTTGTGATAGGCACCCTTCCTAGAAAATTGTACAGCCCCATCTCGTTAAACATAATGGGGTTTGCTTTGAAATTGTACTATTGATTATTCCTGGCTATCCCCAGTTCAGTTTGGTACTTCAGCGATAAGTATCGTGCCCGGGGTGCTCGACTTTAAGGGCTGGCCAAACCGGATCCATTCTTGGTAGGAGAGGGTTAATCCCTTGGGGTTCCTGAGAGCCTGCCCTTTAGCGTCAGTAGATGCTTTTTCTCCTATTAATCTAGGGCTTTGTGCTCCTAGCATCTGGGGAGTTAACACCCTAACCCCCTGGTTTATTTATAGCTCTGACTGAGCTAACGGGTATTCAGCCGACTGTTGCCCAGTTTTTATTTTCTCTCTTTTTGGAGTTGTTTCTTTATTTTTCTGCCCCTTTTATTTTCTCATCCCTATTTTTAAAAGGGTTTTTACTCAAGTTGGGTTCTACGGGTGCTTTTTCACCCATGGTTAAACCGAACTGCATGAGGTTTAATGCTGTTTTAGCTGGTTGTAGTTGTGTATCTTCTTCTCTCCTTGCTTTACTATCTTATCTATTCTACTCTACAGACTTATATACATGCGAGTTAATTAAGGTACTTGCTTGGTATGAAAGGACTAGAGGAAAAATTATGGAGAGACACCTCAAATATTAATATGGCTTCACTTAAAATAATTTCTGTCAATGTTAAAGGGATAAATGGGGTGGTTAAAAGAGCAAGAATTCTACAAGAATTGGGATGGTTGAAGTGTGATGTGGCCTGTCTCCAAGAGACCAAATTGTCTGACCATGAACATGCCAAGTTACATAGAACTTGGGTGGGAGAGGTGTACGCAGACTCCTGTTCCGAGGTATCTAGGGTAGGAGTGCTTATATTAATTTGCAGGGGTCTCCCATTCAAGGTTCACCGGGTACAGAAAGGTGGATCAGGACACTCTGTGATAATTTCTGGAGAATTTATGGGACATACCCTCCATTTGGCAACTTTATATGCCCCCACTCCCCCTTCGGGAACTTTCTTTAGACATTTTTTACCATAGTGGATTCCCTTCCCTCAGGTAGAGAAATAATTGTGGGAGACTGGAATTGTGTTGAAAATAGCAACCTAGACAGGAGTGCAGGGGGAAAGGGAGGGCGGATAGCCTGCTCTAGACTCCTCAGAACCCAGATTACAGAGGGAGGGTGGGTGGACCCATTGAGGCAACAAAATCCATTGGGTAAAGATTTCAAATTCTATTCGGTGGTGGCCAAGTCATACTCTAGACTAGACAGATTCTATACTCAAATAAAATATGCTAATGATTTAACGGATTTAACAATACACCCAGTGATCTTCTCGGATCATGCCATGATCAGTGCTAGGGTGCGATGGCCAGGGGTGAAGGCTAAGGGGAGTTGGAGATTTGATCCTGGCCTTTTAAATGATACAGGGTTGTTAATCAAATAAAAGAATCCATTAAGCTGTATATAGCAGAGAATAAGAAGAGGATACGATATACGCTTCTATATGGGACGGTTTAAAGCCATCCATGGGGCAAATTAATAGCTATTCCTCATATAAATACAAATGCACTCAAGCTAAGGTGCAGAGCCTATTGGGAGTTATAAGTTCTCTGGAGAAGGAACATAAAAAAAATAAAGATGTTCAGGTGTTAGAGCAATTACAAGAGGCCAGGGAACAATACAATAAAGAAATGATTATCAGAACCGAAAATTCTTTGAGATATACTAGACAAAGATACTATGAATTAGGGGAAAGAGTGACTCGTTTACTGGCCCTTAGACTTAGGAAACAAGAGGCAGAAAGATATATTCCCTGGTTGAAAAGGCATGGTACCCAGACCATTTCTTCTGACCCAATACAGATTGCAGGTAGTTTTTGTCAATATTACCAGGAACTTTATTCTCAAGAGAGGGGACCAGATCATCCAGTGCAGGTTAAAAACTTCCTGCATAATGTTATACTACCAGGGTTCGAAGAATCTCAAAGAAATAAGTTGGATAGGTCAATTTCTGAACAAGAAGTAAGGAAAATTATTAAAGACCTTAAGGGAAGGAAGGCCCCGGGACCGGATGGGTTTATGGGACAGTTTTATCGGGCTTTTGTTGATGAGTTGGCCCCTTTATTTGCTAGAGTTTGCAATGCAGCACAAGAGCAGGGGGAATCTCCGGCCTCTTGGGATGAGGCGGTGATTACTTTATTGCCAAAACCAGGCAAAGACCTGACAGAATGTGGAAGCTACCGACCCATTTCGCTGATTAATCAGGATGCCAAAATATTTGCTAAGATTCTGAGTTCTCAGTTACAAGAATTTATGCCAGAATTGGTACACAAAGATCAGACAGGGTTTATTCCAGGTTGCCATATTCAAGACAATATAAGACTGTTGCTCAATGTTTTGTCCGCCTCCGGGTCATTCCCCCCTGATACTCTTAGGGCAGTGATGGCATCGGATGCAGAGAAAGCATTTGACCGGTTAGATTGTTTTTTTTTAGATCAGGTCTTGGAGAAATTTGGCAGTGGGGAAAGCTTTCGGAAATGGATATCAAACTTATATAGAAACCCTTGGGCGAGAGTGAAGGTGAATGGGGTGATCTTGGATAAAATAATCATTAATAGGGGGACCAGACAGCGATGCCCACTCTTGCCTTTATTATTTGCATTGTGTATTGAGCCATTAGCAGCCCTCATAAGACAATCGAAAGATTATAGAGATATACAAGTACAGGGAGTTGAGGTCAGAGTATCGCTATATGCAGATGACACCATGTTGTATATCACGGATCCAGAGAGACAGATGCCTTTGATTAACTCCGTGATACAATCATTTAGTGTAGTATCTGGGTTCAAAATTAATGACTCTAAATCAGAACTCACCCATAGGGCGGTCACAAGATGGTACACTGCCAATAATCGGTAAATATAAATGGGTGAAGGAAGATATTAAATACCTTGGGGTTAGAATAACCAGAGATATCTCTAAATTATATGTCTTTAATCATAATAGATTGTTGCAGGCAGTCCAAGAGGATCTGCATAGATGGGTGGAATTGCCCCTTACTTTATTGGGTAGAGTTGACAGTGTGAAAATGAATATATTTCCACGTTTTTTATTTTTGTTTCCGTCCTTGCCACTTAAACCTCCAGCCCCTTTTTGGAAGGCAGTTAAATCCTCTTTAACCAGGTTCATTTGGTCTGGAAGGCCACCCAGAGTAAGATGGAATATTCTTCTCAAAGATAAAAAGAAAGGGGGATTGAGTTTGCCAGACCTTAGAAAATATTACTGGGCTGCACAGACCCAGCCACTAATCCTCCTTATGGTGGATAAGGATCCTCCGTTATGGGTGGAATTGGAGAGACTGGAGTCTTCCAGGGGGGATATTAGAGATTTAATATATATGGATTATGGTGGAATACAAAGGTTGTACGACTGCAATCCCTGGTCTAGTCTAGTAGTGTCTTCCTGGCAGGAGATTAATAAAACATTAGGTATGGAGTTGTCTTTGGGGATGGACTCTCCGATTAAAGCTTGCCTGGATTTTCAACTCCTATCATGGGACCTGGGATTCACGCAATGGAACCGGAGAGGCTTATTTAAAATTGGTCAATTATACTCAGGGGAAGGGGTTAAAACTTTGCAATGGCTTTCACAAGAATTCTCCCTTCCTCTGATTTTTTTAGATATATACAATATAGACATTTTTTACAAGGTAAGGATTTTGGGGGGGGGGATCCAGAGATTTAGGTATTAACCCTCTGGTGGATGCCCTGAGAGCAGAGGCCAACAGAATAGAATCAAAATGTTTTATTTCAAGGATGGTGGGCCTATTTTCTGATCTGGAACCAGACTCCATGGTCTCTATTAAAACAAGTTGGACTCTGGAGCTTGGGAAAGATATTACTGATTCAGTATGGGACATGATATGGGAGGCCATACACTCGACCACCACCTCTAACAGTTGGCGTGAGTTTCGGTGGAAAGTGATCTCCAGATATTTTCGAACTCCGGTAATTACTAAACACTTTGGTCAACATTTCACAGACCTCTGTTGGAAGGAATGTGGTAAAAAAAGGAACGTACTTCCATATATTCTGGGAATGCCCTCACATTAGTAATTTCTGGGTACAAGTGAGGGACCAAGTATGTGCTGTTCTTGGGGTATCTATACCTAACGATCCTGTAAATTGGGTTCTTGGACAGTATCCTAACCAAGTTAAACTAAAATCTCAGCGTTACTTGTTTAATATACTGGTGGCCTCGGCTCTTAAGGCAATTACTCAATGTTGGTTGTCTAAAATCTGTCCAACATCAGGTGCATGGTATAAAAACTGTTTGTCTATCCTGGAAATGGAATACCTCATGGCTAAGGTGAGATTGCAAAGAGATAAATTCAAGTCAAGATGGATGCCTTTTTTTAATTTCCAGGCTCGAAGAGAGCAAATTAGCACGTTAGAAATCTTAGCTAAATATACCTGTCAGTAATAAGATAAAAGGTATCTTCTGATTCTTCCTGATTCTTCCTTTGCAAGGGGGAGAATACTCCTTAGAGGTAATTTATTATTGAATGTGTATCCTCCTTCAAGATAACATGAAGGTCGGGGTGTTCCCCCCTAAATGATATACTCTGGAATTCTGTGGTGTTTTTCCTCAAATTAAGAGGTTTAAAGCAAAGATGATAATAGTCTGTCCTTCTTTCTCTCTTTCTCTCTTTCTCTTCCCTTTCTTTCTCCTTCTTTTTCTAGACGGATCTCCACTCCTTTGATTTCTGTAAGCGGAGGAGTCATCGTCTGCCTCTATTAGTTTTTGGTGTATAGTGTTCTGGATATTTGTTTGTGTTCATAACAGAATAAAAGAAAGGCATAGATGTCCAGTTATGATACGTCAGATAGATTGACTAATTATCAAATGTATATGGTCCAGATACACAATAACTCTTTTTGTAAAAGGGAAATGAACCTGTACTATCTTTACTATTTCTACGATAAGATATAATAAAAAAGTGTTATTTCAAAAAAAAAAAACACATCTAAAATCAGAAAAAATACACTACTCACTTTTTCCGTTCCCAATATTCCCCGACATAAATTAAAGCCTACCTGATCCTCTCTCTGTCTTTACCAAAGTCGTCCCACGTGAATGCCAACCTGGAATGCTGACTGCTTTCCAAACTTTTCTAAAAGTTCATACCAAACCTTTTTTTTTTATTTTAACCATGTTTTACTACACACGGAACTTCGAGCCCCATCATCGGTGGACACAGACCTACACTTAAGACCTGGAACCTGATGCCAGAAACTCTATCTCTGATTCCCTAATGCTCGTGGGGTGATGCTAGGATTTACAGTGGGAGAGGGGTGCCAGTGAGCGTGGGTCTATTAGCCGCCAACTTAATTCTTCAACATGACACTCCGTCTGAAACGAAACCGCAAGTTTCAATACCAAAAACAAAGCACAGGAAAAAATGTATAGCTCCTTTGAATTAACTAAGAAAACAGAGCTACAACAAATGCTCAGCACACTCGAAAACAGCACTCAGGAACTCCACAACAAAAGTCAGCATGTCTTCTACTCTTGGTGCCATTCTCACCATGGGACCAGACTCATCCTGCTCGAAGTGACACCGCACTATCCCATCATATAAGCAGCAATGCAATGCACTATTTTCTGTGGCGTACTAACACTTTCACTATTCTATTTAAAAATAAAAGAAGTAAAAAATTAAAATCACTAACCCCCTCCCAAAAAATTACTAAACATACAATTCCAACATTGTATAATAGCAATATCCCACTCGAGGGTGTTGGTGATGCCAGGATTTACCCACCCCTGGGGTGTTGTTGGCCACTCGGCTACGCCTCGTGACCGAACCACACCCCAGGGCATGGGTAAATCCTGGCATCACCAACACCTTCTCATGATATATTGCTTAATTATACGTAATTATTCCTGCTGGACTACAGTAGTCTGTTGGCTGCTGTTATCCTCCCTAGGACCCCTGTGAAAACAAGATGCTGCATATCATGGGGTTATCCCAGTTGGGGTAATTCAAAATAAAGCAATTTACTGAGGCTTAATCCCTACTATTTTTTTCAGAAAGCAGCTTTAAGATTAGACAAAGCTAAAACAAAGCATGTGGAGGGAAAGGCACAACTGTATCAAGTTAATGTCTCATTACTGTGGAACTCCGAGTTCAGAGAGTGAAGCAGCAGTGTCCTCAAGGGCTGGCTACAAAGTAGTTTTTAGTGCAATGTGCCCGAAAAAGATGCACAACAAACAAACTATGTTGCAGAACAACGGCTGTATATCTCTTTGCTCTGTTAATAACATCACACAGAAATAACCCGCCTTTTACAAATGAAACCTGATAAGGTCTTATCTGTAAGATCCCTTATTGGCTTCTGGTTTGGGTTTTCCAAAAGGCTGAAGTCTTACATATTAGTAAGAGTCTGTTAAACAGAATCAAATAATAAGCCGGTAAAGATCACCAAGCTGTGACAGGAACATGTCTGAACTGTCTTTCTCCTGGCTTTTATTTGGGGTTGTATTTGCAGGACAATAATTAAAATTGCTACCCTGTTTAGTACCCAGAGCCCAGGATATCACACATGAGGTGGCAGGGTCAGCGCTGGGTGTCCATCTCAGATGCCCCCTATCATGGGGTAGGATGGAGACTCCTACCACTACTTAACTGCTAACAGCAAACACAAAAGGAACACACCCAAACGGGGTTTCGGGTGTGACATTAAGTCAAAAGTCAGTGTAAAAAAATGAACACACTGCACACTCGGAATCAAAATTGAACAGCACGGTGCAGTTTATTAATGCAAAACGAAAGCCCCAAGAGATAGTTGTCATACAGGTGCTCTAGTAGTTAGAGTACTAATGTGGGAACCAGAAGATTGTAGGTTCAAACCCCACTAGAACTGAATTCTTACTGTATGGCCTTGGGCAAGTCACTTAACCTGTCAGTGCTTCAGTCCACCCAGCTGCAGAAATGGGTAGAGAGCAGTACTACACTGGAAAAAGACATTGCAACTCAGCTGAGCTATCCCAGGTAAGTAACTCATATAAAAAAAAACCCTCTCAGAGATTTCTTTCTGCTCTAATAAATTGCATGTGCTGTTTAAATTTGATTCTGAATGTGCAGTGTGTTCACTTTTGCACTACCTGACTGTCCCCTGATGGCCCAGGTGGAAGGAGTACTGTGGGTAGCAATATGCAACCCCAGAGAGGGAAGTGAAATCCTGCAGCTGGCGTGTCACGGGACATAAATGTGTAAGATGCAGTGGCATTGTTCATCCAATCATGTGTCAGGCTGAGTGTCATAGGCAGGCCTGGTTCTAACCCACTTCAGCCTTAACTGGATGTCTCCCATCCAGTGGAGTAGCCAGCCTTTTAAAAAGTGTACGCACAACTTAGAGTCCAGCCGATCAGCGGGGGCACCTAGGCCCCAAGAAAATGTTAGCATTTTTGATGTTTCCTGGTGCATTTTGGGGGCCCAGTTGTGGGACTATACAGCAATGCAGGCATATTTACAGTGAAGCCCAACAGGATTCAGCGCAGCACTGCAGAATACAATGCAATGTCAATGCGAGTTACTCTTGATTCCCTTGTGTCATGCAGTAACCCTTACCACACTGCTGTTCCTGGTGGGCTTCAGTGTACTATATGTGCTATAAACTGAACTTTGCTATTGTTCTGTATACATTACACTCTTGTCTTCATTTATGTTCAGAATCAGAAAGCACTTACTTGTGCTTGTGTTTTTTCAAAATGTTAAATGTTTTTATAATTTTCTGTACTTGTTAGTCACTATACATATGCATAAACTGTACAATGGAGAATATACACCAGTTACATATATGCTATATTCTGATTTTCTATACACAGCACACTATCTGTGGAATTTGCAGTACTCTACTGCAAATTCCACAGTGTCTATATACAGAAAATCAGACAACATAACATTTATGTATAAATGGTGATGTTTATTCTCCATTGTACAGTTTCAACGATGAGGAATGAATCATACTATGGGAAATCACTATGTAGTATTCCAGTCCCTAACAGTATATGCATGCATTACTACAGCATATCTACTATTAAGAATTTGCTATGGAGTAAATGGTGAAACAAATCTAATGTTTTCTTACCCTTTTATTATGTGCTACCACCAGCTTGAGGGTCATGGAAAAAGTGATCTGCAAGAAGGGCAGTAGCCATTATTACTTTGACATCAAATTTGTGGCAATGTATTTTCAAAGTGCAAAGACTGAAATGTACTTCTGTCCAGTTCCATGTCTGTACACCTCAGAGATGTGAGGATTAACAGTAAGTCAATGTGATCAAGTAATGAGAAGTGATGAATCTGTGGGATAAGTTGGAGTCCACTTTTGCCAGGAGGTTGTATTCTATAGCCATTGATGCTGATGACCAGACAGTGATAACCCTCAGCATGGTGGTAGCGAAACGAGTCCAGTTGTGTCAGAAAATTGGTAATTACTGGAATTATTCACATAAAGTTTCAACTGCTCCAGAATCCTGAATAACCAATGTTACTCTCTGATGAGGTCAATGGATGCCTTAGTGTGTCATTGGACCAATATCCACTACACAGTGGTGAAATAGGAAAATGTAGATATCAGGAGATGATGCACTGGAGGAATGTATGTGACAGGATGAGACTTTTTTTGTCAACAGCATATCCAGTTTTGTCAACAGCATATCCAGTTTATGTCCACAATATATCCAGTTTATGTCCACAATATATCCAGTTTATGTCCGTTTAGGAGTCTGACAAGGATCCAGCATATGTTTTTTGGTAAGGATTACTGCCTGCACATAATACACTGACCAGTCATGCATGTTATATTTTTAGTAATGACTGCCCCAGAATGAAATGGCATGTTTAAGTATCTGACCAATTTGAATGATGTAGCTGCCCCCCCCAAAAAAATCAATAAATAGATAAATAAATACATAAAAACACAGGACACTGGTTCTGATAGAATGTTAGTTTTGAAGTTACTTGTAGTAGCAGCAATATCAAATTGTAACATTTTTTTGTAAGGATGACTGCTCAGAATGAAATGACGTTACATTTTAGTGATAGTTACTAGTGACCACAATGAATTGCATTCACAACACGTTACCACAAATGATCACATGCAATATAATATTTGTAGTAACTATTGATTCCTATACTGAAATGGTCAAATGTTTGTGAAGTATCAGACAAATCTGAATGGTGTACATGACCCCCAAAAGAGAGACAGGACACTGGTTTTATGACCACTTTCGATTTGAAGTTACTTGTAGTATGAAGACCATGATTTAACATGAAACACGAGCAGAAATCGTGATGTCATGGTCTCCTGTGAACTTACTTGTAGTATTAATAAATGGTTAAATGTGAAACTGAAATCTAAAGCTTTTTGAGGTGGTAACACACCAGAGTGATCTGTATAGTAGTAGTGAGGAACTGAATAGACCGGCAGGTTGTATGTTGTGAAACTTTCATAGCATCTCACTATGTGACCAATTCACCGATGTCTACATCTTTCATCTGTAAGTTATGCCATTGTGTACGTCAAAAGAAACTATGATTGAATAAAATAGTCCCTTTAGGTCCAGTATAATGATATGTATAGATATACACAGGTTCTCATTTGCATACTGGTTCACTGTTTGTACAGTGCCTTCAGAAAGTATTCGCCCCATTGGATTTTGTAAAATTTGGTGATGTTGCAAACTCAAATTAAAATACATTTATATGGGATTTTTTTGTCACGTATCTACATAAATTACTCTGTCAAAGTGGAATGAAACTTCTGGAATGTTTTGTACACGTAATCTAAAGTAAAAACCTGAAATGTTTTGATTTGATAAGTATTCACTCCTTTGCTATGACACTCCAAATTGAGCTCAGGTGCATCCAATTTCCTTGTGAGATCACTAAAACTTGAATGGAGTCCACCCGTGGTCAGTTCAAATGGTTGACATGATTTCAGATGCTATACACCTATCTATATAAGGTCCCACTGTTGACAGTGCATGTCAGAGCAGAAACTGACATGAAGACCAAGGAGTTGTCCATAGAATTCCGTGATAGAATTGTGAGGAGGCATAGATCTGGGGAGGGGTATAAAAACATTTCTAGGATGTTGAAAGTTCCCAGGAGCACAGTCAAGTCCATCATTAGGAAATTGAAAGATTACGGAACCACCCAGACTCTTCATAGAGCAGGCCATCATCCCAAACTGAGCCATCAGGCAAGAAGGACCTTGGTCAGGGAAGTGACCAAGAACCCACTGACCACCCTGACAGAACTACAGAGTTCCATGGCTGAGATGGGAGAACCTGTCCAGAGGACAACAATCTCTGCAGCACTTCACAGATGTAGCCTCTATGGGAGAGTGGCTAGATGGAAGCCACTCCTGAGAAAAGGCCAGAAATAGCATGCCTGGAGTTTGCAAGAAGGCACATGGCAGACTGAGACCATGTGGCAAAAGATTCTCTGGTCTGATGAAACAAAAATTGAACTCTTTGGCCTGAATGCAAAGCGCTATGCCTGGCGCAAACCGAACACAGCTCATCACCCATGTAACACCATCTCTACCATGAAGCATGGTGGTGGCAGCATCATGTTATGGGGATGCTTTTCAGCGGCAGGGACTGGGGCACTTGTCAGGATAGAGGGAACAATGAATGGAGTCAAATACAGGCACATCCTTGAGGAGAACCTGCATCAGTCTGCAACAGACCTTGAACTGGGGCGAAGATTTACGTTCCAACAGGACAACGACCCCAAGCATACAGCCAAAGCAACACTGGAGTGGCTTCAGAACAAGAAAGTGAATGTCCTTGAGTGGCCCAGCCAAAGCCCAGACTTCAATCCCATTGAGAATCTGTGGAAAGACTTAATGATTGCTCTTCACAGACGCTCCCCATCCAACTTGACAGAGCTTGAGCAAATCTGCAAGGAAGAATGGGCAAAAATCCCCAAATCCAGATATGCAAAGCTGATAGACACACCCAAAAAGACTGAAAGCTGTAATTGCTGCCGCAGGCACTTCTACAAAGTATTGACTCAAAGGGGTGAATACTTAAGAAAACAAGATTTCAGTTTTTAAAGTTTCATAAATTTTGTTGCACAATATAAATAGTGTTGCCCCTTTAAATTGTTGAGTATGCAGTGTGAATCAAGGGGAAAAGTCATTTCAATGCATTAAAAATTCTGGTAGTAACAAATGTGACAAAATCCAAGGGGTGAATACTTTCTGAAGGCACTGTAGGTTGGTCACTAGAATGTAATAAGCCATTACAAACATGTAGTCAAAAATGAAACTGCAAGGTTTAAAGTAGTTGTGAAATGTAATACAACTTCACATTTTGAGGTCCTCAAACTATGCCTGGTTTCAAGTATTTTTTTTTTTAGTTGTTGTGATCAAGGAGATAGTAGGCAAGAATCAATGGATTACACAATTTCAGCCAAAGTCTGTTCAATTGGTTAACCCGATTATATGCCAAATGTTTACGATGCTATTTACCCATAATATTGGGCATCATGTATTGAAGAAAAATGATGCACATCAAGTCATCATGAATGTATTGCACTGGAAGTGCACAGTCAGACTTCAATGCAGGGAATTAGTTTTACACACTATAGTGGTGTTAAGTCACTGCAAACGCAATGGTGGGGCATGATATTTGCTGCTATTACAGGTCCAAAGTAAAGCTTTTTGTATAACTAGCATCAATGTAATCATGCTGCTCTATAAACTACCTTTTGGTAAGTTTGTGTGAAAAACATAGCAAAGTGTGAAAAACAATGGTTCAGCATAATGCAATTCCACCCAGGCTACATTCTGAGGTGTTGCTACTGCCACTACATGATGCATCAAGCAAGACAGACATTCGCCTTCCCCCACGAAGATGAAAGTCTCTGATTACTTCATCAACATCAATAGAAATGTTAGGGTGCAAGTTCATGAGTGCATAACTTGTGAGCCTGTTCTGTTTCATAGTTGAGCGCAAGTAGTTTTTAACCCGTTTGAGACAACTAAAACTTTGTTCTGGTGTAGCAACACTCACAGGCATAACTGCCAGGGTAGTCAGTACTTGACTGATGTTTGGGTATAATTCTGGGTCAATATGATCTAGGGTGTCAATTAGTGTCGATGGCAAGTTATTGGAATGTTTTGAATCTGACCATTTAGCCTTCCATCTAGTAAATTCGTTATTTATCTCATCAGCTGTCAATGAGACGTCTTGTTCGAATCCCTTTAAAATGTCATGAATGTTCATTTCATTGTGCTGAAGTTTGCCTGGTATTAGCTTCTGTGCACTGTATCTTTCTTTGCCATCAAGAAGTCGTTCCTTCAGTTCTTGTAATACGTGATCAATAAATGGGTAAAACAGGTTATGTCTGCAGTGTTCTAGAGGAGTGCTTGATGGTGCATTGCTGCGATGGATCTGTCGTCCACACACATGGGGCAAGGAAGGTTCTATGAAGACTTTAGCACCAAGGTTACTCGATTCTGTGAACAATTTTTTGTAATAATCGTCTGTTCTGCAGTCTGAGAGTACACGAATGAGGGTTTCTGCCTCTTCTGCCATTTGGAGTAGATCACAGGAAGGTTTCTGAACAAACAGATGAAGCGGAACCAAATACTGAAGAATATCACCTACAACTACAAGGGTAATAATGTACTCAAATTTCATTAATGAATACAGAATTCTGTCTGCATCCCCATCAAATTCAGAGATCTTCTCTAATGTTGATATAACTGTTATGAATCTATCCCTGAATTTCCTCAATGAATTTACATGACTGATCCATCTAGTGTCACCTGCTCTTGGAATTGCTATACCACCATCTTGGTTCTGTTCACCATCTTCCATGTCTAGTAGATCACCAAATTCTCTGAATTCTTCAAGATAAATATTGTGTCATTTTGCACTACTGCTAGTTGTTACAATAGCTTTGTTTGTTGTGCCCAACATATTTTTAACTAGAGGGGCTGTGCAAGCATGAACAATTACAAGATTTAATCTGTGACCCTTGCATATGCAGTAAACTGCAGAAGGAGCCACTTCTCGAATCATTTGTTGAGTTCCACAATACTGCCCAGACATATTGCTCCCAGAATCGTACCCTTGAGCTCGTAGTTTATTAATATCTAGAGGCCATGCAGTAATCCTTGCTAAAAATATTTTGGCAAGGTCCTTACCAGTAGTGGAATGCACTTCTATGAATTCAGTGACGTCTTCATGGATAGTAACTCCATTGTCAGTTCTTTCAATAAAGCGAATGCAGAGTGTGGCTTGCTCTTTCTTACTGCAGTCAGTAGTCTCATCTGCCATGAATGCCCAGGGCCCACTCTTCTGTGCAGCTGCAATTATTTTCCTTTGAATTTGCAGTCCGATAAGATGCATTAACTCGTTCTGAATTGCTGGAGATAGGTATGTGTCATTTTTATGCTGTGGGTCAAGTAGATGCCGGAGTAAAATAGGATCATTTCCACTTTCAGCAATGTGATGCAAGATTGCCATGAAATTACTTTTTTCTGGGACACGACCACATAAAGGAATGTTCTGACGACCGCATAGTATTATTGTTTTATTATCTGAGACAATATGTGTCTATTTCGAGTTAGAGTTTCATGGTAAGCTCTGGACAGTTGTTGGCATATGTTAGGTTTTCCACATTGTGCTACTGTAATGAAGCTATCAGTCTGACATAGAGAGTCCTGATGTTCTTTGGTTTTTTTATGTCGATCTATTACTTTTGCTGCATTAGACCAGTCTGTTAATGGCTTTTGAACAAGTGTAGTGTCTTTACTATGACAAAAAACAAAACATGGTGCACAGTACAGACCATCCTGAAATCTGGAGTAACGAATGAAGGATTCCTTCAGAAGACTGAAAGTCATTCTTCGGTTTCTAGTCTTTTCACCAATGCTATGGCAGAGAGGGAAAATGTAGTTTTTGGGTGGCATCCAGTGCTGTGTTAGCACATCAAGTTTGTCACTGTCACTAAGCAAGCCTCGATCAAGCCGACCAATGTCACAGCCTTCTGCATCAATAGCAGGAACAGATTCACGCAAGACATCTGGCATTGGAGAAACGGGTGGAGGTAGTGTTACAACTACAAGCTGAAGTGGTTCTGGTTGTGTAACCATTGCATTAACAGAGTTAGAGAAAGTATTGGTGTAGAAAGTAAGCTATCTGCAGCTGTTGGAGCATTACAGTGGGCGTGGTATGCAATACTGGAAGTGCATGAACTTGAGAATGAACATTTTCCTGCTGAATCTCACTAGTGGAAGTAGCATCTGTGCTCGTTTGCCTGCCTTCTCCTTTATCTTGAAGCCAAACTTCTCTAAAGTTGCTCCTGTATGCTTCCCTCTACCTAGAGTAATACACATTTAAATCTTTTAGACTATGCAACTTAAAACTGCCACTAAATATGCAATCTTTTGCCTAGTTATTTATCATAAAATAGGATGGCAATATCTACATTACTGGATATGGGATACTACATAGTGCTGATCACATGGAACTGCAAGTTGTAACTTAAGTGAAGCTGGTATAGGATGGGACAATATAATTATTCTAATACAAAATGAAGATGAGCTGAAATGCTATGTAATATGTGCACTTGCACTATACAGTATAAGATCCATTTTATTTAAAAATGGTTTTAAATTTTATTTTTTGCTACTACTACTACTACCACTCCTCCTCCTCTTCCACCTACACCCATGGTGTGTTACATTGCATAATGGGCCACAACTAATAAAGTGGTAACACCAAGTTACAGAGTAAAATTTTAATACTTTCTCTACAACCCTTTCAATTGTCCATATTACCTTACAAGATGCATTACCTGTCTGTCTACTGGCGACTTCCTGCACTTGTCCTTCACACTCCATCTCTATTCATTTAGTTTCACTGCCTCTGTGACACTGCTCCAAGTAGTATTGCTCTGTTCTAATTTGAATTCATACTGCATTAGTCTATATAGATCACTGGCAACATTCTATAGAGTACAATTGTTATAATATTTTTATCATTACATTACAAAACTAATAACCTGTACTTAGGAGTAAAATTGAAGAGCGTCATTTCTTTGTTTGCTAATGAGCATGGGTGAGCAGCTAAGCTAACGTTTGAAAGTTTTGTGAAGGAAGTTTATGGCTCTCATTTGCCTACCTCCACACAATTTATCTGCACAGACTACTGGACATATTAATCTATTTGGCTGCTGCCTTTATAAAGGAATGACATTTTAAAGGCAGATGCAGTTGTGATTAGGAGTAGGAACCCAGCTGAAGGTGGTCTACCTCAACGATGGTAGCTGGGTGACTTCACAGCTAGGTTACCTGACTTCTGAGGGTCCAGGGGTGAATACCAAAGACCCCCATTCCTTTTGAAATCAAATTAAGTTGCCAAAGCCATTCTGCTGGAAAAGTGTATTGTTACATGTTATGATCTACTCACTTTTGGGCGGGGGGCCGAATTTTTTTCCTTTTTAGGTGCCATATGCATTACAGGACTGTGTGAGTAGTCATACACAAGGATATTCTTCTATCAAGGTTTCCTTGGTAACATGACTGAGACCGGAGCTTTACAGGAACAATACAGCGCAAATAAATGGTGAGACTGAAACCTTGTATTGTCATGTTGCAGCTTGAGGCTAAACACATTGGGCAGCCCCGGGCATCAGCCTGTCTGCTTTCCACCACCACTGAAGGTCCATCAGTGGTGGTAAAGCTGAAGCAAGCTGATAGCCGACCTGCTAAAGTAGATATAACAAAACATAATGTTCACAACAATCAAATATTGCAAAGTAAGTCAGTAAAATAATTCAATCCATGATTACACAATATTGGTAGCCCATACAGTGTAAAATATAATGTATGGTCTTTTGGTTACAAACACCATGTTGTAAACACTTCAAAGAGGTTCATGACATCTGAAAACCTCTCGAGGCTTCCTTCAGCGGTTTACGATGTCATGGCAACCTCTGAAGTGTTGCTGAATTAATTAAGTAAAGACCATACCATTCTCTCTCTATTACAGCCATGAAATTCCATGCATAACAGTATTATTTCATCCAAAAATTGACATTATCAAACTAATTTAACAATCCCGCCACTAATTTGTACTTCATGAACATGGAATCATCCCTTCAACTACAAATAAACACCGTTACCTTACTGTTCATCAGGTGTGGGGGGTGGCTGGATGGCAGACTTTCCTGGTAGTAGGGGATGGTGGCTCAATGCCATCAGCTTTAGAATATTCAACAGCAATAGTTATCTATGAAAAATAGAGGAAACAGATGGTTAATCTTGGGTAGAGCAGGAACACATCTGGACTCTTCAAAGTCGACACATGAACTGAAATTAGCTCTGGCTTAGTGTGCCCATCTAGTCATTAAATTTTAAATAAATCAATAAACAGCTCTGGTGGGGTTTGAACCATAGTCTCCAGTGTCTCCTATGACTAAGGGGTGGTGGCTGGCTTCTTCAACTTGTTTTCCCAGATGATCCCTTATTTAAATGAATTTGCAGCAGGCAGACAGCTGCTGTTGTTGGAGTGGGAAGTGCCAACACAAGAACATCAAATACCCCTACGGTCCCCAACCAGTTGTTCACAAAGTCCCTCTGCCATTAGTGCCTTATCAAAAGTGTAACTTTAAAAAGGTGCTAAATGGGAATATCTCAACAGGAGATGTGACTAAACTGTGGTCTCAGAGGAGGTGACAACTGCTTGTTGTTTACATAAGGGCCAAGCAGCCAGGCAGGAAATAAATAAAGCGGGATTGCTTATTTTCTCTGTCTTTCTTTTAGTGTAGCCGTATGCGAGCACTCCCCGGCACTGTCTTCGGTCGGGACAAGCCACCTTCACGTAGAAATTCTGCCTTGCAAAATACCATTCCCCCCATACCAGTGACCCTCGCCATGGTGTCATTGGCTTATGGGTTAATCCAGCCTGTCCCCCGCCCCCCCTGCTCCTTGGTGAATAAGATTCCATGTCAAACTCTAACATCACAGCAACCAGTAACATTTTTTATTTTTTTTACAGTTTAAATCAGAGAAACCGCACCTGCTGTCGCTCATCCTCATTCTCCCACTAATCTGCTTGCACTCTATTATGTCCACAGGATATAGATGCACAGAATGGGAAGCTGGGGGTTAGCAGGTCAGGCCAGGGTGTGTGGGTCAGTGACTTTTACAGCTCAAAATCTGATCAGACCCATGAAATGTGGATCACTTGGGGGGGGTATGTGATGCAGTGCTGCGTTGGCAAGGGTTTATCACAGTGAGCAACATATAAAGAAAACACATTAACTTGAATAAATAACTTATTATAAATTCATTCATTATTAAGCAGTGTCTTGCCTTGACTCTCTATTAGTGCAGGCCCAGATGATGATCGCTGGCTGGCTGTGCTCATTTTGTTGCGATGTCCTGTTTTTTTCCCCATTGATGAAAAAGAGCAGTGCCCAACCTCCTCGACCAAGCAAGCAGGAAGCACTTTCAGCTTCCACCCTCCTCCAATTTTTTCTACAGATCTTGTTTTTAATTCTGTCAGAGAGAGATGAATTAAGTCAATGTTGTTATATCTCAGTGTGCCTCTCCCAGCAGTTGCTTAAAATACACATAGTCTCCGTTGGATGAGACGAGTTGTTCCTCACTCTTAGCTCCTCACACTCGCAGTGGAGATGGTACCAGAAAAAGGACAGTTTGCCGTGTGGCACATCATCTACCCTGTGTAAAATTATGATTGGCTAAGCCTAACAGAGCCAATGAGAGTTCATGCTGAACTGACAACAAAACCAAAAGGTCAAGTGAGTCAATGAAAACTGATTGTCAGCATGAGCTACTAATCACACCACAGCCAGAAACAAGCATCGGGTCAATTAATGAACATATCGGATCAACGGTCTGACCCAACCCCCCACCCTCACAATGAAAGACTGTGAAAAAAGCATTGATTGTTTTTTGCCTTCCAATTTCTGAAAATAAAATCAAATATGCAGATTTTTTAAACATTGAGTCTGAAATATTGAGGGGCATTTAACTAAGCTCAGGTGTCTTTTTTTTAATTACACAATTTCTATGTATTTTCCATGCTTTTTAGTTTGAGGAAAAAATCAAGATGCGGCTCTCAAAGCACAAAAAAAATTGTGCTGTGAGAAGCAAGTGGTGAAAACCAAAAGCGATCTTGTGACACAAAATTTTGGTTTCATGTCAGGTTATCCGAAACCCTACTGAGCATGCTCAGAACAGAAAAACAAAGCCTGAATCCTTATAATTCTAGAATCATTTAATATTTTCATGAAACCTGCAAAGGCACTGCCTTGGCACAGCATGTTTCTACCCTGAAAGTTTCAGCGGGAAAATTCCATTCCATGTAGGCTGTAGGTAAGAGTAAACCCAAATCCCATGTTAAGTATAGGAAAAAAAAGATGTCTACAGGAAAATGACATGTGGATCTCAGAAACCACATAAGCTGCTGTCACGGAACTTTCCACAAACTTAGATCGTGCCTCCTAGATAACATTTGCAAAATTTCTGCTAATTTTGCCAAACACTGCCAAAACTATTAAGGTGCAAAGTCAGGGGTTTAACACAGAACCTTTCACTCAACCTTATTACAGTGTCTTTTTAAGGGGCACAACTATGTGGTTTTCAGCAAAACTCAAAAACCTCGTAATGAACTCACATAGGACTGTCCTTGGGGGACTCTAAGGGAAATTTCAGACCCCATTTCCTTGTTGTGGAATATCCCAAAAATGTCAGTTCATTACCTTTTTTTTTTGTTTACAGTTGTGTTAAATCATATGGCTGCCAACTCCTTGTGTCCATACATACTCTCTTGTAGGTACCTGCATTGTGCCATGATGGCTACTTTCATCTTTGTGGAGTGGAGTCTGTGGTTTCCTTATTGTTTGGGATTTGTGACTAAGGTCATACTTCTCAAAGTTATCCATTTGTGCTGCCTTTAACCTCTGTATCTCCGCAGCCCCACCACACACACACACACACACACACACACACACAAAGGAACTTGCAAAGGACTGCTAACTTGTGCTTTGCTCTGTGCTAAAACTTACTTTCTGTTTAAACTGTCAGCACTCTCCTCTGTATGAAGCTGGTCAGTGCTGGTCCTTGCAGTCCACATTTCAGATCGGACCCAGTGTCCTTTCTAAGAGAGGCATTTCACCAGCATGAAGCTGGAAATGGCAACCATCAGTAGAAGCTTGTTAGGGTTTTCCTGTTCACAGAAGTTACACCTCACAATAAGCCATTCTCCTCTGGTATGGGACTCTATCTGGGCACAGCACATTGTTGCCATGCTGATGAAATGCCTCTTAGAAAGCACACTGGGTCTGATCTGAAATGTGGACTGCAAGGAACAGAACTGACCCTCCTGGAGGGACAAAGGCAGAGGCTTGTGCAGAGTCAGTGAACAAGGGGAGGCCAGAATCCCCACAAAGCTGGGGGGGGTCCTCGGGGCACATATAATTAAACTATATTATAATTTAGTTGGAGGATGATTTTTAATCGGGGGGCTGGAGCCAGGGTATCTGTCCCCCGCACGCCTATGGACAAAGGTACCTGGACAATACAGGATGTCCTCCTTACAGGCACCTCACAAATAAGACTCCTTTCAGAGCCTCTAGTTAAGGTTCCACATGCCTTGGGCAGACTTTTGGCACTACCTACAGCTTTGGAGCAGAATCAGTTCCTATCTCAACAGCCCAGGGCAGACCCTAAGTCCCTCCCCAGCTGACACAAGGCTCAGGGATTGCCAACAATGAAAAGGGATACTGTTGGTGCCACTTACACATCCATTTAGACACACCATCAGACCAGTCAGAAGAAGCTCAGCAAAAGTGGGAATCCCAGTGTAGTTCCCCAAAGTTGGGGGCACAGCAGAAAAATTAAATAAATAGTGTGCCCCTCATAGGGTAGCGTGCTAGGGGCCCCTGTCAGAATTTTCCCCTTCCTACAACAGCAGCAGAAATGTCCTCTGGCCATGCACTCATTCTGGACCCCCAAAGAGCAAACAGTGCGAGCCAGGAGGCGTCTTTCAGGTTCAGCCAGTGCTGGACTATGGAGCCAGCCAGTGTTTCCAGGGGCGCAGCATCCAGAATGCTGGGCAGCTGGAGTGGGGCCAGGCAGTTGAGCTGTGGCAGTAAAGTGAACAGTCAGTTGCCACCACCCTGTGGGCAAGAAGAGCCCAGTGGCGTGCTCCCAGACACTGAAGAAAAGTAAAGATGTCCACTCATGAGGGAGAGAGAGAGGGACACAGGTAAGAAAGTGTTGTTACGAGGCTTACCTGTGTCCAACTCTCATCCCTTGATGCAGGCTCAGAATCTGTGAATGTGCAGCAGACCCAGTGCTGCAGCTCTCTGTGTCCGTTCCCATTCCATGGTGTGGGCTCTGTATAGATCCATTTTTTAATTTTTATGTAAGTTTCTCTGGTTCCCCATCGGCAGCATGAGAATAGCCACATCCAGGAAGCAGCCATCGGGTGCCGCAAAGTCCTGCATGGTCCTCGGTCATCCTGCTGCTGCCTGAAGTCCTGCCCTCTGCCAGCAGTACCTCCCACCTCCCTGCACACTGTCTTCTCCTCTGGCTGGGGCGGTGAGTCGGCGGTTGCACGAAGAGCAAGGTGCTGACCGCCCTCTTTGTTTAAATAAAGGAAAAAAAGGGAATTGTTTAACAGCGCTGGTAAGGCACCAAGTGGATTGGCTGAGAGGGGGCAGACCAAAGGGATGAAATTCAAATAAATATTCATTCAGGCACAGCGACGCGAGGAGGAGCCAATCCAGAAGGAAGATTTATTAAATATTCATGAAGGGCAGAGCAAAGGGAAAGTAATGGATGGAAAGACCTTGCTCAGGCCTACAGAGATATTTAAAGGGGAAATGTTACGCCCAGAGTGTTAGAGGGGTAAAGCAAGCTCAGTAATTTAAAGGGGCCCAGTCAGTAGGCCCGATAGTCATTTAAAGGGGCAATTAGGCCCAAGTTAATACAAAGGGGTGACCAGGCCCAAGTCATTAAAGGGGCAACTAGGCCTGATGTCAAAGGGGCCAAGTACAGTGTAGTCTGGTCAGTTAAAGGGGCCCAGCCACAGTAGGTCTGACAGCTTGTCAAGGGGATTAGCTAGCTATTTAAGCCAACAGGTGTTAAAAGGTTTAGCTCACCATTTAGGCTAACCCTATTACAATATCTCACAGTCTAAGTGCCCCATCTAGTGTTTAGCTGCCAGAGTACCCACAGTAGCAGGATATCCCATTTAAGTTGGGGACCCCACTACAGTAGATCCATGCTTAGCAAGGGCTTCACCAAAAAAGGTGACCAGAGAGAGGCAACATCTACTGTGGTCTGCACAGCCATAGACTATGATATTGTACATGACTGTTGGAACTGTGACATTAAGAAACACTGTTGGAAATGTGACTTTTATTTATTTATTTTTTTATCATGACTACTTTTTGCACCTTGCCAGCGGCCCCATCTGATTGACCCCCAGCCCCATCCCCCAAAATCACCAGGACTTACCTTACACCCGGTCTGGGAGTGGCGACTGCGGGGAGTCGATCTTCACCCTGCCATCAGTGTATTTTTCCCCTCCATTTTTCTCCCAGGGGCCCCAGGAGTAGGCGTGCATGTGCATGGAGGCACGCATGCACCTTACAGCCCCGGTAACAACCCCTATCCCCCACCCCATTGGCCCAATGCCTGGCACCATCTAGGCCTGAGCTGCCTCTGGCCTCCACCAGGAGGCATCCATTAGCCGAGGGTAGCCACCACACCTCCCCGGAGAGGAGAGCTGTTCCATTCAGCTCTGCTCCCCCCCCCCACTGCTGACCTCTGCTGGCCCGGTCTCGTTCCGGAACCCAGGTCGCCGACATGCCATGAGGTAAGGCGTTCAGTGCCTCAGCCCTCAGCACCACCAGGCTAGCTGGAACTGCGACTTTTAATTACATCGAGTCAGCACCTTGTGCTAGTGTGTTCAAATAAGTCTTTGGCAGCCTTCGAAGGGTGTTTAGCAAGTGTATTCTAGAATCAACTGACGACAGTGCCAGGAAAGTGTTCAGCTGGTGCTTCCACATCTTCAAGTCTTTGCCTGAAGAGTCAGATCCTGCCATAAGGTTCTCTGAAGAACCACATCAATGTCCCCTTGTCATCAGCTGCGAGTCATAGTCCAACATAGCCCAGGACTGAGTCACGGCCACCGTTTTCTGGCAGCTTCAAAGGCACTTCAGTGTCCAGCAAAAGTGGAGGTGTGGTGGCACCAAGTGCACCTAGGTTCCTGCACCCATGGCTCAGCATGTGATGATATCAATGACAACACATTGTAGTTTAGCCTATGGAAAGACTGCATTCTGCCACAGGAACAAATTGTCCCTATCACAGGAATGAGCAAATGCTGCATAGTGACTAGGAATCCTGCTGCTGAAATGTAGGGGCGGGCCCTGCTCATGACAGATGAGGGAACGACTGCCATCGTAGTAAAAGTTCACAGCCTTGCCTGTGGCATCTAGAACCTAATTGAGATCGGTCACAGTCGTAGGTCCCAAATCAGCTACCAAGCTCAAGGGCCTACTATGCTAAACAAAAATTAATTCAGGGTCCATCCTACTTGCTGAGGGTGTTTTGTACTTTGCCATCCTGGAGACACTCCCAAGTCTTATCTGCTGCCTCACCTGTCACAGTGTACACTATTTTGCAGAGTATCTCACTTTATGTAGCAGTCTACTTCTAGCTTTTCACATTCTAATATAAAAAGTCCAGCCATTATAACAGTTTATTTTTATCTAGGACAGCCCAACCGAGAAACCACATCTTGTTTACAATAGGTTTTGATTCTGCCCAATTTTCCAGCTGACAGTACTGAAATACTTGAGGTCAGGTGGCTCACACTATTGAGCCAGCAGTTTAGTGGGAAACCTGGCAGCTCCTTCGATGCTCAAACCACTAAATCATGATGCTTCTGCAAAGGGGAACAATCCTTAGAGAAGAATGTCACATGCAGTACCAAGGCTCCTAGATCACGAATTCCTGTATTTTACAAGGATTTAGAGCCATCTATAGACAAATAGTTCCCACAGATTTATTTGCATTGGTCGTATCTACAGGAAAACTGCCCTGGAGTTACACGGAAAATGTGTCAAATCACCCTGAGAGCACTACAATATCGAATGCAACACGTGTAACTCTGTAGCTTCCGCCCGTAGCTGGGACAGTGACACGGGGGGCACTACCAACCATATTAAGCAATCTGGACTGAAAATTTTACAGGGGGGCAAAACAAATTATGGGGGGCCCCCTGTAGCTGGTACTGCTGCAGCTACTGGGAAGGCAGTAACTGAACCACAGCTGGCGATGGGAAGAACTGGAGCTAAAGCTACGTTACAGCCTTGAACTAGTCATGGTCACTCAGTAATGACAGCCCCTGGAGTCATACTGCACTTTTTGTGCGGGTTTTCAAGCCTGATGATTTGGACTGTGTTGTACAGTAGTACATGGGCGATAATGGAGAAAGTAAGACCACCCATGTTGCGTAGTGCAAACGCTACAGGAATCGCACGCCGCAATCAACGTAAACATAACCCAACGCAACTTGGGAGATGAACAAAGCCTGGCAAGTGAAGCAACAGTGACGGGAATACGCGGCAAGTGTCCTAGCTATGCCCCCCCACCCTGCTTTTCTCCTTCACATCACACAGCTACAACCCACCGCATCGAAAGCAGCATCGGGACGGACTTTCTCTGTGGAATCTACCCATCTCACCTCCCAGTCCCAGTCTAGATCGCCCATGGAAATGACTGACTGCACTTCCAAATTTTGCAGGTCCCTGGCCACCCCCTGCCCCACCAGCAGTGCCCCATGACCAGTCACAACTGACAGCTCTTTCCCCTTTGTGCTGACAGCGAACTCTGAGAGACGTTCTGTGCAGTAGATGCTAACATGTAACCATTAATGGGTTCCTGTCCCATGACTTTTAAAAGGCTGGCTACTCCACTGTGGAAACAGTGGAATTTTTCTCTGGTACTCACAGACAAAATCAGTACTCGACTGACACTGTACGACTCGAGTAATCGAGGAAGTGGTCGATCAGGATGGGTGCAGTGCGGTCGCAGACTCGCAGTCTCTGAAGCTCAGGAGTTGGGACTAGCAGACGCAGCTACAGCACTAACGGTCACGGATACTGCAAACAGAATGGCGGCTTAACGACTTCTTCTAAGTTGATATCCCCGCATAGGTGCGTGCAGTGGGAAAATAACAGTACCTGATTGGCTATAGTAGTGGGAGGCGTTCCAGGGCAAAAAAAACACTTGCACGTGATGGACTGACTTCACTGGTGGCTATGCGTAGCGTCCCCTCCCCAGCTGATTTCAGACCTAAGTTGGGTCTTAATGGCGGGAAGTTTTTTTTTTTTTTAAACGGACAATTTGGGGTTTTTTTACGGGAAGTTTTTTCTGTACGCAATGGCGTACAATAAGTATGCATGGTTACACCACTGCTCCCATCTTGGACTATACCCCAGTACGGTAAAGGAGAAACATGAAAAATACCAGGAGGAAAATGACAGTGTATTTATAGCAGATGATGCCGCCATACCCTCAAGTTACAGAACTCTGGGTCCCCTGCATACCCCCTCCCATCGGAACACAATGTTCCAGCCAGGTTAGCTCCTGATCAGTCTGTCTCACCATAAGGAGAAAGTCTGAGACATGGAGAGAACAGACAGTGGGTAACTGAGGGCCAGTGGCAACCACTCCTGTCCCCAGCATCAATTACAGAGGAGATTTTAGCAGTTTTGTGCTTGCCACCAGCTCTGTTGTTCTATGTGTTTCATTCCTGAAAGGGCATGGTGTAACCCCCCATTGGTGCAGTGAGTGGGTTCACACCCCTGCTGAGTGACTGTACAGGGCACACCTGGTTGGGAGGACCGAGTTAACTCATTCTTTCTCCTGTATTAGGGGGTTTGTCCCAAAACAGATAATAAATAGTAAATAGTGTGGTGCCTCCATCCAGAGAGAACAAGTCAGCCAGATGTTGTGTGTAGTATCACCCTCTGGGATGTAGTAGCTACTTGCCTTCCTACACTGGGCAAGACCACTCCCTGGGAACCTCCAACAGTTATCACCTTTACCAATAACAACTCAGATTGTACAAACTGAGGACACACACAAGGGTAAGATTCAAACAATTTACATAGTTACATAGTAGTTGGCAGAAAAAAAACCCTTGGTCTATCTAGTCTGACCTACAGAACAAGTTTCTTCCTAAAATTGTACTACAGATCTTACATGATCTGCAACTTTTCATCCTACATCCTGTTTCTAAGTATCCCCTGTGCCTATCCCATGCATGCTTAAATTCCTCCACAGCATTTGCACTTACCACCTCTACCAGTAGTCTGTTTCAGGTATCTACCACCCTCTCCATGAAGAAGTACCTCCTCACATTTCTTCCGTCTCCCCCCTTCCAAACTCATATCATGTCCCCTTGTCCTTGTGTATCTCCTTCTTTGTAGAATGCTACCATCCTGTACCTTATTGATGCCCTGGAGGTATTTGACTGTCTCTATCATGTCTCCCTCTCCCTTCTATCCCCACCCCACAGAATACTTATTTAATTCCTTGAGTATCTCCTCATAGCTTTTTTGATGCATGCCCTGGACCATTTTGGTGGCCCTTCTCTGCACCACTTCCACCTAATCAATGTCTTTACCGAGATGGGGCCTCCAGAACTGCACACAGTATTCCAAGTGGGGCCTCAACAATGACCTATACAGGTGTAATACCACCTCCCTCTTTCTACTTGTTATACCCCACCCTATGCACCCCAGCATTCTACTAGCTTTTCCTACATCCCTCCCACACTGACTTGCCATTTCGAGGTAATCCATTACAATGACCCCCAGAACCCTTTCCTGTTCTGTTGTTGTCACCTCCTCTCCTCCCAGGTGGTAAGTTGCCCTTGGGTTCATGTGCCCTATATGCATAATTTTACACTTTTTGGCATTAAAGCCTGTCTGTCATTCCATTGACCATTTCTCTAGTTTTTCCAAATCCTTCCTCATTTTGTCTACCCCCTCTAGTGTGTCCACTCTGTTGCAGATTTTTGTGTTATCTATGAACAGGCATACATTCCCTTCCAGTCCCTCCGTGATGTCACTAATGAAGTCACTGAAGAGTAATGAAGCCCAGAACTGACCCCTGTGGCACCCCACTAGTCAATTTCCCTCCTCTGAATGTACCACATTTATGACCACCCACTAGCTTCTGTGACTTAACCAATGTTGTACTCATTTGACAACTTCTGACCCTACCCTGAGACTGCTCTGCTTGTTTAGTAATCTTCTGTGTGGAATGGTATTGAAGGCTTTCCTGAAAAAAATGGGCTACTCCACCCCCCCCCCATCCACTTCTTTTATCACCTAGTCAAAGAACTCTATCAGGTTTGTTTGGTATAACCTCCCTCCAGCAAACCCTTGTTGTCTCAGATCCTGCAATCCATTTACAGTCAGGTATTCCACCATCCTTTCTTTTATTAATGTTTCCGTAATTTTCCCCACCTCCTCTTTATTTCCATTCTTGTGAATCAGTACTACATCCGCTCTCCTCCAATCCTTTGGTACCTCCTCTGCTTCCAATGACTGATTTAACAGGGCTGCCAGGAGAGCAGATAGCTCTATCCTGAGTTCCTTCAGCATCTTTGAGTGCACCCCGTCTGGCCCCATTACCTTATCCACTTTTAACCTCTCAAGTTCTTTGAGTATTCTCTCCTATAGAAAAGGGATAGTGTTTACTTCCCCCTCCAGTAATTCCTTTATCCTTTATCTGTGGCCCATTACCCACCCCTTCTTTTGTGAATACTGAACAGAAATACTTGTTCAGTATGTTCGCTTTCTTCTGGTCCTCCTCCACACTCTCCCCCTTAGTCTGACTATCCTGGCTTTGTTGTTTCTCTTCTCACTCATATATCTAAAGAATGTTTTATCCCCCAGCTTCATTGCCCTGACTAGATTCTCCTCTGTCTGTGCTTTAGCACCCCTAACAGCAATTTACAGTGCTTTTATTGATAACACAGGCCTGGCAGCTGGAAAAGAATAGACGGTTAACCAATTGCAAGACACATTAAGCACTCCCCCCATATATCAATTCAGTATGATTTATTAAAAGTTTTTCAAGAAGATATACAATTGGAGTACAATGAAATAACTATTGGATCACAAATCATTAAATACAACAAACACCAAAACAACTGCAATAAATATGCTCAACACAGAAATCATAAAATACAGTAAAGGGCAATCGGGGTCAAAAAAGAAATGAAGAAAAAACAAAGAAGTAACTGGAAAAAGCATAGGTATGGGTCCATAATTATGAAGAAAGTTAAAAGGGTGAAGAGAAAAGGTATGCCATTCGAACAGCGACAATTCCAGATCGAACGACATTACAATGACAATTCGCTCTTGCCGCTATAATGTCACCAAGGGACTTGGAATTGCTGTGTTAAGTCTTGCACCAATCAACTCTCGACTCATTGATTATCTATATTACGGGGTGTGGGAAGAGCTCCATGGGGGGCTAGGGAATGCAAAGCCCTTAAAATAAAGTAACTTTCTTTAGACGGGTTTATTCAGATGGCAGTTGCGGTTGACATAAATCCATCGCTGTAACATCAGTCAACAACTTTGTTGTCCTACTGGCGTCATGGATCCAAGAAAAAAAAATCTGAAGTTTTACTTTGTGTTAATAGCCTGTATTATTTTATTCAATTATATTTGACTGGAAAGGGACACAGCTGACTCATCAAGATTAGTCTGCAACAGGAGTAATAGCAGAGTATGTAATTTTTCCCATCTGGATTTATAACCCCCCAGATTATGTCTCATACTGGCTAGCATTTTCTCCATGCATAAAGTTTCTAAAATAGAGGCATGCCATTCCTTTTAGCTGAGAGACTGGTCATCCATCCAATGTCTCGCAATCACCCGTTTAGTAATAGCGATAGTTAAGGCCATATGATATTTTTGGGTTCCTGTTAGTGTATCTAATCCCAATCCTGTCAAACAAAAGGGGGATGGAACACATCTTGGAGACCCAAAAGGGGGTCCAAGCGATGCTTGATAGTCCTTTAAAATGATTTAGCCCTAGGACAGTCTCAGAAAAGATGTTTGACAGGACCACACTTGTTGTGGCACAAAGAACATTGGTCTGTTGCAAGTTTGCCCATGCTGCTCAGTTTGACGGGTGTAAAATACATACTGTTCAGAAGTTTATTTGAGTCAACCCAAGCCTGTCAATTTTAGTGTATCTATATAATGAACGCCAGACTTTGCAAACAGGTTGAGATCATCTAAGGCAGGGAACACTTGTTGCCAGTATTTCAATTACAAATTCTGAACTTCAGACACCCTGTCTCTCAGCTGCTGATACAGAAGAGAGAGAGTGCCTCTGATCAATGTACTGCAAAAAATTGTCCCATTGTTCATATTTAGACAGATGCCAAGATCTGGGGCTGGCTTGTGAGACCCCAAATGTTGTAGCTATAAAAAGGAAATATCTGTGAGTTACCTACATTGTGCTGCTGTTGAAAATTATCAAAAGAAACTAAGGTGTCTCCATTCAAAAAAAGATCTAACCAAGATAAATCAGCTCCTGGGGGGAAATTATTACTTATCACCTGGTTCTGAAGACGGTAATTTGGATTATATCAGATTGGTTGGAAAGGATCATGATTGGGGTTAGTGCCTAGGAATGCATGAAGTTGTCTACAAGTTTGAAGGGAAGTACCCACAATAGGCTAAAACACAGGGGATCAGAAAGCTGAGAAACTGAACAACTTGTAAGTGCCTCAAGTGCTATCCTGTGTCATTTGCAAAGATAAATTTCTGTTTACTTGTAAGGGGGAAAGGTGTCACTATCCTCTGTAGAGGAGATACCCTTTCTCCACCACAATACATAACAGGCATGGGAGGACAAGTAATTAAGGTAAAAAAATCAGAAAGCTGTAATCTACCCTGAAATTTAGCCTGTGTTAGTTTTGTGTAAGCTCTCTGAGGGGGGCCCTTAGGCCAGATAAATGAAGAGAGGAGAGTCCTCAATTTAACAAACCAATGCTTAGGGAGAAATATGCCCAACATAGTAATGGGATATAAAAAGTGAGATAAAACATTCATTTTAATGATATTAATTCTTGCCCAAAAAGCAAGCGAGAGCATGGACCAATTGGATAAGTCAGTCTTACTTTGAGTAAGCAGCTAGTTAATGTTACGGTCTAATAGCAGCCCATAATCTCTACTAAATGTCAGACCCAGCTATGTTAATGAGCTGGAAGCCCACATCCACCCCAATGCATGACATCAGCTTTATGGGTAAAAACACTAAACAGCATTATTACTGTCTTAGACAAAACAAGTTTGTATATGGCAATAATAGAAAATTCACTAAGGATGTGAAAACTGGAGGGAAGGAAAACACAGGATTCTCCAAATGGAGCAAAACGTCATCTGCATATGTAGAAATTACATAATTGTGGTCCCCAATTTTAATCCCAGAAACTCTAGATTCTGATTGAATTGTCCTTGTAAGGAGCTCTACATATAAGTTAAATAGGATGGGGAAGCGGGCACAGCCTGTCTGGTACCTTTACTTAAACGAAAGGTGGGTGATTTAAGACTTTTGCAACATACTGTATCTGGGCTATGGTCTGGGAATACATTAGTTTCACCAATTGTTATGAAAGTAGCAGGGAAGACTAGGTTTGCTGGCCAAGGCAGTTAGCTTCACCTGAGCTATTTCCTTCTAGGTTGCTTGAAAGGACAGAGCAAAGAACCTTACCAGAGCAAGGGAAAGGATTAAGACTTCTTTTGGCTAGGCAGATTTACTGTGTATTCTTATTTTTATTTTATACTCACAGGGATTGTTACTGTTTGTTCTAACATTTTATTGCTTTATTTTTCTCTGATTCAAATTGTTGTTGCTGGGTGTACCTTCTGCTGCATTATTACAAGGTGTGCCTACAGGTGTGTGTTAACAGATTACTGCTGTAATCTTCTGATTCAAATTGTCTTTTGCAAGGTAGATCTTCTGTTACTGCTTTATTTTTCTCTGCAGCAAAGTGTTTCTTACAGGCTATATCTTCTGTGAAATTATTACAGGTGGCAATTTACAGTTGTATCTATCATTAGGATAAGCTTTCAGGGTTACTGCATTTGTTGCTGACTGATTGTTTCTGCTCTTACTTCCTCGTTTCTTTCATCCATGGTTCTTCTTTTTCCTCAGGGGAAGGGCCCAGCCACCCACCCCCATTCCCGATCACCCAACACTACACTCCTTTTATAGGGTAGCACAGTCGTGACATTTCCTGTGGCAAAGCAGGAAGGGGCAGATCAGTGGAGTATCTACACGGTGACCTCATTTACAGGGGCACTAGTAATTTAACTTGTTATAACAAGTTATACAAAAACAAACAAATAAAACACAAAATCAAACTTTTGCTTTCATTTTCTTCCTTTTAATTACTCTGACCAGGTCATAAACCCCGCAACTTATTTGGAATGGATATCATTAACTGCAAGTACTACAGAACACTTTTCAGAAGGGCAGTTTTACAGGATTTAGGACACTGTCCTACATGCTGGGCCACTGGAGATCTTAGGGCTTAGCTCCAGGCAGCATGGGCAGAGATTGAGTGCCTCAAATTTCATATTTAAGAGGAAATATATTATAAGAACTGCCTGCCATTTCCCCAACATCCAACAGAAGCACCTCGACCACAGAGGGTAGTTGGTCTGGGAGGTTGGCAGGTGGTTAGGAGGGGCAAATTGGGTGCCCCATCACTCGGTGCTCTCCAACATATTACCTCCACAAACCATATAAAAACTACAAACAGGTATCTGCCTCTATCTCGAAATCAAACAAAGGGGCGGAGGACACTGCAGAGCAGGACACTGCAGCACAGGAGCTAGCACAATAAAACTCACCCAAAACGGGAACCAAAACAAAAAAAGCAAAAAGGAAATCCCAAAAGCTTCTGATTATAGGAGACTCCACAATTTGGGGAGTCAAAACCTATCTTCAGCCAGGGGTAATGGTCAGATGTCTCCCAGGTACATCAGTGTGGAGAGACACTGACCGCATTGTTAAAATTGTTCAGGAAGCAGGAGAAAACATTGGCATCCTGGTACACACAGGGACTAATGATCTCGCTAGCCACTCAGTTTTGGAGACCAAGGAACACCTGACCAGGCTGGGTGACAAACTATCATCCATTTCGTCTGGCATCTCCTTCTCTGAGATCCTGCCAGTCTGGGAGGGGGGGGAGCAGATGGACCGCCAATGGGTCCTTCCACGGCCGTGCCCCCCTGCTGCCTGCTTTCTCACCTCCCCATTACTGCCTCCATCTGGATGGTGGCACTGGCAATGTTCTTGGCTTGTGTTCACCCCCCCCAGCAGCTGTTTCTGTGTTCCCCCTGCTGTCCTGGCTGCTACTTCCCCTGCACCAGGAACACCTAAATGTGGTGGCCTCTGTGCTGTGTGGCACTTCCCCCTTCTGCACTGGCTGTGTCTCCCCACACCCTCGCTGTTCCTCTCTGTGCCTCTCTGTTCAGGTTGCCCTTTCCCTGGCCTGCCCTGTGTGTCCCTTCTGCCCTCTTTGTGCAACTATGGTTCAGCCTCATGTGCCTTCCCTGTAGCGTTCTTGCACCTCTCCCTTGTTCCTTTTTATTTTGGCTCATTTCCGCTATCGCACAACTTCCGCTTGCTCCCCTATTGTGCATGGCACATGTTGTTGAATATCGTACTGTGCCATTTATGCATGGTTCCTCCCCCTTCAGTTGTGCATACATTCATTATCTTTGCGCTATTGCTCAGCGTGATTTGGGGGTGCAGCTGCCTCCCACTGAATATCGCAGAATGGCGCATTTTTGGACTTGCACTGGTGCAACCCTATTGCACATGGCGCAACCCTTTTGAATATCTGGGCCTGTATGTTTAATCATGGAGTCTCCTATTACAAAGGCTTGCCATGTTTTTTTTGGACCGCAGGATGCACCAAGTCCATCTCGGTGAGTTTATTGTTTAATTGAGTATTATTAATGATTCCTTCATGTAATAGATTAAGCAATGTGGGGGGTTGGGGGACATCACACTTACGGCAGAGTTGTCTGTGATCTCAATTTCCATATTCACAGTTATTATTTGGAATGTTAGAAATACTATCCTGTGGCACTTTGGTTCCAGAGGAAGTAGATGGAACTTGGGGAGTCAGCATTCCTCGATGGCAAAACATGATCTGAGATAACAGATTTCCCATTATTAGAGTTATCATGAGTTGTTACATTGATTGAAACAGCAGTTTTACTATTTGGTGGTGAACCTAACTCTGTATTATGTGCAATCATACTTTCAGTACCAATATCATCAGGAGAATTGTGAGCTAAATTATGATAGCGGTTAGTTAGGGGTAGAGCAAAGTTCATAGCTCTACGTCCTTTCTTATGATTTCCTGTTACTAGGGTCCAACCATCAGATATGGTGTCATTCTCATTAGTTTCCCTTAGTCTCCTCTTGATAGCTCCCTGCCCTACAATGGATTGGAGTATATTGGGTTCAGTGTGAGTATTACAATCAAAAGTCCTACAGTCAGGCATGGGTTCTAAGTGGCAAGATGAAGTGAAGTCCTGTGACCTATCAATATTCAGTATTCTTTGCCAAATACGGCAAGGCAAGGCAAATTTATTTAAAAGACGCCCAATCCCAGAGGCTCTGGGCACTGTACAAATTTCAAACAACATTTTAAAACACAGAAATATAAAACACTTTTGTACAAAAATAAAACAACTCCAAAAATCACAAACTCTAAAATAAATTCTAATATAAGCATTGAATGCTTGGGAAAATAGGAGTGTCTTCAGGCAGGCCTTAAAAATATCTACAGTGGGGGCCTCTCTGACCTGAGCTGGTAATGAATTCCATAGAACGGGAGCCGCAGATGATTTAAGCCTCGTTCTAGGAATGGTCAGGAAGCCACCACTAGAAGATTGGAGAGGGCAGGTAGAGGGTGCAGGTATCAGAAGGTCTGACAGGTAACTAGGGCCCTGTCTGTGTAGGGCCTTACAGGTGAGAAGACCCACCTTAAAGAGGATTCTCCACCTGACTGGCAGCCAGTGCAATTCACGCAATACCGGTGTAATATGGCAAAATTTGTGCTGCCCAGTCAATAACCGGGCAGCAGCGTTTTGCGCTAGCTGCAGTCTGCGGAGAGATCCCCCTGTGACCCTGAGATAGAGTGCATTACAGTAGTCCAGCCTAGATGTGACTAAGGCATGTATCAAGGTAGGGAAGTCAAGAGGTGGAACAAGGGGCTTTATCCTGGCAATGTTTCTGAGATGGAAAAAACAGATATGAACCATGGAAGATATTTGACCCTCCATGGTTAGATCCCTGTCCAGAATCACTCCAAGATTTCGCACCCAAGAGGAGGCCTTCAATGACACAGCTCCAAGAACAAGTCCAGTTACTGAGTTAGAGGCCAACCTATCACAAACTCTGTTCGACTCCACTACCAATCCCTCCGTCTTGTCAGGGTTCAATCGCAACCAGCTGGAGGCCATCCAGTTGTTAATCTCGGCCAGACAGATGTTTAGCACATCCACTGCGTTGGAAGTTCCTGGGCAAAGGACAGATATAGCCAAGTATCATCGGCATAGCAATGAAAACTCAGACCATACTTCCTAATGATCCCCCCATGGGGCAGCATGTACACTGCGAACAACATTGGGGCCAGTACTGAACCCTGAGGAACTCCATGAGGAAGGAGATAGGGTGTATATGAGAAATTTCCCATCATAACCCGTTGCCTCCTGTTGGTAAGAAAGGACTCAAACCAGCTAATGACAGTACCGGTGAGTCCACACAACTCCCTAAGGCGGACAAGCAACACACAATGGTCTACAGTGTCAAATGCTGAGGAGAGATCGAGGAGAACAAGAATTGTCCTGTCCCCCCAATCTCTAGCCCTGAAGAGGTCATTCTGCACCCGGACAAGTGCAGTTTCTGTGCCATGTCTAGCCTGAAAAGCCGACTGGAAGGGATCATAGAACTCGTGAGTCACAAGGTGCTCTTCCAATTGAAGCGCTACCACCTTCTCCACCACCTTCACCAGAAATGAAAGGTTGGAGATCGTACAGTAATTTGCCTTGATCTCCGGGTCCAAAGATGGTTTCTTTAAAAGGGGTCTCACCAGAGCCTCCTTCAAGGCATCCAGAAAGACCCCCTCAAGTAAGGAGTACTGTACAATCAAGGCAAACACCGGGCCAACAGAGTCAACTCATCTCATTAAGAAATGCGTTGGCACTGGGTCCAGCTCACAAAAGGTATGCTTCAAATTGACTGCCACCTCAATAACCTCACTAACCTCCACTGGTCTAAACTCCCCCTAGCTAGGCAGAGTGAGCTCAGAACACATAAGGCGACCACTGTCAGCTATAACATTGCTAGCTGAAGAGGTCTTCCACCGGATCATGGACACCCTGTCTGAGAAACAACGAGCAAACTCCTCACAATCTTTATTAGAAAAAACTCTCCCGGGCTGCAAACAGACAGGAGGGAGAAGTCTATTCACAGCCCAGAAGACTAAAGCAGGTTGTTTTTTCCTGGCAGCAATCTCCCTGGACAGGAACGCTGCCTTCTTACGGTTGATTGCCTCCTGGTACGCACGATAGTGCATACGCGAGACCAGTTTGTTCACCTCAGCGGGACCTCCTCCAGCAGTGCTCTAATCTCTGACCCGTCTTCTTCATCTCCCTGAGGTCCCCGTCAAACCACGGGGACCTCAAGTATAAGTTCTAGGATCATACACGGATCAGGTGAGGGAGTTGATGGTGTCAGATAACACCCTATTATAGGTGTCAACCCCAACATCAACACCTCCGACGCATGCAGCACCCACACTAGACAGTTTTATTGCCGCCTAAAAACCCTCAGGGATGAGACCCTGTAAAGGGCGACAGCTAATCATCTCAGCAGGGAAGGGCTTATGGCGGGAGCCCCAAGCATGAACTTCACCATGCAATGATCAGACCAAAGTACTCGATCAATTCTGAGATCATTGATCTCAAGCCCCAGTGAGAACACCAGGTCCAAAATGTGGCCATCCTGATGGGTTGGTGCAATAACAGCCTGCATCAATCCTAAGGAGGACATACTCTGCAAGAAGTCATAACTGCATCTTTAATTTCCGTCGACCCAAACATTGAAATCCCCCAGAAAAACACATCTGGGGGATCCCAATGTTTTGCCGGCAATGAATTCAGCGATCTCCTGCAGGAAATTCCCCATTGGGCCAGAAGGGCGATAGATGAGAAAGATCCTGCAGCCCGTGCCGAGTCCTCCACAAATAGCCACACATTCAAAGGAACCTGGAGTTTCCACTGGGTGCACGGTGAAGGTCAGGCTGGATCTAAAACAGATAGCTTCACCGCCACCCCTGCGTTTCACTCTGGGGCAATGCACCACGGTATACCCAGGAGGGACTGCAGCCTCAAAAATGGGGCCTGCATCATCTCTCACCCAGGTCTCCGTGATGCAAGCCAGATCGACCGATGAAATCAAGGCAGCAATAATTGTCCTCTTATTTCTAATCGATCTGGCATTGCACTGCACTGCCGTCAGAGGATTGGAGGGTGGTGCAGCCCCTCGGGTTACCTGATCACTCAGTTTGGTGGACCCCCTGGGGACGGGCATCAACCACGTCTGGCCTCTCCCAGATGCCCGTCATAACACAGGGTGCCTTCTGCTTCTAACAACCTCCATCCTGCCATCGCCCATCAATTTGATTATCTATGATCGACTCAAGTTTAGAATTTAGTTGATTAGGTTAGTTTTCCAGCTCAATGTTATACATGCACTTCTCACATTGCACTAAAGTGAAAGTGTCTAATCCCTCCACTAATATAAACATGAGGCAGGTGGGGCACTTGTAGACCCAGTCACCATCTAAAGTTCTAATTTTGTCAGCCATATTGGGGTAAAAATTATGACAGCTAAGTTAGACACACTTTAACTCTGTATGACATAAACAATAATGATAAAAGACAAGGTGGTGAGCATTTAAATACCAGGAACCCGGAAGTAACCTTCCGGTCACGTGACAACCTCAGTTAAGCTGCTCAGGTTAAAAATAATATATTAAAAGCATTATTTCTGTGCCAGAGGGTCCAAAAGCACCAACACTAGTGGGCCAATGGTGGAGAAAATTCCCCTTAGTCAATTAAAACGGCATTCTGAGGATCTGTTGTCTGCTCCCACAGGACATGCAGGAATACAAGCTCCAGTGACGCTACTAATGCAACTGCTCAGATGCAAAAGCATGCCCCCACAAGGATGGAATGGTAAATGGCTTAGGTAGCCTCTAGACATTTCCCACACTCACTCTAGCAATAAAATAAGTGCTATTAAACAGCCCGCTCGCTGTAGAAAGCGTTTAAATATCAGTAACCCAGAAGTAACCTTCCAGTCACGCGACCACCTCAGTCAAGCTGCTCAAGTTAAAAACAATATATTAAAAGTGTTATTTCTACACCAGAGGGTCCAAAAGTAGCAGCACTAGTGGGCAGATAGTGGAGAAAATGCCCCTTAATCAATTAAAATGGCATTCTGGGGACCTGTATTCCACTCCCACGGGACATGCAAGACTACAAACCCCAGTGATGCTACTAGTGTGACTGCTCCCAATGCAAAAATGTGCCCCCACAGGGATGGAACAGCAAATGGCATAGGTAGCCTCTGGATGTCTCCCACACTCACTCTAACAATAAAATGAGTGCTATTAAAACCACGTAAAGACGTTACTAGCTGAACTAAACTCACTCTGAACAGACACTAGTCAGAGGGCAATTCATGTACTTCATTGCAATGTTTATTAAAGCAGGTCGCATATTTTGTTTGGATTTCCAATATTGCAAAGGATCAGCACTCCAGCTAATATTGGGCTCTGCCAGGTACATTTCAACAGTGGTCTGTGCTGAGGCTGTGTTACAAGAGGTAGATGAAGAAGATGTTGTGATTACATCTTCTAAGTGATTCCAGAGACATGAAGCTGAACCAAGTGGCGTGGGACAGTGTTATGTTTGGCTGATGGTGAAGAAGAAGAAGATTCAACTGCAGTGGCTGAGGAGGAAGAGGGAGAAAATGCCACCACAGTAGAGGATGGGCCACCTGATGCTGTGCTGTGTTATGAAGAAGATTCTGAATGTGGTGCTGCTGTTGTATTCTGTTCCTTGACAGCACGCACCTCATCAATTATTTCTTGTTTATCTTGAAACAAGAGTCATCATCATCATCACTCAATAGTTGCTTTGATTTTCAACGTGCGTCCAAGATTGTTGCTTTAATGTAGTACTCAGAATGAAGCATTTTACATAGTTTGTCAGTTTCTTCAACTTTTGTGATCATACATCCTGTTAGATCTTGTTGTATTCTGGGGGGCAACCTGCATGTGTCAGCAGCACCACTGGCAGCCTGTGTGATGATGGAACAGTTTTGTTTCTCTAACTTTTCCCTAATCAGATTCAATCTGAATTTTAACATTTTTATTAGGGGTATCACCTGGCGGAGAGTTGCTACATTCACACTAACCCCCCTGGTGATTTCATCAAATGGCTGGAGCAGGAAAATTAGAAACTCCAGCATGGCCCACCGCAGTGGAGTAATATAGACATCTGCATCACCAATTTTATTTTCCAAGGTGTATTGCCTGACAGTTTTCTTTTGTTCCAGCAGCCTTTGAAACATATAAAATGTCAAATTCCATCAAGTAGAAATGTCTTGGATCAGTCTGTGCAAAGGAAACTGTGCTCCTGCTGTATTTTTTCAAACAAGTGATGGGCTTTGCTTGAGTGACTGAAATAAGTGCATATTATTTTAGCAGTGCTAACAAGAGTCTTAATCTCCCTGTCATCATCAAGAAAACCATGAACTATTAAATTTAAGCAATGCGCAAAGCAGTGGATGTAAATAAAGCCCCCCCCCCCCCAAGGCCTTCCTTATATTGGACCCATTATCTGCAACTATAAAGCCAATGACAGTCCCTGTGAAGTGAGCCATTACTGTACTGGTTTTTGGAGCTCTTCATTGATGCTGTATGAGGTATGTTCAGAAGGAAAATAAAACATTCTTAGAACAGCAAACTACAATGCTTGACTGTCCCCAGTCCCATGTGAATTATCGGAATAAGCCCAATGTGACATGGCAAACATGGAGGATTCAGGCTGACAGCTTGTCTAGATATCTGTTGAGATGTACCACCCTCCCAACAGTATTGCACAAGATGCATCTTAATTTTTTTACATACAACATCGTAAAGATCTGGAATCTCTTTTGTCAAGAAATATTTCCGTGATGGTATAGTATATCAAGGTTTGAGGTACTCAGGCAGCCACCTGAATCCTATATGTTCAAGCACATTATATGGTAGCACATCAACAGCTATCATTTCTGAGTTTTTTCGGGTTATTGCAACAGCAACAGGGTGAGTCGAGGCATATTTGGCTTTACTCTCATATGATTCTGAGATGGTAAGCTGTCTAATTGAAGGAGGAGGGGTTTTGAACACATAGTTACTTTCAGTAACAGTAGGAGGAGTCCTTTGAATGGGAGAAAGTTGTGGTGGAGGTGTTTCAGCAGTGCTGTGGGGGCTGCCACTGCTTTCATCTATGGGAGTTACCCCTGAGTGTAGTGAGCTATCACTGTCACTTTTTCTTCAAGACTCACAACTGGAGTTCTCAATAATGTTATGACATCTGTCTAGGTGCCTTTTCACTGCTGAAGTTCCCAATGCTCCTTTCTTTTTACCCCTGCTGATTGGCTGTTTACAAATAGAGCATGTTTCTACAAACTCATTAGAAGCACTAATGGAGAAGGATGACCAAGCGAAAGATGATATTTTTTTAGTTTGTTTCTCAAGAAGACACGGCACCTCAGTCACATTTTCAGGGTCCCCCTTCCCTCAGATTTTCTTGGGCATGTTTCTCTTGTGGTTTATTCCCACTGCCCCCCTCCACCACCAAAACATTTCTGCCTGTTTCTTCCTCATCTGCAATTTCCATCGCCTCCAGTAAACCTTGTGCTGCTTGATCACTCTCTTCATCTTTATTATTACCCTTGTTGGATTACACCTCAGAAGAATCAGAAAAGGGTGACGGACTGGCAGTAGCATAGTATATAATTGTTCCATATCATTGGGTGCCTCTGCAGGTGGTACCCACCAAGCCTTTAGCTGTTTTTAACTACAGAACTTTTTTTTTTCTTGGGACTGATGATGATCCGAGACATTCACCTTTTTCCAATTCAAGCATTTGCTTGGAAGACAAAACCTTAGACATGAAAAATTCACTTTTGGGGGTTTTATTTTGTTTTCCCTTTTCAGGCTGATTGCTGTCTTTTGCAGTGCCACTGCCTACCTGAGAAACAGAATGCGCCTCATCAACACTTTGATCCATTTTTTCTTAGTATTCTAACCTGTAAAAAATATCCCTCTAACTAATGTGATGTCCTTTCTGATGACTCCCACCCCCAAGTCAGGGACAAATTTACTGTTGTGACTGTACACAGCATATCAACAACACAGCAGTCCACTACCACTTCCTTACAAGATTACTTGACTAAGTTCTACAATACAGTTAGTTACTGTTAAGTGACCAAATTCAGCAACTGTTAAGTGTGCCTCAGAATTTGAATTGGAGATGCAGACCCATCTGGTGCATAGCCGCTTACACCACAGTCCCACACTGGGGATTGGTTAATGCTTATACGTAATGTAATGCGATACACTATAAAACTAATGACAATAAGGAGGAATAATGGGGAATGAGCGATGAGGATGGCACGTGTGTACAGTAGTTGTACTTTACTTGTGTTGTAGTGTAAGCAGCCTGCTATGAGTCATGAAGTCAGATTATCTCCTGGGCCACCCACAGCCAGCAGCACAGATGCATCGACTTGTATGTTGTTTTTCTGAACAGTATTTTTTTTTAATACATGAAATCATGAATGAACGTTAACAAGTGACTGTGATTCATGACTGGATGGCACAAGTCAAAAATTTATTTTGCCAGCCTGCTGCTCTTGCCCTGTACACATAGCCACACTGAAGTCAGGAAACAATTTTTATTTGGGATTTCTAGGACTGTTATATTTCTCATGGGCCCCCCTGCAGTCTCTCTATCTCCCCTTGGGATGAAATTGTGAACAAAAGTTAAAGAGTAATTGTGATTGTGATTTGAGGGCACTAGTCAGAGATTTATTTTGCCAGCCTGCTGCCCTTGCCTTGTATACACAGCCACACTGAAGCCAGGAAAAAAAACTTTATTTGGGATTTTCTGTAACTGCAAAATTTCTCTTGGGCCCTCAGTAGTCTCTCCCTCTCTCCTCTGGATCTGGAATGGCACCAGTCAAAGATTTTGCCAGCCTGTCCTTGCTCATATACACAGCTACACTGTCTGAGGTCAAAAAAAGAAAAAGACACTCATTTGGGATTTCCTGTAACTGTAAAATTTCTCTTGGGCCCCCAGTAGTCTCTTCCTCTTGCTTCTGGATCTGGAATGGCACAAGTCAAAGATTTTGCCAGCCTGCCCTTGATCGTGTACACAGTCCCACTGCCACACTGCCTTTTGCCTCCCACCCCCTCAGCAGCCACTCAGGCCACTGCTATCTCCCCAGTCCCTCCGGATTCCTCCTTTCTCCAGTCCCGACCCATCACCCTCCCCCAATGATCAGTTTCTCTCCCCCCTAGCCCAGTAAGTCTCCTTTCTCTCTCCTAGTCTCTCTTCCCTCCCCTCCTAAAATGAGTATTTTTTTATATTTGTGTTTTTTTTTTCCTTTTGTCAACTTCTTCTGGTGGTTCTCTGCTGCAGTGAGTGAGCGAGATGATCCTCTGACCATTTTCCTCTCATCTGGGACACTTTGTGCACTCAGCATGGTTATATATTGTGAGTGTGTCATGTGACCATCTGTTGCCTGATTGGATGCCACCGGCTGCCTCTATGTGGAGTGAGCATGGTGACAGCATCCCATGGCAACAATACATAAAATGGCACAAATGGTACTTCCACAGATCCAGAACCAGACTTCTTCAGTGAAGTCCATATTTATCTGGGTCCGTAGATTGCGGGTTCAATCCAGAGGTCCAGATCTCATGTAGAACAGTCTGCTCAGCCCTATTGACAACCCCTAGGAAGACTCTGCCCCTGATTTGCTTTAGGGGTGGCATTGGGGTTTTAGGGTAGGAAACCCTAAAGTCACATTTGCCTTCTTTTGTTGCTTTAGCCTGAACCCTAAATGTTACAATAATGCATTTTTTTACAAAGAATGTCCTTACTTTTTGAGATAGTATAATGGTATCCATCATGTCCTGTTGGAGTGCAGGGACCTCTGGACCCTGTGCTGCCATGCATCCATACATTTTGAGATGGTGTAATCATAACCTTATTTGTCTGATGGGCTCTGCACTCCTGTCCCTCCATAGATGTGTATCTGTATGTTTATGGGTAAGCACAGGGCCATCTGGGCCCAGCACTTTCATTTGTAGGACAACAGCAACCAAATTGTCAACATAGCCTTACTATTACCCCACCTCATCAATCCAGTAATAAAAATTGTCAAATCCCCACAAAAACATCATTCAAGACCACCACAGCATAATTCTGCAGCAGGGACATGAAAAGACTGAATTGTCAGCATAGCCTTCCTATTATCCCACCTCATCAACCCAGTAGTAAAATTTGTCAAATCCCCTCAAAAACATTATTCCATGCCACCGCAGCATAATTCTGTAGCAGGGGCATGAAAAGACAGGTGGAGTATCAAAAAGGGTATGTTGAAATTTTGGTGTCAAAATCTTGCAAAATGACAAACTTATGCACCAAAGTTGAAAATCCCATTGAAATACATTAATTCTCCATATAAAAAAGATATTTTTTCCATGAGTCGTCATATGAAACAAAAATCTTGTTTCATATCATGAGTTATGAAACAAGATTTATAATCTTAAAAAAAACATTTTAAGGGCATTTCTGCAACAGTTAAGTGCAGCATCCAGCTAAAGGTGTCCCAATAGGAAAGCTACCTGTGTTGGCTGCTCTCAGGAATGTCATTTTTGTGGGTTTTCAAATATGCATTTTTATTGAAAAAGGGAAAGCAAGATTGTGGCAAATGAAACAGTGATTTCCACTCATGAAAAAAGATTTGCCCCAATTGAAAAAAGATTATTTTTTCATTTCATACAGCCTTTTTTCAGTGCTTATTGAGCATGCTCAGAACCAAGTATTCAAAATTTCTAAATTAAATAACTTTGGAACAGATCAATATTTTTTCACCAAATAAGCAAAATGCACATATGTGGGCCAGCCCCTTTCTACCAAGAACATTTCAGGTGAAAATTCAAAACCAACATTTGGGTGCTAGCCAGGCTGACAGAAACCATATTCAAAACAATGGGGAAAAAATTCTAAAAAAATTCACTTTTTGCACTATCTGTATCTCAGAATCCACACATCCAACTGGAACAAAGCTTGGTATGTCAAGAGATCTGCCCCTCAAGACTGCATGTGCAAACTTTCATGCAAATTTGTTGAATGGTTGCAAAGTTATTACAGTGCAAATCTAGGGGTTTAACACTGAAGTGCCCATACAACCCTATAATATATATACTGTATATATAATCCCTCCCTCTCTCTCTCTCTATTGATAGATAGATAGATAGATAGATAGATAGATAGATAGATAGATAGATAGATAGATAGTTAGTTTGGCAGACAGACAGACAGACAGATTTTTCTAATGTATTATATCTGGAAAACATTCATGAACAGCCCTGCCTAGTTCCTATTGATCTACTCACCCCAACACCCAACATGTAAATGACTGTGGCATCATCACATAGGAGGAACCCTGGTTGAAGACATTATGTTGTGGGTAATGTTTTGTTAGTCAAACTGAAGTTTGAGGGCTCATCTTAGATCATATCCTGATACAGTCTGCCAATCCATGGGCTACAAATGGCAGCAAACCAAAGCCCACAATTTTAGTCAGACATTCAGTGTGGTCCACAAGAGATCAAACAGGTCTTGTCAAACCTATTCAGTTCTTTCATAGACAATAACTTGAAGCTCTAGAGGTAAACAAAAACCAATGTGGATCAAGATTAAGCATTTAAGAAAAGCTCCCTGTTATCTGCTTCAGGTGAAACAACAGCATTTTGTGTTCTGCTCATTTTTATAGCTGCAGTGGGTGAAGCCCTCCAGACATCTTGTGAGTATAGTAGAGAAAAGGGAGCTTACCAGATACCTAACAGACTTTTTAAATAGTGGAAGTGAACAGCAATCACTGCGCGTTCACCACACTATTTTGTCCATCGGTCCCAGTGGAATAGAGCACCATCTGCCATGTCCAAGATGGCCACCGGAGTTCTCTGTGCACATGCGCACTGAGCTCTGGCAACACGGCTTTTGCCAGAGCTTGTTGTTCTACTTCCATCACTTTGTGAAAATGTGCAGCATTGCCTCTTCTCCGGTGGACAGGACAGAGATTAAGGAGTCCCTCCTAACATGAAGCAGCTCAGGTATGATCAGATATGACATTTGCATCCAAATTTGTCCTACTATTGTTTCCTTGTAGGTACTCACAGAGCCTCCTGCAAACTGGCATTGAAGCAGGGGCAGTATAGCTGCAGGGGTGCAGTCGCAATCAACTCATACTTAGCCTACAAATAAAAGTTTGTTCATGCAACACAAGTTCACAGCTGAGCCAAGGCTTTACAACTTCACTCACTTGTAGACCCAAAGCCCAGGACTTGCTCTAAATTACTTTCCAGCTTCTCCTCCCTAGGTCTCCTCAGACACAGGAAGGCTCTTTGAGACCCAGTCTGAGGTTTCACCCTTACACCACCCAATTTACCTTGTCATCTCTCTCGTACAACTGGACCCCATGCTGCTGAAGCACCAGAGTCTCATTGATCTCCAGCAGCCTATTAGTCCACACAAACTGACCCATTTAAAGGTTGTATTTGTGAAGCCATGGCCAGCCAGTGCACTTCCTACTTCAGGAACCCGATGCAAAGCAGGAGCAGCAGTGCCCCCTGCACTGTAAACAGAGTGCAACACCAATAATCACTCAACATTACTACTCCTCACCATCACTGTCTACGTTGTTCCTCTTTATCCATGCAGTGTTTGGAGACTTGAACCCAGACCAGTTTTCATAAAATATTTCAAACTGTTATTTATAAATTTGGACATTATTTAAATATGGAGTTGATGAAGGCCTTCAGACCAGCATCACAAGGGACAATATAGAATGTGACAATCTGTGGGATGCTATTCTCCTTTCATTTTATTCAAGTGTTGTTTAGAGGTACATTATGCACAAATCTTGAAAAGGAAATGATGCCCAGCGTGGCTGCTTTTATTTTCATTGAGGAAAAAAAATTGGGCCCCTCTAATTAATCAGCTTAATAAGACAACACTTTTAATGCCACCTAGCACTGCTGCTTTCATTTTCATTGGGAAAAAATGGGCCCTGCTAATTAGTCAACTTGATAAGACAACACTTTTTATGCCACCTCATACTGCTGCATTTATTTTAATTGAAAAAATGGGCCAGTTAATTAGTCAACTTCAAATAACAGCACTTTAGGTGAAACCGCAGCTGTTATATGACATACACTTTGACACTGCTCTCGGTCCCAGAAACATTAATGAAATTAGATGTTGTTGAAACGTGAAAAAATCAAATGTACATTAGAACATTGTATAGAAATATTTATATCAATAAGGACCACATATAATCCAAATGGGGAAATTCCTTCTTAGTTTAATAATAAAATCAAAATGAATATAAGAAGAAAAAAGAGCCTACAAAAAATATAACCAAAATACTATACTAGACAGATGACACACATTTAAGGAAAGAGTTAAGGATTGCAAAATCTCTATTGAAAATAGCTAAAAAAAATGACAAGAAGAGAGTTGCATCCATATCAAAAGATAACAAGAATGCATTCTTTAGTTACTTAAACAACCAAAAAATACAATACAAAAGATTGGACCTTCGGAGAAAGATAAATAAATCACAGATGAACAGGTCATGGTTGAAGTTTTTAACAAGCACTTTTTTAGTATAAACCAACAAAAGAGACAGATGATCCCTTAATGGAATCATCTGCAAGTGAAAACAGAGAAATTACTGTAATTGAAGCTCAAAATATTACAAATAAATTAAAACAATTAAAGGTGGATACATCTCCTGAACCTGATGGATTGCATCTGCAGGTTTTGAGGGACATAGCAGTTGAGTTGGTGGGGCCTCTGGCTATCCTGTTCAATAGATCCTTGGAGGAAGGGGACATTCTGAACTACTGGAGACCTGAAAATGTGACCCCATTATTTAAAAAGGAAGCTAGAAGCAACATCAAAAATTACAGGCTAATTAACTTAACTTGCGTAGGTAGTAAAATACTAAAAGAATATATAAAAGGACTGACAGATATTTAAGTGATACCAGTCAGATTGATATAGCACAACATGGCTTTGTTCCAAAAAGATCTTGCCAGACCAATTCTATAAATATTTTTAACCATGTTAGTAAGGCTTTGGATGAGGGACTACCAGTTGACGTGATATATTTGGATTTTTCCAAAGCCTTTGACCTTGTCCCACATAAAGACTTAATTGTTAGATTAAAGTAGTTGAATATTGACCCTAAAATTGTCAGATGGATAACAGCATGGTTAAAAGACAGGAAAGAGTGAGTATGCATTAGAAGACTTACATCTGAATGGGGTGATGTTACAAGCGGAGTCCCTCAGGGATCTGTGTTGGGACTGATACTTTTTAATATTTTTATATCATTGTTAAAAGTATCAGACAGGTCATGAATGTGCAAATTTACAGACAACTGTAAAATTAGGGTGATAATGAATAACACAAAAGCTATGGAAGACCTCCAAAAAGATTTGCATATTATTGGAACATGGTCGTTGGAACATAAGATGGCTTTTAATATCGCAAATGCAGTATCGTGCACTTTGAAAAAAGAAATGGTTGCCATAGATATTACTTAAGTGGAAAAGAACTAAAAACCTGAAGGAGAAAAAGATCTGGGTATACACATAAAAAATGACTTGACATTTCAAACATAGGAATCATGTTGGCAGATGGGGAACACTTGATCCATCTAGTCTGTCCATATTTCTGCCCCCTCCCTATTTAGACTGCACCCTGATGTGTCCAATGCGAGATTGAACTTGCGTACTGTCTTGGATTCCACCACCTGTTGAGGTAGGCTGTTCCATGGGTTTATGACCCTTTCTGTAAAGAAGTACTTCCTGAGAATGCTTTTGAACCTGCCTCCCACCAGACGCAAGTTGTGCCCCCTTGTGCACGCATCCCTGTTTTGCAGGAAGAGGTTTCCTGCTAGTGTTGTGTTGATTCCCAGAGTGTACTTAAAGTTTTGATCATGTCCCCTCTGTTTCTTTTCTGCTCAAGGGTGTACAGATTTAGTTCCCTGAGTCTTGCCTCATATGCCTCACAATGCAGTCCATGCACCATCTTTGTAGCCCTTCTCTGTACTGTCTCCAGGCGACCTATGTCTTTTTTGAGATGAGTCCTCCAAAACTGAAAGCAGTACTCTAAATGTGGCCTCACCTAGGACCTATAGAGAGGAATGATAACCTTGTTCTTTCTACTTGTAATTCCCCTACCAATGCATCCAAGGATGCCACTTGCCCTCTGTGCTGCCTTTTCATACTGTTTTTCAACCTTTAAGTCATCCGTGATTGCTACTCTGAGGTCTCTTTCTGTCTTTGTCTCCTCTAACTGATGCTCTTCCAGTGTGTACTTTATCCCTGGTTTTCCTTTTCCTATATGCATGACCTTGCACTTCCTGGCATTAAATTTCAACTGCCAAACCCTGGACCATTCCTTGAGTTTTTTCAGGTCTGCTTCCATACCTTTTGCTCCCTCCTGCGTATCTACTCTGTTGCAGAATTTTGTGTCATCTGCAAATAGGCAAACCTTCCCCTTCAAGTCATTTGCAACATCACAGATAAATATGTTAAAGAAGATAGGTCCCAGCATAGACCCCTGTGGAACACCACTGGTCACTTTGCCTTCCCTTGATAATGATCCATTAATAAGCACCCTCTGTATCCTATCTTACAGCCAGTTTGTGATCCAGCTTACTGTCTTATGACTGACTCCTGTATGCTCTAATTTATTAGCTAGCCTTCTGTGGGGGACAGTGTTGAAGGCTTTGCTATAGTCCAGGTACAAAATGTCCACTACTCCTCCTTGGTCGACTGCTCTGGTGACACAGTCAAAAAAATCGATCATATTGGTTTGACAAGCATGTCCTGCTGTAAAGCCATGTTGCCTGGGATCAGTCTTTCTGCTATCCTCCAGGTACTTCACTATCCTCTCCTTTAACAATGACTCTATAATGTTTCCTACCACCAAGGTCAAACTGACTGGTAGGTAGTTTCCTGCCTCTTCCCTGCTTCCACTCTTGTGTAAAGGTACTAATGTTGCCCTTTTCCAGTCCTGAGGTATTATTCCACTTTCCAGTGACTTGCTGAAAAGCTCAGCCAGTGGTGTGGCAAGTTCTTCCCGCAGCTCCTTCAGTACCCTAGGGTGAATGCCATCTGGCCCCATTACTTTATCTACCTTAAGCCTATTCAGCTCTTCTAGGACCCTTTCCCTTGTGAAGGGTCTTATGACTTCTCCTGTGGTGTTGTGTACTGACCTACTTAGTATAGGACCCTTCTTGCTTTCTTCTATGTGAAGACCGAGCAAGATAAATAATTCACTAACTCTGCTTTGTCTTCGTCTGTCTCAGCCATCTTGCCTTCCTTTGCTGCTAACCTGACTATTCTCACCGTACTCTTTCTTTTCTCCCTTATATATCTGAAAAAGGTTTTGTCTCCCTTCTTAACCCGCTGTGCTATTTTCTCCTGTGTCTGTGCTTTTGATCTCCTAACTGCCTTTCCTGCCTCGCTCAGTTTGTTTTTTTTGTTCTTCTCTAATCCACTTTCAGTTTGTTTATATTTTGCAAAATCCCTCCTTTTTTCCTTGATTTTGGTAGCAACTTCCTTGGTGAACCAGAGTGGATTTTTCTTTCTTTTGGATTTGGTGATCTGCCTAGTGCATGTAGCTGTATTTAAGGCCTCCTTACAGTCTTCTACATCTTCCGAGTTTCTGCTATCTAGCATAGATGTAAGTATATGTTTCATTTCAGGAAAGTTAGCTCTCCTGAAATCTAGAACCTTGGTTTTAGTGTGACTAGTATCTTCTACCTTGTTCACATTTAGATGGATTGTCCTGTGGTCACTGGTCCCCAGATTGACCCTTACTTGCACATCTGGGACTTTGGTGCTGTTTGTGAGCACCAAGTCCAGTATAGCTTTGTCTCTGGTGGGGGAATTCACCAGCTATTATAAACCTGCTCCTTGCAGTGCAAACAGGAAATCTTTGCTTCATTCGGAGGATGCTGCTTATGAGGACCAGTCCACATCTTGCAGATTGAATTACACTACAAGCAGCAACTCTCTCCTGTCTGCCATCATCAAGATGTTCTCCATGAGCTCTTTATCTATATCAGCTTCCTGGGATGGGGATAACTCTGATCTAGACTGGAGTCTTCTCTCCAGCCCTGAGGGTAATCCAAAGTACTTCTGCCTTGCTATGCTTCCTTTGGATTTCTGTTGCCTTGATGTCCTCTTTTATATATAATGCTAACCCCCCCCTTCCTTTTTACCTTCTCAAGCCTTCCGGAAAAGCATGTACCCCAGGATGGTGACATCTCATGTGTGCTTCCCAGTGAACCATGTTTCTGTAATGGTGACCAAGTCTAACTGCACTTCTGCCATCATGGCTGTGAGATCAGGAATTTTGTTTGTCAGGCAACGAGTATTGATGCACGTTGCCTTCCAACACTGTTTACTCTGGTTAGTTGAAGGCTTATCCTGTCTCTGTTTTGCATGTGTTTTGTGTTGCTTGTGTGTATGATAGCAGCATATGCGTACTGAACTAATTGGTGATAGCAGAGGGGAACAAGGTGATCCTTATGGTGTAAGGGGTGCCTGTGCCACTCCCCCATCCACTAGTTTACCTGACCAACATTGACGTCAACCTTTTGACCAAGCACTCTTGTACCTTCTTTAGAGAGGTGCAGGCCATCGAATTTAAAAAACTCCCGTTCCCAGAAGTCTTGCCAATTACCACTATACTGGTGGCCTTTTTCCTGGCACCAGTTCCTCAGCCAGATGTTAAATTCAGTGATGTCCTTTTCCCTGGTCTTCTGCTTGCTGTCCCCCTTATTTCAGACAGGCAGAATCTCTGAGAAGGTGGGGTCAGTCTAAAGAGAAGAAAGTTTGTCGCCTAGCCTGGAGATATTTTGTTTAGTTTCCTCCACTGAGCTACTGGCTAGGTCATTTGTACCTATGTGGAGGATAACATGAGTGTTGTGGTCCACTGCATTTATGAACCCCTCAGTGCGGCTTGTGTCCCTCCATGCTGATGTCCCTGGGAGGCACCTAACTGCAACTGAAGTATGGTTCTGCTGGAGGTGAGGTTCTATACCCTAATCATGGCACCGCCTATTATTAGAATAGGTTTCATCTTTTCTGGTTTAGCATGTTTAGTGGTGGGGTGCACCTCCTTGTGCTGGTTTGGATGTGGAGAACATTCAACACCTGTTACACAGGTTGGAGAATCACTGATGCCATCTATGCAAATTGCCCTGGGAAATAGTGGTGCGTATCTGTTCTATGTTGAAATAGAATTGAACTCCCCTTAGCAGAGGATTTTTTGGTTGTTATATGGTTCCTGACCAACTGTCAGCCCCCTGGCCTGTTTGTTCTTTGAGGTAGGGTTGCTTGTGCAGTGTGTGTAGGACCTGTGGGTTGTCTGACATTGCCCAGCGGTAGCTGATGTATGATCGCACAGAGGGATTGTATGTCAGCCCAGGCTGCATGCAGCTGAGATTTAAGGTCATTGAATGTGAAGCATGTTGGACAGTACCCCACTCTAGGGATAAATGCCTTGTTAAAAGTGTGCCACAGCAATTGCAGTTTACAAGATCCATAGTGGCTGTATCACTCTGTATAGACATTTGGGTAAGAATAATTGATTGTTTTGTAGCAATACTTGGACAAAAGAGAAGTAGATGCAACTTCAGGTTGAGAGAGCTTTCTGTTAGCCAACCACTATTTCAGTAGTGGGTACCTCAGTCAGTGAAGCTCAACAGACAGTAAGGCTAGGAGCTGAACTGCACTTGGCATATGCTTCCTAGGGCTGTTCTTAGTGTCTGAGCTGTTGCTTCAGATTGTTTCTGGTTGAGAGCTTTCTATTAGCCAACCACTATTTCAGTAGTGGGTACCTCAGTCAGTGAAGATCAGTAGACAGTAAGGCTAGGGGCTGGACCGCTCTTGGTGTAAGCCTCCTAGGGGTGCCATTTGTGTCTGAGCTGTTGCTTCTGGCTGAGAGCTTTCTATTAGCCAACCACTATTTCAGCAGTACAAATGCTGATTTACATACAGCTGCCAGGAATTTTGGGTAAGTGTTCCAACAGCTCCTTATGCTGAGATAGCAGCTGCTGGCTGGGTCTGAGCAGAGCAAGCGAGGAGAGAAGCTGCCTCAGTGGAGAAAGAAGCCCAGACTGTGCACTCCAAGAAGGATTCAGGTAGAACTGCTGTCAAGGAATCCCTGCTTCTGCACCTGTCAGAGTCTGCCTTCCATCCGTGAGTGGTCTCTCTCTCCCAGATGGTAAAGATCAGTGATGCTCAGCAGCCAGTAAGGCTAGGGGCTGAACCGCACTTGGCATATGCCTCCTAGGGTTGCCCTTTGTGTCTGAGCTGTTCATGATCATGTAACTGATGTTACTAAAAAAAGCAAACAGCATGTTAAACTGCATACTTAAGAATATTCGCAGTAGAAATAGTGCAGTTTTGATGCCACTGTATGCGTCAATGGATCAGCCTTTGATGGAGTATAACGCTCAGTTTTGGAATCCATACCACAAAGGAGATATTCGGCGACTGGAGAGTGCACAGAGAAAGGCAACCAGAAAAATATATAAATTTCAACATTAAAGATATGAACACAGGTTACATGAAATGGGAATGTTCACCTTGGAGTACAGAACACTAAGAAGTGACTTGTGCCTAATGTACTCGGCATTTAAAAATATGGATCTTTGAGAATGTTTAGGACTAGGAAAAAAGGGTATGCAATAGAACAACCAGGGCACACGGTTTCCAACTTAGAGGCAAAAACTATAAAACAAACAAAAGGGGGGGTGGATATACCAAAGGGTGGTGATCCACTGGAATACTTACCAGAAGAAGTAGTAACCAGTGAAAATATGGATACTTTTAATAAGAAATGAGATAACTACATGACGAGTATTTCTGTCCATTGAAAAATTACGAGTCTTATCGGCAAAAGCTATGAACTTGTATCTATCCTATGAATCCTACGAACATTCATCTGTAACAACCGTTGTTCTTAAGCCACATGCATCCACACTGTTTTTGTTTCCCAATATCCACCACCCCCTACGGGGACACCCACTTGAATGACACCCCCACGCTATCTGTCTTGTGTTTTTTATGTTATACTTTGTATTGAACTTTCCAAACACAGGATAGTACAACAATACAGTAACCAAATTTAACTGAAATACTAAAAAAGTACACCAGAAACAAATACAGTGTGGATTAACACAGTAAGAGCTACACAGAATGTATAGGGTGTTAACAAGCAGCACAACCATAAAACAGGATCACCTAACGTATCCTGATGTTTGCCTTGGTCTTTTTAGCAGTGACATATTCCAAACCTTAAAGGGAGGTTCCAAACTCAGTAGTGAGACATTTGTAGCATGTCATAGAGCTAGCAATTTGGAAAATGCACTGTCCTGAGCCAACTGGTTACTGACAGGTTGCTTTTCTCAATACTAACACACAGAGCAAGTTCATCTAAATTTTACTGGCCCAGATAACTAGCATTTGGCCAATGGACCAGTGTGTTTTGTCCCCTGTGTTTCTGCTCCTTGAGAAATATTCCTTTGATGAATTTTCCCCAGAAAAAAAAGAAAGGATTGGACGTTTGTCAAGCAATAAAGGCAAGATAGTGTTGTTCGTCACTGCCTGTTGTGAAAAACTTAGTTTATTTTTTTGTTTTCCCAGGACTTTTCTGTTATTTTCATGTCACTTTTGTCACAGCCAGTTAGTCCTGAACTATTTTTCCCTACCTGTATTTAATTAACTTTGTACTGATGACACTGCATTGTAGCTACCTGCTGACTGCAGTTTGTGCACTTTTTCTCTACTGCCATGAATTATTGTACTCTGATCATTGTAATACTGTGTTTTACTTGTAATGTACTCTCCTGGGTCGTGTCTGAAAATAGGCAGGTTATTGTCTAGTGCACTTACTCGGTAAACAAAAGTTAAATGACTAGCACTATCCCCATCTCTGTTCTTTTTTGGCCTTCCATTTATGAGTACCTTTTCTTCAACCTGTCCTTACCTTTTCTTTTTGTGATCACACAAATGTTCTAGCTGTAACACTGTTGTCTGGTTCCGCAATTGGTATCAGCCAGTTGGTAAAATTCTAATAGCTTTTGCAACAGGTTGGTATTTTTTTCTTTTTTGGTCATGACTACTGTCCCAGCAAATTTTTGTTATAATTTTTATATCACAAGCACTACTGTCCCAAAGGATAAGCGGCTGCTGGGGCGCTTTCCTTACCATGGGCACTGTAGTCCCAGCAGCTGCTGTCAAAATTGCTACCGCAAGCACTACTGTTCCAGCATATCCATATCTGCTGGGACACTTTCCTAACCTCAGACTACTATCCCAGAACTTGGTGGGACACTTTCCTTCACCACAAGCACTAGAAACCAAGCAGACGCTGGCAGAGTTGCTGCTGCAAGCAATGCTGTATAAACAGATCCACATCTTCTGGGACACTTTCCTTACCTCAAACACTGGCGTCCCAGCATGTGCTGGCAGTTTGTTTACTGCACCCACTACTGTCGGCACATGCCGGCAGAGTTCTTTTATGACAGCCAGTACTGACAATGTTCCTTTACAACAGGCACATCTGTCCCAGAAAAGGCACATCTGCTCGGACAAATTATCTTATATCAGACCCCACTGTCCTAGCAAATCTGCATCTACTGATGCACTTACCTCATACTACTGTGATAGCACCTGCTGTAAGATTTGTCACTGCAGGCAGTATGTTCCAGCAGATTGCAGTCTGCTCAGAAAGTTTAAGTTACCTGTGGCAACACAGCCCAACAGCACTAATGGATAACAGAAATATGGAGCTATTGAATCAGAGTGCCAGCTATAAAATCAGTGGTGCAGTGTCCCTCCTTCTCATTCTTTTGTTTGAGGGGGTACACCGGGACAGTTTTGTTTTACCATCCTTGTACATGCAAATCTGCTCCCAGTTTTCTTACCTCAGACACTTGAACCAGCTGTTGGTCAAATGTTTCACATTTACATAGACTAGTCCCAGCAGATCTGTCCCAATGGGGACAGTTTTTTAAGTAGACAGCAATATACCGTATTCATTCTGCATAGTGATATTTATCACCTATGGTAGGTGAGACAGATGCATGTGATGGACCAAGAACACTATAAAATTAAACCTTATGAATACAGTTCTTTGCATTTAAAAGTGGGTGCATTCATTAAAACATATGGTTCTGGAATCGGTGAGCAAGTTCACTTTGAAAATAATGAAGGGGCAGTGCACCTCAAATCCTGGTAGTTGTAGGTGGCTCAATGAATACAGTAAAAATTGCTAGTCTACATTCCCCAGCTATCTACATCAGTTTCAGCTTCATACATGTCATTGCTGATTTAAATGAGTTGTCTAGTGGTAACCCCCCACCCTCCAATGTCCCTCAGAGCCTGAAAAGAAGAAAATTGTCTCTTGATGTCTTTTTTTTATCTGTAAAAATGTGTGTAGACAGTGCACTGCTATGTTTCACTGGAATATACATGCATATATGTGTATATGTATTAGCGTGTGTGTGTGTGTGTCACAACACTTACAAAGTGCAGGTAGGTGGCTCAGCAGTTAGTGCAAAAATTGCTAGTTTTCACATTTCTCACTGCCCACAGTACCATTATTTTGTAGCCCTATTGGCTCTTTCTAGATTACATTGCTTCTGTTCTCTAAACTACAGTAATGGGGCAGGATTCACAAAACATCTGAAATTTCTACTGCTGCAGAAAACCCCCAGCACATGTGGGCTACCACTTGCAGTTCTACAGGTTTCTGCCATTTTCCCACAGCTGTGGATATTCATAAGTTGGAGATGGATTACAACTGGCTTCACAATATATGGCAGCTTGCAGGTGGTGTTGCCAGGGAAATCCCCGCAGCTGCAGAAAACTGTTACAGCCAGTGAGACCAACTGTAACATCTTCCGCAACTACTGCAGTTGTGCACAGCAATCTCCACAGCTGCATAGGTTTTGGTCCTCAGCTGGAGTTGTGGTGTGGGACTTGGTCCCAAAACAGTTCAGAAATCCTGCTTATGGTGTTCACTGGATAGCTTATGGGACAGAAGCATGACAGGCCACAGGTAAAGCTCATTGGAGCAAAGCACTGGGGTTAGTGGATGGCTGTGGGATTTGGGTAAGGAGTGTGGTGTTTGAATTTTTGTATACTACTTCAATCTGAGATGCTGAATGCTGAATAAGTTGTTGCTTTTGTATTTGCAATGGCAATTTTTTCAATGTGAAGAATATGACAGGGTTGAATACTGCCCTGTCCCAGTTGTTATGGAGAAAGAGCTTAAATGCAAGGATCTGTTCTATTCTCTCCTTTTCTGTCTCTTCTCTGTCTGGTTGCGCAACCAAATTTTCTCATGAGACCTAGGACTTGATAACCCCAAGGGTTTTGCAATTTTCTGCCTCTCACTATCTCTCTACCCTCCCCTGCTCATCTGTCTTTCCTTCCCCCTTGCATATCTGCTGGTATAAAAATATATGTGAATCTTTTTGTGGAAATGTAATTGATACTGGGATCTCTTTGTTTAAAAATGTATATCGTTATACTGTTGAAATGATTGCAAAGCTAAAACTGTATATAGCTATACTGTTGAAATCATTGTAATGATAATTGGAACTCAAGGGGCTAACCTAAGATGCAGTTTTTAAACCTTTTGCAGAAGATGTAAACAAGAGGTCAGTTCTAGGTCACAATGTTCTTTTTGCTGCACCTGCTGAAACTTTCAAGAACATTGGAAACTTACAAGAACACTGTGTGAGAAGCTTGCTATTTTCTTAACGAGCTCTTGCACAGACTTATAAAAAGGAGCTGCAATGTTTTGCAAAAGAATGACACAAAGACTGAGAGAGACTGAGATTGAAAATTGAGAAGAAACTCAGATGGACTTTCTCTGGTTATACTGCCTTTGTAAATAGTTATACTGAGCAATTTTTATTTTATTTTACTGTTATTAATAAATCACTTGTGAATTTTACAACTACTCCTGGTTTTCCCATGCTTCCTGACCTGTGCCTTGACAACAATGACTTGCACAGATGATCCCACAAGTAAAACCTTTGCATTTGGGATTGCTTTGCTCAAGGCAAATGTGAGTGGAAGATGCCCTAGGTATTGAATGTTACTTATTTTTTGCTGCAACTATTTACTATATATTTTTCCATGACTCCTATCCAGTTCCTCACTCTAGCCACCTATATGGCATCGGGACACACAGTACTGTACATGCCTCCACTATGCTTGAAACAAAGAATGAGAACATAAGTTGTCATAAACTTATGATTCATTCAAGGTCATGTAGAGTTGAACACAGAATTCTATACAGCAAACTGTAATGAACATTTTGAGAATTCATGGAAGTTGCTTCTAAGGTCAGAGTGCCCTCTCAGTGAGTCTGTTTAGTTCCAGCTGGCTTGGGATAATGTGGCCAGACTGACCCTGCTCTCACAGCCATAAGAATATCTTCTTAAATACATTATTTACAAAAGAAGCAACACATTCCCTTTGCTGTTGAAAATAATGAAAGCAGGAAGAAATTCAAACATGGGCATTCTACTTTCGCCTTTTTCCTGGCCCACTAAGTTTTATAGAGTAGCAGTCATGTAACTATAGAACACTGTACTGAAGATCGAGGTCATTTGTAGAGAAAAAGCAGAAACAAAAAGAAAGGAAGTTGAATCAACGGACACATATAGAGATATCCAGCATCGTGTCAGTCCTGAGGGGTCTCTCAGCTACATTCTGAACTCTAAAAATGCAAACTGAGAGATCTCGGAGTGTAAAAAGGAAATAGGATATCTGAATTCTGCTGGCATGGCTAGGTGTTATACAAATGGTGTATCAATATGATAAAAATTCCATTACCTCTTTTCATCATTCCAGGAAATAGCCTGACAACTCGCATTCTAATTGGTACCTCAATAGACCCTCATCCATGATAACCTGTGCGCAGCCTCATCACCACAAGGCAGAGGCAATATGCCTACACAGCTGCAGCTGTATTATCCCGTGTGACAACATAATAATGAACTGCATTCAGCAAAAATGACATTAGCTCTTTCAGTATGGAAGCAGAATATATGCCCCTATTGCAATTACATTTGATAGTGTGTACAGGAAGCCTGTACTGAAAGGGTTAAGGAAATGTATACTTAAAGCCGCAGCATTTGCTAATCAGCAAAAAACACTATCATAATATTTTTTGCTAATGTTTTCTGGGAAAACATCAATATGCCATGTTTCCTTTTGTTTCTATTTTATTCCTGAACTGAGATGTGTGGTTTTGTATGTTTTAAAAGGTCGTGCTCTCTTGCCGTGCCCACCAAGAAAAAAATGTAACATCCTGGTGGGATGCTGTGCTGTTTACCCTCAGAAATATGTGCAAGCACTATTCAAATACATTAACAATATGAATTCTATAATAAAAAGGAAAAATCGGTATACTGATTTGTTTTCCAAAAATATATCTTCCACTCAAACCACTTAGCAATACCCTCCTTCACAGCTGCACCTGCTTTTTGGCAATATAAAGAAGCATTCTTACCTAGGACAGCGACTGGCACAGCCTTCCTCAGACAGCCTGGACTGGACATCATATATAGTCACATTTTATTGTCACACATTTAGAGAAATGTGCAAAAGGTTTCTTTCTTTTAGGTTCCCGGCAACTGTATGAGGGCTGCTTTAGGGCAGAGGGTGTCTGTTAAGAGATAGGTCTGTTCATGGCATGCAGACAGTAACGCACCTCTGCATCAGCCTTGCAGGGGCTGAGTGCATCAGCACCCCTGCAAGCATCTAAAGTCATGAAGTACGCTAGGTGTCTGATGTCAGCAGTGTTTCACCAGCCAGGAGCATGTAAGGAAGTGCCCTTTAAAGACATTTCAGGACACTACAAGTGCATGGTAATGGCTGGTCTGATATTAAGAGCATAGCTCTAACTGAAATGATAGCAGCTCACAGAGGTACTGGTGAGTTATAAAAATGTCTTAGACCTATGCAATTTGCTGTACCAGTGTTAATAATTTATTTTGAATGTTAAGTGAACTGTGGGTTAAGAAGGGCAAAAACTCTTTCTGAAACATGTGTGGTCACATTGGGTGACTATACATTAATGAAGGGAAACTGAAACAATATTGTATTACATTTAGAAACACATCCTGTGAGAAAGCTCCAGGCGTAGGAATGAAACGCTGGAAGCTGTTGTGTGTGAAAAGCCAAGCTGTTCTGAATTATGGAAAACTAAATCTGAAGATTTCACGTTGCTGTGTGTGTCCTGTTTCTGCACTCTGCAAGCTGTTCTATTGTCGTTTTTAAAACAGTACCATGGTAACCAAACCTTTATAATGTGAGGCATCGCAGGAATACCTCCGAAAACTATTCCTGAAAAAGAAGATGAACACAAATAGTTGATTTTAAATTGGCTCATACCATCCAAATGCACCACTGTTGTTGTTTTTTTGTTTGTTTGTTTATTTAAATGCCAAATTTGCTCCATAAAAACAGTAGCACAGTTCTGGTGCAGATTCAGGTGTTTGAGTGTATGGCACTTGTTGTTTACTTAGTTGAAGCTGATGAAGAAATGAACTGTGTATAAAGACATTATTGTCATTATTTTTAAGAGGACCTGTTAGTGGCATGACTGCTGTAATGAAATGTTGCAAGTTGTGAAAAAAGAATGCTACATTTTCTTAAAGAGAGAATATGAAACCAAAAAAATAAAATGATTCTGAACATTTCTATAATGTGTTCATGACCACATACTGTATTAGCAATCTGACTCCGGACATGGGGCATGATTATCCTGGATTCTATACCTATTTAGTATAATGAGCCCTTAGTGTCATCTCCGCCTCATTACGTATCAGTGAGGGTCCCCAATCTATAATAATTTCCCATGTCAAGCCTTACTCCATGATTCATTTGAAGATATTTGATGTTACTGTATTTCCCTGCATTCCTGTCTCTCTTCCACCACCTCCATTGTCTGCAGCCATTACCAGGGGAAGTTGCCTCACCTAATCAGAAATACTTGCCACCACCAACAGCCTTGCCTTGCCACCCCCTCATAGCACTTATCTCCTATTTTACCTCTGCTCCCATGACCCCACCCTTCCCACCTCCCTCCCCCACCCCTCTCTCCAGCACTTCTCCCAGTGATGTCTGACAATGCCTCCAACTGCTATTACTCCAATCTTGCCATCCCGATCCTCCTCCATTGTTCTTTACCCCTTTCCTAGTTGATGCTGCTCTGGGCCATTCTATGTACTGAGCTCTCTAATGTGTTGCCTCCTCCCTTAATTAATAACTGTATAATTACTGGTGACTCCCTTTAATAACCGGAGTTCAGGCACAGTAAAAATGCCGTAACAACCCGAAATCGAGTTATTATGGCGTTCACTACACTTTTTTTCCACCGCTAGCGTCCATTATCTGTCACTCTAGCATACTGAGCCACTTCATTGGCTCGCACTCTGCTTGTGGGCGGGCTGAGCAGTATTTCAAAAAATGGCGGCTCGGTTTTCCGTTTACCGAGGAGCTGCTTTTGTTGAATTCTCCATCCACTTCTCTATACATTTGTTTATCTTTATCTGGTTGATCCTGCCTTTCAAACAGAAAATGAATATCTGGTTGATCCCACCATGCCCCCGAATCGGTAGACGCGCCGGCTCCTACTGAAATCCACGACAGATCCTACATAGCACAAGCCGTGGATGACACCTAAAAGAAAAAAAATAAAGTAAGTCAAAGAAGAGCAGGGAAAGAGTGTGTGTGTGTGTGTGTGTGTGAGAGACAGTGTCTGTGAGTGTGAGAGACGGTGTCTGTGAGAGAGTGTGTGTGTGTGTTTGTAAATGGCAGATATACTGAGACACAGAGCAAACTCTGCACCAGTAATTATAAAAAATAAAAAATAAGCAACTGCATGTATATGGATTTTTTTAACACACCCTCAGGGTGTGATGACCTCATAAACCTCTCAAGGCCCGGCTCCCGAGGTTTCAGGTCATCATACTTCGGGTGTGTAAAAAAAATCCATAACACACAGTTGCCTATCTATTATTCTCCATATAATGTACTGTTTACCTGACATGTTGTTATTTCTGTTGTATCCCCTGTATTGTACTTCAACTGACGTGGAACCTTTGTAAAAGAGCCATGTCTCAAAGGTATTTGTAATCCTAGAACCAAATAAATAAAAATAAATAAAAGTAGGGGGTAAATATTCTAGATTCCCAAGATCCAGACCTTTATTCAAAATCACAAACAAACCTCCTGTCTATGGTGATGTGCATGCTGACCACCACAAAGTTTGGCATCCAGACCACTATGAACAGCAGAGGACCAGCTTTTCAAAGCCCTAGTGCTGGTCTTGTATCCATGGTTATTTTCAAAGGGGGTGCACTGGCCCCATATCCCTGGATGGCTGGGGTGCATAGGGAGGGGTATCACCAGCAAAAGGGGAGAGAGGTTGTGATGTCACTGTATCAATCATTGGTGAGACCCCACCTGGAGTACTGTGGCCAGTTCTGAAGACTACATTTCAGGAAGGACATAGACAGGGTAGAGGGAGTACAGAGGAGGACAACTAAAATGGTGCAGGAGCTGCATCTTTAAGCCCTATGAAAAGAGACTGAGGGATCTCAATAGGTACACCCTAGACGAGATGGGAGAGGCATGACAGAGACCTATAAGTACCACATGGGGGTGAATAAGGTACAGGACAAAAGTATTTTTCAGAAGAGAAGGTGCACAAGAACAAGGGGGCATGCAATGAAGCTGGAGGCGGAAATTTAAAATGGATGTGAGAAAGTACTTCTTCACTGAATGAGTGGGGGACTCCTGGAACTCTCTTCCAGAGGAGGTGGGGGGGGCAAAAACAGTGGTGGGCTTTAAGCACACCTGGGATAGCCACAAAGGAATCTTGCTAGAAAAGCCGGGATGGTTGCCAGAGATCAGTTAAGGTCTGTGGTGACAGTTACAGTCAGGGACAAAATGAACAGATTGAGTTGGACAAGCAGTCCTTATCTGCTGACAAATTCTATGTCTGTATGTTTCTGTGTGGTCATTTCCCAAGTCCACTTTGACCATCCATTTGTGGTATAAGAGGACTTAGGAAAAAGCAGCCGGTGTGTCTAATGTGGCATGCATGCTGTTGCTAACTGCAACTGATTAGCATAAATGTGCCGTGTTTTGAAAAACAGCATCTGCTTTATTGATGTCAGGATAAGTGCAGTGGGTGTAGAGGGACTCAGCTGTATCACCTGCATCTCTACTATTGAACATGTGGCACAGAATGTTCACAACATATGCTGAGCATGTTGGTAACCCTGAATGGTGCCTGGTATGTCTTTCCTATCAGGTGGGATGACATAGCAAGAGCCCTCACTGGGAACCAAACCAAGGACCCTGAGTCCTGGACATAGCTGTAACTTTTCACTAAAAGGGATCTTCCCAGGGCTACAAGTTACATAATCCTGTGCCCCCCACCCTACCCTGCCCCATCCGCCGTATGGAAACTATATTTAACACTTTCTGGCTATCACTACGTGGTTGCAATACCAGCTACCCCTTTGTTGTACAGACTTATGAACATACAAAACAGTTTCAAAAAGCATGTCCCCCCATACTGTAGCTCCCCCTTCCCCATGCATGTCCATTCCGTTACCTGTGTGTCTATAAATAGAACAGATGGCATACTTTGCTAGCTGCAGTGATGGGATCTGTATTTGGTGTCATGTCAGTGATGGGTTATTTTCATTAAGCAGATTTTATTTCCACAAAAAGCCTTTTATCATATTTGGCCAGATGGACAGCAAGTGAACTCAACAGTTTAATTACATTAGCTCTGCAGCTATCTGCAGCTTGCGGCTCTAAAAAGATTACACAATCAGATAGGGAGGCAGAGTTTATCCAAAATTTGTACAACTTGTTCAGGGCTGCAAAATAATAACTTGATGTCAACATTCCCTGCATAAATGTTATACTTTACACATTTCCAGGACAAATTTTGTGTTTCCATATATGTAAAGGGATTAGAGTGACCCAGCATAACCTTTTACGTGTCCCCAAACAGCGTGTTCAGATTTATCAACTGAAATACCTTACTCCATAGAGAGCCTAGAGACTCAATGCAACATATAATCAAAGCGATATGAGAGTGCACACACACACATACACACACACACACACACACACACACACACATAAGTGTATGTAAACATGGCTGGGTTTAGATTTAAAGGAAATATGTACCATTCTCTGTATGATAATTTTACTAGCTTCTACAACACTCCAGTTATTGCCATGTTAGATTAGATGTACCTGTAAGTAACGGCATTATAATTGTAATGTACAGTAGTTGCATGCAACAAATATGTAACTATAGTGTAATTGCCCCGTTGCATGTAATTAATGATTACCTACACCACAGTTACATTGAAACTGACACTTAAAATAAAGTGTGACCATTGATTTAACATACGCCTTTGGTAAAACACAGGAAAACATATTTTAAATAGACCTGTGAGAGCATCCACTTTTTGAGCAAGAAAAGAGTTTTGATGAGGTCATAGTCTCACTAGTCTTAACATGTGCACACATTCATGGGGCTAAGTGGAATAACATTATATTGTGAAGAAAAGCACTGGATTACATTTTTTAGCTTTGTTAAAAGCACAGTCCAGTAGCTTCTTTACAGTTTAATTAGGTTCAGGGCCAGTATGGGAAATTTGTTCCCCCAGGTCACACTGCACACTGTTAGGTCTGCTTAGGCTGTGACTTCACTACAACACTTTTCCTGCCCACAGAATGAATACCTCCCTATCACTATTTAAGATGTATTTTTGTTTGTTTAGAGATATTTGCTAAATCTTATCTAACAACATAATGCATGAGTAACTGTTGCAACTTTTAAAACAATCATATAGGGGCAATATACCTTGGTTGAGATTTTTAAAACTATGTGTCTGTTCCTCTGATGTGATTGCAGAGTTCCACCCAAGAAGTTAAACCACAAAAAGCTGGTCTAACTCCCAGGATGGAATTCTGCAGGTACATCAGAAAAACAGAAGTGAGCCAGCCCTGTGGCACAGAGGGCTGAGGCGCTCTACACCTTACCTCTCACCACACTGGTGACCCGTGTTGGGGAATGAGCACAGGTTGCTGGAGGGCAGTGGGGAGGAGAGGACTGAGTGTCCAACGGACTGCTCTCCTCTTCTGGGGTGGGGAGATCTACTGTCATGCTGCATGACTGCCATCTGGTGGAGGCTGGTTGGCAGTGCCACAGTTGAGCAGCATAGTACAGGGCTGTGGTTATGTAGCACATGCGCACCTCCACATGCATGCACTTATGTCCGCTGTGTCGGGAAACCAAAATACAGAGGAAAATTATGGTCATGGGATTCCTGAAGTCCTGCCTGCCTACCCTCATTCTGCTCTACCACCGGCCTGCTGGACCCCCAATCTGGATGCAGGATCACCGGGTGGGGGGAGAATGGACCACCCCTTCCCAGCCCTGCAACAGGGGGCAATCTGTGGGGGACTGTGGCTCAGTGAGACCAAAGGAACAGTAAACAAATGAGGGAGGAAGGGACAGGGCTGAACACAGTCACCATGGTGCACAGGTGGAAAAAATATGTATAGGGAAAAAAAAAAAGAAAAACAAACAAAAATTCAGCAGTTGCAGTAGAAATTGCTGGAAACTGTAGGAATTGTTGCAAATATGTCCAGATGTCTGCAAATAGGATGCAGACATCTAGAAACATCTGCGTTGACACAGCACACCTCTGAACTACGGACACAAGTGCTATGTTCACCTGGCTAAAAATCCCTGCCCATTTTGTTTAAAGTGTACCTGGGAAAGTCTTCTTGACACTTCATAGTTTGCACATACAGTGCAGTTGTAGCCAGTAACAACATGCACTATATGTCTGGATACAAAAAGTCACAGAAATTCAACTGAAGTGAATGGAGACTTCCTGTGATATATCTGGATATTCTGCTTCATATACTGGCTACCACTGTACAGTAGTTACTGAATGCTACTGCTTTGTGCACCAAAGAACACTAAGGCAACTCTCAATCCCAAAGTCAAGTATGCACAGCTGCAGAATAGTGCAGCAACACACTGTGAAGGCTTCTGGCACCACAAATAATGTTCCTTCATCTCTGACAAACCTTCTGGACAAGGTTTCAGGTTAGGCCAAGGAAACATAATGTGCTGTGATTAATGCATTGGACACAGAATAGTAAACCATAATTGCAAAAAAAAAAAATCAAATTTTTCTATAAGGCTTATAAAGCCCCAAAACTGTAAATGACAATGGTGCAACAGCCCACAGTGAAGGCTACTGGTTCCATAAAATGTCTGTTCTTCACTGACAAATCTTCTGGAAAAAGGCTTCACACTAGGTCAGTGACAGACAATGTGCTGTTATAGAAGTGTTGGACACCTTTTGTAGTAGCTGATCAACTTTACCCAAAATGCCAATTTTTTCAGCCAATGAAACCGGATGAGCTTGCAGCATCACATGTGATTGACCAGCAAGAATTTTTAAAAACTGCCCACAGCACAAAACTCAAATAACTTTGTAGCCTTGTTTACGATGTTAAACACTAGCCAACATGGTGTAGTCCATCCAGCCAAAAGAATGTCTCAAAGAAGTTAGACCTGGAGTTGTATAGCCCACACAGGGCAAGTCAGAATCCAAATTAGGGTTTATCTCAGGTCAGACAGGCATGTGGGTGAGACACTGAGAAGTTGATGGACTTTACTGAGCAACAAGAGGAACACAGGAGATAGGGCATGGTAATGAAAGAGGAGGAGAGAACAAGGGAAAAGCAACTTTGGCAACATGAAGATTATAAACTCATGGTACTAGTAACTATTAGACACAGAAGCCCTCATCACCCTCCTGTATTTGAGCTGGTAGTGTATGAGACTCATCTGCCATATAGCTAAGAGGAAAGTAGCTATTGTTAAAAAGGGATGGGATCTTTTAAAAAAGGAGAATCTCTACATTTTTAGTTAAAAGGCACATTCTCTTGTTAATTATGCTGCCTGCAGCATTGAAGAGTCTCTCTAGGCATACAGGATGAAACACATGTCTGTGTCTTCTGTTTTTAGCCTTTGCAGAGTATAAGAGGCAATTTGACACCATACACGCTTGCTTAAAGTGGAACTAGTCTGCACTCTTTCATGATGATTTGCACATGCATCCTATGATGCTTTTCATTATGGCAATATGTATAATTTTACAATTCTGTGGAATCTGCCTTTAGTGCCAATGCCCTTTCCAGTTAATCCTTGCCTCAGTGCTTTTGTGCTGAGGTTCTCTGACTTTTACATTACTTTCCTATTTTGGGCTCCGCCATGACCCAAACCAGTAAGGCCAAAATGGTTCATCCTTCCCCTGGGCTGTTACAGATGAGGCACACTGATGAGTCCTATGTAAGATGAAACATGTACCTGTGTATCAGTTTTCAGTACTTTGCAGAGTATGTGAGAGGCCATTTGGAACCATACACTCCTGCTTAAAGTGGAACTAGTCTGAACTCTTTCATGGTGATTTGCATATACTTCCTATGATGCTTTGCATTACGGCAATATGTGTACTTTTATGTTTCTATGAAAGCTGGCTTTATTGCCAATACCCTTTCCAGGTAATCCTTGTCTCTGTGCTTTGTTGCTGATGTTCCTTGACTTGTAGATTATTTTCCTATTTCGGGCTCCACCATGATCCAAATCAGTAAGCTCAAAATATATGATTGGTTCATCATCCTCCTGGGCTATTACAGATGAGGCTAGCTGTTGAGTCCTATGTAGATGAAACACGTGTCTGTGTCTTCTGTTTTCAGCTTTTGCAGAGTATGAGAGGCAATTTGGCACCATACACTCCTGCTTAAAGTGGAACCAGTCTGAACTCTTTCATGGTGACTTGTATACCCTTCCTGTGATGCTTTGCCTTATGGTGATGTGAGTATTTTTTTACATCTCGCTGAGTATATACTTTCAGGTGCAGACAACTGTGAAACACATTAGTTACCTCTGTCAAAAATTCCAATTCCAATTATTTATTAACCAGGAAAACACATACAGCATGTGTTAATTTTAAGTAGGGCTCCAGGCAAGTAATTTTCAAAATTGCATGTAAAAGTACATAATAAATAACATGCAAAAACATATCCATGATAAATAACAGGTTATACAACCACAGATTATGACTGGTACTAGAGGCCAAAAATTTGAATCCCAAAAAAAAGGCTGGAACTTGATCCTGATTCTGTATTTGACTGCAGTTGAAATGTGTTAAGCATCCTACCAAAACTGTCTGTGAGACCCCAAAATTCATTTTTTGCCTCTCCTTACTTTGAGTAAAGTGCCACTGTGCTCCTGCTGTCTCATGGAGGGTCCACGCTGATGTGCCCTGCCAAGTAACTTGCCCAAGAGTCCTGTCTGTGTGGGCTGCTAGCCCCATGGTAGCCTAGAAATGAGTCCTTCACATCTTGCTGTATCCCAAAGTGCTATGTTGACCCTAACTTCCCCATTCCCTGTCCTCATTCTCTTTGAGTCCTAAATAGGCCCAGGATCATGGTCAGATGGGTAGCCTTAGTAAATTAAGTTTTTATTTCCCCCGAGCCAGCCCACAACTCCATCTTCTACCCTCCCGGCCATCAGTTCATTATTGGCAACAATGTCAGGCCAGTTGTAAGTCTGCCTAAGTAGATGCTGGGAGCGAGGAAGGTGGCCAAACAGCAACAACTGCTGGATTAATGTAGCCATCCTCCTTCACTATACTGGTAGCAAGTAAGGTGTGCTGCTGATAGTTTTGTGCATGTTGGCCAGCCATTCCAATTCCCAGCAGGCATGGGGAGTCTTATTCTCTTGGATGGAGGACTTGATGTCAGATCAGCCTGCCTGTGCCTTGTGCTGCGCTTATCTTCACTAGGACATGAACTCAGGGTGGAGGGTGAGGATTTACAAACATATAAAGTTTAAATTTGTGCTGGCTCAGCTCAGAGGTGGAGCAGGTGGGGAGGTCCAAAAGAATACATAACAGAGCACAGGACATGGTAGGACATGGGATGGGGACACAAGGGTGGGAAGGGGGTGGGAAGGAACATGGATAACTGGTGGACCAAATGGTAACACTAAGTTTCCATAACTACACTGTAGCTGCACTTCAATTGCTTAATGATTATCTACTCTGCAAAAGGCAGTTTTCAATTATATCAACCTGTCTCCTAGTAGTGGAATAAATTAATCTCATGTGATATCTGTTAAATATTTAATTAAATGGTGTATTAAAACATGGCTTTGATAGGCTAACTCCACCCACTGAAGAAGACCCATGTGACTGGGTCAATAATTAGGGGTGTTAGCCCTGTGTCTGTACATGCTGTGCTTCTGTAATAAATAATCCTTAATGAAACTCAGCATTCTGGTGTGTGCCCAGTTCTTCAGTTTTCGAGTTGTATATAAATATGACTGGAGCACCTTTAGGACAGGTGAAGTGCATCCCTTTACTTTTCTTCTATTGTTGTCTACTTGGAAAAGCACTTCAGCTCACCCTGTGCTGTCCACAGAAGTTTGATTTCAAGTACCCTGAATCCTGTTATGTGCCGCTGTGCTGTTGAAGAACAAGCTTTCTCAATAGTGATGGCTAGAGATGGAATCCCAGATTCAGAAGGGGAATTTGGAAATATGGCTGAATATCCAGAAGAAAGCATTAATGAGTAACTGTTTTGCATGTCAGATCCAGTGGGAAGCACCAGACAATGGAACATACAGGACAGACTGTGTGCCGGAACTACTGGCAACACTGAAGGTAGGTCTGAACCCACTTATCAAGACAACCTAAGAACTGTCTTCTCTAAGATTGAAAAACTAAGCCTACAAGAGGTTAACATATGGTTTGATCAAATCACCTTAGAAAACTACAAAGAGGATTCAAGAGTCTCAAGAGGACTTAAAGCATCCAAAGCATGATGAGAAGACTCCCTTGTAGCTTCTTCAGCAGAACTAGTACAGATATTAATTGAACAAGATAAATAAAACCATAATAAAGTTGCTGAAGAACTTAAGACTGTTAAAACTGAACTGGATGATTTCAATAAGAATAACACTGAATTTAAATCTCTTGATGAACAGTTGAAAAAGAAAATATGTAAAGCTGGGCAACAAGTTGAGCAAAGAAAAAAATATAAACTGGAGTGAGATAGAAAAGATTATGAAGCTGTTTCAGTTTTCAGCTGGAAAAATTGCTCACACTATAGAAGCCATAGCAAATCTAGAAGAAGGAACAATTACGATACAAATCAATCACAAAGTAATAAACGTGTGGGTTTTTTTAGACCAGAAAGAAGTGGCAACCAATCAGGAGGCCTAAAACCAACAACTCAACCCATGCAACAAGCAGGCCGAGGAAGAGGCATGGCAAGACAAGAAGAGGCAAGAAAAGATGTTGGGATACAAACACAGATGGAGCTAAGGAGCATGAACACGGTCTAAGGACTGAAAACTTCTCACAGGTATTGAATATCTCTAGCTCCCAACTCACTGAATGCCAGATCAGCGTGCTTTCAAAGGGAGTAAGTTTTGTCCTTACAACAAACTTTGGTTCTTTTAATTTGGATGTTGATCTATTTAAACTACTGAGAAAAATGGATTTGAAAATATATTTCTGTGACAATGTTTCATATGATATAAATAATATTACCTCGAGTGATATTTTAAGTAACAACATTTAAAATGAAGAGTTGGAAATAAATCAGAACATTGCATGTGATCATTTTTCCACAGTAGTAGATGTAAGTTTGGTTTTCAGTGAGGGCGAGGAGGGGGAGGAGCTGGACATAATTTTGGCTAACATTGAGGAACTCAGTAATCTCAGAGCAACAACAGGGTTCAAAAAGAAAAGCAAATTTTGCTGTACTGGCCCACAAAATAACACACTGAGATTATCTGAGTCTTTATTTAAAACTGATATTGCCTAGACTTTGCAGTGCCCTGAACATAAGAAATTTAACAATCTGACAAAGGAAGAATTCAACGCCCTTCAAGAACTTCAATTGAAAAATGAACTTACAATTAAACAGGCCGATAAGGGCAGAATAGTGGTGGTCCAGTACACTGTGAAGTATGTATCAGAGATAAAAAGGCAATTAACTGACAATCAATTTAACAGATGCCTAACTTTCAACCCAACTGCACCATTTAGAAATGAGCTTTATGACCTAATTGACAATGCATTTGAGTGAAGGTGGATTGATAAAGATGAAAAATAGTTTCTAAGCTGTGATTATCCTGTGTGCCCCACTCTGTACACTCTACCAAAGATCCATAAAAATGTTAGGGACCCTCCTTGGAGAACAATCGTTTCAGGGATTGGGTCTCTCAGTGAGGGTCCCTCTAAATTTGTGGACCACTTCCTTAAACAGATTGCGGTCAAAACTGATAAACTCCAACTCACAATTAATATTAGTAAAGCAAAGGTCTTGGTTTTTGAAGGGAGAAAAATAGCTGTGAAATGGTACGTAGGAGAACAGAATTTAGAGGTTGTTTCTAACTATATCTTGGGGTGAATTTTGCTGCAAATAGTCTCTGGAATGCTCATATTGAAATATTACCACAGAAACTAAGAAAAATGGCGGGGGCCCTTCAAAGATTTAATTGCAGATATGGAGGTGCAACAATATTATCCCTGACTCACACTATATCAGCCAAATACAAATCATAGCTACTCTATGGTGTTGAATGCTGGGAAATTAAAAATCCTAATAAATTGGTAGTACCTGTGTTTAAACTTTTGAAAAATGCCATGAGACTCAGACACTCTTGTCCTGCAGCCTACATAAGAGTGGAGGTGGGCCTAATGAGTATTAATGCCCTGACTGAAACCCAAAAACTGAATTTCTGGTTGAAATTGGTACGATCTCCTGAGAGCTCTCTGGCTAAACAAGCTCTTTTGGAAAAAAAGAAGTAGTGTGCTGTGGGCTATAGGTCCAATCTTTGGTATTCTGCTATGAGACAACTTTTAACTAAACATAATCTGGATATATTAAGGATAGTGGTAGAGAAAACATTACCTTAAGTATCCAATATAAAAATATAATAAGAAGAAAGCTAACAATTTTTGGATACTTGAATATTTGGAAGCAATTCAAATGTCTCACTATGCTGAATGGTTCTCTAAAAATAATGAATACTTCAGACCAAAGGCATATTTGGAACGTCCAACTGACCCCAAATAGTGTACCATCTTCACTTGCTATAAATTTGAGTATTTTCCCAGTAATATACCAGTTCATCGCCATAATAAAGTTTCAACTATATCACGTGAATGTGACTGCAATGTGGGGGAGATGAAAACCTCCTTCATGTGATGTGGAAATGTTCATTTTGTATAAAAGAAATGTTGTACTGGTTGGCACCATTTTTAAATAATATGTATCAAGTAGATAAAGAGTTATTGACAAACATTTGGATTCGCACAGAGGATGAGTGCACTATAAAGAGAGTGGCTCAGTATTTTCTCAGCATAAAAAAGATCAAAAAGAGGTTTACTGTCTCTTAATACCTATTGTGTGTCAACTAATCAGGACTTGAGGCTCAAAGGATATAGATGCAATATCACTGTAAGATGTCTTCTTTATATACTGTCTTCTTGATACCCTGTAATATTTGTGATGATGTGTAATATTGTATACTTTGCATATTTTAACTTGCTCTATTTGTAAAAGCTTTTTAGTTAATACAATAAAGTTTTTAAAGTGAAGTGATTCATATATTCAGAACACGATGGATCTGCTGAATAAAATTGAGGGTAGTGAGTGGGACAATGAGTATCAGTGGCTAGCCATAGACATATGCTCCTTATATACAAATATAAGGCATCAGGATGGATTGAAGGCCTGTGAGAAATTCCTGTACCTAGACGTGAAATTTACAACAGCACCAAAAAACTTCATTTTAGACCTACTGAGATGTGTGCTTGAGCATAACTTTTTTATGTTCGATGAGAAATGTTACCACCAAGTCCAGGGAACTGCGATGGGTGCTTCATCTGCAGCACTGAATGCAAATCTATTCCTGGCTGGTGGGAGACATGTGGTATTTGGAGCACACAGCCCCCATCTCAGACACATTGTTAAATGGTATAGCTTCATTGATAATATAATTTGTGTCTGGGGTGGGGGTTCTGAAACCACTGCAGACTTTGTAAGTTGGCTTAATATAAATGAAGTAAATATCACTTGTACATATAAAACAGATCCTGTACAGATATACTTTCTCGATGTGACACTGGCAGTAAATGAATATTGCATTATAAGTAAAAATTTCAGAAAACCAATTGCTGGTAACACATTACTGAGGTCAGAAAGCTGCCACCCAAGATCACGTATCCAAAGTATACCCCTTTGGACAATTTTTTGTGTTCGAAGAAATTGTACTTTGGATAGTGACTTCACGAGAGAAGCTACATTACTGTGTCAAAGATTTCAAGAGAGGGGTTACAGTGCCAAACTTGTTCTGGATGCACTAGAAAAAGTAAAAGCACGGAATAGAAGGCCACTATTGCAGCCAAAGAATAGAGAAACAGCAAATAATGTAACAAACAGGATAATTTTTGTTACAGATTTGAACTTTAGGTCAGCAGAAATTTCAAACATCATTCGAAATAGATGGTCTGTAATTCAAGCCGATGAACAAGTAGGATCTGTGCTGGGCGAAGCTCCGTTGATTTCCTATAGGAGAGGGGTGAACTTGAAAGATATTTTAACATCAAGCCATTACATTAGCCCGGAAACTAAAAAATCGGTATCAGCCAGAACAGTTTCTTTTTAGGTGCAGATGATGTAACATCTGCTGCTATGTTGAGACATGAAATTTCTTCACACATCCAATAACTGGCAAAGTTTTTTTTCCTAAATCATTACCTAGCTTGCCAAAGCCTGTTTACAGTGTACGTGGCGTGGTGTACTTGCAAAAAATTATATGTGGGCAGGACTATTCAACCACTTAAAATGAGAATCCAGGAACATGTCAGGGCTATAATCGATGCGAAATTTGAAAATGCATTAGGAGCACACTTCTTTGAGGCACACAATAGAAATCCCAAAGGCTTAAAGTTAAGTGCATTCAACACAGTGCCCCGTGGAGGTGATCGAGAAAAAATCCTCAACAAATGCGAAACTAGATGGATCTCAAAACTCAGAGCTCTTATTCCCCTAGGTCTGAATGAGCTAATTGACTATAAGCCGTATTTATGAATTATTTAATAAAAATTGGTATTTGACAGTGTTTTACTTTCCTGCCCTTTTAATCTGAGCATGTGCCATTTGGAAAACAATATATATTAATAACTTAAAAAGTTTCCTCAAGTGGGACTTGGGGCTCATGCTTATAGAAGTGTTTAATGGATTATTAGATTCACTATTAGAAAAAAAGGGGGGGGGGAGTATAGTGGAAAAATCCAGGGGTTAAAAAGTGATATCGTTACTCTGAAAAATAATGTGTGGCATTGTGAAATTGCTCACTGAGATGTTGAGTATATTAGTAGATAAATGAAAAATGTAAATGTATGTACCTGTAGCAATGCACTGCCTGTTACCTGAACTCTCGTGACTGTGCAACCGTTGCATTTTTATTCTGTTTTGCGGTCTGAAGTAAAATAAGAAGATAGTGATACCTTAATGAATCCTGAGTAAAACAATAAAATGTGAATGTTGTTTGTGTGGTGCCTGTTTACAGACCTAATGGATGTAATAAGATATGAGAATCATTCCTAAAATGACTGTATGTGGCGCCTGCGACTTCTATCTAGAAATGGGATATTTGACAGCTATGTGAATTTACCTTTGCTATAAAGAATGAAAATTAGCAGTTGATAGAATAAATGAAATTAAGTAAACACTTATTGCTGTAAAAAACGGGAAGTCAGAAATGATGACCTTTTGCAACAATTGGTGACCTTCTATAATGCTGTCTAAAAATAAGATATTTGACAGCTATTTAAATTTACTTTTACTATAAAAAGAATGAAAATTAGGAACTGCATGAAATGAAGTAAGTACTTAATGCAGTAAAAAATTGGAAGTCAGAAATGATGACCTTTTGCAACAATTGGTGACCTTTCATAGTGATGTCAATTTTATCCCTTCACAGACCACATTAACTAAATTGAATGGAAAGTGGAAGGCAAAGACTGCGCACTATCATGATGAGTTCTATGTTTAGAATGAAATATTTACTGCTTTTTAACCCTGAGCAAGTCTAATGGTCTGCAGTGTTTGTTGCCATTTGTCTGTTCAAGTAAATGGTGATATTCTGAATTTTCTACAGTATATTTTAATAGTTTAATCATTTTTTAAGTTAACATTTGATTTATTTTATGATTTACAAACTGTATTTTATTCAAAACAAATGTATGAACAAGACTTACTTGTTTAACAGATATCACGAGTTTAATCATTCCTGTACTAGGAGACATGTTGATATAATTGAAAACTGCCTTTTGCCTGAATTATTTTATTAAATGGGGTATTTAAACATGGTCTTGGTAGACTAACTTGACCCCCTGTGGAAGACCCATGTGGCTGGGTCAATATATAGGGGTGTTAGCCCTGTTTCTGCACATGCTGTGCATCTGTAATAAATAATCCTTAATGAAACTTAGCATTCTGGTGTGTGCCCAGTTCCTCAGTTTTCAAGTTGTATATTAATATGACTGGAGCACCTTTGGACAGCTGATGTGCATCCCTTTACTTTTCTTCTACACCATCAGGAGCAGCAGGAGGGTTGGAGACCCAGGGAGCTCACTTTGAGAGGAGCAGAGACCATCAGCACCCAAAAGGCACGTTCAGGGAGTGATAAACCACACCTCAAGGGAGGTCACCGGAACCTTTACAGGTTCACTCCCAACAGTAGACAGAAAATGGGAGAAGTCAGTATTTGGAGCAAACTATAAGTTAACCTTGTTAAACTGAAATGCTCATATGTGTGGAAACGTCCGAAGCAGTTTGAATAGAAACCCCTGGCAGGTAGTTGAATGAATGGGCATCAGGTAGATGGGGGCCTAGCAAGGGTTGGGGTTGGTAAGTCACCATGGGAGGCCAAACATGGAAATCTGATTTCTGGGCCACTAGAGCTATTAGTGTAGTGTAGTGTCAAAGGGAGGCACACACAGCTGGACCAACCATGTTTTATTCACTTAATAGTGATATCATATGCTGATACGCTTGTCATTTTTATTGTCCTTCTGGGCATACTGAGACATGTGCCAGCACAACGTGCCCCCTCCCCCCCATGGCAGTGCTCACCTTACCTGGGATGAGTACCACCACAACTAGTCTTGGGAGTGCCAGAGCTCCAGGGACCCTAAAAAGGAGGTTAGGGATCTGAGGGTTGAAGATACACAGTGGTTTATACAAAATATAACAGTGGTCCTTTAGTTCCGGGGGTGGACCTGGAACTTATTGTGGACATAGGGTAGGTAACAGACCCCAAATTTGTGATGCTAACCATCAGACTAGTGTTCAGAAATAGCAGTTGTAATGTATGCCACATTAGAGGTGGGGGTGATCTGGAACCCCAGGAGAGTTTTAAAAGAACAATCATGTAGGGCATGGTCCATGAAGTAAGGAATTGTAGTGTGAGCAAGTACCATCATGAAGATATATGGCCAGGGAATGCCCCGAGAGCTGTGTGCCATCTGGCATAAACCACCCTGCTTGATCCCAGCTCTGGTATGCACACTATAGTTTGTGTGGCCTCATGTTATTGGTGCCCCACAGTATGGTTTAAGGTGCCACTGGTCCCATCACCCCTGCCCTGTGATGTCAAAGTGGCTGGTATTGATGCAATACTGTTATTCAGGGCATAAGGTGGGTGCTGTCCTGAACAAGAGGCCATCAGATAAACCTAGGCACAGGAGGGTGACCTAGCCCTTACACATAGGGGCTCGTTTGCTGGGATTTGGAGGATGGTGGTGTGCTCTGGGTGTCTTGAGATGTCATGCACCTTTTGCAGTTTATTTGGTGCAAATTGGTTCAGAAACTGCTAACTCATGGGCTCCGAATGTTTGCTGCCTTTGGAAACAAAATTTCATTTTCTGCCTGTTTATTTTTCCAAATGGTTGTTTGCTCATGTACTGTCTGAGGAAAAGAGCAGCTGGCAACTGCAGATGAATTTGCATGGTGTTGCATGATTGATGCTCATGTCTGAAAGTCCACCCTGCTATGCTAATGAGCAGAACCAGAAGAGGGCCTGTACACTGGTCACATGTATGAGGAGCAGCTCACACACTGGGGATGCAGCATGGTGATTCAGGCAGTGACACAGAGATCAAGGAGGAAGGCCCCTGTGTATCAGCACAAGCAGCAGGATCAAGCAGCAAGACCATCAATCAGCAGCAAGGGTGTAGACAGGCATACTCACTGTACACATTTGTGTACAGTTTTGTTGAGTGCCTGTCACAAACCATAAGCCACTCTGTTAATATTATCATTCTAATCTGTAGTATTTGGGTTAGTGTAGGCCACTGAGGAGGGTATGATACATGTATAACCTCTTTAGAGAGTAGAGGAATCATCTGACAACAATCTGACTTGTTTGGAAGGGGGTGCCATTTGGAAGGGATGTATACATTTTTTAATTGGGGGGGTGTAACTGTTGGAGATTGTGTACAAAATGGAAATTTCTTGCTACACTTCTGATCAGCAGTACACCCTCCAACTCTTTCAACTGACCCCCTGAGGAAAGTGAGAATCCAGCATCGACTGTGGCTGCAGCAAGTGTTCCCCAAGTGTCATCGGCCATCCATATCACTCCTTACCCTCACTGCCATTTGTCCAAAAGAGGGAAGGCTGCCTGAGGACCCCTGCTCACCTTTGCAGTGCAAATGTGACAAAGAACTCCCACCTTGAATCCACCACCTGGGGATTTGAACCAGGTACTTTCAAACCAAAAAATAAAGGAAGACACAGTAGGGAAACAGGCTGAACAACAGTAACAGCAATTTTACAAGTAACTGCATCAAGCCTCTAGTGTCTGTGTAGTATGAACTGTATATTGAACCTTTTGCAAGGAACAAAAGTATGTCAATCAATCAAACAAAACTTTTAACCAGGCATATCACCATTGAGCAAGCTCATTTTCAAAGTGGTCCTGGATGGAACAAGTACATGATAGATAAAAAGGTAATACACAACAGAAAATAGACATAACAATAATTGTATAACAACTAGGCTATCAGAGATAGTGAACAGATAATAAGCCTTAGTATATTACTACCAGATTGAGTAATTTCACATATCCTCTGGTGTGCCCCCTAGTGAAAAACATAGAACGGCCACAATCCAAAAAAATCAGATACCTCTACAGAAGTAATTGAAGGGAGGAAGTAGGAGGAGTATAGGGGATAGTTCCCATAGCCTAAAGAGGAAAAGGTAAAAGGAGCACTAAAACATAAAGGAGTTATAGTTAGAGGGTGATGCTTTGGAGTAGTAGTCAAGGCTAAAAGTTGTGGAGCCAAAAGCAACTAGTGATGAGGACCAGCATGAAGAGCCATCAGGACTGGATGATAGGATGGCTGAGTGGCTGTGTCACCAGCATGTGAAGGCCTTTTGCATGCAGAGGGAGGGGAAGGGCCTAGAATGTTTCTTGGAAGAATAAACCAGACCTTGGTGGTCACTAGCCAATAAGCAACTCTCAGTTTACTGTGACCACTGCTTTGGTTACACATGCAAGGTATGGACAGTAAAACTATGGGGCATTTGCTGTGACTATGCCATTCTGGGAGCAGATGTTACCACTGTGCCTTGTTCCCCTGGAGGATTGCCTAGACCAAGGGCAGCTAGAAGTCATGACCAGAGCAATGCAGCCCCTGAAACTTTAAAAGCCATAGAACTCATGCCAGCCAATATTGCAGCCTGAGCTGAGGGCCTAGCTGAAGGCCAGCACCGAGGAAGAGGTGTGTGTCCAATGATGCATCCAGTATGCAGACTACAGCTCCAGATATAAAATATTACAATAGACAACATTCAGCAGGGTAAGAGGAAAAAAAACTACATAAGGATAACCCAAGGAGCTGCTAAATGAAATAGTTCAAATATAGTACATATTGAAAGGCTCCATCCTGGGAGGTGAAGAAGGAGATGATGTCTGCCACACCATGATATAGCAGGGTAAGAATAAAGCAAGGTACCTTGGTACTGATAGTGTTAAAACCAAAATAAAAAAAAAAAACATATTGTAGTGTATCTGTCCAGAGTTATAGCGAGTAGGTGCAGAAGAGGTGACCACATGGGCCCTGGGGAACCCGGTCCAATGAGCTACCCCCAACCCTGGCTGGCCACACCCCAGATCAGGCTACCAGCATGAAAGTTAGGGTACTAGGAGGAGTAAACCAATGGAGAATACCACAACAGTGCTCTTCCATCCTACCTAGCAGGATGTAGCCCCAGTGAAAACAAGCAGCAGGGTATAACTAGTAAAGGAAATACTGTATTGTTCAGTAAAAGTAAATGGTACAACTGAATGTGCGAGCTGGCTCCCCATAACAAATGGTGGGGGTAAGAAGGCTGCTAAAAATAAGTCCAGAGTCAGAACTGTACTCACAGGGTGTAATCCATGTGGAAAAACATGCACTGGAGGTGCATAGAAGTAAGAATGAGTCAGGTTGTGCTGTAAAATCAAGTGTCCAGTGCCACAAACCCACTTCTGAGGATCCAGTCCACTGAGCTCACAGTGCCCACCCCTAAGTGCAATCCGTGATGGGGGGGCAGGAATACCCTCTTCATGTCCTTCTATAGTGCTTGCTGAGTTCACAACTAAACACTCACCATGAAGTCCCAGGGCATCCCTCTTTAAACACTGGATCAGGGTATAATACCAGTCTTGAGTCTTGCAGCCAAAAATGAATGCTTCTTGATTGTTACACAAAGGGGGAAGAGTCAGGTGTTACACGCTTTTCAGGGGTAGCCATGTGACTCTGATTTTGTGTTCTCCCACAGGGTATGCAGCAACCTTGGTTCAAATCCCCACAGACTCCTTCCTGAGACTTCTGTATTCTCCCTATCTCTGCCTAGATTCCCCTTATAGATCCTTGCTCAATTGGTTGCTTCTGGTAGTAGCCTTTAGCAATAACAGTTTGATCACAGATTATTAATAACTGTCCCACAAATCACACAATATAAAAATCTCGCTCAGACAGATTTCTTAAAAATAAATGTTTTTACTAAAATAATTAATACTCCTACAGTTACAACTAAAAGGTTTTATCAGTTTCAGACCCTCCAACATTTAACAGATGAAAATAGGTACAGGTGTGTTGCACTGCAATGCAGTGAGCGGGGAGGGTAAGCACCCCCACTTTTGCACATGAGTATTCCAAGGACCCTTTCAAACTGGGATGAAACAGTTTACCTGCACTCTGGCAAAAGCTACAGCATGATCACGGAACAAACTTCTTTTCCAGGGGACTAAAATATATTATTAAGTCCCAGCACGAAAGCACCATTACTTATGTGACAGTCAAATAACTGCTCAAGACAGGGTGAGATCCATTTTAATTGCTACTGCAGTTTGTTGAAAACTTTAACATAATTTGACCCTGGGTGCTAAATAAAATAATTGCCCTGCTTGCTGCTGCTCTCTGGAGCACCCGACCCGACCAAAATGCACTTAATCAGTTTAAATTTTGCCTTACTGATTAGCTCTGAATAATGCTGTCACCATGCCAGTGTGAAAGTTATGTGTATGAACACTGCTACTACAAAACCCACTGTTTCTGCTTCTGATAACATCATTTAACATACCTTTTGTAATTGTGTGCTAAATGTTACATCTGTTGTCTAGTCCGAATACCTGGTGAACAAATTTACCATTCACACAAGGCAGAGGTGCATAACAAAACGGTGGAGGTGGCGGCGCAGACTGTCACACTTTTCTTTTAAAATTACCCATCACATGAATTAAAGGGACATTAAACTAAAGTTAATTCAGCAGACAATTGTCTAGTTTACCCCGACTGTTTTTCAAATTACTTGAAGTTCTGCATACCTCTTCTTGCTAAGTGCAATAGCCAGGCTCTGAGTGCAGCACTGCAATGTTGAGGTGTCCAGAGATCGATGTCTAAATCCACAGTCATGGACCGGATCTGACCCGACTGGCATCTGTCTCATTCAACAAAAAATTAAAAACACAGACTTCACTGCAGAAAAGTGGAGCCAGCCCACGTTTCACAGTGGGATCGAAAAGATGCGGACAGTCCGATGTCCAGACAAGATACAAATACCCGATGCGCTGGTAAAATAAATTCAATTGTTGCGCTTGAGGCTCGGCTCTGAGTGACATATTAGATCACTGTCTGACAGACACTTGACTCCCGCCAAGTCACATGTCAGGGGAAAGGCTGCAGCAGCTCAGCTGCTTCTGGGGGTCACACAGGTGAGCCCTCAGCCAATGGCCCTGGTGCATGTCAGTGCAAGTGGTGGTTACAATGAGGATTGTCAGAGGCTTTTCCCCTCAGACCACCATGCTTGCACTCACTCACTCACTGCAGCACTGAGCAGACAAGATTGGGGAAAACTACATAAGTTAAAGTATTTCTCAGGTGGCCAAAATTCAGTACACACTGAGAACTAGCCAGGATCTGGTACCACTGTTTGAAATCCGGTATTGTACAGCCAAAATGGTACAGTTGCAGGGTCTACAATTTAGGCACAGAATAACACAAATAAAAAGGAGAAAATATACATGAAAAATTAACTATAACTGTTGTCTAAAGTTCTACCATAAGTTCTTAGTGAATTGAAAGTCCAGAAGAATAAATAAAGTCTGAAGAATCCTTTCCTCCTTTTTCAGCCACTGGCATTCAGGGTCCTCTAGCAGTTGGTTCTGCATCTTGCTAGGAAAGTGTCCAGAATGAAATGCTCCAAGAAAATGAAAGCGTTTGCTCTGTGTCAGAGCTTCTTAAATAGTCTGGGTCCAGACTGCCAAACTCTGTTTGATCTTAAAGGGTGGCCCTCTCAGTGGCCTTCTCTTTTAGGCCAGTAGAGGTCACTCTTGCACTTTCCCAAATTTTTATTTAGCACCCCCCACCCACCATTTTAGTACTTCCTTTTTTTCCCATCATTACATTTTTATTGAGATCTTTCCAAACAATACAATACATTTACTTACAATAGTTGTAACATAGCCTAGTACGTAAAGGTTAATAATCAAATCAAAAGCAAAGACAATCTAACACTCATAAATTACTACATAACAATCTTATAAATAGTCCAAGCTATATGCAATAATATTGAAAACACATATTAATAAGATTTATTAATCATTGTAACTCCATATTTAAAACTATTCTGGGTGATATAAAACTGTAGATCTATTATAGCCTACCTCTTTATTATATTGAAGCTGCGGCTAGTGCAAACTTGAGATTTCTGGGCAGAACCCATTCCCCAACAAGCACTCATAGTACTGTTCTTCCAGTTTGAACGCAGACTGCTCAATCCACCAAAAAAGTGACTAAATACACCAAGAAAAGGTTGCAGGTGAGATCTTATCAGCTGTAGTCCTGAACTTTGGAGATACAAATGATATCCTCCTTTTCTTTTTTTCCTTTACGTTCTGATACCTCCTTAAAGGACACAAAACAGTATGTTTGAATTAGTTATGGAAACGCTGTTCCTTTGATATTCTGAGTATTTAATTGATCTACTACTGCTGAGGTTAACATATGGGTCATTCTGAATCTGAAGTGGTGTAGCTGCTGTTTTATAGATGAGATCCTAACCAAGGAACAGGGTCACTGGTTTACCGGGATTGAGAAACGGCATAATCCGTTTTGCACATTGTAAAAAACGATATTGTCACTGTTGTCTGCTAAGCCAAAATCCGGTGTTACCGGTGTTTGGTTTTGTGTACTTTATTTAACAATTTTTAACTCTGCTAACATGCATTTTAGCAGTTATGACCTCCACTATTACACATCCTTCCATCCTTGTACCAATTTAAAGTTATTTTAGGTACAAGATGTGATGGCAGCAGCAACACTACAGCTCCCACCTCTAAGGTGTGAGTGAAGCAGCACTATGGCCCCATTCTTAAGGTGCGATGGCAGCACCAACACAGCACTATGGCCCCCTTCCCTCTGGTGTGATGGCAGCAGCAAAAGCACTATGACCTCCCTCCCTCAGGTGTGACAGAAGCAGCAGCACTGTGGCCCCTATCCCTTAGGTGTGATGGCAGCAGTACTATGTTCACCATTCCTCAGGTGTGATGGCAGTATCAGCACTGTGACCCCCATCCCTCAGGTGTGATGGCAGTATCAGCACTATGGGCCCCATCCCTTAGGTGTGATGGCAGCAGTGCTATGTTAGCCATTCCTCAGGTGTGATGGCAGTATCAGCACTATGGCTCCCATCCCTCTGGTGTGATGGCAGCAGTACTACGTTCACCATTCCTCAGGTGTGATGGCAGTATCAGCACTATGGGCCCCATCCCTCTGGTGTGATGGCAGCAGTACTACATTCACCATTCCTCAGGTGTGATGGCAGTATCAGCACTATGGTCCCCATCCCTCAGGTGTGATGGCAGCAGTACTATGTTCACCATTCCTCAGGTGTGATGGCAGTATCAGCACTATGGTCCCCATCCCTCAGGTGGGATGGCAGCAGTACTACATTCCTCATCCACCAGTGGTGATGGCAGAAGCACTACAGCCCCCACCACTTCGGTGTGATGACAGTAGCAACAATGCAGTCCACATCCCTCTGGGGTGATGGCAGTAGTGAAAGCACTATGATCCCCTTTCTTCAACACCCACATCCCACATGCACAAGTTACAAATGACTTGGTCTCTTTGCTAGTTAGAATTCAGATGTGAATTAATCTGAACAATCACCACTAAGGTGGACCACCTTTGTTTTTTTCTATCTATAATTTAACTGCCTGAATTGGATTTCTGCCTGTGACACTGCTGACCAAGGTTAGGGAACAGACTTGGGTGTTGGAGGGCCAGCTGGTGGGTGAAGGCTTGAGTGTCCAACGGCCACTCACCTTCTCCTATGAAGGAGGGTGGGTTCACTGCTCAGCATTTGCTGGCCCCTGGTGGAAGCCAGAGGCATGACAACATGTCAGCCCTCACCGCAGGAGGGAGCGTGATGGACGTCGGCTTGTGCCTTGACATCATGTGGCTTGTCACACTCCCAAGAAAATGGGAAAACACCCGCTGACCAACCGAAGGACAGCTGTTGGTCCCTCCGTAAGCAGGAAGCCCCAGACATGTGTCTGTTCTGACCCCTGCCATGCCAAGGATACACAGGAAGCTCTTTAGGGCAATTCTTCTCCCCTGGTAGCCTCCCACGGGGTAGGGGCCCACTCAATGAAGGGTTACTTTGGTTACCTTGTAGCACAGCAGTAAGGGGCAGTGGATGGTGGTCAGGACTCAGCAGCAGTGGTAGGGGGCCTTGGCAGGCCTGAAGGAGTGAATTGCCAGGGGTAGGAGGAGGAGCAAAAAAAAACTGCTTGAATTTGCTTCTTTGAAATAAAGTGTCTTCACCTAAAAAATTCACAAGTGATTAGTGGAGGATGTTCAAATGGATTTATGCATCTCCCAGACATGTGGATGCTTTTTTTTTTACTTGGTATCCATGAAAAAGGTGTCTCCCAGTTTTCATGTCTTTGTTCAGATGTGAATTGAGCACTACTCTGTCCACCAGCATCATACAGCCCCTGGGGTCTTACCTTCTGTACATCATTGACTGTGCTTTAAAAAGGCACTGGCCAAACATAAGTACACTTAAAGGAAAACTACATCCTCATAGCTTCTAAATGTTATTTGTTTCTATGTCAATAGACAACTCTTTTCATGCAGCTGTTAAGGATGTATGCAAATGCTTTAGTCTGTTTTTACAGTTCATACTAGGCCCTGGGACTGCCCTGGGAGTCTCCATTTCATGGTTGTTGAAATCTCATTGTCCCTGAAAGCTGCATTAGCATATGAGAACATGATGTCAGATCACCCATTTTTATCATGCATCAATATGCTGAAAGAATAAATACCCTGGAAAACTCTCTGGAAACACATAAACTGAATGAAGTTTAAAGAGAAACCCTTGCATCATAACTCAGATAGTTTGCAAAGCTCACTGAAGGTAAATGTGGCATTTCATACCTTTTTGCAGCTTGTTTCTTTTAAGACTAATTAAGCAGGCAGGCCTACTGGGGAGTTTAAATGGTGATTATGCATCATGTTCTCATATGCTAATGCAGCTGTCAGGGACAATGAGATTTCAGCAACCATGAAATGGAGACTCCCAGGGCAGTCCCATGGCCTACTATGAACTGTAAAAACAGACTAAAGCATTTGCATACATCCTTAACAGCTACAGGAAAAGAGTTGTCTATTGACATGGAAACAAAAACATTTAGAAGATATGAGGGTGTAGTTTTCCTTTAAATACTTAACATTTGCTTTTTGTTGAAACAGTTTATCAGAAAACTTTCTGTTGTCACAGAGACTGAAACAGGAGGTGGGAGAAAAGGTGCAAATTATCCAATTCATCTAAATGGGGTGCTAACTGTGAAGTCTTTTAATAAGTAGTAAGGCAGTTTCTTCTTTGTGAACATACTTTCATTCAGACTAGTTTTCATTCAAACAACTGAGGATTTTGGATGGCCCTACTGATTATAAACTTGAATAAGCTAGTTGGTAACAGTGACCCTGAGTTTAGCAATCTACAACTTAGATGCTTATATGCAAAGAATACAATAAAAACCTGACTAAAATCTAAAAACAAGCTTATAAAACACATAAAATGTATCTGAACATTTATCTTTACCTATACAAAGTAATTTTAGTCCAAGTAAAACCCAGGTAGATTACATGGTGCCCTGACTACTATTCTATGATGTAGTAAAATATATTGGTATTTTTTTTTTATATTCTTTATGAAGCAAGTAAGGCCCACTAGGTAGAACTGTCTGTTTTCAGAAGTGACCTAGAAGCACTGGGGAGGTTAAGTGACTTGCTTGGAGTCACACAGTATGCAAGTGGAGGTTGTGGGAATCAAACCCAAGTCTGCTGGATGTACCCAGTTCATTCACTGTTTGTTACTCTAACCACTAGGCATGGGTGGTTAAACTGAATAGCTGATTACAACAAAGCAGTGTGGGTGATTTTCTTACTGACTCTATATGCAGCAAAGCAGAAAGAATGTAAAGCACAACAGCATTTATTTTAAGATGCTGAAATCTGGGTCGGCCAGCTGGTGCTGCAGTAGCACTATTGCTTGCAATGCCAGCGACCGAGGGTCAGAAGTGAACTCGGGTTGCTGGAGGTCTGGCCAGGGGAGTATGATCGAGCACCTGGGGGACTGCTCTCTTCCTCCAGGGAGGGTGGGCTGCAAGTCCTGCTGCTTTACCACCACCTGTGTGACCACTGGTGGTGATGCAATAGTGCTGCAGAGTGATCAGGAGGGGAGGATGCTAGCCAGGATCTGGAGCGTGGCATGTTTCTATGTGACCTACCTCCTTGGATCTCCTCTAGTGCCAGCGCCATCAGGGACAGGGACCAGAAAACCAGGAACAATCACCCCACATTGGCCACTGGCAGAAGGGACCCAGGTGCCCCAGACTTCATAACCAGGCTCCATGAGGGACCAACTGAGCTGCCCAACACACACTAAGGGAGCATGGAGGGGTGACCTGGAGTCCCCTCCCTTCCCACCTGGGAGGCTACAATCCAGGCAGGATAGGAGTAGGACCACAGGAGCTCATGAGCGTTACCTGGGGGTGAAGCTAAGGGATACCCAGTCTAGGGATCTCTGAAAAATGGAGACTGATGTTGTGAGAAGGGGACATAGAAAGAGAAAATGAAAACAAATTAAAAAAGATGCTGAAATCTTAGAGATTCTGTGCAGTGACATGCAATTTCAGTGAGGCACCAGTACAAGAATTCTAAATCTGCAAACCAAGCAGGATTCCATGATTGTTACCAGTGTTACCGGTAAAAATGGAAAACCAGGGTCCCTGCCAAGGAATGTTCTTTTCTCAGGGTTCCTTATTGTTTCTCATGTTTCTTTCCTCCCCCCACTCCCCCAGTTACACATACCTTTGTCTGTAATATACTTTAGTTTATATACCACAATTAGTGCCATGCCTCTCACTGAAAGAGAATATTCATTTAACAAGGCTGCTGTATCACTAATGCTGTTCTATAAATGTGCAATGCTGAGGAACTACTTGTGGCGACCAGCCTTTTATTCAGCTCATCAAAGTTAATTTGGCTTCAATTGACTATCCTGGCTGAAACTTTGTTTTTACATTAGCCTAAGTAGGCAAAAGATGGTAACATAGACTTGTTAAATGGAGGTAAAATTGCTTTGCTTAGCCAGAGGCTGTTGCTTCAAATTTAGCCCTCAGTTGCCCATTGTTATAAGCACTGTGGTTTATCTTTCCTTCTCCCATATATCTTTTGTTCTACCCTCTTCATAACTATCATATATGTTAATAAACCTCTTCTGTTTACCTTAATTTCTCCTCACATGTACCCTGGGGAACCAACATTCATTTAATTATATGGTGATAATTACTTAATTATATGGCTGTAAAATTGTCACCTCTCACTATATCCTGTGTGATGCCACTCTGATTTCCTAGTAGTCTGATTAAAGTTTGTTCTTTTTTATTACTATTACAATTAGCTGGTATGCTCTGGTGACTCGCCCCTGCCAGTTTCATCATCGATTGTACCTACCCTGCCTTGGACTATTTCTAGTCCGGTAAATTTTAGGTTTTGCAGTAGAACACATCCTACTGCTTTTAGTTTGCTTAGGATTTTCAACATTTTGCTTGGGATTTATGATATATCAGTGTTAACATTTTCATGTACAAGTGATTATCTGTGTTAGAATTGATATACATCTGACATTTGCCTTAACTGGTGCTTACATTTATCTGTTTTACATTGCTTCTAAAAAAATATCTCTGAATATAATTCAAACTTTATTTGTGACCATTTAGGTTTAACGTTCACTAATTGAGTTGTCTAGTAACAGCACTTACAGATAGATCCATTTATAGATAAATAACTGGAAAAACTCCCTAGTTAATTTATTTATAAGGCCTGGGTGTTCAGATAGAGTTTAAGATCTCTATTTTGTAAAAGTTGATCTGCCATTACCTCCTATTTACTCTCTGAGTAGTTAAAGCTGCAGAATAACTCAGTATAAAATTGTCTTATGGAATGCAAATGGGCTAGATTCCCCAATAAAGAGGAAAGGTGTGAACTCCTATTAAGAAAGATAAAGCTGATATCGTCTTCTTGCAGGAGACCCATCTGTCTCAAACTGAGGTGGATAAATTGCAAAGAACATAGGTGGGCATAACAGAGAGTTGTTGCTATTCTTCAAAAAATTCTTATCCATAAGGGAATTAATTTCTGTAAATACTCTCACCTGATGGATACAAATGGAAGGTTTCAGATATTAGTGGGTGCTATTGAAGGGCATAAACTGATCCTTTGCCATGTCTATGCTCTGCATGAAAACCAGGAGACATTTTCCAACAACCTAACCCTGAGGCTGCAAGGCTTTATGGACTATGAGCTTATTGTCGCAGGGGACTTTAATGAAATTCTAGATCCAATACTTTACCGTTCTTCTGTTAGGCCAATACAGGTATTGACCAAAGCAAGACTAGCACTCAGGAAATTAATGGAAGATGTGGATCTCGTGGAGAATTGTACACCCTATTGTAAGGGACTATTCTTTTTTTTTCAGCCAGACATTCATCATATAGTAGAATAGACTACATTCTGGTATCAAATAGAATGGTTGAATCCATGACAGAGGCTCAGATTAATACCATCACAATATCAGATCATGCCCTGATAGGACTGGACTTAATGCGACATACACCTGGGGAGAAAAGTCATAGGTGGAGGATGAATGCTAGTTTACTTAAAGAAAAAGAATTCATGGATTGGGTCACAACTCAGTCTGTACAATCCTTTGAAATCAATGACAATGGAGAAGTAACTTCAACATGTTTGGGAAACATACAAAGCGTACTTATGGGGGAAAATCATTACCTTTTGTGCAAAGAGGAAAAAGAACAGGGAAAGTATTCTTAGGAACAAAGAAAAGGAACTAGAGATTCTTGAAAAACAATCCAAAAACAAAAATACCCCAAGTTTGGAACTTTTATACAAAATCTCATTTAAGAAAGGGGAAATAAATGTCATTCTCTCACAAAAGGCTGAATATGCTTTGTTTAGGACCAGACAACACTATTGGGGGGTGGGTGGCAAAGCAGGCAGGCAGGCTACTTGCACTACTGTAAGATTAAAAAAGATACCGCTATAGAACCTACTTCCAGCAATTAAATCTAAAGAAGGTAAGCTGCTCACCAGTAATTAAGATATTAATACAGCTTTTCATGAATTTTATAGTAAAATCTATTCTAGTAAGGGAATGGGACAGACCACTGTCATACAAAACTTTTTTAAAAAGCATTAATTTCCATCTCTACCCACCGAAGAAAGAGACCTCTTAGAAAGGGACATAACTCTCTTGGAAGTCCAACAAGTTATTCAGGAACTCCTTTTAGGGAAAAACTTCCAGGCCTGATGGGTTCCCAGGAGAATTATTTATCAAACTTAACAATACACTGTGCCCCTTTATACACTGAACACTTTTAGATGCAAAAGATCAAGAATCCTTACCCCAACCATTAAACAAGCATTCATTTCGTTGTTATAAAATAAGTGAAAAGGCCCTTTGGATTGTGCCAACTACAGACCTATATCTCTCTTGAATACTGATTAGAAAATATTAACAAAAATTCTAGCCAAAAAGGTTCAGAATGTTTGTGGAAAGCTAATAGGTACAGTATGGAACAGGTTGGTTTAATGAGAAATAGGTCGGGGCAGACTGCTTGCAGAGGTTAATAAATCTGTTATGGTATTCAAAACATAACAAACAAGCATTTGTCAGTGCTGAATGTTTGCTTGCTGGTATTACCATTGGAAATGCAGGAGTTAGAGAGATGCAGAATAGGAATGGCAGTGAAGTATCGAACTTCACGCCAACCCCACCTCCACCCTGCAGAGAGGGGCAGGCATTGGGGTATGCGTTTGGATCACTGCCCATAACATTCATGCCATTTCACTTCACCCTATCCTGCAGACACTGACACAAGTGTGCCTTGGGGTGTTCGACTTTACAATCACCCCATTCCATAAGGACATACGCTGAAATGGGTGCAGTATAGGAGAATGGGGTGAACTCTGGGGCCGAAGATCCCAAGGCACACCTCGATGCCTGTCACTGGCTGAAGGGTGGGGTGGAATGGCATAAGCATTACAGTCGGCAATCCAAAGGCACACCCCTGATGCCTGTCAGTCTGTACAGGGTGGGACGTTATGGTTAGAAACCCTAATGCCCCAGGCGTTTGTTGGTATTTGCACTACAAATTTTCAACATGGCCTTTTTGTGATCCCCACCTCATGAAAGCATTTGGGACCTCCTCAAATGAACAGTGGCACTGTGATTTTGTTAATGTGTTCTGAACTTTGAGTTCCCACAGTAACCGTGCCATTCTGCACCAGATGTACGAAACACATATCAGGCAGGATATGAAGAATGACAGCTGTACCATTCATTGGGAAGTGTGAAGAGATGGCAATGTTGAAAATCTGTAGTGAAAATATTAAAAATCCCCGAATTTCCGGGCTTACTTGGAAACTGCGCAAATGCATGCACGTAACACAGTCATTTAGTGGAATTTTTTCACCAAATTTTCAACATAGGCATTCTGTGAACACTGATCATGAACAGTGTCACTATGATTTTTTTAATCTGTCCCAAACATTGATTTACCACAGCGACCGTGCTATTCTGTGGCAGATATGTAAATGCATATTTCAGGCAGGATATGAAAAATGACAGCTGTGCTGTTCATAAGGAGGTGTGAAAAAATGCCAATGTTGAAAATCTAGAGTGAAAATATTACAAATGCATGAAATTATGAGGGTGCTTGGAAACTGCGCAACATACACTCATAACACAGTCATTTCATGGACTTTTGTCACAAAATTTTCAACATAGTCATTTTAGCACCTCTGCTCATGAACAGTATCACTGTGATTTTTTGAACCTGTCCCGAATACTGACTTCTCACAGCAACTGCACTGTTCTGCGCTGGAAGCACGAAAACACATTTTGGTCAGGATGTGAAAAATGACAGCTGTACTGTTCTTAAGGGAGGTGTGGAAAAATGCCAATATTGAAAATCTTGAGTGAAAATATTACAAATTCGTGAAGTTATGAATGTGCGTGGACACTGCACAACGCATGCTCGTAACACAGTCATTTTTTGGACTTCCGTCACCAAATTTTCAACATAGGCAACTTAGAACCTCTGCTTATGAACAGTGTCACTGTCATGTCCCAAACACTGATTTCCCACAGCGACCGTGCTATTCTGTGCTGGAAATGCAAAAACAACATTTTGGTCAGGATGTGAAAAATAACAGCTATACTGTTCATAAGGAGGTGTGGAAAACTGCCAATGTTGAAAATCTGGAGTGAAAATATTACAAATTCATGAAGTGACGAGCGTGCATGGAAACTGTGCAACACATGCTCATAAAACAGTCATTTTTTTGTTTTTCTTTCACCAAATTTGCAGCATAAGCTTTTTCAGAGCCCACCTCATAAACACTGGCACTGTCATTTTGTTAATCGGTCTTGAAAGATGATTCCACACAGTGACCGTGAAATCACCTTTTTGAGACTGAATAATGCCATGACAGTGGTTGAATTCATGAGGAGGGGTCCCAATAACCCCATGTTGAAAATTTGGTGCCAAAATTCTTAAAAATGCCTGAGATATGCACCAAAGTTGAAGAAACCCTATTTATGCCATTATACAGCTTACCGACATTTCTTCAGTTCACGATCAGCTTTGAAGAGTGCAGACGTGTTCCGTCCACCGAAGATCACCACGCCAGGCTCCAGGTAAGTATGGGGGGTGGGGAGTAAAGGGCGGGTGGGGAGGGTTGGGAGGGGATGGCAACCGGCGTGAGACCGCTTCTTTCTTTCAGGGAGAAAAAAAGACATCACGGAAGGTTTTTTTTTCAGGCTTGATTTCATCACACTGGGGTGGGCTCCCAGTGTGCCAGCTGCCTTTTTTGGGGTGGGGGGACTTAAGCCGTCAGCAAAGAATGACTGTTTTGGGGGTCAAGATGCTGAGGGGGATTGAGCACCCCCTCGGAATGCAACAAATGGGGAAAGGACTTACATTATACTGACGGGGAGTGGGTTCCTCCCATTGGCAAATGAACTTGGTTGGGGGCATGTAGATAGGGGAAGTGGCCACACCCATCGGCTTTCGTGGGGCTGTGAAGCAGTGGCAAGCCACCGCCATGTTTACAAAAAATGTTACACTAGGCAAGGTACTGCCCTGCAATGACGGTTCACTCCCTCATGGCAGCGGAATGGCTGACGCTGCAATAACGAGGCAGTCCCTCATTGCAGCGATGAAATCATTTCAACTTTGGTGGCACTTTTGGAAACCTATGTCATCAGCACAGTGTGCCTGCATTGGTCCACCAGTGCCAAGCCCCCAAATGCAGTGCCGCACCTCCACAACCCGCTTCTTTTCTAAGCTGCCACATAATGTTTCTTGCGCATACGCGCAAGCAAACATAAAAAACAATGATGGTATTATCATTAGATATACTAAAGGTCTTTGACTCAGTAAGTTGGCCCTACATGTTAAAAACTCTTCAATAGTTTGGGATTTGGCGAAAAAATTTCCTCCAGGGTATCTATGTTGTATAAAGAGCCCACAACACAAATAATTACAAATGGAATCTTATCCCCCCAAATAAAGTTGTTATGAGGGACCAGACAAGGGTGCCCTATCTTGCCTTATTTATTTATTCTGGCCTTTGAACCTTTAATAAGGACAATGAATCAACATCCAGTTGACAAAGGTATAGAATTTGGGAAAGGGGTACACAAAACATTTGCTTTTGCCGATGATTTACTACTAACTGTTAGCTCTCTGGTACAATCCTGTTTAAATATTAAGGAGGTTTTGTACAATTTTGAGGGAATTTCGAGGTTAAAATCAACTGGAATAAAACCCAAATACTGCATAATAATTTGGGGGAATCTACCTTGAATCAGTTGAGTAACGTGTTGTACCCTGATTGGTTTATGTCCTTTATAACCTACTTTGGCCTACAGATTACGACAGACATAAACAAGTTCCTGGAGACCAATTAAAACCATTACTATCTGATAAAGATATATATTTAGAGAGATAACCTGTCCTCATGGGGTAAAATTAATACTGTTAAAATGAATATAGCACCCAGATTATTTTACCTGTTTCAAAACTTGCCTATCATACTTAGCCCTAAGCTTTTTAAACACATAGAAAGAACGATTAGAAAATTCCTGTGAAGATGTAAACCCCCTAGACTAAGTATCATCAAATTGGCAACAAAGGACATAGGCAGTTTCAGCGTGCCATGGTGGGAAAGATACCAATTAGCGCTCATTTTCAAGCAAACATTACACCATGGGGCTGTCGAAGGGCATGGTTCAAAATAGACCCTTATGGGTACAAATAGAGGAACATTTCCTTGGCCCTCATTCCATCACCGACTTTGTTTTTACCCATTTCTTTACAAGTTAGGGACAGCCCATGTATTAAGGGCTCAGTTCTTACTCTCAAGAAGATCAATACAATTATTAATAAAGACAAGACCCCTATGGTATTCATGCCATTATGGGACAATCCTAATTTTACATACGGGGAAAAGTCTCAAATATGGACTGGAGTAAGGCAGGCCTATCTAAAGTTAATCAACTAGTTGATGAGGAAACAGGTATTACACTGTCATTCCAGGAAGTTAGGGAAAGGTTTAACATTCCTAAATATCATTTCCACTTTTACTTGTGCTTAAGAAAGAGAGGAGGGAGATAAGCCTATGATAGAAGAAATAGAGGGGATGGACAACAAGGGCGAGATAGTGCTAGTGGGGGACTTCTATCTACCAGATATGGATGGAGCCTACCTGCTGCGTCATCAGTTAGAAGAAGGGAAATTCTACACTCCTTAAGGGGGCTTTCCTCTGGCAACTAGTAAAAGAACCCACTCTTGAGGGGGCATTACTGGACCTGGTACTATCAAATAGGGACAGTGTCACTGACATCACAGTGGGTAGCCACCTGGGGACCAGTGATCATCGTACATTGTGGTTCAGCATAAGGACAGGATCAGAACCAAACCACACTAAAACGAGGGTCCTGGACTTCAGGAGGGCTGATTTCAAGAAAATGGGAGAGTGCCTCAGGGAAGCCCTAGCAGAAATTTGGAAAATGGGTGGAGCAGAGGACAAATGGGTAGGAATAAGGAAGGCAGTTGAGAAGGCAACTAACCTCTGTGTCAGGCAGGTTGAAAATGGCAAGGGAAAAAAGAGAGCACAATGTTAGTCCAAGCAAGTAGTAGAAAAAGGGAAGGAAAAGAAGCAGGCATTCAAAAGTACAAGATGACACAGAAGGAAGAGGATAGAGAGAGTTATCGGGAGAAACAAGGCAGGGAAGGTGGTTAGGAGAGCTAAAGCACAAGCGGAGGAAAGCATCGTCAAATCAGCAAAAAAAGGGGGATTAAACTTTCTTCAGGTTCATAAGCGAAAAGAAGACAAGCAAGGCAGGGATAATAAGACTAAGGGGGGATGGGGGGGCAATGTGGAAGAGGACCAGAAGAAAGCAGACATACTGAATAAGTACTTTTGTTTAGTATTCACAAAGGGAGGGGTAGGAGACGGGCCTTAGATAGAGGAGAGAAGGGCATTAAAGGAAGGGAGGTGGACACTAGAACTTTTACGGAGGTGAGAGTCCTCAGGGAACTAGCAAAACAAAAAGTAGACAAAGCTATGGGGCTGGACTGGGTTCACCCTAGGATACTGAAGGAACTAAAGGAGAAACTCTCACTCTTCGTCCTCACTCTTCACCCTTGGTTCCATTGGTTTGATGGGATCTTGAGGGAGATGAGGAGAGAGGGGCAAAGGATGGAGCGTTGCTGGCAGAAATCTAGCCTTGATGCCTACAGACTTAGATTGATAGCCCATTATACAGACTATCAATTGGTGATCTCCCATAAGAAGGCAGAGTTCCTGTCCAGGGAGAGTACCACTGCATGGAATTGACCAGCTCAGCTCTTTCGAACTGTGGACAGACTGTGCAATCCAGACTGTCTGCAAGTTCGGAGAGCCTTGTCATAGGATAAATTTGATGAATCTGCTTGCTTCTTTGCAGATAAGGTTGCCGACATTAGGTCAGAGATCGACAGAGCCCATTCCAATGGGTGGGTCACTGATCGGTGGGAGGTTGCGGAACCTCAATTTGGTTGGTTGGCTTTTGATCAGGTGGTAGTTATGGATGTCATGAGGATGATCCAGAGTGTGCAGATGATCGGCTGTAGTTCGGATCTGGGTCCAACTCACCTCCTTGTGGGATGCATTGAGGTCATCAGCCCAGTCCTGGCAGAGATAGTCCGGTGTTTGCTTGAGACAGGTGAGTTTCCCGACTCCCTGAAGGAGGCAGTGGTGACTCCCCTTCTTAAGAAATCTTCTCTCGACCCAGACTGCCTCACCAACTACAGACCTGTCTCTAACCTGCCCTTTGTGGGTAAGATTGTTGAGAAGGTGGTTGCACTGCAGCTGGGTGACCATTTTACCATCCATGACATTTATGATCCTCTCCAGTCGGGATTTAGGAAGAGGTACAGCACCGAGACTGCTCTGGTTCGAGTACTCAGTGATCTCCTGATAGTGAGAGATCAGAAGACTCACTTCATCTAAGTTCTCCTTGACCTCTCTGCAATATTTGACACTGTGGATCATGGTGTATTGCTTGAGCACCTATGGGTAATCTGTGGACTGTCAGGGAGAGTCCTCAGATGGTTCCATTCTTTCCTCACTATTAGGTTTCAGAGAGTAGTTTGGAGAATTTATTCCTCTGACACGTTCTCCCCTGCCATATGGGGTTCCCCAGGGCTCTGTGCTATCTGTCTGTGTTATTCGCTGTGTATATACTGCTTTTGGGAGGCATTGTAAAGTGGTATGGACCAAGTTTTCACTGCTATGCAGATGATACTCAGCTTTAAATGTCCTTTGTACCTGACAGGGATGATGCAGTCTCTGTGTTTAACAAATGCCTCTCCAAGATCCAGAACTGGATGAGTGCCAGCTGGTTAAAGTTGAATCCTGACAAAACTGAGGTTTTGGTGGTGGACTCGGATCATTGGGTGGAGGGGTCTTCGGCAGGGCAGGCCTCTGGGCTTTGCTCAGTGGTAGCCAGCTGATGACCTCTGAATGGGTGCAGAGTCTGGGCATTATTTTTGACGAGGGGTTAACTCTGAAATCTCAGGTGTCATCCATTGTCAAGACATCATTTTACCATTTGAGGAATATTGCCTGGTTTAAGCACCTGATTCCACCCAGTGACTTTCCGACATTAGTCCACGCCTTTGTGATCTCCTGCCTTGATTACTGTAACGCCCTGTACCTAAGGCTACTGGGGGTTGATACCCACTACCTGCAGCTGGTGCAGAATGCAGTGGCCAGGTTGTTGACTGGATTGTCTCAATCTAGCCATGTCATACCAGTGCTGCGTGGGCTGCACTGGCTGCCAGTTCAATGGCAGATCACCTTCAAGGTTCACTTACTGACCTATAAAGCTCTATATGGACAGGGACCAGGTTACCTGCAAGAGCCCCTATGACCACTCCACTCCACTGACGAGGGATTGCTGAAGATTCCCAGGATTTGTTTGAAGACCTCTGGAGCTCGAGCTTTTGCATTCTTGGCTCCTACTCTGTGGAATTCTCTACCTAATCTGGTATGGGGGTGTCTGACTGTGGAGAGCTTTAAATTGCCACAGAAAACATATTTATTTTAGCTTGCCTTTTCTGATAACTAATTTATGGAAATCTGTTGTTTATTTTGGTATTTTAAAAATGTATAGTTTTAAGGTTTTTAAATTCTGTAAAAGCGCATTAATGTGTGTGAATTGCGCTTGATACAAATAAAGATTATTATTATTACTTATTAACTGTCTGTACATCTGATGACCCTGTTCAATCTGTCAATGGATACGGGGGAAGTTCAGGGGACTGGTGGAGGGTGGATGTGGTCCTACTACACAAAAGTGTGAATAGGGAGGAGGCAGGAGACTACTGACCTGTAAGTCTGACTTCGGTGGTGGGCAAGATTATGGAAACTCAGCTTAAACAAAGGATTGAGGAATACCTTAACACCAGTGGATTTCAGGATCTGAGGCAGCACGGGTTCACAGGGGGAGATCTTACCAAACTAATCTGGTAGAGTTTTTTGACTGGCTTTCCAGGGAGGTGGATCAGGGAGGAGATCAGTAAATGTGGCCTGCCTGGATTTCAGTAAGGCATCGACAGCGTTCCACACAGAAAACTAGTAAACAAGCTAGGCAGCATGGGACTGGGTCCAAAAATAGTAAAATGGGTGCAGTGTTGGCTAAGTAACAGAACTGAGAGGGTGGTGGTAAATGGAGTTTGCTTAGCAGAAGGTAAGGTAACCAGCAGAGTGCCACTGGGGTCAGTACTGGGAAGGTCCTCTTCAATGTCTTTGTTAACAACATCGCAGAGGGGCTAGATGGAAAGGTATGTCTGTCTGCGGGTTACACAAAAATCTGCAACAGAGTGCACACGCCAAGGAGGCTAGAGAAAATGAAGGAAGATCTAAAAAAGCTGGAAGACTGGTCAAGGGAATTGCAACTGGGCTACAATGTCAAAAAATGTAAAATTATGAACATGGGGCACAGAAACCCAAGAGTAACATATCATTTGGGGGGGAGGTGTTAATAACAACAAACCACTAAAGGGATCTAGGGGTCATTACATTCGATGACCTGAAGGTAGCAAAGCAGTGTGATAAGGCAGTAGAAAAGGCTAGTAGGATTTTTGGGTGCATAGGGAGGGGTATCACCAGCAGAAAAAGGGAGGTGTCAAGTTCTGGAGGCCCCAGGTGGAGGTGGTACAGAGAAGGACAACCAAAATGGTGCATCACCTGCATCAGAAGCCCTATGAGGAGAGACTCAGGGAATTAAATATGTACCTACTGGAGCAAAGAAGAGAAAGAGGAGACATGACAGAAACATTCAAATACCTCAAGCGTCTCAATAAGGTACAGGAGGGTGGCATATTACACAAAAATAGATGCTCAAGGACAATGAGGCATGATATGAAGCTGGAAGGGGGAAGACTTAGAGGGGATGTGAAGAAATATTTCTTCACAGAAAGGGTGGTGGATGCCTGGAACACCCTCCCATCAGAGGTGGTGAGTACAAAATGGTAACAGGTTTGAAACATGCATGGGATAGACACAGGGAAGGCCATAGTAAACAGGGCTGGGGTAGGTAAGGCCAGAGATCAGTTTGGGCCAATGGTAGCACAGTAGGAAGGGACTTCTGGGCAGATCAGATGAGCCAAGATGTCTCTTTCTGCTCTCCGCTTATATGTTTCTGTTTCTGTCCTCTGAACAGCTCAGATTATAGCACTTTAGTTTGCAATGCCCTCACCCACGGCTTTCTTTTCTCCGTTCCAAACAATACAGCCCACTCCCATGGCAGGAATAGGGTCACAAGGGCCTCCAATCCAGCAGCTCTCCCCACAGAAGCTGAGAAACCCATGCACACAGATGCCACAGCACAAGGTATACACACCAGGACAGAGTCTAGGCACCGTTTTGACGCACACGGCTGCAATGTCCCAGCTGGAGCGCAACTGGCACATACCTGAAGTTTTTTCTGTGATTTTATCTATTTGTCTGCTATAAATGATACTTTCCCATAACAGATATTAGGGCCTTAAGGGACTGCTACTGTACAGTGCAGTTTGGGACACAATGGATTTGATTCTTGGATTTCAAGAATTAAATCCATTGCATATCTTTCACGTTGGTGCCAATAACATCTACAGGGATTCTGTTCAGAACATTAAACAAGCCTATGTTTCTATGACTAATAAATTAATTGAACTGGGGTGTGATATCATTTTTTCTGAGATTCTACCTATCCCCCTATACTCTGGTTTTCTTAATGATAAATTCAAAATTGTCAATAATTGGCTTAGGCTTTGATGTCTATGACAAAATATACAGTGTTTGACCTATTGGGAAGAATTCATTGATAGAATTGAGCTTTATTGTCCTGATGGCTTGCATCTTAGCAAGTTAGGGTATGCTCTGCTGAGTCAGCAATTTCTATTCTCCATAAACTCAAATTCAAATTTAAACTAAGTTATGGGCGGAGGGAAGATGTTAAAACACAAACCCCATCATCTTTTTCCCATAAAGTGTCCAGTAAACAATTGCAATTTCTTAGTTTTAATGCAAGGAGTTTGACACACAAATTTGATGAGTTATTAACTATTATTTCAAACATGGACTTAGATATTGTTATGGTAGTTGAAACATGGGGTGATCATGACTCACCTTGGATTAAGCAAATTCCAGGATATACTTCCTTTTATTTAAATCGAAGTGAAAAAAGGGGGGAGGCATCGCCTCATTTATTATCAATAAATGTAACTCCGTTAATATATCTAGCCTTATAAAAACCCATAACCTCTCAACTGAGACTCTTTGGCTTAAAATTTTTCTATCCAAAGTGGATTTCATTATCCTTGGGACATGCTATTTCCCCACAACTTCATCGAGTTTAGTTATGGATGCTATTCTATCTGAATTCGAAACAGCAACTCAACTGGGTTATGTTATTATTACTGGGGATTTTAATCTCCCAGACATTAATTGGCAGTTACTCACTGCATCTAGTTGTATTAGCAATACATTCATGTCCACCTGCTCGGCATTGGACTTACATCAATGGTTAAATACTGCAACCTGGGGCAATAATATACTTGATCTCGTTCTTAGCAGTTCCGCCTTAGACATTGGGGATGTGCATATTTCTACTCCTATTGGCACTAGTGACCACAACTCTATTTTATTTAATTTACAGAGACACATTGTCTTTAATAATAACTCTTCGATAATTTATCTGTATGATAAAGCTGATCTTCATAGTATTAATCTTCACTTAAATAAGGTCAACTGGTTATCTTTGTTTAAGGATCAAACACCACTACAGAGCTGGGTACTTTTCAAAACTCTTATTCTGACCATACGTGATACATACATTCCATCAAAAAACCAAAATTCTAATGGGAAACAGTCTCCTAGATGGTTAAATAAAAACATTAAACGTTTGATAAATTAAAAAAATTAAAAACATAATTATTTAAAAAATAGGTCTGTTTTGAATTGGAAATCCTATTTGATAACAAATAGGCAATGTAAATCAGCAATCCGGAAGGCAAAGTCTAAATGGGAACTGTCTCTGGCAACTTCAGAGAATAAGTCTAACTCCAAACAATTCTACTCCTATATTAATTCCCTTAGGAAAAGTCCACGTATGGTGGGGCCTCTAACAACTGATAACATACTTATTCATGAGCCAAAAGCTATGGCAGACGTCTTTAATAATGAATTTTGTAAAGTTTGTTCTGTACCAGAGGCTCAATCATTTGTTCTTAAGATATTACCTACAGACCCTTCTATTATTTTCTCACTTGAGCCTATTCTTAATAAATTATTATCATTAAAAGGTAAATGTTGTCCTGGTCCAGATCATATTGCAGGACATTTACTTTATCTACTGTCTGAGCATATTGCCTTTCCACTAAAAATCTTATTTGACCTTTTTTTACTACATAATTTTATCCCTTGTGAATGTAAAGAGGCATTTGCAGTACCCATTCATAAGAAGGGCCCTAAACATTTATGGGAAAATTATCGGCCAATTAGTTTGACTTCATCCATTTGCAAAGTATTAGAAAGTCTACTCAAGGATACTGTGTCCCCAATAATTGATGAATCTGACCGGGAACAGCATGGCTTTAAAAAGGGCAGAAGTTGTCTAACTAACTTATTCTGTTTTTATGAGTACTTTAGTTCTTTTTTGGATAATCGGTTAGCCTGTGATATTGTCTTTATTGATTTTAGTAAAGCTTTTGATTCCATACCACACTGTGCTCTTATTCAAAAACTTACTAGTCTCTGTATTAATAGTTATATAATTAAATGGATTCATAACTGGCTTTCAGATAGAACTCAAAGAGTGATGATTAATGGATCATTTTCTGATTCTGGTAGAGTGCTTAGCAATGTGCCTTAGGGATCAGTTCTCGGACCCTGTCTCTTTCAGGCTTTCATTTTTGATTTAACTAATTCTTGCCTTTCCTACACTATTAAATATGCGGATGATGTAACGATCGGTGGTCCTAGTTCCAATATTGACCAAATATCTTGTATTCAGCATGATCTTGATGTTATCAGTAATTGGGTTAATAAATGGGGCATGAAGTTAAACTCTGCAAAATGCAAGGTTATGCATTTGGGTACTAATAATTTAAATTTCCAGTATATTCTGGATGAGTTTCCACTGTGTACCACTGTTGATGAGAAGGATTTAGGCATAATAGTATCAGATAATTTAACCTACTCTAAGCATATGCTTACAGTTATTAATACATCTAATAAAATTGTATGGTCTATCTTGCGCAACATTAAATCTCAAGATCAAGAAGTGTTGTTACCTTTATTTAGATCCTATGTTCGACCTCAACTTGAATATGACTCACAATTGTGGTGTCCTTTCAAAAAAATCAGAAAATTATTCTCTTGAAAGGGTCCAGCGTAAATATACTAAAAAATCTCTGGACTAGAACTTTTATCTTATGAGTCTAGGTTGGATACATTGAAATGAATGCCTCTTGCTATTAGGCATATTCGAGGAGATCTTCTCATTTTATAGGACATCATTCAGGACCCTTATATCATGTCTGAATTAGGTTTTTCTTTTAAAAAAATCAGTACATCATGCTAGAGGTCATATCCTTCAGTTAACTGGTAAATCTTTCAAACATAACAATCGTAAGTATTTTTTCACTGTAAGAATTATTGGGCCTTGGAATCGACTTCCATCCTATGTAGCTACTAGTAATACTAAAGAGGTTTTCAAACATTGTCTCAACAATTTAATCATGTCAGGGTATGACTTATCATTCTATTCTATGACCTAGTATAGGAGCATTATGGGCCTCTGGCCTACTAGCTCCTTCATCCTACCTTAGTACCTTAGTATGAATACCTAGAACTGTCATGCTAGAATGGGGGAAAACCTAGGAATGGACAGGGTAGCACAGCTTCTTGGTGAAATACACAGATCAGGCATAACAGCATTTAAATGTTGTCATACCTACTTAGATTGTTTTCTCTTCCCTGATCAGCTCAGACTGCAGCACTGTAGTTTGCAATGCCCCCCACCCATGACTTTCTTTTCTCCCTTCCAGACACTACAGCAAACTTCACCGCCACGACAGGACTAGGGTTGTGAGGGCCTCCGATCCAGCAGCCCTCCCAACAGAAGCTGAGGAACCCCTGCGCACAGATGCCACAGCACAAGGTATACTCGCCAAGATATCGTCTATGTGCCATATTGAAGCACATGGCTGCAGTGTCCCAGCTGGAGTGCAGCTGGAGTACATCTGATTTTTTTTTCAGTGATGTTATCTGTCTATGTTATAAACGAGGCTCTCCCATAACAGATACTAGGGCTTTAAGGGATTGCTACTATGCAATGCAGATTGGGACAAAATACATAGAACTGTCATGCTAGAATGGTGAAAAAAACTAGGAATGGACAGAGCAGCATAGCTTCTTGGGGAAACACACCAAGCAGGCATAACAGCATTTAAATGTTGGCATACCTGTTTAGTTTGTTTTCTCTCAGCTGCCAGATGCAGTTCAGGAAGAGTTCAGGAAACTGGGGAAGGGTCTCAGGCAAGTAGCACAATCTGTTACTTTTTTATTTAGTTTGTTGACTGGGTAAGTGCACTAGACAAATCCTGCCTATTTTCAGGCATGACACGGGGAAGGGGGATACAGATGAATGCCAATTGACCTTGAACCAGACTAAGCTGTTGGTGGTATTTTTAGTGAATGAGGGAAATTTGGCCAGGACACCGGGGAAATTCCCCTACTCTTTTCGAGAAGTGCCATGGGATCCTAACATCCACCTGAACTACCACTAATCCAGGTAGATGGGACCTTGGTTTAACGTCTCATCCAGAAGACAGCACCTTAGAAGTGCAGCACCCCTCTCATGCTGCACTACAGTGTCAGTACTGGGATATTAACCCAAGTGCCAGATGTGGGAACTGAACCCACAGCCCTCTGATCTCCTGGCCTCAGAGGTGAGTGTGCTACCTGCTGAGCCACTGACACTGACATTCTCGGAGGTGCTACCTGTCCATGACAATGGGGATGGCAGGAGGCTCTGCACCAGGAACTTCAACTTATAGTTGAGGAAGTGGTTCAGAGAGAAGGGATTCGGAGTCATATGGGACTAGTGCTCCACCAGGATGGGTAGAGGCCTGTGCAGGGCCAACGGCCTACATTCCTCCAGAAGGGGAACCAAGATCCTTAATGAACAGTTTAAATGATAAATTAGTAAGATATTAAACTAACCAAGGGGGAGACAGAATAAAGTAGGAAGACATAGTCTGGCCCCTACATGCTTACAGGGTCAGCAGTGGGAATCCTGAGAGTGAGAAGTCCCACAGGAAATAAACACAAATAGGTAACCAGGATGAAGGTGGATGGTGAAAGAGGAAGTATAATAGTAGAGGAAAAAGGGAGGGGAAAAAGGGAAAGAAGAGGGGGAGATGGCAGTATAAAATGGAGAACCATGTGATACTCGAAGTCGGGGCAACAAGATGGCAGACCTAGAGGCCACCATGGATGCAGAAGACCTTGACATAGTAGAAATTACAGAGACATGATGCAATGAAAACCAGGACTGGGAGGTAGACATGCCAGGGTATGCGCTCTACTCAGGAGGGACAGGGTAGGAAAAAGGGAAGAAGGGTAATTCTTTATGTAAGGGAGAACATAAAGGCCACAGAAATATAAGGGGGTCAGAGTAAAGTGGAGGTACTGTGAATCACTCTGGAGACAGGGAGGGGGGCTGCTCTTAGGATAGGTGTGATCTACAGACCTCAAGCACAGGGAGAGGAGGAAGATAAGGAAAAGATTGAACAAATACAATGGATGGTCAAGAAGAGTGAGGTGGTGCTAATGGGGGACTTCAATCTACCAGATATGGATTGCAGCCTACCTGCTGCAACATCAGTTACAAGTAGGGAAATTCTAGACTTCCTGCAGGGGGTGTTCCTCTGGCTACTAGAAAAATAATCCGCTCATGAGGGGGTGTCACTGGACCTGGTACACTCAAACAGGGACAGTGTCGCTGACGTCACAGTGGGTAGTCACCTGGGGACCAGTGATCATCATACAGTGTGGTTCAGCATAAGGACAGGACCAGAACTGAACCACACTAAAACAAAGGGAGCCTGCCTCAGGGAAGCCCTAGCAGGAATAGGGAAAATGGGCGGAGTAGAGGGAAAATGGGCGGAAATAAAGAAGGCAGTTGAGAAAGCAATTAACCTCTGTGTCAGGCAGGTTAAAAAAGGCAAGAGAGAAAAAGGAGACCACTATGGTAGTCCAAGGAAGTAGCAGAGAAAGTAAAGGAAAAAAAGAAGGCATTCAAAAGGTGCAAGATGACACAGAAGGAAGAGGAGAGGGAGAATTATCAGGAGAAATAAAGGCAGGCAGGGAAGGCAGTTAGGCGAGCTAAAGCACAAATGATGGAAAGCATTGCCAAATCAGTAAAAGAGGGGGATGAAACTTTCTTCAGGTACATAAATGAAAAGAAGAAAAGCAAGGCAAGAATAGTAAGACTAAAAGGGGAAGGGGTGTGTGGAAGAGGACCAGAGGAAAGCTGACAAACTGAACAAGTACTTTTGTTCAGTATTCACAAAGGAAGTGGTAGGAGATGGGCCTCAGATAGGGAAGAAGGGCTTTAAGGGAAGGAAGGGGGGCACTAGCCCTTTTTACAAAGGTGAGAGTCTTCGGGGAACTAGCAAAACTAAAAGTAGACAAACCCATGGGACTGGTTAGGGTTCAACATAGGACACTGAAGGAACTACAGGAGGAACTGTCTGTGCCTCTGATGGCCCTGTTCAAACCATCACTGGATACAGGGGAAGTTCTGGGGGACTGGAGGAGGGCGGATGTGGTCCCACTACACACAGGTGGGAATAGAGAGGAGGCAGGAAACTACCGACCTGTTAGTCTGACTTCAGTGGTGGGCAAGGTATGGAAACTCTACTTAAAGAAAGGATTGGGGAATGCTATAACACCAGTGGATTGCAGGATCCAAGGCAGCATGAGTTTACAGGGAGGAGATCTTGTCAAACAAATCTGATAGTGTTTTGACTGGCTTACCAGGGAAGTAAATCAGGGAGGAGTGGTGTATGTCACTGTGATGCTTGGCCAGCTGTTCATGATTGTTCTTTGATATTTACTAACATACAAAACTGCCAGCAGAATAGGCCTAATAGTCTTTCGTGTCTGCTCGTTTGGTCAGCCCCCACCCTGGGAGCTGATCTTGCTGCCCCTCTCGACCTCTATGGCTTCTCCCTTCCCAGTTCCAGATATTCTTGCTGCACTGGATTTTGCTTCCAGAACCCTTCCTCTGTACCTGTCTCACCCCCTCTTGAACCCCTCCACCATCTCTGCCTCCACTAGCCCCCTGGGGAGCACATTCTATGGCTCCACCACCTTCTCAGTGAAGCAGCACCTCCTCCTTTCTCCCCTGAATCTCCCCCTCCAGCTTCCACCCATGTCCTCTAGTTTCCCCACCTCCTTCCTTCGAAACACCTTGACTGCTTTGCCCCTATTTACCCCCTTCATGTACCTGAAGACCTCTATCATGTCCCCCCCGGTCCCTTCTTTCTTCCAATGTGTACATATTTAGCTCTTCGAGCCTCTCCCCATAGGTCCTGTCCCCCAAGCCCCAAATCATTTTGGTTGCCCTCCTCTGGACCCTCTCCAGGAGTTCAATGTCCCTCTTTAGGTGTGGCCTCCAAAACTGCACACAGTACTCAAGGTGCGGCCTCACCAAGCAGTTATACAGAGGGAGTATCACTTCCCTCCTTCTGGAGGTGATCCCCCTAGCAATGCATCCCAGCATCCTGTTGGCCTTGGCCGCTACCCTCCCACAAGTCTCCAAGTTATTCATCTTGACATCCACCACCACCCCCAGGTCCCTCTCAGCCATCGAGGCTTGTAGCATTCCCCCACAAGGGTGTACACTTAGCCCTGGTTTCTGGCTCCCAGGTGCAGTACCTTGCATTTCTCTTCATTGACCTTCAGCTTCCACTTCCTAGACCACCTTTCCATAGCCTCCAGGTCCCCCTGTAGGGCCATCCTCCCCTCGCCCCCATCCACCACTGCCCCCAGTTTTGAGTCATCTGCAAAGAGACTCATCTCACTCCTGATACCTGTCCTTATGTCAGAGACATAGGCGTTGATCAGGAGGGGCACAAGGACCCATCCCTGCGGGATCCCACTAATGACCCTCCTTAGGGACGAGACCATCCCACCAACCACGACCCTCTGGGTCCAGTCCCAGAGCCAGCTGCCTATCCATCCCATCATCTGTTCCCCACCTCAGTAAAATAAAAATGTAGTGTGTGATTTGTGTCCATAAGGCAGCTGTACCATGGGTCAGGTTTTAGTGGAAATAACAGGATATATTAACCTGCAACCAGGAGGTAATTAAAAAGACTAGAGAGCCTTAATTAAGGGTCTCCTGTTTATCTGACTTAATTGGAGCTGACCAGCTGTCAGGATATAGGGATCATAAACTTTTATGACATTTTAGAGGAAAAAAACATTTTTATACCATAGTGTGAAAAGTCATAAAAATTCTTAGATGTGCCCTGGGAAGAGGAAATGCTTGAGATCAAAGAGGGAATGTTAATTAAGGAGTCATATTTTGAAATGAGTTTTTGCTGATATCACCTTATTTACTATACCCCCGATAGGACATCCTGTTTGCATATATTTTTTATATTCTAAAAGGAGGAGCTAGATGACCTCATACAAGGGGTGGAAACACAGAGTTTTTTAACTGTATACTGTGTTGAACTAGAGACACTTCTTTTTTGGACTCTTAAGAAACAACATCTAACTTTAAGCACTGTGTAGAAGTATACATTAGATAGAAAAAGTCTAACTGTATGTTGGTAGGAGTTTGTATGTAATTTTCTTTGTTTTCTTTTAAGTGATTGTATGCTTTGTGATACATTCTGTGTTTATATTTTACATATTTTTATCCATTTTTAAGTAAATCTTTATTTAAAAAGACTGCCAGGGTGTGTCTTCAAAGTTCCTTTTTGCATGTGATATATGGAGGGTTAAGATTGACAGCTGTTCATAAGCTTAAGGGTGTTACCAAACTGGGAAAAGGTAAGAATATACCTAAGGTCTTTTATAGAGTTTTAAGGGTTCATTTTGGATGCCTGGTTAGGTGCCATTAGAAGAAAGATATCTGGCACCCCGAAGAGCAGATTATCTGAGCCTGTACATTTGGGTACACTAGCATAAGGTTCACAGTTTGAATCCCTCAAGAACTTGAGACCAAAGGTGATTTGGACCCACAAGCAGACAGGAGGGTTACCATGTTCTGTTACCTATTCACAATACTGTGCCCAGAGGTTGGTACTGTGGAAGCAGATGGCCTGACCTGGAGTGCGGTTGGTGACAGTGACCTGCCTGGATTTCAGTAAGGCCTTCAACACCGTTCCACACAGAAAACTGGTAAACAAGCTAGGCAGCAAGGGACTGGGTCCAAAAATAGTACAATGGTGCAATGTTGGCTAAGTAACAAAACTCAGAGGGTGGTGGTAAGCGGAGTTCACTCAGAGGAAGGGAAGGTAACCAGCAGGGTGCCACAGGGGTCAGTACTGGGACCGGTCATCTTCAATGTCTTTATTAGCAATATCACAGAGGGGGTAGAAGGAAAGGTATGCCTATTTGCGGATGACACAAAAATCTGCAACAGCGTGGACACACCAGAGAGGGTGGAGAAAACGAAGGAAGATCTAAAAAAGCTGGAAGACCGATCAAGGGTTTGGCAACTAGGCTTCAAAGTCACAAAATGTAAAATTATGCACATGGGGCACAGAAACTCGAGGGCAACGTATCATTTGGAGGGGAAGTGTTAACAACAACTAACCACTAATGAGTTCTGGGGGGTCATCGTATCTGATGACCTGAAGGTAGCAAAGCAGTGTGATAAGGCAGTAGGAAAGGCTAGTAGGATGCTGGGGTACATAAGGAGGGGTATTACCAGCAGAAAAAGGGAGGTACTGTTACCCCTGTATAGGTCAATGTTGAGGCCACACCTGAGTACTGTGTCCAGTTCTGGAGGCCCCATCTCAGAAAGAACATAGATCGGGTGGAGGCGGTACAGAGAAAGGCAACCAAAATGGTACATGGTCTGCATCAGAAGCCCTACAAGGAAAGACTCAGGGAATTAAATATGTACTTACTGGGGGAAAGGAGAGAAAGAGGAGACATGACAGAAACATTCAAATACCTCAAGCGTCTCAATAAGGTACAGGAGGGTGGCATATTGCACATAAAGAGGTGCTGAAGGACTAGAGAGCATGATATGAAGCTGGAAGGGGGGAGATTTAGAGGGGATGAGATGAAATAATTCTTCACAGAAAGGGTGGTGGATGCCTGGAACAGCCTCCCATCAGAGGTGGTGCATACAAAATGGTAACAATTTGGTCTATGGTAGCACAGTAAGTAGGGACTTTCGGGCAGACTAGGTGGGCCAAGAGGCCTTTTCTGCTGACCACGTCTATGTTTCTGTGTTTCTCTCCACTGAACAGCTCAGATTACAGCACTGTAGTTTGCAATGCCCCCACCCATAGATTACTTTTCTCTCTTCCAAATACTACAGCCCACTTCACTCCCGTGACAGGACTAGGGTTGCAAGGGCCTCTGATCCAGCAGCCCTCCCCACAGAAGCAGAGGAATCCCTGCACACAGATGCCACAGCACAAGGTATATACACCAGGATGGCATCTAGGCGCCATATTGAAGCACACGGCTGCAGTGTCCAGCTGAAGTGCAGCTGGGGCATACCTGAACTTTTTTTCAGTGATTTTATCTATTTGTCTGTGTTACATACAAGACTTTCTCTTAACAGATGCTAGGCTTTAAGGGATTGCTACTGTACAGTGCAGATTGGGAAAAATACCTAGACCTGTCATGTTAGAATAGGGAAAACACTAGGAATGGACACAGTAGCATAGCTTCTTGGGAGATACACCGAGCAGGCACAACAGCATTTAAACATCGGCATACATGTTTAGTTTCTTTTCTCTGCAGTGAACAGTTCAGATTACAGCACTGTAGTTTGCAGTGTCCCCACCCATGGCTTTCTTTTCTTCCTTCCAGAAACTATAGCCCACTTCACCCCCAGGACAGGACTAGGATTGCAAGGGCCTCCGATCCAGCAGCCATCCCAACATAAGCTGAGGAAGCCCTGCACACAGACACTGCAGCACAAAGTATACACACCAGGATGGCATCTAAGTGCCATATTGAAGCAGATGGCTGTAGTGTCCCAGTTGGAGTGTAGCTGGACTGTATCTGAACTTTTTTTCTGTGATTTTATCTATTTGTCTATGTTATAAACGAGGCTTTCCCATAATAGATAGTACAGCTTTAAGAGACTGCTTCTATACAATGCAGTTTGGAACCATATACCTAGAACTATATGCTAGAATGGGGGAAAACCTAGGAATGGACAGAGTAGCATAGCTTCTTGGGGAGATACACCAAGCAGGCATAACATCATCTAAATATTGGCATACCTGTTTAGCTTGTTTTCTCTCCACTGAACAGCTCAGATTACAGCACTGTAGTCTGCAATGCCCCCACCCATGGCTTTCTTTTCTCCCTTCTAGACACTACAGCCCACTCCCATGACAGGACTAGGATCGTGAGGGCCTCCAATCCAGTAGCCCTCCCCACAGAAGCTGAGGAACCCATGCACACAGATGCCACAGCACAAGGTATACACACCAGGACAAAGTTTAGTCACCACAGTGAATCACACAGCTGCAGTGTCCCAGCTGGAGCACAGCTGGAGCATACCTGAACTTTTTTTCAGTGATTTTATCTGTCTATGTAATAAAAGAGGCTTTCCCAGAACAGATACTAGGGCTTTAAAGGATAGCTACTACACAATGCAGATTGGGACAAAATACCTAGAACTGTCAGGTCAGAAAGGGGAAAAAAACTAGGAATGGACAGGGTAGCTAAGCTTCTTGGCAAAATACACTAAGCAGACACAACAGCATTTACATGTCAGCCTACCTGTTTAGATTGTTTTCTGATACTTACCTTCTCTTATTCCCCTACTCTCACCATATGGCAACAATTTCCCAAGTGATGGGTGTCGTTGAGGCACAGGTCAGGAAGCACAGGAAAACCAGAAGCAGTTGTAGAATTCACCAAAAATATTTATTTACACTAGCAGTAACATAAAAAATAAACTTGTTCAGAATAACTATTTACAAAGGTGAAATAAAATAAAGATTCAGCAGAGTTTTTCTTCAATCTCTGTGTCCCTTTTGTCTCCTTTTTAGCAACTGCAGCTCAGCTCTCTTATAAGTCCTTCCAACCCCCATTCTTAACAAGCATCCTGTTCTTGTAAGTATCAGGCATGTGCAGCTAGAACACAATGTCCCAGAAATGAGGCCCCTTATCCACAGCTCTTCTGCAAGGCTTAAAACCTGTACTCAGGTAACCTCTTGAGTTTCTAATAGCTTTTTGCAATAATCTCAAACTATAATTATATACATTTCAACAGTAACACTATATATTTTCTAAACAAAAGGGATCCCAATATCAGTTACATTTCCATACAATGACCTGTATATATTTTTATATCAGCAGATATGCAAGGGAGAAAAAGACAGACAGCAATGGGAGACTGATAGACAGTGAGAGGCAGAGAATTGCAAGACTGTCGGGGTGACCAAATCCTAGGTCTCACATGAAAATTTGGTTGTGCAATCAGACAGACAAGAGACAGAAAAGGAATGAACAGATCCTTGCAGTTAAATACTTTCTCCATAACAACTGGGACAAGGTCCTATTTCACCCTGTCACAATGGGGCCTACCCAAACTCAAGTTCCTGGGTATTTATTTACAGGCCACAAATGCCAATTTACATGAAGATAATTTTGACCTGTTAATACTTAATATTCACGAGGACTTTAAGAGATGGGCCTTTCATCCTTCCCCCTTCATAATCATATACAATCTATACAGATGAGTATTCTTCCTCGTTTTCTATATTTGTTCCGGTGTGCCCCCATTCAGCTCAGCAATGCTTGGTTTTCTCAAATGCAAAAACAATTATATAATTTTGTTTAGGCGAATTTGTGCCCCAGAGTCAGGAGTGAGACTCTATTGGCCAGGAAAGAATGGGAGGGTTGAGCTTTACCAGATTTAAGATCTTACTGAATAGTGGTCCAGGTTAAAAATGCATTACTGTGGTTGGTACACAGCACCAAGCTCATTGGAAAACAGTTGAAATGGACATAATTGAACATACTGCTCTTTCAGCTATGCTATTTGAACCCAAATTTAACATAAACCTCTCAGATAATCCTTACCATGCCATGTTGGTAACGTGGATGGCATGGAGGTATTTTTCTGGTTATCCAAATATTTCCAGAGACCTTTGTAAGTTTCAATGGCTGGGCTGGGACTCAGAGTTTGCTCCAGCGAACTTGGACCCCTGGTTTAAGAGGCAGTCTACTGGAGGCCTTCAATGCCCTGACCAAGTCATAAAGGAGAATACAGTAATCTTATTTGAGGATTGTTGTAAGTTATTTAGCTGGCCCATTTCAAATAATTTCTGTTACTTTCAAGTTAGAGATTACATTCTTGCAAAACTCAGGGCTCTAAGGGAGGGACAGAGTTCTGGTGTCCAGCCTGGGAACTATCCTTGTGCTCAGTTTTACATAAATTTCAGCTGAAGGGAGCAGTTACCGTACTTTAACACCTCTTAATTTTGACAAAGAAAATCCAAATGATAGGTGGCATTCAGATGCCCAAATTCAACTGGCCATATCTGAATGGGAGTAAATATGGCAGAAAACTCATAGGACAGCATCTTCACTGCAATGGCTTGAATACGCTGGGAAGGTTAGAGCTAGATATTTTATCACCCCTGCAAGACAGTCTAAGTGGGATGCTCAGACCTACCTAACATGCTGGAGGCAATGTGAAGAGGCTCATGGCACTCACTATCACATATTTTGGGGTTGTCTGATCATCCAGCCTTTTTGGGCTGAAGTTTTCACCCATATGAAGAGGATTTTTACCACAGTAGAAACATTATCCTTTCAACACATTGTGCTGGGCCTCCCTCCTAAAGATGTTGTGAGCAAAGAGATCCTGTACCTATGGGGCATTTGTGTAGTGGCCACAGACAAGGCCCTTACCAGGAGAAGGCTGCAATGCTTATCTCCACAAAAAGGTCACCGGATGGACATTATCACACAGATCTCTGAAATGGAGAAAATCACTTTTCAGGTGCAAGACAGGGCCCAGGCCTACCTTTCTCATTGGGCTCTTTGAGAGCACACACAGGAATAGGACAAACTTTAAGAAAAAGTCAATTAATGGACAGAATTCTAGGGGTGTAGTTCTCCCTTAAAGCTATTTAATTTATATTACAAACTAGCCCTTTGATTGTTAAAGCAAAAATCAAAAGAGGTCCGAGGACATACCTTTGTGCCTGCCATTTTTATTTTTCCAAATTTATTTTTGTACTCTAAAAGTAGAAGAGTTCTTAAATAGTATTAAATGATTTTGATGTTTTAGAAGATAGATTATATGTTGTATTGCATATTACTTTTAGTTGCTTTACAGTTTTCATATACAGTTTTATTGAGAAAAACAGAGTCATTTAAAGAGTACTCTATATGTAAGTGGTGGCATGCAATGTATTATACTTTACTCTCTCAATAAAGAAATTTAAAAAAATAGATTGTTTTCTCTCCACTGAACAGCTCAGATTTTAGCACTGCATTTTCCAATGCCCTCACCCACGTCTTTCTTTTCTCCCTTCCAGACACTACAGCCAACTTCATTCCTGGGACAGGACTAGCGTCATGAGATCCTCCAATCCAGCAACCCTCCCATGGAAGTTAAGGAACCCCTGCACACAGATGCCACAGCACAAGGTATGCATGCCAGGATGGTGTCTATGTGCCATACTGAAGCACGGAGTTGCAGTGTCCCAGCTGGAATGTACTGCTGCTAGTGCAGTGCCATGCAAGTAGGGTTAGCAGACATCCTCTTTTACCCAGACATGTCCTCTATTACTGCTGAGAAGTTTCATCCATGTGGATTTTCATTGCAGTGCTGTTTTGTCTGGGTTCGGGGCTTTTCAGCCACTTGGCATACACTGATAGAATCATTGTTGTTTGTTGCCATGGCAACCAAGTCTGCCACGGCCCGCGGGTGAAAAACTAAACAACCTTGAATTCTGTCATGTGCATCCAGCCTTAACTATTCTGTGCATGACAGTCTGATTTTCGCTCACGCAGTGGATTTGACTGTTTGTGTTGAGGCTGAGCAGAATGTGAGGGAACATGGTGGTGGTAGTTTTTTTGCTGTCATCTTATCAGTCATCATCTTTTTCTTGTTTGTCCCATGACCATCCTGATCTGCCAATCCCATAGTGTGCTGTCTCACACCTGTCTGTGACTGGTACAGTAAGTGAGAGTGAGATGAGACCCCCCCCCCACCAGGACCCGACCCATCCTGGGCAAACCGGCTGTGCTGTTGTCCATGTGCTGCCCAATAACAGTAGTCCGGAGGATTAGCAATTGCAGCTTGCGGAGCGGAGGAGGTGGGCACAAAGCCACCTGGGGTCTGGACTGGTCCACACTGTAAGCATCAGTTTTTTTTGCAGCCTGAGAAGCCTGTCATGTTGTCCTGTCCTGATCCTGAGGTAGTGAGTGAGATCTCAGATGACTCACTTGATCCCCCGCCAGCCCAGCCCAGCCCAGCCCAGGCTCCATCCCATGTGACTACCCTAAACAGTGAAAACCCAGCAGCAAACTGGCTTATTGACTGAGTCTGGCTGTGAATGTGAATAGCAGCAGCTGCACCTGGCCTGGTCCCTGGAGAAAGAAAGTGACTGTCACTACAACTACTGTGTCTTTGTTGCCCTGGGACCGGAGACCTCAATGAAGGATTAGCAGCCGCAGCCTGCCCTACGGAGTGGAGAAAGGGGTGGAAGGAGGAAAGCTGGCCTGGTCCACACAGTAAGCATGACAGTACTGTCCCTGGTCTGTCGGGGGCAGGGTAGGACAGGAGTCAATGATCCGGTGTCAGCCAGTTAATTTGCCCATTGCTACAGCAGCAACCGAAAGCAAGGTTAGTTAAGATGCTGCTGATGCTGAGCCTTAAATTATAATGAATATTATTTTAGCATCCATCGCATCAGGTGCTGCTGGAGTGGGGGGAAGCTGCCTGGTCCACAGAGTCACTCACAGACAGTACTGTCACTCACAGCCACACTGTCAACTGACACTGTCACTCACTCTGCCGATCTGCGTATTGCCGCAACTGCAAGCAAGGATGGGTAGTAAGAGGCTGCTGTGATGTTGCTGGCTGTCCAAGCCTGAAATCTAAGTTAAGTTAGTATAAATAATTTATAACATTTATTACATGCATTTATTCACAGGTGTTGCTGGGGCGGGGACGGATACGGACGGTACAGATCTATGGTTTTAGCTGTGATGTCCTTGACTGTCCCGGTCCACACTTCATGAAGGCAGTGGCAGCAGCAGTCTGATTTCTAGTCCTTTTTTTTGTAGTTCTCCTCCCCCGATCCTAACCCAATGAGATGCAGACCCGAGTGGTGGTGGGACCCCCTGGCAAACAAACCGATCCTGGCTGCTGCATTCACTGACCGGACTGGTGCTGGTGTGGTGGTCTACAGCAAACCTGAGTCCTAGGATTCATCAGCATACTGGAGCAGCTGCAGAAGCAATCAAAACTGGTATGCATATTTGTTGTCTGAAATGTACAGTATACATCGGTGGGGTCTGGGGCGTGGCTGGCACTGGAGATGCTGATCAGGCTGCTCATGCTCAGATGAACTGAATCTTATTCTTAATGGAACATTTTTTTTCCAACTAAAAAAACAATACAATAATAAAGATTGCTTAGTCCTTAGACAGTGTCATCTTTTTGGTGTCACAAAATCTGGTAACCCTACGCGCAAGGAACTACGGAAAGGCAACAACCTCTGTTTAGGAGCATTTGCAAACCCTTCTCCCACCTATCACAATGGAATATCCCTCCCACACCCCTGGTAGAAGTCACAGCTCTGTCTGCTCCACCCCTGCTGTACTAGACTTCCCCTCAGCCACAAGCGCACCGGTACAGTCTACCGTCCCTGCACTGGACCAGTCACTCTTCTGTCACTGCCCTCATAAGCACACCTCTACAGACACTCCTCTGCCCCCGCACTGGAGTTTGTGAACTGCCTACGGTTCTCAGCACTGAGATACCTGCTCATATTACCTACAAGCTGCAGATGGACAGAAACTACAGAAATATATATATTTACCTTCACTCTATGCTTACTACTTGGACATCAGGTGATAACTTGAACTCAGACATCAGGTGACACCTGAAAAAATACAGGAGACCAAGTTAGACTTCTTACACAGGTTGATTGAAATTGCAAACATCACTCACAGCCCCAGTACATTGGATCTACAGGCAACACAGAAGAAACGGGTTCATGAACCAGTGGTAAATGTCACACCTGACAATTATTGGGTTAGGAATTATAAACAGTAAGGAAGGCAAACCCCTAAAGCTACACCAGGAAGCATTCTCACTAGCTTCAGTATTATTTGTTTCCTGACCACTATTAAACGTTAGTCCAGCAGCACTAGCAAATGTATTGAATACCAACCCTCTTGAGAAAAAACTGAGCAAGGAATTCATCTATAATTTCATAGTATATGGCTTGGCTTTATTATGCATAAAAATCAGTAGCTGTAGAAAACTTGTGCACGGTCTAAAACTTGTTTTGCACGTTCTAAACATTGTGCACATTCTAAACGTTATACTGCACATTCTCTTATAAATATTCATTGGTCCCTAATTAAAATTCATGACCAGTACCTCCCACCCCACCCCACCCCACCCTCCTGCTATCTGGAACCTCATAGGTTAAAACAGACCTGTTCCAAACAGAAATAAAATCAAACATGGTGGCACCACTTACCGAAGGGCTCAGTGAGATGGTTTGGACATGAACTGCAGTAGTAGGCTCCATCTTTCCAAACCATACACATTTAAGAGAAGTTTCTCTTGTTAATAAACTGCAGCTGCAAAGCTTGAAGGTTCAGGAGTAAAATGGGATGACACCGACGAGCTCCACAGCAGACTGAGCTGCTGATAGTACCAGGGAGAGTGAACACCAGGGCCCAGATATTCAAACTGCTCCAGGCTGTGGCGCAAGCTTGGGCGCAGCTCAACTTGGCTGCACAGGGGTGTAGACTGGGTGATATTCAACGGAGATGCGCCATGGCTCAGCAGCGTTGAATATCGCACCCTGACCACCCGCAGTGTGCATGGCGCAATGGCACTGTGCCAGCGCAAGTGGCCAGAGTGGAGCATGAGGATGCGCTAGGGCAAGTTCCATTGCGCCATGCACAGCAACTGTGATATTCAAAAGTTAACGTGCAAATGGGGCCATAATGTATGCAAGGTGCACATGGGGCCATTTGCATATCATTATGACTCCATTTGCATGCAGGTGTGCTGATCCCCAATGAATTGCACCTGGCACCCTGCCAGGCAGCAGCCGTCAGGGACCGATGCCCCCTGCAGCCGGCAATGTGCTCCACAGTCCGATCGTGGGCATTTGTATAAATAAAAGAATATGTCCAATATCCCTGGTGGTCCAGTAGACCACTATCTGCCCGATCGTGGGCATCTGTATAAAAATAGAAAACAGTCCTATATCTCTGGTGGTCCAGTGGACTGCTATCTGCCCAATCGTGGGCCTCTGTATAAAAATAGAAAACAATCCTATATCCCTGGTGGTCTGGTGGACCGCTATCCACCCGATTGCAGGCATCTGTATTAAAATAGAAAAAGTCTCTATATCTCTGGTGGTCTAGGGTTCCCCTCCCCACCCGCCCACTGAGCCCCACCGCCTGCCCCCGGTCAGCCGGGCGGGTGGCAGCACCCACCCGCCTGCCGCCCGCCGCCCGCTGACTGACACTGGAGTGTAGTACGGTATGGGCTGCACGCCAGAACCATTGGCGATCACTTATCGGCTGTGTCAGCCGGTTGGGCGGCAGACTTTTTTCTATTTTTACACACATGCCCACGACCGGGCAGATAGTGGTCCACTGGACCACCAGGGATATAGGACTGTTTTCTATTTTTATACAGATGCCCATGATCGGGCAGACAGCGGTCCACTGGACCACCAGGGATGTTTGACGGAATTCTTATATTTTTTTAAAAATGCCCTCAATCGGGCATGGGGGCACTGCCAAGTGCAGTGGGAGCTCTGGTGGCCACCCACAGCTGGCAGCTGCCGTGTTGCGCCCTGCAATGCAGCAGCTCACCTCTGGGTGGCCATCAGTTGTTCCTTTTTTTTTGGATCAACTTTGTGCTGGGCGCAGGTAGGGTTCTGATGCATGGCTCTGCACATCCCGGCTGAATATCGGGCTGTGCAGGGTATCCATGGGCATGCCCCACCTGTACCTGCATACATTATTGATGTGCTCCGGCACATTGGGATTTAATACTTACGCACTTTTCCTTTGAATATCGGCAGTGCGCATCAGTGGAGTTGCGCGATGCCGTAATGCTGTTGCGCCATGAGCAACCCTTTTGAATACCTGGGCCCAGGTATTTTTTTCCCTTACTGCAGAATTGCTTGTTTGAAAAAAAGACTGCCTTTTTTGTGCTGTCCTGCCTTTTCTTTTGAAACCATATACTATAACAAATAAGGTATGGGATGTCATACACAACTCACCCTGTGTTTCCATTTCGGGGTTGAGATACCAGCATGGACCTCTTGAGCATTGCTCTTGAGCTCCATACGCTGGTATTTTGACCCCTCGATGGAATCACAGGCTCGTTGTGTGTGGGCGCCCACACTTTATTCCTTCTATTCTTGTCAGTGATGTCCTTATTATTAATTTTAGGTTGCTCAAGGATTGCTGATGAGTTTGAGTTTCCTTCAAAGATCTTTACTATTCTTTAGAATTTAACAGCGTCTCTTCCTTTTTTACTACTGTTTTCTGGTAGTAGTTTGCTCTTGTTCCCCTGTTTAACCCAGTATGTACCTGTCTCTTCTATCTGAAGATCATCCAGTCACTGTGCACTTCTGTGGCACTGGCAGCAGCCTTTCTCTCAAGTAGTGACATTTGGGTAATGTGTATACACCAAGGACAAGGTCTTTTTTTAAAGAGCCACTAACGCCTTGAGAAAAACTTTGAAAAACATAATATTTGGACTCAAAGCAGCTTATATTTCTAATTAGCATTTTACTTCTTAACCTCATTATTTATTGCTGAGGCCATATGCATGAAAACAGGATTGTTTTTCCTTGAGGGTTCATCAGCTCCTATTGCTTTTTCTCAACCCAATATCATAATACTGTGCTTATGACATAGAGAATAATATATGGGGTTGTGCGCTTAATAAGAATTTTACACACACACACACACACACACAAGGTGTTGGATGCTACATAAACTCCGAGAATGAAGCTTGAGGGGTTTATTAAAGCATCCAACACTGAGGGTGTGTGAGTTTTGTTTTTTTGTCACAGCAGTTATATAAAATAAAAGCGGTTCCTGTGTGACCATGGACCAGTCAGGTTTCAGCACGGTCCACAGTCCCAAGCACCAACAGAGGAAACATTAACTTTTTTTCTTTTTTTGTTTCTTCTGTTTAGAACAGACCCATTTAAGGATGGCATCCCAGTGAATTAAAATAAAAAAACTTACCACCGAATTTGAGTGGCGGAGAAGTCTCTCTAGGTTGGCAGCTGGCACTGAAGCAGGGAAGAGGCTACGGCACAGAGAAGGGGAAGATCATGGCTAGTGCATGTGCAAAGCTAGGAAAACCAGGCACATATTCGCCGTTATAACCAGCTATTCATAATGGCAAAATTACAACCCGGTTTCCCTATGGGAAAAACGAGACCCAGTAATTATATTACAGTTATTCCCAAGGCAGTAGACTGTGCTGTCACATCCAAGCATTAAAATTTTAAGTAGGGAAAAAGCTGTAGAGGCAGATTAACTCTAAGAGATAAAGGCCTTGTTTTTTTGGGAATTTATTTAGTGGTAAACAATGGAGAGAAAACATTTATAAAAGATAAATAAAATAAAAGCTGAATTTTATCTGAATATTATGTTTTCCAAAGTTTTGCCAAAGGCATCAGCTGCTCTTTAATGATAGGGACATTGTTGTTGGCTATAGAGAGGGAAAGGTCATTACAATACACAAATGATTCCTCCACCACAGGTATCAGGGTCAGACATGACCAGTCAGCAGCTGTGAGATCATGCAAGTAAGCCTGCTTGCTAAAATGTTTGACGCATTTCTTCCAATAAATCTAGGGGCAGATTTTGTTTCGTGACATCTCCCACACAGGCTTCAATATTATAATCCTTGTTGTCACTGATGAATACCATGGTATGATTATAATTCTAAGAACTATTAGTAAGTAATACATCAATACAGAGGAGGGATCAGGTTATGCTAGATTGCATCTATGGGTTCTTGAACAGACTGAATCAGGCCAAATTCATCACAGATCTTTTTAAACTGTCAAACCTTGGTGTGAGCTACTCTCAGTTCACATTACCCATGATATGGGTTTCAGTTTCACAGCTTTTGCAGAATGAGGAGAAATGCTCTAGAATTTCATGACAAGCATTATGGGATCTACAACATCTAGCATTATTTGTGCCATTGTGATGTGACAATGCTATGCTTACTGCAATACATTCAGAGACATTAGGATGGTACAGTATTACAGGGTGGATATAACACATTTAGCTAAGAGATTGGGGCTTTTTTTCGGGGGTGGGAGTTGTCTCCCAAGGTTTCGGCCTTTAAAAGCATTCCTGGGAACAAAAAACTGTAATAAATAAATAATGAACTGCATGTTGTATTTAATGCACCCATTCCCCTAATTGATGTTCTTGCATTCTTTATCATCTGCAATTTCTCTATACAACTGCTCCCTGAGACCTTACTGCAAATGAGATGTTTCTGTCAAGGTGCTGTCTCTGTGTGTAATCAAAACTGAATTAATATGCTAAATGCATACAAAAGTTTATATGAGGAGCGACGAATGACAGTAGAAGATTCAGTTTTTGACATCTTGGTCTTTTGCTGCTTCAGCTTATTTTGCTATTTGCAATGTTTTGTACATTAGAATATCTGAAAGAAAGCAATAAAATGACCAGATAGAGAAATAAGCTGGGTAGAAATCGTCATGTCTGGAGGACATCATCGGGTGTATGGAATGACTGCTTGAAACAGGACCTGGTTTGCATAGGAGGAGGAAGATCGGAGCTTTTTTTTTCTCTTTCTTCAGATTATTTTGGACCCATTTACAGATGTCTCATGATGAAGGGGGAACGTTCGCTGCCGTGGATTGGTGCTGATCATGGATTACTTTTGCAGAAGGAGAAACTTTATTAGATGGACAGAATGGGAAGCCTAGTGCAGGATCAATGGTAAGTTCCAGGAATATGTGAGCGGGATCCTGCTGCAGATGGTCACTCTTCAGGATGCTTTGATGTGGTGCTGCCTGAGGCTTTGAAGTGGAGAGGAAGGGGACAATCGGTGTATCGGTGCCACTAGACAGCAGCCTAGTGGTCAGAGGGTTTTTTTTGGTGCTCGCAGGGCCAGAATTACACTTGATGGCACCCCAAGCAAACAAACCTGTGATGCCCCCTAGGCTGGCCCGGTGGTGCAGAGGGTTGAGGTGCTGGATGCTACACCTCGCGCCACACCAGCGACCAAGGTTCGGGCACAGACTCAGGATGCTGGGGTCTGCCTGGGAGGAGGCTGAGAAGCTGATTGAGCTGCCGACTGGCAGCTTTTCTCCTCAGGAGGGTCCTGAGGGTTTTCTCAGCACTTGGCTGCCTCCTGGTGGAGGCTAAGTGGCAGCGTCATGCTCGAGGAGCCCTGGCACTAGGCCACAGGAAGGCAGAAGGGTCCATTACCAGACTTGTGGAGCATATGCGCGCCTTCACACTCTTGCACTACCATGTTCTGGAGCCTCGGGGTGAAAAAGAGGGGAAATGTATAGGGGTCATGCAAGTACGATGCCTCCAGGACAGCTCCAGGGATCTGCCGGGATGTGCAAAGAGCTCAAGTTCCCGAATGACCCCGGAGTCGGTAAGGTTGGCCGACATAAGTGCAGCCTACCGTTGATGGAGGAAAAACACAGGACAGAACCTGTGGTGCACCCTTCACCCTTGCACTCTCCTGCCCCCCCCCCATTCACCCTTGCCCTATTCACTTCCACTCGCACCTCAAAACTTGTAAGAATACTGTAAAAAGTTGCACCTTTTTTTAAGTTGGCACTTTATATATTTAAAAACTGCAGACATAAAGCAAGCCAATTAACAAAACCAAATGTGAAGCAGCATATACTGCTAAATATCCCAAACCCACCAACCCCCAAGACTGACCAGGAAGCCCATTGTTGATAGCCCCCCCCAACCACACCAGCAGGACCTCCAGTCAGAGTCCAAACCCACCAATCTCCAACACAGACCAGGAGGACAGACCATCAGTCAAAGTCCATCCCCACACCAGTAAGCACCTCCCAACAACCCCCCTCCCACACACACCATCATGCACAAAAATATGTCATGTATGGATTTCTCTGTGTACTTTTTTCTGTTGGTTTACGTTGCCCTAAATGTAAAGTGCCCTGGGCCTCCATGAAGGGCTCTGATGTAAATAAACTTTTACTTAGTTTATAGCACTGCACGGCATATAGTACTGCCTGGGGTACGACACTGCAAAGTGTATGGTACTTCCTGGTATATGGCATTGCCCATCATATAGCTCTGCCAGCATATTGTACTGCCTGGTATATTGCACTGTCTGGCATATGGTGCTGTCCCATGTATAACACTGCAGCATATGGTGCCTGTTTGATGTATATAATTGCTCAGCATATAGCTCTGTCTGGCATATGGTACTGCATAACACATTGGAATGCACAACTTATTTCACTCCTAGTGAATAGTCCTCTGTCAGCATGTCTTAAACAACCTCCTCTTTGGGTAATTACAAGGTGAAAACATTAAAGTTAGTATTGGTTTCAAGTACCCTGGCCTATGTCTTAGGGACCCCACCATGCCTTCAGCCTTCACATAGCAAATACAGTGGAAGCCATGTATAATGTATTTGGTTTCTACAAAACAAGGCAAGCCCTTTTAGTTTTAACTTCAAAACCAGGAAACTGACTTCGAATCAGTCCTTGAATATCTGAACCTTGAATATTCAGAGATGTTGTTTACAGAACAGCTAGTGTCGGTATGCTGCACAAACGCACAAGACAGTCTTCAAAACTGACCAAGACTGTAACAGAGAAGCTCCACGTTGTGCCAGTTCACAGATTTGGACCTTATCTCTCCAACTGGTAGACCACAGGTTGCAGGGCTATTAAACTCTCTTAGATGAACGCTACTGCGTTCATACTGGATAGACCAGTTAACATTTACAACATCAGATCTCAGGTTAGATGCCCTGTCACTGCTCACTCATTCACTCACTCACTGTATGTCATTGGGACAGGTTTGTAAATCCTTCTCCTGGAGTCTGGCTCTACATACAGAGATGTGTTTTTATGGATTTGTCTACTTCTAGGCTTGGCTCTATGTACAAATGAGGAGGGCAGACTGCTGACTCCCCTTCCTGTGGCATACTGTGCATGATTATGTAAGGCATTCTATAGGGGAGTGCAAAGTTATAAATTCCTGTGAGGTGAAATAACACATTTTATTTGATATTCAAAGATTCTTTGTCTAGCATGTTAGGCAAGCAAGCAAGCATACATAATTAACATAGAAATATAGAAGTTGTAGGCAGATAAGGATCTCCTGGCCCACCTAGTCTGCCCTTTTTCCCTGCCTACTGAGACACATCAGGCCCTACTTGGTCTTTGGTTTCCCGCTCTTGCTTAATTCTAGGATCCCCTTGTGTCTATCCCATGCATTTTGGAAACCCATGACCATTTTAGCCTTCTCTGCTTCAGCTGGTAGACTGTTCCAAACACCCACTGCTCTTTCAGTGAAGAAGAATTTCCTCACATTTCCCTAACCCCCCTCCAGTTTCATAGAAGGCCCCTTGTCCTTGAGCTTCTCTTTCTATGGAAAATGCTCCCTTCCTGTACCTTGTTCATACCTGTGAGATATTTGAATGTCTATATCATATATCCCCTTTCTCTTCTTACCTCTAGGGAATACATATTCAATTCTCTTAGTCTTTCTTCATAGGGCTTCTGAAGTAGGCCTTGCACCATTTTGGTTGCCCTCCTTTTTACCACCTCCACCCTGTCTATGTCCTTACGGAGGTGGGGTCTCCCGAACTGGACACAGTACTCGAGGTGGGGTCTCACCAGTAATCTATATGGGGTATTATTATCTCCCTCTTTCTGCGTCTGATACCCCTGCCTATGCACCCAAGCATTCTTCTAGCTTTACTCACTGACTCGTCACACTGTTCAGCCACTTTTAGGTGATCAGAAATGGTAATCCCCAGGTCTCTTTCCCGGTTCTTGACTGCTAGCTGATACTGGGCCACTGGGTTTCTGTACCCTACCTGCATAATTTTGCACTTTTTCGCATTGAAGCCCAGCTGCCAAACTTGTGACTTCCGGCTTATTTAGATCTTCACATATTGTTTCCACCCCGGAGTGTCCACGCTGTTGCAGATTTTTGTATCATCTGCAAATAGGCATACCTTCCCTTTCAGTCCTTCCGCAATGTCGCTAATGAAGACATTGAAGAGGACTGGGCCTAGTACTGACCCTTGTAGCACCCACTGGTCACTTTGCCTTCCAGAGTGGACTCCACTTACCACCACCCTCTGACTTCTATTCTCCAGCCAGCTCTCTACCCGTCTTACTACTTTAGGACCCACTTCCTGGCTACTCAGCTTGCTCACCAACCTTCTGTGTGGAATGGTGTTGACGGCCTTACTTAAATCCAAGTAGGCCATCTCAACTGCTCCTCCCTGATCCACTATCTTGGTAACCCAATCAAAGAACTCAATCAGGTTTGTCTGGGAAGACGTTCCCCCTGTGAAACCATGTTGTCTTGGATCCTGTAGTCCATTGGCCACAAGGTATTCCACAATTCTTTCCTTCAGTAGTGATTCCATAACTTTGCCCACAACCGAGATCAGGCTGACTGGTCTGTAATTTCCTGCCTCCTCCCTGCTTTCACTTTTGTGGAAAGGGGCTACATCAGCCCTCCTCCAGTCTCCCAGTACCACCACTGTAGCCAATGGTCAGTTAAACAGGGTTGTTAGAGGTGCAGCTAGCTCCTCACTGAGCTCCTTCAATTCCCTTGGGTGCACCCTGTCTGGTCCCATTACCTTATCCACTTTCAACCATGATAGTTCCATTAGAACCCTTTCCACTGTAAAAGGGCTTGTATCCATCTCCTTACCCTTATTGCCATTGACCTGCATCTCTGGTCTACTGCCTAGCCCCTCTACCATAAAAACTGAGCAGAAGTATTTGTTCAATATGTCTGCTTATTGGTGATCCTTCTCCACATAAACCTCTCCTTCCCCTCTCAACCTAACTATCCCTGCCTTTGTCTTCCTCTTGTCACTTATGGATCTGAAAAATGTCTTATCCCTTTTTCATGTTGTCTTGTGTGCAGGCGCAAGCAACATCTTGCGATAGTACCACATTGAGAGATGTGTTAGTGTTGGTGAATGCAGGGCACGCTTTAGTAGGTGCTTCTCTCATCCCCCAATTAGCAAGCATGCTAGCGCTGACGTGGAAATTATGGAAAGTGCCACCAAGTTGAAAGAAATCTGCTGCTGCAGTCAGAGACAAGCTCGTCATGCAGTGGCAGATGACACGCTTCCCATCGTGCCTTTCCTGGTGAAACTTTTCAATAAACATGGTGGCTCCTGCCATCCACCACACACAATCCTCATACCTACATCGTCGTGGCCAATCCCCCGTGTCGGCATGTTCCGCCACCCCACACACTTTCTTTGCTGATGGGGCTCAATCCCTGTTGGCATCAGCCACACACACACACACACTTTCTTTGCCGTTGAGGCCCCATCCCCATCGGCATCAGCCCCCCCCCCCAAATTCATGGGGCACACTCCACCAAGTTGAAAGAAATCTGCTGCTGCAATTAGAGACAAAAGACAAGCTCATCATGTGGTGGCAGTTGACACACCTCCCCAATGTGCCTTTCCTGATGAAATGTTTCAATAAACATGGCAGCTTCTGCCATCCACCACAGACAGTCCCCATACCGACATCGGGGATGGCCAATCCCCCATGTTATCATGTTCATCCACCCCACACACTTTCTTTGACAACAGGGCCCCATCCCCATTGGCATCAGCCCCCCCAAACTCATGGGGCACACTGGGAGCCCACCCCAGTGTGCTCAACATCCAACCCTGAAGCTCATGGGGCACACTGGGAGCCCACCCCAGTGTGCCCAACATCCCTCCCCAAAAGAAACTCATGAGGCACAGTGGAAGCCCTCCCTAGTGTGCCCAACATCCCCCAAAGTCATGGGCCATACTGGGAGCACACCCCAGTGTGCCCAACATTTTGTTAGTTCACCTGTAAAGAAAGAAAACAGTCCCTTAATGTACATTTTTTGGTTTTCCTGGTAAAAAAGAAAACAGACCCTTGTAGTCTCCAGCGCACCCTCCCCCAACCAGCACCCACCCTCTGCACACCCCACTTCCCTGCACCCCCCACCCCATACTTACCTTCGGAGGTTCTCTGCTGCGATCGTCTGTGCAGTGGGATGTGTCTGGACTCTTCAAAGCCAAACTGCAAAATGAAGAAATGCCAGTAAGCTATATAATGGCATCAATGGGGGGTGGGTTCAACATAAGTGGATATCCCAGCCATTGTTTTGAATTTTGCCTCCAAATTTTCAACATGGGGTTCTTGGGACCCCACCTCATGAACACATGCACTGTCATCTCGTTATTCGGTCCCGAAAGGTAGTTTCGCCGTCACTGCGCAGAATCACCTTTTGGGACTGATAAATCAAACAGCAGTGCCACTGTTCATGAAGTGGGGTCCCAAAAAGTCTATGTTGCAAATTTGGTGAAAAAAATACCCAAAAATGACTGCATTACGAGTGTGCATTGCGCAGTTTCCATGCATGCTCATAACTTCAACAATTTTTAATATTGTCACTCCAGATTTTCAACATTGCCATTTTTTCACACCTCCTTATGAACAGTATGGCTGTCATTTTCACATCCTGCCCAAAATGTGTTTTCGCACATCTGGCACACAATGGCGCAGTCACTGTGGGAAATCAACTTTCTGGACAGATTAACAAAATCAGTGCCACTGTTCATAAGTGGAGGTCCCAAAATGCCTATGTTGAAAATTTGGTTAAAAAATCCCAAAATAATTGCGTTACAGGCTGTATTGCGCGGTTTCTACGCATGCTCATGACTTCACCAATTTTTCATATTTTCAGTCCAGATTTTCAACATTGCCATTTTTTTACACCTCCTCATGAACAGTACAGCTGTCATTTTTCACATCCTGCCTGAAATGTGTTTTCACACTTGTGGCTCCAAATGGCGTAGTCGCTGTGCAAAATCTCCTTTCAGGTAACGAACTGATAGTGTCACTGTTCATGAGGTGGGATCACAAAAAGCCCATGTTGAAAATTTGGAGTGAAAATGTCAACAAACGCCTGGGGCGTTAGGGTTTCCAACCGTAACGCCCCACCCTGTAGAGACTGACAGGCATCAGGGGTGTGACTTGGGATTGTCGGCTGTAATGCTTACTCCATTCCACCCCCACCCCCACCCTGCAGTCAGTGGCAGGCGTTGAGGTGTGTCTTGGAGTCTTTAGCCTCAAAGTTCACCCCATTCTCCTGTATTGCACCCATCTCAGTGTATTTCCTTACGGAGTGGGGTGAACGTAAGGCCCGAAGACCCCATGGCACACCACGACACTTGTCGGTGTCTGCAGGGTAGAGTGAGGTGAAATGGCATGAGTGTTATGGCTTATGACCCAAAGGCACACCCCAATGCCTGTCAGTCTCTGCAGGGTGGGGCTGGGGTTGGCATCACTTCAATACTTCACTGCCATTCCTATTATGCATCTCTCTAACTCCTGCACTACCAATGCCAATGCCAGCAAGACAACATTTGGCATTGACAAATGCTTGTTTAGTGATGTGGCAATATTTTCCACTGTTTCTGCTTTAGCTCTTCTAACCACCCTCCCTACTTCCTTCTTTATCTCCTGATAACACCCCCCCCCAATCTTCCTCCTCCTTCTGTGTTTGTATCTCCTAAAAGCCTGTTTTATTGCTCCTACTTTTCCCGCCACCTCTCTAGAGAACCACAGTGGTCTCTTTTTCCTTTTGCCCTTGCTAACTAGCCTGACACAAAGATTTGTAGCCTTTTCTACACATTCCTTAATTTTTGCACACTGATCCTCGACTCCCTCTAGTTTCCCTATCCCATCCAGAGCATCCTTGAGGCAATGTCCCATTTCCTTGAAGTTGGTCCTGCTGAAGTTCAGGACCCTTGACCTAGTGTGGTTCAATTCTGGTCCAGTCTTTATATTACACCACGCTGTATGATGGTTGCTGGTCCCCAGGTGGTCTCCCACTGCGATGTTAGCAATACTGTCTCCGTTTGTCAGTATTGGGTCCAGCAGTACCTTCTCACAGGTGGGCTCCTGTACAAGCTGCCTGAGGGGACGAACCCTGCAGGGAGTTCAGGATGTCCCTACTCCTGGTAGATGCTGCAACAGGGAGGCTCCAATCCACATCTGGTAGATTGAAATCTCCCACTAGTAACACTTATCCCTTTTGAGTCATCCTTTGGATTGCTTCAATCATTTCTCCATCCACACCTTCCTCCTGTTGTGGAGGTATGTAGATCACTTCTATGTGAATAACATAGAGAATAAAGCATGGGTCAGGATGTGTAATGAGAAGTTTACACACACCCAAGGGGTTAGATGCTGCATAAACCCCAAGAGCGAAGCTCGAGGGGTTTATTAAAAGCATCTAACGAGATGTGTGTAAACTTCGAGTTACACACACCACCCATGTTTTATTTTATATAATTGCTGGGTTTGCCTTTTTCACCTCAGCAATTATATAAAATGAATGCAGGTTGCTCCGAGGCCCACCCGGTTCTGAAGGGAAAAGCAGCAGTGGGGGCATGTGCAGAGTGGGGGAAACCGTGTGTGTGCTTGCCATTATAAACACTCCTTTATAACGGCAAATTATGCCACGGTTTCCCTATGGGAAAAAGGCTAAGCCAGTTATTATAGCCCCTTTACTTTCCTCCAGAGTGACCCACAGTACCTTCGCTCCCCCTGCTTGCCCTGCATTTCTTTAGCCTTTATGTTGTCCCTTACATAAAGTGCCATTCCTCCATCTTTTCTGCCTGTTCTGTCCCTCCTAAACAGAGAGTGTTCTGGGATGGCCATTTCCCAGTCCTGGTTTTCATTAGACCAGGTCTCTGTGATGGCGACTATGTCTAGGTCTGCCTCCGCCATGGTGGCCTCTAGGTCAACAATCTTGTTGCCTAGACTTCGAGCATTTGCACACATGGCTCTGCAGGTTGCGTTTACAACCCCCAACCCCCGCTTCCTTTTGCCCATTCCTTATTCACCCATTATAGTTTTCAGTCCCAATCACTTCTTCTACCTTCTGGCTGCCAGTTTTATTTTTTTCCTTTATTGCCTTTGCTCCCCCAGCATTCCCTTTGTTGGCATCTTGAATTAGTGGGGGTAGGGAGAGGAGTTTTCATCTCCCTGTCTCCTACTACCTCCCCCCTTGACTAGTTTAATTGCTCGCCAATGTAGCATTTAAACTGTTCACTGAGGACTGCAGTCCCCCTTCTGGATGGATGTAGGCCATCACATCTGTTCAGGCCCTCATCCCTCCAGGTGGGTCCCCAGTCCCCAATGAAACTAAAACCCTCCTCTCTGCAACAGTTCCTCAGCCATGCATTGAATTCCCTGGTGTGGAGATCCCTAGCCTCGCCCTTGCCATGGACAGGCAGTACCTCCGAGAAGGTCATGGAGTTTGCTACCTGCCCAAGGCCCCTCCCCAACTCCGTAAACTCCTCCTGAACCCTTTCTAACTCTGCTTCATCCCTAGCCAGGTCATTTGTCCCCAAATGGACAATGACATCCAGCTTCCCCCTCCTTGCTACCACCCTAGCGATCCTCCAGATCCTCTCTCCATCACTCCAAGCTGTGCCTCCAGGTAAGCACTTAAAACCTCCCTCTCCCCCTCTCTACCCATCCCCAGATCCACTCCCCTGACTATACAGTCCCCCACTAGGAGTTGCTTCCTTCTGCTCTGGGGACCCCTGCCACCCTCCCTTGGGGCTCCTTTATGGAGGACCTACTCATCTCCCCGGACACAACTGCAGGTGTCATGGTGGGAACTCCCCTCTCCTCCAGTACAGCGTAGGAGTCCTTCATTTGCACCAGATGGGGATGTGCTTTTGTTCCACTACCCTCACCCTCACCCTCTCTGAGCCCACCATAGTCCAACCATCCCTCCTTCTAGGCAACCTTGGGGGTAGCAGAGGTAGACTTGGTGGCCCCTGGGTGGGGGAGGAGGTTCCCTGAATCCTAGCCAACTCAGCCCAGAGGCTAGTAACCTCCTCCCTCAGCTCAGAGGGGTGCCTGCAGAAGGTTCAGCACCACAGCACACAGCATACAGAAGGTTCCCTAAAGACTGCTGCCACACAGCCACTGCATTGCACCACTCCCATCATTTCCCCCTCTGACTTATTCCAGTACTGCTCTAAAATCCCCCCCCTTTAGGTTTTTTTTTGTTTCGTTTTGTTCTAGCTTCCTTTTCCCTCACAGCACAGAGAAGGATATGTGCTTAAAACCTAATAGAAGAATATGTACCTAAAACACTGCCTCTTGCTCAAAGATACAACCCCCTCAAAGCATACAGCAAATAAGCCCCCAACACAAAAACATAAACTCCCTCAATGCACACAAAAGTCAGCCCCCAGCACACAATCCCAAAACCCCTCAATGCACAGAGTAAGTAAGCCCCTATTACAAAATCAGCAACCCCTCAACGCACACAGTACACAGTACATAACTCTTACAAAAAAAAGTAGTATACTTGAGTACACTGAAAGTATAAGTTTAGTAAACTCAAGTAGTTATCATATACTTTTGTTATTGACTTATGTCTTGTATCCTTTGATGTAATGTGCATTGAGTGTTATGTATATTCTGAATGATATGTTTTTGTACAGTTTGTGATTATTTAAAAATTTTTACGACACAGGATTGCCTTGTAAATGGGGACTTTTTGAACCCTAATGGCAAATTTCTCTGTATAAATAAAATTTTACTACTACTACTACTACTTTTATACTTGTGTAAAGTATACGAATGCCTTTGTATACTTGAATATACTAAAAATATACTAGTAGCTAACTCATGTACTTTTCTTCTGGTAACATATACTTTTGATATACTTATGCAGTGTATACAATCACCTTAGTATACTTTTAAATATGTTCTGAATGAAATAATATTAAACTGACTAAAAGTATACTAGTGCCTTTTAAACATACAGGCCCAGATATTCAGACTGTACCTGGCAGGGGCACAAGCCTGGGCACAGTACAACTGGGATGCGCCAGGGCCAGGACCAGGTGATATTCAATGATGATGCGCCACTGGATCACCAGGGCAATATGATATGGTGCTGTACCGCAATCATGGCAACGGGCGGGGGGGGTACCACTAGACTACCAGGGACATAATTAACAGCTGCATTCCGGCAATCGGGGACACGGGAGGGAGGGGGGCCACTAGACTACCAGGGAAGGTCTAACATTACCGTTATCGTGGCATTGGGGACTCGGGAGAGAGTCCACTGGACTACCAGGATATGTGTGCTTGTGGACGGTGTTCTGGGTGGGCGGGTGGCCACCTACAGCTGGCTGTGTTGCGCCCTGCAATACAGCGGCCCACCTGTGGGTGGCCGGGAGTTGTTCCCACTCCTCAAAGGCTCAACTTTGAGCCCCTTTATGCGGCGCACTGCAGGGCTGCACCAGCATATGTGCTGCACATCTCGGGCTGAATATTGGGATGTGCCGCATATGCCTGCATCTGCACCACATACAATTACATTGTGCCATGGCGTATCTGGATTTGAGCTGCACCTGGCTGCCCTTTCAAAATCCCACTGGGGCGCAATGCGGGGTTGCGCCAGCGAAACTCTGTTGCACCATGCGAAACCACTTTGAATATCCCGGCCACAGTGTGAAACTTTCAAAGCTTTACAAATGATACAATTCTTAAAAATTCATTTTCTGCACAGTTCTGAGCCCCTTCCATTTTAGGCAATCTGCCCTTCTCCAGTTCCCCTCACACACACTTATCTTGATCATCTCCAGCCCAGATCCTCAGCTTCTACCCCATTGCTGTACGAGTTTCCAAGCAACTGGGGATCACACATTACTGGTCTTAAAGGGAGCCCCTTAGTCAGCAGGGATGAATAGGAAGGACAGCAGGGGCCAGATATTTAAAAGTTTGCCCAGGCGCAAATCTGAGTTTGTGCATACAAATCGGGTTTTGCACAGATATCCTATATAGAAAAGCCTGGTTAGTGCAGGTAAACAGGGTTTGTGCCGAGGTGATATTCAGAGGAGGGGCACAATCTAAATGATGGGGCAGGGACATGAATATTGGTGCAGTCCAATATTCAGAGTATGTGCAGCGTACAAGGCCATTTTGCACTGTCCTGTTGCATGGTGCAGATACCACCAACCTACAACATGACTTGCTCCCACACAACCCTAGTGGTTGGTGGAGGAAGTGTGTCAGCCCCCCAAGCCCTAACACAGTAGTTCCTGGTGTCTAGTGGTGCCCCCCTCCTTCCGATCCCATTCCCATCTATAAACAAACATGTCCCTGGTTTCTACTGGTCCCTCTCCCCACCCGTACCCTTGCCCAATGATTTTTGTAGCCTTCTTACCACCTGCCCTGTAACTGAAGGAGGCTGGTCTAACTGCTGGGATGGTAGTCAGCTAAGCTGGTGAGGGTGGTGTTGTGGGGAGGGTAGAGCACGTAGAGTGAAAAAGAATTCACTAAGACCCACTGGCTGTTGCAGTGACAATGGTCATGGAAACAATGTTGACATCATCCATGTCCTATGCTATTAACGCGACTGCCCCCTCGATGATAGCATGTTTACTCAGCCACTGTTGCCATGGCAACAATGCAATTTACGGCTCAAGACTGGCATCTAGACCATTAACCTTAACCACACATTCACACTAAACTGACTTTTTTTTTTATTTTCCTAGTGGGACAAAATTGCTGGCTAGCCAATACTGAGGTCAGCATGATGTCACAAGCTAACATACACTTTTGCCAACTTTGCAGCTGTTCTTGATATGCCCTCACAGCTCTGTAGCAGCACAGATGTCTTTGAATGTCTGCAAGCTGAACTGGAATATAAACTGACTGTCCACTGATGATTAAATGGCGGAAGGACTATTTGAACATAAAACCAGGTATAATTAATAAAATACAGAATAATGGATGGGGAAGGGTTTGATATGAGAATTTAATACACACCCGAGTTGTGGGATGCTACATAAACCCCAAGGGCGAAGCCTGAGGGGTTTATCAAAACATCCCACAATGAGGGTGTGCATTAAATTCAAATATCAAACACTCTCCCCATCTTTTATTTTTTATAATAACAGACCAGCAATTTTTCTTCAGCAGTTTGTGAGACTGTTTGGCCCCACCCACATACAGAATGTTGGCCAATGAGGTAGCAGCATACTTTGACTGGCATGGCTCATGAATGTCATAACAACCAGCTGGTTGTTATGGAAAATATCAACCTGTCAGTACATTGAGAGAAATTGCTGACCAGTTATTATATAAATTTATACAGCTAGTTTGAATATGTTTTATTCATATCGCTAAAAAACCATAAGGTACTCCCAGGGGTTGCATTAAACAAATGTTACTCACACCTTAGGGGCATGCAGCACCCAGCTTCGCCTTGCGCCATATTACATAAGGGTGTGATTTGTATATAGTTACTGCAACCCCTGGTCATTTCTTATTGCTTAAATATTTCAGGCCTGCTACAGTGGCTTATTGTTCAGCTGTGACCATATTTGATCTACCTAGGCTCTACTCAGCTTCTGAAAAATTGAGCATAAAAAGCAGGACTTCACTGGAAACAAGATCCTTCATCTTCGTCTGACAACCTGAGGTAAGTAAATGGTTAAATAATGTTAATCCTGTAAGCTCCACCCTTATGTAATGGTCCTTATGACCCCCTTTTTTGTATAATTAATTTGGAACACCTTGAAAAACTAACAGATTGTACTTCTCTGTTGCCTTAAAAAAATCTACTCAGAAAAAAACTTTATTTCCCATAACCCCTTGGCTTCTTGGCAGTTCTCTCCTGGTTTGAAAATACAGCCTTTGGCAGTTTGAGCTTCCTTCCTGTGCTGGAAGCTGCTTCATTAGAACTGTCCAGAGTAAAGATTTTGCAAAGATTTTCAGGTATCTTTTTTTACAGTTTAGTAAACAGTTTAACTCCAAAAAGTGTTCATTAATCTGGGAATAGTTTTAGACAGTCTCTTAGCCTAAAAAACATTGTATTTTTGTGTGTCTAGTTTTCTACCTACTGTGCTGTGTCAGATTGAATTTATACAGAGATTTATTACTTGCTGCATATGTTTAATTAGTGCATTCATTGTTTTTACTGCATTTATAAAGTTCTGTCTAACAGAAACTGGACTTTCAGAGTAAAAAATGTGTGAAACAGCAGCAATTTGAATGTGTAACAGATACTACAGCATGTGTTTGTGTGTGGGGGTGACAGGCACCTGAGGGGGGGTTCCACTCCCATGGCCCTGCCCTGAGGGGTAAGCCAGGGTTCACTTTCATTGACCATTGGGAGGGGGCGCTACCCAAGGGGGTAAGCCAGGGCATGGTGGGTCTGTGAGTGGGCAGCGGACGAGCTCCATTAGGGGCATGGGGGGGGTGTGTGTCAGGGAGCTCCTGCCACTCTTGAGGACCGACCTTTTCTTAAATTTGTTGCAACAGTTCTTCTATTTCTTAGCCAAATCTATCCTTTACAATTTCTTGTCCATAAGGTTGGCCATCTATGGGCACCCCGTCCCCTTTCTTGACTATGCTATAGTGCCCTCTTTAATTTTCTTTTTCCCTCTCAAGTCCTCAAACAGGGAAGTTAATGTTGTGACCTCCAAGCGTATGTAAAACAGGTTGTGTTTATCATTGTTGGGTTTAGTATGTAATAGCACTATGTGGGTCAATGTCAACTCGCTCCTGACAATACGCGCCGTGACAATTCGCTCCCGACAATTCATATCCTCGTCAATTAACTCCCGTACTTTACACTCCGTGTATTTTCATTCCCAGTACTGCATAAATTTGTCTGACATATTCGGATTCATATTCAAACCTTCCAAAACTTCCAAAAACATTTTATTACTAAGAACTGATCCCCCGCCCAATGAAGAAGTATTGAATTAATTTTCAAACCTTAAAAAAAATCATAATGTAGTGCTAGAAGAAAACAGTATATAAAGCATATAACCCTGCTAGGTCTGTAATTAGTTGCAGAGTAAAACAAGTAATATAATTAACATAGTCCTGACAGCTTTACTTTTCTAATATGAATGTCATCACAGCTGAAGAAATAAGCTATCCACATTCAGATCAGCGAGTCTGCATTTTAGAAGTCAGGAATTATTGCTAGTTTATCTCGGTGTAGGTTTCTGTGCTGAAGAAATCAGCTATACTAATTACCTCTGGTGGCTTTTCAATTCAATTTAAATTGCAATAACACTGAACATCGGGCTCTTGTGTCCTTTGCCTCTCTCTCAGTTCTATAACCATGGTTGCTGTCAATTACTGCTGTCAGTCACTGTCAATTTGTAATCAAGTTCATTTAAAAACAATGGCATCAGAAGAGAAGTCAATGCTAACAGTTGAAAATGTTATTATTCTTCCTAATTTTGTTACGTGAATGCTAACTCAGGTTTCAAATTGTGTTACAGCCTTTAAATCCATCAGCTAAGCAAAGAACTGGGGGGGGTCCGGTGCTGGTGTTTCTGCGAATGCATACAGCCTTTAAATCCACCAGCTAGGTTCTGTAAATGATTACAATTTTGTTACAGCCTTTCAGCAATGTAACAGGAGTGAGTTGACATCGGGAGTGAGTTGACAGGAGCGTATTGTCAGGAGCGAGTTGTCGCGGCATGTAATGTCGGGAGCGAATTGATGCGCACCCACACTATGACATAATATACCATATGTTTATGAAATCTGTAAATGTTGAAAATACCATGGCACTAGGTGTTTTTGACAATGGTAAAAAGTACAATGTGACTATTATAGAAATTAAGTTAGTTGTGCTATTTAAAATGCATGTAAATTTCTGTAAACAGAACAAATCTGGAATTTCATGGTGATTTACGTATATCCCATGATGCTTTGCATTATGGATGTATGTATGATGTTGCATTTCTTTCAAACTTGATTTGTTACCATTGTCCTTTGGGGTAACCCTTTTTTCAGTGATTCTGCACTAAGGTTCTTTGTTTTTAGCTTGTGTTTTGTTTGTTTTTTTTCTTTTTGAGACCCCACTACCCAAGCAAACGGGGCCTATACAGGGATGAAGGATTTTCACTGAAAAGTGATTAGATCAGAGATCAGTGTCAGTAGGTGCTGGCTAAGTGCAGAGAAAGGACATTCATAGTCTGTTGCTGCAAATTAATGTACTGAAAAAGGAATATGCTATTGCTGAAGCTTATTTCTTATATTTTGAATAAACATCACACAGAGATGGTGTGTTGAACCTGAAGTTCAGTGTCTGGTCCATCTGTTATCCCATAACCCCTCCACAGGGGGGACCAGACCCAAGAATAATAAAAAAGGAAAAGCAGATCTTAAATATTAATATTAGCTGAAAAAGTTGCTGTGGCTTGTGACAGGGTTGTATAGAACCCTGTCCCATTTGTTATATATAGAGAGTATTAAAAGCAAGGCTCAATTCGGTTCTCTCCTTTCTGCTACCTGTGTCTTGTCTGTCCGACTGTGTAATCACATCTTTTTCCTGGGCACCAAGGGAGCTGGCCACTCAGACAGACCCTGCTATTGCCCTGCATTCACTTCCTGTTGCTTGCTGCTTCTTCTTCCCCTCCCCCCTCGCTTCTCTATGGTTGAGGATTATATATGGATCTTCACGGAAAGCTGCAATTTGTAAATGTGTACAGCTGTTTTTTAACTGCAGAACTCATTGTTTAATATGACTGCAGTTGTAATTGAGCTATGTCAGTTTATAAAAAGACAGCAAAAGTGCTGTAACAAAGTACATGACCTTTCTGACCTTTTGTACTCAAGCTTGCTAACTGCTACTTCAGACATCTCCAGACAAGATATTTGTAGCTGCTAGGAAGGAACTAATAAGGAACTCTCTACTTAGGGCTGCCCATGAGCCAAATCAATAAGATCCCCTATATGGTGGTTGGCTATCTCTCCCTGGGCTGAGGTACTGATATGGCACACTGATGAGTCCAAATGTGGACGAAACATGTGTCTGTGTCTGCTGTTCTCATCCTTTGCTGATTGCATTGTGAGGCCTGCTGGCACCATACAGTCTTGCTTAAAGTTGAGCTTGTCCAAATTAATTAATGGGTATTTGCATATGCTTCCCATGATACTTTGCGTTATTGGGGTATGTGCAATTTGTGTTTTCTAATAAGGAACAAGTTGCAAAGTTCTTATCTTAGCAGAAAAAAGCCATCCTCTTAAAAATGCCATTTTTATGTTGATTGCGTGCATGCGCAAGAAACATGTTACGGCAGCTTTCTCCACAAGCAGGTTGTGGAGGCGCAGCACTGTTGTGCCCAATGCCCCCACAGCCTGCAAAGGCTTGTCCCTCATCCCCCAATGCTGTGGCACATTGCTGCTGACAGTAGCTCAGCCAGCGTACCACAACCTTCTAAAAAATCAGCTGCTGCTAGCAGGGGCCGCCTCATCATTGCAGCGTCAGTCATCCGCTGCAATGAGGGAGCGACCCGTCATTGCAGGATGGGATGTAGGATCCCTGATATTGTTTGTGAACATGGTGGCGGCTTGCCGCTGTATTCACAAACAATATTTACCCCCCAACCATGTCTATTTGCCGAGGGAGTGCCCACTCCCCGTCAGCATAATGTAACCCCCCCGGTTTTATTGTCTGCTAATGGGGTGCCCAATGTCCGTCGGCAGAAAGGAATCCCCTTTTGTTGTTTGTCGACGGGGTGCCCAATCCCCATCGGCTACAGCTGCCCCCTAAAAGCAAGATCCGTGGCACACTGGGAGCCCACTCCAGCATGCCACATGCCCCTTTTTGTTTGCAGATGGGGTGCCCAATCCCGTTAGCTACAGCTGCCCCCAAAGCAAGACTCCAGTGGCACACTGGGAGCCCACCCCAGCGTGCCACATGCCCCTGTAAAGTTAAAATGGTCCTGCAATGTTTTTTGTTTTTTTACCTGAAAAAGAAACAGTCCCTTGTAGTCTCCTGCCCCTCCCACAACCTGCACCCACCCACTGTGCACCCTGCCTCCCCACACCCCCTCACCCCTTACTTACCTCCGAGCTCGGCGCGAATAATCTTCGTTGGACCGGAACATGTCTGCACTCTTCAAAACTGACCACTAACTGAGGAAATGCCGTAAGCTGTATAATGTAATAAACAGTTTTTTTCAACTTTAGTGCATATCTCGGCATTTGGGAATTATTTCACCAAATTTCAACATGGGGTTTTTAGGACGCCTCCTCATGAATTCTTGAACTGTCATGGCGTTAATCTGCCCAAAAGGTGGTATCGCGGTCACTGCGCGGAATCACTCTTCAGGGCTGATTAATGAAACAACAGTGCCAGTGTTCATGAGGTGAGCTCTCAAAAAGCCTATGTTGCAAATTTGGTTGAAAAATCCAAAAAATGACTGTTTTGCGAGCGTACATTGCGCAGTTGCTACACACGTTCATAACTTCACGAATTTGCAATATTTTCATGCCAGATTTTCAGCATTGGCATTTTGTCACACCTCCTTGTGAGCAGTGCAGCTGTCATTGCTCACATCCTGGCTGAAATGTGTTTTCACACTTCTGGTGCAGAATAGCGCAGTTGCTGTGGGAAATCAGTGCTCAGAACAGATTAAGAAAATGACAATGACACTGTTCATGAATAGAGGTCCTAAAATGCCTATGTTGAAAATTTGGTAACGATACTCCATAAAATTACTGTGTTACGAGCGTGCGTTGCGCAGTTGGCACGCATGCTCATAACTTCATGAATTTATAATATTTTCACTCCAGATTTTCAACATTGCCATTTTCCCAGACCTACTTATGAACAGTAGAGCTGTCATTTTTCCCATCCTGGCCGAAATGTGTTTTCGCACTTCCAGCGTAAAATAGAGCAGTCGCTGTGGGAAACCACTGTTCGGGAAAGATTAAGAAAATGACAACAATACTGTTCATGAGCAGAGGTCCTCAAATGCCTGTGTTGAAAATTTGGTGATGATAGCCCATCAATTGACTGTGTTACAAGTGTGCGTTGCACACTTTCCACACACCCTTGTAACTTTGCAGATTTGTAATATTGTCATACCAGATTTTCAACAGTGGCATTTTTTCACACCTCCTTATAAGTTGTACAGCTGTCATTTTTCGCATCCTGACTGAAATGTGTTTTCACAGTTCCAGCGCAGAATAATGTGTACACTGTGGGAAATCAGTGTTCGGGACAGATTAAGAAAATGACAGTGGCACTGTTCATGAGCAGAGGTCCTAAAATCCCTATGTTGAATATTTGGTGGCGAAACTCCATAACATGACTGTGTTACAAGCGTGCGTTGAACTGTTTCCAAGCACCCTTGTAACTTCGCAAATTTGTAATATAGTCACGCTACGTTTTCAACAGTGGCATTTTTTTCACACCTCCTCATGAACACTACAGCTGTTATTTTTCACATCCTGGCTAAAATATGTTTTTGCACTCCTGCTCAACTGAGCTCTGTCGGGACTGCTGCAGATTTGTTTGTGGGCAGACAAAGGCCTCAACACAAGAGCCCAGTACAAAAGGGCAGCCTGCAGCACTGGGAGAAACAGAACGAGAGAGCGAGTTAGGGAGGGAGAGTGAGCGAACTCACCAAAGCACTGTCAGGACTGCTGCGGATTTCTTTATGAGCATAAAAAGGCGTCAATGCAGGCAGAGTCCCAGTACAAAAGGCCAGCCTGCAGCTGTGGGAGAAACAGTATGAGCGAGTGAGACAGGGGTACTTAGTGAGCTCAACGGAGCTCAATCAGGACTGCTGTGGATTTCTTTGTGGGCAGAAAAAGGTGCCAATGCAGGCAGGAGCCCCGTACAAAAGGACAGCTTGCAGCACCAGGACAAACAGAATGAGCGCATGAGAGAGGGAGACTGAGCGACCTCAATGGAGCTCTGTCAGGACAGCTGCAGATTTCTTTGTGGACAGACAAAGGTGCCAACACAGCCAGGATCCCCATACAAAAGTGCAGTCTGCAGCGCCAAGAGAAAAAGAACGAGCGAGTGACAGAGCGGTAGTAAGCGAGCTCAACGGAGCTCTATTGTGACTGCTGTGGGATTTCTTTTGTAGGCAGAAAATGTGGCAACACAGGCAGGAGCCCAGTACAAAAGGCCAGCTTGCAGCACCAGCAGAAACAGAATGAGTGAGTGAGAGATTGGGGGAGTGAGCGAGCTCAATGGAACTGTGTCAGGACTGCTTCAGATTTCTTTCTGGCCAGAAAAAGCCACCAATGCAGCAGGAGCCCAGTACAAAAGGGCAGCCTGCAGTGCCAGGAGACACAGAACGAGCGAGTGAGGGAGGGGGAGTCAGTGAGCTCAATGGAGCGCTGTTGGGACTGCAGCAGATTTGCTTGTGGGCAGAAAAAGGCAGCAATGCATGTAGGGGCCAGTACAAAAGGGCAGTCTGCAGTGTCAGGAGAACCAGAATGAGTGAGTTAGTGAGCTCAACGGAGCTGTATTGTAACAGCTACAAATTTCTTTGTGGGCATAAGAAGGCAGTAACACAGGCAGAAGCCCAATAGAAAAGGGCAGCCTGCAGCGCTGGCAGAAACGGAATGAGCGAGTGAGAAAAGAGGAGTGAGCGAGCTCAACGGAGCTTTGTTGGGACTGCTGCAGATTTCTTTGTGGGCAGAAAAAGGCACCAACAGAGGCAGGAGCCCAGTACCAAAGGGCAGCCTGCAGCGCCAGGAGAACCAGAATGAGTGAGTGAGACAGGGGGAGTGAGCTACCTCAATGGAGCTGTCGGGACAGCTGTGGATTTCTTTGTGGGCAGAAAAAGCCACCAACACAGGCAGGAGCCCAGTACAAAATGGCAGCCTGCAGCGCCAGGAGAAACAGAATGAGCGAGTGAGAGAGGGGGAGTGAACCACCTCAATGGAGCTCTGTCGGGACAGCTGCGGATTTCTTCCTCAGCAGAACAAGGTGCCAACGCAGGTAGCAGCCCAGTACAAAAGAGCAGCCTGCAGCACCAGGACAAACAGACTGAGCCAGTGACAGAGGGCCACTGAGCGAGCTCAACAGACCAACGCAATCAACATTCAGCATTGACAAATGCTTGTTTTTATTGCTTTTATAATAACAAGTTTTACTGGTGGATTTTTACAACTGCTGCTAGTTTCTACATATGCTTCCTGACTCTCAGCCTTGATGGTACAGCTGTGTGTGAACAGCATTTTGTGAAAGAGAACTAGGCTATGCCACTAATATCTGACATGGATTTTACGTTTATATATACTGTTAATTTTATAGTGTTCTTTTCCAACTATTTATTTTTATACTGTGTGACCTTCAGCCAATCCACCCAACTATAGGAGTGTTTACAGGCTGGAACACACAAGAAATGAGATCTATCCTAGGTAAATAAACTGCAGTATATAAAAAAAATATTCAAAATGCATAATATTAAAGAACAGCTTCAGAGTTCATCCCCCCCAGCATATAAAATACCTTACCTGGCCCCACGTTGCCTGCTGCTAAAGGGGACAGGAAATCATTTCTAACTGGCAGCTGTTTATAAAATGCTTATTCTCAGAAATTAAATGTATTCCCCAGAATTACCCATATTTTACTGTACATGAATAAAAAGTGATAAGAAAAAATTTATTTTACATTGTTTTGTTGTTTTGGGCAGCATTATTTTACAGTTCTCTTCATGAAACCAGTAATTTGGAGTTGTTACTATGTCATGGTTTGTGTACTGAATGCAAAACATGAGCTATTGTCCTATCAGAACCGTGCTCAGAGTTCTGTGCACAAACCATGACACAGTTAAAACTCCAGCTCACAGGTTCCATGAAGAGAACTGTAACAGAATGCTGCCCATAAAAACAAAACAATGTAAAATACAATTTCTCATACCACTTTTTATTCGGGTACAGTTAAATATGAATACTTTAGGGGAAGGCATATAATTTCTGAGAATAAGAACTTTACAAACAGCTGCCAGTTAGAAATGATTTCCTGTCCTCCATTTATTTATGCCTTGTTTAAAACATATATTATACCCACTCAGGGTCGGGGTTGGGGGCGGGTGGGGGCACTACCTGATGGGGGTCCACTAGACACCATGGATTAAATGAAACTTTTTTTTATTGAGAGTATGTAGATGTGGGCAGCAATCAGCGGGGCACTAGACATCAGGGCAGGGTGCCAGGCAGCCAGGGTGAATTTATTGTGGCTGGCAATCAGTGGGGGGCACTAGACACCAGGGAAGGGTCAGATTGATTAGGGATTTCATGAAAAAAAATGTATTGTGGCCAGCGATCGGCGGTGGGGGGTGGGCCACTAGACACCAGGGAGGGAAGTTGGGCTGCTGGTTGTGGGGGGGGGGTATGACTTCTCCTTGATTTGGGGTTTTTTAAGTGCAATTTGCACTTTAAACCCCAAAAAGCAAGATGAAGTCACAAATGGTGAATTCTGGGAAATTTAGAAAAATTACGCGAAGTGCTCCACGGATGCTAATTTGGCAACTTCATCACATATTCGCCTGCGGAGAAAAACTTTGCTGCATCTCTATCTGTGGCCCATCAACTGCCCCTTCTTTTGTGAATGCTGACCAAAAGTATTTATTCAGTATATCAGCTTTCTTCTGGTCCTCTTCCATAGTTCCTTCTTTCCCCTTTTAGTCTTACTATCCCAGCCTTGCTTTTCTTCTTTTTGCTTATGTACCTGAAGAAAGTTTTATCTCCCTATTTTGCCAATTTGGCAATGTTTTCCTCTATTTGTGCTTTAGCTCTCCTAACTACCTTCCCTGCCTCCCTTGGTTGTCCCTGATATCTCTCCCTGTCCTCTTCCTTCTGTATCATCTTGTACCTTTTGAATATCTACTTCTTTTCCTTTATCTTGCCTGCTACTTCCTTGGTGAACCATAGCAGTCACTTTCTCGTCTTGCTGTTTTTAACCTGCTGAACACAGTAGCCTGTTGTCTTCTCAATGACCTGCCTTGTTTTTGCCCAGTTCTCCTCTACCCCACCTTTATTTTCCATTCCTGCTAGGTCTTCCTTGATGCACACTCCCATTTTCTTGAAATTGGCCCTCCTGAAGTCTAGGACCCTCATTTTAGTGTGGTTCGGTTCTGGTCCTGTCCTTATGCTGAACCACACCGTACGATGATCGCTGGCCCCCAGGTGGCTTTCCACTGTGCCGTCAGTGACACTGTTCCTGTTTGACAGTACCAGGTCCAGTAACACCCCCTCACGAGTGGGCTCTTTAACAAGTTGCCTCAGTAATACCCCCTGCAGGGAGTCTAGGATTTGCATACTTATAACTAATGCTACAGCAGGTAAGCTCCAATCCACATCTGGTAGATTGAAGTCCTCCACTAGCAGTACCTCGCCCTTGTTAGCCATTCCTTGTATTTCTTCTATCATATCCTTATCCTCCTCTTCTCCCTGTGCTGGAGGTCTGTAGATCACCCCATCCTAATAGCAGCCATCCTCCCTTTCTCTAGGTGACCCACAGTACCTCCGCTTTACTCTGTCCCCTTTGAATTTCCATGCTCTTTATGTTCTCCCTCACATAAAGAGCCACCCCTCCTTCCTTTTTTCCTATCCTGTCCCTCCTGAATAGTGCATATCCTGGTATGTACCTAGTCAGCTTTTCAGAATTTTCAGTTTTGACTCTGATTCTGTTTTGCCTCTGATTAAGGCATATGAACAAAATCTGAGGTGTGATTGGAAGTTCCAATTCTGCATCCAACACCATTTAACCATAAAGTAAAATCTACCCCCACCCAGTAACTCTCACAAAAACCTTCCCTCCACTCTTGCTGCCCTTCCCTTACCTTCTTAATGTACTTAATTTTTTGTAATTTTTGTATCTGGTTGATCCTGCAACCCTCCGTCTGCCACGTTTACCTACTACATGTCCCACTGTCCCCTGTGGCCAGCCCTCTGATGACAAAACTGATGGACTTAGCTGCGGGGGACCTCTGTGTGCCAGCAAGTCACTTAGATTGTATTATAGTGAAGAAGCACATGATCGAGCGTATTCTACCAGTACTGATCACACTAAGCTTCAGGGTGCATCCCTGAGTTCTGCTGGATGACACTAGATCAGGGACCAGATATTCAAAAGTTAGCATGGGCGCTAAGGGGTGTTAGCCTGTGCCACATTTTGTGTCTGGTTTGTAGGTGACGTCTATATTCAGAGGCCCTTTTACCATGGGCTAAACCCTTTAGCGCCTGAGCACTAACATAACATGGTTCCCATGCAAATGAGGGGATCCCCTTGCATACTGGGGTTGTAGCAATTTTAGTTTCAGTGGTAATGGCACCTAAAGAGGTGCTATTTACTGCCTTTGCAAATCTAGTCTTAACTGAGTGAAGAGGCCTGTTGGAGAGATGGCTGTACTATAACCACCTGCCCCCCAACCTCTGACCTCCCATCATGGTGAAACAAAGGATGCCCTGGTGTCTAATGGCACCCCCACCCTCCGAGATCCCCCTCCTGTATATACAATGCCCTTGCATCTATTGGTGCCTCTTCCCTAACCAGCCATTCCAGGAAATGCAGTGTAGGCCCTGATGTATAACCCTGGTGTCTGGTAGCTCCCCCAATGTCCTGAGCACCTGTCTGGGTGAGCATCACTGTAACCCTGGGCCTAGTGGCAACCCCAACTCTCCGATCCCCTATCCTGGTACTGTGACTGTCTGTCCTGGTGACTAGTGACACCCAGCTCACCTTCTAATCACCATCCTGCTTCTATTCACATCTTTCCTGGTGTCTTGTGGCACCCCCTTACCCTCCAAACTAACATACTGGTACTGTGATTGTCTGCCCTGGTGTCTAGTGGCACCCACCACCCTTTGATCCCCCATCCCATAGATACCCACCATTGGTGGCTAGTGGCACCCTGCCCCCCAAAAAACAACCATCCAATTGCTGAGAGGATAGTTACTGTTGACAGGTGACCCCCCCACACACACACGGTATGAGTACTTACTGCAGCTCATGGCAGTCAGCGGAGGAGGTATAAGGATGGCTGTGCAGGTTGCCATAGAGTGATGCACCACACACTCCTATCCTGCCTGGTAAAGGGGTGGTTGGGTGCGTGCTGCCATGGGTGTGGAAGGAACATGGGACTGCTACTTTGTGCCAGTGCATCTGTCACCCAGCATTTGGGGGTGGGGCGGGGGTACCACTGGATGCCCATGATTGTATAGGGGATGTAGGCCAGGAGCTGAGGGGGGTGGGGGGTGCCACCAGCACCAGAGCTATGGAGCTACTCACTCAGATCAGTGAACAGGGTGGGGGGGTGCCACTGGACACCAGGAGCCATATAGCAATCTATGGGACAGGTGTTTAGGGGAGTGTCCAATCACCAGGGTACATCCTACCATCACTGGGACAGGTGTTCAGGTGGGTCGCTTGTCAACAGTGACTGTCTTCTCAGCAACAGGACAGTCATTTGAGAGGGTGCCATTAGCCACAAATGATGAGTGTTGGGTACAGGATGGAGGCTCAGTGGGTGGGGGGTGCCACTAGACACCAGGGAATCCATCACACTACCCAGGGCAGCGGATCAAAGGACAGGGGTTCTGCTAGCCAACAGTGATGCTATCAGGACGGACACAGACAGGCTGCTGCTTCCAATGCAAATGTGTTTACTAATGGCCCTTTAGTGCAGTGCATGGCCAATGGGCTCATTTGCATTTTGCAGCTGAATATCGTACTATCTGGTCTTGGGGCACATTTCCCTCTAGCCTGGATGCAGTCCAAGTCCAAGTCAGAATAGTGCAACTTGACTTAGCGCTGCACTGACAAGTGATGATATTCAGTCGGATAGTGCCGCTGACTGAAAACAGCAACCTCTGGGTTGGCAGAAGTACAGCACAAACCAGGCAAGTCTGTTTGAGTATGCTAAGAAACTGAGATCATGTACCTACTCAGCCTCTTTGTTTTATGTAAAACAACATATCACTTACTTTGTTTGCTCTATTCCCTAATGCCCAGTAATCCTCCCTACACACTTTTAGTTGTATATTTCCTTGCCCCAAAAGTAATGTTGAGCCATACAGTTTGTCAATGGCATAGCACTCCTCTCTCTTCCTCAGCCAGCTGCCTTGTCATGTCTTCACACTGTCTTTTTGTTTTGTGACACATATTACTTACTTTGCTCTAGTCCCTGGTGTCTGGTGGCTCCCACTACACCCTTTAGTTGTGTATTTCATCTTCCCAAAAGTAATATCAAGTCATACAGTCTAGTGACCAGCACAGCCCTCCTCTCTCCTCCTCAACCTGCCACCAAACAACAAATGCAAACCGCAAAGCATATCTTAGCGGTTTGCATTTGTTAATCGGTAGCAGGCCAAGCAGCAGAGAGAGAGAGGTAGGCTGTGCCAGTCACTGAACTGTATGGCTCGATATTACTTTTTGGAAGATGAAATATACAACTAAAGAGTGTAGGAGGGGCCACTGAACACTAGGGAATAGAGAAAACAAAGTAATATGTTTTACAAAACAAAAAGACTGTGTGAAAGATGTGACAACGCAGCTGGTCGAGGAGGGGAGAGAGAGAGAAGGCTGTGCCAGTCACTCAGGGTTTAGGAAAGTGTTTTAATGCAATGAAGGTGGGAGGAGTTCCCATTGGGGATTATATCTACTATTGCTAATCATATCTGCTCCCCCAGCACTGTCCTTTCCTTCTCTGGATCTTAAAGTCCTGGCAGTCCATACAGTGCTGGCTACACACTGATTCAGGAGTCAGACACGTGAGCATTTCAGAGCTTGACACCTGATGACTCCCAGTTTATAATAAATAAATAAATTGTCAAGACAGTAAGTAAGCAGCAAGGCCTGAGCGAGGGGGAGGGGCGTGATCTGGAGTGACTACAACATGACTGACGGTCAGCATGGAAGCAGACTGACTTAGCTACAAAAGATGAGAGTCACTCTCTCGCGCGCACATACACACACACACACAAAATCCCACGCACTCCTCTTGTTGCTCTTACACAAATCTGACCTGTGTTGTGCTACCTCACCCATACCCCAACTGTGCTGTGCTTTCTGATACTTTCTTAATGTTGTGGTCTGTCTTTTGCACTCACCTTATGTTTTTTTTTCTTCTCTGTCACACCAGACTTATGTTGCACTCTCTTGTGCCCTGGCCAGCATGTCCCTTCCAAAATCTGGTTCATGCAGTTGTCAAAAGACTGTATGTGTGTCTTGATGTGTGAAGTGGCTGCCACTGCACAGTTACAATCACTTCACTACCAGTCTTTTGTTGCTTGTAAAGTACTTTGGGATACTATGTATACGAAAAGCACTATATAAATGCTGATTCGTCATCTTCTTGTCTTGGCCTTTGTGGTAGGAATCTGTGCAGAGAGACAGTTGGAAAGGAGGGAAAGAAATGTGTGTTTTATAAAGTGCATTTTATACAGGCTATTCCCAAGCACTTTACAATCCATGAGAGAGAGGTGAAAAATGTATCTGCCATTTCAGGCACACTGGTAGAGTTGAACACGAGAGAGATTAGAGAGAAAGTACAAAGTGGTTATGTGAGTCGCTCAGGGTTTCCTAGTGAATGTCTGGTAATGAGTGGGATTAAAATGTGAGTCTCCAGATTTTTACAGTTCTGTGTCTGGCCTAATTGTGGATGACTGTAGACACAGACTTGGCAGAGACAAGTGGGGAAATGGATTATCATTGTTGGCTGAAATGGTGCAGGCAAGCAGATCTGGGTACTCCTGAAACGTCCAACCAATGCAGGTAAAAATTAAAAATGGAAACGTGAAAACTAAGAAGTATTAGCAGCCGCAATCTTTAATTCCAGTGGAAAGTACAACAAAGGATCCATTGTGCTTTCCATTAAGATATGCTGCTCACACCTCTGTATACCTTTTTTTTTTTACCTGTCTTGGACTAGTTGTCTCTGGAGTGCCACATTTTATTTTTTGGTTTGTTTGAAGGTGTTTGCCTCCAGTCCAGCCCAGCACGTGACTGTGTTTTTTCCCCCATATAGTTTTTAACCACCTTTCTGCCCCAGCTGCCTCATTGAGACTGCCTCCGCCACCCCATCATCTGGCTTCTCCAGGACTTACCTTCCCTTGTCATCCTCTTCCACAGGACTTGTGTGTGGGGGGCCTAGTCGCTGGTACAGGACCTGTGAGGGATCGGTCATCATCGTGCGGTCTGGATTTTTTTCCCCCTCCATTTTCACCCCAGGCCCACAGCACATGCAATGGAGGTGATGTGTGAGTGCCACCTCTGGAGATGTCTCCTGCATCCTGTGTGTCTGGTGCCACCCCCAAGTATTGCCTCACATGCATTGCCACCCGGACATCTCCAGGTGGTAGACAAGCAGCGAGCCATGTGAACTCCGCTCCACAAGGAAGAAAAGCAGTCATCTGGATGCTCAGTCCTCGCTTTCCCTGCTGGCCCCTGAGTGACCTGTGTTCATTCCCAAACCTGGGTCACCAGCACGACAACAGGTTAGGTGCTCAGCACCTTAGGCTTCCATGTCTCTGGTCTGGACCCATATGATTTGCATTTTCTTCATCTGTGATTGGCCCCACAAGGTGAGCTGCTGCACAGAGAGTGACCAGATGTAGGTAAAGAAAGGATGGATTTGACCCTGCATTGTGGGCCTCTGTACTGAAGAGGAATGGGATTGTTCTTGATATCAGAGGACGCATCACCAGTGGGATGCTACCCACTAAAGAATTTAAATAGCCTAATGGGACCACCGGTGGGGCTAGCTCCATGGCAACTATAGCTGTCTTCCAGATTATTTAAGTTTGAATAGTCCTTCCTAAATCTGTAAATCTAATGACAATTTTGAGTTACTATTTCTCCGACTCAGAAATTTAGCTTAATATTTTGTTTTCATCCTTTTGCAGATTTCCTAACTTTGAAGTATGCAAGTGAAACGTGTGCCCAGATAAATACAAGACTGGACATTCTGAAACCATCTATAACAAAATTGCAGACCGAATGACGCTGGGTATTAAAAGTGCCCTGATAATCAACCTGATAACTATTATCACTGTGCAAATGGAATTTTAAGTTTTAAATAGCCACCATTGTTTTCTCTTACTTAGCACGAGATCTGCCCCCCAACCTGTGCCATATACTCGGTTTTTCATAGTCTTTAACTGAGGAAAACATTTTTTTTAAATAACCTTATGGTTTTGGTAGCAGAGACCATACTTACCTCTCAGCCCAAATACAGCCAACTGCCAGATTGCCGATTCCATCACAAGGGCCATCTGCATTATTTTTTTTTCTGATCGGGGTCCAATTCGCGATACATCTGTTGACCACAGACACCATCTTGCAACCGCGTTACTGTGAAAATGCTCAAAAAGAAAAGAAAAAAGCAATACTGATACACAATTGAGAGGCGGGGGGAGGCAACAGAAGTGAGCAATTCAGCCCTCCCCAACCCTCGCAACTATATTGTAAATGAAACTTATAATAAAAAAGCACACTTTTCCCCCCAACTGTAAACCGGTAGCCATTTTTTCAAACATTCTGCACAGTCGGCCACGCTAACATATTGTCACTCCATCCCCCCCCACCAGTCTTTCATTAAGTTAACTTCCTATTAACACTCCCTCCTTGCAGTTCTAAGTAAAAAAAAAATATATAGTGTATAGTGGAGTGTTGTTCTGTACAGAATTCCATCCCTTTCAAAATAGAGGATAATATATGGTCATCGATGGTTAATCGGTTTGTTAACCATCGAGAGGTTGCCAAGGTGACCATGTAAACCTCGAGAACGAAGATCGAGAGGTTTACGTCACAATGGCAACCTTGAGATTGGTTAAAAAAAACAGTTAATCGACGTACCATACATTATATTTTATAGTGTGTGGTACTATTTAGGTTTTTAAGAAAACAAAGCAGTTCCTTACTGCAGTTTTTTTTTCAGTTACCGCCACTCTTCCCTCACCGCCACAGCCATTTCAAGGCCGTCCGATCCAGTTGCGTGCATGCCCAGACTATTCTTGGTTGTTAACCCATCGATGTGACGTACCATCGATGGGTTAACAACATCGTGACGTCACAGCGATGGTTGTTATAAAAAGGTAGATTTCTACCTATAACAACATTCTGCCATACATTATATGCTGTTCTATGACAGTTCCAAGGTCATGGAATGCTGTTCTACCCTACTGTGGTAGAACAGCATTCTAGAACCTCTAGAGGCTGCATGAGTCAGTTTCATTTTGAAAGCGAAAGAACTCGCAACACACATTTTTCACACAGTACTATACACTATAAAAAACACAGGATGAGCAACTCTATGCACAATCAGTGTGTTTTGCCACCACGGGATTCTGATTCCCATGGACCTCTCGAGTTTCGCTCTCCAGGTCAGAGGGAATCAGAATCTCTCTACGGCAGAACACACTGGTTCTGCACAGTTGCCCATCCAGTATTCTCTATATTCTGCATAGTTCTGTTACATAACGCCATCATCAACCCTGTCAGCTCACCTGCTCATCATCCCACCTGCCCCCTCCATCATTCCAGCTGTTCACAGCAACGATCAGCAACCTAGACAGTGTACACCCAATATTTCATTTTACTTTAGAGCATTTCCCCCACATTCCCCTAACCCCGCCATCCTCCGGCTGTGGTTTGCAGTTTTTTTGGACAGTGCACAAGTCAGACTGCAACCAGGGAAACTGGCCCCAGAAACTGCAGCCGCTCGGAGTCCATAGTGCCAGGGTCAGCTCGAACAAATGTAAGAGAGGTACTGCCCCCCAACACAAAACACATAGTACCATTTCATGCTTGATGTTTTGCTCTGCAGCGTTTCTGTTCAATGGGCATGCCTTCAACCATTCAAGCTGCCAATAAGTTAGTGCTGCAGTCAGCACTTCTCCCCACTCAGCTCTGGCTCCCCATTCACTTTTAGCAAGGACACAGCCATCATTTACACATAACCCTTAGGCTGGAGTGGGTGTGGATTATAAGGGACAATTCTGACTTCCTGTCCTCACAAATGATGATCTTTAGCATCTTAACTATGCTCCACTCTTCCTACAGGGCTGCTCTGATGGCCCGATTAACTATTGTCTTACAGCTGCTGACCCCCATTTTCAGTGCTATACCATCTCCTAGTCATGATACGGCAATAATAAAACAAAAATACTGCTAGTCGGGGGGGGGGACAGATCAGTAGCAGGCAGCCCCCCCATACTCTTGTTTTCCCACCACTAGCAGCTTTGATTTTATTTTCTGAAATGCGGTCCTAAGAACCGCATGACCCAGATGTATGGGGGGGGTGGAACAGCGTGTTTATAATTCTGTTTAATTCAATTTAAAAAAGCTATCAGCAGCAGTCTGGTGGGTCTTTGTGCACTTTCTGCTCCTATTTCATTTTCCCACTCATCACATGCTTCCCCGCTCTTGCCATATTAAACATACTGAAAACACACACACACACACACACACAAAACCAGAAGGTTGCTGTTTGTTGATTCAGCGGCTGTCTTGAGTTCCAATTGTTATGTTGAAGGGACTGCTGCCAAAGGACCACACTGTAGTCCTAATTGACTGAATAAATGAATGAAAAAAACAGTAAAAAAAGCATTTTACCAATGTATGTCATGTGTGTGTGTGTGGGGGGTAACCATGAAAACACAGCACTCTAATGTTGGTGGAGGAACTATTTTATTACAACATAAATCAAATACCAAAGACTTTTAACAGTCAAACATAACAATAATTTTTTTTAAAACACATATAATACAGTGGTCCATTTTCTAAGTGCAATAATACCCTACAGGGTGGGTGATATTATCCTATACTGGACCTTCCAGGGGCTATAAGACCCTCTGCCTGTGGTGTCGGGCCTCAATATGCCCCAGGGCAGTCCAGTATAGCACAATACCAGCCACCCTGCTGGGTATTATTGCCTACATAATCCACATATATGGCTAGCATATGATCTGTATGATATATGCATTCTAATAATATAATCTAGCTATAATAATGACACACACTAGAACACTTTGGGTGGGATATTCAAAAGGGTTGTGCCATGTGCAATAGGGTTGCGCATGCGCAAGTCCGAAATTGCGCCATTCTGTGATATTCAGCAGGAGGCAGTTGCGCCACTGAAAACAGGCTGAACAACAGCGCAATGCAAATGAATGCATGCTCAACTGGTGGGGGAGGAACCATGCATAAACTGCACAGCCCGATATTCAGCCGGGCTGGCTGAAATTGTGCAGGCGCAACCCAACCTGTGCCTGCGACTGAGCCTTAAAAAAAGGCTTAAGTCGAGGGTCACCCACAGGTGAGCTGCTGCATTGCAGGCTAACACAGCAGCTGCCACCTGTGGCTGGTCCCCAACCCTGTGCTCCCCCTGAGGCCCGATCGCGGGCAGCCACTGCAAATCCCCACCACCACCACCCACTGGCCCGATCGCGGGCAGTAAGTTAAATCACCCCCTCCTCCTGAGACGAAATGCCCAATGCTGGGCAGTAAGTTTAATAAACCACCCCGAACATAGCCCTGATGGCTGGTGTCCCCCACCCCACCCACGGGCCCCACCACCCCTGCTCCCCTGCAGCGGTGGGCGGCAGCATCCCACCGCCTGCCACCTGCACGAGCCCGGCCGACTGCCTGGTTGAGGCTGCATATCCATTGGTGCAGAGCAAGAGCCATGGCGTATAGCCCATACCATAGATGACAGTCCAGATTTGTGAATGAATTTTCATTCAAATCTGGACTGTCATGTATAGAGCTGCACGCACCAGCTCTTGCTTTGCAACAACCGGCACCCTCTACCGGGCAGTCAGTCGGCGGGGCAGCAGGCGGGTGGATGTTGCCGCCACGCTGCCGGGTGGGGCGGGGTGGTGGGGCTTCATGGGTGAGTGGGGTGGGGAGACACTAGCCACCGGGCTATGTTCGGGGGTTGATTAAACTTACTGCCCGCGATCGGGCATTTCGATCCACTGGACCACCAGGGATATGTCTGGGAGGGGTGGGTTTTATTAAACTTACTGTCCGGCGATCGGGCATTTCGGTCCACTGGACCACCAGGGACACTGCCGGAGGAGTGGGAGCCACATTGCTGCCCGCGAATCGGCTGGTGGGGAGTACACTATCGCCCGCGATCGGGCCAGTGGGGGTGGTGGGGGGATTTACAGTTGGCTGCCCGCGATCGGGCTGCAGGGGGCGTCGGTCCCCGATGGCTGCTGCCTGGCAGGGAGCCAGGCGCAAGTCCTCGGGGATCGGCGCACCTAGATGCTAATGGCATGCAAATGGGGACATAATCACATACAAATGGCTCCCCCTGTGCCTTGCATGAATTATAGCCCCATTTGCATGTCACCTTTTGAATATCGTGATTTTGCGCATGGCGCAATGGTACTTGCGCCACCGCAAGTTGAATGCTCCACTCTGTCAACTTGCGGTGGCGCAGGTTCCACTGCACCATGCACAGTGGCTGTGGCTGGGGGGTGATATTCAAAGGAGTTGCTCAATAGCGCAACTCCTTTGAATATCGCCCCGGACACACCCCTGCGTAACTATTTTGTGCAGCGCAAGGGCTTGCGCCTATGAATGCCGCAGTTTGAATATCCCACCCTTTGAATATATTGTCCATATACTGATATGACTGGATTAGTATACTTACCTTTGGGCAGTATACTTAAAGTAAACAGAAAATGTATAAATGTGTATTTTTAGTATATTGATCATATACTACTACTATACAGTGAGGATATCCATTACAAAATGCATTGCTTGAAGTATGTTAATCATATACTGACAGCATATGGGATATATGGGGAAACAAGAGAGATTGTATACTGCAACCACTGTATGCATGTACTAAGATTATACTCGGGGCATTCCTAACAGTATACTGCACAGTATTACTAGTATACTAGTAGAATACTGAAGTAAATGAATTGGGCAAAATAGGACACAATTAGTATAAAAAAGTATAAAATTAGTATTAAAATAGTATGTAAAAACTACACATTTAGTACAAAACAAATCTATACTCGATACATACTTAATATACTAAGTTCACAAGTATACTTAAATACTATCTATATATTTAACATACTAAAGCTTAAGTATACTTAAATATCAGAAAAGTATGCTACTTTTTTGTAAGGAAAGCCCCAACACAAAATCAAAAATCCCCTTAATGCACCCAGTACAGAAACCCCTAACACAAATCAGAAACCCTCAATGCACACAAAAGTAAGCCCCTGGCACAAAATCACACTTATCTGGTTGATCATTGCCCTTCGATCTCTGCCTGTGTTGCCTTCCTGTTCCTCTGTGCTTCCACTGTGACTCCTTTCCATTTCCTTCCACCTACAAAACTCTCATTTAACTTATTGGGTGAGTGGGGGGTGGGAGAGAGGAACGAAAATAAACACCCAGTGCTCCTTAGACAGCTCTCCCCTGGTGGTGTCTGGCTCCCTCTTATCCTGATTCAGCTCTCCCCCGGTTGTGTCTTGTACTGGATCCTGATCACTGGTTCCCAGCTATTTAAGGACTGCTCTACAGTTTTCAGACTCGGTGCTCTTTCTTCCTCTGTTCTGATTGGTCCAGCTGCTGTATTACCGCGTCCTGACTCCCAGACCCAGAGCAGTAAATAAATTTAAATTAGTCTGAGGAACCTCTGCTCCCCCAAGCTCTCTGCCGCAGTGATTGCCCTCCGAAGAAACAATCAGCAGCGTCCTCAGACTAAAAAGAACTGGTGCTCCTTAGACAGCTGTCCTTCGGTGGCATCTGGCTCCCTCTTGCCCCAATTCAGCTCTCCTCCAGTGGCTTCTTGTACATTATGATGTCTAAGAAAACCCGAAAATGTGCTTGGTCCAGCACCAGCAAATCTGCTGTAGCATCACCTGATGAGAATATGGGACAATCTTGGTGTTTTGTCATCCAAAAGTCTTTTTTTTCACCCACAAAGCTTGTTTTGAATAACAGACAATACCAACACTGCCCACAATTTATTTAGCTGCTAATCCTGCCAACCTGCAAAAATAAAAAGAGGACTCTGCTCTCCTTGGTTTCTTCTCTCCAATCTCCTGAAAGGGCCATTGCCAAGGAGTATGCTCTGCCATTGCTGCTGCCACCCCAGTCCATCCGACCTAAGTCATCCGACTGACTATAGCATCCTGACCCATTTCCCCAGGCAGACAAGGCAGTAGTTGTAAACAGGCCACAAACAGCATACTTTAACAAAAGAAAAAAAGCAGGTGAGACCTGGAGAGTGACGGGGGAGGGAGAGTTTCACTCTACATGGCGACGACATGCTCTACTCAAGTCAGCAGTTTTCTATACCTGGATGGATCCTCTGCTTGGATCAGGAAGTGACCTAGTGTTTTTGTTGAGGTCTGTGTGCTTTATTTATTTGCAGACCATGAATGAAAAGGTGGGATGCATGTGTGACAGTATTGCTGCCTGGCGTTGCCCTCTCCCCCTCTCTCACTGTTACTCCCACTCCCCTTCTAGCCTCTGAACTTGCTCTGGTGAGCCACTAACTGCTCTGTCTGGGGTTCCCTCTCTGAGTGGGACAGGCAGTGATGGGTCTCTGGGGTTCAGCACTTAAATGGTATCCCGTGAGGTGGGCACATGGGGAAGGGCACCGTCCATAAGGGCACCTCCTTCCCGGAAAAATCCCTCACAGCAATGGGAGGGTAGGGTGACCAGATGAGGGGGTGGGTGAACCAAGCCAATAGAATGTCGCTATATGTACGCATGCGGGTAGGGAGAGTGAGCACAATGAGCGTGGGCTGGGAGGGGATGGAGGAGCTGTAGGGGGTGGTACTGCAGTGGATTGCTGAGCTGCATTGTGGCATTGGGGGTTGGCTTGTGGTTGGGGTGGGTGAGGTATCAGGTTTGGGTCAGGCCGCTGGTGTGATTTTATTGTGCCCTGCCTGAACCTTTATTTTTCCATGTTTTCACCCCTCCAACATGCACCCCCCTGGAGTCGAGAATCCTTTAGTAGTGGGGTGCGGGGGCACAGCCCCCCCCACAGAAAGCATTAAAATACATGTCCCGGTGCCATTGTCCTGTGTGCTGAGGGTGTCAGAGTGCCGAAAATGTTTTCGGCACTCTGACTGAGCAATAACGGTGATTACCTTTAGGCTTTCACCGTTATCACATAGAACCCACTTAACTGGGGTGATTGATTGACACTACTCATTAGCCTGATACTTTGTCTTAGACCTGTTCCTCCAGTCACCATTACTAGAGGAATACATTGTTAGGGTTCATTATTTTGCTATTCTGAGACCCCTTTGGATTTATTTTTGTATGTTGTTGACATTGAGGCTGAAGAACAACTTGAACGAGAGCATGTCATGGTATGCGATTACATGCAGGTAGTGATCACGTTTAGAATACTTTGCTGATTTTAAGAAGGGAGGTCTTGTTTGAGTCTTAGTTTCTGTCATGCTTGTGATGCCCCAACCCTGTGGAACTGAGGAGAAAAGCATGGAGCATATTGCTAGTAACTACCATTGCCAATCCTGGGGGAGGAGAGAGAGAACATTTATTGGGGCTGGGAATGGACAGCAGTGATCACTGCCCACTTACAGGACTGGAGCCTGGAGACTACTTAGGGGAGTTGAGGCCCATTGGTTGCAGTGGGCACCTTGCTTGCTGGTGTACAGCTGCAGTCTCAGATTGCAGTTCTCTGAGCAAGCATGCAGCACTATGACCAGTGAGCACACACCAGAAGTCAGTGCAGAGCAAGAAAAGGTAGGAGGAGGAGGAGGAGTAGAGACAAAAGAATAGTACTGAAGGGTACTGAATGCAAACTGTGGAGTGTTCAGCTAGTGGAGGGATTGTTCTTCTACTCCAAGATTTTATGTGTGCTTCGTTTGTAGTCTGACATGCCCTTTTTTCCTGTGTGATAGCAAGACAGCTTGCAGAGCTCTGCCCTGTAGCTGTAAAAAGAAATGGACACTGGGTTGACTATCTGCTGTTAAAGAAAGGTTGTTTTTGATCCTGGCAAATCATTCAAGACAAAAAGTACAACAATTATTTTTCTTAATGGACTATCTGCAACAAATAAACTTTTGTTTTTTACTCCTGCAAAAAAGAAACATAAGAAAAGGTCAATAAAGGTTTAAAAATATGTATCAGTTTAAGGATTTCTATTTTGCAAGTTGTTTTTACAGTAGTTGTTTAGTATTTGATGCATAAAAAAAGTGATCTGCATTTAAATGTTTAAACCATTTTACATGCAACCTTTGTAAAAACTGCCTTCAGCATAACTGTGCCTAAAAGAGAAGTAAGCTGTTCTAGATGCAAACTTTGCTAAAAATGCCTATTACATAACTGTTCCTGGGAATGTAAATGTGCAGCTACTCATATACCTTGTTTACATGCAGACTGGAACCGGGTTCAAACTCCAATTTCAGTGGAATCAATGCTGCATTCTTCAATTGGAAGCTCATGTAAACTCATTCTGAGTTGGGTGCCTGTTTCAGTTTGAACCGGGTTCAACTGCAGTGGTTCAAAAGCATTGATTATTTTGAACCTGGTTACTTTGTACATGTAAACCTGATTTCTGAATTGATTATGCTACACTTACTGTTGAAACTGCTGCAAAAGGAAAGCAACCAGATTCAAAATCCTCAATTGCTGTGTGTTTACATGCAATGGGAATCCGTCGCCTTGTAATCAATTCAGTTTGAATTCATTACAATTTGACTTATTCCCGTTACATGTAAACACACAGCAACTGAGGATTTTGAATCTGGTTGTTCATCCTCATCAGTCCAACACTATGTAAACCAAAAAGGATTACAATCTGAATGAAGTGAATTGATTACAAAGTAATTGATTCCCACTGCATGTAAACATGGCAATAGTGAATAAATGTTGTTGCTCAGGCTGTGTCCACAAACATATTTGTAATCCACCTGTTTGCACCCCCTTCAAAAAAAATATAGTGACCCTGAATTTTCACCAGTCTTCAAGCAGGCCATCTAGTAATCCACAGTGAAAGAAGTACAAATAAGCCACAAAAAAACAAACAAAAAAAATACACACCCCAAGACATGATCAGTGATGAATGCTGATACTCCATAGGAGCCTTTGCCTCTTTTGAATTAGGCCACCTGGCATTCCACATGTAAATGATTTGAAAATTTCCTAAAATAAACAAAATAGCCACAAAAAAGCTTAAAAGCCCAAAGCAGGATCACTGGTGACTGTAAACTTCCCTCAGAAATCTTCACCTTTCTTGATTCGGGCCACCTAGTATTTCATGTGAGAGTGTGTTGAATGTTGCCCATACAAAAAAAAATACAAAAAAATCCCTAAGTCTTCACCTTTCTTCAGAGGCCACTTACTAGATCCACAGACTAAATATATCCTTAGAGAATCCAGCCTGTTCTCACACTTCTGAGCTGCTTGCTCCATCTGCTCTGGAAATGCCTCCATCAAAGAACAAAGCCTAGCTCCAACCAACAGCTCATAGAAAATACTCCAGAGAAGACAACCACATCATGGTGAAGAATGCCTTCACAGCACCACTACAACTTCCGCCTACACAGCAAAAACGCTTCCCCCTCAACGTCTGTGCACCAACTGAGTCCACACATACGCATAACATGCATTGCACATACCACGCCCACTAGCAAACTGGTAGCCAATCAGGAGCTGGAACATGAACCAGTCAGCACTAAGGTCTCCATGAATTACTTACCAATCTGGAAAAGCTGCCACAGTGGTAACCAGATGATCTGTATCAAAGGTCATAGACACACTGGTCAGACCTAATGATTGATTAAAAAAAAAGCAGTTTCACTTCTTAAATAAGAACAAAAATAAACTACAGTTCACAAAACAGTATTTACATAGCAGCCCACACCAGTTGTACAAACTGAATATGTCACAGGTGTTTGTGAGACAGTGAAAATAGCTCCACTCACTCTTGCCACTCATGAGATATGAAGAGTTCAATGATGTTACATGAGGTCCCTGCACCCTAATTGGTACCCTTAGAGGTACACCATAGACAGCTAGCTTTTAGGTATATGTTATACGAATATATTAGGCTAAGGGCATCTACTGTATAAGAGTAGATATCTGGATATGTATGTACTGTATATTATTGTTACACACTTTACTTTCCAATATATACATGCATTTCTTGCTTACAAGATGCAAGAACACCTGTGTCCTCATAATGATTATGATATATAAGTCGGCATTGCCATCTTCTGATGATTTGTATTATTACACGGCTATGTACAAACTGTACCTCTTTGTTTCTACAAAGTGATGACAACTACAAAATTGTATAATGTTATCTTGGACTGTAGAGCCACCTCTAATTTAGCCAGTAGGGCTCATCTCTGTGACTAGAAATGTTTCTGTCTTACAGTAACCATGGTAATTATCGCAGGTATATAATGTAAGACATTACGTCTTATACCTCAGAGACGCCAGGAGACACAGAGATTCCTCGAGGTATAGGGAACGCTTAGCATTGGCTCCCAGTTCCTTTTGGTAAGAACTGCTTAGGGCAACTGTGATTTTCCTTTTGGTAGTAGTAAACAAGTTTTATTACTCTTATGCAATGTGTCTGTGATTCCTTGCATGCCAACTATTGCCAAGAACCTGAGAGTGAGGTTTAGACCTCCTGACAATTGGCAACCTCATGCAGGCAATATTTGGTGTTTGTAAAGTTTCACTTGTTGCTAATACTTTTCCCTTCCCAATGGGGACTGTAGGTGTGCATTCCCGTATCACCGCTTCCAATTTTCACCCACTTTGAAATCACTTGCAAAGCCTGGCTGCTTACTGGGTGTGGTTGATGCTGACTCAACCCAACCCACAGCAGTTTTGATTTGCAAGCTTACAGTGCACAGTAGCCCAACTGTGGATAAGTGCACCTGTTGTGGATCAATACGCAGCATGGTGCCTTTTTCATGGTTTGATTTTTCATTCCCTCCCACACAATGACCACTGTATCAAATATCTGCACAGAACTGAGACTCGATGTCTCAAACTTTCTTGCCTCCCATGGAGGATAGGCTGATTTCATGTGGGACATGAGTCAATCTGAAAACCCTGTGCTGGGGATTTCAACCCAGTACTCAGAGACAAGACAAACAGCCAGAAAGCGAGAAGCTAAAGGGCTGTTGGTTGTGGCACTCTATGCTGCTCTGGAAGCCTCCGAAGTGAGGTTTCGAACCCTTGAACTGCAAATCTCATCCCTTAAGCAAGAGATGGGGTTGCAGGAAAGTGAATATGTGAGAAGAGAGCAGGATTTGGAGTCAGAACTCCAAACTCTGAGAAATGAAAAGGATTCCCTTTTGCATCATTCTGCTCAGGCAGGCGAGCAGGAACTATATATATTGAAGCAGGAGTGTGAAAGTTTGAGACATGATAAAGGGCAGGCATTGCAAATGAATGACTTGTTAAGTAGAATGAATGAACAGATACATGAGGAGTTGGGAGAGTTACAGGATGAGATAAACCAGGTACGTAATGAATTAGAAATAGCTACTAGGGACAATAGCAAATTGAGCGCCACATATAGAGAGTTACAGAAGCAGATGCAGGATGAGGTGGATCTGAATGTTGCAAAAGTGAGTCATGATGCATTTGTATCTAAAATGGTGCAACTGCGCCATCAGCTAGAGGTGCTGGCTGGTCACGTCAAGGCAATGGGAGGTGTAGCCCCCACTTTGTCGATGTCACCTGGTGGGGAGGAGTCAGATGATGATGTTTCTCAGTACAACGCCCAGTCACATCCCTACTGTGGCCCAGACACCCCTCCCCACCATCCACAACATGGCAGACCCCTGTCACATGACACCCATACCCTAAGTCATCGACGGCATGACACACATCATGGGCGACTCCAACATGGTGACCCCCCAAGATGGTAGGGAGCAGGCACAGGCCTAGTCCCAATGGCACCACCGGTAGCCATTATTTCTATGGATGATAAGGAAGAGATAGAGAAAATGATTGATGCCACTTTAGGCAATGTGACCCTACCCAACAGAAGTAAGCAGACACTCTGGATGCAGATCAGACAGATGCTGCAGGAGGCCATGACTCAGAATGGAATGGTCTGCACTGTGGCAGAAGCCGCAGCTCAGGCAGCCCTAGATGGTGCCTGAGGTAACCTACCACCACTTGATCATCCCAATAATCCCCTACAAATGGCCTACTCTGTGTGACGTGGACAGCCAGTTCTGAGTGCTGTATCATTTTTTTTTAATATAAAATGTATTACTGTGTCTGCTGAAAAATATGGTGCTCTTAGAATGACCTCACTCATCCCCCCCTTCCAGGATTCAGCTAAAAGATGAAAGCCATGAGAAAATGTTGAAAACAGCATGTGAGATAACACACACAGTTTTAGATACTAGGTGTTACATGGAAGGTCTTAATCAAGGATCTCCTGTTTGTCTGAGTTAATTACAGCCGTAGTTGCTAAATCCTATCCATTTTATGACGTTGGAGGAAAAACTGAGATTATTACATAGAAGTGCGAAATCATAAAGATGCTTTCATGTCCTGGAAGGAGGAAGCTTATTATGAGATCAACGAAGTGTCATTTGAAGGACATGAATTATGCTGAAGTTGCAGAATGTAATACTTTGAAAAGACATCCTGTTTTTGTATAAGATATATATTTTTGTATATATATTCAGACAGAGGAGGAGCTAGTGACCTCACACAAAAAAAGGGGTTGGCAAATACAGTTTGTTTAAGGAATATTCTGTTTTACTTAGGACACTTTTTACCTAGACTCTGACAAGGACACATCTGTGAGCACTTTAAAACAGGTATTTAGAAAGCTAGACAAATCTAAATATTGTTGTAGGAATTTGCACTGTTTAAACCTTGTTCTTTTAAAATATTTGTATGTCTTGTGATATAACAGTTCTGTATTTTGTGTTTAACATATTTTGATCTCCTGTAGTAACATTCTCTTTAGAACATACTTGGTCTGTCTTTGAATTTCTTTTATTTGTAAGAAAAGTATATATGGTTATAGTAGACACCAGGCATAAGCTTGAAGGGTGATACCAAACTGGAAGAGAAACGTTTTAAATCTGAGGTTTTTATTAAAGTTTTTAAGGGTTCATCTCTGTATATCTGGTTAGGTGCCCATAGGCAAAGATATCTGGCCCCCCAAAGACAGAAATATCTGAGCCTGTGCATTGGGTATGCTAGCAAGAGGTTCACCGTTTGAATCCCTCCAAGACTTGAGACCAAAGGTTGATCCGAACTCACAAAACAGACAAGAGGGTTACCTTGTTCTGTTGAACTGTTCACAAGACTGCGCTCAGAGGTTGGCACTTTGGGAGTAGAGGGCCTGATCTGCTGAGTGGGTTTGTGACAGATTGGTTGGCAGCGGTGGCATAATTTTGGTATCACAAGCTTTTATTGTTCTGTGTCAGCCGAGACCGTAGCTCTCTTGCAAAAAAAGAAAAAGACAGAGGTTTATTTTAAAAAAGAAACAGAACTAGATATCACTTGGCATACAGTCAAGTTCCTACCCATTTTATGTTTTTTTCCTAAAGTGCAAGTCAGAGTAGCCCTAGTCAGGGAAGAAGATGGCTTCCGACTACAGCAGGCACACTGTAGATTACTTGAAGCAGTTGTGCGGGGACAGAGGAGTCCCGTTCAAGGTGACAGCCAAAAAGCAGAACCTCATAGAGGCCCTGATGGTAGCAGATACCCACAGCAGCAAGTCACAGACCATGACTGAAAGGGACCAGGCCTCAAGTGTGGCAGGACTAGCGGCCAGTGCTGTGTCCAGATCTGGTGAGGATGACAGCAGGGCCACTGTCAGTAAAGGGCCACAGCAGCAGGGAAAGGTCACCAGTATCCTGAATCCAGAGGTACTCAGGCTGCAAATTGAGTTGCGCGGGATGGAGCTGGAGTTCCAGATAGAGAGAGGGACCGTGAACAAAGGGAGGCAAAGGAGAAGAGGGACTGAGAGAACCAAGAGGCAGAGCGAGAATGCTGAGAGGCAGAGAGAGAACAGCAAGAGGCAGAGAGGGAACAGCAAGAGGCAGAGTGACAACAGAGGGAGGCAGACTGTGAGGAGCGTGACCACCAGTGAGCTGCAGAGGAGAAGAGAGAGGAGCACCAGTGGCAACATGAACTGGAGAATCTACGACTCTGACCAGTGGCACCAGAGAAGGTAAGTGGCTTGGGTTTAATTGGGACTGCAGGACTCGGTTACAAATTGAACTCCAAATTAATAGCCAAATTTAAAGAGGGGGAGTATATGGATGCCTTTTTAAACTCTTTTGAAAAAGTTTGTATTCAGGCTAAAATTCCTAGAGAGTCCTGGAGCTTCCAGCTATCCCCGCTACTTACCAGAAAAGCTCGGGATGCATTGGGTCAAGTGGACAATGAGGACAGTAATAATTACAGCAAACTAAAAGCTTCACTGTTAAAAAAGTTTAAATTAACTGCTGAATCATACAGAGCTAAATTCTGTAAGCTCAGGAGAAGCCCTGATATGAGCTACAAGGAGCTAGCCATGAAACAACATCAGTTTTTAAAACATTGGTGGAAACGAATTGAGGCAAACTCTGTTGATAAAATTGAAAATGTGATTTTATTAGAACAGTTTTATTGGGCTTGCCCAGCAGAGCTAAAAACCTGGCTAGAGGACCAGGATCCCAAAACAGTGCAAGAGGCTACTGAACTCTTGGACCGCTATGCCAAGAGCAGACCTGCTCTGAGAGCAAATGGGGCAGGCATGGCAGTGCAGAAAGGGAAATGCATGCCTTCAGGGCAGCTAAAACCATCACTGCCTCCACCAAAACCAGTTAGCCCCAGGTTTCAGAGAAAAAATTTCTCTGAGAGAAGAAATGAATGTTGGTTGTGTAAAGAAACTGGGCATATTGCCAGACAGTGCCCCAAAAAGGTGAGCAACACACAACAGGGTGCTAGAAAAGAAGTAGGTTGTTTGTGCATCCCTGGAAGCATGCCAGTGAACATGAGGGAACACATGCACCCAGTCATGGTAAATGGTGTGCAGACACAAGGGTTAAGGGACACAGGGGCATCCCTGATGTTAGTAAAGGGGGATCTGGTACAGCCTGGTCAGCTTATACCCAATAAATGCATTACTGTCCAAGGGTTCACTGGTGAAGAGAAAACATTGCCACTGGCCAGTGTTCTCCTGGACTGGGGTGAAACAGGGGGAACTGTGCAACAGGTGGCTGTAGCCAAAACATTAGCAGTGGATGTGATCCTGGGTAACAATCTCCAACAGGGGATGGTATGTGCAGTTACCCCTAGTCAAGTGGCAAGGGAAAATTGTAGTTCCCTGAACCCCACAGAAGCCATTGTGGAAACCACTGGGAGGCTGGTTCTCCAGCCTGTGTCTCCTGATATGGAGACTGATAAAAGGGGGTAGAAATTTCCCTGGCAGCAAGTAACCACACAGCTACGGAAGGTTACTCCAAAGAGAGAGGGGTGACCCATTGTCAGAGGATTGGGATTGACAGTGATCCTGAGGGCCCTGATGCTAGTGCTAGGGACCTTAGTTTAGCAACTGAAGGGGACCTGTCCCATGCCTTGGGAATGTGTGAGGGGTTTGCAGCTGCTCAGAGAAGTGACCCTAGTTTAGAGAAGCTGAGGGTTTGGGCAGACTCTGATGGAGCACAGGGAGGTGACGGCCGACATAAGATTTATTGGGAAAATGGACTTATGTATACTCAGGCAGTGCAGACAGAGGGAGGGAGGGATGCTAGACAGGCAGCTTGTCGTTCCCCAGGGGTATCATGTGCAGTTTCTCAAAATTGTACATGATATTCCCTTGTCTGGTCATCTCAGAATCACGCACACTATGCAGTGGTTAGCCCAGAATTTCTACTTGCCTAACTTCCCCCAGCAGGTGAAGGAGTATTGCAGGTCTTGTCACCGGTGCCAAGAAATAGGAAAGGCTGGCAAGAAAACCCAAGCTGCCCTGATTCCATTACCCATAGTGGAGGAGCCATTCCAGAGGGTGGGAATGGATATTGTGAGACCTTTAAATACCTCCAGCTCCTCAGGGAAGAGATTCATCCTGACTGTGGTGGATTATGCCACCCGGTACCCAGAGGCAGTTGCCCTATCCTCACTGAGGACAGACAAAGTGACAGATGCCTTACTTGGGATTTTCTCCCATGTTGGGTTTCCGCAGGAGGTTATCACCGATCGAGGGGGTTCCTTCATGTCGGACCTGATTAAATGTTTATGGGAGAAGTGTAGGGTGGTGCAGAGATGCACAACACTGTATCACCCACAAGCCAATGGGCTTGTGGAAAGATTCAATGGTACCCTAAAGTCAATGCTCCGGGCATTTGCTGAACAGCATGGGAGGGACTGGGAGAAATACCTTCCCCACCTGTTGTTTGCATACAGGGAGGTGCCCCAAGAGTCAACAGGATTTTCCCCCTTCTAACTCATATGGGCTCCAGTACATGGGTCCCTAGACTTAATCTGGGAGGACTGGGAAGGCAAGCACGCCACCCAGGGAACTCCCATTGTGGATTTTGTCCTTAGGTTTAGGGAAAGACTGAAGGAGCTTATGGGGACAGCCCAGGGCAACTTAACAGCTGCCCAACAGAAACAAAAAGTGTGGTACGACCGCAGAGCCAGAGCTCGCTCGAACATGGTGGGTCAGGAAGTCATGGTCCTTATTCCGGTCCGGAAAGACAAGCTGCAAGCTGAGTGGGCAGGACCGTACAAAGTGGTTGGGAAGGTAAATGATGTGAACTACATTGTGGAGTCACCTGACAGAAGACAGACAGAAAGGATGTACCATGTCAACATGATGAAGCCATATGCAAATAGGGCTGACATGGTGTTTGCAGTGTGTAGTCATGGGGAGGGGACGGACGAAGGAGACCCCCTTCTGGACTTGCAGGAGGAAAGTAAGTGGAAGTCCTCTGTGGAGGCAGTAAAATTGTCTCTCCAGCTGGCCCCAGACCAGGTCCAGAAAGTAATGGATGTTTCAGCAGGCTTTGCCCCGTTGTTTAGTGCCAAGCCTGGACTAACCCCCTTAGCAACACACGATGTGGAGACAGGGACACAGACACCCATATGGCAGACTGCATATTGGTTGTCAGAAGCTGTCCAAAAGGACATTAGAAAAGGGAAGTGGAGGAGATGATGGATTTAGGGGTAATCCAGAGATCCCACAGCCCCTGGGCCTCACCTGTAGTCCTTGTGCCCAAGCCAGATGGCTCAACTCATTTCTGTGTGAACTATCGTGGCTTGAATGCAGTCATAAAGTCAGACGCCCACCCGATGCCCCAGATGGATGAACTCCTGGACAAGTTGGGAGGGGCAACCAACCTTACGGCTATTGACCTGACAAAGGGGTATTGGCAGGTAGAGTTGACAGGCAGAGCTAGTGAGAGGTCGGCCTTCATCACTCTGATAGGCTTATTTGAGTTTAAAGTAATGACTTTCGGAATGAAGAACACCCCGGCCACTTTCCAAAGGTTGGTGAACCAGGTGTTAAATGGTGCTGAGGAGTACACCATGGTGTACCTGGATGACATTGCCATCTTTAGTACCAGCTGGGAGGAACACCTATCCCACCTTAGGGAAGTGCGGGACAGGATACAGAGGGCTGGGCTCACTGTCAAAGCTGAAAAATGCCAGGTGGCCATGGGAGAAGTGGCATACCTTGGGCATGTGGTAGGCCTGGGACAGCTCCATCCTAACCAAATAAAGATAGAGGTGATCCAGGTGTGGCCCAGACCAGAAACCCAAAAGCAGGTCAGGAGCTTTCCAAGGACAGCAGGGTACTACAGGAAATTTGTACCAATTACAGTGCCCTGGCTGCTTCCCTATCTGACCTGACAAAGGAAAAAGATGCCAAAGAAAATTACCTGGGGCCCAGCCTCTGAGGAAGCCTCTACCAGACTAAAGGAGGCACTGTGCAGTGCTCCTGTTTTGACAAGTCTTGACTATAGCAAAACCTTTATAGTTCAGACGGATGTCTCAGATGTGGGTATTGGAGCAGTACTGAGTCAGACGTCCAGCCAAGGGACAGATCACCCAGTAGTGTACCTGAGTAGGAAGTTGCTTCCCAAGGAGCAAGCATACTCCACGGTGGAAAAGGAGTGTCTTGCCATAGTGTGGGCCCTAAAGAAATTAGAACCATACTTGTATGGGCAGCATTGTGTGGTACAGACTGACCACAACCCCCTGGTTTGGCTGATGCAGATGGGGAAGAACAATGGGAGACTGCTAAGATGGAGTCTTGATTTACAAGGGTATAATCTAAAAATTGTACATAGGGCTGGACCAAATAACCAGAACTCAGATGGGCTGTCTAGGGTCTATGAGGAGTGAACTGATTTGGGAAGCTCATCCCACGTAGGGGATAGAACCCCCCAAATTCAGTCTAGGTGGGGAGGAATTGTGACGTAGACAGCCAGTTCTGAGTGCTGTATCATTTTTTTTAATATAAAATGTATTACTGTCTCTGCTAAAAAATCTGGTGCTCTTAGAATGACCTCACTCATCCCCCTCCCAGGTTTTAGCTGAAAGATGAAAGCCATGAAGAAATGCTGAAAACAGCATGTGAGATCACACACACAGTTTTAGATACTAGGTGTTACATGGAAGGCCTTAATCAAGGATCTTCTGTTTGTCTGAGTTAATTACAGCCGTAGTTGCTAAATCCTATCCATTTTATGACATTGGAGGAAAAACCCAGGTTATTACATAGAAGTGCAAAATCATAAAGATATTTTCATGTCCTGGAAGGAGGAAGCTTATTATGAGATCAACGAAGTGTCATTTGAAGGACATGAATTATGCTGAAGTTGCAGAATGTAATACTTTGAAAAGACATCCTGTTTTTGTATAAGATATATATTTTTGTATATATATTCTGATAGAGGAGGAGCTAGTGACCTCACACAAAAAGGGGTTGGCAAATACAGTTTGTTTAAGGAATATTCTGTTTTACGTAGGACACTTTTTACCTAGACTCTGACAAGGACACATCTGTGAGCACTTTAAAACAGGCATTTAGAAAGCTAGACAAATCTAAATATTGTTGTAGGAATTTGCACTGTTTAAACCTTGTTCTTTTAAAAGATTTGTATGTCTTGTGATATAACAGTTCTGTATTTTGTGTTTAACATATTTTGATCTATTGTAGTAAAATTCTTTTTAGAGCATACTTGGTCTGTTTTTGAATTTCTTTTATTTATAAGAAAAGTACATATGGTTATAGTAGACACCTGGCATAAGCTTGAAGGGTGATACCAAACTGGAAGAGAAGCGTTTTAAATCTGAGGTCTTTATTAAAGTTTTTAAGGGTTCATCTCTGTACATCTGGTTAGGTGCCCACAAGCAAAGATATCTGGCCCCCCGAAGACAGAAATATCTGAGCCTGTGCATTGGGTACGCTAGCAAGAGGTTCACCATTTGAATCCCTCCAAGACTTGAGACCAAAGGTTGATCCGAACTCACAAAACAGACAAGAGGGTTACCTTGTTCTGTTAAACTGTTCATAAGGCTGCGCTCAGAGGTTGGCACTTTGGGAGTAGAGGGCCTGACCTGCTGAGTGGGTTTGTGACACTCTGTTCAACAAATAGCTGACAGCATTGGTCAGATGAGCCCATCCGACAACCTCAGTTGCCATTTGGAAAAGGTGCGTGCTAAAGGCGAAATGCTTAGTCTCGCTGCATACTACGAGGTCTAGATCCTACACCAGACCATTGATCCTGGACTGTGGGCAAAATTCCCCGATACCATCCGTCAGGATGGCCACCCCACCTTTGACGAAGTAGCAGCTAAGCTCATTTCTGCACACAGCCCAGGTGTAGTAGGAGTGATGCTCGCATACCCTGTAAAACAGAATGTGAAAGAAAATCCGCAACTTTCCACCAGAGGCTTTGGATGGCCTACTGAGCAGGGAAACATCTTGTAGGAGAAACCGCAGATGTGGACCTTATCAAGTATAAGACCTTGTTACTTAGGAACATGATCCCTACAGTAAGAGAAAAGGTAGAGCCAACCACCTATCCCACCACGGAGAGGTTCATTGATATTCTTCGGAAAACACAGAGAGTTCATCAACTCTACATCCATGATTCAGGCTCCAGTTCCAAGAAAGTAGCTGCCGTGGAAGCCCACAGGGGTCTCTGCTTCTGCAGCCTCAGCTGTGTGTGTATGTTGTTCAGTATCCATGAGTACCTCTGGTTGCAGAAGTGCAGGCCCCATGGGGTGAGCACTTCTGCAGACAGAAGTTCTATTGCAATGTGGGTATCATGGTTTCAGCAGCAGATGTACACATTTTTCAAGTGGGAAACGGTTTTGCCTAGGGGATGGCACTTCCCCTAAAAAGTAAAATGTTGTCTTCTAAAGCTCAGATTAGATTAAAACAGCTATATTCTGCAGGTCTAAGAGGGTAGTGGGTGATACCTACCTTGGTACATAGCTGGATCTCCTACTCCATGGTTTTCTATATGCAGCTGTATAAGTGTGGACACCATAGGGACCTGCACTTCTACAGCCAGAAGTCAGTATATAGGTCTTACACCTGTGGCTGAAGAGGTGCAGGCCTCTCAGGGGCCTGTACTTCAGCAGACAGAAGTCCTGTTCAATTTTTGGTATCATGGATTTCGTGGCACCAATGCTTCTACAGCCAGAGGTCAGTGTGCATGTTTTATACCTGTGTCTGCAGAAGCACAGGCTCCTCAGGTGCCTATGGTTCTGCAAACAGAACTGTCTATATATCTTACAGTGTGGATGAGTACCTGTGGCTACAGAAGAGCTGGTGCCATAGAAGCTTGTGTTTCTGCAGACAAAAGAACTCTTGTAATTGTGTATCATGGATTTATATATGTGGCTACAGGAGCCTGTGCATCTGCTCACTAAAGTAGTGTCGTGATTTGAGTATCATCAATTTCTATCTGCATCCAGAAGAGAGTGAGTATGTGTTGCAGTGTGTGTACTTCAGATACAGATCCACAAAGGTAGCACATCAGTGCTACTGCATTTGTGTCATTTGGAAACAGTCGTATGTTGTTTGTCTTACCTGATGATGGCCATCTGTGGTTGCTTGTGTGGTCTTGTCCTTTAGATACTGGTGGTGGGGTGGGGGTGGGGAGTTAGGGTTGCAAACCCAAATAGCACATTTACCTACTTTTGTGGTGTTAAGTTTCATAGGTTTCATAGGTTGTCTCAGAGCTAATATAGACATAAGTCCATGGTGCTCGCTAGTTACCTAACTGTAACCCTTTGTATTATTATGAAAGCAAAAGTTATCGAAGTTCAGCTTGAATGATGACATTGATGTGCTACCTACTACCTCTTCTGGCAGAGAATTCCATACAGTGACCACTCTGATTATACCAATTAGATGTTTTATTTGTTCTACATTTCTCACCCTGTGATTGTAACAAATGTGATCTTGTGTTATACTTCAGATCCCTCATATCCAAGCCCAAACATTCCCATTAATCATGGTTTGTCCATGCACTGTACAGCATGCACATGTCACCCCTGAGTCTTCTGTTTTCAAGTGTATATAAATTTAGGACTTCTAGTCTCATACTGTAACCACAACCCCTTAAATCTAGAATTGCTCTAGTCGCTGTCCTTTGAACTTTTTCTAAGTTATTAATTTCTCTCTTAGTGTCAGGTGCCCAAACCCTTGCTCCACACTCAAGATGTGGCCTTAGCAGGGCAGTATACAGGGGCATTATCGCTTCACTGCTTCTGCCATTAATGTGTTTCAGTATACAATTCAATATACCATTTGAAACATAGAAACATAGACTTTGACGACAGATAAGGACCACCTGGCCCACCTAGTCTTCCCAATTTGCTCTTTTTGTTACTGCCTGGCAATGGATTTTAAAGGTCAAATCATTTGATACCAATATACCCAGGTTTCTTTCTTCCGTTACAACTTTCAGTGTATGTTTCTTCAGAGTATATGTAAATTTTTTATTGGTGTTCCTCATGTGCATCACTGAACACTTCTCAGTGTTAAATGGTTGTGTATGCTCTGTAGCCCATACTTCTAATTCAGACAATGTTTCCTCCAGTCTTGATGCATCAACCAGATTTTCTACAATTGTGCCAATTCTGGTGTCATCAGCAAATTTGGATAACCATACACCCTCTTTACCGACTACCCTTACTGTTGCTTTAACACAATTTTTGCAAAGAATATCTATTATACATGCACAACAGCGCATGTATATTGGGGTTTTGCAGAGTGTTCAAGGTTAAACCCCAGTCTTTGCCCTTTAATAATTATGGTGGCATTAAAGGAAATTGCATCAAATCTGGCATGTGCAGTTCCGGTGGCAAGTTCATGAGACGTGGGAATTTTCCTGATGGGCACATAACCGGAAAGTTCAACAACAACCAAATATCTTCTTGAACATGTAGAGATGTGGTGGATGCATGAGCATGCATGAGCGGGGCACCCTAGACAAATCTTGGGGTCTAAATTAGGAAGCCAACTGGCAGGCCTGTTGGTAAACAAACCAATTTTATAGTGACACCTATTTCATCAGTAAAACTCATTATCTCAATTGGTTAAATCATACAGGTTCCTGAATCATTAATTATTTATACACTCAGTTTCAATGTAAATTGATTTTTATTTATGTGACTAAGGAAATGGTAACACACAACATCATAAGTTCCAACATATTGGTATGCCTCTTGTATGGTGACACCATTGCAGCAAACACGTTGATGCCGACAACATCGACAGTTCACTGTAATGATCCACCCAAGACCCTGGCACTCTGTATCCTGGTCCTGCATCCCCTCCCTGAATCAACTCTGACTCGGAGTTGATAATCCGTAAATTCGGGGGGTCCTGCCAGATTTATGTCAACTGTAACTTGCAGTCAACATTAATCTGTCACTGTGATGTTAGTTGACAACATGGTTGTCAAACTGGCATCATAGAACCATATCAGACTGTATTCCACAATGACACTTTCCTCTGTATACACCCACTTTGTGCTCCCAGCACTACCAACATAATATTTGCTGTTGTGGGGGTTGGGTTGCTCAGCAACCATGCATTCTTGTAGTTGTTGATGTCAATGCCCACTTTGAGCCACTAGTACAAGAGAATAGGGCCTGCAACCAACCAGTGTTGTCAGTTTTTGCTCAGCTCCACTAGAGAGCACACCAAAAATATGTGAGTACTGAGCTACTGTATTCACTATTTGCACATATGCATGCATTAGGAGCAGCCAGTATCTTACATGTGAGTACCGAGCTACCGTATTCACTAATTGCACATGTGCGTGCATTAGGAGCAGCCAGTGTCTTATATGTGAGTACTGAGCTACCGTATTCACTAACTGCACATGTACATGCATTAGGAGCAGCCAGTATCTTGTATGTGAGTACCGAGCTACTATATTCACTAATTGCACATGTACATGCATTTGGAGCAGCCAGCATCTTTGAGTACCGAGCTACCATATTCACTAATTGCACATGTGCGTGCATTAGGAGCAGCCAGCATCTTGTATGTGAATACCGAGCTACTATATTCACTAATTGCACATGTGCGTGCATTAGGAACAGCCAGTATCTTAACTCAAATAGAGAAGATAGCATCAAATGGCCTCAGAGCCAGATTAAACAGCCAGCAGATGTAAATCAGAAGGTGTTTTTAAAAAATATCAGCACTGTGAGGATAAGCGGATAAAATGCTTTAGTCTTGAAATCTCTGTTTTCAAAATCATAGTAGAAATGGAATTAAGAAAGCAGCTTGCTACCAAGCATACACAGTTATATGCTTTGTTTTAAGCAGATCCGTTTTCCATTTCCTATACACACGACAATAGCTCTTCAGCTGTGTATAATACATTTAAACAGTTTTGAACCTTAATACAGTGGGGCACATGTGTTTATGAATTGTATTTAAATGATGGTCTTATTCATTAGTTTCCACTCGCAAACTTTTTTACATTTCTCTGTGAGTAGTTTTGCAGGCTTTTGCTCTTAATCCAAACAACAGTTTGTTATATAATCAGAATCTTTATTTTCATGAACACTGTTTCTTCCTCATATTTTAAACATGCTTACACTGCCAGTGATTATACATCATGTATTATGTATTCCAATCTAGCAATGTCTAAAGTAGGTAGCCAAATGTTTAACATGAGGTTAAATGAGCATACCATTACACGAGCATGTTAACAGGATGTTGTCATGTGTTAGCAACAGTTAAGTCAACAGCATAGCTCCTAATATGATATACACCATTGTATGTTCTCTATATCTTGTGAAAATGAACTTCAGGTAATAAGATTTTTACAACCCCTTCAGGTTTTTGCAAAAACGAATGGAATCAATATAACAATATTGAATGAATATTTCTCAGAAGGAAACATATATAATTTCAGGCCTACATATTTATGAGTGTAACCCCCAGGTGGCACTATCCCAAGGGCTACTACCCCTGCCTGCTTGGCTAGTAGTAGGTTAAGGGGCCTGAGTTCTGAAACGGGTGCCTCCATCTGGAGGTCAGGGTTGGTAGTGGTTAAGCTAACCTAGGCACAGCCCTCCGGAACACTGTAACCCCCCTCTTTCCCCTCTAGTGGCCTGAAAACTGTACAATAATCACTTTCACAATACCCCTGGTACACCACACAAGTACCCGCACTGTTTGTACTTAACACCAGGGCTGGTTCCTCTGGCTCGACCCTGGGGACCCACCGTAAAACAAGGTTATGCACAGCAAATAGCAACAGTACAGTACTTTGTGCACAAACTGGAACCACAGTCAGATTACATGCAGAAAATTTAGATCTGATTTATTCAGGGGACTTGAACAAGGGAGGGGCAAAATCAGGTTAATTAGCTTAAAGATTATATCAATCAAGCAGTTACGCATGCGCTTTGAGTCCCCCCACACAGTCCACCTCTGGGTACCCAGATGGAGAAGAGATGGGCTAGCCAGGACCATTGCCCAGGGTTGCAGCTGGTTGGGGCCCTGTGATGGAAAACACAACATGCACGGTACACAATATATGTAATCTGGAGCCAGAGGGCTCAGTTCATAAAGGAAATGAAACAAGACAATCAGGTGACACATTCAGATTAAGCTGTAGTTGCAGGGAGCTACCCTAGTATTTACTCACGATACCCAAGACTTGACACAGGCTGGATGAACATTGAGACTGCCGGTGGTTGATCTGGAATGCCACGAGTCGCAAAGGCGTCATTCCTGTTCAAGCGTGGAGCAGATGGCTGACCCCAGGCAGGTCTCTCAATGATGGCTTCTCTGTGCAGTGGGTAGTCTGGCTGGGCTAGTCTGGCAAGTCCCAGACCACATGGAGACAAATTCGGATGCAGTCCATTTTGGGCTGGATACAGCTTCCAGCAAGCAGGACACAGTTCACACAGTGAGGAACTAACTCACAACCTACTAGCAGCTCATAGCACATTTACATGTACAGGAATTCTACTGTACCAGGCAAAGTGCTCCCTGGTCACAATCGCAAAGTCTCTGCACACACCGGGAGCTTAGGGGTAGCTGGAACTCCTGACAGGCCAATCGCATTCAGCAAAATCTTTGGACTTCTTCAGGTTGAGCCTGGCCCACTTCAGTAGCTTACTTTAGTCACACAAACTTGAATTTAGTCCACAATAATTCTCTTCTCTCCCTCTCAGGAGCAGCAGGCAGACATGTAAGCCAAAAACTCAGCCTTTTCACAGTTCTCCCATTCGAATCCACTCAGGATTGTTGCTCAGAATCACTTCAGCTCCTCTCATTTCACTTCCCAGCTCAGAACTAACTGAAAAACTGCAAGCAGCCCGGGACTTCCCCAAGATCCAAAAGATTTGGTTGGCTGATTTGGCTGTCAGTCAAAGCAAGAGCTCCCCCTTCAGTTGCAAAAAAGGCGCAAAAAGCTCAAACTACAGTTACTACAGATTTTGAATTCAGACAGCTCCTGTAGTCCGGCTACATTTTAGATCCCACCAGTACTGTTTGGTCCAATTTGCAGTCCAGGACCAAGATAGTGGAGACAAACAAAACAGTCCTTGCTACAAAGAAAGCAGGTTAGACAAACTACATTATCATTATCACTCAAAATGATTTTCAGCAAATAGTTGCATCTTTCAACAGAGCTCCCTCTCAGATTACTTAAGCTGCAATTAGGCAGCTCTTAAAGAGACAGTACACAGAGGCTATACAGGCTCTGGTAATCACATTTAAACTCCTAAAATGTAGGACACCAGCCTGGCAGTGAGAATTTAGGCAAGCTCAAGGAAGACTTTCTGGGAACCCCCATTTGTAGGGGGGTTACATGAGCATTTAAACTGCAGTCAAGCACAGAAGGTTAGTGATACGGCGACATGTAGCACAGAAGGTTTGTGGATGCTTGAGGACAGTATGAGGCTGCACCAGAGGTGTAGGGCAAGCACTATCATTGCAGTAACATTTTTGAATTTCAGTAGCTACAGAGTGGCTCATATTTTAATATTTGAATTATAGTAATAGGGATTGCTAGATAATGATCTCATGTTAGCATGTTAGGGAGTTAGATCTTTATAAAAGAATAACTGGACTGCTCAAGTTTCTAATTTCCTTATGAGATTAAGATTACTTCTTACATCATGAAGAACTGATTATAGTTCATGTCTATATTAATTTACAGTTCCCCTTGAAAAAGACACAGAGAAAGTGCCAAAATGTTGGGGGTTTCAATACTAAAAATGATTGAAGTTTATCTTTGTTGTGTGGGCTTGGCCTAAAGTGCTCCCTACACACACACACACACACACACACACACACACACACACACCATTTCATGTATGAGCTGGCCCCACAGCAGAGACACTATTATTTAAAGAGATTTCCCACCAGGAACTTTGCCTTCTCCCTTAACCAGATTCTCAAATATTGAAAAACCAAAAATACATAAAAAGCACCTTTTTTGGCCATTTGTTGTTCTCACCTATAGCCAAGGCAGTAAGGAAATTTTTTCCGAAATTTTCAGAGCTGAAGGGGCTTGTACTAAGGGGTGCCTTTCAAAGGTTTCATAAAAAAATATTAATCGATTCCAGAGTTATAAGGTTTTAAAATTTGGCTTCTGAGCATGCTCAAAAGCTTTTCTGAGATAATCCTCTGATACAAAACAAGAATTTTACTTTTGTAAGCTGTTTACTTTCGTGTAAAAATTTGTTTTACTTCTGCAAGAAAAAACTGTTCTCTTGTGAGTGAGACTCCAAACCCTAATGTTTTCATTTCCTTCCTTTGTGCACTTTGATACTTTGGGAACCCTAATCTCTGGATTAACACAGTTTTTTTGTACTATATATATATATATATATATTCTCATCTCTCTCTCTCTCTCTCTCTCTATATATATATATATATATATATATATATATATATATATACCATGACCCTAATGAAAATATCACCGATATTGTTCCTTAGTTCATTCTGACCTTATGTTATCATGAATGCAATACCACGAGTGATGTCAAAAGGTCAAACTGCACAAGAGAAAACATCATTGTTATTTTATTAGGGGCTGGCAGATTTGATTTATGCCATGCCATTTACTATAAAATGGTAAGAAAATATCCTGTGTCCTGATTGTTTAGTGGCCACCTCAATAATGATATTAGCCCAGCACAATATCACGGTATGAAGAAGATCAGTAGCTCTAATGACTGCACCTACATTGCCACTATGGACCTAATGTGGGGACAAATTTACATATAGTAAGAATAACACTGAAATTCTTATTCTAGGTTACCTTAATGGCAAAAGTATCCCTGATGGACTTCCAGTGATGCCATGCTCAGGATGGCAGCTTGAGAACAATCACAACGAAGTGAACCCAACAACTCCCCAGCAAACAACCAGCTTCTTTTCACAAAGCTTACTCCAAATTCTAGGACATAGTCACCTTCATTCATTGGAGAGGAAACTTGAACTCAGAGAAGAAGGATGTGGATCCAGACTGGGCAGCTCTGACAGTGATGGATCCTTGGCCTCAGTCGCATCTTCCTGCTCAGGCCATAAATGTACAGGCTCCTCAAAAACAAAAAGGCAAACCCCTCCAAGCTGGCTAACTAAATATAAAAATGGACTTAATGATCACCAAAATGCAGGGATTTTTTAAAGAAATCTGCAGTACCACCGCGGCTCTGTCAATGGGAATCGCCAAGCTACAGAAGCATGCTGAAGATCACGAGGAGCCGCTCCCTGAGATCATGAGGAGCCGCTCCCTGAGATCACGAGGAGCCGCTCCCTGAGTCAAACCACACACTTCTCACAGTGAAGGCTTCCATCCTTCACCTCAACACAACAGTGATAAGTTTAGAGGATTACTTGGAGGATGTGGAGAGCAGTAGTTGCCTCAATAACATACGCTTCTATGGCTTCTTCAAGGGGTGGAGGGTCAGGACATGAATACTTGATTAATTTTAAAGGGACGTAGGGAAATCTACCTATATCAAACTGCCAATGTTCAAGCCATTCATGAAGACCTGAAAAACATTAGCTGGGAACAGTGATTTAAAAATAAATCAGTTGTGGAAATGTGGTCAATACAAAAAGAAAAAAATCATATCTATATGTGACATACGGCACGGGGTCATAACCACGCATGATACCATGCTGCATGGCAAAATTGTGCTGCCAATACAGCGCAGTTCTTGCCATGCAGCATATCTCTTATTAAGCATGCAGACATTATGACCCTATAGGGTGACATACATCTACAGTAAAAGAAAATTAAAAAAATACAAAAACAGAGCATTAAACCAAAGTGGCTCAACAATGAAATAAAAAAAATTTATAAAAAGGAAAAAAATCTATTAATTATATATCAAAGACAGATCTGACAAAATTTGGAATGATTACAAGACTGTGTTGAAACAATAAAATAATGCAAAAATAAAATCAAGAAATCCAAATGAAATTTCAAATTAAAAATGGCAACTAACACAACAAAAAATAATATGAAAGATTTTTACAGCTGCATTAATTCCTTAAAAAACTTTGGTACCATACTTGGATCCATTATGGAAAATAATTTAATAATTGAAGATCCAAAGAAAATAGCAGATATATTCAATAAATACATCTGCTCAGTATTTTCAAGTAGTGTTCCATATACTGATAATATTCCTGATATTGGACCATTATTCGTAGAAATGTCTGAAGAAGACATAATCAAGAAAATTCACAATTTAAAAAGTCCTAACTCGGTGGGCCCCGATAATATTTCAGCTAGGATGTTAAAGATATTATCACCAACTATAGCATCTATATCAACTATAAGACTACTACACAAGTATTCCAAGTGCCCAGGTGCCGCACAAGTGTGGCCCAGCAATCCTTTGCTCACTGGGCCCCTCTGTGGACAAATGGTCTACCACCTGACATAGCCAGAGCCACAGCCCTTGATTCCTTTAAGCACAAACTCCATCAGCACCTCAACGACAATAGCATCTGTAGGTGCTCCTGCTAGTCTACTCCCACAGCTTTAGTCTGCCTCAGCACTTCCAACTCCTGACCTGCCAAGTTAAGTCTTTTCTTAAGCACTTGCCACCCATCCCCTTTCACCCTAGCACTTGCCTCCCACCCCTATCCCTTGCCTCTTTTCCCCCTTCCCTCTGCCCTTCCTATCCCAGCTCTCACTGCCCCTCCCTACCTCTTCCTAACAGTCTGCCTCTGCCGCACTGTCTTCTGTAGCATTCTAGCATACCATGTACTATGCCTTAGCACAATTTGTGTAACTATTTGTCATTGCAACCCATGTACTGCTGAATTTTTTTGTACTCTGTATGTGTAATTTACTGTAACTATATTGTGTCTTGTGGTAATGTGGAACCTCTCAATGAGCATCTGCTCACAGGTGTCATCCAAAATTTCAATAAATAAAAAAAACCTTTAATACCTTCTTGTGGCATCAGTGGCAAATAGTGATAACAGTAAATACTGCCAGTCAGCCATTGTGGTACCCGATCATAAAAAAAGGAACAAAAATGAATGTAAAAACTATAGGCCAATACGTTTAACTTCAGTATCTGGTATGCTTTCTGAATCTATTATTAAACATACTGTAATATAATTAACCACTTAAAGATAAATTATCTGGTTGATACAGAACTGCATGATTTTACTGCCAGAAGATCTTGTATTACAACTTGCTTTGTTTTTATGACAAGCAGTCTATACAGGCTGACTTAGATACCATTCTGAAATAGGCAAACACATGGGGAACGATGTTTAACTCTGGTAAATGCAGTGTTTTGCAATTGGGAAGTCTAGCAATAAAACATACATATAAACTGCGGAATAATGTCATAAAGGAGGTTCAGCACAAATGATATCTGGGGGGGTTATCATAAACAATAAACTAAATTCAATGGATCACTGCACTACACAAAAAGCCAAAGCAAATAAAATACTATGGGCAATTACACAAAATTATACAAGCAGAAGGGATGAGGTTATTATGCCCCTTTATAGAGCATACGTCAGGCCAATTCTTGATTATGGCAGCCAAGTATGGTGTCCATTTAACAAGGGGGAGATGGAGTGGGGAGGATACAGCATCGGGCCATGAAAATGGTCCATGAGATCAGAAATCTTAGTTATCCTGATCGTCTCAAATATCTTAATTTAATGTCACTTGAAACAAGAAGAAAAGGGGGTGACTTAATGATGTGTTATGATATAATGCAGGATGCTTATTTAATGAGTGAATTAGCCCTGCAATTTAAAAATGATAACTTGGGCACCAGGGGTCATCCGCTACAATTACAACCACGAAAATTTCATACAAACAAGAGGAAGTGCTTTTTATACACAACGTATTGTAAACCCCTGGAACAAATTACCAAGATAATAATCAGTAAGGATAAGATGGAATTAAAATCAAAATTAGATAGATACATACTGGAGGGGCACAGTTTACCATATTATGGGTGAAAGACGGGAGTTTGTATGGGCAAACCGCCTTTTATGCTCCGTAACTGTTTAGTATGACCTTTAGTAATTACTTTTCCCCAGTCTTTCTTCAAGACAGCCCTTCAGCTCCCACAGGGACAGTCACTGGAAACTGAGCAGGCACATCGAGCTGTGGGACCACAGCCTCCTACCCCAGATTCCCACCCTCACTTGATTACAGCTTAATTCCTCTGATAGAACATGAAGCAGGAGGTCCTGTCATAAGCCTGGAAGGCAAAGGAAATTCAGTTCCAGGAGGTCCAGATTTAGGTAGGCAATGATTATCCTGTGTATTACAACATAAAAGGTGGGATTACCGTCCACTTATGAAGGCACTGAGAGGAGCTAACCTCAAGTTCTACCACCCTATCCTGCTAAACTGGTCATCCATTATAAGAAAGGACAGGTGGCATACCTTACTGCAGGCTCTTTCCTTTGAAGTGCTGCATTTGGTATATGCCAGAGGGGGGAACACAGGGCTCCTGGGCCCATCAACTTTTCTTAGTTCTCGATTGCTCTACTGGATGCTGAGTTACATATTCTTGGGGGGGGGTTGTTAGTTCTTTTAGTACCCAATTGCATATTGTTATGTTTTGTAGTGCCTCTATGTAAACTTAGGGATGTTGGTGGTGAGCCAAACATCAAGCTGCCACTTACTGACATTGGTTTCATGCCCCTTGCCAATATATTTATAGTACTACAGGGGCCCCCCTTTTAGAGCAGCATATCCTCCTGCCATGGAGTTCTTCTGCTAGCACAGGGCTCACTCTGAGCTCCTACATTTGATACTGCCATTGTTGGGCTGCACATATCCAGTTGGCATGCAGGTCTACCCAGCTAGTAGTTACCCTATTGATTCACTGTCATCATGGGTGCACATTTGGCACTATTGTAGTAAATAATGTTTTCTCTGTCCCACTGCAATCCATCGGTCTTGAATCACATGAATGCAGTGTGCATATTTATGGAACACATACAAACAGAGAAGAGAAAGAAGTAAGTGCTTCAGCTGGGACTTGTACCCAAGCCACCTGGAATACCATTCCGATCATGCTACCAGCTGCACCACAGAGGCAACTGGAAACTGGGCTGTCCCCAAGCACATTATTCTTTCTTCAATGCAAAACCTGGTGCTGCACAAGCAATTATGTTTTCAATCACATGAGTGCGGTGTGCATATTTATGTAATATATACAAACAGAGGAGAGAAAGAAGTAAGTGCATCTGTCTTGGAGTCTATTTGCCATACAGTGCCTTTAGGTTGTCTTCACCAGACAGAGCAGGCTGGAGATAATAGATGGGAAGATGGTGGATTAGTAAAGCAGTGCTATGGCATTTCTTAAATGTCAACGGTCTTAATAATTTTGTAAATGTAAAGATAGTGAAGGTGTCTTCGCAGATAATGAAGGGATGTCTTGAGATGTTATTCCTATGGGAGACTCCATTTAGATGCAGCTGAACATAAGCTGAGAAAATTTGAGTTTCAGGAGGTGTACATGTAACCCCCTACAAATGGGGGTTCCCAAAAAGTCTTCCTTGGGCAGGCGCCCTGGTGGAAAAGTGGCGAGCAGCAGCCGCTCCTACAGCTGCCGCCACCACCGACTCTTTTCAACAGCCCTAGCCGCCCACAGGGCTCCGCGGCTCGGACTGCACCACAGGACTTGCGCCTGTAGGCGCCCCAGTGGAAAACCGGTGAGCAGCAGCCGCTTCTATGGCCGTCGCCGCCACCAACTCCTTTCAACAGCCCTAGCCGTCCGCAGGGCTCCGCGGCTCGGACTGCACCACAGGTAGATATCGCTACAATCCTAACAGAGAGCTAGCACGCCTGGGCACCTTTGATTGGTGCGGTGCTGCCTTAGGGGGACCGTGATTGGTCTGCCCGTTTGCCTGCCTAGCTCCAATTGGAGCGCCTTTCCTACAGCTTTTTCCACTGTTCCCTTCCTATCTCTGATTTCTCAGCTCGCGCTTTGGCCTGAAATTCTGAGAATATGTATCAGGGTTATCAAATGTATGCTGGATGTTTTAAAAACAAAGTAAAAAGAAAGAATAGGAAAAGACTGTTAGACTGAACTGTGTTCTGCCTTGACTTAAACTGCTTGAAATTGTAACCGTAGCCTGCATCTGTTAGTGTGTTCCCCCCTTCAGTGCAAAGTACATGCTGTTGCTACCTTTCTCTCTGTGATCTGACTCCTGCCACTTCTGCTGCACTAAGCCCTTGCCCTGCACTCTGTTGTGCCTGTTTTTCTTTTCTTCTCCTTCTCCACCTCTGGCCCAGTACCTAGCGTGACCTGCCGTATCTCCCCACCCCCCCCTTGCCTAAAGTAATTTCTCAGTGATTTTGGCAGCTGCCTTGCTCTGCTTGTGAAATCATACCCCACCCCCAAGCTTCCCTAGCTTTCAGACAATTTATCCTTCTGTCTACCCCAGCCCTGTAATCGTTCTCTCCTTTGTTTAACTTTCACACCTACCCCCCTGCTGATGAACTGCCGCCAGCTCCCCTGCCTTCCCACCCCTTACTATTGTTTGCCACAGCATATAAGTGACCCAGCTCTTCTTTTTATCCTTAGGACTTGCGCCCATAGGCGCCCCGGTGGAAAAGCGGCGAGCAGCAGCCGCTCCTACGGCCGCCGCTGCCACTGACTCCTTTCAACAGCCCTAGCCATCTGCAGGGCTCTACAGCTTGGACTGCACCACAGGTAGATACCTCTACAATCCTAACAGAGAGCCAGCACGCCTGGGCACCTTTGATTGGTGCGGCGCTGCCTTAGGGGGACCGTGATTGGTCCGCCCGTTTGCCTGCCTTGCTCCGATTGGAGCACCTTTCCTACAGCTTTTTCCACTGTTCCCTTCCTATCTCGGATTTCTCAGCTCACGCTTTGGCCTGAAATTTTCTCCCACCCCACCACCACCCCCAGGCCTCCTTTAAATACACTCACGCTCCGCCTTCCTATAACATCCTGCCATCATTAGGCCAGGTTATCCTACTACCAACCTACGATTGGTAGCTGAGTGTGACAAATAAGCCTTATCAGTGTGAATATCCCCGGAGTCCCTGCCGTTAACTAAGCTGCTCCTGCAATCCCTGTTACCCCTCCTGCTGATTACTTTCAGCTAGATTCTTAAGTGAGTGTCTAGGTGGGAAAATTAATTGCCTTGAAAATATAGCACTTTTACAAATCATGAGATTACTCAACCTGGCATTATGGCTATCTTTATTGTGCTATTATTGCTCCTAAAGTGCAGAGCTCCCAGCATTGCAGGGCAACTTGAAGTACCTCAATGTAATTCTGTTCCCCACTGTATCTTAATAATACCTAATGCTATAACGGTTTACCACACAGACACCATGTCATTCTCCTCTCCCCTTTTGGCCTATTCCCCCTGGTTAGCCCCTACCCCCTTGCTACTGTACTCGCCTATGTCCATTCAAGCACTTACATTGATCATGTTAAACTGTCATTTCAGGGGTGCCGCCACTTACGCTGAACGATATGAGTCACCTCGTAGAAATAAAAAATTAGTCGCCGTTCTTATAAGTACCTTAAAGAAAGTAATACTTTTGCTTCTTCTCTGCTCAGGAAATGTGAAGCTTAACCCTGGCCCTCCCCTTCAGCTCAGCTCGCCTATCGATTTTGCTGAGGCCACAGGTCTCAAAATAATGATGGTTAACATCTTAAGCCTGCCAAAAAAACTTGTACAGCTGCAAGCCTGGGTAGCACATGTTAAGCCTGATCTTATCATAATCACCGAATCGTGGTTAAAAAAGACAAATACCGACCACCAAATATCACTGCATGGCTACAAATTATATAGAGCTGATAGAGACTAGAGGTGGGGCGTGGTTATTTACGAAATCTAAGTATGTGGTCGCTAATATTAGTTGTAAATCTCTAGCCAAGGAATTTGAGTTAGTCTCACTGAGCCTTGATCTCCCCTCCTCAGAAAGCATCACCATCATAGGTGGCTATAGACCCCCATCTGGTGGTGATAAAGTCCTTAATATATTGAAATCCATGTCAGCAGATGGAAAATCAGAAACAATATTTCTAGGAGATTTAAATATGGACTGGTTGTCACCTAGCTCACTCGGCCTCAAATCCCTTTGCGATGAGCTAGGTTTTGTGCAATAGTCAGTGAACCTACTAGGAACAACAAACTAAATCCTGCCAATAGCTCCTTATTAGATGTGGTATTAACCACCCATCCACATAAAATATCTAATTCGGCAGTATTTCACAATGATTTGAGTGATCATGGAATTGTCGCCTGCATAAGATCCCAAGTTAAGACTCGTCCGATGCCCACCTTTATAACAAAATGTTCCTTTCGCAAATTCAGTGCAGCAAACTTCCTATCTGAACTGAGTATGATCAGGTGGCAAGATCTCTATTTAGCTAAAGATGTCAATGAGGCAGTTTACACCTTTAATGATAAACTCACTACAGTAATAAATAAGCATGCCCCTTTTATCAAAGTAAGGGTACGGAAAAACTCTAACCCCTGGTTCACCTTGGATCTTAAGGCAGCCCTTATAGCACGAGATAAGCTTTGGGCTAAAGCTAGACATTCCAAAGAACCATCGGATTGGCAGGATTTTAGAACAGCCAGGAACACTTGCGTCAAAAGAATTCGCTCTGCCAAAGCTAACTACTATATTTCTACTCTTGAACAAGCAAAAGGTAACCCACAAAAGATATGGAAGACTATCAAATCTATTGAAGGACGACCCATGGCCCCCTCAGTCCCAACAAAGTTAGTCGCTAGTGGAAAGATTGTGGAAAACAAGTCCCTAATCTTGGAGAAACTTAACTCCCACTTTGCCACAGCAGGACTAGCTTTCGACTTGTCACCTTATGCTGGTTCTGCGGTGTGTCAGCACACCCCTTCCCATTCACCTAGCCTTGCACCTAGCCATTTCCAACTGCGAGAGATAACTTACAAAGAAGTCGAAGATTCTCTTCTTAATTTGGACACAAAAAAAAGTTCAGGGGATGATGGTTTGGAACCCTTTTTTCTAAGGACAGGCTACGCCCATCTCACGGCCCCAATTCTCCATATCTTCAACCTCTCCATTACATCTGCTACTGTGCCGTCCTGTTGGAAATCAGCACATGTCCTCCCCTTATTTAAATCTGGTGACCCATGCGATGTAAACAACTATAGACCTATCTCCATCTTACCTATCCTTTCTAAAGTACTCGAAAAACTGATCCACTCTCAGCTTAAATCTCATTTGGAAACCTTCTCTCTTATTAACCCAGCGCAATCCGGCTTCCGGGCCAATCATAGCACCATCACTGCTCTAGCGAAAGTAACCAATGATTGGATCTCTGCTATAGATGCTAAGAAAGTAACTGGCGCTGTATTTCTGGACTTAAGCAAAGCTTTTGACGCCATTGATCATAAACTATTAGTCAATTGTCTTGCAAAGATGGGTTCCTCATACCACACCACACAGTGGTTCTCTAGCTACTTAACTGGGAGATCCCAAAAAGTAAAGGCAGAAGGCTTATTCTCTGCTGCCTTGCCTGTTGTAAGAGGAGTTCCTCAAGGATCCATCTTAGGCCCTATCCTGTTTTCAATATATATCAATGACTTAGACGCTAACATAACTACATCCCATCTGCACTTTTTTGCGGATGATACTGTGTTGTATACTTCTGGATCATCGCTATCTGAAGTCAAGGGAGTGCTCCAAACGGATTTCGCACAACTTGAGCATAATCTAATAAAGGCAAAACTTCTGCTTAATGCGAAAAAGACTAAAGCGATGATATTCTCCCGCAGTGCTGTTACAGGCCCTCCCAATACCCTAACCCAAGACTTCATTGTCACTACGCTAAATGAGCCCTTGGAAGTAGTAACCAAATTTAAATATTTGGGTATCTGAATCGATAATAAATTATCTTTCAATGACCATGTTGAAAATGTCTCTAGAAGGTTAAAAGCCAGGTTAGGTTTCTATTTCAGAATTAAGCCTCTTTTTCCTCTTGAAATTCGGAACAAACTTGTCCAGGCCACCTTTCTCCCCCTGCTCGACTATGGAGACATAATCTATTCCTCTACCACTCGCTCAAACCTAAGTAAACTGGACGTCCTCTATCACCGTGCGTTAAGGTTCATTACCAACTCCCCTTACCGTTCGCATCACTGTGACTTATATGTAGCTGTCAGCTGGACATCCCTGACTACTAGACGCCTGCTCCATGCTGGGTTATGGACCCTCAAACTGCTATTGCAGAAATTGCCAAGCTACCTTTCATCCCTCATTAGTATCTCATATAGTGCTTACTCGTTAAGGAAATCTGACTTTATTATGCTTGATATACCAAGGACGCAGACCTCCTTTGGTAAACATGCTATTGCTTATGCCCTTCCCGCTATTTGGAATCAATTGCAATCTGTACTGAAACTAACTAGCACAGTTTCAATTAGCTTTTACAAATTGCTAAGTTCAGCCAAAATAAAAGACACCTGTAACTGTCATTAAATCTCTCCCCTCCCCAGGGGTGCTATTTTCTTATACTTGGGCATGATATAACTGCTTTTCCTCCCCACCTATTCTTGGCCTCCCAACAAATAAGTTCCAATACTACGCTATCAAATTACTCCTACCCCCCCCATCAGTGTATCCTGTTTGTCCTAGTTCCCATAATGTATGTATTGCATACATCAGCTTCATTATCAGAATGCAACCTGTAATTCATCCACCTGTGTTAAATCAGGTTCGCCACCTGTGCTCGTCATTGTGGAACCTTGTATGTATGTATATTCAGCCTCTGTCATATAATGCACATCTCATGTATATATTGTTATTACCTATCTGTATTGTACATTGCTTGTCTATATGTATTAGGACCTCCTTGTGAATGAGCTTGCTCAATGGAGTTTTTTCTTGCAATAAACTTGAACTTGAACTAAATGCTCACTGCCAGGCTGGTGTTCTGTGTTTTAGCAGTTTAAATGTATTGAGAGAGAGTGCCTGTATAGCTTCTGTGTACTATCTCTTTAAGAGCTGCCTGGATTGCAGTCATAATTAACCTGAGAGGGAGCTCTGTTAGAAGATGTACTTGTTTGCTGATAATTTGTTAGAGTAGTAATAATATTGTAGTTTGTTCTAACCTGCCTTCTTTGCAGCATGGACAGTTCTGTTTGTTTCCATTATCTTAGTCCTGGACTGCAGAATGGGCCAATCAGTGCATCTGGGACTCTAAAATGGAGCCTGCCTACAGGGGCTTGGTGGGGACAAAACTTGAAGGAATTGTAGATTTGGGTTTTTGGAACCTAAAATAAGCTGAAGGGGGAGCCCTTGTGATTGACAGACAGATCAGTCAACTGAACCTTTTGGATCTTGGGGAAAGTCCCACACTGCTTGCAGTTTCAGTTAGATCTGAGTTGTGAAGTGAAGAAGTAACAGCTCGAGATAGTTCAAACAGCAATCCATAGTGGATTTACGTGGGAGAACTGTGGAAAGGCCTGAGTTTGGCCTGCATGCCTGCCTGCTGTTCCTGAGAGGGAACTTGTGCTTTTTTTCAGACTGAATCCGAATTTGGAGAGCAAATTAAGCCACTGAATTGTGACCAGGCTTTAACCTGAAGAACACCAAAGATTTGTTGAATGCGATCTGCCTGTCATTACTTCCCGCTACCTCTGAACTCCTGGATTGTGCAGAGACTCTGTAATTGTGATCGTACAGCCATTTGCCTGGTACAGTGGAATTTCCTTACATGTAATTGTGCTGTGTGCTTATAGTGGGTCGTGATGTGGTTCCCCACTGTGTGTCTGAACGGTGTTTTGCTTGCTGGAGGCTGTATCCAGCTCCACAGACTGATTCCATATCCATTTCCATTTACCTGGGCCCTGCTACACTGGCCCAGCCAGAATACTTGCTATGCAGAGAAAGTCATCGACGAGAGACTGGCCTGGAGATCAGTCCCCTGCTCAACGTCTTGTACAGGAACGATGCCTCAGTGATTCATGTGGGCCCTACTTCTCCGGGCACTCCAGATCAACAGCCTGCAGTCTCAATTTCATCCTGCCTGTGTCCAGTATTGGGTATCATGAGTAAACATCAGGGTAGCTCCCTGCAACAACAGCTAAATCTAAAAGTGTTGTCATCTGATTGTCTTGTTGCCTTTTCTTTCACGAACTGAGCCCTCCGGTTCCGGATTACAAATAGTGTGTGTTGTGCATGTTGCTTTCTTCCATCACAGGGCCCCAACCAGCTGCAACGTTCTTAGCTAGCCCACCATTTTCCTACCTGGGTACCCAGAGTGTGTGACTGTGTAGGGACTCTGAACTGCATGCATAACTGCCTGATTAATATAGCTTTTAAGCAAATCAACCTGATTATACCCCTCCCTGGTTCAAGTCCACTGAATAAATCAGATTTAACTTTGTTTGCATTTAACCTGACTGTGGTTCCAGTTTGTTCCAAAAGTATTGTACTGTTGCTATTTGCTGTGCTTAACCTTATTTTGCAGGGGGTCCCTAGGGTCAAGCTAAAGGAACCAGCCCTGGTGGTAAGTGCAAACAGTGTGGCTAATTGCCTGGTGAATAAGGGTTATTGTGAAAGTAATTATTGCATATTTTTCAAGCCACTAGAAGGGAAAGAGGGGGGTTACAGTGTCCCGGAGGGCTGTGCCCAGGTTAGCTTGACCACTAACAACCCTGACCTCCGGGTGGAGGCACCCGTTTCATTACCCAGGCCACTTAACCTGCTACTAGCAAAGCAGGCAGTGGTAGTAGCCCTTGGGATAGCACCACCTAGGGGTTACATACAGTTCTCAATTACCTAGCGGTAAATGTAGAGGGGTGGCAATTCTTCTCCCGCATTTGAGTCATTTCCAGGAATCTATGGTAGATTGGGATAGAGAAGTCTGGCTCATTTTGGTCCAGGGTGTTCTCCATCAGCTGAAGGTCACACTGTCTAATATCTATTTACTCCCAGGGTCAGTACTAGGGAGATCATAAACCTCTTAGAAATGATATTAGAAAACATTAAGAGGGTAGGTCCTCCTTCTTGCAGGGGACTTCAGTCTAGATAAGTCAAACTGCTGGGACACTTCAAATCCCCAAAGTCCTAGACTGTGGCAAGTAAGATATGTACATCTCTCCTCAAATCCCATAAATGAGTGGATCTCTGGAGAGACTTTCACCCACGTGACCACCTACACATCACTATTCTTCAGTCCATTCTGTCTACACACATATTTATTTATTTAGCTTTTGTTAACCGCGTAGGCACACTAGACAAAAATGCCTATTTTCAGGTAAGACCCGGGAGGGATCAATGAGTCAATGTACAGACAATGTAGTAAAAAAAGTGTATAAATACAAGCAGAGTTGAAAGGCATATACATATGGCAGGACTACAGTACAGTAGTCAGGGGTTAACAATACATAAGACATATACTAACTACAGTGACAGGTACAGGTGGTAGAATATTAAAGGTACAACAATAAGTGTGAATAAAAACCAGTAGACTACAGTTACACACAACAGGAATCCCTCAGATATGTTGTAGACTGCAGGACTGGAGACATTTTGCTCTCAGATTACGCTCCTACTTTGGCATAAACTCCTCTGCAATCCTTGGCTCACAGGTTCCCTCTTAAAGAAGCTGAAACACAGGGACCACCTTTGGGAACTAGCCAGAGAAACAGGAAAACAGGTGGCCATCCAAAACTTCAAAAGAGCTAGAAATGTTTGCACTAAATCCATACGCCAACAGAAATCTGAATACTACAAGACTGTACTCGCTGACACCTGGGGAAATGCAAGAGCATTCTGGAATAACATTAAAGATGTTACTGGGAAGGAGTTCAAATCACCCCTACTGCAATCATAATAAACGGGAATACTATCCTGGACCTAAAAGTCATAGCCAACACCTTTAATGATGCCTTCACTGACCTCAGCAGCATCCTCCCTCCTGACTTTTTCAACGACAGCGACCCCCCTCTTCCCACCCATCAGTCATCACCCAAAAATTGTCCCCCTTTCTACTTCAGAGCAGTAAGCAAAATACCATCAGGAAATACATTTCAAAGCCATCAAAACACTAGAGCAAGTGCTGACACTGGACCTCAAACTTCTGTCCCTCACTCTAGACGAGATTCTGGGGCCTCTCACCAGGATCTTTAATCTCTCCCTCTCTCTCAGCCAATTCCCTGACAAATGGAAGACAGCAACTGTCACACCTATCCATAAAGGTGGTGACCGGACCTTCCATGTGAACTACCGACCTATCTCTATCCTGCAACCCCTCTCTAAGGTCCTGGAATGGATAGTAGCAGACCAGCTCACTGATCATCTGGACAAGTACAACATCCTTTGCTGGCAGCAACATGGATTTAGAAAAGGGCACAGCACTGCCACGGCACTTCTTGAGTTTACGGGAGCCATACACAACTCCCTTGATCAGGGTTGCCTAACCGGAGCTACATTCATCGACCTGTCAAAGGCTTTTGACACTGTCCACCACTGCCTCCCGCTTCATCAGCTACTGAACATTGGCTTCTCTGTGGAAACAGTGAAATGGTTCAATAGCTATCTTGACAACAGATCCCAATGTGTAAAAATATCAGGCGTGGTCTCTGATACTAAACAAGTTCGCTCCAGTGTCCCCCAAGGCTCCATCCTGGGCCCATTGCTGTTCAGCCTGTTCCTCAACTCCCTCCCTGACTCCACCTCTCAGCAAGTCATACTCTATGAAGATGATGCAGTGATTCTTGCCTCTCATCATGACCTCAAGCCACCTGCAACAAACCCTTCAACACGGCTTCACCTCTGTTGAAAGCTGGTTCAAAGAACATAAGTTAATCCTTAACCAGAAAAAAACGAAGACCATGATTTTTACCAGCCACCAAAACAAGCACAAACACCACCAACTCTTCTTAAACACCTGCCTCGGGGACTCCCTGGAGCAGGTTGACTCCTTCAGATACCTTGGAATCACCCTAGACCCACACCTGTCCTTTGGAACCCATATAACCAATGTCGCTAAAACCGTGAATACTAGACTGGGCTTACTCTACCGGCTTCGTCGGCACCTGACTAAAGAGGCCCTCTTTGCTGCAGTTCAAAGCTCCATCATCTCCCAGATTGTCTATGGTCTTGTCATCTATGGCACTGCCACTACCACTGCACTCAGAAGGATTACTACCACCCTAAACAAGGCCTGTCTACTTATCACTGGGGCCAAACGGCTCACACACACCTGTGACCTCTACTCACAAGCTAACTGGCTTCAACTTGATAATAGAATTCAGTACCAAACCTGCTTGGTTGCTAAGAAAATAGAGTTGGGAACTGCCCCTCCCGGGGTCTGTTCACTCCTTCAAACGAAAACCAGCTCCAGAATTACCAGGGGATCAAAGCCACAACTTTTCCATATCCCTCGCTGCTGCACAGCCATTGGCCAGCGTTCATTCACCTACAGGGCACCCACTTGGTTTAACGGTCTTGCCAATGATACCATCAATACCTCTGGGCTAGGGGCCTTCAAATCCAGGCTCCGTAACACCCTGGTCGCTTCCAACACCTGCAACTGTCATGGATAATGTCTATGTAACTCCGCTCCACTACCACTCTTTCCTATATCTAGCTCTTTACATAACACACTTGCCCTAGTTTGGCCTCTGCCCCACACGCTCTACAGCACCTGACAATGCCACTTTCCTGGCAGCTCCACCCCACCCCCCCTTATCCTTACCTCCCCCACACCTCTCCTCTCTTCTCATTTTCTTACCTCCCCCTTGCCTCTCCCATTTCTTTCTACCACCCCCCATTTGTCCTCTTCCTTTCCACTTTACCCTCTCCCTGTCTGTTCGAAATTAATTTGATATCCTTTACCCTGGTTTGTGTAACAATTTTGTCTATTGTAATGAGATACCTATGTCTTGACGTGTAATCTTTGTAAAAGAGCCCTGGGCTCAAAGGTAATTGTAATCCTAGAATTGAAATAAATAAAATAAATAAATAAAAAATCTTAACCTTAGTAGAGAAATCCCCAGAACATAGTGGTGTCTGAATGGGTGTTACCTCAGGTTGGAGAATTCTGAACTTTTCTGACGGATAAGACTACAAAACCTACAGAATTAAACCAGGTGGGGGACAAAGCGAGGCTGTGCTGTGGGACATCCTAAAAACAGAAATGAGGGGTCATATAATAGAGTACTGTGCCAGAAAGATGAAGGAACAAAACCAGAGATTAGAAACCCTGCAAGAGCTCTTCCCTTTTATCAGTAGATGTACATGCAGGGCAATGGATCCATTAAGCCACAACTGAACCATACTAGGAAGGAAATTGATAAACTACTCTAAGTGAAAACAAAAATAGCCATTATGTTCTTCCACCATGAATACTATGAGGTGGGCCCTTGGGTCTCCTGTATTTTAACACACCAGCTCCACGAGCAATAACTCAGGGCTAAGTTGGCCCAGTTGTAGCAACCCTTTATTCAGCAACCCCTCTGGAAAACCAGTGACATGGTCACTTTTCATCATTACTATGCCTCACTGTTCTCAGCACAGAAGCTACATAATCCAGTAGCATTGAGGCATTTCTGGCCCTGTTGACCCTCCCACAGTTATTCCAGGAGCAGGTAGATCTCCTGACTAGCCTGATCTAGTCCAGGAATTAGATGAAGCCATTCTCAGGGCTCGCACTCAAAAAGCCCCTGTCACAGATGGCTAGATTTTGGAATGCTATAAAACAAAGAGAGAGCAACTGATTTCACCAGCTAACAAAGGTCTGCAATGGGGTGATAGCAGGAGTGAACACACCACACGCATGATAGTATGCCACAATCTCGGTAATCTCAAAAGCAGGGAAAGGCCCCACTGAACACCATACCTATAGACCTATTTTGGTGCTGAATGCTTATTATAAACTACAGTATTCATGGAAGTGACTCAAAGACTGGACCCCTCCTACTGTCTCTGATCCACCTGATCAAACAGGTTTTGTGCAAGCTCATCAAATCAGGGCCAGTACCCACCACACGCTTCATATCCTCCATTCAGTTCATTTGACAGCCACCACCATTCTTTTGGCCTGGTTAGATGCTGAAAAGGCATTAGATAGAGTGTCTTGGTCTTATCTCTTTCCCACCCACCAGAAGTTTGATATTTAGGCATTAAAATTCCCCTAGATCTCAATAAGCTGTGTGAAGTAACTGTGCACTCCCTTTTAGCACAAGTACAGACTGATCTTAAGGACTGGCACAACCTGCCTCTAAGCCTGATCTGCCAGATTATATGTATATTTGTATGTATTTACATTCTTGTATCTTGTTTTACTTAGTATGTCCTGTCTGACATTATGTTTTTTATGTGAATTTGTTGCTTGTGAAAATGAGCATCTTGCTCATCTTGCTAACAAGTATAAAAAATAAAAAATTAAATAAAAATTAAATGAAATTGATACAGATAGAATGGTGACACTCCCTAGCTGCCTGTATATATTTCAGAATGTCCCAGTCCAAATCCTTGAATGGGAGTGGCGAACATGGCAAGTAGCCATCTCTAGGTTTCTCTGGGTGGGGAAGCACGCAGGATCTGCTTCTGTACGTCGATGCTACTGAGGGAAAAGGGCGGCCTGGCACTGCCAGATCTCATACTATGCAGCCACATTGTTGATGATCCTTTCCAGTGGCATGCAGAAGGACCAGCCCTCAGTGGTAAGATCTGGAGGAGAAGAAGGCTCTCCCCTTTTGGGATAGGGCCTGGTTCTATATGGCACACACCCCTGGAATATGGAATTGCAGCTGCAGAACCCTGGCTGACAGAAGTAGGGCAGGTCTGAAGGGAATTAGTTTCTTCCCTGAACCTCATGTACCACATTATTTGGGTCAGCTATATTGCCAAACTGCAGGGGTTTCTCCCAGCTACTCAGAACCCAGGGTAACAAGGGTTATGGAGACTGGGTTTAGTGTATTTGATTCAGTTCTGTGATGGCCAGTGGTTCAAGACCTTTCTTGAAATGTAAGCCAAGTTCAGCCTAGACCGGTGGTACTTTAATTGGCATCTGCAGGTCTGACACTACATCAAGTCATGGCCCGCTGGTAACAGGATACCCACTGAACTCCCACCTCTTCAGTCTTTATTGGCAGCACAGATCTCCACCCAATTACCAGACATCTCATATTTCACATCTATTGGTTCGTTCAAGATACTCGACCATATTCCTCACGGTATTTAGTTGTGAAATGGGGCACTGAATTAGGATGGGAGGCATATCTTAAAATCTGGGAAAAAAGGATGCTGAACACTGAGTAGAGTCACATTGTCCCATATTTGGAGGGAGTATGAGTGAAAGCACCTAGTGAAGTATGTCAGGACTCCTGTGGTCACAGCCAGCTTTGGGCAGGGATCCAGTGCAGCACGCTGGAGGACTTGCAGAGAAGCCAGGGCAACACACACCCACATTAGGTATAGGTTTAATTCTAAGATCTGCAATGTTTTAAACTAGTTGATAGGGGGGTGGGTGGTGTTTTTTTAATTAAATCCCCTAATAACTGATGCCAGGTGGCTAAGCCTCTCATATCTGAGAGATTTAATAATTGGACTGTTCTGTTGACTAATGCACATAGTTTATGTAATAAAAAAGAGGAATTAGAGTTACTACTAAAAAAGGAAGATATTAAGATGTGCACAGTTACTGAAACTTGGTGGAAGGTAGATGATTGGGGAACAGCGATAGATGGTATCAGGTTTTTAGATGCGATAGGGAGGGCAGAAGAGGAGATGGGGTGGCCCTTTATGTTCAAAATGGTATTAGTGCCAGCAAAATTCCATCATCACTGGACTCTGAATTTGAACACTAGGTAATACAGATTAAGCCTCCTTGGGGAAAACAAATATTGCTCGGAGTATATTATAGGCCGCCTTCTTTAAATATTGACAAAACTCTTAAACTTGTCCAACATATGAAAGAATTAGATGCATCAAAAAATATGTTACTTCTCAGTGATTTTAATTTCAGTGGAATTAATTGGAATTCCTGGGTACTGTATCTTCTTGTACTGGAGAGACAGCCTTTTTGGAGGCAATCGATATATTAGCTTTACAAAATTATGTTCATGAGGGAACTCGAGGTTCAAGGATACTAGATGTGGTACTAAGTAATATGAAAGACCAAATTATAGGATGTCAGGTTAGAGAACCACTGTTAGGACGTGACCATAATATGGTAGAGCTAGATACTGAACTTAAAGACACGATCCAGGTAGGCTTTACTGAGGTAAAAAACTACAATAATGTAGACTATGATAAATTAAGGATAGCTGTTGGTAATTAGGACTGGAAAATGAAGTTCTCTAAACTTATAGTGGAAGAAATGTGGACTGAATTCAAAACATATATTCATGGTTTAATAGAAACTGAAATCCCCACTAAAATTAAGTATAACTACAAAGGAAAGATTCCATGTTGGTATTCCAATAAAATTCATAAGCTTATTAAAAGGAAAAATAGGGCCTACAAACAATGCAAAAGATATAATGATTTAAGATCTATAATGAAATACAGAAATAGGTTGAGGGAGCTAAAAAGAGAAATAGCGAGATCAAAAAAGAATTTTGAAAAAAACTTAGTCTCTCAAGTGGCAGATAATAAAAAGGCATTTTATGGTTAGATTGCCTCACTGAAACAAAAAGAAAACAATGTGGGCCCACTGATGGTAGGGGAAAATCACATTTCAAATAGTAAAGAAATGGCCATATAATTTAAGAATGACTTTAATAGTGTTTATTTAAATGAACCGAAGTTTGATAAAGAGTTCCCTGTTAAAGACATTAATAAATTGAAAATAACTATTTCAGCTGTCTTAGAAAAACTCAGTAACTTGAAAGCAACTAAATTGCCAGGCCCTGATGGGATGCATCCCAGACTATTAAAACAGTTGGCCCCTGTAATAAGTAAACCTTTACAAGTCATTTTCCAGTCCTCATTGGGCAGTGGAATGATCCTGGAGAACTGGCGGTTGGCTAATGTGATCCCAATTTATAAGCAAGGCACAAAGACTAGTTATTCAAATTATTGCCACATTAGCCTCACTAGCTTAATTAGTAAATTACTGGAATCCATCTTGAAAGATTATATTGAAAAGAATATTAAGGTAGGGGGGAATAAGGATATGAGGCAGCATGGATTTGTCAGTGGTAGGTCAGTTGTGATAAATCTTTTGTCATTTTTTGAAACTGTGAGTCTAGCATTAGATAGTAATCTGCCGGTAGATATATATCGACTTCGGAAAAGCATTCAATACGGTATCACATGGTGAATTGCTTAAGATATTGGGTAAATCTGGGATAGATTATTTTGTCCTTAGATGGATTGCTGCTTGGCTTACCAATAGGAAACAGCGTATTTGTGTTAAGGGTCAATCATCTGATTGGACTTTGGTGCCCAGTGGTGTCCCTCAGGGATCTGTGTTGGGGCCTGTTTTGTTTGGGTTATTGGTTTCTTCTTTAAATTGTGATGATAATGCATGGCTTGTAAAATTTACAGATGATATGAAATGTGGTGCGGTAGTTACTAATCAATTAGATGCTAAAAAATTTCAGGATAACATCAAACATTTATATAAATCAGCTATGAGGATCAAATTAAAATTGTATCTATCAAAATGCACTTGGGAAGAAACAATCAGGAATTTGAGTATTTACTTGAAGGGACTAGTTTAATGACTGTAAATGTTGAAAAGGATTTGGGAGTATGGATCAATAAAGAATTAGAATTTTCCTATCATTGTGCAATAACTGTTAAAAAAGATGATGTGATTTTGGCATAAATCTTGAGGAATATTAAAAGTAGAGAAAGAGATGTAATTGTGCCCCTTTACTGCTCTCTTGTCAGACCCCACTTGGAGTACGCTGGTTCTGCATGGCAACCTCATCTCAAACAGGATTTGAGGCATTTGGAGGAGGTTCAGCAATTGGTTACTAGAAAGATTAAAGGCATGAAATCCCTTCCCTATGAGGATAGATTGAAGAAACTCAAATTATACTCCTTGCAATATAGAAGATACCCTGGGGATATGTGTTTCATTTATAAAGCGAGTAGAAAACCTGTCGTATGGGAGTCTATAGGTTTACAAGGACGGCAAAGTACAGTTAAAAATTGGGGCCATCAATATCAACTAACAGGAGATAGTTATAGAACTAATAAAAGAGGGGCATGGTTTTCACAGTGAATAGTTAACCAAATGGAATGCTTTACCTGGTTATGTAGTTTCATGTGAAACTGTTACTCGGTTCAAATTAGCTTTAGATAAGCAAAAACCAAATTGTCTCTATCAAATTTTGTAAATTATGGTGCAGGACAATAATGACCTAACAGCTAAAGTTCCTGATTTGTTCCTATGTTCCTATTATGTGGGCAGTTCCTCTTCTGAAAGTTTTGTTAGCTATCTGGAGGCAGCCAATACAGACGTCCTAGGTGTGGGGATTATACTGAGCCCAGAGTTATCTTTGTTCCAATATCCCAGACAGTTCAATGGACAACAAATTATTCATTGAAAATTATGCTTGTGGCTACACTAAAATGTATTACCAAATGGTGCACTTCGCAGATACCCATTCTACATCACTGCAGGGAAACAGTAAACAGCATCTACACCATGGAGAGAATTACATTTATCCTTAATGATAGAACTGAACACTTTACCTGTAGGTGGACTAACTGGATAATTTATGTAATGCAACATATTCCTACATGTGTTCCTTAAAAGCTTGTTTACAGGGAGGAGGAGGAGGAGGGAGTACAAGGTTGGTGACGTGAGGGAGAAGTCTGGGGACTTTGGGTGAATAGGCAAGATACTGAGCCCTATGTCATGGTCCCACTATTTGTTTTCTGCAAATGGGCATAGACACAGTACCAGATGAGCAGTGATAGGAGTGCACACTACCCCACTGCTGAGCTGGGGTATTCAGGACTTCTGTGATTTACAGGGTTAGGTGGTCTCAATGTGTCATTGTCTGTTACCTATGTAGTGTCGCAATGCCGTATTGATGGTCTTTTTGACGGTTATGCATAGTATTGTTATAAAAGAAAAATATGTTAATGAACATGTATTTACATAAAACAAATATCATTGATATTTGCTTTTTTTATCCTCACAGGTACATTATAAACATGGGATATGAGATGTGTTAATGTAAGATATCAAAAATATCTTCTTGAGTTGCACTTGACCTCTGAACTCACAAGTGGCAAAACCACTCCCAATATTCCAGGTCAGCCTGGGTTCAAATCTCAGCTAAGGCATTTCTTTATTTCGCTCTTCTGTTTGCTTGGGTCCCATATATGTCAACATGGCACCCTTGTGACTGAGAACATAAACTTATGTTTATGGGGATCCAACGTGCTACCACTGGCCCTAGGGGTGGTAATCTGGAGCAAGTGCTGCTGACCAGAACAGAGGCTTTCTGGATCTACCATCTTGGTGCCTTTACCTGGCTAGGTTTGAATGACAGATTTGATTTGGCTCCATTTTTATACATAAGCTCCCTTTGCAGGAGGGGCTTATGCTCCCATTTATGAATCCCTTTCTCCCTCCTACCTCCCACCCAGAGCTAGGGAATGCATTAGTGCTCTGGGGGGTCAATACATCCTGGATGCCTCAAGGTGGCAGCAGAGGCCATGTTAGGGAAGATATATAAGGCTGGAGAAAGGTGCCTTACCAGCTCAGGCATTAGGCCTGGGGCTGGAGGGGGGGCGGCTGGAAAAGCAGAGTAGGCAGGCGGAAGGGAGCTCAGTGGCCCGGGTAGGTCTGTGGGGGGCAACCCCCCCCAAAGTGGCAGATAGGGATGGCCTCTGCAGCAACATGGTGTAGAGGAGCCAGGAAGGAAGCACCGTGGGGAGGATGGTCAGCCAGGCTCCTGAATCATCAGGGTAAGGGAGTTGCAGGTGGTAGTAGGAGGCCAGGATAGGAAGGAGCCCTTACAGATCCTATGGAGTAGTTGCTCAGGCCACCAGGGCTGTGAGGACAGTGGCAGGGTCCCCACAGGGGGAGGCCAGTGGCAGTGGCTCTTCCCTGCACCTGATGTGGCAGGGTGGTCTGAGGGTAGAGGGAGCCAGGGGGCCCTTCACCCATTCCAGGGGACCTGCTTAGAGGGGCAGGTCCTGGGGCACTGGCATCAAAGGACCAGGTGGGTCACAGATCTTAGGACAGGCCTTGGGGGGGTGCCTCCGGCAGAAGTTTACTGCAAGCCCAGGATGAGTTGACAGGGATGTGGGCCAGAAGCTGTGTACCCCCAAACAAATGGTCATCTGAGAGCACAGAAAGAAGTTTTGGGGTGATATCTGTAGAGGTGGGCTGCTCAGAGGGGCCTGGGTGGTGGCAGGGTCCCGGGCTCTCCTGTGGCAGGACAGCCCAATCAAGATAACTCAGGTACTGGAGCAGGGCTGGGTTTGAGAACCACTGCACCAGCAGAGAGCAGTACAGAAAGAGAGCTGAGCCATAAGTGTGGGAACTGGTGCCGTAAGGTTGGGAGCACTGACAGGTTTAGGTTCCACATAAAGTGAAGGAGATTGGGTTACAGGGCCTAGTTCAGAGCAAAAAATCCTGATACACCTTGAAATTTGGGATAAGGTCCAGGGGTCAGGTGGGGTGAGCAGCACGCTTTCCATGATAGAACCAGTGCCAGACCAGACAGAGATGGACGAGAATGGGTAACCCAGAAATGGAAAAGAGAGAGATTTAGCTTACCAGCACTAGTGAGCCAGGAGCCTGTGGGTTTTTCCAAGTGGGGAGGTTCCTTGAGTAAATCATCCAAGAGGTTAGAGTGAAGAAGCCCTGCTTGTAATGCCTGTAAACCATTTATGCTGCTCAGAATGTCCAGCCTGGGTATGTTGTAAAAAGAACAGATAGCCCCATGGAGCTGCTTCATTTATTTGATGAACAATGTGACTCTTGCATTCCCAGAATCATTTGGGGTGCAGGAGCTAAAATAAAGAAGCTAGTTGGGAAGAGACTTGTAATGATTCTTTCCTTCTTTATTTAAGTTGGAAGGGGGACAAATGAAATGGAAAGCCCCCTCCCTTGTGTCTAATTTATTTCATAAGTTGTAATTCCAGACAGTATCCATCAGGCTGCATCAGGATCGAGGGGCTCTGGGGCTCAGAAGAGACAGAAGGTTGCAGTTTGGAGATCCTGGTTCAGTGGTCAGCGTTCAGGGGAAAAACAAATCCAGAATTGGAGGTAAGATCGAGTGTGCACCTAGAGGTGAAGTTGTCAAGAGGTACAACAGATATTTTTCCTATCTTATTTTGGGGTGCACTGGCTCGGGTGTTGCACTTGTTGTAGTCCTCTCTCATGCCCTCTGGAACAACTGCAACGATAATTTTTGTCCCTAGATGAGGGGGCTGGTGGAGGGTTACACATGGGGGCTCATCCAGGATATTACTTGTACCCCGAAACCCCGGACCCTGAGCCTTGAGGTCTAATGTGTTGGCAGGCTTCCTGGCCTGGATGGGCCCTGTGGCACAGAAAAAATTGGTTGTGGGGTAGGCCTGAATCAGAAATAGCCCTCAGCCTGCCTGATGTGGTGTGCATGCGTGACCTGCTGGTCACGTGATCCTCAGGCTGACTCCAATTGGAGGATGACAGTAGAGAAGCTACAGCAGCTGCAGAAGAAGTGCCATATTGGGAGAAGAAATTGGAGGGTGCCGAGCCGAGAAGGAAACAAAGAGAGGGCCTGTGATTAGAGCCATGAGAGTGAGTTACTGCGTACACATGCCAAAGCAAATGGACAGTACCACCAAGAAAAGAAAGGAAAAACAAAGAAGTGAGTGGATTCCTTATTGTGGGTACTGGGAGGCATAGCAGAAAGACTTAAGCAGATAGCCCCATGGATTGGCGGTGGACAGTGTCTGGCAAGGATGAGACTGGAGCAGTGGCGACCCCCAGGAGGAACCACTGGCCATGGTTCCTGCCTCACTGCTCTCCTGACTCTGGAAAGCTGGGGGAAAAGGGCAAGCTACTAATCGATGTGTGAGGTGTCGGTATCAGGGGGAAGGCATTGCCAGAATGCCTGTGTGCAGAAATTATGCAGGTTTTCCACCAGTTCCAAATTTGGGGTTTCCTCCCAGTTCCACTGCAAGCTCCTATGTACTGTGGTCACCCACTAGTGGGGATTTGGGGGCTTTTGATAGACTCTCCCTTGGGGAAAATACTCATGCTCATGTGAATGAGACCAGGAGCGTTTCTCCAGATGTCATCGTGGATGCCGTAGAAGAGGAAAGTGCAGGGGAAAAAACTAGGAAAGGAGGTGACGGGGAGCACAGCCATCTGCCCCGCTCCCTACTGCCTATTACCGGCTATCCCAGTGGCAGTGGGATGGGAAGAGGTCTCAGACAACCAGTAGGAGATCCCCCAGGGCCTGGGGGGGTCCCTGCCTTGGCCTCTGTCTGGCAGTAGCCCACAGGCCCTGTCGTCCAAGTCAGAGACTACCTCGGGAGCCAAGTTTAAGATAAAACCCAGCAGGCTAGGCTCCGAGTCTGTCTCTGCACCAGCAGTATCCAGGGAGAGTACCTGCAATTGAAGAGAGTTGGAGGAGCTGGATGAGGAAAAATTCATTGGTAGCACATTCCAGATCCAGGACTACCAAGTAAGTATAGCAATTCCCCAGGCCTTCCATCACCCATTGATCACATTGGCAAACTGCACCCCACAGCTTCCGGTCCAGGCAAAGACCCTACAGACCCGGATGGACAGGTTAAATCCCAGTGACCTGTTGAATATCAAGTATCAAAGGGGGATATGGTTATCAGTTGGGCATGCCAGGAGGACCAGTGTCAGAGACCTGCCAGAATGGAGCCAGGCAGAGAGGTGGGTCCATAGGAGGCTGCGTGTGGAGTATCCCCATATCAATTATCCTTACTTGTCTGACAGGATATGGGACATTATCGAGGAGATGAGGGAGGAGGGGATCTTCAAAGAACAAATAGTACACTTAAAGAATCAACCTAGAGGAGGAGGTACCCCATCTCAGCAGTTAATACAGCAGGCACGGTCAATGTGCCGCACAGGGACTTGGTCTGGCTTGACTCTGTTTAAACATTTTGCTTTGGTCCAGGACGTGGCTGGGACACGGAACAAGTATTACATTTTGGACTGGGACTCCCTTGGGAATGCTGATGACCAAGCCAGACCTGGAGTATTATTTCCCTTCAGGAGGGAAGCCTGCAACTTAGGCCTCCTGGATTTCAGACTTATGAACTGCACCAGAACAGTTGTTCTACAGTGCAGGACATGGTGACTGTATACTGTTCTTATTTCTAAAGAAAAAAATTTGGGGGGGATCTAAAATTATGCTACTACTAAAAGGGACATTTTATTAATCATGAAAAATGTTGGTGTGAAAGTTGGAGGAGGCTGGTGAGTGAGTGAGTGATTTGGGAACTGTACACAGAGTAACCTGTCCTAATTGGTGGGAGGCATATTGGGGTGTAGCTATAGATTTAGAAACTACCTAATTACTGTTTGAATGTTTAATGGTGAAGTCAAATCATATGAAAACAATGATTATGGTTATCTGTTTGATAAGGAAATAATGAATATTTTTCTAACAGTTTAAAGATTATCTCCTGGTGCAGGTAGGTGTTAGTTTATAGGGAGTGCTTGGGTTAGAGAGGTAGGTTGGGTGGTGCCTGTGGCCAGGTATGGTGAGTTTTTACTTCCAGAAGGTTGGGGAGTGTGCATACCCAGTTTGATGGGAGGAGACCATCACTGGACCCTTGCCATCATTCCCAGGATGGAATGATTTTCTGGGTGGGGAAGAGTGTAAGCCCCCTTTGCAGGAGGGATTTATGCTCCCATTTAGGAACCCCTTTTCCACTCTTGCCCCCCCTCCTGAGCTAGGGAATTTATTAGTGCTCTGGGGGTCTATACCTGCTGGTTGCCTCAAGGTGACAGCAGAGGGCAGGTTAGGGAAGGTATATAAGGCTGGAGACTGGTTGTTTCAGGGCCTTCCTAGCCCAGGTGTTAGGCCTGGGGCTGGAGGGGGGCGGCTGTAGGAGCAGAGTAGGCAGGCAGGAAAAGAGCTTGGCGGTCCAGGTGGGCCTGTGGGAGGCAACCCCCCCCCAAAGTGGCAGATAGGGACAGCCTCTACAGCGACACAGTGTCGAGGAGCTGGGAAGGAAGCTCCATGAGGAGGATGGTCAGCCTGGTGCCTGCTTCGTCAGGTATGGGAGGTGCAGGTGTAGTAGGAGGCCAGGATAGGCAGAGCCTTTTGAGATCCCGTGGAGTAATTGCTCAAGCCACCAGGGCTGTGGGGACAGTGGCAGTGGCTCTACCCTGCACCTGATGTGGTAGGGTGGTCTGAGGGTAGGGGGAGACAAGGGGCCCTTTACCCATTTCAGGGGACCTGCTTGGAGAGGCAGGTCCTGGGGCATCAGCATTAAAGGGTTGGGTGGGTCACAGGTCTTAGGACAGGCCTTGAGTGGGGTGTCTCTGGCAGGAGCTCACTGCAAGCCCAGGATGAGTTAACAGGGATGTGGGCCAGAAACTGTGTACCCCCCTAAAATGGTCATCTGGGAGCACAGAAAGGAGTTTTGGGGTGCTATTTGTACAGGTGAGCTGCTCAGAGGGGCCTGGGAAGGGGAGGGCCCAGGGCTCCCCTATAGCAGGGCAGCCCAATCAAGATAACTCAGGTATTGGAGCAGGGCCAGGTTTGAAGGCTGCTGCACCAGTAGAGAGCAGTGCAGAGAGAGAGCTGAGCCGTAAGTGTGGGAACTGATGCCGTGAGGTTGGAAGCACCGGCAGGTTTAGGTTCCTTGTAAAGCAAAGGAGACTGAGTTACAGGGCCTGGTACGGAGGAAAAAATCCTGGTACCCTTTGAGATTTGGGCCAAGGTCCAGGGGCCAGGAGGGGGAGCAGCACGCATTCCAATGCCAGAGATAGGGCAGCAACCAGTGCCAGACCAAACAGAAATGGATGAGAATGGGTAACCCAGAGTAGGAAAAGAGAGAGATTTGGCTTACCAGCACCAGTGAGCCAGGAGCCTGTGGATTTTTCCAAGTAGGAAGGTTCCTTGGGTAAATCATCCAACAGGTTAGAGTGAAGAAACTCTGCTTGTACTACCTGTAAACCATTTATGCTGCTCAGAATGTCTAGCCTGGGTATATTGTAAAAAAGTTCAGGTAGCCCCATGGAACTGCTTTATTTATTCGATAAAGGATGTGACCCTTGCATTCCTGGAATCATTTTGGGGTGCAGGAGCTAAAATAAAAAGCTAGTTGGGAAGAGACTTGCAATGATTCTTTATTTAAGTTGGAAGGGGACAAATGAAATGGAAAGTCCCCTCCCTTGTGTCTAATTTATTTCATAAGTTGTAATTCCAGACAGTATCCATCAGGCTGCATTCGGGATCAAGGGGCTCTGGGGCTCAGAAGAGATAGGAGGTTGCAATTTGGAGATCCTGGTCTGGCGGTCAGTGTTCAGGAGAAAACAAATCCAGAATTGGAGGTGAGTATGAGAGTGCACCTGGAGATGAAGTCATCAAGAGGTAGGACAGATATTTTTCCTACCTTATTTGGGGGTGCACTGTCTCTGGTGTTGCGTTTCTTGTAGTCATCTCCCATGCCCTCTGGAGCAACTGCAATGATAATTTATGCCTCTAGATAGGGGTCCGGGGGGGGGGGTTACATATAAATCTCCTCCCCTTACCTTTCCCATCCCCATCTTGTCTCTCTTCCCTGTTGTACCTATGATCTGTATTCTACTTTTAAAATATGTAGACTGTTGCCACCATGATGTTACAAACATAGAAAGGTGATGGCAGAAGGAGACCAAAGGGTCCATCAAGTCTACCCTTGAGATCCCAAGATCCTAGGTCCTAGCTGGTAGATTACCTTGCAGATTTGATTCTAGCGTACACCTTATCCCAACCTCCTTTTGAATGCTGATATGGTCCTAGCTCCTACCACCTCCTCAGGTAATTTGTTCCATGGCTACACAATCCTTTCTGAGAAATAGTGCTTTCTGATATCCCTACTGAAACTCCCACCCCTAAGTTTCAATCCATGCCCCCATATGTTTAAGTTGGGAGCCTTGGTGAATAGTTCAGCACAGGATACTGAATTTAACCCTCCCATGTATTTAAAGTTTTCTATCATATCTCTCCTTTATCTCCTATATGCAAGTGAGTACATGTTTAACGCCTCCAGCCACCCCTTGTATGGCAGCCCCTGAAGCCCCTGTATCATTTTGGTTGCCCTTCTCTGAATGGTCTCTATTCTGTCCCAGTCCTTCTTTAGGTATGGTCTCCAAAACTGTACACAGTATTTCAAATGGGCCTTACCATAGATCTGTACAGCGGAAGTATCACCTCCCTGTACCTACTGTCAAATTCTACCCCTATGCATCCCAGAATTTTGTTGGCCCTACTATATGCTTCATTGCAGTGGCTGGTTTGTTTAAAGGTGTCACTAATAATAACTCCTAGAGCCCTTTCCTCTATTGCGTCACTGAGTTTGACCCCGTTTAGCCAATAGGTTGTTCTAGGGTTATTCCTGACAATGTGCATCACTTTACATTTCTTGGTGTTAAATGTCAGCTGCCAGACACTATACCATTGTTCTAACCTTTTCAGATCCTTTTGTACGATACTTACTGCTTCATTGCTGTTCACCCTTTCCCCTAATTTAGTGTCGTCTATGAACAGTTCAATCTTGACCTCCAGGTCGCACCTGGAAATGAGCTTCAGCTCAGTGTGCCTTTCCCGGTCACCAATTTTAAATAAATAAAATAAATAAATAAATCTTGCCCTAGATAACTACTCTTATGTCACTGATGAACATGTAACCCCTAGGTGGTGCTAGCCCAAGGGCTACTACCCCTGCCTGCTTGGCTAGTAGCAGGTTAAGGGGCCTGAGTTCTGAAAAGGGTGCCTCCACCCGGAGGTCAGGGTTGGTAGTGGTCAAGCTAACCTGGGCACAGCCCTCCAGGACACTGTAACCCCCCCTTTCTTTATTAGTGGTCGGAACAATACACAATAATCACTTTCACAATACCCCTGATACACCACACAAGTACCCACACTGTTTGCACTTACCACCAGGGCTTTCCTCTGGCCCTGCCCTGGGGAACCCCTGTAAAACAAGGTTATACACAGCAAATAACAGCAGTACAGTACTCTTGCACAAACTGGAACTACAGTCAGGGTAAATGCAAAAAAGAGTTAAATCTGATTTATTTAAGGGGCTTGAACAAGGGAGGGGCATAATCAGGTTAATTTGCTTAAAGGCTCTATCAATCAAACAGTTATGCATGCACTTCAGGGTCCATAAACAGTCACATACTCTGGGTACCCAGATGGAGAATGGTGGGCTAGCCAAGAATGCTGCAGCTGGTTGGGGCCCTGTGATGGAAGAAAACAACATGCACAACACACACTATTTGTAATACGGAGCCGGAGGGCTCAGTTCGTGAAAAGACAACAACAAGACAATCAGATGACACACTTTTAGATTAGGCTGTTGTTGCAGGGAGCTACCCTGATGATTACTACGATACCCAAGACTGGACACATGCTGGACCAAAATCGAGACAGCAGGTGGTTAATCTGAAGTGCCAGGAGAAGCAGGGTCCACACGATTCGCCGAGGTGTTATTCCTGTTGAAGCGTGGAGCAGGGAGCTGATCCCCAGGAAGGTCTCTCGTCAGTGGCTCTCTTTGTGCAGTGTGGTAGTCTGGCAGGGCCAGCATGGCATGGCCCAGGCCGAATGGAGATGAACACGGATTCAGTCCGGTTAGGCTGGATAAAGCTTCCTGCAAGCAGAAAACAGTTCACACAGTGGGGAACCAAATCATGAACCACTTTCAATACACAGCACATTTACACGTAAAGGATTCTATGGTACCAGCAAGCAGAACACAGTTCACACAGTAGGGAACCAAATCACGACCCACTTTCAATACACGGCACATTTACATGTAAGGAAATTCTACTGTACCAGGCTAACCGCTCTCCGGTCAAGATCGCAAAGTCTCTGCACAAACCGGGGATTCAAAAGCAGCTGGAAATCCTGACAGGCCAATTGCATTCAGGAAATCTTTGATCTTCTTCAGGTTAAAGCCTGGTCACAGTCCAGTAGCTTAAATAGTCCTCACAACTCGGATTCAGTCCGAATCAACTCTATTTTCCCGCTCAGGGACAGCAGGCAGACAGGCAGGCCAAAACTCAGCCCTTTCACAGTTCTCCCATGCAAAACTACACAGAACTGCTGCTCAAAATCACTTGAGCTGTTGCTTCTTCAATTCTCAGCTCAAAACTGAAACTAGCTGCAGCAGCCTAGGAAATTCCCCAAGACCCAAAAGGTTCGTTGGCTGATCCTCCTGTCAGTCACAACAAAGGCTCCCGCTTCAGGTGCAAAAAGGCCCAAAAAGCCCAAAACTACAATTCCTACAGATTTTGACTCCAGACAGCTCCTGTTGTCTGACTCCATTTTAGGTTTCACCAGTACTGATTGGTCCAATTCACAGTCCGGGACCAAGATAGTGGAGATAAACAAAACAGTCCTTGCTGCAAAGAAGGTAGGTTAGACAAACTACATTATCATTATCACTCGAAATGATTTATAATAATTACATCTTTCAACAGAGCACCCTCTCAGATTACTTATGACTGCAATCCAGGCAGCTGTTAAAGAAACAGTACACAGAGGATATACAGGCACTCTCTGGCAATCACATTTAAACTGCTAAAACGCAGGACACCAGCCTGGCAGTGAGCATTTAGGCAAACTCGAGGAAGACTTTTTGGGAACCCCCATTTTTAGAGGGGCTACAAACACATTAAAAAGGATTGGGCCTAAGACCGAGCACTGTGGGACCCCACTAGTCACTTCTCCCTCCTCTGACATCTCCCCATTAACCACCACCCTTTGCCTCCTTCCATCCAACCAGTTCCCCACCCACTCAACAATGCAGCTTGCTATGCCCAGATCCTCTAGCTTCTTCAGCAAGAATTTGTGTGGTACCGAATCAAAGGCTTTGCTGAAGTCAAAATAGAGGAGGTCCACTGGCCGGCCACTATCCACTTCCCCAGATAGCCAATCAAAGAAAGTAATCAACTTTGTCTGGCATGACCTGCCTGTATTGAAACCATGTTGTTTGTCATCCTGTAGGCCATGCTTATCCAAGTAGTCTACTAGGTCTTGTTTAATCGGGGCCTCCATTTGCAGTCCTAGTACTGATGTGAGGCTGACCAGCCTGTAGTTACCAACCTCTTCCCTACTGCCACCCTTATGCAAAGGCACCACAATGGCACTTTTCCAGTCATTAGCTATGATTCCCACCTGGAGAGAACAGTTAAACAGGTGCGCTAAGGGGTCTGCTATATATTGGACAGGACATGAATTCTAGAGAACAGATAACTGAAGTAATAAAATGAGGCAGTTACCTCCCTTGGTGCACCTGACACCATCCTCACTAAATAAAGTTGGTGCCTCCCATCGCTTTGTATCTCCTCCTTCCTCCTGTCTCCTCTGCATCCTGCTCTTTCCTCCTCCCTCCTACTATGCATAATGTCCCCACTTCCTCTTCCCTCCGTATATGTGAGGTGCTCAATGGGTATCCTAGTATTTATTTATATGTTGCCTCAATGATACTCTTATAGTACTGCCTGCGGGCATTTGTATATATTGTAAACTATATGTTACTTGTACATATTGTTTATAGACTGATTTTGCCTTCTCAGACTATTGTTCTCCAGATTTCTCTATTGTATAAGTCTCACATTGTTATGTATTCATCCTGTGTAGCCATATTTTTCATTGTGTATACTGTTTTCTTACTGTACCTTATACTTATCCTAACTTCCCAGGTCCACCTTGAAAATGAGTTCACTCAATTGTGTTTCGCCTGGTAAAATAAAGATTGATTGATTGATTGAAATAGGGTGATTTACTCAATTAAGAGAAATTTTGCAACTCGATCGGGGATGTCCTACTTCCCCTGTATAGATCATACATATGTCCTCACTTGGAGTACTCTTCCCAGATCTGGAACCCATACAAAAAGGGAGATAGATACAGACTGGAGAGAGTGCAGCACAGATATACGACAAGCATGCGTCAATGCCAAATGTTTGCTTGCTGGCATTGGTAGTGTAGGAGTTAGACAGATGCATAATAGGAATGGCAATGAAGTACTGAACTGAAGCCAACCCCATCACCACCCTGCAGAGACTGACAGACACTGGAGTGTGCCTTTGGGTTGTCGGGCATAACGCCCACGCCATTTCATCACACCCTATCCTGCAGACACCGACAAGTGTCACAGTGTGCCTTAGGGGCCTTTGGGCCTTATGCTCACCCCATTCCGTAATGAAATACGGTGAGATGGGTGCAGTATAGAATAATGGGGTGAACTTTGGGGCCTAAGAGTCCAAGGCACACCTCGATGCCTGTCACTGGCTGCAGGGTGTGGGTGGGGGTGAAATGGCATGAGCATTACAGGTGACAATCCCAAGTCACACCCCGATGCCTGTCAGTGTCTACAGGGTGGGACATTATGGTTGGAAGCTCTAACGCCCCAGGCGTTCGTTGGTATTTTCATTCCAAATTTTCAACATAGGTTTTTTGTGACCCCTACCTCATGAACAGTGGCAATATCAGTTTGTTAGCCGGAAGCTGATTTTGCACAGCGACTATGCCATTTGGCGCGACAGGTGCAAAAACACATTTTGACCAGGATGTGAAAAGTGACAGCTGTACTGTTCATGGGGAGGTGTAAAAAATGGTAATGTTGAAAATCTGGAGTGAAAATATAAAACAACTGGAAATCACGAGTGTGCGTAGAAACTGCTAAACGCACACCCGTAATGTAATTACTTTGGGGATATTTTTACAGAAGATTGTCAACACAGGCATTTTGGGACCTTCACTCATGAACAGTGTCATTGTGATTATCTTAATCTATCCCGAACACTGATTTCCCACAGCGACCACGCATTTCTGTACTTGAAGTGCGAAAACAAATTTCGGCCAGGGTGTGAAAAATGACAGCTGTACTGTTCATAAGGAGGTGTGGAAAAATGTCAGTGTTGAAAATCTGGACTGAAAATATTACAAATTCATGAACTTACAAGGGTTCATGGAAACTGCGCAATGCACGCTTGTAACATAGTTATTTTATGGACTTTTGTCACCAAATTTTCAACATAGCCATTTTAAGACCTCTTCTCATGAACAGTGTCACTGTGATTTTCTTAATCTGTCCCAAACATTGATTTAGCACACCGACTGCTCTATTGTGAGCTACATGCGCAAAAACACATTTTGGGCAAGATGTGAAAAATGACAGCTGTACTGCTCATAAGAAGGTGTGGTAAAATGGCAACGTTCTAATCTGGGTGAAAATAGCAAAAATTCTTGAAATTTGAGTGCAAAGACTGAGCAATGCACATTCGTAAAACAGTCATTTTGGGAATTTGTTCGCAAATTTTTAACATAGGGTTTTGGGGGGCCTACCTCATGAACTGTGACACTGTCATTTTGTTACTCTGTCCCGAAAGGTGGTTCCACGCGGTGATCGCGAAATCACCTTCGGGACCGAATAACAAAATGACAGTGGCTAAGTTCATTAGGTGAGTCCCAAGAACTATATTGAAAATTTGGTGAAACAATTCCCAAAATGTCCGAGATATGCACCAAAGTTGAAAAAATGCCATTTATGTCATTACACAGCTTACGGCATTTCTTCAGTTCGTGATCGTGACTTTGAAGAGTGCAGATGTGTTCCAGTCCACGAAGATCGTCGTGCCGACCTCCAGAGTAAGAAATGCGGGATGAGGTGGAATGTCGGGAGGTGGAGTACGCAGAGGGTGGGCGTGGGTTGGGGAGGAGGCAAGAGAGTCAACGAGGGACCGTTTTCTTTTGTTCTAGGTTTTTGGGTTTTTTTAAGATGACGTGGGTCTTTTGCCACACTAGAGTGGGCTCCCAACGTGGCACCTGCAATTTTGTTGGGGCAGCGGCAGTGGTGCCGATGGGGTATTGGGCACCCCAGTGGGCCACAGAGTTCGGCCACGCTGGGGTGGGCTCCCAGCATGGCACCAGGAAGTTTGCTTTTGGGAGGGCAGTGGAGCTGATGGGGGATTGGGCAGCCCCATCGGTCATACAGTGTGTGGGGCTGGAGGGGAGCACTTGAGCATGCTGGGGTGGGCTTCCAGCATGCAACATAGGTGTTCGTGGGGGGGGGTGAACTGTCTATGACAGTTCAGATGCAGTGCTGACGTGTCAGCAATTTGCATACTGCCAACGGCAGTAGAAATGTCTTCTACTATAAAATGTTGGTGAATCTTAGTTAGTTTTTCTCTTACTAGTTCCCTCATTTTATTGAAATGTGCCCCTCTGAAATTTAGGACATCTGCCCTTGACTGGGATTTGACATCCTTCAGGGCTATTTTAAACCAAACCAAGCTGTGGTCACTGCTCGCCAGAAGCTCCCTACTCTGACTGCCTCAGTTTTTTTCTGAGTTAGTGAAGACCACATCCAAGAGGTTGTTCTGCCTATAAGGACTGGTGACTAACTGTGTAGAAAAGCAATCTTGTAAGGCTTTTACCATTGAATGACTCCTTGATGATCTAGCCACCGGGATACCCCAGTCCACATCTGGCATGTTAAGGTCCCCCACTACCACTAGTTCTCCTTTTTGTGTCATTTCTTTGATTTCCTCCAAAAGCTCCTTATTCTTGTCCTCTGCTTGGTTTGGAGGTCTATATACCACCCTGACCTGGATTTTCTTTCCTGAGGATGAATTAAGCTGAACCCACAGGGATTCTACCTCCTTCTCTATGGCTCATTTCGCAGGATGTGGCCTCTGTCCCCTCCTTAATATGAAGTGCAACCCCTCGGCACCCGTCCTGTCTTTCCTAAAGAGCGTGTACCCAGGGGCTGTGAGATCCCAGATGTCGTTGTCAGATGCCCAGGTCTCTGTGACTGCCACAGGATCCATGCAGGGCTCTGCCATCCTTGCCTGAAGGTCTCTCATCTTGTTACCCAGGTTTCTGGTATTAGAAACATAGAAACATAGACTTTGACGGCAGATAAGGACCGCTTGGCCCACCTAGTCTGCCCATTTCCCTACCTACAGGATAAGCTGCAGATCCTAGTTAACCAACAGCCTATTTCTTCTTACCCCCCACAAGAATTGCCTTATGTCTACCCCATGTATTCTTGAATTCTCCCACAGTTTTAGACCCCACAACCTCCTCAGGAAGGCTGTTCCATGCGTCCACCACCCTCTCTGTGAAAAAATACTTCCTCACATTGCCCCTGAACCCCCCCTTCTATCTTTAAATTGCATCCCCTTGTTCTTGCACATCTCTTTTTCTGAAAGATGCTACCCTCTTGGACTTTGTTGATTCCACTGAGGTACTTAAACGTTTCTATCATGTTCCCCTCTCCCTTCTTTCCTCAAGGGTATACATATTAAGCTCCTTTAGTCTCTCCTCATATGGCTTCTCTTGCAGACCCTGCACCATTTTAGTTGCCCTCCTCTGAACTGCCTCCATCCTGTCTATGTCCTTGCGGAGATGGGGTCTCCAGAACTGGATGCAGTATTCCAGATGGGGTCTCACCAACTGTCTGTACAGAGGGATAACAACTTCCTGTTTTCTGCTGGTGATGCCTCTCCCTATACATCCCAGTATCCCCCCAGCCCTCCCTACTGCCTTCTCACCTTGCTTGCCAACCTTAAGGTCATCTGATATGATTATCCCCAGGTCCCTTTCCATTTTTGTTGTTGTTACTACCTCCCCTTCCCCGCTGTGTAATCGTCCCCTGGGTGTTTGTTTCCCAGGGGCATTAATGCACACCCCTGTCCATGAGCCTATGGCTGAACTGCTGCTTCTTCCATCTGGTAAATTCCTGTGTTTTCCATTATTCTGAACCCTTTTTCAGTTCTTCAGCACCTTTTCCTGCTTATTCTGGTTGTACCTGTGGTGTGATTCAGTATGTCTTGATTGTGGGGGAGTGGTGACTAAGTTCCCATCTTCTAAACTATCATCGACAGGTTTCCTAGCACCATACTCCTCTTTGCCTAGTTTAAACACCTGAGGTGAACGTCGAACTTCCATCCTAATGCACTAATTCCATGCCTGTTTAAGTGAAGTCTATCCAATTTGAATAGTCTTCTATCCCAGAAGCTCCCCTAGTCACCTATGACATGGTAACCTTTTTCCTTTCACCATTCCCATAACCAACTATTGAAATCCTCGATTTCCTCCTCCTTGCACTTTTGTGCAAGAGGCTGATTGACTTTCATGTGAGTCAGGCTAGGCCCAACCCACCCTTCCCCATCCTTCCCACCCCAAGCTCATCCACACTTATTGGGGGGCTGCTACATTGGGATTGGTGGATATCACAACCAGGTGCATCCACTAACATGTCCTAATCATCCCTGAGATTCAGAGGGGACAAAACAACATCTTTTACATTGGATAGAGATAGGGATCAGCGAGGAAGAGGGATGTTGCACAAATATCATGGATAAATCTAGAAGATGTGAAGAGCCTAGGGGATGAGGCTGATAACCTACAGCTAGGGGTGCAGGGGTGAGTCAGACTGCTTACAGAGATAAGGGGAGGGTGGTATGCTGCAACAGCTGCAGGACAGCTATCTTTTTGAAGATGGCATGAACAGCGGGGGGGTGCTTGGTGTGTAGGAAGTTTGAGCAGCTTAGAGACGAGATTAGCTGGTTAAGGACAGAGATAAGGAAAGGGATGGGGCAGTGTGGGGGAACCATCCAGGACCTGGGGCACTTTGAGGTTGGCAGATATCTGAGACCGAGGGGTGAGAATGGGGAGGGGAGAATGGACCAATGCTGCCACCTCCTCAGGAACCTAGGGGTACAGAACCAGGGGGCTGGATGAGGATCGGAAATAGGGGTAGTAATGGTCCAAGAGCCGGCAGTAAATAAAAGTCTTGGAACAGTTTGTCAGGGGTAGCTTCAGGCAGAGTACAAGTGTCAAACAATAGGTTCTCAGTGCTGGCTACAATGAAGGATAAGGAGAGGGAGGAACTCGTGGATGGGGCAGGAAGAATGGGGGTACTGTCATCCCAGAGGGCTGTAGTATGGCAGATGGAGGGGACAGAGATATTATGGGTACTGGAAAGAGGGAAATGGGGAGGAGGGCAGGTGGTGGGGACTAAAGCAGTGGAGGGGGAAGGGAAGCAAAGGTTAAATGGTGATAGGAATGAGAGGGATCTAGTGGGGAGTGCATTGGGGGAGTGGAGGGTGGGTCAGCTAAGGGTAGTAGTGGGGGACAGGATGAGACTAGGCATTGGGGAGGAGGCAGGTGGGGCAGGGAGAGTTGGGGATATGCAGGATGGGTAAAGATTCAGAACAGAGGCCAGGAAAATGGGATGAGGCAGGGACTGCAACCGGAAAATGTGGCAGGGTCTTAGTGCATGAAGACTCAATACTAAAAGGGGTGAGATGGGGGAGTAAAGGGGAATGGCATAGTCACATATGGGTGGAGTTCATACCAGGAATGACAGCAGGTGGAGGAGGCGGGACAGTTTATTCTTAAGTGTGCAAAGAGGGGGAGGGAGAAACCTCATAACGTGGTGCACTTGGGCATGAATGATCTGGAGGAGAACACAGTCAAGGAGGTACAGAGGAGATTCTTGGAGCTGAGAAAGTTGTGTGAAGAAGCAGGGAGCTCGGTGGTTTTCTTGGAAGTACTCCCAGTACCCAAAGCAAGTGCTAGGAGGAAACTGAGAATAGAGAAGTTTAACACTTGGCTAGGAGCCTGGTGTCAGACCAAAGGGCATGGGCTGGTGGGGGGATGGGGTAGAACTTGGGATAGCTGCACCCTGTATGCCCGGGATAGGTTACACTTCAGCAAAGAGGGATTGGGGGTATTAAAATGGAGACTGGGGAAGTATATAGTAACCAGAGTGGATTTAAACAAGGTATGGGGGGAGACAGATGGGTGGAATTCAAACAAGGTCTCCAGGTAAGGGAGCCCAATGGCTTACCCCCCCCATTCAAATAGGGATGGAATAAGGGAGGATACATACAGTGTTGATAACGATAGTGTTCAAAGGGGAAGGGTGGGAAGAGCACATATTGGAGGGTAGTCTCCTTGAATGCAAGGAGCCTGGGAAACAAAATGGCCAAGTTGCAGGCTCTCAAGGCAGACGGGAAGGTGGACACAGCTGCCATCACCGAAACGTGGGCCACCCAATACCAGGACTGGGACCTAGTGATCCCAGGGTACAGAATATACCACAATGATAGGGAAAAAGGGAAAGGGAAAGGGAGCAGGGTGGCAGTCTATATGAGGGAGAGGATAAAGTGTGCCAGGGAGGAAGGGGAGGAGGGTAGAACAGAAGCGTTATGGATACAATTCCAGAATTCAAGAAACAGGACCCTTAGGATGGGGTTGGTGTATAGGCCACCATCTCAGGCAGAGGACTTGGACAGAGAACTAGCAGAGCAGATCAGAAGGGTCAGTGGGAAGGGTAACACCATGATCGTGGGAGACTTCAATCTGCCAGGGGTGGATTGGAGCACCCCATCCACCTCGAGCGCAAGGAAGCAAGTCCTCCTTGATGCTTTTAAGGACAGCTTCTTGGTACAGATGGTAAATGAGCCAACCAGGTTAGGCAACACTCTGGACCTGGTGCTGTCTAATGGGTAGTTTGTAAGGGAGCTGGGGGTGGAGGATCTGCTGGTAGGGAATGACCATCACACAGTATGGTTCTCACTCAGCATGGACAAGGAGGCTGCAAGAACAGGGACCAGGGTGTTGGATTTCAGGCGAGCTGACTTTGGAAGGATGGGGGAAATAGTGGCCGGACACCTAGCCACAATCCACCCACATATGGATGCTGGCCAGAAATGGGAAGTCATCAAGCTAGGACTCGTGGAGGCCACTAGATCCTGCACCAAGACACAATTAAGCAAAAAGGCTAAGGCCAGGAAACCTAGTTGGTTAAGTGCTGAGGTGTTGGAAAAGGTGAGGGCAAAAAGGACAGCCTTTAGGAGATTCAAGAGATCCAGGTGGGGGAAGGACAGAGAGGAGTACCTGAAGAAATCTAGAGAGGTGACCAGAGCAGTCAGGGCAGTCAAGGCTTCCAGAGAGCTTAGGCTGGCGCAGAGCATCACGGATGGGGAAAAGGACTTCTTCAGGTACATAAGAGAGAGAGAAGGATCTGCAAAGATCAAATAGTAAGGATGAGGAAAGATGAGAGGTGGGCAGATAAAGGGGCAGAGCAGGCAGAAGCACTAAATGAATACTTCTGTTCTGTATGTAGCCACCCCACCTTCCCATATGTCTATGGGCACCCGATGTTGCAAAAGGGGAGGGAGCCTACCCCAAAGGAACCCAGATCAGAACATCAACAACTATAAAGAAATAAGATGGTTTTCCCTTACCATGTCCCGGGCCCTACTGCAGTTAAAATGTAAACTGCTACCCCTCACGACTTCTTTGGAAATGCAGGATGGATACCGGAGACCTCTTCTTTTCTCTCTCCCTGGAAGTCCCCCACCAGCATTCCAGCCCTGGAAGCACAGGTCTCAGTTGGGCTGAAACTTTAAAACTCCCTCCAATGAAGTCTGGTTAAAAATTCTTCAAGGCCCATGTACCCCCTACATTAAGGCCCATCCTCAGCATTTCATCAATCCTTTAAAACTTTAAAAGACACTCTCAAGAACTCAGAATTAAGCAACCAAACCAATTTATTGCTCCTGGGATCCCAGTGATTTACCGGGACCCAGGGGTTCCCATTGCTTGCTTAAAAATAAGTTTGTCATCCAGCTCCATGGAGCACAACTATTCACAGAATTTAGGGGCGCATACACTAGGAGACAAGATGTCTTAAGCAGCATTCCACTTCAGGCAGCTGATGAAACATTGGATGATATATCCGAAGCCTTCCCGGAACCTGCACTGGGCCCCCAGAGCCAAACCTACCCTCTGGCACTAGTAAGTTGGTCACTGACTTATCCCATTCCTTTTCTCGCTCCCTGGTCAGTCTCTAGCCTTGTACAGAAGTGAGCTGCTTCTCCCACCTGGTCCCTTGCCACAGGATTACAGGAACTTTCCCTCCCTGACCAGTTCTTTTATTTTTATTTTTTTTTAAACCGCATTCTCCCCTGGGAACAGCCTCTTAATTGCCGGTCTCTTTTCTTGTCTACGGGGGGGTTCTCAGAAATGTCTCTAACCCATATCCCTTTTCAGTCATCACTCCTGTGCTTGATTTAAGCTGACTGGGTCTGGAGAGTTTCCCAGGGCCTGACCTTTGACCTGCGGCCTGCCCGCGCAGCTTGTGCACAGCACCCCAGGACCTGCCCTTCCAAGCAGGCCCCTTAAACCGGGTGGGAAACCTCCGGCATGCCCTTACATAGGCCTGGACCACCCTGACACACCAGAAAAATGAGAGGAGTGCTGTCACCACCGCTTCTCTGAAGGAATCCTGCCACAAAACCTCCAGGCCTGGTGGTCCAGACCTACTTCCTATGGGCCTGGGACCCCACCAAACTACCTCCTCAGGCACTCTCACTACCCCTTCTTCCACTGGAGTCCTGTTTACCCCACTCAATTCTGGCAGACTGTCTGAGGCCCTCCCTATGAAGCACCCATTACTGGGGCCATGTCGCTGGAAATCACGGCTCTATCTCCCACATATGAAGGTGGGGGTCTCCCCTCAAATCAGGTCCAACCCAAACCAATGAGCTCCTCCCTGCCTACCTGTCCTACCGTCTCCCAGTCAGCCTTCTATCTCCCCCCAGAACTATCCATGCTGACTCCTTTTCTGGACCATGGGACTGCCCCTAGTAGCAATCTGATAACACAGTTCATAATTGTGCCTTCCCTCAAATACCTATCAAACCCTTAAACCAGGGGGAGAGGCACAAGAGCGGGGTCCCTAAAAGTAAGCATAAGCCCCTCTCAAAAAGAGGGGGCTTACATGTATTTACTGAGCAAAAGGATGGGTCAATGCCTCAGGGGATAGGGAGAGTAGGCACTGGGGGAGAGGGGGTGATGGATGGGGAAATCATGGCGGCCAGGGTACTAGAAGGTTTAAGGGCACTGAGGGTGGATGAGGCACCAGGACCAGATGGCATACACCCCCAAATACTGAAGGAATTGGTGGAGGTCCTAGCAGAGCCATTTGCAGACTTTTTCAATACCTCTCTGGAAACAGAGTGCGTAGCCCAGGACTGGAGGATGGCTCACGTGGTGCCCCTCCACCAAAGTGGACCTAAGGATGAACCAAGCAACTATAGACCAGTAAGCCTCACATATATTGTGGGAAAGTTAATGGAGATAATCCTTAAAGAGAGGTTAGTAACCTTTCTAGAAGGTAATAGTCTCCAGGACGGGAGGTAACATGAGTTTGTCTCTGGCAGATCCTGCAAGACCAACCTGGTTGACTATTATAACTCGGTGACTAGGGAACTGGACAAGGGCTATGCGGTGGCTGTCCTGTATCTGAATTTCAGCAAGGCATTCGACTCAGTGCCACATAGGAGGCTGATTAGCAAGTTGGGAGACCAGGGGTCAGGGACCAAGATGGTGAATTGGATCAAGAACTGGCTGCAAGGGAGGCAACAGAGGATAGTGGTGGGAAGGTAACTCTCAGCTCCAAGGGCTGTAATGAATGTGGTGCTGCAGGGCTCAGTACTGGGCCCGGTGTTGTTTGGCATTTTCATAGCCGACATCTTGCATGGCATTAAGAACAAGATTAGTCTTTTTGTGGATGACACTGAGATCGGTGCAGTGGTGGATGACACAGTAGGGTGGCAGGGTCTGCAAGATGATCTGACAAAACTTGAGGACTGGTCAGACACATGGCAGCTGGGGTTCAATGCTAAGAAGTGCAAAGTTATGCACCTGGGAGCAAGGAACCCAAGGAGGTGTTATCAGCTGGGAGAGGTGCAGATAGTTGCTACAGAGGAGGAGAAGGATCTTGGTGTGATAATAACGGGGCAAATGAACCACTCAGCATAGTGCAGGAAGGCAGCAGCTAAGGCCAACAAGATGCTGCAGTGTATTGCTAGAGGAATCACCTCCAGGAGGGTGGAGGTGATCTGCCACTGTACAGATCGTTGGTGAGGTCGTACCTGGAGTACTGTGTGCAGTATTTGTGCCCATACCTGATGAAAAATGTTAGATTACTGGAGAGGGTCCAGTGCAGAGCAGCAAGGATAATCATGGGATTGGAAGACAAACCCTACGAGAGGAGGCTGAAGGAGCTTAACATGTACTCCCTGGTGGAGAGGAGGTATAGGGGAGATATGATTGAGACCTTTAAATATATGAAGGGTATAAACAAGACTGTTACAGAGGGGAATTTTAGGTTGGGGGAGGGGCACAAGGGGGCAGGTCTGAGACTGGAGAGAGGAAGATTCAGGAGAGAAAAGAGGAGGCACTTTTTCATGGAAAGGGTGGTGTCTATGTGGAACACGTTGCCTGAAGAGGTGGTGTCCTGTAAGTTGGTGGGCAGTTTTAAAAGAGGATGGGACAAAGTGAGGGGGAGGGTCACTGTGACAGAGGGAGGGGAGGTAGGGGCAGCTTCAGTATAAGGGATTGCTAGCTGCATACTCGAGCAGACTTGATAGATCATATGGCCTGTATCTGCTGGCAGTTTCGTATGTTTGTATGTATGTCCGTATGCTCCCTGATCCTATTCATGTCAACACCTTTTCCCCATACTGGAAGGATCTCCAAGAAGGTTAGCGAGGCTGTCCATACTTCCAGTAGCTCCCCCAGCTTTCTGAAGTTTAGCTCGCCTTCCTCTACTGTCTGGTTTGCTAGGTCATTGGTGCCAAGATGGATAAGGATGTTTATTCCTTCATCTGCCTGGTCTATTATCCTTTCAATTTTTGGGGTGTCTCTCTTGGCTGAGGCACCGGGGAGGCATCAGACTTTTACCACAGATCCATCCAAGTGGAACTCGACTCCTTTAATCATAGAGTCCCCCAGAATAAGTGTTTGTTTTTGGTTCTTTTTCTTCTGCTTCCCTTTGCTTCCCTCTGTAGCCTTTCTTCCATTCTGCCTTGTTTCCTCCATTGTGTTTGCTTCAGATTCTGCTTCCTCTGACCCTGTGTCCTGCATCCTCTCCAGGGCTGTGAAGTGATTTGCGGTCAAAATTTCTGCTGGTCGGTTCAGATTTCTTGTCTGTCTGCTCACTTCTTGTCTCACCACTTTCCATCCCCCTGGGCCAGTGGGCTTCTGAGGAAGGGGACGGGTGGTGCACCCCAGTAAAAGTGATTGTGCAGTTTGGCAATTTCTCTTCTTGCCTCCTCCAGCTGAGCTTGGAGCTCATTCAGGTTCCTGCACATAGGACAGTGCCCAATCCTCCACAGTAGTCCCCAGAACACAAGTGTCCCACATCTCTGGCAACTAACCACATTATTGCTCCTGCAATGCAGATCTTCCTGTACGTAGCAGCAGAAATCCTCACCTGAAAAAAGAAAGGTAATAAAAGCTAAAAGAGAGAAAACTCACTAAAAAATTAATATATATTTTTTTGTTTTTTTCTCACTACTTTCCTATTACATTTGAGCCCTTACAGCTCCCGCCCTTCCTGTTCTGGGGCAAGAAGTTCCTGTATTCCTCTGTAGTTTCCTTCTTCCTTACTCAGAGTCAGACCTCCAGCAGCTGGGGGGGAGGAAGAGTTACTCTTTTCCTTCAAAGATGGTGAACCTTATGTGTCTCGAGATCCCTCCCTCCCTTCCTGCTCCCAAACAAGAAGTTCCTGTTGTCAGTCAACTCCAGTGCTTATAAAAGTGGAACTGGCTAAGAGTGGCAGGGTGGAAGGGAGGGTGGGAGGGCGATACTGTCTAGTACCCTACCTGAAGATCCCAATTTAATTTGCAGACCCTCTTCTTTAGTAGTAAGATTCTAGCTCCTTAGCTGCCTTCTTAGTCTTGCTCTGATAGCAAGATTCCCCTCTGCCAAAAGCTAATTACAGAGAAGTCTAAATTCAGACACCTGGTTTACTTCTGCCTAAGCCACACACACCCCAATGTACACCTCTCGTACTTAACTAGCTAACTGCAAATGTGATAACAGTTCCCGTCCCCAAACTCAGACGAGCATACTAACTCTCATTTTTTTTGTTTTGTTTTTACCCTTCTTGAAGGTCCCAATTTGATTTGCAGTCCCTCTTTTCTAGTAGTAAGGTTCTAGCTCCTTAGTCAGCTGCCTTCTTAACCTTGCTCTGATAGCAAGATTCCTCTCTGCCAAAAGCTAACTAGGGCAGTTTAAATGCAGACACCTGGTTTACTTCTGCCTAAACTCCCCTGCAACTGACAGCTCTGCTACTCACCTAGCTAATTGCAAACAAAGATGATAACAGTTCCCTCCCCAACTCAGACAGCACACTAACTCATTATTTTTTGTTTTTCCTCGAATTGAAGGTCCCAATTTACCTTGCAGACCCTCTTCTCTAGTATTAAGGTTCTAGCTCCTTAGTCAGCTGCCTTCTTAGCCTTGTTCTAATAGCAATAGTCCTCTCTGCCAACAGCTAACTAGGGAAGTTTAAATGCAGACACCTGGTTTACTTCTTTCTAAGCCACACACCCAATTTACAGCTCTCCTACTCACCTAGCTAACTGCAAAGATGACAAAAGTTCCCTTCCCCCAACTCAGACAAGCACACTAATTCTTGTTTTTTTTTGTTTGTTTGTTTTTAACCTAATTGAAGGTCCCAATTTAATTTGCAGGCTCTCTTCTCTAGTAGTAAGGTTCTAGCTCCTTAGTCAACTGCTTTCTTAGCATTGCTAGCAAGATTCTTCTCTGCCAAAAGTTAACTGGCTAACTGTTACAGTATTATCAATATAATTTACAGTGCAAGGTGGTTCTGTTCTGTTCAGTTCAATCAATTTTTTATTTGTTAACCAGATAGTACAACCAGACCAGAGGTTTGTTTACAGGCAGACCTGGGTGTGTTTTTAGAAACACCACTTATCAGACTTACTGTGACATCACTGAGTTTTTGTTACTTTAGGGACCCTCCAGCTCCCAGTTTGAGTTTGAAATGGGTCATCATGGCTTTTCCAGCACAGAAACTCCAAAGTAAGTCCTCTTTTATTTGGGGTGGCTGAGAAATTAAAGTTTTTATTGCAGGTATAACAGGAGCTTTTTCTCAGCCACCCCGAATAAAAGAGTACTTACGTTGGAGTTCCTGTGCTGGGCAAGCCATGGCAACCCATTACAAACCCAAACTGGGAGCTGGAGGGTCCCTAAAATAACAAAAACTTAAACTAACTCCTTGGAGGCCAGCAAAGACCGATGCCTCTACAAGGCCTACAGATGCCACGGATCCTGAGTTTGAAACAGAATCGGAGAATGAAGAGGAGGAATTCACAATTACCTCTAAACATCTCCGTCGAGAACTCCAGCAGCTAACCGATACCTTAACAGCAATTCGCAAGGATGTAGATGCAAATCAGACTGCGATCAGGAGCCAGGAAAAAAAACTGAAACAAGTGGCAGACCATGTAACACAGATCTCCAGTGCTATGGATCTTCACAGTGGGGCTATACTCCAGCTGCATGATTGTTCCCATGCCCGACCGAACATGATGGAGGACCTGGAAAATTGGGCCCTCCGGATTAATATTCACCCCCTGACGAAGGGTCACACCTTGGACTCGAAGCACTGGGGTTATCTAGCCGAGGGCTCCTGATCTAAGCAAATTTTGCTGTTTGATTTATTTTACATCTAAAGAGTACTGCCGGTCAGTGTTTTCCCTACAGAACAAGATCAAGGACCTGGAAAACCAGTCCCTCCAGATTAATATTCTGCTCCATGGCTTGCCAGAATGGACAGAATCCAGTAACACTACGGAATTCATTGAAAGCCTGCTACACAAAGTTTTAAACATCGACAAAAGTACCCCGCTGAATCTTATTCAGGTGCATAGAGCTTTGTCGGCTCCACCTAAAGACTCTAATGCCCACCCACTATCAATAATTATAGCCTTTTTAGAGTTTAGAACCAAAGAGATTGTTTTCCAAAAGGCTTGGGCAATGAAACAAATTGTGTTTGGAGATGCCACTTTGTATTTTGAGCCAAACTATGCTCCCACAACTCTGGCCCACCACAAATTGTGGTTTCCAGTGTTAAAAGCCCTGCTTAATAAAGGGTTTAAAGCCAGAGTGGATTTTCCGTCCCACCTCTGTATCATCTCGGACAGTGGTACAAAAATATTTGACTCTGTGCCGGAGGCTAAAAATATCTTGCCTCTCTTAATAAAGCCGAGGATGAACAGATCAATCTAGCAATGTTAAATGAAGTGGAAAAGCAGCTATGGACTCGTGTGGAAGCACATCAGGATTTCAGAAAGTGGACCAGCAAGCAGTGTCTGAGCTCTGAGACCAGCACCAGGGCTAAACTAAATCCCTCACCAAGCCCAAGTCAGAGAGCAACAGCAAGTCGATGCAAGTACAGCAGATGGTTGTGGGGATGGCAGATGAAATGGCGACAGCGTTAGTGGAAGAAGATATGGAACAAGACTTATTGCAGACCTGAAAGGCAAGCACCTACATTGCTTTTACATCATTCTTTATTCTGCTCTGGTCAGAGATTGTGATTGGTGATATTCTCCCAAAGGGCACTATTATGCTGGGACTCGTGGCTCTGGTGCAGCGCTGGTTGCCTACCTTATGTGACTGTACATACCCTTTCAGTTTAATGTGGTTGGTTTATTTTTGCACTTGCCTCCCTCCAGGCATGTTGTATTTAAAGTTAAAGAGCTAGTGTACTGCTTGGAATTAGTAGTAATTTTTAGATGCAGTCAGCTATCACTTCCAATATCTGAAGTATTTTTTTATTTTCTGTTTGCTAATTAGGAGATTTTCTGCCTGGCAGTACTGGGGTGATGTGTGGAGCAGCACTCTTTTAGGAGGCTAAAAAAGTCAGTTCTGTTCCTCCCACTACATCATCAGAAGTGAGACCAAACATCTTGAGGCACCACAATTCTTGTAGCCTGAGCAGTGACTTTCAAAGCTACCAATCAAAATGCAGAAATTGTGACATCATTAGTAACCAGGAGAGCCAGTCCCTGCTGATTCATGTGAAAGTGAAACCTGGCACTGAGAAATGGTTCTCATTGGTTACTAGTGATGTTATAGTCAGTGTGGTCTCAGTGTTGATGTAATGGGAGGAACAGAACAGACTTTTTTTGCCTACAGAAAGAGTGCTGCTCCAAACATCACCCCAGTATTCTCAGGTGGAAAATCTTCTAATTAGCAAACAGAAAAGAAAAAATACTTGAGATATAAGAAGTGATAGCTGACTACATCTGAAAGTTACAATTAATTGCATGCAGTTACCATGCAGTACACTAGTTCTTTAAGATGCTTTGGCAACATCTGAAGAATGAAACTAAAATTGTGTGCTTGTTGATTTTTTCTCCATTTTCTTAATTTTTGATTTCTCCCGTTACTTATTTTTAGGTAAGACTGCTGGACTCTTTGTAGCTCATGAGATTCTTTTATGCATTGCAGAACAGTGCCTGGTACTAGTAGGTACCTGATCTGAATTGAATTTTAGATTTTGCTTACTGCACTTTATTTCAATTAAACACCTTACTATTTGTTCACAGGGTCTAAGCAGTAAGGCAGAGGGATGAAAAACACATGTTGAAGGTAAAAAGCACCAGTTATAATAAGAGTGATTGAATGTCTGTGTTGTGGAGGGGTGGGAGAATGAGGTTAATATCAGTTCAATGTATACTTTGGGCCTTCCTCTATATGTGAGGGGAGGGCAAGTAGCGGGCCTTCTTCATATATATGGGGTGAGCGGTATTTTGGGTGAATGAGAGGTCCCGGATCCACAGAGTGTAGGGTGGTTCCGGGACACTCCGAATGCAGTTTAGGCTTCTATAAGTTGATAGAATGGAAGAAACCTTCCAGGAGGGGAGCAATGCTTAATCAGACAGGTATGCCTGCAGTGTTTCCCGATGGATAGTTTAAACATAGTCACTTATAATGTAAGAGGGCTCACATACTGCAGGAACTGGGTAGTCTGAATGTTCATATAGCCCTCCTGCAGGGAGACCCACTTGATGGAGACTGAATATAATAAGTTAGGCCGCAGGTGGGTGGGTTCTGTTTTTGTCTCCTCCTAGCTTGCCCATCATCATTGCAGGGGCACAGCAATTTTAGTGCATAGGTCCTGTCTCCTACAGGTTGAGGCTATGGAAACTGACTCAGAGGGCAGATACACAAAAGTGCTGGCTACATACTGGGACATCCCCTGTACAATTATGACTGTTTATGCCCCGGACGAGGACAAGGAAGCCTCTCATTTTATAAAAAAAAAAGTTCTGGATGTCATTAATGTTACAAATCATTTGTGTATTATTGGGGGTGATTTTAATACCACCTTGTCCCCTGGGTTGGATAGGAGAGGAGGCCCACTTAAGGCTAGATTAGGTACTGCAGAGATGACACTTAATAGAGTGAGTCAGACTCTTGGTCTGCAGGATGTGTGGCGCCAAATCAATGGGCAGATGAGAGATTTCTCTCATTATTCAGACCGGCATAATTTTTATACATGCATAGATATGATCTTTATGTCAGAAGAATGGATGCATGCTGCTACCTCCTGCCAGATCTTCCCTCACACCAGGTCTGATCACGCTACAGTAGTGGTTTCACTGGATTTGGCCCCGTCTCAGTGAAATTCCCACTGGCATTTTAACGTTGGCCTTCTCAATTACCCCTCTTTTAAGCCACTGATTGAAACCACAGTTAAGTAATATTTGGACAATAATCCAGCCAGGGCCACATCTAGTGCAGTTCAATGTGATGCACTGAAAGCAGTGCTCCGTGGTGCAATTATCAAGTTTGCCTCAGAGTTGAAGAGGCACGGGGTGAGGGGGGGAGTAATTAGAGGCCACTATCTCTGATCTAGAATTTCAACATAAAAGCACCCTCACTCCTACTGTTAAAAAAGAATTGAAGAGTAGGAAAAAGGCCTTAAGCAAACTAATATCAGACCAATTAGAAGGCACTAACAGGTCGGTACGGCAACATTATTTTGAAATGGCAACTGAGCTGGTAAATTACTAGCATCAATTCTGCGGGTTCAGCAGAATTCTAGACTGGTTTTACAACTTAAAAATGATGGGGAAGGTGGAATGATAACTAGTCATCTGAGACATATTATGCAAATTTTTACAGATTACTATGAATCATTATACTCTCAGGAGGCCATACCAGACATCTCCGACAAAGTCTCACAGATTTTTGGAGGATTGGAGCTACAGAAGCTCCCCATCTGGGCCTCTGAATTGTTGGATTAGGCAATCTCTCTGGTGGAGCTAAAGGGACAACTGGCACATATTAAGAGGGGAAAAGGTCCCTGGGGCTTGATGGCTTTCCGCCAGAATTCCATAAAACATTTACAGATCTCCTTTTGCCAGTCTTGTTGCCTGTCTGTCAAGAAGTGATGGAGGGAGGGGAGGTTCCTGCATCATGACAGGCAGCCAAAATCACAGCCCTACGTAAACCGGGGAAGGATCCCCTAGAATGTGGATCATATAGACCTATTTCACTCTTAAATGTTGATTTAAAATTATTTACTGGTATATTAGCAAAGAGAGTTCAGGCAGTGATCCCCCAGTTGATACCTGAAGACCAGACAGGATTCATTTCAGGTAGATACCTGCAAGATTGACGGTTGCTTAATATAATTTCTACCCAGAAACATCAGAAGGAATTTCAGATTGCTATTTCCATGGGTGCTGAAAAGGCTTTTGACAGAGTTAATTGGCAATTTCTAAAATCATCCACGGAACAAATGAAATTCGGCCCCAAATTCATGCAAGCAATAGCACAACTTTGTGCCAGTCCCAAGGCCTTAGCGAGGTGAATGGCAGCAGTTCCCAGCTGTTTCCCTTGGCCCACGGAACCCCAGCAGGGCTACTGTTTGTCCCCACTCTTTTGCCTTGAGTCTGGAGCCTTTGGCAGCCGAGGTCAGACAGGATCTGGAGCTGAGAGGTATTATGGCCAGCAATATTGAACAAAAATTGTCGTTATATGCAGATGACTCTATATTTTTTTTTATCCTCATTGGAAACCTCTTTGCCTCACCTAAAAACATTATTACACTCCTTTGGAAAGCTGTCAGGCTATAAAATAATTTTTTCCAAATCTGAGGCCATCTTAATCAGTGGGGGGTGCTCTCCCAGATTTCGTGAGTCCTTTCCTTTCCAATGGGCCCCAAGAAACCAGATCAAATATCTAGGTATTTAGATTACTACAGATTAATACATATCTGCGAAAACTCTTCTCACAGAATTATGAAAAACTGTTTCACGGGATACAGGCAGATATGGCAAGATGGCGCCTGCTTCCTCTGGCACTGGTGGGAAGGATAGATGGGGTGAAAATGAATATTTTACTGTGCCTTCTCTTTCTGTTTCAATGCATTCCCCTGAGGATTCCGCTTTCATTTTGGAACAAACTCACTAGAGCAATTTTTCAATTTGTCTGGAACTCTAAGTGCCCGAGGGTAGCCAAGCACCTGCTGTACCTTCCTAAGAAACAAGGGGGTTTAGCTCTCCTAAATCTGCCCTTGTACTATTTAGTGGCACAAATGACAGCTATTTCTACATGGGAGAAGCAGAGGGAATCCTCTTGATGGTATCATATACAGAATGTGGGAGCAGGGAGTAGACCGTTATTCACTTTGGCCCTGTCCCCGGTTACTATAGAATACAAGAAGAATATTGTAAATAGATGGGTTAGACGTGGGTTGTATGTTCTAAATAAAGTTGAGAAGCTGCTGGCCACTCCATCTGGAATAGGGCCACTTTCCTTAATAAGATATCACCCTGAATTCCCCCCCCCCCCCAACACACACACACACACACACTTTAGATCAGGGATATGCGAGATGGGAGAGACACGGATTAACCAGATTCACTCAGTTAATAAAACAAGGTCATTGTATCACCTTCCAAAGAGCTAAAGTAAAATCTGGATGGTCTAATACCGAGTTTCTTCGATATATACAAGTGAGGCACTTTATAAACACCACAGACCATATCAAACAGCTGGCTAGCCCATACACAGAATGGGAGAGTTATCTTTATGGTGTGGTGACAATAGCAGGCTCCAAGAGACACATTTATGGGGTGTACAGGTTACTTGCCAGGGCTGCAGGTGGTTCACTGCTTTCTTACAAGTAGGCCTAGGATTACAAGAAAGCTTTTGATACTGTGTCCCATGAGATCCTAATCGAACAACTCATAAAACTTGATCTCCACCATTTGATTGTAAAATGGATAAACTCATGGTTGGAGAAGAGAAAACAGAGGGTTGTCTTAATGGGGTATAAGTCAGAGTGGGGTGATGTGACTAGTGGAGTTCCTCACGGATCTGTGCTGGGCCCAACTTTGTTTAACATTATGATCTCCGGTATGCAAACTGATAATGGAGTATAGATACAGAAATATGCAGATGATACTAAGTTAGGCTGCATTGTAAATGATATCTCAGCTGTTAATACCCTGCAGGAAAATCGAAATAATCTTTATACCTGGGCAGTAGAAAATAAAATGACATTTAACATAACAAAGTGTAAGATGATGCTTTTTGGGAAAAATAATAAACAAGCAAGTTACACAATAAATGATATAAAATTACAGTTTACAACATCAGAACGGGATCTTGGTGGTTACCATTACAAACAATTTAAAATTCAGTACACATACAAATCAAACTGTAACAAAATGTTATGAGGATTCTTGGATGTATTTTCAAACATATTAAAAGTCATAACCCAGATGTCATAATCCCATCGTACACAGTTTAGTACGAATCAACTTGGAATACTGTGCCCCTTTTTGCTCCCCTACATCAAAAAAGAGATAAGAAAACACACAAATCTGTTCAACATAATATGACCAAAAAGGTTTTAAATCAACAATCTGTGGGATACGAAGGCCGATTAAAAAATCTGGGGTTATATTCCCTGGATTATAGAATTTTAAGAGGAAAACTCTGTTGGGCCTACAAGGCCTTTAAAGACCAAACACAGTTTGAATTAAACTATATAAGGAAAACACCTCTAGGGTGCACAAGATGACATAAGTTGAGGTTACAAACTGAAGTGTGCAAAACTACATGAAGGAAAACTTTGTAACACAAAGACTTCCACCAATATGGAACACACTACTTGTGGGGATTGTTACAAGTGACAATATAGAAATATTTAAAAGTAGACTTGATCTGTAAATGGGAGACAAAAAAAATTTTCTCTACGTCGTTAGGTAAAACGACGGGGCGAGTTCTAAATGGGTCATGCCCTTGAACTCGTACAATCTATGAATCTATGAGAGGGAGGCAGCTGTGACCATTAGTGACTCGAACTGGTCATACAGGCTGAAATGGGGTTAGAGGGTAACTTCTGCTCCAGTATGGAGAGAATTTTTTCAGAATGTCTTGGTACGTTATTTTTACACCCCGACTATCACAAAACATTATAGCGCTACAAGGTCAGATGCCTGCTGGAGGGGATGTGGTTAGAGAGGTAGCCATTGGCACATCTTCTGGGAGCGCCCCTTATTAGCGTCTTTTTGGAAAACCCTGCAGGTGGCTGTATTGGCCATCACTGGGATTAACTTCCCACTGACCTTTAAAGATTGGGTTTTAGGGAATCCTACCACCATTTCCCTTGAGAATGCCTTTCAGTGAAACCAGATCAGGTCACACCAGCTGGGATTTTTGTCTGCTCCTTATTTTGCACAGCACAGCAAGGTACTTGAATTTATATCTATTAAATCCTTTTTTACACTGTGTACTGGTGCCGTGTGTTTTTTTATTATAGTCTTACCACTATGCATCAAAGAGGTAATACCCGTAAGGTCCTTTTAGATTTAATTGTGGTGGCCTTGAAGTGTATCACAGCACGATAGCGCCAATAGGAGCTGCCCATGTTGGGAGAGTGGCTGGGGAGAGTTCAGGAGGTAGTACAGATGGAGGCCCTGATGGCTAGGCTCCTTCTCATCTTTGAGAAGCATGTGGCTAGATGGAGAGGTTGGGAAACATGGTTGTCCAGGAGGTGATGATGTCTCTGCTTCCAGTCTGGTGGATATTCAACATTGGATCAGTCTACGGGCAGCCCTTTGGCCTGAGAGGAGGTTGCCTGGCACATGAATGCCCATGGCATATAAAACCAGACCCCCAAGGAGTGTTGCAAGCACTTCCATGATGAGAAGCAGAGGGCCAAGGATAAGATGGCCACCATCAGGGCCTCACTGGGGGCAACCGAGAGTGGGCCCAGACAGCGGTGCGCCTCACCCCGAATTAGGAAAGGCTGGTAGCCAGCATGGACTGGACCACGGTGATGGGTGTTCCAGGTGGCGGCTTCCAGACTGGTGGCAGTTCATCACAGCACTGTGCATATTCATGTTCCAATAACTGCAGGTCTGTGTGTGCATGCCATGGTTGCCTTGACATGCCCCACCTTGGCTCGCTATGTGCCCATGTGTTGGTGTACACTGCGCATGTCAACGTACATCCCTGTCTGTCCACAGTGTGCTGCTGACACACATTATGCCATCCCTGTGCAGCACCTGGGGAGCACTGCTGTGTGGGTGGGTGGGTGGGTGAGGGATGGTTGCTTGGGATGTTGTACCCACAGGGGGTGGTCATGGAGGGCCACCACTCAGTGGTGTGCTGTCCCACATATGTCCCTGAGTGGCTGAACTAGTCACAATGCATATCTGCCTACGCTGGTGCATGGTCATAGCAGTGTCCCCTGTGGGTGGCACTCACCTGTGTGGCATGTCAGGCACATATATGGCACATGTGCATGGCTCCCTGTTCATACCTGTCTGTACACACTATTGACACATATCACTAACTGTGTTTCCCTTCTTTCTTTCAGCTCCGTCACACCTCACAGGTGCTGCAGGGTCCAAGGGACTCCCCAATGACCTGGCATGGGAGGAGGCCAGACCATCACACCGTGCCACAGCTGGGGCTGTGGTGGATCCCGTGCCAGGTACATCCAACACCACCACAGCCCCGGACGTAGCGGAGGATGATGCAGGGCCATCAAACCCCTCCACAGCTAGTACCACAGCTCTTGGCCATGGTAGCACATGGCTGATCAACCTAATGGGTCTTGCTGATGAGGACACTGTGGACGGGGTCAATATTGCAGATGACTTGCTGGTGCTGGCATCCAGAACAGAGGGGGTGTATGATGACAGTGATGTTGACACCACACAGATTTGGGGGACACGGACAACATTGGCCTGACTTAGGCAAATGTGCATGCACAGGTGGCACCATGCAGCGTTGGCAGTCCTGTGGCCCCATGCATACACACAGGGCCACCATAGCCACCCATGGTGGTGGATGTTGGTGGCCATGTGTCTGGTGCTGCTGTGGAGCCAGGGACTGCCAACACTGTTCAGTAGGGTGCTGTGTAGCAACAACAGGTGGCAGGGGACCATGATGCGGGTGACCCTAGGTGAGCAGTAGTTGCCCATGCCCAGTCCCCACCCATGCAGCAGCCTGCTGTGTGGCATCTGCCTATGGTGGATGCAGCACAACAGACCAGAACCCCACCTGCTTGTCGCACGGCCCCCTGTTGCATCCCCTGCCAAAGAGGTGGAGGGATATGCACACCTCCTGTGGGACACTGTGGAGGGGCAAACATCCCTCAAGGTGGAGCTGAGGGGCATTCGGATACAGCTGGTCATGGAGCATGAGTTGTCATCTGCGTGGTGCACCCAGATGCTGGCAGAGGTTCACCTACTGCGGGTGGGCACGACTGATGCACTGGAGTGGATGGCATGCGCTCTTGAGGTGGTGAGTGCTAACAGTGCGCCACGTGGGGACCAGGGTACCAGCCACACCCCAGGAGTGCCTCACGTACCCCCAGGTCATAGCATCAGATGAACCCATTGCTGCTGACACTGCCACCACACCTAGCTGTCCCTGGTACCCCCAGATCCAACCTGAGTCTCAGGGGCAACACACCGGCAAGCACCCATTCACGGTTTCACTTCAGTACCCCACCAGGAGTGGTGGACACCCCTTCTGAGGCCAGTGGCACTGAGTCAGTGATCACCAGGTGAGGGTGTGGCTGTGCCCACGTGTCCATGGTGGCTGTGGTGGCTCCCACTGATGCCTAGGTAGACTGCTCCCATGACCCCTGTAAGCTGCACCTGTTGCAGCTCACACACCAGGCTGACAGTGCCTGGGTCAGCATGCTGTGGCACATGCCTGCCCCGGCACAACACCTGTGTGGGACACCTGTGTGGTGCACTGTGCATGGCTGGGGCCACCAGTGTTGTGCTGTGTGGCACAGGTGTGATGAGTGCTGACCTGTGTCTGCTGTGCATGTGTGCTGGCGGATGTACACTGATCCATGCCATACCTGACACAGACACCGTGTCCTCCCTGTCCATGTCTGGCCTGCTGTGTGTGTGTGTGTGTGTCCATGCAATTGTTGTCACCCCTCATGGGTGCGCTCTATGCCTGCTGTATGGTGGTCATTTTGCGCATGTGTGTGTCATTCCCCAACCCCACCTGTGGTGTGTGTGTGGGGGGGTGCCGTGTGTTTCCCACCTGTGATACTCACCTTCGGTCCCTGAAATGCTCCTCCACTATAGTGTCCCTGTGCAGCTCAGACCTAGCAACCAGGCATGGGTCCCTGCATCCCAGGGGCAGCTGCCCACCTCCTCCATGGTGCCACTGCTCCACATCTTCCTCCTCCTCAGCCTGGAGAGCTATTCCACAGTCAATGGCCATTTTGTGCAGCATACAACGGGCCAGGAATATGCCACCGGCCTTCTCTGGGCTATATGGCAGGGCACCACTAGACCTATCCAAGCACCTGAAGTGCATCTTCAGCATGGTGCATGTAGCAATGTGTGCCTCATTATACTGCTCCTCCGCCTGTGTGCCAGGATGGCATTAGGGGGTGAGGAGCCAGGGTCAGAGGGGATATGCTGCATCACCTGTCGGGGGACAAAGCAGTCTGTTAGTACCCTGCATGTATGTGTATTGTGCACCACAGCCCCCCATCCATCACTGCACACTGGTGCAGCTACTGCCTGTCCACCTCTGTACCTATGGCCCACCTCCCAGTGCAACACTATACCACCATGGTGGGATGGTGCATTCATGCTCCCCCCAACAACTGCAGTGCCCTGGCTGCCTCATCTGCCCTGCACCTGACCATGCCCGCATCCAGGGCTGACTGCTCCTGTCCAGTCCAGCATTGGTAGACCTCCATTGCCCTGAGGTTGCCCGTGCCTGGGTGTGTGTGGTGCCTTCCACCCTGCCACACATGCCTGCTGTTCCACATCACCTTGCCTCCCATGCTGCATTGTGCTGCTGCACTGTCCCCCTTTTTGCATGCACCGTCCCATCGGTGTGCCCACCTCCACTGTCCCACATGGGCATGTGCCCTTGCACAGTCCCTGTCGCTGCCCCCACACCAGTGCACTACCTCCCAACATATGTTGTGCAACAGTATGCTGTTAGTGGGCATGTATTCATGCCCCACTCACCCACTAGGTGGTCACTGGGGATATTCCCAGTTTAAAAACGGCGGCACAGGGCTAACTGGTGCCATATGAAGGCATTGTGTGTACTCCCAGGGTGTGTGGCACAGACATTTCTGATGCACCTTGTGGCATTGCACACCACCTGGCAGTTTATGGAGTAAAACTTTTGGCAGCTCATGTAAGGCATCATCTTGTCACCAGGTGGTGCACGGATTGTCACATGGGTGCAGTCAATGGCCCCTATGATACCTGGCATGTGTGCCACTCTGTGGAATTGCTGCATAGCTTCTGTCTGCTCTGCCTGTGTGCTTGGGAATCGAATGAATTCTGAAGCATGTGGGAGCAGTGCAGTGAGGAACTGCATAAGGATCCAGGATGTGGAAGGCTGGGATATGCCAGTGGTGTCTCTAGCAGGCCTTTGGAAGGTGCCCATATTGAGCAGGCACATTGCTGTTGTCACCTTGGTCTCCACAGATATGGCATGACCCCTTCCAGTGGGTGCCTGCATTTCATCATGGCACAGCTCACAGAGCTGCCTCAGAATAGCTCGGTTCAGGTGGTATTGGCTGACTGTTTCTGTGTCTGTCAGATGTTTGAATGTTACTCTGGCATGGGGCAGGCTGCCTAGGGTGCTTCTGCCACCACATTGTTGGTTTGCCCATCTCCTCATCCCCATTAACATGCCCACCATCTGGAATGGTGCACCATATATTTGGGTGGCCTCTCTGGTCCTGCTGCTGGTGATGCTGCTGCTGCTGCTGCTATCCTGCCAGCTGCCTGCTGGGGGCTTGTACTTAAGTCTATTTCTTTTATACTTATCTCTTTAGTGCACATATGGGTGGATGCGCTGTGTATGTGCTGTGTTTGTGCATTCATTTTGCTTTGTGAATGGGGAGTCACCATGTATGCAGCTACACGCCCCCTCCAGATGCATCGCATATCATTACTTTTGGTCTCCGGCATGGCACATCTGGGATGCGCCAGGGCATCCCTGCCCTGTGTGAATTGTGCCAGTGTGCATCTCAGATGCACCGTGCGTATCTCTTTTGTGAATCCTGCCCGGTGTTTTTTTCTTTTTAATTCATGTGCAGCAGGGTCAGTGTTTCTAGGATTGGTATATCATCAGTATCAGAACAGGTTTTACAGCTTGAAGAACAGTCATTTTGCCTATATATATTGTACCGTTGTGAGCCATATGATCTGACTTTACTGAATGGGATGAAACATTCATCTGTATATTTTTGTGCTATGCTGCTACACTATGATGTGGAAATAAACCTGAGTTTCAAAAAAAGAAACACAATTTATCTTTAAGTGACTTACAAAGATGCATATACATTCACGATCATACCATGGTTACCAAAATAATTCTAACCTCTCCTTTCTCTTCTCTCCTATAGCTCTTATCACAAGGTAGTTTTCTATTTGCACCTTTCAGTATTCTTCAAGATGATTTGACTTCTAACTGAAAACTGGAAAAATATGTTTTTGAATGCAATACTTGCATGTATGCCTGAGCTGATCTATCTTTAAGAATTAATTGTTGTTTTTAAATAAGACTGTATAAAGTTTTTGTAATTTCTGCACTATTTTTTGCGAATTGGTCTGAGTCACCTTCAGGCCACTTGTGTGTTGGTAAATGTGCTGTTACTTTAATAAATGTACTACTTAATGCTGGCCACTAGTGGGTGCTCTCCACCCTTGACAAAGCACAGAGTCACTGTGCAAAATGTTGAGTGTCTGGTGGGAGCTCTGCTGGAGGTGTTTTAAGCTATTGCACTGCAACCTGTACTCCCTTAACAATAAAGACGTTTTTTCAGCAAAAAGCATAATGACATTAGAGTGTTTTATTTATAATATGGCAGATGCCCAGTTCTTGTTGTTATTTTGCTCTTACTAGCTCAGTCAGCAGCACAGCACATCCTGGCTGCAGCCCTGTTTGTTATTTTTGTACTATAATTCTGGGATACTAAATCTCAAACTGGGGTAATATCAGAAGACCCAGAGTTCAAATTGGAGACGACCACTTTAAAGCAGCCAAGTATTTTACATTTTAGGAGTGAGATGCTGTGTATGCAGTGACTGGAATGCATTTGTGCTGAGTGGACGTAGTTAAGTGTACCTTGTATTTGTATTTGTACTCCCTTCTGTCTCTGTATGTATGTATGAATGGGTACCCTTTCCCATCCTCCACTGTGAAGGAGTAAAACCAGTCCCATTCACAGATTATCAGCATGTCTTTGTACGAATGTCGGAGAGTCCCTATTCACATCCTCCATGCAGCTGTGCTGTAACTGAATAGCAGACTAGGAAAAGTGCTGCTATGGTAAAATGAAATACACGAATGGGTGTGAGAGCAGACCGCTGTAGTGTCAGTCACCTTGACATGGCACAAAGACATATTAATCTGTAGACTGTTACAAAGAACCCAAAGTTTTCTGCCTACCTTGTAGTTCAAAAGACAAATCTTGGCATTAAATAATTTTTGATCAAGCAGAAAATTCATAGTTGCCACTGCCAGCCCAGGAAATAGAAAAAAATGTCTCACACAGTGACTGATCAATTTTATCGGGCCTTGGATTCATTTTCTTATGCAACACCATCATTTCATCTTCCCTGCTATTTAGATTTTTCTAACAGCTCTTAATCATGTCCAGTATTTTTCTGCAGATAAGGTTTTCACCAAATTCTGCTCACACATTATCTTCTTGAGCAAGCCACAATTCTGAGGAGAATTCCCCACTGCTCACTGCAGCTGAGCTGTACACTTAATTTGCTCACACATCTGCTGCTTTGCAGAAACAGTCCCTCCTGGGCCAGGAGATTGTCTGGGACTCATATGTTCCCACTCGGTTGTTACAAGAAAATGGATTGCCAGTCTGAGTTCTGCTTGAAATGGCAATTATTCTGCTCAGTTAATCTTTCCTGTTTGTAGCCATTAAAAAGTTAAAAAAAATAAATTTGGATGCAATCCATTAAGAAGACTAGGACAAACCTGTAGAAAAGTTACTAACATAAACTTTTCCAACCTTTGGTTTAATTATAATAAAGGCACATTTTTCTTAAAATAATTTTACAATTGAAGACACTTTATTCCAGCAGTTGGAGCACAGAGCTGTAAAAGAGGAGCATGTGAATCCAGGTCTGAATCCAAATACGGACCTTGGGTCAATAGGTGGCTTTGAGCAAGCCCCTTGACCATCTATAAAATTGATTAGAAGTAGTTGTAGAAACTGCAATTTCTTGAAGTACACATATACAGCTTTTAGTGATTTTATGTAGCTTTTTATTACAGCACTAATTCATCACCCCCACATGAGTACGTTAATTAAATGATATGATAATACAGTATGCTTCTACTGTAGTAACACAATAATACTGATAAAATATGACTTCACCATGATAAAGCTGTCATTTGTAATTGCTCACCAGTGTTTGCTAGGAAAAAACTGTTCTGCCATCCAGAGATTAAAAAGACTGCTGTACTGAATAATTAATTGATAAAAAGGTGTACTGCAGACAGTCTCCATGGAAATCTAACTGGACAACCCGCTGTAATCCACACTTGCATCTGGAAGCATATGTGCACGTAAGAGAGGGCAAGCCACACTCTCAGTTGTATATGGTAAAATTGCTCCTTTTATCTGTTTTCTAAGGATGCATTCTAATAACAGTCTTAAATAACTGCAACTGTATCTACTGGTTTAGGAATCAACCCCCCTTCCCAGTTAAATATCCATCTCCACCCAATAAAAGAATGCAACTGTAGCTATGACATGAAGCAAATGACTTACAGCTGCATGTATATACAGTATATATGTATGTGTGTGTGTGTGTATGTACAGTACATATGTATGTGTGTGTATGCATGTGTGTACAGTATATATGTATGTATGTGTGTGTATGCATGTATGTACTGTATATATATATATATATATATATGCATGTGTGTGTGGGTATACATGCATGCACAGTATATATGTATGTGTGTATGCATACATGTACAGTGTATATGTATGTGTGTGTATGCATGTATGTATGTACAGTACATATGTATGTGTGTGTCTGCATGCATGTACCGTATATATGTATATATGTGTATGTGTGTATGCATGTATGTGCAGTATATATGTATGTGTGTGTGCATGCATGTACAGTATATATGTATGTGTGTATGCATGCATGTACAGTATATATGTATGTGTGTGTATGTATAGTATATATGTATGTGTGTATGCATGTATGTACAGTATATATGTATGTGTGTATGCATGCATGTACATTATATATGTATGTGTGTATGCATGTATGTACAGTATATATGTATGTGTGTGTATGCATGTATGTACAGTATACTGTATATGTGTGTGTGTGTATGCATGTATGTACAGTATATATGTATATGTGTGTATGCATGCATGTACATTATATATGTATGTGTGTATGCATGCATGTACAGTATATATGTATGTGTGTGTATGTATAGTATATATGTATGTGTGTATGCATGTATGTACAGTATATATGTATGTGTGTATGCATGCATGTACATTATATATGTATGTGTGTATGCATGTATGTACAGTATATATGTGTAGTGTGTATGCATGTATGTACAGTACTGTATATGTATGTGTGTCTGCTGTTGCATGTACCGTATATATGTATATATGTGTATGTGTGTGTATGCATGTATGTGCAGTATATATGTATGTGTGTGTGCATGCATGTACTGTATATATGTATGTGTGTATGCATGCATGCACAGTATATATGTATGTGTGTGTATGCATGCATGTACAGTATATATGTATGTGTGTATGCATGTATGTACAGTGTATATGTATGTGTGTGTATGCATGTATGTACAGTATATATGTATGTGTGTGTATGCATGTATGTACAGTATATATGTATGTGTGTATATGCATGTATGTACAGTATATATGTATGTGTGTGCATGCATGTATGTGCATTATATACGTATGTGTGTATGTATGTATGTATTTATTAATTGATGAGCTGATTGGTCAATTTCGTTCACCATGTAAAGCTCACTGGGCATAGGTTCTTCTTGCAGGAGTGAACCCGACAAATGTAAATAAACAATTATATACAATACAAATACAGGAAATCCTACAAATAAATGGAATCCTACAAGATGCATCATACAATTTACAAATTCATGAATGCACTTATTAGACTGTGTGGATAGCATAGGTAACAACCATTATTAAAACTGAACACCAGCTTTCACAGTCCAGAACGCACACACAAACAACACACACACACACACACACACACACACAGAGTTGACACTTTTAACATGTTGCAGCTGTTACAACAAAATAAATCATTTTTAGGAACACATTAATGGGGATGATCCACACTTTTCCATGTTGCATTTGTCCCAATTCAGGTTTGAAATGGGGAAAGTTTTGTAATGGTTCTGGTTTCTAAACCAACTTTTGACTGCTATAAAGAAACAGCCCATCTCTGAAAACAAAAAATGCCGTCAAACCAACCTGGGTGCCTGACTTAAGACTCCCATCAGTAATTTGGTGGTCAGTAGCATTCCTTCTTTCATCAATAACAGGCAGCCTTCTGTGGTGCAGGGCAATAGAAAAATAGGTATTCACAAGTTTTCCTTTAATGGCTACAAATAATCTTTATATTACCAGTATCCAGCACATAGCTTCGTAAAGGACTTTCTGATAAATTGTGCTTCGATGTGCTGGAGCAACTGAATGTGATAATATGAGATAATGTTTGTGTGACTTGAGTTTTATTTGTGGCTTTCCGCCTCTCTATCTGTGGGATATACCACCCTGTAGCAGTACAATGCAAGGAACCCTAGAAGAGGGCCCCCCCTACAGGTGCCGGGAAGGAATGCGTTGGCTAAAGGTAGGTTAGAAAGAAGCCCACGGGTAGGAGAGACATGCTGCTGGAGGAGGAGGGGAGGATGGTGGGCAATGAAAAAGAATCCTGGAGAGGCCCAGGATGTTGTGACCTTTAAACTCAATGGGGGAGTGATGTTGTTGCTCTGCCCATCGAACCACTGGCTAAAAGCCCTCCCATTCAATGTGCTGGTGCAACTGAATGTGATACTATGAGATATAGCTTGTGTAATTTGAGTTTTCTTTGTGGCTTTCTGCCTCTCTATCCGTGGGATATACCACCCTGTAGGAGTACGACGCAAGGAACCCTAGAAGAGGGCCCCCCCTTACAGGTGCTGGGAATGAATGCATCAGCTAAAGGTAGGTTAGGAAGAAACCCAAAAAGGATACCCAAAGATGTCAATCATTGAAGAGGCGAGGATGATAAATGAATTTTGTGAGAAGGGCTAACTTCCTGAGGAGAGAGGGGAAAGCCGTGCCACCATCCGCCCACATCCAACAGAGGAATCAAACTAACTAACTAACGAGAAGAAATCACTAACTCTAACTAATATTATGACCACTGGCATGGAGGAGAGGAAAAAAAAACCCCTTTGAGGAGGAAACCTCTTGGGATCCAAGGCCTAGGTCGCCTTCCCTCCAGGCTGACGACATTTGATTTGAGGATGTACATCATTAAAAGAAGGGTTTATTAACCAGAGGGATACAAGTAAGGAGGATGATGATGGAATAGGGAAATCTTCAAAAGAAAGCATGGGTCGAAGAGGCAACATGAGGCTGTGCACAAATCGAATAAGGAACATGTTGCAACAATGAATACTGATGGCGACAATCACCGCAGGAGGTAGACAGGTCGATGAGGTAGCATGAGATCCGATGAGAGGTATGATCAACTTGAGTGAGGAATTGGATATTTGAGGTTGATAAGGCATGATTATGCGTTGTGAACAATTAGATCCTGATATTGTGGTCGATATGAGTGACGTCGGAGTCAATGATGGACTGCTCGAAGGAATGACGTAACTAGATAAACCTTGCTGGACCCAAGGAGGGTATGCTCGAGTAGTCGATGAGAGATAGTAGATCGGGGAGTAAGGATGGGAAGGAGTAGATCTGTGTGAGAATCAGATGAGCAAGGGGTTGCCAGATGTGCTCACGAGGATATTCCAGATGTGCTGATGAGGAGATAAATAGTACTGCAAACTGGCTTGATTGAGCAATGCGCTCGACTGAGTAATGCTAGTGAGTAGATAGACACTGAAGTAGATAAGGCATGATTGTGTGATGTGAACAATTAGATCCTGATGTTGGGGTCGATTGGTAGCATCGGAGTCAATGATGGAATGCTCGAGAGAATGATGTAATTAGATAAACCTTGCTGGACTCAAGGAGGGTATGCTCGAGTAGTCAATGAGAGATACTAGACCAGAGGAGCAAGGATGGGGGGAGTAAATCCATGTATGAGTCAGAGGAGCAAGGGGTATCCAGATGTGCTCACGAGGATATTCCAAGTGCGCTCACTAGGAGAAAAATACTTTAGACTGACTTGATTGAGTGATGTGAGTGAGCAGGCACTGAGGTTGAAGAGGCATGCTTGATTATGCGAAGTAAATGAAAAGACCCTGAATGATTAGACCCTACGGTTGTAGTCGATGAGGTAGTATGGAATTCAATGATAGGAATGTTAGCATGAGCATTGTAAATAGATACACTTTGAGGTAATGCCGAGTGAATGATGACTGGATTTATGAACTCAATATGAGTGGAGTTATGAACTATATACATAAGGCAGGATGGCTGCAGTTGATAGGTGGCCTAGGAGTTATGGTAGGTACGCCCACCAAAAAAAATGTATATATCAATAGCAGGCCACAAGTGGAGTGAATGCTGAAGAGCCAGTATGGAATCTGAAGAAGGGGAGACAGGAATGAACAGGAAAATAACTTGAATGAAGGTAACGTGCTCTATGGAGTGACACGAACAATGATGCTCCCCGGAAGGAAGCAGGCTCTGAGGCCAAGAAGGCATGACAGGAACCAGAGGGCATGCGAATCAGAAGGGAAGCACAGGATGGCAATCGGGGGGGGGGGATCAGATGATGTACAATGAGAAGGGAAGCCATGAGCAGAAAGAATCCATGATGGTCAGAACTAGAAGAAGCGATAGGCTGAGGAAGGAAACAGGAACGGATAAGGTACGATGAGAGAGTGACACCAGGAAGGCAGGTACTGGAAAGCTAGGTCTGAAAGGACAAAGTACAGTAGGGAGGTCAATAGGGTAGCACAGGACCCAGCTGGAATGGGATGGGATGAGAACTGCACAGGGGAGAGTCGGATTAGGCAGTATATGATCCATGGTAGGTATGACCAGATGGAGCAAGGGAAAAGCGCAGACATGGCAGCGAACCATGGCAATGAATACTGAGAGAGGGAATGAAGTAGATGAGCAGGTCGGGGCCAGGTATTATGAGCTAAGGAGGCTAAAGAGTCGAAGGATCTCTGATGAAGGGATCAATGATGGACAACATAGAGTAAGTAGACTCCATGAAGGAGGAAGGCTCCGCAAGGGGGCAGGAGGGCAAGCTGGATGAGGTGGCACTTAGGTCCGGGTCGATGAAAGGTCGGATGGAGTCAGCCATGGATGGCCCATGAGAGATCGTATGGAGCAATAGAGTGATGCAAGTAATGAGGCTCCTTGAAAGGAGATATATTCTGAGGCCAAGAAGGCATATCTGGAACTAGAAGGTATGCAAACTAGAGAGGTGATAAGCTTGATAGAGCAATGCAACTAAGTAGGCTCCTTGAAAGGAGGTAGATTTGAAAAGGAATGTTAAAGGAACTTGAATGATGGTGGAGAGCCTCCTGCCAGCTCTTAGCAAAGGGAGACAGACAGGAAGGCATGGCTCTTGAGTGGAGGTAGAATCAAATTGGGGTAGCAGGGATGTATGAGGAGTGAAGCCATGAGTGGAATGATCTCCAATGGCTGACACGAAGTGGTGAATGATGACTCTTGAACCTGATACAGGTGGCCATAGAGCCACGGGTTGATGTGGCGGCATATGAGTAATGATAGGTATGCCCAAAGAATTATCAAATTCATACCAGAGGGAGGCAGCAGAGACAGACGAGGCAGCCGAGGTATACTTAGTGAGCAAGTGAAAAATGAGTAGGAAGAGCGGCATCGTGGACCTGAGAAGTAGAAAGGCTGCAGATGCAGGAGTAAGCGATTGAAAAATGAAACTCCAAGGCCAAGGGAAACTATGACTGGAGTGAAGCCATGAAGGTCGATGATAGAATGAAGCTATGAAGTGCAATTCAATAAGAAATGGCAAAGAGGACCAGATATAGAAACCAATACATGCAGCAGGAAGGCTGTGGATTGATAAGGTGCAAGAAGAGTCGGGACCGGGACGACCTTAAGAAACATCCATCGTAGATCAGACAGAGTCGGGTGGGACGAGAAAAGGCGCCAGTACGAAGAAGGTAAAATAGGGAACAGATGAGGTACAGCAGTGGAGTGGAGCTATGAAAGCTAGCACAGGAAATGAGGTAGGAAGGACGAAGGACGGTAGGGAGAGCAATGGGTAGCAGAGGACTCAGCCAGTGCGAAGAGATTGAGGCAGTTCTATGTGGCATGGGACATACGGGCAAGGAGCAGAACATGCTGAATGAACGAAGAAGACAGACATGGCGGGTGGGCAGGAAAAGCATGTATGGGAAGGAGCTCAGCGACCAGCACTGTACAAGGGACATAATGCAGTGTAAATTAAATATGAGGTCGACGTGCCTATTTACTGGCAGGAAATGACAAGAAGAATCTCAGAGCTGTCATTCTGCTTATTTACACTAGCTCTTGGTATGGCCCTAAAACAAATGAAGAAAGGAGCGCTGGCCCCAGCATGGCCAGTGCTGGAAGAGAAATTGTGCAAATTGTATGAGGAAGGGGCCAGTGTAGTTGAGTTCTTGCATACCCCTGGAAGGCCAGACAGAATTGGAAAAGGAGGAGACAGGAATTAGGAGGAGACATGAATGAACTTGAAAATGAACCGGTACGAAGGCAGTATGAGTAAGTAGGCTCCTCAAAATTAAAATACAAGAGTAGGGGAGCTAGACGGAGTCAGCCGAAGCAAGCTGATTGGTCAGCCAAGGCAGACAGATCTGAACGATGGAAATAGAGGAGCAGGTCGTGAGAGCCAGCACATAGATGAAGGATATGGATGCTAAAAAGAAATATCAGCACAGGCCAGACGGTGACTGAGGAGAGGAAGGCGACAGGTGGATGCAATGGGGTAGACACCCCTGATGCAGTAGAGAAGGGCAGCAAGAAGGAAACAGAGGAACCATGAGGGAAGGCATGCGAGCCATGATAGGTATGGAGATAGACTCAAAGCAAAGAAGCAGGGAAGCAATAGATTATGGATGATGAGGAGGGACGCAATGAGTGGATTGAATCCTGATGGCCAGTATGAGAAAAGGGAACTGGCAAGAGATAAAGCATGCTGAATGAGGACTGGAATCAGGAGGTCATGAGTCACTGAGCAAACGGACGATGAGGAGTGACACCAGGAGTATATGGAATCCTGAGGGCTGAGCAGAGACGGTAAGGAAGAGGGGATACTGAAGTGATGAACAGGAATACGCATGGCGAGGGGGTCACGGTTCGATGAGGTGGCATAGGAACCAAGATAGGCGTGTCCAAAAGAAATAAGGAATGCAGGCCTTGATGGGAGTGAATCGGTGATGGCCAGTATGGGAGGAGAACTGCAGGAGTGCAGGCAGGAGGATCCAGGACTAGCTAAACACTCCCTGTGTGAAATTGACAGAACTGTGTCATTGGAAGGAGAATGAGACAAAGCTAACAACGCTGCCAAAAAACAGGCGCTGCTGAAAACTGCTTCCGTGGGAAAGTTACACTCTGACACAGTAGTGCAAAACAACACTCTGTGCAGCATGCAGACAAAGGGAACAGAAAAAGAAACATAGCTGTGTAAAACAAATAAGTCTGCTGAGCTATGGAACAGAGGAGTACATCAATAGATTGGGAAAAGGGAAACAGCTCTGCTCCGAAGCAGACCAGGCCACCAAAGTGTTCCATGCCCTGTCAGAAATGGAGGGTGAAAGAAAACAGTGTTAAATAAAATTGGTACGATAGGTATCCTGTACCTGAACTGTGAGATAAGTCAGCTGGAGCCCAGACAAAATGATTCCATGCAGCAAGCGAAAATAGAGGTAGTAGCAGATTGAAAACAGAGGCGCCCTCTAGTACTCGCTTTCTCTCTCCCCGGTAGCGTACGTTATCCACTACTGCCAGGAAAATCAGTGGGCAAGGGAGGCGGGACAGGTCCGCTACAAGGACCGGAGTAGAGAAGGCAGCTGGAAGGAGGAAGCAAGCTAGGAACCAGGTGCAGCGCTCCGCCAAAGCGATTTGCAGGGAGATAACTGGGAGCCACTGGAGAGCTGCCAAGCTGGAGAAAAATGCCCTGCAAGCACCACCAGCAATGGAAGCTACAGAGCACCAGAACTTGATCATTTTTGGGTTTTTTTTGTCAGATGGCACCGGAGGAATAAGGGGGGGCAGAGGCAGCCAACGAAACAGTAATAGCCAAAGAGGCAGATTGTGGGGGGCAAGCAACACACCAGGCGGCCAGGAGAGTGGCAGGATGAGGAAGGGTGATGCAGGGGAGGAACAGAAGAGAAAATGAGGGAAAGGGAGCAAAGAGCAAGGTAGACACCAGAGAAGAGCAACCGAAAGCCGCCATGGCTAGGAGTTAGAGAAGAAATAAAAGAACAGAAACGGGGAAAAACTGAGAGACAAAATGAACTTGCGACTGGATGCAGCAGCCAGAACTAGGTGATGGAAAAGATGCAGGATGCCAGAGAAAGGGCAGAAGAGCAGCGCCTCCGGCTGCAATGAAAAAGAATCCTGGCGAGGCCCAGGATGTTGTGACCTTTAAACTCGATGGGGGAGTGACGTTGTTGCTCCGCCCATCGAACCACGGGCTAAAAGCCCTTCCAATAAAATGCACATTAAGAAAAACAAAATTCAAACTTAGGCTTTAAAAAAAATAGAAATGTATTTCATGAAATTCAGTCAGATTAAAACAAAGTCATTGACAATTAAAGTGGCAATACTGAGGAACAGTTTCCTTCATAGTTTTAAAGCACATAAGAAGCTTTTTTATATGAGGCATTACACTTACCTGTATCTGGCAGTAGTCCTTAAATATCCATGACTAAGGGCCCAATCTATAAAAGGCTCCTGAAGGTCTACACACCCATGTATGGGTGAGTAGGGAGGCCCCAGTACTGCAAATCCCCTTCTCTGTAAATGCAGTGGCCTCTGTGATGCTCTGCCCCCTTGCTTATGATTACTGTATGATATCTGTAAATAAATAAATGGTCTGTGCATGAAATTGTCCCCACCCACCCAATCAGCAGTGTGTGAGACTCTGGCCTTTAGCTTTAAAAAGTGTCAGTGAGGATGTCATTAAACAGACCAGAGAAACCTGATTAAAGGTTTCCTGTTTTTGTCTTAATTAGAACTGGACCAGCTGCCAGGATATAAGCCCCATAAACTTTTATGGTTCCTGCAGGAAAAGGCCAATTTGGTCACAGCACTTTGTCATAAGTCATAAAACCTGAGATCACACTAGCAACAGGAAATCAGCAGAGGGACATCAACGAGAGATGCTTGATCAAAGGATGTCATATGTGGGAAATGTTTTTTGCTGATGTTCACATTATTTAAAATACATCCTTATAGATAATTTTGTTATGAATTAACTCCAAGGGAGGGTCTAACTGATGTCACAGAAGGGGAAGGGAGATGCCCCCTGAAATGAAACATTGTATCTGGGGAAGGTGTCATATCATCTTGGATTCTGAGACAGAAAGTTATCTCTAATTTAAACGCACTTAAAAAGGTAATACTTAGATAGCAAAGATCTTAAGTACTGTGGTAGGAGTTTTGTTCTGTAATTTTCCCATTTTCTTCTGTGACTGTGAGCTCATGCTATTTGTTCTGTATTTTATTTTACCTGTTTTTTTATCATATTTTTAGTAAACAACATTTTCTTTAAGATATTGCCTGTGTCTCCTCAGTCATTTTTGCATGTCATTGCTGAACCGATATTAAGTCTGACAGCTGTAAGGGCTTGCATGGTGTTATTAAACTGGAAAAGGGTAAGACATACCTGGTCTCATATAGAGTTTTAAAAGGGTTCATTTTGGAGACCTGTCTGGGTGCCCCTGGCGAAAGATTGTACTGCAGTCCCCAAGAGGGTACATATCTGAGCCTGTACATTGGGTATGCTAGCATAAGGCTCACAGTTTGAATCCCCCCAGAGCTTGAGGCTAAAGGTGATTCAGACCCAAAGCACACAGGAGGGTTACCCTGTCTGTTACCTGTTCACACTATTACACTCTGAGGTTGGCACTGTGGGAGAAGATGGCCTTGACCTGTGGAGTGTGTTTGTGACAGCCTCCATCATCCCCAACCTCAGGTACACCCCCAATGGAGGGCAGTCCCAACCAGATCTACACCACTCCATGAACGGTCAGCTTGGGGGTCACCAGGGGAGTTTGTCTGACCTGTGCGACCATCCACAGCATACATAGACAATGTTCTGTAGAAGCCACTAGAGTATGCATAGACTACACCAGAGAGATCCCTACCATAAGTCTTATGTGCCCCCATAAGTATGGACCTTCAACATCCCTTCAAGCCTCAATGGGCCACAAATTACTTTCTTAATCTTGCAATTCAGGTGTATTCAAAAGGGTTGCCAGAGTATCTAATCATCTCTAATCCTACTGCTTTCTTAAGCATACCAGTGTTGAATATGAGCAGTCTCTGTGTAAAAGTTAACAACAGATAAATTACCTTATTCTTCAGAGCACTAGAATACAACTGTTAAAGGGGAACTACATTCAAAATTTATTATTATAAAAAAAGGATGTTTTGCAGAGGGTTTTGATTTGTGCATGTAGACCTGGTACACTCTTTCCTTCGTTTACCATCAGGAGTTTTTTTTCTAAATTTTCCTTCTTGTTTTATGGCCTCTGGGGATTTCCACATCTGGTTGTTTTATTAATTTTATTTTTTTCTACGAATCCTCCTATTCCATCTGACAGTGTTGTATCAGAAACCATTAAACAGTAAGGGATGGTTTACCATTTTAAATCAAGTGCCACTTCTTATCAAATGAGCACTAATAAAGGCTACATTCACAGTCTGGCAAAAACCTGATGGACCTGATGGATATACTCATTAGCATTGGAATGCGGGGGGATCCCCAGACTTCCTAGTACATCTGGGCACAAACGATTTGGAGGGGAACAGCGATCTGGAAATCCAGGCGAGGTTTCGGGAACTGGCCAGAGTCTACCACTCTATAGGAAGTTCAATTTCCTTCTCAGAAATTCTGCCAGTACATAGGGCATCCGGGAAGACCAAGCACAAACTCAGAGGTGTGAACCAGTGGCTCAGGGACTGGTGCAGGGCAGAAGGGTATGGGCTGGTGGAGGACTTGAGGGGACACATGGGAAGATAAGGGGCTATATGCTAGGGATAGGATACATCTTAACCTAGAGGGGAAGGAGATCTTAAAACTAAAACTCGTTGGATTCATTAAGGAGAAGTGTGGTTTAAACTTGTAAAGGGGGGAGGGATTAGTGAAGAAATGGAGTCAGGAGGACTGCACGAGGTCCCAGGTCTAGGGCGAAAAATGAGGGCAGGTGACTGCGATGTAAACAAAGCAAGAGCTGTGCAGGAAAGGGCAAATATGGATTGTGCTGGGCCAAGACAATTGGGCAGGGAGATTGGAGAGGGATAGAAAAGAGGGTAGAGGAGGGGATGTAGCGCTGATAGTCAAGAATGGCATAATGGTTAGTGGAGTGGAGGAGGCTGATGGGGGAGTGGAAGTGATTTGGGTAACCCTGCAATCAAGGGGAGGCAAAAGGTTGAAAACAGGGGTGGTGTACAGACCCCCCACAATGGATGAGGCCCTAGAGGAAAAATTGGTTGAGAACATCAAGGGGCACTGTGACTGTGGAAAGGGTAGGGTGGTGGTCATGGGGAACCTAAATATGCTGGGGGCAGACTGGGACACTATGACATCAGCAGTGGCCAGGCAGTAGAGACTGATGGATGTGTTTCAGGATGCCTTTCTGGTCCAACAGGTCAGGAAACCTACTGGGGGGAGGATACTGGACGTTGTCCTTGCAGACTGCGACCAGATAAGGGGTCTGGAGGTGTGTAGCCCACTGGCAGGTGGAGACTATGCCACGGTCTGGTTTCTGCTGTGTCTTGGGGAGGAGGACAACTGCTCAAACACAGTAGTAGTGGACTTCAGGGGCAGACTTCGTGGGCATGGGCAGGATTCTAAGGGGGAGCTTGAACAAGATTAGGCCAGACATGGATGTTGGTAGCTTGTGGGAGACCATTAAAAAAAAGGGTGCAGAAGGCTACTAGCTCATGTACAAGGGTAAGGCATAAAAATGGTAGCGCCAACAAGCCGTGCTGGTGGACCAGAGAGGTGCAAGAGGTGGTGAGGGATAAAAAGGCTGCCTATGCACGTTTTAAGCATTCCAGGGGGACAGGGAGAGAGGTGAGTATGAGTTGACAGCTAGAAGGGTCACAAGAGTGGTGAGGGGAGCCAAGGTGAGGATGGAACAAAACCTGGCTAGGGATATCTGGAGAGGTGGAAAGGGATTTTATAGATACATAGGTGAGAGGAGAAGAGAAGAAAAGGGAGAGCACAGATCTCCAGGATTAGCACTGGGGAGGGATGGGCTCAGGAGGCAGAGGAGCAGGCAGAGGTACTAAATAAGTACTTTGCCTCGGTATTTATGGAAGGAGACAGGGGATCCATTCAGCCGGAAGGGAGGGAGGGGGAGACAGCTGAGAGGAGAGGTCAGATGGAGATGAGAGGACCAGAAGAGGCTGGGACACTGGGTGGGCCAGGCCTAGAAGGGGATGGGTGCTTTGTTGAGGGGGGGGTTAGGGAGGGAGAAATCACAGAGGACAGCGTGAGGGAGGCCCTTCGTGTGCTGAAAACTGACAGGGCACTGGGACCGGATGGGCTGCATCTGAGAGTTCCGAAGGAACTGGCGGATGAACTAGCAGCTCCACTAGCTGCACTTTTTCAATGCCTCTCTGCAGACAGGATGGGTGCCTCAAGACTGGAGGGTGGCTCATGTGGTGCCAATCCACAAAGGGGTGTCTAGGGAGGAGATGGGAAATTACAGGCCTGTCAGCCTAACGTCGGTGGTAGGCAAACTAATGGAGGGCTTCATCAAGGAGAAGCTCGGGAGGCAACTGGAAAGGCTGGGGCACATGAATGACAAACAGTATGTTTTTTTCCCTGGGAGATCATGTCAGACCAACCTCACAGATTTTTATGACTGGTTGACGGGACCCTGGACCGACAAAGACCGGTGGATGTCCCATATCTGGATTTCAGTAAGGCTTTTGACTCGGTATCCCACACTGGGTTGTTGACAAAGTTGGGGGGGACGGGGAGGGAAGACAGTTGCTTAGATGGGTAGAAAATTGGCTTACAGATAGAACACAGAGGGTAGTGGTTGGTGGGATAGTCTCCTCCCCTAGGAAGGTCTTCAGTGAGGTTCCCCAAGGTTCGGTACTGGGGCCACTCCTGTTCAATGCCTATGTCTCTGATATAGGGAGGGGGGTTAGGAGTAGGATGAGTCTCTTTGTGGGTGACTCAAAACTGGGAGCACTGGCTGACAGGGAGGAAGTGAGAGAGACAGTCCAGACAGATCAGGATACCCTGGAGGGTTGGTCAAGGAGGTGGGGACTGAGGTTTAATCCAGGGAAGTGTAGGGTGCTGCATCTGGGGGTCAGAAACCCAGGTCATGTATACACCCTGGGAGGGATCTCACTACAAGCCACAACGAGTGAAAGGGACCTGGGTGTGGTGGTAGACACCAGAATGAATAACACTGAAAACTGCAGAAGATCTGCGGCAAAGGCAAACAGAATTCTGGGCTGCATAGCCTGGGGAATAACATCCAGGAGGAGGGAGGTGATCCTCCCACTGTATAATGCCTTGGTCAGGCCACATCTTGAGTACTGCGTGCAGTTCTGGAGACCTCACCTCAGGAAGGACATAGTATTGTTGGAGAGGGTTCAGAGGAGGGCAAACAGGATGATCCGGGGCACGAGTGAAAGGACCTATGAGGAAAGGCTGGAAGTCCTTGGGCTGTACTCACTGGAGGAGAGGAGAGGAGAGATAGGGGGGACATGATTGAGGTATTCAAATATGTGAAAGGGATTAACAGGGGCAGAGCCAAAGAAATGTTCAGGCTAAGGAAATGGGGCACAACCAGGGGTCATGAGTGGAAGTTGGAGGGGGGAACCTACAGGGGAGAACATAGAAGGCATTACTTCACTGAGAGGGTGGTGGAGCCATGGAATGCATTGCCTGGGAGTCTAGTGTAGTAGGGCACAGTGGAGGGCTTTAAGAGGGGGTGGGACAGGTGCATGAGTATACTGAAGCCGAAGTTGACCCTCTCGGGGCTGGGGGGGGAAGGAGGAGCTAGCGCCCGATAGGGGCTGGCTACCGAGCAGACACAAAAGACCATTAGGCCTATTCTGCTGGCTTTTAGTATGTTAGTATAATTGAATGAGATATCCTTTAAGAAAAAAGCTAACATCTTCACTAATTATAGCACTGATGGCCTGGGATGATTTGTGATCTTTTAAAGCTGTGTGTGGCTTGATGTAAAGAAATGCTTTAAAAATAAAACATTCACTCCAGCTGGTTAGACCTGAGCATACACACTGAAAACAAAACACTGGACTAGAAAGAGTTATGTGAGGTGAATAACAGGCGCAGTGCTGTTGTAGAGTAAGCAGTAAGCACGTACTCAATGAATCAATGGTTTCGAATGCATCACTGTCACATTGGACAGGAGGCACTGTAGGAAAAGGAAAGGCAATAAAGCATGCAGACATGGAGGTCCTCAGGGGCCATTAAATAAGTAGGCAGATTTAGGGGAAAAAACTCCTAACAGCAAACAAAGGAAAGAGCGCACTAGGGCTACACACACGAATCAAAACACTCGGCACGGTATTTTTTGGAGTGAATTTTGCCTGTAGTTCTTATTTAATTCTGCAACCTTTCTATGTCTCGGTGTTTGGCAATGTAAGCAACAAAATGCTGAGTCATCATGGCTTTTGTGTAGGAGATTGCTACAATATGCTGCTTTAGTCTTCCAGGCTGGCAAACACAACAAGCTGAAGTTTTAAAATTGAAGGCATGTACTGCCTATAAAACAAATCCCACAGTGGCTAGATAAATATGGGTCTATTTGTATTCATTGCTTTTACATTGAAGTGGCCTTGGATCTTGGAAATGCACTAGATAAACTAGTTTTCCCTATTTTCCTAGGGCTGGGAATTTTTTTTTCACATACTAAGTGTGAATGTACAAAATATGCCCTGAAATAGCCATTTTCAAGAAAACATGAAAGTCATGTGAAACTCTTGTTTTAGCTAAAATTTTGCATATGAATCCAAAAACTCAATTTTTACCCTTAAATCCGTCGACTGGAACTTGTGCAAATTTTCCTAACTAAAACACCAAAAAATATTTAAAAATATGCTCAAGCTATCAAAATGGCACTAAAACCACAATATACTACTTTTTTGTAAACTGGCTACTATTCCATCACTTCTTCTAATAGTTGATTTGAGACTGCATGGTGACAGATACCATAGTCTACCTCAGCAGGCAGACTAGATGGACATTTGGTCTTTCTCTGCCTTCATTTTCTATGTTTCCATGCCTCCGTTCTCCTACCAAGCCACACATTATGGGGAATTACACTACATTTAGCTCATTTCCTCCAATCATAAGCCAGAATTACAAACAGTTTATTATACAGTAAACTCACAACTGATGTAAAGTAAGATGACAACGTCACTACTATCATTTTATTGACAAAAAAATGACTGTTCTGAACTCTCAGATGTAATTTTAGTTAGAATAAAGTGACAGTTGTGAGTTTGCTATAGAAACTGTTTATAAGGAAAGGGAAGGGGGAAATTGTTTAACCAGGAAAGGCACACTAAGCTGGAGCTTGTTTCCAGGTGCGACCTGGGAGCACAAAGAAGTTAAGTGACTTGCTTAGGGTGACACAGTATGCAAGTGGAAGCTGTGGGATTCAAACCCAAGTCTAGCCTGCTAGATGTCACCAGATCTGTAGTTCAGAGCCTTAGACCACTGCACTATACTGCCTCCTATAACTCTCTATTATAACTCTAGCTTGTGATCGGAGGAGCGGGTCTACATGTAGTATAATTAAGTGATAGTGTGATAGTTTGCTCCCAATATGAGGCAATAACATAACTGTTGAGTAAATAAAGTACAAGATTGAATATTTTAGTCTTATGGAAAAATTACATAATTGCCTTATATAGTGAGCCAACTAGAGCATCATCTCAATAAACACCTTAACATCATTTTCCCTTTCACTATATTTTCAGAAATTTTCCAGTAAATAAGAGTAGAGGCAACTTCTTTTTCAACATTAACCTCTACCCTGCCTGTAAAATTAACCCTGGTTAAGGAAGGATAAGATGAAAATATTAGCAGCATAACCTGCCCACACAGGCGGGGTAAGCCTAGATCTTACTCACTCTCTTTCTGCTTTTTGTAAATCGCAAAAAAAACAATAAATGCAAAAACAAAATAATCTAATCTAATGAGGCCATAATAGCCAATGTGACTATCGTAACTACTATGTTAATCTTTTCAGTTTTATTTAAAATAAACCAAGTACTGGATATTCCCTATTTTTATTGTGTCTAAAGGGCTTGAAATTTAGGAAGAAAACAATTTTGTGACCCATCTAGTCTGATGCTACAAGGCTGTGATAGGATCCAGGAATAAACTGTCAGAGAAAATGGTAATGTATCTCAGTGCTAGCTTCAGCAATACTATGCTTTCAGGGCTGTGGGGAGCAGAAAAGCCCAACTAAAGAGATTGTTTTCCCAAAAAGATCTAGTCAACGAGATTGTCTCAGCTGATAAATGCTACTTATTGAGAGCATGAGGTTACAGATAGTGGTTATCTAGAGAAAACTGTACTTGCTGTTCCCAGATGAGCATATAACAAGGAAGCCAAGGTACTGCCACTCTGAATGTTGCACGCTATTTCAAGAATGCCTTTCATCCCTTCACTAAAAGAAAGTAGATTGTTGGGTCCTTTCAAGTGGCTTTTGTACCATGGATTTAAACTGAATAAAATGGTTATATTCAGCTACATTTTTAGGCATTTTCTGTAATTGGACACAGATTCAAAATGAATTTAATCATTAATCTCAATGCCATGACAAGGCATTACCATAAAGCAGAGAATTCATTTTCCCCAGCTGCAAAATGCTGTGCAAATTACATTCTATTTCAAAATTGAAAACTTCAGGTCTACTGGCAGTTTGAATACTACTACATCCAACAGTCTACTAATCTGGTTAAGTGTGATGTAGTTTTCCTCTTGCATTTATAACTTCACTAAATAAAAAAAAAAAAAAACAAGAATTGGAAAATGTTGTACCTGCAAATGTTTGCATACAGGAGGTGTGTCAGTCAATACCCAATTATGACAAGTCTTCTGTTAACACTGCTTTGCTGGTTGATGGGTGGAAACGTCTTACATATGAAAATGCAGCCACACCTATGACAGTACAGCTGCATTACATATGAAAGGATGCAGTCACACCTATGACAGTGCAGCGGCACTACATATGAAAGAATGCAGCCACCTATGAAAGTGCAGCTGCATTACATATGAAAGGATGCAGTCACACCTATGACAGTGCAGCTGCATTACAAATGAAAGGACACAGTCACACCTATTACAGTGCAGCTGCATTACATACTGTATGAAAGGATGCAGCCACACCTATGCCAGTGCAGCTACATTACATATGAAAGAATGAAGTCACACCTATGACAGTGCAGCTGCATCCTCTCATATTTTCATCATCGGGCAGCAAAGCAGTATCCCCCCTTCCACCTGACCCAGCTTTACCCCAACCTCTGGTAGCCTGGTACCCAACCCTCCCACCGGAGAACTCTGCAAATCCACGCCCCAAAACAACATACAGCAGCCAAGTGTCCAACCCTGCTACTGGAGAATTCTGTAAACGCACCCCACCAAAGAATGTCCAGTGGTTGGATGCACAACCTTGTCACCAGGAAACTCTGGAAACCTGCACACCTCCAAAAGAATGTCCATGGGTTGGATGCTCTACCCCATTGCTGAAGTCCTAACCTTGTCCCACAAGAGTGCAACACCAGTGTTCCCTTCCCCCAGTGCCCCGAACCAACACTCTTAGACTGGGTATTCAATCCCCAGGGTAGCTAGTTACCTGTGATAAAGAAAACTGTCCCTCGTCCTCCTCTTTTTATTTTTGTTAAAAAACAAAAACATGTAAAAAAGAAAATGGTCTAGCGACATGTTCTGCCCCCAAAACCCTATGACTCCCCGCCCCCACCTCCCTCTCTCAGCATCCACCACTCCACACCCTCCACTGTTCACTTACCTATGTGGTCCACTGGCACTTCCTGCTGCTTCCAACACCAACTGCAAACTAAATGAAAACAAGGTCAATCTGGTTAATGGCTTTTAATGCACTGTAAACTTTTATTTATAACTTTATCAGTTTTTAACATTTTTGCCCCAAATTTTCAACACAACCTTTTTTTCTACTTGACTGTATGAACAAGGGATGTGTAATTTTCAAATCCCCTCTGGAACAGTTTTTACAGTCGGTCTGCAAAATCACCTTTCAGACAGGATTTAAAAAAATTCCACCTGTCTTGATCATAAGCTGGGGTCATAAAATGACTGTACTAAAAATTAGGTGTCAAAATGTAAGCAAATGAAGTTATGAAGAAACATTTATTTATTTTAACATTAACTCATAACTGTTTTTTATTTTTGCAGATTTTGGCTTAGAATTTTCAACATAGCCTTTTTGTTACCCCCATCTCATGAACATGACAAGAGTATTTTTTTTTTTTAAATCCTCTCTGAAATATGTTTTTGCAGTTGATCTTCAAAATCCACTCTCAGGCAGAATTTAAACCATTCCACTTATCTTGATCATAATGTGGGGTCATAAAAAGACTATGTTGAAAATCTGGGGTCAAAATGTCAAAAAACAACAAAGTTCTGAAGAAACAGTGAACTTGTTTTTGTTCACCATTTGTTCAGCTCTATATCCTTTAGCACAGTGGAACCCAAAGTTTATGAGATGACAGCTGCTGGGTGAAGAAAAGCCTGCCTATACCCTCAAGATACTGTTGTTCTAACTTGTAACAGTATGCAAACAAACATGTTTGGCATTGACAAATGCTTGTTTAATTTTGAAGGGGAGCTATTGGTGTACAGCCAATATAAGAAACAAATCATATCCACTGCGTTTCCCACATGCTACTCAAAGGAGACTACAAATCATTCCAAAGCTATTCTATTTCTTATTTGCTTTTTCTTCATGTCATGATTTAAAGGGAGAGCTTGGTTTCATAAATCATCTAAATTGTTATTAAGCCTGAGCACCACCATCAAGATGATCCTCTCAGAGGTCAGGTACTTACTCTTATCATGCCAATATTAATTGTGATCTCACTGCTTTCTCTACAGTATCTGTCTTGTATGAAGACCACTTTCAGGGTTCCTTTTTGTGTTTGCTTGCATAGCAATGCAAGCAAACACATTGCTAGCCTACTGGAGTCTGTAGGTGTGTCAGTCTTTTCGGCCAGTGAGTGATGAAGAAAGCAACTGCTCCCACTTTTTATTCAGTGGTGTGGTGTAGTATGTACCTATCTTGATTTGAATGCCAGCATATGACCCTTCTGAGCATACTAGGGTGTGATTCATGATCTGAACTGTCTCTCTGCCTGGATAGACACATGTGTCCTTTGAAGCTGCCAATGGCATTTTCAATCAGGAATGCAACTAAACCATAATCTTCCCTCTCCCCGTCCTAGCACTTAGGCACAGCTGGTGCAGTGACTACTATTGTACATAAGTAAACCTAATCATGATTGTATCTGATCCAGAGCACTACAGCCGTCCCTTAAAAACAAATATACTCTGTACTGGGAAGAGAAAATCAAAACTCAAACAAAACTAGAGTACTACAAACCCATTATCTAACAAGCATTCGTCAATGCCAAATGTTGGCTTGCTGGCATTGGTAGTGCAGGAGTTAGACAGATGCATCATAGGAATGGCAGTGAAGTACTGAACTGATGCCAACCCACCCCCACCCTGCAGAGAGTGACAAGCATTAGGGTGTCCCTTTGGGTGTTTGGTAGTGCAGTGCGGGAAAACATGTTGGGCAGGATGTGAGAAATGACAGCTGTACAGTTCATAAGGAGGTGTAAAAAAATGCCAGTGTTGAAAATGTGGCATGTAAATATACCAAATTTGAAGGCTATATGAGGTCGTGATGGGAAATATGCAATGCACGCTTGCAACACTGCCATTTTATGGGCGTTCGGCACCAGATTTTCAACATAGGCATTTTAGCACCTCTGCTCATGTACAGTGTCACTGTTATTTCTCAAAGCAACCAGCGATTTCACAGCGACCACGCCGCCATTCTGGCGTGGAAGCGAAACACATTTTGGGCAGGATATGTCAAATGATGGCTGTACTGTTCATCAAGAGGTATGGAAAAATGGCAATGGTGAAAATCCAGACTGAAAATATCACAATGCACGACGTGCACGAGGCATGCAATCTGCCAACACACGCCGAACATACAGTTATTTTATGGAGTATCATCACCAAATTTTCAACATAGGCATTTTAGGTCTTCTGCTCATGAACTGTGTCACTGTCATTTTCATAATCTCGCCTAAACACTGATTTCGCCAGCTTAATGCGCAATTGTGTGCCGGAAGCGCGAACATTTTGGGCAGGATGTGGAAAATGACAGCTGTACTGTTCACAAGGAGGTGTACAAAATGACAATGCTGAAAATCCGCAGTAAAATATTGTGGAATGCGCTGTTATGAGCTCATGCGAGCAAATTCACGCAATGCACGCCAGAAACAGGCATTTGTTGATTTTTTCCACCAAATTTGGAACTTAGGCTTTTAAGAGGGCACCTCATGATTCCCTACCACTGTCATTTCATTAATGGCCCCAAAGGGTGATTTTTGCACAGTGACTGTGAAATCACCTTCGAGGCTGATTAACGCCATGACAGTGACAGAATTCATGAGGAGGGTCCCAAAACCCCATGTTGAAAATTTGGTGCAAAAATTCAAGAAATGCCTGAGATATGCAACAAAGTTGAAAAAACCTATTCACTCTATTATACAGCTTACCGGCATTTCTCAGTTCGCTGTTGGCTTTGAAGAGTGCAGATGTGTTCCGCCCACTGAAGATCGCCGCTACCGGATTCCGGAGGTAATTATGGGGTGAGGGGAGTGCAGGGTGCGAGTGGGTGGGTGCGGTGGGGAGGGCGGATCTAGACTACGAGGGACGGTTTCGTGGCATTCTAGGGAAAAAAGAAACGTCGCAGGATAGTTTTGGCACACTGGGGTGGGCTCCCAGCGTGCCACCTAAGTGGGTTGGGGGGTCAGTAGCTGACGGGGGATTGGCGAATTCCTCATCGGCACACAACACGGGGGGTAATGCCGAGATTGGGCACCCCCGCCAGCAAACAAAGTCGGGGCGCGAGCTGAGGGGATTGGGCACCCCTCGGCGATCAACAGTTGGGGAGGTGATGCCAATGGGAGTGGGCTCCCGTCAGTGTGCAATACAAGGGGAGCATGGAGCTAGGGATTGGGTACTTCGGCATTCCACATTTGCGGGGGATACTGACGGGAGTTGGGCTTCACAGACTCTGACATGATGCACATACCAATTTCTCTTATTTGAAAGCTTTATTATACACAACACAGGTTGTTATTCAACCATAGCATGATCTATACACTTCAGCTTCCTATGGTTCTGACTAGCTCACTCCTATCTTGAGTGGGTTCTGGAGTGCCATGAATATACACTAATACAATCACCTTTACCAGCTTGAGTAAACTACCATTGCATTATGTGTATATCCATAGCACTCCAACTCCTTACAAACTGGGTTATGTAAAAAGCAGTGCTCCATCAACTGGCAGGGATAGAGGGGAGATGTTCAGAACCCAAGAAGGTGGCAGCTACCAACATTTCACTTCCAAATGATGCCTGACCTGGGCTGTTTGTGTCCAGTCTTTAATGCCTTTCAAAAGTGTGAATGTTGACCCAAGTGGCCACTGCACATATTTCTGCCACAGAGGCACAGTTTCTCTCTGCCCAAGAAGTCATTGCAGCTCTAGTAGAGTGAGCCTTGATGCCCTGCAGTGGGGTCTTGTTTTGGAGTTTATCTGCTTCTTGAATACAGTAGTTCTTTTCAGCCATGTGGCTATTGTGGTCTTCATTGCTGCCATGCCCTTTTTATTCCTTAAGTAATGACAAACAATGTTTCCATTCTCCAGAACATCTTTGTTCTATCTAGTATGTTGAGAGAGCCCTTTTCACATCCAGGGTATGGAATGCCTTTTCTCTCTCATTCATGTACTCTGTATAGAATGTGGGTGGTACTAGTGACTGAGTCACATAAAATGTAGATGCCACTTAAGGAGTAAACACTTGTGTCCCTGGTGCCATGCTCCCTACTTGTCCCAGAGCCGTCCCTATCACTGAGAGTTGGACTCTTAGTGATGAGAGTGAGAGTCCTATATCTAAGCCTTGTTCAATGTATGGAAGTATTTCTGGGATGGAAACTGCATGTGTAGCAATATTGGATGCTTTGCACCATTTTTGAGAGCAGGCACCATTGCCTGTCGTATATGGATGTTGTTGATGCACGCCTGGATTGTAGCATGATATTTATCACTGATTCATGGTATCAGGACTTCAGCAGTCTTTCCCCTTCAGAAGCCAAGTTATAAGTTGTAAGTTATGAGGGCTTGGGTGCTGCACTGACCCTTGCATCAGAATGTCTGTCCTGAATGATAGGTGGCAGAAGTCTATGCCTATTGCCACAGCTGCCACGAACCATGCTCTCCTGATCCAGTATGGCATTATCAGGATGATCAGTCTTCTGGACTGCCAAATTTTCTTCAGAACCTACAGGATCGGGGAAAGGGAGAAAAGACATAACACTTGGTGGTGTTTCTATAGGTGTGAGAGTGCATTGACCCCCCAGCAATTATGGCTTCTTGAACCTGAAAAAGAACCTGTTGACCTGAGTGTTCTTTCTGGTTGCCATTAAGTCCACTGTTATGGAACTCCATCTCATTTTTACTGAGTGGAACCGCTGTGGGTGGAGTTGCTACTCTCTTGGATTAATTTATTGGCTGCTTTCCACCACGGTGTTAAGCTTCCCAGCCAAGTGTATGGCTGTGATGTGCTCCGGTTAAAAAAAAAACATGTGCCCATGATAGTATCTTGGATGCATCCTTCAACAGGCCAGTACTTTGGGGTTTTGCTCCGGTTCTGTCCTGCTTTGAAATGTAGGCCACCATGACCCTGTTGTCTGACCTGATGAGTACAGATTTTCTTTCCAGAAACAACTTGAATGATATCAATGCTTTGGAAACTCTCCTCATTTCTGGGATGTTAATGGGCATCACTGCTTCTGATCTGGTCTGTTCCCCCCATGCCACTTTGTGTCCCATGATAACCCCCAGTCTATGAGGCTGGCATCTGTGTCTATAATGGTGTAAGTTACATCTAGGGGGTAGTCCCTTCGCTAAATTGCTTTGTTTGCTGCTCCATTGTAGCAATTGTGTTACCCTGTTCAGTATCTGCACCTTGGTGTGCATATTCTCCTCCTCTGTGAGAGATCCATACTGTAGTGATCGAAGGAAAGGCTAATAGAGTTTCTTGAATCAAATGGGTCACAGCATCCAGAACAGTACAGATTCACAGTAGGCAGATCCTGACAGACTAATCTGATAGACTTCTTCAACTGGGTGACAAAGGTTGTCAACCAAGGAGGAGCAGTGGATGTGGCCTATCCTGACTTTAGCAAGGCCTTCAACTCCGTCCCACACAGAAGGATCTTAAACAAACTCAGTAATGTTGTGGTAGGGATCAAAGTTGTTAGATGGGTGGGAAATTGGCTACATGGAAGGACCCAGGGAGTAGTGGTAAATGGAAGTCTCTCCGGCAAAGGCGAAGTGACCAGCGGTATGTTGCAAGGATCGATACTGGGTCCAGCCCTCTTCAATTTGTTTATAGGCAACATTGCAGAGGGCTTAAACGGCAAGGTGTGTTTGTTCGCAGATGACACTAAAATCTGCAACAGCGTTGACACCCCCGATGGGGTAACTAAAATGGCAACAAACCTGAAGTTGCTTGAAAAATTGTCGGAGACCTGGCAACAGAGGTTCAATGCAAAAAAATGTAAAATCATGCACCTAAGAAAAAGTAAACCCAAGGAGCAGTACTTCATAAATGGAGAAAAACTAATCATCTCCAACCAGGAACATGACCTGGGAGACATCATAACTGATGACCTAAAGGCAACCAAACAATGCAAAAAGGCAACACTGAAAGCAAGTAGCATGCTCGGATGCATCAGGAGGTGCATAACCAGTAAGAAGAGGGAAGTGGTTATGCCACTTTACAGGTCCTTGGTGAGGCCCCACCTGGAGTACTGTGTACAGTTCTGGAGGCCCACCTCAGGAAGGCCATAGACAGAAAGGAGGCGATCCAGAGAAGAGTGACTAAGATAGTGAGCAGAATGCACGTAAAGCCTTATGAGGAGAGACTGAGAGAGTTGAATATGTACACACTGGAGCAGAGAAGGCGCAGCGGGACATGATCGAGACCTTCAGATGTCTCAAAGGCATAAATATGGTGGAAATGACTGACCTCTTTTAGGTACACAGTCAAACTAGAACAAGGGGCCATGAAATAAGACTGAGGGGTGGCTAACTCAGAGGAAACATGAGGAGGCTTTTCTTCACCGAGAGAGCTGTAGACCCATGGAATCAGCTCCCAAAAGAAGTGGTGGAGTTGAAAACAATAAATGAGTTCAAGAGAGCTTGGGACAGACACAAAGGAATCCTGGTACATGGTAGCATAAAATAAATTGGGGGGGGCTTAAAATACAAACAATGGGCAGACTAGATGGACTGGAAGGCCCCCTTCTGCTGACACATTCTATGTTTCTATGACATCATCTAGAATTGGCTCACGTTTCACCTTACCCAGGGTACCAGAGCTATGCACAAGGCCATACAACCCAGAACCTGTGCTATGTGTGCCACAGTTACTTCCTTTTGATTGATCAGTTGTTGTGCAAGCTGAACCATCTTTTTCTGTCCTCTTCTGTGAGGGGCATACCAGACCTGCTAGCATGTCTACAGTATGTCTGCTTCCAGGTGTTGAATCCTTTGGGAGGGCATCAGTGAGCACTTCTCATTGACTGCTCATCCATGAGAAGTCAGTCTGTATTACTGCTTTTGTGTCTGAGATCTGGTTCAAATCAGCCACTCATCCAAATAGGTGATTACATGTATGCCTTTCTCCCTTAGGTTTACTGCAATTACTACATACACTTTTGTGAAGAGCCTGGGTGCAGAAGCCAGGCTGAATGACAGGTCCAGGTATTGTAAGTGTTGTCCAGTATGAAGAACCTCAGATATTTGTAGTTCACTGGACTATTGGTACATGCAGGTATGGATCTCTGAGGTCTACGGTCGTGAGGTAGTCTCCCTGGGAAATGGATTTCAGAGTGGACCTTATGGTTTCCATTTAGAATTTTTGTATTTGGACAGACTGGTTCAGAAACTTTAAATCCTGGATAGGTCTCAAATCTCCTGTCTTTCTTGGCACCATAAAGAAGATGGAGTAGATTTCTTTTCTTTGCTTGGTCTCTGGAACCAGCTGTACTGCCTGGTTTGCAAGCAGTTTTGTTAGAATGTCCTGGACATGTTTGGAGGTCACCTTTCTTTTTGATATTGGAGTTTTGTATTTATTTATTTCAGTTTGGGATTAATACCTTTGAGTCAAGGACTCGTTTTCAAAGGTTCCTCATCAATTGTTAAAAACAGACATAAAAGTATAAAATATAGAGTTAACAGTAAAAGGAACATTGAATCATATACACAACCAGTAACAGAACAATTCTGAGGTTTTACACATCAATTTAGTACTTAATTACACAAGCTTGATTCAAGGAAAGAGAAGGGGGATGGGGGGGTGTCAGCCAAAAGGTAGCATCGTCGGGGAGTGTTCAGCCATGAGAAGACAACATTAGTTACAAGGGGATAGAGTAAAGGGGGTCCCGGGGAAGGTTATATTCAGTGGAGTGATAATTGAGGAATGGGGTAGGTACTGGGAGACTGTCGGCTGAGTTATTACCACATTAGCACCGGTAGTTACAGGTCATTTTTGAGCCAAGGAAGGTTGTGAGCCCAGTTTTTAAAGTACTAATCTTGGGTGACTCAAAGAGTTCAGTGGGTAGTTCACTGTACCACTTCAGTCCCTGATACAGGATGGAGCTTTGGGCAAGTTTCGGCCTTTTGAAGGGAATCATTATCCTGTTAGTGGCTGCACATCAGGTCAGTTTTGTAGGGACAGCCATCCTAAAGTGGCCTCCCAGTGTGGAAGGCGACAGACCCAGCAGCACCTTTTTTAGAAGCAGGCAGGTTTGATATTGCCCTCAAAGGCTGAGTGGGAGCCACCCAGTGTCTTTGTAGAGCATGCAAGTATGGGTGTCAATGGCAGTCCCCAGAGTGAGGCGGTAGGCTTTATTGATGAGTGTGCTGATCCTGTTTAGGGCTGTTTTTGTGCCCGCCCCATAAATAGGTAATCCATAGTCTATGGTAGACAGTATTGAACTACTAGTGGCTAGTCTGAGAGCATCAGGAGTCATTAAGTGTCTATGATGGTAAAGCACACCCATCTTTGCATTTGCGGTCTTGATAACTGAGTCTATGTGGCTTGAGAAGGTGAGGGTGTCATCAAACGTGATGCCGAGATATTTGAACTTGGTGACTTGGCCAAGAAACTCACCCTTTTGGTTATGTATCAGCAGTGGCGGGTATTTCTTTTTTGCTTTGGGAGGTGGTGAAGAGCATACTCTTAGTTTTTTTGACATTTAACAGTAGTTTGTTTTCTGTGAACCACGATTCAAGTTTAAGGAAGCTGCTTTGGAGATCTGTTGTGATGGAGTGGAGGTCTTTACCACCGACTGATATTACTTTGTCATCAGCATAGAGAACTGTGCTTGCTGAGCATGCTGTAGGGGCGGAGTTGATGAAAATGCTAAAGAGTAGAGGACCAAGATTGACCCCTGTGGGACTCCAAGGGTCACCTCATTCATTGCAGATAGGGTATCACCTATTTTGACTCATTGTGTCCTGTTGGTGAGGTAGCTGCCAAACCAATTTACCGTCTCAGGGGATAGACCTGTGGATAGAAGGCAGCTTAGGAGGAGGTTGTGATTTACAGAGTCAAAGACCTTCGTAAGGTCAATGAAGACCGAACCAACTACATGCTCATTGTCCAATGCGTTGTATAAGTGGGATGAGTAGTCCACTAGTGCGGTGAGTGTGGAGTGCTTTTTTTCAGAAGCCATGCTGCTGTGCGCAGAGTAGATTATGTTTATCTAAGTATTCCATAAGTTGCTCTAGATCATTCTTTCGAGTACTTTAGATAGGGGAGGGAGGATGGAGATGGGTCTGTAGTTGGATGTTTGTGTCTTGTCTCCTGCCTTAAAGACAGGTGTGACGTTTGTTGACTTCCATAAATCTGGGAACACTCTGGATTTAAGAGAGGCATTGAAAACCATGGTAAGAGGACCAGAGAGTTCATTGAGGAGAAGACCAACCAGCTTCATGTCAAGCATATCCTCTCCCATCCTGGTCTTGCCGAGGACCCCTTTAGTGTGTTTAATTGTTATATACAGTATTATTGTTATATAATTATTCTGATAATATTAACCTGCCCCTGACTGGTTTTTGATTAAACTGTGTTGTGTACTCCTTGGAAACTGCTTTTTATACCCATTGGTCTGTTGTTGTCTGCCACCAGGATTTCTTGAACAGTACCAGCCAGCCTCCTACTGGTGTTAGCCGCAGATGCTTGGTAAGTGAGCTGTGAGAGGAGTCATTTGAACCTGGGGTCTTGGTGGATGTGTTAGCAATGTTGTCTGGCCATAGTCATTACTGCATTTGTCTGCCTCCTCTGTCTGCGTTATTAAATCTACAGATCAAAAAATCCTGCACTCAAATGAAAACGGAAAAACAATAAATACAGGTGAAAGTGAGAAAGATCTTTGGATTATGGTTACTAATAACTTAATGTTTAGGCATCACACAATGGAAGTTATTAAAAAAGCTAACAGAATGACTAACTGTATATTACAACATATTAAAAGCAGAGACAGCTCAGTGATGTTGCCATTATATGGCGCTCATGTGAAGCCCCATCTGGAGTATGCAGTGCAGTTTTGGAGTCCCAGGCACAAAAGAGATATAGCTCTGCTTGAGAGAGTGCAGAGGAGAGTAACTAAAAAAGTTAATAATGACCAGGCTCTAGGATATGAGGAGAGAATTCATAATTTATCACTGCATACACTGGAATATCGTAGACTAAGAGGCAACCTCTGTTTGGTATACGGCATTTAAGAATCAAGATCTTTGGGAGTGTATAGGTTTAGAAAAGAAAGACAAACATATGTACTAGAGCTCATGATTATCAATTAAGGGGCAAACGCTATAAAATGAATAAGAGAAAATCATAGATTAATCAAAGAGTGGTGTAACTCTGGAACAGCCTTCCACCTGACATAGTAAATAGTGAGTCAGTTACTGTATTTAAAAACAAGCAAGGATTCACACTACGTAGCCATGACATTTCCAATTAGGACAGCTAGGTCCTTTTTTTTTTTTACTTTTCCGTTTGCAGCTTATAACTTCTATAACTTCTACCCACTAGAGGGCTACATCTTCAACCCTTGGCTTGTCTGTCTCTTGTAGTTTATGGGGATCATGTGACTAACTGTCATTTTTTCCCACTTGCTGATTATACTTTATTACCAGCCACAAGGGGCGCATAACTACCTCAACTACTGTTCTGATGACTGGATTCATTCAAAAATATCCTGCCCCTACTTGTATTTGCAGCCTAGACCCATAATCTCTGAAAATAACCCTATTAATCCAGGCAGTAACTGCTACCTTACCCCTACCAATTGCATTACCTCGCCAAGCAAAGTACTCGACAATGCCATCTCCAGCCATCAAGATCATACGGGGTGTAATCTTACTGTATCATATTTGCCTCCTGGGACACCCTTGTACTGCATCCATCCAAAATGGTCATTTCTACCACCCGAGGGTAGTGCTTAATGCCTATAGATCCATGACCTCACCCTATCACATGGAGATCAGCTATAGTCAGCAAAAACCCTTCATGCACTGAGAGTGATCACACCAAGTCACTGACCCTCCTATAGTTCCTTTCCTCCATGGATATGTTACTCACTTTGGATCCACATTATCAAGACCACCAAGCAAGTGATCATGGTCCTGAACTAACAAACATCTTCTGGACCATTTCACTTGACTTCTTCTTCTTCTCCTACTACTACTATCAAGCAATATACATCCGAACCCGGGTCCTCCCCATAGCTCGAGTGCACAGTCACAAAATCAGCTGGGCTTAGGTTGGCCTCAATAAACAGCTGTAGCATTCTTCCCAAGATGGACAACCTGATGGTGTGGGTATCTCAGCATAACCCAGATGTGCCTTCTGTTGTGGAATCCTAGCTTTCCTCTAAGATACCAGATACAACCATCGCACTACCTGGCTATACCCTGTTTAGGCAGGACCACCTCTCAAAAAGAGGTGTGGTTATGTCATATACACCAAAGACTATCTGCAGAGGCATGGCCTGCCTCTCCCCCCCAGCATGTGTGACAACCTACAAGCACTGACTGTCAAACTAATCCTAGGTGCACACAACAGAGTGCTCACCCTGATCTCAGTATACATCCCACCTAAACAGACCACAGTTGGCACCAGCAACCTTATGGACTATATCAGTACCATCAGCCTCAACACAGAAATTATACTTCCAGGTGACTTCAGCATCAACTGGCTCTCCCCATCATTACCAGTATCAAGGACATCTTGTCTGCCATCCACTTCTCCCAAATGATAGAATCTCCAACAAGAGTCAATTACAAAACTGGCACCAGCACCCTGCTGGATTGGATACTCACTAACCATCCTGCACATATCGACAATATTACTGTACTCCCAGACTCTCTGAGCAACCAATCACATGCACCTGGAATAACAATTACAGCAAACCTCCTGCCAGAAACATATCAAGCCGTGTCCTCCTAAAAGGCCATCTACAATAACACAAAACAGACCTCAAGTACCAAGATTGGTCTGACCTGTATGAAGCCAAGGACGTGGATGTAGCCCTTGACTTCTTCATAACCAAATTCAATTTTGTCTGTGACAAGCATGCCTCAATAAAAACAAGATCGGTCAAAGGATACTACAACCCCTGGATTACTCCGGATCTGCTAGAGCAACTCTCCTCAAGAGATTGTCTTTGGCAAGTGGCACGAGCACATGGCTCAGCAGCAAACATCCAATGGTACAAACAAGCACGAAATTACTTCACAAAAGCCATCCATCATGCAAAAAAGCACCTACTACAAAGAAGCCCTCACCAGTTCTTAGAATAGCAGCAAATTCTTTTGGGACAACCTCAATGACATCACTGGGAAATACCCCAAAAATGCTCCAGCTATGCTCACAATCGAAGGGGTGCCATCCTTAGATCCTCTTCTCATTGCCAACTCCCTGAATCATTCCTTCGTGGACCTAAGCAGCGTGCTCCCTTTTAACTTCATTGATCCCCTCACCACAAATGACCCACAAGGGAAACAATTGTCTCCCCTTGACCAACCACTATTTCACTTCAAAGTAGTCTTTGAAGCCAATGCCAGAAAATACCTGGAAAAGGTACTAGGGGAAGTCAAGACGCAGTGGGGACTCACTAAACCTAAAATTTGTTATTTTGGCACTTAAGGAAGTTCTTAGCCTGCTGACACAAATTATAAACCTCTCGATCTGTCACTTACAATTTCCTCAATGCTGGAAATCTGCCACAGTTACCCCGGTGCACAAAATTGGTGATCGGACTCTGCACAATAACTACAGACTAATCTCAATACTCCCCCCACTGTCCAAGGCCCTAGAGCGGATCGTGACTGATCAACTTGTGGAGTACCTCAACCGCCATCAACTACTGTGTCCTGAACAGCATGGGTTCGGGGTTGGCTACAGCACCATCACGGCCTTGCTAGAATTTATGGGATATATCTACCAAGCATTAAACCAAGACCTCCTAGTAGGAGCCACATTCATTGACCTATCAAAGGCATTTGATACGGTGCATCATGGGCTCCTCCTCAAACAACTTGCTGACATTGGGCTCTTCTCTGAAACTTTGGGCTGGTTCACTAGCTACCTGAGCAACCGCTATCAGCAGGTTAGGATCAGGGATGTGATTTCTGACAGCAAACCTGTCAGATCTGGTGTACCACAAGGATCCATATTAGGACCACTGCTGTTCAGCTTATTCTTAAATAACCTCCCAACCTCTAGCTCATGTCAAATGCTCCTTTATGCAGATGATGCAGTATTATTCACCAGCAGCCAACACCCTGGACATCTGGAGGTGGATCTACAAAGTGACTTAGATCCACAGAGCAGTGGTTTAAGGACCATAGACAGTCTTTAATTATAAAAAGACCAAGACCATGATGTTCTCCACCCCACAAAGCAAACACAGAGCCTTCCAACTTGCAATTATGAACGTTGGGGGTGCCACTCTCGAACTTGTTCGGCACTTCAAATACCTAGGCATCACTATCGATTCCACCCTATCATATGCCGAGCACATTGACATCACTGCAAGGGCCATCAATACCAGAATTGGGATCCTATATTGGCACAGGCACTGTCTCATACACGAAGCCTTGAGAATTGCCATTAATAGCTCAATAATCTCACTTATTGATTATGGGCTGGTGATTTACTGCAACAGTCACAGCCCTCCACCGCATCTCAACTGCAATGAATAAATTCTGCCATCTCCTCACAGGTGTTGCTAGACTCACGCACGCCTGTGATCTCTATACCATGGCTGGCTTGCTACAGCTCAGTGGAAGAATCAGGTACCAAACCTGCCTCCTTGCCAAAAAAGCCTCCTTAAACCTTCTACCACTAGGAGTATGGAACCTACTGACAACCTTCTCGGAGCACAAAGCAAACCAGAAGCACTGCCTCTCAGGTATTCCATGTGCCGAGGTGACTCACTACCTTGGCTCAGCGGGGTTTCTCATATCTGGCCCCCCTCTGGACAAATGCACTACCTCAGGACATCTGTGATGCAGCAACAATTGGCTGTTTTAAACACAAACTGCGCCAACACCTTCTCACCACAAGTACCTGTGCCTGCCCCCACTAAATCCTGCCTCAAGTCAGTAATCCCATTGCCATAGTCTGCACTTACCCTCTAGCACTTCTCAACCCTGTCACTGTTCCATTGAGTAGCCCTGATCTTGCACTTCACTGACCCACCGTCCTCTCCCATGGCACTGCCACGCCCCCCCCCACCTCTCTTCCGTACTCCTACCCCTCCACCTCCTACCCCCACCCACCCCTTCCTCTTACCATTACATTTCCATCTTCTCCCACCTTCTCCTCCCTCTGTCTACTCTACTCATTTTTGTCTCTCCTTGACGTGGGCATACATTGTACAATGCCTTAGTGTAGTATAACCATGAACTTAATCTGTATTGTTGTACCATAACATGTGTTTGCATATTTGCTACAGAGCCACTCTGTATTTGAATGTTTATGTATCACTCTGTACACGTTAACTGATGTGGAACCAATTAACGAGCATCCGCTCACTGGTGCTATCCAAGATTTCAAAATAAATAAAAAATAAAAATAAATAAATGGCAAGACTATTTTGGCAAAAGCCATTGTCTTGTACATAAACTTATGAAACATATGACATCCACACATGAGAATTCCTTCTTGTTTTAATGCAAATAAATGGAATTAAAATGCACAGACACATTCAATGTCCACTCCTGGCCCCGGTGGCTTGGGTAGTAAAACCTTTCATCAGGGGACATCAACCACTTTCTGGGCATAATTTTTTCTTGAATTTGTAGTTATTGTTGACATCGGTGGAGTAGTGAGACTTGAAGTGGCTGTTGGAGCCTCTTCCTCAAAAGCTGTTGTTCCTCCTTCCGCTCTGTCAGTTCCTGTTGTTCAAAATCTATTTTTTAAAGGATGAGAGGTACAGTATATAGATTTTGGCTTGTCTTTAGCCAAGTTCATTCCCTCATCCCTCTGTTTGAGAAATTTCTTGAGGCCCTCTCCAAAAAGGTGCCTGCCTTTAATAGTAGTTTCTGTAACTGATTCGTGGAGTCTGTATCTGCCTTCGATAACTTGAGCTATAGTGGGAGTCTGGCACTGTTTGCTACTGCTGTCATTCTGGTGTTGAACTTCAGGGTATCCACTAACATATCTCCCAAATGTTTTGTTGTCTGAAGGGTACATTCTGCCAGGTCTGCATCACGGGATTTCAGATTCAGACCTTTGGCTATTTCCTCTAGCCACCTGATCTGGACTTAGGCAAATATACTGCTGTGGTGGTGGCCCTGGCTGCTAGACCCAGCATCTCGAACACCTTCTTCAGCATTTCTTCAAGTTTCTTGTCAACTGGGTCCTTGAGTCCAGCTATTCCTTCTGCTGGGAATATAAACTTTTTATTCAGTGCTTCTATTTGTGGGTCTTCTGAGGGTGCGGTACACCATAGTTTTAGTTTGTCATCCTGAATCAGGTACGTATGATCCAGTGATTTCCTTTCTGGGATGGGAACTGGGTCTGCTGCCTGCCATTCTTTTGCTATTACTTCCTCTATGGCTGGGCAGATAGTGAAGAAGTCTGCTGGTTTTTGTTTGGGCTGAATCATGGGATCCAGCTTGCTTTCAGGTTGTGGAGGCAACAGTTCTAAGCCAGTAGTTGTCTTAATGGATTTCATGAGTTCTGAGACCATGTCAAATGAGCACAGTTTAGATGTGAGTAATCATTCTTCAACTGCCATCAGCTCATCTTCTCCATCTGGTTCCTGGGTGGAGCCTTCATCTGGGCTTGGTTCTCCGCTTTCATCTGGAAAAGGGCCCTCTGGGACTGATGGTGCTCGTGGTGGGGTTGGTGCACTGCTCGGATTGGTTGGATTGGCCTTGACAGTGATTTGTGATGAATCCTGAGGCTTGGGATTGGCCATGGCCTACAGATGCTCCATTATTTTCAGCATGAACAATTGCTGACTTAACATCAGTGCTGCTGTGGCTTGTTGGGTCTGAAGCATGAATGTTGTTGGGTCAATTTGCCAGTCCATTTTCTCTGGACTGCATTCTTCCACTGGTGAAACTTCCAGCAAAGAAGACTGCTCATTTGATGATACACATTCTGCTATGTTACGGGGGGCATTGGGGCCTGGTCTAGTGCAGGAGGGGACGTTGCATGTCAAGCATTTCTTGGTTTTGTCCATCTGTTAAGTCATGTTAAGAGATATGGGTATGTCATGGGTAGCATCTTATGGTATCCCATCAATACAGCACGGCAATAATCATGCAGCAAAAACCATGTGGTGAAAATAGCATCATGAAAAACAGCAAATGGGATAAACCAGCGATGGGAAGTTATCGCGCCCCCCTCCTCAACTGTCACCCTCCTGGGGTTACTGATAGTAAATCACCTCCCCCATGACTTGCGCCCCCCAAGTTCAGCCCCCTTGGGATTTGTAATAATAAATTACCCCCCCAAGTTCAACCTCTGGTTGCAAGGCCATTGCTCCATGCTGTATTACCGATATGCAGTTTTTGCTCTCGACATTTTGTCTGCACGATAACTGGCAATGCCTTTTTGCTTGCACTATATTGCTCTAGACCCACATATTATATTACCAGGAATCTTATGTACGTACTGTTTCTCATGCATACATGTGTAGCAGGATCTCCCTGTCAGTGCTTGAACTGTATTGGTAGGTGTATCACTGCAAGCCATGAGGTGCATATCAGCATCACCCTGTCGGCATGCCAATTGGGCTTTTAGTGGAAGAACCCTATGTCTCATTTAGAAACACTGCTGGGAATCCTGGCCTTGTGAGAAGTAGAGGTACCCTAACAAGGCTGCCTGCGGTGTCTGTCTGTTCTGGAAGCTTAAAAATGGCCACCAGAAGTGATGCCATATATCCTACATTTGGTGGCCAATTTGGCACAAATGTGGCACTCTGATGTTGCACCTCACAAGATGAGAGTCATTTTCTCTAATGCTCCTCCATTAAGTATGAGGATGCTGGTCCTGTAGTACTGAGTCCTGCAGCTATTGTAGTGCCAGCTTATGTAGTGATGAGCAACCCATTCTCTACTCTACCATGCGGTTGACCTTTACCAATATGGCCACTGCTGGAAGCCAGCTTCACTCATGCACAAAGAATATGTTTTCCCCTCGTAATATGGGCGGCAGAGGAGTATGCATGTGCAAGGGTGTTTTGCATCCTTCCAGCCAGTAATGCTACTGCACATGCTTAGAATGATGTGCACAGCATACCAGGATGATGTAGATCCCTGACTCAGGGAAGAAGGAGGGTGTAGCACTGACCGTAGAAGACAACAGCAGCATTCTAAGATGGCATTGTCGCATTCGGGACCCTGCCCATGTGCACGTGGGTGTGGTCTGACATATTAGTGAATCCTATCAGTCTGCTGAATCTGGAGTAGCGCTGCTAAGAGAATAGGAACAGTGTAGTTTGCAAAAAATCGATGCTTTGCATAAGTGAGAAGAAAAAGGAAAAAAACGCTACCACACTAGCTCGCCTGATGTGGAACACATCTGGCAACCCTCCCAGGCTGTAAAGTATTCTCCCACTTTGGTCTGGCCACTGTAATACCCAGACTCATGGCCTCTGCTACAGCTTTGTTCTCGGGGCTCAGCTTGTGCATTTCAGCCACTCAGTAAGGGGCTAAACACACTGCCACCAGTGTGCACAGTCCCAATTAACATTGGACACCCCATTGAAGCAGGGAAGATGTCTGCATGGAAAAACAACTGTCCAGAACTGTACACATGTTCCATTTTAGCCACTTAGGCAGGGTCTGCAAGAACTCTCACTGGAGCTGCTCCCACTCGGGAGGGCTGTGTTGGCCAATGTATGCATATACTATTGATACCCAGGGCAAAATATTTGAATTGTATGCTAACATATGATAGATAATAACTATCTCACAATAAAGAGAGACAGAACAGCCTAATAGTTTTTCCTTACTGTACCTGATGAGCGCACTGGCATGGCTAGTTAGAATTGCAGCCATGGCTTCCAAACAGATGTTAGTAAAATCAGAAAATATTAATACAACACATATTAGTCAGAGTCTGTTAACTATCTTATCAAAGCTTGAGACAGGAGCTCTTAACTTCAGTTTAGATGGCATCTTTGTTTATAAATACTCTGCAAGAACAGGACTCGTAGCACAGACAACTATTCTGCAACCTAATCAGATGCACAAATTAAATGATGAGACCAGAAGCTACGAGGGTTTAGGTACAGGGATTGAAATTTGATCCATGGTCACAAGTGCATTTCTCAGCTTATATTCTGTATTCATAACATAACACAATGAGTTGGAGTGCCACAGATATACTGTACAAATAACATAACACAATGAGTTGGAGTGCCACGGATATTCTGTACTCATAAGATAACACAATGAGTTGGAGTGCCACGGATATGTTGTACAAATAACATAACACAATGAGTTGGAGTGCCACAGGTATTCTGTACTCATAAGATAACACAATGAGTTGGAGTGCCACAGATATTATGTACTCATAACATAACACAATGAGTTGGAGTTTGCTATCAGTCAAGAGACTTTTCCCCCCCTCTCCACTCCCCTGCAGACAGCGTGGTCCATTGGTTAAGTCTCTGTTGGAAATTGTGAGATTGTAAGTTCCAATCCCAATATAGGTGTATACTCAGTGTGTGACCCTAAGCAAGTCACTTATCTTCCAGCGAACTCACTGGAAATTAATTGTTGCATCTTAGCTGGGCTATCCTGGGAAATAACATTGTAAAATGGGTCAAACCAGGACCTGAATGGAAACAGGATGTTGCATTTCAACCAGGTACTATTGGGAACTGGGGATGTGACCTTGAGCAAGTCGCTTAACCATCCAGTGCTCCAGTGCACCCAACTGCAGAAATTGGTGAAAGCAGAACCCCAATGAAATTGTGATGTTGCATCTCAACTGGACTATACTGGGCAAATACATAGCTGCAGGCTGCACTGATCTGCATGCCCACCCCACTATCTGCTCTACCAGGTTAGCTTTACTGCATCCTGCCAGACCCTATTAGCCTGGCCATTTCCTTATGTACCTGTCTACCCTGTCTGTCCTGCAGCAAGCCTCAGGCTTTACCCAGCCTTTTGCGCTCGGATCTGAATAGGACCTAATCACCTTCCCACCACTTCCCACTCCCTGCACTGTGTTACCACTTGGTAACATTTCTATCTTAACTCATTAATTAACCCTACCAACAGCCCTGCTAAAACATCCAGAAAGCATTATGGCATTGACCAATACTTGTTTAAACAGAGTATTTGCTCATAAGGGTCTCACATGTGACTATTGGAGGGCATGCTAAATAGGAGATGACTACACCTCTCCTGTTTATTTTGTATTTAAGGGCATAGCAAACTCAACCCTGGCTCATTCAGTGAGTTTTAATTATATATATACTGTATATTTTTTTTTAACTGTGTAGGGATGCTTCTGGTGTACGACCAATAATAGAAACAAACAGTATCCAGTGCATCCCCCCAATGCTGCTCAAATGAGCCTGGAAATCATTTTTTTTCTATAGAGCTTTTTCTCTTACAGGGGGATGGCAGCCACAGCTATGCCTCTCTCTCTCTCTCTCTCTCTCTCTCTTTTTCTCTCTCTCTCTGAGAGGGCTCCCAATCTCCCTGTTTGGGGCATCATGGAACTTGCCAGTATCCCCATTTCCATTTTCTCCTGTTCCCTGTTGGGGTGTACTCGTCTGGGTGCACATGTGGAGGTGAGTGCATGCTGCAGACATCCTGCAGCACTACCCCTTCTTTGGCACCTTCAGTCCCACACTAACCTCGGGCATCTACCCAGGGCAGTCATTCAGCAGGAATGCCAACCCCCCCCAGAGAGCAGTGCTGTGGATGCTCAATCCTCTCCCTCCCTGGCCAACCCCCGCAACCTACTTTCGCCGCTGAACATGGGTCACCAGTGTGTCAAGAGATAAGGTACAGATGCCTCAGCCCTCCACGCCAGTGGGCTGGCCCTCTGGAAATCATTTTAAAGTTTTTTTTCTATTTTCTTATTTGCTTTCTTACTGCATTGCATGATTGTAAAATGCTTTCTTGATTTTGTAAGTCAACTGAGTTGAGATTAAGACTGGCTACAGATGGAAAGATGACCCCTCATAAGTTAGGTTAGGCACCTACACTTTTAATTTTAACATGCCAATGTGAGCTAGGATTCCACTGTTTTCTCTATATTTCTTATGTGGAGACCACTCTCTGGCTTCTTTTACCGCTGCAGTGAGCAGAGCCTGCAGATGTTTTGCATGTACAAAAGGGCTAATGTCATGTTTTCTGTCCTTGGAACTGACTGAAGGTGTAAATAGTCTCCTCCACCTACCTCCTGCAAGAAATGCTTTGCACCCTCAAGTAAATATGCTTTCATGTTAGTCAATGGTTGCAGGGCACTATTTTATTTCTTAAATGGGAGGTATAAGAACTGGAACCTGAGTAGTGGGAGGAAGCATTAGTTTTTTTAGAGGGGTAAGATCCACCCCCACCTCCACCTGAGAAGCTCCTAAAGATCCACCCCACCTTTTTTTGGTTCATGTGGGAGGGGCTTGAGTGGATCTGTCATGTTGGAACAACTGACTATCAGAGCTGCCTGGGGCATCAGAGCTTAAGGTTCAGAAGGAAAGAAAAAGTAATTAAGGAGTGCCTGAAACTGCATCCTTATACAGCATTTGTGAAACTGCATCCTGAAATTACAGCACTTGAGGAAAGCAAGCATTTGCAACACAAGAATGACAATTAAAGTATAAGCCCACAAAGGAGTAAAATATGTCACCCAAGGAAGACTATCCCATATTGGACACTAGAGTGTCTGTTTCTTAAAAGTGTTTTATACCCCCACACACACACACACTCAGCTGAAGCACCCACCCACATAGGTAAGGGAAATGCTACATTTTATCTCTCTGGGACCTGAAGTTTAGCAGTAATGTGTGATGAGAATAGTCATGTGTTTTGTACATTTGAATAGGTGTAGTGCTTTGAAGTTAAAATATATAAATATATATACATGTTGTCATGGGCACCTGAAAAGGAACGAGATACTACTGAAATACATGTTATTCGGATGATTTATTTATTTATGTGTAAGATTTTAAGTGTAGTTATGCCTAGGTCACAGACACATTAGCTATAAAAAGTACATTTAAGGATGGATGTATTAGTCAAAGTTTGTAATAGTAAAACAAAGCAAGAAAAATAATATATTGTGTTTTTTTTCTTTCAATTGTTTAACCAGGAGTGGCATGCTAAGCTGAAAGCTTGTTTACAAGAGCAACCTGGGAGCACATGGAAGTTAAGTGACTTGCTCAGGGTCACCAAGTATGCAAGTGGGGGCTGTGGGATTCAAACCCAGATCTCCAGATTTGCAGCTCAGAGCCTTAAACCACTGTGCTATACTGCCTTCCTAGTTATGGCAGTCATCTGTTTTATGGTTCATAATGTTGGTGTTGTAAGCAGCAGTACATTGCATAGCAGGTGTAAAATGTCAATAAGTAGGTCATGCAATAGATGTGCTGTGCAGTTACTGAAGCAAGAACTGTATTTAGGATAGTAAAATATTCCTGTTAGAAAACTAATAAATGTGTAATGTTTGCATCTCAATTTCAAGGAGGTCCTTATGGGGTGTCAATGTACAATATAAAGTAGTTATAGTTTCCAAGTTGTCTGGGTAATTGCTTTGTACTACCACTGTTACTAAATTTAAATTATTCTATGAAGAAAATTAAGTTTATGTAACTGTCTGTAAATGTATTAAAAACATTTACTTGTCCTTATAATGTAGTGCATTAAATGCTGCTGCTAGGTTAAGAAGTCACATAACAACTCCCAGGGCATTAGGTTTCTGACCATAACACCCTGCTCTGTAGGACTGACAAGCATCAGGGGTGTGACTTGGGATTGTCAACAGCAATGCTCATGCCATTCCCACCCCGCAGCCAGTGACAGGTACCGAGGAGTGCCTTTGACTCTTCAGCCCCAAAGTTCACTCCATTTTCTTATACAGTACTGTACCCATTTCAGTGTATTTCCTTATGGAATGGGGTGAATGTAAAGCTTGAACATCCCAAGGCACACTTCGTCACCTGTCTGTGTCTGCAGGGTAGGGTGAGGTGAAATGGCATGAGCGTTTGACCAACAACCCAAAGGCACACCCCAATGCCTGTCCATCTCTGAATGGTGGGGGTGAGGTTGGCATCACTTCAATACTTCACTGCCATTCCTATTCTGCCTGTCTCTCTGTGTGTCTTTCTCTCTATCTATATGTCTATGCAATTATTTATCTTTCTATCAATTGCATGTATCACTATTTTTACCTATTTCTAAAACAAACCTGCATATCATATTTGCCTGCACTCTGAGCACATACTTATGAAACTGTGCATATTTGTACTCCACTTCTGCATAGACCTCATATTTTCCTAATATTCCCATTATCACAAGGATAACTACCTTACCTTTACCAAAAGTGACCCCCTCTGTAAGTTACTATCACATTTTCTCTGCTAACAGTTCAGCATTACACCTGACTTCCTGACATCAACACATTGCTTAAATATAACTTACATCACCTCGTGGACAAAAACCCTATTTCTCTAAAAACAACAACAAAAAAACTGAAGGCTGAACATATGCCAGCCATTACTTTTTCATGTACTGCCACCTTCTGTACCATCATGTGGATTTACATATGTTTCCCATGATGCTTTGCATTATTGGGGTATGTGCAATTGTGTTTTCTTTAAAATTTGGCTGTCCAGCCAATATCATCCAGGATAACACATACCTCAGTAGCATTTGCTCAGGATTCTTTTGTAAACCTATATTGCTTCCTATTCCTTCCATTAAAATGTACACCTCCATATATTTTCCTAATAATGTGTATACCTTCCTTAGAATGGAAACTAAAACAAATCTTGCTACTTACAAATCATTGTGTTGTTTCTCCATATCTTCTTAACAATTCCACGTAACTTCATTAACTTCATTATGCAGCCGTGGTGAATCTGACCAGAATTTGTTTTAAAGAGTGCTGGATGAGAAGGGTCTCATATGTGGCCAGTGGGGAAAATGCTAAATAGGAGATGGACATGCCTCCCCTGATCATTTGGTAATTAAGGACATAATGCAGCAACCTCAGCCCTGGCTCAGTCACTGAATTTTAATCACATCACATTTCTTATACATTTTTTGTTGTAGGGTTTTTGCTGGTGAAATGACCAATATTAGAATCAAAGAGTATCCATTACATTCTTACCAATGCTGCTTAAAGCAGTCTGCAAAGCCTTTTAATGCTTTTTTTCTACTTTTTATGCACTTTCTGTGATATTCCTATGGTCTAGCACCCCATTTCAAGAAAAAAGCCTTGTCATAGGTAATCATGCATAATCACAACTTAGCTGGATATAGCTTGTTTCTGATATGGGTCTTAAACCAGTAGCACACCTACTGCATTAAAAAAATGTTTAAGAAATGTGATTAAAACTCAGTGGATGAACCGAGATTGAGCTCACAATGGCCTTAATTTTCATATGTTTTGTGCGTAAGTGTCCCAAACTGCTCATTTAAATGCACAGTTTGGATTAAAATGCACATTTCTGCATTTTGCCCATAAAGGTTCCTTGCTGAACATTTTTTACAATCCCAGGGTCCCATGCACAGTTGCAATTTAGTGGTGCAAAGTTCTCAGAATGACCACTCTGCTGCATAGTTCAAGTGTCATACCATTAGACAGGCCCATCAGTGCAGCACTAGCGCCACCGCTCACAACACCAGCAACCCAGGTGTGTTAATGACACAAAACAAACAGTTTTCCACAGCGCTCACAGTGCTTTCGAGTGCTAGGACAGAGGTGAGGCACACCTAAAGACACAAATCGAAAAAACAACCAAATCGTCCTGCACACGTAAAGGTGCTATAAATCCCAAATATGAGTAAAAATAAACACGCGGTTCATGATAAAGAAGAAACAGCTTATTATTGATTTGATAGGTAGTACTGGGAACAACCCAACAGCCTCGGCCCTTCGCTCCAATGAGCTTTGGGTTGTTCCCAGTACCTGCACCTGTAAGTCAATGTTGCAATAAAGCTGTTTCTTCTTTACCACAAACTGCATGTTTATTTTTACTAATATTTGGGATCTATAGCACCTTTACCTGTGCAGGACGATTTGGTTGTTTTTTCAGGTGTGTTAATGAGCCCAGGTCATCTAGGCTGGCTGGGGGCAAGATGATTAAGCATCCCACAGAATTCTCTCCTTCCTCAGGGCATGTGGGATTAACTCTGCACTCTAATTCTGCCACCTGAGTGACCACAAGAGATGGTGCAGTTGGAGCATCAGGGGGGAAGGGGGGTACCCAAAATATCAGAGTGTACCCCCACTGACACCTTGCCCATCAATGTGCTCTGGATAAAATGGAATGAGCAGCTCTGGTAATGCACAACAAGATGCTGACTCTCTTCTGGCCCTGCCTACCCAATTAGTCATGTTCCTCCCATACATTAGATGGACCAGACAGAGAGGAGCCTGCGGAGGATCTCCCAAAGAAGCCCACCCCAGCTGCAGAGGCTGCACTGGGGACCCCTGGAGAACAGTACAAACTAGAGAAAGGAAGGACGGAGCTGGGGTCGGCCAGGTAGAGAAGAACCACACCAGGAATTCGGTAGTAGTATCCCTAAAAAAATGAAAAGATTGCAACCATTGTGTGGTACACAACAGTGTCACAATCCTTTCCCTGAGCTGTTTCACTGGACATTGTGGTGACATCACAGGAAAAGGAGCAAGGTCAGCAAGTAAATGAACTACAGTGCTATGCAAAGAAGTATGCCCACCCTGCATACTCCAACCACTTGCCCCATTGCATCCCTGGGTAAAGAACTGATGCATGCCACTCTAAGCAAAGCACATGCAGGCAACAGGGTGGAGAAGAGTCATCAAGGGACTTACTGTACAGTAGATCATCACGGAACCCTTTATGCAAACAGCTAGTGGGGGAATGAGTCTAGGACTGGGTGCTCCACTGGGCACCAGGTAGAGAACTCACATCAAGAAGTGGGCATTGGCCACAGGAACTTCTGGGAAGACTGGCAGAGGACAGAAAAATAAACATCATTGCAGCCCACAAGAGGACCTTAAGGTATGGGTTGGGGGGGTGACAGAGGCAGTAATGCCTCATCCCACATCTTCTGGACATGGCATTGTGATTGGTCCTGTGCCATGTCCAGGCATTCATGGTGGCCACAGTTTTCATGTGTGTAGTCAAAAATCTGGCCACAAATATCTTTTGGTTATCTTTTACACTGTGACCTAGTTGTTGGGGAGACTCCTTCCACTGTGACTAAGTTTTTGCTTTTATGTAAGGAACTTTTGGTGGCAGGGCAATGGGGACCCTTTTGCACCATGATATTGCTCCACTCTACTGCCAACTGCAACTGTGTGTCAGGCCCTGTGTTTTATATAAGCACAATTTGGACATAATGCGCAGTCAAGAAATTTGCATACTGGAGCTGGCCTGCTAGTGCAGAAGTGGAGCTACCGTTTGCTACACCAGCAACCTGGGTTCGGGAATGAGCCTTGTTCACTAGAGGGCTGGGTGGGGAAGGATGGTTGAGCATCCCATGGATGCTTACCTCCTCAGGGAAGGGAGAGCTTCTGGTATCCACCATTATACTGCCACCTTGGTGACAAATGACAGTGCAGGCTGGAGCTTGTATTTTGGGGGGGCGTCACTGCTCTGATGTCGAGGCATCAGTCGCATTACCTCAATGATGTGTGAGGGCGGGGAGGAAAAAGTGGAAAATCCCCCAACTGAGCAGGATGCTGTCTGCCACCCTGCTGCAGGCCCCACTCCACTGACCATGGCTCTCGCTCACCAACCGAAGCTCAGCTCTGTTGGGTGGTAAAAGGGGTGGCCCCTGTGGCAGCCCTTCTCATGAGGTGGTCATTCACAGAGAAACAAGGAGCGACTTAAGTCCTGAGGGAGATGGATGATGGGGTTAAGCAGAGAGGAGGACCAAAGGGGGGCAGTCAGGAGTTCAGGGGAGAAAGGACACAAATAAATATGTAAAAAAACATATATTTTTAGAACAATTTCATGAAGCAAAATTGGCCATTCTGCACATTTGCACTGACGTATTTCAAATTTCACCCATCTGTAATTGTCATGTTATTTATTTCGGGGAGATGGTGAGACATGAAGATATGTAGGAGAGATCAGGAGAGAAGACATTGACCCACGGGGCACGAAAAGGAGATACAAGGGGGACACAAAGCCATTGAGTTGGAAAGACAAGGAGCATCTGGGGAGACACAGAAGGGGCAAAGGATGGAAGAGACAGAAAAATAGATGTATGGGGGAATGGAGAAACATAAGAAACTTACCAGGTTGCTGGGAAGTGACACATTTGCAGCACTGGGCTGGGAAGGAAAGCAAACCTGGATCTACTAGGGAGGACAACAAGGAGCTGCTGGGGACAAGATAGAGCTGAGGGAGGGGCAGACAGAGAAGCAGATGTATGGCAGCAGGAGGGGGGAGAAATACATGGAGCTTCCACTGTGTGTTTGGAGGAGACACTTGGAGGTGTGGAGGCACACAGCTATGAGGGGGGGGATGCTGACCTACATCGGGGACATTGAGCTACCCTGGTGAGAGGAGGGATGGAGACAAGAAGGTAATTGGGAGTGACCTCATACACAGAAACAGAAGCTTGTGCCTGCATACACACACAAACACTCATAGTCGAACGTATAGGTTAGGTTACATTTTTATTTGTTTAGCACCATTCTCAAAACTTAGAGCATTAAACATTATGCAGCCTTACAATTCTCAGTATAAACAATAAATATACATGTAGCCCCCCCCCCCAAATGGGTGCTTACCTGACCAGGCATTCACTCTGACGCCATCACTGCTGCTAGCCCAACCACTGTCATCTTCATTCCCAGCCCCAAGGACTGCAGCACGGGGCCAGAGAGAACCTAAGAGGCATCAAAAGCTTCTGCCTACTTGCCAGAAGTGGCAAGGAAGTCATGCAGCTACTGAGCCATGTTTGAAAGGGGCCAGCTGTCTGCTGTGGAGTGGAGAGCTGACTTCACTCTTGAATGCTCCTCCTCACTGCCGGGTCCCCCAAACTGTTCAATGAGACCAGGCACAACAGTAAAACCATGATGAAGGACCAAACAATTTAAAACAAAGTAAAGATGCTCATAGAAGCATGGTAGCTGCCATATTGGACCTTCTGGCCCCACCGGACTGTGGAAAGGGGCAAAAGTTCAATTTCCAAGCCCAGGAACCTGATATCCTATAGGAGCCAATATAAGCCACTGGTGTCCGACCCAGCCAGCCACAGCATGTGAGGACAAGTGGAGCCAAAATGAAGACTTCTGGTACATGTGGGCAACAGTGAAAATGGGTGCACATCAACAACCAATCAAAGGGCAGGACTGAGCTAAGACCCTCGCATCTGCCAGTCAGACTCTGCAGCACTGTATGTGGAAGGTCTAGAATTGGCCAGCATAAGAGGATTCGAGAGTGATACTGAAAAGCAAGAAAAGGGAGAAGTTGTGAAACAGTGCCCTCTGTTTAGGGGCTCTTGAACTGTGCTGTACTTGGGATTGCTAGCCTACAACCCGAGAATTAGAGTTAGGATGCCTATGTGTAGCTGATTAAGTACTTTTTAACAAGTCATGTTGCTTTGACAAGCTCTAGGTCTGGGGAAAGCCACATGAGATCTCCAAGCCCCCTCCAGCAGAGATTCATCCTGGTAGAGGGCCTACTACATAAAAGCCCAGCATGAAAGCCTGCCCTTGGGATGAGTGAAGTAAAGGCTCCTCATGGGCTTTACCCTGAGGGACAAAGCCTGATAATTCTTCACCAACTGCCAGCATCCACCAGATGGCCACTGCTGAATTCCTCATAACAGTGGATGCTTACCCACATAGCATGACACAGGGCCATCTGCTTATCCAATCCCTCCGTGGTCACATGACTAATCTGAGGCTGCCTTCTCTATAGCTGCAGGTCAGTGGCAGAGCCCCCACCAGCTCAGCTCCAGAGAGTGTGAAATACAAACTGAAGGTGCATGTATTAATGATTGCATATTGTACAAGATGGCTGCATTTATAATGGATGCATATACTGTGTAATGGCTGCTTGGTGCCATTTCCAGGAAGGACATGGAATGGATAATAGTCTTTTGTGGACTCAGTGAGGACTGGACATATGGGTTCTGGAGTTTCAAAGAGTGGTACAGGGCTTGCTTCAAGCCCTGTGCCACAATACTTTGTTACTGCAGCTACGCCATTCCCGTGTACCACCACTGCGCACAATTTTCAAAGTTTGGACACAGCTGCAATAGTTTTCTCATTTTATGGCAGCTTGTGTCAAATCTCAGGAGCAAACTCCATAAAAACAGTCCCTGATATTGACGCAAGCTAGACCACAAACAGATGGTCTAGCTTGTGTCAATTGCTGCATGGGATAGAAAATCCTGTTAGATTGTTGCAAGCCCGGTAAGCCATATCTTTGGTGCATATGGGGCATGTGGCAGTCTCTGGGTTTTGAAAATCCAGTCCTGAGAGTGTTGTGTCTGGTAGGGCAATTCCTGGATCAGAGCCAGTGGGGATAACAGCAAAAGACATGGGGGAAGTCTTTTTTTGTGATCACACTGTGTGTGCATACCAAATCAATTTCTGCAGTAGATCTTACAGAAAAGAAAGAAATAACGGGACAATTAATTAATTCAGCAGTTACCCTTTGAAAACCACAAGCCAAGTGGATGATTATGTGACTGTGAACTGTGTTTTTTTTTTGGTTGGGCTTGTAATGTCAGATGCGTTCTCCCCCCGTTCTCTCTAGATACAGTATGTAAAGCACTGGATACAGTTTGTACGCAAGGCACTTCAAAAAATATATAACTTCTATTCTAATCTACAGCATCTACAGCCCCTGCATTAGCAACATCCAACTCCTTGCTTTGTAAAGCACTTATTGTATATAAATACATAAACACTGATGGCAGAAAAAGGCCCATCCAGCTCGTCCATCCTACCTAACTACTCTGCACTGGCCATGGTGGCCACCTCCCCTTAATTTCTGCTACCACTTTTCTAACTACTCCCATGTGCCTATCCTATCCTTGATCTGGCCTGTACCACTGCCTATGGCAGCTTTTTCCACTTGTCCACCACTCCTTCTAACCGAGCATAAATGAAAGAAATTAGAACTCAATAAATCTGACTATGAGGAAGGCAGGATTTTTCAGTGGCCCCACTCTAAAAGACCTAACAGTAGATCTATAGCAAGAGGCAGATCTCGAGCTCGGTCAAGAAAACAGCAGCAAAAAACTAAAAAAAAACAAGGGGCCGGCAATAGAACATCAGTGATTTCTGATGGCTTGTCAGCTGACGAGAATAACCCCAGTACTTCCAAAGGAGTATCTTTTTCCAAACAAACCCAAGGCAACAAACCAAAGGAAAAAGAGACAGATGGCACCAAACAAAAAAAGCAAAAATAATAAAAAAACATGAAGAGAAGGGGGGGGCAAAAAGAACAAACAAGCCAGTGACATGCAGTGGCAAATAATCAACCAAACTGAGTTGGAATTTTCTAAACCCCAAATAAGAGTTCTGCAAAAAGAACTTTCCTTTGTACCAAGTTCAAAGCCTGACAAATTCCAAATACATATTGACTTAGAGAAATGTTTCCATAAAGTACATTTAAAAGATTTTTTTGCTAAGAAGCCAGTACAGAGAGAAAGCATGGGTGGATTTTCTTTCACAGATTTTGATGTAGACACAGTGACTAGCCCGATGAGGGAGTTGCATCCATCATTATTGGATTTTTCTGAGACAGTCACAGGAGAACATGAACTCTAAGGAATCATGCATGAATGGACTAGTTTGGATTGGAAAAAACTTTATTAATCTGAATTCCATGTTTAGTAAAGTTCATGAGGGGTCCATAGGTACGAACTTTAATGTTAACCTGTATGATATTAATAGAAATTATTTCTTACATTTACGTAAAAACTTGTTTTCCTCCAGGTCACCATTTTGCCTTGCCACTCATAATGCTGTAATTCATGCATTCAAAAAAACTGTTATGTGGGAGGTTAATTCATTATTAGAGAATGATACAAGGCCCAAATATCAAAACCTAACAACAGAGGAGAAAAGGGCATTTAAACATCTACAGGAAATGAAACATAGAAACATAGACTTTGACGGCAGATAAGGATCACTTGACCCACCTAGTCTGCCCATTTCCCTACCGATTGGATAAGCTGCAGATCCTAGTTAACCAACAACCTACTTCTTCCTATCCCCTACCAGAATTGCTTTATGTCTGTCCCATGCATTCTTGAATTTCCCCACTGTTTTTGACTGGGGGAAATGGATAATGTAATATTTAAACAATCTGACAAAGGGGGGGTGGTATTGTTATATTAACAAATGATTTTTACAAGGAAAAGGTTATGGATTTACATTCAAATGTTGAAAGTTACACGAAGTTGAGATCAAATCCAATCTCTATTTTCAAACAAGAACTCAAGCAACTGTTAGATCAGGCATTAAGTCTGGGTGAAATTAATGAAACCGAATATAGATTTTTACATCCACAATTTCCCATTACACCCACAATGTATGTCCTACAAAGATCCACACAAATCCTATTAATCCTCTAGGCAGATCCTTATCTTGGGAATGGGGTCACTAGCAGATAACCTCTTCCACTTCATAGACTCTTTTTTGCAAAGAAGTGTGGGATCTTTAATATCACACTTAAGAGACACCATGGATGTGGCTAGCAAATTGTCAGACTTTGGTCACTGAATTATAAGTGGCTCACTATTGATATTGAGTCGATCTACACATCCATTAAACATGATGATGATGTAGAAGCTCGTGCTCACTTTTTGCTTAGGGACCTGCTTAGAGATATAATGCCTACAGAATTAATAATCAGAGGGCTAGAGTTTGTACTCATGCATGACTATTTTGAATTTAACAACGATTTCTATTTGCAGAAATGTGGCACGGCGATGGGGGCTTCTGTGACCCCATCATTTGTTAATTTATTCCTAGGGAAATGGAGGAGGATCAATTTTTAACTCACAGGCAAATCCATTCTATAATGACATCATCAAGTGGCATCATTTTATAGACGATGTATCATGTGTTTGGACTGGCACTGAGAGTGAGGCAGATGTATTTCTAAACTGGCTAAATGAGAATCACTTGATCTTGAAATTCACACATAAAGTTGATCCTGACTCAACTGATTTTTGGGATATAACCTTAGCAGCTAATACTGAAGGTAAAGTTATTACAAAAGGATTTTGAAAGCAAACAGCAACTAACAGTTTTCTTCTAGCCAGTAGTTCACACCACAAAAAACTTAAAACTTCCATCCCCTATAGCCAATTCCTAAGAATACAAAAGAATTGATTGGAGATGGAAGAGTTCCTAGAAGAGGCAGATGAACCAAATGGGATGTTTCTTGACAGAGGGTACGGTCCTATTGTACTCAATAGTGCACTGGAAAAAGCAAAAAATGTGGATAGGGTACCTTACTTGAAACCAAAACAGAGGGACAACAGAGAAAATGAGGTGAGTTGCTTCTCGACAACATATAATCATATATTAGGGCAGTTAGGTAACATCATTACCAAGTACTGACCCATTTTAAAAGATGACAGTGAATTGTAAAGGTTAATTGGTCCAAAATCATGGATTGCATTCCACAGAGGGATCGATTTAAAAGACAGACTAGTGAGGAGCCAGTTTTTTGGTAATATTAAAACATCAAATACTTGGTTACCTGTTAGACCCAAAGGAATGCACATAGAGGAAACTGTAACATATGTGCAAAGTGTGCCAGGGCTCCACCTTTCAAATGTCAAACCGTATTAAGGTGGTAAATATTCAACAGTTTATTACATGTATAACCATGTTTATTGTTTATTGTTTATGCAATTTGGTGCCCTTGTAAGTCTTTATATATTGGCTTTATGGTTAGACAATTAAAACTCAGAATCCAAGAGCACATCAGAGATATAAGGAACCTCAACTCTGAAAATCCTGTAGCAGAGCACTTCACAACTCACCACAACTGTGATTGAGACAGTTAAAATTCATGGGCATAGAACAGATCAAAGATGGTTGCAGAGGGGGAAATAAGTTACAAAGTCTTCTGCAAAGAGAGAGCTTTTGAATCTTCACACTCAAAGCTCATACTCCCAATGGCTTAACTACGGAGATACTGTAGATTTTAAACCATTCCCTCTAAAAGGTATTTTCAGGAGGCCACTCTAACGAAAGTTAGCACCTTTTAAGATGTTTACTTAATCTGGCACTTGTTTTGGAGGCTCTGCATTAACTTTCAACAGTGTTAAGCCATTCTCATTGTCATCTTGGCTTTATAATTTTTAGTTTCAGTTCTACTATTATCTTTACATTTCCTTGTTATCCACAATTGCTCCTTGACCTTGTAAGAAGTAATATAGTGGGTCATTTTAAATACCACTTTGAGGATTGCTGTTTTTTCAATTAATGGTAAAGTAATAATTGTTGTGTTAAATTGTCCCCACCCACCCCACCCCCCATGAATTCCTGTATTTAAACATTGTTTTTTTTTAAATTATTATAAAGGCTTGTTTTGACAACATAATGTATGTGGCTGAAACATCTATAAAATATTTCAAAATTAGTCCTTTATTAATTTGTTTAAATTTGTGTTTTTTATTTTCTTTCTTTTAGCCTGGAGATTTGGCAAGCACGGGATTGTCCTGCTTAAGCACTTCATTGGCTGCAGCTCCCAACTGCTCTCTGAATCTCCATGTCTCACTGATTTGATTGTTACAAACAGGCAGTAACATTGGGTAACATAAATTCAGACTCTTTGTGTATCTTTTCTATGACATTTTGAATGTCTTATTTAATTATTGACATATCTATCTGTGTTTTACACTTGGTTGCACCTATTAATTGATATACATGTTTTGAAAATGTATAGTGGAGCCCTTTGAATACCTTCACTGTATGATAGATAATTACTCACAATATTATTGCCATAATGGAACTTAAGGGGCAGTCTGTCCACCAGATGACTGCCCCATGAGGAAGCTCTAATGAGCGAAGTGCCAGGGCATCTGGCAAGTGGTCTAACAGCTCCCATAAATTTCTGTAGCAGTGTGGTTCATACTTGAAGCATTTCTCATGCCAATAAATGGTTTAAGCACAGTAATTCTTGTGTTTCCAGTGCATTTGTGCATTTGTGACTGGCTACATGCTTTACTCTGGAGTGCATTTTGAACTGGTTCTGGTGTTTGAGTTTGTAGGGCCAGCACAGCCCTTAACTTGCACCCAGCCCAAAACCTGTGAATGCTGTGTTCACCTTGTCTCACCTGCTTGCAGATGCTCACCTTGAATCTACCCCCACCAGTTCAAGTGAGTTCCTCCATGTCCCTACATTTGAGTTCAAGGACACAATTACATTGGCATCCACTCTATTTATCCTGTGCAGGTACTTGTATGTTAAGATCATGTTTCCCCTTTCCCTCTTTTTCTCAAGGGCGTACATATTCAAGTCCTGCAGTCTCTTCTCATAGGTCTTGCTCCTTAGTCCATGGACAATCTTGGTTGACCTGTGTTGCACTGCCTCCCCTTTCTCACAGTCTTTCCTCAGGTGTTGACTCCAGTACCTTGAAAAGTATTCCAGATGTGGCAGCACCAGCAACCTGTACAATGGCAGGGTCACTTCCAGGCTTCTACTGCTTATCCCTTTCCCTGTACATCCCAGCATCCTGTTTGCCTTACCCACAGCTCTTTTACAATGTTCTATTGTTTGTAGGCTTGACGATATGAGGTAGTGCAGTGTGCATTCAGAGAACTGGTGAGGGCCCTTAAGCAGGCAGCACACATACTGGCATTCACCAAGGTACCACCTGTGTATGGCCAAGGGGAGGATAGGGCATTGGATTAGATAGGTTAAAGGTATTGTGCAGGGAGGAAGGTTTTAGCTTCACTTGGGGACTGGGGCCAACCTTGAAGGATATGAGCATCTATAGAGGTGATGGCTTGCATCTTTCTGGGAAGGGAATCACAGTCCTTAGCGGGAGGTTTAAACGTTACTTGGATGAGCACTGAAGCTAGCCAAGGGCAGAGGCTATATTACAAAGGGAGACATAAACTGGCCTCCCGAAGGCTGAAGCAACAAGAAGGGAGGGACCAAAGGGAAAAATAAAATAGGCTGGGGTGCAAGATGAAGGGGGTGTAGACAAGGTGGAGGACAAGAGGGGTAAGAACAAAGGTGGCAGAAAGAGAAGTGTACATGAGACAAGCAAATAGAGAGAGTAATGAGGGAAGAGGGGAGTCTGGGGGAGTTACGGGGAGCAGCAGAGGCAGAAAGGGGGAAGGAAAGAGGGGTGTAGGCAGGGGGGGAGAGAGAATGGTTTGGAGAGCCACATGCACCAATGCAAGGAGTCTTGGAAATTAAATTATGGAGCTGGAGGCCATCATGAGGAGGTGAACCTGGATCTGGTGGCCATAACTGAATCATGGTGCACTGACAATCTTGACTGAGACTTGACCATACCAGGCTACTCTCAGTTCAGAAGAGATAAGGAGGGGAGGAGGGGTTGTTCTGTATGTAAGGAAGGGTATTAAGGCTATGGAAAGACAATAGAACCTAGAGGTAAAGGAAGGGCTGGAGTTGCTGTGGGTCACCCTGGAGACGGGATGGGGGGCCATTATTCATACTGGGGTGATATACATCCAGCACAAGGGGAGGAGTTGGGTAAAGCACTAGGGGAAACCATCATCAGGAGGGCAAAAACAGTGAGGTGCTGCTAGCTGGGGACTTCAGTCTGCCAAACATGGACCGGAACCTTCCGATGGCAGATTCAGCTAGAAGCAGGGCCATCCTTGATTCCCAGCAGGGGGTGCTTCTCAGGCAGCTAGTCAATGAATCCATTTGGGATGAGGCAATACTGGGCCTGGCACTCACTAACAGAGACAGTATTGCAAGCATCACTGTGGGCTGACCCCTGAACCAGTGATCATCATACAGCGTGGTTCAACACAAGATGAGGGTCCTGGACTTCAGGAGGGTGGATTTCAAGAAATGGGAAATTGCCTCAGAAGCAGCCTAGCAGGGGAAGATTGCTGGGGAAGGGTAGAGAAACAGTGGAGAAAATGAAGGAAAGGCAACCAGCCTTTACGTGAAGGAAGTGAGTAAAAGCGGGAGGGAAAAAAGACCACTAGGGAAGTGGCCATGATGGTAAAGAAAAAAGGGTGGCATTCAGGAGGTATGAGGAAATGCAGAGGAATGAGGATAGGTGGTGCATCAGGTAAAACAGAGGGAAGCATGTAAGGCAGCAAGGGCAGCAAAGGCACAAACGGAGGAGAGGATAGCCAAAGGTATAGCAAAAGGGGACAAGATTTTCTTTATTGCACATGCAGCCCATGATGCTTTGCATTATGGGGGCATGTGTGATTTTGTATTTCTTTGAAACTTGCTTCCCAGCCAATGCTCTTAGGGGTAACCATTGCCTCAGTGCTTGCACGTGCTGAGGTTCATTGTCTTTTAAGATTTTCTTTATGTACATAAGCGAAAAGAGAAAGGCAATGGGAGGGGTAGTGAGGATAATGAGGACAGCTGAGGGAGACTGCACAGAGCAGGATCAGGAAAAAGCAGACATCCTGAACAGGTACTTCTGCTCAGTCTTCACAGTGGAGGGAGAGGGAGAGGGAGACAGACCACCAAGGAGCAGCAGGAACACTGGTGGGGAGGTGGACACAAGCCCATTTTCAGAGGAAACATTTCTGAAGGGACTTGCAAATGTGTATGTGGACAAGGCCAGACAGGATATGCCCAAGAGTGTTAAGGGAACTCAGGGAGGTGCTTGCTGCACCACTGATGGCTATATTCAACAACTCACTGGAAACAGGAGTGGTTTCAGAGAACTAGAGAACTAACATAGTCCTGCTCCATAAGAGCGGCAGCAAGGAGAAGACTAGCAAGTATAGGCTGGTGAGTATCACATCAGTGATGGGGAATTAATGGAAACCTTGTTAAAGGAAAGGCTAGTGGAGTTATTTTGAATCCAGTGGGTTACAAGATCAAAGGCGGCATGGATTCACAGTGAGATCATGCCAGACCAATCTGATTAATTTCTTTGACTGGGTGACTAGGGAAATAAATCAAGGAAGGGCAGTGGACATGGCCAACTTAGACGTCAGGGAGGTCTTCAACATTGTGCCACATCGGAGGCTGGTAAATAAATTGGGCAGTCTTGGGCTACTATCCAAAGTGATAAAATTGGTAAAAAAAAATGTTTAATGGGTAGGCAACAGAGGGTGGTGGTAAATGACACTCACTTTAATGTGAGGAGAGTAACCAGCGGAGTGCCACAGGACTCAGTACTGGGACTGGACGTCTTTAATGTCTTCATAAGTGACATTGCAGAAGAACTGTAAGGAAATGTATACCTTATTGTAGATGACACCAAAATCTGTAACAGGGTGGATACCCTGGAGGGGGGGAGAGAATGAGTCGGGACCTTAGAAAACTTGAAGAGTGGTTGAGGGCAATGCATCTGGGATTCAATGCCAAAAATTACAAAATCATGCACCTAGGGAATAGAAACCCAGGAGCAAAGTATAAAATGGGGGGGGTGGAGGGAGGTACTGATGGTCACTAATCAGGAATGAGATCTTGGGACTATCATATCTGATGACCTCAAAGTGGAGGGGCAGTGTGACAAGGCAGTAGGGCAGGGCCGGTTGGATGCTGGGGTACATAAAGAGAGGCAACACCAGCAGCAGAAGGGAGGTGGTATTACCATTGTATCTGTCACTGATGAGACCCCACCAGGAGTACTGTGTCCAGTTCTGAAGGCGGCATCTCAGAAAGGACATTGACAGGGTGGAGAGCAGTCCAGAAGGGGGAAAATAAAATGATGCAGGAGTTACATCAAAAGCCTTATATATTGAGGATTAGGGATCACAACATGTGTACCCTAGAAAAGAGGAGGGGGGCATGATAGACTTACAAGTACCTCACAGGGGTGAACAGGTTATAGGTAGGGAGTCTATCTCAAATGGGGAAGTGCACCAGGACAAGAGGGCAAGCAATAAGCTGCAAGGGAAAAGTTTAAGATGGATGCGAGGAAGTAATACTTCATTGAAAGAGTGGTGGATGCCTGGACTAGAATGCCAGCAGAAATGGAGGGAGAAAAAACAGTGTGGGGCTTCAAACATGCATGGGATAGGCATAAGGGAATATTGGTACTGTAAATAAGCAGGAAGTGGAGTGTGTCGACACAGACTAGGTAGTGTCTATGGAGACAGAATAGGCAGGGAAAATATGGGCAGACAGGGTGGGCCAAGCAGTCCTTTTCTGCCAATAATTTCTGTTTCTATGACCCCTTGGACCTCTCCCTCCAAGTTGCTTTCCAGCACCTCCAACCTGATTTCCTACTGCACTCTTAGTTTCCTTTTCCAGATGTGCATCGCCTTAAATTTGCTACCATTTAAGACCAGCTGGCAGATCTTTGACCAGTTCTCCAACCTGCCCAGATCCTCCCTGAGCTCCCTTATCCCTTCTTCCATGTCCAGCCTTGCACAGATCTTTGTGGCATCTGGGAACAGGCAGATATTGCCCTTAATGCCTTCCCCAGGTCGCAAATGAACACATTAAAAAGGACCAGGGCCAGCACCATCTCCTGAGGCTTGTTAGCTTCCTTACCTCTAAAACTCCCCATTAATCATTACCCTTTGTGTTCTTCCCCTCAACCAGTTCTCCACCCAAGCCGCCAATTTTTCCTCCATCCCTAGCACTTCGTGTATGAAAGGTATAATAAAGCCCAATTAATTTCCTTTTCCTTCAGAGGGGGGAGAGGGGAATTGTTTTTAAACAGATGTTGTGTGGAAGAGGTTTACAGGAGGCCAATGTGTAATGGAATGGTCCAGGGGAGTTCTTTGAAGGAGGATTGTCCCATAAAGGTGGGGGGGCTTGATTTGAGTTAGTGAAAAGTGAATTACAGTGGTGCGGTCACGCCACTATAGTTAAGCTTGAGTAGACTGTTTAATGTTAAAATCCAATTTTTGCTCTTTAATAACTCCACAACCCTTCAGTAGATTTGTATGACATCATAGAATCATAGAACTTGATGGCAGAAAAGGACCCCATGTCCCATCCAGTCTGCCCCTCCCCCCACTAAATCTGAGCACCCACCCCACTCCCCTGTAACCCCTTATGGCTGTCCTATGCTTCCTGAAACCCGACACAGTCTAAGCCCCCACCACTTCCTCTGGAAGCCCATTCCAGGCATCCACCACCCTCTCAGTGAAGAATCACCCTCTCAAGTTACCACTGAAGTGTCCCCCTTGTAGTCTCAGGCCATGCTCCCTTGTAATGGTGCCCTCCTTCATGTGGAATAATCGCCCTGGGTCCACTTTGTTTATCCCTTTCACATATCTAAAGGTATCCATCATGTCCCCTTTCTCCCTTCTGGTCTCCAATGTGTAGAGCCCCAACTCCTTACATCTCTGTTCATATGGGATGCCATTCATCTCTTGCACCATCCTGGTCACTCTCCTCTGAACCCTTTCAATCAAATCTATGTCTTTGTGCAAGTAAGGCCTCCAAAACTGGACTCCATACTCATGGTGCAGTCTCACCATAGCTTCGTACAGGGGCACCAGGACTTCTCTCCTTCTGCTAGTGATTCCCCTGCCTATACTTGCCAGCATCCTGTAAGCCTTCCCCACCACCCTTGTACACTGCTTTCCCACCTTGAGGTCACTGGAGACAACTATCCTCAGATCCCGCTCCTGTTCCGTAACCCTGACTAACTTCCCTCACCGAGTGTGTATCCTGGCCTCTGGTTTCTGTGCCCCAGGTGCATGACTGCACACTTCTTGATGTTGAATTTTAGTTGTCAGGTCTCCGCCCACCCCACCAGAGTCCTCAGGTCTTGTCTCATGTCTTCAAACCCCCCCCCCCCCGGGTGAACCCTGTTGCAGATTTTCGTATCATCCGCAAAGAGGACCACATGTCCCTTCAGTCCATCTGCTATGTCACATATGTAGATACTGAAAAAAAGTGGCCTCAGCATTGACCCCGGGGTACTCCACTTATCACCCGCCCTGTCCTGGAGTGTACCCCATTTACTACCACCCTCTGGCTTCTCTCCGCCAACCAGTTTTCTACCCATCTAGTTATTTTGTCCCCCACCCTTGTACAGTCTAGCTTGTTGACCAGCCTTCTGTGGAGTACAGTGTCGAATACCTTGCTAAAGTCCAGATAGGGCACATCCACCACACACCTCTGGTCAACTATGTGCGTCACCCAGTCAAAGAATTCGGACCAAGTTGGACTGGCATGACCTCCCTCTTGTGAACTCATGCTGGTTGTTGTCCAGCAGTCCATTCACCTCCAGGTACTCCATTACCCTTTCCCTGATGAGTGCCTAAATGACCTTCCCCACCACTGTGGTGAGGCTGACTGGGTGGTAGTCATCCCTCATTTCTCTGCTCCCCCCCTTGTGAATCGGCACAACAGTTGCCCTCTTCCAGTCCTCCGGTACCCTCCCGGTGTCCAAAGACAGGTTGAACAGCCTCACCAGTGGAGCAGCCAACTCCTCGCTCAGTTCCCTGATCACTCTCGGGTGCAGCCCATCCAGCCCCATGGCCTTGTCCACCTTCACCCTGCCTAGTTCCTCTCTAACTCTCTCCGTACTGAAGGGTCTTGTCTCCACCCCTATGCCCCCCCCTTCAACTCCAGTCCCTGCCCTTCCCCTCCTTCGTAAATACCGAGCAGAAGTACCTATTTAGCTCTTCTGTTTTCTCCCAGTCCTCCTCTAGTGGCTTCCCTTCTTCCCCCCAAAGCCGTAAAATCCCTTGGCCAGTCTTCCTCCTATCTCTCACATATCTAACAAATGTCTTATTACCTCTCTTGGCCTGTTTCGCTATCCTTTCCTCCACGTCGGCCTTTGCCCTCCTAATCACCTTCCTCACTAGCCTCCTTGTTTTCCTGTAAACCTCCCTGTCGTCTTCCTTCTGCGTTCTCTTGTATTTCCTATATGGCCTCTGCCTGCCCCCAACAACCCTCGCTATGTCCCTATTGAACCAAAATGGCCTTCTGCTTCTTGCTCCTTTCCTAACCCTCATTATACACACTTGTGTGGCCTCCATAACCTGGCCTCTAATAGCTCCCCATAACTCCTCCGCTTTGTTTATTTCTCCCATACCTTCCATCGTTTCCCTCACTAACCTTCTCATCTTGTCGAAGTCTGCTCGCCTGAAGTCCAGCACCATTGTGCTGGTTCAGCTCATCTCCCTTCCTGCCCTCACTTTAAACCCGATGATCCTATGGTCGCTATTCCCAACTGCTCCCCCACCACCACCTCCTCCACATTGTCCCCATTTGTCAGGACCACGTCCAGCAGGTTGTTCCCCCTAGTTGGTTCTCTGACCAACTGTTGAAGGAACATACCCTGCAGTACCTCCAGAATCTCCCTGCTTCTGGTCGAAGCTGCATCTGAGATGGTCCAGTCAACATCTGGGAGGTTCAGGTCTCTCACCAGTAGCATTTCCCCCTTGAGAGCCATCTTCACAGTGTCCTGTGACATCACCCTGTCCTGTTCTTCCCCTTGCATAGGTGGTCTGTACACAACTCCAAGTCTCAAGGATTCCCCTGTCCTTCTGTCTAGTGACACCCAAAAGAGTTCAGTTTCCCCATTGCCCTCCTGTCTGTCACCCTTTTGTCTTCCCTGATGTATAAGGCCACCCCTCCCCCTTCCTATCCCTCCTGTCCTTCCTAAACAGTCTGAATCCAGGAATAGCTGTCTCCCACTTGTGAAATTATGTCCACCACGTCTCTGTGATCGTGATTATGTCCAGCATGTCATGCGCAATGATGGCTATCAATTCCTCTGTCTTGTTTGACAGGCTCCTAGCATTGACCACCAAGCCCTTCCACCACCTTTCTCCCACTCTTCATCCCTTCCCGGGGAGAGGTACTCATGGCCCCCCCTTCTCAGCCGTGGTACAGCATGGCTTTGTTTCCAGCCCCCAACCCTTTTCAGTTTAAATTATATTCTCTCCCAAAGAACTCTCCCAGTCCGCACTTCAGTACAGCTGCTCCCTCCTTGTTGAGATGCAACCTGTCTGTGGCAAATAGGTGTTCATCATCCCAAGTTGCCCCCCCCAGTCCCCTATCATCCCATACCCCATCTGCCTACACCATCTCACTAGCCAACCATTAAAATGTTGCATCCTTTGCTTTCACTCTGTGCTAGCCCTGGGTACTGGCAACACCTCTGAAAAGGCTAGAGATTTAAAAGCATAGCCCCCCCCCACAGAACCTGGCCAGTGCCTTTAATCTTGCCTGTACCTCCAGGAGACTGTTGCCTTCCAGGTCATTCATTCCCATGTGGAACACCAGATGTACATTGCTATCCTGACCCTTACCCCATGAGGGAATATGGTGGATTACCTTTGGCACAGTCATTCCTGGCATGTACTCTACCCACACCGCACTTCTTCTGTCCCCCCACTTGATTCCCTTTATGATCGAATCTCCAATCAGTAGCACTTTCCTTCTTCTCCCCTGAGGTGCTGGTGTCTGTTCTGTCTTCCTGGCCCTTGTTGCCCCCCAATCCCTTGCCCTGATCCCATGCCCCCTCAATCACGGTATCCTCTCCCTCCCTGCTTACTTCTGCCACTGCCTCTGCCACCTCTGCCCTCAGCCCTCCCATCCCTTGCCTCTCCGTTGCAGAATTATAAGGATTTGAAATTTCAGTTCTGAGCATGCTCAGTAGGCACTTCAGGATAGATGTTTGGAATGAAAAAAGAATGTGGTCCATATGAAAAAGTATCCTTTTCCCTATGGGGCCAATCCTTTTGCATAAGGAAAAAATCCCTTTCTGTATGGCCTCCATCTTGTTTCCATGTTTTTTTTGTTTGTTTGTTTGTTTTTTAATTTTCAAAACCCACAAAAATTATATCCTGCAGAGACACCAACACATGTATCTTACTCATCGGGACCCTGTTAGGTGAATTCTGCAGTTAACTGTTGGAAAAATGACTCCCAAGTGTGTCTTTTTGACATTTTTACATTCTTTTCATGACTTGCTTCCATTTTTTCCATATAGCTATGCGAAAAAGAAATTCAGCCATACGAAAAAGGATCCCATCATATGGAAGAGGATTTTGGACTTAGTGTTTTTTTTCTTCTGATTGTTTTTTAATTTGAAAGGATCCTTTTTTTTTGTATGTTTGTTTTTTTCTTTTTTCATTCATGAGAAAAAGGATCACTTCAAACAAAAAAAGATTTTGGATTTAGTTTTTTTTTTCTCCTCCCGATTCTTTTTTCATTTGAAGGGATCCTTTTTCATCTTTTTTTTTTTTTTGTTGTTGTTGTTCATACGAAAAAGGAACCCTCAAATGAAAAAAGATCTCAGACCTAACCTAGTTTTTTTTCTGATTCTTTTTTCATTTGACAGAATCCTTTTTCGAATACTTTTTCCATTCATAAAAAAAATAATCTCTTCATACAAAAAAAGATTTTGGACTTAATTTTTTAACTGATTCTTTTTTCGTTTGAAGGAATACTTTTTCATATTTTTTTTATTTCACACAAAAAGATTCTTTCATATGAAAAAATAATTCTGGACTTTTTTTTTACACATTTGAACTTCAACAAGTCATAACTCCCTCAATATTTGGAACTGAGGGACAATCTATATATCAAACCAAAGGTCTTAATGAGTACTACAAGAATAACAAATAATCCCCCCACAAATCTAGGGACCATATTAAAAAGCAGAAAAATAAAAAAAAATTCCCATAGGATAATATTGAAACTGTATGAAGCCATAGCTCCCTCAATATTCAGACTTGAGACAATCTATGTATCAAAACAAAAGTCAGTTTTATATGAACCCTAACTGTTACATTAACACAGTTTTTTGCGAAGAATATTCTTAAAGATGATGCCACAAGGAAGGGGTACTGGCCTGAAGCCAAAACCAGAACAAAAACTGGGAAAGATTTTGCAAAACAAAAAACAGAACCTCCATGGCTTTGCCCACCTCTAACCCTTATTCCCCACCCTTATTAGTCTGTTCTGCCAGCTGCATAATTAGGTAACAGCAGAGCCCCAGTGTGTAAAACATATTGCATTTTAACTGGGCAACTGGATAAATGAGTTATAAAACACATGCCATGAGATCTCAAATACAGGGGTGTTTGGCAAATCTAAAAACACTCCCAGATTTGTTTATCACCAGTTACAGGACTTGCAGTATTTTGGACAAGTTCTGTAAGTGAAAAAGAGGTTTGTTGTTTGGCAGCTTCTTTAAGACACTAAAGAAATCTTGTGAGCAAAACTAACACAGACATTTAAAAATTCACAATAACTTCAGCTGCACTTTGCTAAAATATTTCTTTTCATTTTCACCTCTTTGAAACTGGCCACAGAGCTATTATGTAGACCAGGCAAGGGTTAGGTGACCCAGATGTGGGTAAGGCAATTTGAGGTTTGGACTCACAATTCTCATCTGTCATTTGCATTTAATGTTATCATCATTTATGTGCACACTGTCAATCGTGTGCATACTTCTCTCTTGAGGCAACAACCCACCATTGCAGACCAAATGACCGATAAAAACTCGAGGAAAATAATAGCTCAATATTAATCAAAACCTTTCTTTTAATATGCTGACTCCACATCCTTTGCAGGGACTGCTCTAGGAATGCAAAATGATTTATTCACTGAATCAGTCAATCAGAGATTCTATGAGCTGGCATGCACAATTATGACAAAGTATTAGTCACTCTGCAGTTTAAAGGTGTTGGAAAATAATTGCTACCCAGAGGAGGTGTCAGTCAGATCCTGATCATTACACATTAAATACACAGGAAAAAGAAATGAGTTGGAGGCTGAAGAAAACCACACACCTGACCAAGGCCTATCCCTTCTGTTAATTTAAGCCCTATTACAATTTCCTCACAGCTGACTGTGGGAATGACTAGCATCTCTTCCCCTTCCACCCCCTTCTCATTCCCTCAAAATACCTTATCCAGCTCTTTTCTTTTTTTTTTTAATTCAATATACTTTATAAAATTTTCAACAACAAAGTACACCTTGAGAAAATATAAGGAAGGCACAAGAGACAATACAGTAGAATATGCAATCAAAACAAAGTAGTGCACTAAACAGTAGACATATGCTCTGCCCCTACACTCCCCCAACCCATTCTGCCCTGGTCCCTGGTCCCCACACCCTCCACCTTCTACCCAGAGAACCACTATGCAAGTAGGCCAAAAGGCGGGGTCATTGGGCCTATGGTGTAACATGTCTAAACTCACCCAAGGGATTCTATATGGGAATAACATAGATGAAAATATGACTCTGAGCTGCTGCTTAAGGGAAAAGGAGAAAGGGAAGAGAAGGGGAAAAACCCCAGGGTCAGTGGGATAAATACACCAGGACACTATGTTCAGGGGAGTGATATTAAAGTATGTAGCTTTTCCCATTAAGATTTGTTTTTTTTCAATGATCCCCTCAGACTAGCTATAGATCTCTCTAACCTTAGATTGCTTAATAGTTTGTTTAACTACTCTGTACAAGACACCACAAACTGATCCTTCCAGTGCCACAACACTACCTTTTTAACTGATAGGGAGATAAGGGCTATATGATAGCACTTCTCTTTGACCATTATTGAAGAATAGTCACCTACTATACATATTTGTGGTCTGAATAAAGTTTAGAGCCCTAGAAGGGGACCCAATCTGGATTGTATGAGGTCCCAGAGAGGGGCAACCCTAGAGAACTCCCAAAATATAAGGAGAGGTGTTCCCTGATCCAGGCCATATCTAAAACACTCCAGACCATGAACCTTTCCCATTCCATGCATCTTGACAGGTGTAAAGCACAGGTTATGCAAAATATAGAACTGGAGCAACTGGAGCCTGTCATTGGCAGTGAATATATATATATCACGCCACACCTTCTCCGAAACAAAAGGCATTTCAGGAAAAGTTAGCTACAAATAGGAAGGACAACCTTTAACATTCAGATACATTGTGGAGAATAAAGTAAGCACTAGCTGGGAAACAGCGTGGGGTCACCAAGCCATATTTTGGAAACCTAGGAGGGTTTCTGATTGATCAACATTCCATAAGTCTGGACCAAACCATTTGAGCAACATATGCAGAATTTGGTAGACTGCAAAAGAGTACTTCACAGGGATGTGGTATTGTGCTAACAGGTCTGAAGTTGACTTAATCCTACCATGGGATAAAAGGTCACTGATTTTGGTCTGCTTGCCAGTAAACAGGTCCCCAGAGACCACTGAACGCCCACCCAAATAGAAATTAGGGTTACCATATAAGGGTCTAGAGATATCCCTTTGGTTTTAGTATCTTTATTTGACTGAACACCTTTCAAAATTGCCAAAGTGCTTTATAGAAAGATAATAAAAGCAATTACATAAAACGGTAGTGTAAAAGTAGACAGTAAAATCTATTATTGAATATACTTAATTAATAAAGATTTTGATAGCTAAGTGATTTGCATAGCTGGCCGTGAGTTTTAAGGGAGACATAGATGACTGTATTATGTAAAGAAACCAGCAAAGTTTTAGGGGCAATATAAAGCAAGGAGTCAGGTATAATTTTAACTTTGGCCAACATGTGACGTTCAATCTGCAGCCACGGGGGGGGGTGTATTGTACAGCACCCATAGAGGTTGGGGGTGTTGACCAGTGCATATATTTAGCCATGTGGCTGGCAAGATAATACAAGTAGAAATTAGGGAGCTTAAGGTCACTCTGATATTTTGGAGCACTCAAGCGGATATAGGATCACCGTGGAGGTTTATGACACCATATGAACCTAGCTACAATGCCATGAACCCTTTTAAACCAATTCAGGGGGAGATGGATAATAAGCATGTTAAGTGGGTAAAAGATACAGGGAAGCACATTCATTTTAATGACACTAATCCTACCTTGAAGAGAGAGATAGAATGGAGACCACACATCCAGGTCCTGCTTGATAGTCAATAAGAGATTATCCAGATTAAGTTTTTTCATAAGGGAATAGGAGGTTGCCAGAATAATGCCTAGATATTTCAAGTGGGGGGACCAAGTCATATCAAGAGAGGTAATATCTGCCTGGAGGACATGTGAATTGAGAGGCATTACCTCTGTCTTACTCAAATTTAACTTGTAGTTAGAAAGACAACTAAATTCTTCAATAATTGCTAATGCCACTGGGATAGAGGAACTAGGATCGGTAACATGAAGAAGAATATTATCGACATATGCAGACAGTTTTAACTCGTAGGGACCCACTAAAATGCCCCTCAGGGCAGGAGAGGAGCTCAGTTGCCTGAGAAGGGGTTCCAGATACAGATTAAATAACAAAGGGGATAACGGATAACTCTGCCTAGTACCAGACTGTAAGGGGAATGTGGAAGAAAGCATGCTGTTGCAACAGACTTTGGCTCTAGGGCGAGAATATAGCACTTGAACCCACTTAAAGACAGAGGGAAGACCAAATTTAGCCAAAGTTTCAAAAAGGAACGACCAGCTGACTCTGTCAAAAGCTTTCTCTGCATCCAGAGAGACCAATGCCATAGGTAGATTGGATGCCCCAGATAAAGATAAAATGTGAGAAAGTTTACGGATATGGTCTGCCGAAGAACGCCCCCCAACAAAGTCAATCTGCTCTGAACTAATTAAGGCCTCCCAGACCCTCGCCAACCAAGTGGCTAATATCTTGGCAAATATTTTGATGTCATAATTCATCAACCAGATGGGAAGGTAGCTAGTCACTCTGTTTTTAGGCTTGCCAGGCTTTGGAAGAACAATTATAGTAGCCTCCATGAGCGTAGGGTCTGAGAAGCCATGTTGACAGACATAGTTAAAGAGTTGGTGATGAATAGGGGCCAAATCCTTTTCAAATATTTTGTAAAAGATGGAGAGGAAACCATCCAGACCCGGAGCCTTGTCCCTAGGCAAGGAGCGGATAGCCTCCACAATTTCAGATAGGGCAATAAGCCTAGCTAGGAAGTTTTGCTGCTCAAGAGTGAGGGTAGGGAGAGACACCTGGTCTAAGTACTTCTGGATTTCTGATAACGGGTGCACTTGTGTCAAAGGGCTATAAAGTTGGCGATAGTAGGATTCAAATTCCCCGGCAATCTCCTTAGGGGTAATAAGCAACGTGTTGGACTCCAGAGAAGAAAGAGAGACAATCAGGTGTGATTCCTCCTGCTTCCAAAGCCTTAATGCTAGAAGGTGGCTTGCCTTTTCCCCTTGTTCAACATACTTAGCGTGGGTTTTAAACAAGGTATATTCCACCTTTTCTCGCAAGAGCTCTTCATATTGATTTCTGAGCTGTGTAAGGTGGAGTACCTCCTCGTCTGACGGGGGGGGGTGAGAGAGGGAAGCCTCAGGCCTCTTAATATTATCTAGTAGGGTGCGGGAGGTGACTTCCCACTTATGCTTTCTAGTGGCAGAAAGCCTGATGAATTCCCCTCTCAATACACATTTAAGAGAGCTCCATACCTGGTCAAAGGTCAGGATGGAGCCCACATTACGTGACATAAACTGGAATATAAGGTCACTGATTTGGGTTATTATTTCTGCTTGAGATAGGAGTTGAGTGTTCAGTTTCCACATGGTATCTCTCTGGAACGTGGGATATACCGCTCCCTCCAACCATATAAGAGGATGGTCCAAGAGCACTCTGGGCACAATACCACAACCAACCAGACCTGCTAACACCGGGTGGTTTACCAAAAAAAAAAATATCAACATGAGATGAAGTTTTATGAAATGGGGAATAAAAGATATAGTCCCTAATATTAGGGTTTAATGTACGCCATGGGTCACAAAGGCCAAGAGTCTCCATAAGGTCATGTAGAGAACGTTGGCCGGGGGAGAGGTTACTACCTCGGCAGGACAACTTGTCCAACTGAGGAGCATAGGTTAGGTTCCAGTCTCCTACCAAAATAATACGCAGGTGACTAAAAGGGGCTGGAGTGATGGCAAGGTTAGTAAAGAAATCAGGAGAGTCTTTATTGGGCCCATAGATAACACCTAGCAGCAGCTCAACATGATCTAGTATACCTCTTAATAAAATAAATCTACCTTGTGGGTCTAGTACTTTATGCAATTCCTGAAAATGAGCCCCTTTGGCCAGAAGAATAGCCACCCCTCTTTGAGAAGAGGAATTCACCGCAATGTGTACAGTGCTAACAAAGCATCAGCGAAACAAATTACCTTCTGATTCCAGGAGGTGCATTTCCTATAGGCACACTATTTGGCATTGCATGAGAGCCAATTGCTTAAGAATTTGGTGTCTTTGGACCTGAGAACGGGGCCCTTTAACATTCCATGAGACTATACGCATAGCTTAATAGCTGTAGGGAATGCTAGGTGAGCTTGGGATAGAAACATAGAAACATAGAAGTTAACGGTAGATAAGGACCGCAAGGCCAATCCAGTCTGCCCATAGCGGGAAGAGACCCCATATGGCGGGTCTATTTAAGCTGGTTCTTATGGTCCCACCCCCCTAGATCCCCCATCCTACCCCCTTTGCCACCTGATCCATCCCTTCCCCAACAACAACCAATGTGAGCCACCACCCATCCCCCATCCCCACCCACCCACCCAAACCATGAAGAAGATATCTAGTACGTATATAGCTATAGAGAACACCCCAAGTCCATAAAACTGAGCTCCAGTCTCCACGCTTGGTGAGGTATTGCTCATGCTGTCCACCAGACCCCCCCCCACCAGCCCCTTACACAGGAAAAATGCCCTGATGAACTAGTAACAGAGTACTGTTAGTAACTCAGTATTAGTAATTAAAACTAAACCAGCAAGGTAACAACATAGCCCCAACCCAACTGGGAGCAGTGACCTGGCGCCAAAAACTTAAGAGCATGCTTGAGGGAGTAAATACCAGATGTCCAGACAGCAGCCAGTCTCTGGGAAGGCAAAGTCCAACTAGTAGAGCGAGCAGCTCCTTGGGACAGTGACACCCCATCCAATGTCCATCTGTAATTACAGGGAGCTAGCAGAGAACACAGAGAGAAGGGAGCATACAGGTTCCCCTGAAATTAACTCAGCTAGCTTCCCCATTAACTTGTGGGAGCCACACCACGGCTCTTAGTGGTAGCTAAAGCCTGCTTGAAAACCTGTAGAGAACTAAACTAAAGCTACCCAGAAAGGAAACCAACCATAATTTGGTTAAAGTTCAGTTATCAGACAACTGGTGATAGTAAAGAACACAAGGTAGATCAAAATAACTGAGCTGCATTTCCACTGTTGTACCACAGGATGCCTTCACTGCTGGTCAAGTGGAGGAAATTATCACTTGATTAAATTTGGGAATGAAAGTTTACACTCCACAGTGGCTGATTCAAGGGACTCAAAGGATCTCCATTGCCCATCTTTGCACACCTGTAGGGTCACGGGGTAATGTACCCTAAACTTGATATTGGCCGAGATCAACTTGCTAACTAGCGGGTAAAGGGGTGTACATTTTTGGCACACAGAGTATGGTAAGTCCTGAACAATTCTGATCTGCTTCCCAGCTCACTGAACCTTCACAGCTTCTTTTAATTTACTCAGTACATGCTGCTTGTCCAAAAAATTCAGCACCCTAAAAATAAAGAGCCTCGGGGGTGAACCAGATGGAGGCATGGGCCTCAGTGAGCGTTGCACCCATTCTATTATGTAGATGGGGCCATTTGTAGAGGGCCCCACTAGTTTAATGCATTGCTTTTGAGCGTGGTACCCTTCTCTCCTTCATGTATCCCCAGAATCACTAGATTGCTCCATTGTGAGCATACTTCCAAATCCTCCAGCCACTCCTCCGTTTTCTTGAGCCATTGGCGGAGGGTGGTGACTTCAGGCTCTATTTTAGGTCTTCAGTCATCTAGAGATGATATGAGGGCCTCATTGTCGACCGCAGCAGGTTCTTTAATAAATGAGACCTCTGCTAGTGTAGTCTGTGAAGTAGCTGGTTGAGTTGGGCCTGCTAAGAGTGCTCCTGCCCGGTAACCCATGAGGTGGGCACATGAGGAAGGGCACTGTCCATAACAGCGACTCCTTTCCGGCGCAATCCATCATGGTGATGGGAGGGTAGGACAACGGATGAGGGGTGGGTGAACTGGGTGACAGGATGTCAGTATGTGTACGTGTGCAAGGGGGAGCGAGCACAGCGAGCGTGGGCTGGGAGGGGGCGGAGGGACTATAGGGGGTGGTGCTGCAGTGGATGGCCGAGCTGCGTTATGGTGTCGGGGCTTGGCTAGTGGTTGAGGTGGGTGAGGTATCAGGTTCGGGTCCAGGCGCTGGTGCGATTTTATTGCGCCCAGCCCGAACCTTTATTTTTTTAATGCTTTCACCCCCCCCAAACATGCACCCCCCTGGAGTTGAGGATCCTTAAGTAGCAGGGTGTGGGAACAGTGCACAGGCCACCTGATTTGTGCCTGTACAGTATACAGCAGCATGAAACCCCATGGTACACACATGCCCATCCCACATACATGTGAAGGCCTGTAAGGCCATTACCACCACCACCACAGATGGGACGATGCCCCAAACACACCCAATGTAGCCCCATCACAGTACAGCTACACAGCCCCCCCCCAGAGGTAAACCACAGTCTGCCTCATAGTAGCAACAACAAACAAACAGTAGCAACAGAATGACTGGGACATGCTTCCCAATGGAACAGAGAATAGAGCCAGGGGGCACTGTGACATCACAATCAGAAACCTCACAACCACTGTCCACATAGCAATAGACAGTGGCTTGTAGTGGCAATCCACAGGGTTGTGTAGCAGACACTGTGCAGGTGTCCCCACACACCTTTGCACAGCTAAAGACACTGTCTAAGACACAAGTGTATTGTGTGGATATGCAATGGACACAGAACCTCAGGCTATGACACACCACTGAGCCATACATCAGTAGCAATAACCCCCTTCCCAGAAGACAACGCCACAGTGTGCAGCACAGCCATGTCATGGTGGCACACAGAAACAACACAGTGCAATGTGACTGGTATGCATGCATGTTGCAGATGGCGCACACATGCCCACGCCACTGTGAGTACACAATGTCTACAGGGACCACGTTCAGGCCATAGGCATGTCATGTGGTGTATGCATGCTGTGGGCAGACACACAACCACAGGAACCTGACAATGCACCCATCCAGCATCATACAGTCATGAGTAACACACACCACATGGCTGCTGTGCAATGTATACAGTGCAAACATGGCCACACCACATGTACGGGTGTCAGGGCCTTTTCGTCGACCTCTCCAAGGCCTTCGATACAGTACACCATGGACTACTAATTTACCAGCTACTGAATGCCGGGCTATCACCTGACTCTTCTCTCTGGTTTAAAAGCTACTTAGAAAACCGGTTGCAGAGAGTAAAAATTGCGGATGCTCTTTCTGACACCCTGCCTGTTCGCTCGGGTGTCCCACAGGGATCTATACTGGGCCCCCTCCTTTTTATCCTTTTCTTAAACTCCCTCCCTTACCACTGCTTGAGCAGATCATACTGTATGCTGATGAGGCTGTTGTATTCTCCACTCACAAAGATCCTGCAACTCTTCAACACAACCTTCAACTTGGTTTCAGTTCTGTAGAGACATGGTTTCTTAATCCTAAACTGGTCCTCAATGACAAGAAAACTAAATCTATGCTCTTCTGCTGCTCTCATAACCCACACAAGCTACACCACTTGGCTATCTCCACCACCCAGTAGAACACTCTAGATCAGGTGGGGTCCTTCAAATACTTAGGGATGCAGCTTGACCCTAATCTCTCCTATGGACTTCATGTAGATAATGTAGCTAGAGCTGCTAATACATGGCTTGGTCTCCTCAACAAACACAGACCACACCTCACGCCAGAAGCTTTAAAGGTTGCAGTCCTGAGCTCTGTGATTTCTGTAATAGACTGTGGTTTCACCATTTATGGCTCGGCCACAACCACAACCCTTAGTCACCTCTCAACTGCCTTAAATGAGGCATGTCGGCTCATCACTGGTGCTCACCGTCTCACCAACACATGTGACCTGTACACTCAGACCAGCTGGCTCCAAATATCAAACCGCATAAAGTTTCTCACCTGCTCCATGGCGAAACAAATCTACCTTGGCCTTGCACCTTCTGGGGTCTCAACTTTGTTACAACACCAAATTAACAAATGGTGCCTTAGGAGATCCACGTTACAGCTACTGAAAGTTCCCCACTGTCACACTTCACAGGGACAATGCTCTTTTGCTTATCGAGTGCCACTCTGGTTCAATGGCCTCAGCCCAACCATCTCCTCTGCCCCAACAATTGGTATGTTTAAAACTAGGCTCCGGGACTATCTCACTACCAACAGCTCCTGTGACTGACCAACTTAACCTTGTTTCTCCACTTCCCTTCCTGCTCTAGTGCCCCCCCCCCACTGGATTCTACCCTCACATCTTGGTATACCCAATGCTGCACTTTTCACCCTCTCCCCACCCTTCCTACATTCCTAATCCCCCCCCAAATCCCTCTCCCTATGACTCTGGCACTTCTTATCTGTTGTCTATTTTCTTTGACAAATGCCGCTGGCTGCCTTGTTACAATGCTACCCTTGAATTGTATCAATCTGTACTCTGTTTGCAATGTCCACATTGTTGTAATATCTGTCTTGATGTTCCCCATAATTTGTATTTCTCTGACGTGGAACCTTTGTAAAAGAGCCAAGGCTCAAAGGTATTTGTAATCCTAGACTTGATAAATAAAATAAAAAAATCATGCACCACAGTACACAGGAGGAGCTGGCCACAGGCAATGGTACAATACAACCGTGGAATGGTAACAGATAGTCCATGCACATCATACATGGAGAACACAATGGAATAACAGTGCCCCCTGCACAGACCATTGGTGTTGACTGAAATGCCTATGGTGGTGTCATGCCCATGACACCATGTCACAGACACAGATGTGAAACAGGGCCACTGAATGGCTCACATGCAACACCCAGGGTGCAGATGCAGCAAGCAGGACAACAGCACCAAGGAGGGTGTGTGCCTGTGCAGGCAACTGCGATATACAGAGTACAGCCCCTGCATGGTATAAGCACACAGGACACCCGATTCAGCAGCAGTGCAGCACAGTGAGCAGCCATGTGATGCCACAACATAGGCCCACAGTCTGTGTGGCCAGGCTAGGCAGTGTCCAGGCGCACTGTACCACAGGCAGCAGTAGGTGTGTGTGATGCCCTTCCCAGAAGCACAGCACCATGGGCATCCCATAGCCACATGCCCCTGGGACAAGTGACATGACCCAGGACAAACACACATATGTTGGGGACACAGTGCCATATAGGGTACCAAACATGCCCCATTCAGCAAGGTATGTAACACAAGCAGGCAATATAGGTAGATCCAGCCCCTGACCAGGCTCGCTTCTCATGTGGCCATGGCTCTCCTAGCCTGTCCGCCCACACCGCCACCTCAGGACCCCATGGAGACTCCTGCAAAGCTGGATCCACCCTCTGACCAGGCTCACTTCTCATGCGGCCACGGTTCTCCTAGCCTGTCCCCCCATACCGCCACCTCAGGACCCCACGGAGACTCCTGCAAAGCCAGGTAAGCTTTCAGCCCAGACCGGGGAAGCCGAGAGCAGCTGTGATTGGTTGCTTGCCCAGGGCAGGAACCCCTGATTGGACTCCCAACTAGACCTCTTCTCCTGATTGGCCCCTCTTTCTCTGTGCTTCCCTGGGCTTAGCGCCTATTCATTATCAGTGGAAAGTGCCGAAAATTTGCACCTGCCCCCCCAACCCCTCCTACCTTTATTAAATAGACCTTAGCTCCGCCCATCCCCTTCTTGACCATCCCTGCTTCAATCTCCATTGGTCCCTTCCAAGTTTCCACCTCTCAATTCTCTCTTACTGATCCCTCCACCCATCTTACCCTCCTCTCTGCTCCTCCTATCCTGTCTTTCTGTTTTCTTTTTTCTCTCCTTCTACTGATTTCTGCCCCCACTCTCCTTTCACATTCTTGGTACCTGCTCTGCCACCTTGCTATATCTATGGAACATGTTTACCCTCCCAAATATGTTGATCTATCTCACTTTTCTCACCCCCCCTGTTTCACTTCTCCTACTTACCTGGAGCCTGCTACTCCTCCTCCCCTCCTACCTACCAGTTTGTTACCCCTTATCACCACCTAGGCATGCTACACTATGAGCACTACTCTCCCCCAAGAATCTCTCAGGCCTCTGACTGGCTGCTCTGCATGTCCTCCAGATTCGGGCCATGGAGCCTCCTATATCCTCTGTCATACATGACGTCACTCTGGGACAAACACCAGCACTATCAGGTATGTCATCACAAGCAATGAACCTGTAATCTGTCCTTCAAGAAACTCCATTTGTGTACACTGAAGCTCCTGCTCCTCCTGCTGCTGATATCAGGAAATGTGCACCCTAACCCAGGCCCATGCACTACTAGCACTGCATGCCTTGAGAAACCTTCAGGGGGGCTGATCATCGCTACCATAAACATCTGCAGCCTGATCCCCAAGCTTGATGCAGTACGAGTCTGTAAACCAACACAGGCCTGACATCCTCACAATTGTTGAAACTTGGCTGACACCTAAATTTCCTGACTTGGCAATTGAACTACCAGGGTATAATGTGCACAGGCTGGATCGTGTGTCCAAAAGAGGAAGGGGTTGTGCGATCTACATCAAAGACTGTCTCATGGGGTGCCCCATCACTACCCCTCTCTACGACTCTGCAGCTCAGACCCTACCAATTAATATACTTATAGGGGCACACAACAAAGCCCTCACAGTTATCAAGGTTTACATCCCACCAAAAGACCAAGGAAAAAGCCTCACAACTGTCCTGGATTTTATCAAAATCCAACCTAGAGGGGCAGAGACTATCATACTAGGAGACGTCAATATAAACTGGCATGCATCTGATGCTGCTGTCTCTCGGGATACTATATCATCAGCTAACCTCTAGCAAATGGTTGTCTCCTCCACCAGAAAAAATTACAAAACAGGCACTAGTACCCATCTGGACTGGGTTCTAACCAGTCATCCTTCCCATATCTCCAGCACCACTGTCCTTCCCGACTCACTAAGTGACCACTCCCCTGTTATCTGTGTGTGATCCAACAAATTCCACAAGCCTCCACCTAAAGTCATCACCAGTAGAGTCCTCCTGCAAGGACAACTAAATTACCTTAAATCCTGCCTCCAACAGCTGGACTGGTCCCCCATTTACCAATCTACGGACGTTAATGCAGCCCTAAACTACTTTATCTCCTCCTTCAATGCGGCATGTGACTCCTACACCCCACTCAAAAAATGAAAAGTCAAGGTGCTCTGCAACCCATGGCTAACAGGTGAGCTTCTAGCACAACTAAAATCCAAGGGCCACCTCTGGGCCCTAGCTAGTGCCTCCGGTGCCCAGCACCACATATAGAACTACAAACGTTGCCATAACAACTGCACTAAGTCCATTTGACTACAGAAAAGCGCATACTACAAAGAAGCTCTTTCCAATACCTGGGGTAATGGGTCTAAGTTTTGGAAAAACATCAAAGAAGTCACGGGGGAAGCAACCCAAATCCTCCCCAACTATGCTAAAGGTTGACAAGTCCACCACTCTTGATCCCCTGGTCATTGCAAACACCTTCAATGACATGTTCACTGACCTAAGCAGCGTTCTCCCCCCAGACTTTTTCCCTGGATACAACCTCCACTACCCCCTGTGGCCATCCCACTCCTTCCAATCACCCGCCCTTCTACTTCAAATCAGTTAAACTGCACAAAGCCTGGAAACACATCAACAAGGCAATCTCTAAGTCAAGAACTAGTGGGGACTTGCTAGACCTCAAACTGCTATCTTTCACCCTTGAAGAGGTACTAGTCCCATTAACTCATATTATCAACCTCTCTCTCAGCCCCAGTCAGTTCCCTGACAAATGGAAAGCTGCTACAGTTACACCAGTCCACAAAAGTGGGGATAAGATTGTCCAAGGGAACTATTGACCAATTTCGATACTACCTCCTCTCTCCAAGGCCCTCGAATGCATAGTACTCAGTGACTACCTGGAAAGACACAATCTCTTATGTACACAACAGCATGGTTCAGAAAGGACACAGTACCTCATCTGCCTTATTGCAATTCACTGGAGCACTACACAGCACCTTAGGTAATGGTCATCTAGCAGTGGCAGTGTATGTCGACCTGACCAAGGCATTTCACACTGTCTACCATCGTCTGCTGATTAGACAACTCCAGCTTACAGGGCTCTCCTCTGACACTGTAGCATGGTTCAATAGCTACCTGCGAAATCGGTCACAAAGAGTAAAAATTGCAGGTGTCCTCTCAGATTCCAGACCGGTCCACTCTCGAGTCCCTCGGGGTCCATCCTGGGCCCACAAATCTTCAGCCTTTTCCTTAACACCCTCCCGAAATTCTGCCCTGAACAACTCATCCTCTATGCAGATGATGCTGTAATCTTCTCCTCCCACAAGGACCCAGTGATCTTACAATTCAATCTTCAGCAAAGCTTTGCCTCTGTGGAAAATTGGTTTAGCAGTCATAAGCTGGTCCTCAACCATTAAAAAACCAAGGCAATGCTCTTTAACAGCCCTCACAACAGGCATAAACTTCACCCACTCACTATTTCAACCTGCCTTGGAAGCGCCCTTGAACAGGTGCAGTCTTTCAAATACCTAGAGATATCTCTGGACTCAGATCTTTCCTATGTGGACCACATAGACGGTGTGGCCAAAGCTGCAAACATGCATTTAGGCCTGCTATACCATCACAGACAACACCTCATGGCAAATGCTCTTAAGATCGCCGTCCAGAGCTCGGTGGTCTCCATCATTGACTACAGACTAATCGTCTACGGCTCTGCTTCCACCACTGCCCTCAGGCGAATATCGACATCCCTTAACAAGGCCTGTAGGCTCACCGCGGGCACCCACCATCTCACACATACATGTGACCTCTATGCCCAATCTAGATGGCTTCAACTTTCAAACCGCATAAAGTATCTAACCTGCATCATGGCAAAGAAAGTTGCCATGGGCCTCGCCCCTGCTGGTGTGCAAGCCTTACTGAGTTATAGACTAAATCCTCATACCAACAGGGGCTCTGAATCCTGGCTCCTCCAGGTCCCCCGCTGTCGCACCTCCCAGGGCCAAAGATCCTTTGCCCACAGAGCGCCCAGCTGGCTAAATGAGCACAGCCCTGACATCTCCTCCACTACCACTCTTGGCTCATTCAAATCTAAGCTCCACCTCCATCTCACTGACTCTAGCGCCTGTGACTGTTACCTATAGTCACCATAGTCCACTCGCTATTCTCCTCTTCCTGAGCACTTACTATCCTCCCTCTCTCCCCTGTTATCCCACTTCCCTTCCCTTTCCTGACTCTCCCCCTTCCCTCCTTTAGCACTTCACCCTGTTATGTTTAGCTATGATACCTCTGCTCTGTGCTGTTGACAAGGCCACTGGCTGCTCTCACCTCCACTCATGTGACCTTACCCACTTTGTGTTTTCCTTTGTGCCCCCTTCCCTCCTCTCCACCCCATACCAGTTTGTTACACTGTTCTTCTCCTATGTTACTTCACACTAATATTGTTTATCCTGTCTGTTATATTGTTTCTCCCATGGTTGTTAGTTATGCTACCTTACTGTATTATGCTGTTTTGTACTTACTGTATTGTACTGTTTTTATGACGTGGAACCTTTGTAAAAGAGCCTTGGCTCAAAGGTATGTTGTAATCCTAGACTAAATAAATAAATAGGAGCATAATCAGGTGTGGCATCCTGCTGTCCATCACCATTGTCCCTGGCCTACTGTCTAGGATTCTGGGGCCTCCAGCTGTGCCCTCACTGCAGTCCCCTGTTGGTGCGGTCTACTGAGTGAAGGGAATAGAACAGTGTCAGTACCATCATGGACATCAGTAAACCTCCCCCTCTTATTGTGCCAGGTCCACACTGCGCAACTGTCGAACAGTATAATGTGACCCTCTCCAACAAGCATATGACGCATTGGACACGTGCACTGTAGATGCAATGTACATGTGCCACACAACTAGTGATGGACAACACTGATACCTGTCACGTGATGCCACAGTGCACGTCACATGTACGACCACAGACACAGGCACTGTTGACCCACACACAGGCACCTCTGTACCCATATTGGTGTGCACAGGGCACTGCATGGGACTTACCCAGCAGCATGACAGGCAGGTATACAGTGACCCTCCCTACACATATGTACCCACATGTGTAGTGTGTACATGGCAGCCCACACCCACTGACATGCAAATGGCTTGGCTATGAGAAAGGTGTCCACTTCCCTGGTGCAGGCACAGTGCCATCACGCACCATGAGCCTGAAAAGGTCAAGCTGCTGCCTCTCTCTACACTGCAGGTCCACATATCTATGCCTGCACTGTTCTTCAGTGCAGGCTATCACAGTGTACTTTGACAGGTGGTGCACAACGAATGCCCACACCTGTTGGCGAAGCCTGTCCCCCTCACGCATCTCACCAAAGAGCTGGTGCTCCCTGGCCATGACAAGCTGCACCAAGTTTGCCATCTCTGCCTAGCCCCACCTCTGGTCCCTCTGGAATACCGCCCTGACATGCACTCTGGCCACCATACTGAATATTCCCCGCTCTTGCACTTGCACTCTGACACCACTGCTGCTTTCAGCTGTGCAGGTCACAAAATGAAGTGCGCATATGGTAGCGCCGCGCTAGCTGTGGGTGGCACTGCGCAATATGGTATAGCGCCATGCTAACTCAGATATGCACCACTGAGCATGTGTGACCCATGCGTGACCTTCCCTTTGATGACCTCATAACGCATGTGCCCTACTAGTGGAGCTAATTTAGTTTGCCCGGCGCAAACCAGTTAGTGCTGCACCACTGTGCAAACTGTTTGCCCAGCACAATTGCATTTTCCCAGTGCTAATAATTACAATATTCAGAGGTGATATGGACATAAGCCTACTTAGGCAGTCAGAGCGCAAACCACCACATTAGTATACAGTATGAACATACGAAATTGCCGGCAGAAAAGGCCCACAGGTCTATCAAGTCTGCCTGATTGTGCAGCTCTTAGTTTCATATCACTACAGCTGCTCCACCCTCACCCAAAACCCTCTCTTCCTTCTCTTTTCTGGTCCTACCCCCCCCTTTGAGTTTTTGTCTGTACTAACCCTGCCCATGACTCTATGCCAACCCCGCTTAAAGCTATCCACTGTCCTATCAGTGATTAACTTCTCCAGTAGTGCATTCCAACCTGTCACCACTCTATCTGTGAAGTAGTGCCTCCTCATCTCCTTCCTAAACCTTCCCCCTTCCAACTTCAGACAGTGCCTCCTAGTGACCCTTCTCCCCTTTCAGCAGAACAATCCTCCCTCTCTGACTTTGTTTATGCCTTTCAAGTACTTAAAAGTCTCTATCATGTCCTCTCTTACCCTTCTGTCTCCCAGCGAGTACATGTTGAGTTCTTTCAACCTTTTCTTGTATGGCAACTCCCTTAGTCCCATGATCATTTTTGTAGCCCTACGCTGCACCCCTCCAGTAATTTCACATCCTTTTTGAGGTATGGGCACCAGTACTGTACACTGCATTCCAAGTGTGGCCTCACCAGTGATCTATACAGTGGCAAGATGATCTCCCCCTTTCAAGAGGTGATCCCTCTGGCAATGCACCCCAGCATCTTATTTGCCCTTGCTGCAGCTCTCCTACACTGTGCAGATACCTTCATGTCCCCTGTGACTATTACCCCCAGGTCCCTTTCCTCCTTTGAAGCCATTACCTGCACTCCCCCAACCACTAGCTGTTCTTGGGATTTCTGGCTCCAAGGTGCATGACCTTGCACTTCTTAGCGTTAAACCCCAACTGCCACTCCCTAGACCAGTGTTCAAGTTTAGCTAGATCCTCTCTGAGTGCCTGCCTCTCTTCCTCATTGTCCACTTTTGCACAAATCTTAGTGTCGTCCACGAACAGGCAGATCTTACTCTTGACCCCCTCTGCAATGTCTCCAATGAAGACATTGAACAAAATGGGGCCCAGCACTGATCACTGTAGTACTCCACTTGTTACTGGCCTTGGCTTGGATGTCTCCCCCCTTACAACTACCCTCTGTTGTCTCCCTGCAACCAGCTCTCAACCCACCCCACCAGTTTCTCCACCACCCCATGTCCCTCAGCTTGCTCATTAACCTCCTGTGGGGCACCGAGTCGAAAGCCTTGCTGAAGTCCAGATACAGGACATCCACAGTATGGCCTTTCTTCAGTCACCCTAGTGACCCAGTCGAAGAAGTTGATCAGGTTAGTCTGGCAAGATCTTCCCGTGACAAACCCATGCTGTCTCTCATCCTGCAGACCATTGCTATCAAGAAATGTTGTCAATCTCTTCTTCAGAATGGATTCCATCAACTTCCCCACTATGGAAGTCAAGCTTACCTGTCTATAGTTACCCGGTTGGACCTTGGGTCCATTCTTGTGAAGGGGCATCACTTGAGGCATCCTCCAGTCCCTGGGTACATTCCCCATCTCCAAGAAGGTGTTGAACAGGTCCGTCAGAGGGCCTGCCAACAACTCTGCCAGTTCCTTCAGGACCCTTGGGTGTACACCATCTGGTCCTGGTGTCTTGTCCACCCACAAGCCTTTTAGGCCCTTCAGAACTCTATCCTCTTGGATGACCTCATCTGTTACCTCTGTCCCCCCTCCACCCTTGCCCCCTTTCCCTGCAGTATTGGGCTATCCCTTTCTTTTGTGAACATTGAGCAGAAATACTCACTGAGTGCCTCTGCCTGATCTTCCCCTTGTTCTGCCCATCCTCCCTCTCTCTTGATTCTAACGATGTCATCCCTACAACTCCTCTTCTCCCTTATGTATTTAAAGAACCCCTTTTCCCCTGCTCTGATCCCCTGAGCCAACTTCAGCTCCTTTGCTGCCTTGGCTGCCCTGACTGACCTGGTCTCCTCCCTAGATGCCTTTGAGAACGCTTCTCTATCCTCCTCATGCCCAGAATTTTTGAACTTAATGAGGCCAATCTTTTTTCCTTCACATTCCCCTCCACCTCCTTGCTGAGCCAGCTAGGTTTGTTTGACCTGCACTGTTTACTCTGAGATTTGGCATATGCATTCGTGGTCTCATTTAGCCCCTTCCTAATGATTGCCCACTTCTGTTCAACATCCATCCCTGGGTTAATTTCTGCTAAATACCCCTCTAGGATGCTGCCCATTCTGGAAAAATCTGCCTTCCTGAAATCCAACACTCTTGTCCTGGTCTTAGCAGACTCCCTCAACGTGTTGAGGAGGAACCACACTGAGCAGTGGTCACTTCCTGCTAGAGGGTCCTGCACTATCGCACCCTGGACTTGGTCTCCATTTGTTAGCACCAAGTCCAGTATGTGCCCCTCCCTAGTAGGATCCATCACCCCTTGCACTAGGTAACTGTCTTGGATAGCCTCCAGCAGCACCTGTTCCCTGGCATGTGCTGTAGCTACTGTCTGCCAGTCAACCCCAGGTAGGTTGAAGTCTCCCACTATAACTGTATTCCCTTTGCCACTGACCTTCCTGATTTGCTCCCCCAGCTCCCTATTCACCTCCTCGTTCTGTGAGGGTGGCCTGTACACCACCCCAATCCTGAGTTTCTCACCTTTAGGGTTTGGAGCAATACCCATATGGCTTCTGGCCTCCCCTCATCTCCTTCCTCTCTGGTACACAAGTATTCCCTCTCTGACATAAATAGCCACTCCTCCCCCCTTTCCCCTTCCCCCATCCCGGTCCCTGCAGAACACCTTGTATCCCAGGATTGTGAGATCCCAGTCATGGTATTGAGTGGCCCAGGTCTCTGAGATGGCAGCAATATCTACCTCCCCCTCCACCATCATTGCCTGGAACTCTGCCACCTTGTTTGCATTTAAGGATACTACAGTCCACCTTGTGTCCTGCCCCTCCTTTTCCCATCTCTTCCCCTTCCACTTTTGTCTTGGTAACTTCTCCTCATTCTCCTCCTCCGTCTCTGGGGGCCGAGGCCTTCCGGTCTCCCCTGGAAGGTGCCTCCTCCCTGCTAACTGACTCAGCCCTTCCCCCCACCTCAGTTTAAATCTATGTTGTTTTTAATGTACTTCTCCAGCCCCTGTGTGAATACCCTTGTACCCTCGATGTTGAGATGCAGCCTATCCTTGGCATAAAGCCTCTTATTGTTCCATGTCTCGCCCCAACCCCCCACTACCCCATACCCCATTTCTGCACACCAGTCCTTCAGCCACCCATAAACTCCTGTATTTTTAGCATTCTCGCTGTACTTGCCCTAGGTACTGGGAGTACCTCGGAGAACGCCACTGAGCTTCCCACCCGATTGCAGATACCCCCCACTTCCCTGAACTTCTCCTGCACTTCTTCCACTGTACTGCCCTCTAGATTATTTGTTCCTAGGTGCACAATGATATGAGGCTTGCCTCCCACCTTCTCCACACATTTCTGAATGCACTGCCCTACTCTCCCCACTGTCATACCAGGCATACACTCCACCCAGGTTTGGCTCTTCCTTGCTCCCTTACCTCCCCATCTCACCCACCTGAGCATAGAATCCCCTAATACAAGTACCCGCTCCCTCATCCCTTGCACTGCCCCCGTGGTTTGCCCTCCTATGAACACCTTTTTCTCAGTGTCCTCTGCTGTCATACCCAGCTCTTTTCCCCCTCCTTTCTCCTCCAATTGCACCTCCACCTGCTGTCCTCCTCCTCTGTCCTTTCTTTTTTTCTGTTATTCTTTTTGCCACCAGGCACCCCCTAGCCCTGCAAACAGACTCACCCTGGGCTCTGAGACCCTTACCCTCACCGATGGAAGCCCTCCCCCCCTGAGTGGGGCCACCGAAGCGGAACAATCGTGGCTGGAGGGTCAGGCACTGAGCCCCGGCTCATATGCGGGGGGGCCAGTGATTTTTCTGTGTTTTTTCAGGGGGTGGGGATGTGTAATGATGGCCAGCATCCACCATGCCCCCCTTGCATGCAGGTGCCCGGTCATTTGTGGTACCTCTAGCCTCCGCTGAGGGTCCATATTGTGCTAGGCACTCAGCCCTCTCCCCCCAGAGCAGGAGAGCAGTCCTACAGACACTCAAACCTGCTCCCTCCGGCCAGCCCTCTGACACCCGGATCCGTTCCCGAACCTGGGTCATCAGCGCCACAGACAGCAGCCATGCCTCTGCAACCAGTGGGCTGGCTCCTCTGTCCTTTCTGTGCTCACTCCCTTCCCAAACCACTCCCCTTCCACTACTTTTACATCCTCCCACTGCCTCCTGCATTATGCCACCTCCTTTCCCTCTCCCATCATGTTTTGGGCTTCCTCCCCCTTTGTTTAGTGTGTTCATGCCAACTTATTTATTTATTTAGTTTTTTGTTGACCGGGTAACTTGACCTACTTCACTGCCCCTCCCCACTTTTACACCACCATCTTCTCTCTCTCCTTGAACTGTATATTCTCCCCTTCCCTCCTGATCACCTGACTCTTGTTCTATAGTGGCTTCCCTAACATCCTGCTCTATTTCATCAACCAGTATTGTGTACCTGTTTGTTGTCTCCAAACTCCTGCCCTCCCCTGAAATCCCTTCCTGCCTCTACTTATCCTGAACTTCTTTTCTACATCCTCTCCATCTACCCGTGTTCGCTACCACCTGCCAACAACCCATTTCGGTGCTCCTGGGACCCAGTGGACTTGGACCCCCAGCCAAGTGCCCCTTCCAGCCCATGGCATCCTCGTCTATCTTCCAATGGAACCCTCCCTACCCCTGTGCCCCTTCTCCTCCTCAGCCCCTTGTACCTGTCCCCTTCCCCCAGTTCCTGTCTCAAACTCACTATCTCCAGCGTAAGTTGTCTGAACATCCTGCATACTGGACAACCCCCCACCTTCCACCAGGTTCCCAGAAACAGTGCTGCCCCACACCCATTGCAGCTCACAATTCTCCCCGCCTCCTGTGCCCCCAACCCCGTCATCCCAAACCTCCACGCCACCCTCCATTCCCCACCTGGCCCTCCTGTCTTTTTCTGGCCCACATCCCCTGTCTTACCTCCAAATATGCCCCAGTTCTTTACAATTGAATCAGATGTCTATAAGGGCTGTAAACCTGCAACACTGCCCCAAAACTCTTACTCTGTTTCCTTCTGTAGGGACTTACAGCTTCTCTCTCCTCCGTTTGTATGTGCCCTTTGGACCTAGTTACTGGCTACACCCTTCGTAATTCAGCCTATATATCAGCTAGGATAATGCTTGTGCTGCCTGACTGCTCCTGCCTCTTTAAGTAGGTGCGGCCTGGCCATCCACTATGAAGGCAGTGCACCTGGAGGTGGTTGGGGAATGGAGGTGGGTGGGGGGGCAGATCCTCTGGTGCACGGTGTCTACAAAAACAATCAGGTAAAAAAAGACATACTTCCGTAAACTATAGGGCCAAAACAGAGCTCTAGTTCACCATACCAGCAAGCAGTTTCTCCTACTCACTCAAAATGGGGACTACAACTGAAGGTCTGTTAGGCACACACTTGAATTTCAGCCTTCACTAATCCCGTGTTGAAATGTGATACCTGCAGTTAAGGTACAAACCTCAGCCAATTTTAAAAACTCACCTTCCAGCAACAGTTCCTCCTACTCACTCAAAATGGGGACTCCAACTCCAGCATGTCATTATGGCCTCATTTTCATGCATTACTGTCACGCCTAGGTGGCGCTGTCCCAAGGGCTACTACCCCTGTCTGCATGACTAGTTGCAGGTTAAGGGGCCTGGGTACTGAAAACGGGTGCCTCCACCAGGAGAACAGGGTTGGTGGTAGAGTAGCTGACCTGGATATAGCCCTCTGGGACACTGTGATCACTTTCTTTCCCCACTAGTGGCCTAAACAATGACCAGAATACACAGGTACAGTAGCCCCCAAACAACAGATATATCCCCACTCTGATTGCACTTACCATCTGTTCTGCCCTGGAGACCCCATGTAAATTAAGGTCAAACACAGCAAACAATAGTACCACAGTGCTAGTTGTACAGAAGTGCATCACAGGCAGGTTAAGTGCAAAAAGATTCAGATCTGATTTATTCAGGGGAAATGAACAAGGAAGGGTCGTAATCAGGTTGATTGGTTTAGGTACTGATTCAAGTCAGGCTACAAGGCATGCACTTTAGAGTCCCTCAACACAGTTACACACACTCTGTGTACCCAGTGGCGAGGTAGGCTAGCCTGACATGTTGCCCGGGGTAGGCCGGTGTTGCAGATAGAAAGGCAAATCATGCACAATAACCCACAATTTGTAATCCGGAGCCAGGAGGCTCAGTTTGTGATAATTAGACAAAACAATTAAATAAGATGACACACTTTGATTGAGCTGTTGTTGCAAGGAGCTACCCTGGTGTTTACTCACACTACCCAGTACAGGACACAGGATGGATGAAATAAAGACTGCAGGATGACTTGCTGGTTTGCCAGGAGAAGCAGGGCCCACACAATCCACCGTGGAGTCGTTCCAGTTCAAGGTGTTGAGCAGGGGGCTGATCCCCAGGCAGGTCTCTCATCGATGATCTTCTTTGTGGCGTGAGTAGCTGGCTGGGCCAAGGTGTCAGGACCCAGGCCAGGTGAACAATTGGGATGGCAGTCTGGTAGTGCTGGATTCAGCTTCCAGCAAGCATGACACAAGCAGGTAGTGGGGAACCAAATCGCGACCCACTAACACCATTCAGCACACTTATAGTAAAGTAATGTAAATACTACAGTTCTGATGACAGTCCGGTCACAATCACAGTGTCTCTGCACAAACCGTATACTTTGTGGTGGTTTCAGACTTCCTGACAGGCCGATCGCTTGGAGCAATTCTTCGGTCCTCTCCAGGCAATAAGGCAGTCACAATTCAGTAACTCTGGTCACAATCGGTTCGGATTTAGTCCAATTTAACTTCAGGCTAAAGGATTCCCTCACAAATGACAAGTAGGCAGGCAGGCCAATCACAGCCTTTCCACCAGTTTCCCACGCGACTATGCAGGAGAAGATCCTCGAATGTCTTGAGCTGTTCACTCTCTCACTCCAAACTCTGACTGACTCTCTGCTGTAGGCAGCTCAGGACTTTCCCTCCAATCCAAAAGGTTTGATTCGTTAATTCATCTGTCTGTCACTGCAAGGGCTCCCCCACCAGGTCCATTTAGGCGCCAAAGTGGAAAAACTACAATTCCTACAGAAATTCATTCCCACAAGACCCCTTGGGGAAGGCTCCATTTTAGGGTCCCCAAAGGTACTGATTGGTCCACAGTGGCAGTCCAGAACCAAGATGGTGGTGATTTACAGAAACGTCATGCTGCAAAGAAGACAGGTTAGACAAACTTTGATATTATTATTATTAGAATAGATAATCAGCAAATAAGTACAGCTTCTAACAGAGCTCTCTCTGCGCAATTAGCGATGGCAGAATGGAGCAATTCTCTGGCAGCCCATGTGGGACTCGAGCTTAGAAACACTCAGCCCCCACCCAGATTAATTATAGACTGCAATATAGGCAGCTCTTAAAGAGACATGACACAGAGGCTATAAAGGTACTCACGTGTAATAGCTTTTAAACGGTTAAGACACAGGACACCAGCCTGGCAGTGGGCATTTTGGCACACCCAAGGAAGACTTTTGGAAACCCTCTTTGTAGGGGGGTTACACCCTTCCCTGAATGGAAAAACTTGGCGGCCGTGTCAAGTCTACACCACAAGAATAGTGAACAGACAATATACTACACAAGATATACGTGACATTAGCATACCATACAAATAATATCTGATGCATCAGTAAACATAAACCTATCGCATTACTATACATTTTCACTACACTTCACAATACTATATTTATAATGACAATAGTTATGCATGTTTCATACACGTGATACTGATTCCACTATGATTAACATACTGTCACTATTATACATTGATTCAGGTTACAACTTCTTGCATATTGAACAGTGTAATATGGGGCCCTTCCCTATCCGCTAACTTGGGGCTAGATGGGGGCAGGGGCACCATGTTCTGAGGGAAGAACAATTAACCTAGAGTTGGCAGACAGGCTCAGTTTGGGTAGTGAGCTCTGAGAAACATAGACACCTTTGTGAATCACATTGAGAGGCAAATCCACTGGCCTCCCAGGGGAGTCATAACTAAGGCATAGCACTGGCTTGACAGCTCATCCAGACTTTCTGGGGGGTACAGACACAGGCTCTGGCAATCAACACTGGCACTGGACTCTTCTTCTGTCATGAGGGGTGCCTCTGCACTGGTTGAAATATCCAGATTGGGAACATTGTCAGCTCCTCGCTCTGTAGATTCTGTGTTCACAATACTTTGCTCATCATTATCTTCGGAAGAGGGGCCCAGGTTACTTATCCTGAGGGAACTCTTGAATCATTGAACTTTGTGGCACAAGGGGAGTGCTGTCAACACTGTTGTATTGTTCTGCAGGTTCTGGTATGTCACTAGGGAGATTTACTACATTGGATTCTTCTTTGGGTAACTCAAACAGTTCCACTAGACACAAAGAATCTGCTACTTCAGACATAATACTCTGCACTTCACTTTCGTGGGGGCATTGATACCAAGGATGAAGCTGGGGGTTTACACAGTCCTGAAGGCCCAGCTTCATCCCCATAATTATGCATAGGGTTTCCTCAGAACAATTTACTTAGTTCATAAGAAGGATGATAAGCACTGTCACACCCACTTTCACCAGAGTTAGACTGACAGTCACCATCATTCTGGGCCTGTCGGAGGGAAGGCCTTGGGTCTAGAACAACTGGGGCAGGTTGACTCTGCCGCTTCTTAGCAGCATCAGGAGTGTCCAGCCTAGGAGAGGCATCACTTGTTGGTTCAGCATCAATGATCACTTGGCCGATGGGCAGTAGGTGGTTCCTGTGCATGGTCTTGACAGCTTTAGAGTCATTTTCAGGGTGCACTTTGTACACTGGCAAGTCATCCAATTTGTCAGCTACTACATGAGGAAGATGGTGCCACCTAACAGCAATTTTATGCTTGCCATGCAATCCCAAGTTACGCAATAGGACTCTATCTCCAGGCAACAACTCCTGGGCCTTAACTCGTTAATCATATCTCGCTATGTTAGCAAGGTTTCGTTTGGCAGCCATTGTTTGAGCCAGTTGGTACGCATGGTTCAACTGAACTTTCAGTCTCTGTACATATTGTAAATAGTTCTCAGCTCGGACCCCATCCGGGTAAACCCCAAAACAAACATCTACAGGCAACCGGGCTTCTCTCCCAAACATGAGACGATAGGGAGAGAATCCAGTAGCATCACTTTTGGTGCAATTGTAAGCGTGTACCAAGGTGCTAATCTGCTGACTCCACTGAGACTTGTCTTTAGGATGGAGAGTGCCCAACATTTCCAGAAGGGTTCTGTTAAAGCGTTCTGGCTGGGGATCCCCCTGAGAGTGATAGGGAGTGGTTCTGGACTTTCGCATCCCCACAGGGAGAGCATTTCTTTGATTAGTCTACTTTCAAAGTCTCTTCCTTGGTCGGAATGGATATGTTGGGGTGCACCATAGTGGACAAAGAACTTTTCTACTAGCATCTTGGCCACCGTTGAGGCCTTTTGATCCTTGGTCGGGAAAGCTTGTGCGTATCAGGTAAAGTGATTGGTTACCACCAGTAAATTGCCAATGTTCTTTTGATCGGGCTCCAGACACAGGAAATCTATGCAAACCAGCTCCATGGGGGCACTGGTAGCGATGTTGACAAGTGGGGCAGCTTTCTGGGGCAAAGCTTTCCATTGAAGGCAGCGACTGCAAGTTTTGACATGATGCTTGACATCTGCCACCATTTTCGGCCAATAGAATCTAAAACGCACTAAGTCAAAGGATCCGGTCAATACCGAGGTGTCCCATGTAGTTTTGTAGGAACCTCAGCACCAGCTGCTTGAAGGCTGTGAGTAGAGCCAATTGCTGTTTGTCTAACTGACCCTGCCGATCCACTGTCTCGCGACAGAGTAACTGGTCTCGTAGCTTCAGTCAGGGGCCTTCCTTAAACAGTAATGCAGTTCGCAGATCGGTGGAACATAATTTGGACACATCTTTCCCGGCCTGGAGGGCATCAACTGCAGGCTGAATCATGGGGTCTTGGGATCGAGACCACTGAATGCTGTTGATATAAAACTGGGACAAAGTACTGATATTTAATGCAGAAAAATGGCAATAAGCTGCAGGTATGCAGGTATCAGAGGGCCCCAAACAGTCCACCAGGCGGTCCACTGTGTTGGCAGATAGTTGCTCATCTTTGTCAAATTTTTGGCACAATGCTTTAATAGAATGTTCAGACAGTCTCACCCAATTGTCTTTTGAACTTGGCCACTGTGAAAAGGAGTCAGCATCAATATGGTTCAGTCCAGGCCGGTATTCAACCACATAATCATAAGTCGACAGGGCAGAAAGCCACCGGTGTCCAGTGGCATCCAACTTGGCTGAAGTCTGTACATACATTAGAGGGTTGTTATCAGTCTTCACTAATATCTTGGCCCCACAAAGGTACTCATGAAACTGATCGACTATGGCCCACTTTAGAGTGAGGAACTCCAACTTGTGCACAGGATAATTCCACTTGGAGGGTGTCAAGCTGCGGCTGGCAAAGGCCACAGGTCTCAGGCCATCTTCATATTCATGATATAGTACAGCCCCAAGCCCCTGCAGACTGGCATCCATGTGCAGGACGTATGGTTTGGTGGGATCAGCATATGCAAGGACTGGGGCATGGGTAAACTGATAGATGATTTTGAAGAATGCTGCCTCATACATGGGGATCCAGCGGGTTCCAAAATGTTCCCCTGCTCGAAAATATACCTTGTCTTCTTCTTTGAGGGACCCCTTCTTGTATCTGTGGTTGGTAGGAGTATAGCCTTGGGTAAGATTAAGGAGCGGATGGATTACCTTCAAATAGTACTTATTGAATCGGCGATAGTAGCCTCAAACCCCCAGAAAATGCTGCAGCTCTTTTAGGTTGGTAGGCTGGGGCCAGGTGGTCAGAGACTCCACTTTGCTGGGGTCCATCTGTATCCCTTCGGCTGACACTATGTGTCCCACATATTTCACAGACATTTGAAAAAAACTGGCACTTATCTATGGATAACTTGAGGTCGAATTCTTCCAAACAATCGAGGATTTTGAACAGTCTGGCCTCATGTTCCTCTAGCGTGCGTCCAAAAACAATGACATCATCCAAGTACACTAAACATTCCAGCAAGTTCATGCCTCCCACTGCACATTCCATCAATCTCTGGAAGGAGGCAGGGGCACCCGAAATCCCCTATGGCATCCTCAGGAATTTGTAGAACACCAAAGACAGATGAAGGCTGTTTTCTCCAGTCTCCCGGGGCCATCGGACATACAAACATACGAAATTTGCCAGCAGATAAAGGCCTAAAGGTCTATCAAGTCTGCTTGAATGTGCAGCTAGCACCCCTTATTCTGTAGCTGCCCCTCCCGGAATCTGATAATATCCGCTGTGGAGATCCAGTACTGAGAACCACTGACCCCCATTCAGGCAGTCCAGGGCATCCTGTATGCGTGGCATAGTGTATTGATCTGGGACGGTCCACCGGTTTAGGGTCCAATAATCCACACACATCCTCATGGACCCATTCTTCTTGCACACAGCTATGATGGGGATGCATAGGGACTCCTTGACTCTTGAATAATGCTGGTAGCTAGCATCTTCTGTAGGTGCCTCTGAACATCATCTATATCAGCTGGGGTAAGGGGGCCGGACCGCTCTTGGAAAGGTCTGTTATTGTGCAGCTGAATGTTATGCTCAGCACCATAAATGCATTCCACATCCCATTCCTTTAGCGAGAAAACGTGGTCTCTCTGGGCAAGTTTCCTACTGATCCGAGTCTTCCATTCAGCAGACAAGGGAGAATCACCAAAGTCAAATAAATCGGGGGCCACCTCCTCCTTTCTGCCAGAATGCTTGTTGCTGGGTAATACTGCAGTGTCTGCGCAGTGTACTGTAGCTAGGGTACACCCCCATTCACTCGGACTTCTCGATCCGACACATTTAGAATCTGGACCATCACTCATCGTGCATAGGCATGGGCCCAAGCAGGTAGGATACTGGATTTAACCAACAACCCCTCTGGCAACTTCCCTTCACCAGGGGTGTCCAGCATCAATATTTTATTTTTCACATCCTTCTTAAGACGAGCTTCTCCGTGGATGATGTATTGAGTGTTGGGTGCTAGCACTAGGGAGTCGGGATCCTTCTTCCACACTATCCCCACTGGCTTGTCCCTGTCCACCTCGATAGACTGCCTCTGCAGGTCATAGGCTCTCTTGATCAAGGCTGGAATTTTCAGAGCCCACCCAGTCCGTTGCCCTTGTCTCTCTTGGCACAACTGTGCTAGCCATCCAAACGTGCGCATTGGTTCCGTTGAGCAGCGGGACTCCATCATATAATCCGGTAGAAGGACACACCAGAGCTAGTGTCTCAACCTGTTTATCCACTCCAGCCACCACAGTAGGGAACGACAACCAGATCTGAATATATCCCAAGTATGGGTAGGACTTCTCGCTTAACCCCCACACATGCAGGCCTTCCAGCTTTTGTAGGGGCACATCAGACAGGTGCTTTCGGTGCCAATCTTGAAACACTATGGTCACCTGGGATCCACTGTCAAGCATGGCCCTTGCAGATACACCATTCACTGTTACTGTGGTCTCCATTGACGGGCCTACCACCTCGGACCAGTCAGGGGACAAGGACTGAGACGTGTTCCTTATAGCTGTCTTAGAAGAATAACTCTTTCTTGTAGGCCCAGTCTGAGACCATATATTGTTTCATCGAATTAATGCCAGCAGCCGTGTAGTAACCTTTCTCAGATTCTCAGGCGAGCTGTAGTGAAACTGGGTATGCCTGTCTTCTCCACAGTGATAGCAAAAGATGGGCTCCTTGGAGTCTCTAGTGGAAAGGGAGCCGTCCCCTGCTTGGGCATGGTAGGTGAGTCTTGGGGTCTCTCTCTGATCCACGACTTGCTTTCCTTGCTTTCTGGGCTTCCCCAGGGGTCAGCAACTTACATAGCTCAGAGCAGGTCTCCCACGAGGACTCTCAGTTCTCGTACCTCTTCCAGCAGGTTACCCTCAGTCCGGATTTCAGAGGAGATGTCGTGCACCCCCACCCCTCCAGGCGGGACCTCGCTGTTTGACTTAGGAGGTGCCTGACAGTGGTTAGCATCTCTTGCCGCCTCTGCAGCTTGTTGACTGACTCTCAATTCTGTCAGTTCTTTAATCAGTTCCCTCATCCATTGCAATTCAGTCTCATCACTTCTTTCAGGGGTCTGGCAGGTATGGGCAACCCTGGCATAGGGCTCTCATCCCTCTTCATCATTCTCTGCTTCATGAATCTCTTTCATGAGGTAACAATATTCAGGAGGATTAGTCTTCCTGTCTTGCAATTTAAGTTTCAGCATCATCATGCTAGAGTACCTGGCTGATTTTAGGATATGGTCTAACCTGACCCGATTCAGTTCACTAGCAGGCAACCCTCCTTTCCTGTTGGCCCTCTGCAGAGCCCTCTTGATTCTGGTAACAAACATAGACAATTCATTCTTCCATTGTTTTGCAGATTTAAATTTCCACATCAAATCATCCGCTGACTCGGTGCTAGCAAAGACCCCCTCTAAAGCATAGAGGTATTCGGACACAGTGGCCTCTGGGCTGGTATATCAGAGAAAACAAATGGCCTTCAGTGCAGGGCCCCTCAAGCTCTCCATGAGCCTCTTCCTTTTCTCCCCCTCTGAGCACTGCCACTCCTGGACCGGGAGTGGCATAGTCCATCCACGTTTCCAGGTCGTCCTTCCCTAAGGGCACAGGGACTGTGCCCGAGAAGAGTCTAAGTCTACGGTAAGAGTCCAGGTGTAAAGATGGTATCACGATGGGGGAGGTGACAATAGGGGAGGCCCTGGGGTGGCAGGGGACGCTATTGGAGACTGCAAGGGAGTGGTATCTTCAGAAAGATCTAGCATCTTTACTAACTCTTTGGCAGATCGCCCCTCAGATGCTAACAATTTGAGCAGCTTATCTTTGAAACCCTCTATGCTGGGGGACCCTCCAGGAGTAGCCGGATTACTGTGCAGATGAATGACCCTCCACCACTTCTGGGACCCTTCAGGCAAAATAACAGGGGGCACCTTCTCTGGGTCAATGGCGAGGCTGCAGGAGAGGAGGGCCACCGTAGTTTGATCAAATAGGTCTGAATCCCTCCCTTTCACCTCAACCTTCCCCAAGTACTTAACTTGTTCAACGGTCTCTACAATAACTGTATTAGTGGTCCCTAATGGGACATCCATTAACAGAAGAGCTTGATGGGGGTTCACCCCCTCAGCCTCACTCCACCCCATCATATGATGCACTAATAGCTTATGGGGAGCAAGTTTAAACTTAGGCGTAGTAAGCACTTGTAACCCCCTATAAATGGGGGTTCCCAAAAGTCTTCCTTGGGTGTGCTTAAATGCCCACTGCCAGGTGGATATTCAGTGTCTTTACAAATGTAAAAGTGCTTGCATGTGAGTGCCCTGTTAGTCTCCGTGCCTGTCTCTTTAAGAGACATTATTATTATAGTGTATAATTAATCTGGGTAGGGGACGAGTGTTTTCAGGCTCGAGTCCCGCCCGAGCTGCAATAATATTGCTCTGTTCTGCCATCGTTAATGGTGCAGTGGGAGCTCTGTTAAAATGGGTAATTGTTTGTTGATTAGCTGCTCTAATAACAATGGTATTATATTTTGTCTAACCTGCCTTTCTCTGCAGCATGGACGTTTCTCTATTGCACCAATCAGTACCTTTTGGGGACCTTAAAATGGAGTCTGTCCCCAGGGGTCTTGTGGGAGTGAATTTCTGTAGGAATTGTAGTTTTTCCACTTTGGTGCCTAAATGGACCTGGAGGGGGAGCTCTAGCTGTGACAGACAGATGGATCAACCAACTGAACCTTTTGGATCTCAGAGGAAGTCCCAGTGCTGCCTGCAGCAGAGTGTCAGTCTGAGATTGGAGTCGAGAGAGTGAACAGCTCGAGTGATTAGAGCAACTGCTCCTGCGTAATCTCACAGGAAACTGGTGGAAAGGCTGAGTTTGGCCTGTCTGTCTGCTGTCCCTCGAAAGGGATCCTTAAAGAGTGCTTAAATAACTGGACTGTATCCGAACCAATTGTGACAAAAGACACCAAATTGTGACTGTACCTTTGCCTGAAGAAGACCGAAGATTTGTTCCACGCGATTGGCCTGTCAGGACATCTGAATCACCACATCACGGTTTTGCTCAGTAAAGCTGAAATTGCAACTGGACTGTCTTCTGAACTATGGTATTGCTTTTCTTTTACTATAAGTGTGCTGAATGGTGTTAGTGGGTCGTGATTTGGTTCCCTACTGCCTAATTGTGTCACGCTTGCTGGAAGCTGCATCTAGCATTTACCGGACTGAATCCAAACTATTCACCTGGCCTGAGCCCTGCCAACTTGGCCCAGCCAGCTGCTTGTGATGCAGAGAAAATCATCAACAAGAGACCTGCCTGGGGATCAGACTCCTGCTCAACACCTCGAACAGGAATGACACCTCAGTGATTCGTGTGGGCCCTGCTTCTCCTGACAAACCAGCAAGTCATCCTGCAGTCTCCATTTCATCCATCCTGTGTCCTGTACTGGGTAGCGTGAGTAAACACCAGGGTAGCTCCCTGCTGCAACAGCTCAATCAAAGTGTGTCATCTGATTTAGTTGTTTTGTCTAATTATCACAAACTGAGACTCCTGGCTCCAAATTACAACTTGTGTGTGGTTCTGCATGCTTCTTCTTTCCATCACAGGGCCCGACCAGGCAGCTGCAATGCCATGCTACCCCAGGTAATGAATTACGCTAGCCCCCCTTTGTTCCAACTGGGTACCCAGAGTGTGTGGCTGTGAAGGGACTCTAAAGTGCATGCATGCTTGCCTGATTGAATCAGTTATAGAACTAATCAGCCAAATTATTCCCCTTCCTTGTTCATTCTCCTGAATAAATTGGATAACATTTTTTTTGCATTTAACCTGATTGTGGTTCAATTTTGTACCAGAAGCACTGTACTGTTGTTACCTACTGTGTCTAACCTAATTTTACAGGGGGTCTCCAGGGTCGGACTTGTGGAACCAGTCCTGGTGGTAAGTGCAAACAGACAGGGGATTTGTATGCTGATTAGGGGCTATTGTACCTGGGTATGCTGTTTATTGTTTAGGCCACCAGAAGGGAAAGAGGGGGGTCACAGTGTCCCAGGGGCTGTACCTAGATCAGCTACTGTACCACTAACCCTGTTCTCCGGGGGGAGGCAACCATTTTCCATACCCAGGCCCCCTAACCTGCAACTAGTCAAGCAGGCAGGGGTAGTAGCCCTTGGGATAGCACCACCTAGGGGTTACACACCTCCATTTTGTTACAATTTTTTGAACATGGGGTTGTAGTACCCACTTCTGACCACTAGAAGGTGCAAATCCCAGTGGTGCCTCCAAGATGTAACCCCTAGGTGGCACTATCCCAAGGGCTACTACCCCTGCATGTTGTAGGTTAAGGAGCCTGGGTACTGAAAATGGGTACCTCCACCCGGAGGACAGGGTTGGTGGTAGCGTAGCTGACCTGGGTATAGCCCTCTGGGACACTGTAACAACCCTCTTTCCCCTCTAGTGGCCTAAACAATGAACAGAATACACAGGTACAGTAGCCCCCAAACAACAGATATACTGTACCCCCACTCTGATTGCACTTACCACCAGGGCTGGTTCCACCTGTTCTGCCCTGGAGACCCCCTCAATTAATGCAAACACAGCCAACAATAGTACCACAGTGCTAGTTGTACAGAAGTGCATCACAGGCAGGTTAAGTGCAAAAAGATTCAGATCTGATTTATTCAGGGGAAATGAACAAGGAAGGGGCATAATCAGGTTGATTGGTTTAGGTACTGATTCAAGTCAGGCTACAAGGCATGCACTTTAGAGTCCCACAGCACAGTCATGCACACTCTGGGTACCCAGTAGTGAGGTAAGCTAGCCTGACAGGTTGCCCAGGGTAGGCTGGCATTGCAGCTGGTCGGGGCCCTGTGATGGAAAGACAAGTCATGCACAATAACCCACAATTTGTAATCCGGAGCCAGGAGGCTCAGTTCGTGATAATTAGACAAAACAATTAAATCAGATGACACACTTTGATTGAGCTGTTGTTGCAGGGAGCTACCCTGGTGTTTACTTACACTACCCAGTACAGGACACAGGATGGATGAAATGAAGACTGCAGGATGACTTGCTGGTTTGCCAGGAGAAGCAGGACCCACACGATTCACCGTGGTGTTGTTCCTGTTTAAGGTGTTGAGCAGAGGGCTGATCCCCTTGCAGATCTCTCATCGATGGTCTTCTCTGTGGCGTGAGTAGCTGGCTGGGCCATGGTGGCAGGGCCCAGGCCAGATGAACAATTTGGATGGCAGTCTGATAGTGCTGGATTCAGCTTCCAGCAAGCGTGACACAAGCAGGCAGAGGGGAACCAAATCATGACCCACTAACACCATTCAGCACACTTATAGTAAAGCAAGGTAAATATCACAGTTCGGATGACAGTCCGGTCGCAATCACAGTGTCTCTGTGCAAACCATACACTCTGTGGTGGTTTCAGACTTCCTGACAGGCCTATCTCATGGAGCAAATCTTCCGTCCTCTTCAGGCAATAAGGCAGTCACAATTCGATAACTCTGGTCATAATCGGTTCGGATTTAGTCCTGTTTAACTTCAGGCTAAAGGATTCCCTCACAAGGGGCAAATAGGCAGGCAGGCCAAACACAGCCTTTCCACCAGTTCCCCACACGACTATGCTGCTGCAGCAGCAGCTGCTCGAATTTCTCGATCTGTTCACTCTCTCACTCCAAACTCAGACCGAGTCTCTGCTGCAGGCAGCTTGAGACTTTCCCTCCGATCCAAAAGGTTCAATTCGTTGATTCATCTGTCTGTCTGTCACAGCAAGGGTTCTCCCTCCAGGTCCATTTAGGTGTCAAAGTGGAAAAACTACAATTCCTACAAATATTCACTCTCACAAGACCCCTTGGAGAAGGCTCCATTTTAGGGCCCCCAAAGGTACTGATTGGTCCACAACGGCAGTCCAGAACCAAGATGGTGGTGATTTACAGAAATGTCCATGCTGCAAAGAAGGCAGGTTAGACAAACTTCGATATTATTATTATTATTATTATTATTAGAATAGATAATCTGCAAATAAGTACAGCTTCTAACAGAGCTCCCTCTGCGCTATTAGCAATGGCAGAATGGAGCAATTCTCTGGCAGCCCAGGTGGGACTCGAGCTTAGAAACACTCAGCCCCCAACCAGATTAATTATACGCTGCGAGATAGGCAGCTCTTATAGAGACAGGACACAGAGGCTATAAAGGCACTCACATGCAATAGCTTTTAAACAGTTAAGACACAGGACACCAGCCTGGCAGTGGGCATTTAGGCACACTCAAGGAAGACTTCTGGGAACCCCCTTTTCTAGGGAGGGTTACATTATCATGTGTGGATTACCCAGGCTATTTTAGTGGTGTCTTAGCACCACCTGCAGAGCTGACAGGAACTGAAGGCAGAGGACTGAATTCAGTGCTGTCAACACTAGGCCTCACCATGTCTCAGGAGATGACTTCCACAGGTACAGGTAGGTGCTCCTCAGCCAATACCCTGCTATTATGATCTGCAACATTGTGTGCAGTCTGTTGCAATGAGCTGGGGCTACAGTTTTTGTGGGTGAACATTAATGGGAAGTAATGTGTCAGCTAATACAGACTGTTGCAGTCACACATGCAGCAGGCCCAGCATGCAGGTGTGGACAAACAGAGAGCCGCACTGTTGACCTTTTGTGGCCCATGTATACACTGTGACAGTGGCACTGGATGTGCACATTGTGACACACATACAGATGTCCATGTGCATCCACAGATATGCAGTACATTCTCTGGGGCGTGGGGAGCATTGACAACACACAACACAGCAATACTGTCCACATTGCAGTGTTCTGCAACACCATCATCATGTGTATGTGTATGTGTACCCCATGCCACGTGGGCATCAACCAGGTCACAATGTGCACTAGGCCATCTCCACTGGTCCTTATAGCTACCTCACGTCACACACCTTCTGGTGTGCAGACATCACACTGGACCTGGTGCAGCCCTCACAGTGCTGGCTGTTGCTGTTATCTATGTGGCACATCAACACCGTCATATGGCCACAGACAACAAATGGACATACGGAGGACATGGTTGGGCAGGAACAGCATAGGGCATGGGCCGACACCCTACATCCCTGTGACACCTGCCCACTACCGATGCCACACTGTCAGCCATAGAATGTGTGCATTGCCTCTGACACACACACACACACACCTTCAGGACAGCTACTGACCACTGGCTCTTTACATCCCCATACAGGTACCTCTGGTGGAATGGAAAGGCTGCGAAGCTACAAGTTCTCCAGGGAGGAGCTGAAGGCCCTGGTTGATGCATACAAGGCCAGGGAGCACTTGATGCATTGGTATAAAACCACATATACAGCACTGAGTGGCCTGTGGGTTGAAATCACAGGAGGTGAATGCTGTCGGGGGAAGAGGACACATGATGGATGCAGTCCGCAAGAGATGGCATGACATTCAGTGCCAGACGAAAGAGGACCAGGCAGTACACCACCATACACTGCAATACACGGGGTGGTCCTCAGTCGGCAGAGCTCAGTACACTAGTGGTCTCTGTGGTGGTGGTGGTGGCATCCACCATCAGGACTGTGGCCGTGGCAGGAGTCGACAGCGGTGGTTGTGAGACACAGCTCACATCACACAGGACATATGAGTACATGGCCAAAAACACCATGGTATGCATGCCTGTTCATGGGTATACAGGGTGCTCTGCCTGTGTTGCAGCACACTGCTGCCCTCGCCTGTGCACACATGTGTGCATTGTGATGGCCTGTGTGCAGAATGGCAGTCTGGTGGTGTGTTCTAGTCAGTACCGGACCTGCAGCATGTGACATCATAACACAGTCATGTTGTACTCTACAGACACTGTCCCTGTGCATCTGCACATTGTGTGTATCTTGGCATCAGGTGTGCCTTCTGCATGTGGTGTTGCATGCTGCCACATGTGTCACTGGGTGCATTACCTATTACCTCCCTTTGGGTGGCGGTCTTCATGTGTGGGGGGTGGTGTTTACATTTGGTGTTAGTCATGTGCATGCCTGTAGGCTCCACTTTCCGAACATAGGTGTGCGTGCACCCTGGATGTGTGGGTGGTTTGGCAATGGTCACCTGTTTTGTGCCTGCACTGGATGTCCTTGACTTCACTGTTGTGGTTTGCATGTGGCAGCACTGGTACAGGACCACTGTTTACTGTACATCACACTTACAGTGTTCTTCTCTGTCCACAGCACAAGGTGTTGGTACCACAGCTGAAGCACAGTTGAAGGAGGACAATGGCCCATCCATATCTGAGATACAGAGACCACCAGCACAGGTTGAAGAGGGGGTGTCTTTTGCCTTATTGTTTGAGGGTGTGTCTGACAATGATGAGGACACATACATTCCCCCAGAGGACTACTTTGTCACCATTGCTGCCCCGGGGGGTTTCTGCCCATCAGAAATATCCCTGGACACAGCAGAGCAGTCAGGGGCTGACAACAGTAGGGCCATCATGGCCTCAACACCGTCTCCCACAAGGCAAACGTTGCTTTTGTTGCTGGCAGTGTCCCTTGAGAGACCTCCAGTACTACCACCACCATCACCACCCATGCAAACACTGCCACAGGTGTGACCACCTCAACCGCAAGGTCCCATACCACCTGCCTGACATAACAGGTATCTGCGGGAGGCCATCCTGTTGCCCCAGCTGATCGCCCCCACAACATGCTTGCACCACTGCCAGTGAGGCAGTGAGGCACACAGCCACACAGAGTGTGGGCCGCTCACAACCCATTGGTCACAAACAACCACTCCTACCCAATGTGCCAGGTGACCATGCACCCCAGGGTCAGGATGGCTTGGTAGGCCAGCAGCTCCTCCGGTCTGCAGTGGACTCAGTCTTCCGCACAGAGGGAGCTTTATGCCATCCAGAGGGAGATAAGGCAGGAACTGGACCAATTCCGGAGGCAGTGCACGCAGACCTCATGCAAGCTCACAGCTACAGTGAGAGAGGCTGGGATGGCTATGCAGAGTCGCACCACCAGCACATGCTGCCGACGTGCCAGTAGTGTCCCCCCAGCGTGCATCTACATCACAGAGTGGCACATCAGGGTCGGACAGCACTGCTGCTACACCATCATCCATGGGCAGTCCACGGACCAATGGGTGGCACATGTCCTTGGTTACACCCAGCACAGGCCATGGCTGGGGTCATCCAAGGGTGTTCCCAACCCTGGAAACATAGCCTGTCAGACCCCCGGTCCACAGTACATCCCCCACATGAGCACGCAGTAGGGTATCTGTGAGGACCCATGGTGGGAGAAGGGCGTTGATGCTGTGTGTGTGCCACACCTTATTGCACCCTTCCCCACCTGTAGCCTTCACATGCACCTTACTGTACATAACCACATCCCACCACAATCCCTGTATCACCGGTGTACCATCCTTATGTTGTTTGTTTTGTGCATCTTATCACCATTGCGTTCTTGTCACTATACTGTATATACTGTAAATACACTATTGAAATCATGTCTGTTGTCCATGTTGTTTGCACTCATCTACCCATCCATGTCAGGGTTCCTATGATGTTCAGCCTGTGCTCCTGGGCCCTTCTGGCCATGCATGGGTCACTCCTATCGAGCTGCTCCATTATCTACTGGACCTCTGGCTCTGGGTTGCTGTCAACATGTACCTCAGGTTCAAGCAAGCGTATTCCATGGTTTAGTGCCATGTTGACAAATGAAAAAATGCAGACTCTCTACCCTTGAAATAATTCAGAATCATTTTACTTAATAAATATGATTGCACAGTTCCAAATGGAATGAAGGCACTTGTACTTATTCCACTTTTTGAATATTAGATAAACGTTTTCGGAACCCACGTGTTCCTTCCTCAGACTAAAATGTATTCCAAGTGCTACAATCAAATAAACAAATCTTTAATGAATGGAAACTCTGTAAGGTGATAAAAATATCAAGATAATACTGATATATTTAATCAGGAGGAACACACCTGAACGTGACTTAACAACAATATTCATATGCTGTTCCAGGCTGGCACTTTACTAGAATTGAAAAAACAAAAATAGTTAAAAAGTTTATGATTCTTTATCAACGCGCTTTGAATACCAAAGTTATAATGTATAATAGTACGACAATGAGATACCTGTATAACTAAATATTTTTACTGTTGAAAATCCAGGTTATAAACTGCAGCCGTCTGAAAGATGTTTATATAACGCTTTATTGATGATATTTTTTTAATTTGGTCTGATACAGTAGAATGACTATTAGAATTTCATGTTTACATTAATTCTATTTTTCCATATTTACCATTTACATTACACTATGACATTACAGAAATACCATTTTTACGTCCGCTTGCGCACATGCACAAGGAACGTCTTGGGAGAATAGGACTTTTTGGAGGTGTGACTTTCCTGTGCAATGCAGTGCTCCGTCCAGCAGGCGCGGCCGTCTTGCACCAATGGATGTGGGAGCTGTGTATGACAGCAGTGGTCTTCAGTTCAAAGAAAACCACCGCGGCAATCAGTGGTGTACTGACCTGTCAAGAAGTGAGCGAAGATGAACAACAATAACAGAGTGAGTCTGTAGAGCGAGTGTATTCCAATGCTTCTGCGATTAGGTTCCTTCCGATAAAATACAGCAAGCGCCGGGGTTCGATTCTTAGGTTCTCACAGCAAGCCCCCTGCGATACTAATGCCACTTGTTATAAATTAAGGCTAACTGCAACTGAGCCTCGATCATAAAAATCAAAAATATATCAATCACAGGGCTGTACTATTTGAATACTTCAGTCCCCGTTTGCATCAGAACATTTTTCAACCCCTTATGTTATACTGTTCTATTTTTTGTAGCTAGTTGCCGGCTACTGGGGTCTCTCTGATCTATATATGCTCTGCCGCTGCATTACAAAAAAAGAACACCTTGTTAGATCACATTACGTTATCATAGTGTTAGATTTTAAGTAAATACCATCTAATTTCTGAGTGTTATGAGTCCCATACCAGATGGTGAGGGCACATAAAGTCTTGTCTCACCATGATGCAAACTAGCTCTGAGTATCCTGGCACTATACTTAGTTTATAAAGCAGTGAGTTTTCGGTTGTGCTGAACGAGCGATCCTGAGGGGTGCTACCTGCATTATCAGTTATTTTCTACAACTATAACTTTTATTCACTTTGCCACTATTTAATTTTTTTTTTCTAAACCCCATTTCCCAAGGTTTAAGACTGTATAGTCCTGCTGAATGTAATGTACCAGCAGTCGAATGATAACTTAATGATTAGTTTTGAGGCAGGGTGCTGTAAGAATACTTTGTTCTTTTCTCTATGAATTGGAGTCGGGACAGAAAAGAGTTGGAGGGGAGACTGAAGTGAAGAGTCAGAGTAGAGTGCTTCTGATCTGACTGTAGGACAGCGATGTACTTCTACTGCATGTGTCAAGGTTGTAACCTCTTAATAACAATAACAACAGCCTGGTCCCAGTGCCCCAATCATTGATCAATGCACCGTCTTCATTTGCTGGTAGCCTCCCTTCACAATCGCACCTCTCTCAAGTATCATCTGAACTGGCATATTACAAACAGACACTTTCATATATATCCACAGAAACTAAAAGGCGGTCTTAGCAGTGGGATCCCATTCAAATGTATTTGTGTTTAGTAATTCTACCCATGGTTGTCATAGGCTGTGTCAAAGATGAGTAGAATTATTAAACACAAAGACATTGGTCTAATACAGGAGGAGCAATCGCCACTGATGAGTTATTATTATGCATGTTTGCAATGAAACAGTGGAGCTAGGCTAATCATTTGTGTTTCAGTACTTGTGTCAAACCATCCAATCATAAGCACAACGACTCCCGTCATGTGCCACCAATACTAGCACTGGACTTAGAATTTGTTCAGCCACGTAAATACTGGACAAAAAAAGGAAACATTTTAGGATTACCTAATTCAATTATTAAAACAGTGCCATTTTTTTTATTTACTTGCAGAGCTTGAATCTTTGTGCAGACTTGATGCTCGTGGGCTGCTGGGCATGAAAAAATATCAGTAAGGGCAACGATTGCTGTTTGGAACATTAGGAGAAGGGGGGGGAGAGGAAGCTGGAAGCAAGCGCATTGTGATCAGTTCTTTTAAGTACTGTTGTTCAAATCATATTAAAAGTCTGTAGTACCATAAACAAATTTCAACACCTATCCGCATTAAGAATCCTAACTCAGTTCTTAAAATTAGACTATAGGGTACAGTGTTACCAGGACATGCCCAACCACTCCAACATTGGCTCTGAGGGCAGCATCCCAAAAAAATAGCAAAGAATTCCTTGCTGCAATTTGTCTGAATCACATCATAATATCATAAATGCAGTCACGTTATGAAGTGCCCATTCGTAAAAGACTTACTATTGTGGGGGAAAAAAAAAAACTAAAAACTGATACTGGTTAATAAAGAGAGAGGTAATTGCAGCCTCTCATTATACAGTTAATCCTTCTGAATATCATATTTATTACATTCTAAACAAATACTGACTCTAACACTGATCCGATTCTATATAGCCGATTAGCCAGTGTTTTATTTTTAATTTTGTGTTGTTAGTGAGCAGCTGGTACTGCTCTCTTCATAACCAGTGCCACAATAAATAGTCTCTGATAAACATTTAAGTGTACCTGCTGTACATGTGAGCAGGATGAATCCTGTACTGCTAGGTCAAACAGAGACATTGATTAGAATGCGATCTCACTCCAGCAGCTCTCGTGGCATACAAAAATTCTAACTCCTCCAGCTGCATTGGCATCAGTAATAAACAACAAATCACAACAAAAAATAAAGACAAGGGTCAAATTCATTTAGAAATACAGTGTTTAATAAAACATAGGTAGTATTTAGTCCTGTGTGCTCACCACAATCATTTCATGTCCCCGTTAAATATGTAACAGCCCAAGTTGTTAATCACGTGACCCTTTCTTCAGTACAACTGTCTGAGCTGTTTTATTGTTCCTTTTTATATATATATATATATTTCTATTCTTTGTCCTGGTGAGACATTCCTGTTGATTCTTCAGCCCTGGTCACGGCCGCTGGGACTTCCACCTGCCATCCACTGCTGCTATCTCCCAGTTACCCCGCTTACCCCGGAGGGCGCCAGGCACCGACCCCCACAGCCACGGCTTGTATCTGGTCAGGGAGTGTGGCAATGGCAGTCTAATCAAGCCAGGAGGGCTTCACTGAGACAGCGGCTCACCCTCCTGTTTCTTTTTCACTTTTCTTTGAGGCAGGGACATGCAATGATGCCAGTGCCTCCCACCTCCCTGTATATCGAGCGCCCAAAGCATGAGTTACTTCTTGGCCTCTGCCAAGGGTCCTCATTGTGCCAGATGCTACCCCTTCCCCCAGAGAAGGAGAGCAGTCCGTGGATGCTCCATCCTTTCCTCCTCCGGTTGGCTCTCTGACAACCCGGTCCATTCTTGAACCAGGGTCACCGCATTGCAAGCAGAAATCCAAGTGTTGCACCGGTGGGCCAGCCAGTGTTTTATTGTTCTTAATGATATGAGGATGTTTGATATTTGATGGACTCCACCTCAGTGGCAGGATTATGAGTGGGACCTCTACTCTGGCAAATAAAACCAAGTGGAATTGTGGCACATAAACACTGAAACACAAACTGCTCCACTCGCCCACTTTTCTTACAGAATGGGGACAACAACCTCAGTCGCTACATGATTTAGACCAGGTGGGTAGATGTGCAATCACAGCAACAATGGAACACCAAGCTTGGTTACCACATAACAACTTGCCAACTTTCATCAGAGCACCTGGACAGGAAGGTGAGCTGCTACATGGTGTAAAGAGTGTAGTTTGCACACCGACCAGGTGATGATGAGGGTTGAGGTGATGGATGCCACACCTCACACCACGCTGGCAACCCATGTTCGGGAACAAGCACAGGTTATCGGGTGCCGGTGGGGATGAGGAAGGACTGAGCTTCTCATGGACTGCTGTCCTTCCTTGGGGAGGGGGGGGTTAGTACTCACCAGTGCAATAGCAGCCACTGGTGGTGGCTGGGGGATTGCACTGCCCAGCTGGCAGAAGCATGGGGATTGAGGCTGCAGCAGATGCCTTTCATGTGTGCACGGGACAGTGCAATCATTGAGCATGGTATCATTGCACAGCCAAGCTTGGGGGAGACACTCAAGAAAAAAACCCAGCTGTGGATGGGTGAGAGCACCCACCATGTCATTCCACACTCCCACCATCAGACCTGCCTGCAGGAGCCCCTTCCTTTGACACTGATGCATTGGATTCATAAATAGAGCACCAGGATGGGCGGCCATACCTTGGGGGGGTTTAGAGTTGGGGGATTCATCTGATCAGGAGTGCCTGCAAGGTAAAGTTTCAGACTGGGAGGTAAAGACTGACATGGGGGGTAGCTGGAGAGAGAGTTTCACAGTTGGGAGCATAAAGAAAGTGTACAAAAAAAATTGAGTGTAGTTTGCACAGTGCAGTGCAGTTGTCACAGATCTTTGGGGAAACTTCTCGGTCACCTCAGACCTTGTTTGGGGAAACTAAGTTTGGAGGTTGCACCATGCAGCACAATTCTGGGAGATCTGTGGGATGGGTAGGTGGGGAGTCAGACACACACATCTCGGGACCAGATCGTAAGGGACATACAATCCTGTCTGCACTACTCGGGCAACTTCTCTGTCACCTCAGACTTCAGTTGGGGAAATTAAATCTGGCAGTAGCACTGTGTTGCATGGTGCTGCGAGATCAGTGGGGTGGGTAGGTGGGGAGTCAGATACACTATATGGGCCAAGCTGCCAGGAGACATTAAAACCTCTCTGGACTACTATGAAAATAACTCGGCATTCTGTAATGTGAGAAAACACAGGGGACAGTGAGAGACACACCTGACAACACCATCATAGTAAGAAATTACACACTATGTGAACAGGTTGTCTCTCTCACTTCTCCACATGCAGTCATGGCTGTCATTTCAGTTTCTGCTGCTCTACAAGGGAGCAAGACCAAACAGGACTTTCACTGTCCCTCCGAGGAACCATTTACTGTATTAAAAACTGAATTTAATGTTTGAGCATGCAGTGGGACTCCACCAATGACATTTGATGTTTACTAAGAGCCATGTTATAATGTCAAGTACCCAATGCCAGGACCTCCAAAGACAGGGCCTCACAACATACCCTGGGCATGCACTAAATGCCTATAAATGCACACCCTGTCGTGGGTTATTGCTTATGTAAGACTAATTAAAGATCCTGATCTTGCAAAGGTGGCCGGCTGCAGATGCAAGTGGTGGGACTGTACCAATCGCCATGGAGGGGTGAAGATGCCTGCGAGGGGGGTGCAGCAGTGGTGGGAATTTGGGAGTACAGGGTGTCAGCCAGCAATGATGAAGACTTGGGAGTGAAGGTGCTATGGTATGTTTTTGCGTGTTACAGTACCTTCTCGACAGACTCATTCACTACTGAAATAAAGAGCTGCTCATCTATGATGGGGGGGTAGTAAAGCTTTTTTGCATGGGGCAGAAGAAATTTGTTCCCACAAGGCAAGGCACCACTATGGGAGGCATGTGCAACTGCAATACCTACGGCGGATGTTCGGCATTGACAAATGCTTGTACTTCTTTGTCACTGATTTTTTTAAGCCATGTCCAAGTGCCAAATACCACTGCAAATACCAGCAAGCGAACATTCAGCATTGACAAATGCTTGTTAGATCTTAAAATTATTAAACAGGATAATCATTTAACCACAGATTTATACAGAAAGTCAACGGATAAAAATGCAACATTACATGCTTCTAGTTTTCACCCTCCAGCCTTAAAAAATAACATCCCATATAGTCAAATGTTAAGAATTAAAAGAAATAGTGGAGATTCAGCAAGATTTGAAAAGAATTTAGAAGACCTCAAAGCACGTTTTGTACAGAGAGGTTATTCTTCTGGAACTATAAAAAAAGCAGAATTTAAAGTAAAAGCCAAGCAACGTAGTTCACTGATTCAGAATATTCCCAAACAGAAAATCACACCAGAAAAGCTTTCATTTTCCACACAATATTCCTCATGTTATGAAAAAATTAAGATAGTCATCATTGGCAATTGGATAATTCTTCGAAGTACAGATAATGGGCATTTAATTTTTGAACATAAACCATGGATTACAGCACGTAGAACCAAAACTTTGAAAGATGAATTGGTTCAAACACAACACTGGAAACCAACTCCACAACAAGGAACCTGGTTGAGAAGTAATATTAAAGTTTTTTTTTTCCTTGTGGCAACTGCACACATTGTAATAGTTCAGTTAAAAGTAAACAAATCAAAAGTACATATCAAGACAAGAGTTTTTTAATTAGGGACTTTATAACTTGCAATACAGATCATGTTATATACTGCATAATTTGCCCTTGTTCCCTTTACTATATTGGGGAAACTACAAGATCATTAAAAGTGAGGATCACAGAACACAAGAGTAACATCAGAAGAGCCAGTGAATGTTCTCCACTAGCAAGACACTTTCTACAATATAATCATCAGATATCCAGTCTAAAATTTTTTGGAATTGAAAAGGTAGCAAAACCAAAAGGAGGGACAAATTGGGACACAAAACTTTTACAAAGAGAAGCATGGTGGATTTATACATTATGGACTTATCAAAAGAAATATGGACTGAATGAAAATTTACTTTGGACTTCTTTTCGTTAATATACTTCACAAAAATATTTCTTTTTTCTTCTATTTTAATTTTTCCCTTTTGTTATTATTTAAAGACTTAAAAATGTTGTACTGATTTTGTTTAAATGTTTAAGAGCAAGAAATTTGGGTCCATTGCTTCTTATCCCACCACAGCCACTGATTTTCTCATAAGACATGACATGGGGTTTCAAGTTCATTACAAATCTGTATTCAGTAAGAATTTTCTGTCTAAACTGAATTTGGAGCAGTATTTAGTTCTACTCCCACTAGAACTACTGATTTTATTCATTATCAGATATTTCTCTAAGTTTATTTATTTATTTATTTATCAAGTCTAGGATTACAAATACCTTTGAGTCATGGCTCTTTTGCAAAGGTTCCATGTCAGAGAAATACAAATTATGGGGAACATCAAGACAGGCATTACAACAATGTGGACATTGCAAACAGAGTACAGATTAATACAGCTCAAGGGTAGCATTGTAACATGGCAGCCAGCGGCATTTGTCAGAGAAAATAGACAACAGATAAGAAGTGCCAGAGTCATAGGGAGAGGGAAGAGGGTAGGGGGAGAAGGAATGTAGGAAGGGTGGCAATAGGGTGAAAAGTGCAGCATTGGGTATACCAAGATGTGAGGGTAGAATCCAATGGGGGGGGGACAACTAGAGCCAGGGCCGCGCTAGGGCACTCACAGCCATGGCCGCTGGGGACTCCCCAATGCAGTAGGTCGGCGGCATAGTAGTGGGTCTGGCGGGCGGGCACCAGCAGCATACTTTTTTTGTCTGTCCCACCCCACTCCCTGCCTGGATCACCACAACATCCATAAGCTGAAGCAGCATTATTAGTACCTGGCAAGAAAATTGGGCCCCGATTTCCCGAAGGAATGCCAGACTTCATGCAGCAGTCCACGCCACCATCCTGCCTTCAGTTCTTCCTGGGAGGTTTCATGTTCCCATGGTCCTCTGTTGTGCTGCACAGAATGTGCTGACGGAGGAGGTCCTGTGCTGGAACCAATCACAGGGCTCCAATAGGTCCGTGGCTGTTTATCGCACCTCCTCCAACTCAACTTGAAAATTTCTGTTCCCCCCACAGGTCCGTGTCTGCAGCATAAGTACAGGGAGATGGGAGTCTGGAAAGGTAGAGAGCAGAACAGCAGAGGTAAAAACAAATATTGCAGCTGCTGGAGAGGAGCAATTTTTTTGCAATTTATTCTATTAACTATCTGTTAGAAATGTAATACTTCTAGTGTCTCCAGGTCAGAGTGTGTCTGAAAAATCATGCAGTAGTTGGATTGATGTACAAAGGTTACTGGGGGTTTGTGGAGGAGGGGAAGGGGGCCCAGGGAGGAGGAGGATGTGGGCCCATCGAGGGGCCCCAGAGATGGAGTTTGCTGGGGGCCCCCAAAGTCCTAACACCGGCCCTGACTAGAGCAGAAAGGGAAGTAAGTGTGTGTTAAATATCACTTGAATCCAAATCGAGAAAAGTGACATTCAGTTATGTTGGTTGTTTATCATTTAAATATTATTTTGCTTTGAAAAGCATTAGATGCAGAAGGAGGATCAACATGCATTGCAAGATGTTGATTTCCATTGCGACTGGGCTGAAAAGGTAGTCACTATTGTGACTTCATCGCGTACCTTGCAAGTAACGTGATTATAAGCAGCCCAGCCCCTTTTTTATCTGATCCTCTAAAGAGAGGTAGTTAAGCATTCCAGCTAATGGTGGCACGTTTAAAATTTAAAATCTGTTAATTTTGGTTGAATCGCTGGTAAATGCGCTTGTTACGGTCCGCATTTGAACCCTGCAATTTGTAATATCGATCTAGATTAGAACTGATGTGGGTAAGCCAAGAAGCACACTCCTTGAAATTTTTTAGATTGATGACATAATAATATTAAAACAATAGTTTGGATTTGAGGCATTTACTAAGATTTATATGTCTTTCAGATGGCTGCAGTTTATAACCTGGATTTTCAACAGTAAAAATATTTAGTTATCCAGATATCTCATTGTCGCACTATTATACATTATAACTTTGGTATTCAAAGCGCATTGATAAAGAATTATAAACTTTTTAACTATTTTTGTTTTTTTCAGTTCTAGTAAAGTGCCAGCCTGGAACAGCATATGAATATTGTTGTTAAGTCACGTTCAGGTGTGTTCCCCCTGACTAAATAGATCAGTATTATCTTGATATTTTTATCACCTTACAGAGTTTCAATTCATTAATGATTTGTTTATTTGATTGTAGCACTTGGGATACATTTTGGTCAGAGGAAGGAACACGTGGGTTCCGAAAATGTTTACCTAATATTCAAAAAGTGTAATAAGTACAAGTGCCTTCAATCCATTTGGAACTGTACAATCATATTTATTAAGTAAAACCATTCTGAATTATTTCAAGGGTAGAGAGTCTGCATTTTTTCATTTGACTATTTGGATTCTCCAACTGGCAAACTCTCCTCATCACTTTTACAATTGAAATATATAAAAGGGAACCATGGGTGAATCTGTAATATTACATTTTAGTGCCATGTTGAGCAACATTCAACAGACTAGGAATGTGCGGCATACCTTCTGAGGGGTATATTGTAGGGCACAACCGGAATTTTCCAGGCATCTAAATCCCATTTTGAGCATGCCAAAGACACGCTCAGTTGTATTCTGTATTGCAATGTGTGCCTCATTGTACCTTTTCTCAGCCACATTTGCGAAGAACTGGGGTTAGGATCCAAGCTCACAAGGGATAGGCACTGTCCCCTGTGGAAACATTAAGACTTGTTAGCAAGTGTGTACTGTGTCACTCACCCTGACCAGTTTGCAGACCCTACTCTTTAGGTTATCCTGTGTACCTGTACACCCCTCACCTCCTTTGTGCGCTGTATTGTGGCACTGTCCCACCATTGGGGGGATTGTGGTTGTGCCTGCTGCAGGTGGTCACAAACAAGATGTCCACTGGGTATTTGGCCACCCTCAAATGCCTAGCATAACTGCTACTAGTGCCAGATGAAGGCATCGTGGGCACTGCCGGGGAACTGTACAAGGACATTGATGATGCGTCCAGTTACATCACACACCACCTGGCAATCAATAGAGTGGTAACCCTTCCTGTTGAGGAAGTTGTCTCCCACTTCAGCAGGTGATGCATGGATGGCAATGTGGGCACAGTCAATAGCACTGAATACAGCTGGTAGGTGTGCAACCCAATAGAATTGCTGCATTGTTTTTCTGCACTCCACTGTCATGTGGAAGAATACAATGAATTCACCAGAATGTGGCAGCAGTGTATCTAGGAATTGGGCCAGGAGGCATGATGAGGCAGACTGTGATACACCGATGGTGTCCTCAAATAGTGTCTGGAAGGTCGCGGTGGATAGAAAGCACATCGCAGTTATCACCTTTTGCTCAACTGTCATGGCATGGCTGCGCTGGGTGGTAGACTGCAACTGCTCATGCAGGAGCTCACAGAGCTGCCTCGGCAGGAGCCTGCTCAGTCTGTACTGGCCCACAAAGTGGTCATCTGAGAGGGTCTCAAAGGACACGTGGGGCTGGTAATTCTGTGTGCAGCATATCTCCTCCTTGGCCTACGGAGTGGCCCAGGGTGGCCTTCTTCCCTCTCTTCTTCTTCAGTCACAGCTGCCATCAGGTAGACCATCTGATACATGGTTGTTTACAACCACGATGTTGCCTGTTGCTGTGTCCATGCCCCCCTCTGTGGTTTGCCCTGAATTAAGACTACCTTTTTACAGGCAGTAAATTGCGCCATGCTATGTGTTGGGCTAACACACATTGTACGGCACTGTGGTGATGAATATACCATTGTGCCCATATTCATGTCCCCGCCCCTCACTTTGCTCCGGCATACATTATCTTTTAGTGCCAGTGCTATTTTGCCTTTTGAATATGGCAGCCCAGCGCATATGTGGTGCAATCATGTTGCAATGGGTTTGTGCTCAGTGCAAACTTTTGAATATCTGGCCCCAAGTATCATAACTGCAGCACTTCAACTAAAATTCATTAGGCTTGCGTTTTAAAACTGGGCTCCTGAAACAAATCTGGATTTGCTTTCAAGGAGAAGTGTGATGTAGAACCACTTTAAAGTTCTATAAGTTTTACTCTGAACAAATATAAGTCTTTGATTCACAATACATTTTTAAATCTTTGTGAGTGTTTCATTCAAATAAATAACATGTCATGGCAACACGTTTTATTACTATCCAATTTATTAGTGTATCTTGTATTGTATATTCCTGATGTAACGTTTCACAACTGTACCTGATGCAATTGTAAATGAGACCTACGTTGGCTCAACTTGCTTTCCAATAAATAAATTGCAGAGTAGTTAGGTAGGATGGGCAGACTGAATGGGCTGACAGGTCTTGTTCTGCTGTCATTGTCCATGTGTCTATGTAAAGTGAAATTAAATGAATGCCTGATAATAGCATAGACTTCTTAAATGAATACTCTTCTGTGCACAGATTCATTTGTGTCTTTTAGGTATAGTGACACCCTCTTAAATGGATATCTGGTAAAGGAATTGTAACCCCCCTCCCTACTTGGGAGCTTACCTGGGGCTCCTGCTGCCTCCTAACAGCTTCTGCCTCCCAATGCTTCTGCAGCCAGCCATTCACTTCACTCCCCCAGCCCGCTCCTGGACTGCCAAAGGGCTGGGGAGCAGACTGCTTTGCTACGGCACCTCCATGCGCCTCTTCAGTGTGGCGAGTGAGCCGCTTGCCTCCTCACTCCTCTGGCCCAGTCCTGGACTACTGCCAGGGCCGGGGAGCATAACAGACTTGTTTCTGCACCTCCAGCACCCATAAGGTGAGCGGCCAGTGAGCCACATACTAGTGTTACTCCCCCACCCCTGAACTGCCGCACAGCAGAGCGGGGAGCACAGGGACAGGCCGAAAAGTGTTTCTGGTGCCTCAAGCACCCATTGGGGAACCGCAGCAGAAGTGCTGCTCTACTGATCCTCTTCCCAGCCCCACTGGACTGCAAAAGGGGCTGGGGGGAACCAAAAAATAAAAATAAATAACTTGTAAGAGGCTCCCAACCTGATCTAAGCCTCCAGTGGGTCAGGAGTCAGGGGACAACATGGCACCTGTTGGAACTACATGTCCTATGATGCATTGTGCCCAGAACTGCTGTTTGGCCACACAGCTCCTCCTAGGAAGCCCACAAAACAGAACTTCCAACAGAGCTCCTGTCCCCACAAAGTGCCCCCTGGACCTAGGGACTCTCAATAGGGACTAGAAGAGTGCTAGCCCTGTAGCCAAATGCTGCCAACACTGTGCCAATAATATTTTATACTTTAGAGAAGAGACTGAGCTTGTAAGAATGGTACAAGGGCGGCCATCTTTGCTGAGGTTGCTTGAGGACAGCATGGAATCCTATTGGCAGCTGCAGTACCTCCAATCATGACATGGAACTTGAGAATAGTATGGACCAATGAGGTGTCTAGATTCAAACCAAACATTCTAGGGTTAACAGTTTGACCCTGGGTCTTTTCTATGAGAGTTTTGAAGAAGAAACAACTGATTTTGACAGCTACTGCTGCCATCGCAGAACAAAATTGAAGTAGTTTGTGCCAAAACAAACTAAGGACATTCTGATCTTGTTCCTACTTGTCTGGTAAATCCAAGAGACAAGAGGATTTACCTCTGCCTCGACTGAACTGCTGGTATTTGGCAATCCAGAGATCAGTAACTGCTGAAAGAAGTCTTTTATTTGTGCTTGTGTGAGGTGACAAATCCTTTGCCTCACTGTCCTGTCACAAGAGACTGTAATTCCTTCCAGGACACCTAAGCTCTGAGGTTTTGCCTGCCTGTTCAACTGCCTACCTACTGCCAAGGTGGGCGAAGACAAGTCCCTCTGTGGGGTGAAGACTGCCTACCTACCTGCTAGGTGGGTGAAGACAAGTCCCTCTGTGGGGTGAAGACTGCCTACCTACCTGCTAGGTGGGTGAAGACAAGTCCCTCTGTGGGGTGAGACTGCCTACCTACTGCCAAGGTGGGTGAAGACAAGTCCCTCTGTGGGGTGAAGACGATGGCATGCCTACCCGGCGAGGTTGGTGAAGACAAGTTCCTCTGTGGGGCGAAGAGGATCATCGCCTGCATTCCACGCCAGTTTGCCTGTTCTTCCAAAATTGTCTGAAAGAGGAGACGTCCCCCAACTCCTGCATCTGCTATTCTCCAAAAGGTTGTGAGTACTGGGTTTTACCCAACCAAATACTTGTCTAACTGTTAAGCTAGCTAGCTAGTTAACTTTCTATCTGGGCTTCCTGCGTGACCTTAGCTACACCCACAGCAACAGTTACAGCCAGGATAAACTGTATTCCTACACCCCCTTGTGCAGTTTGGTATTTTGCATTTGCAGCATCCAACCATTTCAACAGTGCTGCACCCAGTGTCCTCTAGCCACAGGTCTGCAACTCCTCAGTGTGCACACAAGGTACTTGGGAGCTCCCATAGGGACTGTGGTGTTAACTGGTGCACCAGTGGGGGGAGAGGGGCTGGGACAGAGAATACTGGGGTGTAATATACTGTGTTGCCTGTTTATTCTGCCTGATTACAGTTTTTATTACAAGGTTCTTGTTGAATGTTTTATTACCCTTTGAGTCCCTTGTCCCTTACCTCATTATCCAGCCCCAAAATAAACCCCCTTGGTTATTTTACTGCAATTGCTGAATTGTTTGTATTATTGTGTAGTGTAATATTTGCATGCTTAGAGTGATAAGTGGGGAAGGGACTGTATATTGTTCTACCTGTTACCAAGGGAGGGCGGCTGTATTTCATTTCCTGTGGGGAAGCACCCTGGCAGTACGTTGCTATAAGGGTCCCCATAGGTGGAGGTACCACACCACTTGTCAAGTCAATTATAACCACAAACACAGGCACCAACCTATATCCCTTAGGCAGCACCACTTGTGGGTGGGTGTGCAGACAGAAGGGAAGGGGTGGTTATAAAATTGGAGGTTACCACTGGGATTTGGGGCATTTCTGCAGCACCCCTCTCTTTATATTGGGAAATTTCAAAAGTCATTATGGATCGCATCTCATTGTGAGACTGGTGAAAGTGTGAGGACATTGATCTGAAAAAAGTAATTATGGTACGAGGAATCCCTGATGCAACCCCAAGGGACCATGTTGAAAGTGTCCTAGGCAGCATAAAATGTTTGGGAAAAGTTATTGAATGTGGGAGGATTTATAGTTCTGCTCAGCAAGCCTATAGAGTTCTGATAGAGTGCCAAGAGGATGTTGATCTTTCCAGAGTGCCTGATCAGCTCCCTGCTGATGGAGACCCCATCCCGTGGGTCTTAATTACCCATGCCAGCCCAGATGCTTCTGCCGAGGACCCTAAAGAACTCAGTGACTTTGAAAAGAAGTTGCACTTGCTCTTAGCCACTGAATGGAAGACAGTTCAAGACATTAGAACTATATTCCAAGAGAGTGACCCGGCAAAGAAGAAACCCACTGGCAAACCCTGGGATGAAGGATCTGAGTGGTCCCCTTACTTGATTCTGCCTTATGAACAGTATAGAAGACTGCATATTTTTTCTGGCACTATTCCCACTCCTTCTGGTGAGGATGATTATGAGAGCTGGATTAGTCAAGTGACCCAGATGGTGCAAGTATGGAAATGCTCAGATGATGAGAAATAGTGGAGAGTTTAAGAGGTATGGCACTGGAGGTCATCCAATCACTGCAAGCCAGCCAACCAGATTACACTGCTAGTGACCATCTCACTATACTGAGAAGTTCCTATGGAGCAGTTGAGCATAAGGAAGACCTCATTTTTTAACTGGGAGCCACCATCCAGAAAGTGGGAGAGAAACTTTCCCATTATATGACCTGAGTAGAGACAATGATTCATAAAATAGTTGAAGCTGGAGGAGTAACCCCTGCATAGGTTGCCCAAATGAGACTCAACCAAATCTTACGAGGTGCTATGTATTCCAGTTGGACTCTGATAATGTTAAGACTAAAAGAATGCTAAGCCAACCCTCCTAATTTCAGACAGCTTCTTGATGAGATGAGAGAGGAAGAGTCACAGGAAGACATTGTCAATTCATTGCTAGTGCCTGCTGGGAAAGCCTTCCCCTTACAGCCTCAAGCTGAAAGTAGCCAAGAGCAAAAGGATATCTCAGACCTGAAACCCCAGGTAAAAGAACTCACTGAGTGTGTCAAAGCCATGCAGATGACACAGATGCCTCTCCCATGAGCCAACCCCTTGCCACCTGGGCGTGGATGCCCACTGAATTCTTCCTCTGATTCAAGAGTCAGCCCTCAATCCACAACTATACACAGAGGTGACTGGTTCTGTTATCACTGTGAAGAAGATGGACATCATGCACGAGGTTGTATTAGGCCTGAGAATCAGCAGCTAGTGAACCAGAAATGGGAGACACAGCAACAGCCTCAGGGAAATGACAACAGAGCCCGGTGAGGGAGCAGCCTGGGACTCCGAGAGTGAACAGCTCCGTAAGATGGACCAGCCCATATGCATCTGTCAGAAACAAGTTACCATCTGGACTGATGGGTCCCAATCCTACCATAAAGATTTCTATTGAAGGATGCCCGTGTGAAGCCCTCCTGGACAGTGGGTCACAGGTCACCATCATTTATCGATCTTTTTACCAGAGCTACTTATAGCATTTGCCTTTGCAGCCTCTAGAGGGACTTTCTGTGTGGGGGTTGAGCAATGCCAGTTACCCCACTATGGTTACATTACTGTGCAAATTGAATTTCCAGAGACTTTTGCTGGAGTCCCTCAAAGGATCAACACTTTAGCCCTCATTTGTCCTGATGCTCAGATATTGGACAAGACACTGGTGTTGATTGGAATGAATGCCAATATGTTTGGACACCTGGCTCACCTGTGCCTACAGAAGGCAGGTGAAATAATCTACCAGACTTTGTCAATTCATGCCACTGTGAGTACTACCCACCTGAAGAGAGAGACCTAGGTCTGCAGCCAGCCAGAGGAGATTGTTGGAGTCATCAAAAGAGAGGGGAAGGATCCTATGATAGTGCCCCTTGGTGCCGAGTGTGTGGTGGAAGGAACAGTGGATTGCAAAGAGTCACTGTCAGAGCAAATCATTATTGTGGAGTCACCAGGTAGAGGTCTGCCTAATGGTCCGATGGTCCAGCGAGGAGTGCTGCCTGGAAATGATGTGATGGTCAAGAGAATCAGCATAAAGCTAAAGAAAGAGACTCACAAGGATCTGATGTTGCACTCTGGTACAGTAATAGCCAATCTGTACACAGCTGATGTGGTCGTGGCCACATCCTCTCCAGAGAAGACTACTCGACTGGATGAAGGGGTGTTCAGTTTTGGTTCATCTCCCATTCCCACCAGTTGGAAGAATCGATTAAAAATGGAATTGGTAGATCGATCAGATGTATTTTCCTGCCATGAATGGGATGTGGGTTGTGCCAAAGGAGAGTAGCATCATATCCGCCTCCATGATGATAGCCCATTTCGTGAAAGGTCAAGAAGATTGGTGCCCACAGATATTGAAAATGTTAGGAGACATTTGCAAGAACTCCTGAAGGCAGGGATAATATCTGAATCTCGCAGTCCCTATGCCTCGCCTATAGTGTTGGCCCAGAAAAAGAATGGTGCCATAAGAATGTCCGTTGACTATCGCACCCTGAATCAGTGGACAGTGACCGATCAATACACCATGCCTCAAGTGCAAGATGCCTTAGACAGCCTTACGGGTAGTAGATGGTTTTCTGTTCTAGAATTGTGCAGTGGTTACTATCAGATACTTATGGCTGAGGAAGATAAGAAGAAGACTGGTTTTATTTGTCCACTGGGATTTTACCAGGTCGAGAGAATGCCCCAAGGAATATCTGGCACCCCAGCAACGTTCCAATGCCTGATAGAAAAGGTGGTGGGTGACCTAAATCTCTTAGAAGTCTTAGTTTACTTGTATGACCTGATAGTGTTTGGGAGAACACTGGAAGAACATGAAACCCGACTATTCAAGGTACTGGACTGACTGAAGGAACATGGCCTGAAACTCTTCTTGGACAAGTGTCAGTTCTGCCAGACTTCCATGAAGTATGTTGGACATATTGTTTCTGATCAAGGTATCAGCACTGTTCCAGAAAAAGTGAAAGCTCTTACTACATGGACTAGACCCACCAACTTGAAAATGCTTCAGTCTTTCTTAGAATCCTGCGGGTACTACTGGAGAGTTGAAAAAACTACTCTGTGGTGCTGAGGCCTTTGTTTAGACTAACTCAGGGATATCTTCTGACTCAGAAGAACAAACATCTAGGAGCCATGAAGACTTCCCCAAATGAATATTTCAAAACCAATGAACCTTTTCAGGACCGATGGACTGATGACAGTGAGAGCACATTTCAAGAAATTATTCGCCTTCTAACAGAAGGTCCTGTTCCAGCCTTTGCTGACTACACCAAGCCATACACTCTGCACATTGATGCCAGCATGGACAGTTTTGGCACCGTACTCTACCAAGAACGTGACAAAGATATGAGACCCATTACCTATGCCAGTCGCAGTTTGACCCCTTCTGAAAAGAACTATCCAGTCCATAAGTTAGAGTTCCTTGCACTGAAATGGGCAGTGACTGATCAATTACATGAGTACCTGTATGGAGCCAGATTTGTGGTGTTAATGGACAATAACCCACTGACAGACATATGTGATGCCCACCACCAAGATGGATGCCACTGGGCATAGATGGATCTCTGCACTGTCAGGTTACAGTTTCCACTTGCAATATCATCCTGGGCAAAACAACATAGATGCAGATGCAGATGCACTGTCCAGACTCCCCCATAATACTTCTCCCATGGAGGGACCCTGGACTATGTATTGGAAGATGGAATGAAAGCTGTTTGCCAAATGATGGTGCCTGATGACCGACCTGCCATCACCAACCCAGACCGAGCTATGGACCCACTTGGAGTGTCCTGAAGCCATACCAGAAGTGATTCACCACACTGCACACCTCCTTGCCTCATTTATCTCCTACAGATTTAAGAAAAGCACAGCAAGCAGATCCTTGTTTAAGAGACATTATCTTAGCCAAAGAAAAGGGTTTGCTATCCTCTCAAGTCAAAGCGAACCTGCCAGAAGTATCACTTCTCTTGAGAGAGTGGGACAAGTTTTCGTTAAAGCATGGACTGTTGTATCGTACAGTATCTCCAAAACACAAACTCAGTTTCCCAAAGAGCAACTGGTGCTGCCCAAACAGTTTCGCTGAATGGTTTTGCAAGCACTTAATGAAGACATGGGACATTTGGGAATTGATTAGACTTTGGGCCTGGTACAAGACTGCTTCTACTGGCCTCATATGGCTATTGAGGTGGAAAGACATTGCAAAAGCTATAATAGGTGCATCAACCGTAAGACTTTACCCAAAGGAATAGCACCTCTTGTAACCATCACCAGTAGTGGGCCGATGGACTTGGCCTGTATGGACTTCCTTTCCCTTGAGCCTGACTGAAATGGGATCAGTAACAGTCTAGTAGTAACTGACCACAACACCCGTAATGCACAGGCCTTCCTCACAACAGACCAAAAAGCAACCACTGTGGCTAAAGTATTGTGTGAAGGGTATTTTGTATACCATGGACTCCCCAAACGCCTGCACTCTGCTCTAGGGAGAGACTTTGAGAGTCACCTTATCAAAGAACTCACAAGCATTATGGGCATAAAGAAGTCGCGTACTATTCCATACCACCCTCAAAGTGACCCTCAGCCAGATAGATTCAATAGAATACTGTTCAATATGCTGGGAACATTGGATCCTAATGGAAAGCCATACTAGAGCCAGGAAGTATTTTTCCTAGTCCATGCCTACACCTGTACTAAACATGACTTAATGGGATTCTCACCCTATTTCCTAATGTTTGGGAGAGAAGTCAGACTTACAGAGGACTAATGTTTTCGGGTGTCTGCAGGTGGCACCTTACCAGAAAAACAATTGAAGTATACCAGGAGGCTGCAAGCACAGCTAACAAAAGCTTACCGGGTGGCCCAAGAAGCAGCTGCAAAGTCTGGCCTAGAAAACAAAAATAGATACAGTAAGAGAGTCCGAGAACAAGCTCTTCAGCCCATAGACTGAGTATTGATTCGAAATTTGGGGATCCCAGCCAAACACAAGATAGTTGACCGATGAAAATCTGATCCTTATGTAATTGTGGAACAGATTCCAAATTTGCCAGTATACGGATTAAGAATCAGCGCTTAATAGTTTAATGGGCACTAACTCCCTCCTCCCCTTCCCCCACTCTAGCTGCTCTCTCTCTCTCTCTCACCACCCCTTCTCATGCTACCCTCCCACCACATTTTCCCTTCCCCCACCCTCTCTCCCTACTCCCCATCCCGCCTTTCATACAGCAGTAAGCTAGCAAGTACCTGACTCAGGCATGCATTGTGCAATGCCTCAGATATGTGGATGCTGCACCCTGTTTTATTCTGTTCACTCACCTGTCTTGTGTGTGCCAAGTACTATCCCAATCTAACTTTATTCTGCCATTTTCTTTCTCCCTTTAATTATATGTATCTATGCCTACCGGGACATCCATTGTACCCTATGTAATATGTTATTGCTTTCCTGGCCTGGTGGCACTGAGTTTTGAGGTGCTGGACACCACACCTCACCCTACACCAGTGACCCGAGTTCAGGAGCGAGCTCAGGCACCGGGGGCCGGCAGGGGGAAGGAGAGGATTGAAAGTCTGGTGGGCTGTTCTCCTCTCCTGGGGGGAGGACACTGGGGTTGTCTGGCATCCCAGTGACCCCCGATGGAGATTGTGGGAGCTGCAGAATGCAAACCAAATGTGTGGGTGAGTGTGGCAGACGCTGGCAGGGTTGCTGTGCACCATGGCATCATTGCACGGCATGCTCGGAGGGGGGAGGAAGGGACAGTGATCACTGGGAAAAAAAATCATGAAATACCCCTCCAGCCCAGCTAGGCGATGGCCCTCCCAGTGCCAAACTGCCGCATGCCCAATACTGGAGCTCTGCCTCTGCCCCTTCAGTCTCCTCAGCCCTAAGGCCCCCGGGGTTCGGAAAGAAAGTAACGCCCTTGAAGAAGGCAGGGTTCATAATGGGCGGTAGAGCGGCATAGGCAAGTGGAGAGGCCTGAGAGAGTTCTGGGGGTCTGGGGGAGATAAAATAAGTTAAAAAACATATATATGTTATTGCTATCCTGAATGTGCATTTTTATGATGTGGAACCTATGTAAAGAGCTCTCGCTCAAAGGTATTCAATCCGAGATTTCAATAAAAAAATAAATAAATAAATAAAGAATGGAAAAAGAAAACATGGTGGTTAAAACGCTGCATTGAAACCACCTATTGCCAATTAGTCAACTGTTGCCAGAAGCTGTAAATTCAGTACCTCTCTCACCTCCACAGAGACCAGTCAGTAGAAATGAGACAAGGCACAAGAGACGCAATCAAGTTCACTCACCATTACCTGTTACCCCTCCAGCGACACAGTTTGATGTGTTCAACAGTAGTTCTAAAGATAAAGAACCTTGTCTGTGTCCGATACCACATCACTATTAGCCTGCACCATATCCCATAGACTTTCCACTTTCAGCACCTGTAGGGAGTAATGCGAGTCATTCCAGGCCATTGAATCCCATTGCAGTACCCTTCATTCTGACTGACTCTGGGCCCACAGTAATGAACTATGTTCCAAATACAGGGAATGTTGAGACTCCAGTAACAGAGCTAATCCAGGACATTGGAAGATTCGAACCCCCTGTGGCTAAGTGTGCAGAACCTATTAATGATTCTGATCAAATCACTGCTGAGGAACCTATAGTACCCCACCGTTTTGCTAGAGAAGTCAAGCAAAAAGTAAAACTCACTTATGATGTCCCTGGTATCCCTTCTAATCTCCATGTCAATGTGATACATAAAAGGGTTAATCTGCTGCCAAGCCCGCTATTGCTGCCCCAGCTTGTGCTTCCCACAAGTCATAATAGGGAGGTGCAAAATCACACATGCCCACACAATGCAAAGCATCATGGGCTGCATATGCAAATCACCACAGAAAGTTATGCTGGTCCAACTTTAAGCAGAATTGCATGGTGCCGAAAGGCCTTTCACACAGTTTGCAAAGAGTGCTAACAGAAGACATAGACACGTGTTTCGTCCTACCAGGACTCATCAGTATGCCTCGTCTGTTTGACTCCCCAGTGGAATGGACCAGCTACCCTAAGACAGTGTGTCTTGGATATGTTGTGGTGAACCCATTAAAATAAAAAACTATTTAAAAGACAAAGAACCTCTGTGCACAAACACTGAGGCAAGGGTTACCCCAAAGGGCATTTGGCTGGGAAGCCAAGTTTCAAGAAAATACAAAATCACACATGCCCACACAATGCAAAGCATCATGGGCTGCATATGCAAATCACCACAGAATGTTATGCTGGTCTAACTTTAAGCAGAATTGCATGGTGCCGAAAGGCCTCTCACACAGTTTGCAAAGACTGCTAACATAATAGGGAGGTGTACATGTAAACCATAGTGGGAAAATAATCATTTCAGTGCATGCCCTGTGTTTTAAGAACTACAATGCTAATGATGGTTAGTCAGGTATCAGGTGTATTAGATAGCATGTAATGTCTTGTATTAGAATGTTTGATGTTTCAGGTCTTTACAAGGATGCAAAAGGATTTCAGTGGGGGGAGACTGTAACCCCCCCTCCCCACTTGGGAGCTTACCTGGGGCTTCTGATGTCTCCTAACAGCTTCTGCCTCCTGATCCTTCTGCAGCCAGCTGTTCACTTCACTCCCCCAGCCCACTCCTGGACTGCCAAAGGACTGGGGAGCAGACTGCTTTGCTATGGCACCTCCGTGCACCTCTTCAGTGCGGCGAGTGAGGCGCTTGCCTCTTCATTTCCCTGACCCAATCCTAGACTACTGCCAGGGCCAGGAAGTGTGACAGACTTGTTACAGCACCTCCAGTGCCCATAAGGAGAGCAGCCAGTGAGCCGCACATTAGTGTTGCTCCCCTGCACTGAACTACTGCACAGTGGGGCAGGGAGCACAGGGACAGGCCAAAAAGTGTTTCTGGTACCTCAGGCACCCATTGGGGAACCACAGCAGAAGCGTTACTCTACTGATCCTCTTCCCAGCCCCACCAGACTGCAAAGGGGCTGGGGGAACCAAAAAATTAAAATAAATAACTTGTAAGAGGCTCCCGACCCAATCCAAGCCTCCAGTGGGTCAGAAGTCAGGGGACAACATGGCGCCTGTTGACACTACAAGTTCCATGATGCATTGCACCCAGAACTGCCATTTGGACACACAGCTCCTCCTGGGGAGCCCACAAAACAGCTTCCGACAGAGCTCCTGTCCCCACAAAGTGCCACCTAGACCTAACAACCCTCAGTAGGGACAAGGAGGGTGCAAGCCCTGCAGCCAAATACTGCCAACCCTATGCCAATAATATTTTATACTTTAGAGAAGAGACTGAGCTTGTAAGAACTGTACAAGGGCAGCCATCTTTGCTGAGGTTGCTTGAGGACAGCATGGAATCCTATTGGTAGCGGCAGTACCTCCAATCAAGACGTGGAGCTCGAGAATAGTGTGGACCAATGAAGTGTCAAGATTCAAACCAAACATTCTAGGGTTGACAGTTTGACCCTGGGTCTATTCTGTGAGAGTTCTGAAGAAGAAACAACTGATTTCGACAGCTACTGCTGCTGTCACAGAACAAAACTGAAGTAGTTTGTGCTAAAACAAACTAAGGACATTCTGAACTTGTTCCTAATTGTCTGGTAAATCCCAGAGACAAGGGGATTTACCTCTGCCTCGACTGAACTGCTGGTATTTGGCAATCCAGATATCAGTGACTGCTGAAACAAGTATTTTTATTTGTACTTGTGTGAGGTGACAAATCCTCTGCCCTACTGTCTTGTCACAAGAGACTGTCATTCCTTCCAGGGCATCTAAGCTCTGAGGTCCTGCCTGCCTGTTCAACTGCTTACCTACTGCCAAGGTGGGTGAAGACAAGCTCCTGTGTGAGGTATAGACTGCCTACCTACCTGCAAGGTGGGTAAAGACAAGTCTCTCTGTGGGGTGAAGACTGCCTACCTACTGCCAAGGTGGGTATAGACAAGTCCCCCTGTGGGGTGAAGCAGATCATCGCCTGCATTCCACGCCAGTTCACCTGTTCTTCCAAAATTGCCTGAAAGGGGAGACATCCCCCAACTCCTGCATCTCCTATTCTCCAAAAGGTCATGAGTACTGGGTTTTACCCAATCAAATACATTTCTATCTGTTCAGCTAGCAAGCTAGTTAAATTTCCATCTTAGCTTCCTATGTGACCTTAGCTACACCCACTGCAACTGTTACAGCCAGGATAAATTGTATTCCTACACTCCTGGTGCAGTTTGATAATTTGCATTTGCAGCAGCCAACCTTTTCAACAGTGCTGCACCCAGTGTCCTCTAGACACAGGCCTGCAATTCCTCAGTGTGCACACAAGGTACTTGGGAGCTCCCATAGGGTCTGTGGAGTTAACTGGTGCACCAGTGGGGGGAGAGGGGCTGGGACAGACAATACTTGGGTGTAATATACTGTGTTGCTTGTTTATTCTGCCTGATTACAGTTGTTATTACAAGGTTCTTGTTGAATGTTTTATTACCCTTTGCTTCCCTTGTCCCTTACCTCATTCTCCAGCCCCAAAATAACCCCCCTTGTTTATTTTACTGCAATTGCTGCATTTGCTGAATTGTTTGTATTATTGTGTAGTGTAATATTTGCATGCTTAGAGTGATAAATGGGGAGGGGATTGTATATTGTTCTACCTATTACCAAAGGGGGGTGGTATTTCATTTTCTGTGGGGAAGCACCCTGGCAGTATGCTGCTATAAGGATCCCCATAGGTGGAAGCACCGTGCCACTTGCAAAACAAATTATAACCAGGAACCCAGACGCCAACCTATATCCCTTAGGCAGTATCACTTGCAGGTGGGTGTGCAGACAGAAGGAAAGTGGTGGTTACAGAATAAACCTGTTAAAATAAGAAGAGAGCTACGGTATGTCCAGAAAGGAAGAACATAATGATTTTCAGATTGGTTTACAGAACTGACCTGTTAAATTAATAATTGTGCTGAGCATCAATTTGGACCAATGCAACTGTTTTCAGAAATCTTTTAAAATGAATACCGGCTAGAAGATTAATTCTGGTAAAGGAATAAATCTGACCTGCATTAAGGATATGCCTTTAAAGAGAACTACATTCAGAATTTATAAAACATATGTTGTACAGTGTTTTCATTTGTGTGTGTAGTCCTGGTGCATTATTTTCTTTGTTTGCTGTTCGGAGGTTTTTTTTTGTCTAAATTTACTTACTTGTTTAATGGTCCCTAGGAATCTCCATGTCTGTCTGTTTTATTGCCTTTTCTTTTCCTAGAATGCCTCCTGTCCCATGTGACAGTGATACACTGGAAACCATTAAGTTAGGAAAGGCTGGTTTACTATTCAGTTTATAGCAGTAGAACTCTGATTTTAAGTGCCTCTCCTTATCCAATGAGCACTGCCAATAAATAAGTGGCAAACATTGCTGTTGAACATTTCACTTTATTTAGGTAATTCACATTGAACAGTTTTTAAAAATGCAAACGTTTTAAAACTGAAAAGCCATCATATCAGTTAAGATCAACAGAAACAGTCATATGGTCAACAAATTTCACAACAACAAATGTGCTTATTTCACTGCATCTGGTCAAACTTTTGTTGGGTTCTGTCAAGTTTATCCTTAGAATCAATTCTCGATTGCAAGGGACTGGCGGTAAATCATTGCAAAATGATTTACCACCAGTCACTTGTTTGTGACCCACTGGAGCTAAGTTTAAAAAAGATCTTGGAGCCCTTCTGTGCCACAAGAATACATCAAAGTGCATGGCACGTGGAAGGGGTGGAGCTGACATGCAAATGGTACGCACTGCTATTCAGAGTGCCAACTACCCCCGATACAATATCAACAACAGTTCTGCAAAGCCTTCTAAATACCATCAATTTTGACTGGTAGTAGGGGTTGTTGGACTGCTGGCTTGGTTGCTCACAGATGTCAAAGGACACACTTTGGTAAGGAACCAGATCAGCAAGAGAAGCATGTGGATGGCTGGAGCTAAGGAGGGAGAAGCTGCTCCACTACCAGGGACTACAAGGACCATATAAACTAGTTGGGAGCCCATTGGACTATCTGGGAGAATGTCATGGAACAACAAAACAAAGTTTGTTGGACAAGAAGCAGCCCTGAGGTATGAGTCAGGTGGTGGGAGAATAGTCTTTTGGCACATACCAACACATGCATGTTTGTGTCTGACACTTCTCTATGTGTATACTTACCTGTGAGGGTACTGTGTTATGTTACTCTACACAAAACCTGCTTGTACACAAATACATCTGTACACCTTCATTTGTATTTTAGGATTTGCAACAGGGGTCTCTACCCCACCTACCTAGTATAAATCTATTCTTCATAGAACAGCAATTTAATAGGTTGGCCAAACTGGGCACTTTTCACTGTGCTTTGCGGCTAATAAAATTGTGTCTTAGAACTGGGCCTCATATGTATAGTAATACTGCCACAGAGTCCACTCCTGTAAGAATGGTCTGATGTGAATTTGTAGAGTATGAGACTTGTGAACTGAAGGCGATCCCCTTAGAATGCATGTGAGATTAACCTTGCAACCATAAGAATGGTCTCTCTTGACAGTATTAATAAATTATTGATTGAGGATGATCAATAACATATACAGAAAAATTAAAAATCTTACACCAAATGAACCAATTTCCCAAGCTCCTGCACATGAGACACGCTGTACAGAATGTGAGATGTCTCACACTTGGGAGGGGGACAGAGTAGTGCTGTGGTCAGTCAGATGAACAAATGTCTCAGCAAAACCTTCAGCAAGAGGCTGCTCTGCTCTGGCAAAAATTTGTTCTGTGAACTAAATGTTGCACCAAGCACAAAATACACCATCTCATCTGCCAGAACTCCTTACAGTCATAAACATCTAGTACTTCCAAAACTGAAGGGATAAAAACTCATATGAACACAAAGCACATAGTTAAAAAAAAGCCTGTACATGACCAGAGAAATAAAATGCATCTGGTGCCAAGAAAAGCAAGGGCAGTAATAGTACAGCACGTATGTATTATAGTAAATAACAAATAAAAAAAAAACTAAAGAAGTTGGTGGCACTGTACCACTCACAATGGGATTAAAAAATGGCCATGCATGTTAAAGCAGTTTCTAATAATCATGATGATTGAACATGCACTACTAGCGGTGATACCGATGTAACCACCCCCCACTACTTTGCACAGTAAGCTACCCCTTGGTACCCTCGACTGGGCACCCCAGCTACTTTGGACACTTCTTGGTACCATCCCTAGCTTTGAGAATGTACACCAGGCTCATTACTTCTAGAGGTCAGAAAGGGGTGGGTATGTACAAAACCAAATACTACACACAAACGACCATTAAAACCCAGGTCCTGACCAGATAACTTTTGCTTAGGGTTATGCTATGTCTGTACTTCTGGAGGGGTACCCAGTCATTCCACACAGGAAGCAGTAACAAGAATGTCCAAACCAGGTTGGGGTTCTAGAGTGTGACATTATTACAAAGATGATACACTAAAGCAAAGGTGGACCCCAAGGTTTACACATTATGGCATAAGGCAATGGCAGAACAACAGAAATCTGTATCGGACAGAAACTCTACATATCCCATGTATCGCAGAACCTCAAATTCTCTTCAGTGGCAATGGCCTCAGCTGAAACACACATTTTCTTCTAGTTGCACTGGCCACAACTGAGCACACAATTCAGCTGGCCATGACAGAGCACACTGGTACTCAAAATTAGCTCAACCCACACCTTGGGGTAAACTTTCTCTTCAGGCATTGGCCACCATGTCCTGAATAAGCAGGCTCCCTTACTGAACATGTAGTGCTGAACTGGTCACTCCAGATGGGGGTCTGCCCACCTTTTGCTTCCGTGTCCATACCCAGCCATTCTTTTAGAGTTACACCTCAACTTTCTAGTTAAACAGCAATATGCATCCTAGAATGTCTTTCACATCCTACATAAGAACAACACTACTTCTGAGTGTAGAATTAAAGTCCTGAACAATGTGCCAAGTCTCTCTGGGGACTCCATGATTGTTAGCCAACATTAAAGGCATGAGAACAGTTTCAACTTAGAACAAACTGGTGTATATTTCCCTTTATCAGAGTACACCCAAAGAAAGAACAGGTACTCTCCTCCTGGCGAGCACAAAGTCAGATTACTCACAGTTGGTACACAAACAGGCAGCTTCAAAGTCCTGGATCAAGTAGGGGATTGCCCCTTGGATCCATCCTGGCAGTCCTTCTCATCTCACTGGGGATGAAAAAATCAGGAACTCCTGCTAGACAATGGTTTCCACCACTTCTCTTGGCAGGCAGATGTTTCTCAGCATTAGGGTGAGAAAAATAGGCTCTCCTCACAGAGCCCACACTGCAGCTCCTCACTCCTCCAACTGCTCACTACTGCTGCTGACACAGAACTAACTGAAGATTCTAAAACTCCCCACTCATAGCCAGCTGGTGTGGCTTATGCTGCTGCAAGAGTTCTAAATGACATCACCTCTCTCATCTCAGCTGAGACCAGGTAAACAGAGGAAGCAGTTGAAAAAACATTTAACCAGTTATTCACCAGCTGCCTTCCCTACCCAGCACTGACACTGATGGGATTCTAGTAACCCCAGGGGAACGGGGGGTTACACTGATAATAATGATGACCCTGAAAATGATAAACAGGATACACCATAGACTGAGAAAAAAACCTTGTTATTATTAGTGAAATTAAAATGCAGTCATTTTCAGTCTCAGTTTTACACTGATCCAATTCCAGAGGAGACTGAGCAGGAATGAAACATTCTTATACCTAGCACAAAATCTTGGTGAGCTACATCTGTTGCATGGAATTACTTCCGTCTTTACTGAGTAATGTGTGTCATATTTGTACTGTGTAAAAAGGTTGTCACCAGAGGTAGGAAAGTTAGAAATCTGCACACACCAACTACAATAAGACACTAACTCCAATCACATCCAATCCTGAGGATAAAGTGAAAGGCAGTGGGGGGGGGAATGGTGAGAATGAGGAGAGGAGCATATAACCCATATCATTGACTCAGTCATAGTTCCACCATCTTACAGAATAGGTTTATACAGACATTTTGTGACTTCTTAGAAAGAACAAGAAGATAGCACATCATTGTCCAGCTCATAGAATAGGATCTTCTCTTCATCTGGTCTTCATGGTCCACTATGCTCCCCGGGTCAGGCTGGATCAGTCAATAGAGAGCTCTTAACCCCTTCAGCTTCAAGTACCACAGTGGACAATAACAGCTAAATATGAGATAATCTTTTGAAATGTCTTCCAGCTATGACCAAAGCCATCCAATGACACAACAATTAACTATAGAAAATGCAACAATGATTACAATGAATTTGCATCCTTTTTGTCATGTGTGGGGCTGTTGGATTTCAGCATCAGATGTGCACTGCAGTGCCCTACTACCAGATGCCACTGTGATTCTTTTTCCAGAAAAGTAATACCAAACATGTACCAGAACTACATCAAGAAGTTAATCATGTTTTTTTGGTTTTTTATTACATGATATGTCTTCCTTGTCCTGCCGGAGCTCCTACTTTCCTTTCAGCTGTCCACCCCAGCGCCATTCCCCAAGGATCAGACACCCTCCCTTAAGCTCCCATGATGTATCCTTCATGGCAGGGTGGAGGGGAGCAACTCGACCCACCCAAAACAGATCTAACCAGGGAGGTGCCCTCTCCGGGGTGATGCCACAGGGGACAGCTTCATACCACATGTGCAGGACTTTTTCCAATTTTCTCCCTTACAGAGGTGGGGCATGCAATGATGCATGTGGAGAGAGCTCACATGCATCTGCACACACTTCTCTAAGCATCTGCTACATCTCCTTCCCTTTCTAGAGTGTTGGAGCACTGCCCCCCCAGCCGACGCCAGGGGCCAGTCGGACGCCGACTGCTGGTGACCCCTTCCCCAAAGAAGGAGAGCAATCCATTGGATGCTCGATCTTTCTCTTCCCCTGCTGACCCCCAGTGGCCTGTGCTTGTTCTCGAACACAGGTTGCTGGTATAGCACGAGGTGAGGCATCCAGAGCCTCAGCCCTCAGCGCCATCTGGCCGGCTAGTTAATCATGTTTTAATGAAGGCTTTTGTCCCCAAAGTGCATTCTACAACCTGATATGTACACAAGTAACCAAACTGTTGACACCTTGAGAGTGAATTCCTAATAGGTTTCTTTTGCCCACTCCTCTGCCTCAGTCTCCAGCCCCACACCTAGCAACAATATGCAGAAGCCATTCAAAAGCAGGCTGCCCTGTATAGAAATACATCTGAGAAAACTCACTCAGCCTATTTATCTATTTATTTATTTATTTTATTTGAAAAAGTTTCACCAGGAAAAGCATACTAAGCTACAATAGCTAATTTCCAGATGTGTCCTGGGGGGAAGGGGAGAGTGAGATACAATTTGCATACAAGATAGGCCCGGCCGCAGGTTGGTACCTCACCCCGCTGTTGCTGTATCTGACGGCACCTCCTTTCCACTTAATCTCTCCCTCCCATCCTTTTGCCAGTTTTCCCTTCCTTGTGTCTTTTCTACTGATGCCTATCCTCTCTTATTTTCTGCCTTCTACTATTCACATTTTTGAGTATGTTCCATGATCAAGTGCTAAAGTATATTTTTGTTTACTAATGTATGCTACATTGCCATATGAATTTCTCTCTGCATTTCTTGTACTCGTTGTCTTAATAATCTGGCTGTACTCTTTGTGTATGGTAATTGTACCTCCCGGGTCATGCCTGAAAACAGTCACTTGCTGACTAGCGCACTTACCCGGTTAACAAACACTAAATAAATAAATAAATAAGATCAAAATATAATGAGCTGAAAATAAAATAGAATCGTACAAAATACTAAATTGAAACATGAAGGGCATAAAATTAAAAATTCTACTAATAAGCAATTATAATGACTTGAAACAGAAAACAATGAGGCTATGGCAAGCATTTTCATTGTATAATAGAAGAGAGGAAAACTGAACACTCTGCAGCGAAACCACACAATGGATTGAAACTGCATGAAGACCACCTAACCAGTATCATAAGGAAGTGGCTAGCTTAAGGAGGGGGAGGAGACATACCGGGTCATAATGTTGCATGCTTAATAGCGTATGACATTATGGCTAGCCAGGTACAGCGCATCACTAGTGAGCAAATGGTGCAACACCACGTATACTGCTGTACGCAGTATTGCACCATTCCCACTTTCCCAGGCTGAGGATAAGACCTCTGCTGGGAGTGGGTTCCACCGACCAGCTGCTGTAGCTCAATGGACTGAGCCACAGCAGCAGGGAACCCAGATAGTGCTTCTGGGACTGGGTTTGATTCCCAGTTCCAGAAATTTTATTTTTTCAATCTTTGAGCAATCCCTGACCTGAACCCTCCCTCCCAAAGTTGAGAATCTATATTGGGGGAGAAGGTTCAAGGCACAACCCTTCGTAATGGGGTGTGGGGCGGGCCCCCACAGAAAAAAGATATGCGCGCAAGAATGGCACTGTATCGGCAGCGCGGTGTGTCCATGCATAGTGTTGTACATGGTAATGACCCCATGCCAGGAGGAGAGGGGAGGGGAAGGGATGAAAATGATGATAGGGGAACTTAAGGAAGAGTGTAAGGATGGGGGTAATGGGAGAAATAAATAGTAGGGAAGGGCATGAGGCTCAAGAGCAATTGCAGGATGGGGAAATGTAGTTTCAGAGAAGATAGGACAACGAACTAGTGGACGGGGCAGAGCGGATATCTAAGAGGAGGGAGTTCTAAATATTTGGGAAATGGTAAGAGAAAGCAGCCCGTCCTGAAGTGGAAGTTTGGGTAGGGAGGGTGAGGGTCCGGAAGGGGGAGTTGAAGAGGGAGTAGGTGGGAGTAGGAGGGGTGGATAGGAGGGCTTTTAGGTAGGGTGGAAGGGATCCAAGCCAGAACTTCCCAAATAATGAGGCACTATGGGCAAGGCGTCTGGCCCCAAGAGGTGGGAAGGAGAGGGTGGAGTAGAGGTCACATTGATGAGTACGTGGCAGACAGTTTAGATCAAAGCAATAGAAGGAGTTGAATAGGGTGTCAAGTCTGGGTAGGATGAACTTAGGGGCAGCACTGTAAACTACATCGCCACAGTCAAAAATTGGGAGGATCATCTTCTCGATGATCTCACAGCAGGCCTTGGAAGGGTGGGATGCAGCCATGGTGTCTGTACAGAGCACCAAGTTTGCGATGCAGCTTTTTGTGGATAGCATCCACATATCCAGCGAAGTCGAGGTTCCTATCAAGTCAGAGTCCAAGGTATTTAAAGGAGGAGACATTCTCTAAAAGGAACTCCTCAAGGGTGTGAAAGGTAGGGGTGGTTGTAAGCCTGGTGAGCCTTTTCCTGGTGCCAAAGGTCATAGAGACCATCTTTTTGGCATTGAGGGACAGGTGATTTGTGCAAGACCAGCACTGGACATTATTGAAAGCCAGCTGGAGGTTGGTCACTACATCAGAGGGGGAGGTACCAGAGGTATACAAAACAGTACCATCTGCGTGCATGTGGATATCAGCTGTTGAGCAGGCAGCAGGTAAGTCATTCAGAAATACTGAGAAGAGTATTGGTCCAAGCACTGAACCTTGAGGGTCTCTGGTGTTGATGGGAAGAAGGGGGGAGAAGTAGTTGCCTATCCTGACTGATTGGGTCCTACCCAAGAGATAGGAACAGAAACAGTTAGTGGCAGTCTCCGAGAGACCAGCTGCTTCAAGCTTGTTGAGGAGAAGGGGGTGAGCAACAGTGCTAAAGGCTTTGGCCAAGTCGACAAAGATGGCAGAGGTGATGTGGCTCTGATCCATGCCAGTGAGAATGAAGTCAGTGAGCCGGAGAAGGGAGGCTGTGGTGGAGTGGGCCTTTCAGAAACCAGACTGGAAAGGAATGAAGAAGGAGGAGTAGTCAAGGAAAGGGAAAAGCTGAGCCAGTACCAGGTGCTCTTGGAGTTTAGCAAGGATTGGGAGCAGGGATACTGGGTGGACGTTACCTGGATTTGATCAGTCACCCCCCCTTAGGGAGGTGGATGTATGTGGCAAGCTACCAGGTATCAGAGACAGTGACCAGTATAAAGAAGAGATTCAAAAGGTAGGTGAGTGGGACAGCAATGGCGTGGGCCAAGAACTGTAGGAGTTTAGGGTCAAGCCCATCCAGGCTTTTGCCCTTATGTGGGTTAAGGGCCAGAAGAGCTTTTAGAGTGTCATCAGGGGAGATTGTTGAGAAGGAGAAACAGAGCGGAGAGGAAGTGGGTGCAGAAGAAGCTGGTGTAGAAGGAGCTGATGGGGTAGGGATGCAAGAAGGGTGGAAACACAGGTGATGAAGAAGATGTTGAATTTGGTAGCTAAAGAGGGGGGTCTGAAATAGTGATATCACCTACCTTTGGGACTGGAGGAGGGATTGGGCAGAGGAGAGAATAGGTCATGTACTACTTTCCAGAATTTGAAGCTTCTCCTGGAAGGTGGATGAGAAATATTCTTTCTTGGCAAGTCTGATGGTCCTGGTGCAGGCATTTTGAAAAGTACGATATTTAAGTAAGTCACCAAGGATGCCTGAAGCCTTGTATGTCTTCCATGCAAGGTCACGAGCCCGCTGACAGGTCAGCAGTTTGGCTGATACCCAGGGGAGGTGAGAGCCTCGGACCCTGGTTTTCCTGATTGGAGTGTGCCGGTCCCAAACATTCAAGAACTGAGTTTTGAAGTAGACCAGGGCTCAGTCAACAGAGTAGTCATTTGCAATTGGAGACTAGTCAATTCCAATGAGTTCCTCGCGGAGGGAGGACAAGTCTAAAGACCTAAATGAGCAGAAGAGGAAGATGTTTGGCAGAGCTCTGGGGCAGTTGATTTTACACATGCAGTAGACCATGTGGTGGTCACTGACTGTATCTGGCAGGATTTCTGATGTAACTACCCGATGGGGATGTGATGCTAAAACCCAGTCCAGCAGGGTATGCTTGCCTGACTTGTGATTTCAACGGTTTGGTTCAGAGATGAATTCTGTGAGGTTCAGGGAGGAGATGTGGTTACAGAATTTCGGATTGTGTACTGGAAAGCCAATTTATGTTGAAATCAAACTCATTAGGTGCTCAAACTTATTAGGTGAACGAAACAGATGATTTCAGGAATGGCTGTCCCTTAATGGCCTGTTACTTGGTTCTGCGGATTCTGAAAATGGTAGTAACATTCTAAAGGCAATGCAGCTTTGGTGCATTCACATATATCTCGTGGTTTGATAATACCTGAAATTGGTGGTGCATTATTTTCTTAAGGAAGATTGAAGTATACTGAATATGCTTGCCATTACCTTTAAAATCTGTGGCCATGTTCGCCACTCTGCAAAAGCTTGGCAGGATCTTGCGAACCCTACAAAGGAGAATAATCTCCCACACTATCAGCCAATACAAAATGCTAATACTCATGGAAACTCAACATTCTACATGTTACAGAGAGTAAAGCAGTATGCCAGTACACAGCTGAGTTCCAGATAGGGAAGAAGGACGTGGCACTGTATTTTGCACAGTGGTCACCCATGGCAGTCCTCTGGGAGATTCAACAGCCATTTGAGAAAGCCACGTGGAAAGTCACCTCAGTGTCACTCTCACTTAAATTCTTACCTTTATATGTGGGTTAAAGAAGAAATCAGAAATGCAGACACTGAGTTTTCAACAAAAAATTAAAGAGCAGGAGGGCTTATTTTCAGTCACTGCTGTTTCATCAGCTGATGACATAACAGACCACTTATCTCTAACAATGGAAATGGATTCCAGAATTTAGAAGATTCAAAAGTCAGATCATTATATCCTAGCCACAATAGCGGACATTCAGTTTAAAAACAACCTTGGATCTTTCCTTACACGCAGTCATCTTTACTTCCACATGGTACTGACCTTAACAAACTCAGTGATATTCTAATTCTGAAAGTTGCAGCTGAAATGGAAAGTAAAACTGATGAGAGTGAGGGACCCTCCATTACTCCTTGCCAAAACAGAGCAGAAAGTATGACATCCCCTGGCACCTCAACAAGGAAATTATGACATGCCCCTCAAGTGGATGGCAGTCAGCAAGATGATTCTCGTGTTCGATGTCAGACAGGAAAATAATATTTGGGCAGGCCTCCATCTCATCACAAAAAAACTCTATTTCAGGCAGGACAGCACTGTGCCATCTCAATCAGTCACAACTATGATAGATGACTATATAAGGAATCCTAAGCAGCTGCACATTAGGGTAGAGCTGTTCAAAATGAAGAATTCTGCTGGCAAAATTTATGCAGAATGGTAGTTATGCTTCTGAGATGCCGTTTTGAATTCCTTTTTTTAATTTTGCAGAATTTTGACAAGCATTTCTATGTAAACTGAGACTGAGGGATCTCAACATGTGCACCATGGAAAAGAAGTGCATGAGAGATACATGATAGAAACCTACAAGCACCTCACATGGGTTAACAGGGTGCAGAAGGGTAGTCCCTTTCAAATGAGAAAAAGCACCAGGACCAGAGAGCAAGCGATGAAGCAGGAGGGGGGAGAGTTTAAGAGAGATGTGAGGAAATGCTTCTTCACTGAAAGGGTGGCAGATGGCTGGAACAGATTGTCAGCAGAAGTGGTGGAGGCAAAAACAGTCAGGGGCTTCAAGCATGCATGGGATAAACATAAGGGTGTATTAAAAAACAGGTAGGGAGGGGGAGCTTGGACAACAGCAAGCACAAGAAGATGTGCTACGGAGGAACTCCTGCTGATAATAATTCAATTGTGCTTACGAAACTGGATGAGATGTATGCTTGTGTGACTTTGATACATTGTGGCTGTTCGCCTCTCTATCCATGGGATACACCACCCTGTAGGAGTACGACGCAAGGAAACCTAGAACAGGGTTCCCCCCCATAGGTGCCACAGGAATTATTCCCTTAGCTAAAGGTAGCTTAGGAAGAAGCCCATGGGAAAGAGAGACAAGCCACTGGAGGAGGAAGGGTGGATGGTGGGACAACGAGAAACGAATCCTGGAACAGTTCATGAGGAGTGGCCTTTTAAGGCCTGATGGGGGAGTGACATTGTTGCTCCACCCATTGAACCTCAGGTTTAAATCCTTCCCATTCAATTGTGCTTATGCAACTGGATGAGATCTATGCTTGTGTGACTTTGATATATTGTGGCTGTTCGCCTCTCTATCCGTGGGATATACCACCCTGTAGGGGTACGATGCAAGGAACCCTAGAGGAGGATTCCCCCCCATAGGTGCCACATGAATTATTCCCTTGGCTAAAGGTAGCTTAGGAAGAAGCCCAAAAAGAATACCCAAAAGGGTGTTGAGCATCGAAGAGGCAAGAAATCAGAACATATCGAGACCAGAAAGTAAGGAGAGAGACGTAGATGGGAAGGACAGGAGAAGAATGAGATACGACGAGGACAAAGAATGAAATAAAAGCTGACAAGATGCAGAAGGGCAGACTTCCTAAAGAGAGAGGGAACAGCCAGGGCCACCATCCGACTCCATCCAACAGCGAAATCTAACTACATAACCTAGGAAAGCACTAACCCTGACTAATATTATGACCATTGGCACGAGGAAGAGGAAAACCCCCCTTTGAGAAGGAAACCTTTGGGGATCCAAGGCCTAGGTCACTTCCCTCCAGACTGAAGGACGTTTTGATTAGTGATGGATCAGCTGCAGCTATTTAAAGTCAAGATCGAGGAAGGAGGAAAAGTCCAATTCAGAGGAAGCTCTCGCTCTGTCCATCTAAATGGACAGCTGTTGATGATACAAGTGATGTCTCTGCAACTAGAGGCTCAAAAGCAAGCGAGGATGTATGATGATGGAAATAAGCCTTGAAGGCCTGAATGGTTTAAGGTGAGGAATGAAATGGATGATGTACGATTATGAAATGAGACTTGGAAGGCTGGTACGGATAAGGTGAAATTTGAAGTGGAAGATGAACGATGATGGAGTGAAGCCATGAAAGCTGGTACGGTTAAGGTGAGGTATGAAATGAACGATATACAATAATGGAGAGAAGCCTGCCAGCCCCGAGCAAAGGGGCAATAGACACGAAGGCATGTCTTTGAGTGGAGAGCAGGTCGAATCGAGGTAGCATGGACCAAGAGGGTTTTGCTCGAGTAGTTGATGTGAAGAAGTAGACCCACAAGAGGTTGGGTGAGCAAGGGATACCCAGATGCGGTCATGAGAAGACTGATAGTGATAATAACTGTGGAGTGCAGCAGTTCAATGAAGTAGCATAAGACCCAATGAGAGGTATGCTCGATTAATCGATGTGAATGAGTAGACATCGAGGTCAGACTGAGCAAAGAAGAACCGGACTCAGGCACCTGGACACCAGATGGACTATGGTAAGAGAAGGATACAAATAGGGAAGGTGATGGCAGGATAGGGAAACCCACAAAAGAAAGTAAAAGTCAGAGAAGGAGTGGAATGGAGGGTGGAGGAAACGGGAAGAGGGCAACAAGTGGAATCGACAGGGGCAGACACCCCTGATACAGTGGACCTAGGTAGAGAGATGGATCGAGTCAATCAACTGAGGCCTGATGATGGAACAGGTCATGCATTCACAAATAGCTCAAACAGTATGAGGGGTGCCAATAGAATACTGTATTACCGTGATGACACCATATCCATAGCACGGCTATCCTGAGGAAATTGAGATACGAGTAGAAATGCCCATGCAACATGATAGGATATGAGCAGTGGGAAACAGCAAGTGCTGAGGCTAACAAATCGACCAATTCAAGGACTAATGCCTCCAATCACAGGAGTTATGCACACGAACAGACAGAAACACTGAGGCGATAATTTGCAGGTCTAGATGACAAATGAAGTTGCACACACCGAGGGCAAAGGACAAGCAAAGCACAGGGCAAGCCCGGACTGAAAAGGGGGACGTGGGAAAAAGAAAAGACAAATGAGGGGTCAAATGCTCACAGAGTGGGACCTATGGAGTATCAGCAGCTGTAAAATGAGGCAATGGTAGCTGAAGAGGGGGAGCAGAACGAGCGCACTCCGAAGAAAGCATAATTGAAAGAGCTGAAAGGAGACAAGCGTAAGGTAGAAACCAGAAAAGGGGGGAGGAACCTGCCAAACAGCATCCGAGATGAATGGGGAAAAGGAAAGGGGCAGGACTGGATATACGAGGGAGAGAAGCAGAGGTTGAAGTGGAGAAAGGAAGGAGGAGCAGCAGCACTCACCGAGATGGATGAATCCCAGCAGTGGTTTTAGTATTTCGCTTCGACAGCGTTAGTACCGACATCCACCACAGCGACAGCTACAATGCCGACCGTCAGCATTGTTCCATCGGGGATGTCAGTGCTTTCTTATTGGAGAGCTGCACTCCCCTCCGAACTCCCCATGTGGGAGGCTCCACCCCTACACACCCCCAGTCTCTAGGATTCTAACTCCGAGTTGGAGTTTGACCGGGGGGATCACTTCATCGGGAAACGCACCGCCGGTGTCTCCTTTGCACCAGCACAGCGATGTGCCGCAGACAGGTGATTTCTGTTGCTGTGCTGGTGTTTGCAGTGGTGGAGTTGACCTTGTGTCAGCACACCCCCAGTAGCACTAGGCAGAGCGTACGGTGGAAGATAAGCATTTTTTTTTTTTTTTTACACAGGCAGAGGAGGAGGAGCAAAGTAAAGTGACGATGCATGGGGACAGAGCTACAGACTGTAAGTATATTTCAAACAGATCTCACTCTACAAGTAACCACCATGCCAAGTCAGAAAATAGAAACTGCAAGCACAAGAGACTGGCACCAGTAGAAGCTGCAATCTCCTTTATTATTACAAAATGTAAAAATCTTACACAGAGGGTACTCATAAAATACTAATGTAGCAGCAGCAACAGGAAAAACATGTGGTGTCCTGAACTAACTGGTTTAAAGCCAGGGGGTAGAACAAAGGTGTGGTAGAGAGGGCTTGGGAGAATGCCAGGGAAAGTGACAGGACTACCTTACTGGAACCTAAGGTGACCAATAGGAGACAAATACATCCGCAGTTTAACTTTGCTGCCAACTATTGTAGACTAAGTGGGAGCATCAGAAACAGTAGCATGGAGGGAGACAGCACACCCACCCTTCAGCGGGTCGAGAGCAAGAAGGAACGGGCAGCCGAGAGGCAGAAGAACAAAGAGCAACAGGGCAGGAGCTGCGGGCAGGCAGGAAAGAGCACTGGAGTGCTCCATGGGGAAGGCAGACAGGAGTGGTGTGAGGACAAGAACAACAACAGGACAGATGACCAGCACCAGAGCAGAGGTACCACGAGGCAGGAGAAGGGCAGGGAGAGCGACGGGTCGGAACACAGGATTAGGGCATGAGCAGCCGCAGAGCAAGTGGCAGGACAAAGAAGGGGGTGCTGGCCCCCAACCCCAGCCGTGGCAGGAGCAAGCAGAAAGAGAAGCAAATCTAGTGACGTGCTCAATGGAAAAGGATGAAAACGGGAGACGAGAATGAGTGGCCAGAGGTGCAACATAGAGAAAAAGAAGCTCAGAGTGAAGGAAGGAGGTGCCTCCAGCCGCAACAAGAAATGAATCCTAGAACAGTCCAGGAGGAGTGGCCTTTTAAAGTCTGATGGGGAGTGACATTGTTGCACCACCCACTGAACCTCAGGCTTAAAGCCTTCCCATAAATCTCCCATAAGTTTGTTTCTGCTCCAATTTGCTAAATTCTTTCTACATTAATCGACAAAGCAAGTGGTGTTTACCTAAATAGGTGATTTTTGTACATTCTGAACAAGCTGCACAAATGGAGTCAAGCAAACGGAAGGTTCAGCACTATGCTGAACAAGCACATGGCAGAGGAATGGGCCTTCAAACAGGCAGCCTGTCTAAGCCAACTAACAGCACTCTGTTTCAAGTGATTATGGATCTCGACAGGAAAGCTAAGCCCCTAGGAACAAGATTTACAAATGTGAAAGCTAGAATGGACTTTCTCATGACAGATACTAAATTGGCAATACAGTCAGCAAACAAGACTTCAACAGTGGTGGTGGGTATTATTTTGGAAATTATAGATCATGGGAGCATCCTGTGATGCTTCTGACCAATCACAGCACTTGTTTCAGTTGCACATGAGATACTCTTATTTCCATCAGAGTGTCTCATGCACTGTGCCCTAGTAACAAACTTCTTATTAGCACCGCTTGATCTGCAGAAAGACATCGAATAGGTAAATTTAAAAAAAGTCAATGCCGAGTGAGCTATAATAAATTTATATGACCCCTGTCGCAACTCACTGTTTCATATGAGTGGTTTCAGTTGCATTCAGCTTGAGCTAGAACAGCTTCGTTTTGCTTTGCTTTTCCCACTTGAGCCAAACACACATGAAACCACTCTTATATGGCAAAAAGCGGCTCCAAAGAACATACTGAATCTAATAAATTGTTAGGGCTCTGCTTAAAGAGAATGGAGAATGGAGTGAGGGTCAGTAACATATGGCTGTTTGGTGTACCTGAGGAGGCAGAGGGGACTGATTTGCTGGGTTATGTATTAATATTACTCAAGCAATGCTTGGACATAGACTTGCAAAACTTTCTTTTCAAAAGATATAGGCTTACTCCTTGAAAAACCACTATGCAGAACCAACTGAAAAGAACCATGTTGATTACCAGCGGACTGCATATCAGGAACAACATTTTGAGTATTGCTAAATCCAAAGGGCCTTTAAAACTTGCAGATTGGACAAGATATACATCTTCCCTGGTCTGTTCTTCAACTCATTGGAGATGGAAAGGGTTCAGTGCAATTTGCACAAGACTGAGATCTCTGGGCATAACACACGTGTTGCAACTACCAGCCCCCCTGTGGATCCTATATGCTGGTAAGACATTTCTGTATTCAGATCCTATCAAAGCTGGAAAGATACATGAGACCATAAAATGAGACCTTCAAAAACCACCCCACATGCAGGACTCAGAAAGGGAAGATTAACAAAAATATGAGATTGTTGAACTATGTTTTATTGAATTGCATTGTTATGACTGTTAACATGCTGTTGATATTTTATGTTCTATATCAGTACTGCATTTCCTAAAAGAGACAAGGTCACTGTGGATCCATTGTATTGCTTAATAGGATGTTGGGGAAGGTCAGGGAAAATAACATTTCTTACCTTACTGCCCTAATAAGCAACTGGGTATTTTCCCTAGGTTTGGCTTTGGGTCGCAGTGGGGATCTTCTGAGTCTCAAAATGGCCTCTGCCTCATGGTGTCCTGAGGTATAGCGCGCTATAAGCACTCTTCCCTACTTACTCCAACACAAGCCTAAGCTATGGTAAGCCCCGCTCAGTATATCATTTTCCTTGATTTTTATAATATATCAGAGCATCACGATGGTTGTCATATATGCAGGAATATTAATTCAGGAAGTATGCAGTATTAAATCTCATGCATATAAGCATGCCACAGTCTAAGCTCACAATATAAATCTAGTTTCCAGTCGCTTGTTTCAGGGTAGACTTAGGCCTGTAGGGACAGATAATTTATGCAGTAGACATGGACAGAACACCAGTTAAATTCATTTATTTTCACTGGTGTTAAATAACTTCTAGAACACGGATTTATTCTGCCCCCCTCCCAGTCAATCTTCCCCCCTCCTGCCAGAACTACTTACACATTTTAACAAGCACGGCCCGTTACTGAACTAAACCTGCTCCTAACTTCCACCACCAGCACTATGTCTCTCTGCACCATCCACCAGAAGGAAACCTGCTCCTTACTTCCAGCACCTCTATACTGTATCTTTCTGCACCATCTACTTCTTTCCCCCCACCAATGTGCCAACAATGTTATTTTTATCCACAGATGTAGCTTTCCAAAAGCACATATCTTCTCCAGCTCTGCATCTCCAGCCCAAGATCAGGCTCTCTCTTTACATCCAATCACTAAGCCACAGTCCAAGCCAATCGCTCAAAGCACCACAACACCCACGTCTCTGCTCTTCTTCTGATCTCTTTTCTGCTCACAACATCAGGGCACAAACAAAACAAAATTTGATTGCTCTGTGAACTGCCAAGTCCTGAAGCATTAGAATGGGCAATCTCTTCACGTCCCACTGGTCCACTCACTAGGTCCCAATCCACGCTCAAACAAAATTAAAAATGGAGAGTAGTACAAAATCCAAGCTCAATCAGATAAGTTATCCACATTCAATTAAACAAAAAACACACAGCTTTACACAAAAGTGGCATCCTTGCTTTCGCTAACTGAAAAATGAAGCCACCATTTTTCTAAAACTCTCTGGCCCGCCCATACACAAAAACTACCCACTCACAAACCATGCTTTCAACATCCAGATATTGCATTCCTAGCAACCATGCTGGGGACCCTAGCAGCCATCCCAAGCCCTAAATCATGTATCTACACACAGTGGGGCACATAAAAATAAGCTCTAAATATTAAGGGAAACCAAATAAAACTAAAAAAACTAAACAAATAAATAAAAACCACACACGAAAAAAGCATTTATATTGCATAAATGGAATATGCAGTGAAGAACTAATTAAATAAATAATTTATGTGGTTCTCACTGCTGTGCTCTCGATCTGCTTTCTACCTAATGCCTTGCACTTAATCCTCCCCCTGCCTGTCTACTTGTCTCCCCTCCCAACTTGATGTGCTTCTCCTCTTTGGCTTGATATTTCAAACCCTTGCCCTGTCCTACTATAACTAATTCTCAGCTCCTTAGATCTTTGTAATCATTGCCAAAAAGCTCCTACTTGCAATACTCTGTGCCTATCTCCCAAACCGTGTAAATGTTTCTCCCCCAAGGATCTGCCTGCTGTATGGTATTTTGTAATTTTCCATGCTCATTAAACCTGATAGTTCCTTGCAAGTACAGTATGTGGTTGTTTGTTTCCCATGAGCCTCTTGCTGAACTTTGCATCATGATAATTCCTTGCAAATATGTGAGCTATGTCCTGCACCTGCCAACAAATTGCCTTATTGCATGTTTTGTCATGAATCACACTGTTTTTTACCTTGTTCTCATCACCTTGCTTGTATTTTTACTGTAAAACCTTGTTTTGTTTCTGTGTTTTATGTAATTCCACTCTGAAACCTCCAGGGTCGTGCCTGAAAATAGATAATTCCTATGGCTAGTGCACTTACCCGGTAAACAAAAAATAAATAAATAAATAAATGTGCACTCGAGCAGTTTAACGTCAGGCAACTCAGTCATAGCTTATGCCACTCATGAGGTTATCATTGATCAAACTGCTGTTGTGCACAGAAGTCATTTATTTAACTTATCCCCATTGCATATCCCTTATTTAATTGTATTAATGAAAGCACATTCTGTAGTTAAGTTGGTAAATGTATATTTTTTAGTGTCTGGGTTTGTCCCAGTCAGGGCTGGAGGAAAGTTGAGCACCACCACTGTTCAGAAACAAACCAGTACCATAAGTCAAATATGTGCAAGTACAAACGGCTTTATTAAACTTGTAGGTTGGGTCCAGGCACTAGAGTCATGATAGCCCCTTTCTTAGGAACACTGGCACAGAACCCGAAAATACTCCCTGATGACACGCTGAGCTGAGAAACCGGAGTGTTTTCTGGTTCTTCGATAAAGCCTTGTGTATTTACATGTACTTGCCTGATGGTACTGTTTTGTTTCTGAATGGTAGTGGTGCTGTTTTCCTGCAGCCTTGTTGTTACTTTAGCGAGAGCACACCAAGCAGTGGGGCAGGCCCCCCTGTTCTGTGTTTGTCCCAGCCAGCAGGGTCTCCTCATTGGCATGTCCAGATACAGGGTTATAGCATTTTCACCATTTCTGGTTTACAATTACATGGACTATATAAAACACCAGTTTTGATGCTACATGGTGAGATGTTCCCCTGGCAAGACTTTTGGTATGACAATTATCAATTCAATCTATGAACATGCTGCAAGGGCTAACATCTGAGACTTTTTTTTTTCAACTTACAAGAATTTGGTCCCCATTCTGGGGTACCCATGGATGCAGAATATCGACTCCTAACATTGCATTTCAATTGTTGTATCTTGTATCTGAAACCAAGATTGCTCTTTACTGTATACTGCACATCAAAAATGAATAAAGTTTAAAAACAAAACAGGAAGGGAGGGGGAAGGGTTGCCAGACACCAGTTAGGGTCTGTGGAGACAGATTAGGCAAGGAACATCTGGAAAACTGCATGGGCAAAATGTCCTTTTCTGCCAACAAATTATATGTTTCTATGACCGTGTTTTCTGCCCCAGCTTTATCATACAGAGGTTGTCAACAGTACAGTATTAGAAATGTTAGCATTTGCTACACTGCCATGATATGATAGCAAAGGCAAACTGTAATGCAATCTTAATGCTTAGCATGCACTGTCGGGTTTGTGGTGGCAAATGCGATGGCATGTTAGGGTAACTAATGGTGTTGGTTGCCATTGTAGAATGTAGCAGCTTAATAATTTTGTCTATCATCATCATTTTCAACCACGAGCTGACTTTTTATTGTAACTTGAGCTATTGGTCTCCAGTGATGTCACAGTCCATGCAGCACAATAGCACCACTGCTCCACTGCTTCCAAACTGCAAAACTCCCCCTTCTTCATAATCTTTCATCTCTAACCAATCAAATGCCAACCAGACCGGAAGGGGGAGGACAGGGCAACAAAGATCCAGGTCCCAGAAAATTAAGATGGTGCAGGATGGTTCCAAATTTTGGGTGCCGAGTGAGGAGTGCACTGAGCAGCAGCCAGTTAAAATCTGAATCTTGAGGGGAAGAAGCAATATTCTGATAGAGAATGTAGAGCGCATGTGTAATATGATGAGAGGCTGCCAGTCAGTGCTACAGATAATTTTGCAAGGCAGGAGTAATTTACTTCCCATTTTTATGTTTGCTTGCACGCATGCACAAGAAACATATTGTGGTAGCTTGCTGTAGTAGCGAGTTGTGGAAGTGCGGCAGTGTTGTGGTGAATGCCAGCAGTCTATTTTGGGGCTGGTCTCTGTGGCACCAATAGAGAAGTAGGCTGCTGATGACAGCAGTTTTGTAGAGTGCCACCAACTTGAAAGAAACTCACTGCTGCAATCAGGGAGCAACCTGTCATTAACAATCAGCTGTTTTTGCTGCTGGAGTAGTCCCTGATTGCAGCAGTGAATTACTGCTTGCCTGTCTGGTGTCCCATTCCAATAAACATGGCAGCAGCTATCACTGTCTGCCTCTCTCAGTCCCCATGAAAGCCAATGGAGGTGCCCAATCCCCCTGTGAGCATGCCCCCTTCCCAGTTCATTTGCCAATGGGGTAGCCCAATCCCCATCAGCAAAATGTCCCCACATTTATTTTACATTTTTACATGGTGGTGGCTATCTCCATCCACCTGTACCAGTCCCCATGGAAGCTGACAGGGGTTCCCAATCCCCCTGTTAGCATGCCCCTTCCAAGTTCATTTTTCTGACAGGGAAGCCCAATCCCCGTTGGCATAATGCCCCCCCATCTGTTGTGTGCTGAGGGGGATGCCCAGTCCCCCTTAGCTCATGCCCCCCCAACACTCTGTATGTGCCGATGGGGTGCCCAATCCCTGTCGGCTACAGATGCCCCAACAAACACTCAGGTGGCACACTGGGAGCCCACCCCAGCGTACCAAACCACCTGTGAAAAAAAAAACCTTCCCGGGCTGTTTTTTTTTTTTTTAATTGCCTGTAAAAGAAAAACCATCCCTCGTTGTGTCCGGTGCCCCCTCTGCAAACTCTCACCTACCCTCTGTGCACCCCACCTCCCCACAACCCCACAATCTCCCCACCCCAAACTTACCTTCGGAGTCTGGCGTGATGATCTTCGGTGGACCGGGAACACATTTGCACTCTTCAAAGCCAACCATGAACTGAAGAAATACTGGAAAGCTGTATAATGGCATAAATGGTTTTTTTTCAACTTATGTGGATATCTCGACCATTTTTGTGAATTTTGGCACCAAATTTTCAACATGGGGGTTTTGGGAACCCATCTCCTGAATTCAGTGACTGTCATTTGGTTATTCTGTCCCAAAAGGTGATTTCGCAGTCACTGTGCGGAATCACCTTTGGGACTGATTAACAAACGGCAGTACCACTGTTCATGAGGTGGGCTCCAAAAGCTTATGTTGCAAATTTGGTGAAAAAATTCCAGAATGATTGTGTCATGAGTGTGCATTGTGTGTTTCCACGCACACTCATAACTTTATGAATTTGTAATATTTTCACTCCAGATTTTAAACATTGGCATTTTTTACACCTCCTTATGAATAGTACAGCTGTCATTTTTCACATCCTGGCCAAAATGTGTTTTTGCACTTCCGGTGCAGAATAGCGCGGTCCCTGTGGGAAATCAGTGTTTGGGACAGAGTAAGAACATTGCAGTGACACTATTCATGAGCAGAGGTCCCAAAATTCATATGTTGAAAATTTGGTGACAAAAGTCCATAAAATGACTATGTTACGAGCATACATTGCGCAGTTTCCATGCACACTCATAACTTTGAGAATTTGTAATATTTTCACTCAAGATTTTCAACATTGTCAATTTTGCACACCTCCTTATGAACAGTACAGCTGTAATTTTTCACATCCTGCCCAAAATGTGGTTATGCACATCTGGCACACAATGGCGCAGTCACTGTGGGAAATTAATGTTCAGGACAGATTAAGAAAATCATAGTGACAGTGTTTATGAGAAGGGGTCACAAAATGCCTATGTTGAAAAGCTGTTGAAATAATTCCACTAAATGGCTATATTCACGGCGTGTGTTGCGCGGTTTCGCGTCTGCGATACGTACGGCTCAAGCATTTTTAATATTTTCGCTCCAGATTTTCAACACTGCCATCTCTTCACATCTCCTTATGAATGGTGCAGCTGTCATTTTCCACATCTTGCCTGAACTGTGTTTTCGCACATCTGGCGCAGAATGGCACGGTTGCTGTGAGAAATCAACGTTCGGGACAGATTAACAAAATCACAGTGCCACTGTTCATACTGTAAGCAGAGGTCCCAAATGCTTTCATGAGGTTGGGGTCACAAAAAGGCCATGTTGAAAATTTGTAGTACAAATACCAACAAATGCCCGGGGCATTAGATCTTCTAACGTCCAATGCTAACATCAGCAAGCAAACATTCGGCATTGACAAAAGCTTGTTTAAATTAGGTGAGTAAAATCAAATTTTGGTGAGTAAAAGTGCTTCAGATGTTTAAGAACAATGCACCTTTTGAAGCAATAATAGTGTTATGAAGCACTCTTTTGCTGAATATGAAGCATTTTCAGGTCTTGGGATGAGTATCTGTATGTCCTTCAAATTTTGTTGAAGAATATTTCTTACAAATGGTGATTAAAATAGGTTGGTACTCACCTCATCTGGAGCACTACTTCCAGTTGTAAGTTCAACTTAAAAAAATAATAATTTGTGTGTTAGGGTATAAAGTGACTCTGGAAGGTGGGGGAATGTGTGAAGATTTCACCTGTCAGGGCAGGATACAAAGTTCTCACATCTGATAACTAACTGCATGTTTCAGGTTTTTATGGCTACATAGCAAGAGCTATAGTATGCTGACGTATTACAATTACATTGAGAAGGGGGCTTTGGTAGCACATGACTGTGATTGGGGGGGCTCTGGTAGCACATGACTGCAAATATGCCATAGCTGTGTCCTTCCACCGGAGTGAACTTGAAGCATACATCTCTCCGCATCCTCTCCATTCAGTACAGTGTGGTTGCTTCCTTCTCCCCTCCCCCCCACCACACTATTTTGTTGCTCCCCACACCACTGGCCACACAAAGATTAACAACAAAAAAGTGTAGGGAAAGAGTGCACTTTGTAGAATGTAGCACATAAACTTCTCCATGTGGTGAGAAAAAGTAGTACCCCATGACTGTCCATAGGCATTGTCATTCCCTTTCTGTGTCTCTCAGTGATCTGTTCTTGACTTTGTGAGTTAGTTGGTACTCTTCTTAATTCTGATTTCATTATATAATGCAGAGCTGCACACAACTGGATAATGGAGTTTTGCAGACCCTCTCCTCACCCTGTCTGCCACTCCCTTGCCTTTGTCCCCCATTAGTAGATCACAGCGAATTAAAGAGAGACTCTCCATTCATCCAACCAAAGCAAGATGGCAGCAGGGGGTATGTGCTTAATAGTGCAGCTCCCAAATGGGAACCAAACTATCTATCAGTTAGTCAAGACCCTGAGGAGGCTTTGAACTAAGGAGTGAATAATTTAGGGGAATCAATCATTGACATCAGAATGACTGTGGGTGGAAGGAGTTCTGCCCCTCCCTCACAGTTTCCAGTCTTGGTTTTCACTGTGGAACTGTCACTGGAAGGAGACAGTCACAGTGATGGTGCAAGCGAGTGAGCGGCAGGCAGACCCTGGTGTTTTATGGACCAGCACAGACACCAAGAGATCTCTGGCAGCAGTCAGCACTGAGGCCAACTTGGGAGGGCTGAGAGAGACTAGATTCAGTGGGAGGAAGACAAGATGAGAGCATAACTCCTCGACACACAGAAGCCTGTGTACCTATTCACCCCCCCCCATGTTTGGGCAGTGAGGCAGGGCCTGGGGACCCCTGCCAAGAGACGTCATCCCTACAGAACAGACAGAGAGACATGGTCCCCCATGAAGCACCACTGCTGTTACCATGAAGAGGCAGAAAGTGAAGAATCTCCAACTGCCATAGAAAGCTAAAATGGTAATAATAACACCCACCTGTATATATAAATTAAGGGGGGGGACAAAGTCTAAGGCATGTGAGGAAGGAGGCACGAAATACTCTGGATGCCTTGGAGCTGTATGGTAACAAATCTGCATATGAAGGAGTTGCATGTGTATTTTCCCCAAGCTGTTTTTTTGGCATGTTGTGCTGGAATACCTATGCTACAGATATCTGGCTGGCTGCTGCAGGGGAGGGATGAGAGTACTTGTGGGCTGTTTTATTGATGGTGGGAACTTTTAGGGGGTTTTGTATGAGGGTGGAGTGGTAACCATTTAGGATTTTATACTGGGAGTAACTTTAGGGCATTTTTGGAGGTGGGGTAACTTTTGAGGTCTTTTATGTGGGTAACTGTGTGACCCTGAGCAAGTCACTTAATTTCCTTGTGCTCCCAGGTTGTACCTGTAAGCAAGCTTTCAGCTTAGTGTGTCTCTCCTGGTTAAAAAAAAAAAAAAAGTTTTAGATCTTTTATTACCGTAATTTTAGAGCTTTTCCATTGTGGGCAACTAGGGCTTTTTATGAGGGAGGGATAACTTTTGAGGGATGTTACAGGGTAACTCATTGCTTTTTATGGAAGTAACTTTTGAGGGCTTTATGGGGGGGTCACTCTTTAGTGCTTTTTTATGTGGGGTAACATTTGAGGTCTATTATATGGTAACTCTGTAGTGCTGTTTTATGGGAAAGTAACTTCTGAGGGCTTCTTAGGTCACTGTTTAGTGCTTTTTTATTACAGTAACATTTTAGGGTGTGTTACGTGTAGGGGTAACTGTTTAGTTAAATGGGGTATTTTTTTTAGGACTTTTTAATTTATCTGCCGAAAGAACTAGATTGTCTCCAGTACCATATTCTTTCCAGCTGGAGCTGCTAACCTCCCACTGTCCTGTACTTCTGCCTTTTGCTGGGTGCTGTTGGCACACTTAACATAGAAACATAGAAACATAGACTTTGATGGCAGAAAAGGACCGCTTGGCCCACCTAGTCTGCCCATTTCCCTACCTACAGGATAAGCTGCAGATCCTAGTTAACCAACAGCCTATTTCTTCCTACCCCTCATAAGAATTGCCTTATGTCTGTCCCATGCATTCTTGAATTCTCCCACAGTTTTAGACCCCACAACCTCCTCAGGAAGGCTGTTCCATGTGTCCACCACCCTCTCTGTGAAAAAATACTTCCTCACATTGCCCCTGAGCCATCTCCCCTCTATCTTCAAATTGTGTCCTCTTGTTCTTGCAAGTCTCTTTTTCTGAAAGATGCTACCCTCTTGAATTTTGTTGATTCCACTGAGGTACTTCAAAGTTTCTATCATGTCCCCCCTCTCCCTCCTTTCCTCAAGGGTATAAATATTAAGCTCCTTTAGTCTCTCCTCATATGGCTTCTCTTGCAGACCCTGCACCATTTTAGTTGCCCTTCTCTGGACTGCTTCCATCCTGTCTATGTCCTTGTGGAGATGGGGTCTCCAGAACTGGATGCAGTACTCCAGATGGGGTCTCACCAACTGTCTGTACAGAGGGATAACAACTTCCTGTTTTCTGCTGGTGGTGTCTCTCCCTATACATCCCAGTATCCCCCAGCCCTCCCTACTGCCTTCTCACATTGCTTGCCAACCTTAAGGTCATCTGATATGATTATCCCAGGTCCCTTTCCATGCTTCTTGTTGTTACTACCTCCCCCCCATTGTGTACTCTTCCCCTTGGTTTTTGTTTCCCAAGTGCATTATTTTGCACTTCTTTGCATTGAATCCAAGCTGCCATACTTCTGACCATTCCTCCAACTTTGCCAAGACCCTTCTCATCCTTTCCACGCCTCCCTGTGTATCAACCCTGTTGCAGATCTTTGTGTCATCTGCAAACAGGCATACTTTTCCTTCCAGTCCCTCTACAATGTCACTTATAAAGACATTAAAAAGGACTGGACCCAGTACTGAACCCTGCGGTACCCCACTAGTAACCCCCCTTTCTTCAGAGTGGACTATGTTTAAAAATTACCTTCTGTGTCCTGTTGTCCAGCCATTGTTTTACCCAGGCTACCAACCTGGGACCCACTCCCAGGCTGGTTAATTTGTTTATTAATCTTTTGTGTGGGACTGTGTCAAATGCCTTGCTAAAGTCTAGGTAGGCCATGTTCACAGCCCCTTCCTGGTTTACTACTTTGGTCACCGAGTCAAAAATCGATTAGATTCATCTGACATGATCTTCCCTCTGTGAACCCATGCTGCCTTGGTTCCTGTGCCCCTCTGGCCTCTAGATACTCAATAAAATTCTTTCCTTCAGAAGTGATTCCATCACTTTCCCTACCACAGAGGTCAAACTGACAGGTCTGTAGTTTTCTGCCTCTGTCTTGCTCCCACTTTTGTGAAGAGGAATCATAGCCACCTTCCTCCAGTCCTCAGGTACCACACCATCCTCCCATGATTTGTTAAAAAGGGTAGTCAGTGGTGTCACTAGTTCTCCCCTTAATTATTTTAGAATTCTGGGGTGAATCCAATCAGGCCCCATTGCTTTGTCCACCTTCAGTTTTAAGAGTTCTTTCAGAACCCTTTCTTCTGTGAAAGCACTGGGATCGACCCCTCTATCCAGAGTGCTTCTGTTCTGAAGGAGGCAGTGTAGCGTAGTGGTTTAAGGCTCTGAGCTGCAAACCTGGAGACCTGGGTTTGAATCTCACAGTCCCCTCTTGCATACTGTGTGACCCAGAGCAAGTCACTTAACTTCCTTGTGCTCCCAGGTCGCACCTGTAAACAAGCTTCAGCTTAGTGTGCCTTTCCTGGTTAAACAATTTCCCCTTTCCCTAATTGAATTAGGTACCTCCCCCTCCTCCTTTTTTGTGAATACTGAGCAGAAGAATTCATTCAGTATCCCTGCTTTTTCACTGTCCTTCTCTGCCCACCCACTGTCTATTCTATTCAGCCACACTATCCCTCCCTTTGTCTTTCTATGCTCTCTGATGTACCTGTAAAAGGTTTTATCCCCTTCTTAACCGAGTTGGCTATCTTTTCCTCAGTTTGGGCCTTTGCTATTCTGATTTCTCTCCCTGCTTCCTTCTGTCTTAACTGGTACAGTTCTCTGTCCTGCTCCGTCTGTGTTTCCTTGTACTTCCTAAATGCTATCTTTTTCTCCCTAACCTTCTCCACCACCTCTTTTGAGAACCATAGTGACTTTTTCTTTCATTTTGATTTGCTTATTTGTTCACACAAAGGCTTGTTACCTCTGTTATGGCAGTTTTGATGTTTTCCCATTGTTGCTCCACCCTTCCTTCTTGCCTGTTTGCTAGTGCTTTTCTGAGGCACTCTCCCATTTTGCCAAAGTCAGCCCTCCTGAAGTCCAGTACCCTCACTTTTGTATGGCTTGACTCTGTGGCTGAGTTTATCGTGAACCACACTGTTTGGTGGTCACTTGTTCCCAGATGGCTACCCACTTCTAGATCTGAGATCCTCTCACTGTCCCCATTTGAGAGTATGAGGTCTAAGATTGCTCCCTCATGAGTGGGTTCCAAAACTAGCTGTATGAGGCATGCCCCCTGTAGGGCATCAAGAATGGCCCTGCTCTTGGATGTAGCTGCAGCAAAGGTGCTCCAGTTAACATCTGGCATGTTCAGATCCCCCATCAACAGTATCTCACCTTTCTCTGCCATCCTAAGGATGCCTTCTATCATATCCTTACCATTCCCTCCCCCTGAGATGGGGGTCTGTATACAACCCCTGTGCGGATTGTGGTGCCATTTCCAGTCTCTATGGTGACCCACAGTGCCTCCTCTCCTCCCTGTTTACTCTTTTGTTCCATTGCTTTTATCCCTTCCCTTATGTAGAGAGCTACTCCTGCCCCCCTCTTTCTCCCCTCCCTGTCTCTCCTGTAGGTTGTGTACCCTGGTATGTTAACATCCCAGTCATGGTTCTCTGTGTACCATGTTTCTGTGACTGCCACGGTATCCAGGCATCCCTCTTCCATCAAGGCCACCAGTTCAGGGAGCTTGTTGCCCAGACGACAGGCATTGGTACTCATTACCCTCAGTTTCTTGATGGCCTTACCCCTTTTTGCCTCATCCCTTTCCTTATTGCCTTTGTCATTTTCTCCATTTATCCCTGCCCTTCTCCCATCTCTATCTTGATGTTTACCTCACTTACTACCCTGATTTTTTTGGGGGGCTATGATTTCTCTGCTTCTTTCCAGTGCCTCCCCCCTTGGCTAGTTTAAATGCTTTCCAATGAAGCATTTAAACTTATCACCTAGGATCCTGGTTCCCCTCCTGGACAGATGCAGCCCATTGCACCAGTATAGGCCTGCATCACTCCAGGTGGAACCCCAGTCCCCAATGAAGCCAAACCCCTGAGCTCTGCACCAGTTTTTCAACCACTGATTGAATCCCATGGTGTGGAGCACCCTAGTCTCACCCATATCATAGACAGGCAGCACCTCCGAGAAGGTTACCATGCATGCTACTTGTCTAAGGCCCCTCCCCAACTCCACAAACTCTTCCTGCACTGCTCTGATCCCTTTCTCAGCCAGGTCATTTGTTCCTAGGTGGACAATGACATCCAGCTCCCTCCCGTGCAGCTGCTCCAGCAATCCTGAGGATTTGCTCCCTGTCCCTCAAGCCATGGTGCCAGGCAGGCACTTTACTTCCCTCTCCCCTTCCTCCCCCAGTTCTACCCTCCTAACAATTGAGTCCCCCACCAGGAGTTGTTTCCTTCCCCTGTGGGGTCCCATGCAACCTCCTGTGGGTCTCCTTTGTGGAGGTTCCCAGCATCCTCCTTGGTCTTCACTGCGGGTGCCTCCATAGAGGAACCACACTTTGTCAGAATGGCATATGAATTGTGCAGAGGTATAACTGGAGGGATGTGCCTCTGTTCCACCACCCTCACCCTCCCTGAGCCCACTGTGGTCCAACTGCTCCTCTTTCTTGGCAACCTCTGAGGCAACAGCAGTGGCCCTGGTGGTCCCTGGGTGGGAGAGGGGGGCCCCCAAATCCTAGCCAACTCAGCCTGAAGATGAGCAACCTCCTCCCTCAGCCCAGAGAGGTGCCTGCAGATGGGACAACACCACATCCTCCAAAACGTCTCCTGGAAGACTGCTGCTCCACAGCCACTGCACTGCACCACTCCCATCATGTCTTATTTCTGGCCCATTAACTTGTTTTGAATATTTACTCTTTCCTCTGTTTATTTATTTACTTATTTATTTTATTTTATTTTTCTCCCTACTTACTTACTGCCTCTGTGCCCTTTAAGCTCCTGGTCTTCCTGTTCTGAGACAAAAAGTTCCTACATTTCTCAGTAGTCTCCTTACTTGCTCAGAGTCAGACCTCCAGCAGCTGGGGGGGGGGGGCACAGAGCTACTCTTTTCCTTCTAGGATGATGAGCCTTTTGTGGCTCTTTGATCACTCACTTCCTGCTCCTAATCATGAAGTTCCTGTTGTCAGTCAAATCCTGTGCCTACAAAAGTAGGCACAAGATTTGACTTCTTACTTGGCATAAGACTGGCTGTGGCAGAAGTGCTTGGTTTACATTCTAACAGGATGCAATGTACTGTTGTGCAGTAACATTCATACAGATTGTATCTCAGGATATCTCACTGTTGGGGGGAGGAACAAAAATGGAAAATGAACTACAGAATAGAATTATAGAAAACTATAAAATGTAAGCAATGAACATGATGCTTGAAGTCTTGATATGTTGCACCTATATATAATCTCTCTCTCTCTCTCTCTAGATATATATATTATGTATAGATATGCAGTATACTGTATATATATATATATATATATATATATATAAATACACACACACACAGTATATATATATATATATATATATATAGTAATTGCAAAAATTCATTTATGCATCAGTTAAGGTTGTTACTACAGTGACAAAAGCAGGGAAATGTGGTGTTAGGGTTTCCAACCCTAAAACCCCACCCCACACTGCAGAGACTGACAGGCATCGGAGTGTGTCTTGGAGTCGTCAGCTCTAATGCTCACCTCATTCCATAAGTAAATAAGCTGAGATGGGTACAGTATAGGAGAATGAGGTGAGGTGAGCATTAGGGCTGACAACTCAAAGGCACACCTGCGATGCCTGTCAGTCTCTGCAAGGTGGGGGTGGGCCTAACACCACATTTCCCTGCTTTTGTCACTGTAGTAACAACCCTAACTGATGCATTAAAGAAGTTTTTTGCAATGGATTTCCTTACTTTTTCAGATAGTATAGGGCCCTGCATTCCCATCCCTCCATAGATACATATATGTATGTAGCTGTGGAAGCGTAGGGCCCTCCATTCATATGACAATAATGACCAAATTGTCAGCATAGCCATCTTATTACCCCACCTCATGTACCCCAGTACAGAACATTTTTGAATCCATGCCAAAACATAATTCTGCACAACTGCAATTCCATTCTGCACCACAGGTGTGAAAACATATTTTGGGCAGGATTTGAAAAATGACAGCTGTGACATACATAAGGTAGGGTAATAAGAAGGCTATGTTGAAAATCTGGGGTCAGAATATTTAAAATTTCCAAAGTTATAAATGGGTGTGCCAAAATTGCAACAAATGGTCATAATTCTGGCATTTTTTCATGTTTTGACCCCAAATTTTGAACATAGTCTTCTTATGACCCCACCTCATAAACCCCACAAGTGAAAATTTTCCAATCTGTAGCAAAATGCCATTCTGCACCACAGGTGTGAAAACACATTTTGGGCAGGATGTGAAAAATGAGAGCTGTACTTTTCATGAGGTGGTGTGAAAATATTACTATGTCGAAAATTTGGAGTCACAATATTTAAAAATGTCAAAATGATGTGCGTGCATAGAAATATTTCAACAAATGCTCATGACACAGCCATTTTGGGGAATTTTTTCACCAAATTTTCAACATGGGCTTTTGGGACCCTCATGAACACTGACAATTAATTATTATTTGTCCTAAAGGTGATTTCAGGGTAGCACCATGAAATCACCTTCCGGGCCCAATTAGTGAAACGACAGTGACAGTGTTTTTGAGGTGGGGTCCCAAAAAGCCCATGTTGAAATTTAGTGACCAAATATCTAAAAATGGCAAAGTTATGAACATAAGTTCAAAATGCCATTGAAATAAATTATATGGCACTTATTCTTCAGTTTTCATTTTGGCTTTGAAGAGTGCAGACGTGTCCCGGTCCATAGAAGATGACAGCTGACAACCTGTGGAGGCAAGTATAGGGCAAGGGGGGGGGTGTGCGGGGTCCTCAGTGGGAGGGTTGGGATGGGGAGGGGATGGAGGAGACGACGAGGGACCATTTTCTCTTTTTCAGGTTAAATTAAAAAAAGACGTTTGGGGACTGTTTTCTTTTGACAGATAAACTAAATGAATATTTGGGGACACTAGGAGTGGGCTCCCAGAGTCCTACACTGCTGCCGGGGTGTAGGGAGCTTGTAATGCCAACACGGGGATTGGGTTCCCCGATGTTGGCAGACATTAACAAAAGAGAACGGGCTGCGGGGGGGCATCTGACACTGGGGGTGGGCATCCCAGTATCAGATTAGATAAACAAAGAAATAAATAAAATAAATAATGGGAATGGAGTGGGTGCCACTAGACACCAGGGAAAGATATTGGGGAGGAGCCAGTGCCATAAGGGACAGTGATTGGTGGGTGGGGGGGTATCACTAGACACCAGAGAAAAGGTGGGCTCACTGGTGAACCTGCACCTGGCAGCACAAGTTCCAGCTGCAGCTGCAGAAGTCAAGAAAATCCCACTGTTCTCATACAGAGAATGCAGCAGAAGCGGTCCTCTCACTAACCTCGACACCCGGGATTTTGGGTGCCCATAAAAGATGTTTCTGGCCACAATATAAAAAAAACATTAGAATGTAGCTAAACAGATCCCGTTTAGCTAAGGTCTGATGTTTCTTTCTTGCATTACGTTACTTTTTACATGTTTTTTTTTAATTTCTCTCTCTCTAATTGGAAAACGATGGCGGACTCAACAGAGCTCTACAAAAACAAAGGAGAGCTCTGTGAAAATACGTTAGGCTGCACATGACCCTCCACCCAAAAATGCAACAGCTCCTGTGAAAACAAAAGTATTTTCATGCGGAACATCTAACTTTTCCCATAGGAAATAATGGGAAAATTAAAAATGTAATAACTCTTGAATGAATTAATACTGTTTCACCAAACCTTCAAAAGGCACATTTGTGAGGCAAAGGCTTTCTACCCTGAAAATGTCAGACCACAATCTAAAACCATTTCTGAGATGCAGATGGACAAAGAAATGGCAAAAAACATGTAAATTTAGGGATACTTTACACTTTGTATCTCAGATACCACACAATGGATTTGCACACAATTTGCCACATCAAGGGACCTACCGAAAGAAATTACGCATGCCAAATTTCATGCAAATCTGTTGAATGGTTCAAAAGTTATTAAAGTTTAAACATTTGGCTTTAACATAAAACTGTGCACTCAACCCTAATTGTAGTTTATTATAGGGGCATGGCTGTGCCCCTACAGTTAGGTTAGTAGCCTGTTTAATGTTAAACTTCAAATTTTGCACTTTAATAACTTTGCAACCGAGCAATGGATTTGCAAAAAAATTGGTATGCGCTCTCCTGTGGGGTAGATCTCTTGACATGGCAAGTTTCATTCCGGTTGGATGTGCGGATTCTGAGATACAGATAGTGTAAAAAAGTAAAAGTCATCACTTTTCACAGTTTTTTCCTCTTCTCATTATGCCCAGATGGAGTGGAATTTTGGTGTGATTTTTTTATGGTAAAAAGAACTTGGGAAACAGAACTGCCACTGTGTGTTTGGTGCAAAAATATTAACCGGCTGAAAAGTTATTAAGTTTTTAAGTTCCCATTATTTCTTATGGGAAGTTCATTTTTCAGGATAGAAGTAAAAATTTCAACAAAGTTCAACAAAGAGACAGCCTGGTGGCACTGAGGGCTGAGGCACTGGATGCCTTACCTTGCGCTATTCTGGTGACCCAGGTTTTGGAATGATCTCAGGTGGTCGGGGTGCTGGCACGGAGGGGGAGGGAGTAGTGGGATTGAGCAAGCTGGTAGGCTGCTCTCCTCTCCTGGGGGTGATAGGAGCTGGTTGTCATCCCCCTCATAGTACTGCCCCACTGGGTGGAGGTCTAGTGGGGTAGCATAGGTGAGGAGGGAGTGGCAGTACAGGTGGGTGGATGGGGTTCAGCTGGCTTCCTGTGTGCATGCATGCCTCCACACACATGTACGGCTGTGTGCCGGGGGCCTCAGGTGGGGACAAAGCGGGAGAAAACCTTACCAAAAACACACCATAAAAATCTCCATAAAAAAAGAGTACAACAAAAATTGATCTCACGAAAAAGGATTCATTCTCATGAGATCCGTTTCATTTTCGTGAGGAAAAAAATTATTTTTCGCGAGCCGCCATCTTGTGTTTTTTTTTTACCAACTAAAAAGTGTGGAAAATACATAAAAATGTTAGCATTTTACAAAACAAACACCAGCACCTACTTAAACAGGTCCCATTGAGCTAGATTCTGCTGTTTGTTTTTCATAAATCGCCCCAGAAATACTTTTTCTGGGCACCCAAAATCCAGGGTGCCCAGCTTAGCGAGAGGATTGCTTCCCCCGTGTTCTCTATATGAGAACAGCTGGGGGATTTCATGTTTTCTGCAGCCACAGATGAACTTGTGCTGCTGGCTGCAGTGTGAACTGTGAGCACCCTTGGCTTGGTGTCTAGTGACACCCCTTACCGCTCCCCGATCACCAATAAAAAGCTATGGCAGCAAAAATTGATGCGGTCAACCTCTTCTTCGAGAAATGAAAATAGTCCCTCATCATCCCCACCGTCCCCTCCCCCATCTCGACCCTCCCACTGAGCACCCACTACCCCACTCTGCTATACTTACAATCAGAAGTTGAAAACTGTCATCTTCTGTGGATCAGGACACATCTGCACTCTTCAAAGCCGAACCGTGAACTGAGGAACAAAGGTAAGTGCCGAATAACATATTTCAATGGCGTTTTGAACTTACATTCATAACTTTGCCATTTTTTGGAATTTTTGTCTCCAAATTTTCAACATGGCATTTTTGGGACCCCACCTCATGAACACTGTAACTGTCATTTTGGTAATTGGGCCCAGAAGGTGATCTTGTGGTCATTGTGTGAAATCACCTTTCGGAACTGAATAATGAAATTGCACTGCCAGTGTTCATGAGGAGGGGTCCCCAAAAGGCCATGTTGAAAATTTGGTGAAAAAATTCCTAAAAATGTCCGAGGTATGCACGTTTACTGAAATGTTTCTATGCATGTGCATAACTTTGGTAATTTTCAATATTTTGACCCCAAATTTTCAACATAGCCATTTTTCACACCATCTCATGAACAGTACAGCTGTCATTTTTCACATTCTGTCCAAAATATGTTCTTGCACCTGTGGCATGGCATAGCGTTTTGGCACGGATATGAACATTTTCACCTGCAGGGTTTATGAGGTAGTGTCATAAGAAGACTATGTTGATAATTTGGGGTCAAAATATAAGACAATGTCAAAGTTATGACCATTCATTGCAATTTCGCTATGCCTGCTCGTAACTTTTGAAATTTTAAATATTTTGACCCCAGATTTTCAACATAGCCTTCTTATTACCCCACCTCATGTATGTCACAACTGTCATTTTTAAAATCTTGCCTCAAATGTGTTTTCACACCTGTGGTATGGAATGGCATTGCAGTTGAGCAGAATTACGTTTTGACAGGGATTCAAAACTATTTTGCAACGGGTACATGAGGTGTGGTAATAAAAAGGCTATGCTGACAATTTGGTCACTGCTGTCCTATAAATGGAAGCATAGGGCCCAGAGAGCCCTGTGCTTCCACAGCTACATACATATACATATCTATGGAGGGATGGACCCACAGTAAAATAAGGATACCATTATACTATCTCAAAAAGTAAGGAAATAAGCTGCAAAAAACTTTGTTATGCTCCATTTAGGATCAAAGCAACAAAAGTTGGGAAATAAGGTGTTAGGGTTTCCCTAACACCCCACCCTCCCAAACCAGGCAGGAGAGCAGGTGTGGGGTGTGCCTTGGGCTTCACAAGACTAACACTCACCCCATTCTCATAAAGTCTATACATCTGACCTTAATTACAGATGGAATAGGGTGAGCATTAGGCTTGTGAAGCCCAAGGCACACCCCACACCTGCTCTTCTGCCTGGTTTTGAGAGGGTGGGATGTTAGGGAAACCCTAACACCTAATTGCCAAAGATAGATAGATAGATAGATAGATAGATAGATAGATAGATAGATAGATAGACAGATAGATAGACAGACAGATAGATATGTACATACAATATTAGGCACACAATAAATTCAGCAGCATGGGATTTGTTGATGGTTGGACAGTTGGATATGAAGAAACTAATGCATCCAAGCAAGAGAAATAGAAGCTGAATGCAAAAGTTTAAAGATGGACCCAGTGTATATGCAGGGGTTTAGCTTTATAGAAGCATTAGTCTTCCTAAAATGAGGAAAAAAGTGAAAAAAAAAAAAAACAGGGAGGGATTGTATTTGGCACCTGGGGGGGCGACATCTAATTTTACAGAACTGGACTTTTCAAATTATTGCTTTTTTTTTCCTGAAAGAGAATAAAATTTGGGACCTGTAAAGTATTTGGACTTTTTCAAAAAACTGGAATGGCTTCCAGATATGACTTCTGAAAGTGTATTAACTGTTCCCGCCCTTTGTGAGTTTACTTTTGGAGCAATTTTTGGGTATTTACTTCCCTTCTATGTTTTTCTTCTTTTACTGTCCATCTCCTATTATGTTAAAAGTTCTGAGAGTTCAAAATCACTTCTTCATGGCTGGCTGCAAGCTGCAGCAATATTTTGAAGAGTTACTTTTTTTTGTCATGGAAAAACATAATAAGCACCCCCTCCAAAAAGAAATAATATGCACGTATACCTCCCAGCTTGCTTCTACGTATCACAGTTCTTTTTGAGCTTGCAATGTCATGCTGGATGTGTCCAAAGATACTTTCTCTATGCACAGCCCTGCTACTTTCTAAGAAGAAACTACAACTCCCAGAACTCTCTGGATTCCAAGCTCACAATACACACCCCTCAATTGGCCATTCTTGAGCAGTTCGACATAAGATCAGGCAATGGGGTGAGGCCCCCACTGGATAAATCCATTAGGTCTTTCTTTCACTGGCAGTTCATGCATGACTGACAGCTCCTTCCTCAGTAGCCAAAGTCCCTCATGAATAGAGAGGTGGGCCCAGACAGGATGGGAGGCAGTTCCTGAAGATGCGTCTTGCCAGGTCGGAGAAAGTGCCATTACTCCACAGTGAGTGCCGAGTGAACCATGGAAGTTAGGTGAGATGAGGGAGATGGAATGGCAGGCTGTTCCACAGTGAAAACCTAAATTCTACTCACCTGACCGGACACACTACAAGCTCAGTTCGATGCCTGTTAGTGCCCTACCATTTGGTAAGGAGACCAGAAAATCAGGGCAACATATCCAGCAGTTTACATTCTAAATGGGTCATTGGTGGCACCAAAATGGGGCACAGGGACCGTCAGCCAGGGAGTGGGAGTGGGAGGGTTGTATCGGGAGTGGGAACTTTTGTGTAGATTATGGCCACCATGTAAATGGATATCATAGGGACAAATAATATGCAGTTCTATTCTGGAAAGAGAGGGGTGCCTGGTGAAGCACAACTCATATTTTTTGTCTATTTCCAAGTTGAGAATATAGTAATAGTAAAGCTGTGGGGAGCCAGTGATTAACTGATGCTCACTTGTGATGGTGGCTAGTTTAATGGTAGCATTGGATCTGGTCCAGATCAATGGAGGGGGATAAAGACGTGCTGCCAAGTTGCCAACCAATCAAAAGTGGCAGAGAGAAGGTTGGTGAGTGACAGGCCAACGTTTCTCATCAGCCTCTCGGGGAGCTGGGGGGTGGTGGCTGAGAACTGCTAATCTTGCAAGAGAAAGAGAAGAGAGTGATTGAGTGCTTTGTGGATGCAGAGCTGCAAGTGCCTGCTTAACCTATCTTGTGGGGGGGTTATTTCTGTTTATACCACCTTCTCTCTGGCCCCTCTGAAGCCCTCAGGCCCTGCAAGCAACCATTCCAAGCCTCCCCAGTCGCAGTCACCTCTAGTACCTCCATGGAGCACTGGCTTCACCCCCCAGGCAGGGTCAGGGTGGGGAGATTTCACCCGACATTGCACAATTCATCAGGCAGGCACTGTGATTTGGGGAGGTGGAGGTCCAGGGAGCTCCTGTGGGCCATCATCATGGAGGTACCAGGGCCATTTTCCATATTTTCACCCTACCTCAGGAGAGGTCACATTTGTGGATGCCAAGGTGACCTGCCCACACTGTGCATGCATCCAGTTGCAAACATCAGTGAAGTCTCCTCCCTCCAACTGCCCTTCCATCTACACTGCCACCTGTGGTCACCCAGGTAGCAGAATTGCAGCAGAAGATGGCACCCTCCCACCACGGAGGAGGAGAGCATCCTCTGGGATATTCAATCCTCCTCCCCCTGGCCATCCCCCAATGACCTGAGCTCCTTCCTGAACTTGAGTCACTAGCATCATGAACAGTAACATTACAGCTGTGCTGATGGGCCAGCAGCCAATCTTGGGTTTGAATGTGCTGTGATTACTTTGCCGGAGGTCAGTGGTTGTGTTGGGGGCAGTGGCACTGGGAGAGGAGGATAATCCAAAAGTTGGGGTGCCAGGAGTGGGATTTGATCCTGAGGTTCTGAAGGATCCTGGTTTGGTTCCCAGTTGGATGTCTGGGTGTCACATGGTCACTCTGAGTTAGCATAAAGTAGGTCAGTGTCTCACTCTCTTGTCTTTCGTTGCGCTGTGACACTTGATGGGGGGGGGCTTAGGAGCATGTGCATCCAAATTACTTCAGTATTATTGCAGTAGCAACCACTGTGGCTCTGACCAGAGTTTGTTTCTTTAGGGAGCAGGTTGGAATTTGGATGAGGGACAGTGGCATTTGTACCCTAGACTCACCTATGTGGTTCAATAGAGAATCTTTCAGGTAGCTGAAGTTACCCTCAGAAAGTCTCACACATCTAAACATATCCATTTGCATTGTAGAAAAGGGGACTAAGTACCATTGGTAGAGGACTATGTGGTTCATCTTACCACAGCAAAAGCTAGCTGGTAACTAGTGACAAGGGTATTAGATAATGTGATACAAGCTCGTATGCCGGAGAACTGCACTGATGGTGTGGTGTTAATATGCTGGACTGTCTGGTCAGGCATTTTGAGTAATAAAATGCATGTCATCTTACACCTTATCATCTCCTCCAGCATCAATGAATGTGTCTTGTGTTTTTTTCTACTTTGTAACACCTATAAACAGTATGTTAGCCAGTATAGCCATCCCTTGCATCACTAACTGAGTCAGCTAGTCAGGTCTACCAAAGACCTGGAATGGCATTTTGATGGTATCTATAGCATTAATTTAAGTCTTGCTGACTTGATGTTTAAAATCCACCAACCATGGCTGGCCTGGTGGCACTGGAGGTTGAGGGGCTAGTCGCTACACCTTGCGCCACGCCGGCGACCCGGGTTTGGGAATGAGCCCAGGCCACCGGGAGTCGGCAGGGATGAGGGAGGATCGAGCCTCTGGAGGATTGCTGTCCTCTCTCGGGGGAGAGAGGTTGGTCATCCCGCTCACTGACTGCCCTCTGGTGGTGCCCAGAGGGCAGTACAAATTGGGAAGACATGCACCGACGTCATCACATTGGTGGGGGGGAATGGGAGAAAAAGGAAAACTGGAGCCGGCAGGCTCCATGATAGCCATGCCAGCACCCCAACTGGCCCCCTGATATCTGGATTTTGCTCCGGGGGTGGGGGTAAAGCTGGTACCCCCTCACTCCAGCCCTGCCATGGGGGGGAACCCATGGGGGATTTAGGGGGTGTCGGGTCAGGGAAACGGTGCGGCCGGAGACTGAGTCCCTCCAAGGGAGGGAACAGAGCAGCCTGCCAGGCTCAGGGAGCCATAAACAACTCTATGGAAAAAAAAGAAATCCACCGAGCACAACTGAGAACAACAAACACTTACCATCATCCTCCTCTATGAGAACTGTTTACTCCTTCGTCCATGCTACTTTGTCTGAACACAAAACTACACTGAATATAATATTCTTGTGTTACTATCATATGGTACTAAAACGTCCTGGGCTCCCTGCCATCTGGCCTGACTGTCCTGGCCAGTGTCATCACTACTGTGTGTTAACATGCACCTTTTTAGTACTTTGACACCAAATTCAACTACAGTGCCTTCAGAAAGTATTCACCCCCCCCCCCTTGGATTTTGTCACCTTTTGTTGTGCTACTACCAGAATTTTTAATGCATTGAAATGATTTTTTCCACCTTGATTCACACAGCATACTCAACAATTTAAAGGGGCAAAAATATTTGTATTGTGTAACAAAAATGCATGAAACATTAAAAACAGAAATATTTTGTTTACTTAAGTATTCACCCCCTGGAGTCAATGCTTTGTAGAAGTGCCTTTGGCAGCAATTACAGCTTTGAGTCTTCTTGGGTATCTCTGTATCAGCTTTGCACATCTGGATTTGGAGATTTTCGCCCATTCTTCCTTGCAGATTTGCTCAAGCTCTGTCAAGTTGGATAGGGAGCGTTCGGTGAACCGCAATCTTTAAGTCTTTCCACAGATTCTCAATGGGATTCAAGTCTGGGCTTTGGCTGGGCCACTCAAGGACATTCACCTTCTTGTTCTGAAGCCACTCCAGTGTTGCTTTGGCTGTATGCTTGGGGTCGTTGTCCTGTTGGAACGTAAATCTTCGCCCCAGTCCTAGGTCTATTGCAGACTGATGCAGGTTCTCCTCAAGGATGTGCCTGTATTTGGTTCCATTCATTGTTCCTCTATCTGACAGTGCCCCAGTCCCTGCCGCTGAAAAGCATCCCCATAACATGATGCTGCCACCACCATGCTTCATGGTAGGCGTGGTGTTACACGGGGGATGAGCTGGGTTCGGTTTGCGCCAGGCATAGCACTTTGCATTCAGGCCAAAAAGTTAAATTTTTGTTTCATCAGACCAGAGAATCTTTTGCCACATGGTCTCAGAGTCTACCACGTGCTTTCTTGCAAACTCCAGGCGTGCTATTATGTGGCCTTTTCTCAGGAATGGCTTCCATCTAGCCACTCTCCCATAGAGGCTACATCTGTGAAGTGCTGCAGAGATTGTTGTCCTCTGGACAGGTTCTCCCATCTCAGCCATGGAACTCTGTAGTTCTGTCAGGGTGGTCATTGGGTTCTTGATCACTTCCCTGACCGAGGTCCTTCTTGCCCGGTTGCTCAGTTTGGGAGGACAGCCTGCTCTAGGAAGAGTCTGGGTGGTTCCGTAATCTTTCCATTTCCTAATGATGGACTTTACTGTGCTCCTGGGAACTTTCAACACCCTAGAAATGTTTTTATACCCCTCCCCAGATCTATGCCTCCTCACAATTCTATCACGGAGTTCTACGGACAGCTCCTTGGTCTTCATGGTAGAGTTTCTGCTCTGACATGCACTGTCAACAGTGGGACCTTATATAGACAGGTGTATTTCCTCTGAAATCATGTCAACCATTTGAACTGACCACAGGTGGACTCCATTCAAGTTTTAGACTGATCTCACAAGGAAATTGGATGCACCTGAGCTCAATTTGGAGTGTCATAGCAAAGGGGGTGAATACTTATCAACTCAAGACATTTCAGGTTTTTATTTTAAATTACATGTACAAAAAATTCCAGAAGTTTCATTCCACTTTGACATTATAGAGTAATTTGTGTAGATATGTGACAAAAAAAGCCCATATAAATGTATTTTAATTTGAGTTTGCAACATCACAAAATGTGACAAAATCCAAGGGGGGTGAATACTTTCTGAAGGCACTGTAACTCTTATTCAGTTTAGTTTGTTTGTGACCCATATGGCAGATATAAACAAAACAAAGATAACAGATAATTAATTCCATATAATCAAAAATCAGCCTGCAACTTTGCCCCGGAGCAGATCTAAGGTTAACCTCAGAATTACTGAGGGATGTGCCAAAGCATGAGCAGTGCAGATTAATTTCCTTTCCCCGTGCAGCTCTACTTTCGGAGAACAGACTTCACTGCATGTCACAAATATGAAAAAAAAAAAATACGAAAAGGCAGAATTATGAACTACTATGATTTTACATGTACATAAGAGGATTTGCTGTTTTTGCAAACCTTAAGCTGGACACAAAAGTTAATATTGTTCTCCCCCAGTACAAAGTGTTCTCTCTGTGAGACATCTCTTTTTTCACAGCTGGTGTTAGCACATCTGTCAGACATGCAGCGATGGAAGTGTTTGTCTCTGTACTCTAAAGGTTAAACTGGAGGCTTCACTTTGTACTAGAGCAGAATGGTGAAAGCATCTACTTTAGTCAACAGCTCTTCTGTTATGTCGGGCTATGACAAATGCTTTCAGCACAGTTAAGCTGTAGATCTGCTGCTGACAGAGGGCCATGTGACATATTTTGGAGGAAAACAGAACTAAACAGGTGTTCAAACAATTTTTTGGTACCAAGAGTGTATATCATCTCTACTGCCTGTCAGACCTACTGCTCTTGATTCCAGCATCCCGGGTTTGGGAACATGCCTAGCTCATTTGGGGGCCAGCTGGGGGGAGAAGATTGCACATCCTATTGGTCACTCTCCTTCTCTGGGGTGGGAGGCTGTCCAGCACTACTCTCCAAGTGCAACCTGGGTGACCACTGGTGAAGCACCAGGAACACGGCACATGTAGAGGGAAGGGGTGCTGGGTTGTTCCACTTATCAGCATGCTTGTTTATGCATGTGTGTGCACATGCGCATCCCAGCTGCTAGCGCCAGCAATTGTGGAAGGAGCAGAACATGAGAAATAAGCATCCCAGCCTGGCAGGTTGAAACCAGTGACTTGCAGGCCTTGTACCACAGACCCAGGGGCCTTTCTCCACCGACCTTCAGACTTCTAAAGGTTTTGGGGGACCCTGGCAACTCTTTCATTGGGGGCTAACCATGGAGAATGGAGGCAAAGAGTAAGTTCGAGGGAAGGTGGGTGATGGCACTAGGGCCAAGTAGACGGGCTTCAGGGAGGTGAGAGAAGGCAGCATATACACTAAATCAAAAAAAATGGTACACATTATCTATAATTTAAGAAAAGGAAAGTAGATGATGCCTTAGACTACAAGTTCTGCTCCTTGTGAATTCTTTCTTATGTATGTTTCTACAGAGGATTTGGGCCTGGAGTGAGAGGAAGCACTAGCACTGGGTTTCTTTGCTTGCTTGATATTAACTTGACACCAGGACCACTGGAATCCTGTATTACACAGTTCTGATGTCTTAACCATGTACTATGAGATTTTAAAACAAACATGGATATGCAGCATTCTTCATTTCCACCAGCCTTAGAAACCTAGAAACATAGAATATGATGTCAGATAAGGGCCACTTAGCCCACCCAGTCTGCCCATCTTTTTACCTTCATTTTTAATGCAGACTAGAGAAGGTATCGGAAAACAGCACCTGCCAAGGGAACACTATGTGCTGCTCCTCTTACAAAGCACATGGACTATTTGGATTCAAAAATGTGCAAAGAAACAATGTGAAAAAAGAATCCAAAACGGTGGACAGTAGCTTCTGTAATACTTAGCTTCTGACAGAAATGCTTTAAGTCCATTAGTCCAAATGTCCTTTGGTTAAAATCAAACAAGCCTGGAATGCCTGGTCCACAGACTCAGCAGTATGGAGAACTTGAGAGGAACACTAGTCTTGCAGGTAGCCAGGTTCCTGGCCGTATAGGGCTTTGTAGGTCAGAAAACCAACCTTGAAGGTGATCCGCCAATTTACCAGCAGACAGTGCAGATAGCAGAGCACAGGTGTGATATGGCAAGATCTTGATAAGCCAGTCAACAACCTGGCCGCCGCATTCTCCACTAGCTGTAATCACCGAAGATCAGCCCCCAATAGCCTTAGGTATAGGGCATTGCAGTAATCAAGGGAAGAGGTCACAAAGGCATGAGCCTAAGTTGGCATGTCACCAGGGGGAGTCAGGTGTTTGATTCAGTGGTTTCTCAGATGGTAAAATGAGGTTTTGACAACAGCTGACACCTGCGATTTCATTGTCAAACTGCTGTCGAACACAACGCCCAGATTTCTCACCTGATCTGCAGTGAGCAGCTGGGAATCCCCGAGCCAAAGTCCAGAGATCTGACCAGCTTGGCCCTCACACACTGGCAATCTAAATCTAATACCAATGCTTTGGTTTTGTCTGGATTCAGCCTCAACTGACTGGCACTCATCCAGCCTCGGATCTCAGCGAGGCAGTTGTTAAAGACCAAGACCACCTCTCTTTAATCGGGCACAAAGGACATGTAGAGCTGAGTATCATCTACGTAGCAGTGAAAACTCAGCCCATACTGCCTAATAATGTTCCCTAATGGCAGCATGTAAACTGCAAACAACATGGGGGATAAAATCGAGCCCTGTGGGACCCCACACGACAGGGGCAGAGGTGCTAAGGAATAAGTCCTTGACACGCCTCTCTGCATTCTGCCTATGAGGAAGGATTTAAACCAGCTGAGGACTGTACCAGCCAGTCCACAGCAGACCCGCAGGTGCTCCATCAACATCCCATGATCCACAGTGTCAAATGCTGCTGAGAGATCGAGGAGAACTAAGATGGACCGACTCCCTCGATCCCTCGCCATTAGGAGATCATTCAGTACCCAAACAAGGGTGGTCTTAGTACAATGCCTCTTCCTGAAACCAGACTGGAGAGGACCATAGACGTTATGGTTGTTAAATGGTCCTCCAGCTGTGCAGCCACCACCTTCTCAATAACCTTGCTCACAAAGAGCAGATTAGAGACTGGTCTGAAGTTTGCCAGGCAGTCCAGATCTAGAGAGGGCTTTTTCAGGAGTGTTTTTACTACCACCTCCTTCAGGGGCTCTAGAAAGACCCCTGTTTCTAGTGAACATCAGACTATCCTGGTAAGGACCGGGCCGATTACTTCAACACACCCCACAAGGAGGAGTGTTGGACCCGGATCCAAACTACAGCAGGCTGGCTGAAGTACTTGGATGACCTGCACAATGTCCATGATCGCCAACTGGTTGAAGTTGGACCAGACAGGCTGAGTGCTTGTGACCTCAAGCCTGTTACCGCAAGGCCCATTTGAGGGCACTGATTGGCTTTCCAATCTGATAGTGGCAATCTTATCAACAAAGAACTGATCAAACTCATCATATCTGGCTTGTGAAAAAGCTCCCCAAGACTGAAAACAGATTGGATTGCACAACCTGTCGACAATCCAGAAGAGCTGAGCTGGTCTGTTCATTGCCACAGCAATCTCCATGGACAGGAACTCTGTCTTTTTGCAGGAGATTGCTGATTGATAGTCTTTACAATGGACCATCAATCTAAGCTTGTCCTCTGCCAGACCGGATTTCCTCCAGCGCTGCTCCAACCTTCGACCCTTCGCCTCATCTCCTTCAAAGTCCCATCAAGCCATGGGGACTTCTAGTGAAGGGTGAGGGAGCGAACACGAACAAGTGTTACAGAGTCGAGGGCCTCGATCACAACCCTATTATAGGCTAACACCAATTCCCCCGGCTCCTGACATACACTCATCATGCCTGATAGGTCCAGCACCTCCATCAGACCATGCAGGGTTAAATCCCTTAAAGGGTGGTACAGGACCATCTCCGTAGGGGCAGGTCTATTAGGGGGAGCCTCAAACCTGAACCTTATAGTATTGTGGAGTGACCAACTGACCGGCTCCACCATCAGGTCAAAGACCTCCATCCCCAGTAGGAAGACCAGGTCCAGTGAATGACCATGAATTGAGTTGCAGAGGTAACAACCTGTGTTAGCCCAACAAACTTATCAATTGGAGGAAGTCTTGACTAAACTGCGAGAGCTCATCATCGACCCAGGCACTGAAATCCCCTCAGAATTATTCATCTGGGGGATTCCAGCACAAGATCGATCATGAAGTCTGTAACTACCTGCAGGAATTCTTTCCCATCACCAGGTGGTCAGTAGATGAGAAGAATCCTGCACCCTACACCTGCAACTACGATACATTCAAAGGATCTTATCTCTTCCACTGGGATGGCTACAAGGCCCAAGTCCAATTTATAACAAACGGCTACTCCCCCGGCCTATGATCCTTTCTCAGGCAGTGTATCACTGAGTACCTGGTCTGAAGTGCTGATTCCAATACCGGACCAGCATTTTCATCCAACCAGGTCTCGGTGATGCATGCCAGATCAGTTGTTGCATCAATATCAGCAATAATTGCCGTCTTGTTTTTCATAGATATGGCATTGCACAACACTGCCTGAGAAGGATAGGCAGATGATACAGACCCAGCATCCTGTCCACTAACTGTGGAACCCTTGGGTATGGGAACCAGGCAGGGAGGACCCCTTTCCTGGGCCCATTTTGCCCCAGGGCTCCTTCTCATTCCCACCACCCAAATCCGCCCACCTCCTCTACAGCTGTAAACCCACCAGGCTCTGCAGATCTATGTTTTCTCCCCCTTCTGACTATCCCTAGTGTTCTACAGTGCCTATACACTTCTGATGTTAGGAGGGATAGTCAAAAGGTTGGAGATCCCAGAGCCTGGCGGGAGAGTAATGCCTGACCACCGACCTCCTCAGCCAGCACATCCCAATTATTTGTGAAAACTTAGTGCAACTCCACAACATACACCGAACACTCTGCCCACTCATACATGCCACTCACACAATACAAACTACTTGTTAAAATTACAACAATGTACAATAATACCTCCCCCCACCTACCCACTTCTTAATTACAACTCTAACATAAGGAGAGTTCATATTTGGAGAAATTATGTAGACAGTCTACTACACAACAAATGTGATCGGGGTTTGATTGAAACATTCTTTCTTTGTAATGTCTTATAGATGAGACTCATACATAGTCAATGAATCCTTGTAAAAGAGGTCACCCAAGGAGCTCTCACCTCCCTCTACTTAGTTTTATAGCCACCCAGCTCCAAGGTACTCTCACTGCCTTGGGCTGAGTATAGTTTAAAATTACACTGTAAATGATCAAAAACTGTCATTTGGCACTCTCACTGCCAAGTCCATAATAGTTATAGATAATATCTTAATTGAACTGTTTAAAGTGATGTTGGGTCAGTAGGCCAGATAGAATGGCCAACCTGCTCCCAACCCCACAGTCAATTTCCACTCACAAAAGGTCTTGATTCTGTGGATCCTGTTCTTCACAATGTAGTTCAGATCCTTGAGAAAATAAATAGCTTCAAGTCGTTCCGACTGACAGAAAGGAATGACCAGGTGCTCTCAGACCTCACTCGCCATACTGAAACAGTGAGTCAGTGGCGACAAACACACTAGCAGGAGACTCTGCGGAAACTCTACTGGTTAGCAGGCGGGCCCCAAAGAACAGCAAACAACAGTTTGTAGAGAACTCTAGGTAGCGGAGCTATCACCCAGAACCTGGTTCAGTCCCCCAGACCTGTCCCAACAATAACCGCCCACCAGCTGCAGTGCTAAGGAACATACCTGGGTCATCCACCGAGTCCGAACAAGCAACCCCCCACCAGTCTGCCAACTCCAGCAGCCAAAAAAGTTCAAGGTGTTCCAAAAAATCCACGCCTAGTCCAGCACAAACCACCAGAACGCCAAATCCTCTGTCTCAGGAGCAACCCGCCGGCACTCCCCAAAGCCTTCATTCCTGGTGAGTTCACCTTTGCAGGCACAGTTAGTCTTTCCACTTGCTGGAGTCAGGTCGCAGCCTGCGTGGGGAATGGGTGCAAAGTCAGCCAATAGGTCAGTCGAATATCAGTCAGTCGAGTTTCAGTGTGCCTTCAAATGACTGCTATTTAATGCTGTTTCTGTGTAGAATCAGCAGTTCTAATACATTTCAAGGATTCCCTATCTGAAAAATAAATCCTACAATACCTACCCTTTCTCACTCAATCTTCCCTAGCTAACTTTCCCCAATCCTACTACTAAACTCACTAAACGAAAAAAAAAAAAAACACAATTTAAAATACAATTAAAATCTTCTCTCCTCTCTCCCCACAAAGGATGGTCAGCCCAGTGTGACCGCCATCTTATTTCATGTATCACTTGACCACTCTTCCAATCTTTTCAGATCTCTGCCCATCCATTCCACTGCCCACTCCCCCCTGGAGTGTCCACCCTGTTGCAGATCTTGGTGTCATTTGCAAAGAGGCCTCTGCTATGTCACTTATAAAGACATTAAAGAGGACCGGTCCCAGCAGTGAGCCCTGAGGTACCCCGCTGGTCACCCTCCCTTCATCTAAGCAAACTCTGTTTACCAATACCCTCTGTCTCATATCCCCTAACCAGCATCTTATTTTATTTTTATTTTATTTATTTGTATTTCGGATGACACCTTTGAGCCAAGGGCTCTTTTACAAAGGTTCCACATCAAGGCAATAAGGACAATAAGGTACAAAACATAACATGATCATTACAATGGAACTTACCAAAAAAAAAAGGCAAGTTAGGTTACAATAATAGCAGCCAGTACCCAGGTTACTACTTTGTTGCCCACTCCCAAGCTACCCAGTTTGCTTACTAGTCTCCTATGTGGAACAGTGTCAAAGCCTTAATGAAATCCAGGTAGGCCATGTCCAACGCTCCTTCCTGATCTAGTTTCTTGGTCACTCAGTCAAAAAAAATCTATCAGGTTTGTTTGGCATGACCTCCTCCCTGTGAATCCATGCTGGCTTGGATCCTGTAAGCTGCTGGATTATGGATGGAAGATATTCCACAGTCCTTTCCTTTAGCAGTGTTTCTATTAACCTATCCACCACCAATGTAAGACTGACATACATACAACTGCACACTTCCTCACTGCTACGACTTTTGTGAAGTGGGACTACACATGCCCTTCTTCAGTTCTCTAGGACCACTACATTCTCTAGTGATCTGTTAAATAGGAGTGTCAGAGGTGCAGCTAGTACCTTTTTGAGCTACCTTAAAACCCTTGGATGTACTCCATCTGGCCCCATAGCTTTGTCCACCTTCAGGTTAGCAAGTGCTTTCAGGACTCTCTCCTCAGAAAAAGGACTAGTGCCCACTTCCCTCCCATCAAAGTTCCTGGTGCTTTTTTGCAGTCCTTCTCCTTCCACTGTGAACACTGAGCAGAAGTAGCACTGTATTTGTTCAAAATGTCTGCCTTTTCTTGATCCACCTCTGTACGCCCCCCCTTCTTTAGCCTTACAATTTCTCCCTTTGTCTTCCTTTTTTTGCTTACATATCTAAAAAATGTCTTGTCCCCTTTTGTTCCTGCCTAAGATAACCTTTCTTCAGTTTGTGCCTTTGCATTCCTTCCTGCTTTCCCTGCTTCCCTGTTTCTCCTGACACACCTCCCTATCCTCCTCCTTCTGTGTCTCCTTATATCTTCTCAATGCAACCCTTTTAGCCTTTACCTTTTCCACTTCCTCGTTTGAAAACCATAGTGGTCTCCTCTTCCTTTTGCTTTTGCTCACTTGCTTGACACAGAAGTTTGTTGCCTTCACTATGCCCTCTTTAAGTTCGGCCTACTGTTCCTCTACCCCCCTCGGCAGGTTATCCCTGAGGCATTCCTCCATCTTTATAAAATCTGCCCACCTAAAGCCCAGGACCCTTTCCATTGTATGGATTGTTTCCACAGCTGTCCTTATGTTGAACTACACTGTACGATGGTCACTGGTCCCCAGGTGGCTTCCCACCTTGACATCTGCAACACTGTCTCTGTTTGTGAAAACCAGGTCCAGTATTGCCCCATCACGCCTGTGTTCACTGACTAGTTGCCTAAGGAACGCCCCCTGCAGGGAGTCTATGATGTCTCTGCTTCTAGCTGACACTGCATTTAGGGGGGGCTGCAGTTTACATCCAGTACATTGAAGTCCCCCCCCCCCAGCAGCACCTCCCCCTTTAAGCCATTTTGCCAACTGTTTCTAACATTTACTTATCTAATTCCTCTTCCTGTGCCAGAGGCCTGTAGATCATGCCTGTGCAAATAGTGGCACCATTCCCTGATTCCAGGGTGACCCACAGTACCTCCAGCACCCCTACATTTCCTGCATCTCCATCGCATTTATGCTTTCCTTGAAATAAAGCACAACACCCTCTCCTTTCCTTCTCACCCTGTCCATTCTGAACAGAGTGTAGACTGGAATGGCCGTGCCCCAGTCATGGTTGTCAATGCACCATGATGCAGTAATGGAGACAACATTCAGGTCGGCCTCTGCCATGATGGCCTCCAGGTCTGCAATCTTATTTCCCAGACTTGTAGTGTTCACACATGACCTTCCAGATTTTGTTAGCTCTTTGCTTGTTGCTCCTTCCCTTTTCATTTTGCTCCACCTCCTTCCCCCTTCTCTTTTGAATGCTTCTCCCCCCCCTCTCATTTCCTATCCCCCTGCTTCTTTGATCAGCATGCACCCTGGAGGGACACTCTCCCCTCGGGATCCCCCTACCCTCCATCCCAGCCTGTGTGGGGGGGGCAGGTTCTGTCTCCTCAATTTCTACCACCAGAAGCATTGGCTGGTTTAAATGTTGATGAAAGTAACACTTAAACCCACTGAAAATTTGGGTTTACCTCCCAGATGGATGCAGGCCAAAGCCTCTGTATAATCCCTTATCCTCCCAGGAGGACCCCCAGTCCCCAATGTAGCCATATCCCTCCTTTCTGCACCATTCCTTCAACCATGTGTTGAAGGTCTTGGTGAGGAGATCCCTCTCCTTACCCCTGTCACAGACAGACAGCAGCTGTGCAAAAGCTACTGATCATGCTACCTGTCTAAGACCACTTCCCAGTTACCTAAACTCCCTCTGCACTATGCCAGCCCCATCCCTACTCAGGTCATTTGTCCCATGGTGGACAATGATATCCAGCTACCCCCTTCCTTCCTTCCTTCCTGTTGCCCTAGTTATCCCTAGGATACACTTCCCCCCAGGCCGTGGTGCCACACAGGCACCTAACCTCCCTCTCTGCCCCTTTCCCTGTTCCCAACTCTATCCATTGTCAAGTCATAGTGCCATTGTGGCCATTACCGAGGCCCCTTTCCCTGTTCCCAACTCTATCCATTACTGAGTCATGGTGTCATTGTGGCCATTACCAAGTCATGGTGCATTAACAGTTAAGTCCCCCGAAGTTGTTCTTCTCTGCAGTTCTCTCCCTCCCCACCACAGATCCACCATATGGAGGCCCCTGGTCACTACCATGGGTGCCTCCTCCTGGCAGATAAAACTACCCTAGTAATGTCACAGATAAAGGTAGGAATATAATTTTTTTTTCTAGGCAAGTGTTAACTGTGTCTGAGGCAAATTGTCCTTCGTTTACATGACTGTCATGAATGCAGTAGGTGGCAAGCCCACATTCATTTTAAAAATTAACATTTCTCAGAACAGCGGGATCAACCAGTGAGTAAAAAAGAGTAAAACATTAAGAGTTACTGACTATAAGAGGTATGAGTGGGGGAGGGGGAGAGTGTTTGTGTGATTTTTTTGGTTGGAGAAATCATTTGGAGGGTGAATTCAGGGCAAATTTAAAGCCAAGAAAACCAGCTAATATAAAATATGGTCACCAGTGCCACAACATTTTGTTCTGCACTGTTAGTATGTGTTGCCTTTAAAAACAACAAGAGCTTCACTTTTGTGGTTTATGTTACATCACATCCCTCGGATATGTAAAAAAACTCACATCACACGATCACCCATACATTATTCTATATTTCAAAACTCATTATATTCGCTAATAATGAATCTGATGTATTTTTACTTTGCCAATTTATAAAAGAAATACTTGGCTTGGTTGATCCATGCACTGCAACTGTCAGGGTTGCCACTTATAGAGCTGATCAGGCTGGTGGGAAAATGCAGAGGTATAGCTCAGCAAGGGACACGCTCTTCCTTTAAGGAAGAAGGGTTGCAGTGTTTCACTGCTTGACTATCCATGGTGGTCCAAATAGAGAAACTTGCTCCTACAAGGGAAAAGGATACTCCCAGGAGCCTTACACATCTGTGGTGCTGTGATGGGCTTGTCCATTTTAGAACCTCTGGGTGGAAGGAAATGGAATAAAAAGAGGCACTCTTTGAGTGGATGAAGAAAGCTCTCCCCCTCGTCTCCATATAGGACTGCCTTTCTTGTGGCTTGGACCTGTCCCCCCCACCCCCATCCTTGCATACTTAAATATATCTGGTCTTCTGATAGTACCGGCTCCCTCAAAGAGAAAGGGTTGGAAGAACCACAATAACTCACCCAATAACAATATAAGTCACTTTTTATTAGGGTATCACAATGTATCCAGCCACCTTATGGGTACCATGTATGCAAAACAGTGATGTTTCCTGTTGTATGCAGCACTTTCTCTACTAGTGGTCAGTTTGTTAAACAAACAATAATAATTGGTAAGTGCAGGGTTTCAATTTTATGTATTACTAATGTGTGCACAACATCATTTACATAAAATATCTCTCAAAAATCCACAGATTAATATCTAATGACACCACCCAAGACCACTGCAAATTTCATACTGTTCTATTTTATATTATAATAGCATCAAACTGCCAATTTTTTTTTAAACTTTATTTTTATTGTTTTGACATAAACATATGTTTATATTCACTAACACTCGTTATAATAGATGTCCCTTTAATACAGCCGGGAAGGCACCACTCCTCTTAATAGATTCAAAGGTCCCAGCAAATGTTATAAGATACAGCATTGGGGAGCATATCCAGCATGAGAAAAAATCAATCATGGTGTTTCAAATAAAGGCTGTTTTATTAAGCCCATGAGCTGCATGTGGATAAGAAAAATAGAGTCCAAGTCTAAAGTCCACAGTGACTTCCCTCCTTTGAGGGGTCAAACTTAGCCACCATGCCAAAACGAAGTAAATGCACAAAAGTGCAAAAGTCTGTTAATAAGGCATATCAAATTCTACTTAAATAGATTCCCAGACCATAGAGCTACTATAAGAGTACAGAGACGCAGTGCTATAATTATAACAAGGTGCTTATAATTCGCTACCCCACCAAAGAAACGAAGTTTAAAAGGAACCGTTTTTAATTCAAGTTTTAACAACCAGCCACAAGTGGACAAAAAACACTGTCATTTGTTATTTTACAGAACTCAGTAAGCAATAACTGGGGGAGGAATATACAGGTAGCCCAAATTAAATCAAAGGCTATATGTCCAACTGAAGAGGTAACTCCTCGTCTTAAAATTGGTAGGGCTTAACTGGTTCCCCTTCCCTGAGACTTATATAAACTGTACCTTTTGGACAGAAAGTAAAAGTTCAGCTGGCAGAAAAATCCTCCTCCAAATCCGATTCCTCTTGTTGTGTCAATCACTGGTGAGAAGGAGTATTCTTTTGGCACCACTTTGTGGCGTCGCCCGGATTGGAAAAGATGTATACTCAACTCCAGTGGACTATTTGAAGGTGGGCTGGGAAAACCACCCCATGCGAAATTCCAGCTTCCAGCAGTAATGCTCTGGTTCCATCAAACTTCTTTCTTTTCTGTCTTGTGGCATACCCCAAATCTGGAAATATTTGCACTTGTTGACCCTCTAAAAGGAGGGTTTACTTCAGTCTGGCTTGGGCTAGTAGATGGTCTCTTGAGCCTACGCCATCTGTAACTATCACCACTGTCCTGGGTGTCTCCAGATCTTCTATTCAGCCTCAGGGAGTTACTCTGTAGGCCTTTTGAAAACATTGTACAATAGGTGCCATCTCCTCACCCAGTTGCTGCACCAGCCAGTCCTGGAAAAATAACATGAGATGGTCGTCTTCACACCCCTCCATGATACCCAACAATCCTATATTCTGAGACCTTGCTTGATTTTCTAAGGTCTCTAAACGAGACTTAAGATGATTATTTTCTTTTAGGACTGCCATTACTGCTCCCATAGTGGTATCTGCTTTCTTTGAAGATTCAACAGATGTCAGAGTGATAGATTCGATTGTTGACTCCACCGTTACCACTTTATTTGAAAGAGTGTCAATCTTCTTTGACAGTCCAGTGACTGAGGCTATCAAACAGTTCAGTTTCACTCCTAATGATTTTATGGTCTCTCCAGGAGAGCCCTCGGAGGTTCCATCTTCCTGTTCATGTTCCCGGGCCTGAGTCGGCCGCATGGTCAGAGCACCAACTACATTTTTAGATCTAGCTCCTTCTCCTGAACCTTTCTCTTTTTTAGGATTTCCCATTTCTGACAGACGAGTTTCCAGCACAACTCTATAGCCCTGGAAGTAGATTCTGTGAATAAAAACCGCTCTAATTTCAAGTTTTTACAGCGAGATCATCAGAGCCTGATTAGTATGCAGCCATCTTGCTCAGGCTCAACAGCGCACCCCCCCAAATTGCTAATTTTAAGATTAAATAGATTTCATACAGTATGTCACATTCCAAAATGTGGGTATGCTTTAACTTAACGTATATTTAGTCTTCAAGCATTTAGCTGCCACATTCCATACATGATTAGGTAAATAAATGGTACAAATAGTGTGAAGTATTTAACCTGTTGGTGTTAAATCCATTAAAGGAACCATGGACATTTTCTTGAAATAAATTAACACTATGAAAGTGCAATGTGTCTCTTGTTGAGTTTTCAACATGCCATGGCCATATCAACTTTGCTTGCAAACTTTAATTTCAAAATAATTAGGTTTCTAGACCAACCAGTTACAAGATTAGCCATTTTCAAAGAATTCATCATTAGAATAAACTACTATTGAAACTGTTGGGCTAAGAACTTGATTTTTTTTTTAAATGAAAGCATGGTATCAAGTCGATATGGCTGTAGCATGTAGCTATATCTTTAATATTTACATTGGTGCATTGTCTTTACCTCAATAATGACAGTGCAACTTTAGAAGCAAATAGCTTTGGATTCCTACAAATTAGAACCTTATGCTATATCCCATTGGAAAGGTGACCGTCACCTTTTCACTGATGTATAGCATTGCTTTATACCATGTACATTTACAGACATACTGGCATCTAAACCTACATTTATGTACCAACCAATACAATACACCAGTCTTCCAATTTAGCAGACCATTTTAAAACAATAAACATTTTTTTTTCTCCACAAAGGTTTCTCTTTCTACAGCCAGACAGCCCTGCTCTACCCCAGACCGTCCCTGGCTGACTAGCACCTCTCCCCAGGACTCACCTGTGGTACTTCTTCCATGGATTACCCCCTGAAGTGGGGGCAGGAGGAGAGGGCTGTCCTTCCCCTTCACAGGACACATACGCAGGTCCATAGGGAGTCCCAGTGTGGTCCTGATGGATCTGCAGTCAGCAGTCAAGATGGTCAGAGACCAGGGTCGCTCCCTTGCCAAGCACCAGCTTCAGATGGCTTTGGACATTGGTGAGTCCTGTGCCTGATCTGTGGCAGCAGTGGTCACTTTACGCCATAGAGCCCAGCTGCAGATTTATGCCTTTACAGCAAATACTCAGCACAAACTGGCTGATGCCACTTTCTGGGGCACCAACCTGTTTGGTCCAGGGATGGATGGACACCTCACTGAGACTGAGAAGTCCAATGCCACCCTGGATTCGGTGACATCCTCACAGATAGATCCCCAGGGACAGAGCCAAAGAAGAAGCCTTTTCAGTTTCAGACTTTTCTGTCCCCGCAGTCCAAACCACAGCAGCCCCAGTCAGAGCAATCCCAGATCTGGTGACCTAAGTCCAAGTTCGCTGCCCAAGGCTCAAAGAAACCCAGAGGCTGGGGTGGTGGGGCACCCCCAGCAGCCAGGCCTCCTCCAAGGCTGCTAAGTGATGGGTCGGTGGGCGTCTGCCTTCTGTCCATCAGGTCCCTGCCTCAGCTTCCTTCAGCTTTACCATTTCTAGCATGCCTGGTCTGTTATCACTTCAGGCAAATGAGTGCTACAAGTGGTGGGATGCAGACTGCCTGTCAACTTCGAGGCTCTCCTGCCCTACTGACCCCATGCTCCACAGGAGTCTGTGGTGTCATAGGATACACTGTCCACCCTCAGGGAGGACATTTCTCAGCTCCTAGAGAAAGGAGCTGCAGCCCATATCCAGGACACCATGGCCAGCCTGTGCTTTGTGTCCAGGTATTTCCTGGTCCCCAAATGGACAGGAGGTTGGCACCTGTGTCAGGGTTGAATACAGCCCTGTCCCAGTTGTTATGGAGAAAGAGTTTAAATGCAAGGATCTGTTCTATCCTCTCCTTTTCTGTCTTTTCTCTGTCTGGTTGCGAAACCAAATTTTCTTGTGAGAACTAGGACTTGATCCCCCTGACGGTCATGCAATTCTCTGCCTCTCGCTATCTCGCAACCTTGTCTTGCTGTTCTGTCTTTTCTCCCCCTTGCATATCTGCTAGCATAAAAATATTTGTGAATCATTATGTGGAAATGTAACTGATACTGGGATCCCTTTGTTTAGAAATGCATATAGTTTTACTGTTGAAATGTATATAGTTTTACTGTTGAAATGATTGCAAAAGCAATTTGGAACTCAAGGGGTTAACCTGAGAAGTAAGTTTGCAAACTCTTTGAGAAGCTGTAAGCAAGAGGACAGTTCTAGGTCACAATGTTCTTTTTGCTGCACTTATTGGAACTTACAAGAACACTATGTGAGAAGAATGCTGTTTTCTTAACGAGCAGGGGTTGCAAAGATTTATAAAAACAGAGCTGCAGTTTCTTGCAAGAGAGAAACACAGAAACTGAGATTGGAAATTGAGAAGAAACCCAGATGGACTTTCTCTGTTTATACTGCCTTTGTAAATAGTTATACTGAGCAATTTTATTTTTTTATTTTACAGTTATTAATAATAAATCACTTGTTGTGAATTTTACAACTGCTCCTAGTTTTCCTATGCTTCCTGATCTGTGCCTCGACAACAGCACCCCATACTGGATCTTCACAATCTGAACCAGTTCCAGAGGAGGCGCAAGTTCTGGATGGACACTTTGAACTAGATAATACCATCTCTGGAGCAGGGCATGTAGTTCTACTCTATGGACCTCCAGGACTCCTTCTTCCACATTCTAGTCCATCCATCCCACTGATGGTACCTGCAGTTCTGTGCAGATGAGGTACTTTATGAGTTCTAAGTCATGCCTTTCAGCCTCTCCTTAGCCCCCAGGGTCTTCACCAAGTGCATAGCAGTGGTGGCAGCCTTCCTGAGGCACTGAGGGGTTCAGGTCTATCCATACCTTGTTGACTGGCTAATTGCCAGATCATCTTGGGAGGAAGTGGAGCAGTTCAGGGACCTGGCCCTCCAGAGTTGCTCAGCCTTGCATCTTCTGATCAATCCAGTGAAGTTGGAACTCAACCCCTCTCAGATTATCCACTTTATGGGGCAGAGCTTGACTCCCTCTGGGCCAAGGCCTGACTCCCAGTGGATCAGGCAGCAGAGCTTACCTCCTTTGCCCGATAATTTCCAGTTGGGTGCCCGCACCCTGCTTGGGACTTCCTGCAGCTACTGGAGTACATGGCATCCTGCACGAGTGTGGTCCGTTGGACCCACTGGCAGATGTGACACCTGCAGTGGGGGCTGGCCTGCCAGTGGTCTCAACACCTAGGTCACCTTGACCAGCTGGTCATGTGACTCAGCTGATGTGGGCTGCCATCCGGTGGTAGCTAGTCCCGGAACATCTAGAGAAAGGAGTCTCATTCATCCACCCAGAGCCAACTGTCACTCTGATGAACAATGCCTCTCTAGTGGGATGAGGAGCACACTTGGAGGACCACAGGGCCCACAGTTTATGGCCCTCATGGAGTCTCATTGCCACATCAACCTACTGGAACTCTGTGTGGTGCAGCTTGTTCTAATGGAATTCATCCCCTTTGTCTGGGGTCAGGTCATGCAAGTCCAGATGGAGAACACCACGACTATGTTCTACCTGAACAGGCAGGGTGGAATGCACTCCCTTCAGTTGTTTCAGGAGTCCCTCCAAACCTGGGCACTTGTGTGCAGCTTGGGTGCCAATCTCCTGGCAATACATGTAGCCAGAGCTTCCAACCAGCTTGCAGACACTCCACTCAGCTGGGTGGGTGAGCCATCTCATGAGTGGGCTCTGCATCAGGAGGTGGTGGACTACCTGTTCTCCCAATGGGGCACTCTCCTGGTCAACCTGTTTGCTTCCTTGGAGAACATGAAGTTGAGGCTGTTCCTTGCCTGTGCCCCTCAGTGTGAGACACTGTTGGGGGATGCCTTTGCAAGGGCTTGGACCCCAGGCCTCCTTTATGTCTTCCCTCCCTTTCCCCTGATCCACAGAGTGCTGTTCAAGGTGCGTAGGGACAAGTCACGGATTATCCTGGTAGCCCCAGACTGGCAGTGCCAGTTCTGGTACCCAGATCTCCTCTGCCTCAGCAGCAGACCTCCATGGTGCTTGCCTCTATGCCTGGATCTGCATTCCAGTCACAGGGGGTGGTCTTGCATCTAGGCCTTCAGTCCTTGCACCTGACAGCCTGGTTCCTGAGTGGCTAAAGTTCCAGGCTTTGAATTTCTCTGAGGAGGGTCTCTGTGTTGTGGAAGCCTCCAAGAAAGAGTCACTCCACCCGTGATTCACCTTCAAATGAAAGAGCTTTTCCATTTGGTGCCAGGGTAGGGAGCTAGTCACCCTGTCCTGCCTCTTGGCTAGTATTCTGGACTACCCGTGGTTCCTCTCTGTCAAGCCTGAGGTCAATGACCCTCAAGGTGCACCTGGAAGCCATCTCCACATACCAGGCACAGGCTGGTATGCTGATGGTGGTGCAGAAGAAGGTGGTTGGGTGTTTCTTTAAAGGCCTTGACCACCTGTCCCTGCTGGTGCATAAACCACCACCACCTTGGGACTTGTTGCTGGTACCGGCAATACTCATGGGCAAGCCATTCAAATGAATGCACAGGTGTGATATCTCTCACCTGTCATGGAAGTCCACCTTCTTGGTGGCTATCTCCTCCACCAGAAGGATCGGTGAGCTCCAGGCACTCTCAGTGGTGTCTCCATATTTGGTGTTCCACAGGGACAAGGATGTCCTAAGCCCCAACCTGAAGTTCCCTCCAAAGCTTGTTTTGGAGTTTCACCTTAATCAGGTGATTAACATGCCCCATGTATTTCACCAATCCAACCTCAGAGGCTGAGCACAGGCTCCATACATTGGACCTGAGGCAAGCACTCACTTGTTTTAAGGAGCACATGGCTGGAGTTCGGGGAGAAGCTTGCCAGCTCTTTGTCATCTACGCTGAAGCTGCGCCTGTTAGACTGGCAGCAAAGTGGACAATTGGAAGGTGGATTAATTCCTGCATCAATTTCTGCTATAGGATGGCTGGTAAGGAGCCTCCTGTAGGGCTTAGGGATTATTCCACCAGACATACCGCTGCCTCTGTGGCTGCTTCCAGGAATGTCCCTATCCAGGAGATCTGCAGGGCTGCTACCTGGAAGTCAGCACACACCTTCATTTCCTATTACCCCATCAACCTTGAGTCATGCCGGGATACTAGTTCCAGGACCTCAGTTCTTCAGTCCCTGTTTGTCAAGTGGGGGTGTTCACCTTACCTCTTCTTCCTGAAGATTTGTTAGGAGTCTGCCACAATGTGGATAACAGCCCCATATTCACAAACCTAGAATGAGGGTTACTCACCTGTAACCATAGTTCTAGGAGTGGTATATTGTGCACATACACACAACCCACCTGAACTCCCCTGGCAAGTGGCACACAGATCTCTGCTTCCAGCATGCAAGATCTGATGTCACAGGGTGGAGCTGAGAAGGATAACACCCAGGTGGGTGGTAGGAATATAGCTTGAAGACATTCCAGCTGGATTTAAAGGAGAAAGGAAGACTGCCACAGTGTGGATGTGCACCATATACCACTCCTAGAACTACAGTTATGGGTTAGTAACCCTCATTTAAGGACCTGTAGTTGCCAATGTTCTTTCTTTCACCTTTCTTTAACACTGGTACAATGTGAGAGATCTTCTACTGGTCAGGTACAGTATGTGATGTTAGAGAAATGTTGAAGATGCTAATGACTGGTACAGCAAGTACCTCAGCAACAGCCCTTAATATTTTTGGTTCTATCAATCAATCAATCACTTTATTTAACCAGGCATAAACACCATTGAGAAAGCTCATTTTCAAGGTGGTCCTGGACATTAATACAATACAGTACACTTCATAAGATTACAATTACGGTGGACAACTGTGCAAAAAAAAAAAAAAGAAAAAATATTGTGAAGGTGCCGGTCAATATGGGCCTATACATATCGGTCAACATAATTAACATGCAAAGGTACATAATGATAAGCTTTACTGAAATAAGAAGAGACAACAATCCCATATAGTCTCCGACTAAGTAAGAGCTCATACCTAAATGATAAAAAATAAGGAGGTATTAAGGAATAGGGTAGAAATTGGGGTGAAAGAGTAGGCAGCCAAAAGGGAGGCCAGAATAGGTAAAAGGTAGAGAACAGGCAGGGCCATCTTGGATTAAGGGAACTAGGCTTGTAGGTCCTAGGTTTCTGTTGTTAGGAATGTGGGGTGGATGAGATACTTAGGTGTAGGATTTGAGAGTGGCTATATCATCAGAGCCATCAGATGTCAACAATGGAATTTGCATAAGGTGTTTTTGTACCTCCATGTGACTGCCTTGAGGTAGAAGGGGCGTGGCGGAGGCAGGCATTATCACTGGGGGGACTAGAAGGTGAGACAGCAGGGAGAGGAAAGGTTCCTGTGTAGACCATCAGGTCAGTGAAGCTTTGGTTGAAGGCATTAGCTATGGTAACAGGGTTATTAGAAGAAGAAGAAGAAGAAGAAGAAGAAGAATGGGCATTTCTAGGTGGAAGACTAGGTTTGCTGGTAAAGGCACCTAGCATCACCTGAGCTCTTTACTTCTAGGTTGCTTGAAAGGACAAAACAAAGAACCTTACCAGAGAAAGGAAAAGGAGTAAGGCATCTTTTGGCTAGGCAGATTTACTGTGTGTTATTATTTTTATTTTGTACTCACAGGGATTGATACTGTTTGTTGCTAACATTTTATTGCTTTATTTTTCTCTGATTCAAATGGTTGTTGCTGGGTATACCTTCTGTTGCATTATTACAGGGTGTGCCTACAGGTATGTGTTTACAGATTACTGCTGTAATCTTCTGATTCAAATTGTCTTTTGCAAGGTATATCTTCTGTTACTGCTTTATCTTTCTCTGTAGCAAAGTGTTTCTTACAGGGTATATCTTCTGTGAAATTATTACAGGTGGTGCTTTACAGGTTTTACAGTTTTATCTGTCATCAGGATAAGCTTTCAGGGCTACTGCATTTGTTGCTGGCTGATAGTTTCTGCTCTTACCTCCGTGTTTCTTTCATCTGTGGTTCTTCTTTTTCGGGCGGGGAAGGGCCCAGCCACCCACCCCCATCCCCAACCACCCCACACTACACTCCTATTATAGGGTAGCACAGTCGTGACATTTCCTGTAGCAAAGCAGAAAGGGGCGGATCAGAGGGGTATCCACACAGTGACCTCATTTACAGGGACACAAGTAATTTAACTTGTTATAACAAGTTATACAAAAAACAAACAAGCAAAACACAAAATCAAACTTTTACTTTCATTTTCCTCCTTCTAATTACTCTGATCAGGTTATAAACCCAGCAACTTATCTGGAATGGATATTATTAACTGCAGGTACTGCAGGACACTTTTCAAAAGGGCAGTATTATAGGATTTAGGACACTGTTCTACATGCTGGGCCATTGGAGATCTAAGGGCTCAGCTCCAAGGAACATGGGCAGAGATTTCGTGCCTCAAATCGCATATTCAGGAGGAAATATATTATAAGAACTGTCTGCCATTTCCCCAACATCCAACAGAAACAGCTTGACCGCAGAGGGTAGTACGTCTGGGAGGGTGGCAGGTGGTTAGGAGGGGCAAATCGGGTGCCCCATCACTTGGTGCTCTCCAACATATCACCTCCACAAACTGTATAAAAACTACAAACAGGTATCTGCCTCTATCTTCGAAATCAAACAAAGAGGCAGAGGACATTGCAGAGCAGGACACTGCAGCACAGGAGCTAGCACAACAAAACTCACCCAAAACAGGAATCAAAACAAAAAAAGCAAAAAGGAAATCAAAAAAACTTCTGATCATAAGAGACTCCATGATTTGGGGAGTTGATACCTATCTCCAGCCAGGGGTAATGATCAGATGTCTCCCAGGTACATAAGCATGGAGAGACACTGACCACATTGCTAAAATTGTACAGGAAGCAGGAGAAAACATTGACATCCTGGTACACATAGGGACTTACGATCTCGCGAGCCAGTCAGTTGTGGAGACCAAGGAACACCTGACCAGGCTGGGTGACAAACTATCATCCATTTCATCCAGCATCTCCTTCTCTGAGATCCTGCCAGTCTGGGAGGGGGGGCAGATGGACGGAAGGTATGAGAAGGGGAGATAGGGGAGCTAAACATGTGGCTCAAGGGCTGGTGCCAGGAAAAAGGACACAAATTTGTAGGGAACTGGCAACTGCTTGGAGCAAAAGGTTTTTAAATTTGATGGGCTGCATCTGACTAAGGAGGGAGTCAGTACATTGGGGCAGAAGTTTGACGTATTTGCAGAATATTTAAACTAGCAAATGGGGAGAGGGCTACAGCACCCGATATGTCAAATGGGAAGAACACCCCTCCCCCCTCAGCTAGTAGTCAAACAGGAGTTCAGCATGTTTGTAGTTCATTTGCATCATCAGGTAAGAAAAAAGGTCCGGTTCCCCATACGACACACAGGGGAAATGCCAGACCCCATCCAATAACTAACACACCAAAATTTGGCCAATGGAAAATCATGTACACAAATGGTCACAGTCTGGGAAACAAGATCCCAGACCTGGAGGCAATAATGACAGAGGCTAAACTGGACATAGGAGCCATTAGCAAGACATGGTTTACCAGTAACCACACTTGGGAGACTTCAGTACCTGGCTATGTACTGTTCAGAAGAGACCGAGGTGCAAAAAGGGGGGGTGGAGTGGCCCTTTATGTCAATGAAAAAATCAAAGCTACAGAAATTCAGAATACACATAAGGAGCCAGAAGAACTGTGGGTCACCCTGGAAACAGGAAATGGGACAGTCATGCGAACTGGGGTTGTCTACAGGCCTCCAGACCAGGGGGAGGACATAAACACATTACTGTTAGAAGATATACAAAACATGACAGCTAAAGGGGAGGTTCTGATAATGGGAGACTTCAACATGCCAGATACAGATTGGTCAATAGCAGCAGGAACATCTGCCAGAACTAGACACATAGTGGATTCCCTGCAGGGGAAGGGCCTCAAACAACTGGTGCAACAACCCACAAGAGACAGGGCTATCCTAGATCTAGTACTGACTAATGGGGAAAGGATCACAGATCTCCAGGTAGAAGGTCACCTGGGGGCCAGTAACCATCACATGGTATGGTTCAATTTGCCAACAGAACTAAATCATCTAATTCCAAGGCAAAAATATGGGACTTTAGAGGAGCTGACTTTGATAAGATGACCAACAGAGTTAAGCTAGACCTGGAAAAAAGAAACACAGGTGAGGGGGTACAGGCAAAGTGGGCAAGCATTAAGGATGCAATACCTGAAGCAACATAGCATTGTGTTAGAAAAGGAAGTGCAAAAGAAGAAAGAAACCACTTTGGTTCTTAAAAACAGTAGCAGAAAAGGTCAAAGCCAAAAGGCTGCCCTTCAGGAAATATAAAGGAACAGAGCGGGATGAAGATAGGGAGGCATACCAAACTTCCATAAGGGAAGCAGGGATGGCAGTAAGGCAGGCCAAAGCCCAAACCAAGCAAACACTAGCACGAACAGCAAAAAAAGGTGACAAGACTTTCTATAGATACATTAGTGAAAGGAGAAAGTCCAGAGGGGGTATTGCTAAGATCAAAGGGGATAAGGGTGTGTGTGAGAAGGAGGACCATGTAAAAGCATCTATCCTAAATAGATACTTCTGCTCAGTATTTACTGAAGAGAAGGTAGGGCAGGGCCCACAGCTCAGCACCATGGACACAGGGGGGAGGGAGGTGTGCACTAGTCCCTTCACAAAATAAAGGGTCCTACAAAAGCTCGATAAGCTCAGGGTGGACAAGGCAATGGGACCTGATGACAAACATCCCAGAGAACTAAAGGAGCTAAGGGTGGAACTAGCAGGGCCATTATCAGAACTGTTTAGTGAGTCTCTGAGCACAGGAGAGATCCCAGAAGACTGGAGAAGGGCTCATGTGATCCGCTCCACAAGAGTGGTAGCAGGGAGGAGGCAAGGAACTACAGACCAGTCAGTCTTACCTCAGTTAGTGGGCAAGATTATGGAGGCACTCCTTAAGGAAAGGATAGTGCAACACCTGGAATCCATAGGAGCACAGGATCCAAGACAGCATGAGTTTACAATAGGAAGGTCCTGTCAAACTAATCTCATAGATTTTCTTTGACTGGGTAACCAGAGTGGTGGACCAAGGGGGAGCAATTGATGTCACCTACCTTGATTTCAGCAAAGCGTTTGATACTGTTCCTCATAGAAGATTGATAAATAAGCTGGGTAGGCTCAGGGTGGGTCAGAAGTTGGTCAACTGGGTGGCAAACTGGTTGATGGGCAGAAAACAGAGAGTGGTGGTAAACGGTATACAGTCAGAAGAGATGCAAGTCACAAGTGGGGTACCTCAGGGATCAGTCCTGCGGCCAGACCTCTTCAATATCTTCATCAGTGATGTTGCAGATGGAATGGAGGGTAAAGTTTGTCTATTTGCAGATGACAGCAAGATCTGCAACAGAGTAGATGATCCAGATGGGGTGGGCAGAATGAGAAGAGATCTGGATGAACTGACAAAATGGTCGGAAGAGTGGCAACTGGGGTTAATGCAAAGAAGTGCAAGATCATGTACATAGGGAAGAGAAACCCTGAAACCACCTGTAGGCTGGAATGGGAGCTGTTGGCAGTCACAAGGGAAGAAAGGGACTTGGGCATCATTATCATCACCGATGACCTGAAATCATCCAAGCAGACCACTAATGCAGTAGGAAAGGCTAGGGGGATGTTGGGGTGTATTAGTAAGGGTATCACAAGTCGTAAGAGGGAAGTAATAATCCCTCTTTACAAGACACTGGTTAGGCTCCATCTAGAGTACTACATGCAGCATTGGAGGCCACACCTTCACAAGGACATTAATCAAATTGAAGCAGTCCAGAGAAGGGAAACCAAAATAGTGCAGGGACTGCATCAGAAAACATATGAGGACAGATTAAAAGAGCTCAATATGTTTACCCTAGAGCAAAGGAAGGAGAGAGGTGATATGATTAATTGTGCCCTCCCCAGTACTGCCCTTTTTTGCAAGTTGAAACCTCCATAGTGTTTTATGTGCCTTTCCCCGGCTTGAGAGAAGTTAATTGAACTCTCCCCAGTACTGCCTTTTTTATGACTGTGGGAGGAGCCTACAGGAGTATTGCATGTGCAAAAGGAGTGATGTCATGTTTTCTGTCCGTGGAACTGACTGAAGGTGTAAATAGTCTCCTCCGCCTTATCTTCCTCCAAGAAATGTTTTCCACCCTCAAATAAATATGCTTTCATGTTAGTCAATGGTTGCAGGGTACTATTTTCTTTCTTAAATGGGTGGTACAAGAACTGGAACCTGAGTAGTGGGAGGCAGCATTCTTTTTTGGGGGGAAGTAAGGTCCACCCCACCTCCACCCAAGAAGCTCCAAAAGGTCCATCCCACTTTTTTTTATTCATGTGGGAGGGGCATGAGGTGGATCTATCATTCTGAAAGAAGACTCACATGTTTGGGATGTGGACCAAGGAACAGAACAACAAATCTGTGGAGTCCCTGCATTTTGTTAAGGACTAGAACAGAAGATACTTAAAATGTCTTCAAACTGACTTAAAAACCCTTGGAACAAATGATTATCAGAGTTACCTGGTGTCTCAAAAGGAAAGACTAAGAAGTGTCTAAAAACTAAGGAAAATAGACAGCTTTCAGGTATTTCTTAAACATTTATATACTAAAAACAAAGTTCAGCTTTTGGGATTAACAATATTCATTTATCATATTCTATATATATATATATATATATATATATATATATATATATATATATATATATATATATATATATATATATATATAGTTTGTCTTTTTAGTAGTTTCAGAATCTGGAAAGCATTGGTGTTACTAATGCATTTAGAAATACATTTTAATTGTCTTTACAGATAACCTTGAAAGCATTGGTGTTACTAATGCATTTATAAATAATTTTTTTTAATTGTCTTTACAGATAAATCATGCATGTTCATGTGAGGGCATATTTTGTGATGAAGTGTATTTTTCCTTTTAAAGGAGTAGTCCACCCAGAATGTGCAAAAACATATGTTATGTAGAGTGTTTTGATATGTATGTTAAATCCTAGTGTGTCCTTCCCTTTGTCTGCTATTAGGAGTTTTTCCTAAATTAGCTTGCTAGCTGTATGGTAGTTTTATGACCCCCTTGGGATCTCCATAACAAATAGTTTTATTGGCTTTCTTTCTTTCTCCTACCATGCCCCCTGTCTCATGTGACAGTGATGTAGCCATGCCCTTAGATTTAGCATGCGTACTGCTTTAAAATTAATTTAGCAACAGCAGAGTCTTGTAACTGTTCTTATCCAGGGAGCACAAATGTCAACAGTTAGTTTAGCAGATGCCTGAGATCAAGCTAACTGGGGGTTCTGTAAAACAACAGCTACTAAATAGCTCTAATTCACTATTTTTGTTTTCTCTGTGCATCAGGTCTAGCTAGCAGGAGTGTTTTAACATCAAAAACACAAGTAATGAATTAGAGCTATTTAGCAGCTGTTTTCTTACAGAAACCCCAGTTAGATAGCTTTATATATGTATTACTAACAGTTTTGAGTTCTTACTTCAATCCAGTGTTTTGTTTCTGCCTAGGCTATTACATGAGTTTTTCTAATTTTCCCTGGGTATTTTATGATGTCTGGGGGCTGTCATTCAAGTTTGTTTTATTGCATCTTCTCCAAGTTAGTCTTCACAGTGTACCCTTTGGTTTGATGTCTAATAGCCCCTACAGCAGGTCAGTGTCTTGTTACAGTGTCTTGCTTAGCCACAGCAGAGGAAAAAACACTGCAGCCAGGATTCACAGTGCTATACAATATACTATAGAACATTACATGTTTAAACACACACACACACACACACACACACACACACAAGCAGAACACAGCTGGATAAGATACCAGTCTTTAGGAAACTTGTCATACTTACCCAAAGTCTAGCAATGTGAATCCTGGCTGTGACTATAGGTGTTTACAACTGAATGATAATAACCACATTTGGTTCACTTGCAAATAGGTAGGAATTTGTGTCTAATTTCTATTTGACTTACTGTAGGTTACACATAGAATCTGAAAAATTCATAGCATGCAGTATTGAGATTCAATGAACCGATAAATGGGGATTTTGGTTTCTTTTACAGATTCATTTTTCCTGACCATGGATATACTAAAACAAGAATTTCTCAACAAACTGTTTTTAAATAAAGAGTTTAACTCACAGCAGCAGAAGAAGCATGTTGGCATTAAACGTTTAGTGGCATGGATGTAGAGGCACCAGTATTTAAGCATGACTATGGTAGAGCATTAATTGTGGCTGGGGGTGAGGGAGGGAGTGAGTCTTGATATTTGTAGCATAATGGTTTTCTGAAACTTTAACATGCAATGGGTTAGACTCTGCAGCCATCTGTACAGTATATCACTAAGCCATATGCAGCGTGGTATGGGTAAAACCCAGATCACCAGACCATGACCAGTGCTGTAAAATCTGCACTGGGCACAGGTTGTGCAAATATTGCTGATCCAGTGGATCAAATAAATATGTGCAAATAAATAAATAAATACTCTGCTTCACATCATGCTTCAACCCACTCCAGGAGTGAAATTATTACATGATAACACACACCCTGTCATGCCTTATTGCTTAAATATGCCCTTTCTTAATGTACTATACTTTGTTTCAGTTAGTGTATGCAACAGCCTTCATGTGAACACTCTGGGATTCTCTTTGACTCCTGATGTCTATTTGCTTTAGCTATTATATGTTGTTTGAACTGCTTTGGTCTTCTTGATGTGGTGCCTGTGTGCCTGAACTAAGTAATCTGTTTATCTACTGCTACCCATGTATCTCCAGTGAATGATTGTTATAACTGTCTGCTCTCCGAGCCATTGTTTTTGGACTTAACTGTGCTGTCTTTGCATTAGTTTCAATGAGGTGTCTTTGTAAATGAGTCTCTGACTCAAAGGTTTGTAAATCTGATATTTTTTAAGTAAATAAATAAAGGATTATGTTTAAGCCCATGAAACACCCTTATCTAGTTAATGCATTCACAGTCATAGTGGCTCTGCCAGAGCTTGTTGCAAGTTGAAACCTCCTCCGTAGTGTTTTTGGGGCCTTTTCTTTGTTAAGTTTCAGTGCTTAATTTACTACCATTTGTAAACTGAGAAACTTGTTTTGCTGGTATCCCCTTCCCCACTCATTCAGTGGTGTGAACTCCTTTGTTTCCTAACCATGCTGGTTGATTTTACTTGCTTCCCTCATAGTAAAAATGTGAAACTAAACTTGTGTTATTTTAAATGATTGATAAAGTGACATGTCCTGTTTGCATCACTTGGGAATGAAGCTGTATGCCTTTACCTATATGGAGTAATTCACTTGCCACCAACTCTTAAGACCTCAGCTGTAAGATACATCAGGCATATAAGGTGATATATGAAATCAAATTGCATTCCCTGAAAAACAGTTAAGTTCATTTTTGTTCCCTACCACTGCAGCCACACAAAGCCAGCCCCTCTCTCTCTCTCTCTCTCTCTCTCTCTCTGATATCTACTGCTGGACAACATAGATGTCTAAACAAACAAAGGTTTTTTTTTTTCTTAAAAAGTAGCAGTTTTTTTTCTTCCTTTTTTTAAGTGCCTGGTTAAGCCACAGGAAGACATTTCTACTGCCAGGGATGTATACAATGTCACAAGATAGCTATAGAGAGAAGGGAATACAATATTTAATGGTTACAACTGCATTAGACTACAAACGCAGACCGTGACACAAAGTTCTCATGAACTGATTCAACGTTAAACTAATTGAGTTTATATTCTTTATGCTTCTCTTTTCTTGATGTTACTATGATCCCTATTTGCTGTTGCTGTTGCAAACATTTGTTCTTGAGGTCCCAGCCATCTCAGAAAAGATATAGATTGGGTGAAGGCAGTACAGAGATGGGCAACCAAAATGGTGCATGGCCTGCACCAGAAGCACTATGGGGAAAGACTCAGTGAGTTAAATATGTAATCTCTAGAGGAATGGAGGGAAAGAGGAGACATGATAGAAGCATTCAAATACTTCAAAGGCATCGATAAGGTACAGGAAAGTTCAATTCTGCTGAGAAAGAGATGTTCAAGGACAAGGGGCATGACATGTAGCTGGAAGGGGGAGACTTAGAGGGGATGCAAGGAAATACTTCTTTACAGAGAGGGTGGTGGACACCTGGAACAGCCTGCCAGCAGAGGTAATGTGTTAACAGGTTTCAAACATGCATGGGATACACATAAGGGGACATTGGTAACAGGGCTGGTATGCAGGGTGGGGGGGTTAAGGCTGGAGATCAGTTATGGTCCATGGCAGCACAGTAGGTAGGGACATTAGGGCAGACTAGGTGGGTCAGAAGGTCCTTTTCTGCCAACAGCTTCTATGTTCAACGTTAAACTAATTGACTTTATATTTTTTATGCTTCTCTTTTCTTGATGTTACTATGATCTTTATTTGCTGTTTCTGTTGCAAACATTTGTTCTGGAGGTCTCAGTCATCTCAGAAAATATACAGATTCAGTGAAGGCAGTACAGAGATGGGCAACCAAAAGGGTGCATGGCCTGCACCAGAAGCACTATGGGGAAAGACTCAGGGAGTTAAATATGTACTCTCTAGTGGAAAGGGGGAAGGGGAGACATGACAGAAGCATTCAAATGCCTCAAAGATATCAATAAGCTACAGGAAGGTTCAATTCTGCAAAAAGGTGTTCAAGGATAAGGGGGGCATGACATGTAGCTGGAAAGGGGAGACTTAGAGGGGATGTGAGGAAATACTTCTTTACAGAGAGGGTGGTGGACACCTGGAATAGCCTGCCAGCAGAGATAATGAGTACCAAAATGGTAACAGGTTTCAAACATGCATTGGATACCCATAAGGGGACATTGGTAACAGGACTGGTGCCGGGGGGGGTTAAGGCTGGAGATCAGTTATGGTCCATAGCAGCACAGTAGGTAGGGGCCTTAGGGCAGACTAGGTGGGCCAGGAGGTCCTTTTTTGCCAACAGCTTCTATGTTTCTATGTTAGTAAATAGCTGGTACATGAGCATTATACATTCATGTTGACATCACTTTTAAGATGTTAAACATAAAGCCTACGGTACCAGTAACACAATGCCATTAACAAGTACTGCTCAAATATTCAAAATGCACAGAATCAACCCATTGTCAATTTAAATCAAAAATATGTATCTCTATAGAATTCAGGACCATAAAGAAAAAGAGAGAAAAAAGGAAACAAACACAGAAGAAAAATTGTGCATAAAATAAGCCAAAGCGGGGGGCGGGGAATATGTATAAAGCAAGTGAGCAACACTGAAATGCATTTTCGTCATACTTGTGAAAGGATGAAAGCTCATGTAAAATATAGGTCCTAAATATAGAAAACAGTTGAAAAGGATAATAAGGAAGGGAAAGGGTCCTCCGGGTAGAAGGTCACCTGGGGGCCAGTGACCATCACATGGTATGGTTCAATTTGGCCACTACATCTAAATCATCCCATTCCAAGGCAAAAATATGGGACTTCAGAGGAGCTGACTTTGGTAAGATGACCAACAGAGTTAAGCTAGACCTGGCAAAAAGAAACACAGGGGAGGGGGTACAGGCAAAGTGGGCAAGCATTAAGGATGCAATACTTGAAGCAACATCCCATTGTGTTAGACAGAAAAGGAAGTGCAAAAGAAGAAGGAAACCACTTTGGTTCTCAAATACAGTAGCAGAAAAGGTCAAAGCCAAAAGGCTGGCCTTCAGGAAATATAAGGGAACACAGCAGGATGAAGATAGGGAGGCATACCAAACTGCCCTAAGGGAAGCAGGGAAGGCAGTAAGGCAGGCAAAGTCCCAAACTGAGGAAACACTAGCATGAACAGTAAAAGAAGGTGACAAGACTTTCTATAGATACATTAGTGAATGGAGAAAGTCCAGAGGGGGTATTGCTAAGCTCAAAGGAGAAAAGGGGGCATGTGAGGAGGAGGAGGACCCTGTAAAAGCATCTATCCTAAATAGATACTTTTGCTCATTATTTACTGAACAGAAGGTAGGGCAGGGCCCACAGCTCAGCACCATGGACACAGGGTGCAGGGAGGTGAGCACTGCTCCCTTCACAAAAGAAAGGGTCCTACAAGAGCTCGCTAAGCTCAAGGTGGACAAGGCAATGGGACCTGATGGCATACATCCCAGGGTACTTAAGGAGCTAAGGGTGGAACTAGTAGAGCCATTAGCAGAACTGTTTAGTGAGTCTCTGAGCACAGGAGAGGTCCCAGAAGACTGGAGAAGGGCTCATGTGATCCCGCTCCACAAGAGTGGTAGCAGGGAGGAGGCAGGGAACTACAGACCAGTCAGTCTTACCTCAGTAGTAGGCAAGATTATGGAGGCACTCCTTAAGGAAAGGATAGTGCAACACCTGGAATCCATAGGGGGCACAGAATCCAAGACAGCATCGGTTTACAAAAGGAAGGTCCTGTCAAACTAATCTCATAGATTTATTTGACTGGGTAACCAGAGTGGTGGACCAAGGGGGAGCAATTGATGTCACCTACCTTGACTTCAGCAAAGCTTTCGACACTGTTCCACATAGAAGATTGATAAATAAGCTGGGTAGGCTCGGGGTGGGTCAGAAGTTGGTCAACTGGGTGGCAAACTGGCTGACGGGCAGAAAAACAGAAAGTGGTGGTACTGTAAATGGTATACAGTCAGAAGAGATGCAAGTTACAAGTGGGGTACCTCAGGGATCAGTCCTAGGGCCAGTCCTCTTCAATATCTTCATTAGTGACATTGCAGATGAACTAGAGGGTAAGGCTTGTCTGTTTGCAGATGACACCATATTCTGCAACAGAGTAGATGATCCAGATGGGGTGGGCAGAATGAGAAGAGATCTGGATAAACTAGCAAAATGGTCAGAAGAGTGGCAACTGGGATTTAATGCAAAGAAGTGCAAGATCATGCACATAGGGAAGAGAAACCCTGAAGCCACCTATAGGCTGAGAGGGGAGTTGCTGGCAGTCACAAAGGAAGAAAGAGACTTGGGCATCATCATCACTGATGACCTGAAATCATCCAAGCAGACCTCTAAAGCAGTAGGTAAGGCTAGGGGGATGTTAGGGTGTATTAGTAGGGGTATCACAAGTCGTAAGAGGGAGGTAATAATCCCTCTTTACAAGACACTGGTTAGGCCCCATCTGAGTACTGGCAGTACTGAGGCCACACTTCACAAGGACATTAACCAAATTGAGGCAGTCCAGAGAAGGGCAACCAAATGGTGCAAGGACTGCATCAGAAGATGTATGAGGACAGATTAACGGAGCTCAATATGTATACCCTTGAGCAAAGGAGGGAGAGAGGTGATATGATCGAAACATTCAAACACCTTAAGGACATTAACAAGGTGAAAGAGTCTAACATGTTTAAATATAAGAAAAATAGCAGGACAAGAGGACACAGCATGAGATTAGAGGGAGGCTGATTAAGGGGAATGTGAGGAAATTCTTTTTCACAGAAAGGGTGGTGGATGCATGGAACGCCTACCTCAGGAAGTGGTGGCTATGAATACAGTGCAGGGCTTCAAACAGGCATGGGATAGGCATAAGGGAGCAATACAGATGAGTATGAATAGATAGGCCATTGACAGAGCAAAGGCTGATGGCACATTTATAAGGTAGAAAAAGAAATGGGCAGACTGGATGGGCCTTGCGGTCCTTATCTGCCATCAACTTCTATGTTTCTATGTTAGATGCAGTAGAAAAGAACAACACATTGCCAAAACATATGAATCAAGTTAGCATTTTCCTTCCTGCATTTGTTGCATATAGAAGAATTACAAACACCCATCTTTAATAAATGTAATGGGGTGTAATATAAGTTATGCAAGGATTTAAATTGTACCAATTTTATATTGACTGTCTTGAAACATTTCATAGAACTAGTCCATATAGTTTCCCAATCCCAGTTTTCTACATTCTCCTCTAAGATGTTTGACCACCATCTAATATTCTCTTGGGCTATATCTCTTATACATTCTATCAGTAATGTATAAAGACCTGATATGGATGGATGGCTTACATACACTCCTTACTCATACATAAGTATACACCTATAATGCTTTTGTCAGTAGTGGGATATTTTTGAAAACCTTTTCTTTTTGCACAATAGCTTATACAATTTTAGATGAATGTGTGATTTCAAAACAATTTTCTGTCTCTACTCTTTCCTATATCTATTTTTACTTCTTCCTTCTTTTCTCATATCCTTTCCCTTTTTTTTCCTGTCAGTAAAAGATAGATGCTATTTCTTGGAAAGAACAATAGGGGAATGTATATCAACAAATCTAAGAAATGCATCATATAGAGTAGGTATACACGTTTAAAGAAATGTTTTTTTTAAGGTTACATCTTATGAAAGTATGAAATACAGATAATCCTTTTCTCTTATGTAAATAATATTTAAAAGTGGTTGTCATTAGATTATATTAGAAGTAGCATCCCTTGTTATGTAATTTTATCTTTTTACATAACACCTTGTTTAGGATGCAAATGGTGAATATTTATAATTGCATTTTTGTGTTCTTTTTCTCTTATACTACAGTATGATTGTTATTAGTATTTCATTTGCTGTAAGTGATTGTATTTTTTTCCTTTTAAAAACAAATAAAAAGATATTAACAAAAAAAAAAAAGAAATGAACAAAACAACCAAAAAAATCAAAGAAACTGACTGGCATAAAATTTTAAACAACAAAACAGTGAATGACATTTGGCAGATTATAAAGGGCAACATGTTATCATTTGCAATAGTTGCATTAAAAGGATCAAGGAATATAACAACAAATGATGACAAGCAAGATGGCTAAATGAGGATGTGAAGAGAGTTACTCAACAACAACGAAAAAAGCTAAACATACAATAAAATATCTGAAAACAAAAGCCATGACATGACCACATGGTCAGAATATTAAACATTTTAAAAGAAACATAAAAGCAAAAGTAACCATTTCAAAAAGAAAATGGGTTTCAAACTTGCAACAGATGCAGACAAAAGCAACAGCAAGCGTTGTGCAGTTACATCAGTAGCCTAAACAAAAAAAAAATAAGGCCCAGATATTCAGACTGCACCTGGCAGTGGCGCAAGCATGGGCACAGTGCAACTGGGATGCGCCGGGGCCAGGATCAGGTGATATTCAACGGTGATGCACCATGGTGCAGCACCGTTAAATATGGTATGGACTGCGCACAGTGCAGTGGCACTGCGCCGGCGCATGTCACGGATGGGGAGCACGGGGATGCAACAGCGTAACTGCAGTTACGCTAGGCACATCACCCATGATATTCAGCAGAGGGCATGCAGTTGAGGCCATAATATATGCAAGGCACCCTGCACAGCATGAAATGTGCACAGTGGGGGTCCTGGGGCATCCCCCTTCCCATAGCCAAGATCACCGGTAAATCCCTTTAAATGACTTCCCTGGTAGTCTAGTGGTACCCCCTCCCTCCTGTGTCCCCGATCACGGTAAAGTGCCCATCATATAAATCCCCGGTAGTCTAGTGGTACCCCCTCCCTCCCATGTCCCCATTCACCAGTAAATCCCTGTGAATTAAAGCCCTGGTAGACCAGTGGTACCTCCCCCGCCCATTGCCACGATCGCAGTAGAACTCCGTGAATAATTCCCGGTGATCAGTGGCACCCCACACCCTCCGCCACACAGAACCCTTAGCACTGCTCCCCCCATCATCAGCAGGTGGCTGCAACCCGTCCTGTGTCCGGCCACCGGCTGGGCCAAGCGGAGTACAGTGAGCTTGCGGGCCTGTATAGACAGTCCCAAATATGTGAATAAGTGTTTCCCATATTGGGACTATCTAGTAACAATAACCTGCAAGCCATACTGCCTGTCATTCAGCCGGCCGGCTGGCGTTATGTGGGCGGGTGCAGCCACCCACCGATGATGGGGGCGAGTGGGCAAAAGTGCTGCATGTGGGTGGAGGGTGGGTCTCACTGGATCACCAGGAATTCTTCTGGAGTTCGCGACTCGTGGCTGTCAAGCGGCCATGGTCCTGAAGCTTTAGTCTGAGATACAGTGATCTGGGACACAGGGAAGATTCTAATCTGTACTTCTAACTTCTGTGAGAGTGGGTGTGAGAGTGATCAATGTGGGCAGAAGAGTGACTGTTGGCATTTCAGCAATTTAAAATGCAGCCGTGATCACTGACTGGTATGGCAGGGTAGAAAAACATCACAATTTGGATTGTCCAGACAGCTGCTTATAATGGACAAAATGTCCCTACACATATGTGGCCATTATAGTGGTTTATACTGTATTCAAATGCCCATTGTATGTTTGCTTGCATGCGCAGCACAAAGTGAACATCTTGTTACAATAAGGCCAATTCAGGTGAGGCTACAATGGGCTCAGCAGTGACAATCCAATGATCAGCAAGGCTGATCATGACACATTCTTCTTCCATTTTGGGGGCATAAACTGCTCACAGCTGAGAGAAGCCAACCGCTTCATTCACAGGGTGGTTGGCTCCTTTCTTTTGCATAAACTAGCCCTGCAGTCACGTGATAGGAAAACAGTATGGTATAAGGGTAAAGGCTGTTATGAATGAAATTTAATGAGTTCCCAGAGTTGCTGTACCCTAGTAGTGATGTCAAACTGTTGCTGTATCATCCTGAACATGTCACTACTCGGGTACAACAAGAAAGAATGCCGGTGTGCTGCACTTTCCCTTACAGCACCACCAATCACTCATTTTTTTCTTCTTAGTTACAGCTGTCAGTGACACGGACAAGAATGAGTGATCAGTGATGGCTTCAGCAGTATTTTCACATCTAGTGACTAGTGGTCATCAGGGCTGTGACCAGGGGAGTGCAAGAGATGTGGTTGCAGTAGGGCCCACATTCCCGGGGGCCCACTGCCTCAGAAGTCAGCATAAGAAAACGTTTTACTGTCACAGACAGATTTGCTGGGTTTTTTGTACGCTGCTTATCCATTTGAAATTTGGACTGTCAGCAGTGGAGTCAGTGCTGCAGATTACAAATCCAGTTTCATGGGGTGGGAGGAGCGCAGAACAAAGAAAATGGCCTGGTACTCAAAACATCTGATCTTGGTGCCAGTGCCCCCTGAGGAGCAGCGACAAATTGCATTGTTCAGTTCCTTCATCACAGTGCCAGCAAGAGGAAAGCGGAGCAGCATTGACAAACTACATATGCTCAGCAGGACTGCAACAAAAGATCCTATGCTATTAATATGTTAGACGTGCTAATGGTTATTTTGCACTTGTTGATGGGGAGGTAGAGTGCCCCACAAAATATTTTGCAGAGGGGGCCCTTAAAGTCATTGGCACACTCCTGGTGCTCACTGTGACTTGAAAGACCATTTCTGTTTTTAAAAAAAGACATTTCTGTGGACGCTGAAAGTACCCTTCATGTCAGCTGACATACAGTTTACTTGCAAATAACAGGACAATAATAACAATTGGTGCTTTTAGATGATTTGCATTTCTTTGCAAGTTACTGTGTTTGTGATGAATCTCATGGCTCATTTTTTATTTTTGACTCTATTTATCAACCGACTGCCCAGGGCATCTCTCGGGTGAACCCCGCTCAACCAGGGCTCCTGCCACCCACCTGAACCCCCTCCCCGACCAGGGAACTGGGGACAGAGACACCCCACACACTAACTCCTTGAATCCAGCCAGGCCCCCGAATCTAAGCCCCCTTGGGCGGGACCACCCGACACCTGCCTGGGTGACCTTTCTGAGATCTGGGCAGCCAGGCCCAGGAGTGAGGGTGTGGGCTCAAGAAAGAGAGCTGGTCGGAGAAAGTCCTGTATTGGGTGTGTGGGCCAAGGTCCCTGTAGGTCACCGTCACCTCCAGCGAGCATCAGGTTTTTTTTCCTGCTTCTGTTTTCTCCCTGGAGCGCAGATGTGCAATGACGTCTGTGAACGTAGTGCCGACATCTGCCGCCACTCCACCCCTCTACAGCATGCTCCATGTAGTGCCCCCGATCTCCACAGGGGGCCACTAATGGAGTAATGCAAGGCCCACTACCCATCCCAGGAAAGGAAAGCAGCCCTTCGGATGCTCGATCCTTTCCCTTCCCTGCCGACCCCCAGTGGCCCAAGTCTGTTCCCAAACCCGGGCCATCAGCGTGGCTCGAGGTGTGGCGTCCAGCGTCTCAACCCTCGGCATCCCCAGGCCAGTGCAATCCCATGGCTCATAATGTATTAAAAACAAATTTCTCTAAAATTATAAGTGGTACTGTTTTCTGCGTATCTGAGTATGTCTTGCAGGGCTCCAGGACATGGTGCAGGAATGGAACACAGGGGAAAGCCTCGAAAGTTTAAATTACAAAAAAAGTGTTAAAAATGTTTTTAATTAAACTGTTGAGTGTTGTGCAAAGTGGCCAATATACTATAAAAGACAATGGTATAGGTCACAGTGCACAACAGTGAGTTTATTTCTCAAGTTTGTCATGGCAACATCTCAAAGCAAACACAGCATTGTTGTGCAATGTGCCCTATACATTATCCTGCATGTCTTTGTCTGTGCTGGCTTTGAAGCCTCCAAGAACCAAATGCTGCCTGGTACTTTGGCTGGTATGCTGCCATAACTAAAGTCCACAACTTCTTGTGTTTCAAACCCTCTGAAAACTACAACAATCCGAGATGCAAGTCAATGTTTAGTTTTCATCCAGCTTCTGTATCTCCCTCATCGGTGAAGCTGAGCTGGTGCCGGGAACCGCTGATGGTGTCTCTTGACACTTCCACACTCCATAATTTTTGTCTGTCCTTGTGCTGTCCAGCCCCGATCAGGCATATGGTGACCAGAGTGGTAGGTAGGAAGTCTGCATGAGGAGAGATCAGTTGCTGCAGCAACCATGACAAGGTACAAACAGCCACAGACTGGAGAGCAGCAGCAGAGAGGTGCTGGGAGTGAAGCCATCATTCCCTCAGACTCTGTGGCAGTAGCAGCAGCAACAACAACTGTCCAGTGACTCTAGGCCAGGCCCCATAGCTGCAACAGTGAGGTCCAGAAAGAAAACCCTCCTGCTTCAGCAGGTCCCACCCACCTCCCAAAACCTTCTCATGCTGATGCTGAAAGAAAGTTGTTCACTTTACTCAGCTGACTATGTTGGAATAGCTGTTAATCAGTTGAACACCAAAGAAAGCAAAATAGTGTGTAAGTGCTATTACTTTGCTTTTTCTTGTGAAGTAACAATAAGCAGGCACCTAGATTTGTGGGAGTAGACATGTAGTTTTCTACACACCGATTGATCTTGCATGTCACTGTAATTATAACGTGGAAGGTGATATTGTTAGCGTCCTAGTTTGTAAGTGGTGTTTGGCCCCTACCCACCACTGTCAATTATCCCATTCCTAATGTGACCCATCCCATACAAGCCAACTGGTTAATCCTTGAAAACAGAATAAAGTTCCAAACATGCCTCCTTGGGAAGAAGGCTCTGCTCTGCTCTGCCAAACTTCCCTCTGCATCTCTGAACTTTTTCTAACAGCCAACACCAAGAATGATACCAGAGGTAAAGCGCAGAGTTCGCTCAGTGTTCCTTTCCGAAGAACAGCACTTGGACAGTGATCATTCTCCTACGGGGCCCCTCTCCGGCTAAATGAGGTCCCAGCGGTCTCATTCAATATCACAAATCCCCGAGCCTTTAAGTCTGAATTGAAACAGTATCTAGTAAGTAGGAGTGCATGTGATTGTTTGCTGGGTACTTGATGTTCTCTCCTCTGCCCCAAACCCTCTTTTTCCATGCTAACTTGTCAATCCAGCTACTCGGACTCTTTCCCGAAATCCTCGGCCTCCTTGAACCTTACCAGCCATACTAAGTGCTCTTTTTCCTCCCTCCCCCTATATTGGCAAACTCCAAACTACCATTGCTCCCAGACCCTCTGTCATGTTTGTCTACTTTCTCTCTCAGCCATTAGTCTTCCACTTACTCCCTGGAAGCAACCTTTCAGTGTCTCTTTCCCTCTGTTGCTAGCACCCCTGCCATTTTCAGTCACTCATTGCTTTACTTGTCCCCCCACCACACTTTTCTCTCAATGACAAAGCCTCTGCACAAGGTTGCACCTTATTTAACTCCCTTAATCCCTTTTAGTCCAATTGAACGACATGGAAATTTACTGCTGTAACCTGCCCTCTCTTTTGGCAATGAATTGCTTGTTGCATTAAGACTCTGTTTACTGTGCTAGGTTTTGTGTACATGGCATGATTCTGTGTATTGAAATATGTCGTGTCTATGATGTGGAACCTTTGTAAAAGAGCAAATTGCTTCCGAAGAATTAAAATAAAAATAAATAAACAAGCACACGATCACGCTAGAGTACGTGCTGCCATATATCACCTTTGCAGATGCTGAGAATCGCCATCACTGTGTGGAGCAGCTCCAGCCAAATCTAGCCTCCGACTGTCATGGTAAGAGTGAGTATGCATGCATCCAATGACTGTGCCATCATTTATGTTAGACACAACCAGAACACAATCAGCTTTACGTGATGAAGTAAGCAAATAGTCTCTTAACAAAATCTATAAGTTATACACTACTTAGTACTGCAGACATAAGAGAGAAAATATAACTGTAGGCAAGGCCTGCTGTGTGCCTGGAGTTTTTATATTACACATCACTCACCATGCTGTAGGTTACATTAAATGTTGTGAAACACTAGCCAGATAAGACAGTTTACAGGTTTTATATGCACAGATCTGCTCACACTGCCAACCTCAGATTTTTGAAGAGTGACCATCACACCGCAGGGGTCTTGTACAAATTTTGACTATAGGTTGGTTTGGTATAAGTGTTGATGTGTGCCTGGCTAGACTGTGTGGATGGTTGACTAGTTGGTGGTCTGAGCCCATGTTGTGTATTTTGTCCATCTTGACTCAGAAGGTCGGAGGGCACCACTGATAGTTTTTTCTTGCCTTAAGGATTTGCTGCAGGAGCAGGATAACTGATTCTAATCTGTGCTCAGTATTTTAACGGGACCAGCATGGAGGCCAGGACAGCACATGAGGAGAGCGTACTTCACTGACACTTCCAGGAAGACATCGGTTGTGGATTTGCTTGTCATGGTTTTATCTGTTTTTTGGGTTTTTTTTTGCTTTTGGCAGGAGAACAGCAGGGCACAAGATGGTAGCAGACAGAATTGTCTACCCACCCATGCACCCGTGCCTTGTCCTATTATATAGGCACTGAAATCTGACTGACATCTGCAACTTCCTGTTCAGGAGCAGGAAGGGTGAGAATAGCAGGTCACAGCTATAATCGCCTGGCTAGTAGATAAACACATAGCTCAGTAGAAGGCAAAAGAAGGGGGGTCATGTGATGACCGTGCTGGAATAGGCAGCACCACTGTCGAGCTCCCACTCCACCAACTCAATTTAACTAGATAATCCACTTTTCAAATGTTGCTGTTTATTTACCCTTCCACGGGTTGCCAGTCGGAAGGTATTCTCCAACAGAAGGAGCAACAACGAACCAGTAACAACAAACCAGAGCAGACAAAAATCACATTTTACTGGACCCGGCCTAGCTGTAATGGAGGCTGAAATGAGCCAGGCTCCACAGCACCATACACTTCCAAGGACCCCGGAGAAGCAAGCGAAAAAATCAAAAGGCCAGCAATCGACCACCGGCAAATCTGCAACTACAGCCGGAACCACGGCCACCTCCCAGATACCACTTACAGAAGAAAGATTTCTTGAGGAACTACAGCCATTTAAAGCCACATTGCAAGATATCACCAGGGAGCTGAAGTCACTCCAGGGGGATCTGACCAAAGCATCCAAGACAATAACAGACAAAGCCTTCCAAACATCAACTCTGGAGGGGCGGCGGGCAAGAATTGACCCAGAAATTGTTTCACTGTGGCAGAAATTGACCAAAATGGATTCTAAGCTAGAGGATCTGGAAGGCCGGAGTCGAATCAATTATATAGTCATCTTCGGCCTTCCAGAAGATGCCAAGGGTGCTATGCCAATTCAGTTTTCACAGAAGCTGCTCACTTGGATCGTGGGGCCCTCTCCTAACAATACTATCTACATTATTGAGAAGGCCCACCTCTCCCTGAGAACCAGACCAGCTGAAGGGTCTCCACCAAGGCTGTTCATCTTAAAATTCTTAAATTACCTTGATAAAGTCCATGTCCTGGCGAAAGTAAGAGATTTACAGGAGGTGCTGTGGGAAGGGCAGAAAATCCAGATCGCCCAGGATCTGCCAGTTGCTGTGAGGCAGAGACGAGCTGTGTACCATCCAATCGTCTCCAAACTGATCGCAGCCAATATTAAATTTAAAGTTCTGTACCCCTCTCACCTCTCAGTGTTGCACAAAGGTTCCTGGCAGACCTACGAAAATGCTGAACAGGCCGCTCTAACATTACAGGCCCTACTCCCTGAGCTATTCGGCGCACGTGGAGATTGACTACTAGAGGGCTCCGTGTCACTCAATTTGGCAGCATGAATGTGTGATGGTCTGAGAAACAAAAAGAATTGCCTGTCTACTAATTTTGGCCACACCAAGAAACACAACATGGTGTCTGCTCTCGCTCAGCCACGAACTCTCTCATTTACCTGATGTTCTTGGTTCCTTGGTCTACCACTGCTGTGGATTACCATGTTAGCCAGGACTTACATTGGCACCCCTGATCTGCTCATGGTCCTTCATAGAACATTCAATCTAATGGGATGCAGAACGGGATGTTCTGTTAATTGACTGAGGACAATTATTTCCTGGATACAAGTGCTGGTAATCAAGGCTGTGTTGAATTCACTGCAAGCTCTCTCATATTTTTTTTTCTTTTACTTTATTTTGGGCAGCTGGGCATATATTTACAAAAGATGTCATACACAGCAAGAACTTAAACCAGCAGTAATATGTGCTCTTTTTTTTTCCTTTTTTCTCTTACTTTTCTTTTCTTCTTTGCTTTTACAAAATACACTTCCTCAGTTTCAGAGCTACAAGCTGGGTTATACAGCATGACTATAATGCTCATATCCTTTTTTTTGTGTGAAAGGGATCTTTTATTGAGGGGTGGAGCGGGGGGGGTGCCAGTGGTTAATTCTGCTTACCTGGCAGTGGCTATACACCAGGAAGATGGGGGGGATCTATACTGGTCTTGGGGGTTCTGGGTTTTATCTGGTAGTTTTTTCCCCAGAGAGTATGGGGCAGCATTATGGACCAATGTAGACCATATGGTTGGGGGTTGGAATTTACTACAGGAAATTTGGTTGCTGTTGTGGAGAAGGGAAGTAATTTGAGGGACTGTTAAAGGAGGGAGGGGGTTGTTTGTGGTGGGTAAAGGGGTGGGCACTGTTCACTGGACCATGCATGGATCCTCTACAAGGGGTAGGTGGGAGGTGGAGTGGGTAAGAGAAGGTGTTGTTGTTTCTAATAAATCTTTTTTCTGTTTTAACAGGTTAAGTAACAGAAACTGGATAGTTTTACAGTTACATAAATGGGAGGATCTGTACAAAGGGTATGGGGGTATATGTTTGTTCAACTTCTAACTGTATTCTTGGGGTTGATGAAGTTGAGGGGGTGGAAGGAGGGGCTGCACTGTTGATATAGTACATAGAGAAGAGATCGGGTTTCCTGACGTTGTTTTTGAAAATGTGGTTGTTTTAATTACTTTAGGTTATTTAATGAAACATGGCTATAGATCTTAAGGTTTGTACATGGAATGTAAAAGGTGCCCAATCGCCCATCAAGAGGGCTAAAGTTCTATTACACCTAAATAAATTAAATATTGATGTTGCCCTCCTTCAGGAGACACACCTTCCATCCTCTCAAGTTCTCCAATTCTGTAGATCCTAGGTGGGGCAGGCCATGGGGATGGGGCCAGACTCACGTAGAGGAGGCGTGGCTATTTTAATAGCAAAGAGACTCCCATTTAGACTGTTGGACCAGATTACAGATCCCCAGAGGAGATACATTGTAATTAAGGCATTAGTGGACATTCAGAAGTGGTGTTAGGCTCAGTGTGTGGACCAACTGTAGAGGCTCCACGATTCTTTACATCTCTCATGGTGTTGTTAGCACCTTGGTCTACCTTACCAGTTTTGATTAGAGGAGATTGGAATCTGGTATACTGTGATCTACTGGACAAATCTAGAAAAGGGACATAAGTCCAATCCCCAGCCCAACTAGCCCTTAGAGAGCGCCTATGGATTTGATAGGTCTAGTTGATCCATGGAGGGTGCTTTTTCCTACTGGTAGAGAGTACTCCTTTCATTCAATATCCCATAATTCCTTCTCATGTATTGATTGCTTCTTGCTGGGTATTGGGCACCTTCAGGATGTCATATCATGTAACTATCTTTCCAAAGTAATTTCGGATCACCATCCTTTACTCCTGCATTGGCAATTAGGCCCATCTGCCACTAGGGACAAGGTCTGGAGGTTGAACGTTCAACTGCTAAAATCTGAAAAGCTGGTCTTTCACTTCCGTACCTTCATCTCTACTTTTCTACTACTAATTCTCCTTCTATGGCTAAGTTGGATTTGTTGTGGGGAGGTTTGAAATGCACTATACGCGGGGAAATTATACGTTTAACTTCCGTGAAAAAAGAAAATTACCGCTCAAGTCTCGTCTGACCTCCTTTCCCAAATGAGATGGCTGGAATTATCCTTATTCCCTACACCAATTCTGGATGAACTTAACCAGCTAGAAAGTCTGCGTTCTCATTACAATACCCTTCTAAGTGATAATGCTGAACATCTTCTACTAAGATCTAACTACGAATGATACAAGTTTGATTATATTGTTTTTTGCTGAGATGTTTGTTTGTTTGTTTATATTGTGATTTTAATATTGTTAAGGCGCCTTGGTTTTTGAAAGGTGCCATACAAATAAAGTTTATTATTATTATTACTATTATTATCTAAGGTTCGCTTTTTTTACCAGGGGAACAAGGCTGGCAAATTACTTGCTCTCCGGCTTTGGGCCCAAATAGCAGACAGGATCATTCATTCCCTTCAAAACACAGAAGGGAAACTTGTCACCTCTCCTCATGAAATAGTTGCATGTTTTCAGGAATATTACCAAAGTTTATACTCCCAGCCCCCGGGGGCCCTCAGTATGAATCTAATGGATCATTTTGTACAAGATGTTCAGTTTCCGCAATTAGGGGCCCATCAGTCAGACTATCTGAGTACCCCACTCACAACTGCAGAAATTGTGTCGGCTATTGAGTCGCTTCCTACAGATAAAGTTCTTGGCCCTGATGGTTATGCCACAGAATTCTATAAAACCTTCAAAACTCAGTTGGTACCATTATTATTAGATGTTTATAATTATATTTATAAACACAGCCTGTCAGATCCTTTTATGACTGAGGCCACACTTGTGGTTCTCCCCAAACCAGGAAGAGATCCTCTTCAGGTCTGCTATTACCGTCCCAAATCTTTGATCAATGTTGATCTTAAAATCCTTACAAAGGTTCTGGCCAACAGAATGAACAAAGTGTGGCATGAACTAATTAGTCTGGAACAGGTGGCTTTTGTGACCTGTAGAATATCGGCAGACCATCTCCGGGAACTTGCCCACCTCATTTCTGTGTCCGGGGAGTCCGATGCCCCTGCTGTCTTGACCTCCCTGGACGCAGAGAAAGCCTTCAATAGGGCTTCATGGGACTATTTCTTTCATCTTCTGCCAAAATATAATTTTCCCTCACAGTTTGTTCACTGGATAAAAATACTATACTCACGCCCCAGAGGACACATACTTTGTAATGGAGTACTGTCACAACCTATAGATCTGCAGCAAGGCACCCGGCAGGGTTGCCCATTATCCCCCTTCTTGTTTAATTTATATCTTGAACCTTTAATTCGTCAACTTAACACCTCACCAAGGATCATGGGGATTCCCAGTGGTACTTCCCAGTACAGGTTGTCGGTCTATGCAGACGATATACTTCTCCATGTCACACATCCCCCAGCTTCTCTTGTGGTGGCTAGAGATAGCATTAAAGATTTTGGAGCAATCTCTAATTATAAATTAAATCTCTCCAAAATAGAATTCCAGGCTAAGTTTGCCCAACGGGCAGTGCTAATTTAGTCCCAGGGCAAAGTTCTGAATATCTGGCCCAATCTCTCTTAAAAACCATACTAAAATGTTCACAATTTTAGTTTCTTTAAAAATTTTACTAATCTCTGCAATATATTCACATCATTTGTATTAAACAATTGTTCTATAATTAACTGCCTATCATGAGGTGTATTATACTCTTTCAAAATAGACCAATCCAATATCTCCTTTGTCTTTCATACATTGGACAATATAATAGTACATGTTTAAGATCATCTTTTGTTTTCCCATCACATTTGCAAAAGGGAGTATCAACTCCTTTTCTCTTCTGATTATAATGAATATAATTACATTTGTATAACTCCAGTTTAAATCTGGCTATCACCCTTCTATCCATTGGGTTAATTAATTTTAATAAATATGGTTCGAGGACAAAGTGCGTTTTTATTCTCTTAAACCAACTAAAGTGTTTCAGATTATTTATTCTCTTATTATCAATTTTTAAAGCCTCTTCTCTTACTTTTTTACCTATGATTTCCCCTATTTCAATAAATGGAGTCTGGTAAATCTCATACAATAATGAGGTCAAACCCAATGGATAGAACAAGTTCTTAATATCTTTGATTAAAGGAGAGGAAAAACCTCTATCATTATATTGAATTATTTTGTCTAACATTATTCCAGGTAGTCTCTTTTCTAGTAACAGAAACAATCTTATTATGTGTTTCATTCTTCGTATTTGTACCAAAGTTGCCAATGAATACTGATTCAACTCTCTTTGTACTATTTCTGTTGGTACTGAATTTGGAACCCGGAGTACATACTGATATAATTTGTTTATAACAATCTCCAAAAGCTTAATATCCTCACCTGCCCAGATTTCTGCTCCATAAAGTATATTAGTTTTCAACTTGATATTTATAGTTTTTAAAAGCCCAATAATGCTTCCATTACCATATTTCCCAGCAAATCTTTTAAATGCATTTACTGCCGTATTAAGTTTTCCTTTTATTAACATCTGATAACTATTCCATAATGTATTTTCTGCATATATTATCCCAAGGTAATCAGAATATTTTGTTGTTTCTACTCTCCTTTGATTTATATACAAGTTTGAAATTTTTTGTTTCCTATTTCCAAAAATGACCATATTTGTTTTTTGTATATTGATTGTTAATTTGTTTTCATCACACATTTTTCCAAAATAATTTACTTTCCTTTGTAATCCTAATATTGATGTTGATATTAGTACTATGTCATCTGCATACACTAAACAAGATATCCCTCTTTCACTAATTTTAGGGGAATGAAAATCTGGGTCATCAAGGTTTTCTACTATTGAATTAATATACAAATTAAAGAGTATGGGTGCTAATATACAGCCCTGCCTTACCCCTCAATTAGTTTTTATCTTGTGTGATGAATCTCTTTTTTGATTGTATCTCACCTGGATCCAAGTACCTGTATATAACCTAATTAGGACATCCTGTAAGCTTGAATCCAGTCCATACCTTTCCAATTTTCTCCACAATAGGGGTCTGCTGACCGTGTCAGAAGCTGTTTTCAAATCTACAAAACAACAATATAACTTATGTTTTTTTTTTATTTTAGCCCGTTTCCAAATTAAATATTTTAATACTTGACAATGCTGTATTGGGGACCTATTTTTCCTGAAACCATTTTGTAATTCACTTAGAATGTTATTTTCAGCTTCCCTGCCAAGGGAGATAAAACATTTTTTAGATATATAAATGAGAAAAGAAAGGCAAAGGGAGGGATAGTAAGGCTGAAGGGGGAAGGAGGGGGATGTGTGGAAGAGGACCACCAAAAAGCAGATATATTGAACAAGTACTTCTGCTCAGTATTTAAGGGGGGGTAGGAAACAGGCCAAAGCTAAAGGACAAGGGTACAATAGGATGGGAGGCAGATGCAAGTCCTTTTACGGTGGAAAGAGTGCTAAAGGAACTAACAAAGTTATGAGTACACAAGGCAATGGTAGTGGATAAGATTATGGAGGCACTGTTTAAAGAAAGGAATATGGAACGCCTGGAATCCAATGGAGCACAGGATCCAAGGCAGCATGGATTCACAGCAGGAAGGTCATGTCAAACAAATCTGATAGCTTTTTTGACTGGGTGACGAAAGAGGTGGATCAAGGGGAGCAGTAGATGTTGCCTACCTCAATTTCAGCAAGGCCTTCGACACTGTTCCACATAAAAGACTGGTACATAAGTTGGGAAGCCTGGGCATGGGTCACAAGGTGGTGAACTGGGTTAGAAACTGGTTGGGGGACAGGAAGCAGAGAGTGGTGGTAAATGGGATCAAATCCGAGGAAAGAGGAGTGACCAGTGGGGTACCTCATGGATCAGTCCTGGGGCCAGTCATTTTTAATGTCTTTATCAGTGGCATTGCAGAAGGGCTGGAAGGAAATGTTTGCCTGTTTGCAGATGACACCAAGATCTTCAAAATGGTAGACATTCCAGATGGGGTGCAAAAAATGAGAAGGAACCTAGGAAAGCTGGAAAAATGATCTGAAGTGTGGCACCTGAAGTTCAACGCAAAGAAGTGCAAAATCAAGCACCTAGGGCACAGAAACCCTGCCGAGAGCTACAGGTTGGGGGGGTTGTTGACAGTCACCAGGGAGGAAAGGAATTTGGGGATTATCATCTCAGATGACCTAAAGGTGGCCAAGCAGAGTACAAAGGCTGTAGGGAGGACCAGTGGCATGTTGGGGTGCATAGGAAGGGGTATCACCAGTAGAAGAATGGAGGTGGTGATACCACTATACAAGTCACTGGTGAGGCCTCATCTGGAGTATTGTGTGCAGTTCTGGAGGCTGCACCTTCATAAGGATATAGACAGGGTGGAGGCAGTTCATAGAAGGGCAACTAAGATGGTACAGGGCTTGCAACAGAAGACTTATGAGGAGAGATTGAAGAGCAGCTGACGCCTTTGGGAAAACTCTGTAAAACATAATATTTAGACACAAGTCAGCTTGTATGTCATATACCATGTATAGATTTTCTCCTCTCAATTATTTTTTACTAAACAAACTATCTCAAAAATAAGATCTTTATCCCTTAGAGTTCATCTGCCTCTTTAGCTTATTCCCTACTTTAAATTATAATGCTCTGTTGTGACATCACAGTCTGTTGCATGGAAATAACTGTGATGTCATAAGCAGAGTATTATGACATTAGGTTAGGAAGAAGCAATAGGAGCTGATGAACCCTCAAGAAACACGTATTCTGTTTCTGAGGCAATTTACTTCAGTAATAAGTAAATGAGGATAAGAAATACAAAACTGATGAGAAATTTAAGTTGCTTTGTGTCCAAATATTATGTTTTTGAAAGTTCTTTTTGAGGTGTTGGTGGCTCTTTAAAAGACCTCAGTATGTACACACTGGAAGAGAGGAGGGAATGGGGAGATATGATAGAAAGCTTCAAGTATCTTAAGGACATAAACAAGGTGCAAGTGGAAGACACCTTTCAGTACAGGAGAGGTACAAGAACAAGGGGGCACAATATGAGATTAGAGGGGGGCAGGATAAGGGGTAATGTGAGGACCTTTTTTCACAGAAAAAGTGGTGGATGCATGGAATAGTATGCACCATAGAAACATAGAAGTTGATGGCAGATAAGGATCTCAAGGCCCATCCAGTCAGCCCAGTTCTTTTTCAACCTTATAAATGTGCCATTGGCCTTTGCTCTGTCAATGGCCTATCTATTCATACTCATCTGTATTTCTCCCATATGCCTATTCCATGCCTGTTTGAAGCCCTGCACTGTATTCATATCCACCACTTCCGGAGGTAGCCCGTTCCATGCATCCACCACCCTTTCTGTGAAAAATAACTTCCTCACATTACCCCTAATCAGCCTCCCTCTAGTCTCATGCTGTGTCCTTTTGTCCTGCTATTTTTCTTATATTGAAACATGTTAGACTCTTTCATCTTGTTAATGCCCTTAAGATGTTTGAATGTTTCAATCATATCACCTCTCTCCCTTCTTTGCTCTAGGATATACATATTGAGCTCCATTAATCTGTCCTCATATGTTTTCTCATGCAGTCCCTGCACCATGTTGGTTGCCCTTCTCTGGACTGCCTGAATTTGGTTAATGTCCTTGTGAAGATGTGGCCTCCAGTACTGCACGCAGTACTCCAGATGGGGCCTAACCAGTGTCTTGTAAAGAGGGATTGTTACCTCCCTTTTCTGACTTGTGATACCCCTATTAATACACCCTAACATCCCCCTAGCCTTACCTACTGCTTTAGTGGTCTGCTTGGATGATTTCAGGTCATCGGGTATGATGATGCCCAAGTCTCTTTCTTCCTTTGTGACTGCCAGCAACTCCCCTCCCAGCCTATAGGTGGCTACAGGGTTTCTCTTCCCTATGTGCATGATCTTGCACTTCTTTGCATTAAACCCCAGTTGCCACTCTTCTGTTCATTTTGCTACTTTATCCAAATCTCTTCTCATTCTGCCCACCCCATCTGGATCATCTACTCTGTTGCAGATCTTGGTGTCATCTGCAAACAGACAAACATTACCCTCCAGTCCATCTGCAATGTCACTGATGAAGATGTTGAAGAGGACTGGCCCCAGTACTGATCCCTGAGGTACCCCACTTGTCACTTGCATCTCTTCTGACTGCATACCGTTTACCACCACTCTCTGTTTTCTGCCCGTCAACCAGTTTGCCACCCAGTTGACCAACTTCTGAACCACCCCAAGCCTACCCAACTTATTAATCAATCTTCTATGTGGAACAGTATAAAAAACTTTGCTGAAGTCAATGTAGGCGACATCAACTGCTCTCAATTGGTCCACCACTCTGGTTACCCAGTCAAAAAAATCTATGAGATTAGTTTGACAGGATCTTCCTTTTGTAAACCCATGCTGTCTTGGATCCTGTGCTCCTATGGATTCCAGGTGTTGCACTATCCTTTCCTTAAGGAGTGCCTCCATAATCTTGCCTACTACGGAGGTAAGACTGACTGGTCTGTAGTTCCCTGCCTCCTCCCTGCTACCACTCTTGTGGAGTGGGATCACATGAGCCCTTCTCCAGTCTTCTGGGACCTCTACTGTGCTCAGAGACTCATTAAACAGTTCTGATAATGGCTCTGCTAGTTCCACCTTTAGCTCCTTTAGTACCCTGGGATGTATACCATCAGGTCCCATTGCCTTGTCCACCCTGAGCTTATCGAGCTCTTGTAGGACCCTTTCTTTCATGATGGGACTAGTGCTCACCTCCCTCCCCCCCTGTGGCCATGGTGCTGATCTGTGGGCCCTGCCCTACCTTCTCTTCAGTAAATACTGAGCAGAATTATCTATTTAGGATAGATGCTTTTACATGGTCCTCCTCCTCACACGCCCCCTTATGTCCTTTGAACTTAGCAATACCCACTCTGGACTTTCTTCTTTCACTAATGTATCTATAGAAAGTCTTGTCACCTTCTTTAACTATTTGTGCTAGTGTTTCCTCTGTTTTGGCCTTTGCCTGCCTTACTGTCTTCCCTTAGAGAAATTTGGTATGCCTCTCTATCTTCATTCCACTGTGTTCCCTTATATTTCCTGAAGGCCAGCCTTTTGGCTCTGACCTTTTCTGCTACTGTTTTTTGAGAACCAAAGTGGTTTCCTTCTTCTTTTGCACTTCCTTTTCTCTCTAACACAGTGGGATGTTGCTTCAAGTATTGCATCCTTAATGCTGCCCACTTTGCCTGTACCCCCTCACCTGTATTTCTTTTTGCCAGGGCTAGCTTAACTCTGTTGGCCATCTTATCAAAGTCGGCTCCTCTGAAGTCCCATATTTTTTCCTTGGAATGGGATGATTTAGTTGTAGTGGCCAAACTGAACCATACCATTTAATGGTCACTGGCCCCCAGGTGACCTTCTACCTCGAGATCTGTGATCCTTTCCCTGTTAGTCAGTACTAGATCTAGGATAGCCCTGTCTCTTGTGGGCTGTTCTAGCACTTCTTTGAGGCCCTCCCCCTGCAGGGAATCCACCATGTGTCTAGTTCTGGCAGATGTTCCTGCTGGTATTGACCAATCTGTATCTGGCACGTTGAAGTCTCCCATTATCAGATCCTCCCCTAACTGTCATGTTTTGTATATCTTCTAACAGTAATGTGTCAATGTCCTCCCCCTGGTCTGGAGGCCTGTACACAATCCCAATTCTTATGGCTGTCCCATTTCCTGTTTCCAGGGTGACCCACAGTTCTTCTGGCTCTTTATGTGTATTCTGAACTTCTGTAGCTTTGATATTTTCATTGACATACAGGGCCACTCCACCACCCCCCTTTTTGCACCCAGGTCTCTTCTGAACAGTACATAGCCAGGTACTGAAGTCTCTGAATTGTGGTTACTGGTAAACCACATCTCGTTAATTGCTACTATGTCCAGTTTAGCCTCTGTCATTATTGCTTGCAGGTCTGGGATCTTGTTTCCCAGACTGCGAGCATTTGTGTACATGATTTTCCATTGGCCAGATTTCGGTGTGTTAGTTGTTGGGTGAGGTCTGGCATTTCCTCTGTGCATCATATGGGGAGCTGGACATTTTTCCTTACCTGGTGGTGCAAACGAACTGCAAACATGCTGAACTCCTGTTTGACCACTAGTTGAGGGGGGAGGGGTGTTCTTCCCATTCGATGTATGGAGTGCTGCACCCCCTCTCCCCATTTGCTAGTTTAAATATTCTGCAAAGACGTCAAACTTCTGCCCCAATGCACTGACTCCCTCCTTAGTCAGATGCAGTCCATCAAATTTAAAGAACTTTCACTCCCAAAACTGTTACCAGTTCCCTACAAATTTGTGTCCTTTTTCCTGGCACCAGCCCTTGAGCCACATGTTTAGCTCCCCTATCTCCCCTTCTCTGACCTTCCGTCCATCTGCCCCCCCCCCAGACTGGCAGGATCTCAGAGAAGGAGATGCCGGATGAAATGTATAATAGTTTGTCACCCAGCCTGGTCAGGTGTTCCTTGGTTTCCACAACTGACCGGCTGGCGAGATCATTAGTCCCTATGTGTACCAGGATGTCAATGTTTTCCCCTGCTTCCTGAACAATTTTAGCAATGCGGTCAGTGTCTCTCCACGCTGATGTACCTGGGAGACATCTGACCATTACCCCAGCTGGAGATAGGTATCAACTCCCCAAATCATGGAGTCTTCTATGATCAGAAGTTTTTTGGATTTCCTTTTTGCTTTTTTTGTTTTGGTTCCTGTTTTGGGTGAGGTTTGTTGTGCTAGCTCCTGTGCTGCAGTGTCCTTCTCTGCAGTGACCTCTGCCCCTTTGTTTGATTTCAGAGATAGAGGCAGATACCTGTCTGTAGTTTTGATATGGTTTGTGGAGGTAATATGTTGGAGACCACCGAGTGATGGGGCACCCGATTTACCCCTCCTAACCACCTGCCAACCTCCCGGATCAACTACCCTCTGCAGTCGAGGTGCTTCTGTTGGATGTTGGGGAAATGACGGATGGTTCTTATAATATATTTCCTCTTGAATATGAAATTTGAGGCGCGGAATCTCTGCCCATGCTTCCTGGAGCTGAGCCCTAAGATCTCCAATGGCCCAGCATGTATGACAGTGTCCTAAATCCTATAAAACTGCCCTTCTTAAAAGTGTTCCGCAGTACCTGCAGTTAATGATATCCATTCCAGATAATTTGCAGGGTTTATAACCCAGTCAGAGTAATTAGAAGGAAGAAAATGCAAGCAAAAGTTTGATTTTGTGTTTTGTTTGTTTGTTTTTGTATAACTTGTTATAACAAGTTAAATTACTAGTGCCCCTGTAAATGAGGTCACCTGTGGATACCCCACTGATCCGCCCCTTTCTGCTTTGCCACAGGAAATGTCACAACTGTGCTACCCTATAAAAGGAGTGTAGTGTGGGGTGGGTGGCTGGGCCCTTCCCCTGCCAAACAAGAAGAACCACGGACAAAAGAAACAAGGAGGTAAGAGCAGAAACAATCTGTCAGCAACAAATACAGTAACCCTGAAAGCTTATCCTAATGATAGATAAAACTATAAAACCTATAAAGCACCACCTGTAATTGTTTCACAGAAGACATACCCTGTAAGAAACATTTTGCTACAGAGAAAAATAGAGCAGTAACAGAAGATATACCTTGCAAAAGATAATTTGAATCAGAAGATTACAGTAGTAATCTGTTAGCACACACCTGTAGGCACACCTTGTAATGCTGCAGCAGAAGATATACCCAGCAACAACAATTTAAATCAGAGAAAAATAAAGCAATAAAATATTAGCAACAAACAGTAACAATCCCTGTGAGTACAAAATAAAAACAACACACAGTAAATCTGCCTAGCCAAAAGGAGTTTTAATCCTTTCCCTTGCTCTGGTAAGGTTATTTACTCTGTCCTTTCAAGCAACCTAGAAGGAAAGAGCTCATGTGAAGCTAGGTGCCTTGGCCAGCAAACCTAGCAGGGTGTAGGAACAAGCACAGTGGCAGGATTCAAACATGCATGGCATAGACATAAGGGAACGCTAGAGATGGGAAGAAGAAGATAAAGTCGATGACCAAGTAGGGTCAGCACCTGCTGATACAGGTAGGGTATATGGGCAGACTGGATGGACCTAGCAGTCCTCATCTGCCATCAATTTCTATGTTTCTAAGTTTCTAATGTGGCCAGATGGGATGCACCCCAGGGTACAAAGGGAACTGAAAGAGGTGCTGGCTGCACCTCTGGCCCTTTTCAACCTGTCATTAGAAACAGGGGAGGTACCGGGGGACTGGAGAAGGGCAGATGTGGTCCCACTCCACAAAAGTGGAAATAGGGAAGAGGCAGGGAATTACAAGCCTGTCAGCCTGTTGTCAGTGGAAGGCAAGATAATGGAATCACTGTTGAAGGAAAGGATTGGGGAATACCTGGTAGACAACGGTCTACAGGACCCAGGGCAATATGGTTTCACGGGGGGAGGTCTTGCCAGACAAACTTGATAGAGTTCTTTGATTTGGTAATCAAAGAAGTGGATCAGGGAGGAGCAGTGGACATGGACTACTTAGATTTCAGCAAGGTCTTTGACACCATTCCACAAAGAAGATGGATAAGCAAGCTAGGCAGCCTGGGAGTAGGGCCTTAAATAGTGAAATGGGTAGAAAGTTGGTTGAGCAATAGGAGTCAGAAGGTGGTGGTAAATGGCATCCACTCTGGAATAGGCAAAGTGACCAGTAGAGTGCTGCAGGGATCAATATTCAGGCTAGTCCTCTTTAATGTCTTTATTAGTGAAGTTGCAGAAGGGCTGGAAGGGCAAGTATGCCTGTTCACAGACGACACAAAACTGCAATGGAGTGGACACACTGGGGGGTGGAAATAAAAGAGGGACCATTTGGGCCAGCCCCGTGGCACTGAGGTTTGAGGCGCTGGATGCCACACCTCGTGCCACAACAGCAACCTGGGTTCAGGAGTGAGCTTGGTCCACCAGAGGTCAGCCAGGGAGGGAGGGCGAAGAGTCAGATCGAGCAGCCACAAGGCAGCTCTCCTCTCCAGGGTGGGACGTGGGGTTTCCCCAGTCTCTTGGCTACCACTCGGTGGAGGCTAGGTGGCATCCCAAGCCAAGGGGGGAACCCGCATTAGCCAGAAGGAGGAGCAATGCTACCGAGCCATGGAGCACATGCGCACCTCCACGTGTATGCGCGACCACACTCTGGGGTTCCGGGTAACATGGAAGATAAAAGCAGAAATACCATAGCAGCCCCATTCCAAATAAGGTTTAAGGGTAACAGGAGAGCAAAAAGCTTTTAGGAAAAAAAAAGAGGGATGATTTAAAAAAAAACTAGAGGAATGGTCAAGAGTTTGGCAACTGAGTTTTAACACAAAAAAGTGCAAAATCATGCACATTGGGCACAAAAACCCAAGAGCAGAATACCAACTGGGAGGAGAGGTACTAACAGTCACAAAGCAGGAAATGGACCCGGGGGGTGATAATGTCTGATGATCTGAAGGCAGCTAAACAGCTTGATAAGGCAGTAGGGAAGGCTGGCGGGATGCTGGGATGCATCGGCAGGGAAATCACCAGCAGAAAGAGGGAGGTAATAATACCCCTGTACAAATCACTGGTGAGGCCACACCTTGAGAACTGTGTACAATTCTGGAGGCTCTATCTACGCAAGGACTCAGATAAGGTGGAGACAGTACAAAGGAGGGCAACCAAAATGGTGTATGGCCTATATCAAAAGCCCTATGGGGAAAGGCTTAAGGAATTAAATATGTACTCCTGGAGGAAAGGGGGGGATATGAAAGAAACATCCAAGTACCTGACAGGTATAAACAAGATACAAGAAGGAAACATTTTCAAAAGAAAAACATGATTGAGGACAAGGGTTCACACTATGAAGATAGAAGGGGAAGGCTCAGAGGAAATGTGAGGAAAAACTTCTTCACGGACAGGATGATGGGCCCATGGAACAGCCTACTGACGGAGGTGGTAGGGGCCGAAATATTTACAGGATTCAAGAATGCATGGGATAGAGACAAAGGGATCATAGAAGTAAGGGGGGGGAGACTGGAGACCAAGTAGGGTCTGCAGTGTCACTCTAGGTAGGATAAACAAGCATTTGTCAATGCCGAATGTTTGCTTGCTGGCATTGGCAGTGGTAGTGTAGAAGTTACAGAGCTGCGTAATAGGAATGGCAGTGAAGTATTGAACTGAAGCCAACACCACCACCACTCTGCAGAGAGTGACAGGCATTGGGGTGTGCCTTTGGGTCATCAGGCATAACGGCCACGCCATTTCACCACACCCTACCCTGCAGACACTGACAAGTGTCACGGTGTGCCTTGGGGTCTTTGGCCCTTATGCGCACCCCATTCCATTAGGAAATACGGTGAGTTGGGTGCGATATAGGAGAATGGAGTGAACTTTGGGGCCAAAGAGTCCAAGGCATACGTCGATGCCTCTCACTGGCTGCAGGGTGCAGAATGGTATGAGCATTACAGGCAAGAATCCCAAGTCACACCCCTGATGCCTGTCATTCTTTACAAGGTTGGGCGTTATGGTTGGAAACCCAAATACCTCAGGCATTTGTTGGTATTTTCACTCCAAATTTTCAACATGGTTTTTTTGTGACCCCACCTCATGAACAGTGGCAATATCAGTTTGTTAGCCGAAAGCTGCTTATTTATTTATTTATTAGCTTTTGGTAACCGGGTAAGTGCGCTAGGCAACAGACCTGCCTATTTTCAGGCACGACCCGGGAGAGCACAGGACATTGGTTACAATATGCAGAAATGCACAGACATAATATAGGTGTACAGGAGCAAAACAAGACATACATTGGGTAGCACAGTAATAGTTACATAAGGGTACATTTTAGGCATAGATCATAATAAGGATGTATGTAACCCCTAGATGGCGCTATCCCAGGGGCTACTACCCCTGCCTGATTTGCCACTAACAGGTTGAGGGGCCTGGATCCAATGGCGGGTGCCTAAACCCAGAGGTCAGGGTTTGCAATAGTTAAACTTACTTGGTCACAGCCTCTGGGACACTGCAACCCCTTTCTTCCCACTAGTGGCCCACACAATATATCAGAATTACCTTCACAGTATACACTTACCCCAGGACTAGTTCCGCACTGGGACCTCCTGTGAAATAAGATACAGTGCAACAATCACAGTACAGTACTTTAACATAGACAAATACCTCAGGCAGTATAACTTTGCTGAAACAAGCAGCTCTGATTTATTTAGGGGATATAACAAGGACAGGGGAAATCAGGTTAATTAGCTTATCACTTTACTATCTACCTATGGCTCTGTGCACAGGCCTATCCCTACCAGTTACTGTCCCTGGGTACCCAAGCCCTAGTGGCTAGTCCAAACCGTGGCAGCTGGTAGGGGCCCTTTCACACAGTGAAAAGAAAAATTAGTTTAAACAGTCAGCAGTACAGTGATTCCATTTGGATTTAATGTGGCAATTCAACAGGAGCGACCCTGAATTAGTACTCACGACCTCCAAACAAGATAGGGTCCTTCAACGTCAGCAGGGCTACTCTTGAGCTCCACGAGACTCTTCACACATTTATATGGTAAAAAGAAAGTACTATACCAGGCAGGCTGCTTCTCTATCCCGATCGCAATTACTGCACAATACCCGGGAGAACACACAGCAGATTCAGTTCCTGACAGACCGAGTGCAATTCAACAATTTCTCCAGTCTTCTACAGGGTGAGCCTGGTTTCTACTCTTCAGAGATCCTTTGATTCTTTTCACAGGATGGATTCAGTCCTAACAAGCAGTTACACAAGCTGCAGACCGGAACTCTGGGCCTTACACACGTTTTTTGACTGAAACTGTGCACTGAAGGAGCACAGGGTTTCTTTCCCCTTCACTCCAGAGCTAAACTGAAACTCCAACAGACAAAACCGGGCACTTCCTTTGAGTTCCTCCCAGTTCTTGACTGGATTGGCTGTCACTCACAATAGACTGCTGCTGTTGGTCCAAAAAGGCGCCGAAGTCTAAACTACATCTCCCAGAGTCACTGCCCATACAATCCTCTTGTGGCTGGCTCAGATTATGAGTCCAAGTTCTGATTCGTCCAAGGCACCATTTTAGAGCTAGCTTACCCCACACTGATTGGTCCAGTTCAGCAGTTCAAAACCAGAATGGGGAACTAGGCAGACACAGTTCTGACTGCAAGAAAGCAGGTTAGACAAACTGTAATTTCATTATTACTGTAAATGATTTCTGGCAAACAGTTACATCTTTCAGATAGGTTCCCTTTGCACTCCTAGTGACTGCAAAATGGAGTGAATTGGCAGCACTCAAGTGGTACTCAAACAGAGAAGCACACAGTCCCCCATACAAACTAATTATGTCTGCAAGCAGACAGCTCTTAAAGAGACAGTACCAGAGGCTCTAAAAACACTCACTGATAAATGGCTTAAACGCCAAACACCATTCAGGCTTGTAGCATTCAAGCAAGCTCCTGGAAGTCTTTTGGGAACCCCCATTTGCAGGGGGGTTACACCCTTCCTGGCCTGGGAAAGCTTGACGTCCGCGTCAAGCAAGTACCCCCATAAGTTTTAACTGCAACCATATACATTTGCATTAGGCTCACACATGTAATCATCAGTCAATATATCATTTTACCAAGAACACATTTCTGAAACATTGCAGTACGTCACTCTTTACATAGTATTACACACATTGTACCATAACTCAAGTTATTACCTCTTGTACATGAAACCTGAAGAGAGGGGGCCCTTCCCTATCAGTTACCTTGGGACTGGACGGGCAGGGCAACATACTTAGAGGGCAACACAAGTAACTTGAGTTAGCACTGATGCTCAGTTTGGGCAATGAGCTCAGGGACACATACACTCCTTTATGGACAACATTGAGAGGCAAATCCACAGGCCTCCCAAGGGAATCATAACTGAGGTGCACCACAGGCTTTACAGCTCGACCAGTCTTTCTAGGGGAACTGTTACAGTCTCTGCACTCTGAGCCTCATTTTCAGCATTGTCCTCACTTGTCAGGGGAGTCTCCATGGGGTAGAGAGGCTAGAACTTGGGGCACTTTCAGCTCCAGGAGTTACAGTTTCTGAGTCCACAACATTTGGCTCCATGGAGAGCTTTCAGACACTGGCAGTGGACTGTCAGGGCACTCAAAATACTCTTCTTGTTCTGGTGTATCACCAGTCTCCCCAATCCATCATTTTCCTCCCTGAAAGCTCAAACAGTTCAACCATGCACAATGATTCCATTTCATCTGATCTGATGCTTTGCACCTCACTTTCTGGGAGCATTGGCTCCAGGGACGAAGCTGGGGGCTTAGATAGTCCAGAAGGCCCAGCTGCCTCCAGTATTGACTAGGGATTGCCCTCAAACAATTGACTCAGTTCGTAAGAAGGATAGTATTCAAAGTCACTCTCACTTTCTTCTGATATGGACTGACAGTCTTGCTCAACTGGGACTTGTGGAGGGGAACACTTTAACTCTGCTTCTGTAGGTGCAGACTTTCTTGATCTTTTCTTAGCAGCAGCTCTAGTCACTGGTCCAGAGGGGGCATCTTCTGGGGGCTCAGACTCAATCAAGATTTGTCCAATGGGCAGTAAATGATTTCTATGCATTGTTTTTACATCTTTTGAATTATTCTCAGGCCTTACTTTGTACACTGGCAGATCATCTAGTTTGCCCACTACAATGTGAGGGAGATGGTGCCATCTGTCAGCAATCTTGTGTTTGCCATGCAGTCCCAGATTTCTTAGCAATACCCGATCTCCCTCCTGGAGTTCCTGTGCTTTCACCTTTTTATCATACCTTTCTTTGTTGGCCAGATTTCTTTTGGCAGCCATGGTTTGAGCCAGTTGGTACGCATGGGTTAGCTGGGCCTTTAACTTTTGCACATACTGTAAATAGTTGTCAGCTTGAACCCCATCAGGAGAGACCCCAAAACACACATCTACCGGTAGTCGAGCTTCTCTTCCAAACATCAGGCGGTAGGGGGAGAACCCAGTGGCATCACTTTGGTGCAGTTATAAGCATGTACCAGGGTGCTAATTTGTTGGCTCCACCTAGGCTTGTCCTTTGGGTGCAGGGTGCCTAACATATCTAGCAAAGTGCGTTGAAACGTTCAGGCTGTGGGTCCCCTGGGGGTGGTAAGGAGTGGTTCTGGACTTCTCTCCCACAGAGAAAGCATCTCTTTGATCAGACGACTCTCAAAGTCTCTCCCTTGATCAGAATGGATTCTTTGTGAGCCCCATAGTGAACAAAAAGTTTTCTACAAGTACTTTGGCTACACTGGATGCTTTCTGGTCTTTGGTGGGGAAAGCTTGGGCATATCTCGTGAAATGGTCAGTGACCACCAGCACATTACTGATATTTCTTTGATCTGACTCCAAACTCAGAAAATCAATACAGACCAGCTCCATGGGTGCACTGGTGGTGATGTTAACAGGGGGCAGCCTCTGGGGCAAAGCTTTCCTCTGTAAGCAGCGACTACAAGTTTGAATGTGTTGCTCCACATCAGCCCCCATCTTAGGCCAATAGAATCTGGATCTCACCAAGTCAAGTGTTCTGTCTATACCAAGGTGCCCCATGTGGTTGTGCAAGGACATCAGTACTGAGTCTCGAAAGGCAGTGGGCAGCACTAGTTGTTGTTTGTCTACTTGTCCCCCTCTATCTACTGTTTCTCTGTATAACAGTTTATTGATCAGTTTCAACTTAGGACCTTCTTTGTATAACAGTGCAGTTCTCAAATCAGTGGAGCGTAATTTGGACACACCTTTTCCGGCATAGAGGGCTTCTAAAGCTGCTTTGATCATGGGATCGCGGGATTGAGCCCGCCGAATACTGTCATTGTCCAGCTGAGGCAGTGCACCAATGTCTATTGCAGAAAAGTGGCAACAAGCAGCAGGTATGCAATTCTCAGAGGGTCCCAAGCAATCCACCATGCAGTCCACTGCGTCCGTGGACATTTGTTCCTCCCTGTCAAACTTCCGGCAGAGTGCCCAATGTCAGGTTCTGCCAATCGGACCCAATCATTCTGGGGAACAGGCCTCCGGGAGAGAGCATCAGCATCTATGTGGTTCAGACCTGCTCGGTATTCAGAGCATAGTCATATGTAGATAATGCAGAAAGCCACCTATGGCCAGTGGCATCCAACTTAGCTGAGGTCTGCACATAGGTCAAAGGATTATTGTCAGTTTTACTAGTATTTTAGCCCCATACAAGTACTCATGGAATTGGTCAACAATAGCCACTTCAAAGCTAGGAACTCTAACTTATGTACAGGATAGTTCTTTTCGGATGGGGTCAGGCTTCTACTGCAAAGGCCACTGGTCTCAGGCCATTCTCGTGCTCTTTGGTACAACACAGCCCCCAACCCTTGCAAGCTAGCATCAGTGTGCAGGACATAAGGTTTTCTTGGATCGGCATAGGTCAGCACTGGAGCATGGGTAAGTTGATATATGATCTCATGAAAAGCAGTCTCATAATCAGAGTCCAGCGGCCCCAAATACTTCACTCGGATGAAAATACACTCTTTCAGTCTTGAGGGACGCTGACTTTGGTATTTTTGTGGGTTGGGGATACCCTTGAGTAAGGTTAAGTAGAGGCGGATCACTCTTGAATAGTCCTTGATGAGCGCCGATAATAACCACAAGAATCCCAGGAATCTTTGCAGTTCTTTTTAGATTTTTGGGCTGTGGCCAGGTGGTCAAGGCCTCAACTTTACTTGGGTGGTCTCTATTCCTCGGTGGATACTATGTGTCCCACATACTTTACTTATGTTTGAAAGAATTGACACTTATCAATGGACAGTTTAAGGCCAAAGTCCTCCAGTCAGTCCAATACCTTAAATAATCTGCTCTCATGTTCCTCCAGTGAGCTGCCAAACACAATAACATCATCTAGGTATACCAGGCACTCTAGTAAGTTCATGTCCCCACTGCACGCTCCATCAATCGTTGAAAAGTGGCTGGGGACCTGAAATCCTTGAGGCATCCTCATAAATTCATAGAAGCCAAGCAGACAGATAAAGGCTGTCTTCTCACGGTCCTCTGGGGCCATCGGGATCTGGTAGTACCCACTGCGGAGATCCAACACAGAGAACCACTTGCTCCCGTTTAGGCAGTCCAAAGCATCCTGAATGCGGGGCATTGTGTACTGATCAGGGATAGTCCGCTGGTTTAAGGCGATAATCCACACACATCCTTACTGTCCCATTCTTTTTCCTCACTACCACAATGGGGGAAGCATAAGGGCTTCTGGATTCTTGTATTACACCAGCAGCTAACATCTCTTGCAGATGCCGTCTCACATCATCTATGTCAGCAGGTGCCAGGCGTAACTGAAGCAACAGCAGTTCTGAGAAGGGGGCAGACTTAAGGATCCTGTCCAGCCTGGTTCGGTCCAGTTCAATCGCTGGCAAACTACCCTTTCTGAGGCATTCTTGCAACAATTTTTCCAGCCGAGATACATACACAGACAACAACTCCCCTTGGTACTGTTGTGCATTTCTTACTCTCCACCATAGGTCCTCATCAGAATCTGGGCTCCCATACACATTCTCCAAGGCCTCAAGATAGGCCTGTGCAGTCGCTTCAGGGTTACTGGCCCGTTTAGCACGGATGGTAGCCAGGGCAGGACCTCGGAGTCTCACTAACCCTCTTTCACTTTTGCTTCCGAGCATTGCCATTCTAGCACTTGGGGCAACATAGTCTATCCAGGTCTCCCAGTCATCCTCCCTTGGGGGTGGGAGGGTGCCAGAGAAGATCCTCAACCTTCGGTAAGAGTCGTGACTAATGGCAGGTGCAGAAATAGGAGTCTGCATTGGTTCAGCCACCATTACAGGCACTGGAGCGGGACAGGGTGTTGGGGGAGGAACACCCCCAGGTGGCAAGAATAGTTTCTTCAAGTCCTCCACAGTTTTCCCTTCTCCCAGCAACCATTTAGCAAATTTCTCCTCAAAAGTTTCAGATAGTGATGGGGGCTCATTCCCCCGGTCTTTACTGTCCTTAGTTATCACTCTCCAAGCAGTGAGGGCTCCCTCTGGGGTAATGGTCTGTGGCACTTTGGAGCTATCTATGGGATCCTTAAACTCTACTAGGGCCAGAAAAGTGTGGTGAGCAGATTAGCATGCCGACCCACCACCACAGGGTTTTGTAAACCTTCCACCTTGGAAAGTACTCCTGTACAGTGTCCGTATTGATACCCAGGGGATGTCCAGGATAAGCATAGCATTTTGGGGTCAATCTCTCCCAGTACACCACTCCACCAGCCGATGCACAGCCACTTCTGTCTGGGTACCCATTTTTTTCTTAACAGTGGTTCGTAAATATGGCCACTAGAGGACACACAATCCCAGCGGTGAGCCTCCAAGATGTAACCCCTAGATGGCGCTATCCCAGGGGCTACTACCCCTACCTGATTTGCTACTAACAGGTTGAGGGGCCTGGATCCAATGGCGGGTGCCTCCACCCAGAGGTTAGGGTTTGCAATAGTTAAACTTACTTGGTCACAGCCCTCTGGGACACTGCAACCCCTTTCTTCCCACTAGTGGCCCACACAATATATCAGAATTACCTTCACAGTATACACTTACCCCAGGACTAGTTCCGCACTGGGACCTCCTGTGAAATAAGATACAGTGCAACAATCACAGTACAGTACTTTAACATAGACAAATACCTCAGGCAGTATAACTTTGCTGAAACAAGCAGCTCTGATTTATTTAGGGGATATAACAAGGACAGGGGAAATCAGGTTAATTAGCTTATCACTTTACTATCTACCTATGGCTCTGTGCAGGCCTATCCTACCAGTTACTGTCCCTGGGTACCCAAGCCCTAGTGGCTAGTCCAAACCGTGGCAGCTGGTAGGGGCCCTTCACACAGTGAAAAGAAAAATTAGTTTAAACAGTCAGCAGTACAGTGATTCCATTTGGATTTAATGTGGCAATTCAACAGGGAGCGACCCTGAATTAGTACTCACGACCTCCAAACAAGATAGGGTCCTTCAACGTCAGCAGGGCTACTCTTGAGCTCCACGAGACTCTTCACACATTTATATGGTAAAAGAAAGTACTATACCAGGCAGGCTGCTTCTCTATCCCGATCGCAATTACTGCACAATACCGGAGAACACACAGCAGATTCAGTTCCTGACAGACCGAGTGCAATTCAACAATTTCTCCAGTCTTCTACAGGGTGAGCCTGGTTTCTACTCTTCAGAGATCCTTTGATTCTTTTCACAGGATGGATTCAGTCCTAACAAGCAGTTACACAAGCTGCAGACCGGAACTCTGGGCCTTACACACGTTTTTTGACTGAAACTGTGCACTGAAGGAGCACAGGGTTTCTTTCCCCTTCACTCCAGAGCTAAACTGAAACTCCAACAGACAAAACCGGCACTTCCTTTGAGTTCCTCCCAGTTCTTGACTGGATTGGCTGTCACTACAATAGACTGCTGCTGTTGGTCCAAAAGGCCAAGTCTAAACTACATCTCCCAGAGTCACTGCCCATACAATCCTCTTGTGGCTGGCTCAGATTATGAGTCCAAGTTCTGATTCGTCAAGGCACCATTTTAGAGCTAGCTTACCCCACACTGATTGGTCCAGTTCAGCAGTTCAAAACCAGAATGGGGAACTAGGCAGACACAGTTCTGACTGCAAAGAAAGCAGGTTAGACAAACTGTAATTTCATTATTACTGTAAATGATTTCTGGCAAACAGTTACATCTTTCAGATAGGTTCCTTTGCACTCCTAGTGACTGCAAAAATGGATTGAATTGGCAGCAGCTCGAGTGGCACTCAAACAGAGAAGCACACAGTCCCCCCATACAAACTAATTATGTCTGCAAGCAGACAGCTCTTAAAGAGACAGTACCAGAGGCTCTAAAAACACTCACTGATAAATGGCTTAAACGCCAAACACCATTCAGGCTTGTGGCATTCAAGCAAGCTCCTGGAAGTCTTTTGGGAACCCCCATTTGCAGGGGGGTTACATGTAAAATAAAGCAATTAGGGTAACCATAAGACAGCTGAGGACAGTAAAGACATCAAGGTTCATAGCCACCTAGACAAGCATATTGCACGGGAGAACATTAGTGTAGTACTCAGGGTCAGACCCGACAGCCTGCAGTGGGACAAAGCAAATTAAGAGCATTTGCATTGGCCAGAGACTAGAAGGTGGGTGAACAGCGAGTTTTTGAATTCTCGATGGGAGGCTGAAGTTTTCACCATAAGGGGAAGTGAGTTCCAGAATTTGGGAGCAAAATGGGCAAATGCCTGTTCACCCATTTTTGTCATGCAAGGTTTAGTGGAGAGCATGGGGACAGAGGAAGACCTGAGGGTACAGGTGTGTGAGGCAGGAGTCAGGAGGTTGGCAAGATAGACAGGGCAGGGAGGTCTAGACAGGGAGTCGATAAAGCAGCCCAGGGAGTAGGCTCGAATATCCTTAGGTGACAGCCAATTTAAGCCAGCGTAAAGGAGACAATGATGGGTAAGACGTGGGGCAGTTAAGGCGAATCTACAGATGTTGTTGTAGACAGTGTCCCATTTGTGGAGTGTAGCAGAGTTTGCAGCAAAGAGGAGGGGCAGAGCATATTGGAGCTGGGGTAAGAGAATACCTCTCGCAACAGAAAGTCTAGCGGAAGGAGTGAGGGAGTGGTGCACGCGATAAGCTCCACCAATTTTAGCATTGATGGCACGGCACACCATATTGACATGTTGAGACAGGTCAAGTGTGGGATCCAAAGTGACCCCAAGGTACCTGAAGGACTCAGTGTTTAAGATGAGGGAGCCATCAAGGCATCGAACCCCGGAGCCTGTTCGCAGGGGCAGACAGTTTCTTAGAGGATCCGAATAGCATAGCACAGGTTTTTTCTAGGTTCAGGACTTGGTGGTTGCTAGAGAGCCAGGTCTGCAGGAATTGGAAGTCATTAGTGAGAGTGGAGTTGATGGCAGCAACCGATTTCGACCCAGAGTAGAGAACAAGGTCATCTGCGTACATAAGAGTGCAGCTATGCCGGGACATGGTGGGAATATCGTTTAGGAAGAGGGAGAAGAGTAGAGGTTCAAGAGTGGATCCCTGGGGAACTCCATGGGAGATGTTTATGGGGGAGGAAAGGGCCTTGTGAAATGCTACTGCCTGAGTCCGATTGTCAAGATAGCTATGGAACCAGGAGAGGGCTTGGTCAGATGCTCCAATGGATTGGAGTGTTATGCACAGCGACTCCGGCATTTAGCACCACAGGTGCAAAAACATTCCGAACAGGATGTAAAAAATGACAGCTGTACTGTTCATGGGGAGGTGTAAAAAATGGCAATGTTGCAAATCTGCAGTAAAAATATTAAAAAAACTGGTGAAGTCACGAGTGTACATAGAAACTGTGCAACGCACACCCGTAATATAATTAGGTTGGGGATTTTTTACAGCAGATTGTCAACTCAGGCATTTTGGTGCCTCCAATCATGAACAGTGTCACTGTGATTTTCTTTATCTGTCCCGAACAATGATTTCCCACAGCGACCACGCATCTCTGCGCTGAAAGTGTGAAAACACACTTCGGCCATGTTGTGAAAAATGACAGCTGTACTGTTTGTAAGGAAGTGTGGAAAAATGCCACTGGTGAAAATCTGGACTGAAAATATTACAAAGTCATGAACTTACGAGGGTGCGTGGAAACTGCACAATGCTCACTCGTAACACAGTCATTTTATGGACTTTTGCCACCAAATTTTCAACATAGCCATTTTAAGACCTCTGCTCATGAACAGTGTAACCGTGATTTTCGTAATCTGTCCCAAACATTGCTTTCGAACACCAACAGCACCATTGTGCGCTCCATGTGCGAAAACACATTTTGGGCGACATATGAAAAATGGCAGCTGTACTGCTCATAAGGAAGTGTAATAAAATGGCTATGTTGAAAATCTGGAGTGAAACTATTAAATTCGCAAACTTACGCCAAGATGCATAGGAACTCTAGCAACGCAGATCGAAAAACAGTCATTTTTAGGAATTTTTTCACCAAATTTTCAATATAGCCATTTTAAGACCTCTGCTCATGAACAGTGTCACTGTGATTTTCTTAATGTGTCCCATACATTGATTCCGCACATCGACTGCGCCATTGTGCGCTACATGGGCTGAAACATGTTTTGGGTGAGATGTGAAAAATGACAGCTATACTACTCATAAGAAGGTGTGGTAAAATGGCAATGTTGAAAATCTGGAGTGAAAATATTGAAAATTCACGAACTTACGAGAGTGCGTAGGAACTGCACAACGCACGCTCATAAAACAGTCATTTTTAGGAATTTTTTCACCAAATTTTCAACATAGCCATTTTAAGACCTCTGCTTATGAACAGTATCACTGTGATTTTCTTAATTTGTCCCATACATTGATTCTACACACCGACTGCGCCATTGTGTGCTACATGGGCGGAAACACGTTTTGGGTGAGATGTGAAAAATGACAGCTCTACTACTCATAAGAAGGTGTGGTAAAATGGCAATGTTGAAAATCTGGAGTGAAAATATTGAAAATTCGCGAACTTACGAGCGTGCATAGGAACTGCGCAACGCACGCTCGAAATAGTCATTTTTGGGAATTTTTCCACCAAATTTCAAAATAGGCTTTGAGAGCCCACCTTATGAACACTGGCAGTGTTGTTTTGTTAATCATTCTGGAAAGGTGATTTCACACAGTGGTCTTGAAATCACCCTTCGCCCGATAACGCCATGACAGTGCAAGAATTCATGGGAGGGTCCCAGAAACCCCATGTTGAAAATTTGGTGCAAAAATTCAAAAAATGCCTGAGATATGCAACAAAGTTGAAAAACCCTATCTATCCCATTATACAGCTTACCGGCATTTCCTCAGTTCGCGATCGGCTTTGAAGCGTGCAGAGCGTGTTCCCGTCCACGGAGATGCGTCGCGGACTCGGAGAGTAAGTATGGGGTGAGCAGGGGTGTGGGAGGCAGGTGCACAGTGGGTGGGTGCGGGTTTGGGAGGGCCAGGAGAAGCGCCGAGGGACAGTTTTTTATTTACAGGTTTTTTTTCAGTGACGACACGGGACATTGCCACGCTAGGTGGGCTCCCAGCATGGCACAAGGATGGCTGGGGCTGGAGCCGATGGGGATTGGGCACCCGTCGGCCATATCATCAGTTGCCACGCTGGGGTGGGCTCCCAGCATGGCACCCTGTACTCTGGGGGAACAGTGGAGCCAACAGGGATTGGGCACCCCCATCGGCTATACCATGAGTTGCCACGCTGGGTGAGCACCATCATGGCATGTAAAAGGCTTTGGGGGCGCAGCACAAGCCGACGGGGATTGGGCACCCCCATCAGCTATACAGTGTGTGCTTGGGGGCAGCACGCGTATCGTGCATGTGTTCAATGTGTGAGGGAAGCTGCGCGGGAGCAGGCGATATCTTATCGTTGCTCACTGAAGCGTAGCTCCCCCTTTCAACTGTATGCCACTGCATTTTGGAGCTGTCATAGACAACTCCAGCATGCATTGGCGGACTGGGGCCACGCCTGCCAACACATTGACTGAATTGGAAGAGGGGGTGACACAACTCCGAAAACTCGGATGATGGCACTATGTTTCTTGCACATGCGTGCAAGCAAACATAAAAAGGGCAGACTGGGTGAGCCAGGAGGCCCTTATCTGCCAACGGCTTCTATGTTTCTATGTAAAGTCAATTGTCCACCACACCATATTTCAAACACAGACAAGACACTGCCAATCCTCACCCCCACCACTCTAATCTGTTTCTTATATATTACAGAGAGAGAGACCAGTTTCTCTGAAGTCAGATTGTTCTACAGCATCTGATCATTTCAGATTGTTCTATCTGATCATTTCCAGTAAGGGTTTTCATTCTACTTTGGTCTAAGAAAGATGCTGTGTTATTTTTACACCAACATCTCATTTTACGGTTATAGCTGAGCCCTAGCTGTAATGTGCAATCATACCAAAACCATTTCCTAGCCTGTCCCATTGAAACATATTGATGAGCAAAAGCAGCTGTCACAAACCAACAGAAGGCTGCTGTGCATCTATAGATATGCATGTGTGTGTACTAGGGCATAGTGTGTGTGTGTGCGTGTGTGTGTGTGTGTGTGTGTGCGGTGTGTGTGTGTGTGTGTGTGTGTATGTGGTTGAGTGTGCAGCACTGTGATGTATGTGCAGCAGTACTGCATCACAGTAAAGCGACGAGTAAATGGCAGTCCCAGCTATTTTATAATTCATGTCATGAACTTGATGTGTAATTTTTCAAATCCTGCCCAAAAAGTCTTTTCACACTCATGCCACAAAATGACTTTTTGGATAGGATTTCATAAATGAGACCCATCATACTCATAAGGTGCTGTAATGAAAAGACTATGTTGAACATTTGAGGTCAAACTTGAAAAAAAAGTTATGAACAAATATTTCTATTTTTCAGTGTTTACTCACAGCTTTGTAATATTTTTACTTTTGAAGCCACATTTTCAACATACTCATGTTTTTCACCACCATCGAATGAACATGGCAGGTGTCATTATCAAATCCTCTTCCAAAATCTGCTTTCATGGTTGTTCATCAAAACAGTGTTTTGGGGCACATTTCATAAATCACACCTGTCACATACATACTGCATGCTAGGGCAAAAACAGCGAGTATTTTGAAAATTCAAGGTCAGTCTAAGAAAACAACAATGTTATGTGTGAACCTCTTCATTTCCCAATCATGACACTTTCACTATTATAACTTGTATTATTAATTTGTTAATTATTGCTACTTCACTAGCAATGCCAAACACCTACACAGCAAATGCAAGCAAGCAAACATTCAGCAATAACAAATGCTTGTTTGTAAGTGCTGCTGCAACTTTCAGGGAGAAATTTAACTTACTCAGCATCGGACACGCAGTTGTAACTGTCAGGGAGAAATTTCACTGATGCAATGTTGGACACTTAGTTGCAACTGTCGGGGGAAATTTCACTGAGACAATACCAGGTAGAAATTACATATTATTAATACTAAGCTAAAAAAAGTACTCTGACAAAGATTTAAAATGTTGAAATTAATGTTGCAACAATAAATGTGTATTTGGTTTAATGTAGGAAACTGGAAGAGGGTGAAAAAGTTACTGGGAGTGGGGGTAACATAAAATGGAATGAACCACGGGATGCACTATCCTGTAGATGGATTGTCTAAAACAACATTTTAACAGCAGATCTGTTGGTGTTTGTTCAGACAATAATTCAGACTGTGAAGCAGGGAGCTCTGCCGTTCTGCTAAACTGCTGTTAGTGAGTGTGAAAAAAATGTCTGCTGTTTGAATGATCAACATTTCAAAGGGGCTCATGGATATTCTAAATGCACTGCACCCTGGCTGGTGGGACTTGTTTTACCTGTGCACTGTGCTCCCACAAAACATGGCTCTGAGTCAGTCAGGTGGAAGTATTTAACCTACTCATTTCATAAAGAAACTTAATTGGCTAGGAGCTGTTGTAAATCCCAACACATAACAACAGGGAAAAAACTTCCAGTCGTACACCTCATAACATAAATGGTAAGTCACTACACTGCTATTGTTTTCTAAGGGGCTTACCTTAGATGGCTGAGAGTCACAGCATACCAGGTGTCCATAAGTAAAATAGAACCATGAAATTGATAACTTAAGTGTTTTAACCTGTTAACTTAAAGTTGGGACTATTGTTTCTTAAATAAATTTAAATTAATTGAACAATTTGACAGTTTAATTTTCTTTTGTTTATTGTATATCAATAATACTCTTCATGGTGTGCTATATAAGTAGGACGTGAATATAGGGCAGACTCGGTGGGCCAAGAGGTCCTTATCTGCCGACAACTTTTATGTTTCTATGTTTCTATCATGGGATTTCATTACTTCTCAGAGGTATTAGTCATTCATCCTGCAGCCTCATGATTCCCAGTGCACCTGAATCACAGTGATAGCCCATGGTATACCACACCCTGTCAAGCGTTACTACTTAATTGTAAATAGTCAAAAGATTTCCTGTAACCTGATGAGCTAAGGCATCACCTTAGGTGTGTGTAAATCCCATATTGTACAATGGGTTCCGAGGATGGTGAAACCTGAACAGCTGACTGGCACCTTTCAGCCATGGTAAATCTTGGCATGGCCCATGGAAAAGGTACCAGTCAGCTGCATTTAGAATCACCCTCCTTGTAAATCACTCCAACGCCCCAAAACACAACTGCAGAATCCACCATACTAGCACCTGCCAGGTGGCACTGGAGGTAGGCGCTGGTCACTACACCTCGTGCCATGCCAGCGACCCAGATTTGGGAACAAGCCTGGGCTGCTGGGGGTCAGCAGGGGTGAGAGAGAATTGAGCATCTGGAGGACTGCTGTCCTCTCTCGGGGGGGGGGCTTGTCATCCCGCTCGTTGACTGCCCTCTGGTGGTAGCTGGAGGGCAGTATGGGTCAGGAGACACTGCTGACATCCTTACATTGGTAGGGGAAGGGAGAAAAGAGGGAAAGGGAGCTGGCAGGCTCCATGATGGCCCCGCATCCTTGTGCCACCCCCGGATTCTGGATTTGTGCCCTGGGGGGAGAAAAGCTGGCACTCTCCTTCCTGGCTCCACCACGGGGAGCAAGCCATGGAGGAACTACCAGAGGTTGGCTGAGTGGGAACGCACAGGGCCAGAGGATGAGTCCCTCCGAAGAAGGGCCATAGCCACCTGCCAAGCTCCAGGGCATAGAAAAATGAATAATTAAAAGAAAAAGAATTCACCATATTGCCATCCCGCTAAACTGCGTCAGTAAAAAAAACTTCTCTCATTGAGTAAGTACCACTTTAATTTCACCACCCTACAAGAAACAGCACTTTACATTGTAAAATTTAATTTCCTGGAATAACTCACCAGCTTTGCCGTTATTCTGTGTGTGATCCTCAGAGTGCGGTATTGGAGGAGCTCAGCCCATCTACCCGGGCATTCGTCAGCTCACCCATGACATTACCTAGCCACATAACTCTCAATTTTTAAATGTGTTGTGTTCCTAGGCATGTTATAAAAAAACACGCACACAAAACCAGGTAACTGTATTATAGTGAACGGCTCAATGAACCTGCAATGCTCAAGAAGCACGAAGCAGAAACCGCTCAGTATGGCGGCTGCTGGGGGACACGCTCACTCCACAACAAACCAGCCACTAGCTTGCAGTCACTAAAGATGTGCATCTAAACAACCATAAAAAGAAGAAAAACTACAGTGAAACAACATCCATTAAAAAATGTAAAGGTAAACCAAGTTCTCTCACTCTCTGTGTGTCTCTGGTGGGGCGGGGGGAACTTAAGAACAGCTCCCATTCACAGTGAAACTAGTCACTGTTTAACTGTCTGCCAAAGACAACTGCAAAACAAAAAAAATAATAAGTAATGTGTGTGTGGAGATGGGGGGTGCGGGGTGAGAGATAGTCAGAAATCAACTAGAAGCTAGGCAGGGTCTCAGTTCTCCCTAGCAACAAATAACTATTTTTTCTGGCAGAGCAATAAAATCAATAAAAATAATTTAAAATATGCTGGCTCTGTGGCATGGAGGTCTGAGGTGTTGGACACCTTACCTCCTCCGACACCGGCGACCCGGGTTTGGGAATGTGTCTGAGTCATCGGGGGTCGAGCAGTGGGAAGTGTGAGGAGCTGGACTGAGTTGCCACAAGGAAGCTCTTCTCTCCCAGGAAGGGGTGTGGGCTCCCCCAGCTCTTGGCTGCCACCTGGTGGAGGCTAGGTGGCAGCCCGAAGCTGAGAGGGAGCCAGGCATTAGGCCAGGTGGGAGGAGGAGCCACAGAGCACATGTGCACCTCCACACGTATGCGCGACATGTTCTGGGGTCCCCGGATAACAACAGGGAGAAAACAGAAAATGGGGCATCATGGCAGGCTCAGTCAAGCTCTGAGAATAGGGCAGATTTAGATCCTCTGAGGGAGGACCGCAGCTTGTCTGTCCTAGAGCCCCAACAATAAAAAGCTATATGAAAAATAAAAATAATTTAAAATACAAAAAAAAAAACCTTCATTTTCTCCATTTGTTTCTCACCAAAAAAGGGGGGGCATTGTATAATCACAATAAAACACTCCAGGGTGTGGGTTATGCTGGGATTTACCCACTTCTGGAGTGGTTTGGTCAGTTGGCCTGTGTTCTCATGACCAAAACCACACCAGGCGTGGGTAAATCCCAACATAACCCACACCCTGTCATGGTTTAATGCTTAAACAAACAATGGTCCCACATCAAAAAGCACAGTTACACACAGGTTGCATTACTACACTTGAATTTCAAAACTGAAAAGCCAACATTTTGCTTTCCCCAACAATGTTTAAAAGACAGATTGTTAAAAATACATGTCTTATATAGCAACCTTCACAGCAGATTTCAATCACATGGCAAATCCTTGTATAAATGAAGTTTTAAAAGCTATGTTTAGTGATGAAATACATAAAAAGGTTCCATGTCAGCTGAGCGAAATACAATACAATATGGTAAAAAACAGTCGGCAAAACACTGCAAATCAAAACCATGCCTCTCAAAACCAGCTGACGTAAAGGCAGCTTAAGTGAAAAACATTGCACAGTGTGTAACCAAAAGTGTAGATTTAGTATTACAACACCACACTACCATGGATCTATTCACCACAGGTCATTATATCCAAGACATAATGCCACATGTCCTAATGCCACGGCACAATGCTTCCTGAATTTATGCCAGGAGAGCATATGTCTTTGTTCTGTGGGGCTTGCCCTCATACCCCCGTTACAGGGGGCTGCACCCTGGACCACCCCCATTAAAGATTCTCAACTCCAGGGGGGTCCAACTCGGGGAGCACACAGGTCCGGGTTCACCATAATGCCGTACACTATTAAGCATGCGACATTATGACCTGGTAGGGATCTATTCCAGTGACATTTTTTCATTCAGTATACATTTAAACAACACCACGCCGCCATGGATAAAATCAGCTAAGCACCTCTAATTACAAGGCTCGCTGCCTACTATAACATCACTCTCACACTGTGCAGTTAAGACACTTCCTCTATATGCACTTTCACACAAGCGCTAAGTTGCATGCCTCATTCATCCAATTTTTGCGCTTTTGACCACTCTCTTTTGGTCCACGCACATGTCACATGATACCACACAAAAATAAGGAAATGGCTTTCGGAATGCTATCTTCTCTTTTTTTTATCACAAATTAATTTATCTCCTCCTCTGCAGAGCAGGCATGCAGGTCGTCCGGCCACCAGCACCCGCACCCTGGACCCTGATCTGGTCTGCAAATTGCTCTCCTCCACACATGCTGGCCAATACCTGGCAGGCACACCTCTCTAGGTCTGGGGGTGCAGCGCACAGCCATCAGCCGCCATGACCGCCCGCAGTTTTCCACCTGGTTTTTGGCCCTGGAGCTAGATATGCAATGACGTCAGCACACTTACATGCTGACGTCCACCATGCTCTGACCCTCTGCTGCATGCTACTCCTATAGTGCACCCAACTTTCGTCAGGTGCCACTGTGGAGTGACGTGAACTCTTGTACTCACCCCAGAGAGAGAAGAGGATTCATGGGATGCTCCATCCTCTCCCTTCCCTGCCGACCCCCGATGACTCAGGTCCTTTCCCAAACCCGGGTCACCAGTATAGCGCGAGGTGTGGTGTCCAGCGCCTCAACCCTCAGCACCACTGGGCCGGCAGAATGCTATCTCCTAAACTGCAACATTCTGTAGTAAGCACAGGCTCCTCACACAAAAAACTAAGCTATTACCTGAGGTACAGCCTCCACAGCTTTTGCTTTCATTACTGTAACTTGCAGCACTAAATATCATTAAAAAAAATAATTAGTACCAGCCCGGTGGCACTGAGGGTTGAGGCGCTGGACGCCACACCTCGTGCCACGTCGGTGACCTGGGTTCGGGAACGGACTCGGGATGCTGGGGGCTGGCAGGGGAAGGAGAGGATTGAGCATCCGTAGGGACTGCTCTCCTCTCCTCTCCTGGAGTGGGTCGTGGGTTGGTGTCGCTCGGTAGCAGCCCCTGGTGGAGACCAGGAGCACTACTGCAGCGACTCGTAGGGAATAGCGCAGAAAAGTGGAAATCCGCCTCCAGACCAACCAGATGATGGCTGCCAATCCTCCATTCCTGCTGATGCCTTGAAAGAGCCCCTCCATTTCAGCAGCACCCTGGGGCCAAGTATGTGCTGGTTGTCCCCCGGCCCGGTGCCTTCCCCCTCGGAGGAGGGAGACCTGCCCAGCGAAGGGTTACGTCCAGGTTACCCCAGGGGTGGCTGCGATGTGAAGCTGGAGGGCTCAGGATGGGGCAGGCAGAATGGATGTAGGATCTAGGCAGCCCGAAGGAGTGGTGGGTTGTGAGGCAAGAGGGGAGAAAAGAAATAATACAAAAAAAAAAATCATTACAGCTGCCTCCTGTAGCTATAGTGCTCCCTTCTCAACTACAGCACCTCTGACCATTTCTGCAACAATTTCTTCCATCCCCACCTTCGCTACCTCACCTACAATTTAATACAAGCACAAATAAAAAGTGCCAGTAAGGTCAGCAGGATCCTTAGCAATGTAAAACAATCAGATGGCAGTGGTGGCAGTGGGTGAAATAACTTTGCAGTCCTACAATAGCTGCTGACGGGGCAGAGAACAGGACTGGGGAGGTGACACACAGTGCAAGTACTTTATCCAGTTTATACATCAACTCATAAAAGCATCTATTTTATAACAAATATTTAAGTAATTTTCACACAATTAAACTTTTGTAAGGTACCATTAATCACAGTAATGCACTCCCTCCGGGGCATGTGAGATTCACCCTCTTCTCATTTGGTTAAAGTCACTTGCCCTGTGGCCTCATGATGCACCACACAAGTTATGGGTAATCCTACAACAACACGCACCCTGTTGAGCATTATTGCTTAAAGACACAGGCCCAGATATTCAAACTGCGCTCAAAACTGGCGCAACAGCAGGAGCAAGCACAAACCAGTTGCGCAAATGCGCAACAGGTGCGATATTCAAACATGGAGCAGAGCAAATTGCGCAAGCAACCAACGCCTGAATATCACATACTGCGCCCATCGCCATCCAGGAAGGGAGGCTGAGCTAAATGCTGCGCCATGGCGCAACCATGGAAGCTCAGCTGAGCAGTGCAGAGCTGCCATAGCGCAAGCACAGCCCCCCCAGAGCAATGGAACTGCACATCCAGGGAGGCAGGCTGGGCCCACCGCCAGCCATGCCACACATGGGCACAGGAACTCACTGCAGAACCCACACCACACTGGCACACCCCAAGCACAGCATCACTGGGGTGGGACGGCTGATCCACGTGCCCATGGGGACAAACCAACTAAAGCATAGCAGAGCCATGACGCCCAGCACAACCACTGGCAGGCAGAGAGTGCCACACCCAGGGGTTGACAACCACAGTGCACATCAGTCCCCCTGTACGCACAGCACAGCGTGCACCGTGCCCCAGACCACCGCTCATGTGCAGTGACAGGCACTGCAGGAAACACCATGCACCCCCTGCCACCACGTCAACCCCATGCTGCAGAGAAGCAGACCACCCAGACCCACCCTGTGCACCCAGCAGTGGGTGGCGCAGATGGCGAGAGCAACAGAGAAATACAATGCTATGCTGGTGATACCTCCCCATGGACACACACACACACACACAACATATATCCAGGACCATAGTAGCCCAGATGGCATGTACACCCTGCAACGGAGCACCCAGAGCCAGTTGCAAAGCAGACACCAACACAGCAGTTGTACCAAATAGAATTTTATATTCAAACAAAAGAGGTAACAAAACAGCTAAAACTATACACAAGTTGGGGGGCGGGTAAAAGGCAGGGGTGTGCAAGGAGGAAAACAACTTGGAGAGGAAGTCAGGGTGAAAGGATGGGGAAGGGCAAATAAAAAGGTGAGCTCTACGCCCAGCAGGCTCCTGCTCCTCCCCCTGCCGTCTTCCCCTCCTGTGTCTGTGCCGCCGTTCCCCCTGTTGCTGTAGGGCTTGCAGGAGCTCTCTGTTGTCGCCGGCCAGCTGTGTCAGGCACCGGACATCGTGCGCCATGCGCCGAAGCACACTGAGGCCTAGGAAAATGGGAACACAGTCAATGGCTGAGACTGACCACAACCCTGAACACCACCCAACCTGCAACCCAGCTAACCCAATGTGCTGCACATGTGATGGCATGCACCCACCCACAGTGAACATGCACATGGCCATCACAAACAGGCGGCACCAGCCATGCGACCACCGCCCACACACACACTGCCCACGTCAAGCACAGTACAAACTAGGCTGTCATGTGCTGTTGCAACGTGGTGCGATGCCAGTCACACAGCTATGTGCCCAGTGCATGCCTGGACCACCTGTGATGCATACACAGGCGTGTCGTGATGCTGCACTGTGATGCAGGTCACCTGTGTCACACCTACATACATGGATACATAGACAGTGTCGGCAGATAGGGGCCTATGGGACACCTAGTCTGGCCATTTGGCCTTGTACGATCACTCTCATGTCCTATAAGTCCATTCCCCTCACCCTGACCTCCAGAAGTCCCTCATGGCGAGCCCACACATACAGATCTCCCGGTGACCAAGTCAGCCCTACCACATCCTCTGGCAGGGTGTTCCACCTCGTCCACCACCCATAATGTGAGGAAACACATTCGCATGTTTCCCTTAACGAGCCCCTCCAACTGCATCCCATGCCCTCTACACCTGGAACATCCTCTACGCTGACAAATATTGGTTCCTGCACACTGTTCCCCTGTACAATACCTGATGACCCCATCATATCCCACACCTCCTCCCTCCAGGGAGTACATGTTCAGTTCCGTCAACCTGTCTGCATAGGACATGTGATGCAATCCATGCACCATCCATGTCGCCCTCCTGTGAACACTTCACCCAGTCCCCGTCCATACGCAGCTATGTGTTCGGAACTGTACACTGTACCCAGTGTGGGGACTCACTAGTGTTACGTATAGTGGAACTACTACCACCCATCTGGTTGTGTCCATCATGGTTGGTGGTCCTGCCCCCAGCATGCAATAGCATCCATGGCGTAATGATACTCCACTCCTCCAGCAGCTCAGTCTGCCGCTGCTGCTGCTGCTGTTGATGCTGCTGCTGCCGCTGCGGGCCGACGGCCTGTGGGACTGGGGCCCTGGCATGGCCCACATCAGCCGCGTCCGCGCCATCACCATCCGGCCTGTGGGAGACATATGGTGAGACAAACATCAGTGTGACTCAAAAGCAGAGTGCCCCCTGCCCCAGTAAGACTGCCTGCCCACACAGCCATAACCATCCATCGCACAGCTGCACACACTGACACACCGATGCACAGCCACCCAGGCACACACACACCCTACAGAGAATATAGGTGAATAGATGGTACACTCACGTGGTTTCAGGCACCAGGCCCCGCCTGGCACGGGAACGCAGCCGCGCTAACAGCTCTGGTCCCTCCGCGGGAGATCACTGAACCGGTGCCGGCACTGCCCGCAGACGCCCCGCCAGTGACCCCACTCAGGTCAGTGGCCACTTGCTGCCACATGGGTCTCTCGGTCCGTGAGGGGGCCTCACCATACAGTTGGTCATAGTGGGGCTCCACTAGGGCCCACCAGGTTGACCACCTCAACTTGGCTCACGGCACCGCCCTCCTCCTAGCCATGGCACCAACTTTACAGCAGGCAATATGGCGCCCCACTGCGCTGTGACCCCCGTGGGTTGTTCGCAATAGAACCAGCACAGGCACCTATCGCGCTGTTCGCTGGCGCCGTCATTTGCTATGGCGCTGCGAGACAGCGCAATAGGACGTATACATGGTATGCACTCAGCCCAGGGGTCAGAGGGCATACCTTAAGGTCACGGCAATGACACAAGGCTACGCACAGCGCCATAGGATGCATAGGTATCCTGCGCGACTCGCGGCACAGCACCAGTGCCACAGGGGACTATCGCGCAGAGGTGCCACAGCGCCATATAGTGCCCAGTGCTGCAGCGCCACTGGCACAATGGTGGCCATGTCCAGAATAGCCTATCGCGCTCAGCAGTTCTGCAGCGCGATCGACGCATGCGTAACCCGTCTGGGCATGCGCAATGCAGTGTAGCACACAACCACAAACATGCGCCATCGGCTCAGCCGACCTTCCCTATTGCGCTAAGCGCATTTACGCCGATATTCAGCCACATATGCAAAGCAGGCGATCAGCCATTCAAAGCGCGAGTGGCGCGATTAGCATGATCATTAAAGTTGCGCCACACCTCATTTGCATGTGTTGCGCTATAAAATACGACACTGGCTGTGGCGGCCAGATTTGGTTGTTGCAGCTGAGAGGTGAGTTACATGCTGTGTGATGCTCAGGACAATGCACATGGGCAGGGGTGCTGGAGGGTGTCACGCAGGATGGGGGCTGAGCATGATGAGGGCACTTAGAAGGGGCAGAGGGCACCCTTTCCATCAGTATCTCCCAGGCAGCGAGGAAAGGGGGCTTCTGCCCCGGCCTGCAGCTATGCTCATGGGGAAATGCTGTGGACTGCAGTGTGACAGGTGTCCACTTCCACCCATACAGATCAGCATGACTGACAGAACCAGGCCGGGTGTGGACGGCGGGCGGGAGGAGGCCGAATTTCACCACAGCAGAGACCGAGGCCCTCCAGGCCTACCTGGAGGATGAGCCGCTTTTGAGTGGGCGAGGGGCACCCTCAGCAGCGCGGCAGCTGCATGGGAGGGTAGCTCATGGCGTCAACCTGCACGGAAGCCACCAGCGGTCCATGCAGGAGTGCCGCAAGAAGATGGGGACTGACCGCAGGAGGCTGAAGGAGAAGGTGGCAGCCTTCAGGGTGTACGATGCTGCCACTGGTGGGGACCACCAGTGGTGTTGCAGCTGACCCCGACCGAGGAGACACTGGTCGCGGCCATGCAGCCGAGTGCCATTGCGGGTGTTCCTGCGCGGAGGATTCCAGACAGGTGGAAGCCCATCACTGCACGGTATGTCATGTGTGATGTTGTTGGGCGGCTGTTGTTCACATGCACTCACATGTACTTTCTTTCTGTTCCAGATCCTGTTCGTCTGCAGGAGGCGGTGGTGGTGGAGTGCTGACAGTGAGGCAGACCTGCTGGACCAGGAGGAGGACTCACCTCCGCCAGCAGCCTGCACGCACTGCGGCAAGCAGGCCGGCTGGGCTGACAACTCCGCCCGGCAGTGATACGGGTGCAGGGGTGCACAGCCTGTGTCACAGCAGTCTGGTATGCAGGTGTGCCAGCATGCTGTGCCTATGGCAGTGGCAGCACTGGCACTATTGATGATGGCAGGCCTGCAATGGCCAGTGAGAGGTGTGTGTCCCACGAGGGACCTACGGCAGGCTAAGCACGTGCCCCGGCCGCTCCAGCTCCACACCTGTGTACCAGCATGCTGGCACAGTCACAGGCTGGGCCTGTCAGCACCGGTGGGGCAGCACCGGTGGCTGAGCAGGTGTCTGGCACTGTTGACAGCACAGGGGTGGAACAGGTGGACCTGGGGGCTCAGCAGTTGGAGGGGAAGCAGCAGCAGTTGCACACCAGGCCTGGGGGGACAGCGTCAGGCAGTGGCACTTGTCCACCGCCCTTGGATCAGCCCATACCTGGTCCTGGTGAACAGCGGCCACCCTCAAGGGGTGCTGTGCACCAGGACCATCCACACCCTGGGGGTCACGATGCCATTGGGGCACAGTACCCTTTGGATGTGCACACCCACCTGCTGCAGGAGTCGGTACAGCTGCAGGGGCGGGTTGCAAGGTCCGTGGAGGCACTGACTGTGTCCATGGAGCAGCATAGCAGGGAGTGTGCTCGGGACCGGGCCGAGATGGTCCATATGCGGACGGATGTGACCGCTGCCATCGACAGGCTGACCCAGGCAGTGGTCTCTGTGGTGACTGCATTGACCACACTGTCTGGTGACCCTGTACCGCACCCACACAGTGCGCCTCCACTCCCGTTCGGCGTCGTGCGACACCAGGCCTGTCGACGCCGGGTTCTGCTGGGCATCCGAGCACCCCTGGTGCAAGTTTCTTTCCGGGATGCAGACCCCTGTGCGGGACAGAGTCGCTGTCACGCACTGGGACCCCGGTGGTGCAGTAAAGCCACCCGACAGGCCCCCGCGCAGCCTGCCAGTGCTGCTAGGCCACAGCGGGGCGCCGCCCACATCCGTGGTGGCCGTGGGACAGTGCTCCTGACTGAGCTGTCTCCCAATGCAGGCCCTGTCTGGTGCTGCCCTGTTTGCAATGTGTGTCATGGTGGGCAGTGCACTGCTGGGTGCTCTGCTCACTGAAGACACACGGACCTACGCACTCTCCCAGCTGCTGTCCACAGGTGCGTGTGGATGATGATGCCTGCATTGCACTGTACACCAAGGTGCAGGTTGCCCAGGTCTGACACACGTACGTGGACAGTCCAGGTGGTGAGGGTGGTTGGTGGTGCTGTGTGATAGCGTGTAATTTCCGCATTGCTGTGCTGCTGCCCTGTATGCTGCCTGGTGTGTGTGTGTGTGTTATTTGAGTGCTCACCCCTCTCTGCTAATGTGTTGGTATCGTAGACCCTTCAACCCCCTGACCTTCATGCACAGTGTGTTCCCTGTGTGCCTGTGGTTTCGCGATAGACAGTGTTGCCTGCACATGTCCCTGACTTACCTGTGTTGTCGTAGTGCTCTTCTGCAATGGTGTCCCGGTGCAGCTGGGCCTGCGGGTCAGTCGGGGTCCCTCCCGTCCTAGGGGAGGCTCATCACCCATATCACCGGCGCCACTGGCGTCCCCTTCGCTAGTCCCCTCTTGGACCTGTATGGCTATCCCATGGTCTTTGGCCATGTTGTGCAGGATGCAACAGGCCAGGAATATCCCACAGGCCTTTTGGGGGCTGTACTGTAGAGCTCCGCCCGGAGTGTCCAGGCATCGGGCGTGCCTTGAGTATCCGAACACCGGCTCTATGATGTTCCGTGTTGCAGCGTGTGCCTCATTGAAACCGTGCTGCGCTGGTAGTGGGGCGGTATGGTGTGAGCAGCCAGGGGAGAGTGGGTATCCACAGTCACCTGTGTGGAGATAGTGGAGATCAGTGTTAGGTCAGGTAAATATTGCCCATATCCTTGTGTGCCACTACCATGGCACCTGTGTCATTCCACCCTTGCAGAGTTTGCATTCCATACATGTGTACTCACCCACTAGATGACCCGTGGGATGTTCCACTCTCAAATCGATGGCACAGTGCAGATTGGTGCCATATGAAGGCATCATGTGCTCCGCCAGGTGTGTGGCACAGACATTGATGATCGCCCAGTGGCATCACACACCACCTGGCAGTTGACTCTAGAGGTAGCCCTTTCGGTTCCGATATGCTTGCATCGGGCCAGGTGGCGTCTGCGAATGGCCACATGGGTGCAGTCTATGGCACCTAGCACGCCAGGCATTTGTGCTACCCTGTGGAACTCCTGCATGTTTGCTGTACACTCTGCCACGGTGCTGGGGAAATGGATGTACTCCGCAGCATGAGGCAGCAGTGCACTGAGGAATTGGGTGAGGATGCGTGACGTGGCCGACTGCGTGATGCTTGTGGTGTCCCCTGTCGGCCTCTGGAAGGTGCCCGTGGCGAGCAGGCACATGCAGGCTGTCACCTTGGTCTCCACGGACAGAGCGTGACTCCGCCGTGAGGGTACCTGCATCACATCACTGCACAACTCACTGAGCCGTCTCAGTATTGCCCTGTTCAGGCGGTGCGGCCACGATCTCAACATCACTGTACAGCTCGTAGCTGATGCAGACACGATACCGCCTGTCGGGGCATACTGCCGACAGGCCCTCCACGGCCACGCCCCCTGCAGCATGCTGTCTCACCCCTCATTACAGCTTCCATGTGAAGCTGACACTGTCCATCTCCCTGGCTTCTGCCCCCCAGCTGCTGTTCCTGTGTTACCCCCACTGCCCCACTGCTGCTTCCACTGCACGGGCACCCCACTGGCCTCTCTGTCCTCCAGGACCCACTGTCCCTCTCTGTCCTTCCTGCTCCTGTCTCTGTCTCTGTCTCTCTCTCTCTCTGTCTCTCCCCGGTTTGCGGCCTCTCGAGTTCTTGCGCTGCTCCCTTGAGCCGTTTATTTTGGCTCAAATCCGGTGCTACGCGACTTCCGGCCCGAGCCACTCTTGCGCGTGCGCCAGTGTTCAAATATCGCATTGCGCACTTTATGCATGGACCCGCCCCGCCGGTTCGCGTACCTTCATTTCCCATTAGCTGTGGCTCAGCGTGTTTTCGATAGCGCCAATGGCCCTTCTCAATATCGCAGAATGGCGCATTTTTGGAGTTGCGCACGCGCAACCCTTTTGAATATCTGGGCCACAGTGTTTCTTACTTGGCAAAAAATGTCATAATATAGTTTTTCAACAAAAATATATTTCTGACATCCTTAAATTTGATTTTTTTTTTTGCTACAATTTTTGGCCAGGAAAGACACACTAAGCCGATGCTTGTTTCCAGGTGCATTCGAGAGCATAGGAAAGTTCAGTGACTTGCTCTTGATCTCAGAGTACACAAGTGGTGGCTCTGGGATTCAAACCCAGTTCTTCACATTTGCAGCTCAGTGCTCTTAACTGCAATGGTATACTATAAATTCATCATCAGTGTATTTTTAAAGAGTTAGTGGAACCAAAACAGACAGACAGGAAAATTATACAAATTTTAAGAAGTAGACCATTGTAACTTTTTTATTTCTGAAATATTTTTCTTTTTCCTTTTGTTCATTAGAACATTTTCTATGTGATAATAATGTGGTGAATGTGTGGAACAGCTCTCAGCCTGGCAGCTGACATAGCTGTCTCCATTTTCCTTCACTGCATCATCATCTGTATTGTGACCTTACTGACTATGACATCACAGGAGCTAAGGAATAGCCACAGTAGCTGCCAGGTCAGTCATCTGTGATGTCATAGTCTGCGAGGACACAGTGCTGTTGATGTAGTGGGGGGAATGCATACATATATACATACATTTGCCAGCAGATAAGGACCAATATGGCTCACCTAGTCTGCCCCATGATACTCCTAACAACTGAGTATCCCCTTGCCCTCCTCTGGGTGATGCTTTGTTTCCCCCTGACCCCCCCCCCATTTAAGTCCATCCCGCACCCTCAGGATCCCTGTGTGTCTGTCCCATGCATGCTTGAAACCAGAGACAGTTTCAGCCTGTACTACCTCATCCGGCAGCCCATTCCAGGTATCCACCACCCTCTCTGTGAAAAAGTACTTTCTTATATTTCCCCTAGATTTTCCTCCCTCCAGCTTCATGCCATGACCCTAGTTAATGAGCCCGTTTTCCTCTGAAATAAGCTTCCCTCCTGTACCCTGTTAAACCTCTCTAGATATTTGAAGGTCTCAATTATGTCTGCCTTCTCCCTCCTTTCCTCCAGGGAGTACATATTTAGATCCCATAATCTGTCCTCATATGTTCTCCCTTGCAGCCCATGAATCATTCCGGTGGCCCTCCTTTGTACAGCCTCCATCCTTTCAACGTCCTTTTCTGGATGTGGTCTCCAGAATTGGATGCAGTACTCGAGGTGGGGCCTGACCAACGTCTTGTACAGGGGCATAATGGCATCCCACCTTCTGCTAGTAATACCCTGCACAGTGCATCCCAGCATTCTGTTAGCTTTTCCAACCACCTTTTGGCATTGACTTGTCCCCTTGAGGTCAGCCGAGATGATGACACCGAGGTCCCTCTCCTGCTCGGTGACTGCCATTCCCCCAGCACTTTTTTTGCCCTAGGGTTCCTATGCCCTAAGTGCATAACTTTACACTTCCCTCATTGAACCCTAGCCTCCACTCCTTGTACCACTGCTCCGGCTTTTTAAAGTCCTCCCTCATCCTGCCAACACTCTCCAGTGTAGCCACCTCTGTTATATATCTTCATATCATCCGCAAACAAGCACACCTTCCCCTTCAGCCCTACTGCAAAGTCTCTAATGAAGACATTGAATAGGACTGGGCCCAAGACTGACCCCTGTGGTACTCTGCTTGTCACCCTCTCCTTGTCAGAGAGTACCCCATTAACCGTCACCTTCTGGGTCCTGCTGGAGATCCAGTTTTTGACCCACCTAACTATGGTTGGTCCCACCCCAAACCTGCCTAGTTTCTTCAATAGGATTTTATGAAGAACAGTGTTGAAAGCCTTCCTGAAGTTCAGATAGGCCACGTCCACTGCTCCTCCTCAGTCCACCACCCCCGTCACCCAGTCAACAAACTGTGTTAAGTTTGTTTGGCCGGATTGCCCTCTGGTAAATCCATGCTACCTGGGGTCAGTCAGCCCACTCCCTCAAGGCAGTTTATTATACATTCTTTCAAGAGTGTCTCCATTATCTTCCCAACCACCGATGTCAGGCTGACATGCCTATAGTTATCCTCCACTTCCCTGTCCCCCCCCCCTTGGGTAGCGGGACCAAATTTGTCCTTTTTCAATCCTCAGGGACCTCCCCCGTTTCCAGCGATAGAGTAAACAGCTCTGCCAGAGGTGCTGCCAGTTCCTTCCTGAGTTCATTCAGTACTCTAGGGTGCACTGCATCGGGTCCCATTGCCTTGTCTGCCATAAGCCTCAGTAGCTCCTTCATGATCCTGTTTTCCATGAAGGAGATGGTGTCTACCCCTCCCCCCAACCCCCTGTCCTCCAGTTTCGTCCCCATATCCTCTTCCTCCTTGGCAAAAACTGAGCTGAAGTATGTATTTAGCATATTAGCCTTCTGATCATCTTCCTCTACATATGCCCCCCCAGTCTTGTTATCTCAGTTTTAGTTTTCCTCTACTCTCCTGTGTATTGATAGAATGCCTTGTCCCCATCCTTGTTTTTACTTGCAATACTTAATTCTGTCAGACCCTTTGATTTTCTCACTGCTTTCCCTTCCTCCTTCTGTAAAGCCTGGTAATGATCCCTGTCCTTCTCCCTCTGGATTTTTTTGAATTTCAAGAAAGCCCCTTTCTTTGCCCTCTCCTTTTCCACTACTTCCCTCATAAACCACATAGGCCTCCTTCTCCTCCTACTTATCTTGACTTGCCTGACTCCTTGCCTAGTAGCCATTTCAAAAGCCTCCCTTAGCCCTCCCTATTTCTCTTCCCCCGCCCTCCGTGTTCCCCCATCCTAGCTAGGGCGTCCCTCCGGATCTGCCTCATCTTTCTGAAGTTAGCCCCCTTGAAATCCAGGACCCTTGTTCTTCTACGACTGTTCTCCAATTTGATTTTTTTCTAGAAAACCACTGCCCTATGATCACTGGTTCCCAGGGATTCTGTCACTTTCACCTTATTAATACTGTCCCCATTTGTGAGGACTAGATTTAATACAGCTGCCCCCCTAGTTGGTTCCTCCACCAGTTGACTGAGGCCCGCTTCCAGAAGTGAGTCCAGGAAGTCCCTGCTCCTAGGATTTGCCACTGATGGGAGATACCAATCCACATCCAGTAGGTTGAAATCCCTCACCAGCAGCAACTCGCCCTTACTTGCCATCTTATGTATGTCCTGTAGCAGGTCCATGTCCATCTCCTCACTCTACATTGGGGGCCTGTATATCACCTCCAGTCTCAGAACTATCCACTTCCCCTTTTCTAAATTAACCCGCAGTACCTCTTGCCCCCCCCAGTACCTCAGTAGCCTTTATAGAGTCCTTCACATAGCATGCCACCCCACCCCCTCTTTTTCCAACTCTGTCCCGCCTGAACATTTTAAACCCCCAAGTCCCAGTCCTGGTGTTTCTTGCACCAGGTTTCCATGATGGTCACCAATTCCAACCCCCCCTCCGTAATGACCTCCTCCAAATCAGGGATTTTATTATCCAAGCTCCATGTATTTTCACTCATGACCCTCCATCAGTGAGACCCCCCCAAAAAAAAGAAAACCCTGCCATATTACTTTCTCCTTTCTGAGGGGGGGTGCCAGCTAGGACTTAATTCCACTAACCCCTCCTCCCAGTCTTCCTAGCTACATACTCCCCCCTTAGAGTTTTAACTGCAGGACCTCTGTCATGTACCCCTTTATTTTTCCCCCAAATGACCTTGGAACCTTCCTCTCTCAGGTGCAGTCTACACTTGGCATATAGGCCCTCGTCCAGTCACCTGATCCCCAGCCCCCTAGACATGTAAACTCCTCTTCCTTACACCAGTCCCTTAACTATACATTAAATTCCCTAATCCTATCCTTTCTCCCGGTGCTGACACAGGGAACTGGGAGACCCTCCGAGAAGGTTATGGAGCTGGCTACCAATTTGCAGCATTCCCCCGGCTCCCTAAACTTTTTCTGAACCTCATTTACCTCATTCCCTGCTAGATCATTTGTCCCTAGCTGTATTATTATGTGCATTTTTCCCCCAACCCTTCCTGCCTCATGCATGAGCTTAGACCCCGCCCTGCTTGCCTCCATTCCAGAAACACATACCATCACCCTCCTTTTGTCGGGGTCCCATCGCTTGGTCCAATATATGCCCTTTATTACGGAGTCCCCAAAGAGCAACACTTTTTCTTCTCCTTGTGGTTCAAGTCCTTTCTCCCTACTAATACCCACTAGTCTGTCCCCATCATTGACTGACATACCTTTATTTGCCTTTTATCTCACTTGTGCCTATCCCCCCCTTAGGCCTCCCACCACCCCGTCATAGGGGTATCCTGTCTCCCATCCTCATTACTGCTTGATCTCCATACCCTGACCACTTTGGCCCCCAGACTGGTTTGACCTTTTATTCCCCCTCCTTCCCTCCCCTCTTCTGTCTGTTGTGCTCCTGCCATACCTCCATCTTTTGCTCAAGCTTAGAGATCCCTCTGCCACCTTTTTTCCTCCGCTTCCGTAACTGCTAATGGTAAGAACCTGTTCAACCCTCTACCCCCCCTTTGTAGCTCTTCCCCATGAGTTCTCCCCAGTTCTTCCCTTGTTTTGTGCCTGTGAGTACTCTCTGTGTACCCTTTACAACCTGCCAGTCATTTCCCTCGCTTCCGTTATGCCTGCCCTCCCCTCCCCATGACTTTTCTCCATCTTCCATCCTGCTGCAATCTCTACCCCAGTCTGCACTAGTGCCTTCTCTCCCCTTCCCCACTGATCCTTACCCCTTTCCTGCAACTCTGTCCCAGCTCCCACTTCATCCAGTTTATTTCCTCACTGAGTTGACTCAACTGCCTGCTTATTGGGCACCCACCACCAGTATTTCACAATGTGTTTAGGAACACTGCTGCCTCACACTCATTGCAGCTGATCACTCCTCTGCTTCTTTCCTGCCCCCGTGCCTGTCTGTCCCACACATCTCCCTCTGCCTGCACCTGCCGCCAGACTCCAACATCCTACTTGTGAGAATAATGCAGATTACTCCAGTAACCCTATGTAGCAGGTGTCTCAGTTTTAGCAAGCCACACCCTTGCCATAAAAGAAAACTTGCTGTTCCCTTAAAATATTTAAAACCCCCTAATTCCCTTCCTCCACTAAGCCTCTAGTAAAATCCCTTTCCCCGTCAGGTATTAAAAAATAGCCTATCCTCCTGATATCACCTCCTACAATAAGCCTGTTGATTAAAGAGCCACTAACGCCTCAATAAGAACTTTGAAAAAAATAATATTTAGACACAAAGCAGCTCATATTTCTCATTAGCTCTCAAGTTCTTATCCAATTACTTATTACTGAGGTCATATGTATGAAAACAGGATATTTGTTCCTTGAGGGTTCATCGGCTTCTATTGCTTTTTCCCAACCTGATATCATAATACCTGCTTGTGACATCACTGTTATTCCCATGGCAACAGCCTGCGATGTCACAAAACAGCATTATGACTTCAAGAAAGGATTAATCTATAGAGGCAGACGAACTCTAAGGGGTAAAGATCTTGTTTTTGTGGGAATTTCTTCAGTAATAAATAATGGAGGAGAAATGTATAGAAAATATATGAAATATAATCTGAATCGTGTCTAAATATTATGTTTTCCAAAGTTTTCCCAAAGGTGTCAGCTGCTCTTTAACACTGTTTCACTTTCTCATTACATATTCACATTGAAGCAGATACAAGACTGATAATGGTGCCCACATTACAGTTAATTCATTTGTTTCCCAGCTGCTTGCTTACTCCTCCCCCAGGGACCACCTGCATCCAGTTGATCCAAGTCTATATAAGTTAAGATGGCCCTGGGTCCTGGGTGGGAGGGTAGCAAAGGCAGCTGGGTGGGAAAGTACCATAGGCCAGTACTGATTTCATTGTTTTAATAGGTACTGCTTTCATTGTTTTAATAGGACAGTACTGCTTTCATTGTTTTTAACAGTCCTAGGCAAAAACTTCTAGTGCAGAAATCTGTGCACATAGGAGCAGGTCTCCTAAGATTTAAAGTAGTTTAAAGTTCAGCTCTGTTCCTTTCTGTACTGTTGCCTGGGGAGGGCTGGAAAAACAATCTCAACAGCCTTCTGACCCCTGATGCTGGCATCCCTCTCAATTAGAACTAGATGTGTCAGCTGCCAGGCAGAGTGTTGTTCCACACAACACACCTACTGACATCAGGTAAACAATCTTCTAATTAAACAAAGGGAAAAGCAAAAGTATCTCTGATATAAAAGGTAATAGCTGACTGCTTTCAAAAATGAATATTAGTTTTAAGCAGTAAACTAGCTCTTTAATTTTCACTGATATCTCTGAAACAACTTTTATAGCTAATTTTGTAATTAATGATGCATAGCATTAAAGATGGACACCACTTGCAATTTTTAAACCCTCTTCTGTTGAGGTTACCTGTTGAATGTATAGACTAGATATATACTTTGGATGTATTAAAATGGGGCTACCACATGTTTCTGATGGTAAGCAGCACAGCACTGTACCAAGATATTTAGGGGCCAATTCTCAAAAGGCTGCGCATGGCAAAAAGTGACTTGTGCCAACAGGAATGACACAAGTAGCAGTTTGTGCCATTAGGTATGTCATGTAGGATTCTCAAAAGCAGCCTGCAACAACACGCAGGCTGCTTGTGCCAAAGTGGACTTGTGCCATGGTTGCTCCACAAACTCCGATCCAACATGGAGCAAGGGGGTACACGGCAGCAACAACGCCCTATTCTGAAAGGGCAGCTGCCACATCCCCTACTTTGGAATTCACAAACAAACCCCAGAGGACATCCATCAACGTACATTTACACCAGCTATGAGATGGTGTAAGTGTACTTTGCCATCCACTGGGGGTTGCGCCAATGTAGCGTAAGTGAAAGGGAACCATATCACCCCCCCCCCACAATTACACATAAGCTCCCCATTCTTGATCCACAATATTATCAATAATTAAGCCCTTGTGGGCTAGCATCCCCCAAACCCTGATACCCAAGTATAGATATGTAAAAGCCCCACAGGGCTAGCCAACCCCCAAGCCCCGATCCCCAATCATAAATATGTAAAAGCTCCACAGGATAGCCCCCCCAAGCCACAATCCCCAATCCCTGATTTTAGTTTACAGTTTTACAAAACTTTTTTATTTTTTTTTTTTCACACTGTGTTCTTAACCATAGCCCTGGTGGTCTAGTGGCCCCCCACCTGGCAGTACCATACCACCCCACTCCCCCCGACCCATACCCAGCCGGCGACTGGCACAACCCACCTCTCACCACTGCAGCCAGCCATCGACTGAGCTCTGCAAGAGTGCATACTGTAAATAGTATGTGCTCAGTAAATGTCAATGCTGCAGGCTTGCAGCAACCTGCTCAGGTGTGCCCTCCATTTAGTGAACCTTTTGGGTTGGCACAAGTCATGGGACTTAGCCACGGGGACCCTGCCTGATAGAGAATTGGGTGCAGGGTCCCCGGTGCGTTGGCATTCAGCGCAAGTCACCTTTGACATGACTTGCACCATCCCTTTGAGAATGGCCCCCTTAATGTTTTTCTTGGTGAGCATAGCACAGTAGAGGGAAGTTTTAAAAATAAAATTCCTGTGTCTTAGTTCAGGAATGGAAGAAACTGAAAAGAAAAAAAAATGGCTTAATAATGTTTTTGCTGTTATTTCTGAAAAAAACCTACATGGTACCTAAGAAATACTGCTGCTTTAAGTTTTATACAGGGAAAATAGTGAAAATCAGCTTCTGTTTGTGGAAACATCTGTTTACTTTTGTCAAACAATTGACAAAAGCAAAAAATGAACAGTTTTTGATGGCACAAACTGTTTTTCACATTTGATAAAAGTTGAAAACTAAAGGCAAAAGTTACCTTTTTACTACAGTACTTCTGGATCCAAAAACATCACACACAAAAAAAAATGAAATCACCATTTTCAATGGTTATAAAAATATTTTCCACACTATAGCTACCATTTACTGTGTTGTTGTATCCTGACATCCTGCTCTGTATTCACCTCAGGAAACAAAAATACTTTAGAATACGCACATGTGCAGTACTGGCTGCCAGAAACCTTGGACATGCTTGAGAACTACAAGCTAATACTGAATCTACCACAGCAGATATCCCTTATTTATTTATTTATCCATGGGGAATGCCTACTCTTAATAATCTTGTTATTTACTTTTTTGTAAAATACAATAATTCAATAAAACATTTAGACAGTGGCCCGTGTAAAGTGAGAAATTTGTAGCTGATGAACAATATTGGAAACAAATGCCTCCTTCAATTGTTGCAATGTCCAGCTGAGTTCCCTATAGCCATTAATATAAAACAACATTCTGGATAACGTTTCAGGGGAGAAACTGGCAGTCATATCTCCAGAAACCACAGGTCTCAGGAGGAATGTAACAGCAGATGCTTAAGGTGACATTTCTTGGCTGATTAATTATTGATGGTCCGCTGATGACTGAGAAGACACGGAGTATGACCCAGTCAGTGCTCAGCTGGCTGATAGCTGATTCATCTGGTTTCACTGGATTTAAATTAGTCACCTTCCCCCAGTGTGTGGCCCAGTGTAAACAGGGGCCATAGTGTTACTGGATACTTTAAGATGGGGTTCCAGTTTCACACCACTCTCACTCCACCTTAATTGCCCTGAAGTCATCATACAATTTTGAAATGAGAGAAAGCTGAAGTAATTAAATTTACTAACATCTTACTTTAAACAGATGGCAGAATATCCCCACGAGCTACAATAACTAAAAGAAATCCTTAAGTGCCCCCTTTCCTATACCCTGACCCAGCTTCTTTCTGTAAAATCTTTTTTACCTGTGTTAAGTGCCCAGTTGTAACATGTATCTTGGATGGCTTTCAACATCATAGTGCCGATGCAAATTATATTTATTTAATGAGGCTAAGACAGCAACACATAAACCACATAACCTATAATAGAAACATGTGGCCCAAGAAAACTGGAATGTATAAAAACATAAACAAAATAGAAGCAAAAGCAAATCTTTTCATATTATTTAAGAAGCTATAAAAAAAGACTACATTTGCTTGCAGCAAAAATTACAACCTTAGGATTTTCTGTGCAAGCAGAAGTGAGGGAATGATGTCCAGGTGGTTAGTATAAACACACAGGTTACCTACGACAGTAGTTCTAGGAGTGGTATATGCTGTTCATCTACACTATCTGTCAGTGTTGTTTCCCCTTTAAGATGTACCAGAAAGTCTTCAAGCTGCCTCCTCCCTCCCACCCAGGTGATATATTCCTCAGCTCCACCCCATGACACCAGATCTTGCCCGCTAGAAGCAGAGGTTATGCGCCTGAGCCATGGGAGGTCAAGTGGGTTCGTGTGGATGAACAACATATACCACTCTTAGAACTTAGAACTGCTGTTACAGGTGAGTAACCTGTGTTTCTAGAGATGTGGATATGTTGTTCTAGCCACATTATCTGGCAGACTCCTAGCAGTCCTGTGGGAGGAGGGAGGCAAGGTGCATACCCCCTACTTAGGAAATAAGGATTGGAGAACTGAGGCCCCCAAACCAGCATCCCGACGCATATCTAAGTCAATGTGGTAATGGGAAATGAAGGTGTGTGCTGACTTCCAGATAGCAGCCCTGCAGATTTCCTGGATATGGGCTTCCCTAGAAGCAAACATTGACACAGCAGTATGGGGGGTGGAATGAAACATAGAAATTGATGGCAGATGGGGACCAAAGATCCATCTAGTCTGCCCTGAGCCCTACCCCCCCTTTAGGATTTTTGTGAGATAATCCCCTTGTGTCTGTCCCAAGCTCCTTTGAATTCCCCTACTGTTCTGGAGTCATGAATGAGCCCTTAGCCCCCCGGGATGCTCCCTACCAGACAATCTATAGCAGAGATCAATGCAGGATGTGATCCACCTGCCAATTGTATGCTTGGCTACAGGTCTGCCAGGTGCAGTTTCAGCATAGGTGACAAACAGCTGGCGAACCTATCCCCGAACTCCAGCCATGCGCTCTTTGTAGTAAGTGAGTGCTCACCTCAGGTCCAAAGTATGGAGCCTAAGTTCAGCCTCCAAGGTGTGATTCGGGAAGAACACCAGAAGAGTCATCACCTGGTTCAGGTGAAACTTTGACACAACTTTCAGGAGGAACTTTGGGTTAGGGCGCAGGACAACCTTGTCCCTGTGGAAGACCAGGTAAGGAGACTCCACTGAAAGTGCTTGGAGCTCACTGATCATTCTGGCTGAGGTGATAGCCACCAGGAAGGCGGTCTTCCACAACAGGTGAAGCATCTCACACCTGAGCATCGGTTCGAATGGCTTGCCCATGAGCTTTTCCAAAACCAGCAACAAGACCCATGGTGGTGGTTGTTCATGCACCAGTGGGAAAATATGATCGAGGCTTTTGAAAAAGTGCCAGACCACCTTTTCCTGCACCACCAACTGCTGACCAGCCCACACCCGTTAAGCAGAGATTGCTGCCAGGTGCACCTTAAGGGTCATCGACCGAAGTCCCTCTTTGGAGAGAGACCACAGGTAGTCCAAAATGTTAGTCACTGACAGGTCAAAGGGTTCAGACCCTTGCCCTGACATCAAATGGAGAATGTCTTCCATTTGAAGGCATTGCACTTTCTGGTCAATTCCTTTCTAGATGCTTCCACCACAGTGAGGACATCTTCAGAGAGACCCAAATCCTGGAACTCTAGCCACTCAAGAACCAGGCTGTCAGGTGCAGAGTCTGAAGATCTGGGTGGAGTACCTTCCCTTGATTGATGGAAAGCAGGTCCGGGCATATTGGAAGATGCCTCGGGAGTCTGTTTCTGAGGCTGAGGAGATTGGGGTACCAAAACTGGCGGGGCCATTCCGGAGCTACCAGGATCACCCATGCCTTGTCCCTCCTGACTCTGAGTAGCACCTTGTGGATTAATTGAAGTGAAGGGAAGGCATAGAAGAGGCCTGGGGTCCATGGCCTTAAGAAGGCATCCCCTTGCAGCAAGCCCTGCTGAGGGGAGTGGCCATAGAACAGCCTCAGCTTTGTGTTCTCCCTGGAGGTGAACATGTCCACCTGAGGGATGCCCCACTGGGAGAACAGACTGTGAACTACCTCCAGATGGAGAGACCACTCATGAGATGCCTCACCTACCCAACTGAAGGCATCCTTCAGCTGAGTGGAGGCTCCTGCCACATGGATGGCTAGGAGATCCACCTCCAGGCTGCGGACAAGAGTCAATATGTGGACAGCTTCCTTGCACAGAGGCAGGGAGTGCATCCCGCCTTGCTTGTTGAGGTAGTACTTGGTTGTGGTGTTGTCTGTCTGGACTTGGACCATTTGACCCTGAACAAATGGAGCAAATGCAGTCAGCACCAGCTGAACTGCTTGGAGCTCCAGCAGGTTGATGTGGCATCAAGACTCCTCAGGGGTCCAGATCACATGGACTCCATGTTCCCTCAGATGGGCACCCAAGCCTGTGAAAGATGTGTTGGTCATAAGGATGATCATCGACTCAGGGCAGACAAATGAAATTCCTTCCTGCAGATGTTCTGGAACAAGCAACCACTGGAGGGCATACCACATCCTCTGGGTCACAGTAACCAGCTGGTTGAAGTGACCATTGTGCTGAGACCACTGGCTGGCCACCTACCATTGCAGGGAGGGCATATGCCAATGGGCCCATCGGACCACACTGTTGCAGGCCACCATGTAACCCAGAAGGTGCAGGAAGTCCTGGGCAGAGTGCAAGTGCCCAACCAGAAATGATTGGGCAAAGGAGGAGAAAACCTCTGCCCTGTCCACTGGGAGCCGGGCTCTGGCTCAGCAAGAGTCGAGCTCTGCCCAGATAAAGTTGATCAAGAAGAAGCCAGAAGGGGAAGGAAGGAAACATATTCAATTCAGTGCTTTAGAGTAACTGGTAATTGCTATTTTTCTTTTAAACTTAGATTGTGGGCTTTTAGTGACACTATACTTTCTTTGTTGTCTTTACTTATAATTGTTTTTGGGCTGTTGAGAATTTAAAACATAGTGGTGGTGTAATTCTGTGCTGTCTTTAATTGCTGCAAATTTTATCTTGGCTTGTCTGACTGCCCTGTAGTTGGGTGAAGGTGTTAATTGTCTGGCCTCTGACCTCAGCACGTGATAACTGGAGGTGGGGCTTAGTCAGAGTTAAATGCATGCTAGATTTTTATTTCCAGAAGAAGCCAGAAGGGGAAGGAAGGAAACATATTCAATTCAGTGCTTTAGAGTAACTGGTAATTGCTATTTTCTTTAAACTTAGATTGTGGGCTTTTAATGACACTATACTTTCTTTGTTGTCTTTACTTATAATTGTTTTTGGGCTGTTGAGAATTTAAACATAGTGGTGGTGTAATTTCTGTGCTGTCTTTAATTGTTGCAAATTTCGCCCCCTTCCCCCTAACTCTTAATTATATGCCCTGTTAAATCTAATTGACAGGAGCTAAACACAGGATATAGTAAGGTGTGAAGTAGGAGGCGTAAGGAGGAAGAAGCCCACCCTCAGCATGACAAGTGTTTTGACTCCATTTATTTATTTATTGGTTTCTTTTTCTTTAAAAAAAAAAAATTATCTGAGGATCAGTGGCAGGATTTTAGTACAGTAAATTAATAAAAGGGAACTAGGAGAGCTTCAGTAGCAGACAAGTAGTGGAATTGCAGTATACTGTGGGAGTGGTGCAATGCAGTGGCTGTGGGCAGCCATATTCAGGCAGACCTTCTGGACACTGAGGTGCTGCCCTATCTGCATGCACTCTCTGGACTGTGGGATGAGGCAGCCAGACCAGAGCGAAGTAAACTGGGTCAGGAGTACCATCACCCCTATCCAGGGACCGCCCAGTCCAATGCAACTGCCTCAAAGGATGCCGAGAACGAGGAGCACTTGGATGACAGTGGGCCCAGGAGGGTTAGAGCAGTCAGGCAGAGGCACATCCCAGATCCTATTCCACTCAAGAACTCATATGCCACACTGGCAAATGAGGACAACCAAAGAGGTACCCAAAGAAGTGGAAGGAAAGGATGTGGAGGTAGCCAAGGAGGTGACTCCATGGGGAAAGCAGTGGACCCCAGAGGAGGAGAAGCAAATCCTGTGGGGGACTCCATCATAAGAGGGATCCAGCTAGGAAACAGGAGGGGAGGACAGGGGGTGAGGTGCCTACCAGGTGCCACAGCATGGAGAGATGGAAGGAAGATCCTGGGGCTCACTGGGAAGGCAAGATGGGAGGGTGAGCTGGATGTCATTCTCCACCTAGGTACTAATGACCTGGCAAATGGGAGTCAAAGGAAGTTCAGGAAGAGTTTAGGAAACTGGGAGGGGTTCTCACAAGTAGCTACTTCTGTCACTTTCTCGAAGTACTACCTGTGAGAGGCAAGGAGAGCATAGGAGTGCATGCACCAGGAACTTTAACTCATGGTTGAAGAACTGGTGCTGTGAGGAAGGGTTTGATTCATTGGTGACTGGGGACCCACCTGAGGGATGGAGGTTTGTTCAAGCTGACGCCTGCATCCATCCTGAGGGGAATCCAAGACCTCAATGATAAGTTTAAATGCTACATTGACAAGCATTTAAACTAGCAAAGGGGGTGGCAGGCCAGCAAGGAGGGTACCCACTTGCTCACCCCCACAGCTAGCAGTGGAACCAGTGAACCAGAGGAGGGGCTATCTCTGCAAAGCAGTGTGCAGAAGATGGAGATTAGTGCCCAAGAGGTGGATAAGCAGAAAAGGGCAAAATTCAGCAGAAGGGCAGACAGCAAGGAGAACCAGGATAAATGACAACCAAGGAAGGGCTGGAGTAGAACAGTGAACAGTCTAGGGAGGTCAAATCATGGAAAGCCATGTGTGCAAATGCCAGGAGCCTTAGCAACAAGATGGAAGATCTGGAGGCTGTCATGGTACAGTCAGACCTGGACATTGTCGATCACTGAAACCTGCTGTAATGATAACCATGACTTGGGAGATGGCCATACCTGGCTACAACATATTGCAGAAGAGACAGAGCAGGCAGGAAGGGAGGAGAAGTGGCACTGTATGTGAAAATGACATAAGGGCCACAGAGACCCAGGAGGAACAAAATGGGGAGATACTGTGGGTTAAGCTGGAAAGGAAAATGGGGACAGCCATCCGCACAGGGTGTGGTCTATAGACCACCAGCCCAGGAGGAAGAAACAGATAGAGTTGATGTTGCCATCCAAAGGATGGCTGACAAGGGTGAGGTAGTACTGGTTGGAGACTTCAATATTCCAGACGTGACTGAAGCATCCCAGCAGCAGCATCAACTAGGAGCAGATTTATCCTGGACTCCTCTTCAGGTGCCTTCCTCTAAACTGGTCATGGAACCAACTCAGCAGAAGGCAATACTGGACCTTGTGCTCACAAACAGGGACAGTGTGATGGGGTAACAGTGGGGAGCACCTGGGAAACAGTGACCACCAGTCATTGTGGTTTGAAATCGCAGAAAGAGCAGAACCAAACCACACAAAACACGTATCCTGGATTTTAGGGGGCAGACTTTGGGAAATGGGAGATACTTGAAAGAGTCATTAAGGAATGGGACAGGAATCAGGGGTTGAGGAACAGTGGGCAGTATTTAAAATGGGGATTACAAGAACAACAGAATTATGCATAAGCAGGTTAGCAAGAGGAAAAGGAAGAGAGACCATTATGGTTTTCAAAGAGGTAGCAAAGAAAGTGAAAAGCCAAAGATTGCATTCAGGCAATACAAAAGACACAGGCAGAAGGGATAGGAGAAGTACCAGGAGAAGCAAAGGGAGGCAGGGAGGTCAGTAAGGAAGCCAAAGCTCAGACAGAAGAACACATTGTAAAATCAGTGGGTGAGGGACAAACCTTTACAGGTACATAAATGAAAAAAAGAAAGACAAAGGGGGGATAGTGAGACTGAAGGGGAGGATGGGGCTGCATGGAGGATGACAACAGTAAAGCTGACATATTGAACAGGTATTTCTGCTCAGTCTTTACTGAAGAGGAGGAGGGTAATGGGTCTAGGGAGTACAAGGGTGAGCATGGTGCAGAAATGGACACAAGTCCCTTTACACGAGAAAGGGTCCTGAAGGAACTGGAAGTAATAAGAGTTGATAAAGCAATGGGGCCAGATGGGGTTCACCCCAGGGTCCTTAAAGAACTAAGAGAGGTGGTGGCTGAACCTCTGGCTTTCCTGTTTAGCCGATCACTGGAAACAGGGGAGGTACCCAAAGACTGGAGGACAGCAGATGTAGTCCCCTTATACAAAAGTGGGAACAAAGAGGAAGCAGGGAACTACAGACCAGTCAGCCTCACCGGTAGTGGGCAAGATCATGGAAGCACTACTGAAGGAGAGATTAGAACATCTGGTTGTCACTGGACTACAGGACCCAAGGCAGCATGGTTTCACCAGGGAGGTCATGTCAGACCAACCTCATTGAATTTTTGACTGGGTGACTAGGGAGGTGGATCAGGGAGGGCAGTGGACATGGCCTATCTGGACTTCAGCAAGGCCTTTGACACTGTGCCACATAGAAGACTATTACACAAACTGGGGAATATGGGTGTGGGCAGGACAGTAGTGTGGTGGGTAGGTAACTGGCTGGGTGGCAGGACACAGAGGGTGGTGGTAAATGGCTGTCACTCCACAGAGGGAAGAGTGACCAGTGGGTACCACAGGATCAGTGCGGGAACCGGTCCTATTCAACATCTTCATCAGTGACATGCGAGGGACCCAGAAGGCAGAATTTCACTGTTAGCTGATGACACAAAGCTCTGTAACAGAGTAGACACGCCAGAGGGTGTAGACAGAATGAGAGCGATCTGCATAAACTTGAAGAATGGTCAGGGGTTTGGCAGTTGAAATTCAAATGCATATAATGCATAAAAAAACCCTGGCACAATATATCAGTTGGGGGTGAGGATATAGCATGCACCAAGCAGGAAAGAGATCTTGGGTTGGTCATCTCTGATGACCTCAAGGTAGGGAAACAGTGTGACAAGGCAGCAGGTAAAGCAAATAGGATGCTGGGATGTATAGGCAGGGGCATCACCAGCAGGAAAAGGGAGGTCATAATTCCACCATACAGGACACTAGTGAGGCCCCACCTGGAGTACAGTGTACAGTTCTGGAGACACCACTAAGAGACATAGACAGGGTAGAGAAGGTTCAGAGGAGGGCAACAAAGATGGTGCATGGATTGCATCACAAGTCCTTTGAAGACAGGTTGAAGGAACTGAACATGTACTCCCTGGAGGAGAGGAGGGAGAGGATATGATAGAGACATACAAGTATCTTACAGGGAGGAACAGGGGCAGGAAAACACTATTTTTAAGCGAAAAAGATGTTCCAGAACTAGAGGGCATGGGATGAAGTTGGAGGAGGACAATTCAGAGGAAACATGAGAAAGAATTTCTTCACAGAACGGGTGGTGGACAAGTGGAACACCCTGCCAGAGGAAGTGGTGGGGGCTGAAACAATCACGGGATTTAAGAATGCATGGGATAGACATAAAGGAATTCTGGAGGTCAGGGGTAAGGGGCAACAGACTTCTAGGAAAACAAACTGAACTTACAAGCTCAAATGGGCAGACTGGGTGGCCATAGGCCCTTATCTGCCAACACTGTCTATGTATCTATGTATCTATGTATCACCTATGAGGGCACAAGTTTCAACTTGGCCTTGACCAGGAGGCCAAGTTCGATGCAGGTCTGGAGGACCAGGTCCCTGGACCACTCCACCTCCTGCCTGGAAGGACCTGCAATCAGCCAGTCATCCAGTTAGGGGTAGACCTGGACCCCTCGGCACCTCACATAAGCTGCCACCACTGCTATACATTTGGTGAGGACCCTGGGGGCTGAAAAGAGGCCAAATGGCATGGCCTGGTACTCGTAGAGGGTTCTCTCAGCTCAGAAGTGGAGAAACCTTCAGTGGGACATGTTTTGCTCAAGAGATGGTATGATCTGGGACAGAGTTATCATCCTGAAGGTGAGAGACCTGAGGAATTTGTTCAGAAGGTGCAGATCTAGAATGGGGCACCAGCCCCCCATCCGCTTTGGCACCAGTAAGTACATGGAGACAAACCCTAGGTGTTCCAGAGGATCCACTACCCTGACCAGGACCTCCTTGCGAAGGAGCTGGGCTGTGTCATCTTGAAGAGATGACAAGGTATCTGTGGATACCAAGTCTTCCCGTGGGGCATGGGCTCAGCTTGGAGGGTACTGCTCGAATTCCAGAGGCAGGCCCTGGTGAACCACTTCCAGAACCCACCTGTCCATGGTAAGAGAGAACCAGGCGGAAAGGAAGTGGTGGAGCTGGACCCCCACATGAGGACCCATGGGAGGCGGTGACAGGCATGTGGGTGACACCCCCATCCCATCACTGAGTAGGCTTGGAGGAGGAGGATCCAGCTGAGGAGCCACCGGGTCCCTTACCTCCGGCCTTTCGGACCATCAAGGCCATGTACTTGGGTCTAGGTCACCAGGACTGAGCCTGCTGGCCAAAATGATGCTTCGCTGGTTTTGCCTCAGGAGTGGAGGTCCAAAAGGGCTTGCGCTTCTGCTGCTTGAAGCCCTTGGGATCCTTCTGGGTGGATGTAACAGAGTCCAGGGTGGCACTAGACTTTTTGATACACTGGAGGTGACCCTCCACACCAGACCCAAACAGGTCGGTGCCTAAGAACAGAACATCCACCAGCTTGTGTGGAGTGTCTGCTGTGAAGATCAAGATCCACAGCCAAGCCCTAGGGCATATGGCAACTGCAGCCACTACTAAGCAGGCACAGGAATCTCCAATGTCCAGAGCTGTCTGAAGTTGCTGCTTGGCCACATCCCAGCCCTGGCCTTGGATCTGCTGAACCGTGGTCTGGAGGTCCACAGGGTGGTGAGGAATCACCTCATCCAGGGAGCCCAAGAGGGCATGGGGGAAGTGTGCCATCAGGACGGCTGAGCTCACCTGGCGGAGGCCAAGCAAGGAGGCAGGATAGACATTTTTTGCCGAGCGGTCCAATTTCTTGGAATCCTTATTTGGCAGTCTGTTGACATGCCCTGTATTGCCCAAGCTCCGAAACACAGAGTCAGCCTTCAACCCCTCGGCTGAGGGCTGCTCTGTGAACCCCGAGAGGGTACCGGTGGACAACACATATTTGCAGGCCATCCAGGCTGAGGGCACAGGGCAGGAGGTGTGGCACTGCCAAAGCACCAGGCAGGGCCAACAATGGCCTTGGCCACTGGAAAATCCTCCATCAGAGAGTCCCCTTTGTCCAGAATCTCTGTGAGGGGATAGCAAGCCCACTTCTGAATGGGCTCCAGTTAAATCCCTGTAGACCCAGCGATGAGACAGAGGATGCTCATGAAGGAAGTGGTCCTTCCTCCATTGAGAGATCCCCACTGACTCCACCTTGATTGAACGGGAGTGCAGAGAGGAACCCTCGGACTGAGAGGAGTCCATATAAAGTGGGTGACCACCTGAGTCACACTCCCTCCAACGCAGACGGTCAGCTGTGAGAGTGATCAACAGCCAGTGGGGAACCCCCTTAGCTGGCAGAGAATCCTTAGTCGGAGCTTGGTCAGCGGCTGCTTGAGCAGCAGTTCCACCACAATCAGTGCAGAGGCCAGCTTTGGCCAAACCAAGATGGTCTGTACCAGCTCCGCTGGAGGATGAATGGTGTCAATCGGCCCCCACCGGGTGGCGTCGGTGTCCGCCTGTCGGTCAACAGCCAAGTGATGGCTGGTGTGGGAGCTGGGGTTGGCTTCAGACCGGCCAGCACCAACTGTTGCCACATGAGGCCTTTGTAGCATTGGCACAACTTGCGCCAAAGCCTCTCTTCACCCGCGGAGGACCAAGATGATGGATAGCAATGGCGCCACTGCCCATGGCATCGAGAGTGGGACCGCCAATGCTGGTGGACCTGCTCGACACAGAGGATGAGAAAGACCTTGACCTCAGGCGATGGGGGTACTGATGAGGGGTCGCACAGGGAGCCAGGGAGAGCCGTGGCTCCTCCTGGTCTGGGTCAGTGACTGGAGGGTCTGGTTTAGCAGGCTGAGCCACCTCTTCGATGGTCACTGGCAGGACCGGAGTCCTGAACAAAGAGCTGTCTGCCTCTTCTGATAACACCTGGTCGACAGGGTTGAGAAAAATCTCAGCCGCATCATTGACTGGTGTCTCGACCAACTGGCCCTACGGGGTCTCCGTGAAGCCAGTGGCCATGACCACAGTTTTGACTGTGGTCAAAACCTGGGATTCCTGAGACCAAGAATGCTCCCAGTCCCAGGAACATCGTTGGCGAGTCTTCTCATTTTCCTTCTTTGACTCCTTCTTGCGTGAGCAGGAACTGTGTGATCCAGATGGGCCCTGCCCCTTGGAAGGGACTGTCACAGTTCCTTGAAGGAGCCTGAGTAAGTGGAGCCCAATTTGAGTGGAACAAAGGCCAAAACTGAAGGAGACTATATGGCAGCCCAAGCTTCCTCCTCCTCGAAAGCCTTAAGTTGCTCCAGCTGCTCAGTGGACCCCGCAGCCATGGAGACCACCCAAAGGGCATCCTTGGATTTGACCTCTGGATGTCGTTTTTCTGGGCTGCCCAACTTTAGGCAGGCGAGGCGATCCTCAAGGACTGTCTTGTGAAACTACTGGCAAATGTCGCAGGCCTGGGTATCGTGATTGTGGCCTAGACAGTAAACACATGTGGCATGGGGGTTGATACACAACATCTTCTGCCTGCATGGGCACCGGCGAAATCCGGATGAGGACTTTTCGTCCATAGCGGTCACAATCGATGATCGAAATGAAGACAAAACTCGTTAGAGTTTTAAAGTTTTGGAATTAAATTCGAAGATTTTAGTGCTAGGGCCTACTCAATGCGAGAGCGGTAAGGAGGGAACCTGCTTCTTCCAGTGGAAAGGAAGATCTGGCATAATGGGGCCGAGGGATATACTATCCGTGCTTGTGGGAGGAGCCAGCTTGAAGACTTTCTGGCACATCTTAAAGGGGAAATTACACTGCCAGATAGTGTGGATAGAACAACATATCCAGATCCCTAGAAATGTACATTCTTTAATTTAAAGCAGTGCTTCAAAGTAACCATCCATAGCCTCAACCCAAGAACTGATCACCTGAGACTGTGGATTCTATGCCTTAAACCATCAGTTCTGGTCATCTCTGGGAGCATAGCTCTCTCCCAAGGTCTGTGATATAGCCATTCCATTTTTAAGCAGAAAAAGAATGGTGCACACACCCATGACCTCTAAAGAAGCAGTTACTTTGTACCTGCAAAATCATTCAAGGAGTCTGTTCTTAGAACTGGCTGAGGCTGCATTTTTTACAGCTGCAGTAGGCGGGGCCTACAGATGTTTTGCATGTACAAAAGGAGTGATGTCATGTTTTCTGTCTGTGGAACTGACTGAAGGTGTAAATAGTCTCCTCCACCTTACCCTCCTCCAAGAAATGTTTTCTGCCTTCAAATAAATACGCTTTCATGTTAATCAATGGTTGCAAGGTACTATTTTATTTCTTAAATGGGTGGTACAAGAACTGTAACCTGTATAGTCGGAGGCAGCACTGGGTTTTTTGGGGGAGTACGATCCACCTTCACCCAAGAAGCTCCTAAAGCTCCATCCCTCACTTTTTTTTTGATTAATGTGGGAGGGGCATGAGGTGGATCTATCATGTTGAAACAAGACACACTAGTTTGGGATCTGGACCAAGGAATAGAACAAGTCTGTGGAGTGATCGAGTTGTGGAGCTCCTATATTTTATTAAGGACTAGGAGAACAGAAGATACTTAATACCTTCAGATTGACTTAAACCCCTTGGAACAAATGATTATCAGAGCCACCTGGTGTCTCAAAAGGAAAAAGTAATTAAGAAGTGTCTGAAACTACAGCTCCCAAGGAAAACAATAGACACAGCATTCTGGTTGAAAGAGCCACAGGTTTTTCTTAAACATTTATATACTTTAAACATAAAGTTCAGCTTTTGGGCTTAACAATATGTGTTTACCATATTCAATATATATACACATATATAAATATATATATATATATATATATATATATATATATATATAGTCTTTAGTAGTTTCAAAACTTTGAAAGCATTGGTGTTAGTAATGCATTTAGAAATACATTTTTTAATTGTCTGTACAGTTAATCATGCAGTTTCATGTGAGGGCACATGTTTTGGGGGAGGGGGTTCAAATTATTTTAATCATGGGCACAGTACTTGGTAAACACATACTTTGATGATAAAGTGTATTTTTTCTTTTAAGTTTGAGAAGTGGAGTTGCCTTGCACATGTTAAAAATACCAGCTGCAATTAACAACTACTTGTAGAAGCAAAAGGCTGGGTGTTTTTTTTTTCTACTTTCTTTTCACTGATATTATAAACTGGGCCAGGAAAAAAGTAAGACTGGAACAACTATCAGAGCTGCCATCCCCCTGGACATGCCATTTGTCACTCATTTAAAATAACACAGATGTAGTTTCACATTTTTACTGTGAGGGAAGCAAGAAGATGAAGCAGCATGGTTAACAAATACATTCATTGACACCTGTGAATGAGTAAGGAGGGGTAGTTTTTTCTAACATTCCTGGTGGTTTTATACTCCCTGGAACCTGCTATTCAGTTTTTTTTTATTGCATCTTGTCCCAGGCAATATTCCCAGAGTGCAGTTTGCTCTATTGTTTAATAGCTCCAGTGGAGGCCAGTGTCTTGTTACATTGTCTTTTGTTTCAAATTAACCACAGACATCATGGCAATCAAAGGAGACTCACTTTGAGTCTTAGGGTATGTACAGCATAATTAATAAGTTTTCATATGCATAATCTTTCCATTCATGCTATTGCTAGACATACTGTAGCTAGCTTGGCTCGAGGAAGGGTGAATATGGTCAGGACCCCTTAGGATTTGAGATGCATATGCAGCAAATAAGTCCAGATGCGCTAACTGCCTGCTGAATAAAGAAGGGCTGCAGGAGCCCAGGGAATGATTACGGGGGGTGATGGTCATCAAAATGGAAAGGAATTTTAGGGTAATCATATTGGATGACCTAAAGGTGGCCAAACAATGTACCAAAGCTGTGAAGAGAGCCAGTGGAATGCTGTGGTGCATAGGGAGAGGTATTACCAGCAGAAGAAAGGAGGTGGTGATGTCACTGTGTAGATCACTGGTGAGGCCTCATTTGGAATATGGTGTCCAGTTCTGGAAGCCGCATTTCTGTCATACAACTTTAAATCACAAATGGGTTAAATGGTTCTATTTTAGATTTGTATCCTTTTCCCCTACTTCTCCCACTGATTATGCATAATCTTTCCATTCATGTTATTGCTAGACGTACTGCAACTAGCTTGGCTTGAGGAAGGGTGAACATGGTCAGGACCCCTTAGCAATTGAGATGCATATGCAGCAAATAAGTCCAGATGTGCTAACTGCCTGCTGAATAAGGAAGGGTTGTAGGAACCCAGGGAATGATTACAGGGGGGGGACTGATGGTCATCAAAATGGAAAGGGATTTGGGGGTAATCATATTGGATGACCTAAAGGTGGCTAAACAATGTACCAAAGCTGTGAGGAGAGCAAGTGGAATGCTGTGGTGCATAGGGAGAGGTATTACCAGCAGAAGGAAGGAGGTGGTGATGCCACTGTGGAGATCACTGGTGAGGCCTCATTTGGAATATGGTGTCCAGCTCTGAAAGGCGCATTTCTGTCATGCAACTTTAAATCACAAATGGGTTAAATGGTTCTATTTTAGATTTCTGTCCCTTCCCCTACTTATTCCATTGGTTAGCCTTATGGAATGCAATCAGAATATATCTTGGATAGCATGATGAATGCACCTACACAAGCTGCTTCTCAATCTACAGCACTGTCTTTTTAAAATGCTAATTTCTTGTTGAAAATATGGCATACTTTTTCCATCCATGTTAATGCTAGACATACTGTAGCTAGCTTGGCTTGAGGAAGGGTGAACATAGTCAGGGCCCCTTAGCAATTGAGATGCATATGCAGCAAATAAGTCCAGATGTGCTAACTTACCCTATAACTGTTAAGTGTCACAGTCTGCATTTTCTTCTTGAAATGGTTACTTTTGCATTTATGTTTATTTTAAAATATTTAATATTCTGACCATGTGGTTATGTCATGCACTATACCTTGATCTCCAGCCTTAACCCCCCATGCTCCAACTTGCATAGAAGATAGTGCTTGTAGACAAATCTGATCATTTTGCTGCTGTGTTCTGGTGTGTTCTGGCACGTGTGTGTGTGTGTGTGTGTGTGTGTGTGTGCTTTTGATTCAATTGCTTGTGTCTTGCATGGAAAACAATGCTTGTGGACAATCTAATCATTTTGCAGCTGTGCTCTGCTGTGTGTGTGTGTGTGTGTGTGTGTGTGTGTGTGTGTGTGTGTGTGTTCCTCTGAGGCTGTTCTTGCAACCTGGGAACGGTACTTCCCCAGACATAGCAGCAGTACATTGCATAGCAGATATAAAATGTCAATAAGCAGGTCATGCAACAGATGTGCTGAGCAGTTACTGAAGCAAGAAATGTAAAGCTGTAATTTTTTACACCCTGTTCAAAATGTGTTTTTGCACCTGTGGTGCCAAATGGCACAGTCGCTGTACAAAATCTCCTTTCCGCTAATGAACTGATAGTGTCATTATTCATGTGGTGGGGTCACAAAAAGCCCATGCTGAAAACTTTGAGCGAAAATACCAAGAAACGCACAGGGCATTAGGGTTTCTGACCATAACACCCTGCACTGTAGGGACTGACAGGCATCAGGGGTGTGACTTGGGATTGTCAGCAGTAATGCTCATGCCATTCCACCCCCATCCCCACCCTGCATCCCCAACCCCATCCCCACCCTACAGCCAGTGACAGGTATTGAGGTGTGTCTTTGACTCTTCAGCCCCAAAGTTCACTCTATGCTCTTATACCGTACCCATTTCAGCATATTTCCTTATGGAATGGGGTGAGTGTAAAGTTTGAAAACCCCAACGCACACCTCGATTCTTGTCTGTGTCTGCAGGGTAGGGTGAGGTGAAATGGCGTGAGCGTTATGGGCAATGATCTACTGGCACACCCCAATGCCTGTCCATGTCTGTGGGGTGGGGGTGGGGTGGGGTTGGCGTCACTTCAATACTTCGCTGCCATTCCTATTCTGCCTGTCTGTCTGTGTCTCTCACTCTCTCTCTATCTATATGTCCGTGTAATTATCTATCTTTCAATTAATTGCATGTATCACTATTTTTACCTATTTCTAAAACAAACCTGCATATCACATTTGCCTGCACTCTGAGCACATACTTATGAAACTGTGCATATTTGTACTCTTCTGCGTAGACCTCATACTTTTCTAATATTCCCATTATCACAAGCATAACTACCTTGCCCTTTTCAAAAGTGACCCCTTCTGAAAGTTAATATCACATTTTCTCTAACATTACATCATCATTACACCTAACTTCCTGACATCAGCACATTGCTTAAATATAACTTACATCACCTCATGGACAAAAACCCTGTTTCTCTTAAAAAAAATTAAAAAAATAAATAAATAAACTGTGTAAATAATACCAAGGATGAACATATGCCTGCCATTACTTTTTCATGTACTGCCACCTTCAGTAGCATCATGGGGATTTGCATATGTTCCCTTGATGCTTTGCATTATTGGGATATGTGCAATTGTGTTTTCTTTAAAATGTGGCTGTCTGCCCAATATCATCCAAGATAACACATAAATCAGTGGCATTTGCTCTGGGGTTCTTTTGTAGGCTTCCAATTCCTTCCGTTAAAATGTACACCTCCATATATTTTCCTAATAATGTGTATGCCTTCTTTAGAGCAGAAACTAAAACAAATCCTACTACTTACTACCATGCAGCCGTGATGGATCTGACAAGATTTTGTTTAGTTTGTTCTTAACAGTAAACAGGCTATGTCTATCAACTGTGAGTGTTGAGCCTTTTAATTTTGCCTCTGGGTGTGCACAGTATTCTTCGTCTGTTGATGCTTAAGAAGTTTAGGGTTGTTATGAATTTCCCAAAGCACCGCAGCTATGGAAGTCCTTTTTTCCTTTGATCCATTGTTAGGCAGGTTGAGAAGAGTAATTAAAGGAGGGAGCAATCTCTTCAGGGTTGGACATGAAGGAACAATCTGTTTTGAGTACCCAATACTGACACTGTACTGTGTCATGGGGGGGGGTGCTGCAAAGGTAAGCTGCCATCCTTCAGACAAAATGTTAAACCAATATCCCTTCTGCTCATCTCTGGTCTTGCTTTTCTCAACTTTTAAATGCCACGTTTTGTAATTTTTGCACAAGTCACTCTTTTTCAGTAAACACAGTGGATTGGGGCATTTGAATGTGCTATCAATGAATATTAATTAGAAGCTTGTATAAAATGGTGATTGATCTGTTCTTTGGCCACACCCACTGAGGGAAGGTTGTTTGGACCTGAAGCGCCGGGGCGAGTGTGGCCAGTGATTAGCTGACTTGCCTTTTGCTTCTACTTGTCTTTGTATTTTTTGAAATAAAATACAACTTTCAAATGCACGTTGGACTTATGAGGAGTTCTTCATTCTAACCATTGGGACTGGTACACCTTAGCATCAGGTGAAACAACTAGGCAGTGATCTGATATTATCCAGGTAGAAAGTAAAGTGACTTATTTTCCACATAAGTGCATTGAATCACAGCGGTCGTAGTTTAATAAAGGAAAGAGGAGGCTCCCCTGTTTCAGTGCACCCCCCATCTAGTGATTTTGCAGTTACATTGTTTTGACTAGTATGCCCATCTCTGGTGACTGTCCCAGTGGAAGTTAAAGATACCATGACACTTATTGTAAGAGTAAGGAGGTTATCCCCGATGTCCTGACCAACATTCCTTCTGTCAGTTAAACAGGTCTATGGGATCTATCCCCAGGAGGCACCGGGAACTGAGATGTCACTGCCCAGTATGCCTTTCCCGGTTAACAAATTACAAATAGATCTGTTTCTTTTCCTCCCCTCTGCTCCAAAAGCTTTACTGTGGGAAGACAGGTGGGAGTGAAAACACATAAGGTGAGAAAAGTTCTGTTACAATGTCCCATAGGCAGTGCACTTCATTAAAAAAGGATTTAGAGACACAGGACAAAGAAATAAACTGTTCAAACAGTGCAAATTTGGAACTTCTGAATTGCTTGTAGTCTAGTCAGGACGATCTTGGGTTACTATAAAAACTTGGCCTAAAGGGCTTTCAGTTTCCACACAGCCAGTAGTCTCATAGGGACAAGATCAGTACCTGAGGATAATCCTACCTGCATCTACCCCCCTGCGGCCCATACTTTAGATAGACAATCACCCCTCTAGCTGCTTGACTTAGCTCTGATCCCAAATCTCCCAGCCTTGGCTAGCACCACCACTGGTCAGTCTTTCTGAGCCTGCTCCAGCATCAGCTATGCCCCACTTGAATCAGCCAGTTATCATTCTTGTCAGAGGACTGGTCTCTGCACCATCCCGATCTCTTCTCATCTGCCAGACTGTGCACAGCCAGCCTCTTTTATAGTGCTGGGGCTCATATTTATTTATTCATTTATTTGGTTTTTGTTTACCGGGCAAGTACACTAGACAACAATGTTGCCTATATTCAGGCACGACCCGGGAGAGTACAGACAGGGGAGACCAGAGTCAACATTAAAGAGTAATTCATGATGCAGCATGAGGTGAGAACAAACATTTGAACAGTATACAGCCAGGTACAGTCATTATCAGTGATGACAAAGATAAACAGATAACATTACATTAATTATTTTCATCTGATGATACATCAATGACTAGATTGAAACGACAAACAGCAAACAAAACTTAAATGAAGTAGCATTATAACAATAGGATTTCTGCTGGATGTGGGAAACTTTCAGATTTTGACCTGTCAATCATACCTAAACATTTAATTAAATGTTTACAACAATTTTATATATGGTTGTTTCATACAGAAACATAAGCAAAACATGAAAAACAACAGTTTAACACAGATCTACCTTTATACAATTACCAAAAAGATAAGAAGAAAATAAAGAAGGGAACTCCCAAGCAGGAAGATGCACCTGGCTTGTTTTCAGACTCCCTCATGCCAGGGATCTATGAAGCCCACTGATTCCAGCTGGCCTGAGCTCAGAGGACTCCACAAAATGGAGATCCGCAAATCAAAAGCGCATGGAGCTAGGCATTTCTTAAACAGGCAATTTTTCTGAACGGAAGTGTCCTAAAATAGCAAACATATGCAGTTTGTGCTCAAAGAACTAAGTCATTTAATGGCAGAAATACAGTAGAGACCAGCAATGTTAAGCAAAAGTTATTGCTAATGCATTGTGGCAGTTTGAAAAGTATTTATTTATTTATGTCTTTGGTAACCAGGTAGGTGCACTGGTCCAGAGGACCTTTTTTCAGTCACGACCCGGGTCACACAGTGGCAAAAGGTACAATACATAGAGGCCCAGATATTCAAAAGGGTTGCGCCATGCGCAAGTCCAAAATGCGCCATTCTGCGATATTCAGCAGGAGGCAGTTACGCCACTGGCACCAGGTTGCGCTAGAGAGCAATGCAAATGAATGCATGCTCAACAGGAGGGGGAGGATCCATGCATAACCTGCGCAACCCGATATTCAGTCGGGTTAGCAGAGTTGTGCATCTTGTAACAACCTGCGCCCGCTAAAGCAGGCCAAAAAAAGGCTTAGAGTGGGGCCACCCACAGGTGAGCTGCTGCGTTGCGAAGAGCAACACAGCAGCTGCCACCCCTGGCTGGCCCCAACTCACTCCCTGTGCCCCCCACCAGCCCGATCGCGGGCAGTACAGGTACATGTCTCCCCACCTCCCACAGCCCGGTCGCGGCAGAACCTGCATAAACCCCAGTGCCCGATCGTGGGCAGAACTACCATAAACCCCCAGTGCCCGATCGCGGGCAGAACTATACATAAACCCCCAGTGCCCGGTCGCGGGCAGAATGTAACCCTCCCCAGCCCGAATAACTCCTGGTGGTCCAGTGAACCGTAAAGCCCGATCGCGGGCAGAATGTCCAGCAGAACCCCCAAACATCTCCCTGGTGTCTAGTGTCCCCCCACCCACCCATGAAGCCCCTTCACCCGCTCCCCCCCTGCAGCGGCGGGCGACAGCATCCACCCGCCTGCCGCCCGCCGCCCATGACTGACTGTCCAGTAACGGTGAATGATCATTCACAAATCTGGACTGTCATGTACGGTATGGGCTGCACGCCCATTGGCTGTAGCTCTGCACCAATGGGCGGCAGCCCTACCGACAGTCAGTCGGCGGGCGGGCGGGCGGCAGGCGGGTGGATGCTGTCGCCGCCGCCGCGGGGAGCGGGGAGGGCTTAGTGGGTGGGTGGGGGGACACTAGACACCAGGGAGATGTTTGGGGGGTTCTGCTGTGACATTCTGCCCGCGATCAGGCTTTACGGTCCACTGGACCACCAGGGAGTTATTCGGGTTGGGGAGGGTTACATTCTGCCCACGATCGGGCACTGGGGGTTTATGCAGGTTCTGCCCGCCGATCGGGCTATGGGTGATGTGTGTGGGGGCGATATGTACGGGTTCTGCCCGCGATCGGTTATGGGTGATGTGGGGGTCATGTAACTGTGATGCCCGCGATCGGAAAGCCAGACAGCGTCGGTCCCCTGACGGCTGCTGCCTGGCAGGGTAGCCAGGAGCAAGTCCTCGGATCGGCGCCCATGCAAATGCATGCAATGGGGCCATAAAGATGCAAATGGCCCCCGCGCCCTTGCATAAATTATGGCCCCATTTGCATGTCACCTTTGAATATCAGAAATTCTCGCGCATGGCGCATGGTGCTCTGGCGCCACCGCAAGTTTAATGCTCAACTTCTGGCAACTTGCGGTAGCGCAAGTTCCCTGCGCCATGCTTTAGCTGCTGTGTCATATTCAAAGGAGTTGCTCAACAGCGCACCTTTGAATATCACCCCGGCCACACCCCTGCTCAACTATTTTGAGCAGCGCAGGGGCTTGTGCCTCAGACTGGCGCAGTTTGAATATCTGGGCCAGAGTACATACAAGAAACAGCACATTGCAATAGTACAGATGGTACAGGTTACATGCAGGAACAGAATACAATTTCAGTAGCACAGACTACTTATTGTTTGTGCTGCAGTTACCTGTTACATGCAATGCAAGTTTACAATAACAACTCCAACAGGGTTCTAGTGCAATAGCAGCAACAAGACATTGTGCAATACCAGACAGTGTAGCACAGTAGAGACAAAGGGTATAAGAGGAGATTGATGGAGGGGGGGGGGCTAGGCAGGAGAGTGGTAAGTGACAGGGTAGGAGGGGAAAATACACAGAGCAGATTTAGATAGATCAACTTTCATTGCAAAGACAAGATTCAGGCAGGTCAACACTCATACCTCATGGTGAGAAACGGAGCCAGGGGAGAGATCGAGGTGGGGGTGCTGAAAAAGTTGGGCTAGGGTGTTATCGGGGGAGGGGATAAAAACAGGGGGGTCTGGGTAGCACTGGGGGCTGTGAGAGAAAACACACCAAAGAGGAGGTGAGTCTTGCATATTCATAGAGGTTCATATGGAATGTTAGTGCTAGCTACTTTGCATGCTGCAGTGACAGTTTACAGTTGTGAGGAGCCAGGTTTTCGGGTTTTTTGTTATCTATGAAATAGAAATTTTAAAAACAAAAATTTAGATTTAAAATATCTGATTTGTACATTTTATCCAATAAGAGCTTCAAGATTCCTGATATCTTAACTACCCTCTGTGTAAAAAGGTGGTTTATCGTGGTTTGCATTTAGTGTTTTGTATTATTATATTTTATTTAGGGTCAGAAAACAGATTCCTGATGTAACCCCCTAGGTGGCAATATCCTATTGGCTACTACCCCAGCCTGCGTTACCATGCATAGGTTGAGGGGCCTGAGCTCGGTGAACGGGTGCCTCCACCCAGAAGAATGGTACTGGGGTAGCGCAGCTGCTTTGGTATAGCCCTCCGGGGTACTATAACTACCCACCCACCCTTCTAGTGGCCTGAACAGTAAAGCAATAGAACATTCACATTCACTGAATAACAGTAATAATATGCTCGCGCACCCCTTGCACTTACCACCAGGGCTGGATCATCTGCAACTGTCCTGGAGACCCCCTGGAAAATAAGATCAGTGATGTAACAATATAATAGTAGTACTGTAACCCAACCAATAAGGTACACACTAGCCAGGTTAAACGTGAAAACCCACAATCTGGTTTATTTAGGGGGAGTGAACAAGGGTGGGGCGTGAATCTAGCAAATGATTGCAACTTCTGATTTGATTCAGATTGATTCAGCATGCACATTGAGTCCCTCTGAAACAGTTTCACAACCCTGGGTACCCAGTATGTTAAACAGGCTAGTCTGAAGTGTTGCCTGGGGTAGGCCAGCATTGCAGCTGTTGTTGGGGCCCTTAGGAAGGAAAAACAGTTAACATGCACACAACCCAAATATTTGTAATCTGGAGCTGGATGGCTCAGTCCATTGCAATAAACCCAAAACAAGAAAATCAGATGGCACACTGTGATTGCTTCTGTTGTTGCGGGGGCTACCCTGATTTATACTCACACTACCTAGACCAGGATGCAGTACGAACGAGATGAAGACCGTGTGGTGCTGCACTGGATTGACAGGGAAAGTCACTATAATGACTCACCCTGGTGGTCGTTATCTGTTCGGTGGTGTTGAGCAGGGGACCAAATCCTCAAGCGGGTCTTTCTCCAAGAATGTCTCTGAATCAGGAATAGTGGCCTAGGCCAAGGTGGCAAGGCCCAGGCAGGAGAAACAGTTTGGAAAATGTCCGTGGTGGAATGCTGGAAAGCCTCCAGCTGGCGTAACAGAACTGGCAGTGGGGAACCAAATCGCAACCCACGAAACACATTCAGCACTTCTACAACACTTAATTTTCTAAGCCAGAGTTCAGATAAAGTCTGTTTGCCAATCACAGCTTTTACTGCGCAAACATTTCACTCTGAGGCTGTGTTCTAACATGAGGTGAGCCAATCGCTTCAGGAGCAAGTCTTCAGTCCACTTGCAAGTAGCAATAACACACTTTCCCCTCTTCTGTTGCAGGTCTCAACCAGCAATCAGAGAAGTCCAACTTTCACATACAAGTCGATACTTTAGGCTGGAGAACATGACAGACAGGCCAGCAGAGCCTTTCCGCCGATTCTCCTATGCTCCTCCTAGAAGCAACTGCTCAATGGCTCGAGCTGTTTACTCTTCAACCTCCAGCTTTCGACTGATTCCTGCTTCAGGCAGTTCTGGGTATTTCCTCTGAGATCCAAAGGGTTCAGTTGGCTGAGAGAACTGTCTGTCACAGCAAGTGCTCCCTCCCCCTCTAGGTCCATTTAGGTGCCAAACCCTTAAAACTACAAGGACTACAGAATGTAATTCCCACAAGACCTCTGGGGACAGTCTCCATTTTAGGTCCCCTGAGGTTCGATTGGCCCAACACTGGAAGTCCAGAACCAAAATGGTGGCTCCTATGCAAAAGCTCAAGCTGCAATTTAAAGCAGGTTAGACAAACTCCTCTATCATTATTATTATAGCAAATAAACAGTAAATAATCACTTTCCCTAACAGAGCTCCTTCTGTGCAAGTAGCAACTGCAGAATGGAGCAGAACAACGGACTGTCTGGCTGTTCACAAGCCTTAAATCACTTGGACCCAGCCCAGACTAATCTTCTAACACAGACTAGACGTTCTCTTAAAGAGACAGGCACGGAGGCTTACTAAAGCACTCTCATGCAGACAAAATAGAACTACTGATGACAGGACTCCATCTGGACAGTGGGCATTTTAGGAGCCCAGAAGACATTTCAGTAAACCCCAATTTGTAGGGGGGTTACACTAACATTTATGTAATTTCAGCCACTAGTGCTGTGTTTTAAAAATGGTAATTTTTTAATAGGGAACACAGCAGCAAAGCCAACAAGCTTTTTTTTTTCACCCTAACTATGCTAGGGCAGTTCTTGCGACTTAATGCTAAGCTGTGTGTGTGTGGGAGGGGTGATCAGAAAGAACATTAACATTTTTACCTTGGATGGTCAGGCCAGAAAAGAAAGAAAAGCATGTTAGAAAGGTAAGCATAGGAGAATGACTGCAGCCAAAAGAATAGGAAAGAAAAATAATAAGTTCGCTAGCATGCTGAAATCCCTTTCCTGCACTAAAGGTTTCAGCTTTCAGCATACTTTCATTTTGTCTGATACGTTCAGGCAGCCTTGTTGTGTCTATATGGTTTTCTAACTCCTTAGGACTGCATTCTCTTTTCTTACTGAAAAGAATAAAGAGACTGCCCAAGCATTCAAGCAGCGGGCCAACTGTCCAGGGGGCCCCTCCTCCTTGACCAAGGCTAGGAATAGGATACCTTCCTCCTGGAGTGGACAGCAGGCCATGGACATTCCCCAGAGGGAGGTATCACCATGCCCCATGGAGGAGTCTGGGTGGGGAGGAGAGAGAGGGATAACTGGATGGTCATCCTAGGTCTCTCCCTCTTTCTCCTCCAACCCTCAGAACACCTAACCTCCTGGCCCTTGGATGGGGGGCAAAGGGGCGGATGAGAGAGGGTCCCCTTTTGACCCACTAGGGGTGACCATAGTAGGGGTTGGGGAGTGACTTTTCCCCTACAGGGGTATTTCTGGGTTTTTTTGCCTCCTCCAAAAGGGATGTAACGAGTTAGGTACCAGGTGCAGCATATAGGTAAATAAAAAAAAACACACACACAAAAATGAGATGTTAACAATCTGACACAGGTATCTGGTTGATAGGACTGATAAACTGAATCCAATCTGCTCCAGAGACAGCTCCTAAACAAAACGCTTCTTCTTAATGCCAAACAAACTAAGGCAATGCTCTTTTCTCCCTTCTCGCATGCGATAAATCTGACCATTAATGGATCAGTCCCCCAAATCACCACTATCCTAGGAGAAAACTTGGAATTTGTTAAGAAATTCAAGTGCTTGGGAGTCTGGCTTGATAACTGACTCGCGTTCACCGAGCATATTGAGGATTTTTTAAAAAAACTATTGCAGAGAGTAGGTCTTCTCTTTAGGATTAACCACTTTCTTACAAGGGATGCTAAGCTACTGTTGGTCCAAACAACATTTCTTTCACTTGTGGACTATGCAGACTTCCAATATAGTCAGTGCCCTACTGCTTCCCTTGCAAAACTGGACATGCTGTACCACAGAGCCCTGAGGTTCATAACGGGACTCCCATATGCCATGCATCATTGCTCTTTGTATGCTGTCATGGGGTGGACATCTCTCCAGTTCAGGCAGGATAGAAATGTTGCATTATGGACCTACAGAGCTATCGCCAATAAATTACCACAATACATCACTAACTGTCTCCTGGTAAGCAAACCTGGTAATTACGCCTTGAGAAGCTGCTCCTTTATGTAACATTCCCCCGATAATCCCACTCACCTGCACTGCCCCGGCAGGATCAGGGGCTCAGCAGTACCTCCCCGAGGGGCCAGGCCTGAGACCTTACCAGAAGTTTCTGTGGTGCTGTAGTGCCTCCACCTGGGTCTCTGCGTTGCTGCCTGTGGGTAGAACAGGTTAGAAAGTTTCCCAGGATAAATAATGGACTTCCCTCTAATGACTGCCCATGATGACCCCTAGACCTACAATCACTCCCCACAATGGCTTTACACACACAGCAGGTGAAACAAATGAACAATAAATATTTAGTTTATTACTACAAGCTAATACAAAGGATGTGGGGGCTACTCCTCCAAAACCTCCTAGTTACCAAACATTCACTCATCTCCACTACCCCCCTTTCCCCTGGGTGCACCCAGACCAGTCACAGTTAGTGGGTACCTCACAGTCCCTTAGTCTGCAGACCTGCTGTTTACCGTTGGGGTCCTTACACACTTGCACAAGTTCCAAGAAAACAAAGATAAACTGGTGTGGAGGATGGTTCCCTCCTGATCCTCCTGGCAAAGAAAACAGTGGTCTCCCCTGAGCTGCAGCTCGGGGTACTCACAGTGCCCAGAGAGGGCATTGACCCCTGCAGTCCACAGCACGTTGTCTCCCACAAAATGGGTGGCATAGTTCTTCACCTGCCTGGCCTTTCCAGCTTCACCCACAGGCCTTTGTGTATGGCTTTCACCAGGCAGGCCTGTTCGTCCTTCTCTCCACGATTCCTCTGATCTTTGCAATGGGGGGGGGTCACAGCAGTTCAACTCCCCCTGGTACCTTTTTAGTTTCCCCAGCTTCTCCCCTGGTAGGAAGATCTGTCCCTGAGGCAGCAGCCTCCCAGACACCACAGGCTGGAGGTTGCAGTACCTTCAGGCCAAACAGTCTGCCCCAGTACTTTTGAGCAACCAACCTGAGGCGACCTCCTGCACAGCCCCAGTGGCTGTCTGGCTCCTTCCTGTTCCTTATGATTGAAAGGGGGGGAGAGAGGGGGTGGAGAGGGATGCAGCCCCAGTGCCTTTGCCAAGCAAAACCACCAAAATAGCCCTCTGGTTTCCTTTGGGGAACCTCTATTCCCTTTCCTCCTGCTCCTCAACCCTGCTCTCTCTCTCTCTCTCTATCTCTCTCTTTCTCTCTCCACTCTCTCCTGTCTCTCTCACCAGCCCTACCTTTCTCCTCCCTTTCTACTTCCTGTCATGGGGAAGGGGGTGGCCAGAGCCTCCCATGCCTAGAGGCAGTCTTTCTCCTGTCTTGTTTTTTGGAGGTGGGGGGAGTGGTAGAGCTGCCTTTTCTCTTTGTAGGAACTCAAACAAGTACTGTAGCATGCACTTTTCTAGCGAGACACCTGGTTCCTAACTAGCACCAACAATAATCATAGTCACAACTGGACTTGTATCAGGTCCAGCCACATCAATGGACCAGGCGCGAGTGCCCAAAGGACAACGGAAGCCCCCTGCCCACCTTACGTAAGCACCGGGCTGGGGGTGCTTACACACTCCCCTGGCAGTAAACTTGGCGTCCCGACAAGCCCCTCTGGGAAACCCATGACCAACAATAGGCACCTTACTGACTCTACCCATGGTCCCTAACTAGTACCAGCCACCATCGAATCCCCAAACGAGCTTGGATAGGTCAGATTGTGGTAGCATACTATATGCGGGTAGGAGGCGGTGAGCACCTACATGCCTCCACTACCCCCCTAGAGCAACACACTGGAGGATGGAGAACTGGCACCACAGGCTGGAGGAGAACATCAAGGGGCAAATTTGTGGACTCACCTAGGGATTCGTACATGAGCTTTACAGTGGGCTGGGGGGCCGGCCAGATCTGCGGGGCAAGGCATCGGCTGGCACCTGAGCAAGGGGCGTGGTCAGTCCAGTAAGGCCATGGTCCATCATCCCCTCAATGGGCAATCCCTGTACTTCTACACTGTCAGGGATTTGGTCCAGAACCTGGGCAGAGTCTGTAACAGCAGGCAACTCTGTATCTCATGGAGGCAGACATGCCGGCAGGCCCCCTTACCTCCCCAAAACCCACTCCAGGTGTGGCCCAGATGCCAGGGCTGAAGGCCGGGCCTCAGGGACAAAGGGCGGGGCCTCAGGATCCAGGTAGGTCAGGGGTTCCAAGTGGCTGGAGCTGGTGGAGGGGGCAGGGGTCCCATAGGACCCTTCCCAGCATGGGAGGGAGCCATCAGGCCCCGTTCCCCACTGCGGACAAAAGGAGTCCCCCTCTTCCCCCTCACTCACCTCACTGGAGGAGTCCCGGGGCCCCACGGAGGGCTGTCAGGCATCCGAAACAGGGCCCATGGTGGAGTGTCCCTGAGTAGGAGAAAACACCCGTCCCCACCGCTTATGCATGTCTCGGGTAACGGGGCACCTTGCCATTGGCGGGTTGGACTCCGAGGCCAGGATAGGCACGATCCCCCCCTATAGGGAGCAGGTGATTTTGATGTACCATTTTCTTGAGCCCCCGGCCATGCTCCTGCTTAATATGGTATACAGGCAGGTCAGTCAGTTTCTCCACCACTAGATAACCATCTGGGGCCCACCGGTCCTGGATCTTGTGCTTACCCTGGAATTCCAGGTTTCGCAGCAAGACCCTGTCCCCCACCTCCAAGTCCTGGCTGTGCACTCTGGCATTATATCTCCTCTTATTCCCCTGACAGCTCTGAGCCGCTGCCTCAGAGGTGAGTTTGTATGCGGCACAGAGCTTTTCCCGTAGGTCACTGGTGTACTCCAGGTACGATTTATGGGAGGTCCCATCAGCAAATACCCTGAAACAGAGGTCCACCGGCAGCTGGGCCTCGCAACCAAATATGAGGTAGAAGGGAGAGTGCTGGGTGGCATCGTTCTTCGTGCAGTTGTAGGCGTGCACCAGTTGTTCCACCCATTGACTCCAATTAGCCTTGTCGGTGGGGTCCAAGGTGCCCAACATGTTTAGCAGCGTTTGGTTGAACTGCTCGGGCTGGGGGTCCTCTTGGGGATGGTAAGGGGTGGTGTGGGACTTCTGTATTCCATAACATGCCAGAAACTCCCTCACCAAACGGCTCTCAAAATCCCGGCCCTAGTCAGAATGGACCCATTTAGGGAGACCGTAGTGTTGGACATACTGCTGCAGGACCTTAACCATGGTGCTCACCTTTTGGTCCCTGGTGGGGAAAGCCTGAGCATACAGGGTGTAATGGTCCATGATGACCAGCATGTTCTCTGTGTTCTTCCAGTCTGGCTCCAAGGACAGGAAGTCCATGCACACCAACTCCAGGGGCCCACTAGTTTATCTGCAACAGAGTGACACACAAGGAGGCGTGGAAAGGATGAAAAGGGACTTGGCAAGGTTGGAGGAATGGTCAGAAATATGGCAGCTAGGATTCAATGCAAAAAAGTGCAAAATAATGCACCTGGGAAACAAGAACCCAGGGGAAGAATACACAATGGGTGGGGAGGTAGTAACAACAACAAAACAGGAAAGGGACCTGGGGGTAATCATATCAGATGACCTTAAGGTTAGCAAGCAATGTGAGAAGGCAGTAGGGAGGGCTGGGGTATACTGGGATGTATAGGGAGAGGCATCAGCAGCAGAAAACAGGAAGTTGTTATCCTCTGTACAGACAGTTGGTGAGACCTCTATCTGGAATACTGTCCAGTTCTGGAGACCCCATCTCCAAGAAAGACATAGACAGGATAGAGGCAGTCCAGAGGAGGGCAACTAAAATGGTACAGGGTCTGCAAGAGAAGTCAGAGGAGGAGAGACTAAAGGAGCTTAATATGTATACCTTTGAGGAAAGAAGAGAGAGGGGGACATGATAGAAACTTTCAAGTACCTCAAGGAATCAACAAAGTCCAAGAGGGTAGCATCTTTCAGAAAAAGAGACTTGCAAGAACAAGGGACACAATTTAAAGATAGAAGGAGGGCGGTTCAGGAGCAATGTGAGAAGTATTATTTCACAGAGAGGTAGTGGATGCATGGAACAGCCTTCCTGAGGAAGTTGTGGGGTCTAAAACTGTGGGAGAATTCAAGAATGCATGGGACAGACATAAGGCAATTCTTGTGGGGGGCAGGAAGATATAGGCTGTTGGTTAACTAGGATCTGCGGCCTATCCTGTAGGTAGGGAAATGGGCAGACTAGATGGGCCTAGTGGTCCTTATCTGCCATCAAAGTCTATGTTTCTATGTTTCTATGAATGTCGACCAAGGGCACGGCTCGTCGGGGCAAGGTCTTCCATTGGATGCACCACAAGCAGCTCTTGCAGTAGCCCTCCATGTCCGCCTTCATCCGCGGCCAATAGAACCTGGCCTGGCAGGCATCCAAGGTGTAGTCATAGCCTAGGTGCCCCATATCATCATGCAGTGACTTGAGGACCACTTCCCGGTAGACCCTAGGCATCTCCAGCTGCTGTTTCGAACAGCCCGAGGAATCTCGATCCTGCACTGTCCTCATAACCAACCCATCCCGCAGCACCAACTTGTCCCACTCCTTAACCAGCCCCCGAGCCTCGGGTTGGGTGCTCCACACCTGCCGGGGTGATCCCCCCTCAGAGGGGGCCCAAAGCAGATCTCAGATACCAGGGTCCACCCTTTGCTTCCGCTGCAAATTGGCCTTACTAGGCTGCGGCAAGGCCGAAAGGTCCAGGCCAGCGACATTCAAATAAGCTGGAGGGATTGCTTCGGGGGAGCTCCCAACACCTCTATGCTCCGGGTGGGACAGTCAGTGGTGTTGCCAGGGGGCCCGGCCTGGAAGCAGAGCACTTGCACCAGAGCCGGCTCAACCCAGACCGGGGGGTCTGGGGTGTCAGGGTTTGGACGGCGAGACAGGGCGTCCACGTCCACATTGGCCCACCCACTCCGATATTCTAGGCTGAAGTTATACATGGACAGGGCTGACAACCACTGATGCCCTGCAGCCTCCAACTTAGCTGTGGTGGTGACTTAGGTCAGAGGGTTGTTGTCCATGCGCACAGTGAACGGTACCCCATACAGGTATTCATGGAACTTTTCCATGACTGCCCACTTTAGCACCAAGAACTCCAGTTTATGCACCGGGTAGTTCTCAGAGGAGGTCAGGCCCCGGATAGCAAATGCCACAGGGAAGGACCCCTTGGGATACTCCTGGTACAGGACCGCCCCCAGCCTGGTAAGGCTGGCATCAGTATGCAGGACATAGGGCTTACGTGGGTCTGCAAAAGCAAGGACTGGAGCCTCCCCCAATCGCTGGATGATCTCCCGGAAGGCCTCCTCACACTCCGGCGTCCAACGGGACCCAAAAGGTTCCCCAATGCACAGGTAGTCCTGGTGGGGGGCCTGACCCTTCCTACAGTTCATTGGCGGATAACCCTGCATCAGATCATTCAGGAGACGCACTACCAGGGAGTAATCCTTCATGAATCACCGATAATACCCACAGAACCCCAAGAAAGACTGCAAGGCATGCAAGTGGGTTGGCCATGGCCATGATTCGAGGGCTTCTACTTTAGCCAGGTCAGTCTGTACCCCCTTTTCCGAGACTATATGCCCAACATACTTAACCTGTGGCTGGCAGAACTGGCATTTGTCAATGGAGACCTTCAGGCCGAACTCCTCCAGTCGGTCCAGGACCTTCATCAACCAGGCCTCGTGTCCTTCCAGGGTCTATTCAAAAATGATAAGGTCATCCAGATAGATTATGACCTCCAGCAGGTTCCTGTCTCCCACAGCCCTTTCCATCAAACATTGGAAGGTGTCCAGGACCCCTGATATGCCTTGGGGCATACGCTCGAACTGGTAGAATCACAGTGGGCAAATGAAAGTGGTCTTTTCCTTGTCCTCCTCAGCCATGGGTATCTGGTAGTACCCACTCCGAATGTCCAGCATGGAAAATCACCTGCTCCCAGACAGGCTGTCCAGTGCGTCCTCCACTCTGGGCACTGTGTACTGGTCTGGGATAGTTCATTTGTTTAGCGAGCGGTAGTTGATGCACATTCTCTCCGCTCCGTTCTTTTTTCTAGCCACCACAATGGGGGAAGCATATGGGCTGCGTCACTACATGATGAATCCGGCACCCAGTAACTCCATTAGGTGTTTCCTCACATCCTCCATATCCCCAGGGGCTAACCTCCATGACCATTCTCTGAATGGGCGGTCGTCCCTCAACCAGATGTGGTGCTCTTCCCCAGTGACACATCCCATGTCCCACTTATGCAAAGAGAAGACCCGCCGGCACTTCGCCAACTTCTGGCTCAGGCTCCATTTATAGGCATCAGAGATTGGTGAGCTTCCAAAATCAAACAAGGACGGGTCTATCTCTTCCCTGGGATCTTCACCAGGAGTGACAGACATAGTTCCATCACACCGAAAGATGGACGCCAACACACAACCCCGCTGGATGGTCACTGGTTTTCTTGACTCATTCCGGACCCTAACTGTAACACACCAGGCCTGGGGACTGGCCGGGGTGGGAAGCACCCCCCTCTTGACTAAGAGCCCAGGTGGAAGACTGCCTAGGGAAGGGGCATCGAGCATGAGCACTTCCCCCAAGGGGGATCGGTCAAACTGGGCGATTCCTACCACCCGGCACTCAGCCCCTGGGGGGAGAGTCAGTCTTTCCCCTTCCAATCGCCGAACCAACCCGACCCCACCTCCATCGACCCCTGTGGGATCGTCAGTCTCATCAAGCCCCAACTGCTTTATGGTAGCAGTAATCAACGGGCTTGCGAGCTCTCCTATGCCACCCCGGTCATGACACATCTGGGCCAAATGCTCAAACATGTTGGCATTGGTCCCAATAAGCACCGGGGTGTCCGACATGCTCTTTGGCTTTGGACAGACCAATGCTAGGGCCTCTATGGGGGGTGGGGCTTCCCCTCCCTTGGTCAGGAAGGAGATACTAACCACATAATACCCATCATAAGGGTAATCCGTGCTGCCGATACCCCACAGGGACAATCCGGACAAAGGTCGGAGGGGGAGGTGGGTGAGATGCTGGTTATAAAAGGGCTGGTTGATGACGGTGACCTGGGATCCACTGTCCAGCAGCACTGAGCAGGCCACCCCTTCCACCAGAACCTCAGTGTCAGCCCGAGGGCCAATTAGGCCCCTTGGCATGTCCCAGTTGCTAGGTATATGGGGGTCAGTCCAGAGGGTGGAGCAAGGCCTTTTTGGGGGTGAGGATTGCTCCCTTACTGGCCCCCGTTGGAGCTTTCCTGACTCTGGTGCCATTTGGCTACCAGCTGGGGGTTCACCTCCCTGCAGCACCCCCACCTGGTATGGCCATCCTGCCCACACCTGAAGCAAATCCACCCATCCTGGGGACCTTGGGGCCCTCGAAGGCTAGACCACGAAGCCATATAGCCCAGGGGTGGCCACTGGGTGTCAGGCGCCTCCTGGGCCAGGAAAGAGAGAGACTCCATGGCCAGCTGCATTGTCCGTACCAGGTCCTTCATGCCTTGAACCTCCTGCAACACCGCCCCCAGGTCCGGCGACCCGACCGACTCAGGCTGGTCCGACTCCTTGGGCTGTAGTGCAGCGCTGGTGGTGGCAAGTGCCCCCCACCAGGCCCCCACTTCCTGCTGCGCCTCCTCCTCTTTGACCTCATCCAGTAGCTGCTTGAAGGAGTGGGGGTCACTCATTCAAGCCCGCAGCCCGAGGGCAACCACGGTCAGGGGAGAATGTACTGCTCCCCTCAGTATCTGCTACAACCACATTTACGCCACTGTGGCAGGAGGGTCATGCCCCACTTCCACCAGTTTGTGCACCACAGTCTCGACTCGGGTGATGTACTGGGACAGTTTCTCGCCCACTTTCTGAGTGGTGCCCCACAGCTGGCCCAGCACTGCCTCTCTCTTTTTGACCACCTCAAAGGTGCTCCGCAGGATGTCCAAATAGTCCTGAGGTGTGCAGTGGGGCTGGCTGGCCTGGAGTGACCGGATCACATCTAGTGCCATACCCCTGAGGCTCTCCAAGACCTGCTTGCACTTCTCCTCCTCCGGACACCCCCAGACATGGATCATCTGGGCCGCCTGGCTGCTCCAGGAGTGGAAATCATCTTCCCCCGCTGGCATGGAGAGGGCACCTGAGAAAGTGTGCAACCTCTTATACTGCTCGTGGGCCACCCCTACATAGGGGATCAAGCCACCCAGCAGCCCTATCGGAGGCAACCCCCTGCCGGGGAGCAGAGACCGAACATCATGCAGGGTCTTTCCCTCCTCCTTGAGCCACTCCCCCAGACAAGATATGAAACCCTCCTGTCCCTTGGGTGGGAGGCCCAAGGGGCCTGGCTTCCCAAGGGGCAGGCCGCTGGCCGAGCCTTTCTTTAATAGGGTCCAGGTTTCTTTGGACCCCTTGGGGGTCATCTCAGGGGGCACCTCCATGGACCCCAAATCCTTCCCAGCCTCCAGGGTGATGTCCCTCCACCCTCGGACTCAGTCGGTCGCCACCCTCTGACCTTCAACCCCCCACAGTCAGGCAAGACCCCCTCTAAAAAGTCTAATATGTCCTCCTTCCATCGCCCCACAGCCACGCTACGGATGAGTAGCATCTTACAGGAGTCTAGCCCCTCAAAGTCGCACCAGTCCTCTACGTCCTGGAATGCCATCTCCCTGGTCCCAGTGCAAACTACACCCAACTACAGAAGTCAAGGAATACTAAAGTGGTACAACTGAATGTGGGGTAGGGATGTCAACCACAGTCACGTTTGGGCAGTCACAGGGTCGTCAAGTCAGTGAATGAATCTCAGCAGTGCCTCCACTTGTAACTCCCCCCCCCGATAATCCCACTCACCTGCGCTGCCCCGGCAGGACCGGGGGCTCAGCAGTACCTCCCCAAGGGGTCGGGCCTGAGTCCTTACCAGTAGTTTCTGTGGTGCCGTAGTGCCTCCACCTGGGGTCTCTGCATGGGTAGAACAGGTTAGAATATTTCCCCAGGATAAAATAATGGGCTTCCCTCTAACGACTGCCCGTGATGACCCCCCAGACCCACAATCACTCCCCCACGATGGCTTTATATACACACAGCAGGTGAAACAGATGAACAATAAATATTCAGTTTATTACTACAATCTAATACAAAGGAGGTGGAGGCTACTCCTCCAAAACCTCCTGGTTATCAAACATTCACTTATCCCCACTACCCCCCTTTCCCCTGGGTGCATCCAGACCAGTCACAGTTAGTGGGTACCTCACGGTCCCTTAGTCTGCAGGCTTGCTGTTTACCGTTGGGGCCCTTACACACTCGCACAAGTTCCAAGAAAACAAAGAAAAACTGGTGTGGAGGATGGTTCCCTCCTGACCCTCCTGGCAAAGAAAACAATGGTCTCTCCTGAGCTGCAGCTCGGGGTACTCACAGTGCCCGGAGAGGGCATTGACCCCTGCAGTCCACAGCACATCGTCTCTCATGAAATGGGTGGCATAGTTCTTTGCCTGCCTGGCCTTTCCAGCTTCGCCCGCAGGCCTTTGTATATGGCTTTAACCAGGCAGGTCTGTTCGACCTTCTCTCCACGATTCCTCTGATCTTTGCAATGGGGGAGGTCACAGCAGTTCAACTCCCCCTGGTACCTTTTTAGTTTCCCCGGCTTCTCCCCTGGCAGGAAGATCTGTCCCTGATGCAGCAGCCTCCCAGACACAGCTGGCTGGAGGTTGCAGTACCTTCAGGCCAAACAGTCTGCCCCAGTACTTTTGAGCAACCAACCTGAGGGGACCTCCTGCACAGCCCCAGTGGCTGTCTGGCTCCTTCCTGTTCCTTATGATTGAAAGGGGGAGAGAGTGGGTGGAGAGGGATGCAGCCCCAGTACCTTTGCCAGGCAAAACCACCAAAATAGCCCTCTGGTTTCCTTTGGGGGACCTCTATTCCCTTTCCTTCTGCTCCTCCACCCTGCTCTCTCTCTCTCTCCACTCTCTCCTGTCTCTCTCACCAGCCCTGCCTTTCTCCTCCCTTTTTCCTGCCACGGGGGAGGGGTGGCCAGAGCCTCCCAAGCCTGCAGGCAGTCTATCTCCTGACTTGCTTTTTGGAGGTGGGGGAAGGGGGAGGGGTAGAGCTGCCATTTCTCTTTGTAGGAACCCAAACGAGTAGCATACACTTTTCTAGCTAGACACCTGGTTCCTAACTAGCACCAACAATAATCACAGTCACAGCTAGGCTTGCATCAGGTCCAGCCACATCAATGGACCAGGCGCGAGTACCCCCAGAACAGCGGAAGCCCTCTGCCCACCTTATGTAAGTGCCAGGCTGGGGGGGGCTTACATTTATCTCTCTGGAAGTACCCAAATTTAAATCACACTTTGGTAGAGTGGCCGTTAGCGTTATGCTGCCCTCCTTCTGGAACAAACTGCAAAAACCATGAAACTTTGCTCCCACGTCAGCTTTACTACCTTCAAGACCCTATATTCCCATTCTGTAAAGGAACTGTGCAACTGCTTCCCACATCTCTAATCTACATCAGCGACTGCTGTGACACTTCATCCTGCCTGGCTTCCTGTATGATGGCTAGACCCCTGCCTCCATTCATCTTTTCACCCTTACCTCTTTACCTGTTCTGTTCTTCTCTTTTGTATTACCCTTCTACCCTATGGCTTTGATATACCTCTCTGTCCCCCACACACCCTTTTCCTTTTTCCTGTCTCCCATTATATGGAGGAGTCCTCTGTACCCTTTGGTTGAGACATACCCGCTGGCCTGTTGTCCTTCAGATCCCCATAGCATCCAGCATTCACACTCCTTCACCCTGTACCCCTACTCCTCCCTCTCCTCCTCCCACCCCCCACTATAGGCCTTCTGGCATCTAACAAGTGCCCTGACCTTCTCTTCTCCCTGGTGTGTTTAGGTACTGCCCGCACCAACTCAGTCTGTTATCGACCCTGTATAATGTAAAGGTGTTACACTTTTTTCCATTTTTTTTTTTAAGTATGTACATGCTTCTTATATTTTGTTAATTTCTCTGTACTGTTATAATATTACTGATATTATGTTTCCTGTTACTCTAAAAATGATGCTGTATTCCCTTGTCTTGACTGTATGTATACATATATGAATCGGTATTGCACCCTGACCCTCACCCTCCCAGGTCCATCTTGTAAATGAGCCTCACTCAATGGTGTTCGCCAGGATAAATAAACATTTTGATTGATTTGATTGCTTGAATTGGATTTAACTGTATAGACTGAGTCAAAATAGCTGAAGTCAATGTAAACAGAATAGTTAAATAAGAGAGCATGCATTAGGAGCCTAGGTACAATAGGAGTATAGCAACTGTATTGCAAACTGTTGCAGCCAGGTGATGGTTTGGGAGGAGTGCATGAGGAAGGTAGTGGGGAAAAAGGGAACGAGGCCAGTTCTCCCAAAGGTTATGTTGCCCTTGGTCAGCATGAGGATGGCGGAACACAAGACCTGGACCCACATGTGGGGGTCTCGGTCCAACCTCAGCAGTACATACTGCAAGGTCAGCGGAGCTGGACAGGAAGCAGCCACCAGAACCTTGGCCATATGACCTATCCCGCAACCACAGGTGATACCTTGGCATGCACCATAAGGGATTCCCAGTTTGGTGGGCAGTGTGGGTGCCTGAGGTATGGCGCATCCTCCCGGCAGCGCAGACTGCTCAATGATAATAGGAATATAAGGAGAGTTTGAATAAAGAATTCAATAACAGTAAAGATCAATATTAATATTCAATATGTCAAATAAACACATGGCTGTGGCCACTTCTTCCAAGATTTGTGTGTGTGTCTTCTATGGGAAGGGGGGGAAAATGGGGGCCTACCAGACAAATACAGTGGGAGGGTTTCACCCTACCACAGCTACCCCATGCCCACATGTCTTGTGTCTGCTCCTGCACCCAACACCCTCAGTTTGACCTGTCTTTTTTCCCTCCACTCCTTCCCATTTTTCTTCTCCTAAACTCTTGCTCCATGCTTACTACTCACTCTCCTTAGTGTTCGGGGGTTAAATTGGGCAGGAGCCCACAGGAACTCAGTTCTACCACTGCTTAAACACTGTATGACACTTCCACCACCCCTGTCAGCTTTCTCCACTGACCACTACAGGAGAGAACCACTAGAAAGGACAGTTCCACCACCTAGAAATCTAGATGTGAAAGTCCCCCCACCTGAACATTTCCAGTGTAACCACTGCTGGTGTTCATGTACTACTACTGCTCACATGCTGTGTAAATTTTACTTTTCATGTATTTAGTTTGTACTAAGCAGGTTCTGGATCTCCTGCAGGACTTCCTTAGTACCCTATTCATAAACTGTTCTTAGTTTACAGTCCTGCCCTGTTTTGTGCTGTTCTATTTTACTCACCATTTGCACTTTATAGGAGCTATGAAGGGACTTAAACTCTCATTTAGACATCTGAGTAGACAGATGGTTAGCAAAAGGAGCCCCTGATTCTCATGGAGTGGGAGAATATTGTTTTTGTTAACCAGTGAGTGGAGTTGAGGCATCTGAACTTCAGTGATGTCAGTTACAGCATAATCATCCCTGTCGTACAGTGTCTTTTTGTTTTGCATTGCGTCATTAACCTCCCAAAATGTAATCTTGTCACTATGGTCCATCAAACCAGGTATTGTTTGTCAAAGTTCTCTTTTTTTACCTAGTCACATTGGTTCAACTGTAGAAAAACATGGTTTTAGAAATATAGAAACATAGCAGTTGTTGGCAGATAAGGACCACCTGGCCCACCCAGTTTGCCCAAAAGTCCCTACCTATACTGCCACCGGAGACCCTATTTGGATTCCAGCCCACACACCCCTCTTGCTTCAAAGATTCTCTCATGTCTATCCCATGCATTCTTAAATCCTGTGACTGTTTTATCCCCCACCACTTCCTCTGGCAGGCTGTTATAAGCATTCACCACCCTCTCTGTGAAGAAGTGCTTCCTCACATTTCCCCTGAGCCTCCCCCTTCCAGTTTCATATTGTGTCCCCTTGTCCTAGAGCATCTTTCCCCTTTGAAAATGCTCCATACCTTGTTTATCCCTGTCAGGTATTTGAATGTTTCTGTCAACAGCTTAATCTGGTTCAAGGTCAGTTGGCATTCATCTGTATCCCCCTCCCCAGGTCGTGCCTGAAAATAGGCAGGATTTGTCTAGTGCACTTACCCGGTCAACAAAAACTAAATAAATAACCCCCAATTCCCTCCTGTCTTTCAGGGAGTACATATTTAAATCCTTGAGCCTCTCTCATGGTTAAGAATGTACTGGGAGACTTTTTCCTTTTGGTTGGGCACATGAAACAAACAAAACAAGCAGAATGGTGTAGTGGCCCACAATCAAGGCTACTGGCTCCAAAATGTAAGCCTGTGTTCACCCTGCTGAACATGGAACAGGCTTGCAATTACGCCAAGGGATGAAGGGCAAGTGTTATATACAAAGTACTTGCCCAACTTGGCCAAAACACTAATTGTTTTTATAAGGCCTACATTGGCCATAACATCTGAACCAACAGTGCAGCAACCCACAGTGTGTGAAGACTACTGGTTCCAAAATGTTTACCAGTTAGGACACTGCCAAACATGGATAAGGCTTCCCAGTATGACAAGGGTAAGTTTTGTTCACATAGTACTTGGCCAACTTTGCCAGAAAAATCAATTGTTTGTAAAGGGAATATATAGGCCCAAACATCAGAGCCAACAGTGCAACAACTCACAGTGTCTGAAGACTACTGGTGTCAAAAATTATGCCCAGTCAGACACTGCCAGATCTGAAGAAAGTGTCCAATTATGCCAAGGATAAGTATTGTACACAGAGTACCTGGTCAACTTGACCCAAAAATTGTTTGTATAAGACCTATGTAAGGCCAAATATATGTGCCAACAGTCCAATAACCCATAGTGTCTGAATGCTACTAGTTCCAAAAATTGTGTCCTTTCCGACACTTCCAAATGTGAATGAGGCTTATTGTTATTCCAGGAATAAGTGTTGCACACACAGTACTTGGCCAACTGTACATGAAAAATGAAATGCTTATATTTGTAAGGCTGGTACAGTAATGACAAAAGTTAATCAAACAACCCACATGTGATGAGGCTGTGGTCAGCAATGATTCTTGTAACAAAGCTGAAAAAATGTAGCCTTGTATACGGTGCACAGGACCAGCCAAGATGGGTTAGCCTTCACAGGAAAGCCAGACACCAAACAAATTTAAGTGTGTCTGAGATGATTACACAGCCATGGGTGAGACACTGAGAAGTGGATGGATACTTCACTGAACAATGCAGTGAGTAGCACGTAGGGAAGAGCAACTACCCAGCTACAGGCGATATGGCAGCCAATTAAAATAACTACATTGATGAAAAAGATGCAGCCACCCAAACGTAGAGAAAAGAACACAGCAGGGGCAGATGGAGATGAATTTGAGGTACTGGTATATAATGGACATAAAAGCCTTTAACATCCTCATCATCATCATCATCATCATGTTCCAGTGCCAGAGCTGGTAGTGCAAGTGCTACATCATCCATAGACCATGGGTTTGAGTAGGCCTCGTTAAAGATTGCCAGGCTTATTTTTTAAAAGTGACATCTCTACATTTTTATGGAAAGACGCATTCTCTTGTTGGTCACTATGTTGCCTGCAGTATTGAAAATTCTCTCCGAGTCTGTACTTGAAGATGGACAACTGAGGTGCTCAACAGCTATCTCAGTCAAAGAGGGTCAAATGATTTTGTTTTTGTAAAAGTATACTAAAGACTCATCTTCTTTTGCTAGAGTTACATTCTCCTTCAGATAGTCCTGCTCCATTTGACCCCTGGCATCTCTGGAAACATTGCCAGATGATGACTTGTGGGGCTTTTTCATGAAGTCATAGTCACACAGCTGGTCCCACAGTGGTCTGTCATCAATGACTGTCTTTTTTTCAGCAGCAGCAGTAGTTCCATGTTCACCTGGGGACAAAAATGAGTGCCCCGCTTGAAGTTCATCAGTAGCAGCAGTAACACTTTGGGATCTATGGACTCCCTCTTCCCTCTTCTCTACCTAGCCTATCAGTGGGCATGCAAGTGGTGATGACAGTTCCTCTTCTGCTTTACATTTGCTTTCAGTTTTTTGTGCCATTTGTGCAGAGACAAGATGGATTAGCCAGGTTTTATAGGACTGCTGATACTACATTCATCTGCATTAAAGAATGTAGAATGACTGTGTCCTTCAAGTGAGACTCCAATACAATGGCCAGGATGTAGTCTAGAGAAGAAAGAAATGACAACTTCACCAATGAATGGCTGGCAAAATGGCTGACTTTACGTTATGCAAAGTTTCACAAAGAGTCCCCCATCCCCGTCCCCCGTGTCCATTTATATTTTCATCTCTGACACCCCCCCCCCCAAATCTGGCTTAAACAACAACAACATCTTCTGCAAGGGAAAGAGTGAGCAATCCAGCCTGTATGCCTTGCAGCCTGTCAATCAGCTTGTGTTTCTGCATCCCATGAGTCAGCTGTGTGTCCTGCAGTTTCATCCTGCATCTAGCTGACTGTGCTGACTACCGCTATTTTTGTTTTATTGTGCTGTTGCTAATTATTGGATTTGGACTTGGTGATTACATGCTCGTGGCTCCTTATTGATTTACTTGCCATAGCTCACTGCATTGTAGCCAGTCCCCTGCCTTTTGACTCATCCTAACCAAGGTGGCAGCTCAGTAGTGGGTGGAGTCAGGTAGATTTAAACTACAGCTTGTCCTGATGCAGTGGCATTAACAACAACAGCAGCTAAGTGGAGCAGCAAAGTAGGGAGTCTGTCAGAGTGTGGCAGGCTCACAGCAGCACCCCCCAGTCCATTTATATTTCCATCTATGGACCCCCTTCCATCTGTGAACCCCCTTCAAATGTGACTTAAGCAACACCTACATCTTCTGCAAGGGAGAGTGTGAGCAATCCAGCCTGTATGCCCTGCAGCCTATCATTCAGCTTGTGTTTCTGCATCCCATGAGTCAGCCATGTGTCCTGCAGCTTTATCCGGCATCTAGCTGTCTGTTCACCTGCTGGTTAAAATTAAAAAAATGAAAATTAATACTGATTTATTGTTTCATTTTGTTCAATACATTTTCAAAAATGTTGAGTTTTACTTTTTTGTTAGGGGTATTGTGTTTGAACCTGCTGGCTTTTAGTTTAAATGTTAATAGGGCTAGCTGTCTTAATTTTATGCAGCCTTATTCAGTTTATTGTGATGTTTTATTGGGTAAACCATTCTCCATTAGGCAATGGAAAATGGGTGTATCTTTGGAAGTTTTTTTTTAGACTGGTTAAGTTTAAACACATTCATTGTACTGATTTTGTTCGTTCAAAGGAAAACATTTTAGGCTGAATATTGCCACAGGGAAAATAATGCACATTCTATTATTATTACTACTTGCTGGCACTGTTCAGTCAAATCTTGTCCCTGACATAGCTAGCTATATGGATTTTTCTTGAACTTGAAACCAAAAGGGTCTTATCTGGTAGCACACTTAAATATTTGAAGTTAAGTGCCCAAGTGAGTTCTGTACATGGGTTTACATGCATCAGTTTGGTATTATTACATTATAAGAGACCCATCTCATGAGCAAAGTGACAGACCAAGAAATTTCATTAGCACACTGCAATCTTTATCACAGGGACAGGCATGGAGAAAAAGGGGGAAGTCTGATTTATGTTCTTTCTAACTTTTCTGTATCAACTGAAGGCTTTTAAAAACCATCATCCTCATGTGAGCTTATTGCAGTCAAGGTGCTATTGGAAAATGTCAAACAAAGGGAGGGAAAGAAGCATAGGTAGGAAGGTGAATAGTGGGAAGGGTTGGAAGGGGGAGGCTTGGAGGGAAAGGATTAAAAACACAGTGAGGAGAGCAGAGGGGGATATGAGTAATGAAGGGAAGCTGAAGACGCAAGGGGGAGCAAGGGGAAGAGAAGGGAGCGAAGGTGGCAGAGGGAGAGGCAGGAGGCAAGCAAGGGGCACAGGTAAGCAGGGTAGAGTTCGGGGACCAATTGGAAGAGAAGAGGCAGGAACCTTTCAACAAGGAACGTACAGGAGGGAAGCCAGGGGGAACCAGGGGGGTCAAGGAGGCAGCTCAGGGCAGGAGGAGGTAGTTAGGAGGAAAAGAGCCAGGATGGGGGGCCCACCAGGAACAAGACCAGATCCACTACTTGTGGAGGTGGAGAATGGCATGGTATTCAGGGACTCCATCATTAAGTGGTTACACTGGGTCAAGAGAAGTCCTACAAACAGGCAGAGGTTGGTCTTTTGTGAACCGGAAATGGAGGCTGGGAAAGCAATGCAAAAGATCAGGGAGCAGACTAGGTTGGTAGGGAAACCACACCTTATCATTCATTGGGGAATGAATGACCTGCAAGCAATGAAGTGGAGGACGTCCATAGGAGGTTCAAGGCACTGGCACAGGGATGCCTGGAAGAGGATAAATCCTTGGCATTTTTGAAGGTCTTGCCAGTTCCCTCTGCCAGCACTGCTAGGCAGAGAAAAATCAGGCAGTTCAATGAATGGCTCCAAGAAGGGTGTGGACAGGAAGGGTTCACCTGGGTATCCAGTGAAAATCTTGCATCAGTGAACAAAGCGGCTGAAATTGGGTGCCTACAAAAATAGCGACTCAATTACGGCACCTGTGTCCACCGCTACCAAGGAGAGGGATGACCGTATACTGGGGCGGGTGAAAAACTGCAACAGAAAGTAGCAGGTATACGAGCACATGCACCCACGGCAGGGGGAGAGGTAGGGAAGTGATGGTATGTGGAACAGGGTGTGGCGGGCAACTGCTGAGCTGGACCACTGGCATCATGGGGAGGGTGGTCAGCTGGGAGGTGCAGGGTACAGGGTTCGGGTTTGGTGCGGTGTGGGTTTTTTTTGCCAGCAGGTGGCATGTATTTGTTTTAAGTTTTTAGCCCCCCACAACAGGCACCCTCCTGGAGTTGAGAATCCATAAGTAGGGTGGTGCGGGGGTGGGAAAGCCCCCCGGGGGAGTGTGGGGGGTATATCCTTCTGCATTAAGAATGAGACCTGTAGGTCTCGGGCACCGTTTTTGTCCACGCTGCGAGTGTGCATCGCCGAAACTGATCTTTGGCGATGTACACTCACCGTAATAGTGATCGCCTTTCCACGATCACCATTATGACATGGAACCTGCGCATCCGCAATAGCATGAGTCAATACAGCACTACCATAACTGCGTGAGCCACAACAACGTTAGCACAAAACAGTGCATGTTAGAAGAGTGCGTATGCATACCTGTACTGTACTGAATGCAAAGTAATCTGCACAGTAGCAGACCAATCACTAAAACACACTTAAACTGAATTAAATAAATGTATTTATTTATTCCAAAAACAATTTTTTTTTTATTTTTTATGCTCGACCTCCATTGTGCTGGTCTCGTGGATCAGTTATGTAGTGACATACATGACAATCAGTCTTTCTTAGTGTTGGAGCTGCTGCTTATTTGTGAATCATCAGTTACTACATTTTTAATGTTTTTTAGGTAAATAAAAAAAATGACTACATTATATTCTTTTTTTTTTTTTGAAAATTCTCTGAATAGTGACATGTTGACTTACAGTATGTGTGTTAATATCTTTTTAGGATATCCCACTGTTAAAAACTGTGTAAGTAGATAATCATGCACACGATTTCAGGCTACTTCTTTGAGCCATTGTCAGCGTCAGTCATTGACTCACGGTAGAAAAAGACAAGTATTATAAATTTCTTTTATTCTGTGCAATTTATGGCAAGGGACTATTAAAAAAATGATTGATGTATGGCAAAATGAGTGGCTTCAAAATACGATCAGTCAGTGTAAAGCTCCTGTCTCATTGGAGCTGCACTGCCCATACTTAACAGTGAACTTTGAACTTTGAACTCAGTCCCAGTTTAAACAGCTCCAAAAAAATAAACACTTAACATCTGTGCATGAAAGACTGAATTACTCACCCAGTATGTGTTACAGTGCTCAATATATTTATGTGATACTCGTGCAGACAAGGCAAAAAATTTGAACGTAAGGAGAATGAGGCATTCCGGAATGGCTCCTACTCAAGTTATTCCCCACCTCTCCTTATACAGGACTTTGCACTGTCTGCTTACATGTGCTACATATTAAAAAAAAATTGATAAATGCTGAAATTCTGATTTGTCCTTGAATCATTTTTTTTGTCCTATTAATGTTTGATCCATTAAAAATGTAGCAGAAATTGCATTATAGCTGATACTGAAATATACAATAGTGTGAATGCATACCTACAATGTCTGGGACAGCAAACAAGGGAAGGAGTGGAGCATAGTGTCCTCGTGGCTGGACTACTGCAACGCCCTTTACTTTGGGCTTTCTGGGGTTGAAATCTGTCGATTCAGCTGGTGCAGAACGCTGCAGCCAGGGTGTTGACTGGGACAAGAAGATCCAGTCATATCACCCCGGTACTTCGCGAACTGCACTAGCTTCCTATACGGTGGCAGATCACCTTTAAAGTCATTTTATTGACTTTTAAAGCCCTTCACGATCAGGGTCTGACCTATCTGAAAGAACTTCTGGTGCCTTACTGCCCCGGCCGATCACTACGCTCGGCTGACGAGGGGTTGTTAGGAGATTCCAAGAGTGAGTTTAAAATCTTGGTAGCAGAGTTTTCTTATGCAGCTCCCACTCTTTGGAATTCTTTGCCTCTCCAGTTAAGGGAGTGCTCCTCCTTGGAGGTATTTAAGAAAAATTTGAAAACCTACCTGTGTCGGAGCGCCTTCTTGGATGATTAATTGATATTTGAGTATTAATATTATTTTTTGGATAGTATGGATGGTTTTATTGTAGGTTTTTAATATGCGATGTTGTTATGTATTTATTGTATTTATATGTTTTATGTGATATTTTATATTGTGCTTTTCGACATGTAAAGCACTTTGATATTTTGAAAAGCACTTTAAAAATAAAGTTATTATTATTATTATTATAGTCATGCTGTAAGGAAAAATAGTTGCTTTGAGCTAAGAATGTTATTTTGTGCCACTGATATTTTGATAGACCGCGATTTTTAACAAGTGCTAAAATGTAAGCACTTAAATGTTTTGCACCTTTGCAGTTATGCGATTTTGACATTGAACCATTCACCTGTATCGGAGAGTGGGGGGACACATGGGAGGATGAGGACTTATACTGGAAGGATAGACTGCATCTGAGTGACGGGGGCAAGAGTACTGAGGGGGAACTATAAGGGTACATCTGGGGGTTAATCTAGTAAGAGGGGAGTGCAGGGCTAGGCTGAGGGAGGGCTGAACATGAGGAGAGAACAGACTAGCAAGCATTCCCCTGCAAAAAAGAGCAGGGTATAGAACAGGCATGGAAGGGAGGGATGGTAGGGAGAGGGGCGGTATATGGTGAAGATGACTCTGCACAAATGTAAGAAGCCTGGGAAACAAGATGGTGGACTTAGAAGCAATAATGGTGGGAGAGGACCTGAATATTGTAGCCATAATGGAGACCTGGTGGTTCGAGCACCAGACCTGGGAAGTAGGGGTCCCAGGGTACAGGTTATTCAGGAAGGACAGGGCTGGCAGAAGGGGTTGGGAATTGTACTGTACATCAGGGAGGATATTAAGGCTACAGAAGGGCAGGAGGAGCAAGGGGAAGCAGAAATTTTGTGGGTCACAATAGAGAAGCAGGCTGGGGCATCAGTAAGGCTGGGAATGGTCTACAGACCTCCAATGCAGAGCAAGGAAGTGGACATGCAGATGCTGTGGGCAGTTCAAAGGATGGTGCTTAAGGAGAAGATTCTACTGGTGGGAGACCTTGGCCTCCCAGATATAAACTGGGATATCCCATCAGCTAGGTCGTCCAGGAGCAGGGAGATCCTTGAGTCCCTCCAGGGAGCCTTCCTGCAGCAGCTGGTCAGGGAGCCTACCGGGGGGATAACATACTTGACATGGTCCTCACCAATGGGATAGTGTGGAGAGAATGAGGGTGGGGGTCAACCTAGGAGCAAATGACCATAACATAGTAGGCTTCAGGGTTAGAGTGGGGTATGAAGTGAGTCGAACCATCACAGAGGTCCTGGACTTCAGGCAGGCAGATTTTCCCAGAATGAGGAAAATATTCCAGAATGAAATGGTGGGGAAGTAGAAGATGGGGGGTTGAGGAGCTATGGAATGAGATTAAGGGGGGATACTAAAAGCCACAAAGAGCTGTATTTTATTTATTTATTTTATTTAAAATTTGATAACCGGGAAAGGCACCATGAGCCACAGCTCGTTTCCAGGTGTGACCCGGGGAAGGGGGTACAAATACAGTAGAGGGGTAACAAAATGCAAGTACTGAGTAATGCGAAGGACATAAAAAATATTTACATAGCGATAAATACTTATATAATACAGTTAATATATAAATGGATATACAAAATGTAAAATAAACAGTAGATAGCAGTAAGGTGGAACAAGTCATCCAGAGTATGCCTAACGAGTCTCACTAGAGTAGAGTAAGGAGATGCTGGACAGAAAGGAGAATAAGTCATTCGGGGAGAGGACAGGTACAGGACATAGTAGGAGTTGGTCTGAGTAGGCACTTAAGGGCAGGAAAGGAGTGGGTGAGATGGGTTTGGGGGAGAATGTTATTCCAGAGGGAAGGTAGGCTATAATAAAAAGCAAGTTGGGGGTCGCTGATGAGCAGCTAGCTGAACAGACACGAATCTCCGCGCTGCTACCTCTACTCGGCTATAAATATTAAAAATAAAAGTTAAAAAGTGCCCAAAAGTGTAGAAAGCATGTAGCAGATGGTATGCGAACTTGGGATGGATGAATATTTGGCATTGGGACCCTCTAAGAGCCAGAGGACAGTGACAAAAAGTGCAAAGAAAGGGGGTGATGGTGGCGGCCTAGTCTCCTTCTCAGCAGCGGAGGTAGCGGCCCTTGGAAGAGAGGTTACGGGGCAGGTTATAGCAGCGCTGGAGCCCCGACTAATTAAACTAGAAGGAAAGCTTGACCTGAAATTGCAAGAGATACAAGAGCAGCAGGTGGTGCAGGCTGGCAGAATGACAGAGATGGAGAAGAGAATATCACACATGGAGGACGAGCTGCTGGCAACTCCCGGGCTCATGGTGGCACTCCAGAAGGAGCTGAATGATTTAAAAGATGCGTTTGACTATCAGGAAAACTATCACAGGCATTTGAATCTCAGATTGAGAGGGTTGCCGGAGGGTATGGAAAGGAAAGTGTGCTGGACTTTTGCTCAAAAGTACTGCCTGGGCTACTGGGCCTGCAACCAGCGAAGGGTAAATTAAAGCTTGAGAGGGCCCATCAGGCCATGATGCCCAAACTCCCAAATGACCAGCTGCCGAGGCAGATAATATTTAGGTTCCACCACTTCCAGGATACAGAACTTATGCTGAAGGCATATTGGGAGAAGGGAAGGGTGGAATATGAAGGTCACCGTCTATTTATTCAGCCAGGCTCTTGAAAAGAAGGAAGCCATTCAATAGCATTATGCAGCAACTGCATGATCTGAAAGTGGAAAACTTCCTGATTTACCCAGCTACTTTAAAAATAAGGCATGAAGGTGCCACATACTCATTTTGGGAAGTGGAAAAAGTGGAGAAGTTTGCGAGGAGTTTGAGACAAAAGCTATGCTGAGACTTGTCTGGAGAACTGGGACAGGGAGCCGAGAGCTCTGTAATGAGATTTGAGAGATGAGGCATAGATGTAAATGCGGAGGATTGCTCATTTAAATTTGGTTCTGGAGATCTTGTTCTGATATTGAAGTTCATGCTGGAGAGGACAGGAGACTTTGAAAGGATGAGGACACTGCCATATGTAAAAAGATCTGGGGGACTAGGAACCGGACAAAAAATGGCGGAATGCCCAGAAAATGGTGGAGAGAGACGTGGAGGAAATGAACACAGGCAGAGAATAAGGACATGGCGAGAGGAGAAACTGGACTTAGTGGTGGAGATATTTGGATGCGAGGGAGAATGCCATAAGCCCAGTGATGGAAGGAACTGTCTCGAATAATGTCTGGGTGCAGGTAGGAGGGCGGGCGTGGCGAGAGGGGCTTAGCTGTGTTTTTAGGCACGGTCTGCTTTCCCTGCTAGCCCTTGCTGATACCCTCAACTGTATGTAGCAAATTTGTGTGGCGCTAATTAAAAGGGGGAGGACAATAAGGCAAGGAGATGGGGAAATTGAAAATGAAGAATTTGAAGGGGAATAGGATGGAGAAAAATGAACTGGGGGGGTTAGGAGAAGAGAAACATGGGAGTGGATAGTGATGGTTATTATGGGGCACAAAGGTCAAGTGGTCGTGTGGGGAGAGCGTGGAAGCGCCTGTTTCAGTACCTGGGGATGAGGCAGACACTTGAGTCAGGGAGACTATTAGTGTCTAAGGATCGAGGGAGTGTGCAGGGGGTGGGAGGGGGAAGGTAAGGACTGAACTGGGGGAACGGATATTCCAAGGTGAAAAGGAAGAGGGAGAGCGAGGGGAGGGAAGGGAGGGTGGTAAAGAACAAAGGGAGCAGTGGAAAGTGGAAGGAGAGCAGTCCAAATGGAAGATGGAGGGAAGGAAATCAATAGAGGAGAAATGAAGGGGGGGGACATGGTGGGGGGAATAAAGGGTCAGGGATGGAAGAAAGGTAGGGGGATATTTGTACTGTATATAGTTATCTGTTTAAAATGTTACTGAAAGTGTGTGTGTTGTTATTAAGGTTTCTTGTTTATTATGAACAAAGTGCAACCAAAGAAGTTAGATATACAGTATATAAATCTTCGTGCTAATGATGGAAAGATGATTATGAAAGGGAAAAGAGGAGTATATGTGAATGGCGATTAGTAAAAATGTTAATGTAATTACCTGGAATGTCAGGGTATTACAAATCCAGTAAAGAGGTCTATGCTGCTGACAGCCCTTAAAAGAGGGGGAGCCCATATAGCTTTGCTACAAGAAATGCACCTAACAGAAGTAGAGCATGCTAAATTGGCTAGGTGAATGGTGGGGAAATGCTATGCGGCTTCGGCCTCAATGCGCAAAAGGGGAGTTGCAATATTAATACATAAAGGGCTGAACCTAGAGGTACAGAGAATAATCAGGGATACAAATGAAGGGAAATACATTTTTATTGTGGGAATCCTGGACAGGGAGCAGATCACTTTGGGATCAGTATATGCCCCAGCGGTATATGAATACCAATTTTATGCCTCTTTGATGGATTTACTGGTACGGGAGCAATTCCTAGGGCTAATAATGGGGGGAGGGTTGAACTGGGCTATGGACCTGAAAATTGACCACACCAAGGGGAAAGGGAGAAGCTCAGAAGCAAGGCAACAATAGCAAGAGGGAATGGTGGAGTTGGAAATGGTGGCTGTATGGCGAACAGCAAACCCGGGAGCAAGAGAGTGTACTTTTTTTTCGAACCCCCATAAAATATGGACGTGGATAGATTATATATATGCTACAAGGGAATGGTATACGCGGGTGTGGGAGGCACAGCACTGCCCAATACATATCTCGGATCTTGCTATGGTGATAGTGAAAATGCAAGGTAGGGAAAGACAGGGGACACCCCCTGTATGGAAATTCCCCACTTACTTGGCCCAGAATGAGGAATTTAGAAAGCACCTGGAGGACAGTTGGGATCTCTTCATGGCTGCAAATGATAAGGAGGACACCGCGAATAATATTTTATGCGAAACGGGCAAGGTATTTATGAGGAGAGTAATTATTGAATATGTATCCCGCATAAAGAAAAAAAGATGTGCACAGAGAAAGGAGCTAGAAAGTAAATTAAAGGAATTAGAGAAGAGAGTGGCCTGAGGGGAAAAGGGGGAGGCCATTCGGACACCGGGGGTGATTCGGGAGGCCCTAAATGCACACCTAAGATCAGAAGCGGGGAGAGCTAATCTGTTTAACAGAAGGTACATATTTGAGTGGGGAAATAAACCAGGTCCAATGGTGGTTAACCTTATGAAGGGATACAGAAGAATGAATAGAATTATGGGAGTGAGGGATGAAAAGGGTAACCTACAGAGTAAAGAAAAGGAGATAGGGAATGCCTTCAGGGCCTTCTTTCAAAAACTATACCAGGCAGAGGATGAGGGAACAAAGGATAGGATGGTAGAATTTTTAGAGAAAATGAGAGTCCCGAAATCCACACAGGTGCAGAGGGAAAGGCTAGGAAAACCAATAACGGAGGGGGAGGTGTTGAGAGCTATTCAAAAGTTACAGAAAGTGAAAACGAGTGGCCCGGATCGGTATCCAGTGGAATAGTACAAGTTGATGGGGACCCGAATCGCAAAGGTGTTGTGCAGAGTGTTCCAACAGGGAGAAGGGATGGAAGAGCTTAGCCTGCCAGATACATGTTATGATGCTAGTATATGCCTCATACCAAAGGAGGGAAAGGACCCATTCCTGTGCGTGTCGTACCGGCCAATATCATTGTTGAATTGTGATTTGAAGATAATGGCTAAAGTGTTGGCCAGCAGATTACAGGAAATCCTACCGGAGCTGGTTCACCCAGATCAAACGGGGTTTATTAAAGGACGACAGTCTTATCATAATATGAGGCAGCTACTTAATGTGCTTTGCAGAGCAGGAAGGGGAAAGGAAGATATCGGGATCCTCTCGGACACAGAAAAAGCGTTTGATAGGGTGGAATGAAATTATTTGTTTGAAACATTGGGGAGGTTTGGTCTGGGTGAACCATTCCTGGGGTGGATAAAGGTGATGTATAGAAAGCCCAGGGTGCAGATAACTGTAAATGGGGGCAGGTCGGAGAGTTTTAACTTGGAGAGAGGTACGAGACAGGGCTGCCCGCTCTCCCCACTATTATTTGCACTTGCTATAGAGCCTCTGGCGGTGGCAATTAGAGAAAGCAAGGACATACAGGGAGTGGGAGGGGAGGGTAGCTCGCAGCAGAAGCTGGCACTATAGGCGGACGATATGCTGTTGTTTATGAAGAATCCTAGGAGCTCAGTCCCTACTCTTTTGGCCTTGATCGAGGAGTTTGGGAAATTTTCAGGGCATAAAGTTAATCTGGGAAAATCAGAAGTTATGTGGTTTAAGGGATCGGGTGAGGAGATTAAACATTGGGGACTTAAAGTGGTGGGGGAGAGTATGACATATTTGGGGGTGCAGGTGGGTAGATCTTTGGGGTCACTATACAACTTAAACTGTACTAAATTGATAAAAACTATAGAAACGGATCTAAGAAGATGGGAGCACCTACCTGTGTCATAGCTGGGTAGAATTAATATAATAAAAATGAATGTGCTGCCTAGGATCCTGTATCCTTTACAAATGATACACCTGGGTCTGTCCAAGGAGGATGTGAATAGGTTGGAGAAGGCCTTTACTGCTTTTATTTGGAAAGGGAAACGTCTGAGGTTGAGTCTAGGGAAGTTAAAAGCAGACAAGGAAAAAGGGGCTTAAACTTTCCAGACTTGGAGAACTACTTTCTGGCCATACAACAAAGATATGTGGCAGATTGGGTGCACAAACCTGAAGTGGCCAGATGGGTGGAATTGGAACAGGGAGAGGCACAGGGGAAATTAACAGCATACCTCCACAGGAGAGGGCTAAGGGTGTATAAGATGGGAAAAGAAGTGAATCCCATGGTGGTACAGGTATTGTTGGCTTGGAAAGTATTAAAGAGGAAAGGATGGATACAAGGGAAAGAGACACTCTTGTTGCCGGTGGCGGGGAATCCTTACTTCCTGCCAGGAATGGAGGATATAGGTTTTGGGAATTGGGAATGAAAGGGAATAGGTAGTCTGGGACATCTATTGGTGAAACGGCAGTTCTGCTCGTTACAGGAGCTACAAGAAGTGGTAGGAAGGGATAAGAAGGATAGGTTCCGGTACTTCCAGACCAGGGCATATATGGGAAGTCTAAGAAAATAAAATAAAGGGCTGTACGAAGTGGATCCAGTAGAAGGGATGATATATGCTGCTCAAAAGCAGGAAAAGGGGTTTATAGGCAGGGCTGCTAAGAGAGGAAAGGCTATATTACCAGGCAGGACAGTAAGAACCAGGAAACTGTGGGAGAGGGACCTTGGGAGGGAGATATCGGACCAGAACTGGACATTACTGCTTCAGATGCACACTGGAATAATGATATGCAATAAATATAAGGAGGCTTACTTTAAGTTCATACATAGAGTATACCTACCACCAGTAATTGTACATAAGGCGCACTCTGAAGTGTCACCCTTATGTGGAAGGTGTGGCTCGGAAAGGGGGAACATATGTGCACTGCTTTTGGGAGTGCCCAATACTACAGAGATATTGGAAGGAGGTAGTGGATAGAGTGGGAAAGATTGCCGGAAGGGAGCTGCCAATGGACCCTTTGGGATGTTTATTTGGAGGGGAGAATGGGGAAGAGGAGGAATGGGTACTGCTTCCTAGGTGGATTAGGGTGCTGTTTATCCTGGCTCGACATGGGATTCAGAATACATGGGTCTCGCAGACAGCACCAACAGTGCAAGGGTGGTGGAGGATGGTGTTACAGACATTGGGGCTTGAGAGGCTGACGTATGTGATGGGAAGAAGAGAAGAGGGATTTGAAAGACACTGGGCCCCGTTCTTGGTCTCCCTGACAGAGGAAGAAAGCTGGATGTTATGGGAGGGTACAGGAGGATAAGAAAGGGAAGGAGGAAGTGAAGAGAGGTATGTGAAAGTAGTAAAGATGGAGTGGTGAAGGTTAAGGTAATGAATATGGGAAGGAAGGCTAAGAGAATGGATAAAAGTGAATGACAGAAGAGTATGGAAAAGATTGAATGGAGCAGAAGATTGAAGGTATTTTGCACGAGCATATTGGTTGCACTTTGTTTTGTTTTGATTTGTTTTTATTTGTTCTGATTTGATTTGATTTAATCTTATTTTATAATATATTATTTGATATCATTTTAAACCAGTTTAACTCAATGTAATGCAACTCTGTATAAATCGACTGCAACATTGTGTGGAATGAAGTGAAGAGACTGATCTCTGCAGAATATATTGGTGGTAGCTGGATGAATAAGTTATGTATTTGATTGTATGTAGTAGCTTACTGGAAAAGCAAATAAAAATATTACACACAAAAAAAAAAAAGAAAAAGCAAGTTTGCCAGCTGAAGAGCGGACTCTTGGGAGGGCGAAGGAGCAAGTGGTGATTGTCCACGAGTTGTAGGGGAAGGGGGTGGCAGGAGTGAGGAGAGAAGCAAGGTAAGGTAGAAGAGTCCCTAACCAGTATTTAGATACAAAAGTGGAGCAGTGGGATGCGCATCTCTGGAAGAGGGACTCGAGGGATAGGGAGGAGTAGAGGTCACAGTGGTAAGTCAAATGTGGGGAGTTTGAGGTGAACAGACAGAAAGCATGGAAGAGGACATCAAGTTTGCCAAGGGAGGTAGCAGAGGCAGCACTGAAAACTACATCTGCACAATCAAAGGCAGGCAGGATCCATTTGACCACTAGATCACATCTAACAGGGAGGGAAAGACTAAGCTTATGGTGGTAAAGTAAACCTAGTTTAGGGTACAGCTTGGAGTGAAGAGCGCTAAAGTGGGAAGAGAAGTCAAGTGAGGGAGCAAGCCAGACTCCAAGGTACTTGTAGGCAGAGACGTTGTCAACGGGAGTGTTAGCTCCAGAAAAGAAGGAAGGTAGGGCTGATAACCTAGCCAGTTTTTGCTTGGAGCCAAAGGTCATGGCTATAGTTTTCTTTGTGTTTAGCTTCAAGCAACTAACATTGAACCAGGAGGTAATCACTGAAAAGTCATTTTGTAGCAGAGTTTGGAAGGTTGGTACAGGTGAACCAGACAGGAAAAGGATGATATCATCCGTATACATGTGGATCTTGGCATGGGTGCATACGGAGGGGAGGTCGTTAATGAACAGGAAAAAAAGAACAGGCCCAAGGATTGAACCCTGAGGTACACCTGCAAGGATAGGGAGAGTGGAGGATAGGACATTACCAATTTTACTGACTGTGACCAGTCAGTTAAATATGAGCTAAACCAGGGCATAGTGGATGGGGAAAGGCCAAATGCACTTAGTTTATTTAGGAGGAGAGGGTGGGAGATGGAGTCTAAGGGCTTCATAAGGTCAATGAAAATGGCCGAGATGATCATACCATGATCCATGGCAGAGTGAATGGCATCAGTAAGGCGTAGAAGGGAGGAGATAGTAGAGTAAAGCTTCCTAAAACCTGATTAGACAGGGGAAAGAGTATTGGAGGCATGTAGGAAATCATTTAGCCTAGAGAGGACTAGGGATTCTTAGACCTTGGTGAGTGAGGGGAGAAGTGATATTGGGCGGTAGTTGCCAGGGACAGTGGGGTCACCCCCTTTGAGAAGAGGGAGTACCATAGCAGACTTCCATGCTGAAGGAACAGTAGCGGAGAAGATGGACAGATTGAAAATGTGGGTTAAGGGGGTGACAATAGAGGGAGCAAAGATTCTGAGTCGCTTAGGGTGCAACACATCAGGGCTGGATTTAGTGGGGTTGAGGGAGACAAAAGCTCTGAGGACTTCAGAGGGGGATATCAGAGGTAGTTGGAAGCCAGAGGGCTGTGGGGGTGAGGGGGCGTTCCAGTTAGGGAAGTGGGAGGAGCATGAGGAATGGCACAGGTTGTGAAGAACTTATTTAATGTCTATGCAACTAGAGTAGGATCTGAAACTAGTGACCCTGAAATTCTGAGAGTGAGTGGGGGGTTCTGAGGAGGGGTGCAGGAGAAATTGGAGATCATACCAGAAAGAGGATGGCATGATACTAGGGGATTGCAATTGAGATTTGAAAAATTCTAATTTAGCATGCCATATTCACTTAGTACAGCTGTTGCGAAGGGTACGGTAGGTCTGGAGGTGGGCTGGGTCAGGTGAGGTTTTAAAATAGTGCCACGAGAGGTCTCGGGATTTACATATGGCCAGGATGTCCTGGGAGATCCAGGGATGGTGGGAACATTTTTACTCTTACTAATTTTGGAGGGGCATGGGCATCCCAGACTTTTAGGAAGGTAGATGTGAAGTGGGTTAGGGCAGCACCAACTGAGAGAGATGAGAGGACTGGAGACCAGTTGGCAATGGCCAGGTCTTGAAGCAGTTTGCTTGAATCTAGGGATTTGAGGTGTTGATACTGGATGTATTTCAGAGGGTTAGGAGGAGGACGAATCCTCTTAATACAGAAGGTGGGGCAATGGTTGCTGAGCACTTCGGATAGTACTCCTGCAGAACAAATGCGGTGTGGGTGGATAGAAAGCAACCAGTCAAGCAGGTAGTGAGACTGAGAGAGAGGGTTGTGGTGAGTAGGCTTTTTGATTAACTGGGTCAGGTTTAGCTCTTCTATTTAGTGACATGGGTTGAGGGATGAGGGAGAGCCAGTCAAGATTAAAATCTCCAAGGAGGATTAGTGTGCCTGTATTTGCAAGGGTAGAGGCTGCAGTGACACAGGAGACCAGGGATGAGGGGGAAGTTTTGGGGAGGCATAAAGAACACCTACAAAAAGGGGCATTGAGGATGGAAATGTGAGGTAGGCTAAGAGGACTTCATGAGAATGAGGGATCGCTTCTCGATGGGAAATAGTGCACATTAAGGAGTTACGGGAGTAGATATCAACCCCACCGCCTCTTTTGCCACAGTCTTGCTGTAGAGGTTAAAGTCTGGGAGAGAGAACTGATTGTCAGGAAGGCATGAGGACATTCATGTTTCAGAGATGCATAGTGTCACAAGCCCCTGGCCCCCAAACCTTGGGCAGCCAAGCACGACCTCCTGTTTGCAGAGAGGATCCCCCTTTTTAAGATAACTTGTGAGCAGGAGTAAGGGTTTCAGGAAGACTTACCAGCCTTCCTTTTCCCAGTGGGAGGGTGGATTCTGTCATTTTGAGTTCCCTTGACTCTGCACTACTTTCAGTATTTGACTCCCCCCCACAGCCACTGGCTATGTCTTGCCTAAGTAATGTTATACAATATTTGAGTGGTTCTATCTTTCAGGCACACAGTCTTTTCAGAACCCAACTGTTTAAAATGTTAAATCACACAACCAGACCCCAGGCAGAGTTGATAAAAAAATCATAAAAGTTTACTTAAAATAAAAGCAATACAGGAAAGTTTACAGTTTGGAAGAACTTTGAAATGCAAACAATATCAAAAGTAAAACTGGATGGTTTACAGAAAACACTAGATACTGTTATTCTAAGCTATTCCTTGTTTTGATGTTAGAGTCCAGACAAGATTTTAAATGTTCTTGAAGAGATGAGTCCTTAAGCAACAGTTATGTAGCAAGTGTGTATTCCAAGTCAAGTCTCTGAAATGTCCCTTTTTAAAATGTATTCAGGTGCTTCCTTGGTGCAGAGTCTTGGTTTTCAAAATTCTGACTTAAAAATCAGAATTTTCTGTTCAGTATGTGAAGAGTCTAATTCCCACACACTCAGGTCTGGTTTTAGAGATTTTTCCAGGCCTACACATATACTTTCTGGTGTAAAAGTATATGCCAGCTGGGCCAGACAACCTGACTCCAACCTAACCACTATTCAGCTGCTCTGCATTTGAAGTGTGTGTCTGATAATATACTTGAGGGTCATTTTAGGACACACCCACCTTATTTTTCTCTGGGTTGGGGTTAATGATTCCAGGACAATACAGATATTAGGGTGCAACAGTTTACCTTTCATTGTAGATGTCACTGTAGTTCTATGTCAGGTTTCATGTCAACCCCATTGACATCTGGTCCATGTATGTGGCTTGACCCCTGACACCGAGGTCACTACATTACCTTTCCTGTCATGGAAAGCCACCGTGTGATATTTTATGCCTTCCTGGGCTATATACCTGTCTCCCTTATCTTGAGACATGTACCAGATCTACAGTAGCCTTTATAGAAATCCTGGTTATTTTGTAGTTACCTGTTAAAGGGACAGTGTCTTAATTCTAAAGTAGATTACAGCATATACAATATGAACCCACATAAATGGATATAGGCCTACCATGCAACACATAGTAAATCAGGGAAGTACTGAGTGACCCATACTTTTAATTCAGCTAGTTTAGGAAGCAGGCTGTGAACATTCATATGGACAATTCTCAGGCCTTTAGGAAGTTCCAATGGGGAGGAGGGGGGTTGAGACTGGAGGGGACAGGATTTAGTTCAATGTCCCTGGCTAGATGTAGGAGGAGAACTAAAAAGTGAAGTTGGGGGCATGGCATTTATGCTTAAGGTAGTAGCCATGGATTGGGAAATGTGATAGGGGTGTATGAGAATGTAGATGATGAATTGCTTCTATATTAAGGAGAGAGCTATAGAGTAACCCAGGGTAAATTAGCCACGTGTGGTAGAGGGAGCTAGTGAGATGAGGAGGGTGTGGGGATATAGTGGAGGGATATAAGAGTCACAGAGGGGGCAGGAAACAGAGGGGAATGTGCCTGGCTGGGATGGGAGAGAGATAGGGAAAAGAATAGGCAGAAATAAAAGGAGGACTAGGAGGGGGTGAGGGTGAAAGCTGATGGAGGTCATGGGTTGCTTTGTGAGTGCAAGTGGAGTGATAGCTGCCTCTATTGACCTAAAAAACAGCTATAAAGCTGCTGAGGAGTACTAGTGGGGTTACCACTAAAGAGCTGCAGTATAACACAGTGAATATCAAATTTTGTTTGGTTCTTGACCAGAAGAATAATTATGAGTAACAGTGAATGGGGCTTAGGTTAGAGAGACTGGCAATTCTGACCCTCTAGTGGTATCAGATTATAACAAGCCAATGGAAAAATGAGTAGATAGTATTTTACTCTGATTGGTTCCCTTATTGTATATAAGTAAATGCTCAGACAGGTCAAGCAGGTGGAGGGTGGTATAAGGAAGGTGAGGAAGAGCAGAAGAAGGAGGAGGCCACTTTGGTTCAACAGGGAAGTGAGGGAGCAATAGGGAAGGAATAAAGAAAGGGCATTCAGAGAATTTTTTGGGGGTGTGGGGGTTTGTGGGTATTGTTTTATTTTTGTTTTGGATTTGTTTTGTTCTTTTTGCATTTGTTTTGTTTCTTTGTTGTTTCACTGCTGTGTTGGGCTTTTACTGGTATGTGCTGGCAGAGATCTCTCCCAGTTAGGAGTGACTCTCCTTCCAATCCCCAGGGTCTCCATCCTTTTAGTTGTACCCCATTGCCACTGAGGTGTGTGGGCGATGTCAGGCTCTGGGGATAGTAAGGAGTAGGAGCAGGGGCAGAGGCCATGGATCTGGAGGGAGAGTGGAGCCAGGTGGATGGATTGGGGTTATGGGGACTAGAAGACACCCTGGGATGAAATAGGCTTCTGAGAGGGGCTCCCCCTGTCTGGTTCCCATACCCAAGGGCTCCTCTTTGAGTGGGCAGATGACACGGCCAGTCTCAGTGGCCCATCCTACTCAGGTTGTGTTATGTAATGCCAGGTCTACCAAAAACAAGACAGCAGTGATTGCTGATCTTGCTGGGTCATCAGACCTGGCTTGCATCAATGAGACCTGGCTGAATGAGAATGCTGGCACAGTTCTTGAGTCAGCTGTTCCAGCAGGGTTCTCAGTGATACACCTCCCGAAGACAGATCGTAGGGGCAGGGGTGTAGCCATTTGTTTTAAAATGGAATTGAGCCTTGTAAATGTACCAATGGGGGAGACCAAGTCCTTCAAATGTATCACAGGTATGGGGTGCAAGATTCTTCTCATCTACCTTCCACCCAGAGGGGCCGAGAAGCAATTCCTGTAGGAAGTTGCGGACTTCATCATTGTTATGGTCTTGGAGTCCCCAGATGGATGGTTCTGGGAACTTCAATGCCTGCGTCAATGACAAACTCTCACAATTTGGCAAGGACTTCCTCCAGCACATGAATGTGTTGGGTTTCACTCAGGCTAATACCTCTGTGACCCATACTCATGGTCACTCGCTGGGCTTGGTTTTCCTACTGGGCATGGAAATCTCTGACCTGGTGGTGGAGCTGATCGAATGGTCTGACCATCACACTGTATCAATCAATCAATCAAAGTCTTTATTTTATCAGGCGAAAACACTTTTGAGTAAACTCGTTTTCAGAGTGGACCTGGGCAGTATACATAGTCAATACACAGAATAAGGTTACACAAATTGAATATATACAAGAGAAACAGGGTACAATTGGGAATTGTAACAATATACAAGCAAATTAAAAATGGGAGATACCTATTTCAATATATACATGGAGCTTGCAGGTAGTCATGTATGAAAAGACCTTAAAATAAGCATGTAAGGAGAATGTTAATTAAAAGTTTAAGCACAGAGCAACTCACAGTAGAGAGGAGGGGGAAGGTAGAGGATACAAAGTGTTTAAAGAGGCTGGGGGACACCAGTGAGAGGAGCCTCTGCTGACTGAGGACATATGGCAACAATCAAAGGAGACAACTACAAGACTCCTTGACAGAACATATACAGTATAGTGTTTTGAATGTGGAGAGAGGAGGAGGAGGGAAGAGGGCACAAGGTGTTTGAAGGTGCCAGAGGACCTCATGTAAAGAGCCTCTGTTGGCTGAAGACATAAGGCAACAATCAGGGGACGCAATTACAAGGCTCCTTGACAGAGCATATGTATAGCTTTTTGAATGCTGACAAATTGATAGGGTGGACCAATTTTAAGGTTTTTTGCAATTTGTTCCAGAGTTGGGGTAGCTCACGGCTTATTGATGACCTACCAAAACGCGATTTGACCTTGGGTATATTTAGGGAGATATAGGAGTAATTTCTCAGGGCATACTTACCTACCATACTTTGGATAAGACAGTCAGATATGTACTGAGGCAGCTTCTTTGTGATTGCTCTGTATGTCCAGAGAGCAGCGTTTCTTTGTATTCTGTAACTGAGGGATGACCATCCTATTACAGAGTAAAGGGAGCAGTGATAAGTGGAATACGGGGCACCAGAGATAAATCTTATGGCTCTATGGTAGAGCATATCAAGTTTTGCTAGCGCAGAGGCAGGGCCTTGGTAGTAAAGGAAGTCGACATAGTCTAGAATTGAAAGGAAAGTGGTTTGTACCAGTCTCTTCTTGGTATCCTGGGTAAGTAAGTGTTTGATCCTGTAAAAGAGGCCAAGCCTCTGCTTGAACTTTATTATCAGTTGCTCGATGTGATAGAGGAAGGAAAGGTTGTGGTCAATCCAGACCTCCAGGTATTTTAATTTGGATACAAAGTTTAGGGGTTCACCTAGAGGTGCGATGATCTGTGGTATAAATCCTTGGGTAGCAGGATTAGTAGCATTCATAAAGGATAAGAAAAGCATCACCTTTGGTTTTTTGCATTCAACTTACCAGGCTCCCCCCATAGGCCTGCCCCCATGGAGATGGTCCAGTACCGCCCTTTAAGGGGTTTGATCCCACATGGTCTGGCAGCAGTGCTGGACCTATCGGGTCTTCCAAGTGCAAGCATGGACCCAGATAGTCTGGTTCAGGCCTATAATAAGTCTGAGATCAATGCTATGAATTCCATAGCTCCTGTCCGTGTTGGCCCCTTCACCCTCCGCCCTCAGTCCCCTTGGTTTGATGGGGCCTTGAGGGAGTTGAGATGAGTGGGATGAAGGCTGTAATGGTGCTGGTGGAAATCGGGCCTTGATGCCGACAAACTTAGATTGATGGCTCATTACACACAATATCAATCATCTGTCTCATGTAAGAAAGCAGAATTCCTGTCCAGGGAGCTTGCCGCCGTACAGAATCGACCAGCTCAGCTCTTCTGAATTGTCAACAGACTGCGCAATCCAGCCTGTCTGCAGTTTTGGAGAGCATTATCACAAGAGAAGTGTGGCGAGGTTGCTTGATTCTTTGCGGATAAGGTTGCCGACATCAGGTCTGAGATCCATGCAGCTCATTCCGATAGGTATGGCGATGGTTGGTGGGAGGCTGCAGCCCCTTGATTCATCTGGTCTGACTTCGACCAGTTGGTGATCAAGGACATTGTGAGGATCATCCAGAGTATGCAGCTGACTGCTATAGTTTGGACCCAGGCACAACCTACCTCCTAGTGGGATGCATTGATGTCATCAGCCCAGTCCTAGCTGAGATAGTCTGGTGTTCATTAGAGACAGGTGTGTTTCCTGACACCCTGAAGGAGGCAGTGGTAACACCCCTCCTTAAGAAATCCTCTCTTGACCCGGACAGTCTTGCCAACTACAGACTTGTCTCTAACCTTCCCTTTGTGGGTAAGGTTATTGAGAAGGTGGCTGTACTGCAGCTGGAGGACCACCTTACCATCCATAATGTTTACGATCCTCTCCAGTCCAGATTTTGGAAGAGACACACAGTACTGAGATGGCCCTAGTTCAGGTACTCAGCGATCTCCTGATAGCAAGAAATCAGAACAGCCATTTCATCTTGATTCTCCTTGATCTCTCTCTGCGGCATTTGACACAGCAGACCATGGTGTGTTATTAGAGTGCCTGTGGCTGATATGTGGACTGTCTGGTACAGTCCTCAGGTGGTTCCATTCATTCCTCACTGGCAGGTTTCAGAGAGTGGTGTCAGGGATTTATTCTTTCAACCCATTCTCCCTGTCTTGTGGGGTGCCGAAGGGCTCTGTTTTATCACCCATGTTGTTCATGGTGTATATGCTGCCATTGGGAGACATTATAAGGCAGTATGGGCTGAGTTTCCACTGCTCTGCAGATAATACTCAGCTATACATGTCCTTTGTGCCCGAACAGGATGGAGCTATCTCGACATTTAACAACTGTCTCGCTGAGATCCAGGACTGGATGAGTGCCAACTGGCTGAAGTTGAGCCCTGATAAGACTGAGGTGTTGGTTGTGGACCCAGATCATTGGGCATAGGGGCTTTCAGCTGGGCAGCCTTCCAGGCTTACGCTTGGAGGCAGTCGGCTGATGCCCTCTGATCAGGTGCGAAACCTGGACGTTATTTTTGATGAGGAGCTGATGCTTAAAAATCAGGTGTCATCCATCATCAAGACCTCGTTTTACCATCTGAAGAATATCACCTGGATCAAGAAACTGGTCCTGCTCAGTGATCTTCCAACACTGGTCCACACCTTTGTGACCTCCCACGTTGACTATTGCAACTCCCTGTACCTAGGGCTACCAGGTGTTGATATCTGCCACATGCAGCTGGTGCAGAATGCAGCTGCCAGGATTTTGACTTGTTTATCTCAATCTTGCCATGTCACACCTGTGCTCCACAGCCTGCACTGGCTGCCTATTCAATGGTGGATCACCTTCAAGGTCAGTTTGCTGACCTATAAAGCCCTACATGGACAGGGACCATGTTACATGCAAGATCTTCTTTGTCCCTACTGCCCTCCCCACCCACTCCACTAACGAGGGATTGCTAGAGGTTCCCGGGGTTAGTTTGAAGACCTCGGGTGCTAGGGCATTTGCATTTGTAGCACCTACCCTGTGAAACTCTCTACCTCATCTGATAAGGGAGTGCCTGACTGTGGAAAGTTTTAAATCTGCACTAAAGACACATCTTTTTAATCTTGCTTTCCCTGAATCAGATGAATTGCTGAAGTAGGTCCATATTTTATTATTTATTGCTGTTTTTACTCTTTTTTAAATTGTGTACAAGCACTTTGATACCTTGGTGAATTGTGCTTTTTATAAATAAAGATGTGTTGAGTTGAGTTGAGTTGAGTTGAGTTGAGTTGAGTTGAGTTGAGTTGAGAAGCTGAGGGTGGTGGGAGACAGGGTTAGAAGGGCAAAAGCAGAAACAGAGGAGAGAACTGCTCGGCAGGCCAAAAAGGGTGATAAAACTTTTTTTGGTATATAGGGGAGAACAGGAAAGCAAGATAGGGGATAATAAGGATAAAGGGGAGGTGGAGTAACAGTGGAAGGGGACTTGAGAAGGCAGAGGTGTTAAATAAGTACTTCGGCTTGGTCTTCATGATAGAGGGAGAAGGAAGGGGACCAGAGCTAGGGGAGAAGGAAAGGGTAGACATGGGGGTGGATCCTAGCCCAATCAGTGAGGACTGGGTCAGGGAGGAATTAGTAAGCACTACTAGCAAGGTTATTTAACTTGTCTCTAAATACAGGGTGGGTGCCAGAGGACTGGAAGAGGGTAGACGTGGTGCCACTTCACAAAAGTGGCAGCAGGGAGGAGGTGGGCAATTATCACCCAGTCAGCCTCACATCGGTGGTAGGTAAGGTAATGGAGACAATTTTGAATGAAAAGATGGTTAGCTACCTTGAGGATAGTTGGCTGCAGGACATCCAACAGCATGGCTTCACACAGGGGAAGTCATGTCAGTCAAACTGATTGAGTTCTTCGATTGGGTGATGAGGGTGGTTGATTGGGGAGGGGCAGTGGACATGGCCTGTCTGGACTTCAGAAAGCCTTCAACACTGTGCCCCACAGAAGATTGGTTAATAAACCGAAGAGTTTGAGGGTGGGACAGAAAATAACAAAGTGGGTGGAAAACCGGCTGGTGGGTAGAAGCCAGAGGGTGGTGTGAGTGGGGGTGCATTCCAGGGAGGTATGGGTGACAAGTGGGGTACCTCAGGGGTTGGTGCTGGGGCCCATCCTATGTAACACCTACATCAGCAACATAGCAGAGGGGCTGCAAGGGAAGGTCTGCCTTTTTGCAGATGAGACAAAGATCTGCAATAGGGTGGACACCTCAGAGGGAGTGGAGGCTATGAGGGAGGATCTAAGGTTGCTGAAGGGGTGGTCGGAAACATGGCAGCTAAAATTTAATGCTAAAAAATGCACAGTGATGCACATAGGGCAGAATAACCCACAAGCAAAGTGCACACTGAGAGGGGAGGATGAAAAAACTAAGCAGGAGAAGTATCAGAGAATCATAATCATAGACAACCTTAAAGTAGGGACCCAATGCAGCAAGTCATCTGAGATTACCTACTGTAGGAGGCGAAAGACTGGCAGCCTCAAACCAGGAACGAGACCTGGGAGTCATAAGCTCAGATGACTTGAAGGTTAGTAAGCAGTGTGAGAAAGCAACATTGAAGGCCAACAGAATGCTGGGCTGCATTGGGAAGGTAATCACGAGCAGGAGGAGAGAGAGGTGGTACTACCACTGTATAGATCACTGGTCAGTCCTCACCTGGAATACAGAGTCCAATTCTGGAAGCCTCACCTCAGGAAGGGCATTGACTGGGTGGAAACAGTACAGAGAAAGGCAACAAAAATGATTCAGGGTCTGCAGTACATGTCCTATGAGGAAAGGCTTAGGGAACTGAAGATGTACTCTCTGGAGCAGAGAAGAGAGAGAGGAAACATGATTGAAACATTCAAGTACATAAACGGCATTAACAAGGTACAGGCATAGGAACTTTTTCACTTCAAGAAGGGCTCCAGGACCAGGGGACTTGGCCTCAGGCTGCAAGAAGGAAGGTTCTCTACCAACACTAGGAAGTTTTTCTTCACAGAAAGAATGGTGGATGCCTGGAACAGCCTGCCCCAAGAGGTTGTGGGGGTCAACACTGTGGGGGTATTCAAGAATGCATGGGATAGACACAAGGGAGCTCTGACTACAAAAGGCAACTAGAGTGTAAAAATAGGTCTAAAACAAATGGGCAGACTAGCTGGACCTAGCAGTCTCCTGCTGACGTCAATTTCTATGTTTCTAAGGTGGTGGGCAAAGCGACTAGAATGCTGGCATGCATAAGGAGAGGAATAACTAGAAGAAGGTGGGAGGTGCTGATGCCACTCTATAAGTCTATGGTGAGGCCCCACCTGGAGTATGGGGTTCAGTTCTGGAGACCTCACCTACACAAGGACATAGATGGTATGGAGAGAGTGCAGAGAAGGGCCACTAAGATGGTGCATGGGTTAAGTGGAAAGCCATACGAAGAGAGGTTGAGGGTGTTGGATTTGTACCAACTGGAGACCCAAAGGGGGGGGGGGACATGATAGAAATGTTCAAGTATGTGAAAGGGATTAATAAAGTGGAGGGTGGAGTGGGGTAGGTTTAAGGGAAATGTAAGGGGACATTACTTCATGGAGAGGGTGGTGGAGCCCTGGAACAGTCTGCCAGAGGAGGTGGTTGGGGATTTAAAAGGGCATGGGACAAACACAAGGGGTTGTCTAGGGAGTGGAGGGGGATCTCTGGGTGAGGGGGCAAATAAGGAGGGGGGATGAGCATACTTGATGGGCCAAGATGGTTCTTTTGTGCCAACAACTATCTATGAATCTATGAATTATACATAGTTAATATCTATATTCTACCTGGATGTTCAGAGGAAGGGATATCATTTTTATTAGATTAGAAATCATCCATTACAGAAACAAAAGAGTTAATTGTGTTAGGGGATACTAATGTTAGTTGGTTAAATCAGTCATATTCTAAAATTAAAGATATTTTACTGGGCCAAGATTTACATCAGGTATTTCTACAAACAACTCATCAAAGTTATAAAACTGGTACAGAAATGATAATAGATTGGATTTTAACAACTCACCTAGAATTTGTAGACTTCAGTGCTGGTTGATGATATGAGTGATCATAGTCCTATACAATGCTGTTTGGGAGCACACAGCCCTAAATTATGTTAGCACACACTTTGGGATCTGTCTACTTTATACATTAATATATGCATTTCTTCTATGTGTAAGGATTACCGATAGCAATAGATGTGCTGCTTTGATACTAGTCTTAGTGAGATTTACTAATGGAAATTTATCAGCTTTAGGAGGGTCAGCTTTGCTTGTAATTCAAACTGCTGAGTGTTGAAAAGTACTGCCAGGAGATGTGTACATGCAGGAGATAAGAATGTATTGTTTTCTACTACTGTTAGAAAGACCAAAGTTAGCTAGTCTGATATGAGGCAGACTCACATGGCAGGCAGGGAATACTGAAGCTACTCTAACAAGGGTGTTTGCCTTTGCAAATAGATAGGGAAACAACAGCACTATCTATGGAAAACTGTATAAACACAGGATCAGTTTGGGGCATTAGTTGTGCAGAGCTCGATATTGCAGATTGGGGAGCGCTGCCCTTTACTCCAGGGATTGGTATGTATATCCTTTCCTGTATTTTGGCATGACTGATGATAAAATATTTTATACACTGTAATTGTGTTGTATCTGTGATGTCATTACCCACTCAGAAATTCAAGAGAGAGCACAAATCCATAATAATGGTTTAGTATAGAAATTATACAAATTTACATTGGCACTCCAATATGGGATGTCATTCAGGGATCACAGAAAACAGCATTGGGGTAGGCAAGGATCACAACCTAACTACTCCTGGTATTGTACTGTGGCAGACAGGTGTGGGAGCCCTGCCACTGATCCAAGGTACATAGCATGCCCTGCCTATGCTATAAATGCAAACAGAACTATCAGCTGGCAGAACAGGGTGTGGGAGCCTAACTGTCAACTGAAAGCACATAGTGTGCTGTGGTTCTGTTTTTCTAAGTGCAGCTTAAAAGTGACCTAGCAGTGTAATTGTAAGTTGGTAAAACAAGGCATGGGAACCTAACTGCTGACTGAGGGCACATAGTGTGCAGATGTTTCTGCCTAAACATAGTACAGTATTAATTTAAAGTTTTTGTTTAACCATAGTATTAATTTGAGATCACAATGGAGGAGTACTTCTCCAAGTTTGTGACCAGCCACAGAACATTGGTTGAACATCAGTCTGTAGGTTTAGATCAGGAAAAGAAACTAAAGGAAAAACTAAAGAAATGTTATTGTATGTAAGGTTTGTACATGGCATTCCAAGCATTTGATGCTAAAATGAGATGTATGGCAGACAATCTGACTAAAATGAAACAAACCTTTTCAGACAAACACCAGAATACTAATTTAACAGTGGTTCACAAAGTATTAGCTCACAGCATAGGTGACAAACAAAAAGAGAGGATATGCATGCAGGGACTTTATATAACATATCAAACTTTAAATGACAAAGGTTAGGAATGTGAAGGAAAACATTAGCATACCAGATAACCTTTAACTTTTCTGTTTTGGGCTGCAGCCTCCTTCCTGTTTTCTATGTTTCCCTAATATTCTGTTTTCTTCCTTGGATTGATCAAACAGGAAAATAAACCATTCATTGCTCTTCCTGACTTTTCTCTCTTTACTTTCCCCAACATACACACACACAGACACAGACACACACACACACACACACACTCGCATACACTCGCACACCCACAGGTAAGCATTACGTACCATAGGCTGCTTTAGAACAATTAGAGTGCAGAGAGCAGTTTGCTAGCTTTAAGTGCTGTGTGATAGGGGTTACATAAACAAATGCTATAAATGTAGTATTATGTCATTGTGTACTTTACAAATGTTCAGATTTTATCATACCACAGAATTCTATGTCATTGTGTACTTTACAAATGTTCAGATTTTATCATACCACAGAATTCTAGGGCAATGTGTTTGGGCACCTTGTTGCAATTCACCAAAAGCTTCACCCTAAGCTCGGTGCTTTGTATAGGAATAAAGTGAATATACTGCTCCTTGCTTCCCAAGAAATTGTCCTAAAAGTCATCATTCCTATTTTTGACTATGGTGACTTAGTCTACAGTACAGCCCCTAAATCCTGCCTTGCCAGACTGAACCCCCTTTTTCATTCTTTCTGCCGCTTTGCTTTAGATTGCCCCTCTCATACTCACCACTGCTCTCTTTACTCAGCTCTTTCCTTCCCCTCTCTTGATGCTCGGTGCCTTTCCTATTGTGTCTCTTTTTTATCCAAATTCTGGCTCGGCACTCTTCCCTCTTGTCTCAAATCCCTTCTTTCTTCTTCTTCCTACCCTCTCCACAACAATACTTTCCATTTTGTCTGTCTTTTCCTTCTAGAAAATCTATTGTTGGCCAATCTGCCTTTTCTTACCACTTTCCAAAACTTTGGTCCTCCTTTCCCCTTCCTATTTGTTCTGCCTCTTCTCCTTCCTCCTTAAAGTCTCTTCTTTCTGACTTTTTTCATCCTACATGCAACTGCTTGTAACCCTACCTCTTTTTCTCCATTCTGTAGTTTTGCCCTCTTCTTACTGTTCTGCTATTTTCCCTTTCTGTATATATATTAGAGTGTGTGTTATTTTCTAGATGCCTTCATTTACTATTCTGCCTATAATATTTATGATTCTGCTTGTAAAACTATATTATTGCATTTTACCTTATTTTTTTATTGTTAGCTATCTCCTTCTCCCCTCTCCCACACGTCTACATCTGGAAATGAGCTGTTTTCAGCTCAGTATATACAGTACGTCCTGGTTAAACTTTTAAGTAAATAAATACATTTGAACTGAGAGGTTTCTTTTCTTTCTTTGTGTGCATAACAATCACAAGACTGCAAGGCTTTATAAATGTTCAAGTGCTGTGAATGTTTTTAAAAACTTTATCTTAGTTACTGTGTGAGGGAGAGAGAAATGTTATCAGCAAATGTTCTGACACTGATTGCGAAAGTGACATTGACTTATTTAGGAATTGCATCTGGGGAAATGTTTTGCTCCACTGTTTATAGCTATGCCTTGTATGTGTTTTATAGTAACAACAAGTTTGTGATGGCATTGACAATTTTTGATCTAGCACTGACTTTTAATACCAGACCCTGTGATCAGCATTTAAGCACCTCTGGCCATATTCAGCTTTGAACCTGGGACTGATTGGTCCATTGAATCTGGCTAGAACTATCCCCACACACAAGTATAGGCTCAGCAATTGGGCAGCAAAGATATTATGTTGGACTAGATAAAAATGATGGCAGAATTGTATTGTACTTATATGTGAGTGAGGGTTTCTGATGTGAAGGAATCAAATTACATAAATGTATTGGTATGAACTAATGTGATCAAAGAAGTACTCACAAAAGACCTTGCACCTACTGCCCAACGCCCAAAATAGTGCACTTTTACTCTGTTTATATAGTGAGTAAAAAGGATTTAAATTTATTTATCACAATTTAAAAATGCCAGTACTTACATAAGCAAGAGTACAAACCCCCAAATAGTGGTAAAAAGATCTTCCAGACACCGTTTCACACCCTTGCAGGTGCTTTATCAAGTGTTGAGTTCTGCAATTGCATCATATTCTTTTATAGTCTAAAGGTACGATGTTGTAACAATTAATAAAATTATCCTATCTAAACAACACTCAAAAACCTTGTGTACTATGTAATGAAAACCTCATCCCTCATGCTAATTCCAATTAAATCCAACAACCCTTATGGTACATCCTTTAAAATCCATATGGGGAACATACAGGCAGCTCCTTATCTGGCAGTGTTAGCCATTATGCTATTCATTCTTCAATTCAAATAAATGAGTAAATGAAAAGGTTCATCTAAGACATTTAACACTGTTAACAAATATGCCATTCATTGTTCAGTTCAGATAGTTAAACAATGAAAACGTTCATCTGAAACACAGCAGGCAGGTCTTTCTGGAGCCGTCGTCCTGAAGTTCCCAAATTGAAATGACCTCACTTAGATTATGGGTCTCAACTATGGAACCCCTATAAATGGGATGACATAGGGAGAGTGGAAGAGATTCAGAGGAGAGTTGCAAAAATGTTGAGTTTGTTGAGAACCAGTAATTATAAAGAGAGATTAAAACAAACTGGTCTGTTCACCTTGGAAACGAGGAGAACTAGAGGGGAATTAATTATGCTCTTTAAGATAATAAATGACCAATATTTAGTAAAGGAAATGGGAATATAGTTGCAAAAGAAGCCAGGTGGCTTGAGGGGGCATACAAGACAAATTAGAATAGATATGGTTAAAAGGAACAGTGAGTACTATTCATTCCTTAACAGGTCTTGTAGGATCTGGAACACACTACCTAGTGCAATTTTAAATAGTCATTCAATGAAATATTTAAAAAAAAAACATAACAATAACTGGTTGTTATCACAGGGGAAGTTATGGGCCCACTAATGTGGGGAGCAATATCATGGGCTGCATAGCCTTCTTTTGCTCTATACCCAGTATGAAAATGAGTCCATTATTAACATTCTTCAAATTCCCCACAGAGTAGGCAGATGTGAGAATACCCCTTGCTGTTTCAAAATAGGAGAAAACACACATCAGTAACACTGTATGACATAACAATATAAGTGCAAACTGATAAACCCTTTTATTATAAAAAGGGCTTAATCTCAAAATGGCCATTTAATCTGGGTGCTTGTAGCACATTTAAAATACACATCCATTTTGTTTCTCTCTGTAATATTAGTTTGTCTAAGTTCCCACCCCTGACACCTAATTTCTCTTTTTCTATCCCCATATAGGTCCAAGTATGTTCCCGTGAAGGGTCCGCAAATTTTACATGTGCTGCTAGAATATTGGAGAAATCTTCATTCGCTGTCTCTGACATGTTCATCTATGAGGTGTTTAAAAACTCTGTTGGTTTTTCCTATATAAACTCTGCTGCAAATACAAGTTGCCATGTAGACTACTTCGTGTATCACAGGTTATTAAATCTTCCACGGTGAATATCTCATCTTTTGTTGGATGTGTAAAGATTTTACTCTTCCTAATAAATTTGCAAAACTTAAAACACCCACATATGGTACAACCTGTTGGGGTAGAGGTTCCAAATATAGAGATCTCTCATTTCTGCATAGGTTGCAGTGAAAGCACAATTTTATCCTGTATATTAGATGATCTTTGGTAAACTGTTCTCAGGGGTTTGTCTTTGCATTTTGATCCAAGTACTGGATCAGATTCTGTGATCTTCGAATTTCTAAATATAATGTTCCTTATATCTTTGGACTGATGTGTATATTTAGTTATATATTTCAGCCTTCCCTCAAACAGGTTTTGTGAATTCACTGCATCTCTGTTTGGATGTATCAGATTGTCTCTGTCCAGATATTTTGCCCATTTTAAAGCTGTATGAATTACCTGACCTTTGTATCCCCTAGCCTGAAACCTCTTTTGCATCTCATCAGTTCTGGCCATGAAAGTGTCCCCCTGGCTACAGTTGCGTGAAGACGTAAACACTGGCTGTGCAGTATACTGTATTATTAATAGCATGCCTGGGATGCATACTTGATGCTTCTAATATTGAGTTCCTATCTGTTAGTTTTCTAAACAGATCATTTTCTAAAGTCCCTAATGATGTTTTCTGCATCACAACATCCAAATACAATATTTTTGTTACATCTATTTTTTACCATAAACTGGAGATGTTGGTTAGAGTTATGGAGATCCATAACTAATTTTGTCAGTTCTTCCATAGTTCCTCCCCAAATGACGAGTAAATCTTCTATGTGCCTGTAATATTGGACAATTTTATTGAAAAACTAGTTTAAAACAGAATCTCTGTTCCCAAAATCCCATATACAGATTCACATAACTGGGGGCTAACAATGCCCCCATGGCTGTCCCGTGATAATCTGTAAATAGTGTTTCTCTTGAAAAAATAAAATTGTTACAGGTAAGAACTAACTCTGCACTTGAAACAAAAAAATCAGAAACAAATGGTTCGTGGTCCCTGTAATTCTCCAGATAATAGTGCATGGATGATAAACCTCCTGCATGAGGTACATTAGCACATAATGAGGTTACATGCATGATAACTAGCAGGCAATCCTTTTTTTTGCCATAGCTCCCTTATCCTCCTTTTGGATGTCTGCCCCATGCCCTGTCCACATCCTCCCCTTGCCCCAGGCTTACCCCTTGGGTGGGGCCACTGGGGGGTTCCCTCCCCAACAGTTACTGTAAGCTAGTCCTGGTTTGCCCCCAGGTTGGGGCCATTGGAGAGGGACCCCCTGGTGGACACTTAAGGCCATTGAGGATGGTGGTAGGGCAGGGGGTATCATACCAAGGGTCAGCAATTTTTCTTTTTACTGCTGCCCAGGGGTAGGGATGTGCAATGACAACCAGCATCCACCCCACCCCCCCAACATGCTTGTACCAGTGCACAGTACCCTTAGCCTCCACCAGGAGGCAATGACATGCCAGACACTCTGCCCTCCCCCCAGAGAAGGAGAGTAGTCCCATGGATGCTCGATCCTTCTCCCCCCAGCTGGCCCTCTGACTGCTGGGCCCATTCCCAAAAACCTGGATCATTGACGTTGCAAGTGGAAATCCAGCTGCTGTGCCAGTGGGCTGGCCTAGCAGGCAGTCCTGATCCACTGATACCATCAATAATTTTTGCAGTAAATCAGTGGCATACTTAATATAGGAAGGTAACTGTTATACTAGGGGACACAGGTGGTAGTCCACTGACTTGGAGAGTTTTTCAGTTAAGCATCAGATGCACATCACAGTCGGGTGGTCAGGTGAATTTTCCAATGATTTATGTATTTTTGGCAAAATATAAAAGGTGGATAGCATAGGATGATCAACTTTCAAAAAATCTCTCTTCAAGGCTAATAATACCAGTGTTAGATGAGTGATTCAAAAAGGTGTCTAATCTTACTTTAAATTATTTTTTGGATCTGTAGCTAGTTTTTTATAAGCATTCTCATCATTCAATTGTCTCATTACCTTGGCTATATAAGCTGGGATATCCATAATCACGATGGATCCACCCTTGTCTGTCAGTTTGATCATGATGTTGGTATTTTGTTCCAAATTTTTTAATGCTCACCTTTCTACATTACTCAGATTAGGAAATAAGGTCCCCGATGGTTCTCAAATAATTTCCATAACTCTGACTCACACACCTGTTCAAAGGCTAACACTGATGCCGCCATAGGGGGGTAGAATGTAGATTTCAGCTTAAATACATCATATCTAATTTTGATTATTTAAATCCTGCCTTCCCCCAGTAGACATGTTAAGTCTCTGAAAATAATGTTGCAAATTCAACTTTCTAGTGAACTTATACAGTTCAATGACACAATCAAACAAATTGCTATCCTGTGTGGGAATAAAATATAGACTTATTTTTAAAACTGCAACTTCATTAATGGAAAGATTATAAGATTAAATATTTACCACTAGAAGTTCCTGCATCTTTTGTATTCATGTCTGTACTGTGGCTGTCCTCCCATCTGTCTCTTCTATTGACCTCCTGTCTGTTGTTGACCTCTCTGTCATTGTGTTTGTGAGTTCTGTAGGTTCATCCATTGTGGTCGTCCTCTTCTTACCACTTCTACAACCTTTCCTTGCTCTTCTACCTCCATTCTTGGCCCTTGTCATTGTTGCTGGAATCAGATCCATGGGCTCCTCCGTGGTGTATCTGGTTCAGGAGACATCTCTAAAAAACTGTACTATCAGAACTGTCCTAATCTGAATTTACGTCAGTAGATGTTTCACCTGATTTTTTTTCTAAATGAACTTAGGTTGGGACTGTGTCTCTTTTTTTCTTTTTTTTTTTTTTCCAATTGAAAATCTGACCCAGTTCATAATCCCTTTGGTCCTGGATAAATTTATTATGCTTAGCTGCCTTAATTTTGTATATCCTGGGACTCAATGGCTTTTTTGGGGATCTTCCATATTTTTTTTTTTATTTAGTTATTTAACCAGGTGAGACACACTAAACTGAAAGCTTTTTTACAGGTGCAACCTGGGAGCACAGGGAAGTTAAGTGACTTGCTCAGGGTCACACAGTATGCAAGTGGAAGCTGTGGGATTCAAACCCAGGTCTGGTCTGCTGAATGTCACCAGATTTGCTGCTCAGAGCCTTAAACCACTGCGCTATACTGCCTAAAGTATATTCTGGCCAGGTGGGAAAAATTAGAGAAGACGTGTTCTTTTTCTGCTAGATTAGTGTATACTTCTTGTTATAGATTTTATGACTCTTTTAGCAGCGCTTCAACCAGTAATGCATTACCTTTAAGTGATGCCTCATTCCATGATGCCATCAGAGAGTCTCTATCAGTGCCAGATGCTGGTAATTTCAAAATCCTCAGGCCACGAGGTACTTGACCCACAGTTAAATATGCCTGTAGGGTTGTTTATTGCTAGTAAATCCTACAAGCACGTAGCACTACTTTCTGCAACTGGTTAAATGCTGTCTGTAATGTTAAATTCTCTATCGAATTTTGGTCAGTACTTATACTGCTACTATTAATCCCATCTAAAATGAGGTTGACATCCCCTCTTTGGGAAAATAAATCTAAAAACACACTGTGGGGGGTGCCTCTTGCTGTACTCATGCTTGGTCCAGATTGCATATTATCTGTTGGATACATACTTTATGATGAGTGTACAGTGATCAAACCCCTACCCTATATACCAGAGGGGACCTGGGATACTGAAATTACCCCTTAAGAGGCACAGAGTCATGGCAACTACCACCACCTTTACTAGTTTGAACTTAGTGAAGAGAGTGCACAATACCTACATGTGGAAAGAAACAGAAAGGTTCTCCTTCTGCTGTTGTTACTTTATTTTATTTTATTTATTTATTTATTTTTGCTTTTGCTTCTCTGGAGTCATTTGTAGCTTTTTAATTGCTTGGTGCATCTGTGCCGTCTCATTTGCATGGAGGTCCCCAATTATGTTACCTTGGAAAGCTACAGGTTTTTCTTTTTGTACCATAATGCTTGTTAAGCACAACTGGCTCAGAACCCCCGACAAGGGGCAAGTTTCCAAAAGAGGTGCCTCAAACTAAAACTAAGGAAGAGTTAAATTTGACAATCTCTATTTCTCAGAGCAGCAGACTGAAATCCAGTCTGCAGACAACAAGGATATTTATTGTGTTAGGTGCAGACACCCCTTTTCTCTTCAAGAGTCTTGCTTAAATTATGCATAATAAATGTATATATGTATATATACCGAAACTAACCTTTTAATTTCAGCATTTTAAGATTTTTACATGTCATCATGGGGGGTACCTCTGTGTTATTATGCATATGTGGCCTATGGTATGAAACTGGCACTGTGTCTGAGAAGGGGGGTGACTTTTGGTATGGGTTGTAGTCAGTGTCCATCTGGTTGCTGACTAGAGCCATGTGAGAAAAAATCTTCCACCAGCAGATTTTGCACGAATGTCAGACTTTCACTTCCACAAAAGTTCAGAAATCATTCTGGCAACTTTCATGGAAATTCTGGCTTAGGACAGTGAACAATTCATGCATATTTACACCGCTCAGTGAGTGACTGAACTGCAGAATGAATGTAAACAAAACTATTCGAATTCCTGTGTGCTATCTGAATTTGTGGCTAAAAGCTACTATTAAATATGAATACTTTGAATTAGTTATCAGGCTGCCTGCTACAGTTATAATGCAACTGTGATAAGAAGGGTTGAAAATGTATATCTGGATAGTTTACAATAGATCTATAGACCCAGAGCATTGCAATGGGTAGGAAGGGCTCCCCTTCAGGTTGCCCACCACAAAAGACTGTTTAAAGCCAGGGCCATGTACATCACCAGAGAGTGGCTTATATTCCCAGATCTATCCAATTCAGTTATTCCAATAGAAATTTGGGTCCTGAAATCTACTGTGGGGCAACAAAAACAGAGAAAGATGTTTCAAGCATTCCAAGCAGGCTCTGTGATATGTGCCATTTGTAGAAAAAAAATTATTATTCAGATTAACAGTAGTTTATGGAAGCCACTGTTAGATCCCCTGATATGAATGTTATCACAGAAATAGTAAAAAAAAATTCCTTGAGTCAAAGTGAGGTTTAAAATTTGCCAGTTTCAGAAGTATATAAACCCAGAGCCCACAGTTTGGAACTGTGGGCATAAGATGAGAGATCGTCTTTCTTTTAAACTACTCAAGCATTTTTTTAAAATAATCAGTTCTTGGAAATCCCCCTCCCAAAACATACATGCACAACAAAAAATAAACTTGACACCACCCAACAAGTGCAGTGCATTACCTTGGGTGGTATACTGCATAAAAGTTGGTTCAGGTTTGACAATGTTGTTTAGCTATCAGTTGCTATTTGTGATAAATGGGAGCAATCCTTTCTTACATTTGCTTCCTATTGTAGAGAGGTGCAGCAATTTCGAGCAGACGTGTTAAAGTAGCTGTTTGATTCTCTTTTTCATCCCCCTGACCCAGCCTTTGTCCTACCTCACCCTGGGAATGTCATGTCTCACTACTTCATTTTAAAATGCTCTAGAAAGTGACTTTGTTATTCCCTTACAGACACACAAAACTGTTCTCACCCCCCGCAAAAGATACTTCAAACTGTGGGCTTGGTTCACAAGTGCAATACAATTTGGCTTAGCTCAACCTCTGTTCGGCTGGTACAAATGACCAAACAGTGCTGCACACATTCTGCAGTTATTCTACTGCTACCTTAACACAAGAGGTAGAGACAAGGAGAAAATGGCCAGTTAATCCATTCAGTGCTACAGTGACATGTTTAAGTATGCAGTACAAGAAGATATAAAGTTGACATTAAGTATAGAGGAACCGCTCTATATTATTATACAGGTGTGGTCGCATCTGTATATTAGGGTTGAGTAAGCACTTCTGTGTTAAACTCAAATTTATGCACCTTGATAACTTTGCCCCCTTTCAACTGATTTACATGGAATTTGGAAAGCACGTCCTCTCTGCCAGGATCTCTTGATCCTGTAAATTTCATGTAGATCACTTCAGTGGAGGCAAAGTTACAGAGGTGCAATAAACAACTAAAAGTCTCCTATTTTTTAAATGTTAAGGCTTTTTTTGCCATCAGATAACTAAAAAAAATAGGAGGCTTTGTTGATAAAACTTGGTCAAAGGTATGTGCTTCTGTGGTTTTTAGGTTCAGCTGTTAAGTAGTTTTTAAAATATTTAATAAAAATGTTCCATTTCTGAGCATGCGCAGTTCAAAAAAATAAATGTTCTTGTCATAAATTACTTTTTTGTGAAAGCAGCAGCTTTCACTTTATGAAACAGCTGTCTTTAATAAATGACTCCTGCTGCTGTCATGACTTGTAGGTCAGGGATGGGGCTACTGTCATTGTAGCCTCGCCATCCTGACTGTGCTATGCCTTAATTAAACTATCTGCACACCAGGGGCCCCAATCCCCAGCGGCAGTGTATTTATTTATTTTTGATTATTTATTTCTTATTATTATCTGATGCTGGGATGCCCACCCCTGATGTCAGATGCTTCCCCCCGTGCAGCCCCTTGTTTTAGTAACACTGCCGACATCAGGGGGGTCTAATCCTCAGTTGGCATTTGCACACACCCCCAGCAGTGTGGGACACTGGAGAGCCCACCCCCAGTGTCCCGAAATAATTTATTGTTTTTGTATAATCCGACACTGAGATGCCCACCCCCAGTGTCGGATGTCACCCCACACCACCATTTGTCTGATGGCGGGGGGGCCTTATCCCTGCATTGGCATTTAGAGCCCCCCCCAGAACTTTGGGACACTGGGGAGCCCACCCCCAGTGCCCCTAAATATTTCTGTATTTTAATCCTGAAAAACAAAAAAAAGTCCCCGACGTCTTTTTTTCAACCTGAAAAAAAGAAAATGGTCCCTCATCATCTTTGCCATCCTCCTCCCCCATCCCGACCCTCCCACTAGCACCCACCACCCCACACACACACCCTTATCCTATACTTGCCACCAGAGGTCATACAATGTCATCTTCTGTGGACCGAGACACATCTACACTCTTCAAAGCCGAACTGTGAACTGAGAAATAGAGGTAGGTGCCGTATAATGTATTTTAATGGCGTTTTGAACTTATATTCATAACTTTGCCTTTTTTGGGACTTTTTTCACCAGTTTTCAACATGGCCTTTTTGGAACCCCATCTCATGAACACTGTCACTGTCATTTCGTTAATTGGGCCCAGAAGGTAATTTCATGACTGCTGCATGAAATCACCTTTCTGGACTGAATAATGAAAACTCACCACAAGTGTTCACAGAGTAGAGATGCATAAAAGAGCTATGTGCTGAGCCCATGCACTAGATTCAGGACTGTCTCCAATATTGTATTTATCTCATTTGCACAGGTCCTTTGGGACCTGTAAATGAGGATACAATTCCACTGACAGAAAAAGAAGGGAAATTCTTTGCAAAAAAACTATGTTAATGCAGACATTATGGTTGTAAAACACAAAGCGCTCAAAGACAGGAAATGAAAAACGTTAAGGATTTGGGTCTCCGCAGTATTGGTGAATCAATGGTGGGGTCTTACTTGGGGTTGTCAACCCTACTTCCCACCCCTCCCCTGCTCAAATGAGGTCAAATGTGATGCCCTGTGTGAAGAAAGCTCTGACAGATTATGCTGGCCATACTGTACCACTATGAGGCACTAGTTTGGAGCTGTATCTTGTGCTTCAGACAGGATGCTATGGGTTGGGGAAGGGGGTGGGGGTGGGCATTAGTGTTGACAACCCCAAGTAAGACCCACCACTGATTCGCCAATACTCCAGAGACCCAAAGCCCTAATGTTTTTCATTTCCCGTCTTTGTGTGATTTGCATTTTTACAACCCTGATGTCTGCATTAACGTACTTGTTTGCAAAGAATAAATAAATATATTTTGTAGTCGTGAAACCTAGCATTGATCAATCCTCTCAACTGGCATTCATTTTTAGGAATACATCACCTTTTGCCTTGAAAGTCCACATTGCTCTCCTAAATCAGGTATTTCACTCACTGAAGAGGTAATGAGACAAAACATCATGCCAGGCATGAGTACGTTTTATCTAGTTCTCCTTCAGAAAACACTGTTCACATTAATACAAATACTACAACACCTTCTGGGATTGATAGCACTGTTTATTCAGTTTTGCCCCTGATTTTCTAAGCATTGTGCCTGTTTTGTGAGTCATTGTTTTTTGCTCAACAGTGTATTTACTCAGGAGGGGTGAACCGAGCCCACAGTTTGAAGTATTTTTTAATAACAAAGTCACTTTCTAGAGCATTTTAAAATGAAGTAGTGAGACATGATATTCCCAGGGTGAGGTAGGACAAAGGCTGGGTCGGGGGGATGAAAAAGAGAATCAAACAGCTACTTTAACACGTCTGCCCAAAATTGCTGCACCTCTCTACAATAGGAAACAAATGTTGTAAGAAAGGATTGCTTCCATTCATCACAAATAGCAACTGATAGCTAAACAACATTGTCAAAACTGAACCAGTTTTTATGCAGTATACCACCCAGGGTAATGCAACTGCACTTGGGTGATTTCAAGTTTATATTTTGTTGTGTGTGTGTTTTGGGAGGGGGATTTTCAAAAACTGATTATTTAAAAACAAATTCTGGCCAGAGCCGATAGGGTTGTAGTTGAGGAATTTAGGGTAAACATATTATACATTTTTTTCATAATATTTTTACACCAAATGTTCAGCATAGCATTGTTATGAACCTGCCCAATGAAGACGGGTAGAGAAAATGTGCAACTCCTTTCTTAAAGCTGATTTTGTGCAGGGACTGTGAAATCAACTCTTGGGATGCTAAAACACATTTTGGGCAGGAACTGAAAAATGACAGTTGTCACATTTATGTGGTGCTGTACAGAAATGGCTATGTTGAAAGTTTGGGGTTAAAATATTGAATATTACCTTCATCCTCAAAATTTAAGGTAGGCTCATAACTTTGTTGAGTTTTAATATTTTTTTAAACCAAATTTTCAGCATAGCCTTCTTATGACCCCACCTCAAGAAGAAGAGCAGAGAAAATTTTCATCTCCTACCTGAAAGGTGATTTTGCACAGTGACCATGAAATCTCCTTTCTGGACAGATTTGCCTAATGACAGTGACATTGTTCATGAGGTGGGGTCCCAAAGAGGGCATGTTGAAAATGTGGGCCAAAATATGCAAGAATTCCCAAATTATGCCTCTAAGTTCAAACCCCCATTGAAATACTTTGAACAGCATACCTGTTTCTTCAGTTTGTGGTCCAGCTTTGAAAAGTGAAAATGTGCCTGCAGTCCAGAGAAGATTACGACATTGGATCCCCGATGGGTAAGTAAGGGCTTGGGGGGTGCAGTGCGGTGTGGTGGGCGCTGAATGGGAGGGTCGAGTGGGGGGACTGTAACGGCACAAAAAACATCAATGGATGGTTTTCTTGTTACAGGTTAAAAAAAAAAGGATGGAGATGCCAATTCACGGACCTGCCGACCACCGTAAAAGGTTTCTTCCAGGTTAAGTAGTGCAAGTGCAGAGTGGGCCATGGTAGATGAGATGGGGACTTTTGTCACCTCATGAGGTTGTTTGTTTGCAAGCTGCTTTTCTACTAGCCCTCTCAAGAGGACTGCAGGGCTCCATCCACACATCCCTAAAAACTCTATCATTGCATCTCCTTGCTTCTATGGCTTTGATAATAAACCCAAACTTGTGCATTATCTTCATTTTTGCAAGGAATTTATTATATAAATAACATTACCACAAAGTTGCATAGGTGCCAGAACATGGGAGCCACTATGGCCATGCCTTATCACTTTCATAAGTGGCCCTATCAGTTTTTGCAATCATGTTAATTTATTACTAGGGAAGAATTTACCCCTTACATCCTTGGCCCTACCACTTCTCAGACCTTTCCGGCACCAATGTAAAGTTGCACAATTGTCCAGTCAGCTCAGAACAGAACACCTAGTTACATACATAAATTCATGTTGAGCCACTTATATTTCCATAAGTCTGGAATGTATTAAGTCACATGGAGAAAAGCATTATTTTAGGATGTTTTGGGGATTTGCCCATAGACTCCATCATTTCCACTAGGCTGTGTTTTGCCCCAGTAGACGGTGGAAGGAAAACATGTAACGGGCAAGGAAGGGAGAGAGCTAATCTGTAAAATGCATGAGTGCACGGGAGTTCTGCATCCCAGCTTCTGCTCTGAGGCACTGCAGCACAGATGAACATGTGCAAGGAGTGAGCTGCGTGCACAAGAGAAAATATACAGGGACGGAGGAGGCACAGGTGGGCTGCATGCCTGCCACTTAACCTGCCTGTAACAGTGAAAGTGAGCGAGACAATATCAGAGGTGATATCAGCGTGATGCGCAGAGCAAATTCCAGGGATTCCCTCCTCTGATATGTTGAAGCTCCAGTATCAGCAGACGTCAGTGAGAAATAAGAGTCTGTGGAACAGTGCAGTACAACTGACAATAGCAACAGCACCACCTGCTTCAAAGGATTCCCGCCTTTCATGTGGACTGCAGGGAATGAAACTGCAGCTACTGTTGCACACAACGGCACCAGCACCACCAGCTTCTGCAGGCTCCTGCCTTTCATGTGGACTGCAGGGGATTAAACTGCAGCTGCTCTTACACAGTGAGTAGCCAGGAATTTGAGACTTGTACTCAAGTTGATAGTTTTGTTACGCACCCCCCCCCCATCCACTGTTGACACATCACACTGTTGCCCCCCCCAAACACAAACCAATGATGTGCTGGCCTCCCACACAAACAAAAGCCTCCCCTCCCAATTTCAGTTACATATGCATTAGGCAAATGATGCTAATAGATTTACTTTTTCATAGCAGGTCACAGGAGTATTTATCTTCAAGTTTCACATTAACCCTTTGCTGTTTCAATGTCTCCAAATACCATACATCTGGGTTTTCAATCAGCTGTGAAGACATCTTTCTCATAATGTTTCTTCACAGATTTTTATTATAGTAAAACTTTGACTACAAATACCTTTGCTCAGAAATAAGATTTAAGTGTGAGGTGCATGCTTTTGTGTCACGATGTTAGTTGAATGTGATCATATATTTTCAAGTAACTCATTGGCTTTTCTTCCACTTTAGTTGTGCATGTATACTGTATTTTCTCTTTTTTAAACCTCCCTCCAGCCTGCTTCCCTCCTCCCCAACCACTTCTTTTTCACAAGAAAACATGTGTACCACTGAAGTGGATGAATGGCCTTTGAGTTGTTTGTAGACCTACAATATAGTTTAGTCAACTTCTTGCCACACAAGAGATGCCAACCTCTGTACCCACACTTCCACACTTGCATCTTATCTCTGAGGAAAGGTATTTGGACCCAAAGTTAAAACTCAATCAGTTGTGAAGAAACATTATGATAAACCAGTATGTAGGGTTTTAGAGACACAAACTGCAAAGGGTTCGTGTAAAAGTTGAAGACATATTGTATGCTTCTCTCCAGATAATTTCTCACCAGCCAGCTTCCCATCTACCCCATCTCACACACACACACACATACACACACACACACACACACCATCAAGCTATTACTCATTTTTTTATTTTAATATTCATTGCTAGTAGTTTAATTACACAACGCTATATAAAATATTACTGGTGGATAATCAGCAGTACAACACAAACTGTGAAAGAGATTCATACCTTAAACCAGATCAGCTGTGAACTGCTATGAGAAAGACATGCACAGCTGATTATATCTGACCATGAAGAGAGACTGAATGGCTGCTGCACTCCATTCTACAATCTACATGGACTGTAATCTACAGGGGAAAACAGGGGTCTGGGGGAGCTTCAGCTGATGGGAAGGGGGCCCGCTGCACAGGCATTTTTACTTTCTTTTGCATTTAAAACCTGATACTAGCAGCTTTAGAGTACCATCACTCTCTCCCTTTAATTGTTACCACTTCTTTACTGCTCCTTAATGAAGAACAGTTTGGTGACTTCATTCGTACTCCTTCCCCTGATTTTGATGAACTAGAGGTTTAAAACATCCTCACTTCCAACACATCTGCCACCAGATACCTGCTGCTGCTAAGGCTGCTTTAGTTAAAGACACACAGACCAGACGTTACCCACAAAGCAGCTCCTTTAAACTTCTTATCACCCTCAATAACTAAATGCTACAGCATTAGATAGTGCTAGCTACACAACAAAATAATTAAGAAAATATACTTTTTGAGGGGGTCATTTTTAAGGCAGGTGCATGGCCTGCTGGTCCACTTTAGCACCCTCATTATTCTTACAACTTTCAGTAAAAGCAAAACAAATGGCTGGGCTTCTCCTGCGACTCAGGAATAGGGGCAATTTCACATACAAAGGGATCCCCACAATGCCAGGGAAGAAGAGAAAATACAACACCTCTAGTAAGTAAAAAAATGAATAAATACTAACTGCTTTCTTCAATAAATGTGAATTGGATGTATCAACAGAGAGGGGATCACATTACGATTGCTACTCTATTGCTACCGCTGCCTATATTATCCATATGGAGGTGTGCTTAACACATTTTTTTTTTGTAAACAATAACCCATGACAGGGTATGGGGTTATGGGGATTTAACGCACAGCTGGGTGTGTTGTGAAGCATGGGGCTGCAGGCCGAGTGTCCTCACAGCACCCCAACCATGCATTAAATCCCCATAACCCCATACTCTGAAGTGAGTTATTGCACTTATAACATGGGTTAAGGTTTTCAGCTAAAAACTGAGAGAAATGCTGTATTTAAGGCTGAAAAGTAAAATTTTTTTGATGTATTTTGCCACCACAGAAAGTAGTTCTCAATTCTAGGCTGCTCAAACATTTCATTTACAGGAAGGAAAAACTTCATGTACAGCTATGATGACCTGTAAACAATGGAAGGCACTAGAAGCATGTGGCAGAAGTCAGGACCACTGACAAAAGACATACTGCAGTGCAATTGGGGTAGCAACTGTGATTTTTTCCCCCAGCACCTGAGTCTGTCTCTCAGACTCTCACTGTTCGCTCTCTCAGCCCACCTCACCGACACGGCTCTGTCTCTATATGGAGAGAGAGAGAGAAGCAGAGACACAGAGAGACAGAGATAGCTTTTTCCTGTGATTTACCTCTTGTCACTTTGCTGCCTGGGAAAGGAACATTGGATTTAAGCTAATTTGCAGCTGATTTTACAATACTGTAACAAAGAGAGCAGACACTTTCTGTGGGACACTCACCTACACCTCAGGACTGCTGTGATGTGTATTTCTGCAAGCTTTCCATCCACAGGTTTTGTAGCCCCGAGATCCGCACAAACACACTGGCAGCCAGAAGAGAGAGAGAGAGACAACAGAGCACACATTCTCCGTTCAACCTTGCCATTCTTCTTGGAATGCACATGCCTGTCTGTCTCTCTCTCTGTCTCTCACTCTCTCTCTTTCTCCACACAGAGTGGACCACGGGCAAGGACTGTGTAATGGGAGGGGTGGCTGGGTGTATGTGAACTGGCATGGGCAATCTGGGTACGCTGCTGCCTTACTGTGTCACAAGCGTGCTCTGTCAGGAACCTACTCATGCATTACTCTTCCAACATTCAGACATGCTAACTTCCTGTTGCTACTTCTCTCTGTATGATCAGGGAGAGTGTCTGCCACTAAATTCCCTAGCCCAGCTGGTTCACTCTGTAGTTGTTGGAGCCATTGCCTGCTGCCTTACTGCTAATCGGATGGAGAGGGCCACCTCTGTCCACCATCACAGAAACACCAGACCCCTCCAACTTACTGCTGCTTTGTGCAAGTGATGGCACTCTGCTCCCTTCATTGGATTCATTGCTCTGGGAGACAGATAACTGTGACTGTGGAATACTTAGCAGATGGAGACAGAAAGTCTGCATGACAGACAGGAGCGAGCAACCGATCCATCGCGGGAAAGTGAAGGTGTGTGCCAGTAACGGACACAGGAGACTACAGCATTTCACACTTCCATCTCTAAAAATATAACATACAGGGCACTGCAGGACATATCTGTGTCACACTGTCTCTCGGGATTGGTACATACGGAGGGGGGACACCAAGCAGCTTCACCTTGCTGTGACTGTGTCCCGTCTTGCAGAAAGTGTGAATTCCATCTCCTGGTGCCGCTCTGTCTCTCTCACTGTTTCACCAAATCTGCATGCAGGACAGCATGCCCTGAGGACCTTGTGATACTTGGGGAGAGGGGTACTATGCATCATCTGGTGGGGGGGGAGACAATCAGGACATGAGCTAGCACCAAATTGAGGACCTTGGGGACACTCTGGGGGAAAGCTGCATCGTTGGGGGGGGGGGAGAAGCTGAGTGTGGAATAGCAGTGTGCTGTTTAGTGCAGCACTTTGGGGGTCAAAGCAAGGGCTTACTCTTTTGCCTTCTGGCAGCATTCTAATATCACTGACATGATGATGAATTACACTGTACTTTCACACCGGGAGCTGCCTGTCATGCTTCCCCAGATTACCAATGGCTGCCGTTATGGTTTGCAGCAGGGAATGAGCGCTGATGGCAGTTTCCCTGAGTCCCTCCGTGGATCCATGCATTAAAGAGGGTATTTAATGCATGGCCATGCAGATGGACTCCACCGCTAAAGGAAGCCGAGTAATGCACTTGTTCATGGTTGGGGGGGTAATTGAGGGGCAGAACTTGAGTCTGTCGATACTGCATGCCATCTTTCAGGTTAAGTAGTGCAGCCATGGTACACAGACCACAGAGGTAACTTTTGTTACCTCATGAGGTTGTTCATTAGCAAGCTGCTTTTCTCCTAGTCCTCACAAGATGACTGCAGGCTCTACCCATGAAGCCTTAAAAAGCACCCTGCATGTACCTGCACAATCCTTTTCTCTGTAATAACAACTGCAGACATCAGGAATGTTGAAAATATTAATTAGTCTTCATTAACTGCAATAACACAAAGAACTCTAGCTACAAGCTTATAATTTACAAGTTAAAATGTGGATTTTAAGACTTTTTTTACACTTGCTGGTATTACAAACTATATTTTTTTTCTTAGAGTTATGAATTCATGAACTTCACTATACACATTTTTTTATCTTTCTTACATGCATTGCAATAATGTGATAAACTTGTTATCTTATAACACTAATATTATTAACAACAGACGCATACCTGCTGTTGCCCTTTATACATTCATGATGGTTTTCATCATGCACAGTGCTTTATGGCTCTCATAGTGCTGCAGTTATAAGAAACATTTACTGCTCATTTCAAAGCACTTATTTAAAACAGTCCAACCAGAGATTAAGCATTAAGTACATCCTTATTGCTTTGGTTTTACAGAGTCGTACTATTAGCTCACCTCTCAGGTTACAGCGTTGTGGCTTCAGATCAGGCAGTAAGAGAAGGCAAAATGGCCGACCCTCTTGTACTGGCAGGGAGCCAAGTGCCAACGTGAAATACATTGGCAAGTCTTATCATGGCATATGGCTCCTTCTGGGTACAAGAGGGCAGGCCGCTTCACTTTTTGAAATGAGCAGTGAATTTTTTTTATAAATGCAGTACTATGAGAGCCATAAAGTGCTGTGCACCACGAATAGCAGTATGATTGCATAAAGGGCAACAGCAGGTGTGCTGCTGTTACTAATAATGTTTGTATTATAATATAACAAGTTGATCACACTATGACAATGAATGTAAGAAATGCACATAAGAAAAAGAGAGAAACATTTGTGTATGTATAGCAAAATTAATGAATTCATAATTCTAAGGAAGAGATATTGTTTTTAAAGCCAGTAAATGTAAAAAAAAAGTTTTATAATCGAAATTCTAACTTCTGAATTATGAGCTTGTGACTATGGCTCTTTGTGTTATTGTAGTTAATGAACTAAGTAATCTCAACTTTAACGACATCTGGAGTTGTTATTACAGATAAAAGAATTGAGCACGTACATACAGAGCACTTTTTGTTATTTGGTTAAGCTGCCTAATTCAAGCATTGCTTGATGTATCTATTTAGTAATACCTTTGTTTTTCTAAAAAGGATTTTATCTATAAAAGTGGCTGAGATTGGAGCATATGGGAGAAGCCAGATATAAAGTAGGTAGTGCTATTCAGTGCACACTTGATCACCGTTAAGCTAGTGTTTGGGAAGGAAGGGCAGCATATATAAAGGGATGCTCTGACAGCAGTTATTGATATTTTCATTACAGAATACTTTTTAAGATAATTGAAGCTTATATATAACATATGATTTCTAACTGAAAAAAACTGCTATGTAGCACTGAATTAGTTACATCATTTTAAATACGACTGTCAAATGTGACACATATGAATTATGACATGATAATATTATGATTATTACTTCATTTACAGTCCCCCAGCAGAAGCCAAACATGAGAAACATTGGGGTCTATTGAACAATAAATACAACTCATCTTTTGAACTTTGAATGGTGTAACAGTTTTCCTTGAGCTAGAGCGGCCATTTCATAACTTGTTTTCTGTTACTACTGAAGATTGCCATGAACTGATCTGAGCTGGGAGGCGGGCAGGTCTGGCACGCATACAGCATGAGGAGCAATTTATAAGACAGTAATATGATTAAAATCACCATATTGCATAAAGCTGGCCTGAAGTGCCCTGGCAAACCAAATACCAAAACCTAAGCAAGGGAGCAAGAGAAAGTGCAAAGCGGGGAGGAAAAAGAGAAGGAAGAAAAGGTAATCGGAAAAGACAGTGGGGGAAGGGCAGGAGAAGCGGGGATATATAAAGATTACTAGGAAAAAGGGGAAAGAACAAAAGTTTTGTTTTTATTTATTGTTTAATTTTATACCTCATTTATGTAGCTCATGCTGTAAGGTATTGAGGCAAGTGGTTACTGTGTGCTCTGCTCACTGGCTTCTTTCACACAAGTGTGCACTGCCCTAGTCTGATTGCTTCTCCAGTGTGCTCAGTCCACCGAGCCCAGAGTGCCTTCCCAATTCACACTTATACCTGCTTTCACTGCTTCTTCTTTTTTCACCTTCCTTCCTCCTCATTCAAAAAAAATTGCCACAGATGACACAACAGAACCTCACAACCTGTCTGCAGAGTTGTGTAGTGCTATACTGGCCTACTACTGCTGTAACTAACTGATAAAATGGCAGCTGACATGCCGGCCTGTCTGCGCAGTGGTAGGATTTCCACCGGCGACCCGGGTTCAGGAATGGATTCGGGTCGCTGGAGGCCAGCCTGGGAGAGAAGAAGGGAGCGTCCACCAACACCTCACCTTCTCCGGGGGGAAGGGAGGGAATGTGGCTTGACATCTGCTGACCCCTGGTGGAGGCTGGGGGCTTAGTACAATGTCCATTCCACGATGCCTGGGGAGAGATAGATGTCGGTGCCAGCCTAGAAGACATCGCATGTTTCTCCTCAGAGGAAAATACTGAAAATGGTGCCCTGGCCGATCAGATGATGGCCTCCCCCGGATCCTCACCCTAGGGCTCCCTGACCTCCATCAGCCACCTCAGCAGCACCCAGGGTCATTGGATACATGGGTGGAAGGCTCATTCCCTATGAAGGTAAGGAACCCTCTCAAAAAAGGGATACGTTGGGGATACCTGGCCCTGCTGCAATGTGGGGCAGTGGGGTCAGGAGCACCGGGATGGGGTAATCCATGTGGGGGCCTAAAGGGAAGACCGGCCAGGTGTGGGGGGGCGATAAACATGAACATACAAAAAAAAATGGCAAGCTGACACCAACACCACAGCAGCAGCCTAATCAAGTGCAGGTGCAGTACAGTGAGTGGGGTGGGGTGGTGGGGGGAAGAAGGATCAAGAAGATCAAATGGTGGTGGTGGGGCTAGGTAAGGAAGGGAATGACAGGTAGGGTTGGCAGATTTGTCCATTTTTACAACGGGAAAGTGATAAAATAAGATCTGGAAGGGGGGAGAGAAGGAGTTACAAAAATTAGAATGATGTTAAATGTGACTTAATTTGTGAGAATCCTCAGAGTATGTGCATGTGGGTGACAAGCAGAACAACCAGATTCTTGGGATTTGAACACAACACAATCTGCATCACAAAACATAAAAAATAAAATCAGATCAGGAACTGAGGGAGAGGAGGTTATAATAAATGTATTGGGTTTAAAAGTAAGATTCTACACAGCAGTCCAAGTGTTTGTTGGCTTGTTTAAAATTGCTAGTATGATCAATACAAGAATAAATAAATAATTATATACACTCACCAAATGCAGCTGCCTAGACAAGTAACAAAGTGAACTGGATTGCTGCAGCAATGAAGACGTGCCAAACTCAGAAAGAAAAAAGTCACAAGAAGCAGGTAATGTTGTTTCAGTTGTTTTCTTATTGCATTAAAGTGCTGCTATAAAGTAAGGGGCAAATGATGGCACTCCGCTCCCTTCACTGGATTCTTTACTCTGGAGGACAGATGACTGTCACTGCGGGGCACTCAGCAGACGGAGGCAGAAAGTGTGAGTGACAGACAGGAGCGAGCAACCGGTCCATCACGGGAAAGAGAAGGTATGTGCCGGTGATGGACAAAGGAGACTATAGCATTTCACACTTCTATCTCCAAAAAATAATGTGTAGATACTGCAGAACATATCCATGTAGCACTGTCTCCCAGGATCGATATGTATGGGCGGGCCGGGAACGCAAAGAGGCTTCACCTTGATGTGACTGACTGTGTCCCATCTTGCAGAAAGTGTGAATTCAGTCTCCCGGTGCCACTCTGTCTCTCTCACTGTTTCACCAAATCTGCATGTGGGACAGCACACTCTGAGGACCTTGTGACACTCGATGAGGGGGATACTGTGCATCGTTGGGGGGGAGACAATCAGGGCATGAGATAGCACCAAACTGAGAACCATGGGGACACACTGGGGGAAACTGTGCATCGTTGGGGGTTGGGGGAAGAATCTGGGTGTAGAATAGTGGTGCACTGTTCGGTGCAGGACTTCAGGGGTCAGAAACTTACTCTTTTGCCTTCTAAATAAAAGCTGTGTATCATCTTGTACCACTACTATAGTTCCAGTCATTGCTCAAGAATGTAGTCTCAGTAAATAGTGCAAGCACGGAGTGTTACGCAAGGCGGAGGTCACTTTTTTTGTCACCTCAACATGTTGTAGGGATTGCAGGGCTCCACCCACTGCAGCCCTAGAAATCCTGCAGTAGTTTAAAGGAAAGACAATCTCATCTTATGCCCACAGTTCCTAACTGTGTGCTCTGGGGTTATATAGTTCTAAAACTGGGCAATATTAAACCTTACTTTGACTAGAGTATTTTTTTTATTATTATTTCTGTGACAACATTCATATCAGGGGATCTAACAGTGGTTTCCGTAAACTACTGTTAATCTGAATTTTTTGTTGTTGTTGTTGTTAGAAAATGGCACGCACCACAGCGCCTGCTCGGAATGCTTGAAACACCTTTCTCTATTTTTGCTGCCTCACAGTAGATTTCAGGACTTGAATTTCCATTGGAACAACTGAATGAGACAGATCTGGGAGTATCAAATGCTCTCTGTTGATGTATATGGCCCTGTCTTTAAACAGTCTGCTGTGGCGGCCAAGCTGAAGGGGAGCCCTTCCTACTAGAGCTGGGCAAAAGTTGTGAACTCCACTTTAGTGGGTCAGAATACTTCTGATTTTGCCAAAGGCAGAAATTCGGAAACTTTCACAAAAGTTGTGAAATTTCACGGAAGTTACACAAAAGCAGAATTCGCAACTTTCGCCCAGCTCTATTGTTGACTAGCCTGTCCTTCAGCTTATCTCTTGGCACCACCCAACCATTTGTTTGCACTATTTTCAGATTCCATGTGGGTTCACTACTCCCTAATGGAGTTTTTATCTGTCTGGCAGCATAACAATTCCACTGCCTCAGATGGTACACCCCTAGTTTGTGCTGTATCACTGCAGTACATTGTTTTTCTGGCCACTTCTGCAGTCAATCAACTGAATATAACAAAGGTTAAAGCACACTCAAAAACAGCGTCCTTTAGCCGTGGCAGTGCCCAAGCCAGTCCCCTTGTGAATCAAGATACTTGAGGGGGCGGCATGGACCGACTTCACGCCCCCACAAACTGTGGTAAGTCTCACAGAAAACCAAACTGAACTCATTTATCTCAGTAGCTTACAGAAACAAGATAAGGAACTGGGTAAGATAATAGGTGATTCCTGCAGGCTCACCATTTAAAAAGCATAACAAGAAATTGTAGTTGTTTCCAAAGACTTGAAACTCTGCTATGCAGGTCCAGGGACACAAACAGTCCGGGTGATCCCACAGCTCCTTAGACAGGAACTGATTTCTGCAGTACATGATGTGCCCACAGGAGGCCATTAGGAGCAGACAAGACCATTCACAGAATGCAGACAGTTGGGTGGTGGCCAGATTTGCAAAAAGACGTACACAGATACTGAGACAATTAAAACTGTATGTGCTCCGAGTACCCCTTCGGTTACAAGGTCCAAGTGACCACTGAGAAGAGATTTCATGCAAATCAGCAGACACTGTTTAAAGGTCAAATCTAACCTACCAATGAAGGAGGGGGCCAAAGCCCCCCTCTTTGTTTCGTCTTCCAGAAATGAGTGCAATGTGGTTGGCAGGTATAGGACTCCAGGTGACAATGCACCATCCAGTGGTGTCAGCATATGAAGGAGATTCTCTTCTGCTACGTGTCACTTACTTTCAACCATCATAGCATGCTTGATATTGTGGTAGCAGGTGTTGGACAATCAGGAAACACCAAGTTTTAGTTTAATACTACCTCTACTGGACCACACTACCAATGGCACATACAACTGTATGAAAATAATGCAGTGATCTTGACACTTGAGTCAACTGTATAAGGAATTGGGCCCGGGAAGAAGGCTATAATGGACAGTCTTTAAAATCTAAGTGGGACTTACTGCACTCTAACCTAAGACATTGTATTACTACCTTTGTTCCAGAAAAACTGAAATATAACAAGGGAAAAATTCCCATATGGTTCAATTGTAAACTAAAGAAACTGATTAGGCATAGCAAGAGGGCATATGTGGCCTACAAAAGGAACCCATCCTCAGCCACAAGGATGGCCTGTAGAGACCTACACAAAATGTGTAAGAACGCTGTCAAGGCATCCAAAAGGAATTATGAACTATGACTGGCATCACTTACAAAGGATAATAAAAATCATTTTATGATTATGTAAACAGTTCAAAGAAGGGACATCCCACAATTGGACCTGTCAGTATAGGGGGTACTGTGATCAATGAGGACTCAGCAATGACTGAACTAATTAACTCTTTTGTTAGTATCTATCACCCAAAGAGCATAGTTTGGGACAACACAGTAAAGGACATGAATATAGATATTGCGATCCTTGCTGAAGAACTTAGAAGAAGATTGATGAAACTAGACCCAAGTAGATCACTGGGCCTGGATGAGCTGCACCCAGTGCTTCTGAGGGAATTGGTTGAGGAAATATCAGGACCACTGACAGATGTATTTACTAGCTCAATATTAGAGGGAAAAGTCCTACAAGAAAGGAGGGTAGCAACAGCAATACCAGTTTTTAAGAAGGGTTCAAGGAATGACCAGAATAATTACTGACCTATCAGCCTCACCTCCATAGTCAGAAAGAAAATGGAGGAATTCATAAAGTACATTACTAGAAAATGTCTAGCTGATGTGACTAAACATGGCTTTAGGGCAGGTAGGTCTTGCTTGACAAATCTTCTTCACTTTTCTTTCACCCAATCAGTAAGGCATTAGATGCAGGATTTCCTGTCAACTTTGTATTCTTCGACTTTTCTAAGGCATTTGATACAATGCCCCACTCTCCCTTAATAAAGCAATTATGTGACATGAAGTTAGATAAAAATATTATAAACTGGGTGTCTTCTTGGCTGGAAGGTAGGAATCAGAGGGTTTGTGTGGCTTGCCACTTTTTAATGTGGGCTGAGGTGACGAGTGGTGTTACGCAGGGCTCGCCTCGGTCTTGGGATGTACCCTTATCAGTATCTCTATAGCATCTTTGCTAACATAGAAACATAGAAACATAGAAGTTGACAGCAGATAAGGATCGCAAGGCCCATCCAGTCTGCCCATTTCTTTTTCTACCTTATAAATGTGCCATCGGCCTTTGCTCTGTCAGTGGCCTATCTATTCATAGTCATTTGTATTGCTCCCTTATGCCTATCCCATGCCTGTTTGAAGCCCTGCACTGTATTCATAGCCACCACTTCTTGTGGTAAGCCATTCCATGCATCCACCACCCTTTCTGTGAAAAAGAATTTCCTCACATTCCCCCTTAATCGCCTCCTCTAATCTCATGCTGTGTCCTCTTGTCCTGCTATTTTTCTTATATTTAAACATGTTAGACTCTTTCACCTTGTTTATGCCTCTTAAGGTGTTTGAATGCCTCGATCATATCACCTCTCCCTCCTTTGCTCAAGGGTATACATATTGAGCTCTGTTAATCTGTCCTCATATGTCTTCTGATGCAGTCCCTGCACCATTTTGGTTGCCTTTCTCTGGACTGCCTCAATTTGGTTAATGTCCTTGTGAAGGTGTGGCCTCCAATACTGCACGCAGTACTCCAGATGGGCCTAACTAGTGTTCGTACAGAGGGATTATTACCTCTTCTTACGACTTGTGATACCCCTACTAATACACCCTAACCACCCCTAGCCTTACCTACTGCTTTAGAGGTCTGCTTGATGATTTTAGGTCATCAGTGATGATGATGCCCAAGTCTCTTTCTTCCTTTGTGACTGCTAGCAACTCCCCTCCCAGCCTATAGGTGGCTTCAGGGTTTCTCTTCCCTATGTGCATGATTTTGCACTTCCTTGCATTAAATCCCAGTTGCCACTCTTCTGACCATTCTGCTAGTTTATCCAGATCTCTTCTCATTCTGCCCACCCCATCTGGATCATCTACTCTGTTGCAGATCTTGGTGTCATCTGCAAACAGACAAGCCTTACCCTCTAGTCCATCTGCAAGGTCACTAATGAAGATGTTGAAGAGGACTGGCCCCAGGACTGATCCCTGAGGTACCCCACTTGTGACTTGCATCTCTTCTGACTGTATACCATTTACCACCACTCTCTGTTTTCTGTCCGCCAACCAGTTTGCCACCCAGTTGACCAACTTCTGACCCACCCCGAGCCTACCCAGCTTATTTATCAATCTCTATGTGGAACAGTGTCAAAAGCTTTGCTGAAGTCAAGGTAGGTGACATCAACTGCTCCCCCTTGGTCCACCACTCTGGTTACCCAGTCAAAGAAATCTATGAGATTAGTTTGACAGGACCTTCCTTTTGTAAACCCATGCTGTCTTGGATCCTGTGCCCCTATGGATTCCAGGTGTTGCACTATCCTTTCCTTAAGGAGTGCCTCCATAATCTTGCCCACTACTGAGGTAAGACTGACCGGTCGGTAGACTGGTTCAGATAGCTTCTGGTGCTGTAAGTTTGTGGAAAATGTGAAAACTGGATCTGTAGTGAATGACGTAAAATCAATCGAACAGTTTCAGAATGAAATCAATAATGTAGATTTTTGGGCAAGAAACAATAAGTTGTCATTTAACATAGACTAATGCAAAATTATGCATTCTGACAACAGAAATATGGGGCAAAATACTACCTACATGGGAGAAAAATAGCTGCCTCTGACAGAGAAAGGGACCCCTGAGTCATAATCACCAACAAATTGTCTACAGAGGAGCAATGTAGAGAAGCAGCTAGAAACATAGAAACATAGACTTTGACGGCAGATAAGGACCGCTTGGTCCACCTAGTCTGCCCATTTCCCTACCTACAGGATAAGCTGCAGATCCTAGTTAACCAACAGCCTGTTTCTTCTTACCCCTATAAGAATTGCCTTATGTCTCTCCCATGTATTCTTGAATTATCCCACAGTTTTAGACCCCACCACTTCCTCAGGAAGGCTGTTCCATGTGTCCACCACCCTCTCTGTGAAAAAATACTTCCTCACATTGCCCCTGAACCACCCCCCTCTATCTTTAAATTGTGTCCCATTGTTCTTGCACATCTCTTTTTCTGAAAGATGCTACCCGCTTGGACTTTGTTGATTCCACTGAAGTACTTAAAAGTTTCTATCATGTCCCCCCTCTCCCTCCTTTCCTCAAGGGTACACATATTAAGCTCCTTTAGTCTCTCCTCATATGGTTTCTCTTGCAGACCCTGCACCATTTTAGTTGCCCTCCTCTGGACTGCCTCTATCCTGTCTATGTCCTTGTGGAGATGGGGTCTCCAGAACTGGACACAGTACTCCAGATGGGGTCTCACCAACTGTCTGTACAGAGGGATAACAACTTCCTGTTTTCTGCTGGTGGTGCCTCTCCCTATACATCCCAGTATACCCCCAGCCCTCCCTACTGCTCTTCCAGCTAGTAGGTGTAATAGGATTCTGGGAAGTATTTTTAGACATATTAAAAGCAGAGATAGGGAAGTCTTAGTATCGTTGTACACTACCCTGGCAAGATGGTTTTAAGAGATCTCTGGATAAGTATATAGGTAATAGAAAGTTTGCATATTTAGAGTAATTTTAGGATGAGTTAAAAGGCCTATGGCTATCAACTCGTATACACCTATGAAACTATGAACTGCACCATTTAAGAAATTGTTAAATATTACATTCTAGGAAGGTAGAAGCTCAATCGCTTTTATTATCTTTGATTGACCATGGACTGTCTGTTTATAGTACAGCCTCTGAATCTTCCTTTTTAGAATACAGGCTCTATATAACTCCATTGTTGTTTTGTACTTTTAAGACCATGTAGAATACCCCACCCCTACTGTGTTAGTACACAAGCCATGCGGGTTCTCTCTGCCTTTCTCTTGCCTCTCCTCCTCCTCCTTGCCCTGCCCCCTCTTCTCTCTCCCTGGTCCTAGCCACCCCCACCTCACCCCTGCCCCCGCCACCCTCTACTCTGGTTTTCACTGCTACTCCAAGGGAACTCTCCACTTCCACTCGAGACTTGTGCTTGGTGCACCGTTTGTATATTCCTGGTTACTTATCCCAACCACTACTCTCAACAAGTGTGGCCACCTCTCTACATTGTACCACCTTGCAATCCATATTGGATACCACCTGGAACCTTGCAACCTCTACTGCCGGAAACAATGATCAAAACTATCTCTCAAAGAGCTGCGACTCTGCTCCTTAAATCTCCTACTCCTCCTCCTTCTCAACTCAGGCTGCATCCATCCCAATCAGGCCACACACAAACTTCAGGTGCCCTTATCCTTGCAACCATTAATATCTGCAGCCTACTACCAAAGCAGGATGCACTCCAAGCCTTCATATGCCAACACAACCCTGACATCCTTGCAGTGGTGGAAACTTGGCTGACACCTAAAGTTCCTGACTCAGCAGTAACAATACAGGGCTACAATGTCCACAGGCTGGAGCAGATATCCAAAAAAGGCAGTGGTTGCACAATCTATATCAAAGACTCCCTGTCATGGCACCCTATAGCAACTCAATCACTTTCTGCCTCGGCCCAGATTCTGCCAATAAAAATCATCCTAGGTCCCAAACATAAAGCCCTGACTATTGTCTCCATATACATCCCGCCCAGGGACCCTAAACATGGCTTCAATGGCGTCCTAAACTTTATCAACTCACACCCTCCTGAAGCTGAACTTATTCTACTAGGGGATTTTAACATAAACTGGTTAGCATCGAGCACCAGTGTCTATAAAGACTCCATCTCAGCTGCTAACCTCATGCAAATGGTAAACTCCCCTACTAGGATTAACTATAAGACTGGCACTAGTACCCTCCTGGATTGGGTCCTCACCACTCACCCCACAAGGATTTCTCGTATGACTGTTCTCCCAGACTCTCTCAGTGACCACTCTCCAGTCATGTGTGCATGGTCTAACAAATTCCTCAAGCCCCCTCCCAAAATTATCGCTAGCAGCGTCCTTTCTCATGGAAAACTTCCACATCTCAAACAATACCTGCTTCTACAAGACTGGCTACCCATCTACGAAGCAACAGATGTTAACTTGGCTCTTGATCACTTCATCTCAATTTTCAACAAAGCTTGCGACCTCTTTGCCCCTGCTAAAAGGCACAAAACAAAATCTCTCACTAACTTATGGCTCACCACGGCTCTTCTCTCACAGCTGAAACTAAGGGACCACTTCTGGACAGTTGCCAGGGCCACTGGCAAACAACTGGACATCCAAAATTACAAACAAGCACAAAATGCCTGCACAAAAGCCATCCGGCTAATGAAATCCCCCCATTACAAAGTCGCTCCCACCAATACATGGGAAAATGGTCATGCTTTCTGGGACAATATCAAGGATGTCACAGGGAAGCAGCCAAAAACCTCTCTGGCCATGTTAATGGTTGATGGATCCTCAACCCTCGACCCCAAGGTGATCACAAACATCTTTAACATGGCTTTTTCAGACCTTAGTATTGTTCTACCCCATGACTTTTTCGAAAACAGGGCCTACTCCCCAAATACCTCAGCCCCTCAGTCTAACCATCCCCTCTTCTACTTCAGGGAGGTAAGGCTGAATGAAGCACACTGCTATACTACTGCGGCTATCTCTAAATATAGATCTAGTCACGACACCCTGGACCTTAAGCTTCTGATGCTCACCCTCAATGAGGTAATTCATCCATTAACAAAAATCCTAAACCTCTGTCTCAGCTGTGGAAAATTCCCAGACTTATGGAAAACAGCCACTGTGACATCTGTCCATAAAAGTGGGGATAAGACGAATCACTCAAATTATCGCCCTATCTCCATACTGCCCCCACTTTCTAAGGCACTCAAGTGCATCGTGGCTGATCAACTTACAACCACTTGAATAAATACAATATACCTTGTCCACAACAACACGGTTTATAGAAAGGTCACAGCACCACCACAGCCCTTCTTGAGTTCACTGGAGCTTTGGTACAATCCCTTGACAACGCTCTCTACAGGGCGTTGCCGACTTCTCAAGGCCTTCAATACAGTACAACCATGGACTACTAATTGACCAACTACTGAATGCTGGGCTATCACCTGACTCTTCTCTCTGGTTTAAAAGCTACTTAGAAAACCATCGTAGAGAGTAAAATTGCTGACGCCTTTCTGACACCCTGCCTGTTCGCTTGGTGTCCAACAGGGATCCATACTGGCCCCCTCCTTTTTAGCCTTTTCTTAAACTCCTTCCCTTACCACTGCTCTGAGCAAATCATTCTATATGCCGATGATGTTGTTGTATTCTCCACTCACAAAGATCCTGTAACTCTTCAACACAACCTTCAACTTGGTTTCAGTTCTGTAGAGACATGGTTTCTTAATCATAAACTGGTCCTCAATGACAAGAAAACCAAATTAATGCTCTTCTGAAGCTATCATAACCCACACAATCTACACCACTTGGCTATCTCCACCACCCAGGGGAACACTCTAGATCAGGTGGGGTCCTTCAGATACTTAGGGATACAGCTTGACCCTAATCTCTCCTATGGACCTCATGTAGATAATGTAGCTGAGCTGCTAATACATGGCTTGGTCTTCTCTACAAACACAGACAACACCTCACACCAGAAGCTTTAAAGGTTGCAGTCCTGAGCTCTGTGATCTCTGTAATAGACTATGGTCTCATCATTTATGGCTCGGCCAGGACCACAACCCTTAGATGCCTCTCAACTGCCTTAAATAAGGCATGTCAGCTCATCACTGGTGCTCACCATCTCACCCACACATGTGACTTGTACACCCAGACTGGCTGGCTCCAACTATCAAACCGCATAAAGTTTCTCACCTCCTCCATGGCGAAAAAAATCTACCTTGGCCTTGCATCTTCTGGGGTCTCAACTCTGTTACAACACCAAACCAACAAACAGTGCCTTCGGAGATCCACGCTACAGCTACTGAAAGTCCCCCACTGTCACACTTCACAGGGACAACGCTCTTTTGCTTATCGAGCACCAGTCTGGTTCAATGGCCTCAGCCCCACCATGTCCTCTGCCCCAACAATTGGTATGTTTAAAACTAGGCTCTGGGACTATCTCACTACCAACAGCTCCTGTGACTGCCCAACTTAACCTTGTTTCTCCACTTCTCTGCCTGCTCTAGTGGTCTCCCCTCCTCCCCTCCTCACTGGATTCTACCCTCACATCTTGATATACCCAATGCTGCACTTTTCACCCTCTCCCCACCCTATGTACCTTCCTTCTTCCCCCCTCCCCCTCCCCTCTTCCCTCTCCCTATGACTCTGGCACTTCTTATCTCTTGTCTGTTTTCTCTGACTTGCTTACAATGCTACCCTTGAATTGTATTAATCTGTAATCTGTTTGCAGTGTCCACATTGTTGTAATGTCTGTCTTGATGTTCCCCATAATTTGAATTTCTGTGATGTGGAACCTTTGTAAAAGAGCCTTGGCTCAAAGGTATTTGTAATCCTAGACTTGATAAATAAAAAATAAAAAACATTGTGAACTTTTCAATTCAATAAATTGGTTTTCATTTGACATGAGATTTTTTATTACACACAATTTTAATTAGAAACATCTTAAAAATCCTGAGCAGTTTTCATTTATGACTGACACACTCAAAGAACTAAGTCTTACAAGTTGACTCCTTATGCAATGACTCCAGAACATGGATAATTTCATCCGAAAGACCCTGTGCCCAGAACTCTAGCCACTCAGAAACCAGATAGACAGGTACAGGGACTGCAGGTCCAGATGATGGACAATCTGTCCTGATTTCATTGGCAAGTCTGGACACAGCACAAGCTGCCATGCAGGGGGGAGGGCTAAAGCTAAAGAGATCTTTGTACCAGAATAATCTGGGCCAGTCCAGAGCTATCAGGATCATGATCACACTATCCATGCATATCTAGAGGACTACTGGGTGGATTAAGGGAAATGGAGGTACTGTAAGGCATACAGAAAGTCCATGGTCCAGTGCCAGGAGAAAGCATCCCCCATCAATGTTCCCATATGAGGGGGTTGGCACTGAACAAACTCAGTTTTCTGTTTTCCCAAGAAACAAACAGGTCTACCAGAAGTGTTCCCTACTTGGTGAACAGCTGTGTCACTATGTACTAGTGCAAGGACCACTCATGTGACATCTCTCTCCCACTCTACTGAGAGTGTGTGCCAACTGATTGTCCTCCCCTGCAATGTACAATGCAAGGAGATCTACCTGCAGGCTGCGTACCAGGGAACAGGTGTGAAGTGCCTCCTGACAGGGGAAAAGGGTGCATTTCACCTTGCTTGTTCAATTAGAACATAGTGGTCATGTTGTCAGTAATGACATGCACCACCTGACCCTGAATCAGTGGAACAAATTCCATCAGTGTCAGACGCACTGCCTGGAGCTTCAAAAACGCATAGGCTCTGTGGTCTGTGTGACAGGGCTGGATTCCACACTGTCCCATTTGTTATGTAGAGAGACAGTTAAAAGCAAGTATCTAATGTGTCCTCTCCTATTCTACCATTTGTCAGTCTCTTGTCTGTCTGACTTTGTAAATCACATTTTTCTTGTGGCACCTAGAATTTGGCTCTGATGGTTCCACAATTTTCCCCGGTACCTCCCTTCTTTCTTTTGCTGTTTCTATTCTTTCTTTCCTTCTCCCCTTGCTTCTCTGTGGATAAAAAAAATATGTGAATCTATGTGAAACTGGGATCCCAATAGCTAGAAAGATGGCCTAACATTTGGCAGCTAAAATTCAACACCAAAAAAGTGTAAGGTGTTATATCTGAGTAAGGGGAATCCTAGAACAGAGTACTGGCTCAACGGAGTCAAGATCAGCACATCCCAGGAAGAAAGGGACCTGGGGTCATCATATCCAACACCCTTAAACAATTGAACCAATGCAACAAAGCTTACAGCAAGGCAAATAAAATGCTGGGGTGCATAGGGAGAGAATTTGACAGCAGGAGCAGGGAGATGATCCTCCCAATGTACAGGTCCCTAGCAAGGCCCCACCTGGAGTACTGTGTCCAGTTTTGGAATCCACACCTGAAAAAAGATAGGGATAATCTACAGACTGTTCAGAGAAGAGTGACCAAAATGATACCAGGTCTCCATGATCTCTCATACAAGAAATGCCTAAAAGAACTAAACTTGTTCTCACTGGAAATGAGGAGGGAGAAGGGGGATATGATTGAGACCTTCAAGTTCTTGAAAGGCACTAACAAGGTGCCATACACAGAACCATTCCAAAGGACCACCAGCTCAACCACCAGGGGGCACAAATGGAAGCTATGGGGAGGGAGCTTCAGAAAATATCCAAGAAAGCATTTTTTCATGAAAAAGGTGGTGGAACCCTGGAATGGCCTGCCGGTGGAAGTGGCAAGTGCAAAGACCATTGCAGCTTTCAAACAGGGATGGGGTAAGGCTATGGGGGAAAATGCAAAAGCAAGGATGGACAAAGCTCGGTAGGGGAGTTAGAATACAGGGCCTATTAGAGGTCTTGGAGATCTCTCGGGCAGACTCGATGGGCCCATGGTCTCCTTCTGCTGTCACTTTTTCTATGATTCGATCCCTTGATTTGCAAATGTATATAAATATATTGTTGAAATGATTGCAAAAAGCTGTTCAGATTTATTGGAAAAGATCAATCAGGAGCAAAGGGAGTTGACCTTGATATACATTTTGACCTCCACAAGCTTGTTTAAAGAATTGTCAACAGGAAACCAGCTCTGAGACAAAATGTATTATTTTGTTCCACCTGTTGAGACTAGATGTGCTCTTCATGTTGGCCTCAGGAAAGAAACTGACAAAGTTCTGAGACATTTTGTGGAAAACAGGAGCTGTTACTTACAAGAACAGGATGCAGAATTTAAACTGCCAGGAAAAGACATCTTATAAAAAGACAGCAGTGCTTTGTTTAGAGAGACAGAGACTGAAATTTAAATTGAGACAGAGAGTCTCAGATGGAGGATTATTTTGTTTGTACTGCCTTTTTGATGAGCTATCCTGTACAGTTTCATTTTTTGCTGTGTCATTGTTATTGATAATAATTATGAAATGCTACTTGTGAATTTTATAACTTCTGGTCTGCCTATGCTTCCTTTCCTATGACAGTTGCTATCAAAGTGGGATATACACCATGCATACTCTATGCTAGGAGTTTTGAGCATGGGTATTAGACCTGGGGAAAGGGAAGCATAGAAGAATTGCATGGATCCTGCAACAGCAAGTCCAGGAGTGATTACCAAAAGAATGGCAGCCAAACTTAAAAGAAGAGGGGAGGTAGGGTGTTGGGCAGACTAGATGGGCCATGGTGCCTTTCTCTGCCATCACATTTCTGTGTATCTGTGTAAACTAGAAGCAGAAACAAAAGTCCAAACAGAGACTGTACAGCTGGCACTAGTGATCAATGGAGAATAACAGGCAAGGACAGAACCTGAAAGCATGTCTGCCTTCTTCAAATGGTATGCAACAAAGAAAGACTCAGAAACAGGGAACAGATGAGATGCAGTGAGAGGAGCAACTATGGCTAGATGCCTCACAAGCTATCAAAGCTGGAGGATCTGGTACAAGTCCAGCAGATTAATAAAACACAAACAACTTAAAAAGACATTAAGCTTACAAAGCTGAATCCCTCAGTTGATATCGAAGCATACCTGGCAATTTTTGAAAGGGTTGCCAGAGCCTGCCAATGGCCAAAACAGCAATAGGCAATCAGGCTGGTACTTTATCTGACAGGTAAAGCCCAACTTGCCTGCAGTAATACAGATACTGCACAATCAGAAACCTATGAACTTGTGAAAAGAGAAATCCTTAAAAGATATGACATCTTGGGAGAAACCTACAGAGATTGTGGTCTCTGAAGTGCCACTCTGTCAACAATCCTTGAGAAGCCTTCACCCAACTCAGAGAACCCCTCATTAAATGGCTCCAACCAGAGGGCATAACAGTCTCACAGATCACGAAAATATTTGCAATGGAGCAATTCATTAATATCCTTCCTACAGATGTGCAGTTTGGGGTAAAAAACAACAACCAGAAAATGGGGAAAATGCTGTTTCTTTGCTGAGGACTATCAGATGCCAGACAGGCACTGCAGCAGCAAAGTAAGAGCCAAGGAATGGTAAGAACTGCTTATTCACAATTTAATTGGTTAACAAATTTTAAATAAATAATTAACCATAAAAAAAACTCTAGCTCTGATAAGAACTCTGATGGAGATACTAAATCTGCAATCTGCACCCAAAGACTTTATTTGCTATAACTGCAATATGCCAGGCCATATTGCAAGGAACTGCCATAAAAATAAGGAGGGTAATACTGGAGTAAATTTGGCCTTAGCAAATTGGGGTGAGTATTTAACAGATGTCAAGTTGGGAGATAAGACTGAAGGAAATTATAGATTTGGGAAGTAGACAGACCCTGATGCATGTTGAAGTTCCAGGAAAAGACTGTGCAAAAGTACAAGGTATTGGGGTCATCTGCATGCACGTGGACACACAATAGTATCCCACTACCCAAGTGACTCTGATCACTAAAGGGTGTCGCAACAAATGAAAATGGGATAGTACCAAAGTTACCTGTACCTGTGGTTACGGGAAATGATGTTACAGGATTTTCTAAATTAATCACAGAGGTAGTAAACCCAACTGTTTCAGCAGCTGTGATAAAAAGAGCACAGGCAAAGAAAATCTCAGATGTTGGGGACTCTTTTCCTTTTGGTGACTTTGATTTGAACTTGTTTGAGCCCAGCTTCAAGATCCAGAAATCCAGGAAAGAAACAAGACACTTGAAAAAACAGTGGCAACAAAAGACTGATGGACATAGGGGGCTGATGTATGAAAATGCTGTACCAAACTGATAACTGATTGTGATTTTGTTTCTGAGCAAACTAACAGTGTTTCTCTCCAAGGTTATTTTAAGCTGCAGGGATGAAAACAAAAACAAGATTAACCAATGTTTAAAAATGTAATCGACTACTGTACAGTTTGAGATGATCCTCAAATGCAGGAACAGATAGAACAGTTGCTTATACCAAAGAAGTATAGAATGAGTTGTTAAAGATAGCACAATAGTCCTGTGGCTGGTCACTTAGAAGGAACCGCACTCTTGACAGATTGTTGTACAGATTTTACTGGCCTGGGATTTATGAGAATGTTGCTGCCTACTGCACGTCTTATTCTGGATGTCAGAAAGTAGCCCCAGTAACTAAAAAAGACAAGGTGCCCCTTGTGCTCCTACCCTTGGTAGATATGCCTTTTGAGAGAATTGAAATGAATGTGGTTGGCCCCTTAGACAAATGTAAAAAGGCCAATCAATTCATTTTGGTAGTATGTGACTATACTACTTGATACCCAGAGACAATTCCAATGCGTACTGTCACAACCGCAGAAGTGGCAGAAGAGCTGCCAAAATTTTCAGTAGGGTGTGCATACCTAAAGAAATTATTACTGATCAGGGTAGTCATTTTGGTGCTGTATTGCTGAAGGAGCTGTACTGACTACTAGGTATTACTGCCATAAGAGCCTCTCCTTTATCACCCTCAGACAGACAGTCTTGTTGAGCGTTTTAATCAAACTCTAAAAGGCATGTTAAAAAAGGGTTGTGAAAGGAAAGACTTAGATCAATACTTATCTTACCTGATTTTTTTGCTTACAGTGAAGTGTCACAAGCATCAACAGGTTTATAACACTTTGAAATGTTGCATGGTAGGCAACCTAGAGTGCCATTAGGTGTGACAAAAGAAACATGGGAAGATAACCCCACTCAGAAAGAATCTATTACATCTTATATGTGTGCACTGAGAAAGAAACTGGCAAATTATGTTGAAATTGCCCACAGTAATCAGGAGGAAGCCCAAAAACAGCAGAAGGCATATTATGACCATGGAGTAAAAGAAAAAGTTTTTGAGCCCAGTGAAAAGGTCATGTTATTGTTACCCACTGCAGAAAACAAACTGTTAATAAAGTGGCAAGGGCATTATAAAGTGATTAGATGTACTGGTACAGTTAACTATGAGACTGAGACCTCTGATAGCAAAAATCCTACCAAGATTCACCCTGCTAACCTCCTGAAGAAATGGGTTGAAAAAAACAGCAAAGGTTGCTTTGTTAGTATTACCAGAAATTGCTAGAGAAGATATTGATATAGCTTATGACAGACTGGAACACCTATGAGCAGTTATCCAATCTATCTAAAATGCAGGTCTGGCTATTAATTCTATCAAATGCACATTAGGCAAGCAGAAAATCTAATAGCTGGGTTATATTTTGTGAAATGGAGAAGTAAAGCCAGAGATTCCCAAGTTAGAAGCTGTAGCTAACAGTACTGTCCCTAAAACAAAGAAACACACCAGGTCATTTTTTAGTTCTGGCTGGTTACTACTGGAGATTTGTTCCCAACTTTGCTCAGTTAGCTACTCCTGTCACTGAACTCATGAAAAAATGATACCCGAATAATGTGAAATGATCCCCAGAGTATGATGAGGCTTTGGGGGCCATCAAGGCTGCATTATGTTCAGCCCTGCTTTAAGTAGTCCAGACCTTGAGAAACAGTTTCTGTTACAGACAGATGCATTAGAGGTAGGTCTAGGTGCAGTCCTGAGTCAGAATATAGATGGGAAGGAACACCCCATTCTGCATATCAGTAGGAAACTGCATGACAGAGAGAAAAAGTACTCCACTATTAAAAAAACAATGAGTTGCTGTGAAATGGGTAATAGAGACCCTTACATTTTATCTTCTAGGAGCTAGCTTTGTACTTCTATGTATAATCACATGGGTGTGGTGTGCATATATTGTGGAACACATATAAACAATAGAGAGATAGAAGTAAGTGCCTCAGCTGGGACTTGAACCCAGGCCACCCTGAATACCGTTCCTCAGTGGTGCAGCTGGTAGTGCAATTGGTATGGTATTCTGGGTGGCCTGGGTTCAATTCCCAGCTGAGGCACTTATTTCTTTCTCGCCATTGTTTGTATGTGTTCCTACTTATATCAGAGTCCTCTCTGTTGGCTCAATCAAATAAAGGATAAAAATCCCAGAATCACAAGGTGGTACACCTGACACTGTAACCATTTAAATTCAAAGTCATGCACAAATCCAGAAAAGAGAACGTCATTGCTGATTTCTGTCAATATATGGCTCAGGAGTTGAGAATTCAGAAGGTTAAAAAAACGTGCTTGCTTAACTGAAACGTTTGCTATAAAAAGTATTAGGAAAAAGGGACACTGTATATGCAAAGAACTGTTATAAAGTAATGTTAAAAGAGAAATAAAAGGTTTTGGAAGCTTGTTTTTCTTTTCTTTTTTTTAAAAACAGGTTCTCTCTTGGGGGGGAGTGATAGGGTTGGATAAGACCCTGTCCCATTTATAATGCAGAGAGAGTTAAAAATAAGGATTTAGCTTGTCCTGTCCTATCTGCCACTTGTCTGTCTCTTGCCTATCTGATTGCACAATCACATTTTTCTTGTGGCACCTAGGAAATTGGCCACTCTGATGATTCCACGATTTCCCCATTATCTCCTTTTTTTTCACTTGCTGTTTCTATTCTTTCTTTCTTTCCTTGCTTCTCTGTGGATAAAAAAAGATATATGTGAATCTTTCTGGGAAACTGGAATCCCTTGATTTGCAAATGTTTATAAGTATAGATGAAATAATTGCAAAACGTTATTTGGGTTTATTAGAAAAGATCAATCTGGAACACAGGAGGGTGATCTTGAGATACATTTTGACCTCCACAAGCTTGTTTACACAACTATCAACAGGAAGCCCACTCTGTGACAAAATGTATCATTTTGTTGCACTGGTTAAATCTAGATGTGCTCTTCAGGCTGACCTCAGAAAATAAAATGACAAAGTTCTGAGACCTTTTTGTGTAAAAAAGGAGATAGAAACATAGACTTTGATGGCAAATAAGGACTGTTTGGCCCACTTAGTCTGTCCATTTCCCTACCTGTTGGATAAGCTGCAGATCCTAGTTAACCAACAGCCTACTTCTTACCCCCCTCTAGAATTGCCTTATGTCTGTCTCATGCATTCTTGAATTCCCCCACTGTTTTTGACCCCACAACCTCCTCTGGAAGGCTGTTCCATGCATTCACCACCCTCTCTGTGAAAAAAATACTTCCTCACATTGACACTGAGCCACCCCCCCCCATCTTCAAATTGCACATCTCTTTCTCTGAAAGATGCCACCCTCTTGGACTTTGTTGACTCCCTTGAGGTACTTGAAAGTTTCTATCATGTCCCCTCTCTCCCTCCTTTCTCGAGGGTATACATATTAAGTTCCTTCAGTCTCTCTTCATATGGCTTTTGGTGCAAACCCTACACCATTTTAGTTGCTCTACTCTGGACTGCCTCCATCCTGTCTATGTCCTTGCGGAGAAGGGGTCTCCAGAACTGCACGCAATACTCCAGATGTAATATACAAGAGCAGGTTGCAGAATTTAAACTGTCTAGAAAAGGCATCTTATAAAAAGAGAGCAATGTTTTGTTTAGAGACAGAGAGATTGAGATTTAAATTGAGAGAGAGAGCCTCAGATGGAGTATTTTTTCTTTGTACTACCTTTTTAAACAGCTATCATATACAGTTTTATTTTTCTCTATTTCATTGTTATTGATAACGATAAAATGTAATTGTGAATTTTATAACTTGTCTTGGTCTGCCTATGCTTCCTGACCTATGCTTGTATGACAATCTGACAGGTGAACACTCCATGTCACAAACGATGCATTTGTCATCGATGTGAAGGATGGCTCAGCTCAAACAAAGAGAATTCCCCCTGCAAGGTTTTGGGGGTGCAACCACAGGTCAATGCCATCCCATACTGGCTGTGTCACTCAAATTAGCTGGTTCAAGTGATGGTGGCACTGGGACCACTGCCCCAGTTCCCATTGAATTGGGCACATTTACCAGTGGTTGTCATAGTTGCCATAAAAACCAACAGCCAGAGGATGGTACAGGCTGGGCATGATTGCTCAACTCAAAATGATTGGGCAAAGTAGTCCAAAGAAAAGCAAGCCCTGTCTTAGAGGGAGCCCAGTTCTGCTCCAATGAACCAGATCACCTGCTTGGTTACCAGTTCTGATTTGGCCAGACTGAAAAACAGGCCCAGATCCCAAAGTGTCTAGATGGCCAGATCCTTGGTCTGCTCCACAATCACCCTGCAACTACTTGTAATGAGTCAGTCACCCAGGAATTGGAATACCTTGGCATCTGTATGCCTAAGTTAGGCAACCAAGACTAAAAGCTAGCTGAAAGGCATTACCTGGAACTGGTACAACATGCTGCCACTCAAAGTCAAAAGAACTGTCTGTTGGATTGATATATCAGAATGTGAAAATACACTTATTGGAAGTCCAAGGAGCAAAACAAAGCTCCAGGCTCCAGAGACAGTATTATCAGGTTGAGAGTCAACATACAGGACTTTCACCTGTGGATGAACTTGTTCAGAGTGCAGGTCGAGAATGGATTGCCAGCCCCCCCAAACACACACACACACACACACACACACACACACACACACACACACACACACAATCTGTGTCAATACCAACAAGCAATAAGGTACAAATCCCTGCAAGGCTAAGGTGTCTGGGACAACCTCAACAGCACTGCATTCTAAGAGCTACGTGATGTCAGTCTGCAGTGACCAGAGTGTCCATGGGCACCAGAGACTCAATCAGTGCTTTGATTGACAAGGAGGAAGAGTCTCAAACTCCAGAGACAGACCCAGTTCCAGAACCTCCAGAATCCACTTGTACAGCATGATGGCAGAACGCTGTGGAAGGTAGTGAGATAGCTGACCCCAGACTGGGAGCTGCAACAAGGGAAGTGCAGAAGGAGGAATGGCTCCCCATAGCCTTTCAGTTTTTACCCTTGAAGTGAGCTCCAGAGGACTGGCCGCTGGATACACTGCTGTGCCCCCCCCCCGATGCTGACCTCTGGACTTGTTCAGTTTAGCCAGATGGTAGCTTTGGAACTGCTGCTGGTATCTGGAACCATGGAAGGCAGAAGAAGTCAAGTTTGAAGACTGTTTTGGTGACTGAGCTCTGCCTAGTGGATACTGCCTACTGCAAGTGTGGATAGGTTGCAAGCCCCCTCCAGTTCAGAAGCTATTAAGAAAGGGCTATCTTTGGAACCGTTAGGGACAGAAACTTAATTTGTGTTTTAAATGAATGCTTGGAGACAGGGGGTCTTTGAAGATGCTGATGGTGCTCTATAAAGGAAGACCAAACCCTTTGCCTAGTTTTTAAAAAATTGTAAACAATTTGTTATTGTTTTTTCTCAATAAAAAATATGCTGCTGCTACCTTTTAGGGGTGACATGACATTTGTATTTATTTACTACATATTTTACTAGAATAGCATGCTGAGTTGCAAGCTGTTCGTTTCCAAACCCATTCTGTGGGAAGGGGACTTTGGAATAAAGGCAAACAAGCTACAAAAAGATGCAAAACTTGCCCAGAGCAATTAAATACAAAGAACAAGTGCTAAGATTAATTGCATGCTATGCTAGTCTTGTAACTGCTAGGAATGTCTGCTGCTGTATCTGTATCCCTGAGACACACTTCAAAACTACAGAAAACATGAGCATAAATGGGGCTATCCCTGAGCAAAAAATCTAAATAAAAAATAAAAAGCTGGTGCTATATTTACAAAGGAGGTAAGTTCTTTTCTCCTGGACACTTGCTGGACAATATTCCACCTGCCCATTTGGTCACCTTCCGGGTTTGCACAGGGGGCTCAGTGGTGAGCCAGGCGACCAATCAGAGGCAAGCAGAGGCAGGGCCAGAGTGTAAATAGCTCATGACGGCCTGAGGCTTTCAGATTCCTCCAATGCTTCCCTACCTGCTGTATTCTGGGTGTGCTGCCTAGCACAACTGTTGCTGCTAAGTTCTTTTCTCCTGGACACTTGCTGGACATTATTCCATCTGCTCATTTGGTCACCTTCTGGGTTTGCACAGGGGTCTCAGTGGTGAGCCAGGTGACCAATCGGAGGCAGACAGAGGTGGAGCCAGACTGTAAATAGCTCACGACAGCCTGAGGCTTTCAGATTCCTCCAACACTTCCCTACCTGCTGTATTCTGGGTGTGCTGTTGCTAGCCTTGCTTGTACAGCAGAAAGCAGCTAACTAAAAAGAAGCTACATTTTCTTATTTCTTTAAAACTTATAACTCAGCAGGAGTCAGTGTCTGTTAAGATTAAGCAGACAGATAACTTTATTAGAAGTAGAAGGGGTCTTATTTAGGGTTAAAACAAGAAAGAAAGAAAGTCAGTGTGTGTTCTTAGCTGGGAAGGGTACTGTATCAGCTGACTTTGCTAAACCAGTAGGAGGAAAGAGAGCTTACTGGGGTGTGGTTTAGACACTACAAAAGCAGGTGAGTCAAATTACAACTTCCTGTTGCTAGCCTTGCTTGTAGAGCAGAAAGCAGCTAACTAAAAGAAGCTACATTTTCTTATTAATTTAAAACGTATAACTCAGCAGGAGTCAGTGTCTGTTAAGATTAAGTAGACAGATAACTTTATTAGAAGTAGAAGGGGTCTTATTTAGGGTTAAAAAAAGAAAGAAAGAAAGTCAGTGTGTGTTCTTAGCTGGGAAGGGTACTGTATCAGCTGACTTTGCTAAACCAGTAGGAGGAAAGAGAGCTTACCTGGGGGTGTGGTTTAGACACTACAAAAGCAGGTGAGTCAAACTACAACTTCCTGTTGCTAGCCTTTTTTCTTACTAATTGCCCTCCATCCCACCCCTCCACCCATCCACCCAAAGCCAGTTCTACTTTTATAGCCACTGGATTTGACTGTCAACAGGAACTTCCTGTGTGGCAGTAGGAATGAAAGGATCATAGAGAAACACTGGTTTTGTCAACCCTAAAGGAAAAAAGTAGCTCACTCTCCCCCCCCCCCCAGCTGCTGGTGGTCTGATATTGAGCAAGGAAGAAAGAGGCTACTGAAAAGATTGGAAGTTGCTGTCCCAGAACAGGAAGGGTCAGAGTTGTAAGGAGAGGAGAGAGTAAGCATCCAGAGAAACAGTAGAGAGGACACAAAATAAGACATGATAGGAGTGGTGCAGTGCAATGGCTGTGGGGCGGCAGTGTTCCGGGAGACATTCTGGAGACTGCGAGGCTGCCCTGTTTGTAGGCACCACTCTGGTCTGAGAGAGGAGGTTGTCCATCTCCAGGCTGACCTGGCTAGGATTCGTGAAACCTCCTCCCCCACCCAGGGACCACCAGGGCCAATGCCACTAACTCAGAGGTTGCCAAGAAAGAGGAGAGGCTGGTTCAGGGTGGGCTCAAGGAGGAAGAGGGTGGTGGAACAGAGTTCCATCCCTCCAGCTGTACCTCTCCACAAGTCATTCGCTCTTCTGGTGGATAGTGGTTCCTCTATGGAGGCATCTGCAGTGGAGACCAAGGAGGATGCTGGGAACCTTCACAAAGGAGACCCACAGGAGGGTGGCATGGGACCCCACAGGGGAAGGAAACAACTCCTTTTGGGGGACTCAATTGTTAGGGGGTAGAAATGGGGGAGGAAGGGGAGAGGGAGGTAAGGTGCCTTCCTGGCGCCATGGCTTGGAGGGACAGGAAGCGAATCCTCAGGATCGCGGGAGGAGCTGCACAAGAGAGGGAGCTGGATGTCATTGTCCACCTAGGGACAAATGACCTGGCTAGAATGGGATCAGAGCAGTGCAAGAAGAGTTTTGTAGAGTTGGGAAGGGGCTCAGACAAGTAGCGCATACAGTAACCTTCCTCGGAGGTGCTGCCTGTCTATGGCAAGGGAGATGCTAGGCACTTCTCACCAGGGAATTCAATGAGTGGTTGAAAACTGGTGTGGAGCTCAGGGTTTTGGCTTCATTGGGACTGGGAGCCACTTGGAGGGATGCAGACCTATACTGGTGTGATGGTCTGCATCTGTCCGGGGAACCAGGATCCTAGGTGAGAGGTTTAAATGCTTCATTGGCAAGCATTTAAACTAGCCAAGGGGGGAGGCACTGAAAAGGAGCAGGGAAATCCCAGCCTCCCCCCACAAAACATGGTGATTAGTGAGGTAAACACCAAGGTACAGAAGTTATTAAGGAGCAGAACAGATTTAAATGTAAAAAAAGGCAAAGGCAGTAAGGACAGAAATGGGGATAAAAGAGGTAAGGCTATCAAAAAGTGGAGGGTGATGAGTACCAATGCCCGTAGTCTGTGTAACAAGCTCGCTGAACTAGTGGCCTTGATGGAAGAGGGTTGCCTGGATATTGTGGCAGTCACAGAAACATGGTAGACAGAGAACCATGACTGGGATGTCAACATACCAGGATACACAATCTACAGGAGGGACAGGGAGGGTAAAAGAGAAGGAGGAGGAGGAGTAGCTCTCTATATAAAGGAAGGGATCAAAGCAACAGAGCTAAAGAGTAAACAGGGAGCAGATGAGGCACTTTGGGTCACCCTGGAGACAGGAAATGGTACCACAATCCGCATGGGGGTTGTATACAGACCCCCATCTCAGGGGGAGGGAATGGACAAGGTAATGATAGAAGGCTTCTTTAGAATGGCAGAAAAAGGGGAGATATTGTTGATGGGGGACCTGAATATGCCAGATGTTAACTGGAGCACCTTTGCTGCAGGCACATCCAAGAGCAGGGTCATTCTTGATGCCTTACAGGGGCATGCCTCAGACAGCTAGTATTAGAACCCACTCGGGAGGGAGCAATCTTAGACCTGGTACTCTCAAATGGGGACGGAGAAAGAATCTCAGATTTAGGAGTGGGTAGCCACCTGGGAACAAGTGACCACCAAACAGTGTGGTTCATGATAAACACAGCCATACAATCAAGCCATACAAAAGCAAGAGTACTGAACTTTAGGAGGGCTGACTTTGGGAAAATGAGAGAGTGGCCTCAGAAAAGCACTAGCAAACAGGCAAGAAGGAGGGGTGGAGGAACAATGGGGAGTGATCAAAACAGCCATCACAGAGGCAACAAGCCTTTGTGTAAAGCAAATCAATAAAACACAACGAAGGAAAAAAACGCTATGGTTCTCAAAAGAGGTGGCAGGGAAAGTTAAGGAGAAAAGGACAGCATTCAGGAAATTTAAGGAAACACAGAAAGAGCAGGACAGAGAACTTTATCAGTTAAAGCAGAAAGAGGCCGGGAAGGCAGTCAGAATAGCAAAGGCCCAAAGCGAGGAAAGGATAGCCAATTCTGTTAAGAAGGGGGATAAGACCTTTTATAGGTATATTAGGGAGTGAAGAAAGACCAAAGGAGGGATACTGAAGCTTAATAAAGGGGAGGGAATGTGGGTAGAGGCTGACAGTGAAAAAGCAGGGATACCGAATGAATATTTCTGCTCAGTATTCACAAAGGAAGAGGAGGGGGAGTTACCTAAACCAAACAAGAGAAACACTCTGAAGATGGGGGTCAATACCAGTCCATTTACAGAAGAAAGGGTTCTGAAAGAACTAATAATATTGAAGGTGGACAAAGCAATGGGGCCTGATGGGATTCACCCAAGAATTCTAAAAGAACTAAGGGTAGAACTAGTGACACCGCTGACTACTCTCTTTAGCAAATCATGGGAGGATGGGGTGCTACCCGAGGACTGGAGGAGGGCAGATGTGATTCCTCTTCACAAAAGTGGGAGCAGGACAGAGGCAGGAAACTACAGACCAGTTAGTTTGACCTCAGTGGTAGGAAAAATGATGGAATCACTTCTAAAGGAAAGAATTGTTGAGTACCTAGAGGCCAGTGGGGCACAGGACCCAAGGCAGCATGGATTCACGATGCGAAGGTCATGTCAGATGAATCTAATAGATTTCTTTGACTGGGTGACCAAAGTAGTAGACCAGGGAGGGGCTGTGGACATGGCCTTCCTAGATTTTAGCAAGGCATTTGATACAGTCCCACACAAAAGATTAATACACAAGATAGCCAGCCTTCAAGTGGGTCCCAAGGTGGTAGCCTGGATAAAAAATTGGCTAGACAACAGGACACAAAGGGTAGTAGTAAATGGAGTACACAGTGAAGAAAGGAGGGTTGCTAGTGGGGTACCACAGGGTTCAGTACTGGGACCGGTCCTTTTTAATGTCTTTATAAGTGACATTGCAGAGGAACTGGAAGGAAAGGTATGTCTCTTTGCAGATGACACAAAGATCTGCACACAAGATGGAGTGAAAAGGATGAGAAGGGACTTGGCAAGGTTGGAGGAATGGTCAAATGTATGGCAGCTCAGATTCAATGCAAAGAAGTGCAAGGTAATGCACATGGGAAACAAAAACCCAGGGGAAGCATACACAATGGGGGGTGAGATACTGACAACAGTAAAAATAGAAAAGGACCTGGGGGTAATTATATCAGATGACCTAAAGGTGGGCAAGCAATGTGAGAAGGCAGTAAGGAAGGCTGGGGGGATACTGGGATGCATAGGAAGAGGCATCAATAGTAGAAAACAGGAAGTTGTTATCCCTCTGTACAGACAGTTGGTGAGACCCCATCTGGAGTACTGTGTGCAGTTCTGGAGACCCCATCTCCAAGACATAGACAGAGTGGAGGCTTCCAGAGGAGGGCAACCAAAATGGTGCAGGGTCTGCACCAGAAGACATATGAAGAAAGACTAAAGGAGCTTAATATGTATACCCTTGAGGAAAGAAGGGAGAGAGGGGACATGATAGAAACTTTCAAGTACCTCAAGGGAATTAACAAAGTCCAAGAGGGTAGCATCTTCCAGAAAAAGAGATGTGCAAGAACAAGGGGGCACAATTTGAAGATAGAGGGGGGACGGCTCAGAGGTAATGTGAGGAAGTATTTTTTCACTGAGAGGGTTGTGGATGCATGGAACAGCCTCCCTGAGGAGGTCGTGGAGTCAAGAACAGTGGGGGACTTCAAGAATGCATGGGACAGGCATAAGGCAGTCCTAGTGGGGTGTAGGAGGAAGTAAGCTGTTGGTTAACTAGGATCTGCAGCTTATCTGTTAGGTAGGAAAATGGGCAGACTGGGTGGGCCAAGCGGTCCTTATCTGCCGTCAAATTCTATGTTTCTATATTTCTATATGCCTAGTGGGACTGCTGCTGCTAAGTTCTTTTCTCCTCTACACTTGCTGGACATTATTCCACCTGCCCATTTGGTCACCTTCTGGGTTTGCACAGGGGGCTCATTGGTGAGCCAGGTGACCAATCGGAGACAGGCAGAGGTGGGGCGAGAGCGTAAATAGCTCACGACGGCCTGAGGCTTTCAGATTCCTCCAACACTTCCCTACCTGCTGTATTCTGGGTGTGCTGCCTAGCAGGACTGCTGCTGCTAAGTTCTTTTCTCCTGGACACTTGCTGGACATTATTCCACCTGCCCATTTGGTCACCTTCTGGGTTTGCACAGGGGGCTCAGCAGTGAGCCAGGCAACCAATTGGAGGCAAGCAGAGGCAGGGCCAGAGCATAAATAGCTTGCGATGACCCAAGGCGCAAGCCCTCGGACATGAACATGAGTGGCTCTGCCACTCCTAGTTAAAAATTTGTTAGAAAATCTTGCTGTTTACACCAGGTCTGGCCCTGTAGCTCCATATTGTGTTCACATTACAAAGGTAGGCTTAACGTTAGCTTGATTGTCATCCCCTGTTATTGCCAGAGCTGCCCTTTTTATTCCCTTTAGCGCTGTTTTAAAAGTTTAAAACTCATTTTTTCTTGTGTCTCAGAAGTTTTAAATAATTATTACTCGTGAAGTATCCTGATTGAAAATGTTGGTTTTAACCATTTATTTGTGTTTTATAGCTAGTGCTAGGTGTCCCCAATGTGTCTTATCCCCCCCCCCTCCAAATTTTGAATTTGGCACTGCTTACCGATTCATGTGCAGTGGGCTTAATTTTGCTGCTAATTCTTCCTTTGATAAATTGAATGGTACCCATATACAATTCTTATGTAGTGAGTTCTATCAATCTGACTCAAATAATTTATACTATCCAGCTTATCTTCTTTTTCAGGTTAAATTCAACTCTTACAGATATAGTTTGCTTACTAAACATGAGTTATCTCATGATTTTAAGCAGAGACTCAAGAAACTTGTGCTGATCCTTCTGTTTATTTCTGGATCTGTCCTCCCCCACCCTGGCCCTGTTTCCTTGCCAAGAACCTGTACCTTTACTGATAAAGCAATCACTGAATCTCCAGCAATAAAACTCATCTATTTGAATGCACATAGTTTAACATCCAAATGGGCTGAGTTTGTTGCCTGGACTGAGCAATACTCTTTTGATGTTATTACATTATCTGACACATGGCTCACTGCCAGGTTCCAGACTCAGAAATATCTCTTCCTAATTATAATTTGTTTAGAAAAGACTGTCCGAATAGAAGGGGTGGCGGAGTTTGTATTTTTGTGTATCTAGCTTTAAATCAAATATTTCTTTTGTTTCTGATGTTAATCTCATTTGTGACATGGTCTCAGTTGAACTTGTCCTCGGCCATGAAAAGCACCTTATTATAAGTTCTAGTTATGCCCCCCGGTAATATCTCTACTTGCATTGCCCTACTTCCTCATTTTAAATCCGGCCTCCCTTCTAATCGGGAACTTATGGTCATGGGCGATTTCAATTGTGACTGGGGCTCAGATTGCAACAACTCTGACATTAAAAGGAAATTATTGGACCTGAGTCTCCACTAGATTATAGGTGATGTCACAAGACCCGACTACAGAACAGGTTTGGGTACTGTGTTGGACTTGATATTGGTCAGTCACCCCGGCAGGATCCCCTTTTCTGGGGTCCTGCTGGATAGCTTGAGTGATCACTGTCCCGTCCTTTGTGGTTGTTCCTCCCAGTCTCCCAGGTTCCCCCCCAGGTAACTGAATTTAGAGAGACTAAATGTCTCTCCTCCGAACAGCTGGACACAGCCTTCTCTGAAGTAGACTGGTCCCCACTCGAAACCACCTCTGACCCTTCTCTTATGCTTTCTCTTTTTTCTAATCTTTTTCAGGGGGTAGTCAATCAGATTGCCCCCCCCCTTAAGCGCATGAAGGTTAAGTCAAATAAACAACCCTGGGTTTCTACTAAATTACTTAGGCTAATGAGAATCAGAGAAAAAAGTTGGAAGGCTTTTCTGAAATCCAGGGAAACTTCCCTGCTGCAGGTCTATAAATCATTGCATAATAAATGGAAAGCTGTGATCAGGAATGCTTGGACTCAATATTTTTTAACTGCCCCAAAAAATGCTTACGGTAACCCTCATAAGACCCAGGGTGTGCTCAACCAGCTACTAGGCAGAAAAAAGACTTACTCATCTGTTACTTTGTTAAAAGACGATTTACTCGTTAGTGATCCCACTGTTACCACCGAGGTTTTTAATGACTATTTCGGTGATCTTTCTTCATTTCAGTCTTCTTTTTCTTCTACTGCTCCCTCTGATCTCCCTTTACTGAGTGACTATACTTCTCCTAAATTTTACTTTAATACTGTTACCCCTGAATTGATAATTGATTATATCACAAAAATGAATCCTTGACCATTGTCTTGTTCTGATGGCATAGATTACAGGTTAGTTAAACTTGGAGTTCGGTCTCTTGCTGCACCTTTGTCTCTTATTTATAACACCTCCCTAAGTTCTGGTTCTTTTCCTACACTCTGGAAAAACTCCATTATAAAGCCTATCTTTAAGTCTGGTAATCCTAATCTTCCCACAAGTTATCACCCTATTTTCCTTTTCCTCCTTTATCCAAGATTCTCGAGAAAATAGTCTGTGTTCAGACTTCTGAATTCCTCACTAAACATAGCCTTCTAACACCTGAGCAGCATGGCTTCAAACAATCACACAACACTGAGACAGCCTTGGTGGGGTTCACTAGCTGCATTCAGAGTGCCCTAGATAAAGGGCACTCTGTTGCAGCTGTATTTGTGGACCTCACCAAGGCCTTCAGCCTAGTGGAGCATTGCTTGCTGCCCAATATTTAGACGTTTGCATTTCTCCCAAGAAGTTAGTTTGTGGTTTTCCAACTATTTTAGTAATCATACCCATGCCACATCCCTTGAAGGTTTTCTTTCCCATACTACTCCCATTGTTTGTGGAGTCCCTCAGGGCTCAATATTGGGACCATTGATCTTTTCATTATACGTGAACACTCTTCCTACCATTTGCACCCAGTCTGCAATCATTATGTATGCAGATGATGCTGTTTTGTTTAGCATTGCTTCTAAACAAAATGCTCCTATCTCAAAGGTTCAGGATGACTTTGTCACTTCAAGACTGGCTTTTCCATAATCATATGGTATTGAATGTTCAGAAGACCAAACTTATGGTCTTCTCTAACAAACCTAGTGTCGAGGATCCTCTCTCTCTTGTTGATTTAAATGGTTCCCCAATTGAGTTTGTCGATCATTTTAAATATTTGGGATTAATTCATGATTCAAAACTATCTTTTGAAAAACATGTTGTTTTCATTAGGAAGGCTATTCACCAGCATCTTGGTGCATTATATCGTGTCAAGGCATGCCTTACCAATGAATCCCGGAGTCTGCTAGCCCACAGTTTTTTATTTAGCAAACTGGATTATGGTTTATTAGTTTATTCATCTGCTTGTAAAACTACTTTGGAATCTCTCAAGGTTACATATAATTCCATCCTTAGGTTTATGTTGCAGGTACCATATTGCACTCACCACTGTCTTCTCTTTCAGAAGTCCAGTTGTTTATCTTTTGAGTACTGGTTACAGTTGAAATATTGTATAATGTTGTTTAAAATTATTTTGGCTCTTCTCCCCTTCTCTGTTTCCAAATTGTTTCCCAGGTTTATCAATGGATGTGGTACTCATTCTCAGGATAAATTTTCTTTTCAGATACCTCTCTTTCGCATGGCAATTGGCCAGAGATCAATTCTGTATAGGGCCCCCAATGTTTTCAACTCTTTCCCCCCTGAATTTTTTCATTTTAAAACCACTGGTAATTTTAAGCATAAATTATTTTCATTTTTTTGTAGCTCTCAGAAATGTAATTGTTAATTGTATTTGTATCTGTTTATTGTTGTATAAGACGTTTTATAATTATTGTCAATGTTATTTATTGACTTTTGCATTTATTTGTTTTTTGTAATGCTTGACACCTGTGAAAATGGGCAGTTTTCTCATCAGGCTCACAAGGATAAAAATTAAAAAATGAAAATGAAAAATGAGGCTGCGCAAAAAGACTACTGGCATGTATGTGGAGATATAGAAACATAGGAGTCAAGATCAATGTCAGTGGCTCAGTAGGTAGCACACTCACCTCAGAGACCAGAAGATCAGAGGGCTGTGGGTTCAGTTCCCACATCTGGCACTTGGGTTAATATCCCAATACTGACACTGTAGCACAGCTTAGGGGGGTGCTGCACTTCTGAGGTTCCATCTTTCCAATGAGACATTAAACTGAGGCCCCATCTGCCTGGATTGGTGGTAGTTCAGGTGGATGCTAAAGATCCCATTTCACTTATTAAAAAAGAGTAGGGGAATTGTTTTTATTACAATCATAAAAAACAAACAAATCATATCAGTATTACATCATACCAACACTTACTAAGAAAAATCAATAAAACATAAACAATAATGCAACATACTGTAATCTTGATAACAAAAAAAAGAAAAGATTTACCTACAAAGGTTCCTTAAGTATCATTCCATTCATCCTTCAGCATAACAACAAATGTAAGCACACAAAGCTCCCAAAGTTGCATAAAACTGGGAACAAAATTAGCTCCATATTAAATAAAATCCACAGCGTACCACCAAGAGGTCCAGCTATCCTGGATTACTTGTAATCTTTCTTCTATTTTCCACTGTTTCAGATTTGTTAAAAGCATTTGAGCAAGCTCAAAGGGAGAAATACGTTGTTGCTGCAAAACCAACTGTCAGTGCCCAATCCAAATCCAATATAATATATGTGCAAAAAGTATACAGAGTATGCTATCATGAAGCTGTATCGCCAGGTGGGGAATTATCCCATAATAAAGTAACTGGGAATCTGGAGGAATTTGTAATTTCCCCTTCCATCTATTTTTCAGAACATCCCAGAATTCTGTAATATAGGGACAATTGTAATATAAATGATCCATTGTCTCTATTTGAAGTATACAATATTCTCTAGGACAATACCTGTCCTGTAAAGATTTATGTTTTTGGTGGCTTCTTATATTTATCCTTTTATGCACACCTAACCATAAAATATCCCATAACTTGTGAGGCAACCTAACATCAGTTATATATTGTGCAATACTATCTTGATGTTGTTGTGAAAACCCTGCAAATGGATATTCCAAAAAATGATTAGATAAAACTTCAAGATACAGTTATTTCCTCATATAACAAAACACCGTATCTAATTTAATACCCCATTTAATTAACCCAACCACCACCCCTTCCCATCTTTTAACCAACCAAGGATTTTTTTATTTTTATGAAGAAATTTTCCTGCCTTCCATTCAGTTACCACCCCTTGTAATAAGGAAAAAACCCATTTCCCCCAAAGTTGAACAGATCCTTTAATTAAGGGAAGAAAATTATTATATAAAAATATAGTGTAAAAAAATAGATAGGATTAATCATATTTACACCACCACCTTTAATGCACTGATAAAGTACATTGCGCTTAATAGGGTTAAGTCTACTCCCCCCAAAACAGGAGAAGAAACACCCTAATAGAGGTGTTTCCAAACTCTTAGGGACCAAAAATACAGCACTTATACATAAAAATATCGGGGTTAAAAAAGTCCTTATCAAGTAAACTATTTTCTTTTTTGACAATTTCCAACAATTCCATCTTCCTACCATCTCTTTCCCTTTTGAAATCATTATATCCCAATTATATCCTGCCATATAGCTGCCTCCATAATATATTCCCAAGATTTTACAAGGGGCTGTCGCTACCTGACACCCTCCCAACAATCTAGGTTCCTCTGGAAATCCTGTAAGATCTAAACATTTTGTTTTTTCAACATTCAATCGAGCCCCGGTTATTTTCCCTACCTCCTGAATGAGGTACTTCGCTATCTCAAATGACTGTTCATTTTGAAGCAGGAGGCAAAGATCATCTGTGTATGCTAACACCTTGCACTCCTGCAGCTCACCTCAAGTCAAATCCTCAATTCTGGGAGATTTTTGGAGAATCCGCAGCAAAGGGTCCAGCATAAAAACATACAAAAGGGGGCTTAATGGACAACCTTGATGCACCCCTCTCCTAATCAAACATTTGGGTCTTTGGAATCCATTATCATATGGCCTCACATAAGCCAAGGCATAGCATAACTGTAACCACCCTATAACCTCCAAACGTATCCCATATTTTGCCAAACATTGCCACAAAAATGCATGAGACACCCTATCAAAAGCTTTGGCTTGATTTAAACTAACCAAAAATCCAGTTTGTGAGCCCTGGCCATGCCCCATGTCTCCTTCTACTGTCTCCCGTAAAAGAAGTAACACCTCCGTAATTTTCCTCCCAGGGACTAAACAAAATTGTACTGGACTAATCAAATCTGCCATCACTCGAGCTAACCTGTTTCCTAACAATTTTGCAAATATTTTGAAATCAGTATTTAGTAGTGATATAGGATGCCAATTACCGAGGTTTGTAGGGTCCCATGATTTAAATAAAAGAAATCATCAACCCTTCATACATTGCCATGGGTAAAAAATTATCTGAAAGAAAAAAATTATAAAGTAAAAGAAGTTCTGATGGAATAATACCCCACAAAATTTTATACAGCTCTCCAGGAAGCCCGTCCGACCCTGGAGATATCCCTTTGCAAAGTGATTTCAGAACTTCAGTTAATTCTAAATTAGAAAAAGGAGCTATCATATGTCCCCCAACCTCTGGTGCCAATTTCGGAGGATCTGCCACCTGTAAAATCTGAGAGGCAAATTCAGAGTCAACCACAGGTTCACCGAACTTGTTCTTTATAAAATTCACTAACAACTTCATTATCCTTTCCTTCTCCATCTCTAACAACCTTTGTGGTGATGTTAAACCCTTAATTTGCGTTTTTCCCATCTTAGTTGGCAATTAAAAAAAGGATTAATATCCGCTGATTTCCCCTGTGTATCAAAACTCTGCTCCTTCATTAAGGAGCTCAGTCTGGTATATTGAAAAGTCCTCATTTCTATTTAAATTTTTTCTATCTCCTCCTTAAAATCCACCCGTTCCAACACTTGTCTGGTCAACAAACAGCCCAACTTCATTCTCAGTTCTAGATATTTCTTTTGTGTGGTAGCTTTCTGCCATGTACCAACATATTAAAAGAAACTAAATAGCAGAGCTTTTAAATCAGTCCACCATAAACTAATATTATAATATAAAAAAAAGTTATTTTTTTATCTAGAACCAAAGTCATAATATCCTTTAATACTAAAGGATCTTCCAACAATGAAATATTCATACGCCAATACCCTCTCCCTGTTTCCCTATGTGGTGGTACAGCAACATTCACCCCAATCAAAACATGATCTGAGGTTTCTACAGGAAAATAAATAGTCTGAAACACTGGCAGAGATTGTTTTAAAACCAAAAAATCTATCCTAGAAGAAAGGCTTCCTTTAAAAAATGTAGACTTTCCTTTATGCGTCCCACAACAGTGGGCATTTTTCAAACCGATCTGTCTCACTACCGGTTGGAAAAAGGTTTTATCACAATACTGTTTTGCTGGACTTTTCGCATTTTGCAAATTTACATTAAAATCCCCACTCCAAAACAATTGCCTGCTGGTATAAAAAATATGGCTGTATTTTTTTAATTAATTCAATCCTTAAAGCTTTGGTTTATGGCCCATAAATCATAATAAGTCTACAAAAGAAAGAATTAATGAGCACATCCAATAGCAAGGCCCTACCAGGGTCAATATCCACTAACCTCAAGATAGACATATCAGAGGAATGAAAACAAAAACCCACCCCACTACAGGTCTCCATACCTAGAGACCAACTTGATAATCCCCATTTCCAATCACTAGTAGCCTGAACACCCTCTGCCAGTGTATGTAGCCTTGTGTCCTGTAACATAAAAACATCAAACTCAGATAGCTGTAAAATGCTGAATGCTGTTACTCTTTTTATATCAAATTTGATACTGTTAACATTCAGGCTTGCTACTCTTAAATAAACTTGCTCAGGGAGGAGGCTTCATCAGTTTCCTACTAGACCTTGTAACTCTTTTTAAATTTACCTCAGTCCCAGGTTTCTGTGAATCTACTTGTGGAATAGCCTCAACCCACGAGGGAAGGGGGAGGAACCCCTCCCACCATGGGACTCTCCCATCTCCACTTGTTCTCTCCATGAAGAGAACACTGCAGAAGCGATTTGAAACAGGTAGTGGCAATAAAGCCACTCTTTGTGGAGCTTCTCCTAATTCAATAGGGGAAATGGGGGGGAAACTATGTCTGCTCGATTCCCCCTAGGTGCTATCAATGATGAATCTCCCAATTGCTTAGAGCTTAACTCTCAATTTGGAGTGAAAGGTTGGGGAGGAAATCTTTTTGGTGAACTTTGAGGAGTAACAAAAGGTGTATCATTTATGTCTGCCAACTCCCCCTTCCCTTTCTACTGATCTCAAGTTTAAATTACTCATTGCTGAAGACAAAACCCTCTCGTCTACCAGAGGCCTTCCTCCAGATGCCACTCCGCCCATTCTATTCTCCCTATAGCCTCCTCTCCCTCTTCCTCTACATTTGGGAAAGGAAAGGAATTACCCCTATCTGTCTGCAGAGAGTTAAAAGGTCTGCAAGCTTGAAATAAAATGGAATTGTGATCTGAAACCTCTTCGGAGTTATGGGCTGCCCAGGGACAATCCTGGAAGGCATGCTCGTCATCTCCACATCAATTACAGATGGGGGGGCTGTACACTGGGCTGCTGAATGGCCTAATACCCCACAAAGAAAACAGTTGATGCTATCACAATCAGTATTCAAATGTTGCAAAGAACCACACCTATAGCAGCTTTTTGGTTGCCCAGCATAGAATAGTATCCCACAATCCCTTCCTAGATAAAAAAAACTGGGCAGAATCCTGATCCTGTTTGTTTAAGCTGCACCCAAAAATGCCACCCCCAGTCCAAAAACCATTATCATCCATAATGGGCCATGGATGTTCAGAAATTGTACATTGTTTTTCAAGCTAAAAAATAATATCATTCACATCCACTCCTTCGTTCCTAAATAAGATTGTCACTGTTTTGATCATAGGCTTTGTCATGGGAATAGCCACAAAGTCTTGTCAAATTTCCAAGTCCTTTAATTCGTAATACAATTTCCAAAATTTATCTAATGGGGCATAGTACAAAAGCTAATGTCATAGCTACAATCACCTGGTGCATGGATAAAGGCATATACCTCAGCTGGTGAAAATCCTAAAGACTCCTTAATCAAAGTTGTCCCCACCAAGAGTCTATCAGGGGAAGTGGGAGTCGCACCCTTGTAACGTAAATGAACTAAAAATCATCTTTTAGCTGCTTCTGCTGGCTTTCTAAACAGCCCCACATAAGATCTTGGCCCTTGTTCATTTTGAGAAGTTGTATCTGTCCCTTCCCGCTGACCAGTATTCGATAGAACAGGCCGTATCGGTCTGGAGCCAGCTTGGTCCCCTCTTACCTGCTCCTGTCCTGAAGTAGGTAAATTATCTTCTCATTCAAATTCTGCCATATTATCAGCCTGTTGATGAACCTCCAAGACCCCTCATGTAAGGACTTCTGAATCCAACCTAGCAACCATAGGTGCCGCCTCTACTTCACCCTGCGCAGCTGTAATAGGAGACAACAAGGACTTAGGATTTTGAGTAGATATGTTTTGCCATTCCCGATTTTGTAAAACTGTAACCCCATTCTCTCTCAAAGCAAGACTTTCTGGGGAGCCTGGAAGAGGTATCGATGAATCAGGAACCCATTGATTCTCCCGATACTCCCAACCTGCTTTTTGTAGAGCGTCTTCAGGAGACCACTCTTCTGAGTCACCCTGTTGCTCTACTTCTTGCACTTCAGAACCTCGGGCCAGAACATCGTCTGTTTCCTGACTTGAACACACTTACCTAGATTCAGGTGGATTATCCAGAGGTAGTCTTTTACTTGTTCCTTGTAAAGGGCTAGTGGTAGATCATTTCCTCTTTTTTTTTCTTCAAGTTTTGTTCCACTGATTTGAAACTCATATTCAGCCACTGATATCATTTTCAGCAATTACTGCGTTTTTTCCTCAAGTTCAATTTGCAATTTTGTTTCTTCATCGTCCATCTCATCAGCCATCCTGGTATGCAAAGGTAATGATTCAGAGTCTATTAATAAGGCATCCTGTAACAGATCCCTTGCTTCAAGTTGTACCTCCACAGATTGATGTAGAGTAGATTCAGGAGCCCCAAAAACCTGACCATCCCCTTCCACAGACTGGTGCTGACTGAGACCTTCCATCTCTCCTGCAGCACTTCAACGCCCTCTGCAGCAAGAGTAGGGGAATTTCCCCAGTGTCCTGGCCAAATTTCTCCTATTCACTAAAAATACCACCAACAGCTTAATCTGGTTCAATTTCAGTTGCTTACCATCTGTATCCCCCCCTCCCCCCAGTCACCCCTAAAAAAGGGACTTCTATACCCAGTGGGCTTACCGGGTCCACAAAATTCAATAAATAAATAAATAAGATAGAAGAAGACATGTTAACTCATCAAGGCATTCCCATGCTCCTCAGTGCTCATATCTCTGAATGATAACCTCTCTGATATACCTGTTGCAGTTTATCTTAAAAGACCTCCATGTGCCGGATTCCACTACCCCAGCTGGCAGACTGTTCCACAGATAACCTTTAAACTGATCTCCAATCAGATGCTTTCCATGGCCCCAGGTTATAGAATTTAGTTTTTTCAGTCTCAGTCTTAAACTATCCATTAATAGTAGATAGTGGGTTACCAACTTATTTATATATCTGGATGAGAGTCCCTCTTATTTTCCTTTTTTCCAAGATATAAATGCCAAGCTCACTTTATAGTTTAATTCTTATAGTCCTCCAACGAATCTAGGTGCCCCTCTTATGGACCATCTCCACCCTTTCTACAGTACATCTTTACTGCAGTGTGGTACCCAAAACAGATCACAATACTCTAAATATGGCCTCACCTGTGATCTGTATAAGGGCATCAACACCTCTTGCGATCAACGAACAGATCACCTCTTTATATTTTAAATTACAGTAGTCTCTCACTATAATGAACCTCATTATACCAAACTCCCAGTTATAACAAATGGTTCCTGTGGCTCCCGATTGTGATTACTGCTGCTGATGATTTCTTCCAACTACAATCCCCGGCTCACTTCATCATGAATTTTAGTAACAGAATTTCAGCTTTTGAGTGACAGCTGATTACTGCCACTTCTTATGACACCAATCCCTGGCTCACCCCAACACAAAATTCAGTTTGCCATAACAGCTAATTGGTCCTCTCACTTTCTCTATAACAGTTAATTAGTCCTCTCACTCTCTCTTTGTTAATGTTGTCTCTTCACTCGCTGTAGCTCTTCTTCACTCAGCCTCACAGGTGAAATTGTAAACTATTATACTGGTAGGAGCTGCTAAGCATTAAAACAAAACAAATGCTGTGCTCCTGTGATGTTGTAGGGTTGTAGGATAGAATGGGAGGCAGCCAGAGGAATGTGAGTGTTAGTGTGAAAGAGTGGGCGGTCACTGTAGCGTTAGTGTGAAAGAGTGGGCGGTCACTGTGAGTTGCGAGTGACCAAGGCAAGGGCAGAAAAGGGAGACTAGACATGATCCAGGTCACAGCACACATAAGGTCTGTGTTTAAAAAAGAAGCAGTCAAACAAGAAGAAATTCTGTGATGCTTTAGGACATTGTAGAGCAGGAGCAAGTTGGAAAGTCAGGGAGGGGCAGAGGTGCACTTTTCAGCTTTTTTGTTTTCTATCTAGTTACAGTAATGTATTTGTAAACCTAAACTGATAGTTATTTACTAAAGTAAAGTAAACAAAAGAAACATACAAAATAAATACTGTACTTGTAAACTATGTAAATAGTATATCTGTATGTAGCACATATCACACAACACAGTAATCATGGCTCAAAACAGCGTCCCTCAGTGTAATGAACACGGAGCTATAAGGAACTCATGTTATGGCTCCCACTGCATTCGTTATAACGAGGGACTAGTCGAATTAGGTACCCTCTTTCTTGCATGTGCCTTATGTTTCAGTCTGTTGTTGATGATAATTCACATGTCCCTTCACTCTCCATTCAGGTGATATTTTGCCTTGGCATTCCTTGTACCAAAATGTATTACTGCACACTTCCCTATGACATTTTACTTCTGTTGCTCATGCTACCAACTTATCCAGGTTCAACCAAGAGTAGAAGGGAGAAGGTACTGCTGGATGCCTTCCAGGACAGCTTCCTGATGCAAATGGTCAGTGAACCAACCAGGTTAGGGAATACCCTTGACCTTGTGCTGGCAAATGGGGAATTTGTAAGGGAACTGAGGGTGGAAGAACCACCACTCAGTATGGTTCACGTTGGATATGGGTAAGGAAGGAGTGGAATCCGGCATAAGGATGGTGGACTTCAGGACAGCTGACTTTGGGAGGATGGGGGAAGTAGTAAAAGGGTACCTGGCCAGAATGGGAACCAACCAGAGGTGGGAGCTCGTAAAGATGGGGATAGTCAAGGACCCGGGTTTTCCATTTTTACCGGTGACGCCAGTAAAAACCATGGAATCCTGCTTGGTTTGCAGATTTTGAATTCTTGTACCATTGCCTCAAGGAAATTGCATGTCACTGCACAGAATCCCCAAGATTTCAGCATCTTTTTTTTTCCCTTCTTTCTATGCCCCTTCTCACAACATCAGCATCCACTTTTCAAGGATTCCTAAGCTGTGTATCCCCTAGCTTCACCCCAGGTAATGCACCAGAGCTCCTGTGGGCCTGCCCCCATCCTGCCACAGCTGTACCCCTGGACGGGGAGAGAGGGGACCTTGGGTCATTCCCTCCACAGTCCCTTAGTGTGCATTGGACAGCCCAGTCAGTCCCACATGGAGCCTGGTTATGAAGACTGGGGCAGCCAAGTCCTTTCTACCAGTGGCAGATACAAGGTTTTTTTTTTCCTGGTTTTCTGGTCTCTGTCCCTGAGGGCACTGGCACTTGAGGGGATCCAAAGAGGTGGGGCAGGTAGAGACATGCCATTGCTCCTGATCCCGGCTGGCATCTTCCCCTCCCGATCATTCAGCAGTCCTGTTGCACCACCACCCGTCATCACCCAGGTGGTGGTAAAGCAGTGGGACCTGCAGACCACCCTCCCTGGAGGAGGAGAGCAGCCCCCCAGGCACTTGATCCTACTCCCCCAGCTGGCCCTCCAACAACCCGAGTTTGCTTATGACCCAGGTCACTGGTGTCACGAGCAGTAGCGCAACCGCTGTACTGATGGGCAAGCCCAGATTTCAGCATCTTAAAATGGATGCTGCTCTGCAGTGCATTCTTTCTGCTTTATTGTTTATAGAATTAGTAAGGAAACCACCCACACTGCTTTGTTGTAACCACTCATGCTTCACTTTAACCACCCATGCTTCCCTCCAACCTTTCCATCAACTGAGAACTGCTTTCCTTCCTGAAAGCACAGTTTTCATTTACTATGTGCCTAAACATCTTTTATTATTTATATTACACTGCATGATGAAAAAAATGCAAGTATCAGCACACATGGGCAGAGCCACTGGAAAATTATGGAAAAAGTAACCTGAAATTAAGGATTTTTTTTTGCAGAAAATGCAGGAGTTCTACTATGTATCCTGAGCATGTCACAATAAATATTTTATTGTTTTCTGCGGCATGTCAGGTGCTGTGGATGTCATCTACCTAGACTTTAGTAAAGCCTTTGATGCTGTCCCACACAGAAGGCTGCTAAATAAACTCAAGAATATCAGAGTAGGGAAGGAAATGGTATCATGGGTAGGAAGCTGGCTTCAATAGCGAATCCAAACAGTGATGGTAAATAGGGCAGCATCAGAAGCCAGGGAAGTGACCAGCGGTGTGCCACAAGGGTCCATCCTGGGACCTTTGCTCTTCAATGTGTTCATCAGTGACATCACAGATGAGTTGGGTGGGAAGGTATATCTGTTTGCAGATGACATGAAGCTCTGCAACACAGTGGATATGGAACAGGGGGTGGAGCAAATGAGAAGTGACCTTCTCAAGCTCGAAAAATGGTCAAGTATGTGGCAGCTAAAATTCAATGCAAAACAATGCAAGGTCATGCATCTGAGTAAAATCAACCCAGGTACTGACTACCACCTGGGGGGAAACACTAGCAATCACCTGTCAGGAGCGAGATCTGTGAGTTATCTGTTTAGATGATTTAAAAGTGGGCAACCAATGTGAAAAAGCAGCAATAAGGGCCAGAAAAATGCTAGGGTGCATAGGTAGGGGCATATCAAGTAGAAGAAGGGAAGTGACCTGCCACTGTACAAGTCCCTGGTGAGGGCCCCACCTTGAATACTGCATCCAGTTCTGGAGGCCTTACCTCAGGAAGGACATAGACAGACTGGAGACAGTGCAGAGGAGACAAATAAAATTATTCACGCTCTTCATCAGTTGTCTTACGAACACAGATTAAGGGAGCTCAACGTGTACTCCCTCGAGCAGCGCAGAGAAAGGGGGGACATGATTGAGACATTCAAGTACCTAAAAGGTATAAACAAAGTCCCCACCCAGGGGCTCTTTCTTATTAACTACTCCATGAGAACAACAGGCCACGACATGAAACTGAGGGGGAGGTAGATTCAGAGGCAACATGCGCAGGTTTTTCTTCACAGAAAGGGTGGTTGACCCGTGGAATGGCCTACCTACCAAAGTCATTGAATCCAAAACAGTATGGGGATTTAAATCAGCTTGGGACAGGCACAAAGAGATAGTGACAAAAAGTATCTGAGTAGGGGGGTAGGATCTGGGCAGACTAGATGGACCTTTGGTCCCCATCTGCCGTCACTTTCTATGTTTCTATGTTTCAGCATAAACTGCTAAATGAATACACTGCCACTTGAATATGTTTTAAACATGAAGAAAAGGTAATGTTCCTAAAATGAATACTAAACTGATAAGATGTGTTGCCTTTCTTCCAAAATTCAAAAACATCTGCCTCATACAGTGGTAAATAGATTATGTTTGACGAGCCACAGCAAATCAATATTAAATAAATCCAGAATAAACAAATTTTGTCTGTTTCTGGATGTAGAATAATAAAGCCTGATCAAAAGTTATTTGCAGTGCTCTGTCGACAACAATTCACCCACTTGGTGTAAGAAAAAATAAGCAGATGCAGTGGCGAATAATTCAGTGTTAGTAAAATGTAGTGTTTAACATTCATAATTTGTACTGTAGGTACTGTGCACTATTATTGAAATCACTTATTAAAACATTATATCTGGGGGTTATTGTGGGTGGCAGTACAGCCTAGAGGTTAGAGTAACAAACAGTGAATGAACTGGGTACATCCAGCAGACTTGGGTTTGATTCCCACAACCTTCACTTGCATACTGTGTGACTGAGCGAGTCACTTAACCTCCCCAGTGCTCCTGGGTCACCCCTGAAAACAGGCACTTCTGCCTAGTGAGCCTTACCCAGTTTACAAAGAATATAAAAAAATACCAATATACAGTATGTTTACTGCCTCACACTGTAGTCAGGGTACCCTGCAATTTATCAGAATTTTACTCTGCTGCAATGATTTTGTTTAGTTTAGGTAAAGATAAATGTTCAGGTACATACATTTTATGTGTTTTATAAGCTTGTTTTTAGATTTTAGTTAGGTTTTTATTGTATTCTTTTCATGTGAGCATCTAGGTTGTAGATTACTAAGCACAGGATCACTGTTACCAACTAGCATATTCAAGTATATAATCAGAAGGGCCATCCAAAATCCCCAGTTGTTTGACTAAAAACTAGTCTGAATGAAAGTATGTTCACTAGTAGAGATGTTGAGAAATAAAATATTGCCAGCAAAATTGCGGTGAAATCGGCAATTTCACCAAGCAAAATTTTTAGTGAAATTTCACCAGCAATTTTGTACGTCAATTGCCTCTTATATTTTTATTTTTTTAAAACTCCGTGATGTCTAGTGGTCCCCACCCCACCAGCTGCACACCAGCCCAAATGAATTAGAATCTCTACCCCCAACTGATCACCGACTGGCAGCAAAATTAAAGAACCCCCAAATTATTTCCAATACCTGGCCCAGCCATGACCCCAATCTGTTCAAAAGTACCTCAAAACAACAATCCCATCCTTTTCCCTGGTGTCTAGTGGACTCCCTCTCACTAATCACCAGCCAGCAGCCAAAGGAAGAGCCTCTAAGTTATTTACCAGCCCAGCTATGACTCCTAATTTGTTCAGGACAATACCAAAAATTTCTCTTCCCTGGTGTACTTACTTGTCATTGAGCTGTTAGATTGACAGCCCCTCACTACCTTCATTACCTCCATGGGTCGGGGTTTCGATTGGAGGCTTTCAATGAATGAGCACATGCTTACAAGCACACGCTCATTCATTGAAGCACTCAGTCAGGCCACCTGCCATGGAGGTGAGTGGAGGGCAGCCGTGGCCCAATCGGGTACTGGGGAGTAGGGTGGGCACCGTCAGTCTGACAGTGGTGACAGGGTGGGGGATGGGGGTCCATTAGACACCAGGTAGAGGGAAGGAACAGTTTTTGGGGTATTTTTTGAACAAATTGGGGTCATGGTTGGGCCAGGGATTGGAAATAACTTGGGGGATCTTTCATTTGGTCACCTGCCTATGATCAGCGGGAGGGGCCACTAGACACCAGGGATATTGTAATGGGCTGGTGAGTGGTTGGGGGGGGTCCACAAGACACCAGGGTCGGGAGTCTCTCTGAAATTGGTCGTAAACTGTGAAATTTCACCTGCGAGTGGTGAAATTTCACTGGCTCGGTGGTGAAAATTTGCTCACATTCGGGGGTGAAATTTCGCATTTTGCCAGGTGAAACAGTTTATGAAATGCACAAATTCCACTAACTATTTCACTGGGTGAAACTTTCCAATTTCACATAACACTATTCACAAGGAAGAAGTTGCCCTACCGCTTACAAAAAAGGCTTCATAGTTAGCACCCCATTTAGGTGAATGGGATAATTTGCACCTTTTCTCCCACCTGCTGTTTCAGTCTCTGTGGCAACAAAAAGTTTTCTGATAGACTGCTTCACCACAAATCAAATGTTAAGTGTTTACAGTAAGTGTACTTATGCCTGGCCAGTGGATTTTGAAACCAAACCGGACAAGGATTCAAAAGAAAGCAGGGTAACATAAAACCATTCCCTCACCTTGCACTGCATTGTTTCAGCCAAACCTAAGTCTGCATGCAAAATTGTCAATATATTTGAGAGTATTGTGCTGAAAATGTTAACACTTTTTACACAGTTAAAACTAAAACCTTGCAGGTGCAGTTTTTTAGTGGCCCTCCACATGGGGAATTGGACTAGGCAGCAGGGGTGGCAGTGTCGGGTTTACAGTTTAACTGCTCCTGCATCTAGACCTTCATTCCCTCAGCTGAAGTGACTGTTCACCAACCTGAAAGTAATGTTTTTGTGTAGAAAAAGTATATGCCTAAACCAACATTTTGTACATAGATGATTTAAAACAACAACATAAAAAGCTAAGCCCAGTTGGGTTGGGCAGTGTGGGCAGGAGTGTCAGATTTAAAGTTTAACTGCTGTGCCATCTAACCCTTTGATCAGCTGATGCAACTGCTCTCATTGCATGATTAAAACCCCAAAAAAGCTTAGTATTGGCTCACTTGGAGAATCAGTCAGGTGTCCTTAACTGCATTTATTTAAATGTGTGTATCAGGGAAGTTGAACTGTTAGTCTTGCTGACCTAGAAGTCTCAAGGGATGCGTGCTTATCTGGGTGTTTTTGTGTGGGATCAACCAATCTGGCGGGGGCCTAACAACACTGTGTGGTCACCTACATTATCGAGGCACCCACCACAACCTGCAGAAATATGCCCCCCCAGGTCAACATGCAGTGCCTCTGCTTCACTCTAAACCCTGCCAGCCCAGAGCAGGGGAGTCTGGATCAGCTCTCCTCACAAACCCAGATCTCCCACTTGCTAGTGTTGCAAACCACAAGCCTGTGCCACTATTTTGTTTTTCATTTTGGGAGTGTTCTTTTTAAGCTGGATGGGTGAGCTGGGCTACTGACTGTGTGAGAGCTGGCAGTTCTCCATGCTGTTGTTGCGAGCTGTGTGCCCCTGAGTGAGGGGGACTTAGCTTCTGAGTACCCCGAATTGCTACATGACTGGGTGCTGTTGTTACCCTACCTGCCACAGCATTATTCCAGTGATGGAGGGTGGGGTGCTGCAACAGCGCCCTGGCCAGGCTGCACACTTAGAGGAGCACAGCAGGTAGGGTGCCAGGTACTGTGTGATGCCCGTGGGCAGAGTGGGGCTGCCATGGGCAGAGTGGGGCTGCTGCTGCTGTTTGCTTCTTGTTTTCCCTAAATGAGTTGGGGGCTTAGCATCTGTACAGTATTGCATTTGCTATATGGCACAATTGTTGTTGATACTCTACCTGCTACTGTACAATGCCATTAGGGGTGAATGGGTTGCTGCAACCACACCCAAGTCAGAAAGCACACTCAAGGACACACAGAAGATAAGGCCTCAGGTACTGTACAATGCCAGTGGGTAGAGTGGCACTCAATTCACATCTGAGCTCAGACATGAAAACTGAGAGAGCCCCTTTTCGTGTAGACCAAGTAAAAAATAGGCATCCACATGTTTGGGAAATGCATGATTTTCCATTAAAAGGTCCTTGAAGATTTTTTTTAGGTGAAGACACTTTATTTCAAAGCAGCAAATTCAGGCAGTTAAATGATAGGAAAAACCAAAAGTGGTCCACCTTAGAGGTGGTAGTTCAGATTAATTCACATCTGAGTTCTGACAAGCAAAGAGACCCAGCAATTTGTAACTTGGACATGTGGGGTGTGGGAGTTGAAGGAAGGGGACTGCAGTGCTGTCACTACTGCCATCACCCCTGAGAGATGTGGACTGCATTGTTGCTACTGCCATCACACCTGAGGGGCGGGGGCCAAAGTGCTTCTGCCATCACCACTGGGGGATGTGGGCTGCAATGTAGCTGCTGCCATCACGCTTAAGGGATTAAGGCCTAAGTGCTGCTATTCTCACCCCGAGGGATGGGGGGCCATAGCTGCTCTTACCCCTCAGGGATGGGGGCCATAGTGCTGCTGCCATCAATCCTGAGGGATGAAGGCTGTAACGTTGTTGCTGTTACCCCTAAGGAACAGGAGCTATAATGCTGTTCCTACTGCTGACACTGTCGCCATCAGAGATGGGGGTCATAGTGCTTCTGCTGCTGCCATCGCCCCAGAGGGACAGGGCCATAAGTGGGGATCATGGTACAGATGCTGTCACATATGAGGGCTGGTTATCTCGAGATGCCAAACATGATGTCAGCTACACACACACATATCCAAGATCTGCACACTCAGATCATTTGGGCAAAAGGCATTGATAATAGTGGGGGGACTGTGTACATATATAAGACACAAAACCAAAGTGAGGTACATTTATTTATTTATTTGAATTTTGGTAACCGGGTAGCCCTACAGAGACAGTACAGTCCCTTTTGCAGGGATGACCCAGGACAAGACAACAGTTACGATAAACAAGACAGAGGTGTAGAGATACAAAGGCTTGCAAAGCAGTGTTATCACAGGTATGTACAGTACAACAAAGGTGCAATATACAAATGTTTCATCAGGATAAATAATGTGCAAAACAATATAAATAACATCAGGCTAAATAATGTACAAAACAATGTAAATAACATCAGGTTAAACAATGTACAAAACAATGTAAGCAACATCAGGCTAAATAATGTGCAAAACAATGTAAATAACATCAGGCTAAACAATGTACAAAACAATGTAAGTAACATCAGGCTAAATAATGTGCAAAACAATGTAAATAACATCAGGCTAAACAATGTACAAAACAATGTAAGTAACATCAGGCTAAATAATGTGCAAACAATGTAAATGCATCAGGCTAAACAATGTACCAAAACAATGTAAGTAACATCAGGCTAAATAATGTACAAAACAATGGAAGTAACATCAGGCTAAACGATGTACAAAACAATGTAAGTAACATCAGGCTAAATAATGTACAAAACAATGTAAATAACATCAGGCTAAACAACGTACAAACAATGTAAGTAACATCAGGCTAAACAATGTCCAAAACAATGTAAGTAACATCAGGCTAAATAATGTACAACACAATGTAAGTAACATCAGGCTAAATAATGTACAACACAATGTAAGTAACATCAGGCTAAATAATGTACAAAACAATGTAAAGACCATCAGGCTAAACAGTGTACAAAACAATGTAAGCAACATCAGACTAAACAATGTTCAAAACAATGTAACTAACATCAGGCTAAACAATGTACAAAACAATGTAAGTAACATTCGGGCTAAACAATGTTCAAAACTATGTAAATAACATCAGGCTAAACAATGTGCAAAACAATGTCAATAACATCAGGTTAAATAATGTACAGAATGGTGTGAACAACATCATGCTAAACAATGTACAAAACAATGTAAATAACATCAAGCTAAATAATGTACAAAACAATGTAAGTAACAGGTAAAATAATGTACAAAACAATGTAAATAGCATCAGGCTAAACAACGTGCAAAACAATGTAAGTAACATCAGGCTAAACGATGTACAAAACAATGTAAATAACATCAAGCTAAATAATGTACAAAACAATGTAAGTAACAGGCTAAATAATGTACAAAACAATGTAAATAGCATCAGGCTAAACAATGTGCAAAACAATGTAAATAGCATCAGGCTAAACAACGTGCAAAACAATGTAAGTAACATCAGGCTAGACGATGTACAAAACAATGTAAATAGCATCAAGCTAAATAATGTGCAAAGCAATGAAAATAAGCTTGGGCTAGCTAATAGTCACATAATGTGGACTGAAGTTGTCCAAACAGTGAGAGTTATAACACAGGGCCAGATGCAGTCAGCGAAAACAGGTGCAAGGAGAGGGGCAAGGAGGTGATGCGAGATTTAGTGTTTAAATTGTGGGAGAGAAGTGCTGGAAAGAATCTTGCGTGAAAGGGAATTCTAGATGAATGTGACCGAAAAGGCAAAGGATCTCCTGCCAAACGAGGGTTGAGAGTTGCAAGTGGGGGGAGGGAGGCTCACCATAGTACACGCTGGGAATGCCTAAGTTTGATAAGGTTACCTAGGCAAGGGGGGTATGAAGGTGGACCAGTCTATATATTAGGTATATGGTAATGTACTGAAACTTAGACTCAAGAGGTGACCAGCCCAGTGATGAGAAGACATTACAGTGGTGATGCCGGGGGTCGACCGCTAGTGCAAAGCGTCCTACACTAAGATAAAGTTGATTGAGGTGAGAGAGAATGGTGGCTGGGCTGAGAGGAATAGCAGGGTGCCATAGAAGAGGAGAGGGAGGAGTGTGGACATCGCTAATTTTTGGCATGAGGCAGATGATAGGAGAGGACGGAGGTGATACAACAGACTTAGCCTCTAGTTAAGGTTCATGCTGAACTTATCATAGAGTTTATTATTTCTAATTACTATGAAGGCTGATGTACAATACTAGACAACAAAACAATTAAAATACATGGTAGCTCACAAAAAAAATTGTTAAACAAAGCTCACAAAACAAACACCAGTAAAAATGTAGTTTGGCTTTGCAGACACTGGTAACAATACCAGATTTTCCATTCAGCAAAACTGATTTTATCCTTTTTCAATCACAGTGAACCAGTGCCCCTGGTATAGTGGAGGTAACCAAATCATGCAGCAAGGCCCGGGGCAAGAAGGCTATGGCAAAGAAATCTAGCTGGGTGAACAAGGGGGTCATGGAAAAGGTAAGGATGAAAAGAGCCACCTTTAGAAAGTACAAAAAAACAGGGAGAGGGAGAACAAGGAGGAGTACCTGAAGGAACTGAAGGAAGTGACAAAGGCAGTGAGGGCAGCTAATGCATCTAAGGAGCTCAGGCTGGTGCAGGGCATAAAGAAGGGGGGGAAGAATTTTTCAGGTACATCAGGAAGAAAAGGATCTGGAAGGATCATATAGTAAGGATTAGGAAGGATGGGGATGGGTGGAAGCAGGGGGTGAAAAGGCAGATGTGCTAAATGACTACTTCTGCATGGTACTACAAAAAAGAAGGGGGGGTGATGCCCAAGGGGGGGCAGGAATGGAGGTGGAGGTGGTGACGGACAGGGAATCACAGGGGGCAGGGTTCTGGAGGGCTTGAGGGCACTGAGGGAGGACAAGGCACCAAGGCCAGATGGCATTCACCCCAGAGTCTTGAAGGAATTGGCAGAGATCCTGGCAGGACCTTTGGCAGACCTATTAAATACCTCACTACAATCAGGGTGTGTACCTCAGGATTGGAAGATGGCTCAAGTAGTGCCCCTCCACAAGAGTATCCCCAAGGATTAACCAAGGAACTACAGACCAGTGAGCCTCACATCCATTGTGGGTAAGCTGATGGAGACTATACTGAAGGGGAGGCTGGTGTCCCTCCTGGAGGCCAGTGGATGCAGATAGCAGACAACAGGGCTTTGTTAGTGACAGATCCTGCCAAACCAATCTGGTGGATTGCTATGACTGGGTAACCAGACATCTGACAAGGGCCATGCAGCGAATGCCCTGGTACCTGAACTCAGAAGGGTCCCAAAGTTGCACATGGGAGGCTAGGAAGTAAGTTAGAAGGCACACGGCAGGTGCAAAGTTAGTGAGATGGATACTGAACTTGCTTCAGAGAAGACAACAGAGGGTGGTGGTGAGTGGAGACCTCTCATCCCCACAGGTGGTGATGAGTGATGTTCCGCAGGGCTGTGATGGGGCCAGTGTTGTTTGGGATATTCATTTGCTGACATATCATTGGGCATCAAGAGCAAGATCAGCCTGTATGCGGATGACACCAAGATAGAAGCGGTGTTGGATGACCTAGCAGGATGACAGGGGTTGCAGGATGATCTGGCAAAGCTGGAAACCTGGTTGGACACCTGGCAACTGGGGTTCAATGCCAAAAAGTGCAAGGTGCTGCACTTTGGGGCAAAAAAAAACAAGGAGAGACTACCAGCTGGGGGAGTGCAGTTAGCTGGGACAGAGAGGGAAAAGGATTTGGGGGTGCTCATTACAGGATCAATGAACAACTCAGCACAGTGTAGAGAGACAGCTGCAAAGGCCAACAAAATGTATGGTTTTATTGCAAGGGGGTATATCCTCGGGAGGTGGGATTCTGCCATTATATAGAATACTAGTTAGACCACACCTGGAATACTGCGTGCAGTTTTGGTGCCCACATCTGAAGAGGGACATCAAGTTACTGGGGGGGGTGCAGTGCAGGGTGACAATGATGATCCATGGTCTGGGGACTTATTATATGAGAGTAGGCTAAGGGAGTTGAACATGCACTCACTGGAGGGCAGAAGCAACGGGTGGGATATGATTGAAACCTTCAAGTACATGAAAGGAATAAACAAGACAAGTACGGAGGGGCTGTTTAAAGTAAGGGAGAGTAGGGGCACCCGGGGCCATGATATGAGACTGGGGGGAGGGAGGGAGGAAGGTTCAGGAGGGAGATGAGGAGACACTTTTTTACAGAGAGAGGGTGGTGGCTCAGTGGAACGTGTTACCAGTGGAAGTGATGTCCAGTAGAACAGTGGGCTGCTTCAAAAGGGGATGGGACAGGGTAAGTGGGAGGATCAAGGGGGAAGGGAGGGGCAGCTGCAGAATAAGGGGTGCTAGCTGCACAATCAACAAGACTTGATGGCCCATTTGGCCTTTATCTGCTGGCAAATTTTGTATGTTTGTAGGTTCCACTGCATAGCCTTTACTTGACTGAGTCTGCTCTATATTGAAAATCTCTTGTCTTCTGTGAATTTGGCCATGCATCCTCCATATCCTTATCCAGGTTGCTTCCATACACAGTACTGTATATTGAACATTATTGGTCCTAATACTGGTCCCTGTGGTATTCCACTGGTAACCTCCCCCTATTCTGATATGTACCTGCTTACTCTGACCCTCTGCCTCTGATGAGATTACCAGTTTCTCATCAACCCAGTACTTCCTCTTCTATAACGAGGGTAGCAAGCTTTTCCGACAGTTCCCTGTGTACAGTAGTACCATATCAGAAGTCTTACTAAAGTCTGTATACACCACATCCACTGGTTTTCCCACATTCTATGCTTGCTAACTGTTTCAAAAAAAGCTTAGTAAGTTAGTTAGACATGATCTTGCCACTGTAATACAATGCAGTGCATTGTTTCCAGGCTCCCTGTCTGCCAAAGATGTCTCTATGTCCTCTATGATTATGGACTCTATTATTTTACAAAGGATGCTGGTCTACAGTTATTCCTTTCCCCTAAGAGGTTTTCAGTGAATGAGTACAACTGTTGCATCCTTCCAGTTCCTCTACACATGCCTTCCTTCATCAGCTGTGTAAATACATCTGTACTAGATCCTCTCAATTCTTTTATTAGTTCACACTATACCATTGGGTGTATCATCTGAGCACATCAGGAGATGGTGCATATTAAAACTAAAAATGATAGGTGACTAGTGGGGTTCCCCAGGGCTCTGTCCCGGACCCAATTTTATTTAATATCTTTAATTTCATATCTTTGCATCATCACTAAACACGTCGGAGAACTCATGGATTACAAAATTCACTCATGACACCAAGGTCGGTGCCATAATACAACAAAAAGAAGATATAGTAAGGTTCCAGCAAGATATTGATAGAATGTGCAGGTGGGCTGATCAGGACAAAATGAAATTTAACATTGATAAATGTGCTGTTATGCACTTTGGAAACAATAACATGTTAGCAAACTATATTTTAAATGGAACAACCCTCAATACAGTTGAAAATGAGAATGATCTAGAGATCTGGGTCACCATTGATTTAATCTTCAGACACCATACAATGAAGGTCACTAAAAGAGCAAATAGAAAGTTCAGCTGTATACTGCGACATATCAAAAGCAGAGACAGCTCAGTGACATTGTCACTGTATAGTGCACTTGTGAGATCACATTTGGAGTATGGGGCCCAATTTTGGAATCCTTTTCATAAGAGAGATGTGAAATTGCTCAAAAGAGTAGGGAGAGCAACCCAAAAAATGAATAATAATTGTGACAAAGTATGAGGAAAGAATTAAAAACCTACAGCTGTACACACCTGAATATCATAGATTTAGAGGAGATCTTTACCTAGTATATGCTGCCTTTAGGAACCAGAATCTTTTTGAGAGTGTAGGCTTAGAAAAAAAAGAAATTAACATATGTACCAAAACCCACAATTATCAATTAAAAGGCGAACACTTCAACTTTAACTTCATTTATAAATCGCAATTCAAAATATCAAAGCGCTTATGCAATAACTAAAAATACAGCAATTAAAATCAATAAACAATAAGAAAAAAAACATTATGACAATTCATTCAAATCTTGTGGAAGCAAGATTAAATAGACATGTTTTTAATGCAGATTTAAAACTCTCCACAGTCAATCACTCCCTTATCTGATGAGGTAGAGAAAGCAGAATGCAGTATAGGGGCCACAAAAGCAAATGCCCTGGTACCTGAGGTCTTCAAACGAACCCTGGGAACCTCTAGCAATCCCTTGTCAGTGGAGCGGAGTGGACAGAAGGGGAGACAATCATGGATTATTCAAAGGGTGGTGTCATCATGGAACAGACTTCCAACCGACATAGTGAATAGTGACTGAGTAAATGTGTTCAAGAATAAGTTCAATTCATACTATACAACTATGCAGTTTCCATTTGGGACAAATATATCCTAATTGGCAAGATCATCTTGGTGAAAGCGATTGTCTTGTACACAGACTTATGAAACTTATAGTAAACTGTGAAAACTACATTAACATATAAAACAAATATGGAAAAAATCAATAAACCAAGGTAGAGTAGACCTGGGGTAACAACAAGAATTAGAAACGAGTTGTCTCGAGACAATAACAGCTTTCATTTAATTTATTTGTAAATTGCAGGTTGGTACATTGAGATATAAAATCCCATTTTCAGGCACAACCTGAAGTCAAATAATATCACATATGAGACTCATAACAACATAATACAAAAAATAACAAAATTTAGAAGAAAACAATCATCACATCACTTTACACAAAAACAAATGTTCAGTTTTTTAAAATAGTTAGATACAGCAATAGAAAAAAGTTGTTTTTGCATTAGCTTGCTGACTCAGATTTTATTGTGATGTAAATTTAACATATATTGTAGGGAATTTAAGATATATTGTAGGGAATTTAGAAATAGTTTGAGTGTCATTAGTAGCACTCGTACAGCCTCTCGGTTCCCTACAACTTACAGTGCTGCCCACCAGGATAAAACCAGTATATCTACTTCTACCAGTGATACATTGTAGGGTGCTTCAGGAACCAATGCAATATAAATTATACCAATTTGTCGGTTCCACCTATTTAGGGTGCCAGTGGCAGTGCGCCTAGTCATTTGGGCACCACGCTTTGAGGTCAGCAGCACCTATTTTTGCTGGGGCGCTGCATGCCCACACCCCCCTTTATATATATACTAACTCTGGGGGCAACTCAGGGTGGCTTAACCCCAAAGTTGACGCCAGAATGAAGGGTGCACAGCCGCCAGCACACAGATGTCCGGAAGGGCAATTTGTCACATAGAAAACGATGACATTTAATTACATAGTGTTTCATCTTAGTGGGTTGTTGTTGTTGTAACAATTTTATTCTTATTCATAACAAAAATGAACAAAAATAGGATAAACTCCATTGAGTAAAAAACTCATTTCCAGGGAGGTCTAACCTAAAATATCTAATACACACACTTAGAGACAAATAAAAACAATCACAAGTTGATAGTGTATAAAAGAAGCCAAACAATCAAAAACATGAACAGGTTTCTCAAATCACATAGACTATCCATATACACACAGTAGTAACAATTATAATTTATACAAATGTTAAAGTTTTTTCCATCTGATTAACAATACACAATACACCTAAAGTTAAAATACTATATCAGGTTTCCGTTTCATTATTTTCTTTTTATAAAGTGCCTTAGCTAAAATACAGCATTTCAGCTTACTTCTATATATAGAGAAGAACTCGTCCTTTACCAGTTTATTGACAACACTGTTTCAGTCTATGAATAGACTCTGTACATCACAATAATACAAACAATAAAATAAAACCTTATACGACACCTGTGCAGCTACTGTATTAATGACTCTTTTTTTTCCCATTATATGTTTATTTCCTGAGTGGCCCCGGCTGCCTCCTTCCAACTGACACCTCCAGCCCCATCACCCAACTTATCCAGGATGTACCTTCCCACCATCGTCTTCTGCGGCAGGACTGTGGGGGTGCCTGGTTACCAGTGCATTGCCTGCATGGGGTCGGTCATAATCTTGCAACTAGGGTGTTTTTCCACCAGTTTTCTCCCTTGGCCCACGTGACATGCATTGGGTGCAGCCATCTCCACAGAGATGCCCCCAGTGCCCTGAACATAGGTTTCCTTCCCTCTCCTGGTGACGCTGCATTCACTGTCACCTTGTTACCACTGGGTGGCAGTCATATATCGAGCCACAGCAATCCCCCTCCCTGAGGGAGAGGAGCAGTCCTACGGACTCTCAATCTCCCTCATCTGGCCAGCCCCCCAAGTGACCCGCATATGTTTCTGAACCTGGGTCACCAGCATGGCAGGAGGTGAGGCACATGGTGCCTCAGCCTGTCATGGCACTGGGCCAGCCTGTGTTGATGATCCTTAACAGACAAACACACACACACACAGACCTCCATTAAATATGGTTGTCATTAGCATTCTCAATTATATTTTTTGACCACCCATTGTTTGATACCAGTACAACTCATCTGTGAGTAAGGTGAATCAGACTGTAACAGACATTGCTCACTGACCTTACTGGTCACTGACATCATCAGGATGAATTCAAGGCACTTACAATAAAGCTGTAACATATGTGCACATAAAATTAAATGTGGCACAACTACACAGCCCTGTTAAGTGCATAGCCTAAATGCCAGTCAACCCACCAGATGAATAAATTAATTGAAAAGTAGAAAGATAGAAACATAGACAATGATGGTAGAAAAGGACCAAATGTCCATCTAGTCTACCCAAAGTTCCTTCTCTGCACTGCAACCTATTGTCCATATAGGGTTTTATCCCTCCTAGTCCCCACACACTCCCCTCCCTATTGCTACTGACCTGAACAACCACTAAACCCTTCACTCTGCCCCAGCTATGCTTAAACCATTTCTGGTCTTGGTGCACACCACCTCCACTAGCAGACTGGTCCACAGCTCTACCACCCTTTGGAGGATGTCATTGGGGGCTATTTTTGTCAACCTATCCAAAGCCTTTAACACCACGGACCACGACATCCTCCTGTCCAGGCTGAAACTAGTTAAAATGTCTGAAGGTCTTGTGTGTCACAAACCCACTCAGCAGGTCAGCCCTCTACTCCCAAAGTGCCAACCTCTGAGCATAGAATTGTGAACAGTTAACAGAACAAGGTAACCCTCTTGTCTGCTTTGTGGGTTCGAGTCACCTTTGTCCCAAGTTCTGGAGGGATTCAAACAGATGTTAGCATACCCAATTGTCAGGCTCAGATAATTCTGTCTTCAGGGGGCCAGATATATTTGCCTACGGGCATCTAAGCAGGTATTACAAAATGAACCCTTAGAACTCTATGCAAGACCTAGAGAACTCTTATCTGTTTCACAGTTTGGTATCACAATAAGCACTTGCACAGTGTCAACTATAACCATCTAAGCTTCAGTTACATAGAAAAAGAAGTTTCAAGGCACACTAGACAGTTTCTGTTTTAAATATATCTTCACTTTACAATAGGTAAAATAGGAAAACAGTAAAATACAGAACAAGATATCCCAACACGTACACTCTTAAAAACAAAACCAGTTTAAAAGTGCAAATTCCTACAACATATACACTCAGACTGGTCTTATCTAAGTATCCTTACTTTTTAATCTTTCAGTGCTTTGGTGTTCCTCCTTCTCAGTCAGAAAAGAATCTCTATGTGTCTCTGTCTAAGGTCTGCTCAGTATACTTAAAAGCAGTCTTGAGCCGGCCTTCTCTCTGAGGTCATCTAACTCCACCTTGGTGTATTTAAAATTTATATTTTATAATACAGTATGTCCTAATAAGATATTTAAAAAAAATATTAGGTGACATCACTGAATCACCTCTCTTCATGTGACTTGCCAAAACCGGTCTGTGATCTGCTTCACAGAGACATCAAAGTCCATTTGATGTAATTCTGGCTTCCTTACATGACACCCCCAACACATGCATATTGGACTTCTAGAACCAGTCTGTGATCTGTTTCACACAGACATCAAAGTCTCTTTGATGTACAGTAATTACTGGCTATCTTCGAAGACACCCCAACACATGCATATTCTCCTTCCTTCATGACACCTAGTGCAAATCAAAGGATTTCCCTGAGGACGTCATGAATGGATATTTTGTTTCCTGGGCTTCAAAGAAAACTCAACAAAGTAATTGCATTTCAGATATCTGCAGTTTAAGCTATGTCCTGTCCTTTGAACTTATCCCTGGGGTTGGGGGGTTGATGTGTCAGTTTCAGCAAGACTGTAGTTTCTCCTGACAGACACTCCCTTACATATTTTGTATTGTAGAAAAAATATCATATTGTAATCAGAACCAGATGTCCATGTGCCACCTTGTGGACTGGTTTGAATCCTATTTAAAACAAAGACAGCTAATGGCTTTAAATAACATTGAATCAAATCTGGCCTCCACAGTGGCAGGAGTCCCTCAGGGCTCAATATTAGGACCTATTATTTTTACTATTTATATGAATAACTTTACCTTGGCAAATATCTTGATAAATTATCACTTATATGCAGATGATACAGTCATATACATAGAAGGATCCTCGGTAATACAGATTGAGCACATGTTACAAGAGTCTTTTAACAAGTTGCAAAACTATTTTATTCAGTATACGTGCAATGCTAAAAAAACACAGGTTATGTTATTTAATAAGGAAAAAGTTACAGACCCACTAAAAACTAACTTACATACTGTATTAAAACTTTTGACCAAGTGGTCTTGCATGTTCGTATAAAGAAAGATGGATTACTGGAGGGGGGCCCGCGCAGAGCCACCAGGATGATCACAGGAATGGGGGACAAACCCTACGAGGACAGACTGAGGCAGCTCAACATGTATTCCCTGGAGGAGAGGAGGGACAGAGGGGATATGATCAACTTCTACCCACCCCCCTCACTCCCTCACATCCTCTCACTATGACAATGTCAATGACTGATGACCCTTTTTCCTCACCTCACTCCCACCCCCTACCCACTGCCTCCTTTAGCCCTTTTCTAACTCCTATCTGCCTATCTCCAACTATTTGTTTGCCAGCATATGGTGTATGCAAACCTATGGTATTTTATCAATTATTGTCATGTTTTTACACTCGTTTGTATAACCTTTGTAATTATTGTTCATGTTTTATACTCTCTTGTTTGTGTAACCTTTGTATTATTGTCTTCCCTCCCACTGATGTGGAACCTTTGTAAACGAGCTCCCAGCTCAAAGGTGTTTAATCCTAGATCTCAATAAATAAATAAATATATGAGGGGCATAAACAAGGTTAGTTGAGAAGGGATGTTTAGATTAAATGGAGGGAGAAACACAAGAGGGCACACAGCAGTCCTGTCTGTGGAGACTGGAACAGGGGGCAACAGGTAACATTGGCCCTAACTGGGGGGGGCAGAAGGAAGCAGGGCGCAGTAGCCTCAACTGAGTGGCAAGAGACAGGGGCATCAGGATGACATATAGTATGCCTAGTTGCACACATACATGATGTATTTCCACACAGAATCCCTCAGAGAAATACATTTTGTGAGTTCATACAGTACATGTTCCTGAAATAGCAAAGTGTGGCAGTCACCCCTTTGTCAATCTGACATAACAACAATATTGTTTTCACATGAACATATGTATGGAGGTTGCATCAAGGACACACTACTTCTATGACTTAAACGTTAGATTTATTTTATATCCATTCAACAACCTTGTGTTTATATAGCCAAAAAACAATGCAGAGTTTTGATATGAAAAACTTAGCTGTGATGCAGATAGGAGAGTTCTCACAAACATTCATTTATACCACTTCAGTTACTCACTGAAACACAAATTACCAACTCTCTATGAGAACAGAATGGTACAATCTATCTAAACACAAACTGGATGGGTTAGTAGCATACCTGGAGTAAAGACAATTAGCCTACAGATTGCTCTGACTGGGAAGTGCAACAGCTACCACAGGTAATTAAGGACTTCATTGCTGCAGCAGCAGGCTGGACAGGAATGATGTCATCACTCACTGATAGGGACAAAAAAATCTTCACTGTTTTTAGTTACTGCTGAGCATGTTAACAGATGCTGATTTAAAGAAAACCACAAAATCAAACAGCATGATATTTTCAGGAAACACTAATCATGACACAGGGACTTAATTCCTGTGTTTACTGTAAATCTGTAAAACGTTGGCATTTGAGCTTTAAGTGTTATAAGGCTTGTGTACCTGATTATATCCTGGAAAACTTGCAACTAAGAAGTATAAAAGACTGTTTTAGGTCAGCAGGAGGGGTGGCATTCCAACCACCCAAAAAAATGTTGAAACAGATAAGACACATTTTTTTAATATATGCCCAAATCTGTGGAACTCTATTCCACTTTATTTAAGACCCCCAATGGTAAAATTCACCTGGGTGCTATGAAAAAATGGTTCTATTCATGGGTATCTCAAAAGTCATTATGTTGTCCTACTATGCATATTAGCTGATGTATTGTGCAAACATCTGTACTGATCTATTTTAAAATCCATATTTAGTGGATTTAATCTCCAGAATTTCTGATATTAATATTTGGACTAATTGATGCTTTTCAGATAATTATTCCTGATTATGTATACATCCCTAGCAATATTTATATTTTGTACTTTGTATATTTGTTTTATGTCCTTTTGATATTTATGTAATATTTTATGAAACTTCATTAATCTGAGTAATCTTGTTTAAAAGGACATCACTGGAAATGAGCTTGTCTCAATTCAGTCTCCTATCCATTTGAAATGAATAACATTTTATTACTATAGTACTACTACCCTTTCTGTACAACAGAACTTTCCAACATTCTTCTGAAACCTTCCCCCCTCCAGCTTCCACTCATGACCTTGGGTTCTTGACTCTATGCTTCTACTAAATAGTCCCCCGCACTTCACCTTTTTTATTCCCTTCAAGAACTTGAAGGTCTCGTTATCATATTTCCCATCTTGTCTTGTCTCCTGAGTACTTGTTCAGTGCCTTCAGACAGTCTTAATAAGATCTCCCCAGTTGTCCATGAATCATCTTGGTCACCTTGCGTTGCACTGTCTCCAGGCTGTCCCTGTCCTTCTATAGGTGAGGACTCTAGAACTGAGCGCATAATTCCAGATGCGGCCTCACCAGTGACCTATATAGAGGTAGCAGTACCTCCTTTTCCTGCTTACAGCACCCCTTCCAATACACCTGAGCATCCTATTAGACTTATTATAGTTTGAGGGGGCACTCCCAATCAATCAGAGCATTCCTTCCTTCTTCGTGTGAGACACTCTTATTCTGTGACGTGTGTCTCACACACAGATGCCCTGGAAACAGACATATTCCGGGACAGTTTAAAAAAATATATATATTATTGATCAAGCTCGATTAACAATTTATTAATATGTCCCCCATCACCACTTGTTGCCGTATAAAACTGGTGCTCTTGCATTCAGCTTGAGCCAGAACAGTTCAGCTTTGCATTGCTATTCTTGCTCCAACTGAATGCGCGTGAAACCACTCTTACACAGCAACGAGTGGCATTGTGGGACATATTAACACATAATATAGGCCTTGTTACACTGGCTTGATTGTTTGATGGAGTCACTAATGATGACTCCCAGGTTCCTTCCCTCTGCCGTAGTGCTCAGTTTAACAGTACTCTGTCCATTTTTGTTTCCCCGAGGTGAATAACCTTGCATTTTTTGGCACTGAATTTTAACTACCTTTGCTCTTCCCATCACCTTACTTCTAAACCTCTCCTTCTCCTCTGCTACTATTCCTGACATCTGGAAAAAGGCTATTGTCATCCCTATTCACAAAGGTGATGATCCCACTTCTCCTGGTAACTTCTGTCCAATTTCACTCCTTCCTACCTTGCCTATGTTACAGGAATGCATTGTTCTATCACAGTTTACTTCCTTTCCTGACAGCGCCTCCTTTTCATACCCTTTCAGTCTAGTTTTAGGAAATTCCACTTCACTTCTACCTCCTTCCTTTGGCTTACTGATTCCATATTTATGGGTATGGAAATAGGACTGATGACTTGTGCCATTTTTGTTGTTCTTGCTAAGGCTTTTGACACTGTGTTGCATCCCCTACTACTGGACAAACTTAAAGTTGTGGGCCTTTCTGACTCTTCAGTCAGTTAATTTTGTTCCTACGTTAATGGCAGGTCTCAAGCTGTCTGGATTGGAAAATCCATTTCACCTTCACTTCCCATTAGCTCAGGTGTCCCTCAAGGATCTGTCCTGGGTCCAATTCTCCTTTCAGTATTCCTAAATGGCCTACCTTCTGTCTGTTCCTCTGCGTCCATTCATATGTATGCTGATGACACAGTTCTTTTTGCATCTGGCTCCTGTCCCTGTAACCTTACCTCCTGACTTCAGTTTGATTTTGACAACATTCAGCGCTGGTTCAAGGAGAACCAACTGTCTCTTAATGCAAAAAAAACAGTCTCAATGACTTTTGGTACCCATCAGAGGCTTACCAAACTCATTTCTCCCCTACTACTTAACACCCTTGATGGCGCTAATATTGAAGATGTCTCCTCCTTTAAGTACCTCAGGGTCTGCTTTGACCGGCATCTTGATTTCTCTGTGCACACTGATGCAATTCACCAAAAGCTTCACCCTAAGATTGGTGCTTTGTATAGGAATAAAGCGAGTATACCACTCCCTGCCCTCCGAGAAATTGTCCTACAAATCCATCCTTCCTATTTTTGACTGTGGTGACTTACTGTAGTCTACAGTAGTGCACCTAAATCCTCCCTTGCCAGACTGAACCCTCTTTTTCATTCTTTCTGATGCTTTAGATTGCCTCTCTTGTACTCACCACTGCTATCTTTACTCAACTGTTTCCCTCCCCTCTATTGATGCTAGGCACCTTTCCCATTGTGTCTCTTTTTTATCCAATTTCTGGTTCAGCACTCTTCCCTGTTATCTCAAATCCCTTCTTTGCCCTCCTCCTTTTTCCTCCTACCCTCTCCGCAACAATACTTTCCATTCTCTCTCTTTTCTTTCTAGAAAATCTATTGTTGGTCAGTCTGCTTTTTCTTGCCACTTTCCAAAACTTTGGTCCTCCCTTCCCTTTCCTATTCATTCTGCCTCATCTACTTCCTCCCTAAAGTCTCTTTTTTCTGACTTTTGTCATCCTAACTGCAACTGTTTGTAACCCTAGTCTTGCCCTCTTCTAACTGTTCTGCTGTTTTCTTTTTCTGTATATATAGAGCATGTATGTTATTTTCTAGATGCCTTCATTTACTAGTCTGCCTATAATATTTATGATTCTGCTTGTAAAATTATGCTATCTCCTACTCCCCTCTCCCCCAGGTCACATCTGGAAACAAGCTGTTTTCAGCTCAGTATGTACTTCCTGGTTAAACTTTTAAATAAATAAATGTCACACCACTGCTCAAGCCATTGTAGATCCCTCTGCATCTCCCTGATCCCTTTGTTGCTATGTACCCTACCACAGAGCTTCCTGTCGTCTTCGAAGAGACACAGTTTGCCCTGGATGTCCTCTCTAATGTTGCTGATGAACATTTTGAAGAAGACAGGACCCAGGACAGATACCTGCTGCACCCCACTTGTGACCTCCTTTTCTTTCGATTTGACCCTGTTTACCACCACCCTCCACTATTTCTCCTTCAACCAGTTTCCTACCCAACTAACTAGATCCCTAGCCATACCCAGGTCCTCCACCTTCCTCAGCAATCTTCTCTGTGGCACTAAGTTGAAAGCCTTGCTGAAACTGTAGTAGAGTAAATCCACAGTGTGGTTTTTATCTACTACCTTTATTACTCAGTCAAAGAACACTATCAGGTTGGTCTGACTATGTTGTAGATGGTTGCTGTCTTGGTAGTCCATTCTGACCAGTGACTCCTTCAGTTTACCCACTACAGAGGTATGGCTGACAGGTCTGTAACTCCCCAGTTGCTCCTTGTCCCCCCCCCCCCCCATTGTCTAGTGGAACTACATCCACTACCCTGCAGTCTTTTGGAAGTACCCCTGTCTGAATTTTTATTTTCATACAGCTTTTTTCCATGCCATTGACACCTTGCACCTTTTGCTGAGCTCAGGCTTGGCAACTCCCAGTCCCATCAGCCACTCCACCTGCTGTTAGACCAGTGGAGATCTACACAAAGTGGGATCTGGGAGTGCCAAGGGCTGTCATGCTCAGCAACAGGGAGAACTTAGGTTTTTCCACCCTACCTACCAGGGCCATGGCAAGACATCATTGCAAATAAGCGTGGAGGGGCACATGCACACCAGAACCAGTGACCCTGTTCCACCCACCAAGTCTATTGCCAGCCCCCCCCTTGGTCTCAACAACTCCCAAGACTCAGGGAAACTCACCTCCCTGTCCTGAGAAAGAAGAGCTTGCCAGATGGCTGCTCAGTCCTGTTCTCCCCCCCCCCCACTGACCACCGGCAGCCCAAGCTCGTTCTCAAAACCAGGTTGCTGGTGTTGGAGAGGTAAGGCACTTTAAGCACCTCAGCTCTCTGCACCACTGGGCCTCCCTTGTCTGATTTGAACTACTGAACAGCCCTACTAGGGGTTCAGCAAATTTGGCTGTCAATTCCCTGAGCACCCTTGGGTGCATCCAATCTGGCCCTAGGGCTTTGTCTACCTTTAAGGTTTCAAGCCCATCTGGATCCTTTCTCTAGTAAATACTGGCTGTCTCTTTTCAGGATAGGTTCATAGATTCATAGTAGAATACAAGTTCAGTAGGCAATTAAGCCTGTAATGAACTCACCACCTTTAGTTCTTAAAGGTGGAAAACTTGTTTTTTATCTCCCATGTATCTATCCAACCTATTTTTAAATGTGGTTATGTTATTGCTCTCAACTATATACTGAGGTAGAGTATTCCAAATTGTGATTATTCTTTGTGTATAGTATTTGCTTCTTATACTAGTTACAGTTAGTTCTGCTATTAGTTTATATTCGTGAGATCTGGTTTTTCTATTAGCCTTGTGCCCTAGTCCTATTGTTTCCAGAATGGTTTGATCATGTACTGCTTTGTAGGTCAAACAGAGATCCCGTCTAATTTGTCTGTATTCTGTAGATTATAGTCCTAGGTACTTCAATCTATTTTTATAACTTTGGTTTGGTAAGTTTATTTTTTTGGTTACCTTTCTCTGGACTTCCTCTGTCAATTTTTTACCTCTTATGATGATGGGAGCACAAAACTGTGAACAGTACTCGAGATGTGGTCAGACCAGGCTGGAGTACAGGGGAACAATCACATCTGGTCCTCTGCTTTTGATATTACTCAGGATACAACCTAGGATTTTCTGACATTTTTTGATAGTTTCCTTGAAAAATCATCTGTAATCAATATTCCCAAATCGTTTTCCTCTGTAGTACTTTGTAATATGGTAGTATTTAGTTGATATGGTATTTTGAGATTATTGTGTCCTAAGTACATTACCTTGCATTTATTTTCATTGAAGTTCATTTTATTAACTTTAGCCCATTGTGCAAGTTGATTAATATTATCCTGAAATTGTTTCCCTTCAGCTTGTGTTTGAACTAGACTTCCAATCTTGCAATCATCTGCATATTTACAAAGCCATGCAGACCCAGAGGTCTGCAGGGATGGCAAAATAATGTTAAACAATATTGGGTCCAGTACCGAGACCTGAGGTACTCCGCTAGTCACTTGACCCCAAGCGGAGAGGTTACCCTTAATTGCAACTCTGTTGTCGATTTTCTAACCAGGAAATAATCCAGTTTATTACATTTGGATGTCATTTGATTTACACAGCTGTTCTATTAGAATTTTGTGCGATACCCTATCAAAGGCTTTTGAAAAATCAAAAAAGATGATGTCGACTGGTATACCGTTGTTTAATGCAGCACTCACTGGTTCAAAAAAATGCATTAGATTTGTAAGGTAGAATCTGCCAGGAACAAAACCATGCTGTGTAATGTCGACCCATTTTTTCTGATTAATATGGTCTATAATGTGTTGGTGTAAGAGCCTCCCTATTGTTTTTCCAATAACTGAAGTTATACTTATAGGTCTATAATTAGCTGTGTCAGTCTTGTTGCCATTTTTATGCATTGGTGTGACTACCGCTTCTCTCCATTCCGGTAATGTTTTACCTTCTTGGAGTGATTTATTGAATAGACATGTAAGTGGGCCCAACAGTTCACTAACTAACTCTTTTAAGAAACCTGGGGGTTATACCATCTGGTCCTACTGAACTGTTAGGTTTAAGGGATTTTATGACTTGCAGAACCTCCTCAGATGTAAACGGGGTGATGGTATCGGAGCTTGTTATGTTAGTAATACTAATATTTTCTTTGGGTTCATAGATACTTAGGGAATATTTATTAAGTTCAGTAGCAATTTCAGTTTCATCAGTTATTATCCCTTCTAGTGTTTCAAGTGGACCAACCCCTTTTTGGTTTCCTCTCATAGACCCCACATAGTTGTAGAAATGCTTTTTATTATCCTTGACTAAAGTTACTAGTTTTAGTTCTAGTTTTCTTTTGGCTTTTCTTATTATATTTTTGGTTATATTTATGCTTTGTTTGTAGTTTAGCCAGTTGCTTTCTGATGGATTTTTCTTATGCTTTTGATATAGTTTCTTTTTTTTTTCCTAATTTGTCTTTTAATATTATTATTCCACCAAGGTGGAACACGACGATTATTTTTTATATTTATTCCTTTCTGGTACTCATTTATCTAAACAGTATTTTATTTTTATTGAGTTTGCTCCAGGTATTCTCCAGATTAAGATTAATAAAGTCTTCTTCCCAGTTCCATAAAGATAGGCACTCCTTCATTTTTGTGTAATCTGCTTTAGAGAAATCTTTGATTTTGGTCCTGCCTTTTGTACAACTATCTCCTAGTGACTGGAATACTTTGGTATCTAGTATTCTTTTGTCTGTATTAGCGAGGATAAGATCTAGTATATTATTTTCACTCATGGCCTCTGTTACCAACTGTTCTAGATTGTGCTGTATTGACATATTGATAAAATCTATTTTCATAAGGATTGTTCCTTCTAATGTGGCCCAGTTTATGGTTGGGAAACTGCAGTTCCCCATGAGACTATATTCACCTTGGATACATTTATATTATAGTTCTGCTAAAAATTAGTTGTTATCATCGGAACTTAAACTAAGTGAATGCTATCCTAATCCTACAGTGAATGTTTGACTTGGGAGTTTTATTTGTGCCCACACAATTTCATTATCACCTGTTAGCATGTCTTTAATTTCATATGCTTTGTATTTTTCATCTATGTACAGGGCAATATTACCTCCTCTTTTTTCTTTGCGGTTTCTGTATATCATAGTGAAACCTGGTATTTCTGTGTTCCAGTCCCATCCTTAAATTATGTTTCTGTAACCCCTCAAATAGATATCTTATTGGAGTTTAAAATGTATTTGAGTTCCTCAGTTTTATTTCTTAGACTTTGTGCATTTACTAATAGGATTTTTAAGTTATTATTAGTTCTGCTATTGTTATAGTTGGACACAGCTACCTTGTTAATAAATGTGTTACTTGAATTATTATGAGAGTTCCAGTTTATGCCTAGATCTAGAGAGGATGTATTGCCATGCCTCTCCCCCTTGTTTTTTAGTTTAAATGTTTATTGATGTAGGCATGCTCCTGACAGTCGCCATTATGTCATTTTCAGGCAGTGGCCCATTGCCTTCCCTTGTGAAGACAGAGCAGAAATAAGCATCAAGGATGGCTGCTTTTTTGTTCATCTTCCTCTTGTAGTCTCCCCCCCCCATAGCCTAGCAATAACCCCTCCCTGCTTCCTTTCTTCCCTAATATATCTGAAGAATTGTTTTTCCACAACCACGACCAACTTAGCAATATACAGCTCTGTGTCTGCTTTTGCCTCTCTCACCATACTCTTTGCATCCCTAATTTTCATTTGATACTCTTCCCTTCTTCCTATTCTCCTTGCTTTTCCTTGGCCTTTTTCTTGGCCCTCATTGCTTTTCTGGCCCTTTCCGAGAACCATATTGGTTTGTGGTACTTGCTTGGTTTTGTAACAATTCTCATGCATGAATTTGCTGCCTTGAGAATTGTCACCTTAATTGCCCCCATCTTTCCTCTGCACCTTTGATGCTATCCACCCTTGACAATTTGTCTTGGAAAAGCTCCCTCATCAGGTTGAAGTCTGCTCTTCTGAAATCTAGTACTTCATTTTTCAATAGGGGCATTCTGATTCCAGGGGCCAGCCTTAGCCAAATGGAATCATGGTTACTGGACTCCAGTGGCTCCCTACCCTCACTCCACTCACCATCTCCAAGTTGGTGAGCACCAAATTGAGAATGGCCTCCTGTCTAGTGGGTTCCTTGACTAGCTGTACCAGCAGGTAGTCCTGCAATGTATTCAGCAGGGTCTGACTTCTGGTGTACCTGTCTGCTGAAATGTCCCAGTCAATATCCAGCATGTTCAGATCATCCACCACCACCACTTCTTCCTTCTTCAGTCCCCTTTCCAGCTGTTCCGCAAGCTCCCTATCTCTATCTTCCCCTTGTCTTAGTGGAGTATAGATCACCCCTACCCATATTTTCCTGCCTGAGGGCATGGTGAAGTGAAACCACAGTGACTCTGTTTCCCCTTTGTGTCCACTGATGTGTCTGTATTCCACAGCCTCTATGTCCTTCCTGACATATAGGGCTATGCCCCCCTTTGCCTTTCCTTCTATCCTGCCTAACATTGTGTAATCTGGGACTGACGAGTCCCAGTCATTATTTTCTGTGGCCCAAGTTTCTGTGATGGCTACGCGATCCACCTCAGTGTCTGCTACCAATGCCTGGAGCTCTCTGATTTTATTACCCAAATAAATAAACCTATTCTTTTATCAGAATTACTCTTTTATCAGTACTTAAGAGGATTTCTACAAACTATTGCATCATCAGAAATTAGTGCACAGAAAAATTGTTTAACAAATCTATTCTTCTAATAGATCTGAAAAGTACTATAGTCTAGATTTCAGAACATACAGTAGTTTTTTTATTTATTTAATAGGTTTATTCCTTTATCAGGAATTCATTAACAGCACCAGATCCCCATGCTACTGTCACTGCCAGGTGGAGATAGGGGCTTAAACTCATGTATGAGCTACATGTAAAGAAACAACACCGTTTTGGCAATCTGTATTTGTATTAATTAATGTCTGTTTAAAAGTTAACTTAAAACTTAAAATTGAACTATGTCTGTAAGGCACATCCTCTTCCCAATGTCTAACATTAGTATTGCCCTTATCAATGCTAGAAGCTGTATTGAAAGACTTTGGAAAGAACCTGTTCAATGGACCTACTCTCTTTGGAAGAATTAGCTTCTTGATTGCAAGAGAATGGAGAAAGCCCACTACCACACCATAACTTCTACAATAAATTGTACTTCTTAATTTCGGGACCTCTGCAAGAGGCACTGGATAGTACATATGCTAATATTCAGTATAGCAGAAACTAAGGAGGAATGTCTATTGTTATAAGTAGCTGTATGTAATCCATCATCTGCTTAAAGTAGTTTGTTGCTATCAAATCAGTTCTATAGTGTACTATAATGAGTTAGTTAGTTAGTTATCAAGCCCTGTCTTAGTTCTCAGGACCTGAAAACACTAGTGCATGCTTTTTTACATCCAAACTGCACTGGTGTAATGCTCTTTATCTCTGGCTATCTGGAAGTTTGATGCATCGCTTGCAGCTGGTGCAAAATGCTGCAGCTCAATTGATTGCTGGAGTTTCTTGCTGTGAGCATGTATCTCCCGCTCTGTGGACACTGCACTGACTGCTTGTAAGATGGTGCATCTTCTTCAAGATAGATTTGTTAACATACAAAGCCATACATGATCTGAGCCCAGGCTACCTAAAACAGCTACCGCAGTACTCCTGATTGCCCCCTTTCGTTCCTTGGAGGTGGGCCTCCTGGGGTTCCCAGATCTCATTTGAAGCTATCTGAGGATCAGGCTTTTATGGTGGCAGCTCCATTTTTCTGGAATCATGGAATCTACTGCCGTGCAAACTTAACATGGCCCCTTCTGTTGAGGTATTTAAGCAGGGGTTGAAATACTGTCTTTTTTCAATAGCCTTCCCCAACGACATGTTCAGTAGTATATATAATATATCATTATAAGGAAGAACTGAATCTATCTTATATCTAGTTATGGTGCTGCTGTGAACTGTTTTAGGTGTTTGCAAGACACCCAGAGCCTGTGGGAAGGGGCACCTCATAACTAAACTACTAATACTACTATTTACACATCTATACAATTTTTAGTACCTTTATCACTGTTTTCCCTACAATAAATAATCAAAACAAAACAGCTCCAGACAGTCCTGGCTATTCCTGGAGACAGGGAGCAAGCCCCCCCATGGTCCACCATGTCAGATTCATAATTTGTTATTGGCGGAAACCAGACTAAAAAAGCGCATGAATATATTATTGCTCCGGATGATCACCCAGCTGCACAGCCAAAACTTTCTCCACAACCTTTGCTACCAAAACATAAGTAAGTAATTAAAATTTTACTTATAGAGCGCCCTATCCCAGACACTCTGGGCACTGTACAGGCAGGCAAAAGTTAACAATCATACATCAGTACAAGGGTATATATCAATAAAAGTGATAATGAACAGCTACAATACTTGAATAAAATCCTCATTGAAAATAACTAGTTCAGCAGTCTGCTATATCCGAAGACTCATAAACCATTCCCAAATGCCCCTCTAAAAACATACACCTTCAGAACCTGCTTGAACACCTCCACCGATGGGGCCTCCCTCAAGGCTCTTGGAAGCAGGTTCCACAGGGCCAGTTCTGCCACCTTGAATGATCAATTTCCAAAGGTCTTCAGCCAGATCCTGGGAACCAATAGGAGGCCCTCAGTGGAGGAGCATAGTGAGCACACAAGGTGGACAGGAGTCAAGAAGTCACTCAGATAGTCAGGGACCAGTCTGTATAGGAACACAGACAAGATGCACTAAATGGTTCATAGAGTCCACGAATCAACCATAAATAGCAAGTAAAAAACTAAAACACAAAAAACAGTGATACACAAGGACTGTGGCTGTAAAATTATTTAATAAATTTTAAACATGATCAAATAGATGGTTCCCCAGCTCATTGAGGGTAACAACCCTCTTCATCAGACCATATAGGGCCTTATAGGTGAGGAAGCCCACCTTGAAGGTGATTCTCTATCTCACCGGCAGCCAGTGCAGGTCGCTCAGGACCGGGGTCATGTGGCAAGGCCTTGGAAGGCTCGTCAGCAACCTGGCCATTGAGTTCTGTACCAGTTGCAGACCAAAGAGGACACCTCCACTAACCCCAAGATAGACAGTGTTGCAGTAGATGAGTCTAGACATTACAAAAGCATGAACCATTGAGGGCAGGTTGTCAGGTGAAATTAAGGTTTTGATCCGGGCAACATTCCTAAAGTGGTAAAAACCACTCCGGATGACAGATGACACCTGATCTTCAAGTGCCAATCCATCATCAAGGATGATGCCCAGATTATTCACCTTAGTAGATGCATCCAGAGGAATATGGCCAAGGAATAACCCTGTTCTCATCCTGACAGCACCCACATCCTGACAGCAACCAGGCTGAATCATTACCACCTCCGTCTTGTTGGGGTTGAGTCTCAGCCAGCTAGAGAACATCCAGTCCTGAATCTCAGCCAGACATTTACTAAGCACCTCCATGGCATCACTCATCCCAGGAGCAAATGACATGTACAGCTGGGTGTCATCTGCATAACAGTAAAAACCCAAGCTATACCATCTCATGATCTCACCAAGAGGAAGCATGTACACTGAAAACCACATAGACAACAGAATCGAGCCATGTTCTAAAATGGTGCTTACCACCAGTGTGTAAATCAGAAATGGCCACTGATTTTACTAATAGACCAGTATATACTGGACAGTAACAGAATGGGGTCCAGTATTAAAAAAACAGATTCTACAGGACAACATTACTTACTGGTTCAATACAGTTCTCCTTTAAAGTCTGAGTTTACATCACCTTCTCTGTGTTGACAATCCCTTTCCATGTGGGATGAAGAAATTCTGAAGGTAAAATGAGGGCTGCCCCTCATAATGTGGGACAAGTTAAGAGGTATAATAAGCTGCAATGTAACCAGATCCATCGGGGGGACAGCATAAACTAGCAATTACCCAGATAATATCCCCCTCACCCAACAGACTAAACTCACTACAGAAAATTGGTGTCTACAGTTTTATTATGCCTGTCATGCTGTTGCTCTGGACCTGAACAGTCAAGATGACCTGATCCCTGATGGTAGCAACCTTGGTATTGAAGAACAGGCTAAGATGGTCACAATTCTCCATATAAATGTCTTCCTTCCTCTGCTGTATAAATCTGTCAACAGTGGGAAAAAGTGGGGTCAGTTTGTTCCTCTCAGCTGCTATGAGACCATCAAAAAATGTAACTCTCTTGGTTCATATAGCTTTCTGAAACCTGTCATATGATGCCATCAGTACAAGTCTGTCAGCATCTGCCCAAGATCTCCTCCACCTGTGCTTTAACTTGTGGATCCCATCACACAAGGACTATCATTTATCTTTCTTGGGGTCCCAAGCTCTCAAATGGTTTTCCCCTACTTCAGCAAAATCCACCTATAGATATATATAAAGCAACGTCTGTTAAAGGGACTGCTAGCCCTACCCAAAGAGCTTAAGAAGCACCACCTGTTTCAATGTCCAGTTGGAGTGCAGTTATGATTGTCGTATGATATTTGTAATATAAAAAATATAGTAACTGATTGTCTCACATAAGACAGCCTGTGCTTATGGGTGCCCCTTCCCCCCCTCAGGTTTCAGTGAAGCTACAGTGACAAGTGACCTGAAATTAGGAGGTAATTAAAAGACCAGAGAGAGACTTAATTAAGGGTCTCCTGTTTTTCTGTCTTAATTAGAACTGACCCAGCTGCCAGGATATAGGGCTTGTAAAGTTTTATGATTCCTATAGGAAGAACATTTTATACCAACCTGGTGTTAAAAGTTGTAAAACCCTTTGATATGCCTTGGGAACAGGAATCAGCCACAAGTTCAAAGGAAATGCATTTTTTTTAAATTCAAGTTTATTGAAATTTCAGAGTCTGCATACCATAACAAGTTATACATAATGCACATATTCATATATTTCATAAATATTGTAAGTCATTAAAGCCATAGAAGCTAAATTTCCCATATTTTGTCTCATTTCCCTCTTATGTTTCAGCTCAGTCCCCCATGTCTTAGTTCTTCCCTATGGATCCAGTGCTCTGGTTCTTCTCTCCCACTCTCAAAAGTCCACCTATAGACCCAATCCCAGGTTCCATCTAGTCCATTTGTGGATATAGCTGTTCATCTTATAATTGATCTTATGTGTTAATTCTTCCATTTCCCTTATTTCTTTTATGATGGAATACCACTGAGGTAGATCAGGCAAGTTGGGTGATAGCCACTTCCTAGTGATTGATTTGAGGGCTGCTGCCAGCAATACACCCCAAAGGTACATGCTGTCAGCACCCCTCACCCCCATCGGGAGTCTATCCCCAGACTAAATTCTTTATTGTGAGTTGTGTGGTACAGGAGAACAAGGTATCCATAGTTCTAGAAACCCCTTCCCAGAAGGGGCGAAGAGCCTCACCCTCCAACAGTGTGAGGCTGCTCCCCTGCCCCACCTGCTCTGACTTTCAGGTGTGTAAAACTATCTCACCCTCATTTTCCAGGTGAATTCTCGCCAGTTGGGTGAGAGGGTAGTTTTATTTACTGTCTGGAATATTGCACGCCACTCCTCATCAGATATTGTTAGCCCCATTTCCTGTTCCTATTTGGTTTTGGTTCAGAGCGATTCTCTAGACAGAAGTAGACTCATGGCTCTATACAAGGCTGAGATGTGGCCTTTTCTGTGGGTTCCCATGTGTATAGAATTTATAACCTCCAAGAGGTTCTGCGTTTGGGGTTTCAGACCCTGAGGGGTTTTAAGTGACTGGATATGCATTCTGATCTGTAGGTAGCGATAGCGGTCTTGGTTTCTTAAGTGGTATGGTTTCTTGATAGTATGAAAATCTAATATTGTGTCTCCAGAGGTCATCTGCCCTAGACTGGTAAAGCCCAGTCTGGCCCACTTTCTGAATGAGTGGTCCATCTTGGCTGGGAGGAAATGTTCTGACCATGCAAACCAGTGTGGTGGCCAGATTTCCTTGACTAAGTCATATTTGGCCCACAATCTGTGGATCATTTTTATAGTGCCTTCGACTGCCATCAGTGACGGCTCTGTACCCTTGTGCAAAGAGGTGTCCTGTGACCCTTGCCCCAAGGGGGGGCCCTCAGACATGACAGTCTCTATGTCTCGCCAGTGAGCTTCGTACATCTCGGTGATCCATAAGACAGCATTCCTCAGGTAGGCTGCCATACAGTAATCTTCTAAATTGGGGACCATTCTCCCGCCATCCGACTTGTCTGCCTGCAAAAGTGCCAGCCTCACCCTAGGTCAGCCCGGGTGCCAGATAAACTTCCCAGTCAGTTTCTGCAATTCTTTGAAATGTTTCTTTGGGATAAATATTGGGAGAGATTGAAAGAGGTATAAAAACCTGGGGAGGATGTTTAAAGTGATAGATTACATTTTAGAGTAAAGTGGTAATTTGAGGAGCTGCCATTTGGCAAAGTCTTGTAAGAGTTGGGTCTGGAGTGGGCCATAGTTTGCTGTGAATAGTCTCTCCAAGTGTCTTGTGAGTTGTATCCCAAGAGATCTGATTTTTTGTTTATTCCAATTTAATGGTAGTATCTGAGTTACTTCTGGGGAGGGTTGTAGAATAATTTCAGAATTTCTGTTTTCTCTTTATTTAATGTATATCCTGCATGAGCGCCAAATTCTGAGAGTAGATTCCAGATTTTAGAGATCGACTTATCAGGGTTTGTGATGTAAAGCAGGACATTGTCTGCATATAGTGAGATCTTGTGTTCGGTGTCTCCTATCTTAATGCCCTCCTCCTTCGGGTTTCCCCTTATGGCAGATGCTAGTGGTTCTATGTACAAGGCAAACAATAAGTGGGATGGGGGCATCTCTGTCTAGTCCCTTGGCTGAGTAAAAACCTGTCTGTTATGTTCCTATTTAATCTGACATAAGCCTGTGGGGCTGCATATAAAGTCTTGAGAGTATCTATCATGGTCCAGGGAATGCCAAAGTGTTTTAGGGCAGCAAATAGGAAGGGCCATGACACCTTATCAAATGCCTTTTCGGCATCGAGGCTCATCAGACAGGCCGGGATTTACTCTAAAGAGATCCTGTTTATGATATTAATGGTACGTCTAATATTATCTGGGGCTTGACAGCCTGTAATAAAACCTGTTTGGTCCTTGGTAATTAAATATGGAAGAATAGCATTCAATCTGGTGGCCAAGATAGAAGTAAAGATCTTGTAGTCAACATTAAGGAGTGAGTTGGGCCTGTACAAGCTACATTCAGTGGGGTCCTTACCCTGTTTATGTATTACTGAGATATTGGCATAGTCCCAAAAAGAAGGTGCTGACCCCCCCCCACCCAAATCTCATTAAAGACCCGGAGAAGGTGGGAGGCCAGCTCCCTCCTAAGTTTTTTGTTTATATCCCCACTGAATCCATCCAGGCCTGGGCATTTCCTGGGTTTCAGGTGTGTGATGGCCTGGTCAAGTTCCCCAGGGTTTATGGGAGCGGCCAGGGAAGTTTGTTGGTCTTGGGTGAGGGTCGGGAGGTTTAGAGATTCGAGGAAGTGAATTTTCTCCTATATGGAGGACTCGTGTTGGGGCTGGTATAACTGCTTATAATATCTCACGAAGGCGTCCATCACTTGATCATGTTTATAAGTTAGGGTTCCAGTTTTGGGGTGTTTTATCTTAGTGACGGTAGCCCTGGCCTGTCTCTGTCTGAGCTCAAAGGCCAACATTTTGGCCACCCGTGCCCCTCCTTCATAATAAGATTGGCAAAGGTAGCTAAGTGATTTTTCTAGTTCTAGGTGGTGGAGTCTTTGTAGATGGGTTTTGGTGTCTTTAATTTGTTCATCTAACTGTTTTGTCCATCTTGATTTTTCCTGAGATTCTAGATCTCTAAGGTGAATATTCAGCTGTTCTAACTGGGTTTTCCTTTCCTTTTGTTTATAGGTTCATAGTTTTATTGTGTCTCAAACTATCTGGGGGGCAGTGTCCATCCTGGAATTATGGGTTAGTGTCTGGGCGACGACCTCTGAGAATTTTTCTATTGTGTCTTTATCTCTCAGACGGGAGGCATTTAACCTCTATTGGGTTTTCCTTCTGGGCAAGTCAAGGTCCCATTCCAGGAATAGGGGTTGTTGGTCTGAGTGAACTGCTGTTCCCACCCATAGATGATCAAAGCTGGGGAGGTCTCTGACATGTGTCAAAAACATGTCTAATCTAGAATAAATTTTATACCTGGGGGAATAACATGTGTAGTCTCTTGCTTGGGGATATCTTTCTCACCAGATATCTTTTAAGCCTACATCCCCAGAAACTGATGGAGGAGTTTGGCAGTCCTGGTGCTCTGTGTGGGGATTTGGGATGTAGTGTCTAACTGTCTGTTCAAAGTGAGGTTCCAGCCATCTCCCAAAAGTAGTGTTCCTTTAGTTTTCTCTAGGATCGTCTTGATTAGTTCTGAGTAAAAAGTGAAAGAAGAGCCTGGAGGGGCATAGACATTAGCCAACGTCACATACAGTAAGTGTCCTGAACTCTACCTAGGACGATGACAAACCTCGCCCCCGGATCAGCCACCACAGACTCCTCTTCAAATGGGATGGAGTCCAAAACTAACAATGCTACCCCCCTTTTCTTACCCCTATGCAGCTATGTGTGATAAACTCTGGGGTAAGCCTTGTGTTTAAGCTTAGTGGCTTCGTGGGGGTGAGGTGCATTTCCTGCAGGAAGACAAAATGGCTATGCTGCTCTCTAAGGAACTTTAGCACTCTTTTCCTCTTGATTGGGCTATTAAGACCATTTACATTATATGTTAGAACTTTCACATTTACAGGGGGCACGATCTCTTTCTCCTACTTATATAAATCTAGGCATCTATCTATGGCTTAGATTTCGACTTCAGTAGTGGCCAATACGCAGGCAGGCTCAATTTGTTCTAAGTGAGTTCACAACAGACTTGCCAATAATTATCTAAATACTAGTCTAACTTCATAACAAATTATATACATAGTACTTTAAATGTGGCTTAGTCTACTGATAGACAGGCTTTCATGGTCTAGCAGCCAAATTTGGCACCTAGGGTGCACTCCTCTTACGTGCCTAATACCCGTCAGATGAATTGGGTATGTTTATACTCTAGTGACTATCTGTCGTACTCTCCAGAGAACAAACTACGTCAGGTTTATGAGGTTGAATAGGTTGTACTGCCTTTCATAGTACCAGAACAACCCTTTTTTGAGGTGGAAAAATTCCTCCTGTTATTAATTTGACCATGTGTTGCAGCCATTCTAAGTGGGCTGAGCTCAGGATGAGGGTACCCGCCCTGTCTATCCAGGTATTAATTGTGGGCTCATCTCTGAGCCACAGCATCTGGGGTATCCCATAGACTTTTGCTCATCGGGTACATGATAGCCCAGTTTACTTAAGGTTTCCAATGTGGTAGGAGGGATCCTAGTCTCAATCCCGAGCCTGCATGAAGAGAAATAGCATTAAACAGTAAACAGTAAATGCAACTCTTAACCCCTAATAAATGTAAAGAACACATGGGAGCTCGAGAGAATATGTTGCCCGAGCTCAAAAAGGCATTAAACAGTAAACAATAAATGCAACTCGTAACACCTAATAAATGTAATGATCATAACACCTAATAAATGTAATGAACACATGGGAGCTCGTGAGAAGATGTTGCCCGAGCTCAAAATGTCCTTGTGTGAGATTCCTAAGAGCTTCCTACACGAGATGGTTCTCCTGTCCCCCCCACCCAAAGAACAGTGGACCGTTCTGAAATACACTCCCAAACCGAGGAAGCTGTTCTGGATAAGTCAACAGGGAGTTCTCCGTTACCTCATGTCAGGGGGTAGGTCACAATCTTGAAGACATATCAAGTTAGTCTATGGACCCCTAGGAGAATGAGGCACAAGGATTTCACAGGTAAAAGGATATTTATGGAGCATCGTTCTTCATTGTTCAAGTGGTATCTGAATGATTTGCCTCGGGTCTAGTCTGGTCCTCACCGCTCCTGCTTCCTTCGCTCTCATTTGCTGTGTGGTATCATTGAGAAGAGGTGAATAGAATGGCTTCAGAATCACTGATACATCAGCTCAGAGATTGGTCTGTGGATCAAAAGGCTGTGTGCCTTTACAGTTGTAGCCCCTCTGCACCACGGACCATGCCGAGCAAAGCAGCTCTTTCTCTATTTGTTCTTTGTACAATGGAGGAAGGGAGATACCCATGGTTTGCAGGTATGTTTGTGCAGCTAGCAAGTCATCATAGATTCTAGGGCCTCGGTCCATTTCTACCCGGAGACGCGCATGGTACAGGATCTGTGCTTTTTGGTTTTTGACCCTCAGTTGTTTGATTATTGGCCATAGTTTTTTTCTTCTTTCTTGCACTTGTGTGGTGTAGTCGTTGTCCAGGGAGATTCGACTTTGTTGGAAGGCGATGTCCTTCATTTTCCAGGCCCTGTTGAGCAGTTCCTCCTTCGTCGCATAGGATGTTAGTCTGACTACAAAGGATTGAGGTCGGGCACCTGCATTGGACAGCTTAGGGGCTAGGGAATGATGGGATCTGTCCATGCTCAAGTCAAAGTCCTGTGGGAGGCCCAAAGCATTTCTGAGGACAGCTTAGAGGAAGGGGATAACATTCGGAACTTTATGTTCGGCACCCTCCAGGATCCCATATATTCTTATGTTTTGTCTCCTACTACGACCTTCCAAGTCATCGATTTTGTGGTTCAGTTCTCTTTCCCTGCTGAGGAGATATAATATGAGATGATCCTGTCAGTCCATTTGTTCGGTGACAGTGGTGAGTCCAAGTTCCAGTTGGTCAGCTCAATGTTCGATATTGCTGATGTTTGATTTTATTTCTGTGAGTGTTTTGTCAATTTTTTCTATGTTTCGGGCCATCTGCAGGATTGTAGCTATGAGGTCCTTGTCTGCCATGTCAGTCTGAAGCTCGGGGGACATGTTTTCCCTTGCGGTCTCCTCGGCAAAAGGGTTGCTGGATTTCTCTCTCATTAGGAGCTCCCGCAGCCTTGAAACCAGTGTCTCTGGGTGTCGAGGGTTTGTGGCTTTTGATCTCATTGATTTAGCTGGTGAATGCATTATTGTACCCGGTCGAAGAATTTAGATCTTGTTGAGGTTGGTCCAGAGCCACAGAACTAAGCAGCCATAGATTTCCTGATGTCACCGGAAGTCCCAAAGGAAGGGCTTGATTAAAGACTGTCATAATTTAGGAAATGTCTTTTTCCTTCTGAAGTCACATTATTTATAATATACCTCCTGGTAGGACATCATGTTTGTATTTTTTTAATTCTAAAAAGGAGGAGCTAGATGACTCACCAAGTGAGTGGAGAGATGGAGTTGAAATGTATCCTTGTAACTGAGGAATATGACATAAGATTTTTGGGACTCAAAGATATAACTCTCTGATTTAACCAGGCACTAATAGAGGAAATACATTAGATAGAAAAAGTCTGACTGTATGGTGGCAGGAGTTTTTGTAATTTTCCCCTGTTCTTTTATGTGATTGTGAGCTCTTTGATATATTGTTCTGTGTTTACATTTTTTATATTCTCATCATCTTTTAGTAAAGTACCTATTATTTGAAAGACTGCCTGGGTGTCAGCCAGTTCTTTCTGCATGTGGCATATATAGAGTTAAGTCTGATAATTGTTCAACACCTTCATGGTGTTACCAAACTGGGAAAAGGTAAGAATATACCTAAGGTCTCTTATAGAGTTTTAAGGGTTCATTTTGGAAGCCTGGCTTGGTGCCTTTGGCAAAAGATTGTACTGCAATCCCCAAAGAGGGTACGTATCTGAGCCTGTACATTGGGTATGCTAGCATAAGGTTCACAGTTCGAATACCCCCAGAACTTGAGACTAAAAGTGATTCAGACCCAAAAGTAGACAGGAGGGTTACCCTGTCTGTTACCTGTTCACACTATTGTGCTCTGAGGTTGGCACTGTGGGAGCAGAGGGCCTGACCTGCTGAGTGCATTTGTGACAGATTTGGTTAGCAGCGGTGCAATTAATTTGGTAGCACAAGCTTTAACCATTCAGTGTGTCAGCTTAATACTGTACAGCTCTCTTGCAAAATAAGACCGTGATTTCTTTTTTAAAAAGGGAACAGAACTATATCATTTTGCTTACAGTCAAGTTCCTACCTGTTTTTTTTTTTCAAAGTGCAAGTTAGAGTAGCCGTATTTAAGGAAGAAGATGGCTTCCAACCACAGTGAGCACAATACAGACTATCTGAAGCAGTTGTGCAAGTAGAGAGGAGTCCTGCACAAGGGGAGAGCCACCAAGCAAAACTTCATGGATGCCTTGATGGCAGCAGATGCCCAAAGCATTGAGTCACAGACTGTGACTATAAAGGACCAAACCTTGGGGGTGGAGGGGCTAGTGGCCAGTGCAATGTCCAGATCCAGTGAGGAGGAGGACAGCAAGGCCAGTGCAAGCCAAGGGCCAGAGCAGCAGGGGAAGGTCACCAGTATTCTGGAGCTAGAATCAATCAGGCTGCAGATTGAGTTGTGCAGAATGGAGCTGGAGTTCCAGAGGGAGGCTGAATGAGAACGATGAGAGGCAGAGCGAGAACAGTGAGAAGCAGAGTCAGAGAAATATGAGCCTCAGAGGAGAAGAGGGAATGAGAACAGCGAGAAGCTGAGTGTGAGCAGCGGGAGGCTAACTGTGAGGAGCATGAGCGTCAGAGGTGACATGAACTAAAGAAGCTACGACTCCAACTACCAGCACCAGAGCAGGTAAGTGGCTTGGGTTTAACTGGAATTTAAAGAGGGGGGAGTATATGGATGCCTTTTTAAATTCCTTTGAAAAAGTTTATATTCAGGCAAACATTCCTAGAGGGTCCTGGAGCTTCCAGCTATCCCAGCTACTTACTGGGAAAGCTCGGGATGCATTGGGTCAAATGGACAATGAGAACAGTAATGATTACAGCAAACATAAAGCTGCACTTTTAAAAAAGTTTGATTTAACTGCAGAAGCATACAGAACTAAATTCTGTAAGCTCAGGAGAAGCCCTGACATGAGCTACAAGGAGCTAGCCATGAAACAAAGTCAGTTTTTAAAACATTGGTGGGAAGGAATCGAAGCAAACTCTGTAGGTAAAACTGAAAATGCTATATTGTTAGAACACTTTTTTTGGGTATGCCCAGCAAAGCTGAAAACCTGGCTGAAGTACCAAGATCCCAAAACAGTGCAAGAGGCTGCTGAACTCTCGGACCGCTATGTCAAGAACAGATCTGCTCTGAGAGCGAATGGGATGGGGGTGGCAGTGCAGAAAGGGAAAAGCACACCTTTAGATTAGCTAAAACCCTCACTGCCTCCACCGAAACCAGTTCGCCCCAGGTTTCAAAGAAAAGATTCTTCTGAGAAAAGAAACAAATGTTGGGTTTGTTTAGAAACTGGGCATATTGCCAGACAGTGTCCCAATAGGATGAGCAATACGCAACATGGGGCTAGGAAAGAAGTGGGTTGTTTGTGTGTCCCTGGAAGCATGCCTGTGAACATGAGGGAACACATGCACCCAGTCACGGTGAATGGTGTACAGACGCAAGGGTTAAGAGACACAGGGGCATCCCTGACATTAGTAAAAGGGGATTTTGTAAAGCCTGGTCAGCTTATACCCAATGAATTTGTAACTGTGCAAGGGTTCACTGGTGAGGAGACCACATTGCCACTCACTAGCCTCAGACATGGGTATTGGGGAAGTACTGAGCCAGACATCCAATCAAGGGAAAGATCACCCTGTAGTGTATCTGAGTAAAAAGTTACTTCCCAGAGAGCAGGCTTACTCTACTGTGGAGAAAGAGTGTATTTCCATAGTGTGGGCCCTAAAGAAGTTAGAACCATACTTATATGGACAGCATTTTGAGGTACAAACTGACCACAACCCCCTGGTTTGGCTGACACAAATGGGAAAAACTAATGGTAGACTATTAAGATGCAGTCTTGTCTAGCAAGAGTATGACATGATGATCTCACATAGGGCTGGAGCGACCAATCAGAACACAGATGTCCTGTCACATCTATATGAGGAGTGAACTGACTTAGAGAGCACATCCCATGCAGGGGATAGAGCCCCCAAATTTAGTCTAGATGGGGAGGATTGTGATGCTTGGCCAGCTGGTTATGATTGTTGTATGATATTTGTAATATAAAAAATATAGTAGGTGATTGTCTCACATAAAACAGCCTGTGCTTATGGGTGCCCCCCCTCAGGTTTTAGTGAGCTACAATGACAAGTGACCTGAAATCAGGAGGTAATTAAAAGACCAGAGAGACTTAATTAAGAGTGTCCAGTGTAACCCCCTTGTTACCCTGGGCTACTAGAATCCCAGTAAGACCTAGTGGTAGGCAGGGAAGGCAGCTTGTGAAACTCCAGTTAAATAGGTTTCACACTGTCTCACTCTGTTCTCAGTCTCAGCTGAGACCGAGGGATGACATCACCAATAGAACTATCGCAGCTGCATGAGCCGCATTGGAATCTGCAGCAAAGGGAGTTAGATAGAACGTTGGGAGTTTTGAAGTCAGTGTCTTCAGTTCAGTCTTCAGTAAGTGTGTGTGAAGTAGGGAGCTTGCTGTTAAAGCAGCTCAGTGAAGGCTCTAGGAGCCTCAGCCCTGACAGAGGGCTACTTTTAAGTAATAGGGTGTGTGTCTCTCCACCTTAAAGAGAGACACAGAAGATTACTGAAGTGCTGGAGACCGCTGTTTTTGGGTCTCAGTGCCCCCTCCCTCCGGGGGGGGATGGAAAGGTTTCCCTGCAGATTCCTGGGGCAACCCCCTAGTTCTGCTTGTGGAGGAAAAGCTTCCTGTTTGTTCCAGTATTTATTTGGGAGAAAAGAAGATTTGTGAGTCGCCTGTGGGGCACCTGCAATGTGAGGGTGAGTGTCTGCTCTGGCTAAAAGGGCCTATGTTTTTCACCCTTGGACTTGTGAGACAATGTGAGGATTGAACTGCTAAATATTGGGAAGCCTAGAGTAATGGGATAAGCAAGTTAAAAGTAGTTTCAAGTCCAGAGTTTGTTGGGATGCAAATAATATGCAGAACTGATGTGACAGACGTCTACCCTTAATCTACATTTGAAAGTTCAGTAAAGAAATTGTTCCGTTTCCAGAGAAATGGCCGGGTATGAGGTGTGGGAGCTGGAGGTGGGTGGCCCCCCATCTTTAGTGACCAGGTCCACCTCGACGGATTTCTTCTGTGGATTTCTACTTTGCCTCAGGCCCTTGGCCAGTGATGAGGGAAGTACCCAGACATGGGATTGTAAGGAAAATTCTCTCTAGGAGTTGAAGACTCTAGTGTGGTTTTGGGAGCCACGACAGGATAATTGGTTCATTCTTCCAATGGACCGTGAATGGGATAATTGGTTCATTCTTCCAATGGACCGTGAAAGGGATAATTGGTTCATTCTTCCAATGGACCACTGATCAAGTGGCCGGTGGGGGAGCCGGGCCAGTGGGGAAAACCCAAGAGTGTACAAGTCGGGCTGTGTACCCAAGCTGCATGCAGTTCCGGGCTGTGTGTCTGGTGGGTTTAGAGCCTGAGGGCTGGAAATAGTGATAAAGTGTTCTGTTGTCTCTAATCTGCATTACCAGGAAATGTAGCCCCATGGGGGTCCGTATATGCTTTGTTTGTTCAGCTTGAAAGTGAATAAAAGCCACATTGAAGAATCCCATTCCTGGTTCTGGACATTACAGTTACTGCTTCCTGTGTTCGGATTTACTAGGGTGCCCCATTCAGAGTAGCCAAACCTAGGTCCCCTGTGCTTAGTAACCTCATCCTCCCCGAACACAGTCCCCACCAGGTACTGCTGTCAGCTTCAACAGCATGCCACCTGTCGTTTTGGCAAAAAGGCAAGGGTGAGGGGTTACAAAAATGGAGGCACCACTTTGGATTTTGTTCTGGGAAGGAAGGTGCTTGGGCAGGGGGGCTAGCGTTTTGACTATCTGGCAGTGGGTAGCCCAAAAAAGCTGAAGCAATTTCCCTAGTGTGTTGCTGTGTGCTGTGGAAATTATGCCGCTGTTTAAAATTGCCAACTGTTTACCAAGGAGCAGTAAAGCCAAAGAGTGTGCCCTTGTCCTGCATCAAATTGTTTATAGCATTTTTGCCTGCTTTAAAATGAACTGTGGTAAAGAAAAGTGTGGAAGACTAGGGGTAGCAACAGGAAAATTGTGCCATGGATGTTTGAAATGCTTTTAAAATGAACTGTTGTGAAGAAAAGTGTAGAAGACTAGGGGTAGCAACAAGAAAATTGTGCCCTGGACGTTTGAAATGCTTTTATAATGAACTGTGGTAAAGACAAGTGTGGAAGACATGGGATGGCAACAAGAAAATTGTGCCCTGGACGTTGGAAATGCTTTTTGAATTGACTGAGAGACTGCAGTGTAAATGGCTATGTTAAATGGCTGAAATGGGCTCCCACCGTGGAGTCAGTTGGTGAAGAAAAAAAGTTGCATTCTGCAGTTTAAATTTGCATGCTCGACGATCGCCGTAAGGAGACGAGCCCTCGCCAGGAAGAAGAGGCTCATTTCCATGGCGTCGTGTGGTTGGTCATGCTACAATCAGTCCCGCCCTTCAGCCAGCTCTACAGTGACTGCCCCAGCATTCAGGAGGGAGTGCGAGTGGAGTGTGTGTACTGGCAGTGGAGGAGCGTCATGAGTGTTAAAATTACTGTAAACTTTGCAAAAATAGACTATCTTGTGTAAAATCGGGCTCAAAACGCTAATCGATCATCGGAATTGCAAGTTTGGTGGTCGAGAAGATGATCGGTGGGACTGCCCACCCGTTTCTGTTCTGAGGCCTCCAAGAACTGGCTACAGGCCGTTTTTCCCCATCGCATCAAACTGCTACTGATAACAGTAAGTAACAACATAAAAACTGCACAATCAGTGATTTTCTGCCCTATGCCATATAAATGTGTGTGCAGCAGTATAGTCGCTTTGCAAGTAACGACTGTGTCAAGTCCTGCCAGCAAGTGCAAGTCTGTTAAGCCATTGACTGTGTGCATAGAAATAAATTCAGCCTCAGTTTAAAGTCTGAAGCCAGAGAGAGACTGTGGGTTGTTGCCAAAGTGCAGCACTAGTTATACAGGCAATCCTGTGCTAAAAACCTGAAGCTTTAAGGGACTGTGAACAAAAGAAATGTTTCCAGCATGTAAAAAGTCCATGGAAAATCCTGTAAATGTGTTTAAAGCAAGAATAGAACAAGTTGTGCAGTTTGAGCAAAAGTTATCAGTAGTTTGTGTACATCGGGTGCACAGTGGCTTGACCCAGATTCTGAATGTTGATGCACATGAGTGCTGCCGCCGCCATTACAGGGTGAGGTAGTGAAGTAAACACAGCAGCAGAGGAGCCATTTTACAACCAAAGAGTGTGTTCGTTAAAGTGGGACTTTCAGTTACAGTGAACTTTTGTTTATTTTTCTGCAGTTATGGCCTCAGGACCAGCTCGTTACCCAGATCATGCCCGGGTTGCAGTAACAGCAGCAGTGAGCAGACTGAGGAATATTGAAAAATGGTGCTATGGAGGGCAACTGCCTCCTCATGTGGCGATTCCTGGTTTTCTAGTGCATGTATATCAAATATGCTTGAGAGCTGGAAGGGACGTCTTCATGATTCCTCACTGTGCTGGATGCCTAGAAAAATATGGCTTGTATAAAGCGCCTCAAATTCGTTTGGCTCCCACATGGACAAAGGTTCAGGAATCTGCAGTTGGCAGCACACAGCACCAGGCGGAGCCTGTGGAGGAAGACCCCTCAGGGGAGTGTGGCACAAAGTTAGAAGGTGCAGAGTTAGAGACAGAACCAGAAGTTGAAGTTTTGGATGCTGGATCCCAGAAAGAAAGTTTGGATAAAGCATCAGTAGACCCCTGGGGGGGGCCTAGCCCAAGACTCTTAGACGAAGATGAGATGCGAGAGGCCTTTGAGTGGGAGGTGTCGACCTCCGTGCCTAGTGATGATGGATAGCTCAGGAGTGAGAGCGACTGCTCACTCCTGGGCTCAGATCCTCAGTGAAGAGGAAGATGAGGGGGGAACCTATGTGGCCTTGTGAAAAAGGAACGGGTACACAGCCTCAAGATCTTGCCTCGGAGGAATTCATGGAAGAAAGTGGTGATGCCACTGCCCTGACTTCGCAAGAGGAAGAAGTCAGGGATCCGTTTCTAATTTCTTTAAGGATGCGTAGCTGGAAGAACCAGGACTGGCCACCCCCAAGCCAGGCCAGCGGTCTCAGAGTGACCAAAGCAAGTAAAGAGGAGAGACTGGTTCATAGAAAGGCAAATGAGATCTATGGTATGACCTTTCCTACCTTTCCTCGGAAGGTCTGGGAGAAGACTGAGAACTGCAGGAAATCCTGGATCTGGGATGAAGCAATGAAAAGTGTGCATCCTGGGGCCAACAAGCATGTAAAGAATAGACTGTTCCACCAAAAGTATACCCAGTGGAAGAGAGGCAGGACACTGTTTATAGACAGAGTGAGAATAGTGGACGGAGAGGGACGTGAAATCTCCCACTGTGTGAATTATGTGTGCCTAGACGGGGTAATAATTCAAGCGCCTGACCCCCGGCACTATTGGCCTCAGTGCAAGGACCTCTCAGCAAATGTGCCTGTGCCTACAAAATGGAAGGCCGAGCAGTGGTAGTCACTACTGCCACACCAGACTGTGAAATGCCTTTATTGATCCACCAATATGGACATCCAGGACTCAGGTGCCCCACATTCATCAGTTCTACAGTGTACTGGCCTTTCCAGAAACCATCGACTGGCCCACCAGATGACTTCAGATCCAGAGAGGATACCAGCCCAGATGTATCCTGTTCATCGCCTGGTAATCGGATGATGTCAGACCAGCTGTTTTCTTTTTGTTCCTGTTCTAAGGTTCCATCTCCAGAGATGACATCATCCCAGCTGTTCCCAGATGTGCCCTCCTGTGGTTCCCAGAAGATGTCCGCCCAGCTGTATCGGAAGAAATGCTGCCAGGGAGAGTCTTCGTCAGAGGTGCAGGTCAGTCCCAAAATTCCCATTCTACAAGTGGCTGGTAAGTCCGAACTTTTCTATCTTTATGACGTTGCAGTACACACCCTACACTAGCAGACTTCAAAAATGTGTGAACTGTCCTCAAAGACTCTCCCCTTCGGGACTTTGGCCTGTTAGAACTGTGCTTCACCGGGCTCCGGCCCAGGAGAGACTCTTTATTGGACTAGCCTTCAGACATTGTGGTCACTAGTTAGGACTTTAAGGGCACTCCATGTCCCCCAAAGGTGTATTGTAAATAATGTCGTTGTTTTCTAATGTAAATACTGTTTTTCTACCTTTTTTCTAAAAAAGTTAGTTTTGGGATTCTGCAGTGTTTTGATGGTAGGGGTTTAGGTAGACTGTGTATGCAGATTAGGAGTGTGTGTTGTCTTTCTTTTTCTTACAGGTGTTCCTGGGAAGACAGAAGAGAAGACAAGAAGAGGAGGAGGGGCTCATCGGAGTTCCTCATCAGTGCTTTAGTGTGTAGACATTTAAAGTACTTTGGTGTTATGGTTGTTGTTGCTGCATTAACCCTTTCCTTCCACAGGTGTGGTTGTGGGTGTAGGGAGGAGGCAGTAATGTGGTATTTTTAATGGTGTGTGGTTGCAGGTTGCCCAAGGTTGGGGAGGTCCCCGGTTTGTTTTTGTTTTGGGGTTATTAGGTTAGAAGCAGATAGGTTTTCCCTAGAGGGTTAGGGGGGATAGACAGGCTGTGGTCCTGAATGGCCATTGGAACCGCAGTGCTGATCTATAAGGGCTATGCTCTGGATAGTTCTACCAGAGCCACTAGGTGTCCATAGTAAGTGGATAGTGTAGAGGCTGATATGTCAGCTCAAGGCCTCTAGACCCTTAATGTTGTCTGCCTGTGCTTGCACATGGTAGGAGGGGTCCTGAACACTCCCCTTTGCAGGTAGCACATAGGGTGGGATGGCCTAAGGCTGGGTAAACAATGACTGCGGAGAGTCATTTTCCTGGTCAAGGGCGAGTGTAACCCCCTTGTTACCCGTGGTTACTAGAATCCCAGTAAGACCTAGTGGTAGGCAGGGAAGGCAGCTTGTGAAACTCCAGTTAAATGGGTTTCACACTGTCTCACTCTGTTCTCAGTCTCAGCTGAGAATGAGGGATGACATCACCAATAGAACTATCACAGTTGCATAAGCCACATTGGAATCTGCAGCAAAGGGAGTTAGATAGAATGTTGGGAGTTTTGAAGTCAGTGTCTTCAGTTCATTCTTCAGTGAGTGTGTGTGAAGTAGGGAGCTTGCTGTTAAAGCAGCTCAGTGAAGGCTCTAGGAGCCTCAGCCCTGACAGAGGGCTACTTTTAAGTAATAGGGTGTGTGTCTCCACCTTAAAGAGAGACACAGAAGATTACTGAAGTGCTGGAGACCGCTGTTTTCGGGTCTCAGTGCCCCCTCCTTCCAGGGGGGGGATGGAAAGGTTTCCCTGCAGATTCCTGGGGCAACCTCCTAGTTCTGCTTGTGGAGGAAAAGCTGCCTGTTTGTTCCAGTATTTATTTGGGAGAAAAGAAGATTTGTGAGTCGCCTGTGGGACACCTGGAATGTGAGGGTGAGTGTCTGCTCTGGCTAAAAGGGCCTATGTTTTTCACCCTTGGACTTGTGTGACAATGTGGGGATTGAACTACTAAATACTGGGAAGCCTAGAGTAATGGGCTAAGCAAGTTAAAAGTAGTTTCAAGTCCAGAGTTTGTTGGGATGCAAATAATATGTAGAACTGATGTGACAGACGTCTACCCTTAATCTACATTTGAAAGTTCAGTAAAGAAATTGTTCAGTTTCCAGAGAAATGGCCGGGTATGGGCTGTGGGAGCTGGAGATGGGTGGCCTCCCATCTTCAGTGACCAGGTCCACCTCTACGGATTTCTTCTGTGGATTTCTACTTTGCCTCAGGCACTTGGCCAGTGATGAGAGAAGTACCCAGATGTGGGATTGTAAGGAAAATTCTCTCTAGGAATCGAAGACTCTAGTGTGGTTTGGGGATCCACGACAGGATAATTGGTTCATTCTTCCAATGGACCGTGAAAGGGATAATTGGTTCATTCTTCCAATGGACCTCGGATCAAGTGGCCAGTGGGGGAGCCAGGCCAGTGGGGAAAACCCAAGAGTGTACAAGTCGGGCTGTGTACCCAAGCTGCGTGTAAGTCCGGGCTGTGTGTTTGGTGGGTTTAGAGCCTGAGGGCTGGAAATAGTGATAAAGTGTTCTGTTGTCTCTAATCTGCATTACCAGGAAATGTAGCCCCATGGGGATCCGTATATGCTTTGTTTGTTCAGCTTGGAAGTGAATAAAAGCCACACTGAAGAATCCCATTCCTGGTTCTGGACATTACAGTTATTGCTTCCTGTGTTCGGATTTACTAGGGTGCCCCTGTTCAGAGTAGCCAAACCTAGGTCCCCTGTGCCGAGTAACCTCATCCTCCCCGAACCCAGTCCCCACCAGGTACTGCTGTCAGCTTCAACAGCATGCCACCTATCGTTTTGGCAAAAAGGCAGGGGTGAGGGGTTACACCTGTTATTCTGTCTTAATAAGAACTGACCCAGCTGCTAGGATATAGGACTCATAAAGTTTTATGATTCCTATAGGAAGAGCATTTTATACCAACCTGGTGCTAAAAGTTGTAAAACACTTTGATATGCCTTGGGAACAGGAATCAGCCACCATTTCAAAGGAAAGGCTTGATTAAAGCCTGTCATTTTATTTATTTATTTGTTTATTTTTATTTATCAAGTCTAGGATTACAAATAATTTATAATAATAATATAATAATTTATATGTCATAATTTAGGAAATGTCTTTTTCCTTCTGAAGTCACATTATTTAAAATCTACCTCCTGATAGGATATCATGTTTGTATTTTTTTAATTCTAAAATGGAGGAGCTAGATGACTCACCAAGGGGGAGGGGAGATGGAGTTGAAATGTATCCTTGTAACTGGGGAATATGACATAAGATTTTTGGGACTCAAAGTCATAGCTCTCTGATTTAACCAGGCACTTATAGAGGAAACACATTAGATAGAAAAAGTCTAACCATGTGGTGGTAGGAGTTTTTGTTTTATAATTTTCCTTTGTTCTTTTATGTGATTGTGAACTCTTTGATATATTGTTCTGTATTTACAATTTTCATATTTTGATAATCTTTTAGTAAAGTACCTATTATTTGAAAGACTACCTAAGTGTCTGCCAGTTCTTTTTGCATGTGACGTATAGAGGGTTAAGTCTGACAATTCTGACTCACAGAAACATAGCTAAAGCCACACCACACCGAAAACACCTTCCAGCTGCCAGGCTACTCCTACCTATGCCTCAACAGGCCACGCAGGAAAAAAGGTGGCGGTGTGGCCCTGCTCCTAAGGGAACCCCTCTCAGCTAGCATTGTCCTACACTCTGACCCTTCCGCACCTAGTGAATGGCTACTCTCCGAATTGACCCTGGGATCCTGCAAGAAACTCTGTATTGGCTGTTGCTACAACCCCCCCCCCCGGCAACCGGAATCATTGGACTCACCAACCTCCTCCAAGGCCTGAACTCTCTAATTCCCCATAGGGAATCTATCCTTCTCAGTGACTAATATAAACTGGCTGAGCTGCCACCAGCCCAACTATGTATCCCTGTTAAAGCAGCATAACCGGGTGCAGGTGATCACTCTACCCACCAGACTCAATCCACACTCTACTAGACTGGATCCTCATAAACAGGGAGGACTGAGCATTGCATGCTGGCACCATGGCTGACTCTATAAGTGATCACTCACCGACCTATCTCCTCTGGTCTTCCAAACTAAAGCGACCCTCACCCAAATACCTATCTCTCAGAAATTTCAGTTGCCCAGTCACCAGGAATCTCCTTGAGGAGGCCCAGTCCTTGGACTAGTCTGTGCTTTTTTCCCTTTCCAACACAACCACGGCGGTTTCCACATTTACCCGGACTCTACTAACACTCCAGGACTGCTTTTTCCCTGTCACTACCAGACGGGTCAGAGGTGGGTGCTCGTGCTGGGTCTCTAAAGACCTCCTAACCCTTATGAAGGCTAGAGACCACGCCTGGTCCACTTTCAAAGGAACCCCCTCTCCTGCCCTCTGGGATGCTTACAGTCACATGAGGAACAAATGTAAACAACAGGCCAAATCTTTGAAACAGACCCACTTCCGCAATCTTCAAAAGGCCAGCCTTGGAGTCCCTAGAAAATTCTGGGACTCAATCAGCTCCCTCCTAAACCCCTGTTCCAGCAATGCTGCACTACGTCTCAACTCCCAGGTCGGACTGCTGACCAACCCTCACGATGTGGCCAGTGTCTTCAACTATAAGTTCACCAATTTATCCATGTACCTAAACAAACTGTCAACTGTCCAGCCACAAAGCCCAGCCCTAATACCTGATCCACTGCCATTCTCCTCCAGCTCTGCCAATCACCATCAAACACCCCCATTCTATTTTAAAGCCTTCTCCATACATGACATAGTGAAGCTACTCAAAAGTCTACCTAACCATGGCTCCTCCGGATCTGATGGCCTATCTCCAGTCTTCCTCAAGCTGATCTCTCCGGCAATTGCCAAGCCACTCACCTTCGTCTTTAACCTTGCCCTTTCCACGTCCTCCATGCCTGACCCATGGAAGATAGCTATGGTTATTCCCATTCTTAAATCTGGCGACCCCAAATCCTCCGACAATTACCGTCCGATATCCATCCTCCCTCATCTCAGTAAACTACTCGAGAGAGAGCAGTCCACAATCAACTCACTGAGTACATAGGCAGATACACCCTCCTATGCAACCAACAGCATGGCTTTCACAAGAATCATTCCACCGCCTCTGCTCTTGCCCTTCTGACTGACCACATCCTCTCTAACATGGATAATGGTAAAGCCACCGGGGCTGTCTTCGTCGACCTCTCCAAGACTTTTGACATGGTTAACCATGCTCTCCTTACCTCCAAGCTTAACCTCCTTGGTTGTTCTCAGAAAGTCACAAGCTGGTTCACTAACTACGTTAGTAACCACTCACAATTCGTGTGTATTGATCAAACCTGTTCCCCCACACTGCCTCTGTGGGGCTCCCTCAAGACTCAATACTGGATCCTCTCCATTTCTCCGTATTCGTAATGTGCTTCCCTTCAACTGCCTCAACTGTCACTCTCTCTCCTGTATGCCGATGATCTTGTCCTCTTCCACAGTGACAAATCCATGGCTGCAATCTCCTCAGTCCTCTTGCACAACTATGCTGCGGCCCACAGCTGGTTCTCCAAAAAAGTTCTCTTAGTAAATGCGAAAAAAACTAAATCCAAGCTGTTCAGATCTAAGCCCTTCCTTGCAAAAACTAAAAACTATGTCCCCTTATGCATTCTCACCCCAGACTGTCCAGCTCTAGAGGACGTCAATACCTACAAATACCCCTCCCTCACCTTCACTGAGCAATCAAATTTCCTTGTCAGAAGGTTCCATCAAAAGTTAGGTGCCGCCTATAGATTCAGGCAATACCTTACCCCTGAAGCCAAACTAGCCATTGTCCAGGGTAATCTTTTCCCTATTCTTGACTACTGTTCTATTTATGCCAGGACCTCAGCTACTGCTATGGCTAAACTCTCCGCTGCCTACAACAGTGCCTGTCGCTTTGCTTTATTGGTCCTGTTTTCCACCCACCTCTGTACCCTCTGTAATACCCTTGGATGGCTACCGCTGTAAGGTTGCTTTGACCTAGCTCTCTGCTGCATGGTGGACAATGTCATCTGCATGGCTCCAGAATCCCCCCTAACTGCCCTCCTGAAAACCCGAACACTCCACCGCAACTTCCACTCTAATGGTACTCCCTCTCTAGCTGTTCCTAGGGTATCCACCCACATGGGTAGCAGAACTTGATCTGCAACTTCCCCCTTGCAGTGGAACAAACTATCGGCGGAACTCAGTTCCATTGACACTCACTCCAGTTTCAAGTCCCGTCTTAAAATCTGATTCCTGGCAAACTCATCCTACCAATGATCCCAGGGGTTACACACCTACCCTCACTAGTCAACTCCCCTGCCTACAACTGTTGTATTGTATTTTCACAGTAATACTTGACTTCCTTGCCTGTACATATTGTATATATATATATTTTTTACTGTGTATTCTGTGTATTACTTGCTCATTGGACTATGCATTCATACTTTATACACTGTGCTTACAATTTGTTGTTTTGTATCAAATCTCCTCATGTCCGATATTGAAACCTTGTATTTACTGTTCTCAAATGGACTTATGCATCAAGCCTGTATATTGTGCTTATATTGTTGCTTTTATTAAATCCGTTTTGAGTGTATTACTGTTACCTTGTACTCCACTGTCACCCTGTGTCATGTGTTATGGCCTGGGTTGTGTCTGAAAACGGTCGCTGGGATCAGTGCACTCACCCGGTTATCAAAGTCATAAATAAAACAAATAAAAATTGTTCTGCAGCTTCATGGTGTTACCAAACTGAGCAAAGGTAAGAATATACCTAAGGTCTCTTATAGAGTTTTAAGGGTTCATTTTGGAAGCCTGGCTTGGTGCCCCTGGTGAAAGATTGTACCGCAGTCCCCGAAGAGGGTACATATCTAAGCCTGTACATTGGGTATGCTAGTATAAGTTTCACAGTTCAAATCCCCACAGAACTTGAGACTAAAGGTGATTCAGACCCAAAAGCAGACAGAAGGATTACCCTGTCTGTTACCTGTTCCCACTATTGCGCTCTGAGGTTGGCACTGTGGGAGCAGAGGGCCTGACCTGCTGAATGCATTTGTGACAGGCTCCGAATCCAAATTGAGGGTAAAAACATCAACTAGCCAGCTGGGAAAGTGATGATATACACACGGTGGGAGACTTTATTTTGCCCTGCTAAGCTGTTCACTGACTCCTTTGAGTCACTAGTTATCCAGTTCCGCATACTCCAAAGTGATTACTGGAGGTTTCTGCGACTACCTGTTTCTTTGTGCCCTCTCCTCACTACAGGATTTACAGCCTTGGAGGTGGCATTCTAACCCTTTGAAAGTGGGCTCTCACTTTTTTGTTTTTATAGATATAGGATACCAATTAAGTATATTGTAATCACTTCTGATTTTAACCATCATTTATTTTTCACAGCTGTAGTGCCATGGCAGTTTCCTTCCTTTCATAGAATCATAGAATCATGTTGGCAAAAAAGGACCCAGTGGCCCATCTAGTCTGCCCCTGCCCCCCCTATTATTTATGTCCCTTGCCTCTGACTTCCCCTTCCCCCCACTTCTCACCCTCGTATGTATGTCCCATGGCTTCTTGAATCCCTCCACCATATCATCCCCCACCACCTCCTCTGGCAGTCTGTTCCAGGTCTCCACCACCCTTTCCATAAAGAAATGTCCCCTCACATTCCCTCTGTATCTTCCACCCTCTAATCTAAGTCGATGCCCTCTTGTGATAGCCCCCTCTTTCCTTTTAAATATGCTCTCCTCTTTTACTTTTTGATCCCTTTTATATCTAAAATGTTTCAATCTATGTCCTCCCTCTCCCTCTTGGTCTCCAGTGTGTACAGGTCCAACTCTTTATACCTCTGCTCATATGTCTTCCCCTGCATACCATGCACAATTTTGGTTACCCTTCTCTGTACTCTCTCTATATACCACCTATGTCCTTGCATAGGTGCGGTCTCCAGAACTGAACCCCATACCCTAAGTGTGGCCACACCATGGCTTTGTAGAGAGGCATTAGTATCTCACTTTTTCTGTTGGTGATGCCCCTCCCTATGCATGCCAACATTCTAGTTGCCTTCCCCACTGCTTTGTTGCATTGGTTACCTACCTTGAGGTTTCTGGATATTATGATCGCCAGGTCCCTCTCCTGTTCTGTTTTCTTGATTTCCTCCCCCTACACCCAGAGTGTATACTGCTTGTGGGTTTTTAAGTCCTAAGTGCACCACAGCTCACTTTTGACATTGAACTTTAGCTGCCAAGTTTCTGACCACTCCTCCAGTTTCATCAGGTCCCGCCTCATGGCCTCCACCCCTCCCCGGGTGTCCACCCAATTGCAAATTTTCGTATCATCTGCAAACAGGCACACCCTTCCTTCCAGCCCTTCCACTAAACCACTGATATAAATATTAAAATGGAGGGGTCCGAGTACTGACTCTTGTGGCACCACACTTGTCATCCCCCTCTCTCTGGAGTGCACTCCATTTACTACCACTCTCTGACTTCTGTCCTCCAACCAGCTTTCCACCCACCTAGTTGTTTTTCTTCCCACCCCTAAGCACTCCAGCTTATTTACTAGTCTTCTGTGAGGGACGGCGTTGAAGGCCTTACCAAAGTCCAGATAGTCCACATCCACCACCCTTCCTGGTCAATCACCTGTGTAACTCCCCCCCCCCATCTAGGGGCATAATTTTATCATCACTAGTGCACCCGAAATAAAGACAGAAAAGCAGTTGTCCTACCTCTTGATGGCTTCATCATACCGTGCACTCTCGAGCTCTACTTCTGTGAGCTGGATTTGCCCAAAACCTCTGCCCACCAGACGCAAGACCTCCAAACCTGCAGCCTCCTGTCACCTCTGGGCGCCCAAGCCCTTCAATCCCAGTGCAGCTTGATGATCACCTTCTGGAATTACACCTTATGACAAAATTAAATACAAGAGGTTTTCATTTCATTTTTCACCCCTTTCAACTTAAATAAAGGAGAAATCACTACCAAGTTTCTTCCCAAACAGCTTCTTTATTTTAGCACCTGCATTCTAAATGATTTCAGGAGTACAGGAGTCTCATCCTTCACCAAGTAAATAATGCAGATCTATGGGGCTATCTAAATGTAACCCCCAGGGGGCACTATCCTGCAGGCTACTATCCCTGCCTGCTTTAACTGCAACAGGGTGAGGGGCCCAGGTCCGTTGGCGGGTGCCTCCACCCAGAGGTCGGGGTTAGAACAGTCGAGGTTGACTTGGTCACAGCCTTCTGGGTAGCCGCAACCCCCCTCTCTTCCCACTAGTGGCCCACACAGTTCAGTTACAGTACCCTTACCATAGACACTTACCCCCCAGCTCGATCCACTCAGCTCACTCCTGGGGTCTCCTGAAACGTAAGGTACAATTACACAGTTTTCACAGTGCAGTATTTCACCATTAATACACAAACCAGCCAGTGTACTTTTGCAAAACAGGCAATCTGATTTATTTATGGGAAAATAACAAGGACCGGGGGGAATCAGGGTGATTGGCTTACCACTACAACCTATGAGTATCTACCTAGGGCTCTGTGCACAGGTCTAACCTATAAGGTGCTGTCCATGGGTACCCAAGCCCTAAAGGCTAGTTCCATGATGCAGCTGGTTGGGGCCTTGACACAACGAGTGTTTAAATCCTATGAAGATTAGATGGAGCCAGCAGGCTCAGTTAATGCAGTCAGAAAAACAACCGGAAGATCTTGCCTCTAATAGCAACCTGTGACAGGGAGCTACCCCGCTTTAGTACTCACAACTCCAGAAGAGAACCACTCTCACACCACTCACAGGGCTGAGCCTTCACTCCAGACACTTCTCCACACACTTATATGGAAAACAACAGAGGGGTACCATACCAGGCAGCTGCTCCCAGGACCCGACCGATTACACCATTACTCGGGATCCTTGCTGCAGCTTACCTTCCTGACAGACCGAACGCAATTCATCAAATTCTCCAGTCCTCTACAGGTTGAGCCTGGTAGGTAGCTGGCGCTGGAACACAGCCTCCTCTGACCGCTGCCCTGCAGATTTAGTCCTTGGATCACTGGCGATTCATACGGCCACCTCAGGCCTTTCACGCGCTTCCCGCGTGAACACTCAATGGCGCAGAAGCCCAGAGCTCCTTCCTCATACACAGCCACAATGCTTCTGCTCCTTGACAGCTTGGGGCAATCCTCTCTACTCAGGCGCCACCCGATCCCATTGGCTGACTACAGATTCCAATCACTTAGTCCTGCTTTCAGTGGTGCGAAAAAGGCACCATGGTCTAGCCTTCACTTCCCACAATTACTGGCTGTGTCTCCATTGGTCCATCGGCTCCCGAGAGAGCCCTCATTCCAGCTGGTCGCCAGCTACTCCATTTCGGGCACCCCTACTCCTATTGGACCCTTTAGAACGTCCTGGTCCAATATGGAGGGGCACAGCACACACAGTCTCAGCTGCAACAGAAACAGGTTAAACAAACTGTAATTCCCTCAACATGCTAGCTAGTCATGGCCAAACAGTTACATCATTTAAAAGGGCTTCCTCTGCGCATATAAGCGACTGCCAAAGGGAGCAATTTCCAGCATAGCTCAGGCGGAGTTGAGACAGGGGACACACCAGTCCCCCCATATCAGCCCACTGGAGCCTGCGAGCAGGCAGTTCTTAAAGAGACAATACGGGAGGCTTTAGAAGCACTCACAATACCCACATTTAGACGGCACTAAGCCGAACACCAGTTAGACAGGGAGCATTTAGGAAAGCTCCAGGAAGGCTTTCAAGAACCCCCTACTTGTATGGGGGTTACATAAACTTTTTACAGTTCACCCAATGCTGGACCTATCGAGCAGACTAACTTGTATACCTACAGTATAAGCAGGCTATCTTCTCTGGAACTTGGATGGTTTACCCAAGCAGACCCTTCCCTTGAAGAATCAAATCAAAATTTTATTTGTAAAGCACTTTTCAATAAATCAAAGTGCTAGTACATAACAAGAATAAAACATCAACTATAATAAATAATGACGTAAAACAATAAAATGAACATAAAATAAACTATCCAAATGCTAGTGCAAATAAGTGGCTTTTCAGAGACCTCTTAAATGATTCCACAGACAGGCACTCTCTAATCTGACGAGGCAGAGAATTCCACAGGGTCGGGGCCATAAAAGAGAAAGCCCTGGCCCCAAATGATTGAAGACGAACCCTGGAAATCTCTAGCAATCCCTCACCAGTGGAATGGAGAGGGCGGTAGGAACAAAGGAGATCTTGCAGGTAGCCTGGTCCCTGACCGTATAGGGTCTTATAGGTCAGCAATGCGACCTTGATGGTGATTCTCCACTGCACTGGCAGCCAGTGCAGTTCGCGCAGCACAGGTGTGATATGGCAAGTTCTTGGTAACCCAGTCAACAACCTGGCTGCTGCATTCTGCACCAGCTGTAGGCGACGGAGATCTACCCCTGGCAGCCCTAGATATAGAATCAACAGGCTCCTGGCTCCCTTGTGCTGGTAAGCCAAACTCTTTCTTTTCCTGTTCTGGGTTACCCTTTTCCTCATCTCTCTATCTGATCTGGCTCTGGTCGGCTGCCCTTTCTCCTGGCATGGAGAAGCGTGCAGCTTCCCCACCTGGTCCCTGGACCTTGGCCCAAATCTCAAGGAGTAACAGGATTTTTTTCTTTCCTGACTCAGGCCCTGTTACTGGAATACTCTCCTCCCGCATGGAACCTGAACCTGTCTGTGCACCAAACACTTTCGCACCAGTCCCCTGACTATGGTCATGTACACTCTCTCACTCCCCACTAGTGCTGAGGCCCTCAAATCCGGCCCTGCTCCAGTGCCCCGAGCTACACCTCCTGGGCTGCCATGCCACGAGAGAGACTTGAGCACTGCCACCACTCAGTCCGCTCCCCGAGCAGCCAACTCCTCCACAATGGCACCCCTCCTCTTTACCAAGCTCCCTGATGAACCTTTTGAAATGGTACCAGCATCCGGTCCACATCCCTGCCACCACATCCTTGGCTTCAATTAAGCTCCAACCAGGAACTGCCCCCAAGGCCTGTCCTAAGACCTGCGGCCCACCCAGCCCTCAGATGCCAGTACCCCAGGACCTGCCCCTCCACACAGGTCCCTCTGTATGGGTGAGGAACACTCCTGGCTCCCTTTGTCCCTGAACTGCCCTGCCACCCCGGGTATGGTAGAGGACCCCTGCCACTGGCCTCTCCCCTGTGGGAACCCTGCCAGTGTACCCACAGCCCTTGCAGCCCAAACACTCCTACACGGAATCACGCGGGCTCCTACCCGTCATGGCATTTTCCTACCATCTAAGCCTCCCTCATCCCAACAATGCAGATACCTGGCTGGCCATCTTCCCTTTGGAGCTCCCTTCCCGGCTCCTTAATGCCATGTTGCTGCAGAGGCCATGCCTGTCTGCCAACTTTGGGGGGAGGTTCTCCCTCAAGCCCACAAAGACCCTTGAGCTTCTTCCTTGCCTGCCTATCCTGCTCTTCCATCCACCCCCCTCCAGCCCCAGGCCTAGTGCCTGGGCTGGAAAAAGCCCCAGACTTCCTGTGTCCTCTCCTTATATACCTTTCCTAACCTGCCCTCTGCTGCCACCTTGAGGCATCAAGCATGGATTAACCCCCCAGAGCACTAATAAATTCCCTAGCTCTGGGGAGGTAGGAGGGGGAAGGGGGCCTCTAGTGGGAGCATAAGTCTCTCCAAAGAGAGGGAGCTTACACCTGCATTACCCAACTGAAGAATTCAAGCAGGTTGGTCTGGCATGACCTCCTATTCATGAATCCGTGTTTGTTTTCATCCTGCATGCCGCTACCCACTAGGTAGTTCACCACTATTTCCTTTATTAATGCCTCCATCACCTTCCCCACCACCGAGGTGAGGCTGACAGGAAAATAGTTTTCTGCAACCTCCTTACTGCCCCCCTTGTACAACGGCACCACATTCACCCTCCTCCAGTCCACTGGCACCCACCCCGTATTCAGTGATAAGTTAAAAGCTCTCACTAGTGGGGCAGCCAGTTCCTGCCTCAGTTCCCTAAGTACCCTTGGGTGCAAGTCATCCGGCCTCATTGCCTTGTCCACTGTTAACCTGACTAGTTCCTCCTTAACCCTGTCTATGCTGAATTGACTAGGATCTATTTTTATGTCCATCTTCCCCTACCCTTCAGCTCAGCCCCCCCTTCCGTGAAATTGGAGCAAAAGTAACTGTTTAATAATTCAGCCTTCTCAAGAGCCCCCTCCAGATTTAACCCTCCCTCTCCTCCCCCAGCCATACAATTCCCTGCCTTGCAGTCCTTTTTGTCCCCCACATACTGAAAAAAGTCTTCCCGCTTTTGGCCTGTTTAGCTATCTTTTCCTCAGTGTCAGCTTTAGACCCTCCTTATCGTCTGCCCTGCTAACTTCCTCATTTCCCTATAAGTCTCCCTGTCCTTCTCCCATTGTGTAATTTTATATTTCCTGAAAGACCCCCTCCTTCCTTAAGTGCTTCTGTCACCTCCCTTGTGAACCACAGTGGCCTCCTCCATTTCGTTTTCTTTCTCACCTTCTGTATGTAGATTTCTGTGGCTTTTAGCACCCCTCCTTTGATGACCTCCCGTAAATCTTCCACCTTCCCTATATTCTTAGTTCCTGCCATTTCTTCAAAGTCTGTCCCTCTGAAGTCCAAAACCCCTCATGCTGGTCTGATTTGACTCACTCCCCATCCTAACCCTCAACCTTATGGTCTTATGATCACTACTACCAAGCCCTTCGCCTACCTCCACTTCTTCCACACTCTCCCCATTTATGAGGACTTCGTCCAGCAGGTTATTTCCCTTAGTGGGCTCCCTTGCCAACTGCTGCATGAATACACCCTGCAGCACTTCCAGGATCCCCCAGCTCCTAACTAAGACTGCAGCCGGAATCTCCCAGTCCACATCTGGGAGGTTTAGGTCCTCCACTAGCAGAAGCTCCCCCCTGTGGGCCATCTGTGTAGTTGCCTGTACCATCTGTCTATCCCCTTCCTTCCCCTGAGTAGGAGGCCTATACACCAACCCATCCTTATGGATTCTCCCGTTCTTTTGTCCAGTGTGACCCACAGCAGCTCTGTCTCCCCCTCCTCTTCCTGCCTTTCCATTGCCCTGATGTCTTCCCTGACGTATAAAGTGACCCCCCGCATCCCAACCTGTCCCTCCGAAACAGTCTGTAGGCTGGAATAAATGTTTCCCAGGTATGTTGCTCTGTCGCCACAATGTCCAGTCCTCTTCTCCATGGTGGCCTCCAAGTCCACCATTTTATTCCCCAGACTCCTGGCATTTATTAACACAGAAACATAGAAGCTGATGGCAGATGAGGACCACAAGGCCCATCCAGTCTGCCCATTTTTTCTACCTTGTGAATGTGCCATAGGCCTGTCCTCTGTCAATGGCCTATCTATTCATACTCGTCTGTATTGCTCCCTTATGCCTACCCCATGCCTGTTTGAAGCCCTGCACTATATTCATATCCACCACTTCCTGAGGTAGGCCGTTCTATGCATCCACCACCCTTTCTGTGAAAAAGAACTTTGTCACATTACCCCTTAATTGGCCTCCCTCTAATCTCATGCTGTATCCTCTTGTCCTGCTATTTTTCTTATATTGAAACATGTTAGACTCTTTCCCCTTGTTAATGCTCTTAAGATGTTTGAATGTTTAAATCACTGGATCTGCCTGCGCTCCTAAACGCCCTCACCACCATTGACTGGTTTCCCATCCCTAGCGCCACCACCATGGACGAGGCCCTGAGCTACTTCTCTACAAATTTCCTCACTATCTGGGACATATATGCCCCACTAAGGAGATCCAGAGTCAGAGGCTCCCACTTACCCTGGGTAACCTCAAACCTCGTGGAACAACTCAAGACCAGAGACTGGGCCTGGAAATCTTTCAAGGCCGCAGAGTTCTCATCTGGCCCAGCAACAATACCGCGCCAAAATGCCTGCACAAAACTCATACGCAGTCCAAATCAAACTACTTCAAAATGATTTTAACAAAACCACACCCACCCTTTCAATTCTGAAATCCATAAAATCCTCCTCACTCCACCAACCTTCCACCCCACTCACCAACCTACATGAGCAAAATCATGATGACCCTTGCCTGGTTGCATCCAAGTTTAATGCCCTTTCTCCACAGCTACTGCCTCCCTACTCCTCCACCCCACCCCCACCCCACCACCTCTCGCTCTCCCAAGGTTCCCCTGATCTCCCAAACGCACCCCAGGCCTCCTTCTCCTCTGCCCAGTCACTCCAGACCAGGTGCTAAAATTCTACACTCACTAAACACATCCAAAGGAAAATGTCCATCGGGATTAGATTCTAAAATGCTCCAACTCTCTGCCCCGGCCATAGCCTCCCCCCTAACTATGCTCTAAAATCTGTCTTTTAAATTAGGGGCTGTCCCTTCAAAATGGAAACAGGCCACAGTCATTCATCTCCCCAAGGAAGGGGACCTCTCCTCCCCATCAAACTATCGGCCTATATCTCTGCTCCCCATCCTAGACAAAATTCAAGAGCGCCTTGTCCTATCCCAGCTACACAACAATCTAGATACAATCTCCTTTCTCAACCCCTTTCAAGCCGGGTTCAGAAAAAATCACTCCACCACCACATCCCTCCTTTGTCTCACCAACTCCATCCTTACAGGCATTGACAAAGGGGAAATAACCGCAGCTATTTACACAGACCTGGCAAAAGCTTTCGACACGGTCTCACACCCCCTGTTGCTATATAAACTTGCCCAAACTGGTCTGTCGACGGCAGCACTCAGCTGGTTCCACTCATACCTATCAGGCAGGTCACAAGCAGTCCGCATTGGTACGGCTCTATCCACCCCCCTCCCTGTCACCAGTGGCGTACCTCAAGGGTCTGTACTCGGCCTACTGCTTTTCTCAATCTTCCTCAATGATCTGCCTGCTGTCTGCACACAATCTGGCATCCATATGTATGCAGATGATACGGTGATATTTGCCTCTGGCCCATCTGGAACCGCCGTTGCAGCATACCTTCAGAAGGACTTCAGCGCCATCCAACGCTGGTTCCTTGAGAGCCAACTATTCCTAAACTAAAAAAAAACTGTCTCCCGAGCCAAACTAATCTGGCTTACTGACACACCCACATTCTATACCTTGGATAGGACTCCGCTTGTGGCCTGCTCCACATATCGCTATCTCGGCATCTGGCTGGATCAGCACCTTGACTTCTCAGTGCATGTAGATGCACTGCAAAAAAAATTACATCCCATGCTGGGAGCTCTCCATCGTAACAAGCTTTGCATCCCTCTACCGACCAGGCAAGCAATGGTACAAAAAATGATCCTCCCAATTTTGGACTATGGCGATGTCGTCTACGGTGCCACCCCCCCAAACATCCTTAGCCAGGCTCGACCCCATTTTCAACTCCTTCTGCCGGTTCGCTTTGGACCGTTCTCCCAACACCCACCACTGTGACCTCTACTAGTCCCTTGACCTTCCATCATTCCAAAATCGGCGATTGCTGCACTGTACTACAATTACTGCTAAATTCTGGTCACATACGCTGCCCTCCTACCTATCAACATCTCTAACCGCCATCCCCCACCTACCTACGATCTCAGAAACACTGACTCCAGGCTCCTTCACATTCCCCTCAGATCCACCCGATCAGGTCAGGTAGCTTTCAGTTTCAGACTGCCCAAATTATGGAACTCTCTAGCAGCCGACATCAGACTCACCACAAGTACTCCCCAACGAAATGCCCTCTTCAAAACACATTTTGCTACCAACTGCACATGCTTTCCCCATCACTGAATTCCCTGCTCAACTCTTATCAGCTATTCTGGGCTCCATTTCTAAATCAGTACCATATGCCACTGAATCCTTCCTCTGATGCTGTAGATACGCACGCCTACCCATATAGTATGTAATCTAATCACACTATGTAATTGTTGGAATTTCTTCCATGCTACTACATCACTGCCTGTAATACTCTTCATTTTGGATAAACCATTATGCATTTCAGTTACTGCACCCATCCTACTGGGCCACTGCTTGTTATCTGCAAATTATGTATGTACTGTTTATATTTTATGTGCTGCACTCTTGTAACCCCCTACCCCAGGGCGCATCTGGAATCGAGCGGTACTCTGCTCAGTATGCCTTCCTGGTAAATCTGTTAAATAAATAAATAAATATCACCTCTCTCCCTCCTTTGCTCTAGGGTATACATATTGAGCTCCATTAATCTGTCCTCATATGTTTTCTGATGCAGTCCCTGCATCATTTTGGTTGCCCCCCTCTGGACTGCCTCCATTTTGTTAATGTCCTTGTGCAGGTGTGGCCTCAATGCACACAGTACTCCAGATGGGCCTAATCTAGTGTCTTGTAAAAGGGATTATTACCTCCCTTTTACGACTTGTGATACCCCTACTAATGCACCCCAACATCCCTCGAGCCATACCTACTGCTTTAGAGGTCTGCTTGGATGATTTCAGGTCATCTGTGATGATGATGCCAAAGTCTCTTTCTTCCCTTGTGATTGCCAACTCCTCTCCCAACCTATAGGTGGCTTCAGGGTTTCTCATCCCTATGTACATGATCTTGTAATTTCTTTGCATTAAACCCCATTGCCACTCTTCTGACCATTTTGCCAGTTTTTCCAGATCTCTTCTCATTCTGCCCACCCCATCTGGATCATCTACTCTGTTGCAAATCTTGGAGTCATCTGCAACAATACCTTTCACCATGCACCTCCCATTACCCTGCCTTCCCCTTGCAGTCTTCCCCTGTTTATGTCATTTTTCAGTATTCTGTCATCATCTTGGGGGGTGAGGCTGGTAGCTTCCTTCCTCGCCTGGCTCCATAAGAGTTTTTTTACTTGCCCCCCCATTCAGTTTAAATTATATGTTGCCTCTATGAATTCCCCAAGATTTCTTTTCAGCACAGCTAATCCTTCCTTGCTCAGATGTAATCTATCCTGGCCATATAGGCTCTCATCCTCCCATGCTGCACCCCAGTTACCCACTAGTCCGAACCCCATCTGTCTGCACCAACCTGCCAACCATTGATTAAATTCCTCAATCTTCTCTTTCCTTGGTGTGCTTGCCCTAGGCGCTGGCAGCACCTCTGAGAGAGCAATGGACTGGTATCCAGTGGTACCATAAAGCCTTGCCAGCTCCCTCAAATGTGCCTGCACTTCCTGCAGACTATTCCCCTCTAAATCGCTGGTGCCCAGGTGGAACACCAAGTACATCCTGTCATCTTGTCTTTTACCCCATGAAGGTATATTGTGTCTTACCTCAAGTGCCGTCATTCCTGGCATACACTCCACCCAAATTGCATTGCTTTTTGCTCCCTTGCCTCCCCATCTGACTCCCTTTATTATTAAGTCTCCTATGAGCATGACCCTGCTGCTTCTTTCCTTCTGCTTGTGTTTTTGGCTTTCTATCTCACACCCAGTTTCTGGATTCTCTTTATCTTCCCTGTTCTCATTTTCTTCCCTGTCTTTCTCCCCCAGTTTTGTTCTCTTTTGTCCTTCCTCCCCTTGTCCCCCGCCATGCTTTGCCCTCATCCTGGGCTACATCCCCCTTGTCACTTCTTTTAGTGTCAGCTCCAGAGCCACCCTACCTTGCCCCCTGTTCTACTGCCACTGGCTCCCCTCCTTCTCTTGTCCTGCCTCATCCTTTGCCTCTTCTGCTACATGATCTGCCAAGGCTGCAAATTTGTTCTTCATTTCAGTACCCTTTCTGTGCAGCTCCCTGACTGACTTGCCACTTACTGTTCCCTTCACAATTCCTCCCTGTGCTTTTCAGGGTATTTTTGGTCTGACAACCTGCCACCCCTCTTCCCATCCTTTTCTATACCTGTTTTGAAGTCCCCTATGGCCTTGCTTGCTATCTTCCTCACCCTTTCCATCCCGACCCAATCCTGTTCATTCTCTGAGGGCCTTTTCTGTGACCTGCTGCTGTCCTGCTCCTTCCTTGGCTTCTCTCCCTTTGACCTGCCTCCTGTCCCTTTACTGCTATGCCAGTCCACCTTCCTCATGCATCACCTCTCCATAACTCCACAAAGTCACAAAAGGGCACAAAAACCCTGGCACAATATATCAGTTGGGGGTGAGGATATAGCATGCACCAAGCAGGAAAGGGATCTTGGGGTTGTCATCTCTGATGACCTCAAGGTAGGGAAACAGTGTGACAAGGCAGCAGGTAAAGCAAATAGGATGCTGGGATGTATAGGCAGGGGCATCACCAGCAGGAAAAGGGAGGTCATAATTCCGCTATACAAGACACTAGTGAGGCCCCACCTGGAGTACAGTGTACAGTTCTGAGACCATACCTACGTAAGGACATAGACAGGGTAGAGAAGGTTCAGAGGAGGGCAACAAAGATGGTACATGGATTGCATCACAAGTCGTATGAGGACAGGTTGAAGGAACTGAATATGTACTTCCTGGAGGAGAGGAGGGAGAGAGGGACATGATAGAGACACAAAGTATCTTGAGGAGGAACAGGGTACAGGAATACACTATTTTAGCAAAGATGTTCTAGGATACCTCCTCAAGTGTCCCTGATTTTCGGGATGTCCCTTGATTTTGCCTCAAAATTTACTCTGTTCCTCCTAAAATGTGTGTTTTGTGGCTAAACAGTGGTACTGTAAGCACAAAACAATGTCAAGCATTAAAGTTACAGACTTTTTCTTCTTTAGAAAATGCATTTAGCACTAAGCCCCATATTCTACCAGCTTTCTGGGTGGATAGCTCTAATTTTGAAGATGTGTCCCTGATTTTTGTCCTTTGTCCCTAATTTTTTTAAGCCTTGTCCCTGATTTATGAGGTGGGAGGTTGAGAGGTATGGTTCTAGGACTAGAGGGCATGGGATGAAGTTGGAGGGAGGATGATTCAGAGGAAACGTGAGGAAGAATTTCTTCACAGAACAGGTGGAAGACAATTGGAACACCCTGCCAGAGGAAGTGGTGGGGGCTGAAACAATCACGGAATTTAAGAATGCATGGGATAGACATAAAGGAATTCTGGAGGTCAGGGGTAAGGGGCAACAGACTTCTAGGAAAACATGAACTGAACTTACAAGCTCAAATGGGCAGACTGGGTGGGCCATAGGCCCTTATCTGCCGACACTATCTATGTATCTATGTAACTTCTGCCTCTAAGTGTGACAGCCTTTTACATAGTGGGCAAAATCCCCTTCTCCAGAGTTTCTCTATAAAAACCGCTGCACCACACCCATTACACCCCACTGTTCTCCTTGATCCTGTTCTCATCTCCCATGTCCCCTACCATGCACCTCTCCAACCCCCCCAACTGCCAAGACCCCTGTTTGGCCCCCACCCATCACCTTTGTAGTTTCCTTCCCAATGCATATTAAACTCCCAAGCCTCAGGATCCTGATTATGCCCTGGTTTCAGACTCTTCTACTCCCTTTCCAACAGAAATTTCAGTTTTTTGTTTGTTTTTTTATAATCCCTGCTTCTCTAGCACCATATCCTTATCTCGCTCCCTTCATCAGCCCTTACTTATAACCCTGTTTACATTTATACCAGCAGTTTACCCCTTTGAGCAGGTGTCCCTCTTTAATTCCCTGTACCTTAAGCACTCTTCCCCCTAGCTCCTCCTGTCCTTGTAGTTTAAGTCAATACCAGCAATACAATGCAGTTTGCCCCTTTGGAGCTGGTGTCCCTCAGACAGTCATGTACCTTTAATACTCCCTACCTGGCTCATCCAGCCCCTTATACCTCTAGACTGTACCTCTAAACATTTATGCAAGGCAGTTTTAAATACCCTACATTTACAAAAGCAGTTTGCCCTTTTGTGTTGGTGCCCTTCCGAGGTTTCTGAAACCCTTTATACTCCGAAAATCCCGGTACCTCAGATAGACCCTTCACCTTTAACACTCCCTACCTAGCTCATCTATCCTCTGTAGCTGTAATCCTCCAAAATATTCATGGAACATTTATGTCAGCAGTTAACCCCTTTGTTCAGAGCCTGCTTATAAGGTCCCTGTACCTTTAGCCCTTACTCCCTTGCTTTAGCCAGCCATTTTAGCTTTAACCTTTAATCCTATTTTACAAAGTAGTATGACCCCTTGTTCAGGTGCCTCCCTAACAGTCACATGCTTTAATCTTTTAGCCTTTTTTGCAAAGTAGTATGACCTCTTGTTCAGATGTCCCCCTAACAGTCACAGAACCTGAACAGATTACACCCTTTCAAGCCTTTATGCAAGGTAGTTCCCCCCTTTGTCCAGATGCCCCTATAGTCATGGTACCTTGAAAGATTCCTCCCTTTTCAGCAGGTTCTGTCCCTCTGTATGCTCCTGGAGCAGTTCAATCCTTCCCTGTTGCTTGTGATGTCCAGTGCTCCACCCGCTTGCCTGAGTTGCCTCTCTGAAGGTCCCTGGAGCAGTTTGATCCTTCTCTGTTGCCTGTGGTGCTAAAGGTGCCGATCACTTTACACACACCTGCTCACTGTATACTGAGACAAACTGGCTTTCCCTTGGAAACAGAATCAAGTTCCAAACTTGTTTCCTCGGCAAAAAGGTTCTACTAAGTGAGGCTCCCCCATGTATCTCTGAAATTTTCTCATTGGCTGATACTAAGTATAAAACTAGAGGAAGAACGCAGAAAGCACTCTCCTTGCCCTTCCGAAGAACAGCACTAGGTCAATGATCTTTCTCCTGCAGAGACCCCCTCTGGCTCAATGAGATTCCTGAGGTTCTGCACAATACCTCAAATCTCAATGCCTTCAAGTCTGAACTCAAACTTCAACTTGCCTGCAGGAATACATGTGAGTGTCTGTTGGGCACCTGACATCCCTCCCTCCTTTTCTCCTGACCACCCAACCTTAATTTTGTCCTCCCACCTGAGTGCCACCCTGTCTGAATGTCCCTCCCCAGTGCCCCCTGACCCCACCCACCATGTTCCTATCTCACCTGCCACTTGCTCCTCCCCTACCCCCACCTCCCCCTGGACTACTCCAGTCATGCCTCCCTTCTACCCTACTCCAACCTTGAGCTGTCTCCCCCTCTCCACACACCCCTCCTCTCCTCTCCATTTGACAAGGCCACCAGTTTTTGGCTGCTCCCAAACACCTATCTATTTCCCCCTCACTTTGCTGGCCCCTCTGGAGCCCAGCTGAAATTTCCTCCTAGCAACTGTTCTGGTGTACCTAAGTACAGAATTGTAAATAATTATTTTTAATATATATTAGTTGCCCCCTTTGTTACTGCCTATTGTAATTAATTTGATGTTCTCATGTGTTTTTTCTTGTTTGTATCACTGTAACTGTTTCTTGATATGGAACCTTTGTAAAGGAGCTCTTGTTCAAAGGTTGTTTCTGATCATCTAAATAAATAAAAAAAAAACAGTGTTCCACCCCCATGCCTGAGTTGACCAACCCCAGTCGACCTCCGTGCATTTAAAAGATGTGGTAGATGGGGGCAGGAGGGTGGGAAAAAAATTCAGTTCAAGTTCCTTTGATGACTGTTATGTCAGATAGGGCTCTTTGTAATACATCAGCCTCCTGGAGCCACTTGACCTCGTTGTGGCCTAAAAAAGGAAAAGATGGCAGGTCTCAGTACACTTGCTGCCATTCGGTCTTGAGGTTGCCAGTACCGGTTGTCATAGAGGAGCTACCTACTCTGACTCTATCTTCTTCTATGGTGATGGATTTGGCCTTGATGTCCCTACATCGTTTGGGTCAACCCCTCCATTTCCATCTCCTCTGCTGCCTATGGTCAAGGGTGTGGAGGATCTGTTGGCAAAAGGATGGCCTTCATGGAAAAAGGTTCTGCCACATGATTACAGCATCATCACCTGTGGCAGCATAGCTGTAGCCTTGCTCTTGAGGTTCCTATGTGTCCAGAATCTCTCGAAGGTATTACTCTGCAGTAATGAACACTAACCTATCCATTATTCTATTTATTTTACATACCTTGTCTGTGGTAGTGCAAAGAGATGAAGTTTGGTTTGGGGTCTGTGTGCCCAGTGTATATTAACCACGCATACAAGTTTCCACCAGCCTGGTATCTAAGGCATTCTTAAATGCTGTAATTTTATCTGTACTTTGGGTTATTGGAGACAGTTCATTCCACATCTTTGGGGCATGTAGTAAAAAGGAAAACAGGCAGGCATCTAGAAGTGTTAAAAACTGTTTCCTATCACCTTTAAGGTAGGGCTAAAATGCAACCTGTGGCCAAAGCAGCAGCTGTGGAAAACTTACTGCAAAGACATCATCGCCAATATTAACATACCTTATGTTACATGAGCTCACAAAGTTGCAGTGACTTTGGAGGAAGTAACCATTGGTTTGAGGGAAAATGACATCATGAGCTGTCATAAATTCTCCTTAGTCAGTGCTGCACGTATTGGGTTATCAGCAAATGTTTTGTGTGTGTGTGTGTGTGTGTATGTGTGATGTGTTTGTATTTTATAGATTTTGTTATGCAATTATCATCTTCTGAAAAAACATTTTTGAACTTTCTCCCCCTGTACTACTCAGGAAAATTCCCTCACTTGACCCACCTATACCATAGTAATCTATAAAATAATTTAACATGAGAACCTCAAAGCAGACTATACGTCCATAAGGTCTGTTCCTTCCCCCCATACACACACACACTTCATAAAATGGGATTAATAAGTATGCTGTGCAAACATGTACTCTTTTATAAGGATTCCTCACCCATACTACCCAAGGTGCCCTGGATTCACTTGTTAAGCAGTCATTTGTCCAGGCTTACCTTGAAGGTCTTTACCATCTTCAGTGGTGCATATTGGGGGGGCAAGGGAACTCGGTTCTGAGAGTAAATTAGAAGTCTGACTCAATCCCAAGAGCAAAATGGGGAAGGACTGCTCCTGTGTAAAATGAACACCTCAAAAGGCATAAAACTGACTGAAGTGTAAAACTGCAACATAACCTGAAGAAACATGTCCCCCAACTCCTGTCAGGTATGTTCAATCCTATGTTAAAGGTGACGGGTTCCCTCGGTGTTTTTTTTTTCATTTACACCACTGACCATCTTCAAATTATGTACTGTATATTGTAAACTTTTTTCTGTAAAACTCACCTGCTGTAAATTGTATTCGTTTACTATTATATTCCCCCTGTACCCCAGTAAGCACCTTTAAGGGCATATGGGGAGATACAGTCAGCAGGGATGCACATAAACATTTGTTTCAGACACAGATTGATCAGGTTGTGGAACAGGTTGCCAGAGGAGGTGCTAAATGCAGATAGTGTGCAAAGTTTCAAGACTAGGCTTGATAGTTACCTGAAAGGACACAAGGGAGGTGAACTTCTGTCTCAGTTCATCTCATAAAACTTATGTACATACAGTACTGTATGGGAATGAGTAGCTTTTTGCAGTTCAGCATGCTCTTCCTGGAGGACTATTTTAAATAAATAAAATAAACCAACAACACTGTCTGAACACTGCAGCTACTGTATATAAACTAAATACAGTGAGGAGCCTCAGGCAGAGGCAGGGTTGTGTCAGTTGCTGTGTACAGAAAGCCAGAGGCAGAAACAGGCAAGAAGTCTGGTGAGTGCGGCAGTCACAAGCATCAAAGCAGTGGCTGGGGAGTGATGATGCAGGGCGGAACATGCAAAAGCAGAGCTGAAGAGCTTGTATAGTGCTGTAAATGGACCCACTGATTCTATGGTTTACAAAGCACTGGGAAGGAGCATGGGGATCTACAACCAAAGCCCCAGTCAGAGACACAGCTGCTGCTGCAGCTCTGGTTATAATGCCTGAAGGCTGGTTTGATGAACACCTGTGTGCCTAAGGAACCATTCCACAACTAGAAGAAACCTATGTCTTTCACCTATTTCATCATCCATTCACTTTCACCTTCTACTGCCTACACATCTAAAAGTGACCTGCTGTTATTTTTTATAAATCCGCATCCTGGCTGCTCAATCCCCTCAAGGCAGAAATTACAAGTTTCCCATGAGATCCTGACACTGTCAGCTTATAGTCCAATGTATGGGGCTCTACGGAGGAGATATCCTTGAAGAATATATGACAAGAACTCAAGGGCAAACTTCATGCCAGCGAGTCTGTGACAATACTTAATCACCTCTGCCATTTGTGATCATAAAGGGATAAGCTGCATCCCCATACTGGCTGCAGAATCACCTGTGGCCTGCACCGTTGGAATAGGATTCCGGGAGTGCCTGAAGATGCAAACATGATTTACAAACCAGTGTGTTCCTTGCCAGTTGTCTACCCCATTTTAATTAGAACATTCTGCTCAATATACTATAAAACTCTATGTAATGTGTTGTACATTTCACAAGCACTACTTTGTAGTATTGACAGCTGCATTTTACATTGTTTTTCACATCAGTTATTTTGCTGCTGTTTCATGTTTACATACCAACACAAAGGATGATGTGAAACGGTATGAGAATAGCTCTAAGCAGCATGAGAGCTTTCTGATCTCACTATGTTGTATTTCTCTGCATCTTCCATGCTATATCCTATTTGCCTGCCAAGTCTTCACTGATCTAGCACTTACAGATTGTTTCTAAGAAAAGTGAAGTATTCTGCACCAGTGAAAAATGAAAGTTACTGACAAGTGCCTCTTGATCTTCCTCAGTATCTTCTCCATACAGTCACATTTTGTTGTGTTAGCACTGGAGGCTCTTGGACCCCGCAGGAGTAAATGTTTTGGAACTGATGTCACCACTTTTGGGACAGCACACAATGCCATCACACACCTGTCCCATTAGAGAGTGTTCTCATTCCCAGTTGCCTCAGCTCCTTTTTGCCAAAGAGACAGCAAGAGGGAAAACAATAGGACAGAAGTAAGTGAGTAAAACTTTATTTCTATTGTGGCACCCAATCCTGGGGACTCTGGGCACCATTACAATTTAAAACAGGGCACAACAGATTTAAAACAAGCATAATAAAACACTACATACAGATATTTTCTAGTCAGATAAATAAAGGTTAAGAACAGATTGAAAAACTATCTCAGAAGGCTTGATTAAACAGATAGGACTTTAGGCCCCCCCTTATATGCTTCCACTGCTTGGTCTACCCTTAAAGATCTTGGCAGCAAATTCTAGAGGGCCAGGCTGGCCACCACAAAGGAGTGATCCCCGAGGTCTTCAGCCTGGCCCTCAGAATCACCAGGAAGCCCTTGGTGGAGGAGTGAGGGGAGTGCACCAGCTTGGGTGGAGTTAGGAGGTCAGACAGGTAACCAGGGCCCAGCCCATATAGAGCCTTGTAAATGAGCAAGCACACCTTGAAGAGAATCCTCCACCTGACCGGCAACCAATGCAGATCCTGCAGGACCGAGATCACATGGCAAGTTTCTGGCAGGCCCGCCAACAAACTGGCCACTGTGTTCTGCATGAGCTGCAGCTGACGGAGGTTCCCTCCATTGACCCTGAGGTATAAAGCATTACAGTAGTCCAACCTGCAAGTCACAAAGGTGTGTACTTGTGATGGCAGGTCCTCAGGCAGAAACAGTGATCTAATTCTGGTGACATTTCTTAGATTGTAAAACCCACTCTTGACAATAGATAACACCTGGGCTTTCACAGTCAACCCGTCATCAAGAATGATGCCCATGTTTTTCACCCTGGGGAGGCCATCAATGGGGTGGAGCCCAGGACCAAAACTGTTGCCACTCCGGTGGCCTCCCCATCACATTGACAACCAAGCTCAATCACCAGTACTTCCATCTTGTCAGGATTAAGTCTCAGCCAGTTCAAGGACATCCAGTCCTGAATCTCGGCCAGACATTTATTTAGCACGTCAATGGCATTCCCAGTTCCAGGGGCAAATGACATATGTAGTTGGGTCTCATCTGCATAACAGTGAAAACCCAGACTGTATTGTCTAATGAGCTCCCCAAGGGGTAGTATGTGCACCACGAACAACATTGGCAAGGGGATTGAACCCTGAGGTACTTCACATGACAGGGGCATCAAGGAGGAGGAGAAATTCCCCATCACTACTCTCTGCCTGCTGCCTGAGAGATAGGACACAGACCATTTGAGAACTGTTCTAGTGAGTCCACAATACACTCTGAGGTGATCCAAAAGCTCAGTGTGGTCCACGGTGTCAAATGCTGAGGAGAGATCGAGCAGAACAAGAATTAACCATTCCCCTCTATCTCTTGCCCCGAAGAGGTCATTCTGGACCCGAACTAACGCAGTGAAACAAAAGATATAGACAAAAAAAATCACAGTGGGAAAGACTGTGTGTGTGGTGTGTGTGTGTGTGTAGAAATATTTATATAACTTATGTTAAAGTCATTCAAATAAACATGTTATTTTCACTGTTGGGTACACAAGTAAAAACAAGCATTTGTCAATCCCGAATGTTTGCTTGCTGGTATTAGCATTGGAAATGCAGGAGTTAGACAGATGCAGAGTAGGAATGGCAGTGAAGTATTGAACTTCACGCCAACCCCACCTCCAACCTGCAGAGACGGACAGGCATTGGGGTATTCATTTTGGTTGTCGCCCATAACATTCGTGCCATTTAATCTCACCCTATCCTGCAGACACCGACAAGTGTTGAGGTGTGCCTTGGGGTGTTCGGCTTTACAGTCACCCAACTCCATAAAGACGTATACTGAATGGGTGCAATATAGGAGAATGGGGTGAACTCTGAGGCTGAAGAGTCCAAGGCACACCTCAATGCCTGTCACTGGCTGCAGGGTGGGGATGGGGTGCAACGGCATGACCATTACAGTCAGCAATCCAAAGGCACACCTCTGATGCCTGTCAGTCTGTACAGGATGGGATGTTATGGTTAGAAACCCTAATGCCCCGGGTGGTTGTTGGTATTTGCACTAAAAATTTTCAACATGGCCTTTTTGTGACCCCCACCTCATGAAAGCATTTGGGACCTCTTCTCAAGAACAGTGGCACTGTGAGTTTGTTAATGTGTCCCGAACGTAGAGTTCCCACAGCGACTGTGCCATTGTGTGCCAGATGTACAAAAACACATATTGGGCAGGTTGGGAAGAATGACAGCTGTACCATTCATAGGGAGGTGTGAAGAGATGGCAATGTTGAAAATCAATAGTGAAAATATTAAAAATGCTAGAACTTCCGAGCGCACGTGGAAACTGTGCAACACATGTGCATAACATAGTCATTTAGTGGAATTATTTCACCAAATTTTCAGCATAGGCACTTTGTGATCTCTGCTCATTAACACTGTCAGTATGATTTTCTTAATCTGTCCCAAACATTGATTTTCCATGGCAACTGCGCTATTCTGCGCCAGATGTGTAAATGCATATTCCGGGCAGGATGTAAAAAATTACAGCTGTACTGTTCATGAGGAGGTCTGAAAAAATGCCAGTGTTGGAAATCTGGAGTGAAAGTACTACAAATCTGCGGAGTTACAAGGATGCGTGGAAACTGCATAATGCATGCTTGTAACAGTTATTTTATGGACGTTTGTCACCAAATTTTCAACATAGGCATTTTAGAACCTCTGCTCATGAACAGAGTCACTGTGATTTTACATATGAACATACATACGAACATATGAATCTGCCAGCAGAACAGACCAATCTGTCTATCTAAATCTGCCTGAGTGTGCAGCTAGCACCCTAGATTGCAGCTGCCCCAGCCTCCTCCCCCTCAGTTGCTCCCCTGCTTGTCCCAGCCCCTGCCCCCCGACTATTCCTCTTGTGTAATCCCAGTCCTTCTTAAAGCTATTGACTGTCCTACATGTTACCACCGCCTCTAGCAGCGCATTCCAACTAGACACCACCCTCTCAGTGAAGTAGTGCCTCCTCATTTCCCTCTTGAAACGTCCCCCTTCCAACCTTAGTGCATGCCCCCTCGTCTCTCTTCCACTCCTTAGTTTAAACACCCCCTCAGTGCTAGGTTTATTTAACCCCCTCAGGTATTTAAATGCTTCAATCATTTCCCCCATCCCTCCTCTTCTCCAGTGTGTGTACATGTTCAGCTCGTTCAGCCTAACTTCATATTCCTTTACTTCCATCCCCTTTAACATTTTTGTTGCCCTCCTTTGCACCCCCTCCAGTAACTTTATATCTTTCCTCAAGTATGGCCTCCAGCATTGCCCACAGTACTCCAGGTGCAGTCTGACCAATGATCTATAGAGAGATAGGATCACATCCCTGTGTCTGGATGAGAACCCCTTTGCAATGCACCCCAACGTCCTGTTTGCCTTCACTGCTGCTCTCCTACACTGGGCTGAGTTGTTCATGCTCCCAGTTATCAACACCCCTAGGTCCTTCTCCTCCTCCTCTGTGATCCCCAACCTCACCCCCCCAACCAATAGTCCCTCTTCTGGTTCTTAGGCCTGAAGTGCATCAACTTACACTTGTTTGCATTGAATCCTAGCTGCCACTCCACCAACCATGTCTCTAGTTTGGTTAGGTCCCCTGTAGTTTTTCCCATCCATCTTCTTTGTCCACCACTGCCCCCAATTTGGTATCATCTGCGAACAGACTAACCCTGCTCCCCACTCTGTGTGCTGTATTGGCGATAAAGAGCCCAAATAGCACCGGGCCCAACACTGACCCCTACAGCACCCCGCTTGTCACTGTTCTAGGTGCCGAGAGCTCCCCAACCACCACCACCCTCTGCACCTTCCCCTGTAGCCAGGTCTCTATCCATTTAGTCAGCTTTTTTCCCACCCCCACTGCCATCACCTTACTCCCAGTCTCCCATGAGGCACTGTATCAAAGGCCTTACTGAAGTTCAAGTACAGAACATGTACTGCATGGCCCCTGTCCAACTCCCTTGTCACCCAGTCATAATACTCTATTAGGCTGGTTTGACAAGACCTCCCTGAGATGAATCGGTTTTGCCACCCATTTTGGAGGCCATTACACTCTAGGAATGCCACCAGCCTCTGCTTCAATATCACCTCCATAAGCTTACCTACTATGGACGTGAGACTGACCGGCTGATAATTTCCTGGCTCTTTCCTAGGCCCACTCTTGTGTATGGGCACCACATGGGCCACCCTCCAGTCCTGGGGCACACACAACATTTCCAGGGAGCTGTTGAACAGATCTGCCTGTGGCTCAGCCAACAGCTCCAACATCTCCCTCAGCACCCTGGGGTGGATGCCATCGGGACCTGGTGCCTTGTCCACCCTTACTGCCCTCAGCCCCTCTAGTACCCTAGTCCCTGTGATCACTTTGTCCATCACCTCCTCCCCTTTCCCCACCCCCAGCCCATGCTGGTAGTGGACCATCCTCTCCTTAATGAAAATGGAGTAAAAGTACTTGTTTAGAATTTCCTCCTGCTCCTCTCCCTTTCCACCAATCCGCCCCTGCTTTATCCTCACAATATGTTCCTTGCGCTTCCTCTTTTCCCTGACATACCTTAAAAAGTCATTTTCCCCTCTCTTTATGCCCTGTACTAACCTTAATTCCCTGGAGGCCTTAGCTGTTTTCACCCTCCTGGCCACCTCCCTTGACCAACTCCCGTAATCCTCCTTATCCTCTCCCTTCCCTGTTCTCCTGTACTTCCAGTATGCAGCCCTCTATGCCCTCACCCCTTGCAACACTTCCTTGTTCAGCCAGCATGGTTTCTTGGCTCCGCTCTTCTTACTCTTGGCCCTGGTGCAGGCTACTGTGGCCTCTGTTAACCCAGTCTTTGTGACTCCCCCCTTTTGTTCTGCATCCATCCCCAGCCTCATATTCTGGAGTCTACCTCACAGTATTGCTCCCATCCTCCCAAAGTCTACCCTACTAAAGTCCACCACCTTAGTGCCTGTGCCTCCTGCCTCCCTGCCCAGCGTGAGAATGAGCCACACTGTTTGGTGGTCGCTACCCACTAGTGGGTCCTCCACCCATACCTTCCTCACTGCCTCCATATTTGTCAATACTAAGCATAGAGTGCTACCAAGCCTTGTAGGCCCACTTACCAATTGCATCAGAAGGCCGTCCTGGAATGCATCAATGAGTACCTGCTCCATGGTACTGCTAGTGGACGGGGTGCTCCAGTCAACCCCTGGTAGGTTAAAATTCTCCGCTATCACCACACTCCCCCTACCCTACAGACCCTCCTTATTTGCTCTGCCAGCTCCCCATCCAGTTCCCTGTATTGGGCTGGTGATCTGTACACCACTCCCAGCCTCAGCTTTCTGCCCTTGGAGTCCAGACGTTGTACCCAAAGCCCCTCTGCCATCTCCTGTTCTCCCTCATCCATTATGCATTTGATCCCTTACCTCACATAGAGTGCATCCCCCCCTTCCAACCCCCCGATCCCTCCTGTATATCCTGTATCCCAGGATTGCCGAGTCCCAATCATGGTACTCTGTGACCCAAGTCTCTGCCACTGCAGCAGTGTCCACCTTCCCCTCTGAAAGGAGTGCCTGAAGTTCTGCAATTTTGTTCCCCAGGCTTCTTGCATTGCAGGAGACCACCTTTCACCCATACCCTCCTTCTCCTTACTCTTCTCCTTGGCCTGTGTCCCACCTCCCGGTAGTCTGCACACTTTCTCCTCGTTATTCTTACCGGATGGTGGTACCTTCTGGATTATACTCAGACCACTCTGCCCACTCCCTCCCAGGGTTACTACATTTCTGTCTTTACCTGTATCTAGGGGGGTGAGTTCATTAGGTTCCCCTGTCCGGACCTTTCCACCAACCTCAGTCTTTTGGCCCTCCCCCCATTAGTTTAAATCCACCTTAGTAGAGATATACCCCTCTAATCCTGCCTTTAATACTCCCATCCCTTCCCTGCTCAAGTGTAGCCTGTCCGCTGTGTACAAGTCACTATTCCCCCAAGTCCTACCCCAGTTAGTCACTAACCCATAATGTTTGGTGTGGCACCAATCCCTCAGCCACTCATTGAACTCCTTGATCCTACCCTTCCTCCCCATGCTTGCACATGGTATTGGGAGTACCTCCGAGAATGCCACTGACTCCCCCATGCTCTGACACGGTCTGCCCAACTCCTAGAACCTCCCCCTCACTACTTCCACAGTCTCCCCTGCCAAGTCACTTGTATCCACATGCAACAGTAAATGAGATTTCTTCCTCCCCCTCACTGCACATTTGAGCAGTGCCTGCCCCTCCTGTAGTCATCCCAGGGATAGCTTAAACCCAAATACGGCTGTGCCTTCCCCCCCTTCTGCCCCATCTCACCCCTTTCAGTATAGAATCCCCCAGGACAAGTACCCCCTGCCCCTTACCCCTTTCCTTCTAACGCCCTTCCACCACCCCAGTATTTGTTCTTCCTGCCCCTTACCCCTGCCAGTTGCCCCTCTGTGACTTCTGTATCTGCACCCCCTACTTCTGCCTCGACCCTTTTTTGTGCCTTATTCCTCACATCCCCCTTGAACCCCTTCCCAGGCTGACTACTTCCTACTGGGCTCCCCATGTTGACCTCCCCTCCTCCCCTGCTAATTTCCAACCCCTCTCCTATCACCATTGTTGTTGATTTAAAGCCCCCATTACCTTCGACCCCTGATAGTGATGCCCCTCCCATCCTTCCCCTTCCCATAGCCTTCTCTCCTCCAGTCACCCCCCTCCTTCCTTACTAGCCCCCCTTCTACCCTTTCATCCTCATTATCTCTTCCCCTACCTGTTGCCATCCCTCTCATGCCCTGCTTGTCCTCCCCTTCAGTAGGTTCCTGCTCCCTCCCCTTCCATAGCAGAGGCTTGAATCTATTCCTAGTTGATACCCCATCTACATTTCTTCCCCTATCAGTTCGCCCCCTACTTGTTCCCTCCATTGCCCCCAGTTCCACCCCTGGTCCTCCTACCCACAGCCATCTGCTCTCTCCCCTAGTACTCTTATGGTCTCTTCCTCCCCCATCAGGAGGCCTTCTCCCTCACCTTGGGCACCCTCTCCCTTCTACTTTCTTTTCTGCTAGTGTCTCTGATATTGGGGTCAGTTTCAGTCCCTAGTTGTTCTTCCCCTGTTCCCCGTTGCCATCCTCTATCCAACCCCCAGCCAGGATGGCTACCACACTCATCTGCCCTGCCACTTAGACTCCTCCCTAACCTCCACAGTTCCTCCCTCAAACTAGCCAGTTGTCTACACAGCATACACCCCCCCGCTCCTCCAGCCCAGTCCAGGATCATGGCAGACCCACATCCTGTACATCCCACCACCCTTCCAAAGAAGCCCACCCTATTGACACATGGCACCTGCCTCATTTTGGCCCCATCTTATGTTACAGGCTCTTACTCCTGGTTTCTGTATCCTTTGACAAGTGTTAGGGCCCTATTAACTCAAATTCCTGTTTCCCCCACACTAGTCCCCCTACCTTGCCGACCTGGTTAATTGAGTCTTAAATCTCATCCGTTAGATACTGTATTACTATAGCAATCCTAAAGCCTCCTTGTCCATTTTTCACCCCTCAGTTACCATACTTTTTGTTCTCAGCCCTCATAGTTTCACTTAGCCCGGTTAGAAATTGTATTCTACTCCAAGTATTACTCAGCTCAGTTAGAGAAATAAACAGAACAAATAAATATGTATTATTACAGCAATCCTAACAGTATAGCTCAGTACTTAAGAAGACACAAAAACAAGCAGCAAACCGGTGGCAGCAAAGAAAAAATTCCAAAATCAAATAAACTGCATAAATGCAAAGGAGCCCTCGGCCACTTCCCCGGCGCATCAGGTCTGAATCGTGACCCTTTCTCATGGGGTTGTTGCCTAGGTGCTACCTGTGCTCTTTGTATTATTATTCAATCAACAATTTAATTGATAGTGCACATATGTTACCTATTTAATTAGAGTAAAAAACATTTGGATGAATCCAAATAAACATGCACATAATAGTACAGGCACAAATCTTTAAAGACATGTATTGCAATGCTTCATTTCTGATATAGATTACATTTCTATATTACAACATCCATTTTTTGATACTAGAAAAACCAAACAAAATACATTATAGAAACGGGTTGGGGGGATTGAAAAATGTACAAATCATAAGAAACCAGATACCTTTGGGAATTCATTATGGCATACTAATTATGATAATATCATTAGTAAAAATGAAAAGGAGAGATCCCATAGCTATACAAAATTCTAGTCCTAGCTATTTACACATAGAAAGAGAATTTAAAAACAGAAGCATCATGAGAATCATAAATGTAAAGAATGCAGTCTTGTGCATAACACATTTGTTTTAAATTGTATAGTCTCCTCATGTTTATTTCCATTTTCAAGATGGTTTATAGCATGAACTAAGCCAATTAAATATATTCCCAAAGGAAATTAAATATTATAATGGTAGCTGCACATACAGAAAGACTACTGCAGGCGATATGTTGTTACATGCCACCAGTGCACACCCAGCACAAGTTAAAAGGGGGATTCCCTATGGACAGCTTGTCCGTCTCAGACGTAACTGTAGTAACTTACAAGAATTTGAAAGGGAGAGTGTAGATTTAAAATGCAGATTTCTTGCAAGAGGTTACTCATCAATGCAAATCGATAAAGCCTATGTAAAGGCAAAATCAAGAAATAGAGATACTCTTTTGAAACCTAAGACAAATGTGCAGTTTAATATACAACCTGTAGTTTTTGTTACACATTATAACAGAGTTAGTAATGTTATTTCAGAAAGCATTAATAAACACTGGTATGTGCTGGAAGCAGATAGAGATCTGAGAGGTATTATAGGAAACAAGCCAATTGTCTCCTATAAAAGACGTAATAATCTAGCAGATCTCCTAACACAAAGTATGTACATTAAGAACACAGAAGGGATTAGAACATAGCTACCCCCTAAACCCATAGGGTGTTACAAATGTGGTCACTGCAATGTTTGTAAATACTGTCAACAGGGAGCTAATTTTCAACATCCTATTATGGATAACAAAAACATTACAATTAAATATTTTATAAATTGCTCTACAACACATGTAATTTACATTATTGAGTGTACCTGCCTCATATTTATGTTGGTAGGAAAAAGTTCAACAGAGAGAATGCAGGAACATGTCCGAGCAATCCAAAAACAAGAAGCCATTACACCAATTGGAATACATTTTGAGCAATACCATCAAAAAGATACCAAGCATTTTAAATTTATGGGGGTAGACCATATTCCAGACAATATCAGAGGGGGAGACAGAGTGCTGGAATTAGTTCAATGTGAGCAAAGGTGGAGCTATACAATGAAGGCTCTACACCCCAATGGTTTAAATGATAGTCTGGATGTTATTGTGTTCTTGTAAAACTCCTTTGAACTAGATGCAAATTCTAAATAATACCTTTTTTTATTTTTTTTATTTCTGTCCCTCCCCCAACCATTATAATATTTAATTTCCTTTGGGAATATATTTAATTGGCTTAATTCTTGCTATAAACCATCTTGAAAATGGAAATAAACATGAGGAGACTATACAATTTAAAATAAATGTGTTGTGCACAAGACTGCATTCTTTACATTTATGATTCTCATGATGCTTCTGTTTTTAAATTCTCTTTCTATGTGTAAATAGCTAGGACTAGAATTGTGTATAGCTATGGGATCTCTCCTTTTCATTTTTACTAATGATATCATCATAATTAGTATGTCGTAATGAATTCCCAAAGGTATCTGGTTTCTATGATTTGTACATTTTCAATCCTCCGTTTCTATAATATATTTTGTTTGGTTTTCTAGTATCAAAAATGGATGTTGTAATATAGAAATGTATTCTATATCAGAAATGAAGCATTGCAATACATGTCTTTAAAGATTTATGCCTGTACTATTATGTGCATGTTTATTTGGATTCATTCAAATGTTTTTTACTTTAATTAAATAGGTAACATGCATGCACCAGCAATTCAATTGTTGATTGAATACTAAAAAGAGCACAGGTAGCACCTAGGCAACAACCCCATGAGAAAGGGTTATGATTCAGACCCGAAGCACCAGGGAAGTGGCCACGGGCTCCTTTGCATTTATGCAGTTTATTTGATTTTGGAATTTTTTCTTTGCTGCCACCGGTTTGCTGCTTGTTTTTGTGTCTTTTCCTGTATTTCTTAAGCTGGCACCTGTTGTTAGCCGTGTGCTTCTCTTTTGTGTTTTTTTTTTTAGCTCAGTACTTAGCTCAGTTAGAGAAATAAACAGAACAACTAAATCTGTATTATTACAGCAATCGTAAAAGTATCCAATCATTGCTTTGTCTCCACCCCAGAGACCCTGCTGTAATATAGGACCACACAGGACCCTGGGCAGGTGGGTGGGCAACTCTAAAGTCCTGATAGAGCTCCATTGAGCTTGATCACTCCCCATCTCTCATTCGCTCATTCTGTTTCTCCCGGTGCTGCAGGCTGCCCTTTTGTATTGGGCTCCTGCCTGCGTTGGTGCTTTTTCTGCCCATAAAGAAATCCGCAGTAGTCCCGACAGAGCTCCATTGAGCTCGCTCACTCCCCCTCTCTCACTCACTCGTTCTCCAGACACTGCAGGCTTCCCTTTTGTACTGGGCTCCTGCCTGCATTGGCACCTTTTTCTGCCCACAAAGAAATCTTCAGCAGCCCCAACAGAGCTCTGTTGAGCTCTCTCACTCCCCCTCTCTCACTTAGGGTTGCCACCTTTGGATGAGATGAAAACCGAATACTTAACCACACCCCCAAACTCCACCCCTAACTCCGCCCCTTTTATGACTAATGAGGGCATCGCTTGGACTCTGATTCACTTGATTTATTCAGAATTGCTGCTGATACAACATTGTGTACAACTTCTTTAAATTGCATCATGATTATTATTTTGGTTTACTTGATTTAGATTTAAATATTTTAAATTTCAGTATGTGTTAACATTTGGTGGGGTTGGGGGGGGTTCAGGGGACTTTCCATCATGTGTACACAGCTTAGCTGACAAATCGGGTGACTACAAGGACACCTGTGACAACTGGCTTGTTTGGATCAGGTGTCCGTTTCTGGTAAAACTCTTTCAATAAATAAATAAACTACATCAGTAATGGTGGACGAGATGTAATTACAAATATCATCTGCCATTTTAAGATGTGCTACTGTCCCTCCCATTGCTCCTACCTAAAGTCATTTGTAATGTCAGAGAAGTTTTTAAAAGTGGTAGAAACTATTCTATGCTGTTAAATACCTTATTTTGTTTTCCATGTCAGTCATACATAGCAGATAGCATGGTATGTGATATGTAGCGTGGAGGCAGTATAGTGCAGTGATTTAAAGCTCTGAGCTGCAGTTCTGGAGACCAGGGTTTGAATCCTACAGCCCAAACTTGAATACTTTGTGAACCTACACAAATCACTTAATTCCCTCGTGCTCTCAGGTTGCACCTGTAAACAAGCTTTAGCTTAGTGTGTCTCTTCTGGTAAAAAACTAATAATGTTTTGAAAACTTTTTGATAAATTGCCTAAATTTGCAGTGCCATCAAATCTAGATTGTGTTCCTGTCATCTCATCAGTTACTGCTCTCTCTCTCTTCCTTTTCTCATTTCTGTAGCTTAGCATGACATTAGCCACATTATTCTGTGCTGTTCATCTGAAAGGCCTGGATTTGTCTTCCTGGAATATCCAAGTAGTAAGAAAATTGACAACAATAACTACTGAGGAGAGAGAGACATAGTATTGCTAGAAATGAAATAAAATATTAGATTATTAATTTAACAACAAAAGGGGTAACAAATATTAAAATATAGGACAGATCCTAAAAGAAAGAATGTGAACATTTGAAGGTATAAAAGTATTCCTTATCACAGCAGTCAAAGACCATACTCACAATGCAGCCTGGAAAGGATTAGTTTGATTTGCTGCTAATGGTCTTAATAGCCTTACTTTACACCTCTCAGACTGACTGGTATACAAGCAAAGGTCTGCATGACATCATAATTTGTTTGTAATCTGACCATGCAAGTAAAATGGTGAAGGATTTAACAGAATCTGTTTTACAAGAATGTGAGCATTCAAAATGACTGCAAAAGTACTATCTCTGAATAAAACTGGATTAGAAGGTAACGTTTCCGAAACACATTTTACAGTCAATACTGGGACAGGAAGCTGCCCTAATGTGGTGTCTGTCTGGTTTCAGAAAAACGAAGGTGTTAATTAAGGTGGTATTGTTTACCCTTCCCATGAATAATCTTCCAGTTTGCTGGTGGGAAGTTAGAGGTGACAACTGAGCAGACAGGGACACATTTGGCTCTTTAAGTGCCCTGCTCTTGAAGGCACTTCCTGATTAGCATGCACTGCAATCAAGCAATCACACTAAAATGTCAGACACTTGCTTACAGTCAGATGAGAAGAAAATGAAACAGTTAGTGGGGCATCTAACAGGTGCTGCTTGACCCAACATAAAAACTGAATTTGCAATGGTGAAAACAGGAGGACCGAATCTGGGCCTAGAAAACCGAATCATTCGGTCAAAAACCGAGTAGGTGGTAACCTTACTCTCACTTACTCATTCTGTTTCTCCCAGAGCTGCAGGCTGCCCTTTTGTACTGGGCTCCTGCCTGTGTTAGTGCCTTTTTCTGCCCACAAAGAAATCTGCAGCACTCCTTACAGAGTTCTGTTGAGCTCGCTCACCCCCCTTCTCCTCACTCGCTATTCTGTTTCTCCCAGCGTTGCAGTCTGCCCTTTTGTACTGGGCTCCTGCCTGAACTGGTGAGTTTTTCTGCCCACAGAGAAATCCACAACAGTCCCAACAGAGCTCCATTGAGCTCGTTCACTCCCCTCTCCTCGCTCCTTCCGTTTCTGCCCGGCTTGCCCTTGCTGTACTGGGCTCCTGCCTCACGTGCACCTTTTCTGTCCACAAAGAAATCCACAGCAGTCCAGACAGAGCTCCGTTGAGCTCACTCACTCCCCCTCTCTCACTTGTTTGTTGTTAATCTGTCCCAAACACTGATTTCCCACTGCAACTGTGCTATTCTGCACTGGAAGTGAGAAAACACATTTCAGCCAGGATGTGTAAAATGACAGCTGTACTGTTCATAAGGAGGTGTGAAAAAATGGCAGTGTTGAAAATCTGGTGTGAAAATATTACAAATTTGCAAAGTTACAAGTGTGTGTGGAGACTGCGTAATGCCTGCATATAACACAGTCATTTTATGGACTTTCATCACAAATTTTCAATATAGGCATTTTAGGACCTCTGCTCATGAACAGTGTCACTGGCATTTTCTTAATCTGTTCTTAAAACTGATTTTCCCTACAGCGACCATGCTATTCTGCGCCAGAAGTGAGAAAACACATTTTGGCCAAGATGTGTAAAATGACAGCTGTACTGTTCATGAGGAAGTGTGGAAAAATGCCAATGTTGAAAATCTGGAGTGAAAATATTACAAATAAACAAAGTTATGAGTGTGCATGGAAACTGTGCAACGCACACTTGTAAAACAGTCATTTTTCGGATTTTTTTCACCAAATTTGCAACATAGGCTTTTTGAGAGCCCACCTCATGAACAGTGGCACTGACATTTCGTTAATTGGTCACAAAAGGTGATTCTGTGCAGTGACCGTGAAATCACCTTTTGGGATCGAATAATGCCATGACAGTGATTGAATTCATGAGGAAGGGTCCCAATAACCCCATGTTGAAAATTTGGTGTCAAAATTCCCAGAAATGCCTGAGATATGCACCAAAGTTGAAAACCCCCTATTTATGCCATTATACAGCTTACCAGCATTTCTTCAGTTCACGGTTGGCTTTGAAGAGTGCAGATGTGTTCCCAGTCCACCAAAGATTGTCACACTGAACTCCGGCCGTAAGTATGGGGTGAAGGGTGTGTGTGGGGAGGCAAGGTGTGCAGAGGGTGGACACAGGTTGGGACAGGGGGCAGGAGTGACCATGAGGGACTGTTTTCTTGTTTTACAGGAAAAAAAAAAAAAAGACAACGCGAGTTGGTTTTCTTTTTTTGCAGGTGTTGTTTGGTACACTGGGATGGGCTCCCAGTCTGCCACCTGCATTTGTGGGGAGGGGGACCAAAGCCGATGGGGATTGGGCCCCCCGTTGACACAGAAATGGGTGGGGGTGCATGATGCCGAGGAGGATTGGGCACCCCCTCGGCACACAGCAGAATTCGAGGGGGTGGGAACATAATGCCAATGGGGAATGAGCTCCCATGTCGGCAAACTGAACTAGGAAGGGGGGGACTGAAGCCGATGGGAATTGGGCCCCTGTTGGCAGAGAAAGACTGTTGGGGGGCTCATAAGGCCGAGGGGGATTGGGCACCCCCTCAGCACACAATAGAAACTTGGGGTTGGGGACATTATGCCGACGGGGACTGGGGTCCCAGTCAGCAAATGAGCGGGATCGGGGGCATGCTAACAGGGGGACTGGGCACCCCCATTGGCTCTGAGGCGGCACACAGAGTCACCATGTTCCTGGTACTGTTACACCAGGTGAGGTACTGCCCTGCAATGATAGGTCGCTCCCTCATTGCAGTGGAATGCTGATGCTGCAATGACAAGGCAGCCCCTCATTGCAGTGGCCAAATCGTTTCAAGTTGGTGGCACTTCTGCAGAACCAGTGTCATCAGGACACTGGGCCTGCATTGGGTGCACAACGCCAAGCCCACAAATGCAGTGCTGGCATTGGCCACCACACTACCACACCTCCACAACCCGCTTCTCTCCTAAGCTGCCGCATAATGTTTCTTGCACATGCGTGCAAGCAAACATAAAAAGGAGAAATTCCATCATACTTACCATAATTCCTTTTCTGTTAATTCCAAGGCATCAATGGGAAGTTAACACATCCAGTATGGGTAATGAACATTCTTACTGGGGTAGTGGGATAGCCCAAAGCTGTCAATCAGCATGGAAGCTTGGGCACATGAGCATTCCAAGATCACTAATTCCTCAGTCACCTTTTCCATGCAGTGCCTATATACATCTATTTAACCCAGTAATCTCCATCTCGCCAAGGCCAATGAACTCTCTCCATAACCTAACACCAGCATGTAAATCATTTATGACATTATAAAAGGGAAAATGGATGGCCTACCCCATTTTGGAAGTTTGGCTGAGGGTGTCTTGCTAACCAATTCTTCTGTCATGCTTCTTAAGTGTCTGGCCTCTGATCCTTTAATAGTGTTGGTATGCTGCTGATAACGCTTGTTTAACATAAATAAGTTTATACAGTAACAACGCTAAATATAAATGCAGAGAACAAGAGAAGCACTAACCTGAAATGGTGACGCACCACAGGAAGCACAAAGTTGCAACCTGTTAACCCGTGTGCCTGTAAATTCAGTAAAAATGTAAATCTTTCCATTGTTAACAGACAATTCTGGATAACCAGCTATAATCACATACAAATCATCTTTGATGAAATCCAAAGTGCTTAGATACACTGAACAGTATTCCTCAATAGGAGCCAGGGGCTCTCAGGAGAGGCGCAACTGAAAAGATTGGAGCTAACAGAAAAGGAAATTATGGTAAGTTTGAAGGTATTTCTCCTTTCTGTATAGCTCTATGTTGTCAATTGGGAGTTAATACATAAGGATTCAAAAAGCAGTACCCATTTACAATCTGGATGGAGGAGAATATTGCCCCATATAAAACCCCTATAAGCAACACATAATAATCATTTACTAACCACCACCTGTAAGACTGTGGCCAAACGCCACATCGGCGGAGCTTTGAACATCCAATCAGTAACATTTAGTAAAAGTATGAACAGAGGGCCATGTTGCCATTTTGCACAACTCCAACACAGATGCCTCCCCTCTCTGCCCAGGATATAGCAAGTGCCCTGGTGGACTGGGCCTTGATGAGAGCAGGAGCTTTCTTTTTCTCAGCCACATATGCCTTGGTGATGCAAGCCTCCACCCACCTAGCCAAGGTGGCCTTAGAAGCTTTCTGACCCTTCTTAGCTGCTCCAAGAAGAACAAACTATCTGATTTTCTGAAATCTGTTGTTCTTTTTAGGTAAGTCCTCACTGCCTGGCACAAATCCAACTTATGAAGTTAATTCTCTTTCGAATTTGCCAGCTTGGGAAGGAAGGATGGTGGACAGATTTTGTGATTCATATGAAAAGCTGTAGGGATCTTAGGCACAAAGGATGAGGTCATCCTCAGTAACACCTTTTCCTTATGTTTGGTAAGGTAAGGCTCTTTATGGGACAGTGCTTGAAGTTCACCAGTCCTCCTGACTGCACATATTGCAATTAGAAAACACACCTTGTAGGACAGGATGTCCAAAGGCACTGACAAAAAAGGTTCAAGAGGTGCCCTACGCAGAGCATTCAGCACCAGGTTCAGGTTCCATGGGGGACAAGGGGATCAAAACGATGGTTGGCTTCTACACAAAGTAAATGGATAACATTCAAGTTGGTTCCCAGGGATAAGCCCATGGAAGCTCCAAGAGCTGCCCCAAGCACAAACACCTGGCCTCGCAGGGTATGCAAAGCGAAACCTTTCTCTACCATTGTCTGCAAGAAATCCAATATCTGCGGGATCATAGTTTTGGAAGGTCTGACATCTCTCTCTCTCTCTCTCTCTCTCTCTCTCTCTAGCCCAATCAGAGAAGGTATTCTGCACTCGGTCGTAAGTTGCAGATGTAGAAATCTTCCTTAAGACCATTAGGGTGCCCACCAGTTTCTTGGAGAAACCCTGATTTAGTAATCGCCTCCTCTCAGGAGCCAGGCTGCCAATTGGATCACCCTTGGATTTGGGTGAACAATGTGAACTTGTAAGAGCAAGTCCCCCCAAAGTGATAGCTACATTCACAAGGTCTGAGAACCAAGACCTTCTGGTCCACACTGGGGCTATCAGAGTGAAACTTCTTGGTAGCCCCTTGAAGGTAATATGTCCTTGTATATGACACTTCGCCAAGAGATACAGAAATATAGAATTTGTCATCAGAAAATGGCCAATTGGCCCACCTAATCTGCCCAGATGGTCCCTGCCTAGTCTGCCTCCACTAACCCTAACTGGTCTCTGGCAGCCATCCTTCCTCTCTGCCGATTAACTGATATTCCCTTATGTCTATCCCATGCATGCTTGAGGCCCCCTACTGTTTTCACCTCCACCACTTCCACTGGCAGTCTATTCCGGGTGTCTACCACTCACTCAGTGAAGTAGTACTTTCTCACATGCCTCTTCAACTCCCCCACTCCAGCTTCATTACATGCCCTCTGGTACTGGTGCTCATTCTCATTTGAAAGACAGCCCCCTCTTGTACCCTGTTCCCCCTGTGAGGTACTTACATGTCTCTATCATGTCCCCTCTCCCTCTCTTCTCTTCCAGGATGTACATGTTGAGATGCCTCAGTCTCTCCTCATTGGGCTTTTGATGCAATCCCTGCACCATTTTAGTTGCCCGCCTCTGAACAGCCTCCACCCTGCCTATGTCCTTTCTGAGGTGTGGCCTCCAAAACTGGACACAATACTCCAGGTGGGGTCTCACCAGCAAGCTTTACAATGGCAACACCACCTCCCTCACTCCTGCTGGAGATACCTCTCACTATGCTTCCCAGCATCCCACTGGCCCTACCCACTGCTATGTCACACTGCCTTGCCACTTTGAGGTAATCAGATACAATAACCCCAAGGTTCCTTTCCTGCTTGGTGACTGTCGGTACCTCCCCCCATCCTACAATCAGCTCCAGGGTTCCTATGCCCTAAGTGCATGATTTTGCACTTTTTAATACTGAACTACAGTGTCATACTCAGCTCCCTTCACATTTTCTCCACCCTCTCCTCAATGTCCATCCTTGTACATATTTTGGTACCATCTAAAAAAGGCATAGCTTCCCTTCCAGTTCTACCGCAGTGTGACTTATGAAGACGGTGAGAAGGACCAGTCCCAGTACTGAGCCCTGCAGCATCCTACTAGTCAATCACCCCTCATTAGAGTGAGTGCCATTAGCAAACACCCTCTATCGCCTATCGATTAACCAGTACTTACACAATTCACCACTTTGGATCCCAACCCTAGACTGCTGAATTTCTTTATCAATCTCCAGTGTGGCACAGTGTTGAAGTCCTTGCTAATGTCCAGATAGGCCATTACCACTGCTCTCTCCTGATCTATTTCCCTGGTCACCCAGGTGAAGAAATCAATCAAATTCATCTGGCATGACCTCCCCCAATGAATCCATGCTGTCTTTGGTCTTGCAGCCCACTGGATTCAAGAAACTTAATCAACCTTTCTGTTAACAGGGCTTCAATTAATTTCCCCACCACTGATGTGAGACTGACCAGCCTATAGTTGCTAGTCACCACCCTGCTGCCAATCTTGGAGAGGGACTATGTCTGCTGTCCTCTGGTCCTCCAGAACCACGCTTATTTCCAGTTATCTGTTAAATAATGCTGTCAGTGGAGCAATTAGTATCTCCCTGAATTCCTTTAATACCTTTGGATGTAGCCATCTGGTTCCATAGCCTTATCCACTTTCAGAACTGCAAGTCTCTTCAGGACTCTTTCGTCTGAAAATGGACTTGTGTATCTACCTTCCCCCCTTTTGTTCCTGCTGTTGTCTTATGTTTCATCTCCACCCCCCCCTTAACTGTGAGGACTGAGCAGAAGTACCTGTTCAGGATGTCTGCTTTTTCTTTTTTGCCATAATGGTTTTTCTCTCCAGGGTCAGTGGGCAGGCTCTCAGCCCTGTCCCTGTCTCCTCTCACCCAGCATTCACCATACCGGCCTACTGTGCCCAAGATCCCCCACTGAATTCCTCCCATGGTGGGGCAAGGAGGAGGAGGGCCATTTCCCCCCCACCTGGTGACATGCATCCCGATGGGGCAAGTGACTGATTAATAGTGCAGGGTGGAGGTAGGCTGGTAGCACTTCATATAGACCACACTAACCATTTTCCTCTTTTCTCCCTTAGTCCCCTTGCTGCTGAGGCATGTAGGCATGGATGTGGAGGTGCATACGCCTACAGAACCACAGCCCCTCCCTTCATGTCACTCGAGGTTGCCGGTACTACCCTCAGGCCTCCACCTGGGGACAACCAAGGGCTAAAGTGGCAAGCCATCCCAGCCTAGGAGAGGAGAGCTGTCCCCTGGACACTCAGTCCTCTCCCTTCCTGGCTGACCCCCAGCAACCTGAGCTCGTTTCTGAATCCGTGCCACTGACATGGGAAAAGGTAAAGTGTAGAGTGCCTCAGCTCTCTTCGGCACTGGGCCACCCATGTCTGCTTTTTCTTGATCCTCTTCTGCAAAGTCTCCCTCTGCTACACTCCTTAACCTTACTACATCTCCCCTTGCCTTCCTTTTCTCATTTATTTACCTGAAGAAAGTCTTATCTCCTTTAGCTACATCCTTGGCTGTCCTTTCCTCTGTCTGCATCTTTGCTTCCCTCTGTTTTACTTGGTATACCTCCATGTCTTTGCCCCTCTGCATTTCCTTATATCTCCTAAATGCCATCCTTTTCACCTTTACCGCCTTGGCCAGTTCCCTAGAGAACCATAATGGTCTCTTTTTCCTTCTGCTTTTACTCACTTCCTTCACACAGAGGTTGGCTGCCTTAATTATGCCCTCCCTTATTTTTCCACACTGTGTCTGTACCCCTCCCTGGCAATCCCACCATGAGGCAGTTTTCCGAGGCAGTCTCCCATAGCTTTAAAACCTGCCTTCCTAAAGTCAGGATCCTCATGCTCATGTGGTTTGCCTCTGCTCCCATCTTAATGTTAAACCACACTCTACAGTGATCACTGGTACCTACAGGGCTGCCCACTGTGACGTCTGCAATGCCATCCTGGTTTGTAAGCATGTGGTCTAGCACAGCCCCATCTCTAGTGGATTCCTTGACTAGCTACCCGAGAAAAGGCCCTTGGATGGAGTCAAGGATGTCTCTGCTCCTTGCCAAAGCTGCAGCTGGAAGGCTCCAGTCCACATCTGGCAGACTGAAGTCCCCAACTAGCATCACCTCCCCCTTTATTGTCATCCTGATGGTGGCTTCCCCAACTGCCTTATTCCTCTCTCCATTCTGGAGGTCTATATACATCCCTCCCCCCCTATGGATAATCGCCCCAGTACCTGTCTTTAGGATGAAAGACAGCACCTCTAGCCCTTCTTTTTCCTTTGGGTGCCCCTGAACTTCCATGACCTTGATTCCCTTCCTTACATATAGTACTACCCCTAATTCCCTCCTCCCTTCCCTGTCTCTCCTGAACAGAGAGTAGCCCAGTATGGCCATGTCCCAGTTGTGGCTGTCACTGCACCAGGACTCCGTTATGGCCACCAACTCCAGGCCAGCCTCTGCCATGATAGACTCCTTGTACTAGCATGCATGGCTCTCCATACCTTACTCCCTTCCTGCCTGCTTTTCCCAACTCCTGCTTGTGCTGTTCCTGGAACTCTCCCTGCCCCCCCTTCCTTGTCACCTTCTCAGTTACCTGTTTTCTATACTTCTTTCTTCTTGCTTTCATGATTTATTTCCCCCTTGTCCTCTGCCTTGTCCCCACCCCTGTCTTCTTGTGCCCCTGCCCTGGGTGAACTTGCTCCCCTTGGGCCTTCTTCCTCATGCTTCATCATCCGAGGGGGGCAATTTATGCTTCCCTTGGTATTATTGCCCCCAGTCGGCTAGCTTAAATGCTCACCCAAGTAACATTTAAACCTCCCACTGTGATTCCCCTCCAGGAAGGATGCAGGCTATCTTACCTATTGAGGCCCATCTCCTCCCAGACTGACCCCCCAGTCCACAATGTAGCCGAAGCTCTCTTCCATGCACCATGCCTTCAACAAATTGTTAAAAGCCTTAGTGTATAGTGCCCTTCCCCTCTGTAGCCATACACAGAGGTAACTGGCAAATGCTACTGTGCATGCTAGATGCTTAAGGCCCCTTCCTAGCTCCCTTAAATTACTTTGCACCACCCCTACCCTACCCATTGCCAGGTCATTTGTCCCAGGTGGACAATAACATTGAGCTCCCTGCCATCTCCTGCAACCCTAGTGATTCCCTGGACCCACACCCCATCCCTCCAATCCAAAGTATCAGAGAAGCATTTCATCTCCCTCTTTTCCACCCTCCTCTCCCAAGTCTATCCCCCTATCTATAGAGTCAACTACAAGCAACTGCTTCCTTCTCAGCTGGAGACCTCTTCCCCCCTTCTTGGGGTCTCCCCTTCTGAGCACCCCACATCTTCCCCTCCCACTTCTGTGGGTGCCTCATCTTGGCTGCCCCATCATGACAGTACAGCAAAGGTACTGTGCAGTGTTACAGGCTGAGCAGTGCATACCCCTGCTGCCACCCCCACTCTCCTGGATCCCACCAAGGTCCAACCACTCAGCCACTGCCTAGGCATCCTCTGTGGGACTGGCGACAGACTTGGTGGCCCCTTGGTGGAGCAAAAGGTTTCATGTATCCTTGCCATTTCTGCTCAGAGTCTAGCCACCTCTGCTCTCAACCCAGAAAGGTGAATGCAAATGGGGCAGCAATTCATTCTCCAGTATGTGTCCTAAAAGACTGTGGTTCCACACTCATTACACTACACCATTCTTATGCTCTTTGCTCTCTTAATCTTTTGCCTGTTAAACCTTCCCTGTACTTTATTGCCTTCTTTCCTATCCCATTAACTATTATCCATTCCCTTCCTTTCTTGAAATGTATTTGTTACCTTACCCTAAATAGGGTGTTTCCAAATTTCCCTTCTACCAGTAGCTGTCTTTCTGTGATGTATACTATCTCTTACCCATTAGGTGTCACCCCACCACTTGTAGTTACTTAATGTCATGCTGCTTATTTCAAAATCCCTGTACACAGTATTGTGTTTTCTCCTACGTGTTCTCCCCAGCTCTCGCTTGCAAAAAACTATGTTAATGCATCAGTAAGGGTTTAAGCACAAAGTGTGAAAAAAAGGGACATGAAAAGTTGGGGAGGGGGGCAGTCCTCCCAGTGGCTCAGGCCTACCACACCCTGCCTGATTCGAGACTCGAACCTATTACATGCTTTGTGAATAACCCTGTGGACCAGTCACAAAGTATGGGATACTTCAAAGTGGCTCCAGCCTACAGCATGCTTTATAAATTGTCCTGCGAGCCATTCCCAAAACATGTGACCCTCATACTGCTTTGGGTCTACAGCATGATTTGTGACTGGCTCTGCAGTCCATTCACAAAGCACTGAACCCCTCACCTCAGGCCTACCACACCCTGCTTGATTTCAGGTATTCCTGGCATGCACTGGCACTTCTCCCCCACCATGCATCATATCCAAGTATTCCTGGGTTTCCAGTGGCTCCCCTTCCCCCATCCCACCCATGTCCCAGTATCCCTGATGTCCAGTGGTACCCCCATACACCCTTTCCCATGTTCAAGTATCCCATCCCTGACATCCAGTGGAACGACCTCCCACACGCCACCCTTTGGGCATGTATTCCTAGTGTCTAGGGGTATCCATCCTCATAAACCCCTCCCCTCACAGATGGTGGCTGATATAAGCCCTCCACTCCCTTCCATAACCAGCCACCATCTGAATCGCAACCATGATTGATAAAATCCAGGCACACAGCATATATTTAATATATCCCTATTTATGATATTTATTGATGATGACAAAATATATTTTTAACCAGGAGCATACATATTAGTTATGTAAAAACAGCCCTAGCTCACAGCACCAAAAGATAGGCACACTTACAGGCTTGTTGAGTTGTAGCCAACATTTACTAAATATAGTTTATAAAAATATAGTAGCCATAGTGGAGTTGAGTTTTTTCCCACTATGGCTGTTATATTTTATAAACTATGTTAATAAATGTTTGATACAACTCCCCACAAGCCTGTAAGTGTACTATTTTTCAGATGTGAGCTTGCTTTTTACATACAGTCAATTCCTCTTGTGTGCACAGTGCTGGGGACAGCAGTATGTGTACATACATCCAAAACTGCATATATCCAGCAAATGAATTATACATTTTAAAAGCTTGCAGGGAGGTAAGTTTCCCAGTACAGTAACTAACTGCCTTAATGATTCCAATGAAGGTTGCTCTTCATGCTCGATGGAGGGCACAGTTCTGTTGGTTTTCTCAGTTGTTTAGCTGGCAGCATACTGAGTTTATAGGACTCCTCATACCCTTTAAGCAACACCTTCAGCACCACTCAGTATCTAATTTCTCCCAAAGTCTGAGCAATTACCCTCTCAGCCTTTTTCGGAATTCCAGGAAAGAGGCTAAGTTGCATACAACCGAAATTTGATATGCATACAACCAAAAAACATGAACAGCAATGAAGAGGAAATTATTAAAAATGTGTCTATATCCGAAAACTACATACATTTAAATTGCATACACATGGAATTAACAATAATTGGACTCCCTGCTTTTGCCCTTGTGCTCCTGGTTTCCTTTTGAGCTTCTTTTCTGCAAAACAATATACACATTAGCCCTATTTTCAGCCATCATCCTGAACCTAAAATCTAACATCTATACATGAATTACAACATTTGGACACATTTACTTCTAAAATAAGGTTATCTAACTAACATGTTAATACAGCAGTTAAAACATATGTTATTTGGTATACATAGATAATTTTGGGTTACTGATGGGTCCTGTTTAGTAGCAATTCAGTTCAGCTAAAGCAGTTACAGGGATATGCAGGGGTAAAGCAGTTAGAGGGGTATGCAAGGGTAAAGCAGTTACAGAGGTATGCAAGGGGTAAAGCAGTTACAGAGGTATGCAAGGGGTAAAGCAGTTACAGGGATATGCAGGGGTAAAGCAGTTACAGGGGTATGCAGGGGTAAAGCAGTTACAGGGATATGCAGGGGTAAAGCAGCTACAGAGGTATGCAAGTGTAAAGCAGTCACAGGGATATGGAGGGGTAAAGCAGTTACAGGGATATGCAAGGGTAAAGCAGTTACAGGGGTATGCAAGGGTAAAGCAGTCACAGGGGTGTGCAGGGGCAAAGCAGTTACAGTGATATGCAGGGGTATAGCAGTTACAGGGATATGCAGGGGAAAAACAGTTACAGTGGTATGCAGGGGTAAAGCAGTTACAGGGGTATGCAGGGGAAAAGCAGTTACAGGGATATGCAGGGGTAAAGCAGTTACAGGGGTATGCAGGGGTAAAGCAGTTATAGGGGTATGCAGAGGTAAAGCAGTTACAGGGGTGTGCAAGGGGTAAAGCAGTTACCGGGGTATGCAGGGGAAAAGCAGTTACAGGGATATGCAGGGGTAAAGCAGTTACAGCGATATGCAATGGGTAAAGCAGTTACAGGGATATGCAGGGGTAAAGCAGTTACAGTGATATGCAATGGGTATAGCAGTTACAGGGATATGCAGGGGAAAAGCAATTACAGGGGTACGCAGGGGTAAAGCAGTTACAGGTATATGCAGGGGTAAAGCAGTTACAGGGGTATGCAGGGGTAAAGCAGTTACAGGGGTATGCAAGGGTAAAGCAGTTACAGGGGTGTGCAAGGGGTATGCAGGGGAAAAGCAGTTACAGGGATATGCAGGGGTAAAGCAGTTACAGGGATATGCAGGGGTAAAGCAGTTACAGGGGTGTGCAGGGGCAAAGCAGTTACAGTGATATGCAGGGGTAAAGCAGTTACAGGGGTATGCAGGGGTAAAGCAGTTACAGAGGTATGCAGGGGTAAAGCAGTTACAGGGATATGCAGGGGTAAAGCAGTTACAGGGGTATGCAAGGGTAAAACAGTTACGGGGTATGCCAGTACATACAGGGATTTATGAAATACATGCAGTGTGTGTTTTATCAACCACTTTTGTAACTGAGTCAGATGGGGCCAGCTGAGTAACTGAGTGGAGGATTTATGCCACCTGCCTTCGGTGGAGGGGGCAGTCTTTGGCAACATATGATGGCTGGGCTCCAGCTGCCAGCCAAAGCAGGGGAGGACAAGCATGCCACCAGGGTGGGCTCCCAGTTTCAGTCAATGTTGGGGGGCCAAGCATGCCACTTGGTTGGGTTCCTAGTGCCTAAATCCTTATGCTTTTTTGTAATTAACAATAAGTATCCAACAGTAGGACTGGGCTCCAGGAACCAAAAGGGGCAAGGAGGAAAGAAAGTATGCCACTAGGGTGGGTTACTGGTGGCCACATGTTTATTCTTCAGTGTTCAACATTGTGATTGATCACCTAGAGTACGAAGTAGAGCTGTGAGGGAGAAACAAGTATGCCACTAGGGTGGGCTCCCAGTGGCCACATCTACTGGGATGGGCAACTGATATCAGAAAGTGGTGGGGGGGACTTATGAGCCACAAGTAGTCATTTATTTCTTTATTTTTTTTCTAATAAGGTCTGACACCAGGGTTTTGGTCCTGGCATCAGAAGAGGGGGTAACCGAAGGGCCACCAGAAATGGGTTCCCTGTGGCCCAGTTTTTTTGTTTTTTTTTCCCTATAGTTACAGATAAGATTTTTGTCACATTTTTTAGGGTGAAAATTGTGATTTCTCTCTCATGACTTCTGTATATACAGTAACTATGACAGTCAACAATGGTCTTTTTTGTTATTTATGCCCCTAATAATTTTTTTGTCACACAGGAAAAAAAACATTGTGACGAGTTTCTGCCATGATTACTGTATGTAGAGTAACCACAACTAAGTCAATCACAGTGGTTTTTCTGTCTCTATGGTTTGGTGAAAAACAGCAGTTTTTTAGGGCTGCAGTGGGTGGAGCCCTGCAGTCCTATTGCTTTCAGAAAAAGGGGACTCTGCATTCTTTTCTTCCTAACAACAGTGCATCACAGTTCCCTACGCAGTCTGTAAAAACCCTCCACTGTGTCAATGCAGTCTTCTTATAGGCACTATTTTTTGTTATGTGGGATGAGGGTGGGGGCAGTGTAGTTTGATATTACACTGACTCACATTACTAAGGTTCCTAGCTTTCTTTCATGTTAGATGTCTGCATCAGTGGGGGGGGGGCTTGGGCTGCTTTAGTGTGACATTATTTACTTTACAGACATTCCCAGCTTTCTTACATCTTTGATGTCAAGTGTGTGTATAGGGGGGGAGTAATAACTATCTGATTTCAGTTTAGAAGGGTGGAGAAATTTGTTGCTATTGTCATTTGTACTGATAATATGATCTATGGTTGCACTGTCACAATAGTATGCATTTATATATAAGTAAAAACTTATACATAAAAGGTTTAAAAAAACAGATCCATTCCAAACATTGACTTGGTGCTAGATTCTATCACTGCTAAAAACGCTCACACTGTAGAAAAGCAGACGTATGCATTTTCTATATCCATTTATCCTGGAGCATAAAGTGTTTTTTAAATAATTCCTACATCTGGAAGAATGGGAATGGTCCTGGTTAGCTTTAGCTTACAGGCATTCAACACCAGATCTCATGGACTTGAATCATTTTAAAATTCCTGCATCATTTATAAAGACAAAAGTAAAACCTGTGTGCAAAATCAAGTTCTTATTTTTGAAGTTTTGTTGCCATTGTTGTTACTTATTTTCCTTTATTCAATAGGAGTGAGGATTATTTTTAATGTTAATCACATTTGGCAAAACTTTAAAGACACTGTAGAACACAGCAGGTGGTATTTTCAAAAGTTAAAAAAAATGATTCAGTTGTGTCAAGACACCTAAATTTGCATAATGCAGATGCAGCATATAATTGCGCCATATTTTCATAGCTGCATCAAAACAACACTTTTACTTGCATCACAATTACAGCATATTTGCAATACCTGTATATTTGTGGGATGCATCATTACTGCATCACATCTGTGTCACTTTTTGCATCACTAATCTAGATGCAAGTGCAGGGGCAGCAGACTCTAGTGCATCCCTCTTCTGATGGTAGTGCACCCTTCTGATGCAGACACAGCTGTGATCAGTGATACAAAAGTGATGCAACTTGCTGCATCTGCAACAAATCTTTGAAAATACAAGCCTGTATATTTACCCTCCCCCCATCTCTCATAAACTCCAAACAGTCAACTGCAGATAATTGGTCCAGAATGAAGCACATACCTTGCAATACAGATTTGCAACAAATAGAGGAAAATAAGATGAGGGCCCATGTCTTGCAGCGTCTTCTTTTTCTTCCCCAAGTTCAAGATCAGGAGAATTACAACACAGAAGATGCTCCACTCCTAGCCAGTTCCGCCTGTTAACTGAAAACCACTGACCACAGCCCACATATACACGCGTGTGTACTAATAACATTGCCTTTTCTGAAAAAAAATACCTTTACCAGCTGTCTTACAATGAGAGGGAAAGGAAGGAAGCAAGGAAAGTCATGCTGCTGACTCCACCATTTTTGAAACATTACACCGGTACTCTCTGCCTTAAGATAATTAAACTAACTTCCTAATAATTTTAAAGATGATGCACCTTAGTATCTCAACTGGAAAATGAGGTGTTTCTTCACAGATGCTCCTTCTGTGAAAAAACTTCCCATCATTCTAGAAACATAGAGTTTGACGGCAGGTAAGGACCACTTGGCCCACCCAGTCTGCCCATTTCCCTACCTACTGGATAAGCTGCAGATTCTAGTTAACCAACAGCCTACTTCCTGCCACCCCCCCACTACAATTGCCTTGTGTCTGTCCCATGCAAGTTTGAATTCCCCCACTGTTTTAGCCCCAACAACCTCCCCAGGAAGGCAGTTCCATGCATCCACCACTCTCTCTGTGAAAAAATTTCTCACATTACCACTGAGCCGTCCCCCACTATCTTTAAATTGTGTCCCCTTGTTCTTACACATCTTTTTTCTGAAAGATGTTACCCTCCTGGACTTTGTTGATTCCCTTGAGGTACTTGAACATTTCTATCATGTTCCCCCTGTCCCTCCTTTCATCAAGGGTATACATATTAAGCTCTCTCAGTCTCTCTTCATATGATTTCTGATGCAGACCCTGCACCATTTTAATAGCCCTCCTCTGGACTGCTTCCATCCTGTCTATGTCCTTGCGTAGATGAGGTCTCCAAAACTGCACACAGTACTCCAGACGGGGTCTCACCAACTGTCTGTACAGAGGGATAACCACTTTCCCTTTTCTACTTGTGATGCCCCTTCCTATGCATCCCAGTATTCCCCTGGCTCTCCTTACTGACTTCTCACATTGCTTACCACCTTTAGATCATCTGATATGACTACCCCCAAGTCCCGTTCCATTTTTGTTGTTGTTAGTACCTCCCCTGCTATTGTGTACTCTTCACCTGGGGTTTTTGTTTCCCAGGTGCATTACTTTGCACTTCTTTGCATTGAATTTAAGTTGCCATATGTCTGACCTTTCCTCCAACCTTGCCAAGTCCCTTCTCATCCTTTCTACCCCCTTGTGTATCAACTCTGTTACAGATCTTTGTATCATCTGCATAGAGGCATACCTTTCCCTCCAGACCCTCTGCAATGTCACCTATAAAGACGTTAAAGAGGACTGGACCCAGTACTGAGCCCTGAGGTACTCCACTAGTGACCCCTCTTTCTTCAGAATGTGTTCCACTCACTATTACCTTCTGTGTCCTGTTGTGCAGCCAGTTTGCAACCCAGGCTACCACCCTGGGACCCATTCCCAGGCTGGCTAACTTGATTATTAATCTTTTGTGCGGGACTGTGTCAAATGCCTTGCTAAAGTCTGGGTAGGCCATATCCACAGTCCCTCCCTGGTCTATTACTTTGGTCACCAGTCAAAGAGATCTATTAGATTCCTCTGACATGACCTTCCTGCTGTAAATCCATGCTGCTTGGGTCCTGTGCCCCGCTGTCTCTAGGTACTCAACAATTCTTTCTTTCAGAAGTGATTCCATCATTTTCCCTACCACTGAGGTAAAACTTACAGGTCTGTAGTTTCCTGCTTCTGCCTTGCTCCCACTTTTGTGAGGGGGAATCAGATCTGCCCTCCTCCAGTCCTCAGGTACCACCCCATCCTCCCATGATTTGTTAAAAAGTGTGGTCAGTGGTGTCACTAGGTCCTCCCTTAGTTCTTTTAGGATTCTGGGTGAATCCCATCAGGCCCCATTGCTTTGTCCACCCTGAGTTTTAGGAGTTCTTTCAGGGCTCTTTCTTCTGTAAAAGGACTGGTGTCAACCCCCCTACCCAGAGTGCTTCTATTGTCTGGTTTAGGTAACTCCTCCTCATCTTCTTTTGTGAACACTGAGCAAAAGAATTCATTCAGTATCTCTGCCTTTTCACTGTCTCCCTCTGCCCACCTCCCCTCTCCCTTATTAATCTTCACTGTTTCTCCCTTAACCTTTTTATGCTCCCTAATGTACCTATAAAAGGTTTTATCCCCCTTCTTAAATGAATTGGCTATTTTTTCCTCAGTTTGAGCTTTTGCTGTTCTGACTGTCTTCCCCCCTTCTTTCTGCTTTAATTGATACAGTTCCCTGTCGTGCTCCTTCTGTGATGCCTTATACTTTTTGAATGAAGCCTTTTTCTCTTTAACCTTCCCTGCCACCTCTTTTCAGAACCATAGTGGTTTTTTACTCCGCTTTGTTTTCTTTATCTGTTTCACACAAAGGCTTATTGCCTCTATGATGGCAGTTTTGATTTTTCTCCATTGTTCTTCCACCCCTCCTTTTTGGCCATTTGCTAGTGTATTCCTCAGGTATTCACCCATTTTGCCAAAGTCAGCCCTTCTAAAGTCCAGTATGCTTGTTTGTGTATGGCTTGTCTCCATGGTTGTGCTTATTGTGAAGCACACTGTGCAGTGGTCACTTGTTCCCAGATGTCTACTGACTTCTAAATTTGTGATCCTCTTTCCATTTGAGAGTACCAAGTCTAGTATTGCTCCCTCATGAGTGGGTTCCAACACTAACTGTCTAAGGCCTGCCCCCTGCAGGGCATCGATAATGACCCTGCTCTTGGATGTGGCTGCAGTACATGTCATCCAATTAACATCTGGCATATTCAGGTCCCCCATCAACAGTATCCCCCCTTTTTCAGCCATTTTAAGAATGTCCTCTATCATTTTCTTGTCCATTTCCTCCCCTTGAGATGCGGGTCTGTATACAACCCCTGTGCGGATTGTGATGCCATTCCCTGTCTCCAAGGTGACCCAGAGTGCCTCTTGTCCTCCCCCTTTACTTTTTAGTTCTGTAGCTTTGATCCCTTCCCTTATGTATAGAGCTACTCCACCTCCTCTTTTCCCTCCCTGTCCCTTCTGTAGACTGTGTTCCCGGTATGTTGACATCCCAGTCATGGTTCCCCGTGTACCATGTTTCTGTGACTGCCACAATATCCAATTTTTCATCTTCCATCAAGGCTACTAGCTCAGGAAGCTTGTTTCCCAGACCACGGGCATTGGTACTCATTGCCCTCCATTTAATGTTGGCTTTATCCTTTTTTCCCCCATGCCTGCTCTTTTTGCCCTTGTCTATTTTTCCATTTACCCCATCCTGCCCTCTGTTGAGCACTGTACCTCAGTGTTTACCTTACTACCCGTCATGTTTTGTGGGGGAGGCTTGAAGTTTCCTGCCTCTTATTAGCACCTCCCCACATGGCTAGTTTAAAAGCTTGCCAAGGAAGCATTTAAACCTGTCACTTAGGATCTTGGTTCCCTTCATGAACAGATGCAGACCATCATGCCAGTATAGACCTTTATCTCTCCAGTGTACCTCCAGCCCTAATGAAGCCAAAGCCCTGTGCTCTGCACCAGTTTTGCAACCATTCATTAAACTGCATGGTGTGTAGTACCCTAGCCTCACCCCTGCCATGGACTGGCAGCACCTCTGAGAAGGTAACCGTGCTTGCTACCTGTCTGAGGCCCCTCTCCAGCTCCACAATTTCATAGTGCACTGATCCCACGCCTAGCTAGGTCATTTGTCCCAAGGCAGACAATGATATCTAGTTCCCTCTCCTGTGATGCTGCTTCTGCAATTCTGAGAATTCACTTCTTGTCCCTCCAAGCCATGGCACCAGGCAGGTACCTTACTTCCCTCTCCTCTCCCTTCCCCAGGTCTACCCCTCTAACAATTGAGTCCCCTATCAGAAGCTATTTCTTTCCCATGTGGTGTCCCTTGCCACCCTTCTGTGGGTCTCCCTTGTGGGTGTCCTCAGCATTTTTCTTGGTCTCCACTGAGGGTGCCATCATAGAGGAACCTTGCTCTGCCAGACTGGCATATGGTTTGTGTAGAGGTACAACTAGGGGGCTTCACCTATGTTCCACTACCCGCACCCTCCAAGAACCCACTGTGGTCCAACTGCTCTTCATACTTGGCAGCCTCTGTGGCAGTGGTGCTCTTTGGGTGGGGGAGGCCTCCTTAGTCCTTGCCAGTTCAGCCTGGAGGTGGGCAACCTCCTCCCTCAGAGCTGACAGTTGCCTGCAGATAGGACAGCAATGCAGTTTCCAGAATGTCTCCCGGAAAACTGCTGCCCCACAGCCAGTGCATTGCACCACTCCCCACATGTCCCTCTCCCTTATAATATACAATATGTAATATATATATATATATATATATATATAAATATATTTTTCTTCCTTTTTGTGGTGTGTACTTACCCTTTATGCACTGTGCTGGGTTATTAAGAATATGACAGTTCTGCCTCAAGACCTGTTGAGAAGTGATGTCAGAACCTTGGCTATAAAGGAAAACGTCACGCCTGAGGGGTGTGGGGAAGGGTGGGTGGGTAGTCCACAACCACTGGTGACTGTTAGAAACAATCAAATACACCACTGCTCCACCACCCTGGTGAGTACTGCCTTTATAGTAATTCAGCTAACCTCCAGTAACTGATTTGTCAACTATTAAAAAGTAATTTGATGCAAACTGTCACAGAATACTAGTAGACAGTCCAGTTACCCACAAAGGAAAATCAAATATGCAGTTATTTCAACCCTTCTGAAGTTGCTCACAGGATAAGCAGTTTTGAAAAACCCCTTTCTGATTTAAAAATGAAAATAATTAAACACAAAGCAATACCAATGTAAGACTGTAAAGTAAGGAAAACTTCCCTCAGATGTAAGTAAGGGAGATTTGTTGCAGATTTCTAGTCCGATATAGTATATCCCATGCAGCTTCTCAGTTGTTTCAAAGGACAAGAATAACAGTTTAAAATTTCCCCTCCTGATAAAAAATTGTTTCAGAAAACATACTGTTCTGTGTGATAATCTATTCTTTTAACTATATAATATGAATAAATAAGAGATTATACCTTGCAGCTGCTGTTTCATATATTTTCTTGGTTGCTAATCAATACAAACCACAATTCTGTATGATCCTACAAGGGGCACAATATAAGGAATAAAGTATGGGCACCCACACACAATGAGCCTGTGTTTCCATCGAGGGGTTGAGATACCAGCGTATGGACCTCAAGAGTGAAGTTGTGTATGGGTGCCCATACTTTATTTGTTATAGTATATTGTAGCGTTGTGAAAAAATTACAGTTAGTAAATTATCTATTACAGATACTTAGAAAGGAGACAAATGGAGACGAGACTGAAGGTGGAAGAATTTAATGATTATATCAATAATCACAGCGAGAGATTACAAATGGTACATTCTTCATTCTTCAAAATAACAGTGTGTGCTGGCTTGCTTATATAGTGGAAGACAGCATCATCATTTCCTATGGTTTTCTATGATTGGTTCAAACAAGTACAAACATCAACTTACAAGGCAACACTCCTATGGTATATGTATGAGCTCATCCTTGGTCAGCACAAGTATAGATAGTGTACATTCTATTATTATATATGGCTAGTAACAGTTGTCACTGCCAGTTACCAAGGTCTAGGAGGAAAAATAGGTTTGGACTTAGGAATGTGCATACAAGCATTTTGTCCTGTCCTGATAAGAATAAACACTAGAGATAATCAGAAGGGTAATTTGAACTCTATCCTGTGTTTCTGTCTTGCAGACACATAAGCAAAAGGCACTTTGATATTGCAACTTGTGGCTTAGTTTATCTTGTGGCTTTACAAGTTTTATATGATCCAATTATATAGGTCAACATTTGCTACACAAACACATTATGTTTTAGACCAAAATGAGGTTTGCCTGAAATATAGGGACACACTTCTTTATCCCTTGTTACAAGCCCCCCTTGGCCCTATATTTCCTAATTATTATTTGCGCAACAATGCAGCTCCTCTGAGCATGTACATCTCATTACGTACTTTACGAACAGTAAGTCTTAAGCGACACAGGCCTATAATTACCAAGAACACTAAGACCACTTGCAACACAAGTAAAACTTTAAAAGACAGGACTCCTAAGGGTCCTCCTGCATAGCTATAAATCAAGTGCTCATTATCACTCTCACTGAGCAATTCATTTACAACTACTTGTGCCTTATGGGCAGTATTTTGGATTTGTATCAGATGAGTATCTTTTCAATTTAAAAGTGACTGCACAACTACTGTTAACATTTATATTTCAGCCAGAGAAATCTAAGTTTATATGCACTCTACTGTACTTTACATTATTTACAAGCGTTTGATCAATAGGTGTTGATGTAAGTCCACTCTCTGGCCCTTTTGTCAATTTGGGCATTCGGTTGGTGTTACAGTTAAGTATATGGCATCTGAGACTGCAAAACGTAATGAGTTGTTTACACCAGCATAGTTACAAACACTATTATCACCCCAAAGACAGTAGGACAGAGTTAACACATAAACACCATTGTCCTTTGGTGTGGCTCTGTTTATAACAAGAGACCCATTTTTCTGTTCCCAGTCCATGTAGCTTTGCGGTGATCCAGTCTTGAGCTCTGATGCACAGCTGGACCAGCTATTAAAAATGTCCACACACCAATTTGTAGATATGAAAGTACGGTTGTTTTTAGTCCGGGTGGCTTTCCATGCTCGTGTCGTGTAGGCGTTTGTATCAACAGGGTCCCAGTTCCAACTAACAGAGTAATGGACTGTTCATACTCACACGTGACATTAGTCTGTTCCACATTAATGTATAGGCTGAGAATTATAGAAAATCTTATGGCTGTCACCAAGCCGATGATAATGATGCTTTGTGTCTTCATGACTATAAACATCAAGTGTAGTATTTTAATTTTTAACCAGCTTTATTTGACACTTTTTTACACTGATCAACATGTACCCAGAATTCTTGTTTCCTATACCTCTCAGCTTCTTCCGTATGCCCAGTTTTTTCTGCATATTCCCTTTTTAATCTATGTTTTAGCCATTTGGAGTCTAACATTAATAGATACTGCTCTTGTTGATGTCGGGTTGCAGCTGACATAGCTCCCCCAGCTGCTGTCATTCCTCGTGTGTTTACAGGTGCCATTTGAATGGTTACTGTCCCACCCCTTTTTCCAGTAAGGAGCTCATCTAACTCATCTTGTTTTTCCTGTAACTCCTGGATCTTGCTTGCAGCATCCTGGAGTTCGGTGTACAGGCACCTAGTCTCACTAGCATGCTCTTGTGACTGTTGTTCTAACTTAATCTGTAGGAGGGCATGATCCCTGTTTAACAGACACAGATCCCCTTGTGCTTTTATTAGCTGTGTTCTAAAATTAATACACTGCTGCTCTAACTCTTGGTGTTGATCTATTGGGATGCTATCTTTACACTTCAATGTTAATTCTTCTAGTTGTTTAGCATTTTGATCCCTTTCATCCCTCAACTGAGCTACTTCTTTATTCTGGTGACACACAATAGTCTGATTATACTACCACAGTCCTTGCAATGCATTTGCAAAGATTTCCTTTTCATTTTTTTTTTTTTTTTTGTGGATGTTATTTCTCCATGGAGCTCTGGCTACAACCCCCCCCCGCACTCTGTCGTTCCCCCGGTGCCATCCCTGGACATGAGACCCCCTCCCTTCAGCACCCCGTGACTTACCCTTCGCGGCAGGGTGGTGGGGAGTGACTCAACCCTCCCCAACGGGTCCATGCCAGGGAGGCATCCTCCAGGAATGGCGCCGGGGGACGACGTCGTGCTGCGGGGCTCCCATTTTTCTTTATTTTCCTCCCGGTGGGCATGGCGTGCAATGACGCCAGCGACTGAGTGCGCACATGCTCCCGTGCGTGCGCTAGTCAAGCGTCAGCCACGTCCCGCCCCCCCTTGGCTTGCGGCCGTGCTTGTGATCCCAGCTCCACTAGGGTCAGGCAAGCACCAGCCACCCAATCCCCACCCCGGAGATGGAGAGCAGTCCTCCAGATGCTCAATCCATCTCCTCTCCACTCAACCCCAGCAACCCATGCCCGCTCCCCAACATGGGTCGCTGGAGCGGCGGTAGTAACCAGCTTTCAACTTCAGCGCCACCGCCGGCTCCTTTTCATTTTTACTCCCTCATTATGAAGGGACACTTGCTGAGTAAAATACAATTGTACCTGTTGATCATCAGGCACTGGTTCGTATGCTTCCCCCTTTAGGTGTTTTCCTAGAAAACGGCCTATTATTGTTTCTATATTCATTCTTCTTATCTTTTCCTTGCCTGCTTAGCCTCCACAGCCAGGCTCACCTGTACACTGGTGCCCTGGTCCGTTTAGCTACGTCTTACGGCTCCCTTGTGAGGTCTGGCTTGCAAGTCCCAGCATCTTCACTTACCTACTCTGCCCCATGAGTTCCTACAGAGTTAAGCATTACTTTTTATTTTAAACAATTTGAGAAGCATACAAAGCATACATCACCTGATTGTCAAGTGGTTGTGGCTGTCTGTGTGTACCTTCATCTCTTGCTTTAAGCCAGCAGCACCACGTCTCCGAGCGTCGTCACCTTCTTATTGGGGCCCGCAGACTAACCAACCAGTAGTTAGGTGGCCTCTTCACATGCAGCACCAGCAATCCGAGTCACGGCATCAATTGTAGCGTTGTGAAAAAATTACAGTTAGTAAATTATCTATTACAGATACTTAGAAAGGTGATGAACGGGGACGAGACTGAAGGCAGAAGAATTTAATGATTATAACAATAATCACAGCGAGAGATTACAAATGGTACATTCTTCATTCTTCAAAATAACAGTGTGTGCTGGCTTGCTTATATAGTGGAAGACAGCATCATCATTTCCTATGGTTTTCTATGATTGGTTCAAACAAGTACAAACATCAACTTACAAGGCAACACTCCTATGGTATATGTATGAGCTCATCCTTGGTCAGCACAAGTATAGATAGTGTACATTCTATTATTATATATGGCTAGTAACAGTTGTCACTAAAAATAGGTTTGGACTTAGGAATGTGCATACAAGCATTTTGTCCTGTCCTGATAAGAATAAACACTAGAGATAATCAGAAGGGTAATTTGAACTCTATCCTGTGTTTCTGTCTTGCAGACACATAAGCAAAAGGCACTTTAATATTGCAACTTGTGGCTTAGTTTATCTTGTGGCTTTACAAGTTTTATATGATCCAATTATATAGGTCAACATTTGTTACACAAACACATTATGTTTTAGACCAAAATGAGGTTTAGGCTGAAATATGGGGACAAACTTCTTTATCCCTTGTTACATATATGGTCCGCTTCCCCACCCCCCCTTAAAATTAGAGAAAAATGACTGGACAGTTGGTTTGTGTTTAGTGTGGTTTTTAATGTGGTAAAGTTATGGTAACAGTGTAACATTTCTAAATAAAAGTAAGCAGAACATTTATAGAACAGAAGTTCCTGGGTTCTGTTCCGGACAGGCACTTTTCAGTAGGAGCAGCGTTGTTCGAGCACCTTTAAGAGCCGAGGTGTTTTCTTTTGTGCTGGGGCTTTTTGTCAGGGAGACTGGATCAGTTACTGTGCGACAGTAGCCTTTTCCCATCTGTTTGGGCTGCCGTTTTGCCACAGGAGTAAACTTATTGTGGCACTTTCAGGAGGACAGTGTTTTGGTCCTTTCATCCACTGCTTTTTACCAAATGGAGTTTGCCTGACTGAATTTAAAAGACCGCCCAATTTTTACCATTTACTCGTGCCACAGATCTTGCCCTGAGAGAGCTATGGAGCTGTGAGGGATGCCTGCAAGAGAGGGAGAGACAGCGAGTTGGCTACACAGGTGTCAGACAGTGCGAACCAGCCTGCCAGGTAGAATTTTATTATAAATCATGCACAACAACATTTGTGTAAGAACCCCACCCCTGCCTTTTTACTAAAATGACAGGTGGCATGCTGTTGGTGTTGGCAGCAATACCTGGTGGGGGACCTGGGTTCGGGGATGATGAGGTTACCTGGCACAAGGGACCTAGGTTTGGCTACTCTGCACAGGGGCACCCAAGTAAATCCAACTACAGGAAGCAATAACTGTAATGTCCAGAACCAGAATTGGAATTTTTCAGTGTGGCTTTATTTATTAACTAACTGAACATAAACAAAGCATTGCATGGTCCCCCAAAGGGCTACGTTCACTGTATGTGCAGATTAGAGGTTAACCAAGCGGTCGATTTGAAGAATGAACACATTACTACTGTTGTCTGGCTTAGACCCACCAGAGCACTCAGCCCGGACTTTGCATGCGCTTTTGACATAGCCCCACTGGGTCTGCCCCTGTCATTACTTGACTGACGGTCCACTTGAAGAATGAACCCAAACTTTACTTGGAAAGACATCCCATCAAACAAGGAGACTCCAAAACTGTGGCTCCCCACACCACTTAGAGTCTGTGACTCCTAGAGAGATTTGTTTTCTTACTTCCAATCGAACTCCCATCAAACAAGGAGACTCCCATCCAACAAGGAGTAATGTTCCCATCCTGTGGCTCCCCACACCACTTAGAATCTGCGACTTCTAGAGAGATTTTCAAGTTGTGACCCACGTCTGGGTACCCACCCCATCACTGGCCAAGTGCATGAGGCAAGTAGCAAAACACAGAAGAAATCCGTAGAGGTGGACCTGGTTACTAAAGATGGGGGGTTTTCCCACCTCCAGCTCCCACAGCCCATACCCGGCCATTTCTCTGGATACACACAGAAAACTTTAGAACTTTAAAATGTAGATTGAACAGTGGATGACCTGAAGCAGCCCCTCTACAGCATTACTTGAAATCCAATAAAACTTTAGACTGTTTGACTGCTCCATTTGTTCGTCCTAGTAACATAGTCCTCGCAAATAGCAGTCCCCATTACTTGAAATCCATTTAAAACTTTAGACTGTTTGACTGCTCCATTTGTTCATCCTAGTAACATAGTCCTCCCAAATAGCAGTCCACATTCATTTCCCAACTGAAGAAAACAATTTGTTTGCCCCTTCAAATGGAGCCAAACACTCACCCATTCGTTGCAGGTGCCCCACAGGTGAAGTACTATAACTTTTGCTGTTATACAAGAACAGACTAAATAAAACCAGGCAGCTTCCTTCCATGGTGGGAGAAGGGGGATTGCCCCTGGAACCCACAGAGAACTTCTCCTCCCTCCCCCAGAGGGAGGGGGGCACTGAGACTGGGGGAGTGGTCTCCACCACTTTAAAAAAAAAAAGGGTAAACACAGGAACACTTCCTTCTTCTTTGAAACAGACTGAAGACTGACCGACTTCCTTCCTGTTTGCTTTAGGACAAACTGAAGAAGAAGAATGACTTTGAAATTTCCCAAAGTTCTAAACTCACTCCCTGAGCTGTAGATTCCAATGTGGCTCATGCAGCTGCGACAGTTCTATGGTGATGTCATCTCTCAAGTCTCAGCTGTGACTGAGGACAGAGTGAGACAGTGTGAAACCCATTTAACTGGAGTTTCACAAGCTGCCTTCCCTGCCTACCACTAGGTCTTACTGGGATTCTAGTAACCCCGGGTAACAAAGGGGTTATATTTGGAACAAGCACAACAACATTTCAAATGTGCACAACAAAATTTAGAATGTGTAAAACAAGGTTAGCGTAGCCACTGAATTACATACACTATAGGCGTTAACCATATACTATAAATGATTTTGTTTATTGCACTGTCATATTTATTCTGATTCTTTCTGGACTAGTTAAAATCTTAAAGTAAACAATATATACTCTCAGAACTCACTTCCATTCTTATGTCCTTATATTTGTTTAATAGAGATTTTCTTTGCCAGCCCACCTACTGGAACAGCTGCAAGGCGTCTGTCTATGGTGCCAACATCCCAGGTTTGGTGACAGACTCAGGAGTTGTAGGGATGGCCGGGGGGGAGAGAAGGATCGAACATCCAGTGGACTGCTCTCCTTCTCCGGGGAGGAGGGGGGAAAGAGTGTCTGATGCTTTACAGACCCCTGGCAGAGGCTGGGAATACCGCTGCAGCTGGCACCATCACCTTTGGGGGGTGGGGTGGATGCTGGACGTCACTGCATATCCCCGCCCCAGGGATCCAGCATTCAGAAAGACAGCCGGCCCCGGGCATGACACCCTGCTCTGCCACCATCTCCTCTGCCATCAATGTTTGCTGGGGGGTCCTGCTCCTGTGGCCCCAACCCAGGAGGTAAGTTGGGGCTTGCCAGCAGTGTCTCTCAGGGGGGCACCCACCCTGTGGCCCTGCCCAGGGAGTAGCCTGGGCATGGGGGAGACAGTAGGCAGGTCAGGGCTGAGCACCAGCAAGGATCAGGGGCCACCCTCCTCAAAAAAAAAAGCTGAGGGTTTCTTCCCTTTCATTTCTCAATACATGTCTGTAGCTGTTCTATTCCCTCTCAGTCCATATGCTGTGCCTGACATGTTTTTTTAAAACAGTAAAAAAATGGTCCCCAAATTAGTCATGTTTTAATATAACTATTCATAGTAATATAAATGATTCAGTTCGTAACTAGCAGACCATTATTATTTTGTCACTGTATGACATCTTTAGTATTGGTGGTTCAGTGTTACTAGTACACTTCCCCTAAAGTAAAAATCAAATAACCTCATTAGCCTATATCAACATCATATCTGTAAGACTGCTGCACTCAAAGCACTAAAGATTCTAAAAGACACCTTTATACTGTAACAAGTCTATTCAGTTACACAGGGCCACCATCAGCCATGGGTGATACTACGTGTGTTCCAGGCAATCCTCACTGCCTTTTTTTTTAATGGAGGTACCCACCCCTACCATGCCAAGTGGACAAATGATGCACCAGGCACTGCATCACTTGGTGTGCCATGCCGATACACAGAACATGATGACATCATACACTACTGATGACATAGTTGGCCACCCAGTTGCTTGCAAAAGCCTGTAAACCCCCTCCCAGGCCAACATGGTTAGCCCTGAACCCAAAAAATAAAAAACAGGGTGCGGGGCCCTAGTATGATGAGAGGCTGATTTCATTAAGGTCATCAGCTTGGACTTAAAAAAATGAATAGCAGCACCAGCTAGGATGCAATACAGTAATGCTGTGGTATATCATAAAATGCTGCAGTACGAGACAGGGAACAGTGTAGTTCAATGGCAATTAAAGCCCTTTCTACTGCAGTATTTATAAGTGTTCTTATAAGCCCATCATGCTGATTACTATGGAAGTAAAAAAAAAAACAAGTAGCAAACATGAGAACTAAACAAGATACTGATAAGCCGAGTATTTTAAAAGGTGCAGATGTGGGGAGGGGGGAATAGGGTGGGGTCCGTAATAATATCCAGTCATGGCCTTTATACAGTATATTGAACAGACCATGACTAACCATGGCTTGCTGTAACTCTGAATATCAACATGAATGTTAGTGACTACCACAGCAGCCCTGATTTGTGTCATAATTCAAGGCACAAGTATTTCCAAGGCAGCTGTTTGTAATACTCCTATTTTCAGAAGTGATATTTCTACTGACAGGAGACATGAGAGAAACATGACAAAGAAGGAATATTTGAAACTCAGTGCTTCAGAAAAACACTGCTACAAATGCGGTCCTGAGAGCAGATAGTACGCACTCGATGCCTTTGAAAAATCCTATCCCTTATAGTCAATTTTTAAGATTAAAAAGAAAATAGTGGCCAGTCTGGTGGCATGGAGGGCTGAGGCATCATGACTTACCTCCTGCCACACCGGCGACCCATATTTGTAGAGCGAGAGGGTTGCCGGGGATTGGCCGGGGAGGAGGAGGAGGAGGAGGATCGAGGGTCCTAAGGACAGCTCTCCTCCTCCGGGGAGGGGGGGAACCAGTGTTTGGTGCTTGCCTGGCCCCTAGCACCAACACTGTACAAGATGGGTGGAGGTGGGGCAGATGCCCAGGGTGCCATGCACGGCAGCATGCATGACACCACACCTGGTGTCATTGCACGCCTTTTCCTCCAAGTGAAAAAAAAGAGGAAATATGTCTCCAGCGGTTGGATAATGGAGAGGCTCGCAGGTCCCACTTCCCAACCAGCTGGAACTGGATCCAATCTTCGGTGGGGGCCTGGGGATCTCCCACCGACCCCACCGGGGGGGTAAGTCCTGGGGGAAGATGTTCGATGCTGACAGTGGACGTCGGGGGGATGGGACTGGGGCTCCCTCCTGAACATGGCCCACTGGAGGTGGGAAGAAAAAGTAATAAAAAAAAAAAAAAAAGATTAAAAAGAAAATGTAGTTCACCTGAACCATATAACTGACAGGCTAATGAACTGGAGATGAAATTTCTCAATAGGGGTTATCACAAAACATTACTGAGAAAGGCTATTTACTGAAAAAAGAACAATGAAAAGCCACTAGAAAAATAAAATTCATGAACATGGTCCTACATAGAAACATAGACGTTGACGGCAGATAAGGACCACAAGGCCCATCCAGTCTGCCCATTTTTTCTACCTTGTGAATGTGCCATAGGCCTGTCCTCTGTCAATGGCCTATCTATTCATACTCATCTGTATTGCTCCCTTATGCCTACTCCATGCCTGTTTGAAGCCCTGCACTATATTCATATCCACCACTTCCTGAGGTAGGCCGTTCCATGCATCCACCACCCTTTCTGTGAAAAAGAACTTTGCCACATTACCCCTTAATTGGCCTCCCTCTAATCTCATGCTGTATCCTCTTGTCCTGCTATTTTTCTTATATTGAAACATGTTAGACTCTTTCACCTTGTTAATGCCCTTAAGATGTTTGAATGTTTCAACCATAACACCTCTCTCCCTCCTTTGCTCTAGGTTATACATATTGAGCTCCATTAATCTGTCCTCATATGTTTTCTGATGCAGTCCCTGCATCATTTTTGGTTGCCCTTCTCTGGACTGCCTCCATTTGGTTAATGTTCTTGAGCAGATGCGGCCTCCAGTACTGCATGCAGTATTCCAGATGGGGCCTAACCAGTGTCTTGTAAAGAGGGATTATTACCTCCCTCTGATGACTTGCGATACCCCTACTAATACACCTCAACATTACTCTAGCCTTACCTACTGCTTTAGTGGTCTGCTTGGATGATTTCAGGTCATCTGTGATGATGACGCCCAAGTCTCTGTCTTCTCTTGTGATTGCCAGCAACTCCCCCTCCCAACCTATAGGTAGCCTCAGGGTTTCTCTTCCCTATATGCATGATCTGCACTTCTTTGCATTAAATCCCAGTTGCCACACTTCCGACCATTTTGCCAGTTTATCCAGATCTCTTCTTATTCTGCCCACCCCATCTGGATCATCTACTCTGTTGCAGATCTTGGTGTCATCTGCAAACAGACAAACCTTACCCTCCAGTCCATCTGCAATGTCACTGATGAAGATATTGAAGAGGACTGGCCCCATGACTGATCCCTGAGGTACCCCACTTGCGACTTGCATCTCTTCTGACTGTATACTGTTTACCACCACTCTCCGTTTTCTGCCCGCCAACCAGTTTTCCACCTAGTTAACCAACTTCTGACCCACCCCGAGCCTACCCAGTTTATTAATCAATCTTCCATGTGGAACAGTATCCTGTTACTTTGGTCAGTAAATTCAATCATTTCAGAGCGGCCAAGGCTTCCAGAGGCTGAGACTGGCACAGGGCATTAAGGATAAAGAAAGGACTTCTTCAGATACATTAACGAGAGACGGAAGAACAAAGACCAGATTGTGAGGATCAGGAAGGACGGTGGGTGGGTGGGTAGAGAAGGGGGGTACCAGGCAGAGGCACTTAATGAATACTTCTGTTCTGTGTACAAATGAGAGGGGAGGCAGATACCCTGGGGAAGGGGAGGGTGGGCAGAGGTGGAGGGGTGACTGATACAGGGATCATAGAGGACAGGGTTCTGGAGGGATTAAGGGCACTGAGGGTGGCCAAGGCACCGGGACCATATGACATTCACCCTGGAGTACTTAAGGAACTGACAGAGATCCTGATGGGACCACTGGCTGACCTATTCAATACCTCCCTGGACACAGGATGCATCCCACAAGACTGGAGGATGGCCCATGTGGTGCCAATTCACAAAAGTGGCCCTAAGGATGAACCGGGCAACTACAGACCAGTGTACCTCACATCAATTGTGGGGAAGCACATGAAGACGATACTAAAGAAGATGCTAATGACCTTTTTGGAGGACAGTGATCTCCAGGAGGGTCAGCAGCATGGGTTTGTCTCAGGAAGATCCTTCCAGACAAACCTAGTTGAGTACTATGACTGGGGACCAGGGAAATGGACTAGGGCCATGCAGTGGATGTCCTGTATGTTGATTTCAGCAAGGCCTTTGATTCCATTACACATGGGAGGCTGGGGGAGAAGCAGGAAAATATAGGGGCAGGAACAAAGATGTTCAAATGGATCACCAACTGGCTGAAGGGAAGGCAGCAGAGGGTGGTAGTGGAGGGGGGAGCTCTCAGAACTGAGGGATGTGACTAGTGGGGTGTCACAGGGATCGGTACTGGGATGGGTGCTGTTTGGGATATTCATAGCTGATATCTCACAAGAGATCCGGAGTAAGATCAGTCTGTTCGCAGACAATATGAAGATGGGAGCTGTGGTAGATGACACTGAAGGGTGGAAGGGACTGCAGGCAGACCTGACTAAACTGCAGGAGTGGTCGGAAACATGGCAGTTGGGGTTCAATGCCAAGAAGTGCAAGGTACTGCACTTTGGAGTCAGGAACCAGGGGAGAGCCATCAGCTAGGAGGGGTACAGTTGGAAAGCACTAAGGAGGAAAAGGATCTTGGGGTGCTTAAAACAGGGAGTATGAACAACTCAGCTCAGTGCAGGAAGGTGGCAGCAAAAGTCAACAAAATACTGGGGTGTATAGCAAGGGGAATCTCCACCAGAAATAGGGAGTTGATCCTTCCCCTGTACAGGTACAGGTCACTAGTCAGGTTGCACCTGGAACACTGAGTTGTGTGCAGAACTGGCACTGATTCTTGAAGAGGGACATCAGGTTGTTGGAGGGGGTGCAGCATAGGGTGACAAAGATGATCCAGGGATTGAAGGGAAAGTCCTACGGGGATAGGTTGGGCGAACTTAACGTGTTTTCCCTGGAAAAGAAGAGGGATAGTGGGGATATGACTGAAACCTTTAAATATGTAAAGGGAATAAACAAGACTAATATGGAAGGAATTTTCAAGATTTGGAGGGGGAGGGACATGAGAGGGCATCAGCTGAGATTAGGGGGAGATTCAGGAGAGAAATCAGGAGACATTTTTTCACAGAACGGGTGGTGGACAAGTGGAATACTCTGCCTGAGGAGGTGGTGTCCAGTAGAAGGGTGTGCGGTTTCAAGAGGGATGGGACAGAGTGAGGGGGGGTTAAATATGAGTAGGGGAGTGGAGGGTGGGGCAGCTGCAAGATGAGGGACTGGCTGCACTGTCGAGCAGACTTGATAGACTGTAAGGCCAGTTTCTGCTAGCACTTTCTTATGTTCATATTTGGCAGGTAAAATTGACAATATCATTTATTGTAATTGCCCTATCCTGCTTGGTGACAATAATGTGACTTCAATAGTGGGTGATACCCATGCATTAATTTATGTAGAGCAAACAGAGATAAGTTAGTCCATAGCTGATTTGAGACAAATCAGTCAGCTATCATTAATAACCAATGGTTACCATACAAGCCAAAAGGTTTCTTCAAATGCTACAATTGTAATGTGTGCACATATGCACAGCCTGGTATAGCATTTGTGCACCCCCTGCATGAAGATTTACAGTTGGAGACATGTGAATTTATTAATTGCAGTACCGACCTTGCCACATATGTTCTATGGTGTAACTGCAATAAGAAATATGTGTGGAGAACAGTGGCTAGCTTGAAAATTAGCACACAGTACCATGTAGCAGAATTATTAATAGGAGACTTGACACCTCACTTAGTACCTCATTTGTTTGTATTGCCATAATTTGCATCCCTAAAGAATTAAAGTTCATAGGCATTGAGAGAGTGGGTCCTTTGCGGGGGACACGAGTGAATAAACTACTGTGGAAAAACTCAACTTGTTTACCTGTAGCCATACTTTTACATCTCGGATTTACTGCATTTGTCAGCTTTCTTGCTTGAACTGGACTATATTTGTACTTAACACAGTTTGTGATATTACTGACATTAAAGAATTGTCAGCCTCGTGCTGTGCCTTCTTACTAATCTCCTTTGTGAATGCTCAGGACTTTTGGATTCTTTGGTTCTGCGTTTGAGAGCTAGCTGCCCTTACTTCCCCCTCTTTGGAACCAGAAACATAGAAACAAAGAGACTGCTTGCAGATAAGGACCGTCCCCTCCCCCCCCAGTCTGCCCATTTTCCCCTGCCTACAGTATCACTGCGGATCCTACATGAGCTCCGGCCAGTTCTCCCTCCCCTTTTTCGCTGAGATTCCCTTGTGCCTATCCCATGCATTCTGGAACCCCACCATTGTTTTTGCTCCTACCACCTCCAATGAAATGCTGTTCCAGGAAACCACCACACTCTCTCTGAAGAAGTATTTCCTCACATCTCTCCTGAAATTACCCCTCTCCAGCTTCAAATCAATTCCCCTTGTTCCTGAGTGCCTTTTTTCTGAAAAATACTTTCCTCCTGTCCCTTATTTTGTATCTTTTTATAACAAGACTATGTTGAAAAGTTGGTGTAAAAATATTACAAAATAACACATTTTATGAGCCTATGTTACATTTTGCAAATGCAGGCTCCTAACTTTGATGCATTTCAATATTTTTATCCCAAATTTCTTTACTTGCAGCTCTATGGGCTCTGGCCAGAGTTTGTTTTTATCTTGAGGTTGTGAGCTAGATTCTCAAAAGGCAACTCATGACGCAAAGCAACTTGCATCCACAAAAATGGTGCAAGTAGCACTTGTGTCATGAGTTGCGTCATGTTGGGATTCAGAAAGGTAGCCTGTGTCATGCTGCAGGCTGCCTGCACCCAAGTGGTCCAATGTGCCAGAAACCCCCATGTGACATGACATAAGGGGGTATATGGCAGCAGTTGCACCCTATTCAGAAAGGGTGGCTGCTATGTCCCCAAGTTGGGATTCAGAAACAAGTCCAGATGGACATCCATCAAAAAACATTTACGTCAGCTATGAGCTGGTATAAGTGCTCTTTTCTGTCCACAGAGGGTTACCACTGTGCCCCACCTGATGTACAACTTACAGCCCCCCAACAGCCCTGTTCCCCAAGTATGGTACACAATGCCCATATGGGCTTGAGGACCCCCCCCACATGCCCAGAACCCGCACATGGCCGGATACCCCAAATGCTCACTTTCCCCACATACCCAAATCCATAATATCAGAGACAGCCCCTAAACCCTGGGTAGCCCATATGGGCTATTGGATCCATCCCGATCCCCAGGAATATGAATGAATCCCCCTCCACATCAGTTCAGTAAATCCATGGTAGTCTAGTATTCCCCACCCCTCCCAGCAGTGCCAGCCCACCCCGCTTCCCCCCTCACCCACACCCAGCCAGCAACTGGCACAGCCTTCCTCTCACCACTATGGCCAGCCACTGACTGAGCTCTGCCGGGAGTACATATTGTACATATATGCGCTCTGTGAATGACACCTGCTGTCGTTCACGGAGCATGTGTATGTACTGTAAACACCCCTGGCAGAGATCAGTCAGTGGTTGGCCATGGTAGTGAGAGGTGGGCTGTGCCAGTTGCTGGCTGGGTGTGGGTGAGGGAGGAGAGCGGGTTGGACTGGCACTGCCGGGAGGGGGGAGGAGGGAGCCACTAGACTACCAGGGATTTACTGAATGGGATGTGGATGGGGGCTTTTTCATATTATGGGGGATCAGTCTGGGGGAATTTATACATATTATAGGGATCGGGGCATGGGGGCACCACATCTCCCTTCTGTGGGCACATCTCCTGCCCGTCTGTCCTGTAGCTTGCAGTATACTTGGGGCTGCACCTTCCTTGAACAGATGCCACAATCTGCAGGACACAGGCTCCTGGACCCTGTTTGTTTTCTGCATCGGGTAGGTCCAGGATGAAGCTTGTCAAAGCTGCCATTGTCACAGCCAGGCAACCTTTGTGAATCCAGCCCCATGTTTTTTTGCTTACACCTGCAATGAACCTTAAACAGTAATATTTTTAAAAATATACTCCAAACTACCATACTGATATTATGTCGGGCAGGTGATCGGGTGAGGGGGAGGGACCACTGGACACCAGGGAAAGATTAAGAACATCAGGCATGGGTGTGGGTGGAAGGAGGGACTGCTAGACACCAGGGAAAGATAAAGATTTTTATTTAGCATGAGGCCGGTGATTGGCACAGGGGGGCACTAGACACCAGGGAATCATAACATCGAACCAGCAAACATTGGGCAGGCCACTGGACACCGGGAAACTGTGACAGTATGTCAGGCGGGTGATCAGATGGGGAAGGGATCACTGGACATAGAAACAGAATTTGATGGCACATAAGGACCACTTGGCCCAGCTAGTCTACCCATTTCCCCTATTGCATAAGCTGCAGATTCCAGTTACTCAACAACCTACTTCCTCCTACCCCTCAATATAATTGCCTTATGTCTGTCCCATGCATTCTTGAATTCCCCCACAACCTCCTCAGAAAGGTGATTCCATGCGTCCACCACCCTCTCTGTGAAAAAATACTTCCTCACATTGTCCCAGAGCCGCCCCCCCATCTTCAAATTGTGCCCCTTGTTCTTGTACATCTCTTTTTCTGAAAGATGCTCCCGTCTTGGACTTTGTTGATTCCCTTGAGGTACTTGAAAGTTTCTAGCATGTTCCCCTCTCCCTTCTTTCCTCAAGGGTATACATATTAAGCACTTTTAGTCTGTCTTCGTATAGCATCTGTTGCAGACCCCGCACCATTTTAGTTGCCCTCCTCTGGACTGCCTCCATCCTGTCTATGTCCCTGCTGAGATGGGGTCTCCAGAACTGTACACAGTACTCCGGATGGGGTCTCACCAGCTGTCTGCACAGAGGGATAACAACTTCTGTTTTCTACTGGTGATGCCTCTCCCTATACATCCTAGTATCCCCCAGCCCTCCTTACTGCATTCTCACATTGCTTTTATTGCTTGGTTTAGGTACCTCCCCCTCTTCTTTTGTGAATACTGAGCAAAATAATTCATTCAGTATCTCTGCCTTTTCAAAGTCACCCTCTGCCCGTCCACCCACCCCTCCCCTTTATTAAGCCTCACTATCCCTTCCTTGGTCTTCCTTCACTCCCTGATGTACCTATAAAAGGTTTTATCCCCCTTCTTAACTGAGTTGGCTATCTTTTCCTCAGTTTGGGCCTTTGCTATTCTGACAGTCTTCCCTGCTTCCTTCTGCTTTTACTGATACAGTTCTCTGTCCTGCTCCTTCTGTGATTCCTAGTACTTCCTGAATGCTATCTTTTTCTCCCTAATCTTCCCTGCCACCTACTTTGAGAACCATAGTGTTTTTTTTTACTTCATTTTGTTTTGTTTATTTGCTTCACACAAAGGCTTGTTGTGTCTGTGATGGCAGATTTGATGTTTTCCCATTGTTCTTCCACCCGTCCTTCCTGTCCATTTGCTAATGCATTCCTTAGGCACTCACCCATTTTGGCAAAGTCAGCCCTCCTAAAGTCCAGGACCTTTGCTTTGCATGGCTTGACTCTACTGCTGTGTTTATCATGAACCATACTGTTCAGTGGTCGTTAGTTCCCAGATGGCTACCCACTTCTAAATCTGTGATCCTCTCTCCATCTCCATTTGAAAGTACCGGGTCTAAGATTGCTCCCATCCAAGTGGGTTCCAATACAAGTTGTCTGAGGCATGCTCCCTGCAGGGCATCAAGAATGACCCCACTCTTGGATGTGGCTGCAGCAAATGTGCCCCAGTTAACATCTGGCACATTCTGTTCCCCCATCAACAATATCTCCCCTTTTTCTGACATTCTAAGGATACCTTCTATCATTTCCTTGTCCATTTCCTCCCCCTGAGATGGGGGTCTGTATACAACTCCCTAGCAAATTGTGATGCCATTGCCTATCTCCAAGTTGACCCACAGTGCCTCCTCTCCTCCCCGTTTACCCTTTACACCAGGAAATAGTCTACAGGGAACATCAGGCATGGGTGCAGATGGGAGGAGGGTCCGTTAGACACCAGGGAAAGATAAAGAACATCAGGCATGAATGTGGTTGGGGGAAGGGACCACTAGACACCAGAGAAAGATAAAGATTTGTATTTAACATTGGACCACCAATTGACAGGGGGGACCACTAGACACCATGGAATGATCATTATTGGGCTAGCGATGAGCTAGAAGGAGGACCACTAGACACCAGGGATAGTTTTGTTTTACAATTTAAAAAAAACAAAAGCAAGGTGAAGTTACAAATGGCAAATTTCCTATTAAACAGGAAAACTTTGCGAAATGATCCATGGAGGCGGATTTGGCAACTTTGCCAGAAATTCGCAAGCGAATCAAAACTTTGTTGCATCATCTCTACTGAGAAGGAGGAGGGTGGGTGGTGGAGTCATGTGTCTGACTCTCACTGGAGGCTGGGAATATAGCACCAGCTCAGGAACATGTTGACAAGGTGGAAATGATGGTGGACATCTGTAGGATGTGCAGGGGAGCATGTGCACCCCACACGGATGTCATTGCACGTCTGTATCACCTGGGGCAACTATAAAGTGGAAAACCCCTCACTTGGAATCAAAGTGGATCTCAGTCACTCCTTCAAGAACTCTGCTGTTGTGGGTAAGTTATGAAGCTTCCCTCCCAGGAAGCTTGGGGGGATGCCGGCTGGGGGGGACTATGAGGGGTTGATAAGGGATAAATCCCCACCTGAAGCAAGGAGATAAGCAAAGTTACAAAAAAGGAGATAACCATAAAACTCCGTACTGTTGTGGCTTATCACAGCAGTAGAACATGCCTCATGAAAACTAGAGCTTGGGGGTATGCCGTCTGGGGGGACTATGAGGGGTTGATAAGGGATAAATCCCCACCTGAAGCAAGGAGATAAGCAATGTTAAAAAAAAAAAATAGAGCTGAGATAGCCCCATTTGACTGCAATAAAACATTACCAGTGCAAATGTAGCAGTCCTGCTACTTCCATAGGAATATTGCAAGTCAGAAAGACAATGGGGAGATGGGGGGTGTTCTAGTCCTCCTGTTGAGTCCCTATCCCAAGGAGATATTCCTATTTAAATGGGAAAAGATCATCCACCACTGAAGGAAGTGGACCAGTACACAGTCTTGTACTTCCTTTATGAGCTTAACCACCATCCAGGTCTAAGGACATTGCCAGGTGAAACAGCAAGCAGGTTGTCAAAGCACCTTAGCAGAGGCACCATTTTTTTATTAAAAAGAGAAACCCTACCAAATGGGGAATTTAGGGCTTTCTGCTGAGACTGCATGCCCACCCATGGAAGAGCCTAAGCTAGACATGACAACAAAGACATATTGCAGAGGCCACCGATCTATAGGCAACCTCTGATGTGTCCTTGGCCACTCTAAGTTGGTGGCACATAGTCTCCCCCCTTCACAATATGCAAGTTCTAAAATACAATTAGCATTAGGGGCCCTCTGGGATTGTTCACTAAGAACCTAGCTTGCATCCAAAGATCTTGATTATACCTGGTGATGTAGGACTGGTAGCCTGTTCGATGGCTAGAGAAACTAGGGTATGAGTATTTCTAGCAAAGGCATTCAGTCCCTTCTACTCAGGGGTTGATGGCCTGGCAGATGGAGAGACTGTATGCAGACTTTTTACTTACATAACACTTGAGAAACTCAGAGTTGATACTCCAAGTGACTGGACTGACCTCTAGTGACAAGAAAATGGAGATGAGATACCTTGGGAACTGCTGACTGGGAGAAAGGATTCTTCCATTTTGTCTTATCTGCTGCCATCAGTCCCAGCTGAGCCGTGGGGGGGGGGGTATAAAATCTGTCCCTAGCATGGCAGAACCAAATAGGTGAGGATATTCTATTTTTTTTTTTAAATAAGAGTTGGAAACCCAGGGACTCTGTCATGGTGTACACAAAGTTTGGGAATTCAACATTCTCTTGTGGGGATTGGGGACATATGCCAATGATTCTGATCCCTCCAAGAAGAGGAAGGAAAAAGACACGTTAGGGCCCAGTAACTGTACCAAGGCTCATTCCTGTAAGGGCAGATTGCTGTGCACCAGCAGAGGTGTACATGTAAAAATGTCAGGACCGTGTATTTGACTTTTCTGTGACAAACCAAATACTGGCCTGCCACTAGAGGGGATGCAATGGGGTTTGGAATGGGAAGCAAGTTCTTGCCAATTGCTAGCATTTACACAGCTAAAAGTGTTCCAATGTCTTGATATGTCCAAAAACTACCCAAAACAATGGTGATGCAGTAGCTTAGTACTGACTCAGCTTGGAACTCATATGAGGCAAAGGCTGGGCACCATAAAGGAGCATGAAGCATGTTAAAATGAGCTGTACCTGGTGCCATCCTGTACATCAAGGTCAATGCTGTGATAAGCATTGAAAGCTGTATATGTTTTGGTGCCATCTTTCATTTCAGAACCAGTACTGGCGTCAGTGCTGGGTGCAGCATCATGGTCCATGCCAGAGGAATGGAAGCCTAAAGGAAAACCAGGAAAAATGCATGGCACCACAGTTGGTACCAAGCACAGTGTTGATGATGTGACACCCAGCATCATGATTGGTGCCAGGAAGTACTTCATGACCTGCAGTGAAATGCGGCCAAGGTGGGTTTGGATGTGATTGATGCCACAGCACTAATTCTGATTCTACCAACTCATTTAGAGAATGGTGGAAAGTGAAATTACCTCTGCTGACTCTGTAGCCAGACTGCAACTGTCTGCTCTCTGATCTGAAAATGGCAACAAAAATGAAGAGGCTGAGGAAATTACTAGGCCCTGTGCAGCTGTGGTTCTGAAGTGGCATCACTTTTTGGAAGCTTGGGAGGTCTATTCCTGAACATTGAATCCTGCCCTCCTATATGACAGGTCATAGCAGTCCAAGCATGACAGCACATCATGGTGAGACCCATGCCAGTCAAAGTACCCAGAATGAAAATCTGTATTTCTGAATTTTTGCTACAAAGGTAACATTTAAATACAAGCATTTGTCAATGCTGAATGTTCACTACTGGTATTGCTCTTGTACCGGGTCTTGCTTGCACACATTTTTATTATATATTTACACAGGATAGAGCAAATGGGATGCAATGTCTCATTTTTAGTGGTGTCCTGCTTTTACATGTTGTTTTACTGTAATTACCCAGGACAGGGCAGCTGAGAGGCAATATTTATTTTTATGTGGGCTCCCACATTTTGGTCACGAATGTCCAACAGTCTTGTTACGATCAAGACAAGTGGAATTTTTAAAATTCCATCTGAAAGGTGATTTCCCTGTGCTACTGTGGAAAGAAGTTTCAGCGGGGATTTGAAAAATTATGATGATGATGATAAATTGTTTATTAGTGTACAGGATACAGTTTGTTACGGTAAACCCTATTCTCAAAAACTGCCTGTACAGTTACAAATACATCAAGTCATGCATACTTACATTTCCACGCTTAGGTACACAATAAAACAGTTGCTTAAGGATTATAATAGCAAGCATATACACAACTTAAAAGTTTTTTGATGTCTTCCTGAAATTTATGTAAAATGTTTTATACATTTACCATCATTTGACAATTGATTCCAAGCCCTTGCCATAATTATCTGTAAAGTTGCATCCCCAAAACTAGTGCATGACCTACACAATGGCAAATTTAGATTATTAACATTCAGATTATATCTGGAGTCTCCCACTATTTCAAATTTTACCAAATGCCGCAGTGAATATGACTTTTTTGAATTTATAAGATTATGACACCAGGGCAGCCATAGATATAACCTTTTCTCCTCTGGCCTTAGCCAGTCCAAAATCTGGTAAACTTTACAGTGGTGTGTCTCAAAGGCACTCTTTGTTGACATCTGCCATGTTCAGGAGGTGGGATAACAAAAAGGATATATTAAACATTAGAGGCCAAAATCTGCAAAAATAATGTTATGAGTAAACACTGGAACAATTCAACGTTTCCTCATAAGTTATAGGTTCGTAGAATGTATACAAGTTCAATAGGCTTGATGCCCTTAAAAGAATTTGCACCTATTTATAGGTGATAAAAATATTTTCTGTTTCCCATATGTAAATCAAGTCTAGTTTTGAAAGCGTCCATAGTCAGACTAGATACTACGGATACAGGTAGACTGTTCCATATATTGATCACCCTCTGTGTAAAGAATGTGCTTCTTTTAATAGTTTTTATAAATTCTCCCATAAGTTGAAGTCCATTATTTCTTATATTGACTGTAGTATTATTCAGTGTCAGACCTATAGTTGCACTCAAATAATTATCTTTTAGTGCTTTATATGTAAAGCATAAATCTCCACGAATTTGTCTATAACCTGCAGAGTATAACTGCAAGTTTGTTAGACTGGAAGCATAATCCAGTTTCTCTTAACTTCTTATCTTTTGTGTAAATTTTCTCTGGACCCCCTCAACCATTTTACAGCTTCTTATAGAATGAGATTTGTTGAACTGAGAGCAGTACTCAAGATGTGGTCTCACCAAGCTGGAATAAAGTGGCATCAGAACCTCCCGTTCCCTACTTTTTACATTAGCCAAAATGCATCCTATTATTTTATGACACTTCTTAAGTTAGTTGGTTTTTCACATTTTACCCCAAATGTTCAACATACTGTAGTCTTTTTAAGACCACTCCTTTTGAGCATGACAGGTGACATTTATAAAACCATGACTGAAACATCATTTTGTGCCACAAGTGTGAAAACACATTTTGAATAGGGTTTGAGACATGACAGCTGTCACATTTATGAGATGGTGTGAAAAAATTGCTATGTTGAAAAGCTGTGGCGAAAATATTGAAAATTACCACAGTTACGAGCGTGTATTGAAAAATTTCAACGTAGGCTGATAACTTTGTTGTCTTCTCATATTTTACATACTAACATACTAAAAGCCAGCAGAATAGTCCTAACGGTCTTTTGTGTCTGTTCAGTAGCCAGACCCTATTGGGTGCTAGCTCCTCCACACACCCCCAGCCCTCAAGAGGTGTCATCTTCGGCTTCAGTATACCCATGCACCTGTCCCACCCCCTCTTGAAGCCTTCCACTGTGCCCTCCTCCTCTAGACTCTTGGGCAATGCATTCCATGGCCCCACCACCCTCTCAGTGAAGTAATGCCTTCTAGATTCTCCCCTGTAGTTCCCCCCTTCAACTTCCACTCATGCCCCCTGGTTGTGCCCCCTTTCTTTAGCCTGAACATTTCTTTGGCTCTGCCCTGTTAGTCCCTTTCACATATTTGAAGACCTCTATCATGTCCCCCCTGTCTCGTCTCTCCTCTCCTCCAGTAAGTACAGCCCAAGGACTTCCAGCCTTTCCTCATAGGTCTTTTCACTGATGCCCCGGATCATCCTGGTTGCCCCCCTCTGAACCCTCTCTAGCAATGCTATGTCCTTCCTAAGGTGAGGTCTCCAGAACTGCATGCAGTACTCAAGATGCAGCCTGACCAAGGCATTGTACAGAAGGAGGATCACCTCCCTCCTCCTGGACGTAATTCCTTGGGCTATGCAGCCCAGAATCCTGTTTGCCTTTGCCACAGATCTTCTGCAGTTTTCAGTGCTATTCATTTTGGTGTCTACCACCACCCCAGGTCCCTTTCACTCGTTGTGGCTTGCAGTGAGACCCCTCCCAGGGTTTTTACCCCAGATTTTCAACATAGCCTTGTTATGACCCCACATAGCCACCTATGACCCTACCTCATGAACAAGGGTGGAGAAAATTTTTGAATCTTGTCCAAAAAGGTGATTTCACACCACAAGTGCAAAAACACACTTTGGCTAAGGTTGAAAAATGACAGCTGTCATATTCATGAGGTGCTGTGAAGAAATGCCTATGTTGAAAATGTGGGGTCAAAATATTGAAAATTACCAAAGTCATGAGCCTGCATTCATAAATTTCAAAGCAGTCTCATAACTTTATTTGTTTTTTTAATTATTTGTACCCCACATTTTCAACATCGCCTTCTTATGACCCCACATCATGAACAAGCGTGAAGAAAATGTTCAAATCCTGCCCAAAAGGTGACTTTGCACAGTGACCACAAAATCAATTTCTGGAGCAGACTTGCTTAATTTCATTGTCATTGTTCAAGAAATGGGGTCACAAAAAAGGCATGTTGAAAATTCGGGCAAACATATTCAAAAAATGACTAAGTTATAAAAACAGGTTCAAAACCCACTAAAATACACTGAACTGCATACCTGATTTCTTCAGTTCACAATCTGGCATGAAGAGTGAAGATGTGTCTGTGGTCCAGAGAGGATTACGGCATTGGATCCCTGGTAGTTAAGTAAGGGCTTGGGGGTGCTAGTGGCAGAGGCGGGAAGGGGGACAGTCACAGCGGCAGCAGCAGCAACAGACATTGATGGCAAATTTTCTTTTTTACAGGGTGTATTACAAAAAAAAATCAAGCGACAGTTCTCTTTCTTTCAGGTACTGTCACTGGGGATTGCGCACCCCAGTGTTGGTGTTCTGTTTGGTGGCACCAGGGTGGGCTCCCTGGTATCACACAATCAAAATGGTCAGGGGTGACAGTTGCAGGTGGCATGGGAACTGGGTACCCGGCGCCAGAAAATCGGGTGCAAGATTGGGGTTGTTTGTGTTTGGTGGCACTCTGGAGTGGTCTCCCCCAGGTCGCATGAGAGGGGAGGGTTTTCCTTATGTTTGGCAGCAGTGGGGGTGGTCTCCCCAGTGCCAAACAATGAAAATGAAAAGGGTGGGGGAGTTGTAGCTGGCAGTGGGGATGACGTTGGGGGGGAGGGACCGCAGCAGGTTGATCATGGCAGATCAGCTGTGCTTGCTGAGTGCCGCTATGTAGATCAAAGGAAAAAGCTGCTCTATGACTGGGTCAACTCTGTCCTTTGAACTACGTGAAGTTTCTGCCCAGCAAGCCAGAACAATGTCATGATCAGCCTGGCTGATCATTGGTGTGACACTGTCAAGCCCCTTGCAGACTGCTCTGCATTAGACTGACAAGTGTCATACCTCTCAAAACCCACTCTCATAACAAAATGCTCACTGTGCGTGTGCACAGTGAACGTAAAAAGGGTTTTAGACATTGCTTGACAGTGGTAAATGGCATCAAACAAAGAGAAACAAAACAAATAAATGAGGAGAGATTGTCGTATGGATGCAGGTCTACCTGGACAAAATGTGAAGCTCCACTTTTTAGATGCACACTCAAGGCAGGAAGAAAGGAACTGAGGTGGCTAGGGCTGACAACATCATCTAATAGCACTGACAAGTGAAGGCATCAAGGAATGGTGCTAAGTGTGATGACATCAGTCCCAAAACTTGTATTCCTGCATGTTCTTAATGCCTCTATCACGAAGACAAAAGAGTGTAGCTCTATTGGGAGACTGACTCTAAGATCATGTATCTTCTGCTTTAGTGAAGCCTTGTCAGTCTGACATACACACGGTTTTGTAGCCCCATGATACCTTGTTTTGGGACTGAGGCTTGAGAGTATGCGTATAGTTTAGAGAAATGCCCCGGGAGAGATGCACAAAGCCCAAACAATTTGGATATTTCTTCTCTTTTAGCATTCTTTTATGTATCCCATACCCTGCTTTGCTGCAAATTGCCTCCAGTACGCTCATTGTTTGAGATTATGACTGCAGTACACCGAGGAGTCCCAACGAGGATGAAACATATGCCCATACTTTGTCATTCTCAGCCTAAGCTGGATCAGCTGTTTAAAAGGCATTGTCTGTTCTGGGGAAGTCTTTTCAGTATGACTTACACACAGATTTACGTACCCATGATGCCTTGCTCCAGGAATGAGGCCCAAAAGTACGTATATGGTTTGGAGAGATACACAAAAAACATACAATTTGGACATTTCTTCTCGCCTAGTATTCTTTAACGGATCCTATACTCTACTTTCCTGCAAACTGATAGTCTGGTATGCTCACTCCAAGTTTCTAAATAAACTTTGACTAGTGGTCTGACAAATTGAATGGTTGACATTATGACTGCAGTTCAGAATCCCAAAGAGGACAAATTAGGTGTCTGTACTTAGTCATTCTCAGCTTAAGCTGGATAAGACATGCTAGCCTCTTGAAAAGGCAATTTCTGTTCTGGTAAAGCATAGTCAGTATGATTTACTCAAGGATTTGCATACCCATAATGCCTTGCTCTGGGAATGAGACTTAACAGTATGTGCATGGTTTCAAGAGATGCACATGTAACCCCTCTGCAAATGGGGGTTCCCAAAAAGTCTTCCTTGAGCTTGCCTAAATGCTCACTGCCAGGCTGGTGTCCTGCATTTTAGCAGTTAAACGTTATTGCTAGAGAGTGCATGTAAAGCCTCTGTGTACTGTCTCTTTAAGGGCTGCCTAGATTACAGTAATAATTGGTCTGAGAAGGGGGCTGAGTGTTTCCAAACTCGAGTCCCACCCGGGCTGCCTGATAATTGCTCCATTTCTGCCATCGCTAATTGCACAGACGAAGCCTTGTTAGAAGATGTAACTGTGGGGAGAACACGTGATGCAATCCTCTAGATAGCTGCTTCTTTCAGAGCTCCCATTACCTCCTCCCATACAACCATCTGTTTTGCTAAAAATTCTAAAAGATCGGACTTTGAGCAATATTTTTCAAAGAGGTAAACATACCTGCAGCATTTTTAGCAATCTTCGGGGGTCAAATTGTCGAAATGGAAGCGGACATGCAGTTGGCTCTCCCGTGACATACGCCACCTGTGACACCTGAAAAAATCTCTAAGAGATCCAAGGCCCGAGGCCATGGGGTGGCAATCCTCCAGCTCTCACGATCAATCCCCTCTCACACTTGATCACTTCCTGGATGAATTCCATCCATTTAGGGATGAACTGCGGTCTCTAACAGATGAATTCAAAGCAGTTTCATCCAAACTGGAAGATCTTGCCATCCGTACCGGAGACTGTGAGGCATGTCTAACTTCAGTGGAGTGCAAAGTGGATAAAGTGGATCCAGCCATGGCTGCTACCCGGCAACATCTCGCTAAGTTGGAGGCCAAAATCGAGGATTTGGAAGAGAGGAGCCGCTGCAATAATGCGGTCTTAATTGGTTTACCAGAGGGAGGAGGAGAAGAAGGGAGCCCTCTGGTGTTGTTTACACAAAAGCTTGTTGAAAAATTAACAGGCCCCTCTCCATTTGGCTCATCCTACATCATAGAAAGGGCTCGCAGGGCATTAAAAGCCATGCCCCCACCTGGTGCCCCACCGAGAACCTTCATCTTCAATTTTCTGAATTACCAGGAGCGCCAGCACTTTATGATGAAGATTAAAGAAATTAAAGCGGTACAATGGAGTGGCACGGTGATACGAGTAGCCAAAGCTCTCCCTTTATTGGTGAGACAGTGGAGAACGGCTTAACATGATATAGTTACTAAGCTACTGGCAGCAAATATAAAATTCCACATGGGATACCCCGCTAATTTCCTGGTGTATCTTGAAGGGAAATGGGTTCCCTTTGAAGACCCGAAGGTGGCTGAGGAATCCCTAAAGAAGGCGCTCCCCGATCTGTTCCGAGTCAGCTGAAAATGGATGCTGGTCTGCACCACCTGAAGGTTGTTGCATCGCTGGAACTCTCTGAATCGAGTTGAAGTCTGCAAGTGTTTACAATTCAACTTTTGTTTTTTTTCCCTCAGTGTCTCAGTTAGCAAAAGGCTAAATTTCAATTAGTTGGACATTTAGACATCCCAGCTGTAGATCTACGTATGTTTTCATATCTGAACTGTGGCCAAGAGTGCAGTTATGAACAGGGCTCTTTCTAATTGATTTTCCTCGCTGGATGTGTTTATATTTTAAATTAAAGCCTTCCTCAGCTTAGCTGGCTCCTTGTTGACATTTTGGTCCTCTTGATTTTAGAGCTAGCAGCCAATAGAACAGGGAGGCTTTTAAAGGTTTTTTTTTTCCTTTTTCCGGGGACAGTGAGACTATTCGGTTTTCTCCTTGTAAGCCAAAGTTGGCCATTTTCTTTTAGATTCAGAACTGCCTGCCCAAGAACTTTTAAACAATTCACTGGTTAATGCTTATTTTAAAAGATTACTTAAAGTATTTAGGGTGTTTCGATTCTGTAACGGATGGTATGGGGGGGGGAGTATAGGTTACCTCTGAGGGTACATTACGTACCAGTGTGTTATGAGTCAGAATCAGGGCTCCAAGCATGGTTTGCTAGGGAATTCTGTAATTACCTTGATTCTTAGGGATCCAGGGTGGGAAGGGTGTGTTGTTTCTATTGGAGAAAGTTGTTTTGTTTGGGATAAGGTTATGGGTGAAGTGTTTAGGTGAGAGGAGGGTGGGAAGGGAGGGGCAGCTTGGCATCATGGAGGGATTATCCTTTTTTGTCTCATGTGACTCTAATTTATGGTAAAGTACAGAAGTTTCTGACATGTGGATGTTCAAATGACTATTCCTAAAATGTTTTTGTCTTGGAACATTCATGGGGGTCGTAACAAAGTCAAACGATGTAAGGTGCTGAAACACATTCATCTGCTTAGGAGTGACGTTTCTTTTCTACAGGAAACCCACCTGCGGGAAACAGAGGGCACTCTCTTTCACAGACAGTTTGTGGGCAAGACTTTTTTTGCAGGTGATAGTACCCAGAGTCGAGGGGGTCGCAATCCTTATTGCAAGAGGCACACAGTTTGTGTGCGAGCAGAGTATTAAGGATAGAAATGGCAGATACATTTTTCTTTTAGGTCAGCTGGTGAGAACCACCATGATACTGGGCAGTGTTTATGGCCCGAATGCGGAGTTCCCAGAGTTCTTTACTAAGATAATGAAAGTATTAGCCCCCTTTACTAATCTACCCATTATAATCGGTGGTGATTGGAATCTACCGTTTTCCCCAATTTTAGATAAATCTGATCCCAAGCGTAAAGGTTTGTCGCCAGCACAGAGAGCCATTAGGGATCTGATGGACCATTTTGGTTTCTGCAATCCTTGGAGAACTCTTAATACACACTCAAGGGAGTACACGTTCCATACCGACATTCACAAATCTCAATCCAGAATTGATTACTTATTAATAAGTAAGTCACTCCTTCCAGGGCTGATGGACACAAAAATAGAACCCAGGGTTATCTCTGACCACGCGGTAACGTGGTGCTCTCTAACGTTACCCAATGATATACCCAAAGAATCCAGTTGGAAGTTAAACAACCAACTTCTCAAGGACCAAGGTATTGTTCAATGTATAGGGCAGGAAATTGACCGGTACACAGCGGTCAATTTAAATTCGATCGACCGTCAGGATTTAGAATGGTACGCCTTAAAATGTGTACTAAGGGGTTTATTTATTAAGCTAGTGACACAAAGAAAAAGATGTAGGGATCAAAAGGCCCTGGATCTCCAAGATGATATCAGATGCCTGGAGAGCTCACTCTCCCCCAAGACCCAGGAGTCTGATAGGATCAGATTATTGAGTATCCAGGATCAGTACTCTGACTTGCTCCGTGAGAAGGCAGAACACACACTTCTCAAAACAGGCACAAAATATATTGATCAGGGGGAGAAAGCTGGTCACTTACTAGCCCTAAGGCTTAAAAAAGTAGAATCCTCCAAAATTATGCAGAGTATTTGTTCTCGGTAGGACGGTTCTCTCCTACTTTCTCCGAAAGAGATCACCGGGGAATTTGCCACATTTTATGCTCAGTTATTGCGGTCTGTTTTAAGACTGAATTGGATCTCACCAGTGTTCCAGTTGAGGAGGCCAATTCATTTGAATGTGCCATAGTAGCATGTGTGGGCTATAGGATAGCTCTCATCTACCGTCCACCCGGAGATGGGAAGCAGACTTCGTGGTCGACATGGCATTTGAATCACCCCGGCTGATGGTCCTGGGTGACTTCAATCCCTGGATCGACGACAAACCCTCGCAATTTGGACAACACTTCCTCCAGTTGATGAATTCACTGGGTCTGACACAGGTGGTTACCACTGCTACTCATAAATGTGGCCATTCTCTTGACCTGGTTTTCCTCCTGGGGATCGAGGCCTCGGACGTGGGTTGGAACCAGTCGGATGGTCTGATCACTACACGGTGAGGTTCAATTTGGGGCCCCCCCTTGTAGGCCGACCCCTGTGGAGATGGTCAAGTACCGACCTTTACGGAATATTACATCCAATGGCCTATCAGTGGTGCTTGACCTATCAGAACTCTTCGGATTGCAAGGATCCAGAGGCTTTAGTTTTGGCATATAACAATGCCATTTCCTTAGCCTTGGATTCTATTGCACCAGTACGTGTGCATCCTCTCTCCCGCCACCCTCGGGCTCCTTGGTTTGATGGAGCATTGAGGAAGTTGCGTCGACTAGGTTGCAGTTTAGAACATTGTTGGCGGAAATCCGGCTTACATGCCGACCATCTTAGACTTCTAGAACACTATCAGTTCTATCAGTCAGAAATTTCCCATAAGAAGGCAGAGTTCCTGTCCGGGGAAATTTCTGCTGCTCAGAACCAACCAGTACAGCTCTTCAGAACTGTTGACAGGCTGTGCAACCCAGCCTGTATGCAGCTCCGAAGAGCTTTTTCACAATTGCAGTGTGATGAGCTTGCTCAGTTCTTTGCTGATAAGTTGGCCGACAATGGGTCGGAGATCCTTTTGACACATTCTATGCAAGTTGCTGATGATCAGGGCTTGGTTACTATCCCTCCGTTCTCCTGGAGTACCTTCGACTGTCCAGAAGTCGTGGATGTTATGCAGATTGTCCAGGGGATGCACCCTACATGCTGTAGTTTAGACCCAGGCCCTACATCCCTGATAATGGGTTGTGGTGATCTTATCAGCCCGGTTCTGGCACAGATAGTCTGGTGCTCCCTTGACTCTGGTGAATATCCCTGCTCCTTGAAAGAAGCACTTGTGACACCATTGTTGAAGAAAGCTTCTCTGGACCCAGACTGTCTTGCAAACTACAGGCCTATCTTGAACCTCCCCTTTGTGGGGAAGGTGATCGAGAAAGTAGTGGCTGCTCTACTGGAGAACCACGTAGCCATCCATAGAATCTACGAACCTCTCCTATCCGGTTTTGGAAAGAGGCGTAGTACCGAGACAGCGCTGGTTCGGGTGTTCAATGAGCTCCTGATGGCAAGAGACCACAGAAAATGATCCATTTTGATACTCTTAGATCTGTCATCAGCTTTTGACACCATTGACCATGGGGTTTTGCTTGAGCGCCTGAGATTTATCTGTGGACTCTCTGGTTTGGTCCACAGATGGTTTACATCTTACCTCACTAGAAGAACTCAGAGGGTAGTGTCGGGTTTTTTTTCCTCTGATCCGATCTCTCTGTCATGTGGGGTTCCTCAGGCTCAGTATTGTCCCCCATGCTGTTTGCGGTGTATATGCTTCCCCTCGGAGACATTGTAAGATGGTATGGGCTGAAGTTTCATTGTTATGCTGATGATACCCAGCTCTACCTGTCTTTTGCGCCCGACCTGGAAGGAGCAGTCTTGGTATTTAATAACTGCCTCAATGAAATCCAAGATTGGATGAAGTCCAGTTAGCTGAAGTTGAACCCTGGGAAGACGGAGGTGATGGTTTTGGATCCAGGTCACCGGATAGGGCGACTGGGGGCAGGCTGCACCTTAGGATTGTTCCTTGGAGACACTGAGCTTCAGGCCTCTGAACAGGTGCAAGACCTAGGGGTGTTGCTGGACATGGGGCTGACACTTCTGGCACAGGTGTTGGCTGTCTTTAAGTTATATTTTTATCATCTAAGAAACATTGCTAGGATCAAGCACCTTGTTCCGTCCGGAGACCTGCCTACATTGATCCATGCCTTTGTGACCTCGTGTTTAGATTACTGCAACTCGCTTTACTTTGGGCTACTGGGGGTTGATATCCGCTGCTTGCAGCTGGTGCAGAATTCAGCAGCACGGTTGTTGATGAGGATTTCTAGATCTTCCCATATCACACCGGTGCTGCGGGAACTGCACTGGCTGCTGGTTCAGTGGCAGATCACCTTCAAAGTCGGGTTACTGACATATAAAGCCCTATACAGACTGGTGTCCTGACTACCTGAAAGAGCTGCTGATTCCTTATCACCCTGAGCGACCACTCCGTTGGGCTGACGAGGGGTTGCTGGAGATTCCGAGGGTGTTTTTAAAATCTTCTGGGGCCCGGGCATTCGTGTTCGTGGCCCCTACCCTCTGGAATTCTATACCCCGTCGGATTAGGGAGTACACAACTGTGGGGGGATTCAAACAGGCCCTAAAATCATTCCTGTGGAATAAGACATATGGTGTTGATGATGGTTGATATAGTTTGTATTTTAATGTGATGATGATTCTGTTTTATCTGTTTTAATTGTTTTAATTGTACTGCACCTTGGTATTCGAAAGGCGCGTTATAAATAAAGTATTATTATTATAAAGTCCCATGATCCAGAAGCCTGTAGTCACACATGTTCAAGCATACCTGAACTCTATCACATTGCCTACCCTGGATTCGGCGCAGCAGGACTCCCTGTTTGTCCTCATCTCTACCATGGAGATCCAGGAAACAATCAAATCTCTAGTAGCCGATAAAGCCCCAGGCCCGGATGGGTTTACCCCAAATTTTTATAAAATATTTTCCAAACAAATCACACCTTGGTTAGCACAGCTATTTGCTTGGATGCTGGGTGCCAACCCACTAGACAGTACCCTTTTGGAAGCTCTGATTATTGTCCTCCCAAAACCAGACAGAGATCCAGAAGATGTTGGGAATTATAGGCCAATCTCTCTTTTAAATTGTGATCTTAAAATTTTAGCAAAATTATTGGCCAACAGGCTTAAACAAATAATGCCTGCTTTAATTCATCTGGACCAAGCTGGCTTTATATCCAGCAGACATTCCTCCAACCACTTTAGGAAACTGGACCACATCCTCTCTGCATCCAGAGATGCAGAAGTTCCGTCTGCTCTCCTATCTCTGGACACAGAGAAGGCATTTGACAGAGTGGACTGGCAATTCCTATTCTGCACTATGCAAAGATTTGGTTTCCCATCTAAATTTATCAATTGGATTTCTTCCCTCTATCAGAACCCTCCGGCCCAGATTTATTGCAATGGAGTGTTGTCAAGCCGTTTCTCCCTTTACTCGGGAACAAGGCAGGGATGCCCATTATCCCCACTCCTATTTAATATTTACCAGGAACCCTTGTTAACCAAGCTTAGAAAACACAAAGATATCCAGGGCATCACAATAGGATCCCAGATTTTTAAATTGTCTGCTTACGCAGATGATGTGTTGCTTCATATCGAACACCCCTTGCAAACGATCCCGGTTGTTTTATCAGTCCTCGAGGAATACAGTGCAGTTTCCAACTATAAAATTAATTTAGGTAAAATCACAGTTTTTCCCCTGAATGGGAGATTATCCAAGCAGGATATCTCTCTATTAGGGTTACAATGGAGTCATTCTAGCTTCAAGTACTTGGGGCTTATTCTAACTAGGGGAGAAACCCAATTAAGGAAAGCTAACCTTGATCCTTTACTTCTCACCATTCAACAAGACTAGGTGGCAATCCCTCCCCATTTCATTATGGAGGCATGTTAATTTGATTAAAATGAACATCCTACCAAGGTTATTCTACCCCCTAAGTATGCTAAACTCGTGGGTCCCCTTAAACTGGTTTAAAAATGCATTCAGTCATATCCTCACTCATTTGGAAGGGCAAATCGGCCAGAACAGCCTATAATAAACTGCCTGCTTCCAAACGGTCTGGGGGATTAAGGCTCCCGCATTTTGGTTTATATTTCTGGGCAAGCCAACTGGGCAAGTATTTACGGTGGTTATAGCCACCTGGAAACCTAGCCTCAGACCCTTATATTCCTGCGTGGTTGATTCTTGAACGAGAACCAGTTTCAATGCTGGTATCTCCCCATTTGCAATGTTACATATATCTCCCAAGGTTTTACCAAAGAATCTGAGTTATTCACCAGTTGTTTCTTCAATAAGAACACATACCCAGTTGTGCACTTTTTTTAAATACAAGCATACCTTCAACTCTCTCCAGCCAGTGGTAAGAAATCCCAATTTTAAATTAAGGGGAAAGTGCATTCCGCCCTCTTGGATTCCCTCAATAAGGGACTCTAAGGTTCATGCTTTCTTCATAGAGGGACAATGTCTATCCTCCTCCTCCATTATGGCCCATTTTCGAATTCCGAAGGAAAAGGTCTTCAAAGTGTATCAATTAAGACACCTTCTGGTTCAGTTTTCAAAGAAAATGGTATGGTATACTGAGATAGCAGACTGGCTCCAGGACCTCTCGGTTAAGTGCGGTAAGCCTCACGCTGTATCATTCCTTTACATGGCTCTATTGTCCAAATCCTTTGACTCTCAATACAAAGACCCTAAATTCTGGACTTGCCAGTTCCCTAGTTCTGTCGGTAGATGGGAGAAGATATGGGAAGGCCTCCAGACATACATACCCCAAGACAGACTCCATCTCACCCAGTTTCAAATTCTGCAAGATGGGTACTGGACCCCCTTGAAGCTACAAAGGGTGGGGCATAGCCCTTCCTCTATGTACACCAGATGTGGGTCTCAAGAAGGTAACCTTTTTCATATCTTCTGGGACTGACCTTCGGTGAAACGTTTGTGGGCCATGATTCAAAACCAGGCAAACCCCTTGTTGGCTATAGAGGATTTATTTACCCCTGACATTTGCCTCCTTGGGGATTTTACTCAGATCCCTGTCCATATTCACAGGTATCATATGGCTCTGATCTACCTCTCAGTAAAGAAATTAGTATTAAGGCACTGGCTGGACAGAGAAGACATTTCATATTTAGAATGATTGAAGGAATTGTTGTTTAATCTCAGAGCTGAACAGCTTAAAGCTAGCCTTTGGGGCTCCAGGACTCGCTATAAGAAAATTTTGGAAGGTTTTCATGCCCTATACCTTCTACAAGATGACACCCCTCCAGGTTAATCTGGGTGAGGGGCATCCCTTTTGGTCGGTTATAGGGTGTATGATGGTTTCAAGATTGCTCGAAGTCTAGGTCTAAGTTATTCCATGATGCCAAAGGGGGGGAGGGGCTTGACATGTATGTGTGCTACTCTTTCAGGTTCTAATGTATTGTTTGTACCGTTGTCAAGCCTTGGTTGTTTAATGAAAATCTCAATAAAGAGTGAAAATAAAAAAAAAGAAGATGTAACTGTTTGCTGGTTATTTAATAGAGTGGTAAAGAAATTGTAGTTTGTCTAACCTGCCTTCTTTGCAGCATGGACTGTTCTGTTCATCACCACCATTTTGGTCCTGGACTGCCGAATTGGACCAATCAGTACTTTTGGGATTCTAAAATGGAGCCTGCCTACAGGGGCTTGGTAGGGCCAAAACTTGTAGGAATTGTAGTTTTGGGCTTTTGGCACCTAATCGAACCTGGAGGGGGAGCCCTTGTTGTGACTGACAGACAGATCAGTCAACCGAACCTTTTGGATTCTGGGGAAAGTCCCAGACTGCATGCTGTTTGAAGGCAGATGTAAGTTGGGGAGTGAAGAAGCAACAGCTCGAGACAGTTGAGCAGTCGTCTACCTAGTTTCGTGCGGAAGAACTGTGGAAAGGCCTTAGTTTTGGCCTGCATGCCTGCCTGCTGTCCCAGAGAGGGAGAAGAGAATTATTTCAGACTGAATCCAAGTTTCCGAGAATGAAGCAAGCCACTGAATTGTGACCAGGCTCAACCTGAAGAAGACTGAAGGTTTGCTGAATGCGATCAGCCTGTCAGGACTTCCAGCCACCTCTGAAACTCCCGGTTTGTGCAGAGACTATGTAAAATGTGACCGGATAATAATCTGCCTGGTACAGTAGAATTTTCTTACATGTAAATGTGCTGTGTGCTGATAGTGGGTCGTGACTTGGTTCCCCACTGTTTGAATTGTGCTCTGCTTGCTGGAGGCGGCATCCAGCCCCAACAAACTGAATCCATTTGCATCTCCATTCAGCCTGGGCCTTGCCACACTGGCCCAGCCAGACTACCCACTGCACAGAGAAAGCCATTGACGAGAGAGCTGTCTGGGGATCAGCCCCCTGCTCAATGCTTGAACAGGAACAACGCCTCCGTGATTCGTGTGGGCCCTGCTTCTCCTGGCACTCCAGCTCAACAATCTGCAGTCTCAATTTTGTCCTGCCTGTGTCCTGTACTGGGTATCGTGAGTAACCATCAGGGTAGCTCCCTGCAACAACAGCTTAATCTAAAAGTGTGTCATTTGATTGTCCTGTTGCCTTTTCTTTCACGAACTGAGCCCTCCGGCTCCAGATTACAAATTGTGTGTATTGTGCATGTTGTTTCTTTCCATCACAGGTCCACAACCAGCTGTGATGCCAGCCTATCCCAGGCAACGGTCCTGGCTAGTCCACCACTTTCTATCTGGGTACCCAGAGGTGTGACTGTGTGGGGACTTAAAGTGCATGCATAACTGTTTGATTGGCATAGCCTTTAAGCCAATTAACCTGATTTTGCCCCTCCATTGTTCAAGTCCCCTGAATAAATCAGATCTAACTTTTTCTGCATTTAATCTGAATTTGGTTCCAGTCTGTGCTCAAAGTACTGACTGTTGCTATTTGCTGTGCATAACCTTGTTTTATAGGGGGTCCCCAGGGTCGAGCCAGAGGAACCAGCCCTGGTGGTAAGTGCAAACAGTGCGGGTACTTGTAGGGCAGACAAGGGGTACTGTGAAAGTGATTATTGTATATTGTCCAGGCCACTAGCAGGGAAAGAGGGGGGCTACAGTGTCCCAGAGGGCTGTGCCCAGGTTAGCTTGACCACTACCACCCTTGACCTCCAGGTGGAGGCCCCTGTTTCAGAACTCATGCCCCTTAACCTGCAACTAGCCACGCAGGCAGGGGTAGTAGCCCTTGGGATAGCACCACCTAGGGGTTACAGACAAAAAACAAACTATTTGGATATTTCTTTTCACCTAACATCATTTTACGGATCCCATACTTTGCTTTCCTGCAGACTGCTTGTCTAGTATGCTTACTCTGAGTTTAGTTTTATTTTGTTATCCAGGTAAGTGCAATGATGCCGAACACCTTTTTCAGGCACAACCCATTGTACATTAAAGCACAAGCAGTTGTACACAAGAAGGACGTATGAAGTACATTCAATTAAATACATAAAGCTGGCCCAGTGGCATGGAGGGCAGAGATGCTGGCATCTTACCTCTTGTCACACCGGCAACCCGTGTTCGCTTGCAATCGTGAGTTGCTGGGGATCGGCTGGGGAGGGGAAAGGATTGAGAGCTAGACAGCTGCTCTCCTTTCACTGGGGTGGGGCAGGGGGACCTGCAAGTTCCACTGAATGACTACCACCTGGTGGAGGCCAGGTGGTAGTGCGGATCGAGGAGGGTAATGGAAGGGAGGGCTGGGGGACCTTGTGGCATGTGCATGCCTCCACACATGTGCGTCTACATGCGCGCCCCAAGGTGGGGAACTGAGAAAGAAAATGGAAAAGGTAAGGCTCTGGACTAGTGGAACCCTGCCTGCCTGCCTGCCCCTGCTCCTGCATCGCCATATGACCACCATCCTGGGGTGATTGGTCTGACTGGCAGATGCTGGGTGGGGGTGTCAGAGACAGGGCTGCGCGCTTTCTGGAGCCAACCTAAGGGGGGGGAAGCTATATGGGAAAAAATTAAACACAGAAAAAGGGGAATACAAAGAAAATCAGGTGCAAATTACAGGTGGCAATTGTTAACAAAGCAATTGCAATTACAGTTGCTCACTCTGAGTGTTCTAAATGGACTTTGCCTATGGTCTGACAAGGTGCATGATTAAGATTATGACTGCAGTGCACTGTAGAGTCCTAAAGAGGAGGAAACACGTGTCTGTACTTCGTCATTCTCAGCCTAAACTGGATCAGACTTACAAGCCTGCTTAAAAGACCATGTCTGTTCTGGTGACACCTTGTCAGTCTGACGTACACACAGATTTGCGTACCCACGATGCCTTGCTCCATAAATGAGGCTAGAGAGTATGTGCTATGGTTTGAAGACATGCACAAAAAACAGTCAAGAGAGGACTTCCAGTGACATCACAGATGACATGCCACTGAGTCCAACAGCTCCCACTTCCGTCTTGCAAAATCCCTGTTCAGACTGTTCATTTTTCTACAAATAAACGATCAGATGGGATGTTGCTTCACTGGAGCAGCATACAGATGATTTGGAATGACAGACAACTATGATGGAAAATACAACAGATGATGTGGGAGCTGTCATTCAGGGAGATTCACGACACTCAAGCTTTAAGTATGGCCCACCAGAAAGATGCAGACAACCAGGTCCAGTGCAACAATATCTGCTTATATGCACTGCCAGAAAATTCGGAGGGCTCTGATCTGGCTGAATTCCTGACTGCCTTTCTGCACAGTGCCTTGAAGCCGGACGCTGGGTTCCTCCCCCCCCCCCGACACTACGCATACACACAGGGCCCTCGGTCCAATGCCAGTCTCTCCTGATACCCACCCCATTCAATGATAATCTGTTTCCTTAATTATGCAGTGAAGAAGAAAAATTTGCAGCTCAGTCTGGAAGCGAAAGACCACCTTTTTTGTACAGTGCAAATTTATTCTGATTGTGATTATGCCCCTACATAATGCACCACTGCCAGGAGTACCTCCCACTGCTAACAGACCTTGTGCTAAAACAACTCATATTTCATACTCCCTACCTGGCCCCCCCGATAGTTCAATTTTCAGATGGGCTAATAAAGTACCGACCAGCGGATGAAGCCCACACTGACCTGCTTGTCAGGGGATTTGAGTTGCTGGACTGTGGCCCCAAATATGTGCAGCCTACCTCTCGCAGCAACCCCACTGGCAGTCTAACACTTCTACAGCTCAACACTGTGGATGGATGGATGGAGAGCAATAAGGCAGATATTCTCACCCACTTAACAGCTTATCATCAAGGAGCGGCCACAACTTGAACAGGAACACCTGCTGGACATTAATTTTCCCACCTGCAGCCTCAGGTATGTTGGATGGAGGAAGGGGGGCTGGAACTAGGTGGCGAGAGCGGTGTGGTGATGGGACTGACAGGCCTGACTCTCAGGGTAGAAGCTGAGGTGGATCCACACTACCTGATGTAATTAAAATTCAGACACTACAGCCCAACTAATTCTAACTCTTCCTTTAAAAGGTGGAGGTAATTGATATGAGGAGCAAACATCTGACCTGCTGGGCCTCTCTCTCCAGTCCACCCTCTTATTACAGCCATGATTAGTCCCCATTATAACAAGGGAATAGTTAATGCAGTGACACCCTGATAACAAAATATTTATTTGGCTTTGTTGGCTCTTCCTCCTGCACCTGCAGTCCGTGGTGATTTATTGGGTTCTATTTTAACAGCTGGGTCCTGGCTACCCCCCTTTTCTCTCTCTCCTTCTGTGGCCTTTCTTTCCCCATGTGGGCTGCTGTCTCCAATTTTAGCATTCAGAATCTCATCTTTTGGAGCAGGCTGAAAACATCTTCATACCGCTCTGTTAGTCTGGAACTTTCTGTCCTTCCACCTTGCTGCTGCCCTTCCTCAGGAATCCCTCTCAAGTGAGATCTTGACGATTTGGTCACCCACTGCCCTTCCTCTTCAGCATGGTGGGCCAAACTGTCTGGACTTGGTTAAAAAAACTGGTTTCACTGACTTGTTACTATTATTGCAAGGTGATGGGCCCCCACTCTTCCTCATTGTTGTTCTATATGGCCTGTGGGCATTCTCCTGTGGATTGCTGGCCTTGCCCCCCAGAATAATTTAGGTCTTACGTGCAACTGGGACAACTGTGTGTATCATTAGCTTTCCTTGATATCTTGAACTGGACTGGACTACCTTTTCATGTTTGCTTGCACGCAGCGCAAGAAACATATTGCGGCAGCTTGGTGCCGAAGCAGGTTCTGGAGGTGCGGCACTGTTGAGGCCAATACCTGCACGGCATTTTGGGGCGTGTGTGATGTCCACCAATAATGGGGGACACAGCCGGTGACAGTAGTTTGGAACGTTGCCACCAACTTCTGAAAAAATAGCCACTGCAATCAGGGGCCGCCTCGTCATTGCAGCGTCAGCCATTCGCTGCAATGAGGGAGCGACCTGTCATTGCAGGGCAGGATGTTCACTCACTGATATTGTTTGTGAACATGGCGGTGGTTTGCCACCTGTTCACAAACAATATTAACCCCCTCCCCTGCCGAGGGGGTGTCCAATCCCCCTGGCAGCATGTGCTCCCCCAACACATTTGTTTGCAGATGGGGGCCCCCAATCCCCATTGGCAGCAGTGGCCCAGATGTATGTAAAGAGATGGGGGAAGCCCACTCCCTGTCGACAGTATGTAATGACCCCCACTTGTCTTGTCTGCCAGCGGGGTGCCCAATCCCATCGGCATAATCAACCCCGTTGTTGTAGCCGACAGGGGTGCCCAACTCTGTCAGCTATAGCGGCCCCCACAAAAAGACTCAGTTGGCATGCTGGGAGCCCACCCCAGAGTGCCACATTGCTCTGTAAATAAAAAAAAAGTCCCGTGATGTCTTTTTTTATTTTTTTACCTGTGACGAAGGAAACGGTCCCCCGGCACTCTCCTTGATCCCCCCCTTCCCACAACCCGCACCCACCCACTGCACACCCTGCCTCCCCACACACCCTCATCCCATACTTACCTTCAGAGTCCAGCGCGACAATCTTCGGTGGACCGGGAACACATCTGCACTCTTCAAAGCTGACCGCGAACTGAGGAATTGCCAGTAAGCTGTATAATGGAATAAATAGGGTTTTTTCAACTTTGCTGTATATCTCAGGCATTTTTTGGAATTTTGCAACCAAATTTTCAGCATGGGGTTTTTGGAACCCCTCCTCATGAATTCTATCACTGTCATGGCGTTAATCGGCCCCGAAAGGTGATTTTGTGGTCACTGTGCGGAATCACCTTTCAGGACCGATTAACGAAACAACAGTGCTAGTGTTCATGAGGTGGGCTCTCAAAAGCCTATGTTGCAAATTTCAGGAAAAATCCCAAAATGACTGTGTTTTACGAGGCATATACAGTTGCTACGCACGCCTTTAATTTGTGAATTTACAATATTTTCACCCCAGATTTTCAACATTGCCATTTTTTCAGACCTCCTTGTGAACAGTACAGCTGTCATTTTTCACACCCTGGACAAAATGTGTTTTCGCACTTGTGGCACAGAATAGCGCGGTCGGTGTGAGAAATCAGTGTTCCGCACAGATTAAGAAACTGATAGTGGCACTGTTTATGAGCAGAGGTCCAAAAATGCCTATGTTGAAAATTTGGTGACAATACTCCATAAAATGACTGTTACGAGCATGCGTTGCACTGTTCCTACACACGCTCGTAAGTTCGTGAATTTTCAATATTTTCACTCCAGATTTTCAACATTGCCATTTTACCACACCTCCTTATGAGCAGTATAGCTGTCATTTGTCACATTTTGCCCAAAATGTGTTTCTGTGCATGTAGTGCACAATGGAGCACTCGGTGTGCCAAATCAATGTTCGGGACAGACTAAGAAAATCACAGTGAAACTGATCATGAGCAGACGTCTTAAAATGGCTATGTCAAAAATTTGGTGGAAAAATTCCCCAAAATGACTGTTTTACAGCATGCGTTGCTCTGTTCCTACACACGCTCGTATGTTCGTGAATATTCACTAGTTTAACTCCAGATTTTCAACATTGCCATTTTATCACACCTCCTTATGAGCAGAATAGCTGTCATTTTTCACATTTTGCCCAAAACGTGTTTCTGCGCATGTAGCGCACAATGGCGCAGTCAGTGTGCGAAATCAATGTTCGGGACAGATTAAGAAAATCACAGTGACACTGTTCATGAGCAGAGGTGTTACAATGGCTATATTAAAAATTTGGTGAAAAAAGTCCATAAAATGACTGTTACGCGCGACCACTGCGCAGTTTCCACGCACCCTCGTAAGTTCATGGATTTCTAATATTTTCAGTCCAGATTTTCACCACTGGCATTTTTCCACACTTCCTTATGAACAGTACAGCTGTCATTTTTCACACCATGGCTGAAATGTGTTTTCGCACTTCCAGCGCAGAAATGCGTGGTCGCTGTGGGAAATCACTGTTCAGGACAGATTAAAAAATCACAGTGACACTGTTCATGAGCGGAGGTCCCAAAATGCCTGTGTTGACAATCTGCTGTAAAATATCCCCAAACTAATTACATTATGGGTGTGCATTGCACAGTTTCTATGCACGCTCGTGACTTCACTTTTTTTATATTTTCAATCCAGATTTTCAACATTGCCATTTTTTACACCTCCCCATGAACAGTACAGCTGTCATGTCTCACATCCTGTTCAAAATGTGTTTTTGCACCTGTGGTGCCAAATGGCATAGTCACTGTCCAAAATCAGCTTTCGGCTAACGAACTGATATTGCCACTGTTCATGAGGTGGGGGTCACAAAAAACCCATGTTGAAAATTTGGAGTGAAAATACCAATGAACGCCTGGGGTGTTAGGGTTTCCGACCATAACACCCCACCCTGTAGAGACTGACAGGAATCAGGGGTGTTACTTGGGATTGCCGCCTGTAATGCTCACGCTATTCCACCCCCACCCACACCCACACCCTGCAGCCAGTGATAGGCATTGAGGTGTGCCTTGGACTCTTCGGCACCAAAGTTCACCCTATTCTCCTATACTGCACCCATCTCACCATATTTCCTTATGGAATGGGGTGAGCATAAGGCCCAAAGACCCCAAGGCACACCATGACACTTGTCAGAGTCTGCAGGGTAGGGTGTAGTGAAATGGCGTGGCCGTTATGCCTGATGACCCAAAGGCACACCCCAGTGCCTGTCAGTCTCTGCAGGGTGGTGGTGGGGTCGGCTTCAGTTCAATACTTCACTGCCATTCCTATTAAGCATCTCTCTAACTCCTACACTACCAATGCCAATGCCAGCAAGCAAACATTCGGCATTGACAAATGCTTGTTTATGCAGTTTTACTGGACTGGGGAAGTGGTGAGCTTCAACCATGCAGGAGGGTGGGCTGCAGTCAGTGGGGGGTGGGGGGAGTAGTCAGAGATCAGGTAGGGTCTGGCAGAAAAATATCAGCATGGACACAATGGACAGACAAGGTGGGACAAGCAGTTCTTATCTGCCAACAAATTCTGTGTCTGTGTGAAAGGAAGGCGACACAAGTATGCCTACTTTCATTTTTTATGTTGCTTGCACACATGTGCAAGAAACATAGTGCCATCATTCGAGTTTTCGGAGGTGTGGCAGCCCTCTTCCAATTCAGTCAGTGTGTTGGCAGGCGCGGCCCCTGTCTGCCAAAGCATGCTGGAGCTGTCTATGACAAGCTCCAAAATGCAGTGGCATACAGTTGAAAGGGGGAGCTACGCTTGAGTGAGCAGCGATAAGATATCGCCTGCTCATGCGCAGCTCCCCCTAAACACACACACACACACACGACCAGTTCCACCTTCTAACGTTTCCTAGTTAACCATATGAATACTGTAAAGTTGAATTACAAACAATAACGATAATACTTAAGACACCAAACTGGAAGTAAATAAAGACGGATATTTACAGTGAAACGTAACATAAAACATCGAAAGTATAAATCCTGCTGTCATACAGTAACCCGATAGCACTGGAGATTGAGCAGGGTTTACGAGTTCTCCTGAAAACCAGGATACTAACCACACTGACGACCAAGGAAAAATTTCATACCAGATGTTTATTGCAACGTTGTCAGTCAGCACGAATCCTCCAGTCTGTGTACATCCCAGCCCCTGCACCTTCTGGTCATACAAGTAAATACAGCATGCTTTATGCGCTGTCGTTTTCATAGAAAGGATCTATTCTACCTAACTTTAACAACAAACAAAAAAACAAACCCGCACGCAATATTCCGCTTGAGAAGATGCTAATGCATGCAGTTAGGCTGCTGCAACTTTAAATTTTAGCGTGCTGTCCCTGCTTCCTCCGATGGGAGACCCCGCATGGACAGTACCAGAGGACCCAAAATGGGGGATTTGAGACTGAGAAGACGGGAAATTGAAATTAGAGTAATTTTATATTTTACAGTTGCCAAATTTGGACTAGACAAATGTAAATAAAAAGCTGACTAGGTTCTGTACTCCTCGGTTGCGGAGTTCAGCGGCATCGCTAAATAGGGAAACCACTTCCTTCAGCCAGGGGGTTAGAACATGGGGTAAAAAAATACTGAACTGAGAAAGTAGTCATTGTACATTTGCCTGCATATTTTACTTTTTAGCGGAGCATAAATAATTCCTTCAAAATTATATAAGCGCTCGAAAATGCTTTATGTATATCCTGTCTTAATTTTTCCCCACTGGGAAGGCCTTTGACATACTGGAACAAGTAAACCCCAATACTTGTTGCCCTAGTCGATGTGGCAATGACAAAAAAATACTCCAGTAAGCCAGCGAATTAGAAAGGAAGGAGTCTCGGTCTCCTGTTTGATTTCGTTCTTGCTTGCTCGCTGCGCTGGGTGTTGCAGTCGCTTGTTTCCGGGTGTAAAAGTGGCTGCACACAATGACCGACACTTGGCGGTGGTTAAGGTTTACACCTCAACAAAGACCGCCAGTGGGACGATCGGGGGACCAGGCATGTCTCCTCGGGCTACGTGGAGAGGCTGAAGGGCATGTCCCTGCTCGTCAGGGCAGAGAGTGACGGCAAGGGAACCTCTTGTGGGTTTTTTTCTGTTCACATAGGTAACTCGAATGACAAATCCACTGGTCTTACGCCTGTGGTTATATGTGAATGTTGCATGATCTTTTAATGGTGCATTGATTGGTTTTACACTGGCTTCTGATCCTAGCGACCTGGGTTTGAATCCCACGGCCCCCACATGCATACTGTGTGACCCTGAGCAAGTCACTTAACTTCCTTGTGCTCCCAGGTTGCACCTGTAAACAAGCTTTCAGCTTAGTGAGCTACTCCTGGTTTAAAAAAATAAATAAACACTGTTGTGGCTGGCGTGGGTTTCCATCAAGTCTAGCAAGTGGTGCAACAATAATTATTGTTCTTGAGATCTATTATTTATTTTTATTTAATTTAATTACATGTCAGCAGTTTGGAGTCTGACGGTTCTGTGGCCAGCTCGGGTCCTTTGGCAGTGAGAGTGAAACAACAACTCTGGAGGACAGAGACATTATGTGCTGTACTGTACCTACTTCAGATCCTGTGTTTATGTAAGCTAGAATTTACAGAGTAAAGTCTGTTGCTAATAGGCCTGGACAGCGATCGGGTTGCCTTGGAACAGTACATGAAATCAGGGCCGCAGTAATGGGGGGAAAAGTGGGGATGTTGTCCGGGGCCCTGAGCTCAGGAGGGGCCCACCTGAGGAGTTGGTATTACTCCTGGCAGTAGCTGGTGTGGGAAACGGGCCCATTCCAAGTGATTTTTCCTGGACCCCAAACCTCATAGCTGCAGCCCAGCATGAAATAGAATAAGAATAGGAATTGTGAATTGGATTAAGTACAGTACTGCGGTTTGCAAAATGTGCTCAGTTCACAAGACCATGACTTTGTGGTGTAAAATATAGTCCCAAAGCAAAACTAATGGTGGTGTGACAGGTTTTTTTTTTTTACACTTTATATGCCTGCGTATAATCAACCAAAAGTCTGCAACAAATCAGTAGAATTCACCCTCACGGCCGCTGTCCCTTGTGTTTGGGAAACCATACTAAAAACACTAAAACTGGCCACCATAATTCCAGTTACCCACTTCAAGTCTTGTATATACAACCTAATCAACTGTACACATCCGTCCTGCTGTGGCTAAATCAATCTCCTGTACTGTCCACTTACCTTATCCCTGCTTTGTAGCTGTGTGTAACTCTGTTGAAACTGTATGTAATCTCAATGTATGTCCTGCTGATGTCTTTGAGCATTGGACGCAATTGTAAGTGAGAGCCCACACTCTCAACTTGCCTTCCAATAAACAGACATTGATTGAGATGCCCACCTGTTGTCCTTTCAGTGTCTGTCCAGTGTTCTGAAAAGTTCTTGACGTTTCTGCTAATCTTATAACATGGGGTAGGGAATCCAAGCCAGTTGGTCAAACAGTAGCATGTGACCATGGATTAAGTGCTAGTAAATGCACAGCTGCTGTGATGCTCCCTGAATCAATATCCTGGGGCAGAGCGGCACTCGTTATGTGCTGCAAACATCACAGCAGAAAGGTAGCCATGGAACATTCCCCAGGGCATGTCAGCAAGACACAGAGGAACACACACAGCCTATTCCCCTGATAGAGACGCATGAAAGGCAAAAGCGGGCAGTCCAGTGCATGAGCTTGTCCTGAACTGCATTCCTAACGCAGTCAGTCCTGTGTGTTTCTGCCCCCCTCAATCAATGTCAGGGAAGTCAGCCAGTGAAACGCAAGCGAGAGACAGTTGCACACAGTCCCTTAGAGTGACAGGCACTGAAGTTAGTGTTATTGTGTTGTGATAATGCTCCCGATTAAATGTACTGCATTCAGAGAGAGACAGCATAAATGTGCTGCTTGAGAGAGACATACGGGACAGAGAGTGAGTGATGGCCATTCTCTGACCGCAACCTTCATTCCCTGCTATGTTCTCCTGCTACCTGTAAAGCAGAGAGAGCTCAGTGGTCGAAGATCGTAACCGTCATTCACCGCAATGTTCTCCTACCTGTAAAAGTGAGAGCTCGTATTTGGTGAGAGCTCATATTCGGCAGTGGAACGCCACCGGAGACAAGAGAGTGAACAGTAGACATCTCCCTCCCCCCGCAAGAGAGAAGATCACAAACTTCAGTCGCCACCACGTTTCCAACCCCCGATACATCCTGCTTCTCAGCTGCAGCAAAGTAAGTCTTTGGTGTGTTATATATTAACATACAAATGTCAAAAATCATTTCAGTACTCTACTGTATTTCTGCAATTTGTATGTTCATAAAACAAATAACGTATGCATCAGTTCTTGAGACACTTTTGCCAGTTGGCAGAATACAGTCATATTTTCCCAATTGAAAGAGGGGAAAAAACACCTTTCTGGGTATATATTTAGTTTTAAACATCACCCAGTTAAAGCGCGTAACCAACAACAGAGGTGAGCGCGTTATTGTGGTAATCCACACCCTGGGGCGTTAGAGACAAAGCGTGCAGTGCACCCGGTGTGGATTAACTGCCAATAACTCCATACCCTGTCGGTGTTATTGCTTATTCAAGTGTTGCCTATGTAACTGCCCTGAATCCCTCTCTCCTCAGCAGTTGCTGCTCTTCATCTCTCTACATACTGCCTCAGCCTTCTCTGAAATAGTTAACACCATTCCAGGCCATTCATATGAATGTCATGGAATGGTATTATTGATGTCATAGAATATCTTAACAATATTTGAAAAGAAAGCAGTAGCTGGTGAGGAGAGTGGAACTTTGTGTAGATTTGTAGGCACCCCAAAGGTAGATTAATTGATCGGAGCATATAAGAATACATAACTGGCATGGAAAGGAAGATAGAAGGGCAGTTAGCTAGTATGTAAAAATCGTCCTTTAACTGAATGGCTCAAATAGATACTCTAACTTGCTTGGCTGACTGCTATGGGGGCATCCCTACACATAACCACAGGTGAAAAAAAAAAAAAAAATTTTTGCTTGCCTTTATAGTAGTCTGCTCTCCTCTGCCCACATTTAATATGGCTGCCCTGGCAACCAATCTTCACAACAGTGTAAGTCCCAATATGGCAGGTACAACCAATGCTGCACATCTCTACCAGTTTCAGGTTTTCAACACACCGTAATACCTGTTGTTGGGGTTTGGGTCTAGATAGCATGGAGACAACTGCATGATCCAAAACCGTGCAAGCAACACAGCAAGAACCAATATAGTGCCCTGGAAAAACAGTAAGCCCCACACACAGTGCTAACACCAACGAGCAGCCGAGCATGGGGCAGCAAACAGGAGAGGCGACTCGGGAAGGGTGAAACTTGGGCTGGGTAGATTATATAAACTCTGGGGGGGAGGGGATGCAACTTGGGGAAGAGGGGAATCGGGGGTGGCAGATTAAATAAACTCTGGTGAGGATGCAGTTCGGGGGGCAGCAAGCCCCACAGACAGTATTAACACCAACTGGCAACTGAGTATAGAGCAGTGCCCCCACCCCTCATTATATATAAACATTCTCAAACACACCAAAAATTCAAAGGAGGGAGGAGGTAGACTCAAACCGGGGTCCGCTGGTCATCGCAGGCATTCATAGCTTGTCACTCTCACCACTAAGCCATAATGCCAGCTTGTTCACTCTACGCACAATGGAATGTTAACTTACTCTGCATGACTGAAAACGTACGGGTATAGCGCTATAATGTCAGCGCTGTATTTGCCTGTAGCTGTTTTCACTCTTGCTATTTTGCTCATGTGGATTTACCCACATGGATTTTAACCACGCTATTACCTCCATGCATTGTTGACTGGATACCCCTGTTGCTGCTACTGCTCTGACCGGCTCAGTGCTCCTGCCACACAGCAAGAAGGATCTGGTCAAATAGCATCCAAACTTGAAGCTGTTCCTCCTTCTATGATTACTACACTACTTCACATACTGCTCCCCCTGCTACATTTGCTCATCAGCAACATAAAGTTTATATAGGCCACCAAGCCTGGTTTTTGATGCTCAGCATCATAGAAATCGTGTTGGCCACTTAAATATAGGTTCATAGGTTTTGTTACAAGTTTTATTAGGTCAGGAACCTCTGTACAAACTCGTCACCATTAATGGTGGAACATTTGTTTGGAATCACCCATGTAGTTGTCTAACCTATTTTTGAATGTATCCATTCTAGGGCTATTCACTACGGCTTCTGGTAGTGTATTCCAAATAGTAACTATTCTTTGGGTGTACCAATTGCTTCTTTTTACTGGTTTGTGCATATGTCGTATTAGTTTATATTTATGTGATCTAGTTGTTTTTAGTGTTCGCTAAGCAAAGATCTTCTCTAGTTCTTCTGTATTCCAGTGAGTACAGACCTAGTCTACTAAGTCTCACTCCATATGTAAGATGTTTCATATATTTAACCCTTTTAGTAGCCTTTCTCTGTACACTTTCCATCATTTTTCTTTGTACATTTTGTGGCGCACAGAATGGGGAACAGTACTCCAGATGGGGCCTAATCAAACTTGAATATAGGGGAATGATTACCTCAGGTTCTCTGCTCTTAATGTTTTTTAATATACATCCCAATATTTTTTGACTTTTTTTTTTGTGTGTGTAATCTGTTTTTCCCCTACATCGCACACTGGGACCTGCTCCTCCTTCAAGCCACCTAGTACCACCAGCAACCCCTTCCTGCAATTCCCCCAGAGCTACCTACCTCATATTTGCAGCCTTCCTTCAGGTTAGCCTGGCATATCCTTTTGCCGGGAGGGTCCCCCTCCTTCGAGAGGGAAGGCACCGTCCGGGGGACTCCAGCACACTATTTTCTTTCTTCCCCGGGTGCTCCTGAGGCGGACGTTACTCTGCTGGGTTTGCTCGAGGGCATCGTTGGGGACAGCCACTGTCATCCGGCTGATCCCAGTGCAGTTTCCACTTTTCTGTGGTGTTCCCCTTAGTGCGATCCCTCTGCTGTGTTCTCCATCTCCACCGGGGGTCGCTGCAGAGCGACCATGCATCCCCACCCCGGGAGGAGAGCAGTCCCACAGACGCCCAATCCTACCCCTTCCCCTGCCGACACCCGGCGCACGAGATTTTGACATTTCTTGACTATTTTTTGTGTGTAAATCAAAGGATAAGTTATTTGAGATAGTTACACCCAGCTGTCTTTCACTAGTTGTTTCCTGTAACATAGTATTATTTAGTTTATAGGTTTGTTTTGGGTTGGTATGTCCAAGATGCATAACTTTGCGTTTGTTTGCATTAAATTCCATTTTGTTTTTTTCAGCCCAGATTTCAAGTAAGCATTAAACCACTACGAAGGTGGCATCTAATGATGGATTAATGCATGGTTGGGAGGGTTGTGGCCAGAGGCCGAGGGCGAACAACAGCCCAACCATGCAATAATCGCATTAGATGCCACCATCGGAGTGGCTTAATGCACTTGTAACATGGGCTGCCCGACGACAGAGTTGCCAGGAGCGTATTTCATCTGGTTAGAACAACATTACACAGGGAGTCAGTGTGCTGATCAAAGATTTTTACTGCACTTACAAATCGTCTAACACAACAGCATTAATATGCTGATGCAGTCAAAACATTAAGTAGCTGTACTGAAAGAAAACAGTGCGGCTCACATGGCAGTCCAAATAATGTGGCGATGTACGCGGGTATTTCTCTGATACCAGCCGTTGGAGGTCTCCGGTGGATGGCTGCCTCGCCGCGGTGTTCGACGCACTCAGAAATTACCATGCTGGCTGGGTCACTTCCCCTAACCGTGCGCCACTTCCCTGCATACTGTGTCTGTGTTGGACTCTGCTATGTATTGCCCCTGTCTGCGTCTGCTTCTTCTCCCCGGCCCCGTTTCCATCTGGCTCTAGCTGGTCTCCCTGTCCCTGTGCCATACTTGCCTCTCTGAGACTTGATCCCCACCTCTGCCCAGTCCTGCTAACCTAGCTGTCTGGCTGATGGTGGTAGTTCACTTTTGAACACGGCGGGTATGCTGGATTAATACCAGCTCCGACTTCGCCCTCGTGATGCGCTTTACCCAGTCGCGGGCCCCCATTTCGGCATTCTCATTATTGCCATGTTAAAAGTTTTGTGATGCTATCTTGGAGTGTTTGTCCTGATTTTTGGTCATTACCTATGCTACCTATATTGCAGTTGTCTGCATATTTACATATCCAAGAGCATGTGCTATTTGTCTGCATAGTCAACACCAGTATGTTGAACAGTGTAAGCCCTGAGGCACACCACTGGTAGTATTTCCCCAGGTAGACATATTACCTCTCTTATTCCCACTCTTTGCCTTCTGTTGTTTAACCATGATGTGATCCATGCTGCTATATCAGTATTGAAGTTTAACCTAATTGTTCTATTAATATTCTGTGGGACATTGTCAGATGCCTTTGAATAGTCTAGGAACACAATGTCCACAGGCAAACCCTTATCCAGTGCTGCACTAACCGGTTCAAAGAACTGTAATAAGTTTGTTAAACGTGACCTTCCTGTGCTAAATCCATGTTGTTACATCGGCCAATCCACTTTGGTGAATAATGTGTTGTTATATATGCCTTTGTATTAATCTTTCAAGTAGTTTGCCTACAACAGATGTTAGACTTACAGGACTGTAATTCTGGGCATCCTTTTTTATGTTGCATCCACGCATGTGCAAGAAACATAGTGCCATCATCCAAGTTTTCAGAGGTGTGGCACCCATCTTCCAATTCAGTCAGTGTGTTTGCAGGTGTGGCCCCAGTTCTCCAATCACTGCTGCAGCTGTGTATGACAGCAGTTGAAAATGCAGTGGTCGTACCGTTGAAAGGGAGAGCTCCGCTTCAGTGAGCAGACCCCACCCCACACACACACACACACACATGCAAGCACGCATACTGCTTGCAGATGCACTCCCCTCCCCACGCACACACTGTATGGCCAATGGGGGAGCCTAGCGGAGCCTACCCCAGCGTGGCAAAACCTGTTATAGCCGACGGGGGTGCCCAATCCCCCTCCGGCTCCACGGCTGCACGCCCCCCCCAAAAAGCTTTCCAGGTGCCACGCTGGGAGCCCACCCCAGCATGGCAAGTTTGTTATGGCTTGACGGGGTGCCCAATCCCTATCGGCTCCAGCCTCCCAAACAGCCTTTTCAGCTGCCACGCTGGGAGCCCATCCCAGCGTGGCAAGCGGCCCCGTCATCTTAATTAAAAAAAAAAAACTGTAAACAAAAAGGTCCCTCGTAGTCTCCCTGCCCCCCACAACCCGCACCCACCCACTGCGCAGCCTGCCTCCCCACACACCCCACCCCATACTTACCTCCGGAGCTCGGCATGACAATCTTCAGTGGACTGGGAGCACGGCTGCACTCTTCAAAGCCAACCGCGAACTGAGGAAATGCCAGTAAGCTGCATAATGGAATAAATAGGGTTTTTTCAACTTAGTTGCATATCTCAGGCATTTTTGGGAATTTTGGGCCCAAATTCTCAACATGGGGTTTTTAGGACCCCTCCTCATGAATTCTTGCACTGTCATGGCGTTAATCGGGCTCAGAGGGTGATTTCACGGTCACTGCGTGACATCACCTTTTGGTACCAATTAACGAAATGACACTGCCACTGTTCATAAGGTGGGCTCTCAAAAAATCTATGTTGAAAATTTGGTGAAAACATTCCTAAACATGACTGTTTTACAAGCGTGTGTTGCACAGTTCCTATGCACGCTCGTAAGTTCGCGAATTTTCAATATTTTCACTCCAGATTTTCAACATTACCATTTTACCACACCTTCTTTTGAGCAGTACAGCTGTCATTTTTCACATCTCACCCAAAACATGTTTCGCCCATGTAGCGCACAATGGCGCAGTTGGTGTCCGAAATCAATGTATGGGACACATTAAGAAAATCACAGTGACACTGTTCATGAGCAGAGGTCTTAAAATGGCTATGTTGAAAATTTGGTGAGAAAATTCCTAAAAATTACTGTTTTACGAGAGTGCGTTGTGCAGTTCCTATGTACGTCCGTAAGTTCGCGAATTTTCAATATTTTCACTCCACATTTTCAACATTGCCATTTTACCACACCTCCTTATGAGCAGTACAGCTGTCATTTTTCACATGTCGCCCAAAATGTGTTTCTCTGCATGTAGTGCACAATGGCGCAGTCAGTGTGCGCAGTCAATGTTTGGGACAGATTAAGAAAATCACAGTGACACTGTTCATGAGCAGAGGTCTTACAGTGGCTATGTTGAAAATTTGGTGAAAAAATTCCTTCCGGCCATTCTGCCATGTTACTAATGAAGACCCTGCAGCACCCCACTGGTCACCGCCTTTCCCTAGACTGCACCCATTTACCACCACTCGTCTACCTCCGTCTGTTAGCCGTTTCACCCCAGTTTACCACCCTTTCCCCCATGCCCAGCCTGCCCAGCTAGTTTATCAGCCTCCTATGTGGGATGGTGTCAAAGGCTTTGCTGAAATCAGGCTAAATGTTGTCCACTGCCCCACCCTGATTCACTTCCTTTGTCACCCAGTCAAATAAATCAACCAGATTTGTCTGACATGATGTCCCCACTGTGAATCCATGTTGTCTGTGGTCCTGGGCTCCAACGGCTTCTAGATGCCCCACTATCCTTTCTTTAAGCAATGCCTCCATGATCTTCCCCACTACTGAGGTGAGGCTGAACGGCCTATTGCTTACTGCCTCCTCCCTGCTGCCAGACTTGTGTAGAGGGACCAAATGTGCCCTCCTCCAATTCACTCATGTTGAATGACTCGGTGAACATGGCTGCCAGAGGTACTGCTATCTCCCTTCGCAGTTCTGTTAATATCCTTGGGCATATGCCATCTGGTTCCATCGCTTTGTCCACCTTCAATTTAGTAAGCTCCTGCAGGACTCTCTTGCCTTTGAATGGACTATTGTCCACATCTTCACCCCCTCGGCAACTGCTGTACTGCTGTGGCCCTTGCTGCTCCCACTCTTCTGTGAATACTGAGCGGAAAAACACAATGGATGACTTGGGAGGAAGGCATGGAACTATCACTTCCAAATACCTAAACAGCACATACAAGCAAGCAACATTCGGCATTGGCAAAAGCCAGGAATAAGGATTTTTGTCAGTGGCATTTTTAATGAATTAGTAGTTTCCAGTTACAATCTAAGACCAGGATATAGACTTAAGTTCAGCAAAACTTGTGTTATTTTACAAAAGTAAAATTTATTTACAGTATTTAGCTTTTGTTTACCAGGTAAGTACACTAGACAGTCACGTGCCTATTTTCAGGTGCGACCTGGGAGAATTACAGGTACAGGCAATAACAGTACAGAGTCAAGGCAGACAATCAACAAGGGACAGTCAGGTACAAGTTAGACAATAAAGAGTCAAAGCATGGCAGTCAACAAGGAACAGACACAAAAAACATCAATATCAGCAGGGCAGGTAGGTAGGGGTACCCAGTTAGTGTACACATGGGGGGGCATAGAGTAGTGGTACATGAGCAGCATGGAGAGAAACATTTGCAATGAATTGCACCAGGAGGAAGGGGTCATGTGAAAAAATCTGTGGCTGCATTAGCCTGGCAGGGGACATTGATCCCTAGCAGGGAGTAGCAGAGTAGATCATGTGCGTAAGCAGTAGAAGATGACATAGGCATATCATCAGCTACAAATGTCTGTATGCTCTTTAGTAGCTTACTATATTTCCATTTTTATAGTGCAACAGTATAGCCTAGCCTAGAGGTTAGCATAACGAGTTGTAAATGAGCTTGGTAAATCAAGCCCAGCAGGGTTTGATTACTACAACCTCCACTTGCATACTGTTATCTCCCCAGTGCTCCCAAGCTGCCTCTGAAAATAAGCACTTGTGCCTAGTGGACCTAACCGGTAACCCCCAGATAAAGATCTTGTACTAATTCACTAAAAATACCACCAACAGCTTAATCTGGTTCAGTTGCTTACCATCTGTATCCCCCCTCCCCCTGGTCACCCCTGAAAAAGGGACTTCTAGCCCCAGTGGGCCTACTGGGTCAACAAAATTCAATAAAATAAATATCTCATGGGCTCGCCCCTCCCTTCATCACATTGCTGTTAAAAAATCAGTTTAAAATGAGTTACAAAACTGAAATTGCAAACCATGTAGGTTTGGATACTGTAAATATTGGGGCCTCTTGTGGTAGAACAGGCTTCGATCATGAGGTTTCGGTGAGAGGAGTGCAAAGCATAGTTGAGAGGTTCTGGTGGTGGCCCTAACCTCAAGAGATTGTCTTGTACTGTAAAACGCACCACAGGGGCTCTAGTCATAAACCACTCAAGCATAAAAAAAGTATGGCAAGTGGTGTGCCTGATTTTGGATTTTTTTATTTTAGTCTTTGGTAACCAGGTAAGGCCCACGAGGCACAAGTGCCTGATTTCAGGGGCAACCTGGGAGCACTGAGGAGGTTATGTGGCTTGTTCAGACTGACACAGTATGCAAGTGGTGGCTGTGGGAATCAAACCCATGACATGGATTTATCAAGCTGATCCACAGCTTGTTACTCTAACCTCTAGGCTATACTGCCAGCCCTGTCTAAAACATGGGGTGGTGGGAGAGGATTCAAAAGTTATGAAATAAGGGGACAAGGTTTTGATGAGCAGGTGTGGAATGGGTTTTCATGATCCAGCATATAATAATACATGACAGAGTGGTGGTGGGCCTTATGCAGAGGTAATTGACTAACTGGTTGCGTAGGGAGTTGTAAGACCCAGCACTGAAGGCAGAGGTCTTTAGAACCCCTGGAAGTGTGGTTATCTCAGCTCATAGGCCACCCTGCTGTGTGTTGCTGCATTTGCAAAAGGGTTGATAGGTAGGTTCATTAGGGCAGCGTTGGGGGAGGTGCACTGGATCATGTTTGTCCTGCTACTGCTTCACACAAACAGCAGGGACACCCCTAGAAAATGTAATAATATGATAAGAAAGTTGATTGAATCTTGGTGAATATACAGCAGTAGACAAGCTTTCTTTACCTTGGTTTGCTAACAGGTTTGGGTGGGGGAACATGACATATTTTTTTGAAAATGTGGGTTTTATACTGGCAGTATGTTAGCTGAGTTGGTTAGCTAGGGGCAGGCAGCCACTGGTGCATTTTACTTGGATGGGCATTATGGTATGCAGATGCTGAGATGAGTGCCCGGTGTCAACCTGTTTTAAGGCATCAGTAGTTTGGATAGCTCTACCCAATTTATATGCCTTATATAATTAATTCCAGCTTTATTGTGTATTTTTGGGGTATTTAATAAAGTTCATGTTAAACTTTTTTTTTTTGCACTGGTCAGGCTCAGAAATTGGTAACCACTTTGTTTTTCAAACCATAACATTGGAAGAGAAAATATGACTTTGCCATTTACTTTAGTTTTGTTTTTAGTTACTTAAAACCCTTCTGGCAAGTACCTATTTTCAAAAGATTCAGTCAGGTATTCAGACATTCAAATACAATATATACAGAACTTATATATAACTGCACACATATTTTGGATTAGATTTCGTGTTAAGGCAAAGCAAGGGCAGTATACAAGAATTAATTGTCAAGAACACAATGGCCCAGATATTCAAAAGGGTTGTGCATGGCGCAACAGTGTTGCTCCATGCACAACCCACTGATGCGCCCCGGCGCAATTTTCAAACGGGAATTGTGCCTGGCACAAATCCCAATGCGCCAGAGCGCATCAGTAATGTGTGTAGGCGCAGGTAGGGGGCGGTCTGCCCATGCATACTCTGCACAGCCCGATATTCAGCCCGGGATGTACGGAGCCATGCATGCGCAACCCCTACCTGTGCCAGCACAAAGTTGATCCAAAAAAAAGGAACAACGGATGGCCACCCATAGGTGAGCTACTGCATTGCAGGGCGCAACATGGCAGCTGCCACCTGTGGGTGGCCACCTGAGCTCCGGCTGCACCTCCATGGTGACGGCCCCCCCATGCCCGATTGCAGGCATCAGTATAAACATATTAAACCTATATCCCTGGTGGTCCAGTGGACCTGCCTGCCCGATCATGGGCTGAATGTAAATGTAAATAAAACCATTATCCTTGGTGGTCCAGTGGACCTGCCCGCCCGATCGCAGGCTGAATGTAAAAGTAAATAAAACCATTATCCCTGGTGGTCAAGTGAACCTGCCCGCCCAATCGCGGGCTGAATGTAAAAGTAAATAAAACCATTATCCCTGGTGGTCCAGTGGAGCTGCTCGCCCACCGCTGGCTGAATAAACATCTAGAACACTATTATCTCTTGAGAACCAGTGGCCCCTCCACCGCTCACCGCTCTCATCACCGCCTTCTCGGCGGTGGCGGCACCAGCTTCTGCCGCCGTCGTTCCCGGTCGATTGCCGGTCTGTACACCCATTGGTTCACGAGCGTGAGCTGCGCAGCCCATCATATACAGTCCAGATATGTCACCGGATCCATTCAGCTATCTGGACTGTGGTATGGTATAGCTGCACGTACCCATTGGCTCACGCCTGGACCAACAGGCGACAGCCCTACCAACGGTGTCAGTCGGCGGACGCGGGCGGCAGGTGGGTGGGGTGCTGCCACCCGCTGCTGACTGGGGGGGAGCAGGGCGGTGGGGATCAGTGGGGTGGTGGGGAGGGGGGTCCACTGGACCACCAGGGATAATAATGTTCTGATATTTTTAACTCAACCTGCGACCGGGTAGGCAGGTCCACTGGACCACCAGGGATAATGGTTTTATTTTATTTATTTTTTTTGCATAATCTTTTTATTAGTTTATCTTTTCGTACTACAGCAGAACAAAGGTATACATCTCCACCGACACTTACTAGTCTTATACATATCTTACAGACCTCTCCCGCTACATCCATCAGATATCAACAGTTAATTCAAGTACCATGCTTATAGATCTTATACATCCATCCCAGATTAAGTGCATGTCTCTATGTTTTATTCTTAGGATGCACATCCTGGTGGAGATATAATAAAAGAAAGAAAACAGAAATGAGAGAGAGAAGAGAACAGAGGACAAAAATAGAAAAGAGACAGAAAAATCCTTCCCCCACCCTCCCTCTCATATCACCCTCCCTCTTCCACCCATCCCCCAGCTAATTGAGAATTCTCTTCATTCTATATGGATATCCATACATTTTCAACTTTATCCACATCTTAATATCTCCTGTTCCAAGGGCTGCATAGAATGTAAATAGGGTGCCCACATATTCTCAAACTGATTTTCTCGCCCCCTAGCCTTATATGTCAAACTTTCTAATTGCAGCGCATCCCATGCAAGATTCCTCCATTGCCTAATTGTAGGCTTATCCCCAGAAACCCATGTATTCAGGATACACTGCTTTGCCAATACCAGTAGTATTCTCACCCATCTCTCTAGCATCTCCCATTCATCCTGGTGTGTGCCATCTACACCAAACAACATTATAAGCGGTTCTACTCTAACCTGCTGCCCCTTCATGTTTGTCAACTCCTTTGCCACATCGCTCCAGAAAGCTTGGAGTATCGGACACGTCCAAAACGAATGCAGGTAGGTACCCAGGGCCAACCCACATCTCTAACAGATAGCCGAAATTGTTGGATTATACCTGTTCACTGCCACAGGTGGAGTATACAGCCTGTGGACAAATTTATATGCTGCTTCTTTATACTTATTGCAAACTAATAAGCCCTGATGTGTCCCTTTCATTAAAGCCCACTGCTCCTCAGAGAGTATAACTCCCAGATCTCTTTCCCATAGGTGTTTAGTTTTACTTGTCATATCTGGCCACTGGAGATGCAGGAAAGATGTAGCCTTCCTGACAATACCTACAGGTTTCTGTTTAACTTGCTGTAGCAATTCTTCCACAATCTGTATCCGGGCACCCGTGGCTCTTTGCTTCTCAATACCCTGCACATATTTCCTCACCTGGAAATATCTAAACATGTGTTGTGCAGGCAGGCCCAGGTCTTCCCTAAGCTCATTAATTGGGTGAGTCACTCCCTTTTTCCTTAAATCATTAAGGCACATTACCCTCCGCTGTTCCCAACTCTGAAATGTTGGGTCTCCTACTCCGGGGATAAAAAATGGGTTCCCAGCCAGTGGTAGAATAAAAGATTCCCCCTTTTGATGCCCTATCATCTTCTTAATTTGGTCCCAGCAATCTATTACCGCCTTCACTAAAATACTCGAAACCCACTTATCCCGCAGCCCCCTTCTACTTGCTTCTACTAACAGAGACGAGATTCGAATGGTTTTATTTACTTTTACATTCAGCCCGCGATCGGACGAGCAGGTCCACTGGACCATCAGAGATAATGGTTATATTTACTTTAACATTCAGCCCACGATCGGGCGGACAGGTCCACTGGACCACCAGGGATATTGGATTATTGGGGTTTTTATTTAGCCCGCGATCGGGCGGGCAGCGGTCCACTGGACCACCAGGGATATTGGATTTATCTATTATTTTACTGCAGCCCCGCGATCAGGCTGTGGGGCATGTTGCCATGCTGCAGGGGGCATCGGTCCCCGACGGCTGCTGCCTGGCAGGGTGCCAGGTGCAAGTTGTCGAGGATCGGCGCACCTGCATGCAAATGGGGTCATAGTGACATGCAGATGGCCCCATTTGCGCCTTGCATACATTATGGCCCCATTTGCCTTTTTCCACTTTTGAATATCGCAGTTGCTGCCGCCTTTTTGCTAATGGAACTTGCGCTAGCACATCCCCAAGCTCCACTCTCGCCACTGGCGCTGGCACAGTGCCACTGTGCAATGCGCACTGTGGGTGGCCAGGGTATGATATTCAACGATACTGAGCCATGGCGCAGCTCCGTTGAATATCGCCTGGTCGACGCCCCTGCACAGCCAAGTTGCGCTGCACCCAGGCTTGCACCACAGCCTGGCGCAGTTTGAATATCTGAGCCAATATGTTTATGGGAAGCATTTATATATTCCAGAAGCAGTAAATGTGGCCAGCAGATGCTTTTTAAATGATGATGCTCAGCTGTATGATTTATATGCTCTAGGGCTGTGCTGATATATAGTACATTTCACTCAGTTTGTAACTGCAGTGTCATTGTTTTATCTTGGTATGATATATCATGTCAAAAGCTGCTGACCACCACCCTCCAGCCATCCCTCTCCCTTGCCCCACATTTGCACTGTATACTTGTCCTCCCTTCCACCCTCACTAATTTACAGTATTGTTCCTTCTCTGTATGTGTGTCACTTTAGTACATTTGCAAATGTATTTAACTTCACGCACCTTATTGTATTGTATTTCTCTGTATTTCGTATTTGCTTTTTGTACAGTTGGTATTGCCTTGCACTTATTCCACCTTGTTAAATTGTACTGTTCTCCCCCACCTGCCTACCCTTAAATAAATTAATAACTAAATTAAAACTAAAACTAAATAACTAATTATGCATTGTATTGGCTTTGTGATTTATTAAAAATGTATATCCAAGGGTTTACTTATGTAACCCGTAGGTGGCACTATCCCAAAGGATACTTCCCCTGCCAACGTGACTAGGTGCAGGCACAGACTAGGTGCAGGTCGAGGGGCCTGAGTTCTGTGAATGGGTGCCTCCACTTGGAGGGCTGGTTTAAGGGTAACATAGCTGTTCTGGGTAAAGCCCTCTGGGACACTGATACCCCCCCTCTAACCCCTCTAGTGGCCTACACTGGTCGGCAAATAGACAATCACTATTAGCATCAGAATGCAATGTTGAACCCACTCTTGACACACTAGATTGACTAGGAAAACCCCAAGGGACCTCTTTGGGCTGGAGCTCACTTTCCCTTTCCTCTTGGCCTCTCCAGGGATCAGTTACATGAGTGGCTCGAATGAGATCTCACACCAGGGCTCTCAGCTCTCTCACTTCCTCCATCAACTTGGTTTCAACCCAGGGTTCGGGGCAATTACGTTAATCCCCACTCCCCCCAGGCGAAGCTTCACCTCTGAGCTCCATGGATGTCTGACAGGAGGACGAACATTTAACCACCTCAGTGGCTTGTTGATGTGCTCTGATCTCTTTCACCTCCTTAAGCAACTCTCTCATTTGTTGGAGCTCGGACTCGTCATTCCGTTCGGCAGTCCAGTCAGGTGTTTGGCTGGTACGGACAACCCCGGCATAGGGCTCCCAACCCTCTTCATCATTCTTGGCTTCCTGAATTTCCTTCATAAGCCAGCAATACACAGGCAGATTTGCTTTTCAATCTTGCAATTTCAGTTTCAGCATCAGCACACTGGATTACCTGACGGATTTCAAAATATGTTCTAATCTGACTCATAAAAACATAGAAACATAGAATCTGATGGCAGATAAGGACCGCTTGGCCCACCTAGTCTACCCATTTTCCTACCTAATGGATAAGCTGCAGATCCTAGTTAACCAACAGTCTACTTCCTCCTACCTCCCACTAGAATTGCCTTATGTCTGTCCCATGCATTCTTGAATTCCACCACTGTTTTTGACTCTATGACCTCCTCAGGAAGGCTGTTCCATGCATCTACAACCCTTTTTTTTTTTATTTAGTTGTTTAACCAGGAGTAGCACACTAAGCTGAAAGCTTTTTTACAGGGGCGACCTGGGAGCACAGGGAAGTTAAGTGACTTGCTCAGGGTCACATGTATGCAAGTGAAACCTGTGGTATTCAAACCTAGGTCTGGTCTGCTGGATGTTACCAGATTTGCAGCTCAGAGCCTTAAACCACTGCACTATACTTCCTCACATTACCTCTGAGCTATTCCCCCTCTATCTTCAAATTCTGCCCCCTTGTTCTTGCACATCTCTTTTTCTGAAAGATGCTACCCTCATTGGACTCTGTTGATTCCCTTGAGGTATTTGAATGTTTCTATCATGTCCCCCCTTTTCCTCCTTTCCTCGATGCTATACATCTTAAGCTCCTTTAGTCTTTCTTCATATGTCTTCTGGTGCAGACCCTGCACCATTTTGGTTGCTCTCCTCTGGACAGCCTCCACCCTGTCTATGTCTTTACGGAGATGGGTCTCCAGAACTGTACACAGTACTCCAGATGTGGTCTTACTGTATACAGGGCCAACAGCTTCCTGTTTTCTACTGGTGATGCCTATCCCTATGCATCCCAGTATCCCCCCAGCCCTCCTTACTGCCTTCTCACATTGCCGATCCACCTTTAGTTCATCTGATATGACTACCCCCAGGTCCCTTTCCATTTTTGTTGTTGTCAATATCTCACCCCCCATTGTGTACGCTTGCCCTGGGTTTTTGTTTCCCAGGTGCATTACTTTGCACTTCCTTGCATTGAATCTAAGCTGCCATACATTTGACTATTCCTCCAACCTTGCCAAGTCCCTTTTCATCCTTTCCACCCCACCTTGCATATCAACCCTGTTGCAGATCTGTGTGTCATCTGCAAAAAGACATGACTTCCCTTCCAGTCCCTCCGCAATGTCACTTATAAAGACATTAAAAAGGACCAGCCCCAGTACTGAACCCTGCTGTACCCCTACTAGTAACCCTCCTTTCTTCACTGTGGACTCCATTTCAATCAATCAATCATTTATTGTTCTTCCAAAACACAGTTAAAATTTTGGACATTACAATGATAAAATGCAATATTCATCAAACACATTACAACCAGCTATAATTTCATCAACATTCATTCATGGTATAATCTAGTCCGATACATCTTTCTCTTTATATTAATAACAGTTGAAAAGAAGTTAAAACAGAGTGTTGCATCATACACAGTTCCAGGGTGAAGTAAAATAAATATGGGATCATAATCCAAACTTGAATATTTTTGTAAAAATCCCAATAAAATTGAATTTCTTCTCTTGTTGTACAGAGGACACTGTAAAATTATATGAAAAAGAGTTTCATTGAACCCTCTGTTACAAGAACATTCCACTTTACTATGGTTTATTAGTGTAGAGAAACAATTGTAATATGTAAATCTAGAATTAATAATTCCAAATCTGACCTGGGTTATCACCCTTCTGATGTTTGATGCTATAGGAAAATATAAGTACTGTTCTATTGATGAGTCTATTTTATTTTTACCAAGCCAACTGGCTTGTTTTTGGAGTCTGACCATTCGTAATTGATCACTAAATGCGGTCTCAAAGATTTTTTTTATCTTGTTTTTATAAGTGGAAGATATTAGGATACCAGCTAAGTGATCCTTCCAAAGATATGTACAATTTTATTTTTGTCAGTTAATAATTAAGGCTTTTAGCCATGGAGAAGTAAAACCCAAAGTATCCCATAACTGTTTTTCTTTCAAGCAAGACTGTAATATCTTATTATTATGTTTACCCAAAATTCTAAGCCAAAATGAAAGCAGTCTAAGAACGACAAGATCTGAGAGCGGAATCCTACCTAATTCGGCTCTAACTAATACATTGGCCGTAGACTGTGGGAGTTGTAATAATGCTTTATAATAATAGGATAAAGGATATTCAAGCTTCGGGTTATTCTTTGTAACCCAAATTTCAGCTCCATACAACAGAATCGGAATGATCTTTGATTCTCCAGCTTTAATTGCCAGAATTATTGACATTCCACCATATTTGTAATTAAAACTGAGAAGAGCCTTGGCTGAAAGCTTTGCTTTATTAATTTGAACATCGTGATGTGAATTCTACAAACCATTTGAAGAAAATTTAACCCCTAAATAACAATATGATTTGACTACTTCGATTTGTTTATTGTTTAGCCAAAGTTTTGGTGTTATTATTTTAGAACCTATTACCATTAATTTTGTTTTTTCGATGTTATTACTCAACTTTAAATTTTCACATTTGTTTCTTAATTGGTCTATTTTAATTTGTAATGCTTTTTGAGAAAGGTTCAAATAACGCCAAATCAGCAGCATAGGCCAAAATATGAATTTGGTGATTATCAATCTTAGGCAAATCCAATGAAGATAAATCCTCAAATGAAAGCAGTGAATCAATAGGTTGAACAGGAGTGGGGCCAATAAACACCCCTGTCTAACCCCTTGATTTGTTTTAAAATATTCTGTAATGTTACCTAGAGTGTCATATCTAATTGTAGTACAAGTTTTCGAATATAATAAGAAAATTGGAGTTAATATGCTAATAGGAATACCCCAATTTAATAAGATCTTCCAAAGTGTTTCTTTGCTTACGGAGTCAAATGCTCCAGTAATCAATAAACAGTGCATATAAACTCATTTTCCTATAAAATCTGTACTTTTTGATTAAATGAGATAGAACAAAGATATGATCCAATGTTGAACAACCCACCCGAAATCCTGCTTGAAATTCTGAAAGGGGACAAGATTGGTTAACCCAATTTTGTAATCTGCTTAACAGGATTCTTGCAAAGATTTTACTACTGATATCAATAAGGCTTATTGACCAATAGTTATTTGGATTTTGTAATGAACCTTTTTTGTGAATCGGAATGATTATATTTTTACGCCAAGAATGGGGAACATATTTTTCTCGGAGACATATATTAAAAAATTTTACAAAGAATGGAACCCAGAAGTTAAGGTTTTGTTTATATACTTCTCCTAGAATGGAATCAGGACCTGGCGCCTTTTGAATGGCCAAATTGGAAATTGAATGTTCAACTTCCGCATAAGTAAATTCCAATGGATGATAAGAATCTCCCGTCATCCATTCTGGTATTTTAAAATAGGCTTCTGGGTCCAAATCCCTGTTAAATAATTCTGAAAAGTAAACAACCCAGGTTTCTCTAAGAGTCAATATTGTAAGAGATGGTTCATAATATTTAACACCTTTGGCCACCAATAACCAAAATGCCTTAATATCATTATTTTGTATAATTTCTGACATAACTGCCCATTGTTTCTGAACAAACTCATGTTTCTTATTTTTCAAAAATCTTTTATACTGCTTCCAGCTCTATTAAGATTAGAAACAAAAGATCTAGTTGGATGTTTAGAAACTTTTTTAATCATGGTTCCCAATCTTCTCTTTTCTTCAAGGCATTGATAATCAGACTAGGTGAACAGTTTGGAGAATGCATGTTTGTAATGATATAATACAGATTTGATGTTAGAATACCATTCTTCCAGACATTTGTTAATTTTTTGAGCTGAACTATTATCATATAGCATAGAACATAATAAAGTTGTACTAGTGGAATATATTATAGCTACTACTTTGTCCATATATTTAAGATTCAAGTTTAATTAAAATTAGCCTCTAATAGAAAGTGAAGAAAGGGGAGTGATACTCGAACTGGTCGAAATGCTACACTTCATGGTCTCCACCTTAACTAGTAAGGCCGCACGGTCACTTTCTGGCATCATTATCACTTTAAAACTATAAAAATGGTTATAAGATTCTGGAGAGATCATTAAATAATCTATAGTACTCTTCCCATTTGAAGACAAATAAGTGAATGCTCCATGTTGGTCACTTCCCCTCTCCCATTCAGAATCAGATAATTATTGTTACTTATGAAATCCAATCAATTTAAGACCTGCCCCATTAACAACTTTATCTGACAAGACCCTTGGTTCCAGGTCTCCCATGTATAACTGAGACTGTAATATGTCCAAATTATCGTGTTCGGCTATTCTGGCATTTAAATCTCCACCAATTATAATAATGTCTATTTGGTGTTTTAAATAAAGAGAATCAATGTCTGTAGACAACTGCATCCAAGGATCATTTGTCTCCAAGAGGTGAAAATTTGGGGGAAAATACACCTTGGTGATCAAACAGATCTGATTATCCCATCTTATGACTTGACTGTATGTTGTATTTCTTTCTTTGATGAAATATAGTCTATGACACCCAAACCATCTCTAATTTTAATATACGTAGCTAAACCCCCACTTGGTCACCCATATTTTTTTCCTTAATAGGTGGATTTTCACAAAGTATAAAGCCATTGATATATGTTTTTGAAGTAGCCCACGTCTCTTGAAATAGTAAAATATCAAACGTAGAGACATACTCCACCAAGCTGGAGTCAGCCATTTTAGTTTTTAATCCTGCAGTGTTCCATGAAATTAAATTATGTAACTCAGCAGGTTGATTATAGGTCGACATCAACTCAAACTCATTTTTCTCGTTAGGAGATTAAATTTCCCTTGACGCTAATAGTCAGTTATTAACTATTTTTCTTTCATACTCAGTATCTTGAGTTTCCATGTCCTTAAAATCTACCAGATAAATATTGTTCTTATCTAATTTATGTTTATTTGACATGCGATGGTTATAGGTGTCTTCAGACTTTAATTCTATATCTATCTGTGTATCTAATGAATCTGTAAATATCCTACTAACCAAACCTATATCTTGAAAACAAATATCACAATCCAAACTTAGAGTAAGCAATGAATGTATATAAGGTGCCAATCTGTCCATGCTTTCCCTTTCAAATTTCTGAATCCCAAATATTGATACTCTCCTGTAAAAATAATCCTTATCAAAATTCCAATTAAGCAAAGATAAAGTGGAAGTAATATTTTCCTTAGAATATTTGATAGCTGGTAAAGAACCATAAGCAAACTTCCAAATAGTGGACCAATTTACTGGGGATGAAATCAATAACTCCAAATTATTAATTGGGCATTGTTTAGCCCATGTAGCTTTAGCAATATCCATATTAGATAAGATGACATAAACTGGGACATTAGGAACTGAAAGGTCCCTATAAACCAGTTTTAAGTCCTCAATTATAATATCCAATTCCAATTCAGATGTAAAGAGATGTAAAATCAAATTATACAGTGAAGCTTTGGTTTCATAAGGCTTTAAAAAGATATGTTCAAATTTTAAAAAAAAAATTCTTTTCCCGAAAAAATTAATTGTTTCATATAGGGGAGATGAATTAAGTCAGCCTCTGATGCCATCTCCAAGAAATGGTTGACCTTCTTGCTTTTAGAAAGTACAGAAGAGTTTAAAGACTTAAGTTGATCATTTTCCAGGTTTATTTTTTTGTCTTTAGAGAAAATCATAGGTGTTATTTCAGAGGGGATATTTCCCTCCTCTTTTTCAGATTTCTCAGGACACTCTTTAACAGAATTTGATAAAACAAAGTCCTGCTCTTTGCACTTCCCTACTTTTTTTTTAAACATGGAATTCTGAGCTGTCATAGGGTTATCATTTGTTGAAATTTTGGACAAAATATCCTGTTTAGTTTTTGTTTTCCTTTCCTTTTTATTTTTACGTTGCCCGATTTTCTTTTTTAATTTTTTTTGCTGTACAATTTTTTTTTTTTTTTTGCTTTTATTTGGTGGGGAAAGCATTTCGATTGAAGAGAAGGAAGGTCTTTGTGTAACTGTTCCCCTCTCTTCTCCTCTCACCAAATTATCCATTTTAAGAGATAAATGAGAGATTTTTTTTGTAAGTATACCAGAAAGGTTCTCTATATAGCACTTAAGCTCTTTAATTGCTTCAAGTAAAACAATATTAGCCATAACAGGATGTGCTAAAGTCTTAATCATGTATTTAGAAATGGTATCTCGACAGGCTAATATAACTTCTGGATCAAGATCTATATTTTCAACTTCCCCATCAAGCCTATTGAATACTTGATCAGGTGAACCATCTAGAAGGGAAGCCTTTTTCGTTGAGAAAGGGGAGAGTCTGTCATAGCATAAGAATTGAGAAGGCAGAAAAAATTCAACCCTGTTGGGTGTAGGGAAAGCTCAAGGCCTTCTGACTTAGGTGGAGACTTGAACTGTGTCGAATCATAATTTGAAGATAGAGAGTTAGTAAATATCTAGACTTTTGTTTCCATTCAGAGAGTGTAATGACAGTTCATTAATTTTATAGGAAGTTACATGAGTTGAGAAAAAATCAGTGATTTTTTTTTTATTTTTACTTTTTGGTTCATAGAGAGACTGCTTTAATTTATTAATGTCCTCTATTTTACTAGCGGAGTCCTTTCTACAACACATATAAGGATCATCTGTTAAAAAATTCACCATAGGAGAAACTGATATTGAAGTGTTCTGTAAAACAGAATTAGCGTTAAACTGAGATGTTACTGATTTAAGAGATGACACTTCTTTAGATAATGGAATAGAGTTGTAATCTTTTCCTTCCTTTACCGTAGGAGGTAAAGGTTTAGATGGGCTATTATAAGCTTTAATCCTATGAGGAGAGTAACTAAAGTTGCCATAAACCTTTGGGGTAGAATATGCTATAGAGATTGCTACGGTAATGGGGGACAACCCCTGCGTATAAACGCAGCCGTTTGTCCTGCATTTGCCATGCATCTCATTCCTAGCGTCTATATTCATAACCCTCTTATTTGATTGTACAACCTTCAATTCTCTACCACTTCTGGTAAACATGATATTTCTATTATTGCAACTTTTACTTCTTCAATCCAAGGCCACTTTCTGTTTTCCACTGAAGAAAAGAAGAAAAAAAATTCGGTAAACAAACGATAATTTCCTATTATGTCCAAAGCCTGCAGCCTTTTCCTAAGTATTAAACAGATGCTTGAATTTTCCCTGAAGCAAACACACAGAAAGCATTAAATGTGAAGAAAAGATGAGCATGTTTAAAAGTCCTGAAGCCAGTTTCATCAGTCTTGGAAACGTCTTTGTTTCTTCCAATCAATAACAGTTGAAGTCCTCTAAACTCAAAACTTTTTCAAGTATAATCTAAACATATTACCACATACTAAAATACAAATTAAAATACAACAATCATTGTTCTGAATTTTCAATGTCAAGTGGCACTTGCTCCACTCATGCTCGTGCTACCGCGCTCGCGCTGTGGGAGCGCGTGTCTTTTATATGGTAACTGCCCCTCCTCTTGATCTGTCTTGATGGGCTGAAAGTCAATTGGGTGCCCCAGGGAAATTTAACACACCAGCGGGCTGACAATTAGCAGAGAGGAGCCACGGCACAACACACTGAATTTAAAAGCACAAATACAGATGCTCAGGAAAATGCAGGATACAAAGTAAAGTCAGACTCCATTTACTATTACCTTCTGTGTCCTGTTCTCCAGCCAGTGTTTTACCCAGGCTACCACCCTGGGACCCACTCCCAGGCTGGCTAATTTGTTTATTATTTTTTTGTGTGGAACTGTGTCAAATGCCTTGCTAAAGTCTAGGTAGGCCATGTCCACAGCCCCTCCCTGGTCTACTACTTTGGTCACCCAGTCAAAGAAATCAATTAGATTTGTCTGACATGACCTTCCTGCTGTGAATCCATGCTGCCTTGGGTCCTGTGCCCCACTGACCTCTAGGTACTCAACAATTCTTTCATTCAGAAGTGATTCCATCATTTTCCCTACCACTGAGGCCAAACTGACAGGTCTGTAGTTTCCTGCCTCTGTCTTGCTCCCACTTTTGTGAAGGGAAATCACATCTGCCCTTCTCCAGTCCTCAGGTACCACACCATCCTCCCATGATTTATTAAAAAGGGTAGTCAGTGGTGTTACTAGTTCTTCCCTTAGTTCTTTTAGAATTCTGGGGTATCTCCCATCAGGCCCCAATGCTTTATCCACCTTCAGTTTTAAGAGTTCTTTCAGAACCCTTTCTTCTGTAAAGGACTAATATCAACCCCCCTATCCAGAGTGCTTATGTTGACTGAATTAGGTCTCTCCCCCTGCTTTTCCATTGTGAATACTGAGCAGAAATATTCATTCAGTATCCCTACTTTTTCACTGTCGCTCTCTGCCCAGCCACCTTCCTCTTTATTCAGCCTCAGAATCCCTGCCTTCATCTTTCTTTGCTCCCTAATGTACCTATAAAAGGTTTTATCCCCCTTCTTAACTGAGTTGGCTATCTTTTCCTCAGTTTGGGCCTTTGCTATTCTGACTGCCTTCCCTGCTTCCTTTTGCTTTAACTGGTACAGTTCTCTCCTGCTCCTTCTGTGCTTCCTTATACTTTCTGAATGCTACCTTTTTCTCCCTTACCTTCACCGCCACTTCTTTTGAGAACCATAGTGTTTTTTTCTTTCATTTTGATTTGTTTATTTGCTTCACACAAAGGCGTGTTGCCTCTGTGATGGCAGTTTTGATGTTTTCCCATTCTTGCTCCAGCCCACCATCATGCCTGTTTGCGAGTGCTTTTCTGAGGCACTCTCCCATTTTGACAAAATCAGCCCTCCTGAAGTCCAGTACCTTCACTTTTGTGTGGCTTGACTCTACAGCAAAGTTTATCATGAACCACACTGTTTGGTGGTCGCTTGTTCCCAGATGGCTACCCATTTCAAGACCAGAGATCCTCTTTCCATCCCTATTTGAGATTACCAGGTCTAAGCTTGCTCCTTCCCAAGTGGGTTCCAAAACTAGCTGTCTGAGGCATGCCCCCTGTAGGGCATCGAGAATAGCCCTGCTCTTGGATGTGGCTGTAGCAAAAGTGCTCCAGTTAACATCTGGCATAGTCAGGTCCCCCATCAGCAATATCTCACCTTTCTCTGTCATCCCAAAGATGCCTTCTATCATTTCCTTGTCCATTTCCTCCCCCTGAGATGGGGGTCTGTATACAACCCTATGCAGACTGTGGAGCCATTTCCAGTCTCCAGGGTGACCCACAGTGCCTCCTCTCCTCCCTGTTTACCCTTCAGTTCTGTTGCTTTGATTGCTTCTCTTACATAGAGAGTTACTCCTCCTCCTCTTCTTCCCTCCCTGTCCCTCCTATAGATTGTGTACCCTGGTATGTTGGCATCCCAGTCATGGTTCTCTGTGTACCATGTTTCTGTGACTGCCTTGATATCCAGGCATCCCTCTTCCATCAAGGCCACCATTTCGGGGACCTTTTTACCTAGATTATGGGCATTAGTACTCATTAACCTCCATTTTTTTCTGGCTTTATTTATTTTTGCCCCATCCCTGTCCTTACTGCCTTTGTCTTTTTCTCCATTTACCCCTGCCCTTATCCATATCGACTGCTCTAGCTTGGTGTTTACCTCACTAACTTCTCTGATTTTTGGGGGGGCTAGGATTTCTCTTCTTTTCAGTGACTCCCCCCTTGGTTAGTTTAAATGCTTGCCAATGAAGCATTTAAACCTATCACCTAGGATCCTGGTTCCCCTCAAGGATAGATGCAGACCATCATGGCTGTATAGGCCTGCATCCCTCCAAGTGGAGTCCCAGTCCCCAATGAAGCCAAATCCCTGAGCTCTGCACCAGTTTTTCAACCAGTCATTGAATCCCATAGTGTGGAGTACCCTAGCCTCAACCATGCCATAGACAGGTAGCACTTCCGAGAAAGAACTCCTGTTTCACTGCTCTGATCCCATTCTCAGCCAGGCCATTTGTCCCTAGGTGGATAATGACATCCAGCTCACTCCCCCTTGCAGCTGCTCCCACGATCCTGAGGATTCGTTTCCTGTCCGTCCAAGCCATGGCACTGGGCAGGCACCTTACCTCCCTTTCCCTTCCCTCCCCCAGTTCTACCCCCCTAACAATCGAGTCCCCCACCAGGAGTTGTTTTCTTCCCCTGTGGGGTCCTGTGCCACCCTCCTGTGGGTCTCCATTTTGGAGGTTCCCAGCATCCTCCTTGGTCTCCATAGAGGGTGCCTCCATAGAGGAACCATGCTCCGCCAAAGTGGTGAATGAATTGTGGAGAGGCACAACTGGAGGGATGCACCTCTGTTCCACCACCCTCACCCTCCCTGAGCCCACTGTGGTCCAACCACTCCTCTTTCTTGGCAACCTCTGAGGTAGTGGTGGTGGCCGGGGTGGTCCCTGGTTGGGGGAGCAGGTTTTCCGAATCATTGCCAAGTCAGCATGGAGACGAGCAACCTCCTCCCTCAGACCAGAGATGTGCCTACAAATAGGGTAGCAATGCAGTTTCCAGAATGTCTCCCAGAAAACTGCTGCTCCACAGCCAGTACATTGCACCACTCCCTACATGTCTGTGTCCCTTTCTGTTACATACGCTTTTCTTTTGTTGTTTTTTTGTTCTTGTTTTAGTGTGTGCAAGCTTGTGAGTGTCTCTACCCCCTATTCAGTGTGCTGTGCCTTTAAGGATATGAACAGATGTATGTTGTTAGCAGTTTTGGGGAAGTGATGCCAGAACCCCTGCTATAAAGGAAGTAATGCGGCTGGGGTGGTGGGGAAGGGGTGGGAGGGAGTAAACCCTATGACGTCCAGAAACAATCAACTACAACGCTGACCCTCCACACCGGGGAGTGCCTTCCTTCCTTTCAGACACCTATTTCACAGAGGTTAAGTAACAGGTCTAGTCACAAATGACTGCAAATACCTCCCAGCTACAGTTCCTCCATGGTAAATTAAAGTTAAAACTAAGACAAGTCAACCCCAAAAACAGAATCAATACTAGTTACTTACACAGGTCCAAAAAGTAATAATTCAGTTCAGTGTAGTCTAGAAAATAACCTCCTTGATATAAGGAAGCTCTGGATGGTCTCTCTCTCTCTCTCTCTCTCTCTCTCTCTCTGTCTCAGTAGACAGAGACCACAAACAACTCCTGTTTTAAGTCCACAGTTCAACTAGGCCCATTTCAGCTCCTCCCCTTAATAAACACCTATTTCACGGAGGTTAAGTACCAGGTCTAGTCACAAATGACTGCAAATATCTCCCAGCTACAGTTCCTCCCTGGCAAATTGCTACAGTTCCTCCCTGGCAAATGAAATTTAAAACTAAGACAAGTCAACCCCAAAAACAGAATCAATATGAGTTACGTACACAAATCCAAAAAGTAATAATTCAGTTCAATGTAGTCTAGAAAATAACCTCCTTGATTTAAGGAAGCTCTGGCTGCTTTCTCTCTCTCTCTCCCTCTCTCTCTCTCTGTCTCAGCAGACTTGATTCAGGTCACAGGCAGGCACCCCTCCTTTCCTATGGGCCCTTTGCAAGGCCCTCTTGATTCTGGTAACAACACAGACAGTTTTCATTTTTCCATTGTTTGGCGGATTTGAATTTCCACATCAGGTCTTTTCCAGATTCGGTGCTGCTGAACATCCCTTCCAGGGCAGAGAGGTACTCAACCACACTGGCTTCTGGGCTAGTGGAATAAAGGAAATGGATAGCCTCCAGTGCAGGGCCCCTTAAGCTCTCCATAATTCTCTTTCTTTTTCTCCCTTGGAGCATTGCCACTCCTGGACCAGGGGAGTGGCATAGTCCATCCAGTTTTCCAGATCATCCTCCCCCACAGGCACTGGGACTGTACCTGAAAACAGCCTGAGCATACGGTTAGAGTCCAGGTGTACAGAAGGTATCACAATGGGGGATGCTACCACTGGGAAAGTTCTATGGGTAGCTGGAGAAGCTATGAGGGACTGTACGGGAGTGGTCTCTTCAGAAATATCTTGCATTTTCACTAGGTCTTTGGCAGTTTGCCCTTCGGCAACTAGTAATCTGAGCAATTTGTCCTTGAACCCCTCTACTTTCAGGGAACCCTCAGGAGATGACGGGTCACCATGTAAATGAATAATCTGCCACCCCTTCTGGGATCCCTCAGGTAGGACAATAGGGGGCACTCTCTCTGGGTCTATAGGGAGGCTGCAGAAGAGAAGGGCCACCATGGTCTGGTCAAACAAGTCAGAGTCCCTTCCCCTCACTGCAACCTGCCCAAAGCTCTTTATCTGTGCTACAGCCTCTACAATAGCAGCATTTTCAGTCCCTAAGGGGATATCCAGCAATAATATGGCATGCTGGGGGTCTACTCCCTCAGCCTCATTCCACCCCATCATGTGATACACAACCAGCTTCTGGGGAGCAATCTTAAGTTTGGGCATAGTGAGCACCTCCATTTTTTGACAAATTCCAAGTATTGGGGTTGCAAGTCCCACTTCTGACCACTAGAAGGCACAAATCCCAGCAATGCCTCCAAGATGTAACCCCTAGGTGGTGCTATCCCAAGGGATACTACCCCTGCTTACCTGACTAGGTGCAGGTTGAGGGGCCTGAGTTCTGTGAAGGGTAGCGTAACTGCTCTGGGTACAGCCCTCCAGGACACTGATACCCCTCTAACCTCTCTAGTGGCCTACACTGGTCAGCAAACAGACAATCACAATTAGCGTCAGAATGCAATGTTGAACCTGCTCTTGACACACTTACCACCAGGGCTGGGTCAGCTGCACTGGCCCTGGAGACCCCCCCCCTGTAAAATAAGACCTGCAATGGAGAAAGGCAATAGTAACACAGTATCCCCAACACAAAGATACACAATAGCCAGTTTAAATGCAAAAAGATTTAGATCTGATTTATTTGGGGGATGTGAACAAGGGTGGGGCAGCAATCTAGTGTTTGATTTCAGTTCTGATTTAATCAGGTTAACCATGCATGCTCTAAGAGTCCCTCTAGCACAGTCACACACACTCTGGATACCCAATTGTTATGCAGTCTAGCCTGAAGCATTGCCCGGGGTAGGCCAGCATTGCAGCTGTTGTTGGAGTCCTTAGGAAGGAAAAACACAACATGCACTTTAACCCACAATTTGTATTCTGGAGCCACATAGCTCAGTTCATAATGATCAGCCAAAACAACTAAATCAGGTGACACACTTTGATTTGACCTTTATTGCAGGGAGCTACCCTGATGTTTACTCACGCTACCCAGACCAGGATACAGGATTGACAAGATGAAGACCTCAGGATGGTATGCTGGTTTGCCTGGGAAAGCGGGGCCCACACGATGCACCATGGTGGTCGATCCTGTTCAATGGTGTTAAGCAGGGAGCTGAATTCCTGAGTGGGTCTTTCGTCAGATGAATCTCTGCAGCATGAGTGGCAATCTGGGCTGAGATAGTGAGGTTCAGACCAGGTGAATGTTTTGGATACAGTCTGGTAAGTTGCAAGATGCAACTTCCAGCTAGCGTGACACATTCAACAATGTGGGAAACCAAATCACAACCCACACTACACATTCAGCACAATTATAGTAAGGATAGGTAAATATCACAGTTTGGATGACAGTCTGGTTGCAATTAAACAGTTTCTCTGCTCAAACTGTATGATCTGAGGTTATTTCAGATCCTGACAGGCCAATCGCTCAGAAGCAACTCTTCAGTCCTCACCAGGCGAAATTCACTCTGTCACAATTTGGGATTCCGGTCACAAGTACACAGTTTTGGATAAATTCTGATATAATATTGTAGACTTCTTCACTCCAGAAGATGGTAGCAGGCAGGCCAGACACAGCTTTCCCACCGATTCCCCCGTGCTACTACGCAGGAGCAGCTGCTCGAATGTCTCAAGCTGTTCATCCTCTCAACTCCAAGTCCACACTGACTCACTGCTGCAGGCAGCTGTGGGCTTTCCCTGTAATCCAAAAGTGTTGGTTGGTTGATCCATCTGTCTGTCACAGCATGGGCTTCCCCTCCAGGTCCATTTAGATGCCAAACAGTAAAAACTACAATTCCAACATAATTTCATTACCACAAGGCCTCTGGGGACAGTCTCCATTTTAAAGTCCCCCAAAGTGCCAATTGGTCCAAACTGGCAGTCCAGAACCAAAATGGAAGTGCTTAGCAGAAAGTCCATGCTGCAAAGGAAAGTGGGTTAGACAAACTACAATATCATTATCATTAAAGCAGATAATCAGCAAACAATCACATTTCCTAATGAAGCTCCCACTGCGCAATAAGCGATAACAGAATGAAGTGGCTGTATTGCAGCCCGGGCGGGGCTCAAGCCTGATACTACTCAGCCCCAGATTAATTATAACCTATGAAACAGATGCCTCTTAAGAGACAGGCATGGAAGCTAACAGGGCACTCGCATGCAAGCATGTTTAACCCATTTAACACAGAACACCAGCCTGGCAGTGGGCATTAGGCAAGCCCAGGAAGACATTTTAGGAACCCCCCTTGTAAGGGGGGGTTACACTTACAATTATAAAATTAGCAATGAAAGTTCTTCTAGACAGTTATAAAGTTATGACAACATCCAATTTATTTCACAGGGTTGTACAAAGCAAACACAGACATCTATATAGCATTCTTAGATTTTCACTAAGCCACTATAGTTAAACACTCAAATACAAAATATCAATACGTTTTATACCTTTACCTTGAGATATTCTGCCACCTCATCTACTACCATATAGTATATGAATTATACTTTCATTGGTGGTAGGACCAGCGCAGAAGGAACGTTAAGGCATCACTGTACCCAACTGCGTGACAACTATGATAACAACTTAGCCCACATATATATATATATATATATATATATATATATATATATATATGTGTGTGTATATATATATATATATATATATATATGGTTTTGGACAAACAGACTGTCCCTGCAGAAGTTAAAAATACATGACCTCATAAATGGCTTATGTGGTAACTTCTTTGCTTGGTAGGTGAAGTAGCCCCAGCCTGCCCACATAAGATAGCTTTGTTAGTCAATTTTAAGGAAGTAACCATAATGACAGAAGACTGTCTTGTCAGCTGAATCTTTAAGAATATCGTGTGACCAGCCTCAGGTCCCAGACCATTATTTCCTGAGTATGAGGTAAACATACATGTGAGTTTCTATACTATTGTTCTCTGAGTAGCAGTCTTTTCTTGTCTTTCCACCATGAAGATTACAAAGGCCTTGTTTTTACTGTCAAGTCTTAACCCCTTTTAATGACCCCCTCTGTGGTTAAAAAGCGCCTATGAACTAATGTTGTGTATTTGTGAGTGTATGAGTCTTTTATGGCTAATTTAACCTTAAAATATAAAATGCTAGTCTATCTCAATGTGCTTACACATTGAGCTTATAAAAGAGAATCTAACTTGTTCCAGTGTGTTTATAAAACTATACACACTGGATTTATAAGATCTAACTAATACTGTATATAGAGAAATGTAATTAATATATTTGTCTAAAGTTTAAATGTTCCAGTATTTATATGCATATATATGCATACTGGACTCATGCAGTTTAACTACTAATGCTGACTGTCTCAGCACTTATACCATGTGCTAAGCTCATAGGTTTTTATTGATGACATGCTCATGCCATTTATGACCTCCAACCCAACATCTGCCACTTTGAGACAGCTGCGATTTTGCTGCAGGTGTCTCACACTAAGCAAGACATGTTATATAACTCTTTAGTAGCTGTATAATAATTTTGAGATGAAGCAGACTTTAAACCTTTGAATACACACATTAAATGCAAGTAATTAAAATGAATTTCAACCACAGAAATAGAAAATAATCATTTCAATATGACGCTGAACCAAAATTTGTAAAAAAAAAAAAAAAAAAAGAGTTTGTAGAAGAGGCCACCATTTTAAGGTGGGTAATGCATAAATGTTTTTGTGCATGACATTATTGTCCATGTATAAAGATCATTGTCCATATGCAAAGGAAACAGTTCTTCAGCCTTTTGGCTCAACAAAGTTTGTATCTCCATTGTCGATGCATGAATACAGTGGTGCAGACAGAGTACAGGTAGGCAATTTAGCCTGAATAACAGTCAACATTTTGAAACTCAGGCACAGGCCAAATTATGTAACCATTAATGACTGTGGTAAAGTTCAGCTGAAGACAAAAGCTTGAGGACCAAACAGTACAGTCCTTTCAGAATCCATAAGTCATTTTATCTGTAATAGCAGCAACACAGTACTGCCCAGCCATCTCCAGCAGAGACAACTCACACGTGGATATTATTGTCCAAAGTTCCATTAGTAAATGACAGCTTTAGTTTAATTAGAAGTGTCACATTGAATGTAATATGACATACAGACATTTTGTAACCTTAGCACAACAAGAAAAATTTAGCTCAACCCATTCATTATGTACCTACATGATGGAGATCGGAGCAGGCACAAGTAGTATAGGAGTACTCCACCTTACTTAAAACTAGGGTGAGCAACAAGAAAAACATTTCACATTTATGTTCAGCAAAATAAAGTCAGATCAAATAAAGTCAGATCACATTTTCATATTTTGTTAAGGCACAAAGTAAAGACAGAAAGTCTACATGTCTCAATATCTCTAAAATGGTAACAAGGGCATCACATACAACAGAAATTGCATATTTTTTGTTTTAAGCATATCATTAGCCAAATTGTGCTCAGTAGGATCAGAAAATCATGCAACTCATTCACGTCAATTAAAGTATTTTAATGCTCTAAATAACTCCCTGTTTATGCATAATCTCAAAATGTATCTAATACCCTCATGGTATTTCTAAATCTATAGTTTTCCACGCTTCCAAGTGTATTAGTAAGATTCCCTAGCCCCAGACCTTTGCCTAGTCATAGTGGAAGGTAGAGAGGCATTATTCTGATATTTTGATTTCTAAAATTAACTCACAGATATGCAATTAAAACATTTGTAAAAGGAATAAAATGTTGAGGGCAAATATGCTGTGACCACTCAGTATTTTACACATTTCATAAAAACAATTATTCATTTGCATTATACTTCATTATAAACACACATTTTTCAGTGTAAATGCACCCCATTTTTGGTACTGGAGTTATAAGATTTTTAGAAAACAATCATTTACATCATTTTCAGTAGTAGAAGAAAACCATGACTCATAGTTGTAAAAGTATCAGGGTGCAAGAAGATTTGGATCATGGTACTCTTACGGATGAAAAGAAAGCACGAGTAATTGCCTAGAATTAATTGGTTCCACACTTGATATGTTAACAATTTAAATTATTTCACACAGGTATATTATGCTTTTCTAGTGCTGACTAGAACTTCAAATATAACAAAAACACATATCCCATGCAATGAATAGCTTATTTATCATAACATAATGCCAATTTAAATGTGTGGGGTAAAATGTACCCAAATTGCTTTATATTTGTCCTGTTTGCAGGACTGGAGCTGTTACTGGTATTGCAAAACAGATTGCAAACAGGTACAAAGTTGACACCAGGCAAGTACCTTTAAACCTTTCCTTCTGTTGGACCTTGTCTGCCACTGTGTGAATTGTGATTGCTGGCAGCCCAAGGTGGGAGTTGAACTATGCATGCACAGCCCCTTTTTCATGGGCAGGATAGATTCTTCATAGCAACAATTTTCCTGCAAGGGATGCTGAAATATAAAAGCTTAAAAGTGTACGTTTTCTAATGGCAGTAAATGGCAACATTTAATATGCAGTTAATATGGATGTTTCCCACTTAGAGAACATAAGAGTTCAATCATGCAACAAGGGTTGCACAATATTTTAAATGTACCCATCTACACCACCTGTGAGATGGCATTGGGACAAACAAAGCTTGCTGAGGCAGTAACATATGTCTGCCTTTTACGATGTCATAAGGTGAGGCTTTTTACAGACATGGTGAATCACACCAAAACAGTGATTACAGTTGCATCATTGCACATATCCAGTTACTGATGAATTATAAAAGCCTTTTTATCAGTGAGTATGCACATGTAAAACAGTGTACATACATTTGCCACCCTTCTTAGAATGTTATTTTGAAAAAATAGGCATGAAATAACTTGCCAGTAGCATACTCTGAACTTAAACAGTGTAATTAACATTTTTAATAGTTATCTGCTTGCTATGGGCACAGCAGTTGTTAAAACAGCTGCTATGGAAGATAATTAATTGATGAGGGTGGGGACATCCAAACACTTCATGTCTATTGCTCCCACTACTTCTGCCTTGGCTTTAGCATGTCATCTTAGATGACAACCTAATGTAAAAGTTCTGAACTGCAAAAGACATTAAAACTTAAATGCCAAAATGCCATTGAAGACAGTAAAATCCCTCTTATCAGTGAGTACTAAGTCTGTGCTCCTGACTTAGTACGTGCAGTTAACATTGTAAACCACTTAGTATAAAACAGGATAGAACCTTTAAAATTGCTGAGAAGACCTGTCTAATGAAAACTTTTACAATAACATCCCTTTTATGCTGGCTTAATTCACAGCCAGTAGTTCTTCCTAGAAAAAAAACAGCTAATTAAGGATATAGGCTTACTTTTAACTCAAGCATCCTCTTAGTTCTTCTGTGAATAAGAAATGAATTAAAATGTTCAAAAAAAAAGTTAAAACCTTATGCTTAACCAGCAACACTGCACTGGAAACAAAAATGTTTTTCTCAACAGTAGTGCTTAACATTAGGACCCTCTTGTGATTGAGATGGTACAATGTACCATAGAAGCTACAAATAGAAATACCCAAACATTGAACAGCTGCAAATACACTTTCTTTGTTTTGGGTAACAAATAAGTATTGTGCCTTTCATCGCCCCAATTTTTTCAAACAGCAAGTTGAACTTATTTAAATTCAGTGGCAAACCAGTAGTTATTTGGGCTCCATGCCACTGAAGGGAAGATCCCAACAGAAAAATAATTTGACATAATTATTAAACACTCTCGTTAGTGTAAGCAATACTAAGCCCAAATCACTTGTAAAACGCATAACCTACATTACTTATAAATTACTTATCTAGGCACTGTGCAGGACTAAATCCTGTAAACATTATAGCATTATATGATACAGGGTACTTAAAAACTTCAGTCACATGCAAAATTTCCTTACCAAATACTGTAACATGTAGGAGCCGTGCCACATATATCCTAGAAACCACTTCATCAAGGGGGAAATCATAAAATGAAACCATTAGACTAAAAACACGGAATAGCACCAAATTCATTATGAAGCTGCAAGGCAAAACATAACATGAAACACACAAGGCAGAAGAACCCAACTGCCATAATTTGCAGCACCTTAAGAGAAAGTATTTGTTAAAACAACACATAACCATTCTTCCCAGTCTGAAGGGAAAACAAAGTGTTAAAGGCAAACCACAAACTTTGTATTTGACACAAAGTTCAGCAGAAAATTCAGTTCAGTGATTCCCTTAAACAGTCAACAGAAAGCAACTACTTGCATGACCATGAATCATTTGAACAAAGAGAACGTCTTTGTTTAGTAAGCTTTCTGAAATGTTATGTGTTGAGACAGAAAAATAAGCAGGAGACTCCTGCAAATGTGACTGATCAAGCCACGTGTAAAGTATAGTGGAATGAATAATTAGAGATTTGCTGCAGCAAGAAAAAAAGAAAAGTTAAAATAGAGAGGCAGATTAACTTTAATGTTAAAACATTATTACTCCATGCACAGTGTGTGTGTCTGCCCAAGCAGGCACAAGGAGCTGCAAGACCTTTTCACTGCAGTTAGAACAATTAACCTCCAAATCAGATGTCATTGAGCACATACAAGTACATGGTGGGGGGACCTGAATCTACCTCAACATTATATTTTTCAACATAATGTATAACTGTCAGTTGTGAATCATGTTGTACTATTCCCATTTTCTTAGCCTCTTGGAAGTGTCTAAGAACACATTTCCTATGGTGCAATTACTGTTTAGATTGCAACTCTTACTTAACAGTAAAGTTTTGAGTTGTTTAAAATCTGTGTTTCCCCCAGAGTCCCTGTTCGGGCGCCAATTATTGGATTTGTGATTTACTAAAAATTTATATCTGAGGGTTTACTTGTAATTATAAAATTAGCAATGAAAGTTCTTGTAGACAGTTATAAAGTAATGACAACATCCAATTTATTTCATAGGGTTGTACAAAGCAAACGTAGACATCTATATAGCATTCTTAGATTTTCGCTAAGCCACTGTATAGTTAAACACTCAAATACAAAATATCAATACATTTTATACCTGTAACTTGAGATATTTTGCCACCTCAGCTACTACCACATAGTATAAGAATTATACTTACATTGGTTGTAGGATCAGTGCAGAAGGAACGTCAAGGCATCACTGTGCCCAACTGCGTGACAACTTTGATAACAACTTAGCCCACATATATATGGTTTTGGACAAACAGACTGTCCCTGCATAAGTTAAAAATACATGACCTCATAAATGGCTTACGCGGTAACTTCCTTGCTTGGTAGGCGAGGAAGCCCCAGCCTGCCCACATAAGATAGCTTTGTTAGTCAATTTTAAGGAAGTAACCATAATGACAGAAGACTGTCTTGTCAGCTACATCTTTAAGAATATCATGTGACCAGCCTCAGGTACCAGGCCATTATTTCCTGAGTATGAGGTAAACATACATGTGGGTTTCTATACTATTGTTCTCTGAGTAGCAGTCTTTTCTTGTCTTTCCACCATGAAGATTACAAAGGCCTTGTTTTTACTGTCAAGTCTTAACCCCTTTTAATGACCCCTCTGTGGTTAAAAAGTGTCTGTGAACTAATGCTGTGTATTTGTGAGTGTATGAGTCTTTTATGGCTAATTTAACCTTAAAATATAAAATGCTAGTCTATCTCAACGTGCTTACACATTGAGCTTATAAAACAGAATCTAACTTGTTCCAGTGTGTTTATAAAACTATACACACTGGATTTATAAGATCTAACTAATATATAGAGAAATGTAATTAATATATTTGTCTAAAGTTTAAATGTTCCAGTATTTATATGCATATATATGCATACTGGACTCATGCAGTTTAACTACTAATGCTGACTGTCTCAGCACTTATACCATGTGCTAAGCTCATAGGTTTTTATTGATGACATACTCATGCCATTTATGACCTCCTGACCTCCAACACATTGTTTTTTCTTTTTAACTTCATACCCCCTTATTTCACGCTCATGGATCACACCTAGAAATAAGGTTTGGCTCAGTGTGTCTTTCCCAGATACCAGCAGTTTACAAAAAAATAACATGCCATTCTCAAATATATAGTTTTTAGAAAATCCATTAAAAAATATGTAACACAAGGTTGCATTGCATGTTTGTTTTTACTAAGAAAAAAATGGGGTGCACAAACTAATAAGTACTGTTCAGTGCAGTGTGCCCTCCATTTGACCCTTTGGCATGCATTACACACTAATTTAAAACAGCTGCAGATGGTCCCTGATCCAAACTTTTTAGGGCCCTGGTAGCTCTGAAAGTATAATTCCAACACTGCCCACAGTACTTCTAAACAAACATTCCTTGTCCCTTTCTGTAGAACCTCACAAGCCCAGCGTACCTTTAGCTATAGGGCTCCCACCTGGCTTAACGCACTTCCGCCTGATATTGCAAATGGCTTAAATTAGAGCCCCTTCAATCTCCAGCTCACAAGCACCTCTCGGCCCTTAGCTGCTGTGACTGTGTCCGCTAAGTAGTCTCACCCCCTAATTATTCTCAGTCACTCTCCCCCCTCCTCTAATTGCCTCCCCAATTATATACTCCCCTGTCTTCCTTCCTTCCCCTCCCAGTACCCCTTCTACCACCAAGCCTCCCTCCCCTATCATCCCACTCACCTTGCCCTCCTCTCCTTCCTCCCCCCACAAGCCTCTCCGTCCCTTCTCCCATAATTGCAAATGGCTTTCCTGGGACCTCACTTGCTCTCCTCCCCCCAACCCACTCCTAACACCAAACGCTTACTGCTCTCTCTCTCTCTCTTTTATCAGACAAAGTCTTCACTGATTGCATCGCTTCCCTTTCCTATTTATGCCTACCTCTCTCCCAACATCCTAACCCTTGCTGCTTCCTTTCCCTCTCACCTGACAAAGTCATCTTTGACTGCACTGCTCCTTTCCTACTTTTGCCCAGGCCTCTAACCCTGGCTAGGTGTTCTCCCCTGCCCCATCCATCTATCACCTCCTCCCTTTGTACCCTACCTTGTCTTTGTATAGCTTAACATGTTGCTACCTTATTCATAACTTTTACCTTGTATTGCTTATGTAATCATGTCAATGCCTGTGCTTGATTTTTTTTTTTTTACTCTGTGTTATGCATTCTTTGTCTTCTATGTTGTATGATGCGGAACCTTTGTAAACGGACCCTTGGTTCAAAGGTATTTTAATCCTAGCTATCAATAAATAAATAAAATAAATAATTATTATTATTCTTATAGTTTCCTGGATTTTTTCCTTTTACATAAAAAATGCCACATGTGTGTCTGGCCTGGTGGTGTTGGAGATTGAGGTGTTGGTCACTACACCTCGTGCCATGCTGGCGACCCGGGTTCAGGAATTGCCTGCTGTTTTTGACTGAATAGAACACTTTGGTTTCAGAGCAAGATACAGCAGTCTAGAGCTACAGATTTTTTACTGATAAAATCACTTCTATATCTGTAGGAGTTAGTACCTGTTTGGATTAAGCAAACAGATACTTTATTAGAAGAAGGGGGTCTCATTTAAGTAAAAAAAAAAAAAGAAGAAAGTCACTGTGTGTTTCTCTGAGGAAGGGGGCTGTATCAGCTTAAGTTACTGAGTCAGAGCAGAGGGTGAATCTAATTGTGGGTATGGTTTAGCAGCTTAGTAGTACAAATGCAGCTGTCTCCAATTAAAGCTTCCTGCTGTTTTTGACAGAAGAGAACACTTTGGTTTCAGAGCAAGATACAGCAGTCTAGAACTACAGATTTTTTACTAATTGCCCTCCTTCCACCCACCCCACCCAAAGTGAGTTCTTCTTTTATAGCCACTGGATTTGACTGACAACAGGAACTTCCTGTTTGGCAGTAAGAAGGGAAGGATCACTGAGACACACTAGTTTCATCAACCTTGAAGGAACCTAAAAAAATAACTCTTTCTCCCCCTCTGACTGCTGGAAGTCTGAATCCAAGCACGGAAGAAGGCGACTACTGAAGGCTACAGAAAGTTCCTGTCCCAGAACAGGAAGGGCGAGAGTTGTAAGGGCACATCGGCAGTAGGAAAGTAAGTGTAAAAATACATAGAGGGAGGAGACAGTAAGCATACAAAGCAACAGGAGAGGGGAGGGGACACAAAATAAGTCTAGATGGGAGTGGTGCAGTGCAATGGATGTGGGGCAGCAGTGTTCTGGGAGACATTCTGGAGGCTGCGATGCTGCCCTGTTCGCAGGCACCTCTCTGGTCTGAGGGAGGAGGTTGCCAGTCTCCAGGCTGACCTGGCTAGGATTTGTGAAACCTCTTCCCCCACTCAGGGACCACCAGGGCCACCACGGTTACCTCAGAGGTAGCCAAGAAAGAGGAGTGGTTGGACCAAGGTGGGCTCAGGGAGGGAGAGGGTGGTGAAACAGATGTGCAATCCTCCAGTTGTACCTCTCCACAATTCATATGCTGTTCTGGAAAAGAGTGGTTCCTCTATGGAGGCACCTGCAGTGGAGACCAAGGAGGATGCTAGGAACCTCCACAAAGGAGACCCACAGGAGGGTGGCATGAGACCCCACAGGGGAAGGAAACAACTCCTGGTGGGGGACTCGATCATTAGGGGGTAGAAGTGGGGGATGAAGGAGATAGGGAGGTAAGGTGCCTGCCTGGTACCACAGCTCAGAGGGACAGGAAGCGAATCCTCAGAATCGCGGGAGCAGCTGCATGAGGGAGGCAGTTGGATGTCATTGTCCACCTAGGGACAAATGACCTGGCTGTTAATGGGATCAGAGCAGTGCAAGAGGAGTTTGTGGAGTTGGGGAGGGGCCCTTAGACAAGTAGCATGTACGGTAACCTTCTCGGAGGTGCTGCCTGTCTATGGCAAGGATGATGCTAGGGTATTCTGCACCACGGGATTCAATGAATGGTTGAAAAACTGGTGTGGAGCTCAGGGTTTTGGCTTCACTGGGGACTGGGGAACCACCTGGAGGGATGCAGGCTTATACTGGCACGATGGTCTGCATCTGTCTGGGGACCAGGATCCTAGGTGACAGGTTTAAATGCTTCATTGGCAAGCATTTAAACTAGCCAAGGGGGGAGGTACTGAAAAGAAGCAGGGAAATCCCAGCCTCCTCTCACAAAACACAATAGTTAGAGAGGTAAACAACAAGGTAGAGAAGTCAGTAGGGAGCAGGACAGGGATAAATGTAGAAAAAGGCAGTAAGGGCAGGAATGGGGCTAAAAGGGATAAGGCCATAAAAAATACATGGAAGGTGATGAGTACCAATGCCCGCAGTCTGTGCAACAAGCTCCCTGAACTAGTGGCCTTGATGGAAGAGGGATGCCTGGATATTGTGGCACTCACTGAAACATGGTACACAAGGAACCATGACTGGGATGTCAACATAACAGGATACACAGTCTACAGGAGGGACAAGGTGGGTAAAAGAGGAGGAGGAGTAGCTCTCTATATAAGGGAAGGGATTAAACAACAGAACTAAACAGGCAGAAAAAGGGGAGATATTGTTGATGGGTGACCTGAATATGCTAGATGTTAACTGGAGTACCTTTGCTGCAGACACATCCAAGAGTAGGCTCATTCTTGATGCCCTACAGGGGGCATGCCTCAGACAACTAGTGTTGGAACCCACTCCACTCGGGAGGGAGCAATCTTAGACTTGGTACTCTCAAATGGGGAAGGAGAAAGGATCTCAGATGTAGAAGTGGGTAGCCATCTGGGAACAAGTGACCACCAGTGTGGTTCACAATAAACACAGCCATAGAGTCAAGCCGTACAAAAACAAGAGTATTGGACTTTAGGAAGGCTGACTGGGAAAATGAGAGAGTGCCTCAGAAAAGCACTAGCAAATGGGCAAGAAGTAGGGGTGGAGGAACAATGGGGAATAATCAAAACAGCCATCGCAGAGGCAACAAGCCTTTGTGTGAAGCAAATCAACAAAACAAAACAAAGGAAAAAAACACTATGGTTCTCAAAAGAGGTGTCAGGGATGGTTAAGGAGCAAAGGATAGCGTTCAGGAAATATAAGGAAACACAGAAGGAGCAGGACAGAGAACTTTATCAGTTAAAGCAGAAGGAGGCAGGGAAGGCAGTCAGAATAGCAAAGGCACAAACTGAGGAAAAGATAGCCAACTCTGTTAAGAAAGGGGATAAAACCTTTTATAGGTACATTAGGGAGTGAGGAAAGACCAAGGGAGGGATACAGAGACTTAATTAAGGGAAGGGAATGTGGGCAGAGGGTGACAGTGAAAAAGCAGGGATACAGAATGAATATTTCTGCTCGGTATTCACAGCGGAAGAGGAGGAGGAGGTACCTAAACCAAACAAGGGGGAAACACCGAATAGGGGGGTCGATACCAGTCCATTCACAGATGAATGAGTTTTGAAAGAACTCTTGAAACTAAGGGTGGACAAAGCAATGGGGCCTGATGGGATTCACCCCAGAATTCTAAAAGAACTATGAGTAGAACTAGTAACACCACTGACTACTCTCTTTAACAAATCATGGGAGGATGGGGTGGTATCTGAGGACTGGAGAAGGGCAAATGTGATTCCACTTCACAAAAGTGGGAGCAGGGCAGAGGCAGGAAACTACAGACCAGTTAGTTTGACTTCAGTAGTAGGGAAAATGATGGAATCACTTCTGAAGGAAAGAATTGTTGAGTACCTAGAGGCCAGTGGGGCACAGGACCCAAGGCAGTATGGTTTCACAGCAGGAAGGTCATGTCAGACAAACCTAATAGATTTCTTTGACTGGGTGACCAAAGTAGTAGACCAGGGAGGGGCTGTGGATATGGCCTACCTAGATTTTAGCAAGGCATTTGACACAGTCTCACACAAAAGATTAATATGCAAGTTAGCCAGCCTTGGAGTGGGTCCCAAGGTGGTAGCCTGGATAAAAAACTGGCTAGACAACAGGATGCAAAGGGTAATAGTAAACAGAGTCCACAGTGAAGAAAGGAAGGTAACTAGCGGGGTACCGCAGGGTTCGGTACTGGGACCGGTCCTCTTTAATGTCTTTATAAGTGACATTGGAGATCACCTGGAAGGAAAGATATGTCTCTTTGCAGATGACACAAAGATCTGCAACAGGGTTGATACACAAGGTGGACTGGAAAGAATGAAAAGGGACTTGGCAAAGCTGGAGGAATGGTCAAATATGTGACAGCTCAGATTCAATGCAAACAAGTGCAAGATGATGCATCTGAGAAACAAAAACCCAGGGGAAGAGTACACAATGTGAGGTGAGTTAATAACAACAACAAAAATCAAAAGAGACCTAGGAGTAATTATATCAGATGACCTAAAGATGGGCAAGCAATGTGAGAAGGCAGTAAGGAGGGCTGGGGGGATACTGGGATGCATAGGGAGAGGCATCAACAGTAGAAAACAGGAAGTTGTTATCCTTTCTACAGACAGTTAGTGAGACCCCATCTGGAGTACTGTGTGCAATTCTGGAGACACCATCTCCGCAAAGATATAGACAGAGTGGAGGCTGTTCAGAGGAGGGCAACCAAAATGGTGCAGGGTCTGCACCAGAAGACATACGAGGAGAGACTAAAGCAGCTTAATATGTATACCCTTGAGGAAAGAAGAGGGGGGACATGATAGAAACTTTCAAGTATCTCAAGGGAATTAACAAAGTACAAGAGGGTAGTATCTTTCAGAAGAAGAGATGTGCAAGAACAAGGGGGCACAATTTGAAGATGGAGGGGACAGCTCAGAGGTAATGTTAGAAAGTATTTTTTTCACAGAGAGGGTTGTGGATGCATGGAACAGCCTTCCTGAGGAGGTTGTGGAGTCAGGAACAGTGGGAGAATTCAAGAATGCATGGGACGGTCATAAGGCAGTTCTAGTGAGGGGTAGAAGGAAGTAAGCTGTTGATTAACTAGAATCTGCAGCTTATCCATCAGGTAGGGAAATGAGCAGACTAGGTGGGCCAAGCGGTCCTTATCTGCCATCAAATTCTATGTTTCTATGAATGAGCCTGGACCACCGGGAGTCGGCAGGGGTGAGAGAGGATTGATCATCCAGAGGACTGCTCTCCTCTCTTGAGAGAGGGAGGGAGGTTCTGTCATTCCACTCATTGACTGCCCTCTGGTGGTGGCTGGAGGGCAGTATGGGTCAGGAGGCACGTGCCGTCATCCCTACATCAGTGGGTGGGGGACAGGAGAAAAACATGAAAAGGGAGCTGACAGTCTCCATGACGGCCCGTCGTGCCCCTGTGCTACCCCCGACCTCTGGGTTATGCTCGGGGAGAGAAAGCCGTCACTCTCCTCTCCTCTCTGGCCCCATCACAGGGGTTAAATCGCAGGGGAAATACAGACGTCAGCATGAGCAGGGATACACGGGCCAGAGGATGAGTCCCTCCGAGGGAGGACCATAGCCACCTGCCAAGCTCCGGGAGAATAAACTGATAGTAGAAAAAAAAAATGTCACATGTGGGCCATTTTCTAAGTGCAATAATACCCTCCAGGGTGGGTGGTATTGGGAAATATCAGACCATCCAGGGGCTATAAGACCCTCCGCCTGCAGTGTTGGGCCTTATTACACCCCTGGGTGGTCCAGTATTTTCCCAATATCGCACACCCTGTCAGGTGTTATTGCTTACATATTTTCCCTCCTACTTACTCCAGGCAGTTCAGTCTTGGGTTCTTTTGTTTTAACCCCGGTGCAGTATTACTGGTCACATCACACTTTCCTGACTGCTTATACTTTATAAGGGAATGGAGCCACAGGGGACTGTTGCCTCCATGATGATTTTTTTTCCCTCCTTGCTCTTTTTTTCACTTTTCTTCCTTGTCCAGTGGTTCTTTTTCTGTTTTAGGTAAGGCCTCTACCCCCGGTGGAGGTCCAGGAGACTCCTTGCTTTATCTCTGGCTTGGAAGACCTTATTCCATCCATGGCTTTCTCCTTCAAGCACACACAGTGGATGGTTTTACTCCCCCCAAGAAGTCCAACCCCCACCCTTGGTCCGGAATCCTCCTGTGTTCTGGGTGACCTTCTGGAAGCTCTTTACCAGGGGCCATTGCCTTAAGCCCTAAGGCTCAAACATCTCACCTAATGGTTTATAGTTACAGCTCTTGTACTGATTCATGTGTTCAAGTGGTTATTCGGGCTACCTGGTTGGTGCTCATGTTGTTATAAGGGACCCTGTTTGTATTATTTGCAAGCCTTTTTAAAGACTTCCATTTTTTCCCCTTGAGTCCCATTTTTCAATGTTAAAAAATGGAGTCAGACATGCAAGGAATGGTGCATTTCAATATTTAGTACACAACAGGCTATGAAGGTGTTGAAACAGGCCGATGTGGGACTCCTCATGGGGTGCCTCTGCCCTCCCTGACCTCCTTCTGTGATAGGTCCTATGGGACAGATGTCTGGGTTGGTGGTTCTCCACATGGTGGTGGTGATGGGATGAAACAGCACAACAGCTGGGTGTATAGTACAGCTTTCTTCATAATGGTTGCTATGACTGTTTCCCCGGTAGTACTTTTTTCCCCACAATATTAATGGCTTGAATCACCCTGTAAAACCCACAAAACTGTTTCAATATTTACTCAAGCAGGCTAAGGAAGATGTAATTTACTGCAGGAAATGCATTTAACCCCTGCTGAACATCTTAAACTCTCTATGGGATGCATATTAAGTTTTATGCCTCCTTGTATCCTCAGGGGAGGAGACGAGGGACAGTAATTATTTTCCCATCTTAGACCCCCTTCAGTCTACAACATGAAGTTTTTTACCCATATGGCCATTATGTCAGTCTGACAGGGTGACTTTATAATACTGATGTGACCCTAGCAAATGTCTACCCCCATTCTGACATTCTAGTTTACAAAAGGTTCCAAGGTAAATTATTAAATTTGTTACTTGACCCACTTTTCCTAGGTGGAGAGTTTAATATCACAGTGTCACCTGACCTTGACACTTCCCAACCTACATGCCACAGAGCTTCCCCTGTACAAAAGTATCTCCACACCCAGCTATGAGAAAATAATAATATTTTGTAGCTGTGACACCATACCCGGTAAACAAAAACTAAATAAAATGCTTCCTCAGTTTGGTGGATGTTTCGAGGCGGTTTTTCACTATTACTAAGGCTTACTGTGTACCTTTTTTTCACCCCAGTACAGTAGCTACTTCCATTTAGATTATTTTTTCACATGAGAACATTTCAAACATAGTCAGGACTTAGCATATGGTTCAATCATTCTGTCAGACCATAACCCTCTTCATTTTAAATTGAATGTGGGAAAAATGCATAAATCCACTTTTTCGCAGATCAATACCTCTCTTCTTAAAGATGAATTCCTTCGCTCCCAAATTTCTGATCACATTACAACTTTGGCGGATAATTTCTCAGCACATATTTCCTATTCCATCCTTTGGGACGCACTGAAAACTGTCATCAGGATGATATTATACCCTTTGCCAAAACAACAAACTCTAGTAAGAGCCAATACTGTTGCAAGATAATGGTACTGTCGGCAGTAAGAAATGTGTAAACTAGCAATTTTTGCACTAACCACTGAACCACCTAATTGCACTTTCTAATTGATGTGATACACACGCACTGACTAATACATATACACATATATGACTATATATTCCATTATAACATTGCAGTGCACTGTCTACACACTGAGCATTGCCACACACACACACACACACACACACACACACACACACACACACATGTGCACACAAATACACTGCCTTATATGACATTTATTTACTTATACATCTAACCCTAACTTTTACTGTATTTAGGATAAGCACTGTCTTTTGCACTAAACCAGTGTACTAATCTATGGCATGACTGTGTAACTAAGGTAGAGGACCCGAGAGGTGCAATAGATGTGGCCTATCTGGACTTTTGAAGGCCTTCGACACCTTCCCCCATAGAAGGCTGATTAACAAACTGTGCAGCCTAGGGGTGGATCCTAAAATAGTTCTGTGGGTGGAGAAATGAAAATTACACACTCACCAAAATTCTTGATTTCCTTGGACAAGTCTTCACCATTTATTCATACTGCTGGGGTTATAAGCCAGAGGCGCTGGGACCCTGTGGGAGCCAAAAATCTTCAGGAGGGCTAAAGGGGAGGTAGGACCACACATGCACGGCATAGCGAGACTAGCTCGCACCTGTGTAGGCTACCTCAGCATTGACCCTCCAAACTCCTCAGTACTTTTTTTACCTAGGAGGGGCATCATAATTTAACCTAAGAAACACCTAACCTAACAAGGGCATAAGATAGCCCAATTGACCCATATGAGAAGGGTCAACTTAAACAATGTCTTCACAGACCAAACCTAACAAGAGAGTGAAGACCATGAACAGAATGAGTGAGCTCGGAGGATAGTGGGTGGGCGTATGAATAAATGGCGAAGACTTGTCCAAGAAGATCAAGAATTATGGTGAGTACATAATTTTCATATCTTCCTGGATTTAAAGTCTTCACCAATTATTCATATTGCTCGGTTAGAGTACCAAGCTAAAACCAATCCCCCAAGCAGGGCGGTAGGAGACAGAGCTCACTCATGACAGAAGTCCATTAAGGATCGTCCTGCTAAAGGAAGCATGCTGTCTGGCATGGACATCCAGAGCATAGTGCTTTACAAAAGTGTGCACTGAGCTCCAAGAAGCCGCTTTGCAAATGTCAACAATGCAGACAAAGTGGATCTCTGCCAGGGATGCAGCAACTGCTCAGGTATAGTGGGCACGCACCTGGCCTTCCAACTTGACCTGTGCCATAGAGTAACAAAGGCAAAGGCATGCCCCTATCCAAGTAGAGATGTATTTGATGGATACTGGCTGACCCAGCTGGGCCGTGTTGAAGGACACAAAGAGTTGCTTGTCCTAACAGATACCCAGGTTCTATCAATGTAGACTCATAGAGCCCTTTTAACATCCAGGGAATGAAGGGTGCATTCTCCTTCATTCTGGAAGTTAGAGAAATAAAAGGGAAGAACCAAGGGCTGGTTGAGGTGGAAATCTGAAACCACTTTGGGTAGAAATTTAGAGTTAATACGGAGGACCACCTTGTCTTTGTGAAAGATGGTATATGGAAGGTCTTTGACCAATGCATTTATTTTAGAGACCCTGTGAGCAGAAGTGATGGCCACCAGAAAGGTGGTCTTCCAGGTTAGAAACTTTACATCACACATGGCTAGAGGCTCAAAGGGTTTACGAGTGAGCATGTCTAGCACGAGATTAATATCCCACAGGGCAACCAGCTTCCAAACCGGGGGCCTTGTGTGAAGAATGCCTTTGAGGAATCTTTTTAACAGTGGTAACTGAGCCAGGGACATATTCTGGACTGGCTCATGAAAGGCGGAAAGCACACAGAGGTGTACTTTGACAGATGAGTATTGCAGTCCTGCATCTGAAAGGTCTAGCAGGTACTCCAACATTTTATCCAGAGGAAAGTGAAAGGGATCTAAGTAGATCTTAGTACACCATTCTGAGAAATGCTTCCATTTAACAGCGTAAGTCTTCCTGGTGGAGCGCTTATGCACTGCCAAGAGGATCTGAGAAATTCTCTAAGAAACATTAAATCTGCCCACTTATATCTCCTCAGGAGCCAGGCGTGGAGATGAAGGGAGCACTTGTTTGGATGGACCAGGGGTCCCTGTGTCAGGAGGTCTGTTCACAAGGGCAGTTGACTTGGAGGGGCCTCTGACAACTTGTTGATCAAAGAAAAATGATCTGTTGAGGCCAGTATGGTGCAATTAGAATCATCTTGCCCCCTGTGCACCTCCAATCTGTGCAGTGCCCTCTGAACTAGTGGGAGAGGGGAAATGCATACAGAAAATGTCTTGTCCACTGCAGCCTAAATGCATCCTGACAGAAAATGACAGGTTCTGGATTTCTGGAGCAGAATAGAGGCAGTTTTGTGTTTAGTAGGGAAACAAAAAGGTCCAGGTCTGGACTGCCCCATTCGTCAAAGAGTGATTGCATGACATCTGGAGCAAGTGACCACATGTGTGGCTCTGCTTCCATCCTGCTGCTGTGGTGCATCAGATCATTCTGAGTCCCTGGCAGGTAGACTTCCTGAATCAGAGCATCATGTCAGAGGCACCACTCCCATACCCTCATGGCTTCTCTGTATAGAGGGTAGGCATGTACCCCGCCTTGCTTGTAGATGTAGTACATCACAGCTTTGTTGTCCATCTGAAGAAGAATTACTTTGTGACCAACAAATTCTTCTAGGGTTCAGAGGGTGTACATGGCTGCTCTCATCTCTAGAACATTGATATGAAGATGAAACGCCTCCTGAGTCCAAACACCCTGAGTGTGGAGATCCTGGCAGTGAGCTCCCCAGCCAAACAGAGATGCATCTATGGTGACAGGGATCTGAGATTCTGGAAGAGCAAAAGGCAGACCTTGTAGAAGGTTGTCCTTTTGTATCCACCATGTAAGTGATCTCCGCAGAGGTTCTGTCACTTTGATGGGGTAAGACTGTGGTTGTGTCGTCGCTCTGCCCAGAGAACTACTTCCACTACCCTATTTTGGAGAAGGCCCTGTATCTCTGAAGTGAGAAGGTCTGATTGGATGACTGACAGATTGTGTTGCTCCTTGGGTGGAAGGTCTGGGGGAATTTCTGAAAACTTGAGAGAGTAGCCTTCCCAGATAATCTGGAGGACCCACTTGCCCACTGTGATATACTTCCATTGATTGTAAAATTGAGTCAGACGACCTTCCACTGCCATGAAAAAGTCCACCTCAGGGAGCTGAGGTGAGACAGGGGTCAGACTTTCAGAGGGTGGCACTGGGCACTTTTGGCCCCTGTGCCTTCTGCTGCATTTTCTTTTGTGGCTGAGGAGAATGGTGCTTGTTTGGGACTCCTCAGCCTCTTCCTCGAAAGGACTGCCTGTTACAAAAAAAATGATGGTTCCTGCCTCTCTGAGGAGTAAAAGGAGCTGGTCTGGCTGTTTTAATCACAGTTCTGGTTTTCTGAAAGGCCTCTAGGGTTTGTTCTACCTGTTGACCAACCAGATACATACCATCAAAGGAGACATTCATTACCTGCTACTGAGCATCGGAGGAAAACCCTGATGTCCTGAGCCAGGAATATCTTCTAATACAGATTCCAGCAGCGGTCACCCTGGAAACCATATCATATGCATCCATGGAAGCTTTCAGCTGATGGCTTTTACATATTGTACCCCAGGTAACAGTCTGCAAAATTTCCATGTTAGAGTCAGACTCTGGGAGACCTTCCACTAGGGACTTAAGGGGAGTCCAAAGGGCATATTTGCATTGGGAGAAATGCCTTCGATAGCTGGCAATGCACATGCCTAGAGTTGTGGCTGTGAATACTCTTTTTCACATGGTAGATGTCTTCCGAGATTCCTTGTTGATAGGACGTGCTCATACTTTCTGAGGGAGAACAGCTTTGTCATTTTCAGTAAGGACAGCCAGTGCATCTGTGAGGGGGTGCAAGGCTAAAATGGGTCTCTCCTTGGGAGGGACGTACTTCCTATCTATGGACTTGCAGACAGAAGGAATAAGAGCAGGCCTCGCCCATACAGCTTCAGACAATGTCTGAAATGGTGGGGAACAGGAGGCGTAAGGTTTATTGGGATATTCAGAACATGAAGCCACTCCAGGCATAAAAGCCTACCTGGGTCCACAGACAATGTCTGTAGAGCCAGAGCTACTCTCATATTCTTAAGCAGAGACTAGAACGAAAGGGAAGCACCAAGTTTTCCCGTCAGTGAAAATGCCGACCTCCCACACAGCGACGGCACAATACCAACGCAGGTATTGTGCCGCCTCTGGACTCCTTGTTTTCTGTGGGGGGCTGTGCCCCCCACACCCCCAGACTCTAAGATTCCAACTCCAGGTTGGAGTTGGTCTGGGGAGGGGGCGAAACACTGGGGGAAGGCGAAACAAGGCTAATGGACCATTACCGCGAATGTCGCCATAATGGTCCTTTTCCTTGTTTCGCCATCGGGGCATCAACGAAAAGGGGTGCTATGGAACGAAAGTTTCTCTACTGGAATTTCAGCTGGAAGTGAGGGGGTTTACTGTCCAAACTGTCGAACGAGTCTTCATCACCTTCTTCAGAAATTATAAGGTTGGGATCAGACTCATCTTGCTCCATGTCCCCTTCAGAGGGAGCTGAAGCTGCCACTAATAAGCTGTTGTCTGATCTGGGCAAATGATAACCAGGAGACACTGGAACTGGCACTAGACCCAGCACTGTAGCTCCCTACACCGGAACTGGCACCATGTACCGCGATGCTGAATCTAGCACCACAGGTCCCAACACTGGATGCAGCGCCACTGGACCAGCTGCCAGAAGCAGCCCAGCAGGCCCCGATGCCGACCCAACATCAACCCATGGGGAATTGGCACTGGACGTGGCACCAAAGTCAATGATGGATGGGATGGCACTGCCCAAATATCCACTCCAGACCTAGAAGAAAAAGAAGGGGAAGGGAATGGTACCTGTGCTGGCCCCTGTGAGAAAACAGAATGAGGGGGGAAGGCATTTGGAACCAGCGTTGGAGGCACTGGCACCGGCAAGGGAGAAAATTTCATTACCAGCACTGAATGCTCAACCTGCCCCGAAGGACCCAACCATCGCCCTGAGACTCCTAGGTCCAAGGACCTTGGAACTAGATCCACCAGAAGGGGCAAACAAGACAGATGCTGTACCCACTGCTCCATAAAAGCAGACCAGTGGTGAAACTGCCCACCAGAAACCCTGCAGGAGGACAGAGATGGGCTCCGGTGTCCAGAATAAGAGCAATCCTAAGCAGAAGCCATCAGAGAACCAGACAGAGCCAGAGACAGCCTACCGCTCCCCACCACCGAAGACCTCTTGGCAGATGTACCAGAGGGTGACCTCGAGTGGTACCGCTTCTTCCTCTTCCAATGAGAACAGGAAGAACTCAAGGCAGAGCGGTGCCGGGTTCCCAACCTGTACCGGGAATAGGCCCACTTCTTTTTTGTGTTTATGGGAAGACAGTCCTCCCTCCCAAACACTGGACTGCCCATGGTTGGACCCCCCCTCCTCCATAGAGGACAGTAGACCGGACACAGCCCAGCTGCCAGAGCGGCCTTCCAATGGAGAGTCCCTACCATCAGTGTCTCCATCCATGGTTGATTTCTTCATATGGCAGGGCTGAGAGGAAAAATAAAAAATACTTTCTTTTTTTTCAGAAAACAATAAATGAAACTAAAAATTGAACAACTAGATGCTGTTGTCATATAGATGTGAAGATTTGACTCCTGGTGGGTGAGCAACATCATCACTGAAGTGCAGTTGACAGTGGGAAAAAAGGAACTGAGGCAGCTGGAGGGTTGACGCCAAGGTAGCCTACACAGGTGCAAGCAAGTCTCGCAGTGCCGCACATGTGTGGTCCTTCCTCGATGCTGGTCCTCCTGAAGATTTTTGGTTCACACAGAACTAGGTGGGGAGGTACTGACAGTCATGAAGCAGCAAAGGGACCTGAGACTTATCATCTCAGAGGACCTAATTGAAACTAGGCAATGCAATAAGGTGGCTAGAAAGGCTAGCCAGATGCTTAGATGCATAGGGAGTGGTAGCATGAATAGAAAGAGGGAGGTCATCTTGCTTCTGTAAAAGACAGACATGAGACAGAACCTGGAATACTGCGTCCAGTTCTATAGGCCCCAACTGAGAAAGAACATAGACAGAGTGAAGGCAGTGCAGTGGAGGGCAACTAAAATGGTGCAGGGCCTGCAGGATAAGACCTACGAGGAAAAACTAAAGGAGTTAAATACGTATTATCTGAAGGAAAGGGGGGAGGGAACATGATTGAAACATACAAATACATCACTGGTATAAACAGAGTACAGGAAGGAAGCATCTCCCAATTAAGAGATGCTCCAAGTCAAGGGGGCCCAAAATAAAGTTAGAGGGAGAAAGGCTCAGGGAAAATGTGAGAAAATATTTTTTTCATGGAGAGGGTGGTGGACGCCTGGAACCAGAGGGGTTGGGGGGGCAAAAACAGTCACAGAATTTAAGGAGTGAGATAGACACAAGGGTATCCTGGAGGCAAGGATGGGGGTTCCAAAGTTCAGTTTGGGCATGGGGCCTCACACTACATAGGGACAAAGTGACACACACACATATGCACTGCTTCATGTTCTGAACTGAGCTCTGCTAACATACAGCATTGCAGTCATTTGCAAGCTGACTAGGAAAAGATTAAACAGCAGGTGTTTACTTCTAATAAATAGAAAACTGTCTATTTTATGTATTGTATTTTGATGTGTTAGTAATTACTTTCTGCTTGTATAATAAAATATGTGTTAATGCAGTGAAACAAGGGGATTTTCACCTTTACTTTTCACACTGCTAGTAAAAAAAGAATTCAGTAGAATTCTAGTATTGTGATGTTAGAAACCGCCAGCTGCTTGAGTCCAATGTATTTCAATAAGAAACTAAATATATTTTTCCTATATTTTTCAAAAGAAATTTATACTTATTTTATCAATAAACTTGGCCTTTTATATGTTTGCACTATTGTGTTCTATCTGTATGAGTTTACATTTTTAAAAGCAATATTTAGTTTCTCTTTTCTTCTTTCTAAGCAAAATGTGGTTATGAAGAAAATGTCACCTGCTGAATTATAACAAAAGATCACATGTTAGCAAAAATCACATATTTCTATTAAATATAACATTTTGGTGGCAGAAAATGTTATTTCTCCATAAAAATCTGAAAACAGATTTGCAGTTTCCCATTGAAATACACTGACAGCCTTGTCAGTAAACAGTTTCTGACATAATACAAGGATTCCATTGGAGTCTTTTTTCACTAGCAGTTGGCAAAACACAAATAAAATTATTAAAAATTAAGAAACAAAACCAAACTGAATGATAGCAGAGGCATCTAAAGGCACCAAACCTTCATTCTTTAAGATATACACCCTTACTAAGCACTTGCTATTGTAGATCTCCCTCCTGAACTGATAACAAAACACAGCTGTTAATACACTGAGGCATCCACTGACTGTAATGTGAGCTGGCATTAGTATGCTTCATGTAGAAGTGATTTATGATTGAAGCAAACAGTTTCAGCCCAAACAGTGTGGAGCAGGGAGGCAACCAAAGCCAAACTGCTCAGCGGAGTAATTCTAAGAAAACTCAAATTTTATGAAGTCTGTTAGGAATCTGGATATCACCTTATCTCCACTGAGACAGCAACATGTCTGCAGGGTCTGCCCAGTGCAGCCGTCAAAAAAGCGCCTCCATGAACGGTGGTACAAGCAGTTGTCCATAGAGTTACTTGGCCTGCGACGGCTCTGTTTGCCTGGGTACAAAGCTATTGCTGCTAGTATCAGGGTTTTAAAAGTGGAAATACAGACCATAATGGACACTCGTGTCCAGCAGGCCTTGACTTATCATAGACATATTTGCTATGAGGGTGGTGCTGAGGGCATGTGGCTGTTAGCCCATAGACTCACAGCACAAAAAAGGCTGCATGTGTCCCCTCAGCTTAAAGACCAGCTTACTGGATACTCAGTCCATAATGCCCAAGAACCACTTGCTGGACACGCAGTCCATGATGCCGACAGGATCCTCAATGTTTTTAGGGACTACTACCAGACACTATATAATGCTGTATCCCTTCCTCCCCCTTCTTGTATAAAAGACTTTCTTTCAGGCCTTTCTCTTTCTTCCTTGTCTGCAGAACAACATGAATCCATTCTTGTCCCAATCCAACCAGAGAAACTTCAGTCATCCTCACAGGAGGCAAAAACTCATAAATGTTCTGGTCCTGACGGATACCAGGTCGAGTGGTATAAGTCATTCTCTAATACATTGCTTCAACATCTCCTCTTTATGTTTCAAGCCATTCAAATGCCCCCATCCTGGTCAGATACTACACTTCACCATCCCAAGGCCTGGTAAAGACTCTACTTGCATCTCCTCATGTCACCTTATTTCCATTTAAAATATAAATTGTAAGTCATATATGTCTATTTGGGCTAAGAGATTGGAGCATCTTTTTCCCTCCCTTATTCACTGGACCAGTCTAGCTTTATCCTTCTAAGGCAGATAATGGATCATATCTGCCATATTTTATTGCTTATGGAACATATACAGCAATGATCCATCCCTGCTGCCTTTATCAGTTTAGACGCCAAGCAAGCATTGGTCAGGTGGGTGTCCTGGGGCTTCCTCTGGGACACCATGTCAACTTTTGGATTCCCTCTTCCCCTTTTAGCTTGGCTTCAAAATCTTTATAGTGCCCCCAGGCTGACATCAGAGTCAGTGGCACTCTGGCTTCCCTGATTAATCTCCAAAGGGGCATTAGGCAGGGCTGTTCCCTTTCGCTCTTATTATTCACATTATACAAAGAACTCTTAGTGGTGGCCCTTCAGCAGACCCCCATGGTCAAAGGTATCCCTTTAAGGGACATGCAGTACATGGCCTCCCTGTACATCTAGGATTACTAGGAAATTACAGACATAAAGGGGCACTAGGCCCATACTGAATGTCTCCCACATGAGGGGGGTATTTAAACCAGCAAAGCATATCCAGTTTTTTTTTTTTTTAAGTATCTAGACTAGTTATAACAACTGATTGTGGAAGCCTGTTCCATGCCTTGGCAGCTCTAATCATATAAAAATTATCTCTCTCAATGCTTAAGGCTTTCAGTATCAATAATTTTTTTTCTTGTGAGATCTTGAGCTACCTCTAGCAAGACTGTAATTAAGACTGCAGTTAGTGATAAGATCTTGACTCTGGAGCAGTTTGTATAAAAATGATAGATCTCCCCTTTGCCTCCTAGCCTGTAATGAGTGCAATCCTGTTTCTAATAATCTGTTTTGATAAGTACATTCCTTAAGTCTAGGTATGTACTTGGTTATAGTTCTCTGTGCACTTTCAACCAATTTAATATCCTTAACTTGGAAGGGTGACCACATCTGAGATCCATAATCTAGTAAAGGGTGCACATAACTTTTATAAATGGGAATAATAAATTGTTCAGATTTGATCATAAAAGAGCATTTAATTCTAGTTACCATATTTCTGGCAGATCTAGCAACTGACATACAATGGTCAGAGGAAGACAAGGAGTTATTGATCATTATTCCCAAATCCTTTACTTTATTAGAACTTTTAAGTATTGTTTGATTTAAAATGTAAGAATAATTTGGATTATTTTTACCTAAATGTAATACCATTATGCCTTGCCCAATTTTCCAAGTTACCCAGATCCTTAATTAGAGTTAAATGTATATTAAAAGTGTCAACCTCACCACCTAACTTGGTGTCATCGGTGAATTTAATAATCAGATTATTAATATTGGTATCAATATCCCTTATATAGATGTTAAAGAGTACCGGCCCCAGTACTGACCCCCTGAGAAACACCACTGCTCACCAGTCCTACACTAGAAGTAATATTGATAATCTGAACACATTGCACTGTATTTTCGAACCAGTTTTTTATCCATCTAGTTAATTCATTATTTACACCTAGATTTAGCAATTTGTTAATTAAATTAGAGTGGGGTGCTTTATCAATGACATAGTTCTCACCCTTCTTGATCCAGACAACTCTATTACTGTGGCATGGTTAGTTCTCCAAGCATGTGGTGCCATCTCTGGTTTCTCTTTTTATCTCTGTAAAATGGAGGTTTTACTTTATTATTACCCTTCTACATCTCTTCATACAGAGTTCCCTTTCAGATGGAGGAAGCACACATGTAAAATATCTGAGAGGTCAGATTCCCATGTATTTTCATAACATGGAGTTCCTGAACTATGAACCTTTTACCAGCACCCTGACTCTAGTTACTTCCAGATGGAGCCAGCTCCACCTTCCATTTATTTCTAGAATAAAAACAGAATGAATATTTTACCCCATCTTTTAAATTTCCTGCAGACCTTGTCCATCATGCCAGCACCCTGTTACTTTACCTCTTGAAAAAAAAATGATTTCTCATTTCATTGGGGGAGGCAACATTCCAAAATATGTTTTTTCTCTTTTACAACTACCCCCACAATCTGGCAAAGTTAATCTTCTCAATTTGTTAAAATACGCCAAATTGACGCATCTTCGTACAGTTTGTATCTAATTAAACCCACAATTGAATCCCCCATGGAAATGTATAGAATTTGTCTTAAATGATTTGATATAGGGAAACTGTTATGTTCTCATAGAACAGTGGCCCCCTGCCTGGCAGAGTTTTCTAACTTCACTACCCAGTCCATACAGGTCTGGTTTTGGCTACAGGGGTTTTCAACTGCTATCCAATATATTCTACTTTTGTAGAGTCATTGCTGTAGACTCAGATTTTCTTCCAGTACAAACTGACCACACTTTTCAATGGTGATGCAGCCTGGATCTTTTTGTTTTAATTCTTTGTTAATTGTGTTAACTACACAAGGGAGGATGATGGACCAGTCACTTCAGGAGGGAAAAGAGGAACGGTGGGAGGGGAACACAGATGTAGTGATAAAGGAGGACAGAGTGGGGGAGGGGCTACTGGGATTGAAGGTAGACAAATCACCAAGCTCGGACAGAGTACATTCAAGGGTACTAAAGGAATTGGCTGAGGAGCTGGCAGGGCCACTGGCAGACCTATTTAATAGTTCACTAGAGCCAGGCATGGTACTGCAGGACTGGAGAATACCACATGTAGTGCCCCTCCACCAAAGTGGTCTCAAGGATGACCCAGGGAATTACAGACCAGTCAGTCTGACCTCCATTGTGTGCAAGCTCATGGAGACAATACTAAAGGAAAGGTTGGTTGACTATCTAGAGGAGCATGGTCTCCAAGATGCAAGGCAGCATGGGTTCATGGGGGGAGATTGTGTCAAACGAATCTGATTGACTTCTTTGACTGTGTCACCAAGACAGTAGATGGGACCAAGCGGTAGACATCCTCTATCTTGATTTCAGCAAGGCCTTTGACTCTGTGCCCCACAAAAGGTGGATGAGGAAGTTGGTGGATCTTGGGGTTGGGGAAAAGATGACCAGTTGGGTGGAAAACTGGCTAAGGGACAGAAGCCAGAGGGTGGTTGTGGGGGGAGAGTTATCTGGCACCTGAGAAGTAACAAGTGGGGTCCCACAGGGCTCAGTGCTGGAGACGGTGTTGTTCAATGTGTTCATCAATGACATTGGGGATGGCATTAAGGGCAAAATGTGCCTATTCATGGATGACACCAAGCTCTGCAGGAGGGTGGACACAGCTGAAGGGATATAGGACCTACAGGAAGATCTGGAAAAGCTGGGGAGGTAGTACAGGATCTGGCAGCTTGGCTTCAATGCCAAGAAATGCAAAGTTATGCATATCGGAGCCAAGAATCCCAGGACAGAATACTACCCGGGCGGAGTCCGAGTATCTGCATCAGAGGAGGAGAACGACCTGGGAGTGATGATCACTAGTGACCTGAGGCACTCTACGCAGTGCAGGAAAGCGGCAGCAAAGGCAAACAAGATGCTGGGATGCATATCTAGGGGGATTAGTAGTAGGAGAGAGGAGGTTATACCACCCTTGTACAGATCACTGGTAAGGCTGCGTCTAGAGTATGGAGTTCAGTGCTGGTGCCCACACCTCAAAAGGGACATTAACCTGCTGGAAAAGGTCCAGAGGAGGGCTTCAAAGATGACAGCTGGTCAGCAGGGTAAGGCATACGAGGAGAGGTTGAGGGCACTGAATATGTACTCCCTGGAAGACAGGAGAGAGAGAGAGAGAGACAGGACATGATTGGGACCTTCAAATACTTGAAAGGGATAAATAGGGTTGATAAGGACAGTCTCTCTAAGATGAGTGGCAACCATAACACGAGGGGGCATAGACTTAAGCTGGAGGGTGGGAGGTTTAGGAGGGAGATCAGGAAGCACTTCTTCACAGAGAGGGTAGTGGACATTTAGAATGCTCTGCCGGAAGAGGCCATCTTGTTAAAGACAGTGGGCAGCTTTAAGAGAGGCTGAGATAGGCATAGGGGGAGGTAAAGATTATGAGTAGGGAGACTGGGAGGAGGGGGGAGGGACTTTAGCTCAAGCTGTGGACCCTGCAATATGTGCAGGCTTGATAGACCAAATGGCATTCTTCTGCTGGCTTCTTCGTATGTTCGTATGTAACTTGGTAAGGCCCACTAGGCACAACTGCTTGTTTTCAGGGGTGACCCAGGAGCTTTAAGCTGGTTAAGTGACTTGCTCAGAGTTCCACAGTATGCAAGTGGAGGTTGGGGAAATCAAACCCAGGTCTGCTAAACCAAGTTCATTCACAGCTCATTACTCTACCCTCTAGGCTATACTGCTGATCTTTTAATTGTTTTTCATTTTTTAGATACGCATGATGTTTCATAAGTTTGCGTACAAGACAATAGCTTTTGCCAAAATAGTCTTGCCACTTAGGAACCAGCTGCCCCAAATGGAAATTTTGTAGCTGCATAATATGAATCCAATTTATTTTTAAATACAGTGACTGAGTCACTATTCACTACATCAGACTGAAGTCTTTTCCAGGGTTTTACCACTCTGATTAATCCATGATTGTCTCCCATTAGTTTTGAAGTGTTCACCTTGTAACTGATAGTTGTGGGCTCTAGTGCATATATTAGTCTCTTTCTTTTCAAGGCCTACACAGTCCGAAAGATCCTGATTCTTAAATGTGGCATATACCAGGCAGACAGTCCCTCTTAATCCATGGTATTCAAGTGTGTATAGTGCTAAGTTTTTGGTTCTTTCTTCATACTTTAGGTCATGATAATTCCACTTGTTTTTTGTCACTCTCCTCTGTATTCTCTCAAGTAATCTCACCTCTGTCTTGTGACAGGAACTCCAAAATTGCACTCCATACTCCAAGTGGGGTCTCACAAGTGCAGCATACAGTGGAAGTATTACTGAGCTATCTTGACTTTTAATGTGTCGCAATATACCATTGAACATTCTATCAGCTCTTTTCATGACTTTTATTGAATGGTGCCTAAATGTTATATCATTAGTAACCAGGATACCTAGGCCTTTCTCACTTTCAACTGTATTTAATGTTTTCCCATTTAAAGTATAGTTGGCTAATAATATATTTTCTGAAATGCATAACAGCACATTTAGCAATGTTAAATTTAATTTTGTATTGATCAGCCCACATTCTCATTTTGTCAATATTTTTTTGTAATCTTGCACTATCTTCTTGTCGCTGTATTATGGCACCAACTTTTGAGTCATCAGCGAATTTAGAAATCCACAAGTGATAGGGCCCAGGACAGAACCCTGGGGCACCCCACTAGTCACCTCACCCCAATCTGATACAAATCCCCTGATGTTAACACGTTGTTGGCTGGCAATATAGCCTAGAGGTTAGAGTAACAAGTTGTGAATGAGCTTGGTACATCCAGCAGACCAGACCTGGGTTTGATTCTCACAGCCTTCACTTGCATACTGTGTGACTCTGAGCAAGCCACTTGACAGCCCAGTGCTCCCAGGTCGCCCCTGAAAACAGGCACTTGTGTCTAGTGGGCCTTACCTGGTTACCAAAGACTAAAATAAAAAATAAGAATTATTTAACCAAGCCTCAATCATACGAATATACGAACATACAAAATTTGCCCACAGATAAAGGCCTAGTGGTCTATCAAGTCTAGTCGAATGTGCAGCTAGCACCCCATATTTTGCAGCTGACCCTCCCTCCCTCCCTGCCCCTCCTTTGACCCTCCACCTTGCCCTGTCCCAGACCCTTTTGAAGCTGCCCAGTGCTCTACTGGATACCACTTCTGCCAGTAATGCATTCCACCCAGCAACCACCCTCTTCATAAAAAAGTGTCTCCTCATCTCCCTCCTGAACCTTCCTCCCTCCAGTCTCATATCATGGCCTCGGATGTCCCTCCCCTCCCTTACTTAATTACTTTCTTAATTAATCCATCTAACTATTGATGGTTTGATCCCTAAATCTAAGAGGCTATTAACTAATTCAGCATGAGGGACTAAACCAAAAACTTTGGAAAAGACCAGATACACCATATCAACCAGATGATCATACTTCAAAGAAATACAGGAGATTTGTCTGCCATGATCTCCAAGGGGTGAAGCGATGCTGTGATTAATCTATTTGCCCTGTTGCTTTAATATGTTTATCAAGATGTTCTTTACTATATTCTTATAGTCTTCCATTATTTTGCTTATCATACTGGTTAAACTAACGGGTCTATAATTCTGGGGATTAGATTTTTTGCCTTTTTAGTAAACAGGTGTAACATTGGCTGTATGCCAGTCATTTGGGACTTCCTCCCCCCTATTCAGTGATTCTTTAAACAGAATAGATAAGGGTCCAGAGAGTTCAATAGCTAGTTTTTTGAGTACTCGTGCGTGTAGGCCGTCTGGGCCAGGTGATTTATTCACTCTTAGTTTATTAAGCTTGGCAGCTATATTAGATTTGTCAAAGTTTATTATTTCCCTATTTTCTGTTTCAGTGTGAGTCTTATATTTGTAATATTTGTCTTATCCTGAAAGATACTTAAAAGGTATTTACTAAATGTGTCTGACATTATCCGCTCATCAGAAGTCAAGCACTCCCATTCACACACAATGGGCCTATTCCAATGGTACCTTTCCTTTGATTATTAATGTAATTGAAGAAAGTCTTTTTATTATCTGCTGTCATGGTTGCAATATGTATTTCTTCATTTTGTTTGGCATTATTAATGACTTATTTGCATTTTTTTTTTTTTTTTTGCAATTTCTTCAAATTTCTGCTACTTTTTTGTCAGATGGCTTCTTCTTATACCTAGTGTATGCTCTCTTTTTCTTTTTTATGTATTTGTTAACTTTATTGGTTAACCATGATGGCATTTTGCCACGGTTATTATACTTTACTTTTTCCGGGATGAATTGTTTAGAGCAGTATTCCACTTTATTTTTAATTTCTGTCCATGTTTCCTGTACACTTAGATTTCTCTTTATCCCAGTTCCATCCTCTCATATAGTTTTTCACCGCTGTGTAATCAGTCTTGCAGCAGCATCTGATTCTGATCACCCCTTTGTAGGTAGGTATATTTTTCATAATCTTGAATTCAACCATGGTATGGTCACACCGACCTAGAAGCTCGCTAACTATACAGTCAGTTATTTCATGTTTCATATTGCTAACGATCAAATCTAGTATATTTTGTCCCCCCGGTGTCCTGGCACACATATTAATCTAAGTCATTACAAATAGTTAAGTCGATAAAGTCTTTTTCTAGTTATGTAGTTTCTACTGGCTGCTTCCAATTAATACTGAGAAGATTGAAGTCACCCATAATAAGTTCCTTGCCACTTAGTTCTCTGCTTTGAATGGCTTGTAGAAAGCTTTTGTTGTCCTCCGTACAGGTGCCCTATAACATATTCCGATTGTAATTTTCCTACTGTGGGGATGCATAAGGTTTACCCAAAGTTGTTCAACTTTCTCATTGTTTCCCCAATTTAGGCTTAATTTCATGTACCTCATGTACATCCTTAACATATAATACACCACCACCCCCTCTTTTTCCTACACAATTGGTGTTGAATAGGTTATAACCTGAGATATGTTGGCACCAGTCATCATCCTGCTACCAAGTTTCAGTAATAGCACAGAGTTCTATATTTTCATTCTGTAACAGGAGCTCTAATTCATCCTTTTTATTAACGAGACTTCCTTGCATTAATTAGGATTCCCTTAATTTCCTGAGGGTGAGCTGACTTAGTAGTTCTGTTGAACTCGCTGTTAGGGCTTTTCGAATCATTTAGATCTTGCACAATATTTGATAGTATCCCATCCCCTCTTTATTCAGTTTAAAGGCTCACTTGAAATGGATTCCTTCATGATTTTACCTAATATCTACTACCCTTCTTGCTTAAGTGCAATCCATCATGTGCAAACAGGTCAAAGCACCCATCAAACAATTCCCAGATTTTTATACATAGGGCGGGATATTCAAAGCAGTTGCACATGGTGCAACTGAGTTGTGCTAGCACAAGTGTGGAAATGTGCCAAGGAGCGATATTCAGCAGGAGTCAGTGCACAGTGCAAGTCGCAGTGTGCCAATGTGCAACCCTAATGAATACATGTGCAAGGGCAGGAGGCATGCCCATGAATATGCGGTGCAGGGCAATATTCAACCCCTGACCCATGGTGCAAGTGCGGAGCAACTCCCAGATGCGCCGAGCAGACTTGAGCCTATAAATACAAGGCGCAAGCACAGAGACAGCACTTGAGCCAGGGACGAGAGAGAGAGAAAGAGAGAGAAAGAGAGAGAGAGGAACCGGACAGTGGAGGGAGGATACAGAAGGAGCAAGGGAGATAAAGCCTGTGAGGGACAGAGGGACTAGAACAGGCAGCCGCAGGGGCATGAGACAGAGGTGGCAGTGGAGGGCGAGCCTGGGGCAGAGGGAGCGACAGGGAGAGGCAGGAAAAGTTCAAGACACTGCCCTACGGTGGCAAACAGCACACAGCAGCTGACCGCCTAGGGGGAGACAGGACAGCAGGAGCCATGGCCAGCACAGCCTTCCACATGGAGGCCATAATGAGGGGTGTGAGGAGGCAGGAGGAACAGCGTCATGGCCATGGAAGGGCCCATTGGCTGTATGCCTGGAACAGGTGGTACCATGCCTGCACCACCTTCGAGAACTACACTGATACAGAGATTGTGGGCCAGTATCACCTGAACCGGGCTATTCTGAGCCAGCTCTGTGAGCTGTGCAGTAAGGAAATGCAGGCACCCACTAGACAGAGCCATGCTATGTCAGTGGAGACGTAACAGCTGTCATGTGCCTGCTCACCACGGGCACCCTTAGAGACCAGAGGGACACCAGGCGCCAGCAACAGTCAGCCACGTCATGCCTCCTCACTCAACGCCCTGCTACCACGTGCTTCAGAATACATCCATTTCCCTAGCACACAGGCAGAGCATACAATAACCATGCAGGAGTTTCACAGGGTAGCATGAATCCTGGCATGCTTGGGGCCATTGACTGCATCCATGTGGGCATCCACATGCCACCTGACCCAGAGGGCATAGCGTACGTTAACAGGAAGGGCTAGCCCAGTGTCAACTGCCAGGCGGTGTGCGATGCCAAGGGGCGCATAACCAATGTCTGTACCCCACACCCTGGAAGCGCACATGATACATTCATCTGGCACAGCTCTGTGCTGTGCCACAGGTTTGAACATGGGGACATCCCCAAGGCCCACCTAGTGGGTGAGTATGGGACAGCCAAGGGGTGCTGGGCAGAGCAGGGCATGGCATGGGATGGGAGCGGGCAGGGTGGGTGTGCTTGAGAGGGTGCCAGGGATGGACAGGGGGCACAGCAACAGAGGACACAGGGCTAACCATATTATTTTCCACACAGGTGACAGTAGCTACCCACTCAGGCACTGGCTGCTCACCCCCTACCGGTGCCCATTGTCCCCAGCAGAGGACCAGTACAATGAGGCACATGTCAGCATGTGGAACATCATTGAGTGTGTGTTTGGGATGCTGAAGGCACGGTTCCATTGCCTTGACAGGTCTGGCGGTGCCCTACAGTACAGCCCCTCGAAAGCCTGTGGTCTATTCCTGGCCTGCTGCATACTGCACAACATGGCCATTGACCATGGGATAGCTGTTGAGGCCGATGAGGGGGACAGCAGTGGAGACGACGAGGGTAATGGACCAAAGGGCAGTGGGTACCCCCCCTGGGTGAGGGGATCCCCGACTCCAGCAGATGGCACACCTGCACCGAGACACAATCGCACAGGAGCACTACGGTGCTCACAGGTAGGTGGAGCAACATCCACGCATTGGCCACACACAAAGGTACGGCACATGGGCAGAGGCATGCATGGCAATGGGCATACACACACAGAGGCATGGTGCAGGGGTAGGGGTATCAGTGCCATACAGCCACACACAACAGCACACAGCAGTGTACAGCAACACATACACACACACACACACATAAGCCCAGGTGCCAGCATGTAGCGTGGATCAGATGCAGGGCACCGGTGCACAGGCACAACCAGTGCATTTATGCTCTCATCACGCCCATGCCACATGGGCCAGTGGCCGGGCAGGTATGCACACAGGCAGCATGTGGCACGACACACAGGTGCCACAACTGTGGTATGCACTCACACACATCGCCCATATGCACACAGAGCAGAGACAGCAGACTGCAGCCAGGGTGGCACACACATCAGGTCCGTTGTGCAGAACCATGGCCACCACGGACTCGGGGGCAGCCGCGCCGGGGCCAATCAGCTGCCACAGGCTGCTCATCGGCCACAGGGGGTGTATGCAACTGTCCCCCAGGGATCGTATTGCCGAACCATGACCAGGTCTATGTAGGGGTATGTAGGCACCCAAACAGGCCCACCACAGGCATGCCTAGGATGCCAACAGCAGAGCCTGGCACCGACAGGGAGGGTGTCACTCGATGCCGGGTCCATGGGGTGGACAGTGCACTACACGGTGTATGAGGCTGCCGGCCATGCCCCGTGGCAGTCAGCAGTACAATGCCAACCGTGATCGCATTGGCAATGCGATCTTGGGATGCGGTCATGTCTTCCCGCAAGCACTGAATAGCCTCCAGGACCTGCACAGTGCCTCTCTCATGCTGCTCGGCTGCCTAGCACACCTCCGCATGTAGTGCATGCACCCCAGCTACAAGCAGCACCTGTTGCTCCATGGAGGCCTGCAGCATTTGGGTGTGCTCTGCCAATGGGTCGGTGCCCAGGAGAACCTGGGTGGGCCGCCGACCTACCGGTGGTGTACGACCATGCTGCACAGCCCCCCACTCAGGTGGACACTACACAGTGGGGTCCCCATGGGGTTGGTCCCTGTCAGGTGCCCCGGCAGTGGACACTGCATCCGACCGCCCAACATCTCCTGCTGTCTACCACTGCTGCCCCTCTGGCCCCTGTACGCTGGCCAGCGCCAGTGCGGATGCACCACCACCACCACATGGTACTGCCATGGCGGTGCACCCGGCAGCACCTGCAGTGGTGGCGGGCAGCTGTCCCCTGCTGACAGGCCACTGGGCATGCTGCCTGTGTTGGTACTAGGTATGGGCATCTCCCCCCGCATCACCACCTATGCTGCCCAGGATAATGGTCTGGTTGTCATCAGTGTCGGACCCTGCCCCGATCAGTGTCTCCGTGAAGAGGATGCCATAGCTGGCATCCTGCTGAAACACAGCCATAGCCTCATCCAACCCCAAGCCCAGGCATCCGGCTGGACAGTGGTGGTGTGCTGCAGCCAGTTAGGCCCCCGGATCACTGTGGAAGTGGATGGCTGGTCCTCCAGGAATGGGCCTGCTTCCATGGCTGCTGCTGGTGCCCCTTTAAGAGAAAACAGATGTGTTAGTGATGCATGGCCCCTAGCCCCCCCACCACCTGCAGTGTGGGCCCAACATACATACCATGCAGTGATGGGCTCCCTCCTCTCTGGAATCCACCACCTGGCATACCCTCAACAGTGCTGTGATGCATGGTGGCCGCCACCAGCTTCTCCTGTGCCATGAGCTGTGGCACGTCAGCAGGCCCCCCTCCAGTGGCTGTCCAGGCTGCTCGTATGGCCACCACCTTCTCCTTGATGTGGCATTTATCAGTGCCCACCTTCTTCCTGCACTCCTGCACAGACTGCTGGTGGCTGCCCTGCTGGTTCACACACGCTGCCACCTTCACCCAGGCCGCAGCCCTGGCCTGTGGTGTGCCTGTGGCACCACTCAGCAGTGGCTCCCTGTTGAGGTAGGCCTCAAACAGGGCATCGGCCTCCACTTTTGTAAAGTTGGGCCTGCACTTGCGTGTAGGCCCACGCTCCTCACTCTCCTCATGCTCGGATATAGTGCTACCTGTGGACAGGGACATGTGTGTCAGTAACTGCAGCTGTCTACCCCGTCCACCCTGCTGTGCTGGCTGGGCTCAGCAGCATGCTCAACTTACCTCAGATGGTTGCAATACCAGTCCATGGCCTGTGCTGTTCCGAGGCGCCTTTATAGCGTAATGCATGCAAATGAGCATTGGCGCAATGGTAATGACATGCTAATTTCCCCAGTGCACCACGCATTGGCTGATGAGCTTATTTGCGTGTGGTGGCTGAATATCGCATACTTGTTCTGTGCATAATGGAATTGCTCTGGAGCAAGTTGCAGCTCAATGACCAGACATGCGCAGTATGCAGGACCACAGTGCGCATGTGTCAGGTGGTGTGCCACTGCCTATTGCACACTGTGTGCTCTCTGCACAATAGGGACCATGGCACACTGTGCACCATGGCCCCTGTTGCGCACCAATGCACTGTGCGCCAGGTGCCCCCTGACCCCTGTTGCGACCCTTTGACCCCTTGGGACTACACCACCACATGCTGGTGGGCCACGCGATTGGCGGACACAGCGCATGCCTATACGAGGCGTGAATCCCATACACGTTGTGCGCAAGTGTGCCTCTGGCCGCCATTTTGTCTCTACTTCTTGTCATGGTTATGATGGCACGGCGGGGTGCAGGATGGGCTCGTAACTGGTCAGACCTGGAGTTGGTAAATCTGGTGGCCCATGTGCAGCCACATGCACCAGGGCTGTTTGGCCAGGTGCCCCTACAGCAGGCCAGGATATGGAGGTCTAGCAGACCATCACTGCCAGGCTGGTGCAGGACACCGGGGTAGACAAGACTGGTGAACAATGCCACCACCAGTACAGGGACCTGATGAGGCAGGACCCTGAGCAACTGAGGCTGCTGCAGGCACACATATGCAGGGAGGCAGTGCCACGGCCAGGTAAGTCGTCCCATGCTGCATGTGTGCCCTAGTGCTGTACTGTGGTGTTGGCTTGGCTGCCTGGCATGCCCTGCAGAGGGGTACACTATCGGTGTGTGCATTGCAGAGTGGCATTGCCGGCCGCAGGTTGTGCTGTGCTACAGCCTTGCGGGACATGTCAGACAGGGGCACACGCTGCGCATAAGGGTGGGGGTGGTGGGCACATGCTGTTGGTGTTCTCTGATGTGTACCTGTCTTTGTTCCATTCCTAGGGCCTGAAGATAGATGCTGGGCAAGGGCAGCAGGGGTGCCAGGCTGAGCGCAGCAGGCCACAGTGGGATCGAGTGGTCGCGGAGGAGCGGCGGCGGGACAGGCACAAGCAGTGCCACAGCGGGCAGGCAGGCACTGTTGTATTCCTCTGCACATTACCGGTTGGTCAGCAGGGGAGTGGGTGTGGCCATGGCCACCTGTGCCATGTGCCATGGCAGCTGTGTGTTGCACACTGTGCGTGGTGCATGCTACTGTGGGGTGGCCATTGCTCACGTGTACCAGCTGTTGGTGAGGTGGTTGTGTGCCCAGCTGCCACTGGTGTTGCTGTGGTGCTGCTGGTGCTCTGTGCCATCTGCCTGTCGCTGCGCAGTTGGGCGGCCATTGGGTGGCAGTGTCCACCACTGTACACTGTCATGGGATGCTGGCAGGCATTGGCCCACACCCTGTGGGTGGCCAGGGTGCCACTCCGGGGGGGTGTTCCCACTGCCCATTGCGCACAGTGGGTGAGCATGGTTCCTTGGGACCTTGCACTGATTACCTGTCCATTCCTTTGTCATAGGCATCCAGAGGAGGTCACAGCTGCCCCTGTATTGTCGGCTGCTGAGGCAAATCATTTTGATTATCTCAACGACCCTGGAGGTGACCCAGCAGATGAGAAGGATGCTGCTGATGGACCAGTGGAGGAGGAGGCATCAGGTGGCGGCAGGCCATGGCCACCCATAGTTCATCCCCACCATGTCCCTTATACCCCTGCCATCCCTTCCCCATCCGTACCCCTTCCCACTGTACAGTCCCTGTTCCCTGTCCCCTTCCCTCACTTTCCTACCCTTTCCCACCCTTTGCCATTGTACATAGTTCTAGTGTTCAATACAGTTATTTTGCTTACCTGCCTGTGTCGGTGTCTGCTTTGCAGCTGGCTTGTGGAGCCATGCTGCAGTGGCGTGGCGTGGTGGGTGTCTGTGTGGTGTGCATGTGTCAGTGTGTGGGTCATGCATGGTGGTGTCCTGCCCCTTGGTTGGTGGATGTGCCTTGGGGTGGCCATGGGGTGGCTATCCAGGATGTGTGGCATGTGTGTGTTTGGCGGCATGGTCCAGGGCGTGGCTTGCCAGGGTCTGGGTGGGTGAGCACGCATGCAATGGGGATCCAGTGGCGGCTCTCCTTCGGCAATTGGTGCCACCTGTTCCCTGCTTCCTGTGCCACAGTAGTGTTCCAGTGTGGGTGGGGGCTGGATGCCTGTGTGTGCCCTGCTGATGGTGGCCACCTGTGGCCTGCCACTGTGCATCCCTGCACTGTCCCTGGGTGTGTTCCTCTGCCGCTGTGCTCCCACGATTGACTGGGGCTGGTCCATGTGTGCCTTGGCGCTTGTTCCATTGTGCCATGACACATCTCTGGTTGTGCTATGGTGCAGGTCTGGTTGCGCCATGGCGCTTCTGTGCCATATTCAGCCGTGTTGCACTGAAGCATTTTGCCATGTGCAACCTTTGAATATGGCACTCATTGCACCATGACGCATCGGATTTGCGCTGCGCTAGACTTGCGCCGGTATTTGGCGCATTTCTGAATATCTGTCCCATAGTATATTTTCATACAGGCACTATCGCTGTAGTTTATTATTAATGTGTTTTATTTTCCTGGTCCATCTTTGGCTCACTTTAGGCATTGGTAATATTTCAGAGATAATTGGTTCAGCCTGTCTGTTATCAATACATATTTAAAATTGTCTATATTCTTCTAGAATTACCACAACCAACTGCCTGTTTGTATTATTTGTTCCTGCAAGCAATACAACCAGGGGCTTTTCCTCTGCTGGTTTTAAAATATTTGGTAACGTGTGTAATATCTCTTATTGTGGCATCTGAGAAGCTACAGTTTGTAATGTGTTCCTTATTGCCTTGTGTGGTATAACAGTCTATGTATTTGATCATAGGGTCCCCTAGAAAAAATATCTGTCTGTTTTTATCATTGTTATCCCCTGTGTCTGTTTTGGATCTTTCATCATTAACATTCTGAATGTTATTTTGTTCTGATAGTCGGTTCAATAAGTCATCAATTTGCCCTTGTTCAGTGTGTACTTGCTTATTTTTATCACTATCATCTGCCCTAGCAGCTGCCGTCCAGAGCTCCGTCATCTCCTCAGTAGACTATGGCCTTGTCATCTACGGCTCCGCCACTGCTACAGCACTCAGACGGGTAACTACCACCCTCAACAAGGCCTGTCGACTCGTCACTAGCACTAAATGACTTACACACACTTGTGACCTTTACACTCAAACCAATTAGCTGCAACTTGACAATCGAATAAAATACCAAACCTGTGTGGTTGCAAAGAAAATTCAGATGGGTCTTGCACCACCTGGAGTCTGTACCCTCCTATAACAAAAAAACAACAGTTGTAACACCAGGGGATCTAAGCCACAGCTGTTTCAAATTCCTCACTGCCGCACAACACCAGGCCAAAGATCTTTTGCCTACAGGGCCCCCACCTGGCTAAATGGTCTTGCTAGTAACACTACCTCTACCACCTTGCTCGGTGCCTTTAAATCCAGGATCCGCAACACACTCATTGCCTCCAGCTCCTGTGACTGCCTTGGCTAACCAGCAGTACTACCTCCACCTGTGCCTACTGTCAGGGGCCTCAGCCTCCTTCGCACTTTGCCTACACCTGGCCCCCTTCTTATGCACTTATCCCCTGACAATGCCACATTGGCCGCTATCCCCCCCTTGTCCCTCCCCCCCTCAGCCTTCTACCTCCTCATTCATTAACCCCTGACCTCCTGCTACCCCTTTCCCCTTTCTCCCTCTTCTTCCAATCACTAGTTCCTTACTCAGTTTATGTGCTGATTGTGTACTGTCTTTGAACCAACCTCAATGTTTATACTTGCCAATTATGTTGTCTACTGTAACTTGTGACATGGAACCTTTGTAGAAGTGCCTTGGCTCAAAGGTATTTGTAATCCTAGACCAAATAAATAAATAAAAACAAAACTATCAGCCTCTGTAATAGATTCCATGTTTTCCCCTATAACATCTTGACTGTTCTTGCTCACTTGCGAATAGTAATAAATCATCAGTTTCCCCCTCAATTCTGTCCATTAAGTTTATTAATGGTGCAAATCTGTTAATTAATTCTGTGGTATATTCCATTTCCCCTCTCTCCTTCCTTTTCTTTTTATGAGTTTTGTTACTTTGCACATAGCACCAGTCCTCAGCATCTTCTCCCTCTCTCTCCTACGTTTATTTGTTTGCTCACATCTATCTTCTGCTTGTGCTGCTTCTTGTTCTGGTCCAATGTTTACATCCACGAATTGTTTTAAACTTTTAATCTGGAGCTCCAGACCACATATCTTAGATTTTAACTCCTTTATTTCTTTACACTGTGGGCAAATGTATGGGCTTACTTCACTGCACAACTCTGTAGTTACTTTCCCACAGCTAATACACTTGGTCCCCACACGGTTCCATCTTTAAATAGCATTATTATGTTCTCCATATTATACTGGGTCCCAATAGAGCTATTGTAGTTTAGGAGAGTTATGGCAATGTTTTGTTTCTGATATAATTGACACTGACTTACTTCACTGTTGTCCATGCAGTCCCCTGCAGGCACCCACCAACACGCACTGTCACGCTTGTCTTGGCGCATGTCTTTGCATGCAGCAACTTGCGTGCTCCACTCAAGTGCACCTCACTCACTGACGGGCAAGTTTAAATGCTAGTAGTGACCCAGCAGTCATTCCAAGGTCACTGAGCTACCTTGCAGAGTTAAGCTGACTGAATTATTTTAAAATAATGTCCACGACCCCAATTGAGTCTATAAAAGTGTACACAGCCTACAGTTCCCTTAACAATTGAAATACAGCAGCTCCCTTCGTGTTGTAGTTCATGGGGGCACACCCACAGACTACAGAAGACCTCCCCCCTCCTGTCCTCTATCTCCTGCCTTTGCAGTTTAGGAGTGACGTTCCATAGGCACTACTACGTTCAGCAACAATGACACAAGCAATACAATGGTATATAAACTGCTGGTGCCTGTCTCACTGCAGCAGCACTCCCACAGTTCATCAGTTCAGTAAATAACACAGCCCCACTCACTAAGGGGTGAGCTTAAATGCTAGTAGTGACCCAGAAGTCGTTCCGAGGTCACGGAGCTACTTTGCAGAGTTAAGCTGACTGAATTATTTGAAAATATCCACAACCTCTGATGGAGTCTATAAAAGTTTACACGGACTACGGTGCCCTTACAAAATTGAAATACAGCAGTTCCCTTCATGCTGTTGTTCATGGGAGCTCACCCACGAACTACTGAAGACCTTTCCCTTCCTGTCCCCTATCTCTTGCCTTTGCAGTTTAACAGGGACATTCCCTAGACACTGCTAAGTTCAGTGACAATGACACAAGCAATACAATGGTATATAAACTGCTGGTGCCTGTCTCACTGCAGTAGCAGTCTCACAGGTCAGCAGTAAATAACACCTTTGAACAGTTGCAATCTCTATATGGTCTGACAGGACAGGAGCACTTTTGATACTTACAAGTCAGGACTTACCTCCTCTCAAGGAGGTGGGTAAAACACCCTGCACCTGTTCTTCTTCACTTATTGATGGGTGCTGTTCAAGGGAAGACTTGGCAACACCTGACTGGTAACATAGAAACATAGCCTTTGAAAGCAGATAAGGACCGCTTGGCCCACCTAGTCTGCCCATTTCCCTACTTACAGGATAAGCTGCAGATCCTAGTTAACTAAGAGCCTATTTCTTCCTACCCCCCAAGAATTGCCTTATGTCTGTCCCATGCATTCTTGAATTCTCCCATAGTTTTAGACCCAACAACCTCAAGAAGGCTGTTCTATGCATCCACCACCCTCTCTGTAAAAAAATACTTCCTCACATTGCCTCTGAGCTGTCCCTCCTCTATCCTCAAATTGCGTCCCCTTGTTCTTGCACATCTCTTTTTCTGAAGGATGCTCCCTTCTTGGACTTTGTTGATTCCACTGAGGTACTTAAAAGTTTTTAATCATGTCCCCACTCTCCCTCCTTTCATGCTTGAATACATGAATACATATTCAGCTCCTTTAGTCTCTCCTCGTATGGCTTCTTGCAGACCCTGCACCATTTTAGTTGCCCCTCCTCTGGACTGCCTCCATCCTGTCTATGTCCTTGCGGAGATGAGATCTCCAGAATTGGACACAGTACTCCAGATGGGGTCTGACCAACTGTCTGTACAGAGGAATAACAACTTCTTGTTTTCTGCTAGTGATGCCTCTCTCCTATACATCCCAGTATCCCCCCAGCCCTCCCTACTTCCTTCTCACATTGCTTGCTAACCTTAAGGTCATCTGATATGATTACCCCTGGTCCCTTTCCATTTTTTTTTTTTTTTTTTTCTTTATGCCCCCTTCTCGCTGTGCTGGATTCCTTTCTTCGGGGATCCCTAGGCTGTGTATTCTCGTAGGGTTCCACCCCAGGTACTTCCCTCCGGGTACTGGTTAGCCTTACCCCATCCTGCCTCGGTTTTACCCCCCCCAGGCGGGGAGGAGAGGGACCCCCTTTGGTCCCCCTCTCACACCTCAAGTATGCGTCAGAAGGCCTCACCAGCCCCATCTATGAAGCCTGGTTAAGGGTTATCTCGGGACAACTGGGTCCCGTCCACAGGATCCCAGCACAGGGTATTTTCCGCTTTTCTGGTCCCAGCCCACAGGACCTCTGCACACAAGGGGGGCCAAGGAGTGACGCACGTCACGACGTGCTAACGCTCCGGCTCCCAGCAGACATCCTCCCTCCCTTATATGCTGTCTCACTGCACCTCCACCCGTGGTCACCCAGGTGGTGGTATCGCAGAGGGACCTGCATCCCACCCAACCCGGAGGAGGAGAGCAGCCTCTGGGCGCTCAATCCTCCTCCCCGCAGCCGGACCTGCAGCCGCCCGAGTCCATTCCCGAACCCAGGTCGCTGGCACTGCAAGCGGTAGCCCTACCACTGCGCCGGCAGGCCGGCCAGGTCCCTTTCCATTTTTGTTGTTGTTACTACCTCCTCCCCCATTGTGTAATCTTCCCTTGGGTTTTTGTTTCCCAGGTGCATTATTTTGCACTTCTTTGCATTGAATCCAAGCTGCCATACTTCTAACCATTCCTCTAACTTTGCCAAGTCCCTTCTCATCCTTTCCATGTCTCCTTGTGTATCAACCCTGTTGCAGATCTTTGTGTCATCTGCAAAGAGGCATACTTTTCCTTCCAGTCCCTCTACAATGTCACTTATAAAGACATTAAAAAGGCCTGGACCCAGTACTGAACCCTGCAGTACCTCACTAGTAACCCCTCTTTCTTCAGAGTGGACTCCATTTACAATTACCTTCTGTGTCCTGTTGTCCAGACTATGTTTTACCCAGGCTACCACCCTGGGACCCACTCCCAGGCTGGTTAATTTGATTATTAATCTTTTGTGTAGGAATGTGTCAAATGCTTTGCTAAAGTCTAGGTAGGCCATGTGCACAGCCCCTCCCTGGTCTACTACTTTGGTCACCCAGTCAAAGAAATCAATTAGATTTGTCTGACATGACCGTCCCGCTGTGAATCCATGCTGCCTTGGGTCCTGTGCCCCGCTGGCCTCTCAGTACTCAACAATTCTTTCCTTCAAAAGTGATTCCATCACTTTCCCTACCACAGAGGTCAAACTGATAGGTCTATAGTTTCCTGCCTCTGTCTTGCTCCCACTTTTGTGAAAGGGAATCACATCCACCTTCCTCCAGTCCTCAGGTACAACACCGTCCTCCCATGATTTGTTAAAAAGGGTAGTCAGTGGTGTCACTAGTTCTCTGCTTAATTCTTTTAGAATTCTGGGGTGAATTCCGTCAGGCCCCATTGTTTTGTCCACCTTCAGTTTTAGGAGTTCTTTCAGAACCCTTTCTTCTGTGAAAGGACTGGGTTCGACCCCCCTATCCAGAGTGCTTCTGTTAATTGGATTATGCACCTCCCCCTCTTCTTGTTTTGTGAATACTGAGCATTTGTATTCATTCAGTATCTCTGCTTTTTCACTGTCCCTCTCTGCCCACCCATTGTCTATTTTATTTAGCCTATAAACGGCTTCAAGACCTCTTGAGGAATGCCACCCAATCAATTTTAGATGCATAAAACTGAGACCTAAATGTCTCCATAATATATTCTCTTTAGTTAAAATATACCCTTCCTTCAATAAAATCACCCCATCTCTATGATGGAGAGTATTTGCTTGGAAGTGTAGAAACAGATATTTTTGAACTAAAGCAACTTTGACTAAATTCCTCTCCCAGAATATGGCTGATGCTGGAGGAACTGTGGTCACTCACAGGCTGGCCAAATGCATGTCTTCTTGTTTTGCCCCATCTTATCCCATGTTGGAGGGCCACTTCTTAGCAGTTTTGAACCATGTCCCTCCCATCAGAACTCATTTCCTCGACTATGGTCTTTGTCACTTCCTCCCCTTAGATATAGGGTCACCCTGTGCTCTATGGCATACCTGTACATACTGGCAGCAAAGAAGGCCATCACTAGGCCATGGATGCAGCGGCATCTGCCTTCTGTGAACTCCTGGAATCAGATAATTGGTGACTTTTATATTATGGAACGTGTTACGTCCTACTTTTGTGGCTGATTTCCTCAGTTCCAGACCAAGTTGCTGGGATTTATTTTATGATGTCACTAGATGATTCCTTTGTTCCTTGAACCTAGGTTCATCGGGTAAAGCTGAAGCATCCCTGTCCAGTACAGCGGGTGTAGAGTTTATTCCTGGAGGGCACGGGCACCTAGTGTGTTATATACAGTGTGCTTTCTTGGATTTATTATAATGTGTATGGATTTCCCTTGCATCCAATGAAGCCATTTTTGTCATTTTAACCTGATGAGAACTGTGCTGTGCAGCCTGTTGCTTAGTACAGCTATTTTATTTAGTACCTGCTGTGACTCAAAAATACAAAAAAAATCAAGAGGTGGCCCAAGGGCAGTGCTACTTAGATATGCCAGCAGCTTTGCTTCACCTCAGCCAGTTTAAAAAAGCTGTGGTGAGCCAGAAGTTGGGAGAAGGAGCAAGAAAATATAGCACAAATGGAGTGCAGTGAACAGGGAGAAAATGTCGGCAAATACAGTTTTGATCCAGATTTAAATATAAGGCATGCTCACAATCAATCCAGAGCTCTCTGTTTTCCAACCAAGATACTTCGTACCAGAGCATTTCAGAACACATGTTGGTGGTTTGGAGGAAATAGGCTACTTTCTGTATGGAAACCAGATATACAGTAGGTAATCAATTATTTATTTATTTGTTTATTTATGTCTTTGATGACCAGTTAAGTACACTGATCCAAAGGACTGTTTTCAGGCATGACCCGCGCCATAAACAATGGCACATTCAGCAATACAGATACAGGAAGAAAAACATGGCCACAAAGCAGGCCTTAACAATGAGGTGCAGGAAATTACAGTACAGAGGGTATTAACATAGATGAGATTACTTAAGGTACAAGGTGAAGTTATAGGCTGGCAAGAAGTCCAATACATCGTCTCTGGGGCATGGAGAACAATACAGTATGGTGACAACTTTCCAGGTACGACAGATAAAGTGAAATTTCAAATAGACATACCAATAACAAGATCAAGTGGCATCAATAAGACATGTTTGGGTGTGGTGTTTATGCAGTGAGACATAACAGGGTGTCAGTTGCGGTGACCCAACCACACATCTAGGGTCACAGTAAGGTATGAGGTCAAGAGTGTACAGTGGTGACACCACAACCAATGTCCTGTCATGTCTTATTGCACTTATACAAGGTTTTTAAGGGAAAAGTTAAAAAATAAATAAAAAATATGAACATTTTTAAAACAGGTACAAAATAGTCCTTCCGCAGATGGGCTGTCACATGGGGGCAATAGTGTAAATAGTAGTGTTTTCTACAGTACTGTGCTTGCCCAAAGTTGTTGCTGTTGTTGGCAAACTGTATATGTTTTTAGTGAAATAAACATGCAGTTTTTTACATGCCAAACCTCCCTGTATTTGTGGTCACAGAAATCAGGAGTACTGAAACAACAAGGATTAAGCTTGAGAGTTAGTGTGATTGTGTCAGGGTTTGGCAAGAGCAAGTGTGATCATGTTGGCTGTCGCGTTGGAGTGGGAGGGGCCGGGTGTAGTTTGTGGTTGCTGCAAGTCACACGCTGCTGTGTGTAACACTGAAGCCATCCATTTTAAGTTTGTGTTTGGTATGAAATGGTCACACAGAGATATGCTCATGTGATGTGTTCTGATTAGCAGAGCTTGTTTTTATCAATTGGTTGGGCTGTCTCAAAACAATGGGTACACACATGTTTCAGCAAATCAGAATGCAGGATTCTTAGTAACATGGAATAGCACCACACCAAAAGATACAGGCATGAGGAAATATCAGAGTACCATCATCCCCTTGTATGTGAAATGTCTTGCTGCAGTTATGAAGTAGTTTTAGCCCAAAGCTGCACATAAAGCACTTTCGGTTATTAAGACACATTTGGAGACTTCCGGTGACATCATCAAACCGAATGGCGGCTTAGCTTTAAGCTCCGCGGTGGTGGTGTAAAAATCGCTGTTAATCCAGTGTTAATAGACATTTAAATTAACTCTTTGCCAAGCCTGCGGTACAACAATGAGTCAGGCAGCGAACTCGCGGGGCAGAGGTGCCAAAAAATACCCAACTAAGTGCGGATTCAGATCTGATCGCAGCCCGAGTGTTCCACTATCTAGGGCCTCGGAATCAGTGGCGGGCACTGAGAGAGAAGAAGACGAAGAGACACTCTCAAGGGGGAGTTCCATGGATGGTCGAGCGATGGCCCATATTGTGAAAATGCTGCAACGGACTGATAACAACGTCAAAGATATTAAACAAGATCTGAAGCTGTTGGAGAGAAGAACGCAAGATCTTGAGTCGGGCCTTGATGAGCTCCATGAGGATTCCCTGCAACTTAGCAGTGCAGTGATATATTTGGCCAGAAGGGAAAGAGAGCTAACGGCCAGGGCCGAGGATGCGGAATCGAGGGGGAGGAGGAAGACGATCAGAATTTTTGGATTTCCAGAGGGAGCGGAGCAGGACAATCCAGTTGAATTTGTTAAATCCTGGCTCCACCAGGAGTTGGATATACCCGATACAGAGCCTCTTGAATTGGAAAGATTACACCGGGCTAGGCTGAAGCAGTGATGCCCCCCTAGCTCAATCTTGTAAATTCTCGTGCCCAGTTAAAGAGATGGTGCTCGTAAAGCATGGGGTAAACGAGATCTAAATCTAGACGGGAAAAAGGTATACCTGGACCATGACTTCCCCCCAGTTACTATGCAGAAGAGGAAAAGGGTCCTTGCAGTTATTAAGCAGCTGAGAGAAAAGCAAATCAAAGCCTACTTGAGATATCCGGCAAAACTGTTAGTGCAATGGTCTACAGGCAGCAAGTTGTATGACTCCCTTCTACAAGCGAGAAAGCCACTTCAAAAGGCTGGAATTGCACTCCCTGACCTGCAACCAGATATTTGGAACCAGATTCTGATGCATTTAAACTGGTCGTCGGCAAGCAATGGTGCAGGGGGAAAAGAGATCAGGATCAAGGGCCCAGATGATCAATTGTGTAAGGACTTATGCCAGCTGGGGAAAGGCCTCCATGTAAAGAAAGTGACTTGATGGTGACGGGGACGGACATTTTGGTTTATCTCTCTATCTATTCATTTGAATAGACTGATTCAAAATACTATACCTGTTTATCAACTAGTTAAGTATGGGGGCTATATGGCCTTTTGCTCGCCACCCTGGGAAACTTGGTACAGTAATTTGAACTAAGAAAGGGCGGTCGGTGAGAGGGAGAAAGTAATTAATTTTGTACGGGGTCTTGACCTGAACTCTCGGGAGGGTCTCAGAAGTAAGTTAATGGATGGGCCTCTCTCTTGAGAGGGCGGAGCCGGGTTATGTAGATGGCCTTGACTCAGATACGAATCATGTTTACTTCCATGATCTGTGCCGACTAGCCCTGGACCCGATAATCCTTTTATGTATTGCACTGGTTAAGGTGAACGCAAAGAATGATAAGTATGGTTAAGTGGGGGGGGCGGTCCTCCACTCGGCAGTGTAAGCTAATTCTGGAGGATCCGCTGTGATACTGACATTGGGGCCCAAATGGTGCCGGACAAGGCCACCCCCTACCCTATCTTATTTTATCCTATCTTATTTTCTCCTTTCTCCCCCCCCCCTTTTTTTTTTCCAGTTATCTGTCTTTCCTGTGGATTGTGCCGACTCTTCCAGGGGCTTAAGCCTTCCTGCTGTAAAATCACCCCAGGAGATCGCCTTCCCTGCACCCTTGGCTAAGGGGGGGGGGCGAGGGCTACGTAGCAGCCTATGCTCCTAGGCGGAGGGAGCTTCTCTCCGATCACAGTCTGACCGGACTGCATTGTACATAGTTTACTTTAGGTAATGCAGTTCACTGGTAGGGGTTTTATGTGTGTATATAGTTTTTTGGAACTGTTGGGATGGGATGATGGGGATTGGGAGGATATTTGTGTGGGTGGGGAGACCCGTGGTGAAGGTATCCTTAAGTTTATTTGTGGAGCCATGCTCACTGTCCTCCAAAGGGGGGGGGAGTGAAGGTTGGAGTATCAGGCAGAGGAAAGTGTGGGGACGGATGAAATTATTGAAAGAATTACTATGGGGACCCTAAAACTAGTCACATATAATGTCAAAGGATTGGGCTGTCCTGCTAAATGGCATAGCATACTGCAGGATTTAGCGAAAGTGCATTGTGATATTGGGCTCCTGCAGGAAACCCACCTTTCGGTACCAGAACATAAAAAATTACGCCGTATGTGGGTAGAAGAGGTCTATTCTTCATCGCATAAGAACCCAAAGAAGGCTAGGGTGGCCATTTTAGTGTGAAAGAGCCTAGGGCTGGTCCCACTACACTTTCTTTTGGATGAGGAGGGCAGATTGGCGGTCCTCTCTGGGAAGATCGCTGAGAAGGTTATTCATATTGTCAACATATACGCTCCCACACCTGTTAATCCTGAGTTTTTTAGGTATGTGTTTGGAGTAGTAGCAACGCTCCCAGAGGGCCATCTGGTTTTGGGTGGGGATTGGAACTGTGTAGAAGAGGCTAGATTAGATAGATCAGGTAGTCAGGGAGGTAAGGAGAGAGGTGCAGGACCCAGGACATTTTCCCATTTACCAATGGAACTGGGATTGGTTGACACGTAGAGAGATAGTTACCCCTCCAGCAGGGACTTCACCTTTTACTCTCACCGGCAAGATTCACATTCAAGGTTAGATAGATTCTACATGCCTAAATCAAGGGTGGATTCTATTGTAGACCAGCAGATATACCCTATATACCTCTCTGACCATGCAAAGGTCAGTCTGTCCGTCTCCCTTGGAGGGCAGACTAAGCAATCCCTGTGGCGTTTAAATGCTGGGCTCCTCAAGGACAAGGGTTTTGTCTCCAAGATTAATGAGGTGGTCGGAAACTACCTCAGGGAAAACACAGGGTCGGTGTCAAAGGTGAAGTACCTCTGGGATGGGCTAAAAGCGGTGGTGAGAGGTAAACATAAAAGGGCCAGACAGCAACAACAAGAGGTCTTAGAGCAAAAAATTAAGGAGCTAGAGGGGATCCATAAAAAAGGAGGAACGAATAGTGTATTAAAGGAGCTTCAAGTAGCAAGGGAACAATTGCAGTGCCTTCTTATGCTAAGAACTGAAAATACCCTCAGGTTTACAGTGCAAAAATATTACAGTGGGGTAACAAAGTGGGCAGGTTACTCACCTTTAGATTAAGGAAACAGGAGGTGGATAGGTTTATTTCTGGGGTGCAGGATCACAAAGCCCCCGAGACACATATAACAGAAGCCTCACAGATAGCGGAATGTTTCAGAAAGTTTTATGAAAATTTGTATAAGTCTGACGCTGGGGCGAACCAGCCCGATCTGATCAGGCACTTCCTCGAAGGTCTCAGGCTGCTCAAGCTCCTGAGGGATCTTGAAAAAGATTTAGATAGACTGTTCTCTCTACTGGAATTAAGAGAAGTGATTAAACAATTGAAGCACAATAAAGCACCGGGCCCAGATGGTTACATAGCGGAGTTCTATCAAAAGTTCAGTGACCAGATATCCCCTTTACTCCTCGAAGTCTGTAATGGAGCCCACATTCCTCCAGATGCCCCAGACACCTGGCGCAAGCCCTAATATCTGTTATCCTGAAGCCAGACAAGGATTTGTCCCAGTGTGGCAGTTACCGCCCTATATCGTTGCTGAACCTGGATGCTAAGATCTTTGCTAGAATGATAGCAAACAGGCTCCAATCGGTGGTGACCCAGCTGGTCCATCCAGATCAGACGGGCTTCATGCCAGGTAGGCACCTCCATGATAATGTCAGGCGGCTGCTCACAGTGATGGCCCATGTCCAGTCGGGGGGGGGGAACGACAGGCGCTAGTGATTATGCTGGACGCAGAAAAAGCTTTTGATCGGTCCCAGGTTTCAAGCTTGGTTGGGCACCCTATATTCTAACCCCTCAGCTAGGATCAGATTAAATGGATTATTCTCTCAACCCTTCTCTATCAGAAGGGGAACGAGGCAGGGCTGTCCCCTCTCACCCCTTCTTTTTGCCCTAAGTATGGAGCCACTGGCTGTAGCCTTTCAGTCTCATGAGGGCATTGCGGGGATTTCAGTGAGTGGGGTGGACAACCGCATTTCTCTGTACACGGACGACACTCTCCTATATTTAGGTGACCCTCAACATTCCCTACCAACTGTGATGAATTTACTGAGGGAGTTTGGCTCCATATCGGGCTTTAAGATAAATGAATCCAAATCAGAATTAGTTTCTTTAGGAGCAGGAGTCTCGCCTGAGGTCAGGACTATGACCGATTTAAGGTGGAACACCACTAGTTTTCGTTACCTAGGAGTGTGTATCCTGAGGGACATGGGCAAACTGTTTCAGGTTAACTATCTAAGATTGCTAGATGGTGTGAGGGAGGACTGTGCCAGGTGGGCGGCTCTACCACTTAGCATCTCCGGTAGGGTGGAATCGGTAAGAATGAATATCCTTCCTAGGATGCTATTCTTGTTTGATGCTGTTCCTCTAAGTCCCGCGAAAAAATTTTGGGTAGATTTACAAAAGGTGATAAGCAATTTTGCTGGGCGGGAAAGAAGCCTAGGTTGAGTTGGGCCCTGCTGAAGTTATCTAAAGGGAAGGGAGGTCTGGGAGTTCCGGATTTTAAGAGGTATTTTAAAGTGGCCCAGCTACAGTATTCAGTTATCCATATGTCTCCTGCGCCAGTGCAGAGTTGGGCCAGAATGGATTTACAACTCTTGCATCCGTTTTCCCTTTCATCAATCCTCTTTAGTAAAAAGAATATCAGGGTAATCCATGGCCTACCTGGCCCGGGGCTTAAAACAGTAGTCACGCTATGGTTGCAGATGGTGAAGGAATCAGGGACTCGGGTTCAAGCACTGGTGTTAAGACAGGGGAAAATTCTAGAAAGGCCTGAGTTCAAATTAGGGGCAGAAAATCCAGTATTCCTGAAATGGCGGAAGCTGGGGTCGTGCAATATTGCACAGTTACTTAGTGGTGATATTGTGAAAAGTTTTGCACAGATTCAGCAAGAGTTTAAAATCCCTTCATCTGATTTCTTTGCCTATCTGCAAATCAGACATTATTTGCATGTGGAGGAGGGGCAGATAGGGAAGCTTAGGTTCGGTGTCAATGACCCTCTTGTAGAATTGCTTTTAGAGTTATTAAGGAACCCACTGCAGACGACCCACCTGATCTCTAAGATATACGCGGCAGGTGAGCCAATGGATTTGAAACCTAAGCAAAGGATCCAGACACTTTGGGAAAAGGAATTGGGTCTAAGAGAAGGGGAGGTAAGGTGGAAGGTAATTTGGAGGACGGCACACAGAACTTCGGCGTCAATTTCGTGGAGGGAATTCAGGTGGAAAGTACTTACAAGATTTTTTAGGACACCAGTGCTAACCAAACACTTTGGCCAAATTTGTTCAGAGGATTGCTGAAGGGGATGCGGACAGGTGGGGACGCATGAACATATTTTTTTGGGATGCCCGAAAATTAGAAGTTATTGGGAGGGTATTAAACATGGGTTGGAACAGATTCTTCGGGTGGAAAATCTGGACCATCCTTGTTATCTGTTGTTAGGGGAACCCCCACAAGGTCTGACAGGATCTAAAGCCAATTACCTGTTCCCAATTCTATTGGCAGCTGCCCAGAAGGCCATTACCAGGTTGTGGCTTTCTAAAACCCCTCCTAGTGGAGAGCACTGGATGTCATGTTGTAATCAAATTAAACTAATGGAGAGGTTCACAGCGAATTTAAATCGAAAGCCAGATGTACATAGATCTCGATGGCTCCCATTTTTCGAATTCTTGAGTGAGGAAGAGGGAACCACTGTCATTGATATTCTGGCAAGAGAGGCTCTGGATTAAGAGGCCAGTTAAGGGCCGAATGGAGGATTGCCTGAGGAAATAGGGTATCCTGGATAAAAATAGTGAACCCTAACACAACTTTGGAAGGGTTCTCCTCACCACGGGTCTAGGGGAGGAGGGGTGGGAGGGAGTAGCGAGGGGGTTTTAGGGGTATATATGTGTGTAGTATTGTTTTTTGGTTTTGTCTTATTTGGGCCTTCCCACCCCATGGTTCGGGTGTGGGGAGGTCCTCCCTCTTTTCCGTCATGTATTCTTACTTGGAGGCCTTGGGCTAGACTTTGAAGGGGTTATGATTTCAGAACACTGGCCCCAGAGGTTTGCTGGGCCATAGTTGAATAGTCACTTAAAATCTGTATTAGTGAAGGAAAGGTCTGATCAATTGTTTTAACTGTACACTTTGTTCTTTTTAAGTCAGCTGAAATGTACTATGCCTCCATGTGTCCCCTCCTCTTTTCTTTTCTGTACCCTGTTGTTACTTGAAAAAAGAAATAATAAAAAATTGCAATTTCAAAAAAAAAGACACATTTGGAAATGTGACAGCACAGGTGTAGTTGTTGTTATGAGATATCACAATACATAATTACCTTTTGATCAGAAGGCAGCATGCAAATCAACCATGTTTTACCAGAATCTAAGAGGGCTGTGGCTTGAGTGTGCTTTTTTCATTGCACTTTCTTACACATAAACATATAATTTGTTGGCAGATGAGGACTGCTTGACCCATCTAGTCTGACCATTTTTCCCCTGCCTATACTGTCACTGCAGACCCTACCCTCCCACTTTCCTACCAAGGTTCCTTTGTGCCTGTCCCATTCATGTTTGAAGCCCATCACTGTTTTCACCCCCACCACCTCCTCTGCTGGAAGACTGTTCCAGGTGGTCACCACTTTTTCAGTGAAAAAGTACTTCCTCACATCCCACCTAGACTTCCCCCCTTCCAGCTTCATTAAATGCCCCCTTGTTCTCGTGCACCTTCTCCTCTGAAAATTGCTTCCTTGCTGCATCTTATTCACAGCTCTGAGGCACTTATAGGTCTCTATTATGTCCCCCTTTTCCCTCCTCTCTTCTTGGGGGTACACACTGAGATCTCTCTGTCTCCCATCACAGGGCTTATGATGCAGCCAATGCACCATATTAGTTGACTTCTCTGACAGTCTGTACCCTGCCTATGTCCTTCCTGAGATGTGCTCTCCAGAACTGAACACAGTACTCTAAATGCGGCCTCACCAATGATCAACACAGTGGCAACACCACCTCTCTCCTTCTGCTGGTGAGTCCCCTTCCTATGCACCCTAGCATCCCACCAGCCCCACCTACTGCCTTGTTGCAATGCCCCACCATCTTGGGGTCATTATATATGATAATCCCAAATTCTCTTTCCTGTTTGGTGATCATCAATATATCTTCCCCCATTTTATGCACTGCCCTTGGGTTTCTGTTTTCTAGGTGCATGATTCTGCGCTTCTCCGCAAAATGCAGCTGCCAGAGGTTAGAGGAACAAGGTGTGAACGTGCTTGACACATCCAGCAGACCAAACTTGAGTTTGATTCTCACAACCTCCACTTGCATACTGTGTGACTCTGAGCAAGTCACTTAACCGCCCAGTGCTCCCAGGTCGCCCCTGAAAACAGGCAGTTGTGCCTAGTGGGCCTTACCCGGTTACCAAAGACTAAAATAAATAAATAAATACCCTCAACCACTCTTCGTGTTTTCTCAGATTTCTACTTATTTTCTCCAGCCCCTCCAGAGTATCTGCCCTATTTCAGATTTTGGTGTCAACAGCAAACAGTATACCTTCACTTTTCATTGACATGCCTTCTTCTTTGCAAACCTTTAATTTCCTCTATATGTGCCCTGAAAGCAAATTTATGGATTTGAATGTTATTTATTTATCTCAAAAGGTTTCACCAGGAAAGACATACTGAGCTGAGTAACAGCTCATTTCCAGATGCATCCTAGGTCTCTTCCTTAGGCAGGGAAGAGGCTGTCCAGACCTCTGTTAGGTCTGTAGCATATCTGACTGTTTTATTTTGACTACAGTGTAGGAAGTACCTTCTAAATAATATGTACAGGTATACAAATATTTTTATGGATGTTAGCCTGCCATTGGATTTTGAAAGAAAAACATTTTTTGCACTACTGTAATCCTCTTATGAATTACCACTCCTACCGTAAATGTGGAAGAAAGAAGAGTCTCACTCAGTGTCCTATGTGCTCCTGGATATGAGTCAAGGTTTAGCAAACAAACTGTAGCATTTAAATAGGTTAATATGGTTTCTACATAGTGTTGTTCTGTGCTACAGCCAGAAAATGTTACTGCACTTGCATTTTGCCTAGGTCATTGACACTGGCAAGTGTCACGCTTTTTCAGACATCAAATGTTCAATCTGTCAGTACTTCGTTTGGTGCTACTGTGATTCAGTTCTTTGGGAAATCTCACTGTAAAGCCAAGACCATCCCAATCCTCTTTGTAGTCTCTACAGCTCCAAGTTTAGTCAGCCCAGTCATCAATTACATAGTACTGTTCCCCTTTTAGCTTCAGCAAATATTTTTTCCATTTAGTGTATATAGTACAGTGCTAGGGCACCATCTGGTGGTAGCATTTGTAATGAACCTGTCAAGATCCTTTAGAAATACTAAAGAAGATTACTGGAGATCAGGGGGCTGATTCTCAAAGTGTCTTGCAATCAAGGGTGTGGCTGCAATGTGAATGCCCTGCAGGAGCATGCACAAAGCACTCTAGCCCAGGCAGTGGAGGTTGCATGGCACAGCACACGCACAGGATTTACTGCCTTTGTAAAGCAGGCAATAACCTCCATGTTCCTGCTTGCAACTGATGCTGCCAGTTCTGCTGCCTGCCAAACGGGCAGGCAGATGGACCACTGGACAGCAGGTAGAGTGTGTTGGTGTATTATGGGAGGCTGGTGGGACTGGTGGGTCAAGGAGTAAGGACCACTAGAGAGTAAGAGCTGTTGATACTGGTGGGTAGGTGACAGACTACAGGTTTGGGGGAGGTGCAGTAACACATAACTGCCATGGCCAGCATTACATAGCACCACTTATCCTCCTTTGTGAGGATAACCTAACATCTAGATTAATAGCTTGATACTACAACACTTTCAGGGGGTACCACAGGTGCTTGTCTGTCTTTGTTGACAGAAAATAAACTTCATGGATGGAAAATCTGTCAAACATTTGGTGGCCTTATACTGTGATCAAGCCCATATCTGTGACATAGGAGAGGGGTATCCATCCAGGGCAAGTTGAGACTGTTCACAAATGATCTCAAACTCTGCAGGAGGGTTGACAGTGATGAAGGAAGTCTTACTGCCATGCCTTGAATCTGCTGAGGAGGTGTGGCCAGTGTCGCAGAGGCAAGTTCAAAGGGTCGTCTGGTCATGAGCAGCAACACAAACAGGCAGTGCAGACAGAGTGCTGTAGTCCAGAAGGGAGTATTGAAGGCTCCCATCACGTTCTAACACTCTGGTCCAAGGAACAGCAACCCATCCTAAGATTATCCTGCCTGCTGAACCTGAAAGCAGACCTTTTACATAAGGAAACAGGTCTGTTTTTTGTCCACTCTAGCTCCCTTGCCTGTCTTTGTGACTGTGCACCAATCCCTGCCCCCGAGTCTGCTGATGAGGTGTGGCCAATGTTGAGGTGGCAAATTCTAAAAGCCGCCTGGTCACAAGCAGCGGCGCAAATAGGCAGTGTGGATGGAGAATGAACAGAGTGCTGAAGTCCAGCAGGGAATCCCAGCAAAGAGGACCAGTGAGCCACAGCCCTCTGCTGTTTGAGGTGGTGTATGTAAGAAATATTACAGCTCACTGTAACTGATTACTGGCTCCAGCTTGATGCCAGGACAAGAGCTTTACATGAAATGACTGTTTCTAGCTTCTGTTATTTTTGGTACTTGTGCTCTTTGAGTACTGCAACATCTTTACATTTGGAAAGTTTGATACTGGTGCATAGTCTATTACATTTTAGTATTTTAATTGAAGTGGGCTATTTTTGTATTGATTATAATTTGTTTTATTGTTGTTACAGACGGTGCTCTAATTCGGCTTTCTTGCATGGTTTATTTACTACAGAAGCAGTCTTAGTTTAACTACTGTATTTTGAACTAGTAACTGAATTACTCCCTTAAAGAAGAAAAGGGGTTAGATGTTTATAATGTCACATTTTTATAAAAGTTTCATTTTATTACAATGTACTGTGGGGTTTTTATTGGGTTTCAAGCCCTTATTAGGAAATACAGCCTACAATGTTTATTTATCATTGTTAGGGTGTCATCTGGGTCTTCCTTAGCCTCCCCTGCGTCATGTTCTTTTCACTTAAAGGACCGTTGCACTTTTACCACCCCTCATCAATGCTCCTCTACTGGGCAATCTGCTTTCTCCAATCCACTTCCCTCCCTCTGGAACCAACTGCCATCCTCCATCTGACACTTCCATCCCCTGGCTCTCCCCGGCGCCAAGTGAAACTTCAGCCTGCTCCTGTTACCGATCACCTTGATAATCAGTCACATGTTGCTAACACTGCGCTTGTTCACCGAGTTTCCAAGTTTTACTGCCACTCCTGAATGTACACTTGTTGGGTGTTCTTTTGAGCTGCCCCGCACTTTATCTCTGCATATTTTTGTATTTATTCCAGGCAAGTACAAATTTTATTTCTATCTCATGTTGCTACACAGTTTTTAAAATTATGAATTGTGCTGCTGTTTCTTCCACTGTACCCCACCCCTCTGGGTAGCACCTGAAAACGAGCTTCGGCTTAGTGTACCTTTCCTGGTTACCAGTTTTCAGCTAAACAAATAAATAGTTCTGAAGTCATGACTCGAGTACTCTGAGTGCATTGTTTAATGGTAATAATTCCTTACTTGGAGTCAACAGTGTGTTTTCTAGGTTATTATTTGCAAGTGTTGATAGGTTTTGTTTAAAAAAACTTTAATTTTGACACAACCTAAAAGACCTTGAGGGCAAAACTAGCAAAACCTCACCCTCCATGCTAGCTGTCAATGGTAAAATCACCCAGGACCCTAAGATAATTGCTGATACATTCAACTGTGCCTTCTCTGACCTCAGTAGTGTGCTCTCCAACTGACTACTTCGATGTAACCGAGAACAATAATAGTGCAGGCAGAGATGGCTCCCCCGACCCCCTTCTATTTCAAGAAAGTCTCCAAGACTGATTCCAGAAAATATCTGCAACGAGTGCTAGGAAAATCAAGGTACAGTAGTGACACCCTAGATCTCAGACTAATTACCCTCACCCTAGATGAGGTATTATCTCCACTAACTAAAATACTGAACTTATTTATTTATTCATTTATTGAAAAGTTTCACCAGAAAAGTACACTGAGCAATCAAAATTGCTTGTCTCACGGTATGTCCTGGGGAAGGGGGTACATGTGGGGAAAGGATACATACACAAGTACAATAACGTGTACAAAATACATGTACGAATGTTAGATACATAATATTGATAAGATCGGTTACAGAGACAATACAACAGTTAATCACACATACATAATACAGTTAAAATTAGGGTACAGTAAGTCAATACAACAGATTTGTCGCAGATAAAGTCAAAGAGAGCAAGGGACTGTACAAGCAGTCCATCATAAGAGCTAATACATTAGGAGCTGTTAAATGCTTTGGAGTTGTTGACTGGGTGGTGTCGGGACAGAGAGTAGGGAGGAAGGGGTTACATACAAGTGCAGTTAGTGGAGTAGAAGTTAAGTAGGGAGGATGAAATGGATGCAGGGAGTGAGGATCCCTAAGTCATGCACAATTCCTCAGAAATGGAAAGCCACTGATATAGCACCAGTCCACAAAAGCGGTGATCCATGCTCTCCATACTATCACCCTATATCAATTCTACCCCCCAAAAGCCCTGGAGCACATTGTATCGGACCAATTAGTTGATTATCTTGAGAAGTACCAAATTCATTGTCCACAGCAACGTGGTATTCGCAAGGCACACAGTACCGCCATAGTGCTGCTAGAGCACACTGGCTTCATTCATAGTGCTCTTGAGCAAGGTCAGCTAGTGGAGGCAATATACATCAACCTCACTGAAGCCTTTAACATGGTCAACCACACCATACAAGCATAATTCACATCAGTTACCAATTCTGAACAGCCATAATACCGCACTAGAATTGGTGCACACCTTCAAATATCTAGGGGTTACCCTCGACAGCTCCTTCTCCTTCACCAACCACGTGGACCATGTTGCAAAGGCAGTTAATTCTAGGATTGGCCTCCTCAACAGGCATAGACATTGTTTGACCCCAGAGGCACTTTGGCTTGCTGTTAACAGCTCAATAATCTCTATTATAGACTATGGCTTGATCGTGTATAGCGCTGCATTCGACACTACTCTTAAAAGGATCAACACAGCACTAAACAAAACCTGTAGGCTAATAACGGGTGCCCAGCGACTCACCCATACATGCGACTTATGCACTCAGACCAACTGGCTGTACCTAAAGGGCAGTATGAAATACCAAGCCTGTCTGCTAGATAAGAAAACCTGCCTAGGAATAATCTCCCAGCCATTCAGAACCTCCTTAATCTAACGACCTACCCTCACCGGACTTGTTGCATGTCTAAACAGTTCTATTAAGTCCCTTTCTGATGCACTTCACAAGTGCAGCAGTCCTTTGCATACCATGCACCCAGTTGGCTAAATGCCCTCCCTTATGACATTTTGGTTGAACCAAAGCTTGGCTCATCAAAAGTAAACTCCTCCAACACTTCATCACACTTAGCAGCTGTGACTGCCTTCCCTAAGTAGCATTACTCTCCAGCCTCAAGAGTAAACTCCACCAACACCTCACTGCACTTAGCAGCTGTGACTGCCTTCCCTAAGTAGCATTACTCTCCAGCCTCAAGAGTAAACTCCACCAACACCTCACTGCGCTTAGCAGCTGTGACTGCCTTCCCTAAGTAGCATTACTCTCCAGCCTCAAGAGTAAACTCCACCAACACCTCACTGCACTTAGCAGCTGTGACTGCCTTCCCTAAGTAGCTTTACTCCTCAGCCTCCCCCCTACACCCTCACCATGTCCTCCCCTCCTACCCTTCTTCCCCTCTGTAACCCCCCTTTCCTCCTTCCTTTCCCTCCCCCTGCCTCCAGGCTTACCTGCTCCTCCTTTCACCCACCCTACAACCTGACAAAGTCAGCCCTGGTTGATTCATGATTGTCTGTAATAATGTACATATCCACTTTGTTTGTGTTACTTTGACATAGAACCTTTGTAAATGAGCTTCTGGCTCAAAGGTATTGTAATCCAAGAATTAAATAAATAAAAGTAAAAAATAAAAATAATGCTTGACTCTGGATTTGGTTTTAGCAGTATCTCAGTGGGAGATATCTTAAACTATCTGAATAAAATGAATTTGAAAACTAGAAGTGGGAATAATACCACTGATATCAAACTTTTTTCTTTAGTAAGAGACCTTATTGTTTATCCGATAAGTTTCTTGTTCACACTTTCTCTCCAGACTAATATTGTCCCTGGACCTTGGAAGCAGGTGGCCATGGTACCTGTCTTTAAATCTGGAGACAGGTCAGTGGTTAAAAAATGAAAATTACGTACTTATCGTAATTGTTGATCTTTCAGAATATCTTTACCATTGATTCAAACATTATGGATCTAGGGCCAGGGGCACCAGGACCCCACAAGAGATTTTTTTCTTCAGAAAGGCAGCTGACATTTGCTACTGACATCATCCGTACACCATATTGCACTATGCACTAGCCAAAAACCATCGCCAGCTCCCTAACGCACCTCAGCTCTTTTTGTCAGGAGAGAAACAAAGTGAAGAGAAGTGAAAAAGACTAGCTACTTTCTTGCCCGAAGGGATAGTAAAAAGATATAGGATGTAAAATAAACAACCAATTAGAACACATCTACCAACTTAGATACCAAGGTTTGGGCCTAGTGGGTCGCACAAGAGTAGTGGAACTAAAATGAGCCACAGTCTCTTACCACTAGCCAGACAGAGTGTGGATAGTGATATAAAAAAGGATAGGGCAGCAACCCTGAGCAAATGGCTTTGGCAGAGGTAGCAAAAGGGGAAGTCCAGTTAGGGAACCAGTTGCAAATGAGATGGCAAAAATGCCCAAAATGAAAAATGGGTATCTGGACTCGCAGTTGCTGGCTCTTTCCTGAGCTTTATGAGCACTTTCTGAGTGGAAATAGTGGGAAGGCATACAAGAACCTTCCTGTCCAGTTCAGAACTAGGGTGTCCTCTGGGACTCTACCCCTCACTGGAGGTCTGCAACAAAACTGAATTGGTTGTTCTCCAAAGAAGCAAGCGGATCTATTTCTGGAGTGTCCCATGTTGGGAAGGCTGAGGCTAGCACCTGCTGGTTCAGGGCTCACTAATGGTTTCCCTGGCTGATTCTGCTTAGGGCATCTGCTAGGACATTGTCCTTGTCTGGCAGAGGTACAGCATGAATCCTTGTATCTAGGGAGTAAGCTATATTCTAGATCCTCATAGCTTCTGTGCACAGTTTTGAGGATCTTCTTCCTCCCTGCTTGTTTATGTACTACATTTTATTTATTTATTTGGTTAGTTTTTGTTTACCAGGTAAGTGCACTAGCCAGTAGATGACTATTTTCAGGCACGACCCAGGAGAGTACAAGACAATACATACAGAGGGTGTTTATAGGGAAAAAAATTACATTTGACAATACAGCTTGGAATGCAATAAATAATAGACAGTAAAGCAAAGTGCTTGGCATGAAGTATAAGTAGCTAAATTAGCTATGTAGGCATGGATAACAATAAATCAGCATCGGTCAGCACAGTATGCAGCAATAGCTGTAAGAGTATAACAGTCAGCAGTGTAACTACAAATTCAGGTGCAGGTTATAACATGAGGGAGTACGGTTCTACAGGTAGACATAAAATACAACATGCAGGAGAGAAACAGGCATCTAAGCAAGTAAGCGTGTTTAGGAAGATGAGAGAGAAAGGGGAGAGGAGAGAGGGGTGTGATGTATGGGGTTGGGGGTTTCAATCTAGCAGGAGATTTTGGATTGTCCAGTGGAGATAGGCGTGGGGCAGGGTTCATTGGCACGGTCAGGTAGGGTCGGAACAGGTACATCGTTCAGCAGTAGCTAGGTAGCATCGTAGCCCACTTTTAAAGTGATAGTGGGATGTAGATTGCCTTAGATCCAGTGGCAGCATATTCCACATCTGAGGGGCAGCATGCCCGAAGGTCCCGGTGCCCTTGGTGGTATGACACCTGGGTACCCTTAGTAGTGATTTGTCTATTGACCTCAATCCACGGTTTGAGGTGACGGGATGCAATAGCTCTGCCAGTGATGCCGGGGTTTCCAGCCTGATTATGGAGTCAGATAGACAACCAAGATGGTATTGTCTGGTTGCAGAGGGGGAGAGCCAGCCAAGGTTGCTATAAAGCCGACATCGATGCTTGAGCCGAGGGGACGAAGATGCATAACGACAGACATTATTATAGGTGACATCCCATTTTTGTAGTGCTGATTTGTGGGCAGCAGCCGGGATAGGAGCACAGTAAGTCAGGGTTGGGAGAAGGATCCCTCTGGCAATGGCTAGCTTAGCAGAAGGCGTTAGCATATAGCTTGTTTACAGTTTACTGTTTTTCAGGTTGATTGAATGTGGAGGTTTAGGTCTAGAGAATGGTCGAGCAAAACCCCCAGATACCGAAATGAGGTGACAGCCTCTAGTGTGTTCTCATCCAGGTCGAGCACCGTCAAGGGACAGGGGCAGGATCTTAGTTTGGGGGCGGAGCCCAGGAGCATGGCTTTTGTTTTGTGTGTATTTAGAACCAGTCGATGGTTGCTCAGCCAGTTTTGAATACTGTTTTAGGCCGTGGTCAGAGACGAGTTTAGGTAGTCGATGTTATTAGAGCTGGCATAGATGACAAGGTCATCAGCATAGAGAAGAGAGGAGCAAGTTGAGACATTGTCCGGAATGTTGTTTATGAGGAGGGAAAAAAGAAGAGGTCCCAGAATGGATCCTTGGGGAACTCCAACGTTGATTGTGGTGCTGTCCGATGTTGTGGAATTGAATTTCACTGCTTGGGTCCTGTCGGTTAAATAGCTCCTGTACCAGTTTACAACAGGAGTGGAGAAGCCTATGGTTTGAAGAGTGGACAGGAGTAGGGAGTGATCCACAATATCAAAGGCCTTGGTAAGATCAATGAAGACAGCACCTGTTAGCCGTCCAGTGTCCATGTTGGAGAGAGTATCTGATGTGAGTTTGGCCAGGGCCGTTGAAGTGCTATGGTTTTTCCTGAAGCCATGTTGTGCGTCACAGAGCAGGTTTGAAGTTTCCATGTAGTCCAGGGTTTGGGTGGCAACGAGCTTTTCCAGTATTTTGCTCAGGATCGAGAGAATAGCTATTGGCCTATAATTTGAGATCTCATTTCTATCCCTTTTTTTGAATATTGCAGTTATCCTGGCAGTCTTCCAGAGGTCAGGCACGACACCACTGGAAAGGGATAGTGTGAAGATTTTGGCCAAGGGTGAGGCAATGAGATGGGCAGCCATCTTTAAGAGGAGGGGTTCAAGAGAATCAGATCCTGGGCTGGTGTTGTCGGAGATAGTTCTTAGTAGTTTTAGGACCTGCATGCTGGTTATGGCTTTAAAGTAGAAAGACCGGGCCGGCGGAGACCCAGTTGGTGAAGACGAGAGGCCTGTTGTCTCACTTGAGTCGGTGGGCTGAGATATGGTGGGCGCCTGTGGAAAGGTGGCAGTGTAGGGTGAGAGATCGGAGAACATTCTGTTGCAGGCATTCGCTACGGTGTAGGAGTCATTGCAGTGGGCACCGTTGAGGATCATCTCTGGGGGGTGGTGGTGGTGGTGGTTGTGGTGGTTGTGACAGGGAGATCCTGTCACTCTTGAGGACCGATCTTTTCTTTAATCTGTTGCAACAGTTCTTCTATTTTGTAGCCTAATCTATCCTTTACAATTGCTAGTCCATAAGGCTGGCCACCTATGGGTGCCCCCCTCCCCTTTCTTGACTATGCTATAGGGTCCTCTTTAATTTGTCCTTTTGCCTCTCAGGTCCTCATACAGGGAGGTTATTGTGGTGACCTCCAAGCTGATGTAAAACAACAGGCTGTATTCCTCATTGTTGGATTTAGTATGCAATAGTACTATGTCATAAAATACCGTGATGTATATGCCTTATGTGTATGAAACCTGTAAATGTTGAAAATACCACCGCACTAGGTGTTTTTGATAAAGGTAAAAAGTTACTAGGGGACTGTATTATAAAAATTAAGTTAGTTGTGTTATTTAAAATGCATGTAAATTACAGATTTTTGAAAGGCCCTTTGGCACCATGCATTCCTGCTTTCCTGCTTTAAGCTGAACAAGCCTAAAATTCCATGGTGATTTGCATATAGATTCCATTGCATTATGGGTGTATGTGTGATGTTGTGTTTCTTGGAAACTTAGCTTTATTGCCAATGCCCTTTGAGGTAACCCTTGCTTCAGTGCTTCTGCACTGAGTTTCTTTGTCTTTAGCTTGTTTTGGGTTTTTTCTTATTTGAGCTCCCCATCACTCAAACACACAAGACAAAGACCAACATAGGGATGAAATCTCTTTCACTAAAGAGATAGATCACTGGGTCAGTAGGTGCTGACTAAGTGCAGAGGAATGACATGCATAGTCTGTTGCTGCAAACTGACGTACTGAAGAAGGGATATGCCATTGTTTAAGGTTATCCTGTGTTTTAAATAAACATCACACAGAGATTGTGTTGAACCTGAAGTTGTGTGTCTGGTCCATCTGTTGTTGCACAACCCCTCCACAGACTTGGTGCCAGAAGTAGGATACCTTGCTGGAAACGTCTGGGCTGAGCTAGGGGGCTGTTTTCCGGTGGATATCACCCAGCTATCCCAGGGGGACTGATACACCAGGAGTTGCGAGAGGAGAACCTGGAGAAACAAGTCCGTGGAGATCACTTGGAGAGAAGCTGCTGCTTGGACTGGACCTGGGAGCTCAGAAGAAGGCCAAGCCTGAAGACAATGAAGAGATACAAGAAAACAAGGAACTACTGTGGGGTCAAGGCAAACCAGAGATGCAACATGACACCCCAGTGGTGGAAAACCTAATGAGGCCAATATGGTGGATGAGTGAGCAATGGCTGGAGGCCGACCGACTACACAGAGAGGTGGAACACCGGTGCCAGGTGCTCAAGAGGTCCCTATCAGAGAGTTTGGATAAAGAATTGGAGGAGGGTTTTTCGTGGGCTCAGCTAGAGGAGGACCCTCTGACTGAGCAGAATATTCCTTTGTTGCCTGTATTCCCAGGATGTTACCTGTTGGAGGTCAGAGATGCAAGTATGGAACTTGAATGTGAGACCCCAGGTAAGACTGTGCCTAGTGATATCGTGCTGAGGTTGAAGATTCCAAGCAAGCAAGAAGAAGCCTATGAGGCTGAAGGGACTTTTTCTTGTATTGATACAGCTAAATCTATTAACAGTATTGACTGGGGTGTACTGTAGGCTACAGATGCTAATGTTGCCAAACTGTTACAGTATGTTAAGGTCAAGGGAGGGTATGCAAATTAATGGTGGTGTGGAGGCAAAACAATGTTGGTGATACAACCTGAAGAAGTGTGTTTTGTACCACATGAGGCCCAACACCCATACAAAAAGTGTGGATGCCCAGGTAGTGGTGCCTGAGGCCTACAGGCAACAGGTGATGGAGGCTGCTCACTCGAGTCCCTGTGGACATCTGAGCCATAGCAGTGTCTTGGCTCAGCTAATTCCTTCTCATTACTGGCCTGGTATGTACAGGCAGGTGGTGGGCTATATCAGGACCTTTCCAATTTGCAGTGTAGTGGATGTTCCTGCTGGGAACAGAAGACATTCATTTGGCAGAGGTACTGGTTCATGGGGAGTGGGAAGAGTGTCCCAAAGGGAAGGGGTCATTATGGAGAAGAAATGGCTCCCTTGGAATAGGGGAAACCTCCCGCCCAGGACACATGGTACTAGGTGGTAACAGTCCTTGGTACTGTTCGTTCACACATTGCTGATATGACGACTGTGAATCAGGAATTGATGTCAATGGAATATGACGGACTTTCCCTAAAAGGAGACAGCGCAGGGAAGATACCATCTGTCTGTGTTGAGAAATGTGTTAACGCCTCAGGGTAAAGAATGATGATATCCACTATGTCCATGACAGAATGTTTATCGTTAATAGGGACCCTGAGATGGAGCTTCTGAAGATGGATGGGTGGAAGCTCCATCCCTTCCTGGGACAGGAAGGTGGTAAGCAGTCTGAGATAACTGCTTCCCTCTTAAGGTGGGAGAGGTGTGACAGGGAGATCCTGCCACTCTTGAGGATTGACTTTTTTTAAAATCTGTTACAACAATTCTTCTATTTCTTAGCCTAATCTATCCTTTACAATTTCTAGTCCATAAGGTTGGCCACCTATTTATTTTTATTTATTTTATTTAGTTTTTGTTGACCGGGTAAGTGCACTAGACAAATCCTGCCTATTTTCAGGCATGACCCGGGGGAGGGGGATACAGATGAATGCCAACTGACCTTGAACCAGATTAAACTGTTGGTGGTATTTTTTTAGTGAATGAGGGAAATTTGTCCAGGACACCGTGGAAGTGCCATGGGATCTTTAACATCCACCTGAACTACCACCAATCCAGGCAGATGGGACCTCAGTTTAACGTCTCATCCGAAAGACGGCACCTCAGAAGTGCAGCACCCGTCTCATGCTGCACTACAGTGTCAGTACTGGGATATTAACCCAAGTGCCAGATGTGGGAACTGAACCCACAGCCTTCTGATCTCCCGGCATTAGAGGCGAGTGTGCTACCTACTGAGCCACTGACACTGTATGGGTCCTATGGGTGCCCCCTCCCCTTTCTTGACTAAGGATTAGTGTCCTCTTTAATTTTTCCTTTTCCTTCTCAGGTCCTCGTACAGGGAGGTTATTGTGGTGACCTCCAAGCTGATGTAAAACAACAGGCTGTGTTCCTCGTTTTTGGATTTAGTATGCAATAGCACCATGTAATAAAATGCCTTGATGTATGTGCCTTATGTGTATGAAACCTGTAAATGTTGAAAATATCACGGTACTAGATGTTTTTGATAAAGGTAAAAAGTTACTAGGGGACTGTATCATAAAAATTAAGCTAGTAGTGTTATTTAAAATGCATGTAAATTACAAATTGTTTGAGAGGCCCTTTGGCACCATGCATTCCTGCTTTAAGCTGAACAAGCCTAAAATTTCATGGTGATTTGCATATAAATCCCATTGCATTAGGGGGTGATGTGTTTCTTTGAAACTTGGCTTTTTTGCCAATGCTCTTTGGGGTAACCCTTGCTTCAGTGCTTCTGCACTGAGGTTGTCTTTAGCTTGTTTTGGGGTTTTTCTTATTTGAGCTCCCCATCACCCAAACACACAAGACCAACAAAGGGATGACATAATTTTCACTAAAGAGATAGATCAGTGTGTCAGTAGGTGATGGCTAAGTGCAGAGGAAGGACATGCATAGTCTGTTGCTGCAAACTGATGTATTGAGGAAGGGATATGCCATTGGTTAAGGTTATCCCGTGTTTTAAATAATCATCACACAGAGATTGTGTGTTGGACCTGAAGTTCTGTGTCTGGTCCATCTGTTATCCCACAACCCCTCCACAGTGATGTTGTCTGCTTAACTGGCCTTGTAACTGAAAGGTGAAAGATTGCATTACCAGCAATACTGCTCTGAGCTCTAGGAGGTTGATGTGTTCCTCAGCCTCTTCTGGGCTACAGATGCCTCACTGTAAGTTCCCCTAGATGGGTGCCCCACCCTAGAAGTGGGGCATCTGTTGTGAGAACACTTTCAGGGGATTACTGGAGGATGAGAATGCCCTCTTGGAGGTTACAGTTCTCCTTCCACTACTGTAGTGCACACACAAATGTCTTTGTGACTGGCACTAGCTTGGACAGCAGGTCCCACCTTTGAGACCAGTCGTCCCTTAGGTGTTACTGAATGTTCATCTTCTGGAATGTTGCCCATGGTACCACTGCTGTGTATGATGCCATGTGGCCCAGTAACTGCAGGAATCCCTTGTGGGCCTTGTGTGAATGATTCTGCAGTAGCAATCAGGTTTGATACCTTTTTTTGTGGGAATCCAGTGCTGTACCTATAAAGTCCAACACCTGAACAGGTTCTGTTTGGGACTTGTGTAGAGTTATCAGGAATCCCAGGTTCTCTAGGGTGCTCTTTACCTTTTGAATAGAGCCCCTTGCCTCTTGATCTGTTTTTCCTGAGACCAACCAGTCATCTAGGTAGGAAAAAAACATCACAGTTCTTACAGTTTGTGTGCTGTCACCACAACTAGGCACTTTGCGAAAACCCTTGGTGCTGAAGTGAGGCCAAAGAGGAGGGCTATAAACTGGTACAGGCAGTTTCCCAGCCTGAATCTGAAGTATTTTATGTGGGTGGGTCTGAGTGGAATGTGAAAGTAGGCATCTTTCAGATCAAGTGACTCCAGCCAATCTCCGCATTGCAAGGATGGTATCACTGTGTCCAGTGTGACCATCTTGAACCTTTCCTTTTTTTGATATGTTTGCTCAGCTATCTTACATCTAAAATGGGTAGCCACTCACCATTTTTCTTGTGGATCAGGAAGTATCTTGAGAACAGGCCCTTGCCCCACTGTGAGGCAGGAATCTTTTCTACTGCCTTTGCCTGCAGTAATTTCTTTACTTCTAGTTCCAGCAGAATTCTTTCTGTTGGGGAATGAACTGGAAAATATAGTTTGGTTTCTGCAGTCTTGGGAACTTTTTGGACTGCAGAGACAATCCCCAACCCACTGGTTCCAGGACTCACTTTGTGCTGTGGTAATTTTTACCCATTCCTGGAAATAGTGGGTCAACCTTCTTCCCACTGGCAGTGGTCGAGTGACCTGGGCAGAATTCTCTGGGGTTTTGTTTGCTTTGGCTATGGATGAGGGTCTGGTGCTGCAGCAGCACATCTGGAGACCCTCTTGTCTGTGTCTCTGTAGTACTCTTTTTGGGGTTGGAACTCGTAGGGGGGCATAGAGTCTGGAATAGTAGCCCCTACCCATTCCTCCCCAGTCATAATGTCTGTAGGAAGCGGAGGACTTTTATAGACTGGGATATCCCATCGACTAACATACTAACATAATAACATACTAAAATACCAGCAGAATAGGCCTAATGGTCTTTCATGTCTGCTCGTTTGGTCAGCCCCCACTCTGGGAGCTGACCTTGCTGCCCCCTTCGCCCTCTCTGGCTTCTCCCTTCCCAGTCCTGGATATTCTTGCTGCACAGGACTTTGCTTCCAGAACCCTTACCCTGTATCTGTCCCACCCCCTCTTGAACTCCTCCACCGTCTCTGCCTCCACCAGCCCCCTGGACAGTGCATTCCATGGCTCCACCACCTCTCAGTGAAGTAGTACCTCCTCCTTTCTCCCTGAATCCCCCTCAGCTTCCACTCATGCCCTCTAGTTGCCCCCTCCTTCCTTCAGAGCACCCTGACTGCTCCTCCCATTTACCCTCTTCATGTACCTGAAGACCTCTATCATGTCCCCCAGTCTCTTCTCTCTTCCAATGTGTACATATTTAGTTCTTGAGCCTCCCCATAGGTCCTGTCCTCCAAGCCCCAGATCATTTTGGTTGCCCTCCTCTGGACCCTCTCCAGGAGTTCAATGTCCCTCTTTAAGTGTGGCCTCCAAAACTGCATGCAGTACTTGAGGTGCGGCCTCACCAAGCAGTTATACAGAGGGAGTATCACTTCCCTCCTTCTGGAGGTTATCCCCCTAGCAATGCATCCCAGCATCCTGTTGGCCTTGGCCGCTGTCCTCCTACAAGTCTCAGAGTTGTTCATTTTGACATCCACCACCACCCCCAGGTCCCTCTCAGCCACTGAGACTTGTAGCATTTCCCCTCCAGGGTGTACACTTGGCCCAGGTTTCTGGCTCCCAGGTGCAGTACCCTGCATTTCCCTGCATTGAACCTCAGCTTCCACTTTCTAGACCACCTTTCCAGAGCCTCTGGTCCCCCTGTAGGGCCACCCTCCCCTCCTCCCCATCCACCACCATCGCCAGTTTTGAGTCATTTGCAAAGAGACTCATCTCACTCCTGATACCCTTCCTTATGTCAGAGATGTAGGCGTTGAACAGGAGGGGCCCAAGGACCGATCCCTGAGGGATCCCACTAATGACCCTCCTTGGGGATGAGACTATCCCACCAACCACGACCCTCTGGGTGCGGTCCTGGAGCCAATTTTCTATCCATCTGATCATCTGGTTCCTCACCCCCATTTCTCCCAGCTTATCCAACAGGACCCCATGACGAACAGAGTCAAACACCTTGCTGAAGTCAAGAAAGAGGTCGTCCACCGGTCTACCCAGGTCCAAGGCACTTGTCACCCAGTCATAGAACTCCACAAAGTTTGTCTGACATGATTTCCCCCGGGATGAATCCATGCTGCCTATCATCCAAGCACCCCGACTTTTCCAGGTCTCCCCCTAGCCTCTCCTTGACAATGCCCTCCATCACCTTGCCCACCACCGATGTCAGGCTGATGGGCCTGTAGTTCCCTGCCATCTCTCTTGTTTCCCCCCTTGTGGTTAGGCACTATATGCACCACCTTCCAGTCCTGGGGCATCCACCCTGTCCTCAGACAGATGATGAAAAGCTCCGCCAGGGGTTTTGCCAGGACATCCACCAGTTCCTTCAGCACTCTGGGATGTAATTTATCTAGCCCCGGTGCTTTCTCTGTCTTAAGGGACCTGAGGGCTTCCCTCACTCTCTCTGCCATGATTTCCACCTCCGCTACTTCATCCCCCTGCTTTGCCTTCCCCTCCTGCCAGTGATGGCCCCCCCTCCACAGACCTGCAGATCGGTATGGGTCCCCCCCTCCTCAGTTTCACCATCTCCTCCCATGTATGATGCAGTCCCCCCATTTTCCTTGGTGAAAACTGAGGCGAAGTACTCATTTAGTGCCTCAGCCTGCTCCCCCGGGTCTTGTGCCCATCCCTTCCCTGTTTTAATCCTGTTAATCTGCCCCTTCATCCTTCATTTTTCCCCAATGTAGCTAAAGAACCCCTTGCAAGTCACCACAGAATGTTGTGCTGGTCCAACTTTAAGCAGAATTGCATGGTGCCGAAAGGCCTCTCACACAGTTTGCAAAGGGTGCTAACAGAAGACATAGACACGTGTTTCATCCTACCAGGACTCATCAGTATGCCTCGTCTGTTTGACACCCCAGTGGAATGGACCAGCTACCCTAAGGCAGTGTGCCTGGGATATATTGTGGTGAACCCATTAAAATAAAAACTATTTAAAGACAAAGAACCTCTGTCGTAACACTGAGGCAAGGGTTACCCAAAGGGCATTTGGCTGGAAGCCAAGTTTCAAGAAAATACACATACACACATGCCCCCACAATGCAAAGCATCATGGGCTGCATATGCAAATCACCACAGAATGTTGTGCTGGTCCAACTTTAAGCAGAATTGCCTGGTGCCAAAAGGCCTCTCACACAGTGAGTGCATATGCAGCCCATGATGCTTTGCATTGTGGGGGCATGTGTGATTTTGTATTTTCTTGAAACTTGGCTTCCCAGCCAAATGCCCTTTGGGGTAACCCTTGCCTCAGTGTTTACGCATAGAGGTTCTTTGTCTTTTAAATAGTTTTTTATTTTAATGGGTTCACCATAATATATCCCAGGCACACTGCCTTAGGGGTAGCTGGTCCATTCCACTGGGGTGTCAAACAGACAAGGCATATTGATGAGTCTTGATAGGATGAAACACGTCTATGTCTTTTGTTAGCACCTTTTGCAAACTGTGTGAGAGGCCTTTTGGCATCATGCAATTCTGCTTAAAGTTGGACCAGCACAACATTCTGTGGTGATTTGCATATACAGCACATGATGCTTTGCATTGTGGGGGCATGTGTGATTTTGTATTTTCTTGAAACTTGGCTTCCCAGCCAAATGCCCTTTGGGGTAACCCTTGCCTCAGCGTTTACACACAGAGGTTCTTTGTCTTCTAAAGAACCCCTTGTTCCCTCTCCTAATTTCCCTGGCCAGGTTCTGCTTCTTCCTTGCCTTAGCCGCCCTCACCACTCTAGTGGCCCTTCTGGCCATCAGCTCGTATTCCCCTCGATCCTAGGTCAACTAGGAATGGGGAGATCCTAGTGACACTCCAAGGTGCCTTCCTGCATCAGCTGGTTAGGGAGCCCATAAGTGAGGGTAACATTCTTGACATGGTCCTTACCAGTGGAGACAGTGTGGACGGAGTGGAGGCAGGGGCCAGCCTGGGAGATAGTGACCATAGCACCGTGGGCTTCAAGGTCAGAGCAGGATATGAGACTAGTAGTACCACCACATAGGTAATAGACTTCAGGCGGGCAGATTTTCCCAGGATGAGTGAGATTTTCTGGGAAGTAGTGAGAGGGTGGGAGGTGATGGGAAGAGGGGCGGAGGATCTATGGAAAAAGATCAAGGGGGGCTCCTTAAAGTGACAGAGGGATGAGTAAGAAGGGTGAGGAAGAACAAAAGAAGGAGGAGGCCACTTTGGTTCAATGGGGAAGTGAGGGGGAAATTGGGGAGAAGAAAAGGGCATTCAGGGAATATAAGAGGACACAGGGAAAGTTGGATAGGGGAAACTTACAAAGAGAAGCTGAGGGTGGCAGGGCAAAGGATTAGGATGGCTAAAGCAGAAGCTGAGGAGAGAATTGCTGGGCAGGCCCAAAGGGGGGACAAGACGTTCTTTCAGTACATTGGGGAAAGAAGGAAGATAAGACAGAGGATAGAAAGGAGTAAGGGGGAGGGGGGATTGCAAGTGGAAGGGGATTTTGAGAAAGCTGAAGTGTCAAATGGTTACTTCGGCTTGGTTTTTACAATGGAGGGGGACGGAAGAGGACCAGAACTAAGTGAGAAGGGAAAGGGGGGACGGGGTGTATCCTAGCCCAATCAGTGTGGAAGAGGTAAAGGAGGAATTAGGAAAGTTGACGGTGGACAAGGCCATGGGACCAGATGGCCTTCACCCTAGGGTGCTCAGGGAATTAAGGGAGGTACTGGCGGAACCACTGGCAGGGTTGTTTAACTTGTCCCTGGATACAGGGTGGGTACCAGAAGACTGGAAGAAGGCAGATGTGGTGCCAATTCATAAAAGTGGCAGCAGGGAGGAAGTGGGCAATTATCATCTGGTCAGTCTCACATCGGTGGTGGGTAAAGTATTGGAGGCAGTATTGAAACAAAGGATGGTTAGATATTTGGAAGAGGGGGGCTGCAAGACATTCAGTAACATGGCTTCACTCGGGGACAATCGTGTCAAACAAACTTGATCAAATTCTTCAATGAGGTGATGAGGGTGGTTGATCAGGGTGGGACAGTGGACCTGGTCTACCTGGACTTAGGGAAGGCCTTTGACACGGTGCCCCACAGAAGGCTGGTTAATAAGTTGGGGAGTCTAGGGGTGGGGCAGAAAATAGTAAGATGGGTGGAGAACTGGTTGACGGGGAGAAGCCAGAGGGTGATGGCCAATGGGGTACACTCTGAGGAAACTGGGGTGTTGAGCGGGGTCCCTCAGGGGTTGGTGCTGGGGCCCATTCTGTTTATTTTATTTTATTTTTATTTATTTAGCTTTTGTTGACCGGGTAAGTGCACTAGACAAATCCTGCCTATTTTCAGGCACAACCCGGGGGAGGGGGAAACAGATGAATGCCAACTGACCTTGAACCAGATTAAGCTGTTGGTGGTATTTTTAGTGAATGAGGGAAATTTGGCCAGGACACCGGGGAAATTCCCCTACTCTTTCCGATAAGTGCCATGGGATCTTTAACATCCACCTGAACTACCACCAATCCAGGCAGATGGGACCTTGGTTTAACGTCTCATCCGAAAGACGGCACCTCAGAAATGCAGCACCCCTCTCATGCTGCATTACAGTGTCAGTACTGGGATATTAACCCAAGTGCCAGATGTGGGAACTGAACCCACAGCCCTCTGATCTCCCAGCCTCAGAGGCGAGTGTGCTACCTACTGAGCCACTGACACTGCATTACTGTTTAACATCTACATTGGCGACATAGCAGAGGGGCTTCAGAGGAAGGTCTGCCTTTTCACAGATGATACAAAACTCAGTAACAGGGTGGACACCCTGGGGGGTGGAGGCAGTGAAGAATGATATAAGGTTACTGGAAGAGAGGTCAGAAACATGGCAGCTGAAATTCAATGCCAGGAAATGCAAAGTGATGCACTTGGGGAGGAGGAATACAAATACCACATACACACTAGGAGGGGAGAAAATGGCAGCAACCAGGCAGGAGAAGAATCTAGGGATTATCATCACAAATGATCTTAAGGTGGGGACCTAGTGCAGCAAAGCAGTGGGCAAGGCTAACAGGATGCTGGTGTGCATTGGTAGAGGGATAACCAGCAGAAGGAGAGAGGTGCTGATGCCACTTTACAGCTCCATGGTGAGGCCACACCTGGAGTATGGGGTACAGTTCTGGAGGCCCCATCTAAGAAAGGTCATAGATGGCATGAAAAGGGTGCAGAGAAGGGCCACTAAAATGGTGCATGGGCTAAGAGGGATGGCATATGAGGAGAGGTTGAGAGAACTGGATTTGTATCCTCTGGAGATAAGAAGGGAAAGAGAGGACGTGATTGAAATATTCAAGTATGTGAAGGGGATCAATAAAGTGGGAAAGAACTTATTTACAGGGAAGGTAGATACAAGAACTAGGGAGCATGGACTGAAGGTGATGGGGGGAAGGTTTAGTTTAGTTTACTTTAGTTTAGTTTAGTTTAGTTTAGTTTAGTTTAGTTTAGTTTATTGTTCTAGGAATTACTACCTTTGAGCCAGAGGCTCTTTTACAAAGGTTCCACGTCAATTAGGTACAGTACAAAAGGTTACATAGATAACACAACAATTTGTGTTGTGTCAAGAGCAAGAAAACATATACAAATACATATCAAATCATTTGTGCAAAAGGACATGAGATATCAATAATCACATTATTATTACAAGAAAGAGGTCATGCCAGATTAGGAGAAACAAATAGGGAAAAAGTCCAGAACAGAGAGGGTAAGTTTAGGGGACATGTTAGGAAGTATCACTTCACAGAGAGAGTGATTGAGCCCTGGAACAAACTGCCAGAGGAGGTGGTGAGTGCCAGTACTGTGGAGGAATTCAAGAGGGCCTGGGACAAACACAGAGGGTTGTCAAGGGGAGGACGAGGGGAATCTTGGGGGGGGGGTGACAGGTAGAGGGAGGGAATGAGAAGACTCGATGGGCCAGGAAGGCTTTTTTATGACGTCACATGTCTATAAATCTACAAATCTTTCTTACTTACTTGGATATAGTAGAAGTTTCTCAGTGTTGTTTTTGTAAGTGATCTTGTACTTGTCCACTTTTTTCATGTAAGCTTCGGTTTTGTCACCAAATAAGGAATTTCATTCAAAGAAGAAATCTGTAGCACTGGTCTGAGTGTCCTGTGAAAGGATGGTAACCCTTAGCCAGGCGAACATTCTTAATGCCATTGCATGGGCTAAGATCCGTGAAACAAAGTCATTAGTGTCCAGAGCCAGGTGGACTGGTATTTAGTGGCATCCAGGGCTGACTTTGCTGTGGCAGTCAGATCCTGTACCAACTTACCATCAACCTTATAAGTCAGTGCCAGTACTGTATTCTACAGTGTTTTCTGGTACTAGGCTGTATACACCAAATAAGCTGCCTCCCCTAAGGAGCAGGGAAGCTGTTGTATACACTTTTTTGGCCATAGTATCCAGTTTCCTGGAATTCTTCTCAGGCGGTTGTGCAGAGAAGGGCACCTTAGCCCTCTCACAAGCAAATGCTTGGACCACTCTTTCATGATCAGGATGGGTGTACAGGTATTCCACCCCATCTGTCCACTTGATATTTCTTTTCAATTTATTTATCTTTGCCAGCAGCTGAAGTAGGTGCGGACATGTTTTTTGAAACTGCTTTTTGGAGTGATGTGTGTATGTGGACTAGCAGCCTTCTTGTAGGAGCTAGCCCCTTCATATCATCAAAAACTCCACTTCCACCTCATCTTCCTCTGTTATATGAGAGGGGATGTTGAGGGTGTTCAGCAGGAGTGTGATGAAAGAGGTGCAAGAGGTGTAATCCTCTGTAGGCCTAGAAGGGGAACCAAACTCTTGTTCAGATGAACCATCTGGTTCTACAGGTTCACCTTTCTCCTCCTCCTCCTCCTCAGAATATATGTCCTTTTCCTCCTCCACAGTTCTGGAGCCAGAGCTGGTAGGGAGGGGGGGCAGGTATGTTGAGAAAATGTCCCATATCCTGGAAGGCCTAGAAAAAACTGTTATGCTTTGGCCATGTTCTCTGTTGAGGACATTTGTCTTAGATCCACTGCCTGCTCTTTTTCCTTTTCAGGAGGCGCCGCATGGATATGATCTACTTTTTGCTTTTTCTTGTCAGGTACTGGTTCCAGTACCTGCTCTGAGGCTCTTTTATTTTTGCCATTACCAGACTCAGGGTTCCCCTTACAGGCACCCTGGTATCTGAACCATCTTTACCATGCCTTTCAGATGGCTAAGCAGCTTTATCTTTTTATCTGTCCCCTTTGACAGGGACTGCTGCTGGTTTTGAGGAGACAAACCATCTGATGTGTGCTTTCCACCATCATTAGGATCTACCTCAGAGAATTTATTGTGTTTTAGTGACATAGAGGCAGACTGAGAAGCCATAAACTCTTCCATTTTTTAGTCCTTTTCTTTTGTGTCTTGGGGCAAAACTTTCTGCAGAGCTCACAGTTGTGACAATCATGATTTGGACCCAGGCACCCTAAACAAAGTTTGTAACTATATGACTCTGCTAAGAGCTGAAAACAATTTGTACAATTTTTAAATCCTGTTGGTCCTGTCCATTTTTATGTCTATCAGTCATGCCAAATACCGTAGGCCTTGTAAAAATGTTTCCACTAGGGTGAAAAAAAAACTCTAGTTACAAGACTAATTGGATTCAATGTAAAATAAAATAAAAATGTTTCTTCCCTCACAGCAGTCAGGAACCGTGAAGGAACAGAGCAGTTTGTAATTTGAAGCCCAAATGCAGTTCAGTTGTTTGAAAAAACTGGAACCAAAGGTAAAATAGTGTGAAACACTGTTTTTGAAAAAGAACAGCTTTGCAGTTTTAATAACCTTTTTCCCTTGTAATTTTGGCTGGTTCTCTAAAGGCAGGAACCACTTTGTGAGGGTGGTTTTCTTTGGTTCCTGGAACCAAGTGGGAACCGGAGAAATCGTAATTTACTAACAAAACTAAATTAATGACCCTATTTGATGCGGGGAGTATTGAGAAAATGAATCTGAACTTAGAAACACCAAAATTATAGAAGAATTTAAAATCGGTTCACCAGAAGGCTGGAGTTGTACTTTCGGGCGACTGTTCTCTTCAAACAGAGAAACAAATCTGATGTTAGAATGCTAGGGTGAGCGTGACCACAGTGCAGAATTTGAACTTGTATTCTAAGTTCTAACATTAGCATAAAGTTCTATCTCCGGAGCGTTACTCACTGATTGGAAGATGATGCTTACTGTAAAGCATCATTGATGGATTCCTGCTGCTTGAAAGGACGATTATCTTTATCTTTAACTGATGTTCTTTTGGTCATTGTTTTTTTTGTACCTCTCCATTTCTTGTTTCTGATCTGCTCACTCATCGGTCTTTGTCACAGTCTGTTTACCCTAGCACTGTATTGGACCAAGGAACATGATGTTTTTATCACTTTACCTCAAACTAAAAGAAATATTAATTATTTTCAGCCCAACAGCTTGCGGTTTTGTTACAGAAGAAGAAATCTTGTCCCTACCCTGCCCCCCAAAAAAATGGGAGAACAAAACATTTTGGCTGCTGAATGTAGACATGGTGACAATGAGCTCACCTCATCAGTGGGTGCATGTTCATCCTCAGATCTAGACTCACACAGCCCATTTTAAATATTCTCCTACATTAATCTTGCCACCAGTACAAAATGCAACTGATAAGCACTATTATGAAATGGATAGTAAGAATGCTGAAACCTGATTAGCTGAGAGGTGCTTTCAGCTGGGTCATTATCTCATCACAACAGCCTGGCTAAAACTGGCTCCAGGCAATCAGGATTCAGCACTCACCTTCAGAACCATCCGCTTCAGTCCTGGGCTGATCTGTCCTGGCATCTTCTGTGGCTGCTCCCCAAGGCTTTGATTATACTGTTAATGGAAACCACGGTGCAAACAGCATCTGATTCATGAGTCATAAATCAGCTGTTGATAAGCATTGCCTTTCCTCATACTTGCTTTCAAGCTGACCCACTTGCTGTACCGCCGGCACCTGGGGCCACTGACGACTGCCATGTGCGGGTAGTGTAACTGCCAATCTCATACTTCTGCTGATCACTTTTGCTGCTGCACAAATATGTAAACTCCTCAGTGGCCTTATACTGTCCTCAATACTTAGACAATTGTAATGACTGAGCTCCTTAACAGTCAGAAACTAGCTGAACAGTCCTCTAAAGCTAGTGCCTCTCTGCCACTGTCCTTAATTGCTTGAAAGTAGCACTGTTGATGCAGTGCTGGCACCACTTCCTGCCCAGACACCAACACTGCATTAGCTGTGTGAACTACTTTTTTACCTTTTTTCTGTTCACTATTTTTTTCTTAAAAAAAAAATCCTTAAAAAATAATTTCTGAAGTAATGGACTAATGGATCCATGTCATAACTGCAATAAGGCACTCCATGGGGTGCACTGTTGTGGGATAATGGCCCTTCTCAGGTGGTGGAAGCACTCGGCTTTGCCTCATGCTTCAACCTCCCCCGAGGTGGGCCATTATCCCACCATAGCGTACCCCCTGCCATGCCTTATTGTTTAAGTAATGTGCAAATTAGATGTATTAGGTGCCCAAACCAGTGAAAATAAACAACTCACATTAGCAGCATAAAAGATCTTGAAAAAGCAAAGAGAGTATGTGTGAAACATTGGTTGTTTTGAGGCTACTTGTGAGCAGTTTCCTACAGGCTTTCATGCTGCTAATGTCAGCTGTTTACACTGGCTTTGGTCACAATAGCAGCATAAAAGACCTTGAGAAAGCACAGAGTATATGTGAAATGTTGGTCGTTTGGGGCTGCTTGTGAGCCATTTTCTACAGGCTATCATGCTGCTAATGTGAGTTGTTTGTTTGCACTGGTTTTCACATTCAGTAAATCTAAGTTGCATATTACTAGTGCTTATCAGCGGTGTTTTGTACTGGGGCTGGTTTTCTCTAAGTTTACTGCGTCTTCTCCTGCTGCCAGTTTCTCTGTTTGCTGTGGGTTGTTTTTTTTACTGAGCACAGCTTAACCTGAACTGCGTGGTTGTGTTTAGTGTTTATTAAGTAATCTTTCCATCAATTATTTATAAAAAAAAATCTTGATTGAATAGGGAACATGTGCAGTTCAATTGCAGAGTTTCTCTTTATTGCCTCTACTAGACACATTCACTGTTACGCAGCCCTGTCACCATGGAGACAGGGAAGCTTATTCATGAACTAACACAGTCAGTAGCTGTATCTCGAGACACATTCAACAGACTGTTGACAAACTATTTCAGCACAAATCTGAAGTTAGAGGTAGACAAAAAAGGCACACTTTATAAAAACATTTTTTTTTAATTTATAGTTTTTAAAATAGCAATAAGGTACTCCCAGGGGGTTATGTTAATGTTCTTGTTAATCACCCCCTGAAGGTTATGGCTGCATGGAGTGATTCCCTAGAATAGTAACACAACCCATGGTCTTACTTTGTTTATTGAAATCTGGTAACTAGAAAAGGCACCCTGAACTGAGACTCGTTGTCGTACACAACCTGGGGGAAGGGTACAGGACAAAAATATATGCTACAAAAATGATGCAGGCAAAAAGAGTGTAATTAAATTAAATCATGAATAAAAAAATGAACTGTACAAACCATTAGGTCAGAAGACTAATTAACAGAAATGTACAAGATAAAAAATACACATAGAAAAAAGTGAAAGAGGCATAAGTAGCGCAAGTTGTTCAGGAAAGAGGTTTGGTTTATATTCTGTTTTAACTGAAATATTTGAATAGTTTTGTACTTGAAATTAGTTCTGTGTGTTAAAAATTACTACTTTGAGTTAGAACTGTTACTTGGGCTGTGATATTGTAACTATTGGCACTTGTGTGCTGGTTGTGGGAACACTTGTTTGGCAGTGATAATTAGAGTGAAATTTAGACGTGATGTTTGCCTGGTGGTAGAGTACTCCCACCCACCCTGTTTTGTAGGCTTTCTTAAATATTGAAAAGCCACTGGGGCTTGGGATTGAAGGGCTGTGCATTTCTGTTTGTGACTGAAATTTGAAGCAACAGGAACTGATGGGCCTGTGACATCATACAGTACATGATGTCTGCATACACACGCTGTTAGCGGGATGGGACACACACTGGACTATGTGTTTGTGAGACTTGGGAGCATTATTGGTGGGTTGAAATTGGGTTTGTAAACAACTGCAGTCAGTATAGAGAGAGACTGTATTTCAGGGGAAGGGACTGAGAAAAGGGGTGTGTGCCATTATGAACAGAGAGGGACAAACAGGGTGGCCATATTCCACCATGGCAGGCATCTTCGGAAGGGTTGTAGGCTGCACAGGCTGTGGGGTGGCAATAATTCTCAACTGGGCCTGGAGAGATGGAGGCTGCCCACTCTGTAGACAGCTATCTCATATCAGCAGTGAAGTATATTGGTTAAGGAGTAAGCTGGGGGAGTTGGGGTGTGTTTCCAAGGATAAGGGGTGTGGATATGGGCGGCAGAAGGGTGGGGCTGAGGGGAGGCTAGGGCAATGCTCAGAGATTACAGGACATTATGTTACAGCAAGCAGGAGGGGGATATTAGGGACAGAGGACCCTTAGATAGGGATGTTGGCACTAAAGGGAAAACGTACGGGGTAAACATTCCGAATATAAAGAGAGTGGAGGGGGAAGAGTCAGGAGGGGCTGTTGTGGGGAAGCCTAGAACAGCAGACAGTGAGAAGGGAGGGGCTGTTATGGGGAAGTCTAAAAGAGCAGACTGTGGGAAGGGAGCTCCTAAGGAGAACAGAGCAAGAGGGGAGGAAAAGGGGCAGTTTAGAGGGGCAGTCGGGGAAAACTCAGGTTACTTGATGGAGGCTAGCATAGAGTGTTACAATAAATTTGAGCTACTAAACAACCTAGAGGGGGAGGAAGGGGTTGGTGGAAATGAGGAAACTGTTACAGAGGCCGGGGGGAGAGAGTTGGATACCCATAGGACATCACAGACCAGCAATGGAAAGGATAGAAATAGTCCCAAGGGGAAACGTAAATGTTAAGCAGATGGGGGGAGATGCAAAATATTGCAGACATGAGGGAGGACAGCATGACTGGAGAGAAACTGGGAGACAAGGAGGCAGGGGAGGGGCCCCCCTTCAGGAGGGGGTCTGTACCAAGGATGGGGCCCTAGGTACAGGGGACCCAAAGAGGGCCTCTGGAGGTAGGGGTACTATTACAAGGGGGAGGATGGCGGTGTGGAGCAAGGGGAAACCATCAGGGCCAAGGTAAATGGTTCAGATAAGAGAGGGTTAAAGGGGACACCTATTCAGGGGGAGTCTGAGTTAAGTGGGCAAAATAACAAGGGAGGCAGAAAGGGGAGGGTGACAAGGGGTTCTCTAATAAGGCCGGAAGACTCCCATGGAATTGACATCATGAATAAAAGGGGGGGGGTTGAAGGCGCATAGTGGAGGTAACCATAAGGATGATGGCGGTGTTAAGGTTCTGTTATTGGGAGACTCGATGATTAGGGGTATCCATTGGGAGGGACAGTGGGGTGGATGCCATAGCCGGGTGAAGGTAGTGAGTATCTCTGGGCTGACAGTGCACAGAGCAAAGTTCATGGTGTATGAACTGGTTAGGGATTGTGGAGGGAAACCGGATTTCCTGCTGCATTTGGGAACTAACGATCTAGAGGGAAATAGCGTTTTGGAAATCCAAGCAAGGTTCCAAGAACTTGCCAGAATCTGTCGGGATAATGGATGCAACATTTCCTTTTCGGAGATATTGCCGGTACCAAAAGTCTCAGTGGAGAAAAAAATTAAGATCACAGAGGCTAATGACTGGCTCAGGAAGTGGGGTGAAGAAAGTGGGTCAGGGGTGTTAGGGAACTGGAAAGGAGTTTGGGAGGATAAGGGACTGTATGCCAAGGACAGGCTTCATCTTGCCCCGTTAAGGAAGGAAGTCCATAAACAGAGGGTGGCTGACTACATTCAAGAAAGGTGGGGTTTAAACTTGTGAGGAGGGAGGGATAAGGGAGGAGCTGACCAGACGCCCTCTCCTCCAGATGAGGGGAGTAGCCTTCAAACCCAAGGGGTGGAGGGGGGAAACAGCCTGGGGAGGAGGTTTCAGGAGGAGCAGAGGGAGGATGGAAGTATAAGGAACCTGGGTGGGGTTCGACAAAGGGGATCAGGGATAAGGGGTGGTGTTAGTAAATGCCAGGAGCTTGGGAAACAAGTTGCCAGAGTTCCAGGCCATGCTGTTCGGGAGGATGGGTGGATGTGGTGGTGGCCATGGAACCATGGGCCAACAAACACCATGACTGGGACCTAAACATGCGGGGGTACACTATGCCTAGGAAGGATAGAAAGGAGGGCAGAGGGGGTGGAGTGGCTATGTTCATTAGAGATGACATAGAAATTGCTAGGGTAGAAGAGGCAGAGGGAAACATGGAGGCCTTATGGGTCACCTTATGAACCCTGCCAGGAGGTAAGGTCAAGCTGGGTGTAGTATATAGGCCCCCTGAGATGGGTGATGTTCTGGAGGATGGTTTGCTGGACAGCATCATTACCCAGTGTGGACCAAAAGGGGAGGAAGTGGTGTTGATGGGGGACCTTAATATGCCAGGTACAAACTGGGGAACCATGTCCTCTAAGGTGGCCAAGGAGCAGAGGCTGCTGGACGCCTTCCAGGATGTGTTCTTAACACAGCACATGATGGAGCCCACAAGGGAGGAGCATGTCCTGGATGTGGTTGTGGCGGATGGGGATCTGGTAAGGGACCTGGTGTAGAGGATCCCCTGACTGGGAGCGACCACAATACTGTCTGGTGTCAAATAAGCATGGGGGAAGGGGGGGGAGATCTAGGACACTGGCAGTGGACTTCAGGGGGGCAGACTTTGTGGGCATGGGAAATATTCTCAAGGATCACTTGAAGGGAATTACAACAATGACAGATGTGGAAAAGAGATGGGAGATCATAAACCGGGGACATCATGAGGCAGTCAGGACCTGCGCTAAGTGAAGCGTAAGGAAGCAAGGTCACATAAACCATGCTGGTGATCCAGTGAGGTTCAGGTAGCGGTCAGAGAAAAGAAGGCTGCCTACAAAAAATATAAAACAATGAGAGGGGAAAGGGAAAAGGAAATGTGGAAGAAGAAGAAGAATCAGCATTTATATAGCGCTTTTCATACACAGTATCCCAAAGCGCTTTACAAGCAATGCTAGACTGGTAGTGAAGTGACTGAATGTGTGGTGGCGGCCATATCGCACATCATCACCCACACACAACCTGGATAATTGCATGAACCAGTTTATGGGAAGGGGAATGTTGGCCAGGACACCGGAATGCTCCCTGCTCTTTGCGAAGAGTGTCCTGGGTTCTTTGCTTCCACCTGGACACCCACCAGGACAACACCAGGATGGGCAGAAGGGACCTCGGTTTAACGTCTCATCCAAAGGACGGCACACCCCAGCAGTACAGCACCCCCCAATACTGCATTCGGATGCCAGCGATTTTTAGGTGCAAGTCCAATCCCGGTGTGGGACGAGAACCCATGACCTTCTGGTCCAGAGGCGGATGTGCTACCAACTGAGCCACTCTGACACCATGTACCATCTTGCCATCTTACCATCAAAATGTACCATCTTGCATCTAGAAAAAAACACCTGGATGGTGCGGGGCCAAAGTCCAGTAAAGAGCAGCGGCTGGCACAGGGGATATGGGGAGGGGAAAAGGGGTTCTTCCAGTACATTTGGGAGCGGAGAAAAACTAAGGGCCATCTCGGCAGATTGAGATCAAAAGGAGGGTGGGTGGAAGAGGCAAGGGACCAGGCAGAGGTATTAAACGAGTACTTCACCTCTGTGTTCACTAGGGAGGGGGATGGGATATCTACAAAGCAAGGCTTGATGGGGATAGAAGCGGTAGTGAGTGGGATCAGGGGAGCAACAGAAATGGAGCAAGAGGGAGGAAGAGGTACCTCAGGGGTGTGACATCAGGAGAAGGATAAAAGGGCCAGTAAGGTGGAGGGGACGGATGATGCTATCTCCACCGAAAGGGTGTGGTTAGCCCTTAAGACCCTAAAGAAAGATAAATCTCCTGGGCCGGATGGCATTCATCTGAGAGTACTATGGGAATTGGTGGACATACCAGCTGCACCCCTGGCAGAGCTCCTCAACAGGTCGCTTGAGACAGGGAGGGTACCTAGGGATTGGCGAGAGGCATATGTGGTGCCAATCCATAAAAGGGGGGTCGAGGGAAGTACCAGGTAACTATAAACCCATCAGTTTGAACTCGGTGGTGGGAAAAATAATGGACAGTATACTAAAGGAACGATTGGGGGTGTACTTGGAGGAGGTGGGAGGTCTGGATAGTCGACAACATGGGTTTGTGCCAGATAGATCATGTCAAACCAATCTTATGGAGTTCTCTGAATGGGTAACATCAGAACTGGACAGGGGAAAGCCTGTGGATGTATTATTCTTGGACTTCAGCAAGGCGTTTGACTCTGTCCCCCACAATGGTCTGGTGGAGAAACTGATGGGGTTGGGAGTAGGCACTTTGATGGTCAGATGGATTGAAAACTGGCTAGCTGGACGCACTCAGAGAGTAGTGGTCGGTGTGGAGCTCTCGAACCCTAGAGAGGTTGGTAGTGGGGTACCGCAGGGATCGGTCCTAGGTCTGATCCTGTTTAATGCATACATATTGGACATCAGGGAGGGTATAGGGTGTGAAATGAGCCTCTTCGCTGATGACTCCAAGATGGGAGCAGTAGTTGAGGGGGAAGAGGGGTGGTTGGCCCTGCAAGGGGACCTGGACACCCTGGAAAGGTGGGCTCATACATGGAAATTAAATTTCAATATCACCAAGTGCAAGGTGTTACATCTTGGGAGGGGAAACCCTAAACACAGGTACACCCTGGGAGGGGAGGTGCTGGAGGCCTCAACAAGGGAAAAGGACCTAGGGGTAATGGTGGATGCATGTATGAATAACTCTGAGCAGTGCAGGAGAGTGTCTAGCAAAGCAAACAGGATGTTGGGATGCATCATAAGGGGGATCACCTCTAGGAGCAGGGAAGTGATTCTGCCGCTGTACAATGGACTGGTTAGACCACACCTTGAGTACTGTGTACAGTACTGGAGACCACACTTGAAGAGGGACATACAGCTCCTGGAGAGGGTACAGAGGAGGGCAACTAAGATGATACAAGGACTAGGGGATTTGACGTATGAAGACAGACTTGAGGAGCTCTGCCTGTTTTCATTGAGGAGAGGAGAGACAGGGGACATGATTGAGGTCTTCAAGTACCTCAAGGGAATAAATAGGGTAAACACAGAGGGGATCTTTAGACTAAAGAAGGGAGGTATCACTAGAGGGCATGGTTTGAAGTTGGAAGGTGGAAGGTGGAAGGGTGAGGGGGGAAAAGAGGAGGAGGTTTTTCACTGAGAGGGTGCTGGATCCTTGGAACACGCTGCCTGACGAGCTGGTTCAGAGATCCACAGTAAAGGGCTTCAAGAGAGGGTGGGACAGACACAGAAAGCAGATGTATCAGACGATGGCCTGACCCTGGGAGTGGGGATGGATGATAAGGGTTTCTGGAACACAAGGGGGGAGGGCCTCGGTACCCAACTAGGGATTTGAGGTTCAAGCAGACTCGATAGACCATAAGGCCTAATCTGCTGGCAAGTAGTATGTTAGTATGTTAATTAAATACAAAACAGTACAAAAGAACAGTGTGAATTGTTAAGCCTGAAGTATAAAGAGCATACACAGTTATTGCTTAATTATTTCAAGGAAAAGATGGTACACGGGTGGAACAAACTTCCTGATAAGGTTGTCGAGGCAAAGACAAAAGTGGGGCTCAAGAGACATGGGATGCATTTAAAGGAGAAATCAGATGGGAAGTGGAGAAGGGAAGGGAGAACGGAGATCAGAACATCTCCGAGTAGGGAATCTTGGGACTCACTAGATGGACTGCTCAATTATTTTTCTGTGTGTCACGTTTCTCAGTTTCTGGCAGCTGTTCATGCATGCAGTGTTCCCCGGCCCACCACTGGGGTTGCTGTGGTGCTGGAACCTTGTGTTGTTCTTTCCCTGAGCCAGAACATCTACCATATGGCAGCACCACCCCAACTACCCAGCCCCCCCCCCAAGTCTCCTTCTGAGCCTGGCTTGTCGGGATGGGAATGCTATGCACTACTCACTGGGCCAGCAGACAGACCCTCAGCAGGCATTTCTTTAAAGGAAAACTATACCTTCATAGCATTTACATTTCATTTGTTTCCTTGACAACAGAAAACTCCTTTCCTGTAGCTCTTAGGGTTATATGGGTTAGGTTTCATTTGTTTTCACTGCTCATGGTAGCCCACTGTGACTGCCCTGGGAGTTTTTTATTTATTTATTTATGCATTCAGAATTACAACCCTTTGAGTCAAGGATTATTTTGCAAAGGCTCCGCATCAGAAATACAAGGAATACAAGGAGAACAAAACAGTGCTGGAATATTGACAGTGACAAAGCTCAGAAGTACATACAATTTGGGGCCAGTGACCCAGCATCAGAAGTATCACAATACAACCTTGCTTTATAAAGGCAAAACAGAATCAAATACATAATTTTGACATTGGTAGGAAAGCTTCTGGGGGAACTAATATGCAAGTTAGAGCACACTACTGGGGAAGGTGTTGGGCTGACCAGGAGAAAAGGAGAAAGAGCCTTTGGAGGAGGAAGGCAATCCACTAGCGATGGTGGGGTTTAAGAACAGTCACAGGAGGAAGTGTCTAGAAGGTGGGTCTTTAGACCAATTTTAAAGTGGCCAAGTCAGGGTTCCAAGGAGATAGTGGAAGGTAAGCTGTTCAGCCACGGGGGGGGGGCGCAATAGCGGAAAGACCTTTGACCAAGGGAGGTCCTACAGTGGGAGACTAGGAGGGAAGTTTTGGCAGAACATCTGGAGGCCCTTTTGTGAGGGATCATTTTGATGAGGGGGTGGAGGCCAGAGGGGGCTTGCTTCTGTAGTATCTTCTTGGCAAGGAGACAAGTGTGGTACTTAAGCCTTCCTTCAAAGTTTAGCCAGTGTGTAAGCTTGTAAAGCTCACAGGTGTGTGTTAATCTATCACATCCTGAGACCAGGCGACAGGCTTTATTGAGGGCTAGCTTTATGGGGTGTAGGGCAGTTTTGTCTGCAGTCCCATAGATCATGATGCCGTAGTCCACCAGGGATAGGATGGAGGAGGATACAGCGAGTTGGATGGCCTCAGGGGGTAGGCAGTGTTTATGTCTGTATATCAACCCCAGCCTGGTGTTAATTGAGGAGGAGAGCTGATGGATATGGGTGTGGTAGGTGAGGTAAGTCTCCATTTCATGGTTGTTGAAATCTCATTGTCCATGAGAACTACATTAGCATATGAGAACATGATGTCAGATCACCCATTTATACCATATATCTATATGCTGAAAGAACAAATACCCTGCAAAAAGTCTCTGGAAACTCATAAACTGAATGAAGTTTAAAGGGAAAAAACCTGCATTATTTATTTATTTGCTTTTGTTGACCGGGTAAGTCACACTAGACAGCCAAGTGCCTATTTTCAGATGCAACCCGGGAGAGTTACAAACTTAAGTAGGTAGGTACAGTGACAAATCAGTCTTACATACAGTGGGATAACAGGTGATGGAATAGAATGACAACCAGTAACAAGTCACGAACCCGGGGGGGGGGTTACAGGTGACCCTGGAGAGTTATAAGCTAGAGCATACACAAAACAATGTGTGAGTCAAGATTTACATATAACAGGAGAGCAGGCTAAACCAATATGGCACTCAAGGAGGAGATGGTACGCTTTAGAAAGATTTGGGTAGGTGGTTGACAGTCCTCAAAAGTGGTTGGGACAAGTGCACACAGGTTCAGTCATATGTTAAGCCGAATAAGTGCCTGCATGTGGAGGGGGGGGGAACCTAGGGAAGAGCTGACGAGGGGGGGAGGGCCTGGTGACCTTGTTCGGGAGGTAGGACGGGGGGCAGCCATTACTTGTAACTGGGATAATTTGCAAAGCTCACCAAAGATAAATGTGGTATTTCACACCTTCTTACAGCTTGTTTTTTAAGACTAATTAAGCAGACAGGCATACTGGGGGAGTTCAAAGGGTGATTACGCATCATGTTCTCATATGCTAATGTGGCTGTTAGGGACAATGAGATTTCAACAACCATGAAATGGAGCCTCCCAGGACAGCAGTAGGGCCTAGTACGAACTGTAAAAACAGACTAAAGCATTTCCATACATCCTTAACAGCTACATGAAAAGAGTTATCTATTGATATGGAAACAAATAACATTTAGAAGATATGAGGGTGTAGTTTTCCTTTAATGAGCCTCTGACACTATTCAAAAATCTTTTAAAAAGGGTATGACTTGAGACACAATTTAGTTTATATTTTATATATTTCCTGTAATTCTTTCTCCCTTTTTCATTATTACTTACGTCAATTGCATGAAACAAGGTCACTGTCCTCTAGACTTTATCTGCAATGGCTGCTTGCTACATCCGACATCACAATATTCTGTTTATAATACCATAATTATCTCCACAGCAACAGATAATGATGTAATTCATGTAACTGTGGTGTCAGGTTTAGAAAGGCAGCTAGAACATGTAGACCACGGATCCTGTTTTCATGCAAATGCCCTTACTAAATAAAAATATATGAGCGAGAAGTTCAAGGAAAATAAATAAAATATAAGCTGCATGATGCCTAAATATATTTTTACAAGTTGTTTCAATGGCATCAGGGGCTCTTTAAAACCTTTTCATGCTGTACTATTAAATTCCAGATTAACAGCAAATAAATTCAGATTTCATATATAAGGAGGCCTTGGATCCGGTCTTCATTACTGAATCCCGGTTGAATGATGCTGCATACCTTCTGCTCATGGAATCCATCCCCCAGGAATATTCAGTCCTGCCCATGATTGGGACAGCGGGGAAGGGGGGGGCATCTGTTTTGCTCCCTCACTGGATTGTGTGATGCATCTGATGGGAATGGTGATGTATTAGACTTGGTTTTCTCCATAGCGTAGGAGGTAGATGGGGTTCTATGGTGTAACAGGAATAGCTGTCTGCCTGTTATGTGTATACAATTTTGTTATAAAGCTATGTTTTTTGTACGGCAGTCCTGCTTAGGAAACAGGCCGAGCAGCAGAGCCTCATGCAACACTGGATTTTAAAAGAGAAGAAAAAATGGTCTGCCCTCTCACTGACCTAGAGGATAAGCTAGTTAGAGCTTCCTTTCATGTTTTGACACCCACCTGCCAGAATCTGTGCAGCTGTTATACAACTAGGTTATAAAAAAAAACTGCTTTGAACTTAGGAAGACTGCCGTAAAAAGTTACACTTTATATGACAACAAGGAGGAAAATTGTTGTTAGAAAGCATATGTGAATTAACCTTACAGGATATTTCTGCAACAACAAAGGGTGTCGTAAACCATACTCTGAGGAAGACAGAGTCTTGTTATAATTAAAAATATTGCTGTATTTGCAGATTCCAATCAAGTATGTAATCTGACCTGTTTGCCTATGCAGCTGCATGCTACAAATTAAGTATGCAAGACTGAGGGTGACATCACACTAGCAGCTCAGAGCTGTGACATCACAAGGAGGGAGGGACATCCTGGCCTCTTTGATATTGATGAAGCTTGGCTGAAAGGACTGACACCTTTCTGGGCTTCTACTGTAAGAGTCATCTTTGTTTCTGGACTTCTAAGGGAAACTTTTGCCAATATTGGTAACAGCCCAAATCATTTGCCAACTGAAAAACTTGAGGTAGAATTAGTTAAATTAGTTACAAGGCACTTTATTTTGTAATTGTCCATTTCTTTTCTGACTGTAACCTTTATGTTTATATGTTCTGTATTTATTTACTATTTTTGATTTTAGTAAACCTTGTTCTTCCTTAATCCTGCCAGGGAACTTTGTCATTTTGAGTGTGAATGGTGGGACAGTATTGATAATTCTGACATAACTGTTAAATTGCTTAGAGTGTCACCATATGCAGTCATGCTAACAAGGATCTGTGTAAAGATCCAGCAAGGTAAGAAAATACCCGCATCTCAATTGAGTCGGCAGGGGGTTGTGAACCAGGTTGGTTGTATGCCCGCTGGGTCAAGTATTGCGCTGCTTTCCCTGAAGAGAGTGTGATATTTGGACCTGTTACCTGGGTGTGCTAGCTAAAAAGGGTTCATAACTGACCCCAGGACTCGAGACTGGTAGTTTGTTCGGACCCAAAACAAGCAGGAGGGTGTCCCTGTTTGTCCCCTGATCATGAATTGCACTTCAAGGTTGAGCATTGTGGGAGCAGAGTGCCTGACCCCCAGATTAGATTTGTGACATACCTCATGGTCAGATCACCATATTGGGAGGTTTATGATGGTAACTATAGCCATGGCTGTGCATCCTACTGCAGTGAGGAGCGATAGGCCTAGGAGGCTTCTGAACTGAGCAAGTTTCCAAGAGCAGTTGGGTGAAGCAGAACTTGTAGAGTTACAGTATTAACAGGGGCTGGATGATGCTGTGGGGGTGTATAATAAAACCATCTCCTCAATACTTGGTGCTCTTGTGCCTATCCAGATGAGTTCACTTCACTAACAGTCTCTCGTTGCTTGTAAAGCATTTTGCGATATCATTTGTATGAAAAGTGCTATACAAATGTTAATTCTTTATTTTCTGGATGTAGGAAGATGCAGTGGTATACGGAGGAGCTTGGGTCCTTAAAGAAAAGTGATAGGGGGTTGAGATATAAATGGAGGGCCACCCAGTAGGAAGCAGATTTGACTTTTTATCATACATGAAAGCTCAGTATTTAAGCTTTGCTATAAATGAAGCTAAAAATTGACCTAAATAATTGTGGTAGTTGGGCTACTAAACCCAGTTTGCATAAAACAAAGTGGAGTCCTCCCAAGACTAGTATGAGGAGTTTCAAAAATGTTTACTAGGCAAAATTCTGAAATTCTGTGACAAACTGTCCTCTAGTCAGGGTAAGGTAAAGACTGATAATCCACAGAGGATGCATCTTCCTAGTCAGTGGACTGAGGGCATGCAACCAACAACCTGCGGGCTTGATCCTTGCTCCTCTTGGTTTCTCAAGGGGAAGGGTGACATACAGTATTGTCTGGGACCAGTGTTCCTGAAGATCATAAATAGATCCCTTGCAAGAAGGTTGATGTCTGATGCACTGAAAAAGGTATCTGTCAGACCATTCCACTGTGATTTAATAACTATATATACTGCATATATAGGACAGTATATCTATTTAGCAATCAGTCTATACAATATGTATCTCTTTGATTTTTATCAGCCCTTTGATTGGTCATCTTCAAGGTACATGAAATATTTTTAACTAGATTTGTTGTATGTACAGGGAATTTGTCTTCTGAGCATACTAGTGAATTCCCTCCTTCACAGAGCAGTGGTCCATGAATGAGTATCATTTAGAGCTCAGTCAGGAATACAGTCTTATAAATCCTTTTTGACTAGGGATATATCATCACATAGGGCTGCACAGCTCCCATTTGTATACCAAGGAACAGATATCCTTATATGGGTTTGTCACGCTAATGAGTTTTTTACCTCATCCAACCAGAGCAAAAAAAAAAAAAGCTCTCAGCTTCTCAGCTTTTAGAGTCAAACTTTTTTTTGAAATAACAATTTTATTGTAATTTAATTGTTCAACAGTACAGACAGTACAAATACAATTTTATCTTAATATAAGCACTGATGTGTGTCTGGTTAAGTTACAATTGTTAATTAGCTATGTAGATAAGCACGATACACCCTGAACTTAATTCTACCAATATGCAAAAGAAACCAGGTCACATTGCCCAAATTTCTAATAAAGACAAACAAAGCCTCACAGAAAAGTAGAAGAAAGGGAAAAAGCAGACCTAAAGAGAAAAAGAACAAGAAAAAGAAGAAGAAGAAAAAAGCAAAATTTTACTACAGTTACAACAGGCATCCTAACTAGAGGATTAAGCCTTAGGGATCTTGAAAGTATATCAATTAAAAAAAATCCCCTTAACATCCCCAGTATCTTAGGGGAAGACAGATATACAATAAGAATTTTTAACAAAATACATGTAATCTCTTTTCACTTCATGCAGGGACTCAAGATGTCATTATTATCCTTTCACTCACAGGTGTATTTAGCCAAGACTTCTAAAACATTAGTTTGCTCTCTTTGTGCTTGAAAATTAAAAAAAGGCATCCATCGTGACTTAAATTTATCTTTTTGTAACCTTACTCTTGCAGTAAGGCATTCCATGTCAAGGATAGATATGCAATTTTTATACCAAGCATCTGATGTAGGGCTGGTTTTAGACAACCAACATTGTGTAATTGCCTTAAGAGCCGAAGCCACCAGTATATTATATAAGTAGTGATGGGATTTTAGTTTAATCTGGTCTGGGTATTGTCCCAGAACCCAGTACCTAGGGTCATCTGGCATGGGTATCCCAAAAACCAAACCCACTTGATCCACCACTTAAGCCCAAAAGCTATGAATATCAGGACACGTCCAGAACACATGTAAATGTGTCCCTCTTTCACCAGACTCCCTCCAACAAAAGTCTGAGAAATGCTGGTCAAAATGCTTTGTGATTACTGGGGTGTGCAAATATCTAGAGACCACTTTCCACCGAAATTCGCGCCAGCTGTTAGAGGCAGTGGTCGAGTGGATAGCATCCCATATTGTGGCCCACGTCAAATCAGCAATGACCCTCCCAGTTTCCAAAGACCAGTTTGTTTTAATAGGTTCCATGGAGTCTGACTCCAAATCGGAAAAATGGCCCACCATCTGAGAAACAAAACCTTTTAATTCCAATCTACCGGCTTCAACTCTCAGGAAATCCACCAATGGATTATTACCATTGACAATGAGTCCCCCCCTTTCTGGGATCCTTACCCTGCAAAAAGTGTCTAAATTGTAAATATCTAAAAAAGTCAGAGGTGGGGAGAGAGAATTCTTGGGAGAGCTGGTGAAAAGATTTAATACATTCCCCTGAATACAACTGCCCTACTTTTGATAGACCTCTCAGGTCCCACTGTATAAATCCCAAGTCCCATGTAAGAGGTTGGAAGTCTAGATAAGCTTTAATCGGGGAGTCCATCCCCAAAGACATCTCATAACCTAGTTTTTTATTAATCTCCTGCCAAGAAGAGACCACCAGATTAGTCCAGGGATTATTACTATCTAAACCTTGTATTCCACCATAATCCATGTATATCAGGTCTCTAATATCCCCTCTGGAAGACTCCGGTCTCTCAATCTCCACCCACAACGGAGGGTCTTCATTTACCATGAGAAAGAGATGGCTGAATCTGAGCAGCCCAGTAGTATTTCTTTAGGTCAGGCAAGCCTGTCCCCCCTTTCCTTTTATCTTTAAGAAGGATATTCCACCTCACTCTGGGTGGTTTACCAGCCCAGATGAACTGGGACAAAGAGGATGTAAGTGCTTTCCAGAAAGAGGCTGGGGGTTTAAGCGGCAGGGACTGAAACAAGAAAAGAAAACATGGGAGTATGTTCATTTTTACACAATCAATTCTGCCAAATAAAGTAAGGGGCAATTCCTCCCACCTATGCAAGTCTTCTTGGACAGACTGTAGTAATCGACTATGGTTAAAGGCATATAATTTAGAAATGTCTTTAGTTATTCTGACCCCAAGGTATTTAATATCTTCCCTTGCCCATTTGTATTTACCAATTGGTGGAAGTATGCCATCTTGCGGCCATCCTATGGGCAAGAGTTCTGATTTAGTGTCATTGACTTTAAACCTGGAAACTACACTGAATGATTGAATCATAGAGTTAATCAAAGGCATCTGTCTCACTGGATCAGTGATATATAGCAGAGTGTCATCTGCATATAGAGACACCCTGACATCGACTCCCTGCACCTGTATAGCCTTGAAATCTTTCAACTGTCTTATGAGGGCTGCTAGGAGCTCGATACACAATGCGAATAGCAAAGGTGAGAGTGGACATCCCTGTCTGGTTCCCCTGTTAATCATTATTTTATCAGATGTTACCCCATTCACCTTCACCCTTGCCCAAGGATTCCTATATAAATTTGCTGTCCACTTTCTGAAATTTTCCCCAATACCAAATTTCCCCAAGACCTGATCTAAAAAAAGCCAATCTAAGCGATCAAATGCTTTCTCTGCATCCAATGCCATCACCACCCTAAGAGTATCCGGAGGGAATGACCTGGAGGCAGATGAAACATTGAGCAACAACCTTATATTATCTTGAATATGGCGACCTGGGATAAACCCCGTCTGATCTTTGTGCAATAAATCCGGAATAAATTCTTGTAAACGGGAACTCAAAATCTTAGCAAATATTAAGGCATCCTGATTGATCAATGAAATAGGACGATAGCTCCCACATTCTGTAAGATCCTTACCTGGTTTTGCCAGGAGAGTGATCAATGCTTCCTCCCAAGAGGCTGGGGACTCCCCCTGTTCCTGCACTGCATTACAAACTCTGGTGAATAAAGGGGTCAGTTCGTCAGCAAAAGCCCGGTAAAATTCCCCCACAAACCCATCTGGCCCTGGGCCTTTCCCTCCATTAAGGTTCTTAATAACATTCTTAACTTCTTGTTCAGATATTGTCCTATCTAGATTATTACTCTGGGACTCTTCAAGACTCTATAATATAATATTATGCAAGAAATTTTCTATTTGGGCAGGATGGTTCATTCCTCTTTCTTGGGCATAAAGTTCTCGATAGTAATTACAAAAAATATCTGCAATTTGCAATGGATCGGAAGAGATGGTCCGGGTTCCATACTTTTTAAGTCAAGAAATATATCTTTCGGCCTCCTGTTTTCTAAGTCTAAGAGCCAATAAACTGCTCGCTCTTCCCCCTGATTCGTAATATCTTTGTCTGGTATATCTCAGAGAGTTTTCAGTTCTATTTTTCATTTCTCTATTATATTGTTCCCTAGCCTCCTGTAATTTCTCTAAAACCAGTACATCCTTATTTTTTTTATGTTCCTTTTCCAAAGAACCTATGACTCCTAACAGGTTATCCAATTTAGCCTGATTACATTTATACTTATATGTGGAGTAACTAATAATCTGTCCAAGCAGGACAGCTTTCAGACCATCCCAAATAAAACATATATGAGTGTCCTCTTCCTTATTCTCTGAAATATATGGCTTGATTGAGTCTTTTATTTGGGTTACAAAGCTTGCATCATTCAAAAGGCCAGGGTCAAATCTCCAGCTCCCTTTAGCCTTTACCCCCAGCCACTTTACCCAAGCACTGATCAATGCATGATCAGAAAAGGTAACTGGGTATATTATTAAATCCATTAGATCATTAACATTCCTTGCTTGAGTATAAAATCTATCAAGCCTAGAATATGTCTTGGCAGCAGCCAAGTAAAATGTGAAGTCTTTAACCAATGGATTTTGTTGCCTCCAAGGATCTACCCAACCCCCCTCTGTCATCAGGGTTCTAAGAAGTTTGGAGCACGCTATCCCCCCCCTTCCCCCCTGAGCTCCTGCCTAACTAAAACAGTACCAGTCCTCCACCATTACCACTCTGCCAGGAGGAAGAAAGTCCACTGTGGTGAAGAACAGCCTAAAAAAAACTCCAGAAGGAGGTGTGGGGGCATATACCGCTGCCAAATGGAGGGTATGTCCCATATATTCTCCAGAAACTATCACATAATGTCCCGATCCCTCCGTCTGTACCCCATGAACTTTAAATGGAAGACCCCTGCAAATTAATATAACCACCCCCGACTTAGGAGCATCAGAACAGGAATCTGCATACACCCCCCCACCCACATTCTCCGTAGCTTAGAATGTTCACGATCCGATAATTTAGTCTGTCGAAGACAAGCTAGATCACATTTTAAATGTCCCAGCTCCTGTAAGATTCTTGCTCGTTTAACAACCCCATTTATCCCTTTAACATTAACAGATACTATTTTAAGGGATGCCATATTGACATTTTAAAATTTCCCATTTAACTCCATTTCTGATCCCATCATGCCATAAAGTTTCATGTATAGACTCGCTTGTACACATGCCTGTAAAGTAAAGTAAGTAGAGAGAGAAAGAAATAAGAAAGAAGGAAATACACGGTAGTAACAGTCAAAAGCTACACAGAACATCACACAATTTAAACTAAACCTTGGGTGAGATTACACCCTTTAAACCCTAACGTGGGTCAAAGATCAAAACCAGGGAGAGGGATAAAGAAAACCGGGTAACAGCTATTTCAGCGAATACCCACTAGCTCAGTCAGAGCTAAAGAACTGGGGGTTTGAGTGCTGACACCCCAGATGCTAGGCATGTAAAGCCCCTAGACTAATAGGAGAAAAAACATCCACTAACGCTAAGGGATGGGCTCCTGGGGAAACCAAGGGACCAAACCCTTTCCTAGTTAAAATAAATTCAGTTAGGCCAGCCATCGAAGCCTGGTACCCCGGGCACAGCTTAATTTATTGAGAAAGAAAAAAGAATTGGGGGGAAACAAGAGATGCAATGCAGTACATCTCCAAGTTGGTCCCCACTGTTTTCAAGCTAATCTTAAAGATGGGGATATATATCACCGCAGGAAGGGCACCCACTTCAGGCACGACTCATATAGCTTCACCTCTCAGATCTTAGGCTACCCCCCCCCCACGATTCCTCGAAAAAGGGGGCCCTAATTATGGCCCACCCCTAACTCGTTGCTCTTAATAGTGCTTACTTATTTTGTCCATCAATTTTCAAAACTTAACATACATGTAAATTTAAACTTTATAGAGTGTCCTAATTAATAGGCTTATCTGCAGTCTGTGTCCCCGTGATTCCAATGCAGTGCGTTTGCCAGAGGGAGTAATACATCTGTTGCACCAACTGTAGGTCCCATCTAAAAGCCATCCCAATGGAAACACAAACCCAACTCTGCTAAGGCCCCCACTGCATTTTAAGGGAGCGTCTAAAAACTCCCAAAATTATATTGAGACCAAGAGAAAATCATAATAAGGGGGCAAAGGAAGGAAAGGAGAACATCCCCTCAAAAGAAAACAAAAAGGTCCCCCATACACGCACCGATCCTATCTATTTATTTCTGCTAGGATCGCTGTCCAGTACGAGGCACATCCTGAGATCACAAAGATGGAAACCGCTGATGTTCTCTTCAGGTTTTCTTGACGTGCAACCACTTCGCCATGTCTGCGTGTAATGGAAGCAGGGCCTCTTCTCGTCTCCTCGTTCATTTCCTAAGGCCAGGTGCAGTGGACCACAATAGATCTTCAATCTCCTTCTCCACCTGTTCCTCTTTCATATCTGGAATAGGTATCTCCTGGGATGCAAGGAAGGGAGTAGCAGCTAGCAAGGTATAGAAGATTTTTACCCCATCCCCGTCCTGTACACAGAGCTTTGCTGGATATCTGAGGTAAGCTTTAAGGCCTTTATCCCTCAGAGCCTTTACAACTTGCAGCACTTTTTTCCGTTAAGCAAGCATCAGGGGAGGGAAATTTGGTCTATGTACAGCCTTTGTCTGTCTAGGTTGAGATTTTTCTTTGCCCAGGCCAGTTTTACAATCTTTTCCTTCGTTGTGTATCTTAAGAATTTCACAATTACCGATCTGAGGGGTGCACCCTCTTTTGGCTTAGGGGCGATAGATCTATGGCTTCTTTCAATTTCTGTGTTGAAGCCCTCCTCTAGATTCAGCTTTGACTTCAGCCAGGAATCTATGAAGTCCTCCATGCATGGGGATCCACCCCTCCGGTATACCAAAAATACGAATATTATTACGGCGGGTTCTCGCCTCTGCATCTTCCTCCCTCATAGTCAGCTCTTTTTCTCTTCTGTGAAGATAGGCCAAAGATCTACCAAAAGCCATGTGTTCTGTTTGTAGGGTCTCTACATACGTTTCCACTGATGCCGTACGTGTTTCCAACTTTTTAAAATCATTTTGTATACCTATGATCCTGGTGTCAATACGGTGAAGTATCTTTAGCATTCTATGCCCGTCCGCTTTTGTGAAGGTAGATGTAGCTTCAGATCCTGAGCCATCAGAATCTTCTCCCGAGGCAGTAAGTAAGGAGGAGCGGGACCCAGTCGGACTTATAGGCCTCAAGTCAGTCCGACCCCTCGAACGACTACATTCCTCCCCAATAAGCTTTTTTTTGTTTGCCCCATTCTGCAATTGACTGCGGAGACCAGGTATATGATAATTAAAGCATTTGAATCACACGATGGTAACTGATTCAATTAAAAAATGCACCCGAGGTACTGGAGCTCCGAGTTAATCTGCCATGGATCACGTGACGTCACTGGAAGTCCAGAGTCAAACTTTGCCTGATTGCCATAGAGAGAAAAGAGTCAGACCACATTTCACAGTAAGCCAAGTTGAGAGCAACACTAGGGGTTTAATAGCTACTTTGCTTTTCAATACTATAAGCTTCTGTCTTAATGTTTGATGACCAGTCCCGCCATATGAGTGCCAGTGCCTCTCATTTTGTATGTCAGTGTCCCGCACTGCAGTAACAAAAGTTTGAGGTATGTGCCACACAGACTTGCAATGCATACACCCTAACAGTTTGTTGTTGAAAACCCATCCCTCCAGAACACACCCCAATGTCATGTCCTCCAGTATTCCACAAGGACAGATATAGTGTAGCAAGAAAGAGGGCAGGCTTCCTCAAACTATGAGAGCTTTTTTTTTTTGCTGTTAAACAAGTTTTATTGAGATTTTGCTTAAACAGTACAACAATACACCATGTCACCACAGAAGAAGCAGCAGTAAAAAAAAATGCAAGACATCAAGTACATCTTTCCAAGCAAAAAACAGAAGTACTCGGCATAACGTATAACGTCAAAGTTGGTCACTGCATAGAAACCAAACTGTAAGCATTACATAAGGGATATTCATCTACTGAAGCTTAGATACCCAAGTATTCTAAATTTCATAGGCCTTATGGAACTATGGACTTGGGGTAGGGATACAGCAGAATGTGCCAGGGGGTGGAGGGGAAGCATTTTGGACAGTTGTGATGGCTTATGTTGCCTTATTTGGTACTTAAAGAGGTCACCTGTCATGGTCTGTAAAGGAGAGGGGGGAGGGGACCCGGGACCCAGCAGCTAACCTGTCTTGCCACACATTACCACCAGAAGGTGGGGGAGTGGGATGCTCTGGGATGTCCTAATTCACCAACCCTGAGTCTGTGTTGTACATGGACAGCTATGAATAAGGCCAATCACTTTGAAAAAAGGCCCATGGAGGACTGACTGATTCTCTCATCCCAAGTGGGATGCGGGAGGGGTTTATGGAGGACATAAGAAGTCCTTTATTATCATTAGGGGAGATTTGGGTCTAAGGTGCAAAGTGGGGATTTCAGATATCCCATTCACATCCTATAGTAAGAAGCTATTGTACCCTTGGCAAAGTGAGATAGCCTCATAAACTGGGCCAGTTGATCATTCATTCCTGCACCATAGGAATCTCGGGTTGTTTCTACTTATGGAGGATAAGGTGTTTTGCTTCAATGCTAGTTGCTATCATCCATAAGTGTTCTGAGGATCCAATATGAGACCCACCAAGAGGGAGATCAAGCAGGAGTAAACTAGGGTCTGAGGGAATGTCTTTGCCTTACACAGTGGAGCATTCTCTGATAATACCTGTCCGGAAAGGGAGGATTTGGGGGCAGAAGCATAACACATGGAACAAAATTGCCCCCAGCAGCTCCACACTTCCAGCATATAAGAGCATAAGTACATAAAAAAAGTGTCGGCAGATGGGGACCATGTGGTTCACCTAGTCTGCCCAAGGCGCACCCCCCCCAGTTATATTTTGCCCACATTGCCTGTCCCAAGTGAGTTTGAATTCCCTTACTGTCTTTGATGCCATCACTTCTGAGACTGTGATTACAGTCTTTTGGTGAGACTTGTGTTGGGCTAGACGCTCAGGCGCCTAACCCCCCCACCCAGTCTTTGTTGTGTAAATCTTCTTTTTAGCACCTCTTGCAGATTGCTGCAATTCAGTGCTTTTCCTGACTGCCCTCTCCTCTGTCCCCTCCTTTCCAGCCGGCCCTGCCCTTGAGCACCCAGAGACCGTAGGGGCTCCGAGCCTCCAGCGGGCGGGCCGCCACTGCATAGCCGAGAAGGGAACCAGGAGGCCGGGAGAGACAGCCAGAAAGGTACGGGAATGCCGCAAGCCAATCGGAAGGCGACCGCCAGCTATGCCTTGCCTCTGATTGGTGCGCCTTCCCCATTGACTTTTGCTTTACTTGCACCACCAAAACTGGTCGAGATTACTGCTCTTTAAATGTAAAATTCTCTAAAAAGGAGCTGTTTTACTTTTATTATTGTACATTTTTGTGAAATGCCTTCTTGCTTGATGACTCTGTGATTACAGTCTTTTGGTGAGACTTGTGTTCAGGCGCCTCAACCCCCACCCAGTCTTTGTTGTGTAAATCTTCTTTAGCACCTCTTGCAGATTGCTGCAATTCAGTGCTTTTCTGACTGCCCTCTCCTCTGTCCCCTCCTTTCCAGCGGCCTGCCTCGAGCACCCAGAGACCGTGAGGTTCCGAGCCTCCAGCGGCGGGCGGCCACCATAGCGAAGGAACCAGGAGGCCGGGAGAGACAGCCAGAAAGGTACGGGAAAGCCTCAAGCCAATCGGAAGGCGACCGCCAGCTATGCCTTGCCTCTGATTGGTGCGCCTTCCCCATTGACTTTTGCTTTACTTGCACCACCAAAACTGGTCGGGATTACTGTTCTTTAAATGTAAAATTCTCTAAAAAGGAGCTGTTTTTACTTTTATTATTGTACATTTTTGTGAAATGCCTTCTTGCTTGATGACTCTGTGATTACAGTCTTTTGGTGAGACTTGTGTTGGGCTAGACGCTCAGGCGCCTAACACCCCCCACCCAGTCTTTGTTGTGTAAATCTTCTTTTTAGCACCTCTTGCAGATTGCTGCAATTCAGTGCTTTTCCTGACTGCCCTCTCCTCTGTCCCCTCCTTTCCAGCTGGCCCTGCCCTCAAGCACCCAGAGACCGTAGGGGCTCCGAGCCGCCAGCGGGCGGGCGGCCACCGCATAGCCGAGAAGGGAACCAGGAGGCCAGGAGAGACAGCCAGAAAGGTACGGGAAAGCCGCAAAATTTTTGCCCGCCCCCCCCGGGTGTTTCTTTTATACACACTTTCCCGCCGAATCTCTTATCCCCGCCCATAGCTAATCTCCTAGCCAATTCCCGAGCTCATTTCTTCACATCACCTTTAGTATCTTTAACCCCTACCTACCCTCCATCATGCTACTGTTCCTCCTACTGCTGCTTTGCCTCTCACCTTCCTCGGATCCAGAAGAGGAAACTGAAGCAGCCATGCCATGGTGTTTAGGGCGGTTACTCAGGCTTGTCCCCTCTGTGTCCCCAGGATGCCCCTAATTCCCCAAGTATACTGCCGCTTCTGCACTGTAATCCTTGGGGTATCCCACAAAAGGCTCACAACCAGTTCGTACTCCATGAGCCCCTGCTCCATTATTAGCACTATAATGACCCCTATACCTGTCCATTAAGCTGGTACTTTATGACAAAATTTATAACCACACAGCAGGATCAGCGCCCACTATACATTGGATCCCAAGCAAGAAGAAAAGTCCTCTGACTACTCCTATTCCTATCACTTGGTGCCCTCATCAAACTAATCTTCTTTCTGCTGATCTGTGTTGGCACTGTTGAAATCAACCCTGGACCCACAGAAAGCTCTATCTCCCAGCTGACTTAGCCTCCATAAATGGCCTGAGTTTTCTTCATATCAACGCCTGCAGCCTCCTAAAAGTTCTCATTAATACAGGCCTGGGTTGCACACACCTTACCTGACTTTCTGGTTATCTCTGAAACATGGCTCAAATCTGCAACAAAAGACAGTGAAATAAATCTTCCCAACTACCAGCTCTTCAGATCTGACCGCCATCCAGGGGTGGTGGGGTAGCCATCTATGTCAACAAACATCTCTGCATCCTGCCTCAATATTACATCACAGCCAAAGGAATTTGAATGCTTATCAATTAAAATAACCCTTCCCAACATATCATCTTTTCAACTGATTGGCTGCTACAGGCCCCCCTCTGCAGGCCTCAAACTCCTATCCCACCTAGGATCTATACTTAATCTAGGCCCTGAACACACCATCATTTTAGGTGACCTGAATTTAAATTGGCTAGCCAATACATCTGCACCCCTGGTAACCTTCTGTGACACTTATGGATTCACTCAATTAATCAAAGAACCAACAAGGATTAATCCAAAGAATAATCTCAACACCACACTCCTGGACATCATGTTGGTAAATAAGCCTCATCTGTATTCTCATGCTGGAGTGCTATTCAGTGACATAAGTGATCACTGTCCCATAGCTGGCATAAGATCAACAATCAAGCCACCCAACCCTGCAAAATTTCTACCAAGAAGGTCAAAAAAGAACTTTAATATTACAGGATATCTCCATGATTTGTGCCATACCACACGTTGGCAAGAATTCTATCTCTCAGCTTCAATAGAGACAGCTCTTCAGGTCTTAAGTGATAGTATCATAAGTGCCCTCAATATACATGCACCCCTCACCAGTGTCAGAACCAAACTCAAATCTTGTCGCTGGTTCTCTGCTGACCTTAAATCCGCACTGCTTGCCAGAGATAAACTCTGGAAAAGGGCAAGAAAGACCAAGGACTCAAATGACTGGCTTCAATTCAGAAAAGCCAGAAACTCCTGCACAAAACAAGTGAGAAATACCAAGGCTGCCTTCTACACAGCTGAATTGGATGCCTCCTATCACAACCCTTCCAGTATTAACACAACTCAGAAGGAAAACCTCTTCCAGGAAAACAGGGCCTCCAGGCAGGTGCTTGGCAGGGCCCTCTCCTCCTTTGCCTCTGTACATACTCAGTGAGTGCAAGGCATTCACTGATTGAACCACTAAGGTGCTTGAAAAATTCCCCCGAAAATCTGTCTGGGCCACACACTTTCCTTTCTTTAGGGCCTGGATAGCTCTGCCTACTTCATCAGGGGTCACTTCCTGCACTACTGCCTCTGCCTGTTTTTGTGTGATCTGAGAGATGTTCAATCTATCCAGAAAAGCCTTAGCCTTGTTCAGAGTGCCCTCACACTCTGAAGTGTATAGAGTTCTGCAAAATGCTGCAAAGGCTCCCCCTATGTCCTGTGCACTGTTTGCCAGACCTCCTGTCCTACTTCTCACAGCTGCAATTATGTTTGTGCTTCTCCTCCCCAACACCAAGTGGGCCAACAATGTGTGGGTGTGTTACCCGATTCAAAGAACCTTTGCTCGGTATAAAAAAGTGAGACCTTCACTCCCTTTGTGAGCAATAGGTTGAGTGCTTCCATAGCTGAAGCTAGTCTGAGTAAGTACTCAGGGGATTTGCCTGTGTTAGACTGTTTTCCCGGGTTCTTCAGTTGGCCTTTCAATTTCTGCTTCTTCTCCCACCTAGCCTTATGCTTAGAAGCTGATTAGGCCATGAGCATCCCACGTGTGTATGTCTTCCCTGCCTCCCAAACTATTTTGAAAGGGCCAAGGCTTTGTTGGTGGATGAGCAGAGCTCTCACTGTGTTGATACATATTCCCTAAATTCCTCTGAGGCAAGCAGGTGAGTTGGGAATCTCCATAGCGGGAATACACCCCCCCCTTCACCCCTATCTGACTTGTACTGACACCTGAGCATGGTCTGATATTTCAGTTCCGCAAATGTCTGCCTTATGAAGCCTATTGTACCAGGCCTTGGGAATAAAAATGTAATCAGTCCTGTACCATGTTGCGTGTGGGCATAAAAGAATGTATAGTCCCTATCTGTGGGATGTTATGTGTGCCGTGCATCCAACCGATCAAGATTCATAAGGCCCTACTGCCATTGTTCACCCCATGTCCATACCTGCCTACCCTTGTGTCCCTATCAAGATGTAGTTCCAGTGCACAATTTTTTGCTTTGCTTTTACAGTGGGGTCCACTATTCCCTTTCTGACAGATGCATAAATTAGACCTACTCAAACCTTCGGAAGCTGTATAACTATTTGTATGGAGGAGATTGTATTAGAGTGGGAGGCTGAGAGGGTTCCTTCTGCAGGATGGTAGAGAGAAAACTCTGTATTTGTAAATATTGTCAGAAATATGATCAGGGAGGGAGGGAAAAGCGTAATTGGAGAGCTGAAAATGTGTCTATATGGGAAGTACCTAGTTGAAGTAGACCGCTGACACACCTGATCCTATTCCTCCCATGCCATCCAGTGTGACAGCTATTTATCTATGAGAATGGATAGATTGTCCCCCGGGGGATGTTTTCTACTGGTGTAAATGGAAGTTTTGCAAGGCAGTACAGTTTTCTTCATGCAGTGACTGAGGCTGATATAGTCAGCTATGTCGTTAAGTTTGAGAGGAGTGTAAAGCAGAGATAGAGATCAGAGAACACATCGCCTCCAATATGTTTCTCCAGCTGGACCACAGTGGGGAAGTGATACTAGTGGTAAGTAACCAGTGGCAAGTTTGAGAACCTAATAAAGTCAGGTGGTACCCATAGAACCATGGTAGGTTCCAATCACTCCACCTCCAGTGTGACCTAAACTGCGTGTGGAAGGGCCCCAAGGAACAGGTAGACATTTTCCTGTTATCAATGATTTGAATTTAAGATTTACTGGGATTATTAATGCTAGTACTTAGATTTTTTTGCATATATCTCCCTCAGGGGTTGCAGGCCAAACTATAAATTTAACTGGGTTTAGGAAAGACACTGCAACTAATTTACTCAGAGCTGATAGTGCCCACCCCAAAAATGTTATGAATCCATTCTGTATGAGCAATTCACAAGGCTTAGAAGAAACTGCTCTAGAACAGAAGGTTTTGAAATCGAGGCATTGGCTTTAAAAGAGAGGTTTCTCCAAAAGGGTTACACTGCAGGGTAATGGACAAGGCACTGGCTTTGGTCAAAGACAACAGGGAAACCATTCTGAAACCTAAACCAAAGCTGTACAATGAGAAGGAACCAGTAACCTTTGTCACACAATTCAGTTCTGTTTCAGTACACATTGGGAGTACAGTTCAACAATACTGGCCAATTTTGATGGGAGATCCCTTATTGGAATCTGAACTAGGACAGACCCCTCATATCACTTTCAGCAGGGCATCAAAATTAGCTGATAAACTGGTTCACAGCCAATTTAAAAGGGACACAGAGACTCCCCCACTTACACATGGCTTCCCATTAAACCAAGTGGTATGTTGTGGTGTGGCCATTGCACTATCTTCCAGTTTTGCAAGCATTCCAACTTCTTGCAACTGGAGGGCTACTGACAGGGCTAATATTTGAGAATTCATCTCTTGTGGCATGAACTTTGTAGTCTATGCCCTGAGGTGTGACTGTCCAAAATTCTACATTGACCGTACCGTACGCCCTCTTAGGCAGCATATCTAAGAGCATACCAGAGATATCAGAAATGCAAATTTGGACAGCCCAGTTGGGGAACATTTTTCAGAATTTAATAACTGTGATCCAAAAGTGATGAGCTTTATGGGCATTGAAATGATGAAATGTCATAGGAGGGGAGGAGTCAGATTGCAAAAACTAGTCCAAAGAGAGAGCTATTGGATTTTTACCTGTGGCAGCTTGAAATCAAAAGTGCTTAATACCTCATGGGACTTAAAACTTTTTCTACATCAGATTTATACACACAGGCACACACACACACACACACACACACACACACACACACACACACACACACACCTTAAGTTTGCTATCAAGTTATTTAATGAGTCACTATCTTTATCCTTGTCTGAGTGATGTGTCTCATATTCATCCTTGAGATCCTACTTTGGTCACACACTTGCCTAAATATGACCTTTTTGCTTTTGAGCTCTGAGTAAAGGATACAAAATACATTGCTCTTTAGAGTCCAAGCTCCAAGTATTCCCTGTCTTTGAGATAGACTTAAGTGAACATGCATAAACATGCTGCATAAATAATGTTTTTTTAACTGGACCTTTATTTATTACATTTGGATTTAATATTGTTTTGATTTTAGCTGAGGGTTCATATGTGTATTGAAAAACAACAAATTGATTGCAGCATCAATTCCTTGTGTTTTTCTGCTCTGCATCTTGTAACATCTTGTATGGTTTGTATTTCTGCATCTATGTCTACCTTGTTGTCTTGTTTTGGAACATTTTTTTTCCTAACATGGGCTTTGACAACATGTTCCTATATATCAAATTAGGGCCACCATAGCAATTAATTTTTATAAAGTTCTGGGTATCTTTAATTACCTTTGCATTTTCATTGGTGGACCCTAATTGAGGGTATTATATGAAGGGTTGTTTTTCCAGTAGGAACTAGCCTTCTGATGAAGCTCTACCTGGGCGAAGCGCCTGTGCACTCACCATCTAGGGGGTCTGTGTCTCCACGTTTATGCACTTGTCATCTAATATCTTCAAACTTTGATTAAGTTCCTGCAGTAGAAAATATGGATGTGTCATTTTGTCATTGGTGGCAGTGCAGTTCCCTCTCTGGAGTGCTTCTGACGTCTTGTCCATAAGTGTACCTATTTGTGGACAGCCCCTCCTTGTTGGTGGCACCCCTGATCTTGCACTGGTAAGAACATGCTATCCAGAACTGTAGAACTGTTGTTTCCCTTACCAAAGAAAGTTGCTTGCTAAGGCATCCGTCTTGGCAAACCAACTATGGGATATCTGCATCTGGAGATGGGAATGGCAGTGGAAAGGTTCTGGGGTGGTCACCATCTTCAATGTAGCAATTTTCCCTGCCATTGAGAGCCCAAGGAGTTTCCAATGATTACACTCCTCCTGCAGATTCTTTAGAAGGGGGCCAAGTTGACCCACAAAGATGGAAAGGGTCAGGAATGAGCTGAATGCCAAAGTATTTTATGGAATCTGTCATCCAGTTTAGTCCATGGCAAGATATTATATTTTGATAACATCTCCCATTAAGGGGCAGCACTTCGGTTTTGAAGCGGTTAATCCTTAAACCAGCAATCTCTTTTAAAGGATTCCAGAAGGTGTAGCAAGGGCACAATGCCTTTATCTACCTCTGATAACAGGACTACGAAATCATCTGTATATAGGTTGGTGCAATACTCCAAAGCCCCCACCCTAATCCCTGACAAGGTGGGATGTTCTCTAATAGCACTCGCCAAAGGTTGGATCACTAGCACAAACAGCATAGGTGAAAGGAGGCAACCTTGCCTGCTGCCTTTCTATAGGAGAAAAAGGGAAGATGGAAGATTATTTGTTAGGATTCTGGCACTGGGGGAGGCATATAGACAAGGCTCCTAGAATTCTGTGGCCGCAGAATTTTGAGCAGAACTTGCAATCTACCACAGTGGTTACCCCCCACACACAGTGACATTTCACCAGTGAGGTCCCCACAGCGACTACAGCGCCTAGCTGTGGTGGGAGACCCACTGGAACCTGGCACTGTCTGTTGAAGTCTTACCACCCACAATCAGTTCTGACTGGAGTTGAGAATCTTTAAGTGGGGGTGGGGTAGCCCTCGTGGGGGTTCGGGCAAAGCCCCCAAAGAAAAACAATGATACAAATAGCGAACCAGCAGCCAACTATGGAATGCGGTCGACCTGCCAGTGTCGCTGACCGAACGTTCGACAAAATGTTTGTTGGACTCCTGTCATGGATCCCTACCGCAGAACTTCTGCAGTGCCACAGAATTCACTGTTCTTGGTGATTTTTTTATTAATATTTCTGTTTATCCATAGAATCTGGTTCCCTTCCCCTCTTTTTTATATCCAAAATCCCTCTATGCACAGAATGTGATGTTAATCATTGCTACAACATCATAAATTAGCTAATGAAATGGCTGCATTCTGCAACAGAAATGAACAGTCACTTATCTACCACAGCTCCCACTGCCAGATGGGCGGTGGCACAGCACATCAGGCATTGTGATATTTGTTCAACGTACACTAAAGCCTAATACAATTTTCAGTTTTACGTTATTGCACTAGGGTCAACTTAAACAAAACCTTCTCAATAGCATAGACCTAAGTCCATACCTTACTTTGTACAAACTTATTTGTGCCTTTAAGGTATAGAGATGCCATCTGAAATGAATAACTGGTAAAATGAATTTACCTGTCATTTTTTAAAAAAATAAAGTAATTATGCCCAGAAAAGTGGAATATAATAATGTGTAGAACTGTTGAAAGAACAGACTTGTTAAATAAATTGCGCTGTACACATTTTTGCCAGGGTTATTGATTACATATTGTCACTGGTTGACAGAGTCAGCCAAAAATTATGGAAAAATGTGTTCGGGGCCAGCTGTTGGGCCAGAGGGTAGCATGTTGTGTTTCCGTGCCGGCAACTCAGTTTCAGAGATTAGCTCTGGGAGCTGGCTGGGCAGCACAAGGATTGGGGGAACACATCATTACTCTGAGCCTGGGAAGGTATGGTGCAGTGTTCTGTCACATGGTGGACACATTGTGATGGGCTGGAGAGCTCTATCTCACAAACGGTTCACATGCATGTCATGGCCTGATGGTGTTACGTAATGTGTCAGGGGAAGCAGGTTGGCATGAAAAATGAGATTTGCAATAACTCCTCTATTCTGTTTATTCCATTTCCAATGGGACTTGTATGAATGAGAATGCAATTTCATGGAAATTAAAAAAATATATATATATATATATATATATATATATATATATATATATATATATATATCTCTCTAATGAGAATGCAATTTCATGGAAATTAAAAAAAAATATATATGTATATATATATATAAGTATCTCTCTCTCTCTCTCACTATACATACACACACACACACATTTGTATGCATGTTACAGATTGCGTATAAATATGTAAGTGATGCACAGTGGGGACCTTGTGAGTGGTATAGATACCATTCATATAGAAATACCTTATTTATCACATAAGGTCTACTCTGCATATTTCATTTATGCAATAGGCTAGGACCTTAAGGGAGAGAGATTTGTTTTGCTTTTTTAGGCATAAAATTATTTCTATAAGTCAGTTATTTTTTGAACTAGTGTTACTGTGCTTTCCCCCGTCCTGATTGCTATAACCACTGCCATGAAAGTGAAGTCAGGATGACAAGCTGACACTGTGATATGGTAGTTTGTTAGTGCCGCAGAACGTCCGCAGAAATTACAAACCACCACCGCAGAAGTTCTGCGGCAAATGGTAGTCTTGCCACAGAACTTGGTCCCACTGTGCCGCAGAAAAGTAGGGGCCTTGCATATAGGGTAGAGATCCAGCCACTGAAGTTAGGTTCAAACCCCATCTGGGAGAGGACAGTATGAAGATAGTCCCACTCTACTGAATCAAATGCCTTCTCAAAATCCACAGCAATGGCTGCAGTGGGTGAGAGAAGTGGGATGCTACCCGGGATAGATTTACTAGGGTGCAGAGGTGATCAGCCCCAAGTCTCCCCTTGACAAATCCCACTTGGAAAGGGTAGTGCCAGGAGGTGTTTCTCCAGTCTGAGTACTGGAACTTTTGCCGAGAGTTTGGCATTGGCATTAATCGGGGAAATGGGTTGATAACTACTGGATGAAGAGGAATTTTGCCAGCTTTGGGAAGAATGGTCATCATCATCATTCTTTTTATTGATCAACCAAAGTCATCACGTATTAAAATTACATTGTAACCCCCACCCAGGTATGCCGTTTCTTTCTTGACAGCTCTACCTGGTGGGCTGGGTTCGGGGAGGAATATGTCACTCGGCACATTGGCTAGGTTTGGCTACTCTGCCAAAGGGGCACCCAAGTAACTCTGGACAAAGGAAGCAATAATTGTAATGTCCAATACCAGAAGTGGGATTCTAAAGTGTGGCTTTTATTCACATCCGATAGAATAAACAAAGCATAGATGGACCCCCACGAGGCTACACTCCTGGTAATGCAGATTTAAGGAGACCAGAACACATCCTCATCACTTTAGCCCTCAGGCTCTGAAACACACTGGGCACACAGCCCAAACTTGTACACTGCTCTGGGTTTTCCCTGGCTCGGCTCCCTTGCCAGCCACTTGGAGACTTTCCATATAGCATGGAAACATTTACTGGTGGTTCCCTAAACCACCTATGAGCACTTCTGCTCCATAAGGGAATCTTCCTCATCAATCCCACAGTTGGGTACGTCCCTCAGGCACTGGCCAAGTACCTGAGAGAAAGCAACAGGTGTCCCAGAGCAAATCCGTAGAGGTGAATTTGGTTACTACTGATGGGGGGTCGCCCACCTCTCACTCACATAATTCATACCCAGCCATTTCTCTGGATGGTAACACCTCATCCTTTAACACACTTTGCTGTGTAGATTCTTTTTAAATGTATTTCACATTCAGTCTACTGTCTTTACATCCCATTTGTGCTGAACTTGAACATACTTAATAAGTGGCTTTGTCCATTACTCTAGACTCCCCACAGAGTTAAGCAGTCCACTCCCCACATCTTCCAATCTGTACTTGGCTGTCTTTTCTCAACCCCACAGTAACAGTCCCTTTGGTTTCATCTTGATGCAGGTGAAAACACATTGCCCTTTAGCAGAGCGAACTCGCCCTTCGGTTGCAGGTGCCTCACAGGCGTTTCCTCCTCAAGGAACTCTCTTCCAGAGCTTCTGTTGCCTCAGCATGAACTTAAACAAGGCAGCTTCTTTTCCCTAGCTGGACCAAGTGGGGTTGGCCCCTGAGCAGGCTGATTCCTTCCCCCATCCCGCAGGATGGGATCCTGAAATTCAGTAGGAAAGCGCCCACACCACTTCAATATGCTCTTATTATGCTCCTCTTCAGGTGAGAACACACACCTATACCAAAATAATAGCTCTTTGTCAGAGCTTAGAGCTCTGAGGGCCTGCTTACAACAGAGCCCCTCTTTCAGACTGCACACACTCTACTGAACTCTACAGACTGACTTCAAATTCCCCAACGTTCTACTCTAACCTCCAACTGCAATATTTCAGTGTGGCTTATGCAGCTGCGACAGTTCTAAATGATGTCTTCCCTTAGTCTCAGCTGAGATTGAGAACAGAGTGAGACAGTGTGAAATCCATTTAACTGGAGTTTCACAAGCTGCCTTCCCCGCCTACCACCAGGTCTTACTGGGATTCTAGTAACCCCGGGTAACAGGGGGGTTACAACATATATACAAATGATCAATGATCAAAATCAAATACAAAATTCTATGTAGAAAACATATGAGTTTTCACTGCTATGCAGATGATACTTAACTGTACATGTCTTTTGTGCCCGAACAAAAAAATGCTGCTGTTTCAGTCCTTAACAAATGCCTCTCTGAGATTCAAGACTGGATGAGTGCCAAATGGCTTAGGCTGAATCCAGATAAGACTGAGGTGTTGGTTGTGGACCCAGGTCATCAAGGAGAGGGTTCATTGGCTGGGTGGCCATCCAGGCTTTGGCTAGGAGGCAGCCAGCTAGTGTCCTCTGACCGGATGCGGAATCTGGGCATTATGTTTGATAACGAGCTGACACTTAAATCGCAGGTGTCGGCAGTTGTCAAAACCTCTTTTTATCATCTGAGGAATATCGCCCGGATAAAACACCTGGTCCCATCAGATGATCTTGATGGTCCACCTGAAGACATCTGGAGAAAGAGCATTCACCTTTATGGCTCTGACTCTGTGAAATTCTTTACCTCATCCAATACCAGATAGCCTGACCGTGGAGGGTTTTAAAACAACCCTTAAAACTGATTTATTTAATCAGTTCTTTTCTGCTTCCTGAGGGGCCTACATTAGTCTTCTGTTGATATAATGAATGAGGTATATGCATCTGAATTCTTGTGTATATTTTTAATTTGTATAACAGTGTGGATTTTATGTATTTTGTGGATTTTATATATTTTAATGACTATAAGGGCACCCTGAGCTCTGGAATGGCACTTTTTCAAAATAAAATGTGATGATAATGATGATCTTCCAACACTGGTCCATGCCTTTGTGACCTCAAATCTTGATTACTGCAATGCCCTATACCTATGGCTACTGGGGGTGGACCTTTGCCGTGTACAGCTGGTGCAGAATGTGGCTGCCAGGCTGTTGACTGGCTTATCGAGATCTTGCCATGTCAACCCACCATGTATGACACTTTTAACTGCAGTGTGTGGAGGATCACCTTTAAGGTGGGGTTACTGACCTATAAAGCCCTACATGGACAGGGATTGTGGTATCTACAAGATCTCCTCAGTCCCTACTGCCCCCTCCGCAGATGAGGGATTGCTAGAGATTCCCGGGGTCCATTTGACAACCTTGGGAGCCATATCCTTCGCTTTTCCAGGTCTGACCCTGTGGAATTCTCTACCTCATTAGATCAAAGAGTGCCTGTCTGTCGAGACCTTTAGAACTGCCCTAAAATTTTATCTTTTTGATTCAGCAAAGTCCTGCTGTTTTATTATCTGTTTTTATTGGTATGGGCTGACTGTTAGTTGTTTTATAATGTTTGTACAATGCTATGATCTACTGGAATAGCATTTTATAAAAAAAAGAATTGCTTGCACTAGTTAAAACTGGACATCAAAGTCAGTTGTCCTGGAAAGTGTAATAACAGAATAAATACGATCTTTTAAATGAGCTAAAGAGCCATTAATTATCATCGTTCACACTTATATTCTATAAATATCCCCTCGTCACATAATATTGATACAACCTTTTTAAAAACTTAATAATAGATTGTAATTAAGTTTTTTTATTTTCTTTAGTGTTAACATCAAAAGAATCTGATCTGGAGGCTGAACACATTTCTCTAAGAGTGGGCCAAGCCATCTTTTCCTTGGTTTGTCATTCGATGGACAAAGAAGGAAGAACTTCATGTTTTAGGTAATCTTCTAGAGTCAGTCCACATTTGCAATACTGAGTTAAAACCCCTTGTCTCTTTCGACCAAAACTTACGTAACTAGCATTATATAATTCCATATGATATCTTATTATTGTATGATCATCTGGGTTATCCAAAATTTTTAAATATGGCTCCACTGAATGATCGTTTTTCAGGAGTTTATACCACCTGAAAAATTTTAGTTTATTTATACGTTCATGATCATTGTTCCTTGAGATATCTCTCACTCTACACTTAATGTCTGCTTTAATATCTTGTATTGGTCTAGTGTAGACCTCAAATAGAAGGTGACCCTAGGAAGAATGGCAATGATCACTTCTCTAAGAGTTGTGGGGAGGGCACCTTGGTTATTAGCAGCAGTATGAAGCCTCTGGAGCACCAGATGGACAGTTGGAGTGAGCAGTTTATATAAATCTGCAGATATGCCATCTTCCCCAGTCAATCTATGGGAGGATAAAGATGCCAAAGCCTCCTCTATTTCCATGATAAATGGGGCCTCTAGTTTCTGACTTTGCTCTGCATCCAGCAAGGGGAAGGGAGGAGAAAAAGCTTCATACAATCTCGGGCCCTCAGAACTGGCTGAGGAATACAGGGCTGAGTAGCAAGTTGTTATGATGTTTTTTTGTGTTTTTTTTTTTCTATATTATCTGCTTGTGCCCCCTCCTTCTCCACAGCCATACCTTCCCTCAGGTCCTACAAGGCATCAGGGCTGGCTGCACTCGGACCCCTTCCCTGAGGCTACTTCCATGCTGCCTTGGTTTTCCCCCTGGCGGGGAGAGGGGGAGCGGTCTCCCCTTACCACTCCCCTCTTACCTGCTTATGTCTTGTCAGGTACCTTCAGGGATCGTCCGAAGTGTATGAGCTACGTGCTGGAGACCATCTCAGGGTTTGGCTGTGGGGGAATTTCCTGTGTTGCTCCCATCTCCCTTTAGGGTGTCGGCATCACTATGAGCTCCAAGGGACGAAGGCACCTTGCTACAAGATGGCCATCCTGGAACTCGGCCGATGTCCTCCCCACCCACAGCATCCCCAAACTACACCTCCATCTGTGGTCACCCAGGTGGCCATATTGCAGCTGAGATGGCTGCCATCCCTCCCCTGAGAAGGAGAGTGATCCTACAGGTGCTCTGTCCTCCCTCCCCGGCCAGCCCCTGATGACCCAAGTCAGCACCCAATCCCGGATCGCTGGCTTCACGATTGGTAGCCTTACTGCTGTGCCGATGGGCCGATTCCTGTCATGGTGTTGCTGACTGCCTTCTAGAAAGTATTTATTCTACTGAAGGTATCTCACAGGGCCAGAATGAATCTTTCACCTTGCTTCTTGTGCAGCCTATAGGAGAGGAGTTTTCCTGCCTTCTCTTCCCTGTCACAGTACCAGTGTTTCATGTGTAGTAATGCAAGCTCTGCCTTCCGGGAACTGAGAGCATCCAGTTGGGTTCTAAGCCCCACCAGTTCAGCTAATAGGGACTCAGGTAGGGGGTACCCTGGGAGAAAGCTTTATACTCCTTTTCCTTCTCCCTCAATTTGGCCCCTAAGCTTGTGTATTCCCCCTCTCTTTTTCCGTCTGTGAAGAGAAAGCCACAATGGTGCCCAAAAATGTTGACTTAAAGGCTTCTCAGAGGTTCACCACTGATACCTCACAATTGTCAATGAACCAGAAGAAGACAGCTGTGTCTCTTCTTCATCCAGTTGATAAACTCTGGGTCATTTAGGAGAAGAGGGTCTAGGCATTAAGAGGAGGAGGATCAAGGGAGCTTTGGACTCCACACCAAAGAAAGGAGTACAGGAACGTGGTCAGATATGTAAAGCAGAGATATCTGGGATGAAATTGCTACCTGCTATACCCTTAAGGATGCCAACAAGAAGTCCAGCTGACTGGAAGAGTCACACACTGCTGAAAAGTAGTAGTAGCCCTATACTGTTGGATTAAGTACCCTCCAAATATCTCTGAGGGTGAATTCAGACATTAAAGCTTTTAGAGCCTCTGCAGCTAGCACATGTGGTTTGGCAGCTCCTGTTGAGTGATCCATAGCAGGTGCAAGGGTGAAGTTAACATCTTCCCCCCAAAAGTATAGGGTTGCTGTAGTGCCCCAAAGTGTAGGGACCAACAGAAATAAATAATAAATTAAATAAGGTGCCCCATTACCCCTGGGCAGTATGGGCAGCAGGGGAGCATAGGGGTATTGTATAAGGACCCCTCCAGCCCCCATAAAAAGCAAGGTAGTAAGGAAGAGCTGTATTTAAAAAGAAAAACATTTTCTTTTGTTTCTCTGGCTGCCTGCTCTTTCTTGCCCCCCTGAACGGGCGGCATGAGTCAAGGACACCCACGTGCTGGGACTGCCGTCCCTGCCCAGTGTGTGGTGTTTGTTTTTTAAAAAGAAACCATGGCTAGTGGGCGCAGGCTTGGGGTTCCAGATCCAGAACCCTGAGTGTAACTTTTTAAAAGTTCCTTTTTGTTGTGAGCAGTTGAGTTTTCACCAGCAAGGGAGTAGGAGAGAGGACGGATGGGGTGGGCTTACCTGATTCGGTTGAAGCTGGCTATAGGGCTTGTCTGGGTTCCTCAGCTCTCTCTCCCCAAAGACATCCAGTGAGCAGCCCCATCAGAGAAGTGGTGTCAGTGGCCCTGTGTTCTAAAAGGCAGACATCTGTGGTGTTGGCTCTGTATTGCCCCGTTTATTTATTTTTTATTATAAAAAAAATTGTTTTGCAAAAACGTCCCGGTCCCTCGTCGTGGGCATGCTCCAGAGTCACGTCAGGTGAAGAGCTGAGTTAGGAAAAGAGTCAAGAAACCAGAAGACTTGAGAGGCCCCACCTTGAATCCATCCCATTCCAACACTTCCCAGACTCCAAATTCCTGAACTTCACCCCAGGCCATGGCGGTGCGTCTGAGGCAGCACTATAAGCCAAGTGCTGATCACCAGAACTTTTGTTGAATTTAGAAAAAATAGTTTTAAAAATGCCTGTATTCATGAGATGGCAGCAAGCCGTGAAGGGGTGGCCGGCAGGCCTATTTACATATTTTAATAATAATTTGGGTGGAACAAAGCCCAGGGCAGAAGGGCCCTGATGTGCGAGAGATAAATATTCATAATTAGGCTCCCCAGGAGTGGAGCTGAGGGAATCGGGCGTTAAAGAGGGCTAGTAAGTATTTATTAGGGCAGTTTCCTAGGAAATTAAAGGGGCAAGGTAAGCCCCAGTTATACTAAAAAGCCCATCTGGGCTAAGAAAAAAAGCGCTAGCAAGCTGAGGTGTTCTACCTCTTCTCCTTAACCAAATACTAAGTGTACTACCAGGCAAAAAGGACTAGACATTTAATTTATTTTCTAAATAGTTTGCTCCCAGGTCACTGTGCCAGCGACTATGTCGTATTGCTGAGAGGGGCGTCAGGGAAGAGGGGCAACTACTGATCTTGCGTCTGAGCTGTTAGATATTTGCATTTGCCCTGAACTGGCATTTTGTGCCCCTGCAACTGCTCCAGAACTGTGTATTCTGTCTCATGTTACTTGCAATTGCCCCAAACTGGCATTTAGTGTCCCTGCAACCTGCAATTGCCACAGAACTGTACATTCAGCAACCTGTTACTTGCAATTGCCCAGAACTAGCATTTGTTGCCCCTGCAACTGCCCCAGACCTGTGTATTCTGCATCCCGTTACTTGCAATTGCCCTGAACTGGCATTTTTTGCTCCTGCAACCTGTAATTGCCCTAGAACTGTATATTTTGAATCTTGCTACCTGCAAATGCGCCAAACCAGCATTGATTGCCCCTTCACCCTGCATTGCCCTAGAACTGTGTACTCTGTGTTCTGCCATCTACAAGTGCCCTGAACTGAAAGAGCTGCATGCCAGATCCAAACTGTTGGAAACTGTATGTCCGTAGCTTCAAATACTCATCACCAGAGAATCGGTCTCTAGCCAGCTGAGAGGTTTAGCAGCTTGATTCAGCATCTCCATCATCCAGTCTCTGCATCTACGTGTCTTTGATCTAGAGGTTTTTTTATCTGAGCTTACTGTTCCTGGAAGAATTTCTCCAGCATCCCATTTGTTGATTTACGCTTATTACCAGGTTTTTTCCTGGCCCTGTGCAAGTCTTGATGTCTGATATGTTGTTTTCTTTTCTCTTCACAGGTTCTTCAGGATCTTCAGTCCCCTTCTACTATTCGATGCCCAGTTTGTTATTTCACTTTCCTTTTCAGGCTCATTTGGTGTTGGCACCCCGAGGTCAGCAGCCCAGCTTGGTTTCAAAAGGTTTCATCATCCTGTCATCTGTTGTTCTCTTCCCTGCTCATCGCATTCTAGCAGTCCACTGGAGGACTTCGGCTGGATTGTCTGTCTTCAGCACCCATTGTTTTTCCCCGGCAGTCCATTGGAGGGCCCAGGCTGGATTTCTGCCTTCAGCATTGCTGAATTCACCTGGCAGCCCATTGGAGGGCTTGTGCCAAAGTGTCTTTGTTCTTTACTTGTAACACTTTGTGTCCAGCAACCCAAGAGAGGGGGTGTAGGCTATGAACCTATGGCCTGTTCAAAAAGCCTCTCCTTATCCCAGTGACCCTCACGAAGATTTCATTGGCCACACCAGCCTGTTAGCCTGTCCATTTCTTGTTTCTCCAAATCTTTTCTCTCTTCCTGCCCTGCACACAGAACAGTCCTATTCAGTGAACGCAAGCAACTCTATAGACTGCTAAATGTTTTATGAATTATGCTGTGGTAGAGTATAAGACTAGTATACTGCAATAATAACTGGTCAGCAATTTATCTCAATGTACTGACCAGGTTGATATTTTCCATAACAACTGGCTGGTTGTTATGACATTCATGAGCCATGCCAGTCAAACTATGTTGCTGCCTCATTGGCCAACATTCTGTATATGGGTGGGGCCAAACACTCTCACAAACTGCTGGAGAAAAATTGCTGGTCTGTTATTATAAAAAATAAAAGATGGGGAGGGTGTTTCACATGAGAATTTAATGCACACCCTCATTGTGGGATGCTTTGATAAACCCCGAGGGCTTTGCCCTCGGGGTTTATGTAGCATCCCACAACTTGGGTGTGCATTAAATTCTCATATCAAACCCTTCCCCATCCATTATTCTTTATTTAGTAGCTGATAGTTATCTAGTGTTTGGAGTACTCCACAAGAATCGCACAAATTTAGGCTGAGGTGCACCTCAGGGTCAAGGTTAGACCTAGCATCATAGTGCTTTAGAGTCAAATAGTTGTATATATAGAGTCTTAAAGTTTTAGAGCCAAACAGCTGTATATATTGGGCTAGATATTTAAAATTGTGTCTGGCAATGGCACAAGTTGTTGCTCCATGCAACTGAGTTGCGTTAGAGCAACAAAGTATTTATATTCAAAGAGATGTGCCGTCAGCATCTGGTTTGAATACATCAAAAATACCTGCGGCATAAATACAATGTGTAGGCGCATCTGACAGGTATGAATACCAGGAATGAGAAATGCACCAGCGCAGCAGAGATGTGCTTGGCGCAAATTCCTGATATTCAGGCCCAAATATGCAAATGGAGCCATAATGCATGCAAGGTGCAAATGGGGCCATTTGCATGTCATTATCACTCCATTTGCAAGAGTTGTGCAAGGCTGGCCAGCGAAATGCACCTGGCGCCCTGCACAGCAGACGGTCCCTGTCCCATGTACCGCAACAGTACCCCCTCCCTGATCTGTACCTCGACCCTAGAAAGAATAGAAAATATTTCCCTGGTGGTCCAGTGGTATCCCCTCCCCACCCATAACTCTGATCACCCGTAATGCATAAAAATAAAATTCCCTGGTAGTCCAGTGGTACCCCTTCCCCATCCCATACCTCCGATCGCCCATAATGTATAAAAATATATTTCCCTGGTGGTTCAGTGGTACCCCCCTCCCCATCCCATACCTCCGATCACCTATAATGTATAAAAATATATTTCCCTGGTTGTCCAGTGGTACCCCCTTCCCATCCCGTACCTCCGATTGCCCGTAATGTATAAAAATATATTTCCATGGTGGTCCAGTGATATCCCCCTCCCCATCCCATACCTCTGATTGCCCGTAAGGTATAAATAAACAGGTTACTCACCTGTAACAGTAGTTCTAGGAGTGGTATATGTTGTTCATCCACACTTCTTGGCATGTCCCTTTCCCCTTTAAGGATCGCCGGAAGGTCTTCAAGCTGGCTTCTCCCACCCACCCAGGTGGTATAGCCCTAGGCTCCGCCCCATGACACCAGATCTTAGCCCGCTGGAAACCAGGTTTGTGCGTCACAGCCAGGGAGGTCGAGTGGGTCCATGTGGATGAACAACATATACCACTCCTAGAACTACTGTTACAGGTGAGTAACCTGTTTTTTCTAGGGATGTAGATATGTTGTTCATCCACACTTCTTGGCAGACTCCTAGCAGTCCTCTGGGAGGAGGGAGGCAAGGTTCACACCCCCTACTTTGGGAACAGAGACTGGAGAACTGAGGCCCCAAAACCAGCATCCCAGCGTGACTGAAGGTCGATGTGGTAATGGGTGATGAAGGTGTTTGCTGTCTTCCAGGTGGCAGCCCGACAGATTTCCTGGATAGGGATGTCCCTGGAAGCAGCCACCGACACAGCGGTATGGCGGGTAGAATAAGCTGTTGTCCCTGTGAGAGGCTCCTTGCCCAACCTATAGCAGAGATCAATGCAAGATGTAATCCATCTTGCGATCGTCCACTTTGCTGCAGATCTGCCAGAAGCAGCTTCAGCGTAGGTGACAAACAGCTGATGAACCTCGCCCTGAATTTCCGCCATCCTCTCATTATAATAGGAGAGAGCTCATCTGAGGTCCAGAGTATGGAGCCTGTACTTGGCATCCGAGGTGTAGTTCAGGTAGAACACAGGCAGAGTCAACACCTGGTTAAGGTGAAACTCTGACACCACCTTCGGGAGGAATTTCGGGTGGGGGTGCAGGACAACCTTGTCTCTGTGAAAGACCATATAAGGGGAGTCCATCGAGAGTGCCTGGAGCTCCCCTGTCCTTCTGGCAGATGTGATAGCCACCAGGAAGGCCAGCTTCCACAAGTGTGACATCTCACACTTGTGCATCGGTTCGAATGGCTTGCCCATGAGCTTTGCCAAGACCAGCAGTAAATCCCACGGAGGTGGAGGTTCATGCACTGGAGGGGATAGGTAATCAAGGCATTTGAAAAAGCGCCAGACCACCTTCTCCTGTGCCACCGTCTGCTGACCGGCCCGTGCCCAGTAAGCTGAGATGGCTGCCAGATGCATCTTAAGGGTTGAAGACCAAAGACCTCCTTTGGGCAGAGACCAAAGGTAGTCTAAAATGCTAGTTACAGTACAGGACAGAGGGTCCAGGCTCTTGCCCTGACACCAAATGGAAAATCTTTTCCATTTGAAGGCATAGCACTTTGTGGTCAACTCCTTCCTGGATGCTTCCACTACTGTGAGAATATCCTCGGAGAGACCCAAAGCCTGGAACTCTAGCCGTTCAGGTACCAGGCTGTCAGGTGCAGGAATTGAAGGTCCAGATGGAGGACCTTCCCCTGATAGACAGAGATCAGGTCCAGCTGTGCTGGAAGATGCCTCGGGAGCCTGTTGCTGAGGCTGAGGAGATCTGGATACCAGAACTGGCATGGCCAGTCTGGGGCTACCAGGATCACCTGTGCCTTGTCCCCCCCTCACCTTGAGGAGCACCCTGTGAATCAAGGGAAATGGAGGGAAGGTGTAGAAGAGGCCTGGGGTTCATGGCCTCGAAAAGGCATCCCCCTGCAGTGATCCCCGCTGAGGGGGGCAGGCATGAAACAGCCTCAGTTTGGTGTTTTCCCTGGAGGCAAACAGGTCCACCATCAGTTTGCCCCAGTGGGAGAACAGGCTGTAAGCTACCTCTGGATGGAGAGACCACTCATGGGATGTCTCGCCTATGCAGCTGAGGGCATCTGCCAGTTAATTTGAGGCTCCTGCCACATGGATGGCTAGGATATCCGCCTCCAGTTGGCTCATGAGTGTCCAGATGCAGAGCGCTTCCCTGCACGGCAGCCGGGAGTGCATGCCTCCCTGCTTGTTGAGGTAGTACATGGTCGTGGTATTGTCCATATGGACTTGAACTACTTGACCCTGAAGCTGCTGAGCGAATGCTGTCAGTGCTAGTCTGACTGCCCTGAGCTCCAACAGGTTGATGTGGTAACCGGACTCCTCAGGGGCCCAGAATCTGTGGGCCCTGCTGTCCCCCATGTGGGCTCCCCAGCCCATGAGAGAGGCATCGGTCATGAGGACGACCGTCGGCTCAGAGTGGACAAATGGGATCCCTTCCTGCAACCGGTCTAGAATGGTCCACCACTGGAGAGCTTCCCACATCTTCTGGGTCAGTGATCAGCTGGTCAAAATAACCTAGGCATTGAGTCCACTGGGCGGCCAGCTCCCATTGAAGTGGGCGCATATGCCACCTGGTCCAATGGACCATGGTGGTGCAGGCTGCCATGCAACCCAGAAAGTGCAGAAAGTCCTGGGCAGGGTGCAATTGCCCAACCAGAAATGATTGGGCAAAGGAAGAGAGAACCTCCACCCTGTCCACCAGGAGCCGAGCTCTGCCCCAATGAAGCACATCACCTGAGAAGGTACGAGCTCCAACTTGGTCTTGTTGATCAGGAGGCCAAGTTGAGAGCAGGTCTGGAGGGTCAGGTCCCTGGACCGCTCCACCTCTTGCTGGGTAGGACCTGCTAAGAGCCAATCATCGAGGTAAGGGTATACCCTGTCCCCTCGACACATGAGGTGGGCTGCCACCACTGCCATGCATTTGGTAAAGACCCGAGGGGCTGATGACAGGCCAAATGGCATGGCTCGGAACTCGTAAAGGGTTCCCTCTGCTCTGAAGCGGAGGAACCCCTGGTGAGATGGATGGATTGGGATGTGAAAGAACGCATCCTGAAGATCCAGTGAGCAGAACCACATGTTTTGCTCCAGGGATGGTATGATCTGGGACAGAGTTACCATCCAAAATGTGCGTGGCCTGAGATACTGATTCAGGTCATGCAGATCTAGAATGGAGCGCCAGCCCCCGTCCGCTTCGGGACCAGGAAGTACCTGGAAATGAACCCTGGGTTGACTGGAGGATCTGCCACTCAGACCACTGCCTCCTTGAAGAGGAGCTGGGCTATGTCGTCTCTCAGAGATGACTGAGTGTTGGCTGATACTCTCTCCTTCCATGGGGCACAGGCTCGGCTGGGTGGGTACTGCTCGAATTCTAGAGGCAGACCCTGGACGACCACTTCAAAGACCCACCTGTCCATGGTAACAACAGACCAGGTGGAAAGGAAGAAAGGAAATGGAGGAGCTGACCCCCCATGGGAGGAACCAGAGCTGGCATGACAGGAATGGGGGTGGTCACCCCTTTCCAATCACTGGGCAGGCTTGGAGGAAGAGGGTCCAGGGCCTGAATCCTGACCTCCTCTGTGGGCCTGTGGAGGTCTGGGCTTGGGCCGGGGGCGCCAGACCTGTGCCTGCTGATGCTGTCCTCCCTGAAAGGAGGACTGCTGGACCACAGGAGCAGAGTGCCAAAAAGGTTTCTTCTTCTGCTGCTGCTGCTTCTTAGGGCCAGAAGCGCTTTGAGCAGAAGTAGCCGAGTCCAAGGTAGCACTGGACTGTTTGATTCACTGAAGGTGACCATCCACACCTGTACCAAAGAGATCAGTGCCCAGGAAAGGAACATCAGCAAGTTTGTGCTGGGTATCCGCCATGAAGGTGGAAAGCCTCAGCCAAACCCTGTGGCCTGAGGCAACCGCGGCTGCCACCGAACAGGTGCATGAGTCCCCAGTGTCCAGAGCCGTCTGAAGCTGCTGCTTGGCAATGGCATGGCCTTGGTCCCAGACCTGCTTGACCATAGTCTGAAGGTCTGCGGGAAGAAGTGGGAGAACTTCGTCCAAGGACCCTAGAAGGGCATGGGAGAAGTGCGCCATGATGACGACCGAGCTTGCCTGATGGAGGCCTAAAGAGGAGGCCGCATAGACCTTCCTGGCAGAGTGGTCCAGTTTCTTGGAATCCTTGTCCAGGGGTCTATTGGTGTCAGCAGAACTGCCTGTACGTCTGAACACAGAGGCGGTAACAAGGCTCTCGGCCAAGGGATGCTCTGTGAACCCCGAAAGGGACCCTATGGGCACCGCATACTCGTGGGCCATCCAGACAGATGGTGCTGGGCAGGAGGTAGGATGCTGCCAAAGCTCCAAAGCCGGGCCAACAATGGCTTCAGCCACAGGAAAGGCTTCCATCGGGATATCCCCTCTCTTGAGAATGTCAGTGAGAGGGTACTCCACCCATTTCTGGATTGGTTCCAGGGGCACCCCTGTGGATTCCAAGATAAGGTGGAGACTCCCTTGAAAGGATGAAGGGACTTCTTCCGTCGACAGATCACAGGCCAACTTGTCATCCCACAGGTGAGAGTGAAGGTTGGTGTTGTCTGAATCTGAGGTATCTGGATATAACGGTCGGCCGCCAAGGTCGCCCTCAACGTGCCTGGGGTGATCAGGCATGAGGGTGACCGAGATCCTGTGAGGAAGACCCGGGGTTGACCAAGCTTCCTTTGTAGGAGCCCCTCCCAAAGGCTATTTAGTCGGCAGCTCCACCACAATCAGTGGAGAGACCGATATTGGCTGAACCGGAGCGGGTTTAGCCGGCTCCGCGGGTGGTGGAACCGATTTCACCAGTTCCAAAGCAGTTGGCTTCGGCCTAGGAGGTGAAAGCCAAGTACTGGCCAGAGCAGAGACCATGGTTGGCTTCTGCCCAGATAGGATCAGCTGCTGCCACATCAGATCCTTGTAACATCAGCGGAGCTTCCGCAGAAGCCTCTCCTCATCCAAGGAGGACAAGGATGACCAATGGCCTCACCTCTTTTTGGAGCACTTATGTGCCTTCCTCAGCCTCTTAGTCAAGGGGGTCCGAGATCTCGACCTGGATCGGACTGGCCGAGTCGGTCGCTCGGGAGACACAGGTGGGACCAGTGACTTCCCAAGATCAGGGACCATTTCCTCGATGGGATCCCCAGCTGGCTGGGTCTCCTCATCGGGAAAAGGCAGGACCGGGGTCCTATTGAGAGAGTCATCGACCAGAATGGGTGACAACAGATTGATGGGATCGAGAACGATCAAGACCTCAGTCAACTGGCCAGACGGCAAGACAAGAAGTCAGCGGCCAAGAAGGCAATTTCGACCGAAGTCGATACTGCCGGCTCCTGGGACTGAGATCGCTCACGATCCCAAGAGCATCTTCACTGAGATGAAGACCAGTTTGGATCCTTATCCCTCCTACAGGACCAAGAGGAGTGAGAGCCCGCAGGTCCCTCACCCTTAGTGGGGAGAGAGTGGCATAACTCTCAGAAGGAACCCAAAAAGGTAGAGCCTAAGTTGAGAGGAACGAAAAACGACTGAGAGGAAGACTCTGCGGCCCGTGCCACTTCTTCTTCTTAGAATGCCTGCATTTGCTCCAGCTGTTCAGTGGATCCCGTAGCCATGGAGACTGCCCACCGGGCCTCTTTAGATTTCACCAGAGGATTCTGTTTTACGGGCCTACCCAATTTGAGACGATCATCGAGGACGTTCGAGTGAAAAGTGAGACACATCTCGCAAGTCTTGGTGTCATGGCTGACACCCAGACAATAAACGCATGTGGTATGCAGATCAGTACACAACATTTTTTGGCCGAGTGGGCACCGGTGAAATCCAGAGGAAGATTTATCTTCCATGATGGAACAATGAGAATCACTGTCGTTAACTCGAATGAGTCAAAGTTTTGGAATAACTGAAGATTTTGAAGCCAGGGCCTATAAAAAGTGAGAGTAAAGAGGAGGCAACCTGAATCTTCCAGCAGAAAGGAAGATCTGGAGTCATGGGGCAGAGCCGAGGGCTATACCACCCAGGTGGGTGGGAGGAGCCAGCTTGAAGACCTTCCGGCAATCCTTAAAGGGGAAAGGGACATGCCAAGAAGTGTGGATGAACAACATATCGACGTCCTTAGAAATATATTTCCCTGGTGGTCCAGTGGTACCCCCCTCCCCATCCCGTACTTCTGATTGCCTGTAATGTATAAAAATATATTTCCTTGGTAGTCCAGTGGTACCCCCTTCCCCACAATACCGATCACCCGAAAACCGCATCCCCACATCCATAGTAGTCTAGTGGTCCCCCCAGCCCCCCTACAGGACCCCATCCCACCATGTCTTCGGCGGGCAGCAGACCCACCCACACCTCCACGGCCGCCCACTGAATGACAGCTTACAGTACTTGCTGCAAGCTCATTGGTCCAAGCTGACAACCAATGGGCTTGCAGTGTGTTCTGTAATAGTCATTCATGACTTACTGAATGAAGTCATTCAGTCACTAAGTCATGAATGACTAGTACAGTACACATTGCAAGCCCATTGGTTGCCACTGTGGACCAATAAGCTTGCAGGATGTACTGTAAGCTGTCATTCAGCAGGCAGCTGTGGAGGTGTGCGGGCGGGTCTGCTGCGCCCGATGACATGGGGGAGCAGGTTGGGATGGAGTCCTGTGTGGGTGGGGGCTGGGAGGACCACTAGACTACCATGGATGTGGGGATGCAGTTTTGGGCAATCGAGGTTATGGGTGGGGAGGCGTGCCTACTGGACTACCAGGGAAATATATTTTTATACATTACGGGCAATTGGAGGTATGGGATGAGGAGGGGTGTACCACTGGACCACCAGAGAAATATATTTTTATACATTATGGGCAATCAGAGGTATGGGATGGAGAGGAGGGTACCACTGAACCACCAGGGAAATATATTTTTATACATTATGGGTGATCAGAGGTATGGGATGGGGAGGGTGTACCACTGGACCACCAGAAAAATATATTTTTATACATTACGGGAGATTAGAGGTACGGGATGAGGTGGGGGGTAGTACTGGACCACCAGAGAAATATATGTTTATTCATTACGGCCGATCGGAGGTACGGGATGGGGAGGGGGTTACCACTAGACTACCAGGGACTAATGTGGGTGCTTGTGTATGGTGTTCTGGTGGGAGGCCACCCACGGCTGGTGGCTGCTGTGTTGCACCTTGCATTATGGCAGCTCGCCTGTGGGTGGCTTTCAATTGAGCATGAATTTTCCATGCTCAACTTTGTGCCCATGTATGTGGCACATCTCTGGGATGTGCCATATATGCATGTGCACGCCCCCTTGAGATGTGCCTCATACATTATCTTTGTGCCATGGTGCATCAGGATTTGTGCAGCACAATTCACCCTTTTGAATATAGCCCCGGGCACATTTCTGGGGTTGCGCCGGAGCAACTCCTTTGAATATCTAGTCCATAGAGTCTTAACGTTTATTATATAGCAAGTTTAGAGCATATTAGAGTGTTAAGGTTCCCCTTATCCCTTGTGACCATGTGTCCCTCCTTTGTGGTTATCAATAATTGCTGTTCAGCATCTGATTCTTGTTTGCAACTCCCACCTATCTTTGTCAGGTGACTCCATCCACCTACTTTGAACCTGAAGTGTCCCCTCACCATTCCACCTGCTGGGGGCGACACTGGTGTTGGTAGATTGTGTTCAGCTCACTAGGGTTATCACATCATACCATTTGAATGGCAACAGCTGTTCAGTTTGTTGTAGCAATGAGAGGGAAGAGCAACAGCAGCAAGTGCAAGGGGGAGTGTTCGGCCAACTGGGGCAGAGCCAAAAGGGAAGGACTTACCTTCAGTTCTTGCATCCTTACTGATGTCCTGGCCAATCCTGCAGCTTGTCGCTCCCTCTCCTGTCCTGTCCTGTCCTGGCTGGCAGCAGTCTGGTTTTCCACATTAACGGCAGTAGGAAGTCAGTCAGGAGGGGCAGCAGTAGTGAAAGGTCAGCCCTCTATTGAGCAGCAGCAGTAATCCGAGGAGGCCCGTGGGAGGAGGCTGGTCCAGACCTCCCCACCAATCCCTTCCAATAGTCCTGGCTCTGAACAGAGAAAGTGGGGAGGCAGGGTGAGTGGCGGAAGCACCACCAACAGGTGCTGGCCGCTGAAGGAAGGTTTTTTTTGGTTTTTTTTTTAATAAAAAGTAAATATTGGACCTCAGCGCCAATGGAGTGGCATGGCCACTTGGGCAAACCAGGCCCCAGAAAGAAGGACTGCCCATGGGGTGGAGTTATGAAAACTGCTCCATAGGAGCTAGAGACTGTGGGGGCAGGTAAGCCCCCAGGAAGAGGTTGCCCCTGAAGAAGGGACACCATGTCTCAATTGGCCTACCAGGTTAATAAATTTCAATAAATAAATAATTTGGAAAAGAGCTCCATAGGAGCTAAGTAAAAGGGCCTGGGACTATTTCAATTAAGAAATAAATACTGTATGTATGAAGGCACTAGAAGGCCAGGTTTAAAGGGACAGTGTACCTAATGTATGAACTGCCTACTTAGGGCTCCTGAGCAGCATGGCTTTAGAAAATTCCACAGAACCAGTACAGCCTTGGCCAGGTTCACGGACCATGTCAGTGGAGCCATGGATGGAGGGATGCTCATTGGCGCTGTGTTCCTGGACCAGTCCAAGGCTTTTGACTTGGTGGATCATCGCCTTCTGCTCAGGAACCTGGGCGACCATGGCTTACTAACTTGCCTATTGAATGGTTTGATAGTTACTTAAAGAACAGACCTTTGAAACTTTCTTATGGAGGCACTTTATCGGGTAGCAGAAGAGAATTGAAATGAGGAGTTCCACAGGGCTCAATTCTTGGGCCGTTGCTTTTTACTTTGTTTATTGATATTATTCCTCCCACCTTAACGCATTCTAATAAAATGTTGTATGCTGACAATATAATATTGTTCAATAGTTTGAATTCGATATAAACTATTAATCACTTTTTAAATAAAGATTTCCAAGTATTGGGATATTGGCTAAATTAATTTAAATTGTACAAAGACTAAAAGCATGCTTTTTGGAACCAAGGGCTTGATAAAGTCAAAAAAGTTGACAAACTGAATATCATTAATAAATCTGGTATTCTGTTAGAACAGGTAACTCAAATATTTAGGTATTCTATTAGACCCTCAACTAAATTTTACTAATCATATTGGAAAAGTATCCAGACAAGTGAACCAAAAACTTGGGAGTTCTTTTTAAATTACAGCACTCATTAACACTCCAAGCAAGGTCAGCTATAGCTAAGAGTATATTGTTATCAACTTTAAATTACAATTCCTTTCTATTCACAGACTTAACCAAACAGGCCTTAACTACCTGCACTACAACATTTCACAACATCTGTAGATTTACGCATAAGTTACCTTACAATACACACCACTGTACTTTGTATCAGGTTACTGGTTGGCTGCCTCCTCTGAGTAGTTCATATAATGTGACTTGTTTATTGGACAATGTATTCCATCAAAAAGACAACTCTCCTCTATTCCCATTATTTCAATTTAAAGAATGCATTAGAGAACTGAGGTCTAATGAAACACCTAGCTTCATAATCTGGAAGATCTAATCTAAAATTGGAGATCAAGCTTTTTCGGTCAAGGCAGCAAAAACTTGGAATGACCTTCTCACAGCCATGAAATGTGGCTTAAGTCACAATATTTTTTTTAAAAGGAACTTAAGCACCTTTTTAGTAATATGGTATGTCACTGTTTCTTTTAATTTTGTAACATCTGTTGACTCATGTCTTGAATGTTTATAAATTTATGTTTAATGTAACATCTTGGCTGTCTTATGAATGGTCTCAGGTCGCTCATGAAAAAGGGCCACTGGCTCATGTGCTTACCCAGTGAACAAAAGTTTAAACAAATAAAAATAAACAAGTAAGAATGCACGTTTAAAAGACTTTCTAATGTTTTGGGACCCCTGTAATGGAATTGTTCACTGCCCTGTGTGTGCGTGCCACCAAGAGACTGCCACAAACCCTACTGCCCCAAATGCTGTGGCTACAAACTGTGAACTGAGTGCACTTGAAAGCTTTGTTAAAATAACCACCACCACCAATGTTTTTAAAAATAGTAACTTTATTGAGACGCCACTCCTATCCCTTTTGTTCCAGACCAGCTTCGTCCTCGACAATTCCTTCAAGAGATTCCTCAACTACCTTCATCCAGCAACCCAGGTGTGGTCCCACAGCTGTTGTCTTCCTTCAAGTTCCTCTGTTTCTGCTCCTCGAGAGATGACCCATTTTGGTGGTCAGTGTGCAACCTGTTGCAGATGATTCTGACTGCCTCAGTGTAATACAGTTCTCAAGCCAGGAAAGGGTAACGAGTACCAGTAGTCTACGACAGGCCTGAAGCCAATGACAAGTATCCTTTGTATGGTGTTTTTCTTTCTTCATCTTCTGTGTCCTTCCAGGAGTGGAACTAACCCGGACAGAAAAAAGGCCTCCCGATCTGTTCCCCTTTCCCCCTAAAGGACTCACACAGTGAAGCCTGGCCTCTACATGTACTGCAAAGCTTGACGCATTACACATGAATTTAGAGCCTTAGATCTACTTAATGTTATGAATATTTAAAGCATGGAATTTAGAGCAAAAATTATAATTTAGTTGATGTTACACATCTTTTTAGAGCATAGAATTTAGAGCAAAAGTTATAATTTAGTTGATACATATCTTTTAGTGTTCAGATATTTAATACAGATGTTGTTGCTATTTTAGAAGTACTAAATAAAATACTTTGCATTTGAGTCAGCTTCACACCTCTCTCGTATGTTCCAGCTAGTGGCAATTGGTCTGGGTTCCCTTCCCCTAAATTCCCTGATACCCACTTGCCTGCCCTGACCTGTTTTGTTATAGTGCGGTCATCGGCACTTCCTCACGTGACCAGTACATTGCCATCTGTGGTAAACTCAGCAAATGCTTCAGCCAACTGGTGGAAGAACTCTGGAATGTCCATGTTAGGGTGATAAATGTTGCCCAACTCAAGGGACCCCACTGGAGTAGAAATACATATCATGAGCCATCTTCCTTCCACATCAGCTCTGTAGGCTGCTATTGTCCAGTAGATGTCTTTGTGCATGAGGATGGAAACCTCTCTTTTCGAGGATAGGGCAAAGCTGTGGACTTCCAAGCCTGCCAATTCCCTTATAAAGTTTAAGGGTCTCCTGAGTGACTATCTTCATTTCCTGCAGGAAAGTCACTTGGGCTCAGAGTGGCTTAAGCCTAGCCAGAATGCTCTTTGATTTCAACAGTGAGTTCAGGCCCCTTACATTCCATGATATACATTGGATGTCAGCCATTAGGTATAAAAGGCAGGGAAAAAAAAGGAGATGAAACATAGATCCCAAGAAATCTAGACCTTGTACTCTGAATATGTTTGCTCTCTCTGACTGTATCCCACCTGTCATTATTGTACTACTGCTTCTATATTGTTTGTCCCTACTTTTGTATGGCACTACAGCTACTGATGCTCTCTTGTGTATTGCAATTTCCCGGGTCATACCTGAAAATGGGCACTTGGTTGTCTAGTGTACCTACCCGCTTACCAAAAACAAAAAAAATAAATAGAAGGTGTGAAAGACACCTTCTGAGTTTTCTAGATGATTAGAGTCAGTTATGCAAGACAAATGTAATAGAACCAGTGACGAGTTTCATACTCAACATAAAGAAACAAACAGAACAGTTTCATACCTACCCTAACAGCAGATCTTTGACAGAATCTCTTTCATCAGGCCATACCTATGGAACTATAAGCCGCCAGGCACTAGGACCACATAGAAACTATTGCGAGCAGTCAGCCAGGGGTTACCCACAACAACGTCAGATGTCGGCTGATACAAAAATGTGGGCAGCCCCTCCTCCCTTCTGTTCCCTGCTAGAGATCATACTCGGAGGACCTCTCTGTAGGGAACCAGGAGAGAACCCAGTACTCTGTGAACCTAAGTGAGGCAGACAGTAAAGGGTAGACTAGAATGGAGATAGGAGAAATCCAGGCCCACAAAAGGGGGAAGGAATGTGGGATGGCATTGTGAAAGAGATTCTCTCAAAGATCTACTGTTATGGTAGTTACATAAATGTTCTGTCTTCTTTGGGGATATCTCTTTCATCAGGCCACACCTATGGAACGAGTACCAAGCAGTACTGACAGTGAACAGTCTGGGTGGCTGGAGCCTACAGGCCTAAGAAAGTAGGCCTTAGAGCACAACCAGGCCAAAGCCAGCCCTTTTGTCAGAGACAATGTCCAGACTGTAGTGTTTAGCGAAGGTGTGGACAGTACTCCAGTTGGCAGCTGCACAGATGTCTGCAGCAGACACATTTTTAAAGCAAGCAACAGATATGGTCATGCTTCCTGTGGAACAACCATGAAGTACCCCAAAAAGGTCCTTATCGTACTTCCTGTAACAAAAATTAATACAGCTGGCTAGCCACTTGGACAGGCACTGTTTGGAAACTGGGGCATCCTCTTTCCCAAGGGTGGACAAAACAAAAAGCTGCAAAGAATTTCTGCAGTCCTTTGCACGGTATAGTATAGTACCTCAGTATTCTATGTACATCTAGAGTTTGGAACAATGCTTCTCCTGCATTAGCATGTTCAGGATAATAAACTGGCAGGTGGATGGTTTGATTCAGAGTAAACTCAGACACCACCTTTGGTAAAAACTGAGGACTGGTATGCAAAGACTCCTTGTCTTTGTGGAAATCAAATAAGGAAGCTCACACATTAGAGCCTGTAGCCCTGAAATCCTTTGAGCAGAAGTGATTGCAGCTAAAAACAACACCTTCCAAGAAACAAAGTGTAAGCCACAAGTCATGGCTGGCTCAAGAGGAGCATGGCTGGCTCAAGAGGAGCCAAAGTAAGCTTTTCCAAAATAAAATTCATGTCCCAAGCTGGGACTGGATTACAGATGGGAGGCTTCAGATGTAGAATGCCTTTCAAAATGTATGGGTTGGGGACAGAGGCTCCCAACATTCAGGAGGACACTTGAACCTCACGGCCCAAGCATAAATGCAGTGCAAGCCATGTCACAAACCCAGTTTAGAAGGTATGGGCTGATCCCCTACCCCCACCCCGCAATATTACTTGTGATTCTAGCAAAAGATACTGGATAAACAAAACAGCATACATACCCACTTTAGGACACAAAAAGGATAAAATAAAGATAAAAAATATGAATATCCGACACATACTATATAGCGTACAGCTTTATTTTCGTAAATGTTCTATTACTTGCATGTTTATTTTTTTTCTTCTTGATATGAGTTATAAGGTAGTAACACAGCATGAATGTTATAACTTCAGACAGTTTGATTTGAATGTACCACATGTTCACAGTAGCATATGAAAGCTCTGTCAGAGTTATGGTTTGAATGTACTGGTTATATATCTATATGACACTGATGTCATCAACTGTAACATGCCACTTTCTTTGAATAAAGCCGAGTTTAAAAAGAAATATGAGTCACCTCCAGCTGGGCAACCGTATGACCCTCTATAGGCACACAGAAAGCTGATATGGCAGCCAGGCGCACTTTGACAGAGTACTGTAGGCCTGAAGCCAACAAGGACAGCAGATACTCTGTAACCTAACTGACCGAACAGGTAAACGGATCCACGTGGTGGGAAGTTGCCCACAAGGCAAACTGCTTCCACTTCATAGAATAAGTGGATCTGGTACAAGGCTTTCTAGCAGACAATAAAACATCAGCCACTTTTCGAAACCCCAAAATGAGCAATGGGTATTTCTCCAGGAGCTGTGCATGCAGACAAAGAGATCTGAGGTCCGGATGGACAAGAATTCGCTGTTCCTGTGAAAGTAGACCCTTGCTCAGAGGCAACGGCACTGGAGGTTCCACCACTAGCTGTTGTAGTAAGGGGAATAAAATCTGTCGAGGCCATAGGGGAGGAACGAGTTTCAGAGTTGTCCCCACCATTTGGAGCTTGAGTAGCACTCTCTGAATTAGAGAGAAGGGAGAGAAGGCATACAGAAACTTCTCTTTACAAGAGACGGACAATGCATCTCGCCAGAAAACTCTAGCCCCTTGAGCAAGTGAGCAGAAAAGCGGCAGCTTTGCATTGTGTAGGGACGCAAAAAGGTCTAACTCTGGATGACCCAATCTGTCGAACAGGTCTTCAACAACTGAAGTCAGCAGTTCCCACTAGTGCATCACAGACTGGGATCTGCTTTGCCTGTCTGCCAAGATGTTTTGGATACCTGGAAGATGCATTGCTGAGAGTTCTAGACCATGTTCCAGAGCCCAATACCAAACCCTCACTGCTTCCCTGCATAGGGGATAAGAATGAGTCCCCCCTTGCTCGTTGATGTAATGCATCACACTGACGATTGTCTGTCTGCACCAGCAGAGGGCCTGGGGACACATGGTTATGGAAGGCATGGAGTCAGGACAGCTTGCATTTCTAGCACATTGATATGCAACTTTTTTTCTTTTACCAGGAGAGACACACTAAGCTGAAGCTTGTTTACAGGTGCAACCTGGGAGCTCAAGGAAGTTAAGTGACTTACTCAGGGTCACACAGTATGCAAGTGGGAGCTGAGGGATTCAAACCCAGGTCTCCAGGTTTGCAGCTCAGACCCTTAAACCACTGCACTATACTGCCTTCTGCAACGTGCTCTACACTGGGGACCATGTACCCCATGTCTGATGGGGACCCAGGTGGGCACCCAAACCCATCCCTGAGACATCTGTTGTGAGAATCTGGACTGTTGTAAGAATCTGGAGAGAGGAGGGGATCAGGACGGCAATCCCCTTCAACAGGTTGTTGAGTTCCATCCAACACTTGAGCACTTTGCGAACAGGGGATGTGACTAGAACCAGTTGTTCTAGATTGTCTGTAAGTTGGTCCCATTGGACTCTCACGGTCTGCTGGGGAATTCGCATGTGTCGCTTGGCCAAGTGGACTGTCACTACGGCTGCTGCCATGAGACCTAACAGGTGCAAGAATGCACTGGCCAAGACAAGCCTGCTGTAATGCAGTAGTTGTGCTTGAGCAACCAGGTGCTGGGCCCTGTCCAGAGGCAGGAGGGCTGAACCCTGGGCTGTGTCCAATACTGCTTCTATACACTGCAGTCATTGGCAAGGGGCCAATACCGATTTTGGCATGATGACAGTTACCCCAAGAGCATCAAACAGCTGCCTGGTTCCAGCCAAGGTCTGCAGGAGCTGATCCCTGGACAGGACTTTCAACAGTCAGTCATCCAGGTAAGGGAAAACATAGAGGCCTTCCCTGTGAAGGGCCGCTTCCACTACTGCCAAGCATTTGGTAAAGACTAGAGGTGCAGAAGATAAGCCAAAGGGCAACACTCTGAATAGCTAATGTTCCCCTTGAAACAGGAATCTCAGGTATTTTCTGTGAAGCTTCCAGATTTTGATATGGAGCTAAGCTTCCTTCATATTGAGGGAACAGATTCAATCCCCTGCTTGCAGCAGCAGAAGCAGGCCTTGCAATGTGACCATCCTGAACTTCTTGTACTGTATGAAGAGGTTCAGCTCCCTGAGATCCAGAATAGGCCACAGGTCACCTGTTCACTTTCCAAGAAGTATCAAGAGTAAAATCCCATGTGCCTTTGGTCTAGAGGCACTGGTTCTATGGCCCTCTTTTGCAACAAAGTATATATTTCCTCCAGAAGCTGAGGTAAGTGTTCTGGAAGATAATGGGTCACTACTGATGGATAGAGGTATGTCTAGACGTTCCAGAGCATGGCCCTGTTCTATGATTTCCAGAACCCATGCATCTGTCATCACCTCTTTCCACTGACTCAAGTGGAGGGAGAGGTGGCCCTCTACAACCTCCCCTGGAGATAAAGGTGGTTGAGGGGGTGTACATGGTGTCAGGCTGAGCTGGTGGAAGCAGCTCCCCCTGCTCCACCACACCACCTCTAGGGGCTTCTGAATGGGCACATGGGGTAGTAGTGTGGGCTGGCAAGGCTCCTTCTCCCTTGCCCCTGTCTGATATGAGCTGGATGACAAGGACCCCTATTCCTAAATCTAGGCTAGGTATGGTAGAGGGAATGCAAAGACTTTAAGGTTCTGCCGGAGACCTGAAGCATTGATAGGATATCTTGGACCTCAGCACCAAAATATTTATGTCCTCAAAAAGGGGTGTTGAGAATGGACTGTTGCACATAATTTGCAAAGCCTGCCACCCTAAGCTAAGAATACCTTGTAAGACAGATGCCAGAGGCCACAGTCCTGGCAGAGGCATCTGAGACATCATAGGCTGTGCAGAGCAGATGCCTGCCCACATCAGCCCCAGCAGAAAGGGCTTTAAGAAGCTTTTGTTCTGGAATGCTCTCTGGCAAGGCTTGTGCAGAAGCCTTGGCCTTCCTCCAGAGGGTGTTCTGGTACTTCATCATGTGGGCCTGATAGTTAGCAATGCTACGGCCCAGTGTTACTGAGGCAAAAATATTTTTTTCCAGAGTATCCAACCTCCTGGGCGCTTTATCAGGAGGGAGGGAACACAGGTGCCCTGGACCTGTCATGGGCAGCATTAATGACTACTGAGTCTGCCTTAGGCTGGGTTGCAAAATAATTGTTGCCCAGAGGGTGCTATATACATCTCATCTGCTTTCCTGGGTACAGCTGGGATATAGTGGGGCCTGTACCTGGCAGCAAAGGTGGCATCCTCTAGAGCAGGGAGCTGAGGTGGCACCACAATTGCAGGAGATTCTAACAACTCCAGAAACTCTGTAAGGTTTTCTTGGTTGTGTCCTGTTCCCCCAGGTCAAAGCCCATGGTGGCTTGTGACTGCTACATCATGGTGAGGAAGGTGGGATCCTCTGGAGGGGACCTTGGTGTACTTATCACAGAGTACTTACTACAGGTGGACACAGTGGAGCCCCTGTCATGAGGACTTTCACATAAACCTCAGCCTCCTTATCCTCATCATGCATTATCTGGTCAGGATTATATACATACTTATCAAGCAGGTCGATGAGGAGAAGGGAGCAGACTGGCAATGGTGGCACTCTAGAAGGCGGCTGTGGCAAGGGTGTACCTGGCGGCACTGAGGGAGCACTAGTAGTAGGCCCCATCAACAGACCCCCTGGAACTAGGAGGTTAGGTAGTAGATGTCGAATCACATTCAAAAAGGAGGATAGGATCGCCTGAGCATCGGTATCCATGTGGTCGTCGGGTGCGACTAGAGGTGTGGACAAAGGAGGCCAAGTCCCCAATGTCGACAGTAATGTACCAGCTGTACTAGGCCTGGTAGCACCAATGCCAGGCCCCAAGTGTGGTGTTATGTTGATGGTTGGGGGCGAGCGGTGTTGCCACAAGTTCAGACAGTGGTGCAGAGATAGCACCTGCTGTGTGGAGGGGTGACCTGAAATGCACCGGGGAGGTTCTTTCCTTTACCTTGTCCTGGAGCTTGTGTTTGTGACTCCCTGATGCATTGTCCTGGGATTTTGAAGACCTGGACTCAGAAGATGGGGCTGGCGATGCAGCGGTGTCCTTCTGCTGGAGCTCCTTCTCCATGCTAACCAGCTTCTGCTTAAGGAGGAATTTTTCTAGGGCCCCCTTATGGCGTCACCTGGTCATGGATTTAAAGGCTCTACAGATGAAAAAATTACCATAGTAATCTTGTTTCTTCCAGGGGGTTTCTGACTTATGCATTTAGCCCTGCCAGTTGAAGTGCCTTGGAGAGGAAAGAGTTAAAGCCTATATGCTAATAGTGGAATGTTCAATAGGCTCGAGCTCGGTTTTCAAACCACTGTCCCCGGTACATTCTATGTAACTGTCAGATTCTTACGAGCAACTATAATAGCAATAATAAGTAAGCTATGCTAAATAACAATCTACTAACTTAGTCATAATGACTATAGAACCCATAAATAGGGCATATAAAAATGGGTTCCTGATAGAGTTAAATACCATAATAATAAACAGAGGATTCTACTATGGTGGTCCAAGGAAATCAAGCGCATTATAAAAAAGACACTTAGAGCGTACAATAAATACAAAAAAACTCAAAAAAATATAAATTGGGAAAGATTCAAATCATTTGCCAAAAGAACCAAGAAAGCAAGACGCACGGCAAAACAGAAGCTAAAAATAAATCTTGTAAAAGATGTTAAGGACAACAAAAAAAAATTATAAGTATATTGGCTCCATCAAGGGTAGCCAAAGAGGAATTGGATCTTTAAATGCTAATAATAAAATAATTACTGAAGAAAGGGAAATGGCGGAAGAGCTAAATTATTATTTCGGGAGTATATTTAAAGCAAAAGAAAATATTATTATTGAAAAGCAACCAGCAAATGAGTCCACTATATTATTTACTAAACAGGATATACTGGATGCCATTGGCTTAATCAAAGACTGCACATCCCAGGCCCTGACTATATTAACCCAAAATTTTTAAAGGAAGTCGCTAAAGAATTATTGGGCCCCCTCATTCATTTATTTAATAATTCCTTGAAAGAGGGAAATGTGTTACAAACATGGAGAGAGGCCAACATTACTCCAATTTTTAAGGGTGGTAATAGGCAACAGTCATGTAAGTACAAGCCCATCAGCCTAACCTCTCTTCTCAGAAAAATTATGGAAAGATTAATACACCAAAAAATTACTGATCATATCAGGAATACAGGTTATACGGATATTTCTCAGCAGGGATTTACACCTAGTAGATCATGTTTCACGAACCTTATTAACTTCTTTGAACCAGTAAGTGACGCCCTTGGCAATGGTCTGACAGTGGACGTTGTATTTTTGGACTTTGAAAAAGCTTTTGATACTGTATCTCACAAAACCTTGATTGAACAGTTAGTCACAATAAATCTGGACTTAAAATTAATAAAATGGATTTCACCTTGGTTAGATAAAAGACAACAGAGAGTAGTTATCAAAGGACATGAATCAGGCTGGATTCCAATTACTAGTGGAGTTCCCCAGGGATCCATCTTGGGACCACTTTTGTTCAATATTCTGGTCTCCAGTATGCAATCATCTGACGGGATATGGATTAATAAACACGCAGATGATTGTAAACTAGGTTGTGTAGTAAACAACTTCCAGTTAGCAGCAAATTTGCAAAATAATTGAAACAATCTAAGCGTATGGGCAGTTCTCAACAAAATGAAGTTTAATGTTTCCAAGTGCAAAATTATGCATATGGGGAAAAACAACATTAAAGCTAATTACTTAATGAATAACAGAGCTGATGGTTTCAACAGAAGAAAGAGACCTGGGCGTAACAATATCAGACAATTTAAAATTCAACATACATACAAATAAAGTAGTTAAAAAATGTCTTTCTGTTCTGGGAAATATCTTTAAACATATTTAAAGCAGAGATTCAAAGATAATTCTTCCATTATACAATAGCCTTGTGCGTCCACACCTGGACTTTTGTGCTCCTTTTTGCGCTCCCACGTCTATAGGATGTCAAAGTATGACAGAAAGAGTACAATGCAAGGTCACTAAAAGGATTCACAACATGACTACTATAGAATACGAGTCAAGACTGAAATCACAAGTTATTTTCTCTAGAGTATAGAGCTGTAAGAGGAGACCTGATTTATACCTTCAAGGCCTTTCAAAATGAATATATATTAAATACAATTGGTTTGGAAAGAAACTTAATAATAACACAAGATCTCACAATTTCAAGCTCAAAACTTCTTTATGTAAAACTACTAAGTGTAGCAGATTCTTTACTCAGAGGGTGCCTCCTATATAGAACTCACTCCCTGTGGGTATTGTCACAAGCACAAAGATAAAACAATTTAAAGAAAGACTGGATTCTTATATGAGAGATAAATATATCTTCCACCACTTACATGATGGTGGCGAGTTCTTAATGGGCTAACGCCTCCTGAACTTGTATTGATCTATGAAACTCAAGTCACAGATGCCCAAGAATGACCACACCAGTGGTTCAGTATCATTAGAAAGAACAGCTGGAGTGCAGTGCTCCCGAAGGTGTAGCAGGCGAGGCAGGGTGGGAGGTCAGAATACAGTAAGATTCCCCTGGAAGAAACAAGATTACTATGTTAAGTAATTTTTTTCTTCAAACCCCAGGAAGTCTTACTGTATTGACTTATGCAGACTACTAAGCAGTGCCCATTGGAGGTGGGCAAAGAACCTACTTGGGAAATAGGCTCTGCAATACTGCAGTGCCAAACCTGGTGTCGCTTCTGGCCTGAGTGTCCAGGCAGTAGTGCTTGGTGAATGTATGAACAGTTTTCCAGGTAGCTGCTTTACAGATTTCAAGCAAAGCAACATCTCTAACAGCTGCTATGGAAGCAGCTGTCCCCCTAGTGGAGTGAACCCTTAAGCCCACTGGTGGCTCCTTACCCAGTTTGTCAGACTAGAACTGAATGCAGGCCACAATCCATCTTGCAATGGTCCTTTTTGTAGCTGGCTTGTCCTTTCCCAATTCTCCATAAGGGAGGATCAGCTGGGTACATTCATTTCTATGGCCCTTTGTCTGTTCCAGATAGTAGCCGATAGCCCTCTTCACATCTAGGCTATGCAGCCTGCATTCTCCTGAACTAGAATGGTCAATAAAGAAAACAGGCAATGTAATGGACTGGTTCAAGTGGAAGTCCAAGACTTCAGGGAGGAATTTCCTATTTGTTCTGAGAACAACCTTACCCCTGTGGAAAGCGATGTAGTTAGGTTCCGCAGACAATGCCTGTAGCTCACTGGCCCTTCTTGTTGAAGTGATAGCTACCAAAAAGACAGTTTTCCATGTCAGATACTTAAGCTCTGCTGAAGACATGGGTTCAAAAGGGGTCTATTTCAACTGTGCTATGCAGATGTTCAGGTCCCAAGAAGGGGCAGGCTCCCAATGAGGAGGGTGCAACTGGAGCATCTCCTTAAAAAATTTCTTGAAAATAGCATTAGAAGCCAGGGAAGGGCCCTTCCCTGCTGAGCAGTAGGCAGAAACAGCTGCCAGATATACCTTGAGGGTAGAAGGCTGGAGGCCTAGAGAATGAAGGTGAGCCAAATAGTCCACCGGGACTGCCAAGCCAGTTTCCTGTAGATTTGTGGCCCTTTGGGAACACCAGATAGAGAACCTTTTCCATTTTGAAGTGTAAGTCTTCCTGATGGAAGGCTTTCTAGAGACCCTTAGGATGTCCATCACGTCTTCAGAGATGCAAACCTGAATACTCTAGGTCTTCAAGAGCCAGGCCTTGAGCCTGAGGGACTTGAGGTTGGGGTACAGGATCCTCCCCCTTGAGGATGTCAGGAGGCTGTGCCTCCTGGGAAGGCAAACTGGACTGGCTGTCGACAGGTTCCGCAACATTGAGTATCAAGGCTGTCTGGCCCAGTCTGGAGCTATCAGGATCATTGTAGCTGACTGACATCTGAGTTTGATTAGAACTCTGAAGATCAGATGAAATGGAGGGAAGACATACAGAAACATGCATGTCCAGTCCAGGAACAGTGCATCCAGAGGCACTGAGACAAGTGCTGGTGGCCTGCAACAGAACTGCAGTAGTTGAGGATTGTCTGGGGCTGCAAAGAGATTGATCTCTGGAGTGCCCCATCTCCTGAATACTGCTAGCAGGACTTGTCTGTTCAGAGCCCATTCATGATGGCTCTGGTTGATTCTGCTGAGTGCATCTGCCAGGTTATTGTCCTTCCCTGTCTGATGTCAGGGAGACCTTGAGGGAGTATGCTTAACTCCAGATCCTCATGGCCTCTGTGCACAGTGCAGAGAACCTTGTTCCTCCCTGTTTATGTAGTACATGGTAGTGGTGTTGTCTGTCCTGACCTGCACCACTTTCCCCTGCACTATTGTAGCAAATGACTGAAGTGCTAGAAGCACTGCCCTGAGCTCTAACAGGTTTATTTGAAAGAAAGACTCCTGACTGAGCCATGAGCAGTGTGGTCCCCTAGCTGGGCTCCCCATCCTAGGAAGAGGCATCTGTGGTCAGCGCCACAGTGGGAGACTGCTGTAGGAAGGGGACACCCATCCTGAGGTTTTTCCTGTCCTGCCACCACTGCAGGACTTGCAGCAAGGTGGATATCACTGGCACCAGCTTGGAAAGGGAATCCCTCCTCTGCGACCAGAAGGACCTGAGGTGAAACTGAATGTCCCTCATTTGAAACCTGGCCCCTGGTACCACTGCTGTGGCTGCAGCCATGTGGCCCAAGATTTGGAGAAAACGCCTTGCTGGTTGAGGGATGTGCAGGTGAAAGGAGCCTGCCAAGTGAACTAGGTTGTCCACCCTTCCTGGTAGTAGAATAACCTTTGCATGAACTGTGTCCAACACTGCCCTATGAAATCCAGGAGCTGGACTGGTTCCAAAACTGATTTCTTGAGGTTCAGCAGGAATTCTAGAGACTGTAAAGTGTCCTGCTGTGTAATAGCCAGGCCTTCCTTTACCTGCTGAGGAGAATGTCCTATGACTAGCCAGTTGTCCAGGTAAGGAAACACAGCAATTCCTTACCTTCTCAGATGTGCCACAGCCACTGCCAGACACTTTGTGAAGGCCCTTGGAGCTAGGTCAGGTCAAAGGGCAGAGCCCTGAACTAGTAATGGCCTGATGGTCTCGAACCTGAGATATTTTCAGTGAAATTGTCTAATGGGAATGTGAAAGTAAGCATCCTTGAGTTCTAAGGATGCCAGCCAGTAACCTTGTCTCAGAGTGTGAAGGATCATAGCCAGGGTGACTATTCTGAACTTTGGTTTTGTCAGAAGCTTGCTGAGGTATAGATCCAGAATGGGCCGCTACTCCCCATTTTTCTTCAAGGTTAGAAAGTACCTTGAATACAACCATTTCCCCTGTGAGGGAATGGAACAGGTTCCACTGCCTTGTCTTGCAGTAAAGGGGACACTCCTGCTTCCAGAAAAGCTGTTTCTGAATTGGTGGCAGGTTTCAATGACCTTGCTCTTGTTTGGGGGAATAACTTGAAGCTTAGAGCAAGGCCCTGGCTTATTACTCCCAGGACCCACTTGTCTGTGGTAATGGCTTGCCTTGCCTGGAAGTAATAGGCCAGCCTGCCCCCTACTAGGGTTGGGGAGGTGGCCCTGACAATCACCTCAGGGAGTCTGCTTGGCAGGGGTCTTGGACTGGGGACTGGGGCCAGCACAGCCAGCACCCCTTCTGCCCCTACCCCTAAAGTAGCCTCTTTGCTGCTGCTGGTAGGCAGGAAAGGCCTGGGCCTGGTAGAAAGGTCTTGGGTAAGGTCTGCCCCTGTCTCCCTTACTCTGTTGTTTCTGTGGAGTGGCAGCCTTCTCCTTGGCTACAGCACTCTTATAAGCCACCCTGTACTCATCAATTTCTTTCCATGTAGGACTCTGTCTGTTCCCCAAACAGTGAGTTCTGCATTAAGGGAAAGGCCAGGGCCGTTGTCTGGGTGTCTTGAGATAGGTTTGTGCACCTTAGCCAGGCAAACCTTCTTAGTGAGACAGCAGTGGCCATAACTCAAGAGGCATTGTCATTGGCATCCAAAGCCATATGGAATTAGTACTTAGATGCCTCTACACCATTTTTAACAGCCTCCTCCAAGTTTGCTGCTAGCTGAGGAGGAGCTTTCTTGGCCAATTTCCGAACAGATTCCCAGAGTGACTACTGGTATCTAGACATATACCCCATGTAAGATGCTTCCCTAATGTCTAGAGAAGCATCAAGGTACTTCTTTTTTGCCACTGAATCAATTCTCCTGGAATCCATATCAGGAGGGTGGGAGGCTAGAGGGGTGCCTGCTTTTTCACAGGTTGCAGCCTGAACCACTCCTTCATGGCTGCAATGGCTAACCAAAAAAGCAGTGCCATTGCCAGCCAACAAATACCTCCTGTCCATTTTTCTGTCCACAGGGGGTGGAAGTTGCAGTCTGCAAGACTTTCATAGTTTGCCTCTTAAGGGACTTATGCATAGGTATCATAAGTCTCTTAGCAGCAGGCACATCCATCATCTCAACATAGTCTGGCTCCTCCTTCTCCTCAGAAGCCTCCTGGGCAGGCAGCTCCAGGACTTCTGCCACCTTCTTCATGAAGGCATAATGGAAGAAGGGGTCCCCAGAGTGTGGAGGGAAAGACTCAATTTCTTGATGATCAGGAGAGACTTTGGGTTCAATAAGTTCATCAAAGTCCTCCTCCTCCTCTTCTTCATAACCTTCCCACTCTTGCTCGTAAAATGCTTCAGGGTCATATGAACTGGTAGGAAATGAAGTACCAGGCATTTGAAACGAAGTGTGAGTCAAGGTACGTTGAACCGGTTCGCCTGAACTGTTTTGAATATATTGAATAATCCAAATAGATTTCGCAATTTCTTCAGCGGTTGGAACAGCAACTGCATGTCTGTGGTTCCGAACCAGCGTTTTTTCTTTTCTTTTTAGCAGAAGCCATTTCAAGGACTATTTCTGCACTCCTTTTGATTGAAGAGGTCTTGCCCTGGTCAGAAGGCACCCCCTCCGTTTCCACCGTTTTATCCGTGGTAGTGGAACCAGACCGGCCATCTATGTTGGCGGACTTTTTGGCCATTCTTTCCTGCGGTCTGAGTCACCTATCAAGCATAGACTGTGGAACATTTTTGCAAATTTCACAATCTGCCTTCAGGTGGTCAAGTCCTATGCAGAATACACAAATTAAGTGTGGATCAGCCTTTGGAAACGGCTAACCACACTCGGTACAATGCTGAAACTCAGTGGGACCGGTTATCTTCTTGGGTTTCTGTGACATAATCTCTAACACTTAAATTTAGTACTTATCTACAGTTGGTGGTCAGGCCTGAATAAGAAAGTAAAGAATAGTTTTGGTTAACGGTCGGGTTAGCGACCGAGGGAAAAACTTGTTTTTATTTGTTTTTTTTAAACCAAAACTAGATCGGTCCCAGATATAAGACTTTAAACAGAAAAACCCTTAAACTTTAATCAAAAAAGTAAATAAATGTCTTAGGTTTCCTCCCGGTTACAAAAAACGACCAGAAACCAAAAAACTTATCGCAATTAAGTAAACCTAGTCTAGTCTAACCTGTAACCGAAGGACAGATTTGAAAAATAAAATAAAAATAAACAGTACTTTGAAAAAACGTCACATTTTTACTTCAACCAAAGGAAGCTGAGGAGAAATCTCTGAGGTGACTTCACAAGCAGGTGGAGTAAAGAATCTGGCAGTTACATAGAATGTACCGGAGACAGTGGTTTGAAAACCAAGCTCGAGCCTATTGAATGTTCCACTATTAGCATATAGGTTTTAACGCTTTCCTCTCTGGGGCAGTTCAACTGGAAGAGCTAACTGCATAAGTCAAACTACAGTAAGACTTCCTGGGGTTTGAATCTGCAGGTTTTCATGTTGTGGTCTGGACCTAGGTAGCAGACCCAGATGAGGGAATCGCCAGTGAAGATCTTCTAACCACAGACACAATACCGGAAGAATTTTGACGGTTCCTTCAATGACATACGAGTCTTGGAAAAAATCACTCTATAAGTGATTACGTTTTCGGGAAAAAATGGCAGCTATTGCAGCAGTGTTCCCTTCAGCAGTCTGATGAGTATGGTTGTCGGCGGCAAGAGAACTGAGGAGAGCAGAGGCCACCCATGTTTATGTAGCAGCCGATGTCTGCTTCATCGTAGATGGCCACTGGCTGGCTGCTTGCAAAGCTTCCCTGTGGTCCTAGTGCCTGGCAGCTGATAGTACCATATGTGTGGCCTGATGAAAGAGATAGCCTCAAAGAATAATATGTAATCATGCAACATGCACAACTTTTGAAACAAAGTAGAGACAAAATCCATAGCCTTACAGGGCAGGCTTTGGTTACAGAGTCGGGATGGGTGAACCTCCTAGGGCAAATCATACCCCTGTCTGGAGGAGGGCATCAAGACACAAAGATAGAATAGGAGCCAGCTCCCCTCTCTGCTCACATCCCTGTGAAACAGAGTTCTGTTGCAGTGCTACAACAAACAATGCAATACCTGCAAAGGGCATAACTGGCTATTTGGGGCACCTTAAAATAATTTGCTCTGGTCAGTTGAGCAAATACGCCAAATACCATGGCTGCTTAAATACTCTGGGGGTCTGGTCAACACATGCAGGAAAGTAACCATTACTGAGGGTTTTAATTATATGCCAGTCACAAGACATTTCTCCCGCTGCCCTCATGCCCCTACCAGCAGCCAGGCAGAAAGGTGCAAGTTCATCGAGCATATGGGAGGGGTGTACCACTTTGCTCAGTTTGCTGTCGAGATCTGGCCCAGGTATTGGGAATACTTTTTGGGTTGGTGAAGGAAAAAGGGAGAGGCATGAATCTAGCAATAGAAAGGTAGATAGATATAAAGAAATACACCTACACCTCTTCTCAGTTCCTGACTGCCACGGGGGACAAGTTCTGATTGGTGGTGAAGTCCCCTCTACATGAATCCCTCCTTCCCTCTAATGCAACATTAAGGCATCACATCTCCAAGAATATGTGTGGGGTTTAAACTGTTGTGCACACCACCTACATATAACCATTATCACACCCCAAAGCTGCTATTGTGACCAGCAGGCTGCCTGGTGGGGTTGGAAACATTGTTTCACCACGGATGTGTGACTTCAGAAATTTCGAAGGGCTGTTACAGGCCCATTTAAGGGAGAGAGGAAACAAGAAAAAGACAAGCACAGAAACATACTGGTGGTTCCTGCCTTCGGTACAAGATGACCCAAAATTAGATATTCATGCCTTGGGGAGGGAGTGAGGACTCAGTAGGGCCAACTTGGCAGGATATGAAGAAATCAAAGGCCCTGCCAAGACATGCATCCAAACAATGGTTTACTCTAGCAGGACCCCTTCCCCAAATGAGTCTTTTCTTTCTCGTGTGCCCCTTGTATAACAGAGAAAGAACATTTACAATAAAGAAAAACCACTACACTATTTAGCATGCCTTCCTGAGCTGTTTTCCCAAATCAATATCATAGACATACAACTGTGTAGCAGCGGGTAGACTAAAACAGTTTGTGCAGACACATTGGAACTAAATAAGCAGGAACATAAGAAGGGGCCTGACCTGTTTAATAAGACATATGCCTCTGTCCAAAGAAAACTGTCAAGACAGGAAATAAGGAATTTTGGATCGCACAGTAAACCACACTCACCTGCCCCCGCTTCAGACTGTCTCTGCTACTAAGAGATGGGCAAGATGGAAGGAGGAGAACTACAAGTTGTGCAAAACTGTTCCACTAGCATAAATAGCCCAGATAGAAAAGGTGTGTCAACCTGTCGGTTGAAATGGCTTTGGTGGTTTTGTTGGTGAGGCCGATCCCAAACAACAGCTTGCTGGTAAAGACACCATTGCAGCGACCTCTGCCTGTGATACTGCTGGCGTGGGATTAATGAAAAAGGCCTCAACTTCTGTAGGAGAAGGTGATGAGCCAGCTGGCTCAGACAGAAATTTGAAAAGTACTGCAAATGGATTCAGGTGAGAGGGAACTCCAGCGGTCTTATCCACTGTTGCCAGGGAAAGAGCCCCCTTGCTGCTGCTTCTCAATCAGCCCAGTTGTGCTCAAGTCCCTCCCTGCAGCGGTACAGGTCCTGTGGCAACCTTGGTATCTCTCAGGCAGGAGTCAGACATCAGCATCAGTGCTGGAAGGGGTTTACACAAGTCTAGCTGATGGCCTTTTTGTAGGGCAGGCAGTTCCAGGGGTGCCATGCCCATAGGCTATACAGATGGACTTGCCCTGATGACTGGACAGACTTTGGAAAGTGGTGGTACAGAACTTGCGCACTGCTTCTGGTGTATCAAAAGGGTGCACTGTGGACTATCCTCATTTGGGCCATGTACCCAAGGTAATATTTTTACCCCAGGGAAGCAAGTCTCTTACGTGCTCCAGCACAATCTTGGTGTTGATTTGTTAAATCGACCGAGTAGTCTGGGAAGAAGTGGATTTGGTGTCCCTGCTACAATAGTTGCCCACACTCACTGGCTAGTCCTAATAGACTTTCCTTCACAGGGAATCGTAAGAATTTAGCCAGTACTGGGTGAGGCCCATCCCCTGGTCTTGGCTTGAGAGTCAGGGAGTGGTAGGCCTTCTCTATTTTGAGAAAGGGACAGCTGGGGGCATTAACAATGTCAGGGATTGCCCCTTCCAGAAAGCAGATCATGTTGGTTCCTTCAGCCCCTCCCAGAAACTAGACAAACTGAATATTGGAATGTTGGGAACAGTTCTCAGGATCATTCACTTTTTGTAGCAGGAACCTAACTTTTCTGTCTTGTTCCTGCAGATGGGCCTGCTGCTGGTCAGCCTGCATTTCCACTTCCATGACCTGGGATTCGACCACTTGTCTCCTGCTTCTTCAAGGTCCTTAGACATCTGGATTGCAAAAACTTTCAGCTCTGCTTCTGGGACAGCATTGCAGAGATCTGGTGTATATCTGTTGAAGCTGTTGCCATTGTCATGAAGACCAGGATCGGAACATCAGCCAGGTATGCAATTTTTTTAAGTTATATGATATGCAGGGCAGTTATTGAAGTATAGTAAGTAATAAAGATATTGAAAGAGAGGTCACCAAAAGCCAGTTGCAGCTTTGTCGAGATTGCTGCGGTCAAGAAGTTATGAATGAAGGATGTTTTTACAGCACCAGATGGTAGCCGAGCTTTAGATTTAGGTTGCCATCTTGACTCTTATCAGACCCCCCAAAACTGTGATATACTGTAGTTTTTTGGTAAACGGAAGACTAAAAGAGTCCCATATACCTTTTAAAATGAAAGATTTAGACATCAAAGTTAATATTTTTCTGTAATTTCCTCCTTTGGCTTTATTACTGATGACAGCTGCATGAAAACAAGATCACTGTCCCTAGACTAGATGATTCATTTACAGCTTAAACAGCAGCAGATTGTGGTTGTGGCATTAGAAAAAAAAAATTACCACAGTAGTGATGGTTCTTCTAGTGATTCATACAACTCTGCAATCATTTTGGGCCTGATATGTTCCCAGAGATGGAACATGGAACAAATTTCAAACTGCACTGTGGTCATGCTCCCCTAGTGTTCTAACATCATTTGTAGATGAAGAGCAAAGGGAGCAGGGACCAGCTATCTAAACTATCCTAATATGCTCACATACCGATTAAGAATAATAACACCACACTTTAAATAGTGTGAAAAACTGTAAAGTTTTTAACTATAAAGTGCTCAAAAATGTGGCAATGCACTTGGTGAAGACCCGTGGGACTGATGACAGGCTGAACGGCATGGTTCTCAACTCATACAGGGTCCCCTTGACCCTGAAGCAGAGGAACTGCTGATGGGATGGACGGATTGGGATGTGAAAGAATGCGTCCTGCAGATCCAGTGAACAGAACCACATGTTTCGCTCCAAGGATGGTATGTTCTGGTTCAGAGTGACCATCTGAAAGGTGCATGGCCTGAGATATTGATTCAGGTCGTGGAGATCTAGAATGGGGCACCAGACCCCCATCCGCTTGGGCACCAGGAAGTACCTGGAAACAAAGCCTGGGTCTGCAGACGGATCCGCCACTGGGGCAACTGCCTCCTTGAGGAGGAGCTGAGCAATGTTGGCCCGAAGAGCCGACTGGGTGTGTGCAGAAATCTGTTCTTCCCGAGGTGCGCATGCCTGACTGGGAGGATACTGCTCGAATTCTAGAAGCAGTCCCTGACCAACCACTTCTAGAACCTATCTGTCCGTAGTGATAGCGGACCAGGCGGAAATGAAGCGGTGTAGCCGGCCCCCCATGTGAAGACCCAGAGCTGGCATGATGGGAATAGGGGTGGCCACCCCCATCTCATCATTGAACAGGCTTGGAGGAGGAGGAGGAGGCTCCAGGACCTGAGCCTCGGCCTCCTTTATGGGCCTGTCGGGGTCCAGGCTTGGGCTGAGGGTGCCAAGCTTGAGCCTGCTGCTGCTGATGCTGCTGTCCTCCTTGGTAGGAGGGCTGCTGAACCGCAGGGGAAGAGTGCTGAAAAGGCTTCTTCTTTTTCTTCTGCTGGTTCTTGCCCAAAGAACCCTTTGCAGAAGTGGCGTCCAAGGTGGCATTGGACTGCTCTATGTGCTGTAGGTGACTGGCCACTCCTGGGCCGAACAAGCTGGTCCCAAGGAAGGGCACATCAGCTAACCTGTGCTGAGTATCTGCCAGGAAGGAGGAGAGCCTCAGCCAAGCCCTGCGTTGAGAGGCAACTGCGCGGCCATTGAGCAGGCACAAGAATCCTCAATGTCCAGGGCTGTCTGGAGCTGCTGTTTGGCAACAGCATGGCCCTGGTCCCGGACCTGCCTGACCGTAGTCTGCATATCTGCATGGAGATGCGAGAGGACTTCATCCAATGACCCCAGCAGGGCATGAGAGAAGTGTGCCATGATGATGGCCGAACTCGCCTGACGAAGGCCCAAGGAAGAGGCCGCATAGACCTTCCTCGCCGAATGGTCCAAGTTCTTGGACTCTTTGTCGGGAGGTCGATCAGTGTCGGCCAAGCTACCTGTATGCCTGAACACAGAGGTGGTCACCAGACTCTTGGCCGAAGGGTGCTCTGTGAACCCCGCCAGGGACCCCATGGGCACTGCATACTTGCGGGCCATGCAGGCAGACGGTGCTGGGCAGGAGGCAGGGTGCTGCCATAGTTCAAGTGCCGGGCTAACAATGGCCTCGGCCACAGGAAAGGCCTACGTCGGAGTATCCTCTCTCTTGAGGATATCCGTGAGAGGGTACTCCGCCTTTTTCTGGATGGGTTCCAGGGGCATCCCCATGGAATCAGAGATGAGGTGAAGGATCCCTTGGAAGGAGGAAGGGCCTTCCTCCATTCCTGCATTGAGGGACGACTTGTTATCTCCTGGATAAGAGTGGAACTCAGTGATGTCCGAGTCCGAAGAGTCGGGATACAGCGGTCTGCCATCCAAATCACCCTCGACGTGTCAAGGGCGGTCCGGAGTGACCATAACTGACAGACGCTTGGGAAGTCCAGTGTCTGCGTGGTCCCCTTTAGAAGGAGCCCCTCCCATGGGCTGCTTGAGTGGTGGTTCCACCAAAACAGGTGGAGAGACCGGTAAAGACTGAACCAGTGGACGGGCCGGCCCCTCGGGTGGTGGAACCATTGGGGTCGACTTCAGCCTAGGAGGCGAGTTCCAAGTAATGGCCAGGGTAGGCGGCGGAGCCGGCTTCTGCCCGGTCAGAATCAGCTGTTGCCACATAAGGTTCTCATAGCACCAGAGTTTCTGCCGGAGCCTGTCCTCGTCCGAGGAGGAAGAGGACGACCTGTGTCGACGCCTCTTTTTTGAGTGCTTATGGCTCTTCCTCGGTCGTTCGGCTGAGGGAGTTCTGGACCTCAATCGAGATCGAGGGGTGTCGACTCGGTCGTTCAGGATACACCGGTGCAATCAGAGAAACCCGGGGGTCTGGAACTGGCTTCTCGATAGGGACACCAGCAGACTGGGTCTCATCATCGGAAAATACAAGGACCAGGGTCCTTTCCAAGGAGTCGTCAGCCATGGCTGGCGATAAGGGGGTCGATCGGGTCAAGAATGATCTCGACCTCATCGGCCGGTTCCTTGGTCGCTTGGCCAGATGGAAGATCCGAAAAGCCAGCGGCCAAAGAAGCAATCTCGACCGAGGTCGAGACCGCATGCTCCTGGGACTGAGACCACTCTCGATCCCAAGAGCACCTTCGCTTAGACAAAGATAAACTGGGTTCCTTGTCCCTCTTACGAGGCCGGGAGGAGTAAAAGCCCACAGACGCCTCTCCCCGGGTGGGGAGAGACTGGCACGGCTCCTTAAAGGAACCCGTGAAGGTAGAGCCTAGGTTGAGAGGAACAAAAAAGCTTTGAGTCGCCGAAGCGCAGGCGGCTTCTTCCTCAAACGCCTTCATTTGTTCCAGCTGCTCGGCGGAGCCCGCGGCCACGGAAACCGCCCACCTAGCTTCCTTAGACTTCACCGGAGGATTCCTTTTCTCTGGTCTCCCAACTTTAGTCATGCCAAGTGGTCGTCCAGAACGTTGGGATGGAAGGCCAAGCAGAAACTGCAGGATGAGGTGTCATGGCCGACACCTAGGCAATAGACACACGTGAGGTGGGGATCAGTGCACGACATCTTCTGGCCGCAAGGACACTGACGAAATCTGGGAGAAGATTTCTCATCCATAATCGAGGACACAAAAGCACAATTGCTAACTCGAATGAGTTTCAATCTCGGTAAAACCGAATTTTGAAGCCAGGGCCTACGAAATGCAAGAGCACGAGGGAAGCACTGTATCTTCCAGCAGAAAGGAAGATCTGACGTCACGGGCGGAGCTGAGGAATATACCAACGGGTGGGTGGGTGGGAGGAGCTAGCTTGAAGACTTCCAGCAAGAATTAAAGGGAAAGGAACATGCCAAGAAGTGTGAATAGAACAACATAGCCACGCTAGTAGAAACATCATTACTAAGGTAATTTTTCTTCTAATAACAGGAGATAATAGTAATCAATCTATATGTATGTATCAGATGTAGCCAGTCTGGGATGACTTTTCCTGGACACTTGGGAGTCCTTTTTTGGAAAAGCGCACTTGTATGCAAGTGGCGGCTTACATTTAAATAAAGCCGGTGAGAATGCATTGGGTAGAGTGATAGCTGATGTACTACATAATAAACATGAGAAAAGTACTTTAAACTGAACTCCTGGGGGGGGGGGGAGGCACACCTGCATGAACCAGGGTATTAAGGTACTTTTGGTTAATGCCAGAAGTCTAACTGATGAAAGAAAAGATCCTGGACTCTATTCTCAAAGATTCCGGCGCAGGGGCAAGGGGCTTGTGCCACAATAAATGGGAAAAAGTATCCCTTGTGCCAAATGATGCACCAGGAGCCATTCTCAAGGGTTGCCTGCCCCAAACAGGGCTCAAACCACCCGTGTACCCCAAAATGAGCTGCGGCATGGGACAAGGGTGCATATGGCAGACGCAGGCTGCCACATCCTCGAATGTCCGGTTCTCCAAAACTCACACAGAGGGAGAATTTCTAAGTACCCTCACACCCGGCAGGACTGGTCTAAGGGTACTGAGAAATACTCTCGGGGAGAGTTTGGCACACAGTGCGCCAATGAGCGGCGGCCCCCACTCCCAAGCCCCGATCCCCCATTGGTATATGTCACCCCATCCTGATCCCCAATGTCACTATTAAGGTAGAAGAAAAAATTACTCAACTTGGTAATCTTATTTCTTCTAAAGGAATCTTACTGTATTCTGACTTATGCAGTATGGTCTCATCATAGGACTGCCCCGGAGCCAAAATGGTTAATGGAACCTATGCAATGATGGAATGCTAGGCTCGAGCTTGGTTTTCAAATCACTGTCCCTGGTAAACAGCTCTAAACCATCAGATTCATATGAAGCATGCACGAAGCAGTTTCCAACTAATATAATAATAATAATATACAAAGTTCTGTGAGCCAAACTTTTACTGTCCCTTGCTGTCGCACCTCGCTCTGACAGCGATCCATTGCAGTTAGAGATGCTAATTTATTTAATTCCCTTTCTCCTGATACTGCGACGACTGCAACCTTGGGACCATTTAAGCGGAAGCTGCATCAATTCTTAGTTTCCAGAGCATCTTGTGACTGCCATACCTAATCTCTGCTGACAGCTAAATGCACTGGGACCTCCCTCTTTTACCATTTGCCCCTGTATAGCCCTATGCTGCTGCTGCACTATTCCACTCACAGCACTTCCTCCCTTATCTCTTTCCCACTCCTGCCCTCTTTTCATCATACCTCATCCCCCCTTCCCTTACCCCTCCATTCCCACTTCCCCTTTCTCCTCTGTTTCCTCACCTTGTTCTCTCCCTCACACCCCCCGCCCGTGGGTCTTTCCTGCTCAAGCTTCATTGTGGAATCTCCATCCTTGCTCTTTGCTCCTTCACCCCCAATTCACCCCTGTACTTTCTCTCCTTGTAAGCCCTTTCACCCCTCTTCAGACAAGGCCACTGGCTGCACTGGACACAATATTTATCTTGCCATATTGTTCTTTTGTTTATGTAATTACTTTCCTCATGTTGTACTACTTACTGAAACCACTGTAATTTGCTATTCTTGTGACTTGACTTGGAACCTCTGTAAAAGAGCCCTTGGCTCAAAGGTCTTTCCGATTTGTTAAATAAATAAATAATAACCCTCCTTAATGAGCAATAAGGTATAAATAAGGGAATTACCCCTTCTTTAAATACTTCTAAAGTGGCATTACTAAAACTGAAGTCACAGATGCCCAAAAAAATAGAACATAAAATACACCCAGGTTTGCAACACCTCTACCACAACTCTAGTGCAATGACCATAGGTTTCAAGTAAGGGAGGAAGTGAAGGTGCTCAGAATACAATAAGATTCCCTTAGAAGAAACAAGATTACTAAGGTGAGTAATTTTTTCTTCAAACCCCAGGAATTCTTACTGTATTCTGACTTATGCAGATTACCAAGCAGTGTCTTTGGAGGTGGGCCTGTAACCTATGTAGGAAACAGGCTCTGCAGGACTGCTGTGCCAAACCTGGCATCACCTCTGGCATGGACATCCAAACAATAGTGTTTGGTGAATGTGTGGACTGTTTTCCTAGTTGCAACTTTGCAAATGTCCACTGGGGGATATATCTAGCAGCTGCTAGAGAGACTGCAGTATCCCTAGTTGAACGGGCCCTGAGGCCTGCAGGTGGTTGCTTACCCACCTTGCTATAGCAAAACTGAATACAGGCTACAATCCATCGTGCAACGGGTCATTTTGTGGCAGGTTTTCCTTTTCCCACCTCTCCATAAGTGAGGAAAAACTAGGTTTGATCCTGTCTGTGACCTTTGTGTGGTTGAGATAGTAGCTGACTGCCATTTTCACATCCAGGCTGTGTAGCCTATGCTCACCTGAGGTGGAATTGTCTGAGAAGAAGACTGGCAAAGTAATAGACTGGTTGAGGTGGAACTCTGATACCACCTTGGGCAAAAATGTCCTGTTAGTTCTCAGATCTATTCTGTCTCTATGGACAGCAGTGTAACCAGGATCTGTGGACAGTGCCTGGAGCTCACTAATCCTTCTACCAGAGGTAATGGCTACCAGGAACACTGTTTTCCAAGTCACATATTTGAGGTCTGCAGTAGACATGGGCTCAAAAGGGGGCTGCATAAGCTGGGCAATACAAATATTCAGATCCCACATGGGAGTAGGCTTCCTATGTGGTGACTGCAAGTGCAGTAACCCCTTAAAAAGCTTCTTGAACACTGGCTTAGAAGATGCCTTACCTGCTGATAAATAAGCTGAAACAGCTGCCAGGTGCACTCTCAAGGTGGAAATACTTAAACCTGTGGAATGCAAATGGGCCATATAGTCCAGGACTATAGAAAGACTGGCTTGGGCATGGTCCAACCCCTTGCCCTGACACCAAATTGAAAATCTTTTCCATTTAAAGGAGTAGGTTTTCTTGGTAGAACGCTTTCTGGAAACTCTCAGTATATCCATGACTCCTTCTGAGAGATGCAAATCTGCATACTCTAAGTCTTCAAGAGACATGCTTCGAGTCTGAGAGATAGCAGATAGGGATACATGATTCTGCCCTGTGAGGATGACAATAGGTTGTACCTCCTGGGGAGACTGATTGGCTTGGTTATTGACAATGATAGGATCATGGAGTGCCAAGGCTGTCTGGCCCAGCCTGGGGCAATGAGGATCATTGAGGTTGGTTGAAGCCTGAGTTTATTTAGCACTTTCAGTAACAGAGGAAAAGGAGGGAAAGCATACAAGAACCTCCCCCGTCCAGTCGAGCAGAAGTGCATCCAGAGGAATTGTGCCTTTGATGGGGGGCCTGCAGCAATATTGTGGGAGTTGGTGGCTGTCTGGGGCTGCAAACAGATCCACCTCTGGGGTGCCCCATCTCCTGAAAATGGTCTGCAAGACCTGTTTTTTTCAGTGACCACTCGTGGTAGTTCTGATTTATTTTGCTGAGAGCATCCACCAAGACATTGTCCTTGCCTGGAAGGTGGACAACTGAGAGGAAGACATTCAGGGATTATACAAAGGCCCAGATTCTCATTGCCTCTGTGCAGAGGGAAGTTGACCTTGTGTCCCCTTGCTTGTTTATGTAGCACATGGTGGTTGTGTTGTCTGTTCTGATCTGGACCACATTTCCTTTTACCTGACTGACAAATGACTGAAGAGCCAGAAGAACTGCTCTGAGCTCCAAAAGGTTGATATGAAGAAGAGATTCCTGCTTTTCCCATGTGCAGTGTGATTCCCCAGATGTGCTCCCCACCTTAGGAGGGATGCATCTCATCTGTCGTGAGTACCAGATAGGGAACCTGCTCCAAGAAGGGCACTCCTTGTCTGAGATTGCCCCTTTCCCGCCACCACTGCAGGGCTTGGAGAAAAGTGACTGTGACTGGAACTAACTTTGAGAGAGAGTCCCTTCTCTGGAGCCAGTGATCTCTTAATGAAATTGAATGTCTCTCATCTGGAACCTGGCCCCTGACACAGTTGCTGTGGAAGCTGCCATATGGCCTAGCAATTGCAGGAAGTGCCTTGCTGGCCAAGAAATGTGAAGTTTGAAGGAACTGGCCACCTGGATAAGGTTGTCTATCTTGTCCTGAGATAGGTAAGCCATCCCTTTTCTTGTATCCAGTTCTGCCCCTATGAATCTGAGCCGTTGAACTGGTTCCAAAACAGACTTTTTGTGGTTCACCAAGAACCCTAGAGAGTAGAGCGTAGAGAGTATCTTGTGTTATTGACAGAGCCTCCCTTACTTGTTGGTGCGATTGGCCTACTATGAGCCAGTCATCTAGGTAGGGGAACACTGACACCCCTTGTTGCCTTAGGTGTGCCACTACCACAGCTAGACATTTTGTGAACACCCTTGGAGCAGATGTCAGTCTGAAAGGCATTGCCCTGAATTGGTAATGACCTGATGGCAACCTGAACCTGAGGTACTTTCCGTGTGACCTTCTGATTGGGATATGAAAGTAGGCGTCCTTCAGATCCAGGGATGCTAGCCAGTCTCCCTGACTTAGGGTAGGTAGTATGGTAGTCAGAGTGACCATCTTGAATTTTGGTTTTGACAGATGCTTGCTTAAGTATCTGAGATCCAGAAAGGGTTACCACTCCCCTGTTTTCTTTATTGTGAGGAAGTACCTTGAATACAGTCCCTTTCCTATCTGTTTGGAAGGGACTGGTTCCACTGCCTTTAGCAGCAGAAGGCTTGAAACTTCCTTCTCCAGCAGGGCTGTTTCTGATAGGGAAGAGGGTCTGAAAGTTCTTGACCTCAGCTTCGGCATTGTGTTGAAACTAAGGACTAGCCCCTGGCCCACCACTTCCAAGACCCACTTGTCTGTGGTGATATTTTCCCACTTCTAGAAATAGTGGACCAGCCTGCCCCCTACTGGAATTGGGGAGGTGACCCAAACAGTCCCCTCAGTGTGTCTGTTTGGACTGTGCTGCTGGCTGGACACTGGGGCTAGTGTGGCAACTGCCCCTTCTGCCCCTGCCTGTGAAATATCCCCTAGGCTGATAATGGGGGAAAACTTGAGGCTGGAAGAAAGGCCTATAAGTAGGTCTGCCTCTGCCACCGCTGGCATGATGCTTCTGGGGGTTGGCAGGTCTTTCTTTAGCTGCTGCACTTTTGTATGCAGCCTCGTATTCATCCATTTTCTTTATGTATACCTCTGTTTGCTCTCCAAACAGAGACACAGGGTCGCTTGGAAAATCCATGGCTTTGTTCTGAGTATCTTGTGCCAAATTGGTAGTTCTTAGCCAAAGAAACCTCCTAAGTGACACAGCAGATGCCATTTGTCTGGATGTAGTGTCATTAGAGTTCACTGCCATCCTGAATTGTATCTTAGCAGCTTCAATGCCCCTTTTTGCAGCTTCATCCAGGTCAGCAGCCATGGGGGGGGCTGCCTTGGCAATCTGCAATACCGTGGACCACACATTTTTCTGATACCTGGCTATGTAGGCCATATAGGATGCCTGCCTAATAGCCTGGGAGGATCCTAGATACACTTTCTTAGCAATGGAATCCACCCTCCTAGAATCCTTCTCTGGAGGGTGGGAGGCCAGAGGGATGCCAGCTTTATCACAAGCTGCAGCCTGTACCACACCTTCATGGCTGGGGTGTCCAAAAAGAAAGTCAGCCCCAGTCTTAGCTACCCAGTACTTCTTGTTCACCTTTCTGTCTGTGGGTGGGACAGAAGTGGGAGTCTGCAGCACTTTCATAGTCTGCTTTCTTAAAGTTTTGTGTAGGGGAAGGAGCAACCTCTTTGATAGTGGGACATCCATCATTTCTTTATAATCCTCTTCCTCCCTCCTCATCCTCTACAGATTCCTGGGATGGGAGGTTGAGGGACTGAGCCACTTGCTTCATAAAAGCAAAATATGAGGTAAAATCCTCTGTTCCCTTGTCAGGGGAATCTGGTCTATGAGGATCAGGGGAAATGTCTGGGTCGATGGACTCCCTATAATCCTCATCATCAGGCTCATCTCTAAAATCAGTGTCCCCAAAAGGCTCCCCACTTTGGTCTATTAAACTGGGGATTGCCTGTGAACTGGGACTTTGAGGCACCGGTTGCTTACGAACCAGAACCGGGGACTGAAGAGATTGAATTATCCTGATCACGTTAGCGATCTCTTCAGCAGAAGGAACTATGGTTTGTTTTGGTTGCGGTTCCTGGTGTTTTTCCTTTTTCTTCTTCTTAACCGTGATGGCCGGTTCAGCAGCCTTATCCGCAGTACATTTTTTAGCAGAGCTATCGCCCCTTTCACAGGGCAGCTCCTCCGGTTCATCCGGTTGCTCCACAGCTGGGTTAGCAGCTTTTTCAACCATCCTTTCCCTCAGTCTTTTTAACTTTCTGTCAATGGTAGACTGAGGAAAATTAGCACAAATCTCACAGTCTGTCTGTAAGTAGTCGGACCCCAGACAGAACATGTAAGTAAGATGTGGATCTGCTTTTGCAAAAAGTTCCCCACACTCAGTACAGTGCTGGAAACCTGTGGGTCCTGTTCTTTTTTTTGTTTTCTGTGACATAACCCAGATACCACACATAAAGTAAACTGATTATGTATATATATTTTTTTTGTTGGTTGTGGAAACTGGCTACAAAACCAGGAGTTACCCCAGAAAATTCAAATGAAAACAAGCCCAGGAGTTACCACGGTTGAATTTGACCCATGAACCAGGAGTTACCCCGGTTAAATTCAAAACAAAACTAACCGACTATACCGAGTTGGAACAGAAATTTACACTTTAAAATATAAATGAAACACAAATAGGCAGACTGACGGATTCCTCTCAGTTAAGGAACCGGGAAGAAAATGACTACTTACCCCACTAAACTAAAAATCTAAACAATTATTACCTGAAAACCAAGGACAGTGAAAGGAATACCAATAAAATAAAGTTTACTAGTGAATAAACCGAGAAAAATAAAGTTTCTTCAAGCGATAAAGGAGAGCTCTCCAGAGACGTCTTACTGAGGCAAGCGGAGTAAAGAATCTGACAGTTTAGAGCTGTTTACCAAAACTGTGAGTTGAAAACCGAGCTCGAGCCTAGCATTCCATCATTTGCATAGGTTGTATTAATCATTTCAGCACTGGGGCAGTCATATGGTGAGACCATACTGCATAAGTCAGAATACAGTAAGATTTCCTGGGGTTTGAATATATTATTACCTGGTGGTCTAGTGGCCCCCCTCCCTGATCCCTGATCTTGCCATTTATTATGTACATCTAAATTCCCCACATCCCTAGTGGTCTAGTGGCCCCCCTCCCCTATCCCTGATCTTGCCATTTATTATGTACATCTAAATTACCCACATCTCTAGTGGTCTAGAGGTCCCTCCTCACCAGTCCTGCTATTTAATAAATATATCCATATTCCCAACATCCCTAGTGGTCTAGCGTTCCCCCTCCCCCAACCTGGAAACCATCTGTTACAGTAAAAAAACAATTGCACACATTCCTGGTGGTCTCATGGCCCCCTCCACCCCATCGGGTAGTGTCAACGACTCCCCCTCACCCTACACCCCGAGCCAACAGCCGGCACAGCCCTCCTCTCACCACCATGGCCAGTTGCCAACTGCCGACTCACCTGTCAGTGAGACATACTGTATAATACCATATGTGCTGATTGACTGACAGCTGTCATTCAATGAGCGCTCATGGTATTATACAGTACGCCTCACTGACAGGTCAGTTGGCAGTTGGCCGTGGTAGTGAGAGGAGGGCTGTGCCAGTTGCTGGCTCAATGTAGGATGGAGTGGTGATGGTGGATATTACCTGATGGGGTGGAAGGGCTGGGGGCCACTAGACCACCAGAAATATGTGTTATTGCTTTTTACAGTAATGGGCGGCTTCCGGGTTGGGGGATGCTAGACCATTAGGGATGTGGGGAATATGGATATATTTATTAAATGGCAATATCAAGGATTGGGGAGGGGGGTCATTATACCACTAGGGATGTGGGGAATATAGCTATATTTATTAAATGGCAAGATCGGGAAGGGGGCCATTAGACCACTAGGGATGTGGGGAATACAGTTATTTTTATTAAATGGCAAGATTGGGGAGGAGGGCCACTAGACCACCAGGTAATAGTCTTTCTAACATAATAACATCTTGGATGGGGGGATAGCTTGCCTAAACAGCAGTGAGCTTGCAGCAAACCTCTCCCGTGCGTCGTGTGTTTGTTGCATGGGAGAGGTTGCTGCAGGTGTGGGGACTTGAGTGCTGGGACCCCTCCTGTACCAGAACCTGATGCAGGGTCCCTGGCACACTGGGCTTTGGCACAAGCTGCTGTTTTTTGCAGCTTGCACTGATCAAAGTCCTCTTTGAGAATCAAGCCCCTTGAGTTTTTCTTACATTCTGAGGAATACAATTATGCGGAATAACAGAAACCTGGTGGAAGCAAGACAGTTGGGGTATGGACATCTCAGGTTTATTATGTTAACCACAATAATAAACAGGGAGGTGGTGTGGCTTTGTTTGTAACTGAGGAAATGGATTGTTGTGAAGTTAAAATCCCTGATGTCAAATTTAATAACATAGAGCAAGTGTGGGTTAAACTGTACCCTAGAAATAGCAAATAATTGTTGGTTTGTGTGGGAAACAGAGCATGCAACTTGTCAGGTGAGGAAAACAATTTATTTTATTAAAGACTAGATGCTATTGAACCTGGATCAAAAAACCTTAATAATGGGTGATTTTAATCTCCCAGACTTTCTTGGGAAAATAATCCTGCCACATCATATAACTGGAGGCAATTATTAGATTCTATGCAAATAACCAACATGTAGCAGTATGTCACGGATAATACAAGGGGCAATATTCTTGATATAGTTATAAATAAAATTGGTGCAGATATTAAGGATTGTTCGGTCAGAGAACCACTGATCAGTAGTCACCACAATATGGTCTAGTTTTCAGTTGATACAAGTTGGCATCCAATGATTGGTACCACTACAGTTAAGAGTTATGCATGGGCAGATTACATTAAAATAAAGAACTCTATCAGTGGATGGAACTGGGAAGAGGATTTTAAGGCTCAACCCCTTGAAACTAGATGGGATAAACTGATTGTTAAACTAGATTATTATATCAACAAATTTATCCCTGAAAGTATTAAGTATAATTTAAAAAGGGAAAATACCTATCTGGTTCTACAACACCATTAGGAAACTGATAAGACAGCGCAAAAGAAAAAATTACTCACCTTAGTAATTATGTTTCTTCTAACAGTGTCTTGCTGTATTCTGACAATATGCAGTTAGCCCCAGCACTTGAACTGCTCCAGAAAGGAAAGAGTTAACGCTATGCCAGAGCATAGAACGTTGAGCTTGAGCTCAGTTCAGACCTCTGTCTGCTGCACTTTGAAGTGTAACCGTCAGATTCTTAAGAGCTAATACTAACTAACTATCCCCACTATGTGGAAATTGTAAAATTTTTACTAGCCAAAAAGGCAACCAATATTTTGGATCCCCAAAAGACTCAAGTTGAGAAATCCAAAACAAAAACTAAGTAGTGAACAAAATAATTAACAAACCATAACAATAACCCACTCCCCCGGCTAAAAAGGAGGAGTGCCAAGTACACCCGAGGTGCAACACTGCGCCTGCCAGCCCACTTCTCAAAAACCAGGTTCTGAGAGGGGAGACAGGGAGGGAGGGAGGTCAGAAAACAGCAATACTCAATTAGAAGAAACACAGTTACTAAGGTAAGTAATTTTTTCTTCAAACAACATGAAGTCTTGCTGTATTCTGACAATATGCAGACTACCCAGCAGTACCTCCATGGAGGAGGGAATCGAACCTATTTTGGGAATAGGCTCTGCAGTACTGCTGTATCAAACTGAGCATCACTCCTAGCCTAGCTATCCAGAGAGTAATGTTTGGTGAATGTATGGACTGTTTTCCAGGTGGCTGCTTTACATATCTCTAATAAGGGTATATCTCCGGCAGCAGCCAGAGAAGCAGCTATACCTCTAGTCGATTGAGCCCTCAGGCCTGAAGGGGTATTTTGCCTAGCTTTTCCTAGCAGAATTGTATACAAGAGACAATCCAACTGGCAATAGTTCTCTTTGTGGCAGGTTTGCCCTTTCCTACTTCCCCACAAGTGAGGAACAACTGGAGGAAGTCAAACCTGAATGCCTTAGTATGCTTAATGTAGTAGTTAAGAGCCCTTTTAACATCCAAACTGTGTAATCTTCTCTCTCCTGAAGAAGAATGATCAGTGAAGAACACAGGAAGAGACATGGATTGGTTCAGATGAAAATCTGAAACCACTTTGGGTAGGAACTTCCTGTTGGTTCTAAGGACCACCTTATCTCTATGGAATGAGATAAAATCAGGCTCCACTGACAGAGGTGGCAATTCACTGATATGTCTGGCAGAGGTAATAGCTACCAGGAACAGTTTTCCAAGTCAAGTACTTAAGCTCTGTTGAAGACAAAGGCTCAAAAGGGGGTTGCATAAGCTGAGCAATGCAAACATTAAGGTCCCAAGCAGGAGCAAGATCCCTAAAAGGGGGATTGGTATGAAGCAATCCCTTGAAAAATTTACAGAAAACAGGATGAGATGCCAGTGAGGAGGGCTTTCCCACTGACAGAAAAGCAGAAACAGCTGACAAGTGTACTTTGAGGGTAGCTGGTCTGAGGCGTAGGCCATTAAGATGAACCACGTAATCCAGAACTGTAGACAAGTCAGCAGTATCTGGGGAAATATGCTTCTTGGAACACCAAATGCTGAATCTTTTCCATTTGGAGTTATAAGTTTTCCTGGTGGCAAGTTTTCGAGAAGCTTTGAGAATGTCCAACCCCTTGAGACAGATGCAAATTTGCATACTCTAACTCTTCAAGAGCCATGCCTTGAGATTGAGAGACTGAAGGTTGGGATACCAGATCCTCCCCTGAGAGAAGGTTAACAGGTTGTGATTCCTGGGAAGAGATAGGGGAAGATGGACTGCTAGGGACAGCAAGAGGGGATACCAAGGCTGCCTGGTCCAATCCGGAGCAATCAGGATCACTTTGCAAGATTGTGACCTTATCTTGACCAGGACCTTGAACAGTAGAGGAAAAGGAGGGAAGGTATACAGAAATTTCCCTTCCAAATCCAGAACCAGAGCATCAAGAGGGACTGAACCCAAGGCTGGGTGTCTGCAACAGAAGAGAGGAAGTTGGTGATTGTCTGGGGCTGCAAAGAGATCTATCTCTGGAGTGCCCCACCATGAAAATATCACTTTTAACACTAGGGGATCCAGGGACCATTTGTGATGGCCCTGGGAAATTCTGCTCAATGCATCTGCTAGCACATTGTCCTTCCCTGGGAGGTGGACTGCTACCAAAGAGGTCTGTAGAGAATAAGCCAGAGACCATAATTTCATGGCTTCCATGCACAAGGCTGTAGACCGACTGCCTCCCTGCTTGTTGATGTACCACATGGTGGTGGTGTTGTCTGTCCTGACCTGGACCACCTTGTTCTGTACTGATTCTGAGAAGGCTTGCAGAGCCAGGTACACTGCCCTGAGCTCCAGAATATTGATGTGGAGAAGAGACTCCTGAGTGGACCACACTCCCTGAGCTGTGAGAGCTCCCAGATGAGCTCCCCACCCTGGGAGAGAAGCATCCGTGGTTAGAACCACAGAATGAGATTGACTGATGAATGGGATTCCTTGCCTGAGGTTGTCCTGATCCTGCCACCATTGTAGTGCCTGGATCAGGGTCTGAGTCACTGGAATAAGCTTGGTTAGAGGATCTTTTTCCTGAGACCAAAAAGCCCTCAAATGAAACTGGATGTCCCTCATCTGAAATCTGGCCCCTTGGACCACTGCAGTGGAAGCTGCCATGTGGCCCAGAAGTTGAAGGAAATGCCTTGCTGGTCGAGACACCAGAAGGTGGAAAGAGGAAGCCAGCTCTATAATGGCCCTTACCCTTGTCAAGGGGAGAAATGCTCTTGCTTTGACAGTATTCAATTCTACCCCTATGAAGGTCAAGCATTGTACTGGCTCGAGAACTGACTTGGGAAGATTGAGGAGGAATCCTAGAGAAGTGAGCACTTGTTGGGTCACTTGTAAATCTGACTTGACTTGGTCTGGAGACTGACCCACTATAAGCCAGTCATCCAGGTATGGGAATATGGATATGTTTTGTCTCCTTATAAAGGCCACTACTACTGTTAGGCACTTTGTAAATACCCTTGGAGCTGATGTTAGGCCAAGGGCATTGCTTTGAACTGGTAATGACCTGAAGGCAGTTCGAACCTGAGGTACTTTCTGTGGGAGCACCTGATGGGAATGTGAAAGTAGGCATCCTTCAGGTCCAGAGAGGCTAGTCAGTCCTCTGGCCTTAGAGAGGGAAGAATTATTCCCAGAGTCACCATTTTGAACTTTGGCTTTAGTAGATGTTTGTTTAGGTATCTTAAGTCTAGGATGAGCCGCCACTCCCCTGTTTTTTTGGGGGTAAGGAAGTATCTGGAATACAGACCTTTGCCCCTGTGAACTGTAGGAACTTTCTCTATGGCTCTAAGAGCCAGCGGAGATTAAACCTCTGCCTCTAGGGCAATGGTTTTGGAGATGTTTGCAGGTGGAAAGGACCTGACCCTCAGCTTTGGAAATTTTTTGAAGCTGAGGGCCAGTCCCTGGCTTACTACCTCCAGGACCCACTTGTCTGAGATAACGGACTTCCAGTCCTGGAAGTAGTAAGCCAGCCTGCCTCCTACAGGGATTGGGGAGTTGACCCAGGCTGACACATCAGGGTGTCTGCTTGGCAGGAGCCTTAGGCTGAGAGGAGGATGCAGCCCTGCTCATCCCCCTTCTGCCTCTCCCTCTGAAGAACCCCCTCTGGGAAAAAGGAGAGGAGGCCTGTGCCTGGTAGAAAGGCCTGTGAAAAGGCCTGCCCCTGCCCCTAGCTTGCTGCCTCTGAGGAGTTGCCTGCTTTTCCTTGGCCTGTGCACTCCTGTAGGTGGTCCTGTACTCATCTATCTTTTTCATATAATTCTGTGTGTGCTCCCCAAACAGAAAATTATTGACAACAGAGAAATCCATAGCCTTAGCCTGGGTATCCTGTGATAGGCTAGTACATCTGAGCCAAGCTAGTGTCCGAAGAGCCACAGATGAAGCCATGACTCTTGATGACATATCATTGGAGTCTACAGCAGCATGAAACTGGATTTTTGATGCCTCAATCCCATCAGCAGCCACCTCCTCCAGCTCCTTGGCAAGCTGGGTGGCGGCCTGCTTAGCCAGCTCCAGTACAGTGTTCCATCTGGACTTCTGGTACCTGGCTGTGTAGGCCATGTAATTAGCCTGCCTGAGTCCCAAAGAAGATGCCATGTATTGTTTCTTTGCCATGGCATCCGACTTCCTGGAGTCTTTATCTGCGGTGTGTGAAGCCAAGGGTATGTTAGCCTTATCACAGGCTGCAGTCTGCACAACCCCAACATGGCTGCATTGCTGGTACAAGTACTCCGTACCTGAGCCTGTCAACATATACCTCTTGTCCATTCGCCTGTCCACAGTAGGTAAAGAATTTGGAGTTTTAAGCAACTTTTGTGTCTATTTCCCAAAGGATTTGTACAAGGGAATAGAAAAACTCTTGGACTCTGGGATGTCCATCATCTCCACATAGTCATGCTCCTCTTGCTCCTCGACAGCTTCTTCCAAAGGGAGCTGGAGGATTTCTGCCACTTTCCTATAAAACAAAGTTGGAAGGGGACTCAGAGAGCCTAGGAGGGGAAACACCAGAAGGCCTGTCTGGGGAGATGTCCAGTTCTATGGGCTCATCCAGGCTTTCCACTTCATCATCATCATCATCATCATCCCCCTCCAAATCCGGTTCATAAAAGTCTTCAGGGGAATAGTCTTGAACCGGAGGAACCGACCGAACCGAATGTCTTCCCAAAGGCATCAGATCAGTTGGAACCGGACGGAGCGATTCAACTATGCTAATCGCCCAGGCAATTTCTTCGGCGGTCGGATGATGCGTTTCTGGAACTGAAATGGCCGATTTATCTTTCCTTTTCACTGGAACCGACTCCTCAGGATCGGCTGTCCGTTTGCCTGAGGGAGTATCACCCCGGTCAGTGAGCACTCCCTCAGGTTCGGCCGAAACCGAACCAGGCTGGCCATCCGGGTCAGCGGACTTCTCAGCCTCCTTCTCCCTAAGCCTGCCCAATCTTTTGTTCACAGTGGCTTTAGGAAAATTTTTACAGATCTGGCAGTCTGACTCTAGGTGGTTAAAACCCAGACAGTAAACACAGGTGATGTTGGGATTGGCCTTAGCAATGGCCTCCCCACACTCACTGCAGTGTTGAAACCCAGTGGGCCTGTTTTTTCTCTTGGGTTTTCTCAGACAAAGTCATAACTAACACTTACCCTTTTTTTGGCAACCGCCAGGCAAGACCCCCTTATCAGTTTCTAACCATGTTACGGTTATTTGAAAAAAAAAATGATGAAACGCGTTTGTTTTTTTGTTTTTTTTAATCGATAAGGACCGGTACCTCACACTAAATTCCTAAAAGAAAAGATAAATACACACACTATACAGGAAACCGGTTCAGCCAAACTGGTTGAAAAGCTTATTTTTACAATTTCCACAAAAGTTTTCTAAGCAAGTCCACTACCAAGAAAAGTATCGGTAAAACCGACGATTTTTAAACCAACCGAACCGTGAGCGAAGGAGAATCTCCGGAGCGATTGTTCAGTTAGGCGGAGTAAAGAATCTGACGGTTACACTTCAAAGTGCAGCAGACAGAGGTTTGAACCAAGCTCGAGCTCAACATTCTATGATCTGGCATAGAGTTAACTCTTTCTTCTCCGGAGCAGTTCAAGTGCTGGGGCTAACTGCATATTGTCAGAATACAGCAAGACTTCATGCTGTTTGAAAGGCATTCAAAAAGTACAAGACAACTCCTTCATCCAGTAATTTATTTAAATATAAGGAAAAATTTAAATTATGTAAGAATTTAATTAGAAAATTCAAAACAGAATTCGAACTCCGACTAGCAACTAGTTCTACGGATAATAGGAAATCCTTCTTTAACTATATTAATGGTGTAAGGAAAGATGATACTGCTATAGGGCCTCCTGTGGTAGAAAACCAAATTATTAGGAGTGAACAAGAAATGGCCATGGTTGTTAACACTTATTTTGCTAGCATTTATCAATCGACAAGTGCTTGTTCTGTCACACTGAGGGATAAACCGATCACTGTTATGCATAATAAAGTGATTACTGAGGATGAAGTCCAATCTCAGCCACAGAAATTAAACTCTAACAAATCCCTGGGACCTGATAACTTGCATCCTGCTCTATTAAAGAATTTGGCCGAGGTCCTGGCAGGACCATTGGCAAATATATTTAACTGTTCACTGGTTGAGGGGACTGTAATAAAAGTTTAGAAGGATGCAGCTGTGAAGGGGTCTAGGAGTGAGGGTGTGGTAACATTAGACCCATCAGTTTGACCTCCTTTGTGGGTAAGGTAATGGAGGGAATAGTGAAAAATATGATTTCTGAAAATACATCAAAGATGGGACTAACTGATATTACCCAGCATGGTTTTAGTATGGGTCGGTCTAGTTGAACCAACTTACTAAACTTCTTCAATCCAGTCAGCAGCGCACTTGATATTGGACTACCTGCTGATGTCCTATATTTGGACTTTTCAAAAGTGTTAGACACCTTGCTCCAAATACCTCTAACTGAAATATTATTGGATATTAATTTGGACTCAAACATAACAAGATAGGTGGATTCATGGCTGATAGGGAGAAGACAGAGTTTCCGTGGCAAGTCATTACTCATCATGGGCAGAGATTACAAGCAGAGTACCGCAGAGCTCGGTACAGGGCCCTACATTATTTAGTCTTTATATTTCATCACTACAGACTTCATCTGGCTGCTGGAACTGCAAGTTTGCAGATGATGTCAATGTAGGTGCCATAGTAAATGACAATAAATCTATCAATCTCTTTTGCACTGAAATAAATAAAATTGAAGAATGGGTTGGGCAGAATAAATTATCCCAAAACATTTAGAAATGCAAGTTAATGCACCTGGGCAAAAAGAAGAAATGTGCATCTTATCTTCTATATGGAAAAGAAATACCAGTAACAGACACGGAGAAGGATTTTGGTGCCCTAATAACAAATGATCTCTCCCCTTCAGAACAATATAAGGCTGCAATCAATAAAGGAAACAGGATCCTGGGTTATATCCTAGGTTACAATCTGGAGCAGGGACAGACTGGTATTGCTTCCATTGTATAAGTCCCTTGAGTGGCCACATATGGAGTACTGGTGCAGTTCTGGGCACCTCATAGTAAAAAGAATGTTAGAGGACACAAACACCAAGAAAATCAGACAATTAGAGCACATTCTTTATGGTGGAAGGCTGAAGGAGCTGGGCCTGTACTCTCTGGAGTACAGGAGACTCAGGGGTGATCTGTGTCTGACATATAAAGCCCTAAGTGATGGTGATCTATGGGAATGTATTGGTTTCACTAGAGGTGACATAACAAGGAGCAAATAGATTCCACCAATTTCAATTAAAAGGTGAATTTTATAAGACTGGCAATCAAGGACATTGGTTATATCAAAGGGTGGTGAACGTGTGGAACAAGCTGCTAAATGAGGTAGTGCCAAGTACTACACTTGATGCCTTCAAGTCATCCTTGGATAGATATATGGGGATAGCAAGTTTTGCTATTCTGCCTGCGTGGTCTAGTCCAGAAGGCCATCGGTTAGAGATGCATACTTTCCTATGATTCTGTCTGTCTGTCTATCTATCTATCTATCTATCATGATTGCACCTCTGTGGGTGGGACAAAGTAGGTAAACTTTACATAGACAAAATAAAATTAAACAGTCTTGAGTCAGTCAATAACCTTCAGATCTGCTGTACTGAGTTTAGTGAGACCTCCAGGGAGTCCAGCACGGAAAGAACAGTCATCCAGCATGTGTGTAGCATCCTCCACAGCACATTTGCACAAAGGACTTTCCCTGATGCCCCAGACATGTTTGGTCTTGGCACAGCAGACAGCTCCACATCTAAATCTGTTAATCTTGTACCAGGGAAGATGAGGGAGCCAAAAGCCAGGTACTCACTCGTCTGGTCTGTTTACAATATGGGTGTTTCTAGTAGTGGTAGATGCTTTTTCCCATTCAGTCTGCCACAGTAAACTGGTGATGTTCTATGTTGGATGGAAAGACTGCAGCATAGTCCAAACAAGTTTTCTGCTTTGCAGTCGATGCTGTGGTGCATCACATATGTGCCTGAAAATTGACAGGTGTGGCATCTTCTGGATTTTGATGATAAGGACATAATACTGATGTCATGCAACTCTGCAGACTTACTAGCAGTATCTAGGGAGGGGGGGTCTAGAACTTATTTAGGGAAAAAGGTTCTTCAGGACCACAGTTCCAAACTTGGCATCCTTTTTGGTCTGGATGTCCAGTAAGAAAAGATTACTCACCGTAGTATTATTTTTTTCAAGGAGATCCCTCAGTATGCTTGAGTAATGCAGCTGTTCCATCTGGGTTCAGCTGCCCCGGAGGTGGAATTATGCTAATGATGCCAGTGAATTACTCAATCAGATTGTAGTAAGAGAGTGTTGCCTGTATGTGCTGCTGTGCTTCCAGTCAGATTCATTTCTCTGCCTGGGGGCAAAAGGCCACAACTCCTAAGCCTATTCAAATACTAAAGAAAATAGAAAAAAGAAAACAAGAAAAATAATGGCACTCACCTCCAGACAAACTATATACATCGTGTTTCAGTGAAGAAACATTACACATTTTATTGTTCTTTCGTAAGAAATTTGGCTCAAAGGAAGGACTGCAGAACTATACACTGCCAGGTTATGTGAGGGGAGGCTGGTTGGGAAGTCAAGCATATTGAGGGATCCCCTGGAAGAAATAATATTACTACAGTGAGTCATTTCTTCTTCTCACCCCAGGAATCCCTCAGTATGCTACATTAGTGTAGACTACAAAGCAGTGTAGTCGGGAGGAGGGAACAGAACCTGCTTTGGAAAGAGGTTCTGCAGGACTGTAGTGCCAAATTTGGCATTTGATCTGGACTGTACATCCAAGCAGTAATGCTTTGTGAAAGTGTGTACAGTCTTCCAGGTAGCTGCTTAGCAGATGTTGAGCAAGGGTACGGCTCTTGCTGCTGTCACCGAGGCTGCAGTGCCCCTGGTGGAAAGGGTCCTGAGGCAGCTGTCTGCCAGCCTTACTGTAACAGAATTGAAAGCAGGAGACTCCAATGTGAAACAGTCCTCTTAGAAGCAGTCCTATCTTTATCCACCTCACCACAAGTGAGGAAATGTGTGTGTGAGGACCTGACCTACTTTGTGTGCTCCAAGTACTAGGCTAGTGCCCTTTTGACATCCAGGCTGTGAAGCCTGCGCTGGCCAGGAGTGGATTTGTCTGTGAAACAGACAGGGAGCATTATAGACTGATTTAGGTGAAATTCTGACACCCCCTTGGGAAGAAATTTCCTGTTGGTCCTGAGAACTACTTTATCCCTGTGGGAAATAATGTAGTTACTGTAAGTTCAGTACAAAGAGCTTGCAGCTCTGAAATCCTTCTGGCTGAAGTGAATGTCACCAGGAAAACAGTTTTCCAGGTAACATATTTTAAGTCTGCAGTAGCCATGGGCTCAAATGGAGACACCATCAGCTTAGCTATACACATGTTTAAATCTCAAGGAGAAACATATTCCTTAAGTGGGGGTTGAAGGTGCAGCAGGCCTTTAAGGAAATTCTTAAAAGATGGAGTGAGAAATTATGGATTTCTCCTTATTTACCGGCATGTAGGCTAAAATGGCTGCCAAGTGAACCTTCAGAGATGAGGCTCTAAGGCCTGTTGCTTGCAAGTGTACCAAATAGTCCAGTATGGAGGAAAGGCTAGCTTGCAGAGGGTCAAACTGCCTATCTTTACACCACAGAGAAAATCTCTTCCACTTGGAAGCATAAGTCTTTTTGATACTTGGTTTCTTCGCCAGACAAAGGATTCTCAGGACTTGCTCTGAATACTGAGAGTTGGGGAATTCTAACTCTTCAAGTACCAAGCTTTGAGGCAAGACTGTATGCTAGGGTAAGCTATCCCCATCTGAGGTAGGGTCAGGAGACTGTGAGTAGGAGGCAGGCAAATGGGCTGTTTGACTAAGAGGGTGAGAAGCAGGGTATACCAAGGCTGTCTCACCCAGTCTGGAGCCACCAGAATCATAGTTGCTGTCTGGCTTTTGAGTTTAAGCAGGACCCTGAGAATCAGGGGGAAATGCAGGGAAAGTGTACAGGAACCTCTCTGTACAATCCAGAGATAGGGAATCCACTAGTACTGAGCCCATAGCCAGAAGCTTACAACAGCACTGAGGAATTTGGTTGTAGTGACTGGACGCGAAGAGATCTATCTCTGGAGTGTCCCACCTCCTGAAGACTGTGGCCAGCATGTGTTTGTTTAGGGTCCACCCCGTAGTGACCCTGACTGATGCAGTTCAGGGACTGCCAGCACACTGTTCTTGCCTGGCAGGTGAATAGCCATGGGCTGCATCCCCAAGGAGTAAGTCAGAGACCAGATTTTCATAGCCTCTGTGCAGAGCTTTGTGGATCTTGTGCCTCCCTGATTGCTGGAAATAGAACACAGCAGTGGCGTTGTCTGTTCTGATTTGGATGGACTGACCTTTGAGCTGAGGAGCAACGTATTTGATAGTCAGGTACACGGCTCTGAGTTTGAGGAGATTTATGTGACACCTGGACTCTCTGGGAGACCACACCCCACTTATGAACCAGTCTGCCAGGTGTGCACCCCACCCTAGAAGGGAGGCATCTGTGGTGAGCACTGTGGAAGGTTCCCCTTGCTGAAAAGGTACTCCTTCCCTAAGGTTCTCCCTGTCCTTCCACAAGTTCAGGGTTTGTAAAAGTGTCCTTGTGACTGGAATCAGTTTTGTTATGGAGTTCCTTTTTTTGAAACCAATGGACTCTGAGATGGTACTGAATACCTCTCATCTGAAACCTGTCCCCCAGCACTACAGCTGTAGTAGATGACATGTAGCCCACAAGTTTGAGGAAGTGTCTGTCTGTTTTTTGTTGGCCCAGAACAAAGGAGTGTTCCAGAGCCTGGAGATTTTCCATCCTGTGCAGCGGGAGCAGGGCTTTGCCTTGCTGCATGTCCAGCCCTGCTCCAAGAAAGTCCAGGAGTTGCACTGGCTCGAACTGGGACTTTTCTGTGTTGATCAGGAACCCCACGGACTGCTGAGTGAGGCTGAGAGAGTCTCTGACCTTTTGGGGAGACTTGTCCACTATGAGCCTGTTGTCTAGGTAAGGGAAGACAGAGACCCCTTGTCTTCTGAGATGAGCTGCTACTAGTGCCAGGCACTTTGTGAAAATTCTGGGAGCTGAAGAAAGGCTGAAAGGCAGAGCTGTAAACTGTTAGTGGTCAGAAGGCCATCTGAATCAGAGATACTTTCTTCGAGAGGGCCTGATTGTAAAGCGCTTTGGGATACACTGTGTATGAAAAGCGCTATATAAATGCTGCTTCTTCTTCTTCTAGGGAGGCTAGCCAGTCTTCCTGTTGTAAAGAGGGAATCACCACTGACAGGGTGACCATCTTGAATTTAGGACTGAGCAGGTGCTTGTTTTGGTACCCGAGATCCAAAATGGGTCGCCAGTCCCCATTTTTCTTTTTGGTTATAAAGTATCTGGAATAGAGGCCTTTTCCTCCACTGGGAGAGACGGACTCTTTCCACTGTGTTTGCCGACAGGAGGGACTTCACCTCTAACTCCACCAACATTTTCTCTGTGAGAGCTAGGGGTTTTACATTCCTGTGGCCCTGCTGAGTAGGATTTTTTTTAACTGCAGGGTATGTCCTTGAATCACCACCTCCAGCATCCACTTGTCTGTGGTGATGTGGAGTCACTGATGGAGGTAGTGGGTCAGCCTTCTTGTTACTGGTAGAGGGGAGTCGACCTGAATCTTCCCATCAGGGGTTTTATTTTGGTTAAATATTTGTTGAAGGAGTAGGATCAGTACGTTTCTGAGCCCTCTTCCCTTTTGCCCTGAAGAATCCTCTCATCTGAGAATAATCCAAGGGCATGGGCATAGGCACAGAGTAGGAGGCCTTAGGATAGTAACCCCTACCTCTGCCCCCTTTTTGTGGTCTGCAGGAGGAAGAGGATTTCTCTTTATCCGCATTACTCTGATAGGTAATTTTGTACTCCTCCACCTTTTTCATGCAAGTCTCTGTTTTGTCCCCAGAAAGAGAACTGTTCTCACAAGGGAAAGCCATAGCTTTAATCGGAGTGTCCTGGGAGAGACTGGCAGTTCTCAGCCAGGCAAACCTTCTAAGAGAAATGGCTTGAGCCATAGCCCTGGAGGCAGTGTCACTGGCATCTACAGCCATATGGAACTGGTATTTTGTGGCTTTTAAGGCAGGTTTTTACAGTTTTTGCCAGATCTTTAGCCAGATCTTTAGCCATTCTGTCTGGGAGCGGCTGGTTAATAGCCAGAACTGAGCTCCAGAGAGCCTTTTGGTACCGAGTTGTGTACACCATGTAAGCACAAAGGTGAAGCAGCAGTAAGGCTGTAGTGTAAGAATTTTTACCCATAGCATCCAGTTTTCTGGATTCTTTTTCTGGAGGCTCGGAAGACAGAGGCACTTTTGCTTTATCACAAGCTGCAGTTTGCACTACTGCTTCATGGTCTGGATGTGTATAGAGGTACGCAGCATTAGATTTATCTAGCTGGTACTTTTTCTCTCATTTCTTATCCACCACTGGCATGGAGAAGGGATTCTGGAGTAACCTGAAAGTAGCCTTTGAATAGACTTATGAACTGGAAGGAGTAGCTTTTTAGGAGGAAGGAGACCCATCATATCTAAAAAGTCTGCCTCAACTTCCTCAGTGAACTCTTGTATAGAAAGGGCAAGAGCGTCCACCATGTGCTGAACAAAGGTGTAATGTGCTCCAAATTCTTGGTCAGAAGATTCATCAGACTCCAAAGGCTCACCCTCCTCTTCATCATCCCTTCCTTCAAAGAAAATGTCCTGGCCGAAACCAAGGTCAGAGAGGATAGGAATAGCAGGATCAGGTGGGGCACCCAGAAGAAAGTACACAGCCTGAAAAGTTTGATATAGTTGCCAATCCTTTGCCATTTCTTCTGCAGAGGGTATATCTTATTGTAACACTGGCGCCCCCCCTTTGCCTTTCAGCAGAAGGATCAGTGATATGTTTTTCTTTTTGTTTCTTTTTAGCAGGCACTGAATCAGGAACCTGTTGAGCATGTCTTTTTTGTTTGGCTTGGTCATTATTATTTTTATCAGACTTATTTTCTATGGGGTCCTTGGAGGACCTATCTTTAGACTTTTGATGAGAGGACCCCTGTTTTAGATTTTTAATAGAAGGGAAGGCAGACTGAGAAGCCATAGCTTGTAGCCAAAAGGCCAATACTTAATGAACAGAACAATAAAAATAGCTTGGAAAGAAAAGTGACTGGACCCCCAAAAAGTCTGCCTAGTCACAATTAGAAATAAGGCGTTATCTTCTTTGTTTTTTTAAATAGACCAAAGAAGGGTGCTAGTCTTGTTAGTGGATCTATCTGACTTACTTATTTATCAGGGGACCTACAAAGTTGTTCCCAAGAGAAAACACAAAAGGCTCCCTGCGTTGTGGCGCTGCTGAAAAACAGCTCTCAGTTGAGGTAAATGAAAAGTGGCAGAAAATTGCAGAACCAGCCTAAAAATAAGTATCCACAGAAAAAATAGTATTAAAATATAAAATCCACAGATTTTTTACCTCAGACGTGGTATTTTTCAGTCAGAATAAGTGCAGGAACGCGGAACAAATGGCATTTTTTCCGTGGATTACAGAAACTAAGAATCCATGGAAAATACACTAAAACCACAAACATTCTGCTAAAATCACTAAAAACAGCAAGAAGTAAAAGAAAGACTAACAAAATATATTAAAAAAAAAAAATACTTTAAGCGAAGGTCTGAAGAGAGAACTCCGGGGCAGACTGTCCAGTCAGGCAGAGAAATGAATCTGACTGGAAGCATAACAGCGCATACAGGCAGCATTCCCTTACTACAATCTGATTGGCTAATTTACTGTTATCATTACCATAACTTCACCTCTGGGGCAGCTGAATCCAGCTGGCACAAATGCACTAGTCAAGCATACTGAGGGATTCCTGGGGTGAGAAATAATACCTGGTAAAAGTGATAATGTAGACCGGGTAGCTACTTTACAAATCTCTTAAAGGGGAATAACCCTTGTGGCTGCCACAGAGAGAGGAGTAGCTGTTGTGGAATATATCCTGTGGTTTGCCAGTTTTTTTCATAACAGACCTGGATACAAGAAACTGTCCGCTAAAGGAAGGTCTTTGCTGCTGGTTGACCTTTGCCTACCTTGCCATACTTGACAGAGTGCTTTCAGCTCTGGTGCCTTCTGTTCTGTCTAGGTAGAAACACAGTGTTCTTTTTAGGTCCAGGTAATGTAGCTTCTGCTCATCTGTACTGTACATGAGTGCTTTGGGAAAAACACTGGTAAAGTAACGGCCTGGTTAAGGTGAAATTCTGACATTACCTAAGGGAGGAATTTTCTATGTGTTGTCAGCACTACCTTGTCACTATAAGAAATACTATAGTTAGGACCTGGTCAGAGGGATTGCAGTTGACTGACCCTCCTAGCAGAAGTCATTGCTATCAAAAACAGTTTTCCATGTCACATATTTGAGATCTGCTTAGGCCATTAGTTCGAAAGGAGGCTCAACCAGTTGTGAAAGGCATATGTCCAAATCCCATGGGAAAAGACGTTTCTGTACTGGTGGATACAAGTGATTTAGGCCCTTGAAAAATAACATCGGCTGTGATTAAAGTGATTTTTCTTTACCTGCTGATTATAAGCACAGATAGTTTCAAAATGCACCTTTAGGGTGGAGAACCTCAGCAGCAGGTAATCCAGAACCACAGACAAGTTTGCCTGTAACTGGGATACACTATGTGAAACACATCAGAGTGAAAGCCTTTTCTACTTTAAGGAGTATGTTTTCCTTGTTGCTGGCTTTCTGGCCACTTTTAGAACCTCCGATACCTGGGTGGAGAAATTCATGCCAGAATATTCAAGTTCTTCAAGAACCAAGCCTTCAGGCACACTGTTCTGAGATCTGGGTAAGTCACTCTGCACTGTGACAGGGTCAGCAGGTTGTGTTTCAGGGGCAGTGTGACAGGATTTCTGTGAGACAAAACAGTAGCAGTGAGAACCAGGTCTGCCAGGCCATTCTGGAACTATCAGAATCACTGTTGCTCAAGGCTCTGGCTCTGACTGAACGGTGAATGGTGGGCAGAGTGTGGTAATCAATGATGAAGACATTCTGGAAGATCAACAATTATAGTAAGTATGTTTATTTATTGACATCTCGGATTAATTACCTTTGAGCTTAACTCGTTTGCAAAGGTTCCTTGTCAAAGGAGTACAGACAGTTACAAGCACAATTCAGACACAAAATCAATTCAACAAGGAGTAACTGTTGGAAATTAAATTGCTTTTACATATTATATACAAATAAGGCAGAATAATTTGATGGCACAGTGTTGCATAGGTTCTGAATAAGTTACACTGAGGTGCAGAGGTCACCCCAAAGGGGCAAGTCCAACCCTGGGGAGGATGGTATAGTATATAGGGAAGATGGGATTGTTGGAGTTGCTAAGTGTTAGACGTGATGAGGGTAAGGAAGAGGTGCCACCCAGAGGGTTAAATCGGTGTGGGGATAGGAACCACACAGTGGATTGCAACAGAATTGATTAGGAGTAGAGGAGAACCTGGTGTGAAAGGGTAGTATAGTTTATGAAAAGGAGGATGGGAGTAGAGGTAGGAGATTGGGAAAAAAGAGCCACCCAAAAGGTCATGACAACCTAGACTTAAGGCAGATGTAATTTTCATCTCTTCCAGGAATCAGTTTTCACCACTGATTCGCACGGATGGGTTCGCGTAACAAGTTTTCCTTTTGTATGAGAGAGGAGCTGGCTCATCCTGAGGGAAACTGGGATCCCTCAGCCCTCTGTGTGGGGGAGAACACCTGAGGACAGGGGCTTCTTAAGGGTCTGGAGGGACCCCAGACTGGTCAGGGTCAGGTGGAGACTCCAGTGGCACAGGAGCAGGAGGGCGTCCCACCAGCTTTCGTTTGACTCTGCAGGAGAAAAAATGAACCCCTTGGTAATGGAGCTTAGCATCTTATGCTGGGCCAAAGCTGCCACCCTGGAAAGGAGAAGCAATGCCATCCGCTTCATGCAGACTAATTTTACAAGCCTGGAGGCTACCTCACTAACATTTCAAAATGCCACTGACTGGTGCCATGTCAGCTCCAGATCTTAGCAGAAAGGCAAATGGTTTGCCTGACTAACTTACTAGGTGGCACTGCAACTTAGGAGCTGACTTAACTACAACCAGAGGCCCTGTTGAAGGCTACATGATGTGCCTGATGAGCAGAAATGCACATCATGATGTGTGCCGAGGAAAACACCTTTCCCAGGGTATCTGCTTGAGCACAATCTGCCTCAGGAGGTCAGTCATGCATAGGGTTGTTTAAGTCCTGTTGGAGTTTGCAAGACCTCAAGCCCTGATGAGGGTGAGGTACTGCCTATGTATATCCCGACAGTGCACAATACCGTAGCTGAAGATCCCTAGGGTTGGGGGAGCAAGAGAAAGGATGCCTCTAGACTATCCTTGATGCATCTTTAATGGCCCTAGGCCAAGGAGGAATGAATGAAGAGTTATTGCTGAAAGCTCTGAGTCCCAGCTCCAAGGATACAGGACTGTGACTAGTGTATGAGCCTACTTCCAGCACCTCTAGCATTTCCACCAGCAAACTCTGGAATAGTATATTCAGAGGCCGAGGACAGGTGAAGGGCAGATTTGTTGTTCTCTAAGGAAGATGTTGGCAAAGAGGTGGTGCTAAAAACAAGAGGGGGGTGGCATCAGGGGGAAAGGTCTGAAATGGACCCTGTCGGCATTCCTGTAGTACTGGTGTAAAGCACCAGTCATCCCTCTGAGTTGAGAGCAGGTAATTGACCCCCGAGGGCCCATAATCTGTGGTAGCTCTGGCAAAGATGGTAGAGGTCTGAGAAGGTCTCTAGGACCTCTGCTTGGGCTGTGGTGTTAGGCAGGGGACCTCATCCAAGGGAAGGGTCTGGCAGGACCACATGAACAGGGTTAACCAACATCTGAGGAACTATCTGGTTGGTGTCCAAGGGAGGATTCCCCCAGGTGGGAAAAGTGGAGTCGTACAGTCCCCATAGAGCATCCCTGGTCACCACCAGTGATGGTGTAAGCACTCGGTTCCAGGGGAGACCACCATCTGCTATCAGGTTGTCCAGCTCAGGGTCGACCACAGGCCTGGAGATGGGTTCACCACGTGTCGGGTTTGATGTTGACACCGAAGTCATCCAGTCCCCAATGCTGGAAGGGCATGACATCGGGGACCAGGATTGACATTGTCACGGGTGATGTGCTTGGTGTCGGGTCCAGAATTGACACTATAGTTGTTGCTGCGTTCGTCACCAGGGATGGCATCATCCTACCCTGCCCTGGTATCACTAGTGCCACCAGAAGAAAGAACCACCACATCCTCAGCAATTGGTTGCTGCACAGCACCGGTGTTAGTCCCTCTCCTGACACCACAAAAGGTGTCAGGAGGGGACCTGATGTTGCAGCCAGCACCGCAGCACTACCTACACTGTAACCATTAATGAAAGTGAACAGAAACGCACAGAAACTCAGTTTCTGTACCTTTTTTGCAGCAGGAACGGAGTTCCTGTATTTCTTCCATTGACACTGGAACTGAAATTCTTAAACCAGCAACATAATGACAGTTTCTGGGCCTGTGACCTGAAATCAGGGTTTCCAGAACATTAGACTTGTACAACAATGCTATTTTCCTAGAAATGCTTTAATATCTCTAACTGAATCTACTAGTGTCTGAACAGACAGATGTGTCACGGCACAGCTATCCTTCAGCTTGAGGATATTCATTCAGCATTTCATATTTGCCAGTGTCTGAGTTCCTGTACTTCTTGCCTACCACTTGCACCACTGACTGTAACTGGTGTCCGGAGCCAGGGCAGCACCAAGCCATGACACTGAAGTGTTCACCAAGTAAGATTGAGCATATAGCTTCAAGCGGTCCAAAGGTTTGACTGCGAACTCTGCTGCAGGGCTGGTGCAGTAACAAAACAGCCAGCCTGAAAATGGAAACTGAAAAAAACGAACAGGTAAAACCGAAACCACACTCACGGAGAAACCACCAAGCTCCTGGTTAAAGTCTCAAAATTTAACTTTATTACAAATATAGCTTCAGCCTCACCACCAGGACATCTGCTGTTAAGAACAGACAGGCTGGGGGGGGGGTCACAGCCAGCCACCCAGAAGGAGTCCAGCAGTCCACATCTACCCCCCAGGACCTCCAATGTCTCACAAGGCGAAGCCGTGCAGGATCCTGTGCTTCCTTGCCACCAGAGATGCCAGGAACTAGCCCAGCAGAAAGGTCCAGAGACAGTCTCTTGGCCTTATGAGTGTGATGCCTGCCTCCAAAGGTGGGGATTGCATGACCCCACTTCATCGTGTGGATTTCAAGCATACAACAGTTCATAGAGATGCAGGCATTGCACTCATCCATATTGTGGTCTGGGCCAGGGCAAGCCATGCATGTCCACATCCAATGCTGGTTGGTCATCGTCAGTTATTTCCCACAGGGGCACCAATGCAGTGGGAGGCAGATGTGATTTCTTGACCACCTTTTGTTTATCCAGGTCTACTGTTTTGGCCTCTCTTGCCCTTACCATGAAAGGACTGCTTGTTATGGAAGGGGCCGCATCCACTGTCACTCCGTGGGTTATAGGGAGCCAGCTTGGAAGTCTTAAGAGCCATCCTTGTTTCATTAGATTCTGTAAGAGACTGCTCAACCAGCTGTCCCATACAGATAGGTGCTATCGAAAGGCATATTCTTGACCTGCTGGACATCCGGGGTGAAGCCAACATTCTGCAGCCAGGAATGGCACCTGATACAGGTACCCGCAGCCATGGAGCAGGCTGCTGCATCAAAGGCACCAGCAGAGGCTTTACGCTGGTGACTCTTAGATTCAACACCCTGTTTAACATCCAGTTTTGCCTCTGTATCTGGTAGATTCTCTGCCAGAGACTTTAGCATGCACAGAAGGTAGTACTCGTTTTTTGAGAAATGACTGTGGTAGCTAGCTATCCTCATGTCTAGGGTAGCTGAGGCATAGACACACTTGCCCATGGTTTAAACCTCATACCACTCCTTGTTAGTACAGCTGGCTTTGACCTCCATGGACACTATGGCTTAATCATTTTCAGCCAAAATGACAACGGCATTCACTGTTGGCTAACTGAAATACGTGGGCTTAGATTTGGGCACTGCATATTTTCTGTCCGCTGGTTTGGGGGCAGCCACAACAATAGCAGTCCTCCTCCACGCTGCCTCAGAGTGCGTCTCTGGGACTAGTTGGATGGGAGGAAAGAAAAAAATGACCATCGTAAAGTACAGTTACGTAAGAACTTACCGTAACAGTAGATCTTTGAGAACAGCTCTTGCAGCAGGTTACACCATTAGGACTGAAGCCAGCAGGTGCCAGGACCCCATGGAAATTTTCTAGCTAGCAGTATCCAGCGGGGACCACCCCCGACATCAGGCATCATACAAAAGGGGGCGGTCCCCCAGAATCCCCAGTTCTCCCGCCGGAGACTCCCGGCTGCTAGATGACACCAGAAGTGGAGACTGAGGATCCGCCATCAAGGAAGGTATTCAAAATGGTGTGAAAACACCTAATCCTAGGTAGCAACTAAAGGAACAACTCTACCTCCAGAGGGGATGGTGGAAGGGAAACTACCTGCTGCAAGAGCTATTCTCGAAGATCTACTGTTATGGTAAGTTCTTACGTAACTGTACTATCTTACTTCGAGAAACAGCTCTTGCAGCAGGTTACACCATTAGGACTGATTCCCAAGCAATAGTGGAAATCCCTCGCAGATGGGAGGAGGCTAGGTAGAGATCGAAAGTTGGACTGAAGCCTAGGATAGTAGTCCCTGAAGGACTGCTAGACCAAAACCAGCTCTTTGCCGTGATGCAATATCCAGGCTATAATGCCTGATAAAGGTGTGCACGGTGCTCCAAGTAGCCGCTGCGCAGATAGCTGAAGTGGACACATTCTTTAGAGCAGCAAAGGAGGTAGCCACCCCCCTTGTGGAATGCCCCCTAACTGATCCCAGAAGGGATTTGTTACGTTTCTGGTAACAGAACGTGATACACTGGATAAGCCACCTGGAAAGCGATTGTTTAGAAACTGGAGCAACATCCTGTGGGCAAAGGAGACAAAAAGCTGATCAGATTTACGGTATTGCCTGGTTCTGGTCAAGCAGTATCTTAGACACCTATGCACATCTACAGTGTGCAGCAGGGCCTCTCCTCTATTAGAGTATTTAGGGAAGTACACTGGCATATCGATATCCTGATTAAGGGTGAGGGCTGAGACCACCTTAGGTAGAAACTTCCGATTTGTTCTTAGGGACACTCTGTCCTGGTGAAAAACCAAATAAGGTTCTTTGCACATAAGTGCATGTAGCTCAAAAATCCTTCTGGCCTACGTAACAGCAACTAAAAATAACGTCTTGCATGCCAGAAGACGTAGCTCGCAATCCGCGGCTGGTTTAAAAGGTGGCAGCGTAAGCTGCTCCAGGACAAAGGGTAAATCCCAAGGAGAGATGGAATCCTTAATCGGAGGCCTAAGGTGGAGGACGCCTCACAGGAAAGCTTGTGCGGATTCCAACTGAGCTATGGACTGCAGGCCTATAGGTGTGTGATAGGCCGAGATGGCACAAAGGTGTACTTTAATTGAGGAGTAGGCCAAGCCTGCCTGAAATAGAGACAGAAGGTAGTCTAGGACCGAACCTTCCAGACAAACCAGTGGGGAAAGGCCTTGTGCTTGAGCTCAAAGACAAAAACAGTGCCATTTCATGGCGTACGTGGCATGATCGGCCAGTTTTCTAGCAACCGCTAGGACATCTGCTACCTCTTGCAAGACCCTGTGTCGCAAGACAGCTATATCCCTAGGAGCCAGGCGTGCAGGTTCAGAGAGCGAAGATCCAGATGGACCAAGGATCTTGCCTCCTGGGACAATAAGTGAAAGCTGATTGGCAGAGGCACCAGAGGTTCCTGAGACAGCTGGAACAGCAGAGGAAACCAAATCTGTCTGGGCCAAAAGGGCACGATTAGTATCAGCATCGCCCGCTCTCTTCGGAGTTTCAAAAGAACCCTCTGGATCAATGAGAAGGGAGGAAATGCGTAAAGAAATCTACCCGTCCAGGAGAGGGACAAAGCGTCTCACCAGAAAACACCAGGCCCTGGATCTAGCGAGCAGAAATTGGGCAGTTTTCGTTGAATGGGGGCGCGAAAAGGTCTAACTGTGGTGCCCCCCATCTGCGAAACAGATCCTCTATGACCTCCTGGAGTAGTTCCCATTCATGGACTCTGGCCTGAGACTGACTCAGGCTTTCTGCGATGACGTTGTCCACTCCTGGGACATGTACAGCTATCAGGTTTGTGCCATGTTGCAGTACCCAATCCCATACCCTCATGGCCTTCCTGCAAAGCGGGTAGGAATGAGTGCCTCCTTGTTTGTTGAGGTAATACATCACCGCGGTATTGTCTGTTTGCAGCAGCAGAGTACCCAGTGGAATCTCCGACTGGAAGGCCTGCAAGGCATAAAGGACTGCTCTCATCTCCAAAATATTTATGTGAAGATGAGCTTCCTGAAATGTCCACGAGCCCTGAGACCTGACTCTGTTGAGGTGTGCTCCCCAACCGAACCCTGAAGCATCCGTGGAGAGTGTCACAATGGGAGATGGCACAACAAACGGGACCCCCACTGATAGGTGCTCTGATTTGAGCCACCATTGCCAATCCCGGATAACGGCCTTCGTGATCCGAATTGGAAGCTGTAGATGGTCTTGCTTCTGATCCTATTGTGCCGTAACATCCACTGGGTCACCCGCTTGTGGAGACGGGCTAAAGGGACTGTCACAATGGCTGCAGCCATATGTCCGAGCAGGCAAAGGATCAGTCTTGCAGGGACCGTCTTCTTTGAGAAGATATCCCTTATGAGGGATCTGAAGTGTTCCACTCTGTCCTGGGGCAAAAAGGCTCTCCCCTGGACGGTGTCCAGGACTGCACCTATAAACTGCAGTCTCTGTGATGGAACCAGGTTCAACTTCTCCCGATTGATGATGATGCCCAGCGACCCGAAGAGAGAATGAGTATAGTGGATTGCAGACATCAGAGCCTCCCAGGAGGGGGCCATGAGGAGCCAGTCATCCAGGTATGGGAACACGTAGTGGCCTTATCTCCTGAGAGCTGCTGCTACTACTGCCATGCACTTGGTAAATACCCGAGGTGCCAAGGACAGTCCGAATGGGAGGGCTCAGAACTGATAATGGTGACCCAGAAACTCGAAGCGTAAGAATTTTCTGTGCGTTCGAGCTATAGGGATGTGTAGGTAGGCATCCTGCATGTCCAGTGATGCTCAGAAGGTGCCCTGCTTTAGCATGGGAATTAAACCTGGAAAAGTCACCATGCAGAAGCGTTTGTAGAGCACTGAGGCGTTGAGTTCGCTGAGGTCCAAAATTGGACGGAGGTCCCCTGTCTTTTTGGGAACCAGAAAGAAGTGGGAATAATATCCTGCACCTCTCTGGTTCCACGGGACGTTCTCTACAGCCTCTTTTTCCAGAAGTGCTAGCATCTTCTGCTGTATGAGCAGTGCGTGCTGACCCGAATAATGGGAAAGCAGGGGAGGCCTTGACGGTGGCTGGTCGAGGAATTCTATATAGTGCCCTTTCTCGACCAGTTGGAGAACCCACTAATCAGTGGTTATCATCTGCCATCCCAAAAGATGGCGAGCGTTGCGACCCCCGACCTTTTCTGCCCGTTGATCCAGAGGAGGGGCCGGGGCCGGGAAGGAGTCATGCTGTGGTGGTATTGCCTCCTGCAGGCTGGGTCGGTTTGGTATATCTTTGACCTTGGCCTGGGGAAGACTTGGGCTGGGCTTTATGGGTGAAAGTGCCCCTCTACTGCTGGCCAGAATGTGGTTGCTGACGCTGCTGCTGGCAGCAAAAACGATTCTGGTTCCTCCAAAAGGAACACTGTTTTGGTCTGTACATAACCTGCACAGTCCTCACCGCCTTCCTGGCTTCCTGAAGCTTGATGATAACCTTTTCAGAGGGTTCACCAAACAAGACCTCTCCATTCTAAGGGACATCCAGGATACTCTTCTGTATGTCCAGGGTAAATCCGGAGACACGGAGCCAGGAGTGTCTCCGGAGACAGAAGCCTGAAGCTGTGCCCCTGGCAGAAGAATCCGCAGAATCATAAGCGGGTCTCAACACTTGGGTCCCCACGTCTGACCCTGTGCGGAGGATGTTCAAGCGCTCCTCCTTCTGCTAGCCATCTGGTAGTTTGTCAACCAGGTCCTGACCCTGTTCCCACAGGGCATTCTGAAACTGAACCATATGAGTCAGATAGTTCAGTGACCTGATGGAGCATGTAGCAGCTGCATACATGTGCCTCCCCCAGGGCATCCAACTGCTTGGATTCCTGGTCCGGTGGCTGTGTACTCAGATGCTGTGGTCGTTGAGACCTATCATGGGAGGCCGTAATGACCAGGGAATCAGCCAGGGTTTGTTGCGCCAAGTACTGGTCCTCTGCAGGAGCCCTGTACAGACGGTCTGCTTTCTTCGGCACCACGGGGGTGGAGTGTGGACGCTTCCACGAAGGTGTCCACCAAGGGTGGTACCGCCACAGGCTTAGGGTCCTTCTGCCGAAGATAACGAGCTAGGCGCCGTCTTTCGGGGGTCGAGATCTTCAGATTCCCATCCCATGTTCTCCTGGATGTGCCTCATGATTTCAGAAAAGGAGGGATCATCTGGAGGTGACATGGGCAGGTCTCGTGTGTCAGGTGATAGGATGCTGATTGGAGAAGGAGACCTGGAGGTATCTGAGGTGACAGGTCTAAAATCATCCCCCTGCAGAGTGAACCGTTGACGTCTGGTTCGCTTGGGACTGGGAGACCCTGAGGGAGATCTTGAAGGGGGCCTTCTCCTTTCTTTGGATCTTCCCCTAGGAGGTGGAGTAGGTTCCTTGGGGGTCGGTGGTCTTCCTGCTAGCCCCTGTGGTGGAGGAGGGGGAGTAGGAGGCGAAGGAGTAGGAGAAGGATGTTTTACTGGGATCACGTCCTTCTTTATTGTGTCCCACCAAAAAGTGAAGAGATCTTTGACCTCCTGAATATTCATACCGGACGACGGTCCTGGTGTTGGTGGTCTGTCACCGGTATCGGGCGTCGGGTCCAAGGGCATCGCTGGGTTTGGCGAAGGCTCCTGTGGAAGCCCGGTGTCCTCACTGTCGCCTGCCTGGTCATCAGGCAATGTCAGATCCTTCTCTGTAGAGTCCCAGTGACCAGTGTCCACCAGTGACGGGGAAGTAGTCTTTGGCTCCAGTGAACGTCTCACTGATGTCAGATGCTTAGCCGACATCTGGTCTGACGGGCGCTTATCCGATGAAGGGTCGGTAGCCCGCTTCAAGTCCGTCGTCTGTTTTAGGGACGTCAGGTCTTCAGTCTTCCTGGGAGGGGGATCCGGACCCCTAGGAGGCTGGGAGGCCAATCTGGTGTCGGTGTCCCAGCATCTATCTGAGGAAGCTTGAGGTATTTTTGAAGAGGACTTGGACCGGTGATGGTCGGAAGACTTCGAGGAGGCTAGGAGGGAGCTGAAGAAGCCGAAGGCCTGGAAGTCTTGATGGGATGCAGAGAAGCCGAAGTGCTGCCTGAAGACTTAGCCTTAACGGGAGGGGGCTGAGAGTGAGCCCTGGAGGGAGAGCGGTCTAAGCACGTGGAGCCAGAGCTGGTGCACGAGTCCGAGGCCCGGTTAGGGGATCTGGACCTGGCCTTCTCCCAATGCTTGTCCTGGTGCTTATGGGACTTAGAGGTAGACTCACCTCTGGAGGCAGGGTCTTTGTTCATGCTTTTCAACTTTTCTTCCAAGAGGAACCCCTGAAGTGCATTCTGGCGGCAGATCCGGGTACGAATATTGAACCGCTGGCAAAAGGAGCAGGCCTTGCTGTCATGTTCCAGGCCTAAGCACCGCAGACAGGATGAATGTAGATCCTTGAAAGGGATCTGTTTGCTGCAGGCACACCTGGAGGGACGTCCTTCTGAGGAAGGAGTTGGAGATGCTAACATTTAGAGATAAAACGCTGAAAGTTCTAGGAGTCGTTTGCTAGAGTGGGACCGTGAGGCCGATGCTGGTGAGTCGACGGCGGGAAAAGAACTGGGGATTCTGGGGGACCGCCCCTTTTGTATGATGTCTGACGTCGGGGGTGGGGCCGACGTCGGGGGCGGTCCCCACTGGATACTGCTAGTTAGAAAATTTCATTTGGGTCCTGGCGCCTGCCAGCTTCAGTCCTAATGGTGTAACCTGCTGCAAGAGCTGTTTCTCAAAGTAAGATTCTTGTTTCTTCCAAGGTATTCTCCAATATTCATAACTCTTGCATCAGCCTTTAAGATAGAACTGCCCAGAGATAGAACATATGCTAATGATGAAATCATCATTGGCTCGTTTGACTTTTCAAATGCTGCCCTTATCATCTGCATACATTCTAATGCTTCAGATTTCATGGAAGCCTGCAAAGACAGGCCCCACGAGGAACTATGTCTAATAGTAATAAACAACCAACACTAGGCTATTCCATATACCTCCAACTAGAGGAAACAACACAATACCCCACCGAATGTCCAAAACACCTGAAGAAGGGGGAACCAATGTCCAAAGGGCTCAAGAAACAGATATGCCAGTGTGTGGCACCCTCACACATAGTTGCTCAGCTTGGAGTGCAGAGGCCACTGGTTCTTAGTAGGGGAGGCAGGGTGGGAGAGTTATGAATGTTGGCGAATACTTTGGAAGAAACAAGATTACCATGGTAATTTTTCTTCTCACCTCAGGAATTCTCCAATATTCCTAACTCTTGCAGACTACGGAGCAGTATCTTTGGAGGTGGGCAAAGAACCTACTTTGGAAACAGACACTGCAGGACTGCTGTGCCAAACCTGGCATCACTTCTGGCCTGGGTGTCCAGGCTATAATGCTTCGTGAAGATGTGCACTGTTCTCCAGGTAGCTGCTTTACAGAACTCCACTAATGGGACATCCCTGGCTGGTGCTATAGTAGCAGCTGCATCCCTTGTGGAATGGGCCCTCAGCCCTGCTGGGACTCTTTTCCAGCTTTGCAGTAGCAAAACTGAATACACTTAACTATCCAGTGTGAGATGGACCTCTTAGATGCTGAATTTTCTTTCCCCACATCCCCATAAGTCAGGAACAGTTTCTGTCTGTCCTGCCTATGATCTTTAGTGCAAGTCATGTAGTAACTTAGGGCTATCTTGACATCGAGACTGTGGAGTTGATGCTCACCTGAACTAGCGTGTTCAGTGAAAAAAACTGGTATGGTAATGGATTGATTCAAATGGAAATCAGAAACCACCTTAGGGAGAAATTTCCCATTTGCTCGCAGGACTACCTTGTCCATGTGGAATGATATGTAGTCCTGATCAATGCACAGAGACCGGAGCTCACCGATCCTTCTGGCAGAGGTCATTACCACCAGGAAAATTTTCCGTGACATATTTCAAATGAGCTGAGGCTATAAGCTCAAAGGGGCTTGGCTATACATACATTCAAGTCCCAAGCTGACACCGGTTCTCTATGAGGGGTGTGCAGATGAGCCAGCCCTTTGAAGAACTTCTTGAAAATAGGCTTTGTTGCCATAGAGGCATTCTTTCCAGCTGAGATGTAAGCAGATACTGAAGACAGATGGACCTTCAAAGTAGTGGGGTGCAGGCCCAGGGAATGCAAATGGGTAAGGTAGTCCAGCAAAGCTGGAATCCCTGCCTGTGCTGGTATCACATCACTGGTGGAACACCATATTGAAAACCTTTTCCATTCTGAAGCATAGGTTTTCTTAGTAGAGGGTTTCCTGTATCCCCTGAGAATGTCCAGAACACACTCTGAGAGATGCAAGCCTGCATGCTCGAAGTCCTCAAGAGCCATGCTTTGAGTCTGAGGGATCTGAGGTTCGGGTACAGGATCCTCCTTTGACTGGAGGTTAAGACTGTGCCTCTGGGGAAGGTGTATTGGTTCTGCCACAAACATGGAGAGCAGCAGAGAGTACCTTGGCTACCTGGCCCAATCTAGTGCTATCAAGATCATTGATGCTGGCTGGGACCTGAGCTTGAGCAGGACTCTAAACACCAAAGGGAAAGGAGGGAAAGCACACAGGGGCTTTCCTGACCAATCCAAGGCCAGAGGGTCCAGAGGGACTGTTCCTGGGTTGGTGGCTTGCAACAGTACTGTGGCAGGTGGTGGTTCTCGTGGGATGCAAAGAGATATAACAGTTACTTAAGAACTTACCGTAACAGTAGATCTTTGATAGAGGTTACTGCAGTAGGTCTTCACATATAGGACTGTGCCCCCTGGCATCAGGACCGCATGACAAACTTCTAGCTAGCAGTCTATAGCTGGGGACTGTCCCCGGCATTACATGACGGGATGTCGGCGTGACTGTATATAGGGGGTGGTCCCCACGTCCCTCCCCCCTCCAGTTCTCATGGAGTAGGAACTCCTGAAACCCTGAGCTTACGAGAAAAGCCCTGGGAAAGGAAGAGGAAAAAAAATCACAGGAGCTGGGGAAAGGTGACAGGGAAATCTAGACCTACTGCAAGAACCTCTTTCAAAGATTTGCTTCTTACGGTAAGTTCTTATGTAAAGTACAGTTACGTAAGAACTTACCGTAACAGTAGATCTTCGAGAACAACTCGTGCAGCACGTTACACCATAAGGACTGAAGCCGGTAGGTGGCAGGACCCCACGGAAAAATTCTAGCTAGCTATACTCAGTGGGTGACCGCCCATGACGTCGGCCCCACCCCCCGACGTCAGATGCATCATAAAAGAGGGCAGTCCCCCAGCATACCTCAGTTCTCCGGCCGGAGACTCCCAGTATAGCGATATGATTCTGAAGGCGAGATCGAAGATTCGCTTCCAGAGGAAGACTAAGAAATGTCTATGTGTCCTGAGACAGCATTGCATCAAGCAGACCTCCTGAGGGGAAGGTGGGAGGGTAACTACCTGCTGCAAGAGCTGTTCTCGAAGATCTACTGTTACACAGAAACATAGACTTTGACAGCAGATAAGGACCACTTCGCCCACCCAGTCTGCCCATTTCCCTTCCTCTTGGATAAGCTGCAGATTCTAGTTAACCAACAGCTTACTTCCTGCAACCCCCCACTGCAATTGCCTTATATCTGTCCCCTGCATGTTTGAATTCCCCCACTGTTTTAGACCCAACAACCTCCCCAGGAAGGCGGTTCCATGCATCCACCACTCTCTCCGTGAAAAAAAATTTCTTCATATTACTCCTGAGCTGTCCCCCCTCTATCTTTAAATTGTGCCCCCATGTTCTTACACATCTCTTTTTCTGAAAGATGCTACCCTCTTGGACTTTGTTGATTTCCTTGAGGTACTTGAAAGTTTCTATCATGTCGCCCCTGTCCCTCCTTTCATCAAGGGTATACATATTAAGCTTTCTCAGTCTCTCTTCATATGGTTTCTTATGCAGACCCTGCACTAATTTAGTTGCCCTCCTCTGGACTGCTTCCATCCTGTCTATGTCCTTGCATAGACGGGGTCTCCAAAACTGCACACAGTATTCCAGATGGGGTCTCACTAACTGTCTGTACAGAGGATAACCACTTCCTTTTTCTACTTGTGATGCCCTTCCTATGCATCCCAGTATCCCTCTGGCCCTCCTTACTGACTTCTCACATTGCTTGCCCACCTTTAGGTCATCTGATATGACTACCCCAAAGTCCCTTTCCATTTTGTTGTTGTTAGTACCTCTCCTGCTATTGTGTACTCTTCTCCTGGGTTTTTGTTTCCCAGGTGCATTACTTTGCACATCTTTGCATTGAATCTAAGTTGCCATATGTCTGACCATTCCTCCAACCTTGCCAAGTCCCTTCTCATCCTTTCTACCTCCCCTTGTGTATCAACTCTGTTACAGATCTTTGTGTCATCTGCAAAGAGGCATACTTTTCCTTCCAGACCCTCTGCAATGTCACCTATGATGACTGGACCCAGTACTGAGCCCCGAGGTACTCCACTAGTAACCCCTCTTTCTTCAGAATGTGTTCCATTCACTATTACCTTCTGTGTTCTGTTGTGCAGCCAGTTTGCTACCCAGGCTACCACCCTGGAACCCACTCCCAGGCTGGCTAACTTGATTATTAGTCTTTTGTGCGGCACTGTGTCAAATGCCTTGCTAAAGTCTAGGTAGACCATATCCACAGCCCCTCCCTGGTCTATTACTTTGGTCACCCAGTCAAAGAAATCAATTAGATTTGTCTGACATGATCTCCCTGCTGTAAATCCATGCTGCTTTGGGTCCTGTGTCCCGCTGGCCTATAGGTACTCAACAATTCTTTCTTTCAGAAGTGATTCCATCATTTTCCCTACCACTGAGGTCAAACTTACAGGTGTGTAGTTTTCTGCTTCTGCCTTGCTCCCACTTTTGTGAAGGGGAATAACATCTGCCCTCCTCCAGTCTTCAGGTACCACCCGATCCTCCCATGATTTGTTAAAAAGTGTGGTCAGTGGTGTCACTAGGTCCTCCCTTAGTTCTTTTAGGATTCTGGAGTGAATCCTATCAGGCCAAATTGCTTTGTCCACCTTGAGTTTTAGGAGTTCTTTCAGTACTCTTTCTTCTCTAAATGAACCGGTGTCAACCCCCTACCCAGAGTGCTTCTATTGTCTGGTTTAGGTAACTCCTCCTCATCTTCTTTTGTGAATACTGAGCAAAAGTATTCATTCAGTATCTCTGCCTTTTCACTGTCTCCCTCTGCCCACATCCCCTTTCCTTTATTAATCTTCACTATTCCTCCCTTAACCTTTCTATGCTTCCTAATGTACCTATAAAAGGTTTTATCCCCCTTCTTAACTCAGTTGGCTATTTTTTCCTCGGTTTGGGCCTTTGCTAGTCTGACTGCCTTCCCCACTTCTTTCTGCTTTAATTGATACAGTTCCCTGTCGTGCTCCTTCTGTGATTCCTTATACTTTTTGAATGCAGCCTTTTTCTCCTTAACCTTCCCTGCCACCTCTTTTGAGAACCATAGTGGTTTTTTACTCAGCTTTGTTTTGTTTCACACAAAGGCTTGTTGCCTCTATGACAGTAGTTTTGATTTTTCTCCATTGTTCTTCCACCCCTCCTTTTTGGCCATTTGCTAGTGCATTCCTCAGGTATTCACCCATTTTGCCAAAGTCAGCCCTTCTAAAGTCCACTGTCCTTGTTTTTGTATGGCTTGTCTCCATGGTTGTGCTTATTGTGAAGCACACTGTGCAGTGGTCACTTGTTCCCAGGTGTCTGACTTCTAAATTTGTGATCCTCTCTCCATTTGAGAGTACCAGGTCTAGTATTGCTCCCTCCCGAGTGGGTTCCAACACTAGCTGTCTAAGGCCTGCCCCCTGCAGGGCATCATGAAATGACCCTGCTCTTGGATGTGGCTGCAGTACATGTCATCCAGTTAACATCTGGCATATTCAGGTCCCCCATCAACAGTATCTCTCCTTTTTCAGCCATTTTGAGAATGTCCTCTATCATTTTCTTGTCCGTTTCCTCCCCTTGAGACGGGGGTCTGTATACAACTCGTGTGCAGATTGTGATGCCATTTCCCGTCTCCAAGGTGACCCAGAGTGCCTCTTGTCCTCCCCCTTTACTTTTTAGTTCTGTAGCTTTGATCCCTTCCCTTATGTATAGAGCTACTCCACCTCCTCTTTTACCCTCCCTGTCCCTTCTGTAGACTGTGTACCCCGGTATGTTGATATCCCAGTCATGGTTCTCCATGTACCATGTTTCTGTGACTGCCACAATTCCAATTGTTCATCTCCATTAGGGCTATTAGCTCAGGAAGCTTGTTTCCCAGACTATGGGCATTGGTACTCATTGCCCTCCATTTAATGTTGGCTTTATCCTTTTTTCTCCCATCCCTGCTCTTACTGCCCTTGTCTATTTTTCCATTTACCCCTGTCCTACTCTCTGTTGAGCTCTGTACCTCAGTGTTTACCTTATTACCTGCCATGCCATGTTATGGTAAGTTCTTATGTAACTGTACTATCTTACTTCGAGATACAGCTCTTGCAGCAGGTTACACCATAAGAACAGATTCCCAAGCAGTAACGGGTGGTATCCAACCCTTTGGGAGGATGATAGGAGAAATCCAGGAAAGAAATCGCCTAGGACAAAAGTCCTTGGAGGACTGCCGGGCCGAAGCCTGCTCAGCGTCTGGAGGCAATGTCCAGGCTGCAATGTCTGATGAAGGTGTGCACTGTACTCCAAGTAGCAGCTGCACAAATGGTCGGTGCTAAAACCTTTTTCAGCGCAGCAAAGGAGGTGGACACCCCCCTAGTAGAATGGCCCTTTACCAATCCCGGTAACGGTTCGTTGCACTTCTGGTAACAGAACACTATGCAGTTCACCAACCACTTGGAAAGTGTCTGTTTCGACACAGATGCCCCTAACATCCTGTGGGCAAAAGACAAAAACAACTGATCAGACTTTTGATGTGGTCTGGTTCTGGTCAGGTAAAACCTGAGAATCCTGTGCACATCTAAAGTGTGCAATAAAGCTTCCCCTTTATTGTTGTAGTTAGTCAATATCCTGGTTCGATGTTAATTCTGAGACCACCTTGGGAAGAAAATACAGGTTACTCACCTGTAACAGGAGTTCTAGGAATGGTATATGTTGTTCATCCACACTGTCTGGCAGGTATCCTTGCCACTTTAAATCTTGCCGGAAGGTCTTCAAGCTGGCTCCTCCCACCCACCCGGGTGGTAAAACTCTTGGCTCCACCCCATGACACCAGATCTGGCCGCTGGAAGCTCAGGTTGTAAAGGCCGGCCGGGAGAGTCAGGATGAACAACATATACCATTCCTAGAACTCCTGTTACAGGTGAATCTGTATTTCTAGGACATGGATATGTTGTTCATCCACACTGTCTGGCAGACTCCTAGCAGTTCTCCAGGAGGAGGGAGGCAAGGCGCACACCCCTACTTAGGGAATAGAGACTGGAGAACCGAGGCCCCAAAACCAGCATCCTGGCGTGACTCAAGGTCGATGTAGTAATGGGTGATGAAGGTGTGTGCTGACTTCCAGGTAGCAGCCCTGCAGATTTCCTGGATAGGGATGTCCCTGGAAGCAGCCACCGATGCAAAAACCTTTTAAATTTGGAAAACCGAAGAATTAGGAACCAGTCTTATACGCAGAGCGTTAAGGAGGGAACCTGAGCTTCCAAGCTGTAAGGAAGATCTGGCGTCATGGGGCGGAGCCGAGAGTTTTACCACCCGGGTGGGTGGGAGGAGCCAGCTTGAAGACCTTCCGGCAAGATTTAAAGTGGCAAGGATACCTGCCAGACAGTGTGGATGAACAACATATCCATGTCCCTAGAACTTAGGATTAGTCTTTAAGAACACCCTGTCCTTATGAACAATCAAATAAGGCTCTTTACACATGAGCGCCTGAAGCTCCAAAATTCTTCTTGCGGAGGGAACGGCAACCAAAAATAATGCCTTCCAAGAGAGACAGCGTAGCTCACAATCTGAGCTGGTTCAAAGGGTGGCAGCATAAGCTGCTCTAGGACAAAAACAAGGTCCCAAGGGGGAATCAGGTCCCTGATAGCTAAAGCTCTTTGACCAACCAGTGTATGATAGGCCAAGATGGCACAAAGGTGCACCTTCAAGGCGGAGTATGCTAATTCTGTGTGAAATAAGGAAAGGAGATAGTCCAAAACTGACTTCTCGGGACAGTGCAGTGGATCAAGATTCTGAGCGGTAGCCCAGAGACGAAACCTGAGCCACTTCATGGTGTAGGCAGCATGAGTGGTGGGCTTCCTAGCTGCTACCAGAATGTTAGTGACACCCTGAGACACTCCATGCCTAAGAATGGCTATGTCCTTAAGAGCCAAATGTGCAGGTTCAGGGATTTGAGGTTCAGGTGAACCAGAGATCCGGCCTCCTGGGACAGCAAATGAGAGCTGACTGGTAAAGGAAATGGAGAATCCTGAGCCAACTGGTGGAGCAGTGGAAACGAAATTTGTCTGGGCCAAAAGGGTGCTACCAGAATCATTGTCGCTTCTTCTCTTTGTAACTTGAGTAGAACCCTCTGGATCAAAGGGAACCATGGAAAGGCATAGAGGAATCTGCCCATCCAGGAGAGGGACAATGCATCTCAACAGAAAACACCAGGCCCTGGATCTAGCAATCAGAAATTGGGCAGCTTTGCATTGTATGGGGATGCGAACAGGTCTACGTCTGGCATCCCCCATTTGTGGAATAGAGCCTCTGCGTCTGTTTGCAGCTCCCATTCATGAGCTCTGGCTCACAACTGGCTCAACAGGTCTACAACCGTGTTGCAGACACCGGGAACATATACTGCTGTGATCATAGCGTCGTGCTGCAGTACCCAATCCCACATTCTCTTTGCCTCTCTGCAAAGCTGGTAGGAGTGAGTGCCTCCCTGCTTGTTGATATAGTATACCACTGAGGTGTTGTCCCTCTGGACTAACATGTGTTCTGGTGGGATTTCTGACTGCAGGGCCTGTAGAGCATACAGAGCCGCTCTCATCTCCAGGATGTTGATATGGAGATGTGACTCCAGGGAGGACCAGGTTCCTTGAGTCCTGGTTCTGTTCAAGTGAGCTCCCCATCTGGACCCAGAAAAGTCTGTGGTGAGTGTCAGAGATGGAGCAGGTGCCAAAAAAGGGATTCCCCTGTTTAGGTGCTCCGGGACGAGCCGCCATTGCAAGTCCTGAACGACTGGATTTGTGACTCTGACGACCTGATTGAGATGATCCCATTGGTCCCATTAAGCTCTCAGTGTCCACTGTGACCCTCATGTGGAGGTGGGCCAAGGGGACTGTGGCAATGGCTGCTGCCATGTGTACTAGTAGATGGAGCATGGTTTGAAACCTGCTTCTTCAAAGTGCTAGCCCGTATCAGAGTTTGAATGCGTTCCGCTCTGTCCTCTGGCAGGAAGGCTCTTCCTTGGCGGGTGTCCGGGACCGCGCTAATGAACTGTAACCTTTGAGTGGGAACCAGGGATGACTTTTCCTGACTGATGGTGATACCCAGTGACTCGAAAAGAGAACGAGTATCCTGGATTGTGTTGATCAGTGTCTCCCGAGAGGGGCCATGAGAAGCCAGTCATGCAGATACGGGAAGACATAGTGGCCCTGTCTCCTGAGGACCGCTGTCATGACCACCAGGCATTTTGTAAAAATTAGTGGTGCTGAGGACAGGCCAAACAGTAGCGTTCGGAACTGGTAATGGCGCCCCAAGAACTCGAACCGCAGGAACTTCTGGTGTGGTCTAGTGATGGGTAAATGGAGATATGCGTCCTGCATATCCAGTGATGCTAGCCATGTGCCTTGCCTGAGCATGGGGATGAGGCCTGGAAGGGTGACCATGCGGAAACGTTTGTATGCCACTGAGGTGTTGAGATCGCTGAGATCCAGTATCGGGCATAGATCCGGTTTTCTTCGGAACCAGGAAGAAATGGGAGTAGTATCCCCTTTCTCTCTGGTTCCACAGAACAATTTCTATGGTGTCCTATTCCAGGAGAGCAGAGATCTCCTGCTGAATGAGCAAGGTGTGTTGTCCCGAGTAGCAGAAGCGCAAAGAAGGCCTTGTTGGTGGACGGTCGAGGAACTCTACAGAGTGTCCTCGACTGATGAGTTGTAAAACTCCCCAGTCAGTGGTTATCCTCTGCCACCCTAGGAGGTAGTAAGCAAAGCGACCCCCGATCCTTTCTTCCCTTTGATCCAGAGGTGGAGCAGGGGTCTGAAAGGAGTTATGCTGTGATGATATTTTGTCTGGAAGGCTGGTTGGCTTTCTGATTATGCGGGCCTTGGCCTCCGGAAAATCTCGGCTGATTTTTACGGCCGAAATTGCCCCTGGGTTTCTGGCCCGACCACGGCTGTTGTCTGCCCTACTGGCCATGGAAATTATTCTGGCCCTTACAAAAGGGGCCGGGATTTGGCTTGTATACAGCCTGTACTGCTCTGATGGCCTTCCCAGTGTCTTGTAGTCTGGTGATGACCTTTTCAGACTCTTCTCCGAAGAGAACAGAGCCATTATAAGGTACATCCAAAATTCCTCTTTGTATGTCTGGCATGAAGCCGGAGACCCTCAAACAAGAGTGCCTCCAGAGGAAAACACCTGTTGCGGCACCTCAGGCTGCAGAATCTGAGAGTCATAGGCTGCCCCGAGGACCTGTGTCCCGACGTCTGCGCCTGTTTTAAGGAGGTTCAGCAATTCCTCTTTTTTGTCCCCATTCAGGAAATCCTTTAGTCCCACAGTGCATTCTGAAATTGCACCATGTGGGTAAGGTAATTCAGAGACCTCAAAGAGCATGTAGCAGCCGCATACATGCACCTCCCCATGGAGTCTAATTGTTTAGATTTCTGGTCTGGTGGCTGGGTGCTCAGGTGCTGAGGGCATTGGGATCTGTCGTAGGTGGCAGTTATAACTAAGGAGTCTGCCACTGGTTGTTGGTCCTCTGACGGGGCCCTGTAGAGGTGGTCTGCCTTTTTGGGAACCATCGGTGTGGATAAGGTCGCTTCCAGGCCGCCTTGGTGGCATCTTGGAAGGTGTCCACCAACAGTGGCACCACCACAGGCTTCGGGTCCTTCTGCCAGAGGTACCTAGCCAGGCGTTGACTTTCGGGGTCCAGCTCCTCAGAATCCCATCCCATGTTCTCCTGGATGTGCCTCATTATGTCCATAAATGAGGGGTCATCTGTCGGTGATCTAGGCAGGTCACTGGGGTCAGGCAATGGTATACTGAATGGGAAGGGGGACCTGGAAGTATCTGAAGTGTCCGGGCGGGAGTCCTCACCAGAAGAAGAGTGGGATCTTCTTCTGGGGCTCTTGCACCCATGTACGCTAGGAGACCATGAAGGGGTACTGGAATGTTGCCGCTTCCGGTTTCCTGGTTTCTTGTCATGAGACCTACCCCTACATGGTGGTGTAGTTTCCTTGGGGAGTGGCTCTGGAGATAGTGCCCTGGGGGGGAACCACCTGTGGGGGTTTGGGGGGGCAGCATCCTTCTTGATGGTGTCCCACCAAAAGGTGAATAGCTCCTTCATCTCCTTGATGTTCAAACCGGACGACGGCCTTGGCGTTGGCACCTTGCCATTCGTGGGATCGGGCACCGGTGCCTGGGGGGGGTTCTGACCTGTAGCTGGGTCCTGAGGTAACCTGGGGTCCTCCATTTCACCCGTCTGGTCGTTGGTAGCTGGTTGTGCACCGACTTCTGGTACCTCTTCCTCTGACGTGCCCTGGTGTCCGGTGTCAGTGGGAGGCGGGGGTGGTGTCAGGTGCTTCAGTTGTTTGGCAGTCTTCGGGTCTGATGTTCACTTACTATCCAACATCCGTTTCAGGGATGTCAGCTCCATGGTACATCTATGAGAAGCTTCCGAGCCCCTCAGAGGTTGGGAGACCGATCTATGGTCGGTGTCCCAATGCCGGCCCTGGGAGTCGGGGCCTACCTTGGTGGCCAACTTGGCTGTTTTTGCCAGTCTGAAGCCTCAGACTGGGCAGCTGAACTGGATGGTCGGCTGTCCTAGGATTGAATTTTCAAAGACTGCAAGGAGACAGAGGTACCTGACCCACCCGAGGTCCGAACCTTGACTAGTGGAGGCTGGGACTTGGCCCGTGAGGGGGACCTATCTGAGCGGTTGGAGCCAGAGCTGGCCTGGGAGTCTGATATGAGGTTGGAGGGATCTCTCCCTATTCCTTCTCTTCTCATGTTTCTCCTTATGTTTCCCCAACCTATGGGACGATTCCCCTCGGGAGGATAGATCTCACTCCATTTGCTTGAGTTTTTCCACAAGAGGGAAACTTTGAAGGGCCTTCTGGAGGCAGATCCTAGTGGGGCTGTTAAACTGTTGGCAGATGGTGCAGGCCATGGTGTCATGGTCTGAGCCTAAGCATCTCACACAGGCCGAATGCCTGTCTTTAAAGGGGATCTGCTTGCCTCACGTGCACTTCAAGGGGTGTCCTTCGGCTGAAGGGGTCGGGGACGAAGACATGCGAGGATATTTTGGAATTTACTTGAAAAGACAAAGTTCCAGTGTCGTTTGTAGGCTGAAGGCATCCATGGAGCCGATGCTTGTGAGTCGATGGCGGGAAAAGAACTGAAGTATGCCCCCTTTTATGATGCATATGATGTCGGGGCAGGGCCAACATCGGGGGTGGTCTCCCGCTGGGTATAGCTAGCTAAAGGTTTTCTGTGGGGGTCCTGCCGCCTTCAGTCCTTATGGTGTAACCTGCTGCAAGAGCTGTACCTCAAAGTAAGATCTGTTATATCTTACTTCGAGAGGGTTCCTGCAGTAGGTCTTCACATACAGGACTGAATACCAAGCAGTCAAAGAGAAAAAAAGCCTTTTGTCTGGGAGGAGGAAGCATCTGCCAACTAGATATCTGCTTAGGACTTGAGGCCTTGCAGAACTGTGAGGCCAAAACAGGCCCTGTGCCTAGAGGCGATGTACAAACTGTAATGCTTAGTGAAGGTATGGATGGAAGACCAAGTGGCTGCTGCGTAAATGTCAGCAGTGAACACATTCCTCAGGAAGGTCATCGAAGCAGCCATGCCCTGAGTCGAGTGGCCTTTCACGTTCCCTGGAAGGGGCCTCTCATACTTGTGATAAATGTATGAGATACAGTTAGCCAACCATTTAGACAAACCCTGTTTGGAAATGGCCTTACCCTGACATCTGAGTGCGAAGGCCACAAACAACTGGTCAGACTTATGAGCCTCTTTGGTCCTAGAGATGTAGTATCTCAAAATCCTGTGCATATCTTAAGTGTGCAAAAGGTATTCCCCGTTGGAATACTCTGGGTAATATACCAGTAGTTCAACATTCTGGTTCAAAGTAAATTCCGAAACAACCTTTGGAAGAATGAAAGGGTTAGTCCTCAGAGCCACCCGTTATCTGTAGAAAATCATATAAGGCTCCTTACAAATGAGGGCCTGAAGCTCTGAAATCCATCAAGCTGAAGTAATAGCAGCTAAAAAGAGCATTTTCCAGGATAAATAACACATCACAACTTGCTACTGGCTTAAATGGGGCCAAAGTAAGTTTCTCTAAAATAAAATTCAAATCCCACGGAGGAACTGGATTATGGACCAGAGGCTTAAGGTGGAGGATATCTTTAAGAAAGGTTTTGGAAACCTCCAACTGAGCAAGGGTTTTGCCCTCCACCAGGAGGTGGTAGGCGTAAACCGCAGAGAGGTGGACCTTCAGAGAAGAATAGTTGAGGCCCGAATCAGATAAGTGCAAGAGGTACTTGAGGACCTGGGGAGCCGAGCAAGAAAAAGGGTCCGGTCCTTTGGCTGTGGCCCAAATAGAAAATCTCTTCCATTTCATAGCATACGTGGATCTGGTGGAGGGTTTTCTGGCCTCCACTAGGACCTGAGCGACTCTGGAAGAGACGCCAAAGCGTGAGATGGCCATGTCCAAAGGTGCCACGCATGCAGGTAGAGAGACTTGAGGCTCAGATGCAACAAGCTGCCCTACTCCTGAGACAGAAGGTCGTGGGAGAGAGGAAGAGGTACCAGGGGTTCCACTGTCAGCTGTTGTAGCAGAAGGGACCAGATCTGCAGAGGCCAAAGAGGGGTTATGAGAATCATGTGGGCCCCTTCTGCTTGGAATTTCAGCAAAACCTTCTATAGTATAGGAAAGGAAGGGAAAGTGTACAGAAATCTCCCTGTTCAAGATAGAGACAGCGGGTCTCACCAAAAGCCACCACACCCGGGAACGAGCGAACAAAAGCTGGGTAGTTTTGCACTGGATGGGGAGGCGCAGAGATCTATGACTGGCCGACTCCACAGAAGGAAGAGATCTTTCACTACTTCCTGCTTTAATTCCCACTTGTGAGCCTGTGCGACAGAGTGGCTGAGACTGTCCGCCAGGACATTGTGAACTCCTGGGACATAGACTGCCATCAAGGTCAGGCCATGCTGGACTGCCCAGTACCACACCCGCATTGCCTCCCTGCAAAGGGGTTACAATCGGTTGCCTACCTGTTTGTTGATATACCACACCATGGCCGTGTTGTAGGTCTGAATCAGCAATGTTCCCTGAAGTAAGAGGGATTGAAAAGCTTGGAGAGCATAGAGCTCTGCCCTCATCTCCATATGCAGATGCTGCTGAAGCAGAGACCATGTCCCGAGTCCGATGGTCTCCCAGGTGAGCTCCCCAACCATGGCCCGAGGCTTCCATCATGAGGGTCATGGAGGGAGGCTGGGGATGGAAAGGAACCCCCCCCCCCCCGAGAGAGGTTGGAAAGATCCTGCCACCAGAGGAAATCCCTCTTCAAGCTGTTGGAGACTAGGAACCTGTGATCCATGTCATCCATCCGTTGATCCCACTGGACCCTGAAGGACCATTGGGTCACCCTCATATGCAGTCTGCCCAAAGAGACTGTAGGTATGGCGGCTGCCATAAGACCCAACAGGCAGAGGATAGTGTGTGCTGTTGTCTGGCGGGAGGAGGATAGCAATGCAGCTTGTTGAATTAGGGTTTCTGCCCTGTCCACCGGTAAAAAGGCCCTGCCCTGGACTGTATCCAGCACTGCCCCAATGAACTGAAGGTACTGGGAGGGAGAAAGCGGAGACTTGGGATAGTTCACAGTAATTCCAAGTCTGGAGAAAAGGTCCAGGGTGGTGGAGAGAGAATCCATCAGACTGCCCTGAGACAGTGCTGACAGCAGCCAGTTATCCAGGTAAGGGAACACATAAATCCCCTCGTGGCCGCAGCTACCACCGCCAAGCACTTGGTGAACACCTGAGGTGCCAAGGATAGGCCAAAATGGAGGGCCTTGAATTGATAATGGGTCTCCTGAAAAGAGAATGTCAGGAAGCAGCGGTGGGCCGGGAGGATAGGGATATGCAGATAAGCATCCTGCATGTCCATAGAGCACAGCCATTGATTTTGTTGGAGCGGGGGAGGAAGTCCCTGGAGGGTCAGCATGCGAAACCTCTTGTACTCTCCGAAGAGGTTGAGCAGACTGAGATATAAAATAGGTCTCAGATCTCCCGTCTTTTTGGGTACCAGGAAGAAATGGGGGTAATATCCCCTTCCCATCTGCCCTGGCAGAACCAGCTTTATGGCTGACTTTGTCAATAGAAACATAGAAACATAGAATTTGACGGCAGATAAGGACCGCTTGGCCCACCCAGTCTGCCCATTTCCCTACCTAATGGATAAGCTGCAGATCCTGGTTAACCAGCAGCCTATTTCTTCCTACCCCAACCCCCTAGAATTGCCTTATGACTGTCCCATGCATGCTTGAATTCCACCACTGTTTTTGACTCCACAACCTCCTCCGGAAGGCCGTTCCATGCATCCACAAACCTCTCTGTGAAAAATACTCCTTAAATTACCTCTGAGCCACCCCCCATCTTCAAATTGTGCCCCCTTGTTCTTGCACACCTCTTTTTTTGAAAGATGCTACCCTCTTGGACTCTGTTGATTCCCTTGAGGTACTTGAAAGGTTCTATCATGTCCCCCCTCTCCCTCCTTTCCTCGAGGCTATACATATTCAGCTCCTTAAGTCTCTCTTCATGTGTCTTCTGGTGCAGACCCTGCACCATTTTAGTTGCCCTCCTCTGGACAGCTTCCATCCTGTCTATGTCTTTACGGAGATTGGGTCTCCAGAACCGCACACAGTACTCCAGATGGGGTCTGACCAGCTGTCTGTACAGAGGGATAATAACTTCCTGTTTTCTACTGGTGATGCCTCTCCCTATGCATCCCAGAATCCCCCCAGCCCTCCTTGCTGCCCTCTCACATTGCTTGCCCACCTTTAGGAAATCTGATATGACTACCCCCAGGTCCCTTTCCATTTTTGTTGTTGTTAGTATCTCACCCCCCATTGTGTACTCTTCCCATGGGTTTTTGTTTCCCAGGTGCATTACCTTGCACTTCTTAGCACTGAATCTAAGCTGCCATACATTTGACCATTCCTCTAACCTTGCCAAGTCCCTTCTCATCCTTTCCACCCCACCTTGTGCATCAACTCTGTTGCAGATCTTTGTGTCATCTGCAAAGAGACATACTTTTCCTTCCAGTCCCTCTGCAATGTAGCTTATAAAGACATTGAAGAGGACCGGTCCTAATACTGAACCCTGAGGTACCCCACTAGTAACCCCCCTTTCTTCAGAGTGGACTCCATTTACTATTACTCTCTGTGTCCTATTCTCCAGCCAATTCTTTACCCAGGCTGTCATCTTGGGACCCACTCCCAGGCTGGCTAACTTGTATATTAATCTTTTGTGTGGGACTGTGTCAAATGCCTTGCTAAAGTCTAGGTATACCATGTCCAAAGCCCCTCCCTGATCTACTACTTTGGTCACCCAGTCAAAGAAATCTATCAGATTCATCTGGCATGAACTTCCCGCTGTGAATCCATGCTGCCCTGGGTCCTGTGCCCCTCTGGCTTCTAGATACTCGACAATTCTTTCCTTCAGAAGTGATTCCATCATTTTCCCTATCACTGAGGTTAAACTAACAGGTCTGTAGTTTCCTGCTTCTGCCTTGCTCCCACTTTTGTGAAGGGGAATCACATCTGCCCTCCTCCAGTCCTCAGGTACCACCCCATCCTCCCATGATTTGTTAAAGAGGGTAGTCAGTGGTGTCACTAGTTCTACCCTTAGTTCTTTTAGAATTCTGGGATGAATCCCATCAGGCCCCATTGCTTTGTCCATCTTCAGTTTTAAGAGTTCTTTCAGAACCCTTTCTTCTGTGAATGGACTGGTATCAACTTCTGTATCCAGAGTGTTTCTACTGTTTGTTTTAGGTACCTCCTCCTCTTCATTTGTAAATACTGAGCAAAAATATTTGTTTAGTATCTCTGCCTTTTCACAGTCACTCTCAGCCCACCCTCCTTCCCCTTTATTAAGCCTCACTATCCCTCCCTTGGTCTTCCTTCACTCCCTGATGTACCTATAAAAGGTTTTATCCCCCTTCTTAACTGAGTTGGCTATCTTTTCCTTGGTTAGGGCCTTTGCTGTTTTGACTGCCTTCCCAGCTTCCTTTTGCTTTAACTGATACAGTTCTCTGTCCTGCTCCTTCTGTGATTCCTTGTACTTCCTGAATGCTTTCTTTTTCTCTTGAACCTTCACTGCCACTTCCTTTGAGAACCATAGTGGCTTCTTACATCGTTTCATTTTTTTTTATTTGCTTCACACAAAGGCTTGTTACCTCTGTGATGGCAGTTTTATTATTTCCCATTGTTCTTCACTCCTCCTTCCTGCCCATTTGCTAGTGCATTCCTTAGGCACTCACCCATTTGTGAAAGTCAACCCTCCTAAAGTCCAGTACTTTTGCCTTTGTGTAGCTTGACTCTATTGCTGTGTTTATTGTGAACCATACTGTTGGATGGTAGCTAGTTCCCAGATGACTACCCACTTCTCGTCTGATGATCCTCTCTCCATCTCCATTTGAGAGAACCAGGTCTAAGATTGCTCCCTCTTGAGTCGGCTCCAATACTAGTTGTCTAAGGCATGCCCCTGTAGGGTATCTAGAATAACCTCTTGAATGGCTGCTGCAACTGCACTCCAGTTAACATCTGGCATATTCAGATCACCCATCAGCAATATCCCCTTTTCTGCCATTCTAAGTATACTTTCTATCATTTCCTTGTCCATTTCCTCCCCTGAGAAGGGGGTCTGTATACAACCCCTGTGCGGATTGTGGTGCCATTGCCTGTCTCCAAATTTACCCACAGTGCTTCTTCTCCTCCCTGTTTACCCTTTTGTTCTGTTGCTCTGATTCTTTCCCTTATGTAAAGAGCTACTCCTCCTCCTCTTTTACCCTGCCTGTCCCTCCTGTAGATAGTGTATCCTGGTATGTTTACGTCCCAGTCATGGTTTTGTGTGTATCATGTTTCTGTGACTGCCACGATATCCAGATGTTCCTCCTCCTCCATCAAGGTCACTAATTCAGGAAGCTTGTTACTCAGACTATGGGCATTGGTACTCATTGCTCTCCATTTTTTGATCGCTTTACATTCTGTTGCAGCATCCCCCACTGACCTTTCTACCTCGGTCTTTTTCTCATTTAGTACCCTGTTTTGTAGGGAGAGGCTGGGATTTTCCTGCTGCTTATCAGTGCCTCCCACCTGACTAGTTTAAAAGCTTGCCAATGAAGCATTTAAACCGATTGCTCAAAAGACTTGTTCCCTTCCTGGACAGATGCAGACGATCCTGCCAGTATAGGCTGGTGTCCCTCCAGGTGGAACCCCAGTCCTCAATGAAGCCAAACCCCTGTGCTCCACACCATTTTTTCAACCATTCATTAAACTGCATGGTGCAAAGTACCCTCGCCTCACCCATGCCTTTGACATGCAGCACCTCTGAGAAGGATACTGTGTGTGCTACTTGTCTTAGACCCCTCCCCAACTCTACAAAGTCCTCCTGCACTGCTCTAATCTCATGATGAGCCAAGTCATTTGTCCCTAGGTGGACAATGACGTCCAGCGCAGACTCCCATGCAGCTGTTCTCGTGATCCTGAGGATGTGCTTCCTGTCCCTCAAGCCATGGCACCAGGCAGGCACCTTACTTCAGTTTTCCCTGCTCCCCCAGTTCTATCCCCTAATAACTGAGTCCCCACCAGAGCCGCTTCCTTTCCTGTGGTGTCCTCTGCCTCCTTCCTGTGTGCCTCCCTTGTGACAGTTGTCCTCAGCCTCCTTAGTCTCCCCTGCGGGTGCATCCATAGGGGAGCTATGCTTCCCCAGAATGGTGTATGGATTGTGGAGTGGAACAACTGACTGGGTGTGCCTCTGTTCCACCATCCTCACCCTCCCTGAGCCCACTGTGGTCCAACTGCTGTGCTTTCTTCGCAACCTCTGAGGTAGTGGTGGTGGCTCTGGTGCTCCCTGGATGGGCGAGGTTCCCTTCCTACTGTCCAGTGTGGCCTGGGGGAAGGTTCCCTTACTACTGTCCAGTGTGGCCTGAAGATGGGCAACTTCCTCCCTCAGGGCAGAGAGTTGTCTGCAAATAGGGCAGCATCTCAGCCTCCAGAAAGACTCCCGGAAGACTGCTGCCCCACAGCCATTCCATTGCTCTACTCCCCACATGTTTATCTACTTTTTTTTTTTTTTTAGAGCTTGAATTTTTTTAGAGCTTGGATTTCCTGTTGGATAAGGCTTAGATGGCCTGACTGGTAATGGGACCTTCCCGGCGGATTGCCTGGGGCCTCTCCAGGAACTTGATAGTGTGTCCTCTTGCTACGAGTTGGAGTACCCAAGCATCTGCCGTTATCACCTTCCATGCTTCCAGGTGGAGGACAAACCTTCCCCCCACTGGCTCATCCAGAAATAAATGAGGAGGTGGAGGGGACCCCCTTGAGTCAGGATGCGGAGGGGAGAGATGCTTTGGCACTGCTGCCAGCCTTTTGGGACTTTGCCTGAGGAGTCTGGGTACCAGAACCAGTGGCACAACGCTTGCCATGTCGTCTGCCTATTCCACCTCCTCTGGGGGCAACAAAAAGGCTGCTTGGGTTTTTGTCCAAAGCAGTACATAGAGCGGACATCTTTAAGAGACCTACCGCTCTCTTGGAGCTCTATTATAATATCTTTGGCGTCGCCCTAGAAAAGGACGGAACCCCTGAAGAGGGTGTCCAGCAGGGTGCTCTAGACGTCTTGCGCCAGTCCCGCAAGATGGAGCCAGGCCAGGTGCCTCAGGCAAACTCTCGTAGCAGTGCAATGAGCCACAGAATTGATGGAGTCATAAGTGGCTCACAAGGCATGGCGTCAGGAAGACTTGTTAAGTCTTACTTTTTCTAGTTGCCTATTCCTGAGGTCCTTGTCCAGAATGGCCTAGAATTCTTTTTCTAAGTCAGACACAGCTGACTTCTGAAAAGACACCATATGGGCCACATAATTTGAAGAGCAAATGGCGCAGGTAGAAGAGGCATATTGCAGCCATATTGGTCCATTTGTTTGGACTCCTTGTCAGGAGGGGAAGCACTCAGGTGTTTAGGCTGTGCTGATCTATCGTGAGCTGCTATGATGACAATAGAATCAGCCTTAGGTTGGGTAGTCAAATGGCAAGCCCATTCCGGGAGGGCTGATAGGTCCTGTCAGCCTTTTAGAAACTGCAGGAATAGATGACAGCTGTTTGCCATATAGTAGAGGCCAAGTCCTCATGCAGTCCAGTTCATGGAATGGAGAGGGGATCTGCATTGGTGAGGTCTAGGTGCTCTGCCAGCCTCTTTCTCTTGGGGTCCATCTCCTGGGATGCCCAACTGCAAGCCTGTTGAATAGACTGGAGGAGTTCTACAAAGGACGGATCCTCTGGTGGAGACTCCTTGGGCTGAGGTTCTAGCGGGAAATGAAGCTCTGAATTTCCCCCAGAGTCGGAGTCCGAATCCGAGTCTGAAGACTCTGGTCTGCTGGGCAAGGGAGTAACATCTGGGGCCGCCTCCGTTATCCTGGCGCCGGAGGGACCCCCCGTTGAACACCGGTCCAAACCCCTATCTGATGCCCGGTCCATAGGGGATGGGACTTCTTGTTCAGTGGGTAGGGGTGGGAGCCACGAACAGTTGTGGTTGTCCCAACTCATGTAAAAGTTGGGACTTAGCATCCTTCCACCAAGCTGGGATAGTCTCTTGGGGTTCCGGCTGGGGCGGCGAAGGCAGAGCTGGAGGGGGAGGCGGCAGAGGCTGGTAGCCTGGGTACCTCGTGGCATAAAGGAGGTAGCCAGGTGTCTGGTACCAGTAATGGTACGGATGGTATTCCTGGTATAAGTGACCCTGGCCTGGCGTCGGGTACCCTGGTGTTGGTGCTTGCAGTGGGTAACCTGGAGATGGCCCTTCTGGTGTCGGGTAGTAGGAGCACTGAGGCGGTGGGTAGCCAGGATAGTTGCTCATGGGGCCCGATGGAGGGGGAGCAGAAGGCCCAGGGATCAGCGGTGCCAGGAGACCACTGGGAGTAGAAGGGTCAGTCGGCAGGCCTGGTGTCGGCGCAGGAACCCCAGAAGGAGGCTCTGGCATCGGAGCGAGAAGTCCCTGGTCTGTGTTCATATCTGATGGAGAAGGAACCAGGGAGTGGCCTGGCGTCAGGGGTCTGAAGGTGCCCGACATCAGATCAGAGACAGGCGAGGGGGGGTAAGGTAATAGGAATCCCCGCCAACAGGTCCACTCAGGAGGCAGGAACCTCTGAAGGAAAGCCTGACGCAGGAGAGGTCTCCTGGACAGCAATGCTTGATTCCTCCAAATCCGGAGGAAAACAGATGTTGGGCTGGGTCAGTGAAGCCCGGGAGAGAACCCTCGCTGGACCAATGGGAGCCTGGAAGCTCACTGTGCATGGCATCGGAAACCATGCGGGAATCCATTGGAGAGCAACCGCCGAGCAGGCATCCGGTGAGCCGGCAGCTGACTTATCAGCGTCAACAGGGTCGTGAGGGTCGAGTTGGTGCTGCCTTCCCCCACCCCTGAATCATCTCCCAAAGCAACTACAGGGCCGTAAGGGCAGAGTTGGTGCTGCCCTCCCCAACCCCCCGAATCATATACCGAGGCAGCTGCAGGATTGTGAGGGCCAAGTTGATGCTGCCCTCCCCCACTGAATCATCTCCCAAAGCAACTACAATGTCATGAGGGCTGAGTTGGTGCTTCCCTCCCCCACCCCTGAATCATCGTCCCGAAGCAACTACAGGGTCGTGAGGGCCGAGTTGAGTGCTGCCCTCCCCACCCCCAAATCATATCCTGAAGCAACTACAGGGTCGTGGGGAGGAGTTGGTTGCTGCACTCACCCCAAATCATCTCAAGCAACTACACGTAAGGTGACCTTGGACCATAAGAGCGGCTTCCAATTAATCTGTTGTGCGCAGCAGGCAGGAAGATTGCTTTGTCCTTTGTTGTAGCTTGTTTGGCGCCTTTTTAAATTTAAATTTGATTTTGAGCTCAGTCTTTTCAGTCGCCGCAGCAGTGCAGATAGGTTTAGACTCAAGTTTCTTTTGTAACTTTATATAGTTTCCTGCACTTTCCACCTGTTGCCTTAAGAAAGACTGTATTGTTTCTGCTACTAGTCTATTACACTGCACCAGGAATCCTGATACATTGTTTTAGTAGCTGCCTGTAATTGTAACTTGTAGTGCCTAAGCTGACTGTTCCCTAAGCCTGTATTTAAACGGAATCAGTACCTGCAGGTTGCACTAGCCTTTCAGTAAATCTGCTCCCTAAGCTTGTACTTAAATGGTATCAGCAGTTTACTACAGTCTGTAAATCTGTTCCCTAAGTCTGAATTTAGATCACCATCTGTACCTGCAGTTTGTAGCATATTCAGAAATGTATTCAAAGTGCTTAGCTAGGGACTTGACTGTCCGTTTCCTAAGTGGAGCCTGACTCTGTGCTTAGCACACCACCTGAAACCTTGCATGCTAGTTCAGAAGGGGCTTTCATATAATTCCATACCTCCCCTTTCTGTCTCCACAGGGTCGGGAGGACCGAGTTGGTGCTGCCCTCCCCAACCCCCCCGAATCATCTCCCGAAGCAACTACAGGTAAGGTGACCTTGGACCATGATAGCGGCTTCCAATTAATCTGTTGTGCGCAGCAGGTGGGAAGATTGCTTTGTGCTCTGCTGTAACTTCCACCCCGCCCGCCCCCCAATACGCTCCCACCCTTTGCTGGCTATCGCGGGAGTAGGCAACGTGACTAGTGGTTTTAAGTCCATCACCCTTGTTTGCCATCCGCATGTTATACCGGGTGGCCACTAGGGGTTGCTTATTAGTTTCTGCAATTCCTATTCCCCACTCTCTCTCTCTCTCTCTCTCTCTCTCTCTTCAACTTGGGCTTATTTGTTATATTTTCTTTTGCTTTTTTCCCCTTAATCCGCTCTTCCTTGTGTCCTTTCTCACCTCACATAGTCCACTGTCTCTGCTACTTCATCATGGATATTAGGGCATTTCTCAACCTTCTGCCATTAGCTTGCATGTTGCTTCTTCTATCAGTATTTACCAGTCCTACTGCGTCTCCCATGCCTAGGGGTGTGTACTCCATGGACATGTTCTACTTCTCCAACCTACTGTCTGACCCCTCCCCTAATCCTCTTCCTCTACCTGGGCTGTTTAACAATCAGCTTGTACTACTAACTTGATATATCCTATGGAAGTTCTCTATATCAAAAGGGGGTGCCTCCCTGGCTTTCGCTATTGCCTCTACATGGGTTATCGTCCTATCCCATCCCCTTGCTGGGGATATAGAGGCAAATCCGGGTCCTGCTATTGCTTATAATCCCACTCAGTCTCACCCTGTGAACTGCTTGCCTCAGTCTTTGAGTCTCACCTTTGCGCACCTTAACATTAGGAATCTGATACCTAACCACCCTGAACTTGTGGTGTGGGTGTGTGCAAATAACCCATATATACTTGCCTTGTCTGAAACCTGGCTTAAACCTTCCATTGCGGACTCCCAGTGCTCCCTACAGGGATATAATTTGCTTCGGACGGATCGTGCCAGTACCAAAAGAGATGGGGACTTGGCTCTTTACTACAAGGCACATCTGAATGTTTCTATCATACAGGCTCCTTTGCTTGCTAACTGTGAGGTTCTTCACTTCCTGTTGCTGCTGAGGGTCGTTAAGAAACTTCATATTTTTTGCATTTATATACCTCCCAGAAACTCAGGCAAGGTCTGGAAGAACATAAATTATATGTTGTCCATGACTGGGAAAAATGACAATCTGCCTGGGTGATTTTAATCTGGACTGGGCTGGGCCTAGCTCTTCCCTGCTATCCTCCCTGACTAGCAAGGTCAGTCTCACTCCTCACAAATAAGGAGTTCTTCCCCACTGCTGGCGTGCTACCTGACTCCATAAGTGACCATTGTCCAATCTACTGTGTTTGGGACATCTCCCCTCCCCTCCCGCCCCTCAAAGTCCTAACTTTTTCCAACCTCTCTAGTCTAAATGCGGGTGCATTCCTTCATGATTAAAATCTGGTTCACTGGTCTCCCCTTTACAATACCTGCGAATTAATGTTGCTACTATTTCAACGCTACTCTACTCTCTCTACAGAACTGGCACATCCCGGTCACCACACGTAGGGTAAAGGGGAAAGTCACCAAATGTCTCAAACGTCCCCTGCTCCAGCTCCTGAAGCAAAGAGATAAACTCTGGTCAATGTGGACGTCATCTGCTCAGTTATGCGACTTCGATGCAAATAGGGCTTTTCGGAATACATGTAAAAAGGAGATTCGTCTTGCCAAGAGTACATACTACAGGAACGTCCTCAGTTCCTCCGCCTCCAACCCTAAATGGTACTGGGCGCAAATTAAGGAAATTCTGGGGAACAATCAGCCTCTGACCCCTAATGATAGGTTTATCAATAATACTCATTGCAACCACCCCCTCACCATTGCTAATGGCCTTCAACACCCTCTTTTCCACTCTTCCTTCCCCCTCACCTGCCACGTTCCACTCTGACCGGACTGCCTCTTCCCTGGTATCTATTGCTCCCCCTCCCCTGGAGCTGTCTCCAGTCACGCGTCATGATGTCCTTAAATTACTAAGATCTATCCCTCTCTGTGGTACTGCTGGACCTGACGGAATCCATCCTGGGATTCTCAGTTTGCTGCTTGGTTAGCGGCACCTGTAACTAGGCTCTTTAACCTCTCTATCTGTTCTGCCTCTGTCCCCTCAGCCTGGAAAATGGCCAGAATTATACCTGTGTTTAAGAAAGGTGATACCAAGATCCTGTCTAAACTATCGTCCCATATCACTCCTTCCTACGCTCAGTAAGCTGCTTGAGAAACTTATCGATCAACAGGTCTCTGATTAACTTCTCAAATTTAATCTTCAATCCCGTTCAACATGGTTTTAGGGAAGGGCACAGCACAACTGAACTAACCCAGTTTACAAGTGATGTCAAATGTAATATGGACAATGGCCTACTCATCGGAACTGTGTATATAGACTTCTCTAAAGCGATTGGTATGGTACATCACCCACTATTACTGGCTAAGTTACAGGCTCTTGGGGTGCCTCTAACTCTACCCTGTCCTGGATTGCTAGCTACCTTGATAATCGCTTCCAGGTTGTCTCATTCCGTAAGATTCTCTCCTCCACTGCCCCATCACCTGTGGGATCCCACAGGGATCTATCCTTGGTTCCTTACTCTTTTCTCTTTTCCTGAATGACATCCCTGCTCCTCCACGCAGACGACCTTGTGCTTTACTCTGCCTCCAAGTCTATGGTGGATATAAATCACAATCTTTCCTTGGACTTTCAGGCCCTTCAATTCTGGTTTTCTTCAAACCATCAAACTCTAAATGTAGTTAAGACCCAGGGATCAGCTACAAAAGTGCCCATAGAGTCCCCCAAGTTTTTGGTCTGCTGTGGTGATGGCTCTGATGTCTCTAACTCCTCAACCTTCGAATACCTCGGGGTTACGCTTGACCCGGTATTTGATTTTGGTGCACATATCAATGAAGTATGCTGCTCTGTTAATGCTAAAATTGGGGCGGCCTACAGAGTACGCCACTCACTCACCCTGGCTGCTAGGATCTCTGCAGCTCGTGGTGTATTACGTCCTCAACTCCTATTTGCCCTCCATGTTTTTTCTTATGCCAATACTGGAGCTCTCTGCAAGTGCGACACCTTCTATAATATCATCTGTAGATTTGCTTTATTGGCTCCTCTCCTCACTCACCGCTGCCTCCTCTATGATGCCTTACACTGGCTGTCTCCCGCTGCCCACCATTCATATGCGCTAGGGTGTTTTATTGACTCCCTTACCAGAACCCCTAGGCCAGCCACTCTGGGTGGCATGTTTACTCCGGTCTCTCACTCCCGAACCCTTAGATCTTCCACCTTCCCAATACTCGCTGTTCAGCAGTGCTCTTCTAAAATGGGTGAGCAAGCATTTGCCTATTTTGCTCCTAGGTTTTGGAACTCACTCCCCCATCATATTAAAGAGCAGGTTTTCACTTCAAAAAAATACTTCCCCCTTCCCGGATTCTGTAGCTTACTCTCCAGTTTAAAGATCCTTGTAGGTGGAGCATGTATTTATATAATCCATTTCTGGTATCATTCCTTTTAAAAAACAGCACGGAGACCAGCGACCAAAACGCCCGTACTTCCCGACTAGTAGGCATGCTCACACGTTATGTGATGTCAGTCCAGGAACAGCGCGGGGGTGCGCCTCATAGGTTGTAATGGGACCGGTTTGGGCGTTTGTTTTTACACACTTACATGTGCCAGTTTTGAGAAAGAAAGTCACCACTCAACTAATAAGGTCCTTGTTGGTTGAGCGGTGACTTCTTTCAAAACAACTGTCTCAAAGTGTTTAAAAATGAGCGCCAAAACGGCCCCATTATAGCCTATGAGGGGCGTGCCTCGCTATTCTGGACTGACATCACATAACGTGTGAGCGTGGGGGTCATGCCTACTAGTCGGGAAGTACGGGCATTTTGGCCGCAGGTCTCCGTGCTGTTTTTTTATACGAGGGATGATACTAGAAATGGATTATACAAATATATGCTGCACATACAAGGATCTTTAAACCGAAGGGTAAGTCACAGAATCCGGGAAGTGGGGAGGTATTTTTTTGAAGTGAAAACCTGCTCTTTAAGAATAACTCATCTCACCTCGCTTTTAAGCGATCACTGTTTTTTCACCTCTGTTCTCCTGGCACCCACGACTGCTTGTGACCACTGTATAGTCCTCAGCTGTGTTCTCGCCATCTCTGGATAATGCCCTAAAGTATATATTTTGTCTATCTGTGGGTTTTCTTTAACCTTTTCTCTCTTAGCCAGGCTATTTTGTCTGTTCCAATGCATTTGCCAATACTGTATCCAACCCTAACCGTGTGTTTATTCCTTTAATTTTATCTCTGTTTGCATATTTAATTACTGTGATATTGTTGGCCTGACAGGTATGTCCCTACACGCCTAATTTGTTGAAATTGCTGTACCCTAGTTTGCTATTATTGTATTGTCACTTTGTACTCTCCCGTGTCGTGCCTGAATATAGGCAGGCTTGTTGCCTAGTGCATTTACCCGGTTACCAAAAGCTAATAAATAAATAAACCTGGCGGGTGTAGGAGGAGCTGACGTCAGACTTACAGGGAGAGGTTGGGCCCACAACAGCCGGGAGGCTGGAGTCAAGCTGGTTGACCAAGGCTGAGCACCAGGCAGAAGAGCCGGAGGGAGACTTATCGGCTGAGCTTGCAACAGGCCCCAAAGGAAGGTCCTCCAGAAAGGAGACCCCCAATTGCCCACTGACCACGGCAGGAGAGGGAGAAGGCATCCGCTCCACCAAGGCAGATGGAGGCCTAGGAGGTGGAGTACTCACCAATGTGGAGGCCCCACCCGATGTGGCGTCAGCTGTCTGGCTACACTGAGTGGAGGAAGAACCATCCCGATCCCGGCATTTCTCCTTTTTTCTTTTTCTCCAGGGTGGGTGAATAAGAGCATTCCCTCAGCTCCTGAAGCTCTTTTTCCATCAATGCCAGGCATTGTTTTAAGAGGTGAGCATCGAGGGCCTTCTGCCAATGGGAGCACGTGGCCTGGTTAAAGGATTGGCTGATTGAGCAATCCACTAACGTGTTTGGGGCCCAGGCAGAGAATGCAGTGGGACTGGTCGTCCTCGTGCGGGATCTGCGCACTGCACTTTGAACACTTTTTCTTCGGTCTATGAGAAGACATACAACACAATGTTTTCAGTAGGAAATAGGGAAAAAAACTAATACTATATTAATAAAGATGGTGGACGACTGAAGCTGTTCAACCATGAGGTTTGACGATTCAGGTCGACGGCGGGCAAGAACTGGAGGGTGGGTGTGGGGCACCGCTATATACAGTCACGCCGACGTCCTGTCATGTGACGCCGAGGGCAGTCCCCTGCTACAGATTGCTAGTTAGAAGTTTGCCGTGCGGTCCTAATGCCAGGGGGCGCAGTCCATTATGTGAAGACCTACTGCAGGAACCCTCTTGAAGTAAGATCCATGTCTGGAGTACCCCACCTTCTGAAAACTGCTTCCAACACTTGTCTGTTGAGGGCCCATTCGTGATGGTCTGGCTAATTCAACTCAGTGCATCTGCTAGGGTGTTGTCTTTTCCTGGCAGATGGATGGCCTAAAGGAAAACTCCTAGAGAGTAAGCCAAACTCCATATTTTCATAGCCTCTGTGCACAGAGGGCTTGATCTCGTTCCTCCCTGTTTGTTTATGTAGTACATTGTGGTGGTATTGTCTGCTCTGACCTGTACCATCCTTCCCTGCACTAGTGCGGTGAAGGTCTGCAGGACCAGTAAAACTGCTTTGAGTTCCAGAAGGTTGATGTGAAGTGACTCTGTACTTGACCATATACCGTGGATGGTGTGATCCCCCAGATGGCCCCCCCACCTCAGTAGTGATGCATCTGTTGTGAGAACCACTGATGGGGACTGTTGCTGGAAAGGAACCCCTTCTCATAGGTTGGCTTCCTCTTTCCACCACTGGAGGGCCTAAAGTAACGTTTTTGTTACTGGAATCAGCTTTGAGAGAGGGTCCTACCTTTGGCACCAGTGTGTCCTGAGATGGAACTGAATGTCTCTCATCTGGAACCTGAACCTCAGGACTGTGCCTGTGGCTGCAGCCATGTGGCCCAGTAACTGGAGAAACTGCCTTGCAGTGTTTGGTCTGTTCAACTTTAAGGAGCCCTCAATCTGTACAATGTGTCTCACCCTGTCCAGAGGCAGGTAGGCCCTGCCCTCCAGGATATTCAGCTCTGCTCCAATGAACTGCAGTACTTGTGCAGGTACAAGGACAGATCTTTTGAGATTTATCAGAAAGTCTAAGGACTCTTAAGAGTTCCTGTGTGAGCTACAAATGTTCCCTTACCTGCTGTGGTGAGTTTCCTATCACCAAACAATCGTCCAGGTATGGGAATAACGTGAAACCCAACCTTCGGAGGTGTGTCACCATCACTCTCTGGTACTTTGTGAACATTCTTGGAGCTGAAGTGAGACCGAATGGCAGGGTTGAGAACTGGTGATGACCTGAAGGTAGTCTGAACCTGAGGAATAATCTGTGAGACTCTCTTATGGGGATGTGAATATACGCATCTTTTAGGTCCAAAGATGCCAACCAAGCTCCTTTTTGGAGTGTTGGCAGTATTAGTCCTAAGGTCACCATCTTGAACTTTGGTTCTGTCAGGTGTCTGTTCAGTAATCTTAGATTTAGAATAGGCCGCCAGTCCACATTTTTCTTTGTTGTGAGGAAGCATCTTGAATAAAAACCCTTTCCCTTTTGCTGTGGATAAACAGGTTCCACTGCTTTTGCCAGCAGCAGGTTTTGAACTTCTTTTTCCACAAGCTTCCTCTCTGCATTGGAAGTTGGCTTGAACACTCTGGTTCTGATAACTGGAAAGGATTTGAAGTTTAGGGACAAACCCTGACTCACTACTTTCAGGATCCACGTGTCTGTGGTAATGTTATTCTATGCCTGGAAAAAGTGAGCCAGTCTTCCCCCTACTGGTAGTGGAGCGGCAACCTTGGCAAACATGTCAGGGAGTCTGTTTGGGCTGTGGCTGAACATGACCAGCCAGGGGACCTCGCCTGGATCCGCTTCTGTCCTGGCCCCAAAAGTACCCAGTCTGCTGGGGGTACTGCTGGGGCTGTGGAAAAGCCTGGGCCTGGAAAAAAAAGGCCTGCTGTAGGAAGATCTGCCCCAGCCTCCCCTTCCATAGGGCCTAGCGGAGGGAGAGGCCCTTTCTTTGAGTTACTCTTGTAGGTGGCTTTGTATTCGTCCACATTTTTCATATAGGCCTCTATCTTGTCCCCAAATAAGGAATTACCCTTAAAAGAGAAATCCATGGCCTTGGTTTCAGTATCCTGACTGAGGTTTGTGACTCTCAACCATGCAAACCTCAAAGTAACTGTGTTTGCCATCCATCTGGCAGCAGTATCATTAGTATCTGCAGCCATTCGGAACTGGTATTTGACTACTTCCAGCCCAAATCTGCTGAGAGGTTACCTGGAGTTTTGCTGGACATAGCCAGGACAGACTGCCACAGGGATTTTTGATACTGAGCAGTGTAGGCCTGATAGTTGGTTTGCCTGATAGAGAAGCAGACAGGTAGCCTTTTTTAGCCATACTATCTTTCTGGAATCTTTGTCAGGAGGATGAGAGGCTAAGGGTACCTTTGCCCTGTCACAGGCCGCAGTTTGCACTACCCCCTGGTGGTCAGGGTGAGTAAATAAAAATTCAGCTCCTTCTCTGTCCAATTGATACTTTTTGTCCAACCTTTTATCCAAAGGAGGGACAGAGTTGGGAGCTTGCAAGATCTTTAGCACATCTTTTTTTAAAGAATTTATTTACTGGAAGCAGGAGTTTTTTAGTGGGTGTCAGCCTCATCATCTCTAGATACTCAGCCTCCTCTTCATCCTCTATAACCTCACTGGTGGCTATGTCTAAAGCATCCACCATCTTTCTCACAAAGGAAAAGTGAGATGAGTAGTCCTCTGATGTCCTGGGAAGGGAGACAAACTCTGGATCAGGGGAGACTTCTGGTTCAACAGGTTCTCCCTCTTCCTCCTCAAATTCCCCCACAGTCCTTGAACTCCATCTGCTGTTGGAGCGGGGGCTGGGCAGAGGTTGCTGCTTGCTTGGGAGGGGTCTGAACCGATGCCTGATAGTCAGGGATAGGTAGCAGCCCCTGCAGGGTCTGAATCACCCTAAATGCCTAGGTAATTTCTTGTGAAGGCACAGCAGCAGGCTCAGCACAAGTCCCCAAATGCTGTTCAGCAGGGGGTTCAGTGTGTTTGGTTTTCTTGGTCTTTTTTGCTGGAACCGGAGAGTCAGCCGATTCACTAGGTCTCTTACTAGTAGTCTGGGTACCTGTATCATACAGGATCTACGGTTTCACCTGCAGGAGTGGAGGGTTTCGGCTGATCGGAGCTCGAGGGACCCCTAGGCATACTGTAGGTAGCCTTTTTTTAAGCCTTTCCAGTTGCTTATCCACCATCTTTTCAGGAAAGGTTTTGCATATTTCATGATCAACTCTAAAATGTTTATAACCAAGGCAGACAACACACAAAAAGTGTTTGTCTTTCTTAGCAAACACTCACCACATTGAGTACAGTTTTTGAACCCGGGTTCACCGGTTCGCTTCTTAGTTTTTTTTTTTAATTAGTAGTTTCTGGGTTTTTCTGGGGCTTCTCCCATCCCTTACCTGCGTGTTCGTAACGTATGCGTGTTGAGGCATGCACACGCACGTCTTGCGGGATGCCCCACCCTACTGGTCACCCAGTAGCACCTGCGCTTGTCACAAAACCTCAATTCGGTGACAGCAGGATGACGGGCAGGCGACTCCCCCAACCCGGGACAGGAGAGCAATTGCTCATTCTTGATCGCACCCTCCCCCCCCAGTGCTGGCACCCTGGCGACTCGAGGTCATGCCTACACCTGGGTCGCTGACGTAGTGCTAAGTAAGGTGTCCAGTGCCTCAGCGCCACTGGGCTGGCTTTCTTAGGTTTTTCTGACATCATGAAAAATAGGAACCCCAAAGAGAGTTTAAAATTTTAAATGTTTATATGTGGTTGCGGTCGGTTCAGAAACCGATGGATGTTCCATCGGTTGGGAATCGATGCAAAAGGAACTGAAGTTATCGGTTCCGTAACCGGGATTATCAGTTACTTAAAAATAATAAATTTAGAAAAATAAAGCTAAAACTAGCAGAGTTTTAGTCAAAAAACTCTGAAACCACAACATACACAATGCAAAATAACACTAATACTCTATGAGACAAAGAAATAAACGAGTAGAAATACTTATCCAAAATGGCATTGACAGAAGCAACATTCTCTGCGGTGTCCAACGTGCACAGGTCGATGGTGGGAAAGAACTGGAGGGCGGGAGTGGGGACCGCTCACTATATGGTGCCACGCTGACGTTGGTCACGTGACACTGGAGGGGAGGTCCACCGCCAGACACTTCTAGCTAAAGTTTTCCATGTGGTCCTAGTGCCCGGTGGCTTAGTCCTATATTTTAGTACCTACTGCAAGAGCCCTCTCAAAGTAAGAACTAACTAAAACTGTACCGGTTTCTCCTCGGTTATGCCGAACTGGAAGAAACAGAGAAAAACAACAAAAAACTTAATAACTAGCGGTTTATTAAATAAATAAGGGAGATAAAGGCAGCAAAAGAAAAATAATTTCAGTAAATACTTACATTTTTTGAAGTTCAGATGACTACTGATGAGGAGAGGTCTCCGAGGTGTCTGGTCTTGCAGGCGGAGAATGAAATCTGAAGCGTTAGAATATACTGTAGGCAGTGGATAAGGGCAGCATTTGAAAAGTGACATGAGCCAATGATGATTCCATCATTAGCATATGTTCTATCTCCCGGCAGTTCTATCTTAAAGGCTGAGTGCAAGAGTTAGGAATATTGGAGAATTCCTGGGGTGAGAAGTACAGTTACGTAACGACTTATCATAATAGTAGTTCTTCAAGAGGAGCTCTTGCAGCAGGCAATAACTGGTAGGACTGAAGCTGCCAGATGTCAGGACCACATGGAAAACTTCTAGCTAGCAGTATTCACCTGACGTCGTCACGCTGATGTCTGACCAATGTTATATAAGGGGCAGGCCCCAGCCCATCCTCAGTTCTCCCGCCAGAGACCCCAGCATGAAGAGAAATTGGAGAACCAAAGAGGTTCCTCCTAAATGAGGAAAGTAGAGAAGCTGTGATGGAGAAACTGAAACCAGGGGGAGGGAAGGAGGGAATGCAGTGCCTGCTGCAAGAGCTCCTCTCCAAGATCTACTGTTATGGTAAGTCCTTGCATAACTGTACTATCTTTCTTCGAAGGGGCTCTTGTAGCAGGCACTAACCAGTAGGACTGATACCCAAGCAGTATATGAACTGGAGCAGCCAACTGGGCAGAGGAAAAGGTAGCAGCCATAGGCAGATTTATGACAGAAGGCCCTGGAGGACTGCAAGTCTGAATCTGGCTCTATGCCTAGAGGCAATGTCCAGATACTAATGCATAATGAAAGTATGGACAGAACTCCAAGTGGCAGCTGCACAGATGTCAGCAGCAGACACATTTCTGAAGGAGGCAGCCTAGGTAGCCATATCCCTGGTAGAATGGTCTTTGACCTGACCTGGCAAAGGCGTGTCAAACTTTTGGTAGCAATAAACAATGCAATTTACTAATCACTTAGACAAACACTGTTTGAAAACAGGAGCCCCCTGTACCCTGGCGGCGAACGCAACAAACAACTGATCAGACTTTCTGGTAGCACAGCTGCAGTCCAAATAAAAGCAGAGCACTTGATGGACATCAGGAGTAATGAAGTAAGACCTCCCCTTGATGAGAATACTCAGGAAAATAGACATGCAGGTACATGGATTGATTCAAGGTAAACTCAGACACCACCTTGGGCAAAAACTTGGGATTAGTCCGCAAAGACACCCTGTCTTTGTGGAAAACTAGACAGGGCTCTTTACATATCAGAGCCTGCAGCTCAGAAATCCTTCCAGTTGAAGTAATGGCAACCAAAGGAAAAAATTACTCACCATGGTAATGTTGTTTCTTCTAATGGAGTCTTGCTGTATTCTGACAATATGCAGTTAGCCCCAGCACTTGAACTGCCCCGGAGAGGAAAGAGTTAACTCTATGCAGGAGCATAGAACATTGAGCTCGAGCTCGGTTTTCAAATCTCTGTCTCTGGTACTTACCAGTGTAACCCTCAGAGTCTTACGAGCAAACTAAGTACTAAACTATGGAAATTGTTTACTATATAGCCAAAGGGCAACAATCTGGGTCCAAAAAGATTCAAGTCGAGAACCCAAGAAAAAAAGGTAGTGACAATATATATATATCTGTATTAAACATAACAGCAGCAATAAAACAACTACCCCTTCCTAAAGAGGGAGGGTACAAGGGACACCTCTGAGGTGCAACACTGTACCTGCCAACCCACTTCCCAAAAACTAGGTTCTGAGAGAGGAGGCAGGTCAGATTACAGCAAGACTCCATTAGAAGAAACAACATTACTATGGTAATTTTTTCTTCAAATAACATGAAGTCTTGCTGTATTCTGAAAATATGCAGACTACCAAGCAGTTCCCCCAGGAGGAGGGAATGCAGAACCTACTTTGGGAACAGGCTCTGCAGTACTGCTGTACCAAACCTAGCATCACTCCTAGCCTGGATGTCCAGAGAGTAATGCTTGGTGAATGTATGGACTGTTTTCCAGGTAGCTACTTTACAGATTTCTAGCAAGAGTATATCTCTGGCTGCGGCCAGAGAGGCAGCTGTACCCCAGTCGAGTGAGCCCTCAGGCCTGGAGGGGGTGTTTTGCCCAATTTGTCATAGCAGAATTTATACAAGAGACAATCCACCAGGCAATAGTCCTTTTAATAGCAAGCTTACCTTTCCCCACTTCACCATAAGTAAGAAACAATTGAAGACAGTCATGTCTGTGTGCCTTAGTATGCTCTGTGTAGTAGCTAAGAGCCCTTTTAACATCCAAACTGTGTAACCTTCTTTTCTCTGAAGAAGAGTGGTCAGTGAAAAACACAGGTAGAGACACAGACTGGTTCAGATGAAAGTCTGACACCACTTTGGGTAGGAACCTCCTATTGCTTCTGAGGACCACCTTATCCCTATGGAAGGAGATAAAGTCAGGTTCAACTGACAGGGCCTGTAGTTCACTAATCTGCCTGGCAGAAGTAATAGCTACCAGGAACACAGTTTTCCAGGTCAAGTACTTAAGCTCGGCTGAACCCAAAGGTTCAAAGGGTGGCTGTATAAGCTGATCAATGCAGACATTAAGATTCCAAGCAGCCAAGTAGGCTCTCGAAAGGGAGGGTTAATATTAACCAGACCTTTGAAGAACTTACTGAAAACAGGATGAGATGCCAGGGAAAGTACAGTTACGTAAGAACTTACCGTAACAGTAGATCTTCGAGAGAGGCTCTTGCAGTAGGTAATTACATATAGGACTGATGCCGGCCGGCGGCAGGACACCATGGAAAAATTTCTAGCTAGCAGTCCTTGGCGAGGGACCGCCCCCACGTCAGGTGACGGCGTCATGTGATACATTATAAAGGGGCGGTCCCAGACGCCCGCCTTCCAGTTCTTTCCTGCCGCAGGCCAAAAGAGGCCAGACGAGAGAGAAGTGGATATTTCTCTATATGGAAAAGAAGCTGAAAGAGCCTAGGGGGATGGAGGGCGGGAAGGTATTACCTACTGCAAGAGCCTCTCTCGAAGATCTACTGTTATGGTAAATTGTTACGTAACTGTACTATCTTACTTTGAGAGGGCTCTTGCAGTAGGTAATTACATATAAGACTGAATCCCAAGCAGTCTGGAACAAATAAGAGGCACAGGGAGGAGGAAACTACTCCAGAAAGTAGCAGTAGCCTTGAAGGCCTCAAGACAGGAGGCCTTGCAAAACAGCTAGCCCGAAGCCTGCTCTACGGCGAGAGGCAATGTCCAAACTGCAGTGTTTCTCAGAAGGTATGGACGGAAGTCCAGGTGGCGTGCAGCGCATATGTCTGCCGCAGACACATTCTTGAAACAAGCCGCAGAGGCCGCTACTCCTCGTGTGGAGTGACCTCTGACCTGACCCGGAAGGGTCTTGTTGTACTTGTCATAACAGAAAGTGATGCAATGAGCCAACCACTTTGACAGGCATTGCTTGGAAACAGCATTGCCTTCCCTTTTATGAGCAAAAGAGACGAACAACTGTTCAGTCTTTCTGAGATCCTTTGTCCTGTTGGTGTAGTATCTCAGAATCCGGTGAACATCCATGGTATGGAGTAAATATTCCCCTTGGTTGGAGTACTGCGTGAAAAAGGCAGGTAACTCTATGGACTGATTTAAGGTAGACTCTGCTACTACCTTAGGCAGAAACTTAGGATTTGTGTGAAGAGCAACTCGTTCTTTGTGAAAAATCAAATAGGGGATTTTACACATAAGGGCCTGGACCTCGGAAATTCTTCGAGCCGAAGTGATGGCCACCAAGAAGAGCATCTTCCACGAAAGAAACTTCAGATATGCAGAAGCTGCAGGTTTGAAGGGAGGAAGAGTAAGTTTCTCGAGAACAAAGTTCAAGTCCCAAGGGGGAGCAGGAGTTCGGATGGGGGGCCTCAGATGAAGGACCCCTCTAAGAAAGGTCTTAGAGACCTCCAGTTGGGCAAAAGCTTTATCTGTGAAAGGAACATGGTAGGCTGAGATAGCAGCCATGTGCACCTTTAAGGAGGAATGGCTGAGACCCAGGTCGAAGAGGTGACGTAAGTATTCCAGCAGAACAGCCACAGAACAGGAGAATGGCTCCACGTTCCTAGAGGCGGCCCAAATAGAGAATCTCTTCCACTTCATGGCATAAGTGGACCTAGTGGAGGGTTTTCTAGCCTCCACCAAAATCTCTGCCACTTTTGGAGAGACTCCAAAATGGGATTGGGCTAGGTCTGCAGGAGCCATGCATGAAGTTGAAGGGACTTGAGACCTGGATGGACCAGGGTCCCCCTGATCCTGGGTCAGCAAACCTCGACATAAAGGAAGAGGAAGAGGAGGAACCTCTGAGTATTGTTGTAGAAGAGAGAACCAGATTTGCCTGGGCCAGAAAGGAGCGATCAGAATCATTCTCGCTCCTTCTGTGGATAGTTTCTGCAAAACTCTTGGGATCAGAGGAATTGGGGGAAAAGCATAGATGAATCTGTCCTTCCAGTCTAGAGACAGAGCGTTGCTCCAGAAAGTGCCTCGCTTTGGAACAAGTGAGCAAATCTGGGAAGTTTTGCGTTTTGGGGGGAGGCGAAGAGGTCCACCTGCGTAGTCCCCCTAATGCTGAAAGATATCGTCGAGCACCCTTTGATCCAATTCCCACTCGTGTGCCCAGGCAGAGGAGTGGCTTAGTTTGTCTGCCAGGGTGTTGTCGACTCCGGGAACATGAATTGCTGTGAGGTGAAGGTTGTGATGAGTTACCCAATCCCAAACCCTCATAGCTTCCCTGCATAGAGGGTAGAAACGAGTTCCTCCCTGCTTGTTGATGTACCACACCACGCAGATGTTGTCCGTCTGGATGGCTAGGTGGCCGGGAAGAATGTATTGGTGAAGGGCTTGGAGAGCATATAGCACAGCTCAAAGCTCAAGCACGTTGATGTGGAGAGCTAGTTCCAGTCGGGACCATAAGCCCTGGGTCCGATGAGGGCCAAGATGGGCTCCCCAACCTTCGCCTGATGCATCTGTGGTCAGAGTCTGGAAGGGGGGAGGATGAAGGAAGGGGACCCCCCGAAATAGGTTCTCTCGAACCATCCACCATTGCAAGTCCCGTGCCATCGGCGAGGAGATCAGAACTAGTTGATCCAGGTCATCTACAAGTTGATCTCACTGTGAGCGAAGAGTCCACTGAGAGATCCTCATGTGGAGTCGAGCTCGGGGGACTGTCAGAATAGCGGCCGCCATGAGCCCCAGAAGACGGAGGACCGACCTCACCGGAACCCTCCTGCTTTCTGATAGCAGGGAAATCTGGGATTGAAAAGATGCCGCCCTGTCTGGAGGCAGGAAGGCCTTGCTCAGCGTCATGTCGAGGATAGCCCCGATGAATTGTAGCCTCTGTGAGGGGTCCAGATGGGACTTGGCATGGTTGATGGTAATACCCTGGCCAGTAAAAACCTGCTGAGTGAGGGAGAGAAAATGCAGGAGTTCCTCCCTGGATGAGGCCGCCAGGAGCCAGTCGTCCAGGTAAGGGAACACTCTCATTGTGCGCAGGTGGGCCACTAACACAGCCAGGCATTTGGTAAATACCCGGGGCGCCGAGGAAAGACCAAATAGGAGTGCCCTGAATTGGCAGTGGTCCCCCTGAAACGCAAAACGAAGATACTTGCGGTGAGAAAGGTGAATAGGAATGTGCAGATAGGCATCCTGCATATCCAGCGCACAAAGCCATTGGCCCGGCAGAAGGCTCTGCAGAGATAGTATCCTGAACCTTTTGTATTCCACATAAAGGTTCAAGGAGCTGAGATCTAGAATGGGTCTGAGATCTCCCATCTTCTTTGGGACAGGAAGAAATGAGAATAGTAACCCGTCCCTTGAAGATGAAGGGGGACGGGTTCTATTGCCTGCTTTGCGAGAAGGGCCGAGATTTCTTCCTGGACCAAGGGAAGATGGTCTCTGGAGTATGACGACTTCGGAGGAGGGTGGTGAGGTGGTTTCTGAAGAAACTCTATGGAGTGCCCTTCTGCTATAAGCTGGAGCACCCAAGAATCCATGGTTATCCTCTCCCAACCCGGAAGGTGGAGGGAAAATCTCCCTCCCACCGGTTCCTCCGGTGGATCTGGAGGCGGTGGGAGAGGGAAGGAGTCAGGTGGTGTGGGGCAGTGCCGCAGCTGAGGCACCCACTGCTTTTTTGGGCAGAGGGGGCCTGGCAGCCTGCGGGGCCCGACGCTTAGTGGCCCACCTTCCTTGGGGTTTCGCCAGGCCAAGTCCGGTCTGCAAAAGGACGGCGCTTGCTGGGATGGGACAGTACGTGAAACCAATGGATTTCAGGGTCATTCCCTTCTTGTAAGTCGGGTGATGATGTCTTTGACATCACCCCCGAAACGCACCGACCCCCTGAAAGGTGCCTCTTGAATGGCGGATTGCACCTCTGGGGCCAAACCTGACACATAGAGCCAGGCATGACGCCATAGACTTATGGCAAAAGCGGAGTTCCGCCTGGCAGTGTCCACTGCATCGTATGTCGCCCCTAAAATGCGGCGACTGGCCGAACGAGCAGAACGGACGAGGTCTGCTAGCTCCTGTTTGACTTGAGAGTCAGGTAAGGAGTCTAGTTTAGATTCCGCCTGGGTAAGGATGGCCTTCTGGTAATCCCCCATATGAGCAATGTAATTCAGGGCCCGAATTCCCAGTGTGGAAGAGGCGTAAATCTTTCTTCCATACTGGTCCAGGAGGCGAGATTCCTTATCCGGAGAAGACGAGCTCAGATGTTTTGGATGTGCCGACCATCCATGAGCGGCGCTAATCACGACTGAATCAGCACGAGGGTGAGAGTCAAGAATATCTATGACCTCGGGAGCCTGGTATAGCCTGTTGGACTTCCTGGGAAGTGGGGCTAATGCCGACGGCTGTTTCCAAATCGTGGTAACAAGGTGGGCATGAGGCTCGATCCAGGGTGGCACTAGAGTCCGAGCTGTCACGAGTAGGTCCAGATGCTCGGCGAGTTTCAGACGCTGGGGATCTGGTTCCAAGGAGCGCCACTGGTGAATTTCCTGGATTTTTCTAAGCAACTCCATGAAGGATGGATCCTCCGGAGGAGACTTTGGAGGGGTCCTCGGCCGGGGCTTAGCTGGAGAGCGGGGCTCGTGGTCTCTCTCGGAACATCCTTCGGAAGAATCCGAGGAATCCGAGAGGGAAGAAGAAGCAGAAGAAGAATATGACTCCCTCACACGACTAGGGGGAGGAACGGGCTCCTTGGGTGGTACCCTTGAACGTGTATCCTGCCCCTCTCTGGATCCAGTGGGAAGAGCCCTGGAGTCTGGAGGCAGTGATGGAGTGTGCCACCTCGGATGTACGGGAGCCGGGAGTGGCACCATCGTCATAAGGTGGCTCTCCACCTCCTTGGTGAGCAGAGCCTTGGCCTCAGCCCACTAAGTGGCCAGAGTCTCCTGCAGATCCACCGGCGGCCGGGGGGGGCAGTGGAGGTGGAGGAGGAGGGAGAAAAGTGTACGGGTTGTACCCGTAAGGTGAGTATCCGTAACCCGGCTGCGGGAAACCCAGCGTTGGGTAATGTGGTGTCGGGTACTGCGGCGCCGGAGGAACCAGCGTCGGGTACTGTGGCGCTGGATACTGCGGTCCGGAGTGCAGACGGCGTCGGATAAGACGGCAGGTACCCAGGGCTGGGAGCTGCCAGAGCAGACTGCCCGGTCGGCGTCCCAATGGGTGATCCATGTTAATGGGCCCATGGAGGGGACGGACCGAACGGAGCAGCATCGCCAGCGCTCGGAGGAAACTGGCGTTGGAGGTACCAGCGCCGGTTGGCATCCGGGGAGCTGACGTCAGATCGGTTCCATCGGAGGAGGGTCTGGCGGAGGTGGAAGATCCCCGCGTCCGCCAGGGAAGGAGGAGAAAAATCCCGGGGGTCAGGCTGGGGTGACCGGGCTCCCAGATGGCAGCGAGGCTGCGCGGCAGTCTGACGGACGTTAGAGGGATCGTCGTCAGTTCCAACGCCAGCGGCGTCCGGAGGCAAACCATACGTGCGACTTCAGGCGGGCCCGAGCGCAGAGGACCGGCGTCTGACGGAAGCCCTCACCGGGCGGGCCAAGGAGAGTGGCGGCCCGGTCCGAAGGGAAATGGTCGTGCGCCGCCCCTGAAGGGGTTGGGTGTCTGCTCGACACTCTCACGCAGGCGTCAGAGGGCCCGGCGTCCGACTTAGAAGGAGTCACCACGCCAGTAGGCACAAACCTGCGGCCGAACGAGCGGAGCCTCCATTCGCGGAGCGCCCACAAGACCGCGTAGGCGAGCCAGATGGGCGGGCAGACGCCTCCTCCAAACCCTTGAGGCTGCCATCGAACGGTCCTCCCTCTAGAGGAGATGTTACATCTGGGTCACGACTTAGCCGGAGACACGGTAGAGAGGACTTCTCCAGTGCCCTCTCCTTGTCCTTCTTTTTTCCGATGTCCTTCTGGGAAGTGGGCGCCTGCCTCAACTTTTTCAACTCTTTCTCCATAGAGACATCTTTTCTTGAGGAGATGGGCTTTCAGGGACTGTTGGCGCCGTTTACTGGTAACCGCGTTGAAGTTGAGGCAATGCTGGCACTTATCGACCGGGTGATCGGGGCCTAGGCAGAAAAGGCACAGGGAATGGCCGTCCTTGTGTGGCAGTTGGGCGCCACATGAGTCGCACTTGTTTTTGTGCTCGGAGGGTGTAGGGGACGACATACACCGACAATGTACCTGACGATTGAAAAAGAATCACTAATTTTCGGTAAAAAAATGACGAAAGACAGGGCTGACAAAGCATGAACTTTACCGCGAGGCGCTGCACGAGCTAACGGCGGGAAAGAACTGGAAGGTGGGCATCTGTGACCACCCCTTTATACCGACGTCGCATGATGCCGGTCACCTGACGTGGGGGCAGTCCCTCGCCAGGGACTGCTAGCTAGAAAGTTTTCCGTGGGGTCCTGCCGCCGGCCAGTGTTAGTCCTATATGTAATTACCTAATGCAAGAGCACTCTCGAAGTAAGATGAGCCCTTCCCTGCTGAAAGGAATGCAGACACAGCCGCTAAGTGAACCTTCAGAGTTGCAGGTCTAAGGCCTAGACCATTAAGGTGAACCAGATAATTTAAGGCTGTAGCAATGTGTGCAGAATCAGGCAGAATGCCTTTCTGAGAACATCAAATGCTGAATCTTTACCATTTGGAATTATAAGTTTTTCTAGTGGAAGGTTTTCTGGAAACCTTCAAAATATCCAGAACTCCCTGAGAAAGTTGCAGGCCTGCATATTCTAATTCTTCAAGAGCCAGGCCTTGAGGTTGAGAGACTGGAGATTGGGGTACCAAATCCTCCCGAGAGGAGGTCAGGAGATTGTGTCTCTTGGGAAGAGACAGGGGACTTGACACTGCCAGAGACAGTAGCAGAGGATACCACAGCTGTCTGACCCAATATGGAGCCACCAGTACCACTGTACAGGGTTGAGATCTGATTTTGATCAGAATTCTGAACAACACAGGGAAGGCACAGAGAAACCTACCCTTCCAATCCAGAATGAGAGCATCCAGAGGAACAGTCCCCAGGACTGGAAGTCTGCAGCAAAACAGAAGAAGTTGGTGACTGTCTGGAGCTGCAAAGAGATCTATCTCTGGAGTGCCCCATCTGCTGAAGATGACCTGTAGGACGGGAGGATCCAGGGACCTTTTGTGATGGTCCCTGTGAGATTCTGCTCACAGCATCTGCCAGTACATTGTCCTTTCCTGGGAGATGAATTGCTGTCAGGGAAGTCTGAAGGGAATAGGCTAGAGACCACAGTTTCATTGCCTCTGTGCACAAGGCCGCAGACCGAGTGCCTCCCAGCCTGCTGATGTACCATATTGTGGTGGTTTCTAACCTGACCTGCACCACCTTGCCTCTGACGGAGTCTGAGAAGGCCTGAAGGGCTAGGAAGACTGCCCTGAGTTCCAGCAGATTGATATGAAGGAGAGAGACTCTTGTTGGAGACCAAACCCCCTGAGCTGTGAGGGTTCCCAAATTAGCTCACCAGCCTACGAGAGAAGCATCTGTGGTTAGGACTACTAAGGGGACTTGAGAGAGGAATGGGACACCCTGTCTGAGGTTTTCCTGGTCCAGCCACCACTGGAGAGCTTGGACCAGAGTCTGAGTCACTGGAACCAATTTGGTGACAGAGTCTTTTTTTCTGAGACCAAATGGACCTTAAGTGAAACTGACTGTCCCTCATCTGAAACCTGGCTCCTTGTACCACTGCAGTGGAAGCTGCCATGTGACCCAGGAGTTGAAGAAACTGCCTTGCTGGGCGAGAGACCAGAGGTCGAAAAGAGGAAGCAAGATCTGTAAGGGCCTTTACCCTTGCCAGTGAGAGGAAGGCCTTTGCTTGGATAGTATCCAACTCTATTCCTATGAAAATAAGAAGTTGTACTGGTTTGAGAACTGACTTTGGAAGATTGAAGAGAAACCCCAGAGAACTGAGTAAGTCTTGAGTGATTTGTCGAGCTGACTTGACCTGGCCGGAGAACTGACCTACAATTAGCCAGCTGTTCAGATATGGGAAGATGGAAATACCTTGCCTTCTGAGAAAGGCAACTACTACTGCAAGGCACTTTGTAAACACCCTTGGAGCTGATGTTAGGCCGAAGGGCATGGCTCTGAACTGAAGGCAACTCGAACCTGAGTTACTTTCTGTGGAAGACCTGATAGGTATATGGAAACAGGCATCCTTGAGGTCCAGGGATGCTAGCCAATCCCCTGGCCTTAGAGAGGGAAGAATTATTCCCAGAGTCACCATTTTGAATTTTGGTTTTGTGATGTTTGTATTCAAATACCTTAAGTCTAGGATGGGTCGCCATTCCCCTCTCTTTTTCGGGAGCAAGGAAGTACCTGGAGTACAGACCTTTGCCCCTGTACTGAGTAGGAACTTTCTCTACCACTCTGAGAGTCAGTAGAGAAGAAACCTCTGGCTCCACAGCAAGGGTTTCTGAGACGGATGCAGGTGGAAAAGACCTGACCCTTAATTTTGGAATCCTTTTGAAACTGAGGGCCAGTCCCTGGCTTACTACCTCCAGGACCCACTTGTCTGAGGTAACACACTTACAGGCCTAGAAGTAGTAAGCCAGCCTGTCTCCTACTGGAATGGGGGAGTTGACCCAGGCTGACACATCAGGGTGTCTGTTTGGCAGGAGCCTTGGACTGGGAAGAGGATGCAGTCCTGCTCATCCCCCTCCTGTCTCTACCTTGAAAGAACACCCTCTTTGGGAAGGAAGAGAAAGCCTGAGCTTGGTAGAAAGGCCTGTGGAAAGGCTTGCCCCTGCCCCTAGACTGCTGCTTCTGAGGAGTGGCTTGCCTCTCTTTGGCCCGTGCACTCCTGTAGGTGGTCCTGTACTCATCCATTTTCTTCATGTAAGCCTCTGTCTGCTCCCCAAACAGAGAGTTACCCACTGCAGGGAAATCCATAGCCTTCGCCTGGGCATCCTGTGAAAGGCTAGTGCATCTGAGCCAAGCATGTCTCCTGAGAGACACAGATGTAGCCATGACTCTTGATGCCACATCATTGGAGTCCACAACAGCATGGAACTGTACCTTGGATGCCTCAATTCCATTTGCAGTCACCTCCTCCAGCTCTCTGGCTAGCTGCGGGGAGGCCTGTTTAGCCAGTTCCAGAACCATAACCCACCTGGACTTCTAGTACCTGGCTGTTTAGACCATATAGTTAGGCTGCCTGAGTCCCAAAGAAGATGCCAAATACTGTTTTTTGGCCATGACATTGACCTTCCTGAAGCCTTTGTCTGGAGGGTGTGAAGCCAAAGGAATATTAGCCCTGTTACAGGCTGCAGCCTGCACTACTCCCAACATGGCTGCAATGACTATATAAAAACTCTGTACCTGAGCCTGATAACATGTACCTCCTGTCCATTCTTTTACCTACAGGAGATAAGGAGTTAGGAGTTGGCAGTATCTTTTCTGTCTGTTTCCCCAAGGACTTGTGAAGAGGGACAGATAATCTTTTGTACTCTGGGATGTCCATCATCTCAACAAAATCAGGCTCTTTCTCTTCCTCTGCAGCTTCAACCATTGGGAGCTGGAAGGTTTCAGCCACCTTCTTGTAGAACAAGAAGTGGAAAGGGGACTCAGAAAGCCTGGGGGGGGGGGGACATTAGAGGGTCTGTCTGGGGAGATGTCCGGTTCAATGGGCACATCCAGACCTTCAAAATCATTATCTTCATCTTTGTCATCGGAATACTCTTCGTCTCCCTCCCACTCCACATCATAGTAAGCATCTGGATCGTAATCCAATGGAGTCGGATCTGACCTAACTGGCGGTACTGGTTCAGACAGAACTGGGCGAAGCGATTGAACTATACTAATCGCTTTGGCTATTTCGTCAGCGGTTGGAGTATGCAGTGCTGGATCCGAACCGGCTGACTTTCTTTTCCAAGGAACCGACCCCTCAGAGTCGGACCTCATTTTCCCTCGAGGAGGTATCGCCCAGGTCAGTAGACACTTCCTCAGGTTCGCCCGCAACTGAACCGGGCTGGCCGTCTGGATCTACGGACTTCTCGACCTCCCTTTCCTTCAGCCTACTCAACCTTTTTTCCAGAGTGGCTTTAGGAAAATTATTGCAAATCTGGCAGTCTGTTTTGAGGTGGTCAAACCCCAGACAGTAAACACAGATGAGGTGGGGGTCAGCCTCGGTACAGTGTTGAAACCCAGTGGGACCGTTTTTTTTCTTGGGTTTCTCAGACATGGCCAACCTAACAATTACCCTTGAAAGCTTTTAAGCCAGGTAATAAATCTGCTATCAGTTACAAACCGTGTTACGGGCTTCAAAAAAAACCCAGAAAAAGTATTTTTTTTTTTAAACCGATAGGAACCAGAACACCACACTAAATCACAGAAAAACACAATTAAAGCAAATATAAGGAAAAGGGTCGGTTTCCAACCAGACCGAACGATGAGAAAAACAATTTCCACAGAAAATCAACAAATACAAGTCACCGCCTGTCCTGTAGACGGAGGCTGGAAATCCAAAAAATAAATCGGTTTGAAAAAAACTGAATGCTTTCTTAAACTCTATTGAACTGAGCAGATGAAAAATCTCCGGAGCGACTTCACTGTTAGGCAGAATAAAGAATCTGACAGTTACACTGGTAAGTACCAGAGACAGAGGTTTGAAAACCAAGCTCAAGCTCAACGTTCTATGCTTCTGCATAGAGTTAACTCTTTCCTCTCCGAGGCACTTCAAGTGCTGGGGCTAACTGCATATTGTCCGAATACAGCAACACTTCATGTTGTTTGAAATAACACTTTCCACGACAGAAAGCATAGCTCACAACTTGTGGCTGGTTCAAAGGGAGGAAAAGTGAGCTTCTCCAAAATAAACAACAGGTTCCATGGCGGGAGAGGGTTCCTAAGAACAGGTTACTCACTTGTAACAGTAGTTCTAGAAGTGGTATATGTTGTTCATCCACACTGTTTGGCATGTCCTTTCCCTTTAAGATTCTTGCCGGAAGGTCTAAAAGCTGGCTCCTCCCACCCACCCAGGTGGTATGTACCTTGGCCCCACCCCTTGACACCAGATCTTGCCCGTTGGAAGCTTAGGTTGTGCGTCGATGCTGGGGAGGTCATGTGGGTTTGTGTGGATGAACAACATATACCACTCCTAGAACTTCTGTTACAGGTGAGTAACCTGTTCTTCTAGCATCGTGGTTATGTTGTTCTATCCACACTGTTTGGCAGACTCCTAGCAGTTCTTCAGGAGGAGGGAGGCAAGGCGCACCCCTTCCCCAAATACTTACTTGGAGAACAGAGGCCCCAAAACCAGCATCCTGGCAGGACTCGGTCGATGTGGTAATGGGTGATGAAGGCGTTTGACTTCCAGGTGGCATCCCTGCAGATTTCCTGGATAGGGACATTCCTGGAAGCACCCACCAATGCAGCAGTATAACGGTTAGAGTGAGCTCTTATCCTTATGGGAGGCTCCTTGCACGCCAACCTACAGCAGAGATCAATGCATTATGTAATTCATCTGCCAATCGTCCGCTTGGCTGCAGGTCTGCCAGGTGTAGCTTCAGCGTAAGTGACAAACAGCTGGCAAACCTCTCCCTGAACATCTGCCATTCGCTTCTTATAATAAGATAGCACTTGTCTCAGGCCTAAGGTATGGAGCCTATACTCGGCCTCCAAGGTGTAACTGGGGTAGTACACCGGCAGATTCAACACCTGGTTAAGGTGAAACTCTGACACCGCCTTTGGAAGGAATTTCGAGTTGGGGCGCAGGACAACCTTGTCCCTGTGGAAGACCAGATAAGGAGACTCAACAGAGACCACCTGTAACTCCCCAGTCCTTCTGGCTGATGTGATAGCCACCAAGAAGGTGGTCTTCCATGACAGATGTGACATCCCACACCTGTGCATTAGTTTGAATGGCTTGCCCATGAGCTTTGCCAGTACCAGCAGTAGATCCCAAGGTGGTGGTTCACACACCAGAGGGGAAATATGGTCGAGGCCTTTAAAAGAAGCACCAGACCAACTTCTCCTGTGCCACCATCTGCTGATTGGCCTGCATCCGGTAAGCAAAGATGGCTGCCAGCTACACCTTAAGGGTTGTGGACTGAAGACCCCCTTTGGACAGAGACCAAAGGTAGTCAAGGATACTAGCCACTGGACAGGACAAAGGTTCCAAACCCTTGCCCTGACACCAAACGGAAAACTTTTTCCACTTGAAGGCATAGCACCTCCTGATCGACTCCTTTCTGGATGCTTCCATCACTGTGAGTAAATCCTCAGAGACACCCAAAGCCTGGAACTCTAGCCGCTCAGGAATCAGGCTGTCAGGTGCAGGGAATGAAGGTCTGGATGGAATACCTTCCCCTGACTGACCGATATCAGGTCTGGGCATATTGGAAGACGCCTTGGGAGCCTGGAGCTGAGGCCGAGGAGATCTGGATACCAGAACTGGTGGGGCCCATCTGGGGCTACCAGAATCATCCTTGCCTTGTCCCTCCTGACCTTGAGGAGCACCTTGTGAACCAAGGAAGTGAAGGGAAGGTACAGAAGAGGCCTGGGGTCCATAGCCTCAAGAAGGCATCCCCCTGCAGCGAGCCCTGCTGGGGTGGGGGTAGTGGGCATGAAACTGCCTCAGCTTCATATTCTCCTTGGAGGCGAACAGACCCACCTGAGATTTGCCCCAGTGGGAGAACAGGTTGTGTACTACCTCTGGATGGAGAGATCACTCGTGAGACGTCTCGCCCACACAGCTCAGAGTGTCCACCAGTTGGTTTGAGGCTCCTGCCACATGGATGACTAGAAGAGCTGCCTCTAGTCGGCACATAAGGGTCCAGATGGGGAGCGCTTCCTTGCACAGAGGCCGGGAGTGCGTGCAACCCTGCCTGTTGAGATAGTACATGGTTGTGGTATTGTTTATCTGGACTTGCACCACTTGACCGCGAAGGAGCAGAGTGAATGCTGACAGTGCCAGTCTGATTGCGCTGAACTCTAGCAGGTTGATATTTATTTATTTAGCTTTTGTTTACCGGGTAAGTACACTAGACAAGTATTATGCCTATTTTCAGGAACGACCTGGGAGAATACAACATGAGGAACAACAGTCAAGGAGACATGGCAAAGAGAGTACAGTTTTTTGTCACAGTAAACAAACGTGGGAAATACATCATTTGACTCTAGGGGAAACATCTAGTAATAACCACATTTCAGATTATACACTCTAGACTAGCTAGTTCAACTGACAGATATATACAGGTCATCATACATAGGAGTGGGGCATAGCTCAAGGACTGGATTGGTCATAATATAACTTATAACACTGTTGTATACACCCCCTAGGCTAGTTGGATCGTGGACAGGTATATACAGCTCATCACATTTTTCTAAATATGTACGTTAGACAGAAACACTTGGTAGTACAAGTTTCTACCAAGTGACCAAGGTGCAATATGTCATGGTTAGCCTATGACCGTGGAGCAATAATGGGTGTAAAAATGCCCAAGACTTTTTAGGCAGGAGTAGTCAGAAGTCATTGATACAGTGGGGAAAATATCTCCAGGAATTCAAAGGAGACACCCTGGGGAGGTTCAGACAAAACAATTTGATACTTTATTCTAGGGAGGTTTGGGGCAGTCACACTCTGATGCTAGTTTTAGGAAACCCCACAGGGAATTTCGAAAACTCAGATAGGAGGGGACAGCTCAGATATCCACAGGCAGCAAATTCCAGAGTCTGGGCGCACTTATGGCAAAGTCCCGATCCCCCATGAGGGTCTAGGTAGGAGGGACTTTGAGCATCCCTGATGTGGGAGACCTAAGTTGGTAGAGGGTTGGATTCAGTTTAGGCAGAAGCCGGGCCAGCCCCTGGGGGGAGCTAGTTCTGATCACTTTCCCAGAGAGGCATCCCAAACCAAAATCAAGGTATCTAGCTGGTGAGAGCCAGCAGAGTTTCTCATATAGCTCATAACGGTGGGTGAGTCGAGGGGCAGCCAAGGCAAAACGACAAATGTTATTGTAGCGGTGTACCACCAGGTGAGATGTGTCTTTGGAGAGCGAGCAAATAGGTGCAGTCCATAGCTGAGGGAGGGAAGGAGCACACCCTTCGCTAGGGCAAGCCTGGCTGCCGGTGTAAGATTATACTTGGCCCTATAGGCCAGACCCAGTTTGCAGTTGTCGCCCTGCAGATGTTAAGGATATGATTACCCATGTCAAGTTGGGGTCAGAGTGTTACCCCAGATGTTGATGGAGCTCACTATGGGTAGTGAGGATCCATCTGTGCTGTGAAGTGTAAGCAGGCTGATGAGGCTTTGATTTTAGCCAAAGAGCATAGCCTGTGTCTTTTCAGGTTCAGGACCACTTGTGACTAGTAACCCACGACAATACCCTATTAAAGTCATCGGTCAGGTGCTGGTTTAGGGTAGTGGCATTCTGGGAGTGAGCCAGGATTACCAGATCATCTGCATACATGGTGGCGCTACAGCTGGTAGTAACAATGGGTAGTTGATTGATGAAGAGGGAGAAGAGGAGGGGACCCAGTATCGAGCCTTGAGGCACTCCGGAGGTCACCGGTAGGGGCTCGGAGAGGACTTTATTGAAGCAGGTACTCTGCTTTCTGCCATATAGATAACCCATTAGCCATTTCATTGCATGGGGGAGAGGCCAAGTGACCACAACTGTGCACCAAGCAGTTTGTGATCAATGAGGTCAAAGGCTTTGGACAGATCGATAAATATTTCACCAGAGAGTTTGCCCTGGTCCATGGCTGTCCGGATACATGATGTAACTGATATTAAGGCTGTGGTCGTGCTATGTCCCTTACGAAAGCCATGCTTGGCTGGGGACAGAAGTTCATGAGAGTAGATATATTCCGAAAGCTGCTCAGCCACTACCTTTTCAAGGAGCTTGCTAAGGGTTGGGAGAATGGCAATCAGTCGATAATTGTCAGGCAGTTTGGGATTTCCTTGCTTCAGTACAAGGACAATCCTTTCCAGATGTCTGGAATGGTCCCCAGACCAAGGGATAGGTTGAGATAAAGGCTACTGGTGAGGCAATGTGTGCAGCACCAAGCTTAAGGAGTTTAGGTTCCAGGTTGTCTAGGCCAGGACTGGAGTACTGGGAGGGCCAGCTAGGCGTTTCTGCAAGTCCTGAACTGATACAGCCCTGAGGTGGAACATTTGACGGGAGGGTGACCCTCCAGCAGGGTGGAGGGAAGGGGTGGGACAGAGCCGCATCAGGTGAGAAAGAGGGTTGTGAAGGCAGAGGTCAGAGAAGTGATTATTTAGGAGTTGGCAATAGTATGGGGATTACTGCAGGAGACTCCATTTATGACCATGTCCGTAACCCCGGATGGGAGGATCGCTGACAAGGGATTTAATATCTCCAGAACCTCCTGGGATTACTGGCAGAGCTTAGTAGGGCGGACTTGCAAAAGTCACTCTTTGCTGCCCTGATGGCCTTTTGCACTTGTTCCTGAGGTGTCTGTACTTCTGAATAATCATGGGATCACTGGTACCTTTGGAACAGGCCCAACACTTATCTCTCTCCTGCATCTGGGTAGGGAGATTCCCATTTAACCAGAGGTAGCAGACCCCCTCACCCTACGGGTGACCTTGGGAGCATGCTTGTCTTGCAAGGCCCCAAAGGTGGAGAGGTAGTAAGAGGTTGCTGCTGAGGGGTCAGTGGCACCATACACCCCAAACCAGTCAGTAACTCTTAGGTCTTCCAGGAACTCCTCAGTATCGAATCTAGAGTAGTTTCTGACATGCATAATTTTGTGTGGAATTTTGGGGGGTGGGAATTTTCCATACACAGAAAACCGGTGAGTGGTCAGAGATGGAGTCAGATAATGTATCCACTGATGAGATCCTGTCAGGACGATTAGACATGATCCAGTCCAGTAAGGTGCTGGAGGATCCATTTGCTGTCCGCCTAGTTGGTTCCTGGATGAGCTGGGTCAGGGCAAGGTTAGCAAGCAGAGGCTCAAACTGCTTAACATTATCACTATCCCAGTTAAGGTTTACATCCTTCAGGATTATGAGTTCGTTATCCCCGACTCTGGGACCAATTTTGTCCATGAGGTGAGTTAATCCAGGTAGCCCACCTCTTGGAGGATTATAGGTGCACACCAGGTGCAGTTTCTTTGCATCCCCAAGTAGCAGTAGCACATGTAGCAACTCACAGGTGGACACGTTTGAATCCTGGTGGGCAATCTGGGAGATTTTTAAATGGCTCTTACGGTAGATTAGTATGCCGCCCCCCTCTTGCCCCCAGCTCTGTCCAGTGGGGTGAATTCATACCCAGTGAGTTCACAGGCAGAGTCAGGGACAGAGGGTTTCAGCCAGGTCTCCGCTACCCTAGGATGTCGGGTTTGTAGATGCACCAAGCTAATAGCTCACTACCTATTAGGTAGTAGGCTCCAATGTTAAGATGAGCTATTTTTAGCCCCATACCCATGCGGGAGGGATTTTGCGGGGTAGATTTAATTGGCCAGGATTGGTTTCAATATCACCGGCCAGTAGTAGTGCAAGTAGGAGGAGCCAGAGGAGATACCACTTCCTATGCGCTTGACAACCTAGGAGTTTTTTAGCAAGGGTACGCATTACCCTGCTTGTATATTTAAGGCACCGAAGATCTAGACAGCAAGTAACACTGCAGTGCGCTTCGGAGATCACATATGACATTGGGATTCCTCAGGGGTCCAGCGTCTGTGGACGCTGTGATTCCCCATGTGGGCACCCCAGCCTGTGAGAGAGGCATCGGTCATGAGGATGATTGTTGGCTTGGGACAGAGAAACGGGATCTCTTCCTGCAAACATGCTAGGATGGTCAATCACTGGAGAGCATCCCACATCTTCTGAGTCACCATGACCAGCTGATCAAAATGACCATGGCGCCGAGTCCACTGGCTGGCCAGCTCCCACTGAAGGGGATGCATATGCTACTGAACCCATTGGACCATGGCGGTGCAGGCTGCCATGTACCCCAGAAGTCACAGGCAGGGCACAAGTGCCCAACCAGAAATGACTGGGCAAAGGAGGAGAGAACCTCTGCCCTATCTGCCGGGAGCCTGGCTCTGGCTTTGCAAGAGTCGAGCTCTGCCCCGATGAAACAGATCACCTGTGAGGGTATGAGTTCTGACATGGTGTCATTGACCAGGAGACCAAGATCAAAGCAGGTCTGGAGGGCCAGATCCCTGGACCGCCCCACCTCCTGTCTGGAGGAACCCACTATGAGCAAGTTGTCGAGATAAGGGTACACTCTGACCCCTCAGTGTTGAAGATGGTCTGCCACCACTGCAATGCATTTGGTGAGGACCCAGGGGGCCGATGACAGGCCGAATGGCATGGCTTGGAACTCGAAGAGGGCTCTCTCCACTCAAAAATGGAGGAACCTCTGGTGAGACGGATGGATCGGGACATTAAAGAATGCATCCTGAAGATCCAGAGAGCAGAACAACATATTCTGCTTGAGAGATGGTATGATCTGAGACAGAGCTACCATCCTGAAAGTGTGGGACTTGAGAAATTGGTTCGGGTCATGCAGATCTAGAATGGGGCACTAGACCCCCGTCTGTTTCAGGACCAGGAAGTACCTGGAAACAAACCCTGGGTTGACAGGGGGGTCCACAACTCTGGCCACAATGTCATCCTGGAGAGCTGACTGAGTGTGAATGGACACCATTTCCTCCCATGGGGCTTGGCTTGGCTTAGCTTGGGGGGTACTGCTCGAATTCCAGAGGCAGTCCCTGGCTGACCACTTCTAAAGGCCAACCACTTCTAAAACCCACCTGCCCATTGTAAGAGTGGACCAGGCAGTAAGGAAGTGGTAGAGCCAGCCCCCCCATGGGAGGACCCAGACCTGGTGTGAGAGGTATGGGATGGCTATGCCCATCCTGTCACTGGGCAGGCTTGGAGGAGGAGGGTCTGGTTCGGGGACCACCTGAAGTTGTCCTCCAGGTTTACAGGCCACCAGGGGCCCGGACTTGGGCCGAGGGCGCCAACGCTGAGTCTGCTGCTGATGCTGCCCTGTTTGGAAATCAGGTTGCTTGGCCGCAGGGGAAGGGTGCCGAAAAGGCTGCTTCTTCTGCTTTTTGGAACCCTGGGATTCCTTCTGAGCAGAAGTAACAGAGTCCAAGGTGGCACTGGACTATTCTATGTGTTGGAGGTGACCGTCCACAACTGGGCCAAACAAGTCAGTACCCAGGAAAGGGATGTCCGTCAGCTTGTGTTGGGTGTCCACCATGAAGGTGGAAACCCGCAACCAAGCCCTACAGCACATGGCAACTGTGACCACAACTGAGCAGGCGCAGGAATCTCTGAGGTTCAAGGCCGTCTGGAGTTACTGTTTCGCAACCGCCCGACCCTGGTCACGGACCTGCTTGACCGTGGTCTGGAGGTCTGTGGGGAGGTGAGGCAGAACCTCATCGAGACAGCCCAGTAGGGCATGAGAAAAATGCACCATGATGACAGCCGAGCTTGCCTGTCAGAGGTCCAGCGAAGAGGCGGCATAGACTTTCCGAGCCGAGTGGTCCAATTTTTTTCATTATTTATTCAGAGGTCTATCAGTGACTCCTGTATTACCCGAGCGCCTAAACATAGACCCAGTCACCAGTCCCTCGGTTGAGAGATGTTCTGTGAATTCTGAAAGGGACCCAATGGGCACTGCATACTTGCAGGCCATGTGGGCTAAAGGCGCTGGGCAGGAGGCGAGATGCTGCTGCTACTGCTCCAAAGCCGGGCCGACAATGTCCTCGGCCACTGGAAAGGCCTCCATCAGTGAATCCCCTCGTTTGAGAATATCAGTCGGGGGATTCTGCCCATTTATGAATGGGTTCTAAAGGCATCCCCATGGATTCAAAGATGAAGTGGAGGATGCCTATAAAGGAAGAAGGGCCTTCCTCCGTAGAAAGACTATCGTCGGATTCCTCGTCCAAGGGGCAAGAATGTGGGTCGGAGTCCCTCGACTCGAAGAGTCCAGATAAACGGCCGGCCACCAGAGTTGCCCCGAACCTGCCTGGGACTATCAGGCATGAGGGTGATGGACAGCCTACGTGGTAGGCCCGGAACAGGCTGGGACTCCTTAGAAGGAGCCCCTGAAGGAGGCTGCTTCGGTGGCGGCTCCACCACAGTTGGTGGAGAGACCAGTTCTGGCTGAGCCGGAATGATCTTGATGGACTCCGCAGGCTGAGGAACAGTGTGGATTGGTTCCTGAGGAGTAGGCATTGGCCTAGGAGACGACAGTCAAGTAATGGCCGGGGTATAAGCCAGGGCCGGCTTCTGGCCAGACATAAGTAGCTGTTGCCACATTAAATCCTCATAGTGTCAACGGAGTTTCCGTTGAAGCCTCTCCTCATCCAAGGAGGCGCCGCTTCTTAGAATGCTTATGCGCCTTCTTTGACCTGTCGGTCGAAGGGGTCTGAGACCTTGACGTAGACCGTCGGGGGGGGGGACCGATGGGGTCATTCGGAAGGAGCCTGGGAGAACCGCGGCTCTTCCTGGTCAGGGACCAGGACCACGAGGGGATTACCAGCAAGCTGGGTCTCCTCCTCAGTGGCAGGCAGGACCAGGGTCCTGAATAAGGAGTTGTTGACCACAACCAGTGATGACCAGTCGAGAATAATCTCAACTGGACCATCGTCCTGTATCTGAGCCGGCTGGCTTGACAGGGGTACCATGAAGCCAGTGGCTGAAGTCACAACCTCGACCGAAGTCGAGACAGCAGATTCCTGGGACAAAGATCTCTTACGGTCCCAGGAACATCATCGGCAAGACAAAGTTTCCTTAGGCTCCTTGTCCTTTTTACGGGACCAAGAGATGCAAGTGCCCGAGGAACCCTCTCCCTTGGTGGGAAGGGATTGGCACAAGTCCCGAAAGGAGCCTGAGAAAGTGGAGCCCAAATTGAGTGGGATGAAGATGGACATGGAAGAGGAACAATCCATGGCCCAAGCAGCCTCCTCCTCTTTGAAGGTCTTCATCCGTTCGAGCTGCATGGTGCGACCCCGCAGCCGCAGAAACCAACGGGCTTCCTTGGATTTGACCAGTGGATTCTGTTTTTTTGGTCTGCCCAGTTGCAGTCGTATGAGATGATCGTCCAAAACGTTTGGATAAAAAGTGCGGCACATTTCGCATGCCTGAGTGTCATGGCCGACACCCAGGCAATAAACACATGAGACATCTTTTGCCCACGTGGACAGCACTGGAAACCGGGCGAGGACTTGTCCTCCATCACGGTCGAGACCACGAAGCGTTTAGAAGAAACTTGTATGTGTTTTAGTTTTGGTAAATCCGGAGATTCATTCGACAGGGCCTACAGTAACGCGTGAGCGATAAGAAGGGAACCTGAATATTCCTGCAGAAAGGAAGATCTGGTGTCAAGGGGCGGAGCCGAGGTATATACCACCCGGGTGGGTGGGAGGAGCCAGCTTTTAGACCTTCAGGCAAGAATCTTAAAGGGAAACGACATGCCAAACAGTGTGGATAAAACATATACTGTACATGATTCTAGAATGGGAGGTTTCAAATGAAGAATGCCTCACACAAAAGTGCGGGACATGTCCAGTTGGGCAACATTTTTGCCTTTAACAGGTGCAAGATATGCAGAGATGGTGGAAAGAAGCATCTTAATAGAGGAGTAACCCAGACCAGAGTCTGAAAGGGAAAGGAGGTACTCCAGGATGAGAATCACCGGACAGGTGAAGGGGTTCAACTGTCGGGCGGCAGCCCAGATGGAGAACCGTTTTCACTCTATGGTGTAAATGGCTCTAGTAGAAGTTTTTCTAGCAGCTACTAGAACATCCACCCTCGAGGAGACCCAAAAGCGTGCAATGGTCTAGTGTGAAGGAGTCATGCACATAGATGTAGGGACTTGAGGTCTGGGTGGATCAGAGCGCCCTGCTCTTGGGAGAGCAAGTTGGAGCACAAAGGCAGAGGGGCTGAAGGGTTCCGCTGCTAGTTGCTGCAACAAGAGGAATCATATCTGGTGAGGCCAGTAGGGTGCTATCAGAATCATCTCTGCCCTCTCTGATTGCAGCTTGAGAAGAACTCTCTGCAGGAGCGGGAAGGGAGGAAAGGCATACAGAAACCTCCCTGTCCAAGACAGGGACAACATGTCTTGCCAGAAAACACCAGGCCCTGGATCAAGCAAGCAAAAATTAGGCAGTTTTGCACTGAGCAGAGATACAGAGGTCGAGCTTGGGACAACCGCACCTGTCGAATACAGCCTTGACTAAGGCAACAGAAAGCTCCCACTCATGTATCTTTGTTCTGGACTGGCTTAGGCTGTCGGCCAGGACGTTTTGGACACCTGGAACATGGACTGCCAAGAGAACCAAGTCGTGTTCTATGGCCCAATGCCAGACCCTCATAGCCTCCCTACAGAGGGGGTACGAATGAGTGCCCCTTTCTTGTTGAGGTAATAGGCCACTGACATGTTGTCCATCTAATCAGGAGAAGGCCCGGAAGCAGATGAGACTGAAAAGCCTGGAAGGTCAAGAGAATTGCCCGCATTTCTAGAACATTGATGTGGAGATGCTGTTCTTGAGGAGACCATGTCCCCTGGGTCTGACGGTCTGCCAAGAGGGCTCCCCCAGCCCGGGCAGGACACATCTGTCATAAGAATCTAAGTTGGTGACGTCACATGAAAGGGGACCCCACTGAGGAGGTTGGAGGGGTTCAGCCACCAAGTCAGTGTCTGTCGCACAGGTTTGTATACAAGATCCTCTTATTCAAAATCGTCCATGTGTTGGTCCCACTGAACTCTGAGGATCCGCTGAGGTATCCTCATGTGCAGTCAGCCTAGGGGAACTGTGATTATGGCCACAGCCATGTTCCCCAAAAGCCTGAGGAAGGACCTGAGACTTGACCTGTCAAAAAGACACCAACCAAGCCTGTGCACCCAGATGGTCCGCTCTGTCTGGAGGCAGGAAGGTTCTGCCTTGCGCTGAGTCTAAGATCGCTCCAATAAACTGTAGTCTTTGACTTGGACAGAGGGAGGACCTGGGCACTACCGCCACTACCTCAGAGGTTGCCAATAAAGAGGAGTGGCTGGACCATGGTAGGCTCAGGGAGGGTGAGGGTGGTGGAACAGAGGCACATCCCTCCAGCTGTGCCTCTCCACAATTCATTCGCCACTCTGGTGGAGCATGGTTCCTCTATGGAGGCACCCACAGTGGAGACCAAGGAGGATGCTGGGAACCTCCATGATGGAGACCCCTAGGAGGGTGGCACAGGACCCCACAGGGGAAGGAAACAACTCCTGGTGGGGGACTCAATTGTTAGGGGGTAGAACTGGGGGAGGAAGGGGAAAGGGAGGTAAGGTGCCTGCCCGGCGCCATGGCTTGAGGGACAGGAAACGAATCCTCAGGATCGTGGGAGCAGCTGCAAGGGGGAGGGAACTGGATGTCATTATCCACCTAGGGACAAATGACCTGGCTGAGAATGGGATCAGAGCAGTGCAACAGGAGTTTGTGGAGTGGCCTTAGGCAAGTAGCACACATGGTAACTTTCTCGGAAGTGCTACCTGTCTATGGCATGGATGATGCTAGGGTACTCCGCACCATGGGAATCAATGACTGGTTGAAAAACTGGTGTAAAGCTCAGGGATTTGGCTTCACTAGGGACTGGGGCTCCACCTGGAGGGATGCAGGCCTATACAGAAGTGATGGTCCTGCATCCAGGAAGGGAACCAGGATCCTAGGTGATAGGTTTAAATGCTTCATTGGCAAGCATTTAAACTAGCCAAGGAAGAAGGCACTGAAAAACGAGAAGGGAAATCCTAGCCCCCTCAAAAAAAATCAGGGTAGCTAGTGAGGTAAACACCAAGATAGAGCAGTCGATAGGGAGAAGGGAAGGGGTAAATGGAGAAAAAGACAAAGGCAGTAAGGACAGGGTTGGGGCAAAAAGAAATAAAACCATAAAAAATGGAGGATAATGAGTACCAATGCCCGCAGTCTAGGTAAAAAGCTCCCCGAACTGGTGGCCTTGATGGAAGAGGGATGCCTGGATATCGTGGCAGTCACAGAAACATGGTACACAGAGAACCATGACTGGGATGTCAACATACCAGGGTACACACTCTACAGGAGGGACAGGGAGGGAAGAAGAGGAGGAGGAGGAGGAATAGCTCTCTATGTAAGGGAAGGGATCAAAGCAACAGAAATAAAAGGTAGACAGGGAGGAGAGGAGGCACTGTGGGTCACCCTGGAGACTGGAAATGGCTCCACAATCCGCACCGGGGTTGTATACAGACCCCCGTCTCAGGGGGAGAAAATAGACAAGGAAATGATAGAAGGCATCCTTGGGATGGCAGAGAAAGGGGAGATATTGATGATGGGGGACCTGAATAGGCCAGATGTTAACTGGAGCACCTTTGCTGCAGTCACATCCAAGAGCAGGGCCTTTCTCGATGCCCTACAGGGGGCATGCCTCAGACAGCTAGTTTTGGAACCCACTCGGGAGGGAGCAATCTTAGACCTAGTACTCTCAAATGGGGACAGAGAGAGGATCTCTGATCTTGAAGTGGGTAGCCATCTGGGAACAACTGACCACCAAACAGTGTGGTTCACAATAAACTTAGCTGTAGAGTCAAGCCACACAAAAGTGAAGGTGCTGGACTTCAGGAGGGCTGATTTTGTCAAAATGGGAGAGTGCCTCAGAAAAGCACTAGCAAACAGGCAAGAAGGTGGGGTGGAGCAACAATGGGGAAACATCAAAACCGCCATCACAGAGGCAACAAGCCTTTGTGTGACGCAAATAAACAAATCAAAACGAAAGAAAAAAACACTATGGTTCTCAAAAGAAGTGGCGGGGAAGGTAAGGCAGAAAAAGATAGCATTCAGGAAGTAAAGGAAACACAGGAGAAGCAGGACAGAGAACTGTACCAGTTAAAGCAGAAGGAAGCGGGGAAGGCACTCAGAATAGCAAAGGCCCAAACCAAGGAAAAGATAGCCAGCTTGGTTAAGAAGGGGATAAAACCTTTCATAGGTACATTAGGGAGCAAAGAAAGACTAAGGGAGGGATACTGAGGCTGAATAAAGAGGAAGGTGGCTGAGCAGAGAGTGACAGTGAAAAAGCAGGGATACTGAACGAATACTTCTGCTCAGTATTCACAATGGAAAAGCAGGGGGATATACCTAATCCAGTCAATTGAATCACTCTGGATAGGGGGGTTGATATTAGTCCTTTCACAAAAGAAAGGGTTCTGAAATAACTCTTAAAACTGAAGGTGGATAAAGCAATGGGGCCTGATGGGATTCATCCAAGAATTCTAAAAGAACTAAGGAAAGAACTAGTAACACCACTGACTACCCTTTTTAATAAATCATGGGAGGATGGTGTGGTACCAGAGGACTGGAGGAGGGCGGATGTGATTCCCCTTCACAAAAGTGGGAGCAAGACAGAGGCAGGAAACTACAGACCTGTCAGTTTGACCTTAGTGGTAGGGAAAATGACGGCATCGCTTCTGAAGGAAAGAAGTGTTGAGTACCTAGAGGCCAGTGGGGCACAGGACCCAAGGCAGCATGGATTCACAGCAGGAAGGTCATGTTAGACAAATCAAATTGATTTCTTTGACTGGGTGACCAAAGTAGTAGACCAATGAGGGGCTGTGGACATGGCCTACCTAGACTTTAGCAAGGCATTTAACACAGTCCCGCACAAAAGATTAATACACAAATAAGCCAGCCTGGGAGTGGGTCCCAGGGTGGTAGCCTGGGTAAAACACTGGCTGGACAACAAGACACAGTGGGTAATAGTAAATGGAGTCCACAGTGAAGAAAGGAGGGTTACTAGTGGGGTGCTGCAGGGTGCAGTACCGGGCCAGTCCTTTTAATGTCTTTATAAGTGACATTACAGTGGACTGAAAGGGAAAGTATGTCTCTTTGCAGATGTCACAAAGATCTGCAACAGGGTTGATATGCAAGGTGGTGGAAAGGATAAAAGGGACTTGGCAAAGTTGGAGGAATGGTCAAATGTGGCAGCATAGATGCAATGCAAAGAAGTGCAAAGTAATGCACCTGGGAAACAAAACCCAGGAGAAGAGTACACACATGGGGGGAGATACTACAACAAAATGGAAATGACCTGGGGTAGTCATATCAGATGACCTGAAGGTGGGCCAGCAATGTGAGAAGGCAGTAAGGAAGGTTGGGGGATACTGGGATGCAGAGGGAGAGGCATCACCAGCAGAAAACAGAAAGTTGTTGGCCCTCTGTACAGACAGTTGGTAAGACCACATCTGGAGTACTATGTACAGTTCTGGAGACCCCATCTCCGCAAAGACATAGACAGAGTGGAGGCTGTCCAGAGGATCGCAAGCAAAATGGTGCAGGCTCCGCACCAGAAGACATATGAAGAAAGACTAAAGGAGTCTAAGATGTATAGCCTCAAGGAAAGGAGGGACGGGGACACGATAGAAACTTTCAAATACCTCAAGGGAATCAACAAAGTCCAAGAGGGTAGCATCTTTCAGAAAAAGATGTGCAAGAACAAGGGGCACAATTTGAAGATGGGGGGGATGGCTCAGAGGTAATGTGAGGAAGTATTTCTTCACAGAGAGGGTTGTAGATGCATGGAATAGCCTTCCTGAGGGGGCCATAGAGTCAAAAACAGTGGGGGAATTCAAGAATGCATGGGAGAGACATAAGGCAATTCTAGTGGGGGTAGGAGGAAGTAGGCTGTTGGCTAACTAGGATCTGCAGCTTATCCGTTAGGTAGGGAAATGGGCAGACTAGGTAGGCCAAGCGGTCCCTATCTGCCGTCAAATTCTATGTTTCTATCACAGATGATGAGGTCCCGGTCGAACTCATCTTCCTCTATCCAGGGAAGGTAGAAGGGGACTGTAATGGGAGATGGTGGGAGACATGGCCTCTGCAAAACAAGCAACACCGGAGCCAGTCCTGGGGTAGGGTATGTGGAATGACACAGTTGGCAGAACCACCGATACAAAAGGCCCATGCAGCACTGAAAGACCCTCAAAGGCCAAACTTTGGCACCGGCTTCAGCACCAACAATGGTGTCGACAATTTTTCTTTCCCCAAAGGAGCTGGAAGCAGTGGCACTGTGGCCACCCTCATGCCCAGAGTCGGAGGTGACACCACATGTGGGGCATGTGTTAAGTGGCAATGACAACGGCCATAGCCCCCTGGCTGGAATCAACATTTGTCACGCACCTAAATCCAGGGACACTGAAGATGTGCCGGCTTAACCAACCCCACAGGGTTGGGAGCTGACATCAGTAATAGTGCCACCGTACTTACACACTGCCCCCCCCAATAACAGCTGCCCAATGGCCAAACTGCCCACCTAAGTCCCATCTACTGCACAGGAAAGGGCTCCAGGATGGAGACCCCAACCTCAAAAGCCCAGGAATTCCAGGTGTTATTGGAGATGATTGTGGGGTGCCTGGGTCCACAGGAGTCAAGTGTCTCACAGCAGAACCACCAAAGCCAGTGCCTTTTCCTTCTTTTCTTTCTGCAGGAAAAGGTTGAGGCCCCTTACAGTGAGCATATGCAGTATCTGACCATTTCTTTTTGTGACCCCAAGAAGCCTGCCCATCCTCCCACCATTGCCAGACCACCAACCCACACAGAGATGGTGGTCAGACACAGCCCTATTGCTGAAGCAATTTGCCTTTTCAAACTCCCTACCTTCCTCCATGGTCATTGACCATTAGCATGAGGTAGGACTGAGAGAAAGGTGTAGAATTTGTGTAAACTAACCTGACACAAAAATAATAAACACGTGGCCAGCTTGGTGGTGTGGAGTGCTGAGATGATGGGCCACTTACCTTCTGTGGTGCCGCAAACTCAGGTGTGGAAATGGACTGGATTGCTCAGGGGTTGGGGCTGAGCATCCAAAGGACAACTGTCCTTCCTTGGGTGGGGACAACATATTTTGTGGCTTAACTGCCACATAGAGGAATCTAGGTGACAGCAGTGTGGCACAGCAAGGGAGGGTATCCAATGTCTGGATGCTGGGGGTGTCTCCGTGGAGTTGGATGAGGCACAAGGAGTCACTGCACACGTGTGGATCCAGTGGGGAGAAAATCAGAGGAAAAGACCTGTGACATGGCATAGTTATACCATGGCCTTTTGCAGCCCCCGCACCGATGACTGGGCCCCTCCGATCAAGGTCCTGTGGCATGACCCAATGGAGCAAGGTAAGCTCCAGAGAAAATGGATGACGGGGTCACGAAGTCTGGTTCAGATGGGGCCGGCCAGAGCGCTGAGGTGATACAACAGCTTTAGAAAAAAATTTGAAATTGAAGAACTAAACACGGATGTCATATAGACAGTGAAGATCCGGACCCAATGAGGAGAGTAGTGACACTGTTGTGCACTTGATGGTAGGGGTGCCACGATAATAAAAATTCCACTGTACAATCACTGCGATAAAATTATCACAATTATGCTATCACAGTAATTTTTCAATTTGTGTGAAAAATATTTTAAAAAGTTCTAGAAATGTTTTTTGTATATAAAACTCATTTTTAGCAATCTTATGCATTTCTGTATGTTATATACTGAAGTCCTGTGAGTTAAAGAACGACACTGTGCCTAGAAGTATTTTTTTTCCTGTAGAAACTTGTTTCATATATTATTTAGATACCATACTGTTATTGTTTAGTTTTTGCTGGCCTTTAAATGAACATGACGTGTGTTTCTAACACACTAATGGTAAATGAGGGTTACTCACCTGTAACCGTAGCTCTAGGAGTAGTATATGGTGCACAGCCATACTTCTAGCAGTCTTCCTTTCCCTTTTAAATCCAGCTGGAACATCTTCAAGCTAAGATCCTCCCACCCACCCATGATGTCAAATCTTGCACACTAGAAGCAGGGATCCGTGTGCCACTTTCCAGGGGAGGTCAGGTGTGTTGTTGTGGATATGCACCATATATAACACTCCTAGAACTACAGTTACAAGTGAGTAACCCCCATTTCTAGGGGTGTGAATATGGTGCACTATCCACACTTCCAGCAGACTCCTAGCAGTTGTCCAGAAGGAGACAGCAAGGTGCACACTCCTATCTGGCGAACATGGATCGGAGAACTGAGATCCTACAACCAGCATCCCGGTGCGACTCAAGGTCAATGTCATAGTGGGAGATGAAGGTGTGTGCTGACTTCCAGGCAGCAGTCCGGCAGATATCCTGTATAGGGACGTACCTGGAAGCAGCCATCAAGGCAGCAGTATGTCTGGTGGAATGAGCCCTAAGCCCTATGGTAGCCTCCTTACCAGCCAACCTAGAGGTTGATGCAGGAGACAATCCACCTACCAATCGTCCACTTCGCTGCCAGTCTGCCAGGTGCAGCTTCAGCGTAGGTGACAGAGCTGGTGAACCTCTCCTCGAACTCCAGTTGTGCACTCCTTACAGTACGCAAGCACTTGCCTCAGGTCCTACATGTGAGCTTGTGCTTGATCTCCAAGGTTGGAGTGGTGAAGTGCATCGGGAGGTTAATCAGCAGGAAAAGGTGAAACTCCAACACAACCTTTGAGATAAACTTTGGGTGGGGGGCAGAGGACAGCCTTGTTTTTCTGGAACACAAAATATGAGGACTCCACCAAGAGCATCTGGAGTTTACTGATCCTTCTGGCAGAGGTGATAGCCACTAATAAGGCAGTCTTCCATGACAGCTGTGACATGTCACACCTGTGCACTGGTTCAAATGGCTTACCCATGAGCACTGCCAGTACCAGCAACAAGTTCCAAGGTGGTGGTGGCTCACACACCAGTGGGGACAGGTGATCAAGGCCCTTAAGTCACCAACTGTATTCTTTTATGTCCATGTCGGAAATAGAAATTACGTACTTACCGTAATTTTTGATGATCTTGGACGGAGGCTCCACCACTCATTCACACAAGTGGGACTAACGTCAGAGGTGCTAGGACCCCATGGGAGCCAAAAATCTTCTGGAGGGCCAGCACCAGGATAGGATCGTGCATACGTAGCACCAAAAGACTAGTTTGCGCCATACAGGCTATCTCAGCGTCGACCCTCCAACCACCTCAGTACCTTTTCGACCGAGGAGGTACAGCGTAAACTAACGAAAGAAAACCTAACCCTAACTTCTGGGCATATGAAGGCCTGGATGACCCATGTAAGGAGGGTCAATTCGGCAACGTCTTCATGGCCCGAAAAACAAGGAAGTGAAGACCAAAGTAGAATGAGTGAGCCCGGGGGATGGTGGGTGGGCGTGTGAATGAGTGCTGGAGACTCCATCCAAAAAGATCAAGAATTACGATAAGTATGTAATTTCCATATCTTCCTGGACTAAAGTCTCCACCACTCATTCACACTAGTGGAAGAGTATCAAGCTAAAAATCAAAAACCCCTCGAATAGGGCAGTAGGAGACAGAGCTCACTCAGGACAGAAGTCTATAAGGACTGTCCTGCCCAAGGAAAGTGAACTGTCTGGCATGGACATCCAGAAAACAATGCTTTACAAAGGTGTGCACTGAGCTCCAACTCGTTGCCTTGCAGATGTCTGCAACAGGTACATCACGAATCTTCACCAGGAAAGCCGTAACCACAGTGAACCCGGCCAACTTCATCTGAGTCATGGATTAGTAGTACCAAAGACATACTACTAACCAAACAGAAAACATCTCATGGCAACATTCTGACCCAGCTGAGGCATGCTAAAAGATACAGTAGTTGCTTGGATGCGTATCACTTCGGTCTGTTGATGAAGAATCGCAGAACCCTCAACATCCAGAGAAGCAAAAACTGACTAACAGTAACTGAGACAGTGACATGTTGTCTACCAGCTCAAGATAGACAAAAACACGCAGAGGTGTACCTTCACTGCAGAGTATTGCAGACCTGCATTCGACAGGTCCAAGAGACACCCAAACACCTGATTTGGTGGGCAACCGAAGGGTCCAGATGGGACTTGCACACCAGAAGAAGGGCTTCCATTTAGCTGCATAAGCCCTCCTGGTAGAAGGCCTATGCATGGCTTAAAAGATATCTGCAATGGTCTGGGAAACCTTAAAACTTGCCCACCTCCATTTCTTCTGGATCCCGGCAAGAAGATGAAGGGAGCGCATGCTAGGAAGGACAAAGTCCTCGTGTGAGAGGGTCCGCTTGTAGAGGGAGTCGCCTCGGGGGGAACTTCTGACAGATTGTAGATCAAAGCAGATCATATCTGCTGAGGCTAGTCTGGGACAATGAGAATCATCTGGATATCTGAAGCAAGAAAAGTACAGTTTTGCATTGGGGGGACGCAAAAAAAGGAAAAGGTCCATACTGCTGCATTCAACCAAGGTGACTGCACGAAACGACACATCATGCTCAAGGTATCACTCTCACAACGTCATGGCCTTTCTGCAGAGAGGGTAGGAGGATGCCTCACCCTGCTTGCTGATATAATACATTACAGCTTTGATGTCCGTCCGAAGTAGGATCACTTTGAGGCAGAAGGCATCCTTTAGGACTTTGCTTATAAGATAGCTCATCTCTAAGAATTTTATGACAAGCTGAGGTTATTCCTGGCCCCACGCCTTAGTGTGAAGGTCTTGACAGTGAGCCCTCCCATGAGAGATTTTGTTTGAGGCTCTGTCATCCTGTATGGAGGATTGCAGATGCATCGCCGGAGACCACTGCTTGCTGCGGAGGACGCCCTGCGTCCCAGCATCCGCTCAACTGCAAAATTTCCGAATAAAAATGTTTTCCAGGATGCAACGAGCCATCTGAACATGTCGTTTCTACCGTCCTCTGGAACAAAAAATTGATGCCCTGGAGGTATAATCTAGGAGGGCTCCTATGCAGATGAAACTGCCATCTTTCTTGGATCAGAAAAAACCCTTGGAGAGAACTGAGAAGCTGTGGTGACTACTTCCTGTGTCTCTTGCCCGAATGGGCTGGTTAGGAGCCAAATGTTCAGGAAGTGAAGAATTGAAAGTCGAGGTTTTAGTGAACTCCTCCCTGAAAGGTACTTGTTTAACCTTCCAAGGTCGACAAATGGGTGCATGTCACTTGTTATCTTGGAACCAAAAGCAATGCAAATAGGAAGCTATGCCCCGTTCTGCTGTGGAACAACTTCTACTGCCCAGTTCCCGCAGAGGCTCTGTATCCCAGAAGTAAGAGTGTGTGACTGGGGGCAGGTAGACTGGGCTGCCGCCTGGATGGAAGGTCTGGGGGAATCTGCAAAATTTGGGAGAGTATCCCTCTTGGACAATCCTGATGACCCATATGTCTGCTGTAATGGGCTTCCATTGCTTGTAGAACCAAATTAGACTTCCATCCTACCGCCGAGAGGAGTCCCCCTCAGACAGCTGAGGTGGGACCTGGACTGGATCCACAGAGGTTGGCACAGGGTGATTTCCAGCCCTATGCCGTAAACTGCATTCTCTTTGTGGCTGAGGGGTTGGTACCTGATAAAGGCACGTAGGCCTCCACCTAGTAAGCACTGCCTGCTAAGAGAATGTCGATGGTTCTCATTCCTCTGAGAGGCAGTAGACGATGTCTGTTGTTTAAATGGCAGCCTTATTGTTCTGAGTGGCCTCCACAGCTCAACCTGAGGGCTAAACAGAGAAACACCAGTCACCTACTGCCAGCGGCAGCTGCTCTAGAGGCAGATTTATAGGTGTCTAAAAAAGCTTTCAGCGGATTATTGAGCTATATGCCCCTAGCAATGGAGTGTTTGGTAACTGGAGGTTCTCGACCATTGCATTGAGCATGTTCCACATGGTGTCCTTGTACTGAGGAATGTAGGAACTCAAGACGTAGAAGTCTGCTTTGGTCCACAGATGAAGGCTGAAATGTTATGGTGGACCTCATATCCCTGAGGTAAAAACTGGAAAGAAGATCTTCAGTCACACCGATACAGAAGGTTTGCATTCCAGCCCATAAAATGAGTCATCCACTGTGTCTTCGACAAAGCAGAACAGGGAGAGACTCATCCAGATCCACTTCTACCCCAGAATAACCTCCAAAAGGCAGGTCTAGGCCAGGAACACAGAAGACGCCACCACCTGGAGTGGCAAAGAGTTAAGCGCCATCCGCGGCACCGGCACCACATTCAGCACCTGCACCACTCACAGTGCCAGACCCGGCGCTGGCACGACCTGCGGTGCCAGAACTGCTTCCAGGCCCAGACCTTATGAAAAAGAGGGTGAAGGAAAGCGGTACCCGTGCCAGTCCCTGCAGGGAAAATGAGAGGGGGGTAGGCACGAGGAGTTGGCGTAGATGGCGTTGGCACCGGAGAGTGCACCACGTACATCCTGGCCCGACCGACCTGGCCGAGGTCCAGGGGCTCCCTATGCCCGAACTGGGTCCACTTGCCAGGACAACTGGGCAGACGCCGTACCCCCTGCTCTTAAAAGAGTGGCCCAGAGGTGAAACTGCTCACCGGGACCTCATCAAGGACAGGGACGGGATTCGGTGTTGAGGATCGCTGCTGTTAAAGAGTGGAGTCACAGAGGAACCCACCGGAGTCAGTTCAGGCCTACCGCTCTCCACCACCGAAGACCCCTGTGCAGACATACCAGAAGGCGACCTTGAGCAGTACAGATTCTTCTTCCACTGATTTGAGGAAGAAGAGCTCGAGGTCAGGCGGAGCCAGGTCCCCGATCAAGGTTGGGATCACTAATTTTGTGCTTCAGGCAGATTGTCTCCCCCCCCCTCCCAAAATACCCGACTGCCTGTGGTCGGACTCCCCCCCTTTGCAAAGGGTGGTGGACTGGACACAGCCCCACTGCCATCACAGCTTTCACACAAAGTCTCCCTACCGTCACCGCTACCATCTAAGGTCGACTCCATTGATGGCAGGCTGAGAATTTCTTCTTCTCTTCTTCATCTTTTTTTAAATAAGAAAAGAACACTAAGAATGGTAAGTTACTCGAATACTGAACAGCTATAGCCGCTGTCATATAGATGAAGACTTGACTCCTGGCAGGACAGTGACTTTGTCATAGAAGTGCACTCGGCCGGCGGGAGAAAAGGAACTGAGGTGGCTGGAGGGCTGACGCCAAGATAGCCTATACAGCGTGAACTAGTCTTGCGGCACCGCGTATGCGCAGTCCTATCCCAGCGCTGACTCTCCCTAACATTTTTGGCTCCCAAGGGGTCCTAGTGCCTCCGGCGTAGTCCCATTAGTGTGAATGAGTGGTGGAGACTTTTAGTCCATGAAGACTACCAGCCCACGCCCAGTATGCAGACTTGGCTACCAGATGTACTTTGAGGGTCGTTGACATCATGCCCGACAGAGGGGGGACCACAGGTAATCCAGAATGCTAGCCAAAGGACAGGCCATGGGGTCTAGCTCCCTACCTTGACACCAACTGGAAAATCTCTTCCATTTGAAGGCATAGCACTAGTGGGTTGACTCTTTTCAGGAGGCTTCCACAATGTGGAGAACCTCTTTGGAGAAATGCAAAGCCTGGAACTCTAGCTGTTCAGGAACCAGGCCACCAGTTGCAGACTGAAGGTCCAGATGCAGGACCTTCCCCTTGTGACAGGACAGAAGGTCTGGGTGTAGATGCAATCACCATGGAGGTCTGCTGCTGAGGCTGAGACCTGGCTATTAAAATTGGCAGGGCCAGTCTGGGGCTACGGGGATCATCCACACCTTGACCAACATGCTGTGGATCAGAGGAAAGGAGGGAAAGTGTAAAGGAGGTCTGGGGTTCAGGGCCTTGTGAAGGCATCCCCCAGCAGTGTCCCGCACTGTGTGGGGCAGGCACAAAACACCCACAGCTTTGCATTCTCCCAGGAGGTGAACAGGTCGACCAGGGGAGTGCCCCACTGGAAGAACACGTGGTTTGCCACCTCCTGATGCAGGGTTCACTCCTGAGATGTCTTGCCCACCTGGCTTAGGGTGTCTGCTAGCTGTTTGTATGCTCCTGCTACATGAATTACAGGAGATCAGAATCCAAGCTGCCCATGAGGGGCCAGGTGCGGAGGGCCTCCCGACACAACCTAAGGGAGTGTGTTACGCCCCCTTGCTCAGGTAGTAGATGATTGTGGTATTGTCCGTCTGGACCTGCACGACCTGACCTCAGACAAATGGAGTGAATTCAGTCACAAGGTGCACTGCATGGAGCTCCAGCAGGTTTTATTTTCATTTCATTTATTTAAGGTTATAACTATTGAACATAGCTCATTTACATTGGTGAGTCATGTGATGCAAAAACATACAATGCAGTTCATATACAGACAACAATAATACAGAATTTAAGTTGTACACATAATTTAACAAATAATCAACCAGATTATACAGAGCAGAAACAAACGTCTTCTGCAGATATATAGTGCAAAAAAATGAAAATAATGTACCTACTGTATTTTTGATCTTCCTATATATCTTCACCATTCACCAATGGTGGGTCAAGCCAGAGGCGCTAGGACCCCCCGTGTTTATAGAGTTTATTTTGCAGGGGAGGGGCTGACGCTCGCAGGTTGGCCAGTAACTGCTGCCGGCCCCTCCACCACCTCAGTTCTGCTCGCGGGAGAGAGAAAAATAGACACAGAGGAAAGAGGAGGAGGGCAGGGCAAGGGAGCCCAAGGCATAAGAAAAGGAAGGGATATAAATTGAAAAAGGATAAGGCTGCCACAGCAGGAGGGAAAGGACACTTGGAGGTCTGGGAGAGGGGACTTCAATCACCAGGCAGGCCAAGGAAGGGGTAAGAAGAGGGAGGGGAAAAAGAAAGCAAAGAAGAAAATGGTGAAAAGAGGGGGCGAGGAGCATGAGAGAGAAATATGGCATCCTGAAAAGGAGGGCCCAAAGGGGTCCTTTAGTTGACCAATGAGGGGACCCAACTGCTTTAGATGCCTTGTGCAGTTGGATGCCAAACCTTGCACGTGCAAGAGCATCACACAAACTCAGTGTGAGGCACACAAGAATGCACCCACCTGGTCCACCAGCAAAAAAGGAGAGGGGCCATAAAATCTCTCACTCCCTGGCTCTTTTTTGCAAATAGAGGAGGGGACAGGACCCACTCCGGTGCAGGATCCCCTCCAACGTAGACCCCTTGAATTATGAAGGTCCAGAACCTGAGAGGGATGTTGATCCCCTCACACCCAGAGCCACAGAAGTGGTGAAGGCAGAGGCCTTAAGCCTCTAGAAGTGGTGAAAATTGCTTAAAAAGGTCAGGGGACCCCTACCCCATATGGGAACCCTGAGTGGGTTACAGGAGGAGTAAAGTGGATTAACCAAGAAAGGGGAGAAGAGGTCCCCGAAGCCCCTCCTGCAATGAAGATGAGGAGCCACAAAGAGGGCAATCTTGAACCTGCTGCAAAGCAGAGGGCCAAGAGGCCCCTCAAGAAGAATGAGGGCCCCCTGGAGAAAGCCCTCCAAAGAATCCCCATCAGGGTCGTGAGGGGCCCCCGAGAAGCCCCTGGAAAAGAGAGGGAAAGAGTCCCTGCTTGCCCTCCCCTGAGAGGTGGGTCCCTGTGGATTTAGCAAAGGATCAATGGACCCAGAGGTGCCAGCAGGATTATGCCCACAACTGGCCTCAGTTGGGGGGAAGGCAAACAGGAGACTGGGGCCCAAGAGGGGATGGTGAGTGGGAAGCAGTGATGAATACTGAAGACATACAGGAAGATTAAGAATTATGGTAGGTATGTAATTTTCATATCTTACCTGTATCAATCTTCACCATTCATTACTGGTGAGGGAGTACCAGGCACGAAAACTTTGGCATTAGCACCTCCCTGAGGGATAGAAAAGTACGGTTACGTAAGAACTTACCGTAACAGTAGATCTTCGAGAGAGGCTCTTGCAGTAGGTAATTACATACAGGACTGATGCCGGCAGGCAGCAGGACCCCACGGACACCCGCCTTCCAGTTCTTTCCCGCCACAGGCCAAAAGAGGCCGGACGAGAGAGAAGCGGATATTTCCCAAAATGGAAAAGAAGCTTAAAAAGCCTAGGGGGATGGAGGGCGGGGAGGTATTACCTACTGCAAGAGCCTCTCTTGAAGATCTACTGTTAAGGTAAGTTCTAACGTAACTGTACTATCTTACTTTGAGAGGGCTCTTGCAGTAGGTAATTACATATAGGACTGAATCCCAAGCAGTCTGGAACAAAGAAAGGCACTGGGAGGAGGAAAACTACTCCAAGAAGCATTCCAGCCTGCAAGCCTCAAGATAAGAGGCCTTGCAAAACAGCTAGCCCAGGCCTGCTCTCTACGGCGAGAGGCAACATCCAAACTGTAGTGTTCTCAGAAGGTATGGACGGAAGTCCAGGTGGTGGCAGTGCATATGTCTGCCGCAGACACATTCTGAATAAGCTGCAGAGGCAGCTACTCCTCTTGTGGAGTGGCCTCTGACTTGACCCGGAAGGGTCTTGTGGTACTTGTCATAACAGAAAGTGATGTAATGAGCCAACCACTTAGGCATTGCTTGGAAACTGCATTGCTTTCCCTTTTGTGAGTAAAAGAGACGTACAACTGATCAGTCTTTCTGAGATCCTTCGTCCTGTTGGTGTAGTATCTCAGAATCTGAAGAACATCCATAGTATGGAGTAAATATTCCCCTTGGTTAGAGTACTGCGTAAAAAAGGCAGGTAGCTCTATGGACTGATTTAAGATAGACTCTGCTACTACTTTAGGTAGAAGCTTAGGATTCGTGCGAAGAGCAACTTGTTCCTTGTGAAAAATCAAGTAGGGGATTTTACACATCAGGGCCTGGAGCTCGGAGATTCTTCGAGCCAAGTAATGGCCACTAAGAATAGCATCTTCCATTTAAAGAAACTTCAAATCTGCAGAAGCTGCAGGTTCGAAGGGAGGAAGGGTAAGTTTCTCGAGAACAAAATTCAAGTCCCAAGGTGGGGCAGGAGTACGGATTGGGGAGCCTCAAAGAGAGAACCCCTCGGAGAAAGGTCTTAGAGACCTCCAGTTGAGCGAAAGCTTTGTCTGCGAAGGGAACATGATAGGCTGAGATGGCCGCCATGTGTATCTTCAAAGTGGAATGGCTGAGACCCAGGTTGAACAAATGACAAATACTCCAGGAGGAACCCCGCTGAACAGGAGAAAGGCTCCATGTTCTTGGAGGCTGCCCAAATAGAGAATCTCTTCCACTTCATGGCATAAGTAGACCTGATGGAGGGTTTTCTAGCCTCCACTAAAACCTCCGCCACTTTTGGCGATACACCAAAACGGGATTGGGCTAGGTCTGCAGGAGCCATACATGCAGTTGGAGGGATGTGAGGCCTGGATGGACCAGGGTCCCCTGATCCTGGGTCAACAAACCTTGAGATAGAGGAAGAGGAGGATCCTCTGAATATTGTTGTAGAAGAGAGAACCAGATTTACCTGGGCCAGAAGGGAGCGATCAGAATAATTCTCACTCCTTCTGAGGCTAGTTTCTGCAAGACTCGTGGGATCAGAGGAATTGGGGGAAAATCATAGACGAATCTGTCCTTCCAGTCTAGAGACAGAGCGTCATTCCAGAAAGCGCCTTGCTCTGGAACGAGTGAGCAAAAGGTGGGAAGTTTTGCGATTTGGGAGGATGTGAACAGGTCTACCTGTGGAGTTCCCCAGAGCTGAAAGATATCGTCTAGTACCCCTTGGTCCAGTTCCCACTCGTGAGCCAGAGCAGAAGAGCGGCTTAGCTTGTCTGCCAGTGTGTTGTCGACTCCTGGAACATGGATCGCCGTTAGGTGAAGGTCGTGTTGTGTTGCCCAATCCCAGCCCCTCACTGCCTCCCTGCACAAAGGGTAGGACCGAGTTCCTCCCTGCTTGTTCATGTACCACACTACGCACATGTTGTCTGTCTGGACGGCTAGGTGGCCGGGAAGAATGTACTGGTGAAGGGCTTGGAGAGCATACAACATAGCCTGAAGCTCGAGCACACTGATGTGGAGAGCTTGTTCTAGCCTGGACCAGGATCCCAGGATCCGATGAGGGCCTAGATGGGCTCCCCAACCTTCACCTGATGCGTCTGTAGTTAGAGTCTTGGGGATGAAAGAAAGGAACCCCCCGAAAAAGGTTCTCTCGAACCATCCACCATTTCAAGTCTCGCATCATTGGCAATGAACTAATTGATCTACGTCGTCCACTCGTTGATCCCACTGAGAGCGAAGAGTCCACTGAGAAATCCTCATGTGGAGTCGAGCTTGGGGGACCGTCGGAATAGCGGCCGCCATGAGCCCGAGAAGGCGGAGGACCGACCTCGCCGAGACCCTCCTGCGTTCGGATAGCAGAGAAATCTGGGCCTGAAGGGAGGCCACCCTGTCCGGAGGCAGGAAGGCCTTGCTTATGGTCGTATTGAGGATCGCCCCGATGAACTGTAGCCTCTGGTAAGGATCCAGATGAGACTTGGAATGGTTGATGGCAATACCCAGGCAAGCGAAAACCTGCTGGATGAGGGAGAGGAAACGCAGGAGTTCCTCCTTGGACGAGGCCACCAGGAGCCAGTTGTCCAGGTAAGGGAACACCTGTACTCCCATGGTACGCAGGTGGGCCGCCACCACTGCCAGGCATTTGGTAAATTGGGGCCGAGGATAGAACAAAAGGGAGCGCCCTGAATTGGTAGTGGTCCCCCTGAAACGAGAAATGAAGGTATTTGTGATGTGAGGAGCGAATGGGAATGTGCAGATAGGCATCCTGCATATCCAGGGCACAAAGCCACTGACCCGGCCGAAGGAGGGGCAGAAGGCTCTGCAGAGAGAGCATTCTGAACCTTTTGTACTCTACATAAAGATTCAGGGAACTGAGATCTAAAATCAGTCTGAGATCTCCGCCTCTTTGGGACCAGGAAGAAATGGGAATAGTAACCTGTCCCCTGAAGATGAAGGGGGACGGGCTCTATCGCTTGCTTCATGAGAAGAGCCGAGATTTCTTCCCGGACCAAAGAAAGGTGTTCCCTTGAATACGACGACTTCAGAGGGGGTTGGCGGGGTGGTTTCTGAAGAAACTCTATGGAGTGTCCTTCCGCTATAAGCTGGAGCACCCAAGAATCCGTGGTTATCCTCTCCCATCCCGGAAGGTGGAGGGAAAACCTCCCTCCTATCGGTTCCTCCGGGAGGTCCGGAGGCGGTGGGAGAGGAAAGGAGTCAGGCGGTGTGGGGCAGCGCCGCAGCTGAAGCACCCGCTGCTTTTTTGGGCGGAGGGGGCTTAGCAGCCACGGGGTCCTGATGTTTGGTGGCCCACCTTCCCTGTGGTTTCGCCTTTGGCCGATTCCGTCTGCGAAAGGGACGGCGCTGCTGCTGATGGGGACGGTACATGGAATCCACTGATTTCAGAGCCGTCCCCTTCTCTTGCAAATCGGTGATGATGTCCTTGACATCACCCCGGAAAAGCACCGACCCCCGGAAAGGTGCCTCCTGAATAGCGGATTGCACCTCCAGGACCAAACCTGACACGCGGAGCCAGGCATGACGCCGTAGGCCCACGGCGAAAGCAGAGCTCCGCCTGGCAGTGTCCACTGCGTCGTATGTCGCACGCAGGATGTGGCGACTGGCCAAACAAGCAGAGCGGACGAGATCAGCCAACTCCTGTTTGACTTGGGAATCAGGCAAGGAGTCCAGCTTGGCTTCCACCTGAGTAAGGATGGCCTTCTGGTAGTCCCCCATGTGCCCGACGTAGTTCAGGGCCCGAATCCCCAGTGTGGAGGAAGCATAAATCTTTCTTCTGTACTGGTCCAGAAGGCGAGATTCCTTATCAGGAGGGGACGAGCTAAGATGCTTTGGGTTCGCCAACCAGCCATGAGCGGTGCTAATCACTTGGAAGTGGGGCTAATGCCAACAGCTGTTTCCAAATCGTGGTGACAAGGTTGGCGTGAGGCTCCATCCAGGGTGGAACTAGTGTAGGAGCTGTCACGGGCAGATCCAGATGTTCGGCGAGCTTCAGTCGCTGAGGATCTGGTTCCAAAGAGTGCCACTGATGAATCTCCTGGATTTTTCTAAGCAACCCCATAAAAGAAGGATCCGGAGGAGTCCTCGGCCGGGGCTTCGACGGAGAGCGGGGCTCGTTGTCTCTCTCGGAGCATCCATCGGAAGAGTCCGAGGAATCTGAGAGTGAAGAGGAGGAAGAAGAATAAGACTCCCTTACCCGACCCGGGGGAGGAACGGATCCCTTGGGTAGCACCCGGGAACGTGTGTCCTGCCCCTCCCTGGATCCAGACGGAAGAACTCTGGAATCCGGAGGTGGGGAGGGAGTGTGCCGCCTGGGGCGTACAGGAGCCTGAGACGGCACTGTTGCCAGAAGGCGGCTCTCTACCTCCTTGGTGAGCTGAGCCTTGGCCTCAGCCCACCAGGAGGCCAGAGTCTCCTGCAGGTCCACCGGCAGCCGCAAGGGCGGTGGAGGAGGAGGAGGTGGGGGGATAAGAATAGGGGGGAAACCCATATGGAGCGTATCCAAAACCCGGCGTCAGGTATTGAGACATCAAGTACTGCGGCGTCGGAAAGCCCAGTGTCAGATAAATGTTCCAGGGTATACCAGTGTCGAATAAGACGGTGGGTACCCGGGAGCCGGGGGGGGCTGCCTGTGCAGACGGCCCGGCCAGAAACCTCGCGGGCGGGTCCGAAACAGAGAGCCCAGAGGGGGGGCCCCGACGGGAGAAGAAACTCTCCCTGCATTGGTAAGACCGACGTCGGGGCTGACAGCGGAGGCCCTGATGCCAGGGGTACCGACGTTGGAGGGGCCGGCGTCGGAGCCAGTGTTCGGGGAGCTGACGTCAGGTCCGTCGCACCAGACAGAGGAGGGAACCGACGGAGGCAAAAGATCCCCAACTGCTCCAGGGGATGGAGGGGAAAAGTCCCCGGGATCAGGATGGGGGGACTCTGGTTCCCTGGACTGCAGTGAAAGCTGCGGTAAACCAGGAACGACAGACATGGGGGGGGCCGTCGTCGGTTCCCTCGCCGGCCGGATGTTGCACGAGCCGACGTGAGGCGTAGAGGCGAGGTTTCGGCAGACGCCGGAGGAGCCGACATCCGACTTACGAGGACCATCACCGGAGGCAGGTCGAGAAGGAAGGGTCGGCCTGGTCTGTTGGGGAAGGGGCTGTGCGTCGCCTCGAAGGGTCGGACGTCTTACCTGCCCTCTCTGGGCGGACGTCAGAGGAGCCAACGCCCGGGTTACTGGAGTCGACAGCTAAGGTAGGCCGCAAGCCTGCGGCTGAACCAGGGGCGGAGGCCTCCAACAGCCCGGAGGTGCCCGCAAGGCCCGAGCGCGAGCCAGATGGGCGGGCCGACACCACCTCAGAAACCTCCAAGGCGGCCGTCGAGAAGTGGTCCCCCAGAGGGGATGTTACCTGAATGCCCGCGACTCCCGAGGGAGACGCGGTGGAGGAGCCCTTGTCCCGGTGCCTGTCCTTGTCCCTTTTCTTGCGATGGCCTTCGGGGGAAGTGGACGCCTGCCTTAGCTTTTTAAGCTCCTTCTTCATTGAGCTCATTTTCTTTTTGAGGATATGGGCCTCTAGGGGTTGCTGCTGTCTTTTCCAGGTGGCCGCGTTAAAGTTAAGGCAGTGCTGGCACTTCTCAACTGGATGATCCGGGCCTAGGCAGAACAGACACAGGGAGTGGCCGTCCTTGTGTGGTAGTTGGGAGCCGCATTAATCGTACTTTGTTCTTGTGCTCGGAAGGTGTAGGGATGACATACACCGAGTGCTAACACTGAAGTTTGCTCTAAAATAAGATTTTTCGGTAAAAAAAAAAATGAAGGTAGGGCTGAGGAAGCACGAATTTTACTGTGAGACGCTGCACGAGCTAACGGCGGGAAAGAACTGGAAGGCGGGCGTCCAGGACCGCCCCTTTATACCGACGTCTCCTGACGCCGGTCACCTGACGTGGGGGTGGTCCCTCGCCAGGGACTGCTAGCTAGAAATTTTTCTATGGGGTCCTGCCGCCTGCTGGCGTCAGTCCTATATGTAATTACCTACTGCAAGAGCCCTCTCAAAGTAAGATCTTCCCTTAGCCTCCTGAGGGGGAAAAACACAAGTAGGAAGAGACCCCTCATGGGCCTGATGAGGCCAGAGACTAGTCAGAGACTCCTATTGCCTGGGAGAAGGAAGGCGTCCCAACAATTCTTGTCTCAGACTGGGAGAGAAAAAAGGGGCCCCTTGGAAGAGAGGCAATCACCCTATGTTGGGCCAGTGGTGATAACCATGACAGGCAAAGCCACATCGCCCACCTGATGCAGATCGCAGTTTCTGTTAACCGTGCCGATACCTCACTGGCATCATAAAACACCTTTGCTTGGTGTCTTGCTAGCTCAAGGCCCTGAGCAGAAAGGAAAATGGCTTGCCTGGTTGCCTCTGTGTCAGGAAAAGTCCCCAGGAACTGTCCCAGCACCATCCACAAGTGCCTAGCACAGGCAGTGTGATGCGCCGCTGAGAAGACTCTCCTAACCCAGCGGTCAAACTCAGCCAAGTCAAGCTTTGGTGGGGGCGGTTGTGTCTTGGGTGCCGCTGCCCAGAAAAGGTATCCAGGAGCTCTATTCCCAAAAGAGGGGTGGGGCATGGCACCTGAGGACACCTGGGGTGCCCAGTATCTGTGCTGACAGTTCTTTGGGGACTCTGCCAGGCCCGATGCAATGTCTCCGTAAAAGGGACAGGCCATGGAAGGTAGACAAATGTTCTCTGGGCTGAACTCTGAGGAATGCATACGTCACATGGTCAGGATTGCGACTCGCGAAATGGGGGCATGTGGAGCTCCACAAGAATCCTCGACAGGAATCGCTGACAGCTAGTGATATCAGCGTCTGAGGACAAGTGCACAGAAGGAACCTCTGGGGAGGAAGAGGAGGAGGCAGAGGAGCCCGGCTCTGACTCTGGGACTGTTGGGGGTTCAGGTCTAAAAATGATCTGGTCCAAGGCTCTTGGGTAGCATGGAAAAGCAGCTGCTGAAGATCTCAACTGGCCCCAGGTCATAGGTCCCGAGAGACCTGATAGAGCACAAGGAGGAGTCAGGGGATCCGCAGGAGGAGGAGAGGCCTGGTGAGCCAGAGCAGTATCCCTACTAGGGCTACAGGAAAGCACAGGGGACCCCTTCCAAAGGGGGGGTGTGAAACACACCCACTGTAGGTTGCCCAACCAAAGTGATGCCCAAGAGAAAGGACCCCACCATGATGGGGCAATCAGAGCTGGTCTGTCCCTTGCAGGTGGCCCCTAGCCCCACTTGTTGCAGATCCTACCTGGTCCAGAGAGTGAAGAAGAGAAGGGCTGGCACTGCGACTCCTCCCAGAGCCACTGGCAGCTCTGGAAGTGGGCCTGTGTGCCACCCCAACCTCCTCAAACTCCCTTCCCCAGACAGGGACCTTCTCCTTGGATGGTCCCCAGTGTTCTAAATTGGGGCTTCTGAGATAGCCCCAGCACCAGAAGAGACACTAGAATCCACCCCAGACTCCCCCACCCCCCAAGAATCCAACCTGGTCCTATGCACACCACCAGAACTAAACTCAGCCCTGGAGAGGGCATGGGAGTAAAACCTGGCATAGAGTGTAGTGCCTGTATGAGACTCAGTGCCAGAAATGGCAACATCCTCGGTGCCAACACCCTCCTCTGTGCCAGAATCGGTGACTGCAGTGTCACTGGCACTGCAAGCACGGCTGGAGGACACAGAGCAGTCAGCCTCAAGGGCAGGGCACATGGGGGGGGGGAACGAATCCAGAACACCAGAGACTGGAAGGCTAGGCCTAACTGGGGTATGGGATTCCTGGGAATCGGGCAGCCACTCTGGGTCATCCCGATCATCCTCCTCCTCCTAAGAAAAAGTAGATCAAGGAGATCAGCAGAGAGGCCACCCCTGCAACCCTCACACTCTTGGCACCACAAGGGGGCCTAGTACCGGCTGTAGCACCGCCCCACTCACTGGTTCCAAGGGCGGAGGTGGAAGCAGCGCTAACAGGTGGTACCACGGATTCCACTGGCTCAGGACCAGCGTATAGCTGCAACTGCGACACAGGGCGTCTGCACTTCCAAGGAAGCAGCAGACCATGAAGGGTGCTCAGCCCCCCCGGAGGTCGACTGTCCACCCGACCCCTCAGCAGACCTCTAGTCTCAGAGAGACTGGAACCAACCGTGGCCTGATCCCTCTCAGTATGCACAGTACCAGAGGGAGACCTGGGGGAAGTTCCCAATATCCTGACATTAGCATCCCAGGATCGACGCAGCCCTCCGAAGGTGAGAGGATCCTGACCCACCTTCAACACGTACACCTCGAGGACCCAGTGATCCATGGAGAAGCAAGCATTGCAGTTTTCCATATTGTGACGGGGACCCAGACAGGCAAGGCAACAATTATGACAGTCAGATACAGTCATTGGCTTGCTGCAGGGGCACTGACACATAGGGGTATGCCCTGTCTTGGATTCCGAAGTAGGTCCCCGAACCGGACATGATAATTTCCTACAACTAAAATTCAAACTAAAGAAGAAACCTTGCACTGCAGAAAATAAAAAAAGTGAAAAAATCTAAGGAACGGTTTTAATGGCTTCTGCAGGACTCCTACGGCATCGAGTAGAACTGTAGTGGCAGAACTTTGGTTGTCGAACGTGAAATCACACGCATATGCAGTTAAAGCGGCAGCTCCCACAGGGTGATGCACTCCCAATGGCAGGAAAAAGAACTGAGGTGGTGGAGGGGCCAGCGGTGGTTACTGGCCAACTTGCGTGCCCCATGCAATGCGCTGGCCTCAAAGGCAGTGTCCTCCCCTGTAAAAAGCTATATGCTATAAGCCCACGGGGCCCCTGGCGCCTCCAGCTAGACCCACCAGTGATGAATAGTGAAGACTGATACAGGTAAGATGCACTGTTTCAAAGCTGCAACTGAAGGAGGTTTCCAGTCCAGCAGTCTGAATTCAGATGGAAGCTGGTTTCAAAGTAGGCACAAGCTGGCTAAAAAGATACATAGATCTTTTAGTTTTTGTTCTTAGTGCCACCATTTCCCATAAACATAGACTCCCTGCCGAATGCCGTGCAGGTGGCTCAACCTTCCTGCTGCAACTGCAGCCAGTTTGGACCACAAGCCACACTCACTAGAGAAGGAATGCACCAGCAGCCTAACCGATCCGCCGATCCCAGCCCTAAATGCTGCCAGAGAGAGTCTGTTCTTGGAGCTCTGCTGCTCCACTAATTGGACACAGCTGCAGGCTCCCTGAGCCCAAGTTGGGCAGGACTCCCTGCCAAAAGGCATGCGGGCAGCTGAACCTTCCTGCTACAACTGCCACCGCTGTTTGGGCCACAAGCTGCACCCACTGGAGAAGGAACACATCACGAGCTTAACTGCTCCGCCGATCCCAGCCTTAAATGCCACCGCCAGAGAGAGGCTGTTCTTGGAGCCCTGCTGCTCCACTAACTGGATACAGTTGTAGGTATGCTCAGTCAGCTCATACTGGGCAGATTTCACATCCCGCTGGCTCCTCCCCTCTCACCCACCTTATCTAAGACAATTACTTTTATAGTTTCAGGTTGTCATGTGACTAACAGTCCACTTTGCAATTTGCTCCTTATAGTCACTGATCGCTAGGGGCATGGCCTCCCTGCTACTCCTACTGTTGGTTCTCTCACTCCCCTGTTTAAGAAGCATTCTTGTTCTCTCCCTCCCTCTCCAAACTCCCACTACTGTTACTCACATTTTCTGGACTACTTCCTGCTCTGTATCAAATATGGCTTGCACAATACTGTCACTAACAATCTTTGATATATTACTCCTAGCAGCCTGGTTCTCCCTGAGGTTTTCTCCACCTGCCTCTATGTCTACGGTGCTTACCCAAAGAACAGGTTACTCACCTGTAACAGTAGTTCTAGGAGTGGTATATGTTGTTAATCCACACTTCTTGGCATGTCCCTTTCCCCTTTAAATCTTGCCGGAAGTCTTCAAGCTGGCTCCTCCCACCCAGGTTGTATAAACCTTGGCTCCGCCCCATGACACCAGATCTTAACGCGCTGGAAGCCAGGTTGTGCGCCTAAAGCCAGGGAGGTCAGGTGGGTGCGTGAGGATGAACAACATATGCCACTCCTAGAAAGTACAGTTACGTAAGAACTTACCGTAACAGCAGATCTTCGAGAGAGGCTCTTGCAGTAGGTAATTACATATAGGACTGACGCCGGCAGGCAGCAGGACCCCACGGAAAAATTTCTACTTAGCAGTCCCTGGTGAGGGACCACCCCTACGTCAGGTGACCGGCGTCAGGAGACGTCGGTATAAAGGGGCGGTCCCAGACGCCCGCCTTCCAGTTCTTTCCCGCCACAGGCCAAAAGAGGCCGGACGAGAGAGGAGCGGATATTTCCCTCAATGGAAAAGGAGCTGAAAAAGCCTAGGGGGATGGAGGGCAGGAAGGTATTACCTACTGCAAGAGCCTCTCTCGGAGCAGCTGTCAGAAGAGTCCAAGGAGTGCGAGAGTGAAGAGGAGGATGAAGAAGAGAAAGACTCCCTTTCCCGACCCAGGGGAGGAACGGACCCCTTGGGAAGTCCCCGGGGAAGTGTGTCCTGCCCTTCTCTGGATCCAGACCGAGGAACCCTGGAGACCGGAGGTGGTGAGGGAGTGTGCCGCCTCGGGCGTACGGGAACCTGGGACGGCACCGTCGCCGGAAGGCGGCTCTCAACCTCTTTGGTGGACTGAGCCTTGGCCTCAGCCCACCAGGAGGCCAGAGTCTCCTGCAGGTCCACTGGCGACCACGAGGGCGGTGGAGGAAGAGGAGGTGGGGGATAAGGATATGGGTTATAACCGTATGGAGCGTATCCAAAACCCAGCTGCGGGTAGCCCGGCGTTGGGTATTGTGGCGTCGGGAAGCCCGGTGTCGGGTACTGTGGCGCTGGATACTGCGGTCCCAGGCACAACGGCGTCGAATAGGATGGAGAATACCCGGGAGCTGGGGGGGGCTGCCGAAGCAGGCGGCCCGGCCGGAGACCTCATGGGCGGGTCGATAGTGGAGAGCCCGGAGGGCCCGATGGGAGTGGAATGTCTCCCGGAGTCAGTAAGGCTGACGCCAGGGCCGATGGCGGAGGCCCTGGCGCCGGAGGTATTGACGTCGGAGGGGCCGACGTCGGAGCCAGTGTCCGGGGAGCTGACGTCAGGTCCGGCGCTCCAGGTGGAGGAAGGACTGACGGAGGCAAAAGATCCCCAGCTTCGCCTGGGGACGGAGGGGAAAAGTCCCCGGAGTCGGGTTGGGGAGACTCTGGTTCCCCAGACGGCAGCGAAGGCTGTGGGGAACTGGGTACGACGGACGTGGGGGGGTCCGTTGGTTCCTTCGCTGGCTGGACGTTGGACAAGCTGACGTGAGGCTTAGCGGTGAGCTCTCGGCGGGTGCCGGAGGAGCCGACGTCCGACTTACGAAAGCCATCACCGAAGGCAGGCCGAATAGCGTGATCGGCCTGGTCTGGTGGAGAGGAAGCCGCACGTCACCCGGAGGGTCGGACGCCTAACCGGCCCTCTCTGGGTGGACGTCAGAGGAGCCGATGCCCGGCTTACCAGAGTCGCCCACAGAGGTAGGCTGTGAGCCTGCAGCCGAACCAGGGGCTGAGGCCTCCAACTGCCCGGAGGCGCCTGCAAGGCCAGAGTGCGAGCCAGACAGGCGGGCCGACGCCCCCTCGGAAACCTCCGAGGACCGTCGAGGAGCGATCCCCCGGAGGGGATGTTACCTGCGTCCCAGTGACTCCCGAGGGAGATGCGGTGGAGGCGCCCTTGTCCCGGTGCCTCTCCTTCTTCTTCTTTCGATGGCCTTCGGGGTAAGTGGACGCCTGCCTCAGTTTTTTGAGCTCCTTCTCCACAGAACTCATTTTCTTCTTTAGAATATGGGCTTTCAGGGATTGCTGCCACCTTTTCCGGGTAGCCGTGTTGAAACTGAGGCAGTGCTGGCACTTCTCGACCGGGTGATCGGGGCCTAGGCAGAAGAGGCAGAGGGAGTGGCCGTCCTTGTGCGGTAGTTGGGCGCCGCACGAATCGCACTTATTCTTGTGCTCGGAGGGTGTAGGGGACGACATACACCGACGCTAGTATCGACGTTAGTCAAAAAAATAAGGATTTTTTGGTAAACAACCGACAAAAGAAGGGCTGAAGAAGCACAAACTTTTCCGCGAGGTGCTGCATGAGCTAACGGCGGGAAAGAACTGGAAGGCGGGCGTCCGGGACCACCCCTCTATACCAACGTCTCCTGACACCGGTCACCTGACGTGGGAGCAGTCCCTCACCAGGGACTGCTAGCTAGAAATTTTTCTGTGGGGTTCTGCCACCTGCCGACGTCAATCCTATATGTAATTACCTACTGCAAGAGCCCTCTCGAAGTAAGATCTACTATTACAGGTGAGTAACCTGTTCTTCTAGGAGCGTGGATATGTTGTTCATCCACACTTCTAGGCAGACTCCAAGCAGTTCTCTGGGAGGAGGGAGGCAAGGCGCACACCCCCTACTCAGGAAACAGACTGGAGAACCAAGGTCCCAAAACCAGCATCCTGGCGTGACTCAAGTCGATGTGGTAGTGGGTAATGAAGGTGTTAGCTGACTTCCAGGTAGCAGCCCAATAGATTTTCTGGATAGGGACGTCCCTGGAAGCAGCCACCGATGCAGCGTTATGGTGGGTAGAATGAGCTCTTATCCCTCTGGGAGACTCCTTGCCCGCCAACTCATAGCACAGACCTACGCATGATGTAATCCATCTTGCAATGGTCCGTTTGGCTGCAGGTCTGCCAGAAGCGGCTTCAGCGTAGGTGACAAACAGCTGGCGATCCTTTCCACGAATTTCTGCTGTTTTTTCCTTATAATAGGAGTGAGCATGTCTCAGGTCAAAAGTATGGAGCCTGTACTCGGCATCCGAGGTGTAGTTAGGGTAGTATACAGGCAGAGTCAATACCTGGTTAAGGTGAAACTCTGACACCACCTTCGGAAGGAATTTCGGGTGGGGGCGCAGGACAACTTTGTCCCTGTGAAAGACCAGATAAGGGGAGTCCATCGACAGCGCCTGGAGCTCCCCTGTCCTTCTGGCTGACGTGATAGCCACCAGGAAGGCCATCTTCCACGACAAATGTGAGAGTGCACACTTGTGCACAGGTTTGAATGGCTTGCCCATGAGCTTTGCCAAAGCCAGCAACAGATCCCACAGAGGTGGAGGTCCAAGCACTGGAGGGGATATGTGATCCAGGCCTTTGAAGAAGCGCCTGACCACTGTCTCCTGCACCAGTGTCGGCTGAATGGCCCACGCTCGGTAAGCAGAAAGGGCTGCCAGGTGCACCCTATGGGTCAATGACTGCAGACCCCTTTTGGAGAGAGACCAAAGGTAGTCGAGAATGTTAGCCATAGAGTAGGATAAGGGGTCCAGACTCTTACCCTGACACCAAATGGAAAATCTCTTCCATCTGAAGGCATAACATTTCCTGGTCGATTCCTTAAGAGATGCCTCCACCACGGTGTAGACATCCTCGGAAAGACCCAGAGCCTGGAACTCTAGCCACTCAGACTGTGAGGTGCAGGGATTGAAGGACTGGATAGACGACCTTCCCTGGTTCAGAGATATCAAGTCAGGGCGTGTAAAGCCGCTCCGAGGCCCTGCAGCTGAGGCTGAGGAGATCTGGATACCAGAACTGGTGCTGCCAATCTGGGGCTACCAGAATCACCTTCGCCTTGTCTCTCCTCACCTTGAGTAACACCCTGTGGATCAAGAGAAATGGAGGGAAAGCGTAGAGGAGGCCTGGGGTCCACGGCCTCGAGAAGGCATCCCCTGCAGCAAGCCTTGCTGAGGGGGGGCGGCGGGCATGGTACAGCCTCAGCTTGTTGTTTTCCCTGGAGGGAAACAGGTCCACCAACGGTTTGCCCCAGTGGGAGAACAAACTGTAAGCTACCTAGATGGAGAGACCATTCGTGGGATGTCTGGCCTATGCGGCTGAGAGCATCTGCCAGCTGGTTCGATGCTTCTGCCACATGGATGGCTAGGAGATCCAGCTTACGAGGGTCCAGATGTGGAGCGCCTTCTTGCACAGCAGACGGGAGTGCATGCTGCCCTGTTTGTTGAAGTAGTACATGGTCATGGTATTGTCAGTCTGGACTTGAACCACTTGACCCGGGAGCTGAGGAGCGAAAGCTGACAGTGCCAGTCCAACTGCTCTGAGCTCCAACAGGTTGATGTGGCATCGGGACTCCTCGGGGGTCCAGAACCCACGGGCCCTGTTGTCCCCCATGTGGGCTCACCAGCCCATGAGAGAGGCACTGGTCATAAGGATGACCGTCAGCTTGGGGTAGACAAACGGGATTCCCTCCTGCAACCATTCTGGGGTGGTCCACCAGTGGAGAGCGTCCCACATCTTCTGGGTTACAGTGATCAGATGGTCGAAATGACCATGGAACTGAGTCCACTAGGCGGACAGCTCCCATTGGAGGGGGCACATGTGCCACCTGGCCCAACGGACCACTGAGGTGCATGCTGCCATGTAACCCAGAAGGCGCAGAAAGTCCCGGGCAGGGCGCAAGTGCCCAACCAGAAATGATCGGGCAAAGGAGGAGAGAACCTCTGCCCTGTCTGCCGGGAGCAGAGCTCTGGCTTGACAAGAGTCAAGCTCTGCCCCGATGAAGCCCATCATCTGAGCAGGCACGAGTTCCGACTTGGCCTCGTTGATAAAGAGGCCAAGTTGGGAGCAGGTTTGGAGAGTCAGATCCCTGGACCTCTCCACCTCCTGGAGGGAGGATCCTGCCAACAGCCAGTCTTCGAGATAAGGGTAGATACGTATTCCTCGATGCTGAAGATGGGCTGCCACCACTGCAATGCACTTGATGAAGACCCACGGGGCCAATGACAGGCCGAACAGCATGGCTCGGAACTCGTACAGGGTCTCCTCGATCCTGAAGCAGTGGAACTGCTCATGGGACGCATGGATTGGGACATGAAAGAACACGTCCTGTAGATCCAATGAACAGAACCACATGTTTCTCTCCAGGGATGGTATGATCTGGTTCAGAGTTACCATCCGGAAGGTGCGGGACCCGAGATATTGATTCAGGTCGTGGAGCTCTAGGATGGGGTGCCAACCCCCTGTCCGCTAGGGCACCAGGAAGTACCCGGACATGAAGTCTGGGTCTGTAGGAGGATCCGGCACTGGAGCTACTGCCTCCTTGCAGAGGAGCTGAGCTATGTCATCTCGGAGAGCCAAATGAGTGCAAGCTGAGATCCTTTCCTCCCAAAGGGCGTGGGCTCAGCTGGGAGGGTACTACTCGAACTCTGGAGGCAGTCCCTGATCGACCACTTATGAGAACCCACTGTCCAAAGTGATATCGGATCAGGCGGAATGAAAGTGGCGGAGCTGGCCCCCAACGGGAGGACCCAGAGCTGGCGTGACAGGTGTAGGGGTGGCAACCCCAAACCTGTCACTGAGCAGGCTTAGAGGAGGAGAAGGCTCCTGGACCGGCACCTCGGCCTCCTTTACGGGGCTGTTGAGGACCCTACTTGGGCTGTGGGTGCCAAGCTTGAGCTTGCTGCTGCTGCTGGCCTCCTTGATAGGAGGGCTGCCTGACCGCAGGGGAAGAATGCCTAAATGGCTTCTTCTTTCTTTTCTGTTGGTTCTTGCCCGAAGAACCTTTTGCAGATGTAGAATCCAAGGTGGCATTGGACTGCTAGATACGCTGAAGGTGACCAGCCACTCCTGGACCGAACAGGTTGGTGCCAAGGAAAGGAACATCAGCTAACTTGTGCTGGGTATCCGCCGGGAAGGAGGATCGCCTCAGTCAGGCCCTGCGGCGAGTGGCCACTGCGGCTGCTAAAGAGCGGGCACAGGAATCCCTGATGTATAGGGCTGTCTGGAGCTGCTGTTTTCCAACAGCATGGCCCTGATCACGGACTTGCTTGACCGTGGTCTACATGTCTGTCGGGAGATGAGGGAGGACGTCATCTAATGACCCGAGGAGGGCATGAGAGAAGTGTGCCATAATGACAGCTGAACTGGCCTGACAAAGGCCTAAGGAAGAGGCTGCGTAGACCTTGCGGGCAGAGTGGTCCATATTTTTGGACTCCTTGTCCGGGGGTCAGTTTGTGTCGGCTGACCTACCAGTGCGTCTAAACACAGAAGCGGTCACTAGGCTCTCGGCCGAAGGGTGTTGTGTGAATCCTGGCAGGGACCCCATGGGCACCGCATACTTGCGGGCCATGTGGGCAGACGGTGCTGGGCAGGAAGCTGGGTGCTGCCAGAGCTCAAGGGCCGGGTCAGTGATGGTTTCGGCCACTGGAAAGACCTCAGTCAGGGTATCCCCCCTTTTTGGGATGTCCGTAAGGGGGTATTTCACCTTTTTCTGGATAGACTCCAGGAGCATTCCGGTGGATTCGGAGATCAGGCAGAGAATTCCCTGAAAGGAGGAAGGACCCTCCTCTAAACCTGCCATGGAGGATTCCTCATCCCCAGGATGGGAGTGCAGTCCTGTGACGTCTAAGTCCGAGGAGTCGTGGTACAGTGGTCTCCTGCCTAGGTCCCCTTCGATCCACCAGGGGCGGTCAGGGGTAACCGTAATGGACAGAGGTCGGGGAAGCCCAGTGCTTGCACGGTCCTCTTTTGAGGGAGCCCCTCCCTGAGACTGCTTAGGCGGTAGTTCCACCAGAATCAGTGGAGAGACTGAGATGGGCCGAGCTGGGATACGGGCCGGCCCCACGGGCGGGGGAACCTAAGGCTTCGGTTCTGGAGGTATTGGCGTCGGCCCAGGAGGTGGAAGCCAAGTGATGGCTGGGGTAGATGGAGGAGCCGGCTTCTGCCCGGTCAAAATCAGCTGTTGCCATATAAGATCCTCATAGCGTCTACGGAGTTTCCGTCGAAGCCTCTCCTCATCCAAGGAGGATGAGAATCTGCGGCGATGCCTCTTTTTAGAGTGTTTATGACTCTTTTTCGGTCGTCCGACTGAAGGGGTTCTGGACCTCGATCGAGATCGGGCTGGCCGACTCGGTCGATCGGAAGATTCCGGGTTAGGTGAAAACTGAGGGCCCGGAACCATTTCCTCGATGGTGACACCAGCGGGCTGGGTCTCCTCATCGAGAAAGACAAGGACCGGAGTCCTTTCCAAAGAATCGTTAACCGGAGCTGGAGAAATAGGGTTGATTAGGTCGACAGAAATCTCAACCTCGTCAGCCACTTCCTTGGTCTCTTGGCCAGACGGAAGATCCGTGAAGCCGGTGGCTGAGGATGCGATCTCGACCGATGTCGAGACCGCATATTCCTGGGACTCGGACCTCTCTCAGTCCCAAGAATGTCTTTATTTGGACAAAGACTTTGGGTCCTTATCCCTCTTCTGAGGGCGGGAGGAGTGTGAGCCCGAGGGCGCCTCACCCCTGGTGGGGAGAGATTGGCACAACTCCTTGAAGGAGCCCAAAAAGGTGGAACCAAGGTTCAGAGAAACAAAAAAGCTCCAACTGGCCAAAGCTTGAGCCACTTCCTCCTTGAACGCCTTCATTTGCTCCAACTGCTCGGCAGATCCCACAGCCGCAGAAACCGCCGACCTTACCTCCTTCGATTACACCGGTGAGCTTCTTTTCTCCGGTCCCCCAAATTTTAGGCACGCCAAGCGGTCGTCCAGGACATTGGGATGGAAGGCCAGGCAGAACGTGCAGGTGGAGGTGTTATGTCCGATGCCTAGGCAGTAGACGCATGTAAGGTGGGGATCAGTGTGCGACATCTTCTGGCTGCAGGAGCACCGGCAATATCCGGGAGCAGATTTATCCTCCCTGTGCGATGCGCTACTATCGGAGTTGATAACTCAAACGACTTTTAAGGTAAGTTGCGGTAAAAACGGCAGCTTTGAATCCAGGGCCCTCTGGTACTTCATAAGCCGCGAGGGAACCAGTATCTTCAACGGAAAAGGAAAAATCTGGCGTCGGATGGAGCTGAGTTTATACCACCGGTGGGTGGGAGGAGCCAGCGAAGACTTCCGGCAAGATTTAAAGGGGAAAGGGACATGCCAAGAAGTGTGGATGAACAACATATCCACACTCCTAGAACTGACTTTACTTTCTCCAACATGCTCTGCACACCGCCCAAGCACCTTGATCTTACACCTCTCCTACTCCCCAGAGCTATAATCTATCTTGGTCTCTGCACTATTAAGAAAGATGCTTGCTATTATTTAATCCCCCTACCCCACTTCATACATAGAAAGCTATGGTACCTCCTACTTATTGCTCTTATCCTATCGGGTGATAAAGAACCAAACCCGGGTCCTGTGGCACAATACTCTTACACTGATGATACCTGGGCTAATGCTAGGGGTCTATATGTTGCGCATATCACCATCAGAAGACTGCCCCATGCAGGCCCGGTGGCGCTGAGGGCTGGACGTCACACCTGCCCATGCGACAGCCGGGTTCGGTGATGGACTCGGGCACGCTGGAGGGTTGGCAGGGAAGAGACCGATTGAGCATAGCGGCAGCTCTCCCTCTCTGGGGAGGTTACAGGTCTGTCCAGCTGCTATATCGCCACCTCCTGGGTGAACCCGGGAGTGGTGATGCAGGAGCGATGAGGGGCAGAGTTACTGAAAGTCTGGGAGGATCAGCCTCATCACATGCCTCTTCATTGGCTCTCCCAGTGTGCCAGCGACTACAGGGATAGGGGCTCACCACCAGAACAGGAGAAAATGGAGCCCGTCACTCCTAGGTGACGACTCCGATGCCGGTCCACGTCACCAGCGCAGACTCCAATGTGTACCGCCCGCTCCACCATTACTAGGGGGAAGGTAGGGTGGTCCCTTCCCCGGCCCCGCCCAGGGGGAGGTACACCGGGATACCTGAGGAGCATTGAGCGAGCGAACACTCTAGGAGCAGACTCCTGGGGGTTGCCATGGGACATGTGGAAGGCAGCTTGAGGGTGTCTGATTGAGTGGAAGGATGGTGCAGTGAGGAGAATAAATACAAGGTTAAAAAAAAATAAAAAATGCCCCGTAATCTACCTGAATTGGGGGCTTGGGTAAATCTCTATTACACTGATGTTCTCTGCCAGTCTGAAATATGGCTAAAGCCATCTATACCAGATGCACTGTGCACCCTGCAAGACTATAACTTACTTGCAGTGGCGTGAAAAAGTATTTGTCCCCTTCCTGATTTTCTCTATTATTGCATATTTGTCACACTGAATGTTTTCAGGTCTTTAGACAAAATGTAATATTAGATAAAGGGAACCTGAGTGAACAAATAACACTTCTTTTTTTTTTTTTTACTTATTTCATTTATTTAATGAAAAAAGTTAACCAACACCAACTGGCACTGTGTGATAAAGTAATTGCTCCCTAGTTAAATCAACCCAATTAAAAGGATAATTAGAGTCAGCTGATTGAACACAGCCAGCCCTGCTCAATATAAACCTCACTTATTTTGACCCTTACCATCATAGTCACGTTGCCAACACAAAGATTCAACAAGCACATTACGCCACGATCAAAGGAAGTTCCTGAAAAGATCAGAAAAAAAGTTGTTGCTATCTATCAGTCTGGAAAGGGTTACAAAGCTATTTCTAAGGCTCTGGGACTCCATCGAACCACAGTGAGAGCCATAATCTCCAAATGGAGAACACTTGGAACAGTAGTGATTCTTCCCAGGAGTGGGCGGCCTGCCAAAATTACTCCAAGGGTGCAGCATAAAATCATCCAGGAGGTCTCAAAGGATCCTAAAACAACATCCAAAGAACTGCAGACTTCTCTTGCCTCAGCTAAGGTCAGTGTTCATGACTCCACAATCAGAAAGAGACTGGGCAAAAATGGGCTTCATGGGAGAGTAGCAAGGCGGAAACCACTGCTAACCAAGAAGAAAGTACAGTTACGTAAGAACTTACCGTAACAGTAGATCTTCGAGAGGAGCTCTTGCAGCAGGCTATCACAGTGGGACTATGCACTTGAGCACTGAGACCACCACGGAAAAACTTCTGCCAGCAATACCAGCTGGGGACGCCCCTGGCCCGGCCCGCCCGTCGGTCGAGGTACAAGAGGGCAGACCCAGCTCCACCTCAGTTCTCCCGCCAGTACCCAGCAGATGGCATGACAAGAAGGAGATGAAGCCCATCCTAGAGAAAACTGCACACTCTGAGGGGAAGGTGGGAGGAAACAGCCTGCTGCAAGAGCTCTCTCGAAGATCTACTGTTAGGTAGTTCTTACGTAACTGTACTATCTTACCGAGATAGAGCTCTTGCAGGCTATCTAGTAGGACTGAGTCCCAAGCAGTTCCCTAGTGAAGAGACAGTCACCCCAGGAGGAGGAATATGCTGACTCCAGGGCCGATCAGGACAAGGTCCTTGTAGAACCGCCAGGCCGAACCAGCACTGCGTCTGGAGGCGATATCAAGCTGTAGTGTTGACAAAGGTATGCACCGAATTCCAGGTCGCAGCCGCACAGATGTCTTGAATGGAGACATTCCGCAGCGCGGCAAAACAAGCCGAAACACCCCTGGTGGAGTGACCCCATACCGGACCCGGTAGGGGTTTGTGGTGATGCTTGTAACAGAACAAAACGCAATGGACTATCCACTTGGAGATAGTCTGCTTGGACACCGGCTGACCCAAGCGTTGTGGCGCAAAGGCCATAAAGAGTTGCTCCGATTTACGGTGTTGAACCGTTCTACTGAGGTAATACCTCAGAGACCTGTGGACATCCAATGTGTGGAGGAGAACCTCCCCTCTATTGGAGGGAGAAGGAAAATAAACAGGAAGGTCAACCGACTGGTTGAGGTCAATTCGAGACCACTTTCGGAAGAAACGTAGGATTCGTTCGGAGAGAAACCCTTTCCCTAAGAAAAACCAAATAGGGCTCTTTACACATCAGAGCCTACAGCTCGGAAACTCTTCGAGCGGAAGTAACAGCAACCAAAAAGCAAACTTTCCAAGACAAGTATCGCAGCTCGCATGTCGCTTCGGGTTCAAAAGGGGGAAGGGTGAGTTTCTCCAACACAAAAAGGAGGTCCCAGGGTGGGATAGGGTCCCTGACGGGAGGTCTCATGTGGAGAACCCCCCGAAGGAAGGTGCGAGTCACATCAAGCTGGGCTAAGGCTCTGTCGCCCACCAGAGCATGGTAGGCAGAGATCGCCCACAGGTGCACCTTGATGGATGAATGGCTCGGGCCTTTGTCATACAAGGAGAGGAGATATTGCAAAGCGGAGTTCACAGAGCACGTGACTGGGTCCAAATGCTGAGGCAAGGCCCAAAGGCAAAAACGCTTCCACTTCATGGCATAAGTAGAGTGGGTAGAGGGCTTGCGGGCAGACGCTAAGACCTCAGCCACATCTGGGGAAACCCCGTATCGAGTTACAGCTACGTCTGAAGGAGCCAAGCATGAAGGTGCAGGGATTGGAGATCTGGGTGGACCAGGGAACCCTGGTCCTGGGACAGTATATGCGAGCATAGGGGCAGCGGGATTGGAGGTTCCTGGGACAACTGCTGCAGAAGTGGGAACCAAATCTGTCGGGGCCAGTTGGGGACCACAAGGATCATGTGTGCCCCCTCTGCCTGCAACTTGAGCAGTACCCTCTGGATGAGAGGGAAGGGTGGAAAGGCATAAAGAAACCTCCCGGCCCAACAAAGGGACAACACGTCTGGCCAAAAAACGCCAGGCGCGGGCTCTCACGAGCAAAAGCGTGGCAGCTTGGCATTGCGTGGTGACGCAAAGAGATCCAGCTCGGGCAGGCCCCACCTGCCGAAGAGGCGATCTGCAACGGACTGAAGCAATTCCCACTCGTGCGCCCTGGCCCATTACCTGCTGAGATCGTCGGCCAGACTGTTTAGGACTCCTGGAACGTGCACCGCTGATAGACAAATGCCCCCGTTCCAGCGCCCAGTACCAGACTCTCATCGCCTCCCGGCAAAGAGGATAAGAATGAGTGCCTCCTTGCTTGTTGAGATAAAAGACGACCGCCATGTTGTCCGTCTGAATAAGAAGAGAGCCGGGAACCAGGTCCTCCTGAAACGCCTGAAGGGCGTAGAGGACCGCTCGCATTTCCAGGACATTGATATGGAGGGACCGTTCCTCAGTCGACCAAACCCCCTGCGTGCGGTGAGCACCGAGATGTGCCCCCCAACCCAGGTCTGAGGCATCCGTTGTCAAAGTCTGACCCGGAGGCTCCGGACGAAAGCTGACCCCCTTGTACAGATTGCTGGGGTCCATCCACCAAAGCATCGGTCTCCTGACGGGCTCCGAGATCATGACTAAGGCGTCCAGGTCATCAGAGTACTGATCCCACTGCACCCTGAGCATCCATTGTGGGATTCTCATGTGGGAGACGGGCCAAGGATATTACTGGGATGGCCGCCACCATGTGCCCCAGTAGACTGAGCAAGTTCCGAGCCGGAACTCGAGGTGCTATGGAAATCCGTTCTGCCAAACTTCGCAGGCGCAGACCCCTGTCCTGAGGGAGAAAAGCCCTGCCCTGGACGGAGTCCAGGGTCGCTCCAATGAAGGTGAGGTTTTGGCTGGGCTCCGGGGACGACTTCTTTAAGTTCAGGGTGATCCCCAGCTCTCGGAAGAGAGTATAGGCATCTCCAAGAGAGCACAGGAGGCCATCCCTTGACGGGGCTGTCAGCAGCCAGTCGTCGAGGTAAGGGAAGACATAATGGCCTGAGCGCCTGAGAGCCGCAGCCACCACTGCTAGGCACTTGGTAAAGACTCGCGGAGCGGAAGACAGGCCGAATGGGAGCACCCGGAATTGGTAATGCTCCCCCAGGAAGCAGAACCTCAGATACTTCCTGTGGGGAGGAAAGACCCCGATATGCATGTACGCATCCTGCATGTCGAGAGAACAGAGCCAATCCCCTTGGTGCAGCAGAGGGAGGAGACTTTGGAGAGTCACCATCCTGAACTTTTTGTACTCTATAAAGAGATTTAAAGGACGGAGGTCCAGAATGGGGCGAAGGTCCCCCATCTTTTTTGGGATTAGAAAGAAGTGGGAATAAAACCCGTGACCCCACTGCTCCATGGGAACTCACTCTATTGCTCTCTTTTGCAGGAGGGCCCGAATTTCTCCTTCCAAGAGTGGAATGTGTGAACGAGGATAACGGGAGAGCTTTGGTGGAGTACTGGGAGGGAACTCCGTGAACTCCAGCGTATGTCCTCTCCGAATGACGTCCAAGACACATTGATCTGTGGTAATAGAGCTCCACCCTTCGAGGTGAAGGGAGAAGGGGCCCCCGACCAGCTCCCCCTGGACGTCCGACCACGGAGGGGGGAGGCGGAAGGGAGTCATTGGGCGGAACCGGGGGTGGGGAGAGAGGCCTGGGAGGACTTGGGCCCACGGCCAGAGGGTCCACCAGACTGCTGGTTTCCGGATCTCCGGCGGAAGCCGCCTCTCTGCCCCTGCTGGGAACCATGGGCTGAAGTCTGACTGCCTGAGGACTTTCGAAAAAGCCGATGGCGATAGGGGCGTCGCTGGTCGCCACGGTACAACTGGCGCACTGACCAGATAGACTTGCCCGATTCCTGGAGACGTGAGATCAGATTCTCCATCTCCTGCCCAAATAAGACGGTACCCTGAAATAGCAGGTCACGGATACCGGACTGCAGATCCTGGTGGAAGCCCGAAAGCCTCAACCAGGCATGGCGCTGGAGACAAACCCCGGAAGCAGCAGCTCTGGCCGCCGTATCTGCAGTATCGTAGGAGGCCCTCAAGACGTGAGTGCCGATGTCCGAGCCCGACTGCAAGACGGCCAGGAGCTCCGTCTTCTTCTCGGAGTCTGGCATGGCCTGTACCAGCTCAAGACCGCGCTCCCACAACGCATTCTGGAACTGTACCATATGCGTGAGGAAGTTTAAGGATCTAATGGAGCAGGTGGAGGCAGAGTAAACATTCTTGCCCACCTGGTCCAAATAACGGGACTCTGTCGGGAGGCTGAGAGCTGAGGTGACGCGGCTGTCGAGACTTGTCGTGAGCAGCCGTGATCAAGGAAGAGTCCGCCTGAGGGTGTTCAGCCAAAAAAGGTTCAGCCCTCGGCACCTTGTAAAGCCTGTCCGACTTTTTGGGAACTGCCGGGATGGAGGCTGGGCGCAGCCAGGTGGATCTAGTCAGGTCCTGAAAGGTATCCACCAGAGGAGGAATGACCAAAGACTTTGGCTCCTTCTGCCTCAGGTACTTGGCCAATCTCCGGCGTTCCGGGTCCAGGTCTTCCGTATCCCACTGATTAGAATCCTGGATATGCCTCATGATGTCCAGAAATGTGGGATTGTCTGGAGGCGAGCGAGGCATGTCCTTCTCCTCAGGGGAGCGCTTGAGGCTGAGGAAGGAGGAAGAGGATGAAGATGCAGAGGAGGACCGACTATCAGATTTAGAATGGTCTGGTTCTGCCTCATGGCCATGCCTCTGCTGACGTCGGTACGCAGGGGACCGACTATGGTCTGAAGACCGACGACGGTCCCTGGACCGACGATGGAGCGATGACCGACGTCGGGAACCGTCCCGCCGAGCGCGGGAAAGGCTCCGAGAATGAGACCGCGACCGACGTCGGTCAGTGGGGACCAAGGGAGCGACGCTGGTGGTCCGGAGATCGAAGGGGAACAAGCCCTAGAAAGGGGCGAAAAATGGCGCTCCGGGGACCTCAACAGGGAGGCCTCGCCCTCCGGCTGTGGTTCACCCGCAGGATCTGGTACCGGTGTCTGGGCTGGCGACGGGGTGGTACGTTTGTGGACCTGCCCCCACCAAAACGAAAAAAGTTGTTTCAGCTCGTCCTTGGAGAATATTTCCGCTGCCCGCTGCGGGAAGGAAGATTCAGGCGTGGCGGGACGCGCAGGCAAGCTGTCCTGGAGGCCCAGGGGGGAGGAGGACTTGGGCGACGGGGACGTCGGCAGAACAACAACCGACCCCGGGTCCTTGGCCCCTTCGACCAGCATCAGTGCCATAACCGATGACGGGGTGACGACAGGGGGCGCCGGAGAGTCCTTACGTTCCGGAGGCGCACCTTTAGCAGGCAGCGCCGGTGCCGTAGATGGTAAGGCCGGAGCAGGCACCGCCACGGACTTAGAGATGACCTTAGCGGAGCCACCTTAGGCAGCCGGCGGTTCCCCGACGGGCGGCCTTAGCCTCGGGAAGAGCGCTGCGACTCACCCGAGCCGAAGGGGCCGGGCCTTTTCGGGGGAAGGTCGCGACCCATGGCCGGGACCCGAGACCAGGACCGACTGCGCCCTTACTATGGCACTTCTCCTTCTTCTTCCCTCAGAGGAGTGCAGGTCCATCTTTTTCCAATAGGTAGGCCTTCAGGCGTCAGATGCGGGTCTGGCTCGTAAACGCTTGGCAGTCGGCGCAGGAAGCGGTGTCGTGGTCCGGGCCCAAGCAGAAAATGCACCGCCGGTGACCGTCTTTGGCAGGAATTTGCCGGCCGCACTCACACTTGTTGACGTGTTCGGGAGAGAGGGACACCCAGGAAGACATGGAACCCTCGAGGACCGACTGCAACGCCAATGTTGGCTCCAATGACAGGGAGCACCCCCGAGGAAAAGGCGATGAAAAGCCGGAAAAACCGAGCCGCAAACGGCAGACATACAGGCGACGGTCGCGGTAAAACGACAAAGAAACGGAAAAACCGTTGGAATCGGCAAAATATCTTGATTGAAGTTCTGTTTTCGCTAGTGAATCACAGGCAGCAACTCTTCACGTGCGTGGTACGCGGCGGGAAATTACTGAGGTGGAGCTGGGTCTGCCCCCTCTTGTACCCTGACCGACGTCGGGGTGGGGCCGGCGTCGGGGGCGGTCCCCAGCTGGTATTGCTGGCAGAAGTTTTTCCGTGTGGTCCTAGTGCCTGCGGCATAGTCCTAATTGTGATAGCCTGCTGCAGGAGCTCTATCTCAAAGTAAGATCATAAATGCTCATCTCTCATTTGCTAAGAAGCACCTGGATGATCCACAAGCCTTTTGGGAAAATGTTCTATGGACAAACGAGTCCAAAGTGGAACTTTTTGGACGACATGGATCCCATTATGTCTGGCGTAATGCAAACACAGCATTTCACAGTAAGAACATCATACCAACAGTCAAACATGGTGGTAGTGTGATGGTGTGGGGATGCTTTGCTGCCTCAGGACCTAGATGACTTGCCATAATTGAAGGAACCATGAATTCTGCTCTGTACCAGAAAATTCTTAAGGAGAATGTCCGGTCATCCATCCGTCAGCTGAAGCTGAAGCGTAGTTGGGTCATGCAGCAAGACAATGATCCAAAACACAAAAGCAGTCCACATCAGAATGGCTGAAAAGAAGTAAAATTAAAGTTTGGAGTGGCCTAGTCAAAGTCCAGACCTAAACCCAATAGAGATGCTGTGGCAGGACCTGAAACGAGCAGTTCATGCTCGAAACCTACCAGTGTTACTGAATTAAAGCAGTTCTGCGAGGAAGAGTGGGCTAAAATTCCTCCACAGCGATATGAAAGACTGATATTGAATTATAGGAAGCATTTGGTTGCAGTCATTGCAGCTAAAGGTGGCGTAACCAGTTATTAAGTGTAAGGGGGCAATTACATTTTCACACAGTGCCAGTTGGTGTTGGTTAACTGTTTTCATTAAATAAATAAAATAAGTAAAAAAAAAAGCAAGTATTATTTGTTCACTCAGGTTCCCTTTATCTAATATTACATTTTGTCTAAAGACCTGAAAACATCCAGTGTGACAAATATGCAATAATAGAGAAAATCAGGAAGGGGGCAAATACTTTTTCACGCCACTGTAGATGTGACAGACAAACCCCTAAGAAAGGTGGTGGAGGGGGGCATCGCAATCTATTACAAATCATATCTTAGCCATTCCATCGCCTCTACCCTGGCCCTCTCCCTCCTGTGAATCCCTTCATATGACTCTCTTCCTGTGTGCTAAAAAACTTCATACACTCTGCACCTACAACACTCCAAAATGGTATCACTGGCCTCGAATTACTGCTTGAAAAGGTTTCCCTTGCTATTGGCTACAATGAGGTACTTATCCTGGGTGACCTTAATTTAAGCTGGACTGGCAATACGCAAAACACTCTCCTCTACCTGGTGCAAGGATATAATCTACGTCAAATAATAAACCGCCCCACTAGAGACTCATCCGCTTCAAATTCTGGTACACTGATAGACTGGATATTGACTAATCGCACTGACAGAATCAAATCTGCAGATAACCTAGCGGACGCCATAAGCGACCACTCCATCTTTTGTACTTGGAGCCTCTCAGTGGCCCCTTCCCCACCACCTAAGTATATTACTTTCAGAAACTTCACAGGGTTGGATCAAGCTAAGTTCCTATATGAGGTCTCCTTAATTGACTGGTCCTCCCTTTACTCAGCATAAGACACTCAAACAGCCCTAGATCATTTCCTTACCCGGTGTGGAGAAATACAGGACAGACACCCCCCTTATTAGTTGGTGTGTTTGAGGAAAACAAATCAAATGGCTTCATAAAGTTCTGCTTGCACTACTTCGGGCTAAGGGCAAAAGCTGGAGGTGCTAGAAAAGCTCAGGTTTCCTGTATGACTATAATATCTACAGAGCTCAGATGGACTCCTCCTGTAAGAGGCAAATCAGATTAGCTAAGAGTATCTACTGCAAGGAACTCCTACCGGATGCTGCAGGAGACTCCAGAAAGTTCTGGTCGCATGTAAAGACCTTCCCGGGCACCCAAAAATCCCACCCTGCCAATGATATGGTCCTGAGTGGTGTGCACTGCAATGACCTAACAACCACTGCAAACTTCTTTAACATCCACTTCACTGACTTAACTAGCCTTACCTCTACCTTCCCCCTTGCTCAACCAAACCCCTGCCCTGCGCAGACCAATTACAAGCCTGATCCCCCTCTTTTCCACTGAAAAGCCATCACCAAAGTTGATGTCCTAAAAATGAAAATTACGTACCTACCATAATTCTTGATCTTCTCTTGTATCTTCACCATTCATTACTTCCTGGGTGTAAGCCGGAGCGCGCACCCGTCACGGGAGCTTTTTTTTTTTTTTTTTTAAACTTTGGCTAACGGCACTGCCCTCGAGTGGACAACATACGAGCCGTTAGGTGAAGCATCGACTCCTCCTCCAACTCAGTTCTGTGAGCCGGAGAGGCAAAGCGAAAGCAAGAGAATAAAGATAGCGAGGCAAGATAGCCAAGGGATAGCAAAGCAAGGAAGAATGAACTGAAAAGGAATAAGCCGATGGAGGAAGGACAGAGGAGATAAGAGTATCCTAACCTAGGGACTGCAGGGCCTCCTTACCTGGGCGACTTAGGAGGAGAGAGAAGGAGGAAATGAGAAAGAAGAAGAAGAAGAAGAAGAGAGAGATGGGATGTTGAGGGACCAGAATGCCCAAGGAGCCTAGTTAGCTTATGTATTGAAGGCTCGACTTAACAGGGAAGCAAGAATCCCCGGAGATAGAGATGAAGAGAAGGTTCACCAAACCCGCTAGACAGACTCAGGAGGGCATGGTCCTCATCCTCAACATGCCATTGTTTTGATAACCACTTCGAGCTCCTGGCATGGAAGGCCTTTAACTGGAGGACACCGAGGAGGAAGAATAAAACCCCGGCAGTATGAGAGCACTGCTCAGGGTTTGGAACGGAAACTGTAAGCCTTTCAGGAGTTTATAAGTACAGAAGTGGGACTCAGTCGGACTCGCCAGGCAGGCCAGAGGCTTAGGCTGGCTGGGATTGGTTATGGTCAGCACTGCTTGTCTGTAAAAACTGTCCGAGGACACTAGAAAGGAAAACACCAATTATCAATATCTGGCGAGAAGGGTAGTCTGCCCTCTCATCTTACTTCTTGTTTGTTTTTCTCTTTTTTTTTTTTTTTTAGATAATCACTTGCAGGCTAGGAGCGTGACCTGAATACCAAGAATGCCTATGGCAGTCGAAGAGAGTTCCCTCAGCTTTTTTTTTTTTACAAAAAACAGACGTGCCCGTTCCTCCTCTCTGCAAGGCAAGAATTAGGGAAGGGGGAGGGGTTTTTGATTCTAGGGCTTAACAGCTGGAGCACGGGATTGCAGGATCAAAACTGAATAGCCTGAGCCAGGCTAAAACCCCAGAGGTATCTCTACCGAGGATGGCAGAGATAGTTGTGCAGTTTGATCGCCAAAGCAAATCCACTAGATGGCCCAAGAATCTTAGAGTAAATAATTTTTCTGAGAATAAGAACCCCCCCAAGAAATGTATTTTTTTTTTTTGGAAAAATTGAGCAATTCTTCCCATTTTTATAATTTTTTTTTATATATTGCAGAGAGAGGAAGGAGACGGAGGTGGAGAAGCCACAGGAAGAGGCCACTGAGGGGATGGAGGGAGGTAGTAATGAATGGTGAAGATACAAGAGAAGATCAAGAATTACGGTAGGCAATGATTTTCATCTTCCCTTGTCAATCTTCACCATTCATTACTTCCTGGGTGAGTACCAAGCTCCTCTTCCCCAGGAAGGGGAAGAGGCCATACCCTGAGGGAACAAGACCCCCAGCCTTCTGTTGGTGAGAAACAGAAGGAGAAGACCCTGGCTCATTCAGAAAGCCTAAGTGGGGGAAGAGCTAGGAGGTGCCTCCCGAGGACGAGGAGACAGAGGGAGCCCCTGTAAAAGTCTCCTAGCTCTAGAGGAGAAAAGACGGTTCCCCCGGAAGGCGGAGCGAATCACCCTATGCCGGGCCAGGGGTGACAACCTGGAAAGACGAAGCCATGCCGTCCGCCTGATGCAGATCGCTGTCCCCGCAAGCCTGGAAGCCACCTCATTGGCGTTGTAAGATGCCCTTGCTTGGGGTCTTGCCAGCTCCAGGCCTACCGCGGAGAGGGCAACGGCTTGTCTGGTTTGCTCCTTGTCAGGCATTGATGCCAACAGCTGGGACATCATCGACCACAAATGCCGGTTGTAGGCAGCGTGGTGAGCCTGATGAGATGCAATACTGGCACTCGCATGAGAAGAAGAGAACACTCTTCGCCCCCAACGGTCGAACTGGAGAGAGTCCGGATCCGGTGGGCGGTCATGCGCCAGGCAGCGGCGCCCAGAAGGAGCATCTAGGTAAACCAAACCAGAGGGCAGGTTGGGAAGAGAACCTAGAGACTCTGAGGGGGCACAATACCTACGCTGACAGTCAGCCGGGGCTGGAGAAGAAGCGGCTGGGGACTGCCAGGACCGGATAGACGCCTCCTGGAAGGGGATAGGCCAGGAAGGTACCACCAAATGCTGGGCACTGAATTCACCAAGGAATTCTCGCCTCCGCTCGGTATTGTCCTCCGAACATAGGAAATCCAAGATCCCTCACCATCCTCGAGGAAACGCTGATATTCAGTGAAATCAGCATCGGAGGAAAGATGAGCAGGGGTTCCTCTCCCTCAGAGGAGGAGACGAGGATGATGGGAGCTGGAATGTCCATAGGATTCCCTGCGGCGGTGGGAAGAGTCGAAGACCCGCTCATGCATGTATCTAACGTATGAGGAAGGCCACCGAGAACCTGAACTGCTCCCAGGATAACGGACCCGTGGGACCGACATGGCCTGGGAGCGGGGTGAGAAGGCAGAGATGGGAGAGGGGCACCTCCGAGGAGGCAACTGCTCTCTGCGAGGGCTCTGGAATCCGGGGAAAGGAGCCCTAGTAGGAGGGATCCCGGATATCAGACCAGGCCGCAGAACGGAACTCTGGGGAAGCGGAGCCTGGAAGAGCCCTGGGGGAGAACCTCCCCTGTGACGACACCAGGACTGCATGGATCCAGAAGGGCAGTCCGCACAAACGCCGCCGGAGGACACCCTAGAACCCTGGAGGGAGGGGCGAGGTTCTGCACTACGGCTCCTGGCCACCCCTGAGGTGGCAAAAGAAGACCGAGTGGCAGACCCCTGCCCTCAACCCCTCGGACTCCGAGAGGCCCTCCTCCCCGACCACAGCGCCCCCATCCCTGAGGGGCAACAGCACCGCTAGGGGTAGCTGTCACCGCCCTCCAGAGAGGGGAGCCCTCCGTCACCCCACGCCTGCCCCCGGGCTCCCGGCCACCCCAGCCGGGAACCCTCAGGAGACGACGGAAGGGGACAGAGGGAGGGCCCGCGCGCCACCTGGTACCTGTAGCCACAGGGACCCAGACCTCAAGAGTGGGGGTGCCAGGATGGTCCACGTCTGAGTCATCGCCTCCGAGGAGGACGAGGCCAGCTGACTCGATGCTGGCCACCCCAGGGGTCCCTGAGGCCACGGAGCCGCCGAACGCCCCAGTACCAAGGGTGACGCCGCCTTCACACCGTAGCAGCCAGGCCCAACTCCAAACCTCGACAGCGCCGCAGGCCCGCACCGCTAGGAGGAAGGACACCGGCCACGCGCCACCGGCATCGCCGGGAGGCGAGGCGGCACTTCGACGGCGCTAAGTTAGGTCCATCGGGCGCCGCTGCACGGCGCTGATGCACAAAGCGGCACCGCAACGGCGCTGTTCGATCACTCGCGCCGATCAAAGCGCGCCGCGAACGCACCGATCCAAAATTGCGCTGAACGGGCGCCAAGATGTAACACCGCACCGCAACGGTGCCGGATCCGCAAACGGCGCTGGAAGGCGGCGTTGAGGGTCCACCCGAGCCAGGCCCAAAAGCCAAGGGCCTCGACACGGGGAGCCTGCACGTCAAGAGGTGATGATCCGAGAGCGGTGTCGGGCGCTGTGGCCCCGGAAGGACTACGACGCCCCCAACACCAAGGAAGGCTCCTCGGCAAGAAAAGACGAGAGACCTCTCCTCGGATCAGAGTAGGCCCGGAGGGGACCCGGGAGGGCCTAACGACCTTGCCCGAGAATCCGGGAGCTTATCGCCGTCCTCGAAGTCGGCGGGGCCTTGCCGAGCTTAAACCGCTGGATTTCGAGGACGCCGACGGTCCATCGAGAAACAGGCGCCGCATTAGTCCGTATCATGGTTGGGTCCCAGGCAACGAAGGCAAACGCTATGCCGATCCGAGACGGAGAAATGCCGCCACAGGAGCACCGACGAATAGGGGCGCGCCGCCCGCTTTGAAAAGCGCTAGCTCCGAACCGGACATAACGCTAAAATAACAAGGCTAAACACAGCAAGAAACACACCCGGCGCGTAGATAGAAAAAGAACAGTCTTACGGATGGCGTCGGTGTGAAAAACGGAGTCGGCAAACACGCTTTAAAAATGACCGCTACTGCAGCAGGTGCTGCCTCGTTAGCGGGAGAAACAGAACTGAGTTGGAGGAGGGTCGGTCGCTACTAGCGGCCAGCCCCTGTGTGACGTCACTCTCGAGGCGGTGCTGTTAGCCAAAGCTTAAAAAAAGCCTGCGGACGGGTGTGCGCCCCAGGCCTACACCCAGGAAGTAATGAATGGTGAAGATTGACAAGGGAAGATCTACTCAATTCTATCTCTGACAACACCACTGTTGGCTCAGACGGTATTGAGCCAAGGCTCCTGAAACTAGCTGCCCCTTTTATTGCCTCCCCTCTGGCTTGAATTTATACCCTGTCCCTATGTCAAAGCTATGTCCCTCGCATTTGGAAAACTGCCAGAGTCACTCCTGTATTCAAGAAAGGGGACAAAAAAGACAACTCGAATTATCGGCCCATTGCGAGCCTCTCTGTCCTAGGAAAAATCCTGGAAAAACTGGTGGCCTCCCAAACCATTGAATACCTCTCCAATTTCAAGCCGTTCTCGCATAACCAGCATGGCTTCTGCAAAGGGCATAGTACCACCACTACTCTACTCAAGTTTACCAATGATGTGCTCTGTGCCATGGATTCTGGACTTCTCACAGGAGCTGAATTCATTGACCTCACAAAAGCCTTTGATCTGGCTGACCATCCTCTTCTGCTCTCCACTCTCTCATCTCTTGGCATTTCACCATAATCTGTATCCTGGTTTAATAGCTACCTCACTAACAGAGCTCAAGTCGTGAAATTCAGCTTGGTATCGGATCAAGCGTCCATAAACATAGGTGTTCTCCAGGGTTCCATCCTGGGTCCCCTTCTTTTTTCTACTTTTATCAATCACATTACTCAGGACATCCCTCACCTATCGTCTCTCCTTTATGTGGATGACCTTGTCCTGTACTATAGCTCAAAGTGTATGTCAGAGATAAACCTTAATCTCTCTTCTGCCTTTCATGATGTTCAGTCCTGGCTCTCCAGGCACAAGCTCCTACTTAATGTGGGGAAAACTCGGGCCATGGTCTTTGGCACTGCGGCTAAGCTCAGGATGGCTCAAAGTCAACTCACTATCTCCTGCCTTAATGATTCTCTACTGAAGATGGTAAGCTCGTTCAAATACCTTGGGGTCCTGCTTGATGGGTCCCTTGACTCTGACCAACATATCCTGTCCACATGTAAGTCTGTTAACTTCAAAATCGGGCTGGCTTATAAGACTAGTCACATCCCGACACCTTCTGCTAGACTAGCCATTGGCAGAGGTATTCTGCTCCCCTCTCTATGACCTATGGAGCTGTAACCTATATTAATGCCTCAAAGGCTTCCTTACACAGCTGGGACACTACATACAGTACCATCTGTCACTACGCCTCAGCATCCCAGTGACTCAAACACCGATGTCAGCTCTACGCTGACCTAAACTGGCCTTCCCCCTCACACTCCGGCTTCTCTCCCTTGATTCGCTTGTGGATATCAATAGAACAAATGTCCCAGGATCTCTTGCAGCTTTCATCTGCTGCAACATGGTGAAAAATGAGGGCTCCTCTGGAGGTGATCTTGGTGTGTTCACCACAGAGTCCCCACTGCAAGCAGAGACTGTAGAGCTGGTGCCATGTTCATACTGGCACTCAGCACAGTCTTTATCTTCCCCCTCTTCCTGCATTATTAGATCAGAGTTATATTCATCATGGACTGGGTCAACGGGAATGAAAGACTGTGCTGGTGACGGTGGCACAAGAGGGATCTGTGGCAAGGGAGTACCCTGTGTCATCGAGGGGTTAGGTATAGAAGACCCTGTCAATGGTCCCCATAGAACAGGAAGACCAGGCAGTAGATGCCTTATCATGTCTGAGAAGGTAACAAGGATTGCCGGAGCATTGTCGCCACTTCGAATAGTGGGCGAGAATGGAGAAGTCGATCATCGATGGCAATGTACCAGTCGCAACAGGCCCAGTAGTGCACACACCAAGCCCCAACCTTGGTGTCAGATCGGCAGTCGGGGATGGTCGGCATCGCCATCAAAGCAGAGGCTGTACCTGTACAGCGCAGAGGTGACCAGGAGCACACCCGGGAGGTCTTCTCCTTGTCCCAATGCTTGTGCTTCTGACTCTCAAGTTTTCACCTGGTATCTGGATACTGCGATTTGGTCAATGGAATCGACGATGCAGACTTTTCTTAGAGCTGCTTCTCCATTCTCTCTGTGCTCTTTTGGAGTAAACATTTCTGCAAAGCCTCCTTTCTGTGTCACCTGGTTGTGAAATTAAACCTTTAGCAGATTTCACAGGCTTTCACCTTGTGGTGTAGGCCTCAGCAGCAAACACAAACTTCGCGGAAGTCTTCGCGGTAGATCTTTTCTTCACACTCACAGTACCAGAAAAGTTTGGAGGGTTCCTTCGATGACAGCAGGTTGTCAAAAATCACTATAAAAGTGATTACTTTAGGATATAAAAGAAATAAAATGGCGGCTATGAGCAGCAACTTCTATCATGGCGGTCTGATGAGTCTGATCGACAACAGGAAAAGAACTGAGGAGAGGAGGGTCTGCCCATGTTCATCTATATGCTGACGCCAGACATTGTCATGAGCAACCCCGGCTAACTGCAAAAGTTTCCATGTGGTCATAGTGCCTGGCGGCTATCAGTTCCAAAGGTGTGGCCTTAAGAAAAAGATACTCTTGAAGAAGATCTTTACTTCACATAGAGGTGGTTAACGTGGAATAATATACCTCTAAGGTTGTATAAATTAAAACTGTTCAAGTGTAGGGATTAGCAATCCAGCTAATAAACAGGATGCGTGTCCATACTCAAACTGGGTGTAGTCACTGTTGTGCAACAGGAAGGGAGGACAAGATGGACCCAAAGTCCCCTTCTGTCACAACAGAATGGTACTATGCTTACTTTTCACTGCACTGTGTGCGCTTTTCCTTTTGGTTCTGTTTTTCTTCTAGCTTTCTGCATTTTTCCTCTTGTGCCTCCATTTCCTCTTGTTACTTGGTGTCAGCTACCACTTTTCTCTTTCTGCTCCGTTTTCCATTGTTGGGATTACATCTTACTCGCATTCTGATGGCATATCTTTTTTTCAGTAAAAATACATCAGAAAATAATATGAAGGCAGTAACTAAGGCTGCTTACAAAACAACCTCACTGTTGATAGTGAATCAGTAAAACGATACCAGAATGCCAACACAACAGAGCTGTTAACAAATTTTGATTTTAATATAAAACATTATAAATCTTCCAGTCTCCTGGAAATGAGGAATACAAATCAAAACATACAAAGAGTAATATAAAAGAAAGTTTCCAAAAGTTAACTTACACTGACAACAAACTGTGAAGCTCTACAATGAAACCATAATTTTATATACATACAAAGTGACATTCCCAAGTGGAATAACATAAATGTGAAGCACATTTTTCATTATACTATAAATACAGACAGTCACAGAGAAAATTTCTGATTTTCTCCATGAGAAGAATTCTATATACACTTGACTGGTAACCCACTTGTCTATACAAATGTACAAAGCAGAGATGCAGCATGTGAAGGGTAGGAATTGAGAGAAATGAGAGTGGATATGCATGCACAGGTACAAGGTTTACATGTACAATATTCTTTCAAAATATCTGTAAATTATCTCTACATTAACGCAAACCATATTGTGCCAATATTTATTTAATTTTTGCTTGACTGGGAAATGAGGGCTAGGAAATATTGCCTATTTTCACCCTGAACATGGGGTGGTGGGTGTGTGCGTGCAGGGGATACAATCACAAACTAACTGAAACTGAACCAGATTAAGCTATTGGTGCTATTTCACTGCTGAATGGGGGGGAATCTGGCCAGGACACCAGGGAAATGCCCCATCTCTATTCACAAAGTGCTTCAGGATCTTTAATGTCCACCTGAACAATCAACTAGAAAGGCAGACAGGACATCGATTTAATGTCTTTTCTGAAAGACGGCACAACCCAACAGTGCAGCATCCCCTAATACTGCACTCGCCAGTGTTGATAGTATGAGCCCAATCCTGATGTGGGACTAGAACCCACAACCTTCTGGCCCTGTGGTGAATGTCCTACCTGGAGACACTCACCGAAGTGTAACAGTCCCTTCACGTACGACCATCAGGTGACAGCAGCGAAACGGAACTGTTCTGTCCGCTCAACTAACGCAAGTGAAATCACTTTATACTGTAATGAGTGAGTCCACGAGAAGTGTTAATACAGCATTAGTCAGGGGAGTGCCACCACAGCTCAAATAAACTAGATACTTCAAACATACCCATTTCCCAGGCTGCTACGCGTGAAACAGTCTTTGCTGAATTAATGTGACCCACATGCAGGGAAAAGGAGTGCTCTGTTCAGCAGTGCTCTCTCAACCAATAATGTAATACAGTACATTATGGCTTGATAACTCCTAGATAAAATGAACAGCTTTCAAGACTTTTATTTGTGCTACTATGACAGCCCCATCTTTCTGTTTTTCTGTCACATACTGCAAAGCAAAAGACTTGGGAGGAATTTGCACATCTTGATCATTTTTTGCCTGACTGTGATAGTAATAAATACTACTATTGTATACAAGGACTCGAGACTTTGCATAATTCAACACTGCAACCAAATAAAGTCAGTTCAAGAACGTAAAATCTAACAAAACATCCTGATTATGATTTTGGTGCTCAGCAATTTAAGGCAGTCGGGGACAGAACAATGTCACAATGTCAACACTTTATACAAGATATGAAAATTACGTACCTGCTGTAATTATTAATCTTTCTGTGTATCTTCACCATTCATCACTGGTGGGTTATGGCCGGAAGATCAGGACTCCAGCGGAGCAATTTTTTTTTTTCTAGGGAGAGAAGCCGGCACCAGCATGGCGTTGCCCTCGAGGCAGACGCAGAGCGTGGCACTCGAGGGATGGCCAGTAAATGATACTGACTCCACCCTCACCTCAGTTCTGCGTACGTCAGAGACTGAAGAAATCAGAGATGGAGAAAAGAAGAGGGCAAGGCAGGGCAAGGGAGCAAGGGAGCCCAAGAGACAGACAAAGGAAAGGATACAAACAGAATAAGAGATAATGTCAAGTGAGAGGACAGGAATTACCCTAAGGGTCTGGAACAGGTGGTCCCATCCTCTGGTCAAGTGAGCGAAGATAAGAGAAAGAAGACAGGAAAGGAAGAAGGAGAAGAAAAGGGAAGGAGGTAGGAGACCCCCTCCAAATCCCCCAAGAAGGGTACCAAGAGGTCAAGGGGAGAGGAACCTCATCTCGGTCGTATCCACAGAAGGATCTGCTCCCTCAAATTAATTTATGCGCCTCCCAAGGGTGGAGCACCACAACTTGAGAAGAGAGAAGTGACTGAGTGTTGTGCCAAGAGACAGGAACCTGGCTCAAGCCCTCTCCCCTGACACCCGAATAGAGGAGTTTCACATCTCCCACTCCTGCACTGGTCCAGAAGTGTGGCCCCCTAGCCTTCTGAAACAAGGTCTCATGTGGGGACCACGAGGGGGAGAAGGAAGGCTTGGCACTGTGGCTCCTTCCCAAGCCCGCGAGAGCTACCAAGGAAGACCGCTAGTCCTCACCTCGCCTCCTCACCCATCTGGACTCCGAGAGGGACCTCTTCCTCAAGCCCAACCATAAGGGCTCTACTTCACCTACCAGCCCCTGGGGGGCAGCCAGTGTGGGAACCCTCTTCCCAGCCCCAGATGACTGAGCAGCTCTGGGAAATAAGCCAGCCTGGAGACTCGATCCCCTCCAGCTCGGAGTCCCTACCAATGCCGGTGGACCCTCTGGTGCCACCATCAACCCCAGAAAGGTTCCAGGCACCACAAACAGCGCTGGTTAAGACAACCACCTCCAAAGGGAGAGGAGGTTGGGAAGGCACAGTGTTGCTGGGTGGAGGAGAGCCCTGGTACTCAGAGGAGTCCGGGCAGCCAGTCTGGATCCACCTCCATATCGTCCTCCTCCGAAGAGGAGTGGATCCAGAGGATTTCTAGAGGGGCCACCCCCCAAGGCCCTCCTACCCCCGGTTCTGCAAGCAGCACCGCGAGATGGCCCAGCACTGCCTGCAACGCTGCCCCAATCACCGGAGATGCGGACTCCAGTATTCAGAGCAGATTTGATAGGCGGTGCTGAGGACACCACCAGGCTAGGCCTGGCAGGCGCAGGCCACAACAATGGGGAAGCCCTCACCTCCGAGGAGGTGATTGCCAAAACGGTGCTCCCAGCCCGGCCTCTGAAGAGGTCGGACTGTGCCTCTTGCACCATAGGAGGGGCCTCCTACATGGTGAGGCTTGAAGAGGCGGAGGCTCCCTCCTCCGCAGCCCGTACAGAACCAGGAGGGGACCTGGAGGAAGGGTTGAGGGACATGTGTCTGGTGTCCCGTGTACGAGGCTGCCCTCCGAAAGTTGGTGGCAGGCGGCAGACCTTAAATGCATGGCTCTCAAGTACTCTGCAGTCCATGGAGAAGCAGGTGTTGCATCGGTCCACGTCATGGTCTGGCCCAGGCAGGTCAAACAACGGTCAAGTCAGTCCATAACGGAATACAGCCGGCTGCAGGGACACCGATGCATGGGGGGCTGACACGCTTTGGAAGACTTCTTCTTGTTCCTAGGATGTGACATGACCGGATGGAGACATAACTAAAAACTACAGAAAACAGTCTCAACACCAATAAAAAAGAAAGATCTTACTGGCTTCTATGATCCATAGTTGAATCGGCACCGAGAAATGCTAAACGGCACGACAGAACTAGGCTGCAGCGCTGATAAATGGTACTAGGCTGCGGTGTTGCAGATGATTTCTTGCTTGCCCATGAGGTCGCTGTTCACTCAATGGCAGAAGAAGCAGAACTGAGGTGAGGGTGGAGTCAGTGTCATTTACTGGCCATCCCTTGAGCGCCATGCTCAGTGTGAACATATGCACATGCCTCGAGGGCGGTGCTGTGTTGGTGCCAGCTCCTCTCCCTACAAAAAAAATAAATAAATTGCCCCTGCGGGGTCCTGATCCTCCGGCTATAACCCACCAGTGATGAATGGTGAAGATTGACACAGATAAGATCTACGAATTGTTAACATTATTAGAAACATCATGTAGATCCTGGATTTGGATACAAGGAAAGGACAAATGTCCAAATTGTTCCACGCCTGTCTCTCTCTCTCTCTCTCTCAACTGCATGCATATACTCCATAACCCCAAACGCAGTGCAAAGTATCCTGGGCAACAGTATGCAATGACTTGCATGGGGTAGGGTGACAATGTAATACCTGGCCCAATGTTACCCCCAAACAGGCTTTTATATTTGTTCCAGTGCAGACTAAAAGCAAGAAACTGCAGAGATGTTTCCCCCCTGCCCCACAGAAGGAGCTGCATGTCACTACCCATGATGCTTTGCATTGGGTATGAGGCCTCAGAGACACAGAAATGAAACAGACAAGTACTGTAGGGTCTGGTGATAGTTAATCTTGACAGTACGAGCAAATTTTCAAATTCCATAAAAATGTCTCACCCCCCTCTGCAAAATCTTGACCAACTTATTATTTAGACAGTCATGCCATCAGGTGAGTCAGTGGCATACAATACAGGGAACCACAGGCACTAATACGCTCATGTTTTTTATGAAGATGGTTTTATGGTCACCAAAATCACAATTCTGTTAAGATTTCACTCTGACATTACAGGTCTGCTGATGAGGAGAGGTCATGTCAAATCACAGCGAACACAGTCTACTTCGTACCACCTGTCTTCTAAAAATAAAACAGATACTTATCAGCTATCTACAAGGTTGTGGCAGGAACACTGCCTTTGATTTTTAATGGAAAGGAACCTTTGGTTGATTTACTGCCAGTTGCACCCCACCAGTTTTTACCGAAGGGGACAGCTCAGCCAATGAAACCTTATTTTTTGTGAGATACTGCCATCAAGACACCCCTGGAACAAGCCTGTCAGTCACAATACAAAAAAACAAATTTAATTTCATCCAGAGGTTGCTTCCACTCACATTTCTGCTATTGCTGTACTATGTTTCATATTGCCTCTAATATACAGTAAAATTTGCTGTACAATAAAAAATCTGACCTGTACAATGAACTCTTAAAAAAGAAATTTACAAAATCTTCTAGTCCAAAACTTTTTAAATTCGGGGATCCCAATTATAAATAGTATTCTATTGTGTTCTCCTTTTACAACATAGGAGCAAGAAAAATAGTACATTATGCTACATTTACTGCAGGAACAAACAGTGCTGCGTCAGTGCTTCCGCTGAAAACAGAACTGAAAAATAAAATCAGAATAGGTCTTCTTCAGGCATCACCGACTATGTACAGATATAGTTAGCAGTACTTTGTTGTCAATATCTGCTCAGCCCACTCACGACTTTTCATTTTCAGTTATTAGTCCACAGAGTGAGCGGATTTCTTCTATGCAGTTGATTGCTGCTGGCGGGATGCTGTTAACAGCTGCTGTTCTCCAACCCTGCAAGGCCTCCAGGGCTCCCGTTGGGTTACTGGGCGACAGATCACATGCTGCATACACTGCTGCTAGTTGCACACCCCAGGGCACACCTGTAAACATTCCACATGTCAGGAGCTGTGCAGACAGAACATTTTATGCCACCTTGTTCATGCACAAAACCAAATCTGACAGATTCTCTTAGCAATGAGCTAAGTCTTAATTCTTTTGGTGCACCACATCAAAAACAGAGACAGCTATGCATCCATCTTAATGCACTAATGCAAAGACCTGAAAATGCGTTGCTTTAATACAAAATGACTCACCTCAGTAATGCTGTTTCTTCTCAAAGATCCATCAGCGAGCCTTACAAAAGTGCATCAGTCCGTTGTTAGTGTCCTGATCCGGAGACAGAACTTCATGGATATCTTGGAATAACAAGTTCAAACCCTGTGCAGTGGTCATGCTCCCCCTACTGGCTTAATGCCAGATTTGTTACTATCGCCAGAGGAGCAGTGACCAATAAAATTATCAGAGTGACTACTAAAATGTTTCTAACAATTTTATAAGACGAGTTTAAAACACCCAAATAAATGGTTAGCAGAATTAGTCAAGAAATGCCCACAAATCCAAAATGTTGTGAAACTGCAACAAATAATGCTCAAGCAACCACAAGATAAGAACCAATTCTTATGTGAACCAAGCTAAGATTTTAGAAGGGAAGGTAGGGTCAGGGATCGTAAGGCTCACTGATGGATCCCTGAGAAGAAACATTACTATGGCGAGTATTTTTTCTTCAAACAAAAAGAATCCATCAACAAGCATTTGTCAATGCCGAATGTTGCTTGCTTCTATGTGCTGTGTAGGAATTTGGAAGTCATTGGAGTGCAAATATTGAAAATTCGCGAACTTACGAGCGTGCGTAGGAAATGCGCAATGCACGCTCGTAAAACAGTCATTTTTAGGAATTTTTTCACCAAATTTTCAACATAGCCATTTTAAGACCTCTGCTCATGAACAGTGTCACTGTGATTTTCTTAATGTGTCCCGTACATTGATTTTGCACACCGACTGCGCCACTGTGCGCTACATGGATGGAAACACATTTTGGGTGAGATGAAAATTGACAGCTGTACTGCTCATAAGGAGGTGTGGTAAATGGCAATGTTGAAAATCTGGAGTGAAAATATTGAAATTTCGCTAACTTACGAAAGCGCATGAGGAACCGCGCAATGCACGGTCAGAACAATCATTTTTAGAATTTTTCCACAAACTCATAAAAATAGGCTTTTTGAGAGCCCACTTTATGAACACTGGCAGTGCCGTTTCGTTAATCATTCTGGAAAGGGCAAAACCACCCTTCGGGCCAGAGTAACGCCATGACAGTGCAAGAATTGGCGAAGAGGTCCTAAAACCCATGTTGGAAATTTGGTGCAAAAATCAAAAATGCCTGAGATATGCAACAAAGTTGAAAAACCCTATCTATCCCATTATACAGCTTACCGGCATTTCCTCAGTTCGTGGTCGGCTTTGAAGAGTGCAGGCGTGTTCCGGTCCACGAAGATCATCGCGCCAGACTCCTGAGGTAAGTATGGGGTGGGGGTGTGGGGAGGCGGGGTGCGCAGTGGGTGGAGTGCGGTTGTGGGGGCAGGAGACTGCGTGGGACCGTTTTTTTCTTTACAGGTTTTTTTTTAAATGGCAGCGCGGGGCGTTTGCCACGCTGGGTGGGCTCCCCAGCGTGGCAGAAGGATGGCTGGGGGCATGGAGCCGACGGGGATTGGGCACCCCATCGGCCATGGCATCTGTTGCCACGCTGGAGTGGGCTCCAGCATGGCACCCTGTATGGGGAGACAGTGGAGCCGATGGGGGATTGGGCACCCCGCCGGGCGACAGCATGGAGGGGAGACAGTGGAGCCGACGGGGATTGGGCACCCCATCGGCCATAACATGATTTTGCCATGCTGGGGTGGGCTCCCAGCGTGGCCACCTGAATCTTTAGGCGTGGAGCCCGGCGGGATTGGGCACCCGGCCGTACAATGCAGGGGGAAGGGCATGAGCACGAGTGCCGGCGCGTGTGTGTGTTGGGGGAGCTCTGCTCACTCAGCGGAGCTCTCCTTTCAACTGTATGCCACTGCATTTTCAGCTTGTCACAGAAGCATGTGTGTGTGGGGGGGGGGGAGAGCTCTGCTCACTCAAGCGGAGCTCTCCCTTTCAACTGTATGCCACTGAATTTTCAGCTTGTCATAGACAGCTGCAGCAGTGATTGGGGAACTGGGGCCGCGCCTGCAAACACACTGACTGCATTGGAAGACAGGCTGACACACCTCCGAAAACTCGGATGATGGCACTATGTTTCTTGCACATGCGTGCAAGCAACATAATAATGCCTAACAAAAAGTGCAGATTCACTAGCAGTACTTTGGGAGGATGGGTCCAGAACCTAAAGGTTCTACAAGACAGCAGTTCTGAAACGTGCACCCCTCCTGGACTGTATGTCTAGGCAGTGGTGCTTTGTGAAGGTGGGCACTGTTTTCCAGGTAGCTGCTTTACAGACTACTAGAAGGAGAATGACCCTTGTGGCTGCCACAGAGGTAGAGGTGCCCCTAGTGGAATGTGCCCACAGAAACACAGAATTTATCAGCAGAAAAGCACCAGTTGGCATACACAGTCTGTCCAGATGTTTCATGTCTAATCTGCCTCTGCAGGCCCTATCTGGTCTCTGGCAATCCTCTCACCTCTTCTCTAATTTGCCCCTATGTCTATCCTACACATACCTGAAGCCCCCCACTATTTAAGCCTCCACCACTTCCACCAGCATCTCTCTCTCTCTCTCCAACTCTCCACCCTCCAGCTTCTTCACATGCCCCTTGGTCCTGGTGCTCTTTCTTATTTGAAAGAGATAACCCCCTCCTACATGCTGTTCAACCCCATGAGGTACTTGTAGGTCTCTGTCATATCCCCCTCCCTCCTCTCTTTCAGGGTGTACCTGTTGAGATCCCTCAGTTTCTTCTCATGGGGCTTCTCGTACAACCCTGCATCATTTTAGTTTTCCTTCTCTGGACTGCCTCTACTGTATGTCCTTAGACCTCCGAGAGGTATTTTACCAGCATTTTCACAACAGAACTGAATACAGGAAACTACCTAAAGAGAGAGAATTTTTCAAGCTGCTGGTTTACCTTTGCTACCCTTTCCATAAGTAAAGAGTTGTGTGATATCAGATCTGGCATCCCTTGCTTGGTCTATATGTAGCAGGGCAGCACTCTTTTTACATCAGTACAGTCCAGTTTCTGCTCAGTTGCATGGCAGTGTCCAGGAAAATAACAGGAAGGGTTACTGACTGATTTAGGTGGAATACTGAAATCATGTTAGGCAGGAATTTCCAACTAGTTTGGCAACACAGATGTTCATGTCCCATGGGGGTGAGACTGGTTCCCTCACAGGAGGGTGCAGATGGCCGAGGCCTTCACAAAACCTTTTAAAAACAGGTTGTCTTAACGGCAGCACTATTGGAGTTGGGGGATGAACCTCTGTCGTCAGGGGCTTGGCTGGAAGGAGTAGATCAAGTGTCCCAGAGGTTGCTCTCCACCTCCGGGAGGGAGGGAGGATTCTGTCCTCTACAAAGTTACTGTTACCTGGTGACCACAGGTGGTAGTGCAGCTGGAGGACCAAGGGGAGGGCAAGGATATCACTGATGTCTGTGTGTGAACATATGTACAGTGTCTCAGGGAGATGGGGAGGGACACTCTGACCTCTAAGCATATGATGTCCTTGAGTGTGAAAGAAAAAGAAAATATGACCCCAGCAATGACCAAGCCTGAAATATCTGAGTCACCTCCTCCTGAGCACACCAGCACCACCCGATGCATCAAGATTAGGAGAGGACCCTGTCCAGAACAACCCCTATAGGGGACAGAGAGAAGGGGGAGGGGAAAAGTCCTCGTGGGTCCTCTTGCAGGGCGCTCTGAAGGAGCCCCCCACCCTTTTTTTCGAGACGGCAATGGACCAGACAGGTCCGTGCCAAGTCATGGAATGGAACTCACAGTGCACCCAACTGACAACCCAAGGGAGTTTCCTCCAAGGCCAGGGCGAAGACCCTACTCGCCGCCCCCTCCAGTTGGACTCTCTGTGACTTAAAGAAGGAAACAGAGGGTCCTGAGGTACCAGAGGGGCTTGGCCCCCAATTGGCCTCGTAGAGAGGGAGGGAGGGCGAGTAGGGTGGAGGTGGCATCCAGAGGCTGAGGCCCAAGAGGGGAAGGTGGATGGGAATCAGTAATGAATGGTGAATATACAAGGGAAGATAAAGAATTACGGTAGGTACGTAATTTTCATATCTTCCTATTGTCAGTCTTCACCATTCATTACTGCTGGGTGAGTACCAAGCCCCCCGGAGGGGACCAGGCACTGCCCAGAGGGAACAGTTTCCCTTAGCTTCCTGCAGGGGAGACGCAGGAGGGGGAGACTCTTCTAGCCATCCTAGGTCATACATGGCCTAAGGCTGTTCAGGGCAAGGTGGTGTCCCTCGTGACTGGGGGGACGGAAGACGCCCCTGCAAATTCCTCCTTGCCCTGCAGGAAAAGAGATGGGTCCCCCAGAAGGCAGAAGAAATTACCCTACACCAGGCCATGGGTGATAATCTTGACAGGCAACGCCATGCCGTCTGCCTAATGCAGATCGCTACCCCTACTAGCCTGGAAGCCACCTCATTAGTGTCATACGATGCCCTTGCCTGGTGCCTTACAAGCGCCAAACCCTGCGCAGAGAGGGCGATGGCCTGCCTAGATTCCTCCATATCAGGCAACAATGCTAACACTTGTGCCAGTATCGACCACAAATGCCTGTTGTAGGCAGCGTGGTGAGCCTGATGTGACGTGATACACGAGACAAAGAGAATACCCTTCTTCCCTCTGGTCGAACTCCGTGGAGTCCAGATCCAGTGGTCGGTCATGCGCAGGGTGCTATAGTCCAGAAGGAGCATCTAGGGCTGTCAGCCCCGAAGGTGGGTGAGGCAGATTAATGGAAATGACGTACCTACCGTAATTCTTGATCTTCTTGGACGAAGTCTCCACCACTCATTCACACTAATGGGGGTACGCCGGAGGTGCCAGGACCCAACGGGAGCCAAACTTTTTCAAGACGGCTGGTGCTGAGATGGAGCCGTGAGGAAGCAGCACAGTGAGCCAGGCTCATGAGGTATAGATTATCTCAGTGTCAACCCTCCAACCGCCTCAGTAACTTTTTTTCCGAGGAGGTGCAGCGTAACTAACCTAGAGAGGACTAACCTAAAAATCGGACATCAGATAGTCTGAATGACCCATGTAAGAAGGGTCAAAAGCAAAGTCTTTACAGTCCAACCACTGAGGGAGTGAAGACCAGAAACAGAGAAGTGAGCTCGGGGGATGGTGGGTGGGCGTGTGAATGAGTGGTGCAGACTTCATCCAAGAAGATCAAGAATTACGGTAGGTACGTAATTTCCATATCTTCCTGGACATAAAGTCTCCACCACTTATGCTCACTATTGGGAGAGTACCGGACTTCCGGTGACGTCAGCGTCGCAATGGCTGCCTAGCCCCATTGCTCCGTGCCCCAACCGGTAATAAAAGATTTAAATCACTAGCATCAGAATGTCGTCGCCAACCAAAAACAAGAAGAATAGATCTGGAAGACCTCAGCTTACTCAGGCGCAAAAATTGCGGGCGTTAGTCCGCGGGGAACATGGGGATGCATCGGATTCCTCGGAGGCCCCATCCGACCTGCTCCAGACAGGCCCACATGGGGAAGACTTTCTATCAGATCTAGCAGCTACGATTAAGCAAATGGCCCAAACAGTCAACAAGATAGACCAGTCTATAGCTGACCTCAGCATGGACATCAGCAAGATTAACCACAAGACAGATCAGCTGGAATTATGCACTACTCAAATCTCAGATCAATCAGATCGCCAGGACCGCCTGATTATGTACTTATTGGCAAGAGACCGTGAACTCACGCACCACCTGGATGATTTGGAGGGCAGGAGCAGGAGGCAGAACCTAAGGATTTATGGGGTCCCTGAGGGTTCGGAGGATAGATACCCCAATGTGATAGCTTTCCTTCAGAATTTGCTGCGGGACCTGTTGGAACTACCCCCGGAGTTTTCAATAGAGATGGACCGGGCTCACAGAGTGCTCATCCCCAAGCCCAGTGCGCTAGAGTCAAAACCCCGGTCAACTGTCGCCAAGATAACGTCTTATAAAGTAAAAAGAGGAGCTACTACAGAAAGCCTGGCAGAAGGGTCAGCTGAATTACTCCGGCTCGCGCATCTCGCTAGACAACGATCACACGACAGCAGTTCAGGAATCCAGAAGAACCCTGTGGCCAGTGGTGAAGCAGCTTCGGGCTAAGAATATCAAAGCACAAATCCTGTTCCCAGCAAGGCTAAAAGTTATCACTGAAGCAGGCCCAAAAGTTTACCCGGACCTCCTGGCTGCCTCCTCGTTCCTGAGCTCTCAGGGAATTACTTCTCCTCCCCCCCCTCATAAAAGAAAGACTTGAAAAAGATCTACTTGCTTCAGCCTGGTCAATATCCCAGAAGGGTGCTGCAAAGCCTGGATCGTCGCAGAGGATTGAACACATGAACTTACGGGCAGATGTTGCTGCCCTACTGAGGCGATACGGCGATTCCTCCATGATAAACAAAAAGGCTGCGCACCTATCAGAGGACAGGCAGGGATCGTCTAAAAACGACTCGCACTCAGCAACAACGAACACTTGACCTCTTACTCGACGATCTTCTTTATTCAGAGCGGATTAACACTTGTGAGAGACTCCCTCTCTTTCCCGTTTGCTCTCTCCCCCCTGAGATCCTGCTTTTTCTCAGACTGGCTCTCCAGGGACTTGTGAGCGGCTGGGTTGCTCTCACCTCCTCAGGTGATGGCCGGGGGGAGGCTTCTCAGCCACTCTAAGATATAGTTTGTAAGCATCTGATTTGGGAGATGCTCCGATGAGTTAGCCTGTAGGAGAGGGGGCAGTTAGCCCCCCTGCGGGGGTGGGGAGGGTTGGTGGGTAATATGGCAGACTGAGGTCTGCAGCGGGAGAGCTCCTGGTTTCGGGGAGCCCCTATTCTGGGGTGTCCCGGGAGATCACGGGAGGACCTTGTCCTTGAGGAACATGGGGCTTCATGCCCCTGGAGATGACACTCTCTAACACCCTGCTAACCTATGTGTGAAGAGCCTGGGGGGTGGCGGGATGGGAACATTTGGGTTCCGGGGCCCCCCTCCTGATGAGCAATGAGATGTGGAATTTTCCTGGGTGGGGACTGTACTCCTGGGTTGTGATTTTTGTCCCTCCCCCTTTTTTATTTTTGCTGGTGCTATGTGGTGAGTGCGGATCCTCTCTCCTCCCCACCCTGGCTCCTGTAACCCCAGGTGGAACTGTGTCCTGGCGGGGGACTAAGCAGACCCATCGATGGAATTGAGACTGTTTGGTTTGTGGGGGTGGTGGGAGATGGGGGCCATCCTGAGGAGGCTGAATCGGGGACAGAGTCGCCCCTACATTGAGATACCCCTGGGAGTTCTGACCTTGGCAGAGGTCTTTAAAATGTCTGAACTGGTAAATCACTTTGCACAGGGACGGGATGTTGGATGCCTTCTGCTAGCTTCCTCCCCCCAACTGTCTCTCACCCACGGGATGCTCCGGAGGCTGGAGGGACACTTGGCCCCTGCGAGGCTCCCCGCCCGCCCGCATACTGAGCATATCTGGTTTGCGATTCCTGGAGGGACATATTTGTCTTTGAGGGCTGGGCTGCTCACCCTGCCGCCTCCCCCCTTACCTCCCCCCTTGCCACCCGTTCCCCACGGCATTCCCCGGGGTTGGCAGTTTACTATATTCTAATAATAAAATACAAATTTGGTGATTTCATTGCACTGACAATTGATCCAGTCTGGTTGGGGCCCCGCTCAGAGCAGAGCAACCTGGACATATCGCTGTTGTTATTAAGGCACGCTCGATATAGGGATTACACCCTAGAGCAGGTGGGCCTCTTCCTCAATAACAGGAGAGTCCTCCTCATACTGCATTGTGGCAGTTGCCTTGTTGCCGAACTACTATCCAAAGCAGCCCTTGGAAGCTAAGCTTAGTTTTGGGAGAGGGGAGCATCTGGAATTTTCGGCTAGGTCCAGATGCCTCTCCACCCACTGTTTTGGTATGGCCTCGTACTGTGCTGGGCAGTGTATATAGTTTAGGCATCGTTTGAAATGTGACAAGTTGTGTTACAATTTTTTTCATCTTTGTTAATATCCCCGTCTGCATATGACCGGGGCGGGGGATATACACCACCTGAGCTCCACCATCCGTCCGGAGCTACCGGGGAACTTGGATGGTACTGGCGGAGAGTAAAGTTCCTCAGGACTCGGGAGTGTTTTGTTGAGAGGTGGGGCATACAGGGTGGTTTAAATTTCTCCCTAGTTAGTGTTGCTAAAACAAAGCAATTAAGCCCTCAAGAGTACTTTTGGGGCTTTTGTTATGAGAATTTATGGTTACTGAAAAGTATAGAGAAGAGTAAGTTACAAGAGGAAATGAACAGTCACGGTCCGTCAGCAATGAGACTAGAGATAAGAATGTTGTCTCAGGAGAAAATCAGGCTTAGTACAGAGGTAGAACATACTGGAAATGGAAATGGCTCATAACCACTTGAAATTATATTCATTGAATGTGAATGGCCTGAGTAGCCCGGTCAAGAGGTCTAGAATGATTACGTTAGCCAAAAAGTCATATGCCGACATTGTATACTGGCAGGAAACCCACCTGACTTCCAGAGAACATGAGAAACTCCGAAGTAGGGGCTATACGCAGGTCTTTGCTTCAGCTATGCCGAAGGGAAGAAAGAGGGGGGTCGCTATCCTGATCTCATCCCTCCTTCCATTCCGGAAAATAAAAGAATGGGTTGATCCTGCCGGTAGACTAATTATAGTCCAGGGCACTTTAAATGAGCAGGAACTAACACTGGCCAACATTTATCTCCCTCTGGCTTCAAACTCCCCCACTATCCGTCCTTTACTGGATAAAGTGGTTGAGATGGCTAGGGGGACCCTGATTCTGGCAGGCAACTTCAATATTGCCCCGAATACCGCCTTGGATACTTCCAGGGCCCAGCCCAGTGTGCAACCGGCCTCACACAAATTCTTTAAAAGGTTTACGGAGGGGGTGGGGTGGCTGGATGTGTGGCGGTCCTTACATCCCAGGGACAGGGGATATTCCTTTTATTCTGCAGTCCATGGGACGTATACAAGAATTGATCACTGTTATACTCGGAAAGAACAGCTGGGGTCTTTGGTCGAGGCCACATTGGGCCCGACAGCCCACTCAGATCATGCCCCACTCATCACTCAGTGGAATCTGGGCCTGGAGAGGCGCAACACTGGGTGGAGATTTAACCCCGTACACTTAAAAAGTGAGCAATTTAAAGAGTTCCTCAGTGATAAAATTGCAGAAATCATACGGGACAACTCCACTCAGGAGATACCGACAACAATTCAGTGGGACACACTAAAAGCGGTCCTAAGAGGTCACTTAATAAAATACTCTGCCGGGGTGGCGAGGGCACGCAGGGAAAGACAGCTTCAGCTCGAACAGACCCTCCAATTTCTCCAGCTGGCTCACCAACAAGGTGATGCCTCGGTTCTCCCCCAGATAAAGCAGATTAAGAATGAGCTGGATTCCCTTTGCTTGCAGCAAACCGAGGCCTCCTTTATCTTCACCAGAATACAGGTGAGATTGGCCCCCGAGCCTCCCGGTTGCTTGCATATCGGCCTCGCCAACATTGTAAGCTGTCTACTATTTCAATGATAAAGGACCCTGGGACAGGAGAGTGCCATACTAAACTTAAAAACATATCTCAGGCCTTTTGTCAATATTATAAAACCTTGTACGCGCCGGATCAGAGGACAGATTTGGCACCTGCTGAATCTTTTCTATCGGCCCTAAAACTACCAACGCCTAGCCATGAACAGCAGGCTCTCATGGTGAAACCGATTTCGTCGGAGGAACTGTGGGCGGTCATCTCCAAGTCCAAAACCCAAAAAGCCCCTGGGCCTGATGGTTATGGGGCTGAGTTTTATAAAAGCTCGATGCAGTCTGTCAGTAAGTTGTTACTTGCAGCGTGCAATGAGGTTCTGACCGGTGAATCCCCTCCGCTACAATGTAGTTCATATAGACCAATATTGGTCCTCAATTCAGATTATAAATTCTTCATGTCCATCTTGGCCCGACGACTGGACATTGTACTACCGGAGCTGACTGACCCTGACCAAACAGGTTTTGTGAGTTCAAGGTCCACATCGGATAATACGCGTAGGGCCCTCCATCTGGTACATGAGATGCAAACCCGGGTTGACTCATCGGTCCTTCTAAGCCTCGACGCGGAGAAAGCCTTTGACCGGGTGTCTTGACCTTTTCTGTTTGCCACAATGGCTGCTATGAGTTTTCCGCGACCACTCATCGATACTCTTAGGAAAATTTATGCGACCCCGAAGGCTTGTGTTAAAACATCAGGCCACCACTCTGAATACTTCCCTCTTCTCAGGGGTACCCGGCAGGGTTGCCCATTATGACCAGGCCTTTTTGCTATTTTTATTGAACCCTTGGCCCAGGCGATTAGAATGTCATCTGAGATTTCGGGGGTGATTGTGGACGGCACGGAGCACCGGGTAGCCCTATACGCAGATGATGTTCTGCTATTCCTTACTAAACCCGAGCAATCAGTGCCCTCCATTTTTCACCTCTTGGATGAATTCAGGTCACATTCAGGCTACAAGCTGAATACCAGCAAAACCGATGCCCTCACCTTTCACTACGTCCCATCAGATACAATTAAGACAAGGTATCCCTTCCTCTGGGGACTTACCAAGTTAAAATATTTGGGAATCTACCTCTCACATCTGGCAGAAGACACCCTAGATAACAACTACCGACCCATTACATCCCAAATGAAGCAGGACCTTGAAAGGTGGAACATTCTCCCACTGAATATGCTGCAACGCATAGAGGGGATCCGGATGGTAACCCTTCCGAGGATTCTCTACTTGTTCCAGAACTTACCCCTCAATTTGCCGAACAGTCTTTTTAAGGTTTGGAACAGGACCATAGTGAAATTTGTCTGGGCAGGTAAACGCCCTAGAATTAAATTGGAGACGCTTCACCTCCCTAAAGCTAGGGAGGGCTTGGCACTTCCCAATCTGAAACTTTATTACTGGGCTACTCACCTTTCTTTTATAATACAACGCCTAGTGGGAATAACCTCGGCCAGATGGAGGGAAATAGAGGAGAGCGCACTCCGGCCCCAAGAATATCAAAAGGTGATATTCCATAAAACCCTAACCTCAGTGGGACGGCCTGCAAGGGATCCATGGATGGAGTACCAAGCACAGGTCTGGTGCTCTGTGAGAAGGGCCCTGCGGATTACTCCTTTCCTGGTCTTGTTTTGTCCAATAGACCTGCTGGAGGACTTTCCCCCAGCCCTCTTAAACCATACCTTTCAGACTTGGCGGCATGCTGGCCTCTCTCAGCTCTCACAACTGCAGATCGGCCCCCACAATAGAGAGTTTGGTGAACTCAGTTGTGATTTTCATTTACGTTAATCAGATTTCTTTCGGTATCTACAAATCCGCCACTATTTTGAATCACTACCCCTCAATGTCCGTTCACCTGAGGCTCACCCCACTGTGATTCGAGTACTCCAGCAAGTATTAAAATCTCGACGACTCCCACACGCTATCTCAGTGCTATACAGGTCCCTCCTGGAAACAATAGGGGGAGACACCTCGCGACTAAGGGAAAATGAGTGAAGAGTTGGGTACTCAAATCATACCCTAACAGTGGGAAACACTTTTCCGTATGACATCAAGAATCACCTACTCTCATTCCTGGAGGTTATTTGCATGGCAATTATTGGTCAGATTCTTCCGAACCCGGTAATAACCTCTCATTATGGTGCTACCCGATCTGCAGAGTGTTGACGCCTATGTGGAGAGGCCACAGCTCACCACTCTCATATTTTCTGGTCCTGCCCAAAACTGCAGCCTTTTCTGCAGGGTCTATATGAGGAGTTAGAAGACCTCTTGGGGGTTGGCCTCCGTTATAATGGTGATTTTTTTATCCAGCATTGCTTCCCCCATGGCCTACTTGACCCTCATGCCCGGTACCTATTAAATATTCTTCTACTGGCAGCGAAGAAAGCTATCACTAAACGCTGGCTCACATCTGAGCCCCCTTCTCTTTCAGACTGGAGAGAGACAGTCCATCTTATATACAAATCCGAAAAAATAACTCACAATTTAAATGATCAAGCTGAGCCGGGCTCCTTGAAGTGGAGGAAATGGATCATTTATATTATGGCCAAAAACCCCCCTTTTTGTGCCTTAAGGCAGCGCCTCATTGGCTGGCTCCTCAGGTCATAGTTTATTGGCACCAGGCTCCTTCATGAGCCTTAAAGGCTCAGTTTGGGGGAGACGCTGGGGGCACTGACTGGACGAATGGAGGGGTTTGGGGAGGTGGGTTGTGGGCGAGGAGGGATGATTTAAATATGACATAATCAATGGAACGATGATGAGATGTTGGGTGGTGGTTTGGGACTGTTGTTAAAATAACAATGTGTGAACCTATTTGTAAGCCGGTATCTCCGAATGCCTGATGTTATGACGGTAGTACTTGTGATGGATTATGACTGTCAAACTGTGTATGAACTGTAAAGCTTCTCTAATAAAAATATTTACAAAAAACTATTGGGAGAGTACCGAGCTAAATAATCCCCAGAGATGGGCGGCAGGAGGGAGAGAGAGAGAGAGAGAGAGAGAAGTCCGTTAAGAATTGTCCTGCCAAATGACTGCTGTCATCTGGCATGGATATCCAAGGCATAGTGCTCAAAAAAAGTGGGCACGGAGCTCCAGGTAGCCGCACTGCAAATGTCTGCAATGGGGACATTACGAATTTCCGCCTGAGATCCCATGACTGCTCTGGTAGAGTGAGCGTACACTCTGTCTTCCAGCTTGACCTGTGCCATGGAAAAGCAATGGCGAAGGCATGCCACCAGCCACGCTGAAATGCATCTGATAGCAACAGGTTGACCCAGCCAGGTCATGCTGAAGGAAACAAAGAGTTGTTGAGCCTTGTCAATTTCCTTCGTTCTATTCAGATAGAACTACAAGGCTCTTTTTATGTCTAGGGAATGAAGGGTACACTCTCCTTCATTCTGGAAGTTTGCAAAGTAGGTAGGAAGGACTAAAGGTTGATTCAGATGGAATTCTGAGACAACCTTAGGAAGAAACTTAGGCTGAGTCCTAAGAAAGTACAGTTATGTAAGAACTTACCGTAACAGCAGATCTCCGAGAGAGGCTCTTGCAGTAGGTAATTACAGTTAGGACTGACGTCGGCCGGTGGCAGGACCCCACAGAAAAATTTCTAGCTAGCAGTCCCTAGCGAGGGACCGCCCCCACGTCAGTTGACCGGCGTCATGCGATGTCAGTATAAAGGGGCGGTCCCGGACGCCCGCCTTCCAGTTCTTTCCTGCCACAGGCCGGAGAGGCCCGGACGAGAGAAGCAGATGTTTCCTTCCTGGAAAAGGAGCTGAAAAGCCTAGGGGATGGAGGGCAGGAAGGTATTACCTTGCAAGAGCCTCTCTAAGATTTGCTGTTACGGTGAAGTTCTTACGTAACTGTACTATCTTACTCGAGGGCTCTTGCAGGTAATTACATATAGGACTGAATCCCAAGCAGTCTGGAACAAATGAAAGGCACCGGGAGGAGGAACTACTCCAAGAAGTAGCAAAAAACCTTGCAAACCTCAAGACAGGAGGCCTTGCAAAACAGCTAACCCGAAGCCTGCTCTACAGCGAGAGGCAATGTCCAAACTGTAATGTTTCGTAAAGGTATGGACAGAAGTCCAGGTGGCGGCAGCGCATATGTCTGCTGCAGACACATTCTTGAAATAAGCCGTGGAGGCCGCTACTCCACGCGTGGAGTGACCTCTGACTTGACCCGGAAGGGTCTTGTTGTATTTGTCATAACAGAAAGTGATGCAATGAGCCAACCACTTCGACAGGCATTGCTTGGAAACAGCATTGCCTTCCCTTTTGTGAGCAAAAGAGATGAACAACTGATCAGTTTTTCTGAGATCCTTTGTCCTATCGGTGTAGTATCTCAGAATCCGGTGAACATCCATGGTATGGGGTAAATATTCTCCTTGGTTGGAGTACTGCGTGAAAAAGGCAGGTAACTCTATAGACTCTGCTACCACCTTAGGCAGAAACTTAGGGTTCGTGCAAAGAGCCACTCGTTCTTTGTGAAAAATCAAATAGGGGATTTTACACATCAGGGCCTGAAGCCTGGAAATTCTTCGAGCAGAAGTGATGGCCACCAAGAAGAGCGTCTTCCACGAAAGAAACTTCAGATCTGCGGATGCCGCAGGTTCGAAGGGAGGAAGAGTAAGTTTCTCAAGAACGAAGCTCAAGTCCCAAGGAGGAGCACGAATCCAAACAGGGGGCCTGAGATGAAGGACCCCCTCTGAGAAAAGTCTTAGATACCACCAATTGGACAAAGGTTTTATCAGTGAAAGGAACATGATATGCTGAAATAGCAGCCATGTGCACTTTCAAGGAGGAATGACTGAGACCCAGGTCGAAGAGATGCTGTAAATATTCAAGCAGAACAGCCACTGAACAGGAGAAAGGCTCCACGTTCCTAGAAGTGGCCCAAATAGAAAATCTCTTCCATTTCATGGCATAAGTGGACCTAGTGGAGGGTTTTCTAGCCTCCACCAGAATCTCGGCCACTTTTGGAGAGACACCAAAGCGAGATTGGGCTAGGTCTGCAGGAGCCATGCATGAGGTTGTAGGGACTTGAGGCCCGGGTGGACCAGGGTCCCCCAATCCTGGGTCAGCAATCCTTGAGATAAAGGAACAGGAAGAGGAGGAACCTCTGAGTATTGTTGTAGAAGAGAGAACCAGATTTGCCTGGGCCAGAAAGGAGCGATCAGAATCATTCTCACACCTTCTGTTAGTTTCTGCAATACACGAGGGACCAGAGGAATTGGGGGAAAAGCATAGACGAATCTGTCCTTCCAGTTTAGAGACAGAGCGTCGCTCCAGAAAGCGCCTCGAGCGAGCAAAAGGTGGGAAGTTTTGTGTTTTGGGAAGAGGCAAACAGGTCCACCTGTGGAGTCCCCCAAAGCTGGAAGATGTCGTCTAGAACTTTTTGGTCCAACTCCCACTCGTGTGGCAGAGCAGAGGGAGCGGCTTAGCTTGTCTGCCAGGGTACTGTCGACTCCTGGAACATGGATTGCTGTGAGGTGAAGGTTGTGAAGCGTTGCCCAGTCCCAAACCCTCATTGCTTCCCTGCACAGAGGGCAGGATCGAGACCTCCCTCCTTGTTGATGTACCACACCACGATATGTTGTCCGCCTGGACAGCTAGGTGACTGGGAAGAATGTATTGGTGAAGGGCTTGGAGAGCATATAGTACTGCTCAAAGCTCGAGCACATTGATGTGGAGAGCTAGCTCCAATCTGGACCATAAACCCTGGGTTCGGTGAGGACCCAGATGGTCTCTCCAACCTTCTCCTGATGCGTCTGTGGTCAGAGTCTGGGAGGCGGGAGGATGACAGAAGTGGAGCCCCCTGAAACAGGTTCTCTCGAACCAGCCACCATTGCAAGTCTCTTGTCATCGGCGAGGAGATCAGAACCAGATGATCTAGGTCGTCTACAAGTTGATCCCACTGGGAGCGAACAGTCCAATGAGAGATCCTCATGTGGAGCCAAGCGCGGGAAACTGCCGGGATGGCGGCCGCCATGAGTCCCAAGAGATGGAGAACCGACCTCGCCGGAACCTTCCTGCATTCTGATAGCAGGAAAATCTGTGACTGAAGAGAGGCCGCCCTGTCCGGAGGAAGGAAGGCCTTGCTCACCGTCGTATCAAGGATAGCCCCGATAAACTGTAATCTCTGGGAGGGATCCAGATGAGACTTGGAATGGTTGATGGTAATACCCAGGCAAGTGAAAACCTGCTGGGTGAGGGAGAGAAAATGCAGGAGCTCCTCCCTAGACGAGGCTGCCAGGAGCCAGTCGTCCAGGTAGGGGAACACCTGAACTCCCATGAAATGCACGGGTGGGCCGCTACCACAGCCAGGCATTTGGTAAAAACTCGGAAGCCGGAAAGACCAACAGGAGTGCCCGGAATGGTAATGGTCCCCTGGAAAGCAAACCGGAGATACTTGACGATCGCGAGGGACGAATGGGGATGTGCAGATATGCGGCCCTGCATATCCAGCACAAAAGCCATTGACCCGGCCAAGAAGGGCAGAAGGGTTTGTAAGAGCATCCTGAACCTTTTGTATTCCATGTAAAGGTTCAAGGAGCTGAGATTAAGAATGGGTCTGAGACCTCCCGTCTTCTTTGGGACCAGAAAGAAATGAGAATAGTAACCCGTCCCTTGAAGGTGAGGGGGAACAGGTTCTACGGCCTGCTTCGCGAGAAGGGCAGATATTTCTTCCCGGACCAAAGGAAGATGGTCCCTTGCATAGGACGACTTCAGAGGTGGTTTCTGTAGAAACTCTATAGAGTGCCCCTCCGCTCTAATCTGAAGGACCCATGAATCCGTTATCCTCTCCCAACCCAGAAGGTGGAGGGAGAACCTCCCTCCTACCGGTTCCTCCGCTGTGTCCAGAGGTGGTGGGAGAGGAGAGAAGTCAGGTGGTGTGGGGCAGTGCAGCTGGGGCACCCACTGCTTTTGGGCAGTGGGGGCCTGGCAGCTGGCTGGGGGCCAGCGTTTAGTGGCCACGCCTTTCCTTGGGGTTTCGCCTGGCCGACTGCATCCGCAAAAGGACGCGCTTGTGGGGATGGGGACGGGTACATGGAATCCCACGGATTTCAGAGCCGTCCCTTCTCCTGCAAGTCAGTGATTATGTCCTTGACATCACCGCCGAGCACTGAACCCCTGAAGGTGCTTCCTGGATTGCTGACCGCCTCGGGACCAAACCTGACACGCGGAGCCAGGCATGACGCCGAAGACTTATGGCGAACGTGGAGCTCCGCCCGGCAGTGTCCACTGCATCGTATGTCGTCTGCAGGATGTGACGACTGGCCGAATGAGCAGAACGGACTAAGTCAGTTAACTCCTGCTTGACTTGGGAGTCAGGTAAGGAGTCAATATTGGATTCCGCCTGGGTAAGGATGGCCTTCTGGTAATCCCCATATGAGCTACATAATTCAGGGCCCGAATTCCCAGTGTGGAAGAGGCGTATATTTTTCTTCCATACTGGTCCAGGAGGTGAGATTCCTTATCTGGAGGAGACGAGCTTAGATGTTTGGGATGTGCTGACCGTCCATGAGCGGCGCTAATCACGACCAAGTCTGCACCAGGGTGAGAATCCAAAAAGTCTACACCCTCCGGAGCCTGGTATAGCCTGTTGGACTTCCTGGGAAGTGGGGCTAAAGCCGACGGTTGTTTCCAAATAGTGGAAACAAGGTGGGCGTGAGGCTCGATCCAGGGTGGCACTAAAGTAGGAGCCGTCAGGGGCAGGTCCAGATGTTTGGCGAGTTTGACCCGCTGAGGATCTGGTTCCAGAGAGCGCCACTGATGTACTTCCTGGATCTTCTGAGCAACTCCGTGAAGGAAGGATCCTCCGGAGGAGACATCGGAGGGGTCCTCGGCTGGGGCTTGGACGGAGAGTGAGGCTCGTTGTCTCTCTTGGAGCATCCGTTGGAGGAATCCAAGGAATCAGAGAGCGAAGAAGAAGCAGAATAAGACTCCCTGACACGTCTAGGGGGAGGAACGGGTTCCTTAGGGGTAATAACTGGACGTGTGTCCTGCCCCTCTCGGGATCCGGAGGGAAGGGCTCTGGGGTCCGGAGGTGGAGAGGAGTGTGCGCCTCGGGCGACGGGGCCAGGGCGGCGCCTCATCGTAAGGTGTTTCTACTTCCTTGGTGAGCTGAGCCTTGGCCTCAGCCCACCAGGAAGTCAGAGTCTCCTGCAGATCCATCGGCAGCCAGGCAGTGGAGGTGGGGGGTAAGAATACGGATTGTATCCGTGGGCGAGTATCTGAAACCGGCTGCGGGAAACCGTGCCGGGTATTGAGGGCGTCGGGTACTGCGGCGCCGGCGGGACCGCGCCGGGTACGTGGCGCTGGATACCTGGACCGGGTATGACGGGCATCGGATAAGACGGGGGGAACCGGGCGCCGGAGGCTGCTGGAGCAAGACGGCCCGGAAGGAGCCCCGCACGGCAGGTCAAGATTGAGAGGCCCAGGGGTTGGCCCGACGGAAGGGATTGTCCCTCGCCCGGCGCCGGTGGGGCGCGTCGGAACCAAGGCCGATCCGCCCCTAGGAGGAGGGTCTGACGGGGTGGAATATCCCCGTATCGCCGGGACGGTGGGGAAAAGTCCCGGGGTCAGGCTGGGGTGACTCAGGCTCCTCGGACGAGCAGCGAAGAGCTCTGAGGACCCGGGTATGAGGGGTTGGAGATCCGTCGTAGGTTCCGTCACCCTGACGCGCGTCCCTAAGAGGAGTGACGTGTGGCTTGAGGGCTGGTTCCTGGTGGGCGCCGGAGGAGCCGGCGTCCGACTTACGGGGTGCCTCGTCGGAGGTGGGCTGAAGGAGAGAAGCGGCCCGGTCCGAGGGGGACGGGGTCGTGCGCCGCCCCGAAGGTTCGGGCGTTTTACCAACCTTCTCCCAGCGGATGTCGGAGGAGCCGATGTCCGGCTTATGGGAGTCGCCCGCACCAGTAGGCCGCAAGCCTGCGGCAGTACTGGGGACGGAGGCCTCCTTTTGCCTGGAGGTGCCTGCAAGGCCCGAGCCGACGCCTCCTCCAAACCCTTGGGGCTGCCGCAGTCCTCCCCGGGAGGATATTACCTGGGCCGCGACTCCGGCCGAAGTCACGGGCGAGGAGGCCTTCTCCCGGTGCCTTTCTTTGTCCCACTTTTTGTGATGTCCTTCGGGAGAAGTCGACACCTACCTGAGCTTCCTCAATTCTTTTTCCATTGAAGACATCTTTATCTTTAGAAGATGGGCTTCCAGGGACTGTTGGCGTGGTCTGCGGGTAGCCACGTTGAAGTGCAGGCAATGCGGGCACTTGTCAACCGGGTGGTCGGGGCCTAGCAAAAAGGCAGAGAGAATGGCCGTCCCTGTGTGGCAGTTGGGCGCCGCACGAGTTGCACTTGTTTTTGGAAGGTGTAGGGGACGACATACACCGACGCTGACCTGACGATGAGAGAAAAAATATTGAAAACTTCGGTAAAACCGACGAAAGAACAGGGCTTTGCTAAGCACGAACTTTACCGCAAGGCGCTGCCCGAGCTAACGGCGGGAAAGAACTGGAAGGCGGGCGTCCGGGACCGCCCCTTTATACCGACGTCTCATGACTCCGGTCACCTGACGTGGAGGTGGTCCCTCGCCAGGGACTGCTAGCTAGAAATTTTTCCGTGGGGTCCTGCCGCCGGCCAGCGTCAGTCCTATATGTAATTACCTACTGCAAGAGCCTTCTCGAAGTAAGATCTACTTTGTTCTTGTGAAATACAGTATCCGGGGGTCTGTGACCAAGGCGTGTATTTCTGATACCCTACGAGCAGAAGTAATGGTCACCAGGAAGGCCGTCTTCCAAGTGAGGAATTTCAACTCGCAAGTAGCTAGAGGCTCAAAAGGTTTACGAGTGAGCATGTCTAGCACAAGGTTAATGTCCCAGGCTGCAACTGGGCATCTAATAGGAGGGCTGCTATGCAGAATACCCCTAAGAAACCTCTTAACTACAGGTAGCTGAGCCAGTGACATAGAGAATACTGGCTCAGGATATGCTGAAATTGCACAAAGATGAACTTTGACTGTGGAGCATTGCAGACCTGTGTTTGAGAGGCCTAAGAGATACTCCAAGACTTTATTCAGTGGGCAGAAAAAAGGATTCCAAGAGGATTTTGTACACCAGATAGAGGAAAAACTTCCATTTAGCTGTGTAGGTTTTTCTGGTAGCTGGCTTGCATGCAGCCAAAAGAAATATCTGAAACCCTACGAGAAACATTAAACCTGTTGACCTCTATCTCCTCAGGAGCCAAGTGTGGAGGTGACGAGACCTCAGGTTGGGATGGACTACAGGACCCTGGGTCAGAAGGTTCAACTGAAGTGGAAGCGGTTTCGGAGATATTTCCGATAGTCTGTCAACTAGGGGAAACCAGATTTGACGAGGACAAAACAGGGTGATGAAAATCATTCTGCCCCCCTGTGCTTCCAGTTTGAGCACTACCCTCTGAATTAGGGGAGGAGGAGGAAATACGTATAGAAAGTGTTTTGTCCACTGCAGCCTGAATGCATCCTGACAAAAAATGTCAGGTCCTGGATTTCTGGAGCAGAAGAGGGGCAGTTTTGTGTTGAGTAGGGACGCAAAAAGTCCAGGTCTGAAGTTCCCCACTCTTCAAAGAGTGACTGAATAACGGCTAAGTCGAGAGACCACTCGCGAGGATCTGTCTCCGTTCTGCTGAGATGGTCCACCAGCTCGTTTTGTACTCCTGGTAGGTAAACCGCCTGAATCAGAGCCTTGTGCTCCAGGCACCATTCCCACACTCTCATTGCTTCCCTGCATAATGGGTAAGTGTGTGCACCGCCCTGTTTGTTGATGTAATACATCACTGCCTTGTTGTCCATTTGAAGGAGAATGTTCCTGTGACAGAGTATGTCCTTCAAAGCTTGGACTGCACAGAGGACGGCTCTCATTTCCAGGACGTTTATATGAAGTTGAGACTGATCCGGAGTCCACGTACCCTGGGTGTGGAGATCCCAGCAGTGAGCTCCCCAATCAGGGACGCATCCGTGGTAATGAAGATCTGATGATCCAGAGGGGTGAAGGGATATCCTTCCAGAAGGTTGTCTTCCTGAGACCACCAGGTGAGTGACCTCTTCAGAGATTCCGTCACCTTGATGAGAAAGGACTGAGGGTGAGTGGTAGGAGACCACTGAGTACTGAGCATCCACTAAAACGTTCTCATGTGGAGATGAGCCAAAGGTACAGTGAACACCGAGGATGCCATGAGACCCAGCATCCGCTGCATCGAGAGAGCTCGCACTGAGCTGTGTTCTCTGATGAAGTGGGCCATCTGTAGGATATCGCTCTTTCTGTCCTCTGGAAGAAAAGCTTTTGCACAGGAAATGTCCAGAAGGGTTCCTATGAAAAGGAGCTTCTGGGAGGGCTGCAACTGTGACTTTTTGAGGTTCAGCAGGACTTCCAACGACGTGAGGAAGTCTGAGGCCGAGGCCACGGCCTCCAGAGTCTCTTACCTGGAAGGGTTTGCCAGAAGCCAGTCGTCCAGATATGGGAATACTTGGATTCCGATTTTCCTTAGATGCGCCACGGGAACTGCACATCAGTTTGCAAAAACTCGAGGTGCCGAGGACAGCCCAAAGGGCAGGATTCTGAATTGATAGTGCTGACCCCATGCCACGAACCTTAGGTATCTGTGGTGATTTGGGTGTATGAGAATGTGCTGGTAGGCGTCCTGCATGTCCAGGGAGGCTAGCTAATCGTGTTGATGAATCAAAGGTAGCAGGGGACCGAGTGACATCATCTTGAACTTTTCCTTGAGAAGGAATTTGTTTAACTTTCTGAGATCCAGAACAGTACGCATGCAACCAGTTTTCTTTGGAACCAGAAAGTAATGGGAGTAGAAACCTGTGTTTTGTTAAGCCAGCGGAACTACTACTACTGCCTTGTTGTTCAGAAAGCCTTGTACCTCGGAAGCAAGAAGGTCCGACTGTGCCGCAGACAGACTGGGCTGTCGCTTGGGAGGATAATCCAGAGGGGTTTCTGACAGATTGAGAGAGTACCCCTCGCGGATTATCCTGAGGACCCATTTGACTGATTTTATAGATTTCCACTGGTCGTAGAACTGAGTCAGACGTCCTCCCACTGTCGAGGAAGAGTCCCCCTTGGGCAGCTGAGGTGGGACCTGGGCCGAAAACTCAGAAGGTGGCACTGGGCGCTTTTGGGCCTTGTGCTTTCTTTTGCGACTGAGGGGTTTGGTTTCTGTTAAAGCCTCCTCTGCCTTTGCCACAAAAGGACTGACGGTTGTGAAACTGATGCTTGTTCCCACCTCCTCGAGAGGGAGCAGGCGGAGGTCTAGCTGTCTTAATTGCAGACCTAGTCTTCTGTGTGGCCTCTAGTGCTTGTTCCACTTGAGGCCCAAACAGATATATACCGTTGAAAGGTAAGGCCATGACTTTTTGTTGAGCATCATTCGTAAAGCTCGAAGTACGCAGCCAGGAATGGCGCTGGGTACAAATGCTAGCCGCTGCCTGGGAAGCAGTATTGAAAGTGTCCATTGCAGCTTTAATTTGTTGATTATTGGACTCGATACCTCTAGTTATGGTCTGTAATAGCTCTGAGTTAACCTCAGACTCAGGCAGAGCTTCTACCGTGGCTTTCAGCGAATGCCAAAGAAGATACTCATATTGAGAAAAATAGCCCTGATAGCTGGCAATACGCATGCCCATGGTTGGGGCAGCAAAGACTCGCTTACCCAAGGTGTCGATCTTGCGAGATTCTTTGTTTATAGGATAGGCTGTAGATTCCTGAGGGAGGACAGCCTTACTCTCTGCCAGGACCACTATGGATTCAGCAAAGGCTTGTGAGGCGAAAATGGAGCAATCCTTAGGAGGGGCATATTTCCTATCTATGGACTTGGCCACAAAAGGAATAAGAGCCGGATTCTTCCAAGCCATCTGGGAAAGAGTCTCGAAAGAGGGCTGTACCGGAGGGGTTAAATCCATAGGGATTTTCAGAACATGTAGATATTGGAGATGCAGAAGCTTCCCAGGATCAAGTCCCGTGGTCTGGAGAGGAGGAGTAGAATTTAAATCCTTAAGTAGCGACCTAAAGGAAAGGTCTTCAACAACAGGCTCTGCAGGGGGATTGATCCCTGCCCCAAGCCAGAAGTGGTATCAACATCATTACCCAGCCGAAGATCCTGATCGGGCTCAAAATCATCTCCTGACAGTCTGGGGGCAGGGGAAGGGGGGACTGTATAGACAGGAAAGGAATGAAAATCAGAAGGAAGAAGAGGAGGAGAAAGAATCTGAGTTGCAAACCTCTGGCTAATAGGCGGCGCTGTACACATCCTCGGCGCAGTCGAGGAGAACAGTGCCAACACAGAAAACGGTGCCGCGCATGGCGCCGACTGGGAGCGCAGTACCACGCTCGGTGCCAATGCCACCCCTGGCACTGAGGATGGCGCTGACAGGTAGCTCGGAACTGCACATGGCACCTACACCAACCCCAGCACTGAGGACGGTGCCGGCAGGGCATGAGGTGCTGCAGACGGCGCCAACAACACTCGCAATGTCGAAAAGGACCTCGGCAATGGAGAAGCCAGCACCGCAGGCGACGACACCCTCGCAGAAGTCAGAGAACTGTGATTTAAAGGTAAAGGATGAAAAATGGCAGGAGATAAAGGCGTCGGTGTGGACCCCTGCGCCGCAGCCATGTAAGGGGGATAGACACCAGAGCATGGAGCTGACGGCACCGAAGACTGTGCCGTGCGACTAGGAAGTCCTAGCTGCCCCACCTGCCGATCCGAGACCAACAGGCCCGAAGGCCCTGGCAACAGGCTTGCCGGTTCTGGCAGTCGGAACAACCTCCAAGCCCACTGCTCCATAAGAGCGTCTCAGTGGTGAAACTGCTCATCAGAAGCCCCTCCAATAGGCAGACAGGAGCTCCGGTGTCGAAGAGGCTGGTTACCAGAGACAGAAACCAGCGACTCTGAAAGAAGAGACCAGTTCCTGACCCTAACAACTGACTGTCTATGCACAGACGTAACAGAGGGTGACCTTAGTGATGCAGTTTCTTCTTTGATCGGTGGGCTGAAGAAGAGCTCGAGGTTGAGCGGTGCTGTGAATGGGACATTTCTTTTAATACTTTCGGGCGCGCACTGGACTGTCGTTGTCAACCCAGAGAGGTGGTGGACCAGACCCGGCCCGGCTGACTGAACAGCTTTCATATGAAGTCTCCCTACCGTCACCTGCCCCATTCATGGTCGACTCCATCAATGGAGGGCTGAAGACTTCTTTCTTGTACAAGTAACTTACTTATTAAAATGTAATCTGTACTTTTAGTGATAAAATACAAAATAATAAAACTGAAAACTAAGCTGCTAGTTTGAAGTTTGACTCCTGGCAGGCGAGTGACATTGTCACTGAAAAGCACTCGATGGCGGGAAAACAGGAACTGAAGCAGTTGGAGGGTTGATGACGAGATAGTCTATACCATACCAGCCTAGCTCGCGGTGCTGCTTCCTCGCAGCTCCAACTTGGCGCCATCCCGCCTGAAAAAGTTTGGCTCCCGCTGGGTCCTAGTGACTCCGACATACTCCCATTAGTGTGAATGAGTGGTGGAGACTTTATGTCCAGCAAGATCCTAGAGACTCCTGGGGTGTGCAATACTTCCCGCTGCAGTCCGCTGGGGGTGAGGCAGCTGGTGACTGCCAGGTGCGGACTGATGCTTCCTGGAAAGGAACAGGCCAGGAAGGAACCACACTATGGTTCGCACTGAACTCGCTCAGGAAAGACTGCGTTTCCAGCTCGGTATTGCACCTGACCATGTTAGAGACATTGAGCTCCTGAACTAGCCTCGAAAGGAATCGCTGATATCCTGTGAAATCAGCACTGCAGAACAGGTGGATGGATCTTTCCTCTTCCTCGGAAGAGGAAGTAGAGCAGCTCGGACGTTCAAAGTCCTCCTGTGGCGGTGGGAACAGGCGGAAGACCTGCTCGTCCATAGCCCTAACATACCTGGGGAAGGCCACCGCAGTAGCTTTGAGCATCTCCCAGGACAAGGGTCCCACAGGATCCACACGGCCTGGGAGAGGAGGTGGTGGCTGCAGAGGGACTGGGGAAGGGCACCTGACCAAAACTGCCTGCAGCCTCTGCCAGGGTTCTGAGACCTCGCAGGTGGATCCTCCCACATGGGGGGATCTGGTGGTTGACCCAGTCAGCAAATGCTGCAAATTGGAAAACAAATTCTAGCTGAGCCCTGAAGGAGGTTCTCCCGTGGCGTGACCGGGGCTGCATTGTTCCAGAAAGGCAAGCCTCAACGCTGCCCAATAAGGGCACTTCTGAAGTTTCAGGAGGAGAGGCAGAGTTCAACACTGTGGCTCCTCCCAACCCCCCCCAAGGGAAGTGCAGGAGGGGCCCCGTGCTTCACCCTGACCCATCAACCCCTCGGATTCTGAGGTTGCCCTCTTCCTTGTACCCAGTGCCAAGGGGACCCACAATCCCGCTGGCCCCCCAAGGGAGGCTGCAGGAGAGAAGGCCCCCGTCCCAGCCCCTTAGCCAGAGCGGCACCAGGAATGGCAGCTGCCCCGGCCCCTGAAGCCAGGATCATCAACCCAGTGACACCAAAAACACTATCCGCCGACGGCCCCCCCCAATGCTGTGGTTGGCCTGGGGGCCCTTGGAGACTGCAACCTCCAGGGCCACCAAGGGATGAGCACTAGAGCAACTGGTGCCATGTCCAGGGGGCTCCCTGACTCTGAGGAATAGGGCTGCCAATCCGGGTCAGCCAGCATGTCACCCCTCTTCAAAGAGGAGGAGACCATGCACACTGCTAAACAGGCGACCCCGGAAGCCTCCCTGCCAACGGCGTCACGACCTACACCACCCTGATCACCGACGCAGTGAACAGCAACAGGATCAGAGATGGCGCCGAGGGTCTGCCAGTGGCGGGTCCAACAGCCGTAGGTTGCAACACCTGGGGAGCCTGGACCTCAGAGGAGGTGACTGCTGGAGCAGTGCTCTCGACCCGGCTTTAGAGGGAACCGAGGCATTCCTCTGGCACCGTGGAAGAAACCTCCTCAACGGCAAGGCTTGGATCAGATGAGGAGGTTTCCTCCTCACCATGCCGTATAGACCCGGGAGGGAACCTGGAGGAAGGGTCAAGAGTTCTTGCCACAGAATCCCTAGAATGACGCCACCCTCCAAAAGTTGGCAGAGCCATGCCGACTTTAAATGCACAGATTTCTAAAACACGGCGGTCCATGGAGAAACAGGCGTTGCAGTTATCCATGTCGTGGTTGGGTCCCAAGCAGCAAAGACATCATGCCGGTCCAAAATAGAGAAATGCCAGACACAAGGGCACCGACGCACTGGGGCACAACCCACTTTAGATTTCTTTCTAGCACCTAAACCAGACAGGACACTGAAATAAAAATTACAGAAGACAGACCAGGTGCAGCTGGTAAGAATTTAAAAAAACAAATGGAACAAGCTTACTGGGAGTTGGAGAAAATGGTGCCGGGTGAGCAATTTCAGAACCGGGATGGAAGGAAACTGTTGAACAGTGTTGCTGGAGAATGGCGTCGAGGTGAACTAGGCCACTGATGCAACTTTTTTCCCTACTCGCGCAAGCAGTTGCTTCCTCTACGGTGGGAGAAACAGAACTGGGATGAAGGAGGAGTCAGCGGCATCAAACGGTCAACCTGTGAGCACCACACAGTGCATCGGTGCCGTTGGCGCAGACTCCTCCCATACACACACACACGCACACAAAAAAAGGCTCCCGAGCAGGTGCGTGCCTCCGGCTTACACCCAGCAGTAATGAATGGTGAAGACTGACAATGGAAAGATCTTACCATAACAGTAGATCTTCAAGGGGATCTCAGTCAACAGGTCACACCGTAGGAACTTCACCGTCGGTGAAGGGGAATCCACACAGAAGATTTTCAGCAGTACAACTGGGGCCGCCCACGCTGTCGTGTGATGTCACTTACTCTATAAAGGCATGAGCGGCCCGGCTCCCTCCTCAGTTCTTTCCCCCGGACGCTAAGGGAGCAGTGCCAAGCCATAGAGGAATGAGGGGAGAGAGAGGTGCCCAGGCCCAGGTCTATAAGAAAGGCTGGATACACCAAATAGCCAGTTCCAGTAAGAAGCCTCAAAAAGGGGGATGGTGGGAGGGAAACAGATCTGATGACTGAGAGACCATCAAAGATCTACTGTTATAGTAAGTTCTTTTTTTTCCTTGTTAATTTTTATTATTTTCCAAAATAAACATGATACATGCTACAGAATCACATGCATATATGCAGCATATTGGTACAGTAATGTCACAGGTTCAGGAAGAGGTACTATTGTGCTATAAACTAACAGTTTGAAAGGTTACGCAAAATAACATGCAACTGTTCTATCTTCACTGTAGGAACCAGTCCAAAGCAGTTACATGCATACCTCTCAACTGTCCCCGATTTTCAGGGATGTCCCTGATTTTGCCTCAGAAATTTCTTCTGGCCCTCCTAAATTTGGTGCTTCTGTCACTGAAGAGTAGGGATTTGAATCACAAAATAATGCTAGCCCTTGGTGTTACAGTCTAGTTCTCATTAAGAAAATGCTATTCACACTAAGAAGCATGTTGTACACAGCTTCTGGAAATAATAATACTTTCTTTTCAGATGTGTCCCTGATTTTGGTCATTTGTCCCTGATCATTTTAAGCCTTGTCCCTGATTTGTGATGAGGGAGGTTGAGAGGTATGGTTACATGTGCAAAATTCTATGAATCTTTTAGTCTAAATCTTGATCAGAAAACACCTTATGATGTAATTTACCTAGATTTCAAAAAGGCATTTGACTCGGTTCCACACTGGGCAACAATCAATAAACTTAATGCCATGAATATTCAACCTTGCTAGGTCAAAAGATTGGCTACAAGATCGCTCTGAATGAGTAATTATAGAAGGGCATCAGTCCAATTGGGCTCCAGTAGACAGCGGTGTCCCCCAAGGGTATGTACTTGCCCCTCCTTATTTTTCAGATCTTTGTAGCTGATTTGTCAGCAGATCTTGAATGCTGGATTAATAAACATGCAGATGACTGTAAGATCGGGGTCCCTGCAGAAACACCATCAAAATTAACTCACTGCAAAACAACTTAGATAAAATTTTACAATGGTCACGTATTTGGGGCATGTCTTTCAATTTAAATAAATGTAGCATGATGCACTTCGGGATAAGGAACCCAAAAAATGATTATATTCTCAATGATCATGTTTAAAAAATCAGAGGAAGAAAGAGATCTGGGTAACATAATTTCCAACAACTTCTCGTTTAGCAAACAAATAACAGAAAACATAAATAAAGCTAACAAAGTATGAAGGTCAATAAGACACATCAACTCAGAAGATCAAAATGTCCTTTTACCACTTTACAGAGCTTATATTCATCCTCTATTAGAATATTCCTACAAATTATGGCCCCATATAAAAAATCCAATATTGTAAGGCTAGAAAAAATTTAAAGAAAAATTACCAAACACACAAAATGGTGCAAGTCTCCTTCCTCTGATGAGACTTTAAAAAAAAAAAAAAAACTGGTCTCGTGTCTCTAGAAACTCGCAGGCTACATGGAGACCTAATGTTTACTAGGGAAACTATAAAAGATTCCCAAATTATGGCAGGAACTGTACTTGAGTTCAAACATAAACATTACCACCAGGGGTCACTCACTCCAGCTGGAAAGAAACGTTTTAAAAGTACAAAAAGAGGATATTTCTTCTCTCCGAGGACAGTTAGGACATAGAAAGTACAGTTACGTAAGAACTTACCGTAACAGTAGATCTTCGAGAGAGGCTCTTGCAGTAGGTAATTACCTATAGGACTAAAGCCAGCAGGCGTCAGGACCCTACGGAAAAATTTCTAGCTAGCAGTCTCTGGTGGGGGTCCGCCCCCACGTCAGGTGACCAGCGTTGGGCGACGTCAGTGTTAAGGGGCAGTCCCCCACACCCGCCTTCCAGTTCTTTCCCGTCAAAGGCCAAAAAGGCAAGAAGGGAGGGAGAGAGAGAAGCGGATGTTCCCTTCCTGGAAAGGCAGAAAAGCTAAGGGGATGGAGGCGGAAGGTATTACACCTGCAAGAGCCTCTCTTGAAGATCTACTGTTACAGTAAGTTCTTACGTAACTGTACTATCTTACTTTGAGAGGGCTCTTGCAGTAGGTAATTACATATAGGACTGAATCCCAAGCAGTCTGGAACAAAGAAAAGCACTCGGGAGGGGAAAACTACACACCAATAGAACCTCCGGCTGTAAGGGTCTTACGAAAGAAGACCTTGCAGAACAGCCAACCCGAAGCCTGCTCTACAGCGAGAGGCAATGTCCAAACTGTAGTGTTTCGTAAAGGTATGGACAGAAGTCCAAGTAGCAGCTGCGCAGATGTCTGCCGTTGACACATTCTTGAAACAAGCCGTGGAGGCAGCTACTCCTCTGGTGGAGTGACCTCTGACGTGACCCAGCAAGGTCTTGTTGTACTTTTTGTAACAGAAAGTGATACAATGAGCCAACCATTTGGATAGGCATTGCTTGGAAACGGCATTGCCCTCTCTTCTGCGAGCAAGAGTGACAAAAAGCTGATCACATTTCCTGAGATTCTTAGTCCTAATGGTGCAGTATCTCAGTATTCTATGAACATCCAAAGTATGCAAGAGGTACTCCCCTTGATTGGAGTGTTGTGTAAAGAAAGTGGGTAGCTCAATGGATTGATTCAGTGTAGATTCTGCAACCACCTTAGGGAGAAACTTAGGGTTAGTACACTGAGCTACACGTTCCTTGTGAAAAATCAGATATGGGATTTTACACATCAAGGCCTGAAACTCGGAAATCTGTCGAGCTGAAGTAATGGCCACTAGGAAGAGAGTTTTCCATGAGAGGAACTTCAAGTCTGCTGAGGCTGCCGGTTCAAAAGGAGGCAGGGTAAGCTTCTCAAGAACAAAGTTCAGATCCCAAGGAGGGGCAGGAACGCGGATAGGGGGTCTCAAATGGAGAACCCCTCTAAGGAAGGTCTTAGAGACTTCCAACTGCACGAAAGTTCTGTCTCCAAAAGGGACATGGTAGGCAGAGATAGCCGCCATGTGAACCTTCAAAGAGGAATGGCTGAGACCCAGGCCAAAGAGATTACGCATGTAGTCCAGGATTCTTCCAGCAGGGCAAGAGAACGGCTCGAAGTTCCTGGAAGAGGCCCAAATAGAGAACCATTTCCATTTCATGGCGTAGGTGGATCTAGTGGAAGGCTTCCTGACCTCCACCAGAATATCTGCCATGAGCGGGGAAACCTAGAATCGGGCTTGAGCTACGTCATGCAGCTGAAGGGACTTGAGACTTAGATGAATCAGGGTCCCTTGATCCTGGGTTAGCAAATGTTGAGATAGAGGAAGAGGAAGCGGAGGTTCCTCTGAAAATTGTTGCAGAAGAGAGAACCAAACTTGCCTGGGCCAGAATGGAGCGATGAGGATCATCCGAGCTCCTTCTGAGCTGAGTTTGTGTAAGACCCTTGGAATCAAGGGAATCAGGGGGGAAGGCATAGACAAATCTGTCCTTCCAGTCTAGAGACAAAGCATCCCGCCAAAAAATGCCTCACCCTGGAGCAAGCGAGCAGAAGGCGGGAAGTTTTGCATTTTGAGGGGACATGAACAGGTCTACCCGAGTGGCTCCCCAGCATAGGAAGATATCGTCTATTACCCCTTGATCCAGTTCCCATTCGTGGGCCTCTACTGATGACCGACCGAGGTGGTCAGTCAGCATGTTTTCGACTCCTGGACATGAATTGCCGTCAGGTGAAGGTTGTGCTGAACAGCCCAACTCCAAACTCTCACTGCCTCCCTGCACAGAGGGTAGGAACGCGTTCCTCCCTGCTTGTTGATGTACCAGACAATGCATATGTTGTCTGTCTGGACAGTCAGATGACTGGGAAGAATATAAGAGTTCACAGCCTGGAGAGCATACCGAACGACCCTGAGCTCAAGCACATTTATATGGAGAGTCTGCTCAAGTCTGGACCAGGAGACCTGAGTCCTGCGAGACCCTAGATGGGCTCCCCAGCCCTCTCCCAAGGAGTCTGTTGTCAATGTTTGGGAGGGGGTTCGAGGCAAAAGGGAACTCCCTGGCAAAAGTTCTCTTGCACCATCCACCACTGCAAGTCCCAGACCATGGGATTGGAGACCAGAACATCCTGGTCTAGGTCGTCAAGCGTTTGGTCCCACTGAGACCGAAGCGTCCACTGAGAGATCCTCATATGGAGCCAAGCACGAAGGACTATCGGAATAGCAGCCACCATGAGCCCGAGAAAGCGAAGGACTGACCTGGTGCTGACCCATCTGCGACTGGACAGCAGACTTGCGTGAGCCTGAAGAGTACCCACCTTGTCCAGAGGCAGAAAAGCCATGCCGATGGTCACGTCCAGGATCGCTCCTATGAACTGGAGCCTTTGGCAGGGTACCAGATGGGACTTGGCCTGGTTGATGGTGATACCCAGGCTGGAGAAGACCTGTAGGGTAAGGGAAAGAGAGCGCAGAAGATCCTTCCTGGACAGGGCCTCCAGAAGCCAATCGTCCAGGTACGGGAATACCTGCACTCCCTGGGTACACAGGTGAGCCGCTACCACAGAAAGGCATTTGGTGAACACTTGGGGCACCGAGGAAAGACCAAATGGGAGGGCCTTGAACTGGTAGTGGTCTCCCTGGAATGAAATCTGAAGGAATCTGTGTTGGGAAGGGCATATAGGGATATGCAGGTAAGCATCCTGCATATCTAAAGCTCACAGCCACTGTCCCTGCTGAAGTAATGGCAGCAAACTCTGCAGGGAGAGAATTCTGAACTGTTTGTACTCCACGAACATGTTCAGGGAGCTGAGGTCTAAAATAGGCCTCACATCTCCAGATTTCTTTGGAACCAGGAAGAAATGATAACAGTAGCCTGTCCCCCAAAGTTGGGTCGGGACAGGCTCTATTGCCGCCTTCAAGAGAAGGGAGGAAATTTCTTCCTGAGCCAGAGGAAGATGTTCCAGGGAGTAAGCTGACTTGGGGGGTGGTTTTCTGGGTGGTTTCTGAAGAAACTCAATTGAGTGTCCTGCTGCTATCAGTTGGAGCACCCAAGCATCTGATGTGATCCTCTCCCAACCCTGTAGATGGAAGGAGAACCTCCCTCCTACCAGTTCCTCTGGGGATCCAGAGGCTGTGGGAGAGAAAGAGTCATGAGGTGTGGGGCAGCATCGTGGCTGAAGCTCCTGCACCGCTTTTTGGGCGGGGGCAGCGGACCGGGCCCAGGCGTTGTTAGCCCGCTTGCCCTGGAGGTTTCGCTTTAGGCAGAGAACGTCTGCGAAAAGGGTGACGCTGTCCCCGAGGGGGCCTGTACAAAAAGTTAACAGACAAGTGCAGTGCCCTTCTCTTGCAGGTTGGTGATGATGTCCTTGACATCCCCACTGAACAGCACCGAACCCCTGAAGGGCGCATCCTGAATAGCGGATTGTACATCAGGGACCAAACCTGACACCCGGAGCCAGACCTGACGCCGAAGACCTATGGCGAAAGCCGAGCTCCGACCTGCTGCGTCCACTGCATCATATGAGGTACGGAGCATGTGCCGACTGGCCGAATGAGCAGACCGGAAGAGGTCAGCCACTTCCTGTTTGGTCTGAGACTCAGGAAGGAAGTCCAACTTGGATTCCACCTGACTCAGAATAGTCTTCTGGTAGTCCCCCATATGTGCAATATAGTTCAGGGCCCTGATCCCCAGAGTGGAAGAAGCGTGCACCTTCTTCCCATACTGGTCCAGAAGACAGGATTCCTTGCCTGGTGGAGACGAGCTGAAGTGCTTTGGATTTGCCGCGACAGAGTCGGCCTTCGGGTGTGTGTTCAATGAATCCACACTCTCAGGAGCCTGGTACATCCTAACCGCCTTCCTCAGAAAGGGGGCTAATGTGGACAGTTGTTGCCAAATAGTGGAAACAAGGTCTGCGTAAGGCTTGATCCAGGGTGGACTCAATGCTGGAGCAGTTTCAGGCAGATCCAAATTGGCAGTAGCTTCTTCCGCTGTGGATCTGGCTCCAGAGATTGCCACTGGTGGACTTCCTGGATCTTTCTCAGCAGCTCCAGAAAGGAAGGATCTTCTGGAGGAGACCTTAGCCTGGGACAGTCTGGAGTGCGTGGGTCATCACCAGGATCGAAGCACCCCACTGAGTCTGAGTCAGAGGTCTCCGAAGAAGAGGAAGAAGACCCCTCCTGGTGTGGGGGAGGAACCGACCCCTTGGGCAACCCTTAGGAAAGCGTATCCTCCCCGAACCTGGCACCCAAGGGCTCACCCCGGTGTTAGGTAAGGGGGAGGGAGTCTCTCATCTCCGGCGACGGGGATCCAGTATCAGGTCCGGCGTCGGCACATGGCTCTCCACCTCCCAGGTGAGCTGAGCCTTGGCCTCAGCCCACCAGGCAGTTAGAGTCTACTTCAAATCCACCAGCGGCTGGGGGGACGGTGGAGGAGGGGGATACGGATATTGAGGGTATCCATAGGCTGAGTAGCCGTAGCCCGATGGCGGGAAGCCCGGTGTTGGGTACTGCAGCGCAGGATACCGTGGCCCCAGGTAGGACGGTGTCGGATAGGAGGGAGTCGGATACCCGGGAACCAGGGGCTCTGTCGAAGCAGAAGGCCCTGGAAGAGGCCCAGCAGGCAGGCCAGGAACAGGTGGCCCCGCTGGCATCAGGTCCGGCATTGGGATGGCATCCGGTAATGTGAAGGGGGGAATCTGGCCATGACACCGGGGAAAATCCCCTACTCTTTTTGAGAAGTGCCATGGGATCTTTAATGTCCACCTGAACAACCACCAGAACATTACACCAAATTTGAAATGGCTACTTAACCAAGGAAAGGGAAAAAAAAGACAAAAACAAAAAAAAAACTGCTTGGTCATGGTAAAAGAGGTTTTTAATGAAAACACACTTTAAGAAAGGTACACAGCAAACCGTATATCAAAAACAGCAACCTCCTCTTACAACAATGTTTCAAGACTTCTCTGTCTCTTTTTCAAGATGCTGGTGATAACCAACCCACACCAGCAATTTAAAGGCTCACCATACTAATCATGTGTCAAGTGGTCACCAATAGTAAAGTACATTTCCGAAAGAACTTACCGTAACAGTAGATATTCGAGAGGAGCTTTGCAGCAGGTAATACCATTAGGACTAATGCCGCCAGGTGTTAGGACTCCACAGAAAACTTGTAGCTAGCAGTCTATAGCCGGGGACCGCCCCCGAAGTCGGCTCCGCCCGATGTCAGATGTGGTATAAAGGGGCAGTCCCCTGGCGCCATCTCAGTTCTCCTGTTGAAGAACGGCTAAAAAAAATTACTGGAGAACCAGACAGGAACTCCCTCAACCTTACATGAATGTAATGGTACTGATACCTGGGGGGATGGAGGGTCGGAAAGCCACCTGCTGCAAGAGCTCCTCTCGAAGATCTACTGTCACGGTAAGTTCTTACGTAATTGTACTACCTAACTTCAAGGTGGAGCTCTTGCAGCAGGTAATACCATAGGCCCAGGTCAATTTGGGAGGTGGAGAGAACTAAATGAAGCGAGTGAGACTGAATAACTTTAGGAAAGAAGGCATTGCAGGATGGCTAGTCCAAAGCCAGCTCTACTCCTAGAAGCAATGTCTAGGCTATAATGCCTGATGAAGGTGTGGACCTTGCTCCATGTTGCTGCAGCACAGATGTCTGCTGATGAGACATTTTTTAAAGGGGCAATAAGAGGTAGCCACAGTCCTTGTGGAGTGACCCCCAATGGTTCCAGGAAGAGGCCTGTTATGGTTCTGATAAGAGAAAGAAATGCAGTGTACTCGCCAACGGGCTAGTGACTGTCTAGAGACTGGAGCCTCTGTCATCCTTTCTGAAATGGAGACGAATAACTGGTCCGTCTTCCTGAAAGGCTGAGTCTTGTGAAGGTAATATCTCAGGATCCTATGAACATCCAAGGTGTGCAACACGGCTTCACCCTGGTTAGAAAATTCAGGGTAATAAACCAGAAGGTTGATGTCCTGGTTCAGCGTTAGTTTGGACACCACCTTCGGTAAGAACTTAGGGTCTGTACGCAGGGTCACCCTATCCCTGTGCAAAACAATGTAAGGCTCTTTGCACATCAGGGCCCGGAGCTTGGAGACTCTTCTAGCGGAAGTAATAGCCACAAACAGAAGAGCTTTCCAAGAAAGGAAGCGCAGCTCACAAGATGCGGCTGGCTCAAAAGGAGGGAGTGTGAGCTTCTCAAGGATGAAAATCAAATTCCATGGAGGAACAGGGTCTCTCCTGGGAGACCTAATGTGCAAAACCCCTCTCAGAAATGTTTTGCAGACATTCAATTGTGCCAGAGTTCTCTCTCCTAGAGGGACACAATATGTGGAAACCGCACCTTGATGGACGAGTAGCTTAGCCCCAAGACCAAAAGGTGACAGAGCTATTCTAGCACGTCTGACCGGACAATCCAGGGGATCCAGGGAATGAGCTGTTGCCCAGAGGCAGTAATGGAGTTGCTGGAGCAGAGGATACCAAATTTAGCGGGGCCATAAAGGAACTACGAGGATTATCCTGGCTCCTTCCAATTGCAATCTGAGTAGTACTCTCTGGATGAGTGGGAAGGCGCATAGAAACCTCCCTATCCAAGAGAGGGACAATGTGTCTCACCAAAAAACACCAGGCCCTGGAACGAGCAAGCAGACATTTTGCAGTCTGGCGTTGTATGGGGATGCAAAGAGGTCCAACTCTGGAAGGTCCCAGCGACCAAAGACGTCATCTGTGACTTCCTGAAGTAGTTCCCACTCGTGGCTTGGAGAGAGAAAGCGACAGACTGTCGGCGAGAACATTCTGGACCCCGGGTAGATGAACCGCTGTGAGGTCTAAGAGGTGTTCTACTGCCCAGTCCCACATTCTCTTGGCCTCCCTGCAAAGGGGGTAAGAATGGGTACCCCCTTATCTGTTGATGTAGAAAACCACTGGTGTGTTGTCTGTCTGCACCAGAAGGGGACCCAGGGACAGCTGGTCCCGAAAAGCATGGAGAGCATTCAGAACGGATCTCATTTCCAGGACACTGCTATGTAGAGAGCGCTCTGTGGGAGACCAGGAGCCTTGAGTCCTGTAACATAGAAACATAGAATTTGATGTCAGATGAGGACTGCTTGGACCACCTATTCTGCCCATTTCCCTACCTAATGGGTAAGCTGCAGATCCTAGTTAACCAACAATCTACTTCCTCCTACACCCCACTAGAATTGCCTTATGTCTGTCCCATGCATTCTTGAATTCCCCCACTGTTTCTGACCCTGCGACCTCCTCAGAAAGGCCGTTCCATGCATCTACAACCCTCTCTGTGAAGAAATACTTCCTCACATTACCACAGAGCCACCCCCCCCCCCAATCTTCAAATTGTTCCCTCTTGTTCTTGCACATCTCTTTTTCTGAAAGATGCTACCCTCTTGGACTTTGTTGATTCCCTTGAGGTGTTTAAAAGTTTCCATCATGTCCCCCGTCTTGCTCGAGGCTACACATCTTAAGCTCCTTTAGTCTTTCTTCATATGTCTTTTGGTGCCGACCCTGTATCATTTTGGCTGTCCTCCTCTGGACAGCCTCCACCCTGTCTATGTCTTTACGAAGATAGGGTCTCCAGAACTGTATACAGAACTCCAGATGTGGTCTTACCAACTGTCTGTACACAGGGCCAACAACTTCCTGTTTTCTACTGGTGATGCCTCTTCCCTATTCATCCCAGTAACCCCCCAGCAGTCCTAAGTGAGCCTCCCAACCTGTCAAAGACTCGTCTGTGGTCAGTATGAGGGACACAGTTGGTCTCTGTAAAGAGATTTCTCCCTCCAGATTTATTTAGCAGAGCCACCAATCCAGGGAGCGCTGCACCGCTCAAGAGACCCTGATCGGAAGATTGAGGTCATCCACTGCCTGATCCCATTGTACCCTGAGGTGCCACTGGAGGACTCTCATGTACAACCTGGTGAGTGGGACTGTGGCTATGGCGGCCACCATGTGGCCCCGCAGCTGTAGAATGACCCGAGCAGGTACCATGGAGGCTGCCTGAACTCTGCATGCCAGAGGACACAGACGTGTTGCCCTGTCTGAGGGCAGGAAGGCTTTTCCCTGCTCGGTATCCAGGATTGCCCCTATGAACTGCAACTTCTGAGACGGCCAGGGTTGTGACTCTGGCCAGTTCACTGTAATCCCAAGGGAGCAAGAGAGGTTTTCTGTCTCTTTGAGGTCAACTTGGAGACTCTGTTCCATCGGAGCGGAGAGAAGCCAGTTGTATAGGTAGGGGTAGACAAAGAGGCCTCTCCGTCGGAGGGACGCTGCTACCACCGCCAGGCATTTGGTGAAGACTCTGGGCACGGAAGAAAGGCCGAAGGGCAGAACCCTGAACTGGTAACGTTGGTCCCGAAACTGGTACTGAAGAAACCTTCTGTGATGTTTCAGAACTTTGATATGCATGTAAGCATCTTGCATATCGAGGGAGCATAACCAGTCCCCTTGATGTTGCAAGGGGAACAGACTCGCAAGAGTGACCATCTGAAATCTCTGGTATTTGCCCGAGAGATTGAGTTGGCTTAAGTCTACAACAGGCAAAGGTCTCACGTTTTCTTTGGAAGCAGGAAAAAGCAGTAGTAGTAACCTTTGCCCCTCTGCGCCAGAGGAACAGGCTGGATGGCCTTTTTCTCTAGGAGCTGTTGAACTTCCGCTGCTATGAGTACAGTGTGGGCCGCCGGTCAATTGACAGGTGGCGGGGATTGTCCAGTGGGATAGAGAGAAACTCTACTGAATACCCGTTTCAAATGGTGGACCAGGCAAACGGGTAAAGGGCAAATCTCCCTCCTACCTTCTCGTTCTGTGACTCGTGAGAGGGGGAGGGAGAGGCAGCAAGTCAGGCGGTGGGAATAGCAGGGGCCTGAGCCCTGGGAGCTTTGGGCTGCCTATGGCCTTGGGGGTTAGGGTGACCCCGCCTCTTGAAACCCTTGCCTTGGGGGTTTTTGCCTCCTTGTCCCTGTCCTTTGTGAAAGGAACGGCGGTGGGATTCCTGAGGCTGGGACTTGCACGTGCGGTGCACGTCGGCTACCGCGTTTCCTGACTCTTGAAGTCCTTTGACCAGAGACTTCACCTCTGGCCCTAGGAGCACCGGTCCCTGAAAAGGGGAGTCCAAAATGGAGTCCTGCAGTTCAGGTTGGAAACCAGTGAGTCTCAGCCATGAATGCCTAAGTAAGCAAACCCCTGAGGCCGCAGCTGTAGAGGCCTTGTCCACTGCATCAAAGAAGCGGCACAAGACATACTTGTCTACATCCAGGCCTGACGGGGCACAGGCAAGCACTTCCTTTTTTTCTTCAGACTCAGGCATGGCCTTAAGCAGTTTCATGGTCTTTTGCAACAGAGATTGCTGATAGGTGACCATATGGGCCATGAAGTTTAAAGACCGAATGGCCCCTGTGGCTGAAGAAAACATTTTATGCCCCCAGCTACTGATTTTCTCGGAGGCTGGATCTGGAGGCTGAGAACCCAAATGTTTAGACTTGGTGCCGCAGCCATGAGCGGCAGTGAGCTACAATGAGATGGCTTTTGGTTGCTCTGCCAGAAAAGGCTCTGCTCTAGAAGGTTTATAAAGCCTGCCGGCCTTTTTAGGAACCGCTGGAATAGAGGCAGGCGTACGCTAAGACAGGCAAGTGATGTCCTGGAAAGGCTCAACAAGTGGTGGTATGACCAACGGTTTGGGTTCCTTGTCCCACAAAAAGTTAGCCAATTGTTTATGTTTTGGGTCTGCATCTTCCGTGTCCCATTAGTAGATTGCTTGGATGTGCCTCATGATGTCTAAAAGAGGGCTCATCCAGCGGGGACCTGGGAGAGTTCTTTGGGCCTGGTGAAGGAGGAAAGAACTCATCCCCAGAGGAGTCAGGAGAAAAAGGATCCACATCCCTCTCATCCAAGGAAGATGTGCAGCCAGTAGTAGAGGGAACAGGAGAACGCTGCTTTTTCCTTATTCCCCTTGGATCCAGATGGGTGCCCTCGTCCCCAACTGGAACTGATGGAGTGGAGGGAGGTCCCATAGGTGGAGGAGGTGGTCTGGGGTCTGGGGGGTCTATAAAGTAGGTCCCCTTTGACCGTATTCCACCATGTTGTAAAGAGTGATCCTATGTCAGCCACCGGGATGACTGCAGGGCCGGGCATCGGGTGAGTGCGGCCTGGTGTCTGGGTGTCCTCAGGGACCGGCGTGAGGTTTTAGCCAATGTCCGTATCTGGGCGAGTGTAAGTCTCCTTCGCCTACAGAGCTGATGTCCGGAGTAGGCGCAAGCTTATCAGGCATCCTACCTCCTGAGGGAGGCACAGACGTTAGTTCTCTGCCAGTGACTGCCCCTTATCAGATGTCAGGGTGTGGGACACCGGGGAAGGCAAACTGCTGGGTCTGCTGTCTGGTGGGGTGTGGACCTTAGCCGGTGGAGGCAGAGGGGGCGTCCGAAGTTGGGCGGCCTCAGGCTCCTTGCATCTGTCCCTGCATTTCTCCATGGGACTGGGCCTGTCCTTATGCCTATCCTTGGACTGGCCACTCTGGGTCGACCCTGAGGAGGATTTGTAGGGTCAGTTGGCCAGAGAAGCTGAAGAAGTCCCAGAAGGAGCTGACTCCCTGTGCTTGCCCTGAGAAGAGGCAGGAGCAGGCTTATCCTTGTGGGAAAGCTCGGTCGCATGGGCCGGGACTGAGCCGGACCTCCGGCTGGAGGCCGAGGAAGAAGAGGCCTGTTTGGAGGGCGACTTACGGCGCAACTCTGACCTGGCCCGGTCCTTGTGATGGTGCATTCCTCCCGACAACTTCCCTGTGGGTGGACAATCCCTAGCAGGAGAAGATGAGCTGGCCCCAGAACCACGCTGCATAGCCACTTTTTGCTCCAAAAGGTGTGCTTTGAGTGTGTTGGCTCTTCTTATCCTGGTCTTCTGGTTAAACATTTAGCACTGCGGGCAGGCGTCGGACCAATGGTTGGGGCCTAGGCAAATAAGACAGGCCGCATTGCCGTCCTTCGCCGAGATCTGCTTCCCGCACGCACACTTAGATTTTCGTTGTGGAGGAGAAGGCGACGACATAAACGGTAATCAGAGATTTTATGAGATAAAAAAAACAATATTTTTGATTAACTTTTCTTTAGAGCATTCAACTGCAAAGAAGGCGTCCGTGGAGCCGAACTACACGGCTTGACAGCAGGAAAAGAACTGACATGGCGCCAGGGGTCCCACTCTATAGACTGCTAGCTACAAGTTTTCCGTGGGGTCCTAATGCCTGGCGGCATTAGTCCTAATGGTATTACGTGCTGCAAGACCTCCACCCTGAAGTTAGATCAAGACATTAATTTAGATTACATCATGCTATCAATGGCATGATCGAACATAAATTTTCCTATCCTTACTATTTCAGTTAAGTATACAGAGCTTATGTTAAATTTTATCCACTGAACCCACTGTGAAGTACAAAAAACGGATTTGCTTCTAGAAAAAATGCTGCTGAAGGGCATTATTAGTAAATATATTTGTGACTTCTTGACTGTGCCAATTCCTGTCAACGCAACAATATATGGTTTACCGAAGATACATAAAATCTTGGTGAGGCCTCCTATGAGGCCAATAGTTTCAAGTATTAGGTCCCTGACAGAGAAAATTGCACAATATACTGATGCACACATTAAAGAAGTCACAAAAATAACTAGACCGTACTTGCATGACACAAAACACATTTTGAAAATTATCTGGATATCCAGTCGTTACATACAAACAGCCCCCATCAGTGGGGGCTAGATGCCTTGAACCGTATTTTATGTGAGAAGACAAACTATACTAATGCTCTCATTGAATGGTTAACCATTCTCACAGAGATGGTTCTGAAAATTAATGTTTTTCTGTTTAAGGACCAGACTTATCACCAAATCAAGGGAACAACGATGGGGGCTGCAATGGCCGCCAATTATGCTAAGTTGTACTTAACAGATTGGGAGGAGAAGTACATTTATGATGCAGTAGAGAATGCATACTATGAAAAGATAGTTCTACATAAGAGATTTAACGATGACTTGATCATATATGGAAAGGCAGTAGCCAGGAACTTCATCAGTTTGTTGAGTACTTGGAAAGTACAAATGAGAATTTAAGATTTACTATAAATGAAATCAAGGAGAAGGTTCCCTTTTTGGATTCAGTGATCAACAAAGAAAAGAATGGGAACATAAAAACTGATTTGTATCGTAAGGAAACAGATCGTAATGCCATCCTACACTCAGTAGCCACCACAGGCACGCGATATACAATATACCATATGGCCAGTATATGCAGTTAAAATGAAATTGTAACTCAGAAATGGATTTTAATGCGAGAGCAGAGGAGCTGACTAAAAGTTTTTTAAGGAGAGGGTACCCCAAAGAGTACTTAGATACAACACTAAATCGAGTCAGAACTATGCACACACACCTTAATAGTAGGCCAGAATAATAATAAAAAGAAAAGAAATGAGCATCATGGCCCTAATCTTGTCACTACCTTCAGTCCACAGGTAAACCAAGTAGAAGAGATGCTAAAAAGAAGTTGGCACATCCTGAAGGTAGAACCCAAATTGAGAGACATTATTTCCAGTGGATCCAGGGTGACATTTGGAAGGGGCAAGAATCTGGCGGATATACTTACACACAACCTGGAAACGCCAGATGGCAAAAAGATAAACTGAAGGGAAACTACAGATGTGAGAACTGCTCTGCATGTAGATATATACAAGTGGGTAAAGAATTTTGCCTACCAGAGATGGAGAAGATGCATGAGGTAAAATCATTAATTACATACAGAACTGAGGCTGTGGTGTATCTAGCCACTTGTGTGTGCAGGAAGTATTATGTGGGAAAAACGTTGAGAAAATTTAAGGAAAGAGTTCTCGAACATGTAAGGTGCATTAGACTGCAGAAGAGGAACAATGCCCTTGCAGCACATGCGGCAGAAACAGGCAATACAGAGCATTTTATTACACTCCTGGACCTGGAACATGTAGAACTAACTGAAAGGGGGGTGGGGATCTAGACAATGAATTGATGTACAGAGAAACATTCTGGCAATATAAACTGAGAATGTCTTACCCCCTCGGGGTTAAATGAACAACTGCAACTCACCCCCTTTCTTAAGAAAAGGAGATAGATGAAAATGAAATACTGATTTGTGCTGTGCAAAAATGAATTTGGTGCCAAAATATGTAGAAAAATTATGAGTAAGAAGTAAGATTTCTCTCTGATGTATATGTATGTGTGTATAATACATATAAACAATTTCCTCCCTTTTTTACACATTGGTAGTCTTAGGTTTATATATTAAGTAGTGGGGAAATAAGTAACTCTTCTTTAGTAAATGTAATACATGCAGGGAAAACAGGTGGTATTTTAAGTCACTAAATAAATGATACAGGTCACATTTTTTATTACTTTGGAATGAAATAGTAGGGACAGGAAAATGTATGTTAGATCATGCCACTGATAGCATGATGTAATCTAAATGAATGTCTTGTTACTATTGGTGACCACTTGACACATGATTAGTATGGCGAGCCTTTAAATTGCTGGTGTGGGTTAGTTATCACCAGCATCTTGAAAAAGAGACAGAGAAGTCTTGAAACTTTGATGTAACAGGGGGTGCTGTTTTTGATATACGGTGTGCTGTGTACCTTTTTTTAAAGTGTGTTTTCATTAAATACCTCTTTTTTATCGTGACCAAACAACTGTTTTTTCCCCCTTTCCCTGGTCGAGCAGCCATTTCAAATTTGGTGTAAGGTTTGTTGATGTTGGTAGATGGCACCTTCCTAAATGTCCTGAGCTGCCTCACCCCCTCCTTTGCCTCGCTGTGAACCACCAGAACAGGCAAACAGGACCTCGGTTTAAAGTCTCATCTGAAGGACAGCACCTCAGGAGTGCAGCACCCCCCCCCCCCATGCTGCACTACAGTGTAGTGCTCCAAGACTGATTTGGCATTTTCCCTGCAACTCCAAGGTGATTTTCCTGTGTTTTCCTGTATTCTACATTATTTCCTATGGGAAAAGAATTGCTCTGTTTTCCTGTATAACCAATGCAAGCCTATGGGAAGAATTTCCATGTAGATGGCCCCAAATCCCTGTAAAATACAAGAATCCCTGTAGATCTGGGAGCTTGGGAGTATTGGGACTGAACCCAAGTGCCTGGTTTGCAGATAGAACTCACAGCCTTCTGATCTTCCAGCCTCAGAGGCGAATGTGCAACCTGCTGAGCCACTGACACTGCTACTTACTACCCCAAGTGCTAAAAAAGGAAAATGTATCTGTGTTGAAATGCTTTGTGCGTATGTATATGATATGTATCCCCCCAGGATGCATCTGGAAACAAGCTATCGTAGCTCAGTATGCCTTTCTTGGTGAAACTTTTCAAAATAAATAAATAATGTAGTCTGAGGAGTTTCAAATGTTCCCTATATGTCTTGAGTTCCAAACCCTTTCTTGCTGCCTTTCTCTGAATACAACTGTCCTCTTATTAGTAATAGTAATATTTAAAGCTCCCCAAAACTGTGAACAGTAATCTATGATATGTACATACTGTATTGTATGATGTTACTGCATTATGATGGTATGCAGCTGTATACCAATGTTGAGTTATCTACATTACTGGATTTTATTTATTTATAATTACTGGTGACCATAAATATCAACTGGATTACCGTTTTGTTAAAAATGCATATCAACCGAATTTCAGGTTATTATACTCCAAAGGCAATTATAACCCGAAATCAGATTGATATGACACTTCATAATAACTCGAAATCAGGTTGATACGACATTCTCCAAAGAAAAGACTTTAAAACTGTAGCATTCCATTGTTTCACAAAAAGTATTTCAACTGCAGTATTTTCAACTGTGTTTTATTCATGTACAGTTCAATTTCTTCAAAAATAAAACTGCACTAACTAAAAAATGTCTTTTTCTTTTAAGCTGCTAGAAATACAGTCTAAACCTCCACACCAGCAATTATAAAAAATAAAGGATAGGTAAGTTTGATGTTGTGGATTCTTTTCACACACCCTTGGTGTGTGACGACCACATAAACCTCTCGAGGTTTATGGGTCATCACACACCTCGGGTGTGTGAAAAAAATCCATAACACACTTACCTATCCATTATTCTCTATTTAATAATCCATACATACATTGCCTACATACTAATGACACAGCCAAGGATGCTCCTTACAATCTGTGATCTTTTTTTGTACCACTGTGTTCATTTTTGGGAAGTCACTTACAACCTGACATGTACTCCGTTTTGTTAGGTTAACAATGGGTTAACATTATCAACTGCAAAGTTCTCTCTCTCTTTCTCTCCATTTACTAGATTGCGAATAGGAGGCTTGATGTGTAAAAAGCCTCTCAAGAACATACAGAATACCTTCAGCTGAGCAACCGGCCATCCAGAGGCACACGAAAAGCTGATATAGCGGCCAGGTGCACTCTGATAAGAGGAATACTAGATGCCTTACTCCGGTAAGGAGAGCAACTACTCTAGAACCTGATGGTGACTGGACAGGAAAACAGATCCAGGTGGTGAGAAGCGGCCCATAAAGCAAACCACTTCCACTTCATGGAGTAAGTATGTCTGGTGGATGGTTTTCAAGTAGCCACAAGAATATCCACCATTTTCTGTGAAACCCCAAAGCGATCTATGGCTATGCCTTCAGGAGCCACAGGTGCAGATCTGAAGACTTCAGGTCTGAACGGACCAGGGTCCCTGTTCCTGTGACAGCAGAACCCTGCACAGGGGCAGAGAGATCAGGGGATCTGCTGCCAGTTGCTGCAGCAATGGAAACCAGACCTGCTGAGGCCACACGGCAGCAATGTGCATTAGAGTTTCCCCCTCCATTTTCAGCTTGAGTAGTACTTCTCTGAATTAGAGGGAGGGAGGAAAGGCATACAGGAACCTCGCTCTCCAAGAGCGGGACAATACATCTCACCAGAAAACTCCAGGCCCTGGAGTGAGCAAGCAAAAATGCAGCAGTTTTGTGTTGTGCGGGGACACAAAAGATCCCTCTCTGGATGACCCCACCCTGTTTTTTTTGTTTACAATTTATATTTTGTTACCCTGGCAGTTGCTTTCTCCTGACCACTGAGGTCAGCAGTTTCCACTCGTGCATCCTGGACTGCGACCTGCTTAGCTTGTCTATCAAGACATTTTGGACACCTGGTGAGTTGTGCTCTCAGTGGCGTCTTTCTGTGATACCAACTTGACTTTCTGCCGCCATAAGAAGTGTGCTTCACCTTCCCTTCCTGGGACCCACTGACAGCACAACTCACCATAAGGAGGTAATTTAAACAAGTTGGTTTAACCTTATGAAGATGTATGAAATTATAAGCAAAAAAAAAAAGTTCAGTGCAAGTTATGACATTTTGTGTTTTCAGGGTATTATATTAAAATTGGAAGGAAAATGGAATCAAGTACTCAACATACTATTGGTTGCAAAAAATATACAGAAGGTATGAAGTCAACAAAACATAATGGGCAAAACAAACTAAGACAGTGTTAAAGGAACATACTGAGTGGCTTATAGTGATACTACCAGTCACAACAGGGGGTTTAGGTTGTCCACAACTTTCAATATAAGTTCTTATGCTTTTTGGGTCATCCTTAAAGTAAGGCAGTCCATACAACTAAAATAGTAGAAAAGGGATGAACTCCACTGCTCAGAAAATCTTGTCAGCAATGCAGCTGCTTTATTTTTCATTCATTTCACACTTGGTCACAAGGGCGACAGTTTCGTGCCTGTCACCACTTCCTCAGGCCCATACAGTGCTGACTATTTCTATACTTTGAATTTACTCATGTCCTGTCTTATGAGTTTTCTTTTGCCAGAAAACTCATAAGACAGGACAATATTTCAAAATATAGAAATAGTCAACATATGGGCCCGGTGACAGTGTTCACAATCTTGTGACCAAGTCTTGCAGATGAGAAAATAAAGTAATTAATCTGACAGTGAAATGAGTCATCCTACTATTTACCACGATAATACTACACCACGTGATTTAAGAACCAGGTTTTTGTATTTTTTTATGTTTACAGTTAAATACCAGAGCATGCAAAAGTCTCAGTGGATACCAAGGAATATTAAGAAGTATAAAGCGATAGCTTGGTAAATATTTAACTAGTTGAATATATGAAATTAAAGTATGTACTCAATATGGCTTAAAAGTTAATAAATTATATGTATTAATTTACAGATCTAAATAGACCCTTTGAAAAAGCTCACTATTTATGAGCAAAACGTCAGGATGAATAAAATAATGAATTTTTTTTAAATGCAACTGAAGTAGTGACTTAGTTTGTGATATAACTGCAATCCCCACATACAGCTTCATGTTTTGAACCTATTACTGCACCTCGGGGACACAAGAAAATTTACCGAGGAGACACCATTGGCCATGGAGTTTTCCTTTTTTTATGGTTCGAGCTAAGGTCTGCAGCACCTGATTCTCTGGACTTGGGTTTTAATAGCCAGTCATCTAGATAAGGGGAAAACATACAGGCCGTCCCTGTGAAGGGCTGCTGCCACCAATACCAAGTATATTGTAAAGACTCGTAATGGGGAAGACTAGCAAAAAGGCAAAATTCTGAAATGGTAAAGCTCCCCCGAAACAGGAAAGTACAGTTACATAAGAACTTATCGTAACAGTAGATCTTTGAGAGAGGCTCTTGCAGTAGGTAATTACATATAGGACTGATGCCGGCAGGTGTCAGGACCTCACAGAAAGATTTCTAGCTAGCAGGCTCTGGCGAGGAACTGCCCAAATGTCAGGTGACTGGCGTCAGGAGACGTTGGTATAAAGGGGCGGTCCCTCACACCCGCCTTCCAGTTCTTTCCCGCCACAGGCCAAAAGAGGCCGGACGAGAGAGAAGTGAATATTTCCCTCACTGGAAAAGGAGCTGGAAAAGCTTAGGGGGACCGAAGGTGGGAAAGTATTACCTACTGCAAGAGCCTCTCTCGAAGATCTACTGTTACGGTAAGTTCTTACGTAACTGTACTATCTTACTTCGAGAGGGCTCTTGCAGTAGGTAATTACATATAGGACTGAGTCCCAAGCAGTCTGGAACAAGAAGAAGAAGCAAACGGGAAGAGGAAAGCTACTCAAAGCAGATCCTCTAGCTGTGAAGGTCTCAAGAAAGGAGGCCTTGCAGAACAGCAAACCTGAAGCCTGCTCTACGGCGAGAGGCAATATCCAAACTGTAATGTTTTGTAAAGGTATGGATGGAAGTCGAAGTGGCGGCAGCACAGATGTCTGCCGCTGACACATTCTTGAAACAAGCCGCCGAGGCAGCTACTCCTCTAGTGGAGTGGCCTCTCACTTGACCCGGAAGGGTCTTGTTGTACTTGTCATAACAGAAGGTGATGCAATGAGCTAACCATTTGGACAGGTATTGCTTAGAAACAGCATTGCCTTCTCTTTTGTGGGCAAAAGAGACAAACAGCTGATCAGTCTTTCTGAGATCTTTTGTTCTTTTAGGGTAGTATCTCAGAATTCGGTGAACGTCCATACTGTGTAATAGGTAATCCCCTTGACTGGAGTATTGTGTAAAGAAAGCGGGTAACTCTATGGACTGGTTCAATGTAGATTCCGCTACCACCTTGGGGAGAAACTTAGGATTGGTGCGTAGAGCAACACGTTCCTTATGAAAAACCAAATACAGGATTTTACACATCAAGGCCTGGAGCTCGGAAATCCTCTGAGCAGAAGTAATGGCCACTAGGAAGAGTGTCTTCCATGAAAGGAACTTCATGTCTGCTGAGGCTGCCAGTTCAAAAGGAGGCAAGGTAAGCTTCTCAAGAACGAAATTCAAATCCCAAGGAGGGGCGGGAACTCGGATACGGGGTCTCAAGTGGAGAACCCCTCTGAGGAAGGTCTTAGAGACTTCCAAGTGAGCAAACGTCCTGTCTGCAAAACGGACATGATAAGCCGAAATGGCCGGCACGTGTACTTTCAGAGATGAGTGACTAAGACCCAGATCAAAGAGATGGCGCAGGTACTCCAGCAGCCGGCCAACAGAGGATGAGAAAGGCTCGAAACCTTTTGAAGCGGCCCAGATTGTGAACCGTTTCCATTTCATGGCATAAGTAGACCTAGTGGAGGGTTTTCTAGCCTCCACCAAAATCTCAGCCACTCGGGGTGAAACCCAGAATCGGGCTTGAGCTACGTCTGCAGGAGCCATGCATGCAGCTGAACGGACTTGCGACCTGGATAGACCAGGGTCTCCTGATCCTGGGTCAGTAAAGTCGTGACAGAGGAAGAGGAAGAGGAGGTTCCTCTGAGTATTGTTGCAGAAAAGAGAACCAAACTTGCCTGGGCCAGAAAGGAGCGATCAGAATCATTCGTGTTCCTTCTGAACCTAGTTTCTGCAGGACTCGCGGGATCAGAGGGATCGGGGGGAAAGCATAGACAAATCTGTCCTTCCAATCTAGAGACAAAGCGTCTCTCCAAAACACGCCGTGCTCTTGAACGAGCGAGCAGAAGTCGGGAAGCTTTGCGTTTAGAGGTGAGGCGAACAGGTCCACCTGTGGCGTTCCCCAGTGCAGGAAGATATCATCTAGGACCCCCTGATCCAGTTCCCACTCGTAAGCTTGAGCAGACGAGTGACTTAAGTTTGTCTGCTAAGGTGTACTCGACCCCCGGGACATGAACTGCTGTGAGGTGAAGGCTGTGTTGTGCTGCCCGATCCCAAACTCTCATCGCTTCCCTGCAAAAAGGGTAGGAACAAGTCCCTCCCTGTTTGTTGATGTACCATACCACACACATACTGTCCGTCTGGACGGCTAAGTGCAGGGATTTATTTAACTCCAAAAATTGATTAGCATTTTGCTCATAAAAGTGCTAAAACACTGTGAAAATGCATAGCACTTGCATCACTGTGTTTAACGAACATAACACTTCTAGAAAACCTATATAAATACTTTCTGTACAGTTAGCACTGTCTCAAGAAAAAAAACTGCTAATCAATTATTTAAAACCCTGAAGTGGCCGGGAAGAAGATGTAGATGTAGAGCTTGGAGAGCATAAAGCACTGCCGGAAGCTCGAGCACATTGATATGAAGTGTTTTTTTGAGCTTGGACCAAGAGCCCTGGGTCCTGCGAGGTCCGAGATGGGCTCCCCAACCTTCGCCCGAGGCATCTGTGGTCAGAGTCTGTGAGGGGGGAGAAAGGCAGAATGGAACTCCCTGAAAAAGGTTCTCTCGAACCATCCACCACTGCAAGTCTCGAACCATGGGGGAGGAGACTAGGACAAGCTGGTCCAGGTCGTCCACCAGCTGATCCCACTGAGAGCGAAGTGTCCACTGAGAGACCCTCATGTGGAACCGAGCGCGAGGGACTGTTGGGATAGCAGCCGCCATAAGCCCGAGGAGGCGAAGAACTGACCTCGTAATGACCTGCCTGTGGCCGGACAACAGGCTTACCTGAGTCTGGAATGTAGTCGCCCTGTCCAGTGGCAGGAAGGCCCTGCCCAGGGTCGTGTCCAGGATCGCCCCAATAAACTGGGGCCTCTGGGATGGGATCACGTGAGACTTGGAATGGTTGATGGTAATACCCAGGCAAGTAAAGACCTGCTGGGTAAGGGAGAGGAAGCGCAGGAGTTCCTCCCTGGACGAGGCCGCCAGGAGCCAATCGTCCATGTACGGGAAAACCTGCACTCCCCTGGGTATGCAGGTAGGCCGCTACAACTGCAAGGCATTTGGGGACTACTCAGGGAGCCGAGGAAAGACCAAATGGGAGTGCTTTGAACTGGTAGTGGACCCCCTGGAACGCAAAATGAAGGTATTTGCGGTGGGAAGGACGGATAGATATGGGCAGGTAAGCATCCTGCATATCCAGAGTGCACAGCCACTGTCCCGGCCGAAGGAGGGGCAGGAGACTCTGCAGGGAGAGCATCCTGAACCTCTTGTACTCCACGAATACGTTCAGAGAACTGAGATCCAGAATAGGTCTTACATCTACTGTCTTCTTCGGGACCAGGAAGAAGTGAGAATAGTAACCCGTTCGCTGTAGAGGAAAGGGGACGGGCTCTATCGCCTTTTTCAGTAAAAGTGCTGAAATCTCTTCCTGGACCAGAAGAAGATGTTCCCAAGAGTACGACGACCTTGGGGGACAGTGCCGAGGTGGTGTCTGTAGAAACTCTATTGAGTGTCCTTCTGCGATTAGCTGGTGCACCCATGAATCTGAAGTTATCCTCTCCCAGCACGGGAGGGGGAGGGAAAACCTCCCTCTCTCCTACCGGTTCCTCCAGGAAGCCCAGAGGCTGTGGGAGGAAGAGGAGTCCAGGTGGTGTGGGGCAACACCGCTAGCTGAAGCACTCGCTGCTTTTGGTGAGGGGACTTGGTAGCAGGGGGGGCAGCGTTTAGTGGCCGCTTTCCCTAGGTTGCCTTTGGCTAATTCCGTCTGCGAAAGGGGCACTGTGTTTGATGGGGATGGTACATGAGTCAACAGACTGGTACCGTCCCCTTCTGCAGATCGGTGATGATGTCCTTGACATCACCACCGAACAGCACCGAACCCCGGAAGGGCGCTTCCTGAATGGCGGACTGCACTTCCAGGACCAACCTTGACACACGGAGCAAAGCATGATGTCGTAAGCCTACGGCAAAAGCTGAGCTCCTGCCAGCAGTGTCCACTGCATCGTAAGTCGCATGAAGCATGTGCCGACTGGCCGAACGTGCAGAGCGGACGAGGTCAGCCACTTCCTGCTTGACTTGAGAGTCCGGAAGGGAGTCCAGTTTGGATTCCCCCCTCACTAAGAATTGCCTTCTGGTAATCGCCCATTTGGCCGACATAATTCAGGGCCCTAATACCCAGAGTGGAAGAAGCAAAAATCTTCTTGCCATACTGGTCCAGAAGATGGGACTCTTTGTCAGGTGGAGTCGAGCTAAGATGTTTCGGGTTAGCTGTCCGGCCGTGAGCGGCGCTAATCACGACCGAGTCAGCTCGAGGGTGGAAATCTAAATAGTCAGCACCCTTGGGAGCCTGATATAGCCTGTTCAACTTCTGAGGAAGTGGGGCTAAAGCCGATGGCTGTTTCCAAATAGTGGTAATAAGGTCGGCATGAAGCTCGATGCAGAGTGGCACCAAGATGGGAGCGGTCACGGGCAGATCCAGATGCTCAGCGAGTTTTTTTACGCTGTGGATCTGGCTCCAAGGATTATCACTTATGGACCTCCTGGATTTTGCGTAGCAACTCTGTAAAAGAAGGATCCTCTGGAGGAGATTTCGTAGGAGTCCTTGGCCTGGGCTCAGACGGAGAGCGTGGCTTGTCGTCCTGCTCGGAACAACCGTCGGAGGCGTCCAAGGAAGAAGAAGAAGATGGTGAGGAAGAAGACTCCCTCTCCCGGCGAGGGGGAGGAACGGACCCCTTGGGAAGCCCTCGGGGAAGCGTGTCCTGCCCCTCTCTGGACCCAGAGGGTTTAGCCCTGGTGTCCAAAGGTGGGAAGGGAGTTTGTTGTCGTGGACGTACGGGAACCGGGACCAGCACCATTGTCGGAAGACAACTCTCCACCCTCTGGTGAGCTGAGCTTTGGCCTCAGCCCACCAGAGCCAAATCCACTGGCAGCTGGGGGCGGTGGAGGAGGAGGGGGATAAGGTATGGATTACACCCATCAAGGTCGCGTATCCGTAACCCGGCCGGAAGCTTTGGCGTCCAGGTACTGGCGCCGGGTACTACAGCGTCGGATGCCTGCGGTCCCTGGGTAAGATGGCGTCGGACACGGCGGTGTCGGATACCGAGAACCGAGGGGCTACCGCAGCAGACAGTCTGGCGGAGGCCACAGGCGGGTCTGGGCGAATGGCCGGTGGGGGTGGGAGCTCGGTGGGCGGCATCCAGGAGCAGGATGTTGCCCGGAGTCGGCAATGGCGTCGGGCCGGCGTCTGGGGAGCCCCCGTCAGATCGGTCGTATCAGCAGCTGGACGGTCTGACGGGAGCAGAGGAACCTCAGTGTCGCCTGGGGATGGGAGAGAGAAATCCTCGGGGTCAGGCTGAGGAGACCCAGGGTCCCCGGAGGGCAGTGAAGGCTGCGGAGAGCCAGGGACGACGGATGTGTGAGGGTTTGGCGTCGGCTCTTCCGCTGTGCGGACGTCGGGTGAACCGATGTGCGACTTATCAGCGGGATCCAGGCGGGTGCGGAGAGCCAGCGTCCGACTTAACAGACCCGCCGTGAGAGCAGGTTGCGATGGAGAGGCGGCCTGGTCGGCGGGATAGGGGCCATGCGCCGCCCCGAAAGGTTGGGCGACTTACTGACCTGCTCCATGTGGGTGTCGGAGGAGCCGACGTTCGGCTTACTGGAGCCGCTCACACCAGTAGGCCACACCAAAATGGCTTTACCAGGAGTGGAGGCCTCCAAAAGCCCGGCGCCAAAGGGCCCGAGCGCGAGCCAGATGGGCGGGCCGACGACGCCTTAGAAGCCTCTAAGGCGGCCGTCGCGAGCGGTCCCGGAAGCGTTACCTGTACAGCGACTCCTGAAGAAGAACGGTGGATGAGGAGCCCTTGTCCCGGTGCTTCTCCTTGAGTTTTCTCTTTCGATGGCCTTCACGGGAAGTGGACGCCTGCCAGAGCTTTTTCAACTCCTTTTCCAGGGAGCTCATTTTCTTTTTCAAAATATGGGCCTCCAGGGACTGCTGCCGCCGTCTTCGGGTGGCCGCGTTGAACCTGAGGTAATGCTGGCACTTCTCCACCAGATGGTCAGGGCCTAGGCAAAAGAGACACAGGGAATGGCTGTCCTTGTGCAGGAGTTCGGCGCCGCACAAGTCACACTTGTTTTTGTGCTAGGAGGGTGTAGGGGACGACATACACCGAATACCTGACAAATGATCAAAAATTGAAAAATACTCGGTCAAAACTACCGACGATAGAGGCTGACGAGCAAGGAACTTTACTGCGAGGCGCTGGCATGAGCTATCGGCGGGAAAGAACTGGAAGGCGGGTGTGAGGGACCGCCCCTTTATACCGACGTCTTCTGACGCCAGTCACCTGACGTGGGGGCAGTCCCTCACCAGTGACTGCTAGCTAGAAATCTTTCCGTGGGGTCCTGACGCCTGCCGGCATCAGTCTTATATGTAATTACCTACTGCAAGAGCCCTCTCGAAGCAAGATCCTCAAGTGCTTTCTGTGAGGTTTCTGGAACTGGACATGAAAGTATGCATCCTCCATATTCAGGAAGTATGACCAATTCCCTGTCTGCAGAAACTGAAGGAGACAATGCAGGGTGACCATCCTAAACATTTTGTATTCTTTGAAGTCCAGATCTCTTAGATAAAGAACAGACCCGAGATCTCTGTCCACTTTTGGACGAGGAAGTATTGAGAAAAAAAAACTGCATTCCCCTGTTCAATAGGGGTACCAGTTATATGATCCGTTTGTTGAGCACAGTCTGTACTTCCTACAAAAACAGCGACATGTGCCCTGGGGGATATGTTGTTATTACTGGGGGATGACCTGGAGGGTTGTCCAGAAGTTCCAGAACATTCCCCTTCTTGATGATCTCCAGAACCCACGCATCTGTAGTCACCTCCCTCCATTGGTCTAAGGGAAGGGAGATGCAACCCCTGACAACCACTCCTGGAGGTAAAGGTGGTTGGGGGGGTGTATAAGGAGTCAGGCTCAGCTGATGGGGGCGGTTCTATTACGTTTGGGTGCTTTCGAATGGGGACCTGAGGTGCTGCCAGGGGACTGGCAAGGCCCCTGCACCTTTGCCCTGCTGCCTGTAGGCTGGGTGCTGCCCCGACACCAGATGGGCAAAAAGCACCCCTGGTCCTACCACTGGGCTGGGTATGGTACAGGACGTGTACAGCTTTCAAAGTCCTGCCAGAGGACTGAAGATCTTTTAACCTCTTCTACCACATGGCAAAACAACTTTTGCCCTCTAAATGGAGCATTAAGAATTGTTTGTTGCACATAAGTGGCAAAACTTGCCACTCTGAGCCAGGAGTAACACCTGAGGCAATTGCCAGAGGCCGCAACCCTGGCAGAAGCATCAGAAAAGTCATAGGCTGTGTGCAGCAAATGCTTGCCCACATCAGCACCAATAGTCAGGGTTTTCATTAACTCCTGCTTAGAAGAGCACTCAGGCAAGGCCTGTACTGCAGCCTTAGCTTTCCTCCAGAGGGTACTCTGGTACTTCATCATGTGGACCTGACAGTTAGCAAAATGGAGGCCCATGAGGCAGAGGCTTAGGTACCTTTGCAAAGGGATTCCAACCTCCTGGACTCCTTGTCAGGAGGAAGGCAGCTCAGGTGTTTTAGGTGCCTGGACCTGTCGTGGGCAGCAGTAATCACTACCACGTCAGTTTCAGGTTGTGTAGCATAAAAAGGTTTCCCAGAGGGGGCTGAATATGTTTTGACTGCCTTTCTGGGTACAGCTGGCATATTGTTTGGCCTATACCAAGTTGCACAGGTGGCATCCTCTAAGGCTGGGAGCAGAGGAGGAACCAAAATAGGCAGAGATTCTGGCAGCTCCAGAAACTCCAGCAGGTTCTTTTCAGCAGATCATGCTCTTTCTGTCAGAGGACACTGCTATTCCCGCCGCTGCTACTGCAGCGGCAGCCCCACCCAAACCCCTGACCCTCCCACCCTGGGCGGGCACTTCCTTTATAGGAGAAGAGGATCACATGACCTGGTCACATTCAGAGTCTAACACCCCACTTTCCTCCTTGCTCCTTATTCCTTCCAGTCCCTAGGGGGCATTGCATTCCTCTTGCTTCCTACTCAATGTTTCTAATCGAATATGGGATAATTCCATGCCCCAGACTGAACTAGCCGCTGATCCACTAATCAGCATGGTAACAGGATCTGCAATTAGCCCCACCCCCATCTCTTGTGGGACTTCACCCCCCCACTTGGGTTTTGAACACCTACATTTAGTGCGCCAGCTGTACCAAAGTCAGCAACACCATCCTTCAGGCCATACAGCCCTGCTGTTCTCACCACTACAGTTGCTCCTCCTGGACCTTGGCTGACTTCAACTTCTTCTTAAACAGTAGCTGTGCCCAAGTTACTAGACTTAAATTGTTTAACACTGCCCCTCAGCATAAACCAATTGCTGACCTCCTAATTTTAAACTATAAGTTAACCCAATCCCATTCTTGTGGAACTCGACAGGATAGGGAAAAGGGGTTGTGGATGTGCTATTTATGTCAGAGATCATCTACAGTACCATGCCCTCCATCTAACTGACACTGGGAACACTGCACAATCCCTAGCCATTAGGATGTTGCTAGGTGCCAATAGCAAGTCCCTAACAATTGCCCCGGTATACATTCCCCCAGGGATCAATCTGCAGGTTTCCACCAAATCAATGAATACATTAAAGGTCTTAAGCAAAATTGGGAGGTGGTAGTCTTAGGGGACTTCAGTATAAACTGGATGTCACATGAGGCCGCCCAATACAAAGATGCCCTGTCTTGTATGAACGTCACTCAAATGGTTGATTCACCCACCAGGATCATCTACTGTACGGGCTTCAGTACCCAGCTCGACTGGATCCTCAAAAATCAACTGAAACGAATCTCCAACACCACAGTCCTCATTGTCTCGCTTAGTGATCACTCTCCTGTCATTTGCCACTGGGCCAATAAGGCTTCTAAGCCCTCCCCACCCAAAAAAAAATCAAAGAGTTGTACCTTCATGCATGGGCAGCTAAACTCACTCAAGGCCTACCTTAGATGCATGGACTGGTCCACCCTAGACTCCGCAATACACACAGACCAGGCACTGGATTATTTTATTACTAAATTTAATGGAAGTACATGGCATCTATGCTCCGATTAGTAAACGCAAAATTAAGGGAGTCCACAATTCCTGGATTATCCCCACTCTGCTTAATCTCATGGCCACCAGAAACCATCTCTGGCATACAGCCAAGGGCACTGGTAAACAGGCAGATATATTTAGAAACATAAAACAACCAGAAACATCTGCACCCTCGAGATCAGACTCACTAAATCGCACTATTTCAAAGACTGCCTCACTAATTCCTGGGGAGATGGCAGAAAATTCTGGGAAAACCTGAAGGACCTTACTAGTAAACATAATAAAACCTCACCCTCCATGCTACTGATGAATGGGGAAATCACCCAGGATCCCAACACCATCGCCAATACCTTCAATAATGCTTTCACTGACCTCAGCAGCAAACTGCCGCACGATCTCCCTGACACATCAGATGGAAATGTGCAAGGCCCTAAGACCCCATACAATGACTCCCCCACCCCAGGTCCCCCCATTTTACCTTAAAGCAATCACCGTGCCCAAAGCCAGAAAATATCTCTTGCAGTTACTAGGCAAATCTAGACACAGCAACGACACGCTGGACCTTAAGATACATGCCCTTACCATGGAAGATGTGCTTCTGCCACTAAAAAATATGAAAATGACGTACCTACTGTAATTCTTGATATTCTTGGATGAAGTCTCCACCACTCATTCACACTAGGCTGGGGCAATTCCCTCATCTGCAAAGCCACAATTGTCAACCCTGTCCACAAAAGTGGTGACAGACCCATACACTCGAACTACCGCCCAATATCGATAATGCCCCCCCTCTCTAAGGTGTTAGAAAGAATAGTTTCTGACCAACTGGTTGACTATTTGAAACAGTATGAAATACAATGCTATCAGCAGCATGGGTTTTCCACAAGGGGCACAACACCTCCACCGCCCTATTGGAATATTCAGGCTTCCTGCTTGGGGCCCTAGACGGTAGTCAGATAGCCAGAGCAATTTATATTGATCTCACCAAGGACTTTGACGCTGTGAATCGTAAAATGCTACTTACTGAGCTCTCTGTTGGCCTCTCTACTGAAGCTGTAGGATGGTTTCAGAGCTACCTTAGCAATAGATCCCAACGAGTAAAAACTAGATTGTACCTTCTACAATAATCGTAATGTTCTCACAGGTGTCCCCAAAGGGTCAATTCCTGGTCCCCTTTTATTCAGCCTTTTTGTTAACAAACTTCTCTCAGTCTGCAAAGACCAAATTCTTCTTTATGCTGATGACGTCGTCATCTTCTCTAAAAACCCTGACCCGCACCAGCTTGAGTCTCACATTCAAAGTGACTTCACCGGAGCGGAAGCTTGGTTCTCCAAATACAAGCTTCAAATGAATGATAAAAAAGCTAAAGTAATGTTACTTGTGAACCCCCACAATAAGCACAGGGACGTTCAGATGACAATCCTGAATAGCCTACACCCAACCACCTTTGAAAAAGTACAAACTTTCAAATATCTAGGCATCACCCTGGACAGCTGTGCATCCTTTGCACAGCATGCAGATCAAATTGTTAAGGATGTCAATCCTAGAATTGGACTACTATACAGGCACCGTCATTGCCTGACCCAAGAGGCCTTGTCACTTGATATGTGAAGATCCATACTGTCCAATATTGATTACAGGTTAATGGTTTATGGTGCAGCCCTTGACTCCACCCTCAAAAGGGTTAGTGTTGCCTTCAGCAAATACTGCAGGCTGCTTCTTGGTGCTAACAGACTAACCCACACTTGTGACCTCTATGCGGAAACCAATTGGCTTACCGTACAAGGCTGAGTTTGGTACCAAGTATGTCTCCTCGGGAGACCTGTCTCCGCCTTTCCCCACCTACCATCCAGAACCTCCTCTTCACAGCTCCCAACCCCACCACACAGAAGCACTGCCAGACAATCACTGCATGTCCCTTTCTTCCATACCTCACAAGTGCAAAGGTCTTTAGCATACCACGCCCCACGATGGTTTAATCACCCCACCCCCGTATATAACCAATGAGTCCAAGCTGGTGCCATTTAAGAGAAAACTCCACCAACACCTCACTGATCTGAGCAACTGTGATTGCTAGCCCATTTCTTCCACTGATCACCCAGCTCCTGCCTTCTTCACCCCGACCTCCCACCCCCGTGAGCCCTAACTAACCCCCCCCCCCCGGCTTATCAACATCTCCTATCCTCCATGTGGCACTTATTTCCACTCCCACCTCTCTTTTCCTACCCCCTCTCTCTTTGAGCTTAGACAAAGAAATATTATTCTGCTTAAATACTTCATGTTTTGTAACCCTGTACTCAAACTGTATGGAACCTTGTATTCTCCTGTATGGTTACTATGTCCTGTAACACTGCACTTATACTGTTTGCACTGTTCCACTTATGAAATGTATGTATTGTGTTATTTTTGTTTGATGTGGAACCTTTGTAAATGAGCTTCCTGCTCAAAGGTACTATTCCAAGATCTCAATACACACACACAAAAAAAAATAAATAAAGCAAAGCCCATAAGCAGCTTCCATTTGCTGCATCATGGCAAAAAAACATGAGGGATCCTCTGGAGATGATTTTAGTGTGTTCACCACAGCGCTCTCACTACAGGTAGAGACTGCAGAGCTGAGGTCATGTTCATATAGGCTCTCAGCATAGCCTTCCTCCTCTTCCTGCATCATTGGATCAGGGTTGCATTCAGCTTCATCTTCAGCTGTGTCGACGGGAATTACAGACTGTGCCAGTGACGGCGGCACAGGAGAATTCAGTGGCAAGGGAGTACCTTGCGGCGTTTAGGGGATAGGCACAGTGGACCCCATTGATGGGCTCCCTGGAACAGGGAGACCAGGCAGTAAGCACCTTATCATGTCTGAGAAGGTGATAAGGACTGCATGAGCATTGGCTCCGCTTTGGCTAGTGGGTGCGACTGGAGAAGTCGACGGTGGAGGTTGGGTTGTTGACAGTGATGTACCAGGCATAAGAGGTCTGGTAGCACCTATGTCAAACCCAGACTTTGTTGTCTGGTCAATGGTCAGTGTCCCTGCCAGGAGAGAACATCGAAGCAGAGGTCGTAAGTGGAGAGTGCAGGGGTGACCTCGAGCCGGGGAAGTCTTATCCATGTCCTGGTGCTTGTGACTTCCTGAAGATTTTGCTGGGGATTTCACTGACCATGATTTGTTCAACGGAGCGGCAATGTGGATTTTTCCTGGAGCTGCTTTTCTTTTTGTGCTACAGTCTTTTGGAGTAAAGATTTCTCTACAGCCCCCTTTCTACGTCACCTGGCTGCCAAATTGATCCCCCAGCAGATTTTCATGTTGTAGTCTAGGCCTAAGCAGCAGACACAGACTTTGTGCGAGTCTCTGGTGTAGATTTTCTCTCTGCACTCACAGTACTGGAATAATTTCGTTGGTTCCTTCAATGATATGCAGGTTATCAAAAATCACAATTAAAGTGATTACTTAGCTATAAAAAGAAATAAAAGGCAGCTATGAGCAGCAATGTTTCCGACTGCGGTCTGATGTGTCTGATCAACGGCAGGAAAAGAACTGAGGAGAGGAGTGGCTGTCCACGTTTAACTATATGCTGACGCCTGATGTCACGAGTGGCCCCTGGCTGGCTACTTGGAAAAGTTTTCATGTGGTCATAGTGCCTGGCAGCTATAGGTTCCAAAGGTGTGGCCTGATGAAAGAGATAGCCTCAGAGAGGATCATATTTTTCTAGGGGTGTTGATATTGTTCACTATCATCCTCGAATGAGATCCTATTTTTCTAGGGGGTGTGGATATAGTTCACTATCCACACTCAGGCAGACTCCTAGCAGTTCTCCAGAAGGGGGAAAGGCATGAATCCGTATTTGGCGAACAGAGACCGGAGAACCAAGGTCCCACTACAAAGATCCCGGTAACACTCAAGGTCAATGCAGTAGTGGGAAATGAGGTGTGTATTGACTTCCTACATAGAGACATCCCTGGAAGCAGCCACAGGGCAGCAGTATGTCTCGCGGACTGAACTCTATGCTCCCTACCAGCCAACCTACAGCAGAGGCGGATGCAGGATGCGACCCACCCAATCGTCTGCTTTACTGCTGCTCTGCCAGGCATGGCTTCAGCATGACAAACAGCTGGCGCAGGGCTCCACGTAAGTTTTTTTTGAGATGTATACTGTACTCCTCATTTTGAAAGTGAGGTGAGTAAAACCAAATTCAGATGAGTACAAATGTTTGGACAGAGTGGAGTGAGGAGTAATTTTTAAAAACAAGTATTTGTCATTGCTGAATGTTCTCTTGCTGGCACTGTCATTGGTAGTGCAGGAGTTAGAGAGGTGCAAAATAGGAAAGGCAATGAAGTATTGAACTGACGCCAACCTCACCCTCACCCTCACCCTGCAGAGACTGAGAGGTGTTGGGGTGTGTCTTTGGGTCGTCTGCCATAACGCTCATGCCATTTCACCTCACCCTGGGTTGTCTGCCATAATGCTCATGCCATTTCACCTCACCCCACCCTGCAGACACTGAAATGTGTTGCGGTGTGCCTTGAGGCCTTCGGGCCTTATGTGCATCCCATTCCATAAGGAAATATGCTGAGACGGGTGCAGCACAGGAGAATGGGGTGAATTTTGGGGTCAAAGACGCCAAGGCACACCTCGATGCCTGGCACTGGCTATAGAGTAGGGGTGGGGGTGGAATGGCGTGAAAATTACAGCCAACGATCCCACATCACACTCCTGATGCCTGTCAGCCTCTACAGGGTGGGACATTATGGTTGGAAACCCTAATGCCCTGGGCATTTGTTGGTATTGTCACTCCAAACTTTCAACATGGGCTTTTTGTGACCCCACCTCATGAACAGCGGCACTAACAGTTTGTTAGTTGAAAGGTGATTTTGCACAGCGACTGCGCCATTTGGCATCACAGGTGCGAAAACACATTTTGGGCAGGATGTGAAAAATGACAGCTGTGCTGTTCATAAGGAGGTGTGGAAAAAATGAAATGTTGAAAATCTGGAGGTCGAAAATATTAAAATTATCAAAGATTCTGGTGCATGAAACCCGTAACACCGCTCGTAACAGTCAGTTGGAATTTTTTCAGCAAATTTGCAACATGGGCTTTTTGGGACCCCACCTCATCAACAGTGGCAATATTGTTTCATTACTCAGTCCCGAAAGGTGATTCCACACAGTGACTGTGAAATCTCCTTTCGGGACCGAGTAACAAGATGACAGTGAATGTGTTCATGAGGTGGGGTCCCAAGAACCCCATGTTGAAAATCTGGTACCAAAATTCTTAAAATGGCTGAGATATCCAGCTGTTGGAACCCCCCATCGCCTGCCATTATAAAGCTTACCACATTTTGTTCAGTTCCTGGTCGACTCTTGAAGAGTTCAGATATGTTCCTGCACCACAGAAGATCATGGCACCGGCCCTCTGGAGGAGGGGGTGCAGCGGGACGAGGGACCTTTTTTCCCCAGGTAAAACAAAATAATAAAATGGACTTCAGAGGAAGGTTTTCTTTGTTACAGGTTAAAAAAAAAATGATTCTGGAGCTACTGGGTGGTCTCCCAGTGTGCCATGAGGATGAGGGGGGCTGGGGAGACATGATGCCGACAGGCTTGGGCACTCCTGTCTGGCAAACAAAAAGTAAGCGATGTGTGGTGTGCTCGGGGACATGATGCCAACGAAAAAAACTGAACGGGGGGGGGGGACACATGTTGACACAGGGATTAGGCATCCCCGATGTCAGCTTTGTGGGAATTGTGTGGTGGCCAGCAGGAGCCGCCATATTTACTGGAATGTTTCACCAGAAAAGGCACGTAACAGAGTACTGTCATCTGACAATCCAGTGAGGAAATGCACCTCATTAGAGTGGCAGATTTCTTTCAGCTCTGTGTCTCTCTTTAAAACTGCTGTCATCGCCAGCATGCTCACTGATTGGCAGCTGAGGGACACACCCACTAAAGTGTCCCCTGCATTGGCCTCAACACTAGCACACCTCTGAAATGTGCTACTGCCACAAGATGTTGCCTGTGCATGCGCGCTATCCAACATAATGATGTCGTTTTTTTATAGACAACTGATCACGTGCCAACAGTGCCCCAGATTATAATGGCAGGCATGAGTAATTTTCTCACTAGTTTTAAAATAAAATTAGGATGCATACGAGTGTTGTAAATCTGGAAAAAACTGCTCCACTTGAATAACCAGTTATGAAGCACTGTTCTATCGAGTGTGGCACATTTACAAATGCTGAGGAAGTATTGTTACTCATTGGTCGGTATTCACCTTATCTGGAGCCCTGAGCTGGCGAGCCTCTCCATCAACTCCAGCCATGTACTCTTTATAATAAGAGAGTGCCCTATGCATGCCCAGGACATGGAGCCTGCGGCTGGCCTTCAAAAATGTGTTGGTGAAGTATTCCAGTAAGTTAATCACCTGGTTACGGTGAAACTCTGATACTAACGGAAGGAACTTCGGGTTGGGGCGAAGATCGACTCTCCCTGTGGAAGACCAGTTAGGGAGACCCCACTGAAAGTGCCTGGAGCTCCCTACTCCTTCTGGTTGATGTAATAGCCACCAGGAAGGCTGTCTTCCACAACAGGTGTGATATCTCACTCCTGCGCACAGGCTTGAAAGGCTTGCCAATGAGTACAGGCAACATCAATAGTAAGTCCCACAGCAGAGGTGGTTCATGCACTGGAGGGAACAGATGGTCCAGGCCCTTGAAAAAGCACCCATCTTCTCCTGGGCCACCATAGGTTTACCAGCCTGTGTCCAGTAAGCAGAGATGGCTGCTAGATACACCGTAAGGGTCGTTGCTCGCAGTCCAAGCTGAGAGCGGGCCCAGAGGTAGTCCAAATTGCTCACCACAGGGCAGGTAAGGGAACCAAGCTCCTTACACTGGCACCAAATTGAGAACGTCAGGGGTGTAGATTTTGGGAGGATGGTGGCCATTCTGGAGGGACACTTGGAGAAAATAAGTAATGACATGGACACGGAGAGTAGGTGGGAAATTTCGAAGTTGGGGTTGTTAGAGGCCACTTAAACCTGCACAAGGATCCAATGCAAAAAGGCTAAATCAGGAAAACCTAGCTGGTGGACCAGGGAGGCGCAGGAAGGGGTAAGGGAGAAAAAGATAGCCTACCGAAGATGCAGGAGAACCTGCAGGGAGGCTGATAGGGAGGATTACTATAAGAAATCAAAGGAGGTGAGCAGGGTGGTATGGCCAGCCAAGGCATCCAAGAAGCTTAGGTTGGCACAGGGGATCAGGAAGGGGGAGAGGGGATTTTTTTTTAGATACATTAGGGAGAGGAGGAAGGATGGGGGCAGATCCCCAGGCTTGGGGGGGGAGCAGAGAAGGGAGTGGAGCAGGCTGAGCTATTGAATGAGTACTTCTGCTCTGTCTTTACAAGGGAAAAGGATGGGCCAGTCACACATGGGGGAGGTACAGTAGGGAAGGGGTTGATTATAGGGGAACCAAATTGCTGGTGTAATACTGGAGAAGAAAGTGTGGAAAGGCCTAAAGGACTTGAGAGCTGACAAAGTCCCAGGCCCACACGGGATTCACCCCCGAGTCTTGAAGGAACTGGCGGATGTCCTGATGGAGTTATTCAATTCCTCCCTCAAAATGATACATGTACCCCTTGACTGGAAAGTGGCACATGTTGTGTCTATTCACAAGAACAAACCTAGGGATGAGCCAGAGAACTATAGACAGTAAGCCTGATGTCAGTGGTGGGGAAACTATTGGGAAACATACTAAAGGAAAGCCTGGTGGAGTTCCTGAAGGCTAAAGGCCTACAAGACGTCTGGCAACACAGATTTACCCATGGGAGATTTTGTCAAACAAATGGTCAAATTTTATGACTGGGTGACAAGATTCCTGGATGGAGGTCAGCCCATTGATGCCCTATATCTGGACTTCAGCAAGGCGTTTGACTCAGTACTGCATGGGAGACTCCTGGGCAAGCTGAGGAATTCAGGGTTAGGGGGAAAGGATGACTGGTGTTGGGATCACTGTTATTTAATGCCTTCATTTCACACACTGCAGAGAGGGTTAGGAGTGAAATTAGCATGTTTGCTGATGACTCCAAACTAGGTGTGGGGGTGGATAGTTAGGAGTGAAGGAAGACACTCCAGAAAGAGCTGGAAAGACTTGAACAATGGTCGGAAACATGGCAGTTTTATTTTTTTGTATATTCTGTTTCTGCCCAATGCTTCGGGCGACCAAGCCCCACCACATCGCTTCCTCCCGGTCGCCAACCACTGCTCCTCTTCATGCCACTCCCAAATTGTCCTGGCGTATCTCTTCACCGGGGTTGGGGGGTGACTTACAGTGCCCATTAACACCTCTATTTATGCCGGGGGCAGCACGAGGTGAGCCCAGGCTTCACGGCGCCGGGAGAGTTGGCCGCCGTCATCTGGGAGGCTGGGTGGCATTTTCTTGGTTCCTGTAACCCCACCCCTCCTAGAATGCATGCCGTGGCATCTTGGCATGATTGTGCATGTAACATGGTCACTCACGCTGCAAAGTGTGATACCGGCAGCCAAGAGACCCCCCAAGAGAAGAGAATCCAAGGGACCCCTGGAGAGCTCCCTGCCTGCCTCCACCCTGTCGTCCAGGGCTCAGGAGTGAACCCGGCTTGCCAGCATGCCAGGTGAACAACTTTGCCTCGCGCCACGGAGCCGGTGGCAGTTGGATTTTAACGCACACAAAGTGCAGCGTACTGCACTTGGGTACTAGGAATCCAAGGTACAACCACCATTTGGGAGGGATCAGCTTAATAGTCTCAGAGGAGGAAAAAGATCTGACAGCATCGATAACTGAAAGAATGAAGCACTCTGAGCATTGCAGAAAGGCGGTGGCTAAGGCAAACAGAATGTTGGGATGCACTGCTAGGGGGATCACTTTTAGAAGGGAAGAGATAATACTGCCACTGTACAAATCCTTGGTGAGGCCACACCTGGAGTACTGTGTACAGTTCTGGCGACCTTACTTGAAGAAGGACATTATGATCATGGAGAGGGTCCAGAGGAGGGCATCTAAGATGATTCTTGGAATGGGGGATAAGCCCTACATGGTAAGACTCAGAGAGCTAAACATGTACTCCCTGGAGGACAGAAGGAACAGAGGGAGACATGATCGAGATCTTTAAATTCTTGAAAGGTATCAACAGAGTAAGCATTGAGGGTTTATTCAGACTGAAGGAGAAAGGGACCACAAGGGAACATAGCCTAAAATAGGTAGAGGGGAAAGTATAGAAGAAAAAATTACTCACCTTAGTAATGTTGTTTCTTCTAATGGAGTCTTGCTGTATTCTGACAATAGCAGTGAGTCCCACCCTTCGAACTGCCCTGGAGATGAAAGAGTTAACTTTCCATGCCAGGCATGGAACGCTGAGCTCGAGCTCGGTTGAGACTCTGTCTGTTGCTGTTTGAACTCAAACCGTCAGATCTTTATGAGCTAAACTCACTGAGGTCCTGTGTGGAAGCTGTAAACCTACACTAGCCAACTGGCTACTAAAATAAAAACAGATTTTTTGGTCCCAAAACAAAGACTCAAGTCAGGAGACCCAAAAAATGAAATAAACACAACACCCACTCACCCAAAGAAAAAGGGTGATAACAAAAACGGTGGGGCACCTCCTGAGTGCCAACACTGCCACTGCCCACCCACATCCCAAAAACAGAGGTTCTGAGAGGGAAAGGCAGGGGGGAGGTCAGAATACAGCAAGACTCCATTAGAAGAAACAACATTACTAAGGTGAGTGATTTTTTCTTCAAACAACATGAAGTCTTGCTGTATTCTGACAATAGCAGACTACCAAGCAGTATCTCCATGGAGGAGGGACAGAACCTACTTAGGAAATAGGCTCTCAAGCACAGCTGTGCCAAACCGAGCATCACTCCTAGCCTGGATATCAAGGGAGTAATGCTTGGTAAAAGTGTGAACTGTTTTCCAGGTAGCTGCTTGACATATCTCTAAGATAGGAATATCCCTGGCAGCAGCCAGGGAAGCAGCTGTACCTCTGGTAGAGTGAGCCCTCAGGCCTGAGGGTGGAACCTTACCCAGTTTTTCATAACAAAATTGAATGCAAGAAACAATCCACCTGGCAATGGATCTTTTAATGGCAGGTTTTCCTTTACCAACCTCACCATAAGTGAGGAACAGTTGAAGGGAGTCAAACCTGTGACCCTTGGTACGTTCTATGTAGTAGCTAAGGGCTCTTTTCACATCTAAACTGTGCAGCCTCCTCTCACCAGGGGAGGAATGGTCAGTGAAGTACACAGGAAGAGACACAGATTGGTTAAGGTGGAAGTCTGAAACCACCTTAGGCAAAAACTTCCTGTTAGTCCTAAGGACCACCTTATCTCTATGGAAGGAAATAAAGTCAGACTCCACTGACAGGGCTTGTAACTCATTTATGCGCCTGGCAGAAGTGATGGCCACCAGAAACACAGTTTTCCAAGTCAAGTACTTAAGCTCTGCTGAGGACAAGGGCTCAAAAGGGGGTTGCATAAGCTGAGCAATGCAAACGTTAAGATCCTAAGCAGGGGCAGGGTCCCTGAATGGTGGATTGGTATGAAGCAATCCTTTGAAAAACTTGGAGAATACAGGGTGAGCTGAAAGAGAAGAGGGTTTACCTGCTGAAATGAAAGCAGAAACAGCTGCCAGATGCACCCTTAGTGTAGCTGGTCTGACTCCCAAGCTATTCAGATGGACCATATAGTCAAGGACTGTGGGCAGATCAGCAGACTCCGGGGAATTATGCTTCCCAGAGCACCATATGGAAAATCTTTTCCACTTGGAATTATAAGTAGTTCTGGTGGAAGGCTTCCTAGAAGCCTTTAGAATATCCATAACACCTTGGGAGAGGTGTAAATCAGCAAACTCTAACTCTTCAAGAGCCAGGCCTTGAGATTGAGAGATTTGAGATTTGGGTACCAAACCCTCCCCTGAGCACAGGTTAACAGGTTGTAATTCCTGGGAACAGACAAGAGAAGGTGGACTGCTAAGGACAATAGGAGAGGATACCAGGGCTGTCTGGCCCAGTCTGGAGCAATCAGGATCACCTTGCAGGGTTGAGACCTGATTTGGACTAGCACTTTGAACAGGAGAGGGAAGGGGGGAAAAGCATACAGGAACTTCCCTTCCCAACTGAGAACTAAGGCATCCAGGGTGACTGAGCCCAACACTGGGGGCCTGCAGCAAAAAAGGGGAAGTTGGTGATTGTCTGGGGCTGCAAAAAGATCTATCTGTGGGGTGCCCCATCTGGAGAATATCACCTCCAAAACCAGGGGATCCAGTGACCATTCGTGATGGCCCTGAGATATCCTGCTGAGAGCATCTGCCAGGAGATTGTCCTTGCCTGGGAGGTGTACTGCTGTGAGGGAAGTGTCCAGGGAATAAGCCAGAGACCACAACTTCATTGCTTCTGTGCACAAGGCCGCAGAACGAGTGCCTCCTTGCTTATTGATGTACCACATTGTGGTGGTATTGTCTGTTCTGACCTGAATAACTTTGTTCTGAACAGACCTGGAAAAGGCTTGAAGTGCTAGAAATACTGCTCTGAGTTCCAACAGATTGATGTAAAGCAGAGATTCCTGAGGGGACCACAACCCCTGGGTGGTCAGGTCTCCCAAGTGGGCCCCCCACCCCAAGAGGGAGGCATCTGTAGTAAGGATTAAAGAGTGAGACTGAGTGACAAAGGGAACTCCTTGTCTTAGATTGTTCTGATCCTGCCACCACTGTAAGGCCTGGATCAGGGTTCGAGTCACTGGGATCAGTTTGGTCAGAGGGTCTTTTTCTGAGACCAAAAGGCTCTCAAGTGGAACTGGATGTCCCTCATCTGAAATCTTGCTCCCTGCACCACTGCTGTAGAAGCAGCCATGTGCCCCAGGAGCTGCAGAAAATGCCTTGCTGGTCGAGACACCTGTAGGGTGAATGAGGAGGCCAGCGTGATAAGGGTCCTTGCCCTGTCCAGGAGAAGGAAGGCTCTGGCCTTTGTGTATCTAGCTCTGCGCCAATGAAGGTGAGGAGCTGAACAGGCTCTAGAACTGACTTTGAAAGATTCAGAAGGAAACCCAGAGAGGTGAGCAGTTGCTGAGTTATCTGTAGGTGTAACTTGACTTGGTCTGGGGACTGGCCTACTATGAGCCAGTCATCCAGGTATGGGAAGATGGCAATCCTTTGCCTTCTTAGAGAAGCAACTACTACTGCCAGGCATTTTGTGAACACCCTTGGAGCAGAGGTTAGACCGAAGGGCATTGCTCTGAATTGGTAATGGCCTGAGGGCAGCTCAAACCTGAGGTACTTTCGATGGGAGCTTCTGATGAGAATATGGAAATAGGTATCCTTGAGGTCCAGGGAGACTAGCCAGTCCCCTGGCCTTAGAGAGGGTAGAATTATTCCCAGAGTCACCATTTTGAATTTTGGCTTTAAAAGGTGCTTGTTTAAGTATCTGAGATCCAGGATGTGCCGACATTCTCCTGTCTTTTTGGGGGTAAGGAAGTACCTGGAGTACAATCTTTGCCTTGGAGTAGGGGTGGAACCCTTTCCACAGCTCTGAGAGCCAGGAGGGAAGAGACCTCTGCCTCTAGGGCAAGAGCCTCTGAAGGATTTGCAGGTGGAAAGGATCTGGTTCTCAGCTTTGGAAATTTTCTGAAGCCGAGAACCAGTCCCTGGCTTACTACTTCCAGGACCCACTTGTCTGATGTTAGAGACTTCCAGTCCTGGACAAAGTAAGCCAGCCTGTCCCCTACAGGTAGTGGAGAATCGGCCCTGGCAAACCCATCAGGGTGCCTGTTTGGCAGGGGGTTTTGGCTGAGGGGTGGAAGCAGGTCTGCTTGTACCCCTTCTGCCTCTCCCTCTAAAGAACCCCCTCTGAGCATAGGCAGAAGAGGAGGCCTGGGCTTGGTAGAAAGGCCTATGAAAAGGCCTGCCCCTGGGATGCTGCCTCTGTGGAGTGGCTTGCCTTTCCTTGGCCTGGGCACTCCTATAGGTGGTCCTATATTCATCCATTTTTTTCATGTAATTCTCTGTTTGTTCCCCAAACAGAGAATTACCCACAACAGGAAAATCCATGGCCTTAGTCTGGGTATCCTGTGACAGGCTAGTACATCTGAGCCAAGCCATTCTACAAAGTGCCACAGATGTAGCCATGACTCTAGATGAAACATCATTGGAGTCCACTGCAGCATGGAATTGCACCTTGGATGCCTCAATACCATCAGTAGCCACCTGCTCCAGCTCCTTGGCAAGCTGGCCAGGGACCTGTTTTGCTAAAGCCATGACAGTGTCTCATCTGGATTTCTGATACCTAGCAGTATAGGCCATATAGTTGGCCTGTCCGAGTCCCAAGGATGCTGCCATGTACTGTTTCTTTGCCATGGCATCAATCCTCCTGGGAGTCCTTGTCTGAGGGGTGTGAAGCCAAGGGAATATTTGCCTTATCACAGGCTGCAGCCTGCACTACCCCAACATGGCTGCATTGTTGTATAAGGAACTCCGTATCAGAGCCTGACAGTGTATACCTCTTGTCCATTCTTTTATCCACAGGAGGTATAGTATTAGGAGTCTTTAAAATCTTAAATGTCTGTTTCCCCAAAAGATTTGTGTAAGTGAATAGACAGCCTCCTAGACTCTGGGATATCCATCATTTCCACATAGTCAGGCTCTTCCTGGTCATCCACAGCTTCTTCCATAGGAAGCTGGAGGGTTTCGGCCACTTTCTTATAAAACATGAAATGGGAGGGACTCAGAAAGCCTAGGAGGAGACACTCCTGAAGGTCTGTCTGGGGAGATGTCCGGGTCAATGGGCATATCCAGACTTTCAAAACCACATTCACTTTCCTCATACTCCTCTTCCTCCTCCTCCGGTTCATAATATTCTTCTAAATCATAATCTTGAACTGGTGGAACCGGCCGAACTGAGTGCCTGCCTGATGGTGCCGGTTCGGTTCCGAACCGGGGAAAGCGACTGAACAATTTTTGTCACTTTGGCTATTTCCTCAGTGGCTGGAGAAGAAACTTTTGGATCCACACCAGCTGATTTTTCCTTTCTTGTTCTCTTAGCCAGAACCGACTCTTCGGAATCGGTTCTCCTTTTGCCCGAAGAAGTCTCGCCCTGGTCAGAGGGCACTCCTTCTGGTTCAGCGGACTTTTTGGCCTCCCTTTCCCTGAGCCTACCAACTCTCTTCTCTAGGGTAGCTGCAGGAAAATTTTTACAAATCTGGCAGTCTGCATTGAGGTGGTCAAACCCCAGACAATAAACACAGGTGGTGTGGGGGTCAGCCTTAGCAAAGACTTCCCAACACACACTGCAGTGTTGAAACCCAGTGGGCCCGGTTTTTCTTTTGGGTTTCTCAGACATTGTGCCAGTCCTAACCAAACTTACCCTTTTAATGGCAATCCGCCAGGCAAGACACTCTTATCGGTTCCTGACCGTGTTACGGGTCGTGGAAAAAAACGTAATAAAATCCGCTTTTTTTAGAACCGATAACCACACACTAAAAGTACAGATAAAGATTTTAATAACAACTTGATCGGTTCAAACCGAACCGATGAACCGCTTACAAGTTCCACAGAATAGAAAACAATATAAACCTATCTAGTACTCACGAATACCACAGACAGAGACTGAACCGACAGGTTACGGTTTAAATTCGGTCGAAAACCGAGAAAAGCGGTACTTTAACCGACAAACTGAACCGAGCAGAAGGAGAAATCTCCGGAGCGACTGTTCAGTGAGGCGGAGTAAAGAATCTGACGGTTTGAGTTCAAACAGCAACAGACAGAGTCTCAACCGAGCTCGAGCTCAGTGTTCCATGCCTGGCATGGAAAGTTAACTCTTTTATCTCTGGGGCAGTTCAAAGGTTGGGACTCACTGCCATTGTCAGAATACAGCAAGACTTCATGTTGTTTGAAGGGATCTGAGAAAACATTATTTCAAGGAAAGGGTGGTGGAGCCTTGGAATGCACTACCTGAGGAGGTGACATCAATGGAATCAGTGGGAGGTTTTAAAGACGGATGGGACAGATACATGGGCAAAGTTCGGGATGGGGGAGGGTGCTGGTAGGGGTAAGCAAAATGGGAATCTGGTAAGGGATATATGGAAGGGGGGGGAGGATGGGCAGCATCAGTGGTTAAACTGTAACTGCATCTTGAGCAGACACAGTAGACCATAAGGCCTAATCTGCTGGCAAGTTCGTATGTTCGTAAGGTGTAGCAATGGTGAGTAGACTCTTTCCGGGAGACCTCCACAACGTGCAGCACTTCATCCAAAAGACCCAAGGCCTGGAACTCTAGCCATTTGTGACAGGGCTGAATAGGACCTTGTCCCAATTGTTATGGAAAGAGTTTGAATGCAGGGATATATTTTATTCTCCCCTTTCCTGTCTCTTGTCTATCTGGTAGCACAACCAAATTTTCCTGTGAGACCTAGGACTTGATTCCCCGACATTCTCACAATTCTCTGCCTCTCGCTGTCTCTTAGTTTTCCATTGCTGTTCTGTCTTTTTCCTCCCATGCATATCTGCTGATATAAAAATATATGCAAATCATTATGTGGCACATAAGGCACACGGGTGGCGAGTTCAATAAAGGGCCTTGTTGCCTACTGTACTCGTATAACTCCTATGAAGCTATGTGGAAATGTAACAAATATAAGGATCTCTTTGTTTAGAAATTATATAGTGTTAATTTTTGAAATGTATATAATTATAGTTTGAGATGATTGCAAAAAGCTATTGGAAACGCAAGAGGTTACCTGAGTGCAAGTTTTAAGCCTTTTGCAAAAGAGCTGTGAAAAAGGAGCCTCCTCTCAGGGACACTGTGTTCTTCCAGCACCTGCCTGCAACATACAGGAACACTTTGGAAGAAACAGGGTGCTTACTAGGAGTAGGGGTTGGAAGGACTTATACGACAGAGCCGCAATTGCTTGTAAGATAGACACAGAGATTGAAGAAAAATTCGGATGGACTTTTTCTGTTTATTTGGCCTTTGTAAATAGTTATACTGAACAATATTATTTTTTTATGTAACCATTAGTACACTAGTCACACTTATTTTTGTGCTTGAAGGGTGTAGGGGATGACATACACCAATGAAAGGCTGATGATTAAGTTGAATAATTCGAAAAAACGACGGTAAATACTACCGGCGACAGAGCTGATGAGCACTGAACTTTACCGTGAGGCGCTGACACGAGCTATCGGCGGGAAAGAACTGGAAGGCGGGAGTGGGGGACCACCCGTTTATACTGACATCGCATGACGTCGGTAACCTGACGTGGTGGCGGTCCCCAGCCAGAGACTGCTACCTAGAATTTTTTCCGTTGGGTCCTGACGCCTGCCGGCATCAGTCCTATATGTGTAATTACCTACTGCAAGAGCCCTCTCGAAGTAAGATCTCTTGTGAATTCAGAACTGCTCCTGGTTTTTCCTATGCTTCCTAACCTGTGCCTCGATGACAGCTGGTGTCAGCCTAAGTAGGATTTATGCCATGCATAATCTAAGCCAGGAGTTTTGTGCATGGGTACTAGACCTAGTATCAGGGAAGCATAGAGAAAGGAATGGATTCTGCAGCAGCAAGCCCAGGAGTGGTTACCAAGAGAATGTCAGCCAAACTAGCAGAGACAGAAGTCCAAGCTGAGATTATACAGCCAGCACAAGTTATGGAAAAAGAACAGGCAGTGACAGAACCTGAAAGTCTGATGGACTTTTTCAATGGTGGGCTATACAACAAAAAGAGATGGAGAAACAGATGTGAGATGAGATGCAGCGACAGGAGCAGCAGATGAGAGAAGAGATGCAGCGATGGCAGGATGCCTTGCAAGCTATCAAACGCAGAGGACCTGGCACAGATCCAGGTGAGCAACAAAACACAAGCAACTTAAAAGCCTTTAAACTTACAAAGTTATGCATCTCGGATTATATCGAGGCTTACCTGACAACTTTTGAAAGAGCTGCCACAGCTTGCCAATGGCCAAAGCAGCAATGTACAATCAGACTGGTACCCTACCTGACAGGGAAAGCCCAGCTTGCCTACAGCAATATGGACACTGCACAGTCAGAAAACTATGACCTGGTGAAAAGCGAAAGCCTGAAAAAGTATGATATCTCAGGAGAGACCTACAGGCAGAGATTTCGATCTCTGAAGTACCACTCAGTCGACAATCCTCAAGAAGCCTTCACGTGACTCAGAGAACTCCTGATGAAATGGCTCCAACCAGGGCCAAAACAGTCCCACAGATCATCGACACATTTGCAATGGAGCGATTCATCAGCATCCTGCCTACAGATGTGCAGCTTTGGGTAACAGAACACCGACCAGAGAGTGGGGAAAAGGCTGTTTCTTTGGCCGAGGACTACCAAATGGCCAGAGAGACACCACAGCAGCGAAGTAAGAGTCACTCTTTTTCCCATTTAAACTCCAAGTCTGATAAGAAGTCTGGTGGGGGTAACAAATCTGTGCCCAAAGACATTATTTGCTATAACTAGAATAAGCCAGGCCATATTGCAAGAAAATGCCGTAGTAAGGAGAGTGGCACTGGAGCAGATTTGTCCTTAGCAAATTGGGGCAAGTACTTAACAGATATGAAGGTGGGGGATAAGACTGTAAAGTGACTCATTGATTTGGGAAGCAGACAGACTTTAGTGCATGCTGAAGTGCTGGGAAAACACTGTGGAAAGGGACTAGGTACTTGTGTCATCTGAATCCACGGGGACACTCGACACTATTTCATCACCCAAGTGACTCTGACCATTAAGGGTGTGTTGCAACAAATGAAAGTGGGGGTAGTATCTAAGTTACCTATACCTGTGATTATAGGAAATGACTTTCCAGGATTTACTGAGTTAATCAAAGAGTGAGTAAATCCTGTTGTTTCAGCAGTTGTGGTGACAAGAGCTCAGGCAAAGAAAATTTCAGATGGTGGGGACACTTTTCCTTTCAGTGATTCTGATTCAGACTTGTCTGAGCACAGCTCCAAGATCTAGAAATCCAGGAAAGAAAGATGATGCCTGAAGAAACTGTGACAACAAATGACTGATGGACATGAAGGGTTAAAATATGAAAATGCTGAAACTAAATTGATAACTGATTGCGATTTTCTTTCATAACAAGCTAATGATGTTTCTCTCCAGGGTTATTTTAAGCAGCTGGGTGTGAAACCAAAACAGGGTGGACCAATGTTTAAAAAATATAATGGGTTACTGTACAGAGTTTGGGATGAACCTCAGACACAGGAGCACACAGAACAATTGGTTATACCACAGAAGTATAGAACAGAGTTGTTACAGATAGCACATGATAGTCCTACGGCTGGTCACTCAGGGAGGGATCGCACACTTGCCAGACTGCTGTATATATTTTACTGGCCTGGAATTCATGAAGATGTTGCTACTTATTGTAATTCTTGTACTGAGTGTCAGAAAGTAGCCCCAGTCACTAGAAAAGACAAGGTGCCATGATGCCCCTACCCTTGATAGATGTGCCTTTTGAGAGAACTGCAAAGGATGTGGTCGGTCCTTTAGACAAAAGTAAAAAGGGTAATATGCGACTATACAACTCGATACCCAGAGGCTGTTCCAATGCATACTGTTATAGCCCCAAAAGTGGCATCATTGCATCAGAGTAGGGGGTGCCAGGTTAGTCGACAAATGAACATTACGTACCTACCGTAATTATGATCTTTCTGTGTTATCTTCACCATTCATCACTGTTGGCTACTTGGCCGGAGGTCAGGACCCCGCGGGAGCTTTTTTTTTTTTTTTTATGGTAGGTGGAGCTGACCCACCATCGGCGCCGCTCCCTCGGTCGACGCACTGCGTGGTGCTCGAGGTTGGCTGTTAGGCTGCGCCGACTCGCTTGCCAGCTCTGCCTGCTGCCGGAGAGGTAAGAGGAAGGGAGTGGAGGGTGGGACAAGGAAGTCCAAGGGACAGAAAAAGGAAAAGATATATAAACCAAAAGGAGAAATAATGACTGAGAGGACAGAAAGGAAGAAAAAGTCGGAAACTAAAGGGATTGGGAGGGGCCCCAATCTCTGGAAAAGGAAGAGGGAGGTAGGGTGGGTAAAGCATTTAGGAGAAGAGGGGGGAGTTAAACATCCCAGACTCTGGTCCGTCTCCAGATTACATAGGAACTGCAAGGAGTAGCCAAAGGCTTTCTGCCAGAATTCAAGGCACAGAATGCCTGGCAAAAACTCCAGATAAGCAGAATCAGCTATTCTGGAAGAAGGACAGGGTACAGAGAATTAACACCCTCTCAAGGAAAGATTATTGGTGAAAAAAAGGGAAAATTATTTTTTTTTGTAATAAACAAGGAGAAATAAGTTGGACGGAAAACAGGGAGGAGGAGGAGGAGAGAATGGAAGGCAACTGTCATCTCCCACCCACGGGGGTGAAGCCAAAGCACTGGAGAAGGAGTGCCTCCCCCCCTGCTGTCCACTCTCCTCGGAACATTATCCCCTGTGTGCCTCGTTTTACCCCACCCTGAAAAGAAAGGAGAGGGGAAGGATGGGCACAAAGAGGAGGGGACCCAGAGACTGAGGCCCAAGGGGGATGGAGGGTGGGATCATGATGAATGGTGAAGATACACAGAAAGATCAGAATTACGATAGGGACATAATTTTCATATCTTATCTGTGTCAATCTTCACCATTCATCACTGTTGGGTGAGCGCCGAGCCCCCCGAAGGGGTTTTCTTTTACGCCAGTAAGGGACAAAGTCCCTTAGCTCTCAGTGGGTGACACACTAAGAGGGAGAACCTTCAGGGCCTGGAGAGGCCCAAGAGTGAGACGGGGTCCCCCCAGAGGGGGAAGGAAGTTGCCCAGACAAGCGCAGTCTCGCTCTATGGGAGAAGAGATAGGTTCTCTGGAGAGTGGAGTTAATCACCCTACGCCGGGCCAAGGGTGACAACCGGGAAAGACGCAGCCATGCCGTCCACCTAGTGCAGATCGCTGTCCCTACGACCCTGGTAGCTACCTTGTTGGCATCATAGGATGCCCTTGCTTGGTGCCTTGCTACCTCCAGGCCATGCGCAGAGAGTGCAATGGCTTGTCTGGTTTGCTCCGTATCAGGCAATGAGGCTAGGAGCTGACCTAGCCTGGACCACAAGAACCTGTCATAGGCTGCATAGTGGGCCTGATGTGCAGAAATGGAAAGCAATAACCATGCCGAGTAGAAAGTCATCCTACCCCAGAAGTCAAAATCCAAGTAGTCTTGATCTGGGGGCTGGTCACGGTGAAGGGCGTGAAGCCCATCAGGAGTATCCAACTGCGTCAATCTGGACTGCGGATGAGGCATGGAACCTGGAGACTCCGGGGGTGCGCAATACCTCTGGCTGAGATCCCTAGGGGCAGGAACTCCAGAGAAGGGCCTCTGCCAGGAACGCAACGACGCCTCCCGAAGGGGAGCAGGCCAGGGCGGCACCACAAGGGTGGCCTTGCCAAAATCGCCTGTAAAGGCATGCGCCGAGTGCTCAGGATTGTTAACAGTGGCAGGTGTGAGGTGCAAGTCCTCCAACATCCTCACGAGGAAGCGCTGATACTCAGCGAGATCAGCAGCTGGAGAGATGTGGACAGAAGGTTCCTCTCCCCCAGAAGAGGGGGATAAGAAGCTGGAGGGCACCGGCTGTTCAGAGGGCGGCTGCTCGGGGGGAGGTTGAAAAACCTGACTGTGCATCGCCCTAACGTAAGCTGGGAACCGAGTAGCCACCGCTCTGAACTGCTCCCAGGAGAGAGGCCCGCTAGGACCAAGGATGCCTAGAAGCGCAGGAGAATGTGGCAGAGGAATGGGGACAGAGCCGAGAAGAGATGTCAGCTGACCTCCACCTGGGCTAAGGAGCGGACCGGGAGCACCCGCGGAAGAAGGTGCCCCGGAAGACCCCACAGCCGACAGCTGAACAACCATTTCGGTACTGCCTTGTCTGCACCCGGAAGAATCCCCCCTGTGAGGCGACCGGGGCCATATAGGTCCAGAAGGACGTTCCCCTACCTCAAAAGAATGGGGCTCTTTCAAAGAGACCAAGGAGGAAGAGCGGAGATCCGCACTACAGTTTCTCCCAGAGCCCGGGTGGACCCCCGAAAAAGGCCGCCGTGCCGACCCCACGCCCCTCGACCCCTTGGAGTCCGAAAGAGCCCTCCTTCTCAAGAGGGACAGCCTAAGTAGCTGACAGCTCTGGGCAGCACCCGAAGGAGCTATCCAGGGCACAGCACCCTCCCCTCCCATAGGTGCTCTGATCGGCCCCAAAGTTGGGTGATCTAGGCACACCACAGCTGGGGGTACCACTGCTGAGGGGTTCAGTGAACCCATAAAGACTGGGCTGCAGAGCAATGGTGGCCTGCATCATTGCCCGCTGGTCAGCACCCCTGACCCCAGTCTCGGTAGCCACTGACCCCACCTCAGAAGGGGGCTGACTCCGGCTTGAGGAAACTACTGGGCTGCCCACTCCAACAGCCAACCCCAAAGAGTCAGACTGTCCGTCTGACTCAGAGCCCGACTCCGCCTCCGATAAGGTAGAGGCCAAGGCCCTGTGTCAGACCGAAGGAGAGTGCCCACTGCCATCTTTGCCAAAGCGAGTGCCAGAGACCAAAACCATGCCTGAGCCGGTGCGGCTGCCCCCTACAGCACCATGAGCGGAATCCACAGGGGGCATGGCTAAAGCCCGAACAGGAGCTCCAGAGTCCGGACCATTTACAGCGCCATCTGGCCCCACGGCGCCAAGGATGAAGATGGCGCCGACAATGGCCTTGACGGCACCACTGGTGCCAAGGGCAGAGGCAGTGCCGACGGCTCCATGGTGCAACGAATGACGCTGAGGGCAGAGGTGGCGCCGATGGTGGAATCAGACGGCCCCACGGTGATGACCCCCGAGGACACGGTGCCGTGCTCAACCTCGGCATGCGAGACATGGACAAAGACGGCGCCATAGCAGCTCCCACAGTGCCGCTAGCAGTATTGGTGCCTCAAAAGTTGGCGGAGCTCACCCCACTTTCCACGTGCGTTGTTCGATGACCCGGCAGTCTATGGAAAAACAGGCGTCGCACAAATCCATGTCATGAAGCGGGCCAAGACATGAAAGACAATGGTCGTGCTGGTCAGTGACAGAATATTTTCGGCCGCATGGCACTGTCAAGATGGGGGGCCGACCTGCCCTGGAAGTTTTCTTGCCTTTCGCGCATCGAGACATGACTCTACGGGGAAAAAACATCAAAACAGACTCGACATTGCAGAAATATTAAAAATGGAAAGATCTTACCGGGTGACGTTGAGTATGGCAAAAACAGAACCGGCAGGAGGAACCGACGAACATCGGAACTGAAGGAATGGATTTCGAGAAACTGCGGAGCAGGCCTAGGATTTTCTTGACAGCGTCCCACGAGGTGACCTCTACGGCAGGAAACTAAGAACTGTCAGGCAGGCGGAGTCGATGCAGGCTAATGGCCAACCCGTGAGTACCACGCAGTGCGTCGGCCTTGAAGGCGGCGCCAATGGTGCGTTGGCTCCACCTACCTAAAAATAAAAATAAAATAAAATAAAAAAAAACCTCCTGCGGGGTCCTGACCCCCGGCCAAGTACCCAACAGTGATGAATGGTGAAGACTGACACAGATAAGATCAGTGTCTCTGGCAACAGTTTGGGAGAGGCTGGCGAAGGGGGTGTCGCCCAGTTCGACCCCAGGGATGTAAACACTGAGGATGTCGGGGCCTGATGACGGCTGTTGGAGGTACTGGACAATGTCTTGTGTTTAGAGGAGCGAACTCCAGTCTGGAGCTCCTGCTCCTGCCATTTTTTTTTTTTTATCACCAAAGCCCAATGTCTGGACCAACGACGAAGATTCCCCACCCAGGCGGATGACAAGTGCTTGCCCGCCATCTGAAGAAGAGCCAGCTGGACTCCCTGGCTTAGGCCCAGAAGGAGTTTTAAAGGGCTTAAGACTCAGGGGAGAGGCCGAAGGCCTATGCCCCGAAGACCCACTGCCTGACATCAGGACTAGGGCGGGGGGACTTCATCAATGGAAGCCCTGAAGGAGTTAGAGCTGCCGGGGGGGTGGAGTCTGACCTCCTGCAGGAGTGTGGACTTGAGGAAGCCGCCTTTCTATGCAGAGATCTGAATAGGGAGTCCGATCTGGGTCTCTCCATGTCCTTGTGGATTGTGTTTCTCGCTGGTCTTCTTGTCTTTGTGGGAAGAAGATGAGGAAGTCCCTGGATGGGTCCCTCTGCATGGCGGCTAGTTGTTGCTCCAACAGGTGGCTCTTCAAGGCCTTCAGGCGACGGATACATGTCCTGCGGTTAAAACATTGGCAATGCGGGAAGGCCTCCGAGTCGTGGTCAGGGCCTAAGAAAATAAGCAGGCCAAATGGCCATTTTTAGCCAGTATCTGATGCTGCCCATCATAACGGCATAGCTCACTTATGGAGGTTAAAGGATGTTGCAGTGTAAATTTTTATTAATTTTTTTATCATATCACTGTTTATATGTCTGCTGCGGCGACTTACCAGCGGGGGCATCCAGCTGCCAGCCCTGCCCACCGGGAGAGCAGTAGGCTCACTCGCATGATGGGGGGTCCAGCACGGCTGTCGCTGACTCACTGGGAGTTCCCCATGCCCTACCTAGCAGAGCTGGCCCCGGACCCCCCCCCCAGCGTGATTCCACAACAGTCCTCCCAGCATCACAGGGTGTGGCCATCAAGCTGCTTCGGTCACGCCCAGCCAGTTTCCTCCAGTAGGTCCCTGATGGAGCGCAGACGTGCAATGACATCCATGCACTGATGTGCAGACGTCTGCCACGCTCCCCCTCTGCTAACTCCTACGTCTGCAGTGCCTCCAGGCATCCCCAGGGGCCGCTGCAGTGTGGTGTGCTTCCCCAGCCCACCCCAGGACTAGAAGAGCTGTCAGCAGATGCTAGATTCTAGTCCTCCCCTGCCGACCTCCAACGACCCGGGCTCGTTCCCAAACCCAGGTCACCAGTGTGGTGTGAGGTGTGGCGTCCAACGCCTCAACTCTCAGCACCACCGGGCTGGTGCAGTGTAAATTTTTAATGGTATGGTCAATCTTTCTGGACTCCTTGTGCACAAGCTGGTCCATGTTCCCTTGGCCCATAGGGTTGCATAAGGCCGAATGAGAAACCAGCCCTTCGGCTGAATGGTGGCCTGAGAACTTAGAAAGAGACCTTGGGGGGACTGTGCATTTGCAGACCATACTGGTGGAGGGTGCCGGGCAGGATGCTGGATACCATCAAAGCTCCAAAACCAGTCCTAAGATGGCCTCAGCCATGGGAAAGGTAACCACTGGAGATCTGTCCCTTTCTAAAATGTCTGTGAAAGAGTACCTGGCCCTTTTCTGGGCTGGCTCTAGCCGAACTGACATGAACTCTAAAACCAATCTGATAAGAACCCTGAAAGACACCAGCCCATGCTCAGTGATCAGTTCCTTGACAAATCCCCAGTCCAAGATATGAGTCCCCGAGCAGGCCACGAAGAAAGGTCCAAATCGTTCAACTCCTCCAAAACAGTCTTTGACCATTTCCTGCCGCAGACCTTCCGGGTATGTTCAGTCTGGGTGATCTCTATCGACAACCAGCCTGGCAAGCCGGCTGCCAACTGGGCATCACCGGTCGGAGCACCGACGTTTGGCTGTGGTGGAGGCAGCCCCACCCGTAGAAGTGGTGAAGCAGTTGCTAGAAGAACCTGCAAGGTGTGAACCGGCAAGGGCATCAATGCCAGATGCCAAATAACTGAAGGTCCAGGGGATAGAGATCAGCTACGCCCCACTGTTGCCAGAGGAGCTCCTTGTAGCACCGGCTCATCTTGTGGCAGTGCCTCACCTCACCCGAAGATGAGAAGGTTGAGCATTGTTGAAGGTGATGCCTGCCAGTAAAGCGTGCTCGAGAACAAGTGCGCCTCGATCAAGACCTCAAACGCTGACTGGACAATCGACAATGATGGAAGCCTCCAGACTGGTTGTGGTATACCACATACCTAGTCATATTTACAAGGATAGGCTTAGAAGGCTTGAGCACCAGTGGAGGCCAAACCCGAAGTGAGCCAATCAGGGACATCGTCTGGGCTACATCCTCGAGTGAGGACTGGGAGCACCAGGGTCTAGGAGATCGACTCGATCTTGTCCGACAACAGGTCAACAGGCTCAAGGAAAATTTCCATGGCCTGCTTGACCGGAATTGAGGTCTACAAGCCTTGTGGAGTTACTGGGGGAGCTCTCGACCCCCTTTACCAAAGGAATCTCAACCAGAGTCGAGCAGTCAAGGGACTCGAGGAACGACCCTATGATGCTGACCCAGCATGGAGCAGCACCAAGCCTGAGAAGGTGCAGACCATGGCAGCTGCTACTTCTTCCTCATGGCCTGCAAGCTGCGATGCAGACCTGGCAGCCACTGAAGCCTTCTTGTGACCGTTAAGGCGGTCCTTCAGATCCCTCTCTGAAGGTCATCTGAGGGTAAGCTGAAGCTTCTTATCTTCAAGAGACTTTTGGAGTATCAAAGGACAAAGCCCACACCCACCCATGTTGTGCTGCTCGCCCAGGTAGTACAGGCACAAGCTGTGTGGGCTGGTGACCTACATCTGCCGGCACAGGATGCTGAATTTAAACTCTGGCTTTTGTTGCTCCATTGTCGATCATAGAGAGGAGTTGAAGGGACATCAGAAATAAATTGTTAAATTTAAAAAAACCTTCAAAAGTAAATTTTGTCTATGACACATTACATCATAAGCGACAGCTGGTAAGGTGATCAGTTCTTCCAGCAGAAAGAAAGCTCTGATGTCACTGGACAGAGTCTGGGATATACCGCCCAGGTGGTGGGAGGAGCTTAGCTTCAAGATTTCAGACAAATCAGCACTTCAGGAGGAACTACCAACATATGGACAGTGAACTGTATCCATGCCCCTAGAAACAGGATCTTTATTCGTTGAGAGTTCATCAGTGCACTACTTGATGTCATAATACTGTGCTTGCGACATCCCAGCCATTCCAGTGGCAACAGACTGTGACTTTACAACAGAGGAATATGACTGCAAGTGGGGAATACGCTGTGGGGACAGATGAACTCTAAGGGATAAAGACCCAATTTTTTGTACAAATTTCGTTGTAATAATAAAGGGGTAGGAGAAATCTGCAGAAGACTTATGAAATAAAGGCTAAACTGTGTCCCACAATTATAGTTTATCAAAGTTTTCCCAGAGGCGTCAGCTAATCTTTAAAAATGAATAAGATTTTCTGTTTCTGGCGCTACTAGCTCTTTAAGTGTAATGCAACTCTAATTGGTAAATGTTACACAAACAGCCTCCCCTGCTCCCAGCTTCACCCTTAGGCACTGGTGGTAGTGTGCTTCTCTGCCATACAGGGGACCTTGATTTGTACTGCCAGCCACATTCTCACTGTAGTCTGGGCCCATGGAGTCTGTGATGTCAAACTGTCGCCCCCCCACCCCGGTGCTGGCAGTAGTGTGCTGCTCTACCATACTGGGGAGTTGGGTTTGTTCTGACAGACAGACACATCGCCCTGAGTCAGTGGAGTCCGCGATGTCAAACAGCACTACCACCACCCTGATCCAGTGGCGCTGGTGGTAGTATACTGCTCTACTATGTAGGAGACCCTGATCTGCACTGCGAGCCAGACCCCGGGCCCTCGATCAGTTCCAATAGAGCCTGTGATGTCAAACAATCCTCCCCATCCTGATCCAGTGATGTCGGCAGCAGTACACTGTTCTATCATACAGGGGACCTGGGCTTGCAATGTGAGCCACATTCTTCACTTTTTGCCCATGGAATTTGTGATGTCAAACAATCCTCAGTGCACCAGCCTGAGACAGTGGCGCTGGCAGTAGTGTGGTGGCTCTACCATGCAGGGGACCTGGGTCTGCATGGAAAGCCAGACCCCTAGCTCTAGGCCTGTGGAGTCTGTGATGTCAAACAGTCTTCCCCCCAGCATCACCTGGTGGTGTCAGCGGTACAGCACTGCTCTACCATATATGGGACCTGGGTCAGCACAGTAAGCCAGATTTCTCACTTTTTGCCAGTGGCATCTATGATGTAGAACAGTCCCCACACACCAGCCTGATCTGGTGCCGTTGGCGGTGGTGCGCTGCTCTACCACGCAGGGCACCTGGGTTCACAATGCGAGTCAGACTCTCTCTGGGCCTGCAGTGTCTGTGATGTAGAACAGTCCCCACCCGACATGCCTGACTCATTAGTGTCAGCTCTACTGCATGCTCTTCAATGGAGGGGACCTAGATCTGTATGAAAGCCAGGCTCCTTGCTCTGAACTGCAGGAACCTGTGCTGTCAAACAGCCCCCCTCACCAGGTGATGTTGGCTGTAGTGCACGTCTGTACTACGCAGGGGACCTTGGTTCGCACTGTGAGCCAGGCCCCTTGCTCAGTGAAAATGGAATCTGTGATGTCAAACTATCCCCCTAGCCTGACCCGGTGATGGTGGTGGTAGTGCTACGCTGCTGTACCATGCATGGGACATGGGTTCACATCGTGAGCGAGACCCTTCGTCCTGGGTCTGTGGAGACTGTGATGACAAACAGTACCCCTCTCCAGCTTGACCCAGTAGTGCTGGCCATTGTGAGCTGCTCTATCATACAGGGGACCTGGTTTTGCACTGTAAGCCAAAGCCCTTATCCTGGACCTGTGGAGTCTGTGATGTCAAACAGACCGTCCCCCCAGCCAGAACTGGTTCTGTTCGCAGTAATGCGGTGCTTTACCATACAAGAGACCTGGTTTTGCACAGTGATATGGATCTCTCGCTCTGGGCCCCTGGAGTCTGTGATGTCAAACAGCTTCATAACGCATCACCATGACTCAGTGGCATTGGCTGTAAGTGCACTGTTCTACTATGCAGGGGACCTTAGATCTCAGTGTGAGCCAGACCCCTTGAGTCTGTGATGTCAACCCCCCCCCCCCGAACCCGCTGGTGTTGGCGGTGCTGCACTGCTCTACCATGCAGGGGACCTGGGTTCACATTGTGAACCAGATCCCTCACTTTTCACCCATGGAGTCTGTGATGCCAAACACTCCCCACTGCACCTGCATGGCCCAGTGTCACTGGCTGCAGTAAGATGCTCTACCATGCAGGGGACCTGGGTAAGCATCAAGAGCCAGACCCTTCAGTCTGAGGTGAAATACCAGAGGAATGTTGGGAGCAAAAAAACAAACAAATAAGGTTCCCATTTATTAGTTTCTCTCATGTTATGAGGATCAGGACACTGCAAGCAATATATGTAATGATAAAAAGGCTAAGGAATGGAACCCTTGTAGAGGAAATTCTGAAAATTAAGCAAACAGCATTATTTTCTTCGGTTGAAATCAAAACACTGACACAAATCTCTTAAGACCCTACCTTCCTGTACCGAGTGTTGGATAAATGTGTTAATAACTGTGGCTACATTCTTCACAGCTTCAGCATAGCCTTCCTTCAAACCAATTTGGCCCAAACGTCCTAAGAAACAAAACAAAGACATTTTAAACTTCTTTGGTTTCCTGCTTTCTTTGGGGGCCAAAAAAACAAAAACAAAACAACACAACAAAAACCACACTAAGTAGGGAATTGTTCCCCAAACACTGACATTTTAAGTTTCAGACACACACTTAGAAGAACTTAATTAGAAAATGTTAAACCTCTGGAACTGTAATAAAGATCCGAGGACTAGAAAGTGGCCGATTTGGTCCCCACCAGGGGAAAGATCTGACCTTGGCAACTATAGGTGGGTCAGCACGACATCAGCATAGGGCAGGGAACTGGATGCCATAGTGAAAGACAGAATACAGGAGCACTTAGTCCAAAGCTCTTGCCCTCTCTCAACAAGACTTTATGAGGAGCCGATCATACCACACCTACCTAATTACCGCCAGGGGGTGACACAGAAGGTGGACAGGGACAGGGTTCTAGACAAAGTTTATTTGAACTTCAGCAAGGCCTTTGGCGCTATGCTCATGGGCAATCTGCACCAGTGTGGCATACACGAGGCATACAAAGGGTAGATTGCTAGCTGACCTGGAAGTAGGAAGTAGATGAATATTCTGGACAGGTATTACACCGAGGGGAGTGGGGAGCTCGGCAGCATCCCTCAGGGACTGGTGCTGGGCCACTGCTGTTAAACAGTTTTAACAACAATCTGGAAACTGAGGTCTCTCGCAGGCCACTTAAGTCACGGACACTAACCTGGACAGGGTGGTGGACTCCTCTGAGAATGGGGACAAACTTCAAAAGGAGCTAAACAAGCTTGGTCGGACTCCTGGAGTCTCAGATTCAATATCGTTAAATGCAAGATGCTACTCTTGGGGAAGAAAATCACTGGTATGGTGGCGGGCCCACACATTGTGGGGCTTGTCTTCCTACACTGCTGAAGGAAAAGGACTTGGGGGCATAAAAAACAAGGGGATGAAGCATGATCTCAAGCTGCTATCAAGAGGGCTGGGGTGCTTCAAGGGAAGGGGAGGCAACAGGGCAGGGAAGTTATCATAGAAAATTAAGGCACAGTGAACACATAACTGCACTGTGCCACTGAACAAGGCTAAAACACCAGATGATGCAGCACAGCCAGCACACTCAAATTAACAGTGATTTTCATTTTATTTATTTATGTATGTGTTTACCAGGTAGGTGCACTGATCCAATGGACAGTTTTCAGGCATGACCTGGGCCATACAGATGGCAAATACATAAGCATAGTCAAGTAAAACAGGTTACTCACCTGTAACAGTAGTTCTAGGAGTGGTATATGTTGTTCATCCACACTCTCTGGCAGACTCCTAGCAGTTCTCCGGGAGGAGGGAGGCAAGGCACACACTCCCTACTTAGGAAACAGAGATTGGAGAACCGAGGTCCAAAAACCAGCATCCCATTGTGACTCAAGGTCGATGTGGTAATGGGTAATGAAGGTGTTTGCTGACTTCCAGGTAGCAGCCCGACAGACTTCCTGGATAGGGATGTCCCAGGAAGCAGCCACCGATGCAGTAGTATGGCGGGTAGAATCAGCTCTTATCCCTCTGGGAGGCTCCTTGCCCGCCATCTCATAGCACAGACCTATACAAGACGTAATCCATCTTGCAATAGTCCGTTTGGCTGCAGGTCTGCCAGAAGCGGCTTCAGCGTAGGTGACAAACAGCTGGCGAACCTCTCCCTGAATTTCCGCCATCCTCTCCTTGTAGTAGGAGAGAGCACGTCTAAGGTCCAGGGTATGGAGCTTGTACTCACCGTCCGAGGTGTAGTTAGGGTAATATACCAGCAGAGTCAACACCTGGTTAAGGTGAAACTCAGACACCACCTTCGGAAGGAATTTCGGTTGGGGGCACAGGACAACCATGTCCCTGTGAAAGACCAGATAAGGGGAGCCCACCGAGAGCGCCTGGAGCTCCCCTGTCCTTCTGGCTGATGTGATAGCCACCAGGAAGGCTGTCTTCCACAAGTGTGAGAGCTCACACTTGTGCATGGGTTCAAATGGCTTGCCCATGAGCTTTGCCAAAACCAGCAGAAGATCCCACGGAGGTGGAGGTTCACGCACTGCAGGGGATATGTGATTCAGGCCTTTGAAAAAGCCCCCAACCACTGCCTCTTGTGCCAATGTCGACTGACCAGCCCGCACCCGGTAAGCAGAGATGGCTGCCAGGTGCACCCTCAGGGTCAATGACTGAAGACCCCCCCCTTTGGAGAGGGATCAAATGTAGTCTAAAATGTTAGCCACAGAACAGGATAAGGGGTTCAGGCTCTTACCCTGACACCAAATGGAAAACCTTTTCCATTTGAAGGCATAACATTTCCTGGTCGATTCCTTGCGAGATGCCTCCACCACGGTGTAGACATCCTCGGAAAGACCCAAAGCCTGAAACTCTAGCCACTCAGGAACCAGGCTGTGAGGAGCAGGGATTGAAGGTCCGGGTGGAATACCTTCCACTGGTTCAATGATATCAGGTCCGGGCGTGTACAAAGCCGCTCCGGGGCCCTGCAGCTCAGGCTGAGGAGATCTGGATACCAGAACTGGCGGGGCCAATCTGGGGCTACCAGGATCACCTTCGCCTTGTCCCTCCTCACCTTGAGAAGCATATTGTGGATCAAGGGGAATGGAGGGAAGGTGTAGAGGAGGCCTGGGGTCCATGGCATCGAGAAGGCATCCCCCTGCAGCGAGCTCTGCTGATGGGGGCGGGCATGGTACAGCCTCAGCTTGGTGTTCTCCCTGTAGGCAAACAGGTCCACCAACGGTTTGCCCCAACAGGAGAACAGACTGTAAGCTACCTCTGGATGAAGAGACCACTTGTGGGATGTCTGGCATATGTGGCTGAGAGCATCCGCCAGTTGGTTCGAGACTCCTGCCACATGGATGGCAAGGAGATCGGCTCCAACCGGCTGACAAAGGTCCAGATCCGGAGCACCTCCTTGCATAGCAGACGGGAGTGCGTGTCGCCCTGTTTGTTGAGGTAGTACATGGTAGTGGTATTGTCCATCTGGACTTGAATCATTTGACCACGGAGCTGAGGAGTGAAAGATGACACTGCCAGTCTCACTGCTCTGAGCGCCAACAGGTTGATGTGGCAACGGGACTCCTTGGGGGTCCAGAACCTGTGGGCTCTGTGGTCCTCCATGTGGGCTCCCCAGCCCATGAGAGAGACATCGGTCGTAAGGACGACCGTCGGCTCAGGACGGACAAACGTAATCCCTTCCTGCAGACGACTTGGGATGGTCCACCATTGGAGAGCAACCCACATCTTCTGGGTGACAGAGACCAGCTGGTCGAAAAGACCCTGACACAGAGTCCACCGAGCGGCCAGCCCCCACTGGAGGGGACGCATGTGCAACCTGGCCCAATGGACCACTGAGATGCATGCTGCCATGTAACCCAGAAGGCGCAGGGAGTCCCAGGCAGGGCGCAAGCGCCCAATCAGAAATGACTGGGCAAAGGCGGGAAAGAACCTCCGCCCTGTCCGCCGGAAGCTGAGCTCTGGCTTGATGAGAGTCGAGCTCTGCCCCGATAAAGCCCATCACCTTAGAGGGCACGAGTTCCGACTTGGCCTCGTTGATCAGGAGGCCTAATCGGGAACAAGTCTGGAGGGCCAGGTCCTTGGACCTCTCCACCTCCTGCAGGGAAGAACCCGCGAAGAGCCAATCGTCGAGGTAGGGTATATGCGAACCCTTGATGCTGTAGATGGGCTGCCACCACTGCAATGCATTTGGTGAAGACCCGAAGGGCCAATGACAGGCCAAACAGCATGGCTCGGAATTCATACAGGATCCCTTCGACCCTGAAGCGGAGGAACCACTGGTGGGAAGGACGGATTGGGACGTGAAAGAACACGTCCTGTAGATCCAGTGAACAGAAACACATGTTTCGCTCCAGAGATGGTATGATCTGGTTCAGAGTTACCATCCAGAAGGTGCGAGACCTGAGATTCTGATTCAGGTCGTGGAGATCTAGGATGGGGCGCCAACCCCCCATCCGCTTGGGCACCAGGAAGTACCCAGACATGAAGCCTGGGTCCACAGGAGGATCCAGCACTGGAGCTACCACCTCCTTGAGGACGAGCTGAGCAATGTCGTCCCGAAGGGCCGACTGAGCGCCAACTGAGATCCTTTCCTTCTGTAGCACGGGCTCGGCAAGGAAGGTACTGCTCGAACTCTAGAGGTAGTCCCCGACCGACCACTTCCAGGACCCACCTGTCTGAAGTGATACCGGACCAGGCGGAAATAAAGTGGCGGAGCCGGCCCCCCACGGGAGGACCCAGAACTGGCGTGACGGGAGTAGGGTTGGCCACCCCGAGCAGTCACTGCGCAGGATTAGAGGAGGAGGAGGAGGCTCCTGGACCGGCACCTTGGCCTCCCTTGGGGGCTGTTGGGGACCCTGCTTGGGCCTAGGGCGCCAAGCTTGAGCCCGCTGTTGCTGCTGATGCTACAGACCTCCCTGATAGAAGGGCTGTCTAACCGCAGGGGAAGAGTGCTGAAAGGGCTTCTTCTTGTGCTTCTGCTGGTTCTTGCCCGAAGAACCTTTAGCAGAGGTAGCATCCAGGGTGGCACTAGACTGCTCTATGCGCTGGAGGTGATCTACCACTCCGGGACCAAAGAGGTCGGTGCCAAGGAGGGGCAAGCTAGCAAATTTATGCTGAGTATCCGCAGGAAAAGAGGATAACCTCAACCATGCCCTGCGGCGAGTGGCCACTGCGGCTGCTAAGGAGTGGGCACAGGAATCTCCTATGTCCAGGGCCGTCTGGAGCTGCTGTTTCGCAACAGCACGGCCCTGGTCACGGACCTGCTTAACCGTGGTCTGCATGTCCACTGGGAGATGAGGGAGAACTTCACCTAGTGACCCCAAGAGGGCATGAGAGAAGTGTGCCAAAATTACAGCCGAGCTGGACTGACGAAGGCCCAAGGATGAAGCCGCATATACCTTCCAGGCAGAATGGTCCATATTTTTGGACTCCTTGTCCGGAGGGCGGTCAGTATCCGCTGAGCTATCCGTATGCCGAAACAATGAGGCAGTCAAAAGGCTCTTGGCCGAGGGATGCTCAGTGAAGCCCGCCAAGGACCCCATATGTACAGTGTACTTGCGAGCCATGCGTGCAGACAGAGCCGGGCAGGAAGCAGGGCATTGCCATAGCTCAAGGGTTGGGCCAACAATGGCTTCAGCCACTGGGAAGGCCTCCGTCGGGGTATCCCCCCTCTTAAGGATATCCGTGAGAGGATATTTCACCTTCTTTTGGATAGGCTGCAATGGCATACCCGTGGACTCAGAAATGAGTCGAAGGATGCCTTGGAAGGAAGAAGGACCTTCCTCCAGGCCTGTCACTGACAACTCATCATCAGGGTGTGAGTGAAGACTAGTGGTATACAAGTCTGAGGAGTTAGGATACAGGGTCTCCCGCCTACGTCCCCATCAATGCACCTAGGATGATCAGGAACTACAGTGATGAACAGACGATGGGGCAAGCCCGTATCTGTCCAATCCTCCTTTGAGGGAGCCCTTCCCTGAGGCTGCTTAGGCGGTGGTTCCACCAGAACTGGTGGGGAGACCGGAACAGGCCGAGCAGGAATGCGTGCCGGTCCTGCTGGAGGGAGAACCGGAGTCCTTGGTACCGGAGGAGCTGGTGTCGGCTGCAGAGGCTGGGGCTGGTAATGGCCAGTGTAGCCGGAGTGGCCGGCTTCTAACCGGTCAGAATTAGCTGTTGCCACATGAGGTCCTCATAACGTCGACGAAGCTTCCGTCTAAGTCTCTCCTCGTCCAAGGAGGATGAGGAACGGCGGCGCCGCCTCTTCCGGGAATGTTTATGACCCTTTTTCGGTTTCTCGACTGACGGGGTCCTACTCCTCAATTGAGACAGACGGTGTCGGCTCTGTCGATCGGGAGAGGCCGGATTCGGTGAAAACCGAGGATCCGGCTCCTGTCCCTCGATCGGGATACCCGCAAGACGGGTCTCCTCATTGGGGAAAGAAAGGATGGGTGTCCTTTCCAAAGAGTCGTCGAGCGGGGTCAGCGACAACAGCTCGATCGGGTCGAGAGAAATCTCGGCCAGTTCTGCCGTATCCTCAGCCTCAGTGCCTTGGCCTGACGGAAGATCCGAATAGCTGGCGGCTGAGGAAGTGATCTCGACCAAGGCCAAGACCGCTTGGTCCTGTGAATCGGACCACTGTCGGCCCCGGGAATGTCTTCTTCGGCCAGAAGAAGAAGATGATTTGGGGTCCTTGTCCCTTTTCTTGGGGCAGGAGGAGTGCGAGCCCGAGGGCACCTCACCCTTGGTAGGGAGAGACTGGCACAGCTCCCGAAAGGACCCAGTAAAGGTGGAGCCCAGGTTGAACGGCACGAAAAAACTTCAGCTGGACGAAGCTTGGGGAGCTTCTTCTTCTTCGAAAGCCGCCATCTGTTTGAGCTGCTCGTTGGATCCCGCGGCCGCGGAAACCGCCCACCTGGCCTCCTTCGATTTCACTGGTGGATTGTGAAGCTCCAGTCTCCCTAACTGTAGGCTTGCCTTGCGATCGTCCAGGACGTTGGGATGGAAGGCCAGACAGATAGTGCAAGCAGTGGTGTCATGCACGGCACCCAAGCAATAAATGCACGAGAGGTGGGGATCGGTGCGAGACATTTTTTGTCCACAAGGATACCGACAAAAACCATGGGATGACTTGTCCTCCATGTCCGATGCGCTCAGATCAGATTTGTAAACTCTTACGAGTTTTAAAGAAAGCAAATGCAGCGAAAACCGTTGATTAGACTCCAGGGCCTACGGTACTTGAAAAAGCAGCACAAGGGAACCTGAATCTTCCAGTGGAAAAGAAGATCTAGCGTCATGGGGCGGAGCCAAGGTATATACCACCCAGGTGGGTGGGAGGAGCCAGCTTGAAGACTTCTGGCAAGATTTAAAGGGGCAAGGGACATGCCAGAGACTGTGGATGAACAACATATCCACGCTCCTAGAATTTACATTTCAGGTATATACAACAGGTGAAAATATAAGGTACAGGTTCAAGTACAGTTACAAATAGGTATAAAGAACAACTACAAATGTACAGTTTCAAATTAGAATATAGAGGAACGAGAGTCATAACCAGAGATAACTGTATAACACATTAGACAGAAATTGAACATCAACTTGAGATACAGAGTCGTACATTTAGAGTCACCTCGAGGGGCAGGTACACATTTCCTACAATCTATAAGGTGGCTTTATATTGTGTCTTGAACGTATGGTGTAAGTCAAAGGAGAAGAGGGAGACAGAGAGAGTATTCTATAACTAGGGTTCTACGACAGAGAACGCCCTACTGCCCAGGTTTGTGGATATTATAGGGACTTTCAGTGGTGGGATGCTAGAGTTTCCCTGAGGCGGGGAGAATGCCTCTTGTTGAGTAGGGAGGAGTAGGGGAATCCATCACTGTCCCTGATGGCATTGTCCACTGTACATACAAGAAGGTAACTACATTGAATATGTAGGGGCAGCCAATCCAGTGCTTGGTAAAGAGAGAGCAGTGGTGGGTGGTATATGGAGCCATTAGTGCAAACCTGCAAATGTTGTTGTAGGTAGTGGTAAGTCGAGTGAATAGCTTGGAAGAGGTGTGAGTGTATATGGGGGCACAGTAGTTTAGGAGAGGGAGGAGGTTTCTTTGTGCTATGGCAAGTCTGGCTGCTGGAGTCAGATGGTGACGAAGGCGGCAGCATATCGCCATTTTCTGACTTATTCATTGTATGGTGCTATTAATGTGTAAAGAGCATGTTAAGAAGGGGTCCAGGGTGACACCCGGGTATTTGAAACTAGTCACATTTTCCAGTGGGGAGCCATCTGGGGCTAGGATCGTCAGGGGTGATGAGGTGCTTGCCAGGCTGGATAACTTTGATTTAGACACTAGGAGCATGGTCTTAGTTTTGCAACCATTTACCAGTAGTGTATTTCCCAGCTGTGTGTGGCTTAATAGTTCAGAGTTAACAGGGAAGAGAGGCTTGCTAATGATGTGGCACTGTGGAACAAAACCAAGTCATCAGCATATGGGATGGCCTTGCATGTGAAGCTTTCTTCAGGTAAGGGTTTATAAAACAAAGAGAAAAGGAGTGGACCCAGGATAGAGCCTTGGGATACTCTGGTGATCACGGCCTTTGCTGGAGAGGTGGCACCATTTACGGTGACCATCTGGTAATGATCTAAGAAGTAATTTCAGAACCAGGTTGCTGTGTCCACTGAACAACCAAGGCCCACCAACCTGTCACAGAGCAAGTGATGGTCGACAAGGTCGAAAGCCTTGGTCAGGTCAACGAAGACAGAACCTGAGAGATTCCCTACGTCCATGTTTTTGGTGACATGGTCAGTGAAATGGGCCAGGGAAGATGCCGTGCTGTGGTGTTTTCTAAAGCCATGCTGGTTTGGGCATAGGAGGATATATTTGGGCATAACAGATTATTTGTTATATATAAATGGTGCAAACTTGACCAAGACGCAACATTCCACCCAGCATGTGTAGGCACTTTGTCTTCTTGTCAGGGGTTGATGTCAGGTCAAAGAGACACTTATTAAATACTATGGGTCGCTTAGTTACAGTATCATACATTTATCAAACACTGAAATTTAAGTTATTTTCAACAGTTATAAACCACAGTAGTAATAGAATTAATCACATAAACAGATATATAACATCATGGTGTTACAAGAAAGAACACTATCAATTTATGAGACCAGCATATAATTAATGCCAATCTTCAATAATTATCAGGTCTGACAAATTATTTTTTTTATGAAATGCCAACCCAACATATGTTATTTAAGCGTTCCAACTGTTAAGTAATGGGCATATACAATAGGATGAAGTGCAAAATGACAAAACTGTCATAACCATGACTGAGCCGCACTATCTGCACATGCGTGGAGGACTGTACAAAGAATGCAGCCGCTGGCTAAAGTGAATTTTGGCGACTAAGACGGCACGGGTGGACCTTGCAGTGACCCTTCATTAGCCCCACAAACACTCCCTAAACCGAAAAAACCCAGTTCCCCTGACAGACTGGTGGGGGGTGGGTGAGTCAGTCCTGTAAGGTACCAAATAGGGAGTGTAGGCTACAGCAGTCCTACAAGGTGGCACTGCAACTCATTGTTCCCCTCTTGCAGACTGAGCCCTTTGAGGTTGAAGAAAAAAAGGAGAATCCTTTCTAAAGCCTCTGGTATAGAGGAGAAACGCTGTTGAGTGCTTTGGGGATGGAGGCTATGCTGTTTTTCTGCACAGTTTTGCACATTAAAAATTCAATAAAGTGAATATGAAGCACCTTCATCTGCGTGTTTGTGCCCTACTTTGGTGAGTGCAAACTGCCATTTTTTTCTGCTGGCTATTTAATTTGGTTTCAAGTATCTTGTTCAGTGGTGGATCTCTTTGTGTGTGTTTTGCCCTCTGAAAAGGCAATTAAAGTGATGAAAAAACAGGTTACTCACCTGTAATAGTTGTTATAGGAGTGGTATGTTATTCATCCACACTTATTGGCAGTGTCCCTTTCCCTTTAAATCAACCGGAAAGTCTTCAAGCTGACTCCTCCCATCACCCAGGTGGTATAACCCTTGGCTCCGCCCCATGACGCCAGATCTTAGCCTGCTGGAAGCCAGGTTTGTGCGTCCTCAACTGGGGAGGTCGGGTGGGTCTGTGTGGATGAACAACATATACCACTCCTAGAACTACTGTTACAGGTGAGTAACCAGTTTTTGTAGGACCATGATATGTTGTTCATCCACACTTATTGGCAAACTCCTAGCGGTTCTCTGGGAGGAGGGAGGCAAGGCGCACATCCCCTACTTAGAAAACAGAGACTGGAGAACGAAGACCCCAAAACCAGCATCCCGACGTGACTCAAGGTCGATGTGGTAATGGGTGATAAATGTGTTTGCTGTCTTCCAGGTAGCAGCCCGACAGATTTCCTGGATAGGGATGCCCCTGGAAGCAGCCACTGATGCAGCAGTATGGCAGGTAGAATGAGCTCTTATCCCTTTGGGAAGCTCCTTGCCCACCAACTCGTAGCACAGAATAATGCAAAATGTTATCCACTGAGCAATCATCCACTTTGCTGCAGGTCTGCCAGAAGCTGCTTCAGCGTAGGTGACAAATACATAACGTCGCCTCCCTACTCTCATTTCCGCCATTCCTCCTTATAACATGAGAGAGCTTGTCTCAGGTCCAAAGTATGGAGCCCGTACTCAGCCTACGAGGTGCAACTGAGGTAGTACACCGCAGAGTCAACACCTGATTAAGGTAAAACTCTGACACCACCTTTGGAAGGAATTTCGGTTGGGGGCACAGGACAACCTTGTCCCTGTGGAAGACCAAATAATGGGAGTCCACCAAGAGTGCCTGGAGCTCCCCTGTCCTTTTGGCAGACACGACAGCCACCAGGAAGGCCGTCTTCCACGACAAGTGTGACGGCTCACACTTGTGCATCAGTTCGAATGGCTTGCCCATGAGCTTTGCCAGTACCAGCAGTAGATCCCACAGAGGTGGAGGTTCACGTACCGGAGGGGATATGTGATCCAGGCCTTGGTAAAAGCACCCGACCACTGTCGGCAGACATGCCCATGCCAGGTAAGCAGAGATGGCTGCCAGGTGCACCCTAAGGGTCTATGACCGCAGACGCCCTTTGCACAGAAACCAAAGGTAGTCGAGAATGTTAGCCACTGGACAGGAGAGAGGGTCCATGCCCTTGCCCTGACACCAAATGGAAAACCTTTTCCATTTGAAGGCATAACATTTCTTGGTCGATTCCTTTCTGGATGCCTCTACCACTGTGAGGACATCCTCGGAAAGACCCAAAGCCTGGAACTCTAGCCGTTCAGGTACTAGGATGTGAGGTGCAGGGATTGAAGGTCCAGATGGAATACCTTCCCCTGGTTGACTGAGATCAGGTCTGGGCGTGCTGGAAGCCGCACCGGGGCATGTTGCTGAGGAGATCTGGGTACCAGAACTGGCATGGCCAGTCTGGGGCTACCAGAATCACCTGCTCCTTGTCCCTCCTCACCTTGAGGAGCACGTTATGGATCAAGGGAAATGGCAGGAGGGAAGGCATAGAAGAGGCCACAGAATTGAGAAGGCATCCCCCTGTGGTGAGCCTGCTGAAGGAGGTGGGCATAAAACAGCCTCAGCTTGATGTTTTCCCTGGAGGCAAACAGGTCCACCAATGGTTTGCCCCAGTGGGAGAACAGAATGTACGCTACCTCTGGATGGAGAGACCACTCGTGGGATGTCTCACCTATGTGGCTGAGAGCATCTGCCAGATGGTTTGAGGCTCCTGCCACATGGATGGCTAGGAGATCTGCCTCCAGATGGCTCACGAGTGTCCAGATGCAGAGCACCTCCTTGCACAGCAGACGGGAATGCGTGCTGCCTGGTTTGTTGAGGTAGTACATGGTCATGGTATTGTCCGTCTGGACTTGAACCACTTGACCACGGAGTTGAGGAGCGAAAGCTGACAGTGCCAGTCTGACTGCTCTGAGCTCCAACAGGTTGATGTGGCATCAGGACTCCTTGGGGATTCAGAACCCATGGGCCCTGTTGTCCCTCATGTGGGCTCCCCAGCCGATCAGAGACGATCGGTCGTGGCGATGACCGTCGGCTCGGGGCGGACAAAGGGGATCTCTTCCTGTTACCGGTCTGGCGCGGTCCACTATTTCAGAGCGTCCCACATCTTCTGGGTTACAGTGATCAGCTGGTCAAAATGATGATGACGCTGAGTCCGCTGGGCGGCCAGCACCCACTGGAGGGGGCGCATGTGCCATCAGGCCCAACGGACCACAGAGGTGTACACCGCCATGTAACCCAGAAGGTGCAGAAAGTCACGGGCAGGGTGCAGTTGCCCAACCAGAAATGACTGGGCAAAGGAGGAGAGAACCTCCGCCCTGTCTGCCGGGAGCCAAGCTCTGGCTTGACGAGGGTCCAGCTCTGCCCCGATGAAGCACATCACCTGAGAAGGCACGAGCTCCGACTTGGCCTCATTGATCAGGAGGCCGAGTTGGGAGCAGGTCTGGAGAGCCAGGTCCTGAACCTCTTCACCTCCTGCTGGGTGGAACCTGATAAGAGCCAATCGTCGAGGTATGGGTAAATTCTGACACCCCCCCCCCCCGACACCTCAGGTGGTCTGCCACCACTGCAATGCATTTGGTGAAGACCCATGGGGATGATGACTGGCTGAATGGCATGGCTTGGAACTCGTATAGGATTCCCTCGGCTCTGAAGCGGAGGAACCGCTGGTGGGATGGATGGATTGGGATATGAAAGAACGCGTCCTGGAGATCCAATGAGCAGAACGAGTAGGTTATTCACCGGTAACAGTAGTCCTAGGAGTGGTATATGTTGTACATCCACATTCACTGGCATTGTCCCTTTCCTCTTTAAATCTGCCAGAAGTCTTCAAGCAGGCTCCTCCCACCCACACGGGTGGTATATACCTCGGCTCCGTCCCACGATGCCATATGTTAGCCCACTGGAAGCCAGGTGTAAGCCCGAGCTGGGGAGGTTGGGAATCATAGATGAACATCATATACCACTCCTAGAACTACTGTTACAAGTGAGTAACCTGTTCTTCTAGGAGCGTGGATATGTTGTTCATCTACACTTACTGGCAGACTCCTAGCAGTTCTCCGGGAGAAGGAAGGCAAGACGCACACCCCCTACTTAGAGAACAGAGATTGGAGAACAGAGGTCCCAAAACCAGCATCACGGCGTGACACAAGGTCGATGTGGTAGAGGGTAATGAAGGTGTTTGCCGACTTCCAGGTAGCAGCCTGAAAGATTTCCTGGATAGGGATGTCCCTGGAAGCAACCACTGCTGCAGCAGTATGGCGGGTAGAATGAGCTCTTATCCCTCTGGGAGGCTTCTTGCCTGTCAACTCATAGCACAGACCTATGCATGATGTAATCCATCTTGCAATGGTCTGTTTGGCTTCAGGTCTGCCAGAAGCGGCTTCAGCGTAGGTGACAAACAACCGGCGAACCTCTCCGTGAATTTCCATCGTCCTCTCCTTATAATAGGGAGAGAGCACGTCTCAGGTCCAAAGTATGGAGCCTCTACTTGGCGTAATTAGGGTAGTGTATCGGCAGAGTCAACACCTGGTTAAGGTGAAACTCTGACAACACCTTTGGAAGGAATTTTGGGTGGGGGTGCAGGACAACTTTGGCCCTGTGAAAGACCAGATAAGGGGAATCCACCGAAAGCGCCTAGAGCTCCCCTGTCCTTCTGGCTGACGTGATAGCCACCAGGAAGGTTGTATTCCACAAGTGTGACAGCTCACACTTGTGCATGGGTTCGAATGGCTTGCCCATGAGCTTTGCCAAAACCTGCAGCAGATCCCACGGAGGTGGAGGTTCATGCACCGGAGGGGATATGTGATCCAGGCCTTGGAAAAAAATGCCCGACCACTGTCTCCTGTGCCAATGTCGGCTGACCGGCCCACGCCCGGTAAGCAGAAATGGCTGCCAGGTGCACCCTAAGGGTCGATGACCACAGACCCCCTTTGGAGAAAGACCAAAGGTAGTCAAGAATGTCAGCCACAGAGCAGGATAAGGGGTCCAGACCCTTACCCTGGCACCAAATGGAAAATCTTTTCCACTTGAAGGCATAACATTTCCTGGTCGATTCCTTTCTAGATGCCTCCACCACAGTGAAGACATCTTCGGAAAGACCCAAAGCCTGGAACTCTAGCTGCTCAGGTACCAAGCTGTGAGGTGCAGGGACTGAAGATCCGGATGGAAGACCTTCCCCTGGTTGACAGATATCAGATCCAGGCGTGTGCAAATCCTCTCTGGGGGCCTGCAGCTGAGGCTATGGAGATCTGGATACCAGAACTGGTGCGGCCAGTCTGGGGCTACCAGAATCACCTTCGCCTTATCTCTCCTTACCTTGAGTAACATGTTGTGGAACAAGGGAAATGAAGGGAAGGTGTAGAAGAGGCCTGGGATCCACGGCCTCAAGAAGGTATCCCCCTGCAGACAGCCCTGCTGAGGGGGGCAGGCATGATACAGCCTCAGCTTGGTGTTTTCCCTGGAGGCAAACAGGTCCATCATCGGTTTGCCCCAACGGGAGAACAGGCTGTAAGCTACCTCTGGATGGAGAGACCACTCGTGGGATGTCTGGCCTATGCGGCTGAGAGCATCCGCCAACTGGTTTGAGGCTCCTGCCACATGGATGGCTAGGAGATCCGCCTCCAACCGGCTTATGAGGATCCAGATATGGAGCGCCTCCTTGTTCAGCAAACGGGAGTGCATGCTGCCCTATTTGTTGAGGTAGTACATGGTCGTGGTATTGTCCATCTGGACTTGAACCACTTGACCTTGGAGCTGAGGAGTGAAAGCTGACAGTGCCAGTCTGACTGCTCTGAGCTCCAACAGGTTGATGTGGCATCGGGACTCCTTGGGGGTCCAGAACCCGTGGACCCTGTTGTCCCACATGTGGGCTCCCCAGCCCATGAGAGAGGCATCGGTCGCGAGGATGACAGTCTGCTCGAGGCGGACAAATGGGATCTCTTCCTGCAACCGGTCTGGGGCGGTCCACCATTGAAGAGCGTCCCACATCTTCTGAGTTACAGTGATCAGCTGGTCAAAATGACCGTGACGCTGAGGCCACTGGATGGCCAGCTCCCATGCGCGCATGTGCAACCGGGTCCAACGAACCACTGAGCTGCACACCACCATGTAACCCAGAAGGCGCAGAAAGACACGAGCAGGGCGCAAGTGCCCAACCAGAAATGACTGGGCAAAGGAGGAGAGAACCTCCGCCCTGTCCGCCGGGAGCTGAGCTCTGGCTTGACAAGAGTCGAGCTCTGCTCTGATGAAGCCCATCACCTGGGAAGGCACGAGTTCCGACTTGGCCTCGATGATCAGAAGGCCGAGCTGGGAGCAGGTCTGCAGGGCCAGATCCCTGGACCTCTCCACCTCCTGTTGGGTGGAACCTGCCAGGAGCCAATTGTCAAGGTAGAGGTAGATTCTGCCCCCGACGCCGGAGATGGGCCGCCCACTGCAATGCATTTGGTGAAGACCCGTGGAGTCGATGACATGCCGAACGGCATGGCTTGGAACTCGTACAGGGTCCCCTCGACCCTGAAGTGGAGGAACCGCTGATGGGATGGACGGATTGAGATGTGTAAGAACGCATCCTGCAGATCCAGAGAACAGAACCACATGTTTTGCTCCAAGGATGGTATGATCTGGGACAGAGTGACCATCCGAAAGGTGTGAGACCTGAGAAACTGATTCAGGTTGTGGAGATCTAGAATGGAGTGCCAATCCCCGTCCGCTTGGGCACCAGGAAGTACCTGGAGACAAAGCCTGGGTCTGCTGGAGGATCCGCCACGGGAGCTACCGCCTCCTTGCGGAGGAGCTGAGCTATGTCATCCTGAAGAGCCGACTGGGTGCATGAGGAAATCCGTTCCTCCCGTGGGGTGCGGGCTCGGCTGGGAGGGTACTGCTTGAACTCTAGAGGCAGTCCCTGACCGACCACTTCGAGAACCCACCTGTCCGAAGTCATAGCAGACCATGCGGAAAGAAAGTGGAGAAGCCAACCCCCACGGGAGGGCCCAGAGCTTGTGTGATGGAGATGGGGTGGCAACCCCCATCCCATCACTGGGCAGGCTTAGAGGAGGAGGCTCCAGGACCTGAACCTCGGCCCCCCTTTTAAGGCCTGTTGGGGTCCAGGCTTGGGCCGGGGGCGCCAAGCTTAAGCCTGCTGCTGATGCTGATGTTGCTGTCCTCCTTGATAGGAGGGCTGCCAGACTGCAGGGGAAGAGTGCCGAAAAGGCTTCTTCTTCTGCTGGTTCTTGCCCGAAGAACCCTTGGCAGAAGTGGTGTCCAAGGTGGCACTGGACTGCTCTATGCGCTGTAGGTGACTGGCTACTCCTGGACTGAACAAGTCAGTCCCAAGAAAAGGCACATCGGCAAGCTTATGCTGAGTATCCGCCGGGAAGGAGGAAAGAGTCAGCCAAGGCCTGCGCAGAGAGGCCACTGCGCCGGCCATCAAGCCGGCATAAGAATCTCTGATGTCCAGGGCCGTCTGGAGCTGCTGTTTGGCAACAGCACGGCCCTGGTCACGGACCTGTTTGACCGTGGTCTGCATGTCTGCGGGGGATGAGGGAGGACTTCATCTAATGACCCAAGAAGGGCATGAGAGAAGTGTGTCATGATGACAGCTGAGCTGGCCAGACAAAGGCCCAAGGAGGAAGCCGCGTACACCTTCCATGCAGTGGTCCATATTTTTGGACCCTTTGTCCGGAGGTCAGTCAGTGTTGGCTGAACTGCCAGTACGTCTGAACACAGAGGTGGTCACCAGGCTCTCAGCCGAAGGGTGCTCTGTGAACTCCGCAAGGGACCCCATGGGCACTGCGTACTTGCAGGCCATTCGGGCAGATAGTGCTGGGCATGAGGCAGGGCACTGCCAAAGTTTGAGGGCCGGGCCAATGATGGCTTCGACCACAGAAAAGGCCTCCGTTGGGGTATCCCCTCTCTTTAGGATATCTGTGAGAGGGTACTCCGCCTTTTTCTGGATTGGCTCCTGGGGCATTCCGGAGGAGTAGGAAATGAGACAGAGAATCCCTTGGAAGGAGGAAGGGCCTTCCTCCATCCCTGTGCCAATGGATGACTCATAATCTCCAGGATGAGAGTGGAGTCCGGTGACATCAGAGTCCGAGGAGTCAGGGTACAATGGCCTGCCGCCTAAATCACCCTCGATCCGCTGAGGGTGGTCCTGGGTGACTGTGATCGACAGACGTCGGGGAAGTCCAGCATCCTGTCGGTCCTCTTTCGAGGGAGCTCCTCCCACAGGTTGTTTTGGCAGCGGTTCCACCCAGATAGGTGGAGAAACCGGAATAGGCCGAACTGGGGGACGGGATGGCCCCACGGGTGGAGGAACTGAGGGTTTCAGTTCCGGAGGAGTCGGCTTCGGCCTGGGAGGCGACAGCCAAGGAATGGCTGGGTGGTCATGGAGCCGGCTTCGCCCGGCAGAATCAGCTGTTGCCACATAAGATCTATAGCGCCGAGTTTCCGTCGGAGCCTCTCCTTGTCCGACGAGGATGAGGACGACCTGTGGCGTTGCCTTTTCTTAGAGTGCTTATGGCTCTTCCTCGGTCGTTCGGCTGAGGGGGTTCTGGACCTTGACCGAGATTAGGCAGGCCAACTCGGTCGATCGGGCAGGCCAACTCGGTCGATCGGGAGACACCGGGGGGAATCTGTGAAAACCGGGGGTCCAGAACTGGATCCTTAATGGGGATGCCAGCTGGCTGGGTCTCCTCATCAGGAAACACTAGGACCGGAGTTCTTTCTAAGAAGTCATCGACCATGGCCGGCGACAAAGGGTAGATTGGGTCGAGAATGATCTCGACCTCATCGGCCACTTCCTCGGTCGTCTGGCCAGACGGAAGGTCTGTAAAGCCTGCAGCCGAGGAGGTGATCTCGACAAAGGTCTACCAAGTGCTCCTGGGACTGAGACCTCTCTCGGTCCCAAGATCGTCTTCGTTGAGACAAAGATGAAGCAGGTTCTTTTTCCCTCTTCCGAGAGCGGGAGGAGTGAGAGCCTGTGGATGCCTCACCTCAGGTCGGGAGAGACTGGCACAACTCCTTAAACGAACCTGTAAAGGTGGAGCCTAGGTTCAGTGGGACAAAGAAGCTTCGATTAGCCAAAGCACGAGAGGCTTCTTCCTTGAATGCCTGCATGTGTTCCAGGCTGCAGAAACCACCCACCTAGCCTCCTTGGACTTCACTGGAGGGTTCCTTTTCTCCGGTCTCCCCAGTTTCAGGTGTGCCATGCGGTCGTCCAGGATGTTGGGATGGAAGGCCAGGCAGTAACTGCAGCACGAAGTATCATGGCTGACACCCAGGCAGTAGTCACACATGAGATGGGGATTGGTGTGCGACATCTTTTGGCTGCAAGGACACCGGCGAAATCCCGGGGAAGATTTCTCCTCCATGATCGAAGACGCAAATGCGAGATCGCTGCCTCGAATGAGTTTTAATTTCAGTAAAACCAAAGATTTGAAAGCCAGGGCATACGAAATGCGAAAGCATGAGGGAGGTAACCTGCATCTTCCAGTGGAAAGGAAGATTTGGCGTCATGGGACGAAGCCGAGGTATGTACCACCCGGATGGTTGGGAGGAGCCGTCTTGAAGACTTCCGGCAGATTTAAAGAAGAAAGGGACAATGCCAAAAAGTGTGGATGAACAACATATCCATGCTCCTAGAACACATGTTACGCTCCAGGGATGGTATGATCTGAGACAGAGTGACCATCCGGAAGGTGCATGACCTGAGATACTGACTCAGGTTGTGCAGATCTAGAATGGGGTGCCAGCCCCCCATCCGCTTGGAAACCAAAAAGTACCTGGAAATGAAGCCTGGTTCTGCTGGAAGATCCGCCACTGGAGCTACTACCTCCTTGAGGAAGAGATGAGCAATGTCATCTCAGAGAGCCGACTGAGTGTGGGTGGAAACCCTCTCCTCCCATGGGGCTCAGGCTCGGCGTGGAGGGTACTGCTTGAATTCCAGAGGCAGTCCCTGACCAACCACTTCTAAGACCCATCTGTCCGTGGTAACAGCGGACCAGGCAGAAAGAAAATGGCAGAGCCGGCCCCCCATGGGAGGACCCGTGGCAGCCCCCACCCCGTCACTGAGCAGGCTTGGAGACAGAGGATCCAGGGCCTGAACCTTGGCCCACTTTATGGGCCTGGGAGGGTCCAGGCTTGGGCTGGGGGCCCCAAACTTGAGCCTGCTGCTGCTGCCCCCTTGAAAGAAGGACTACTGGGCAGCAGGGGAAGAGTGCTGAAAAGGCTTCTCCTTCTTCTTCTGCTGCATCTTAGGACCAGAAGAACCCTTAGCAGAAGTGGCATCGGACTGCTCAATGCGCTGAAGATGACCAGCCACACCTGGGCCGAGGAGATCAGTACCCAGGAAAGGCACATCAGCTAGTTTGTGCTGAGTATCCATCAGAAAGGAGGAGAGCCTCAGACAAGTCCTGCGGCGAGAGGCAACTGCGGCTGCCACCAAGCGGGCACATGAGTCCCCGATATCTAGAGCTATCTGAAGCTGCTGTTTAGCAACAGCCCGGCCTTGGTCCTGGTCCTGCTTGACCGTGGTCTGCAAGTCCGCGGGGACACTTGGGAGGACTTTGTCCAAGGACCCCAAATGGGCATGGGAGAAGTGTGACATGATGATGGCCGAGCTTGCCTGATGGAGGCCTAAAGAACAGGCCACACAGACCTTCCGAGCAGAGTGATCCAAATATTTGGATTCCTTCTCAGGAGGTCTGTCAGTATCAGCAGAACTACCAGTATGCCTGAACACACAGGCTGTAACAAGGCTCTCTCGGCCGAGGGGTGCTCTGTGAACCCCGCAAGGGACCCCATGGGCATCACATACTTGCGGGCCATACAGAGCTGGATAGAGGCAGGGTGCTGCCAAAGTTCTAAGGCCGGGCCAACAATGGCCTTGGCCACAGGAAAGGCTTCCGTCGGGGTATCCCCTTTCTTGAGGATGTCAGTGAGAGGGTACTCTACCTTTTTCTGGATAGGTTCCAGGGGGCATCCCTGTGGACTCAGAGATGAGGCGAAGAATGCCCTGAAAGGATGAAGGAGTTTCCTCCGTCACTATCCCACCAGCCGATTCATCATCCCCTGGATGAAAATGTAGGACAGTTTCATCCGAATCCGAAGAATCCAGATACAGCGGTCGACCTCCTACATCACCTCGACTGGTCAGGAGTGATAGCGACCAAAAGATGCTGGGGAAGCCTGGTGTCTGGTCTAGCTTCCTTAGAAGGAGCCCCTCCCACAGGCTGCTTGGGCGGCGGTTCAACCAAAATCAGTGGCGAGACCAGTTTAGGCTGAACTGGAGGTTTCACCGGCTCTGCGGGCGATGCAGCCGACTTAATCGACTCCAGAGGAGTCGGCTTCAGCCTGGGAGGCAAATGCCAAGTAATGGCTGGGGTATGAGCCGGGGAAGGCTTGTGCCCCGTCAAAATCAGCCGGTGCCACATAAGGTCCTCGTAGCGCTGATGGAGCTTCCATCAGAGCATCTCCTCATCCGAGGAGGAAGAGGACGACCGATGGTGTTGCCTCTTTTTAGAACGCTTATGGCCCTTCCTCGGCCAATCGGTCGAGCGGGTCCAAGACCTCGATCGAGATCGGGCAGGCCGACTCGGTCACTCGGGAGACACTGGTGGAACCAGTGACTTCCCGGGGTCAGGGACCACTTCCTTGGTGGGATTCCCAGCAGGCCAGGTCTCCCATTAGGGAAAATAAGAACCAGAGTCCGAGTAAGAGAGTCGTCGACTGGGTGAAGAACTATCTCAACATCACTGATCGACACTTCGGTCGACTGGCCAGATGGCAAGGCCGAAAAGCCAGTGGCCGAAGAGGCGATTCTGACAGAGGTCGAAATGGCCGGTTCCTGGGACCAACATCTCTCCTGATCCCAAGAGCATCTCCATTGAGACAAAGACGATCCCAGGTCCTTCTCCCACTTACGGGACAGAGAGGGGAGCGTGCCTGCTGGACTCTCATCCTTAGTTGGGAGAGAGTGGCACAACTCTCGGAAGGAGCCCGAGAAGGTGAAGCCCAGGTTGAATGGAATGAAGAAGCTCCGAGAGGAAGATTCCGTGGCACAAGCCGCTTCCTCCTCGAAGGCCTGCATGCACTCCAATTGCTCAGTGGATCCCATGGCCGTGGAAACCGCCCACCGGGCCTCCTTGGATTTCACTGGTGGGTTCTGTTTTTTGGGCCTCCCCAGTTTTATGATGTGCGAAATAGTCGTCGAGGACGTTGGGTTTGAATGCAAGGCAAAACTCGCACGTTGTGGTGTCATGGCTGACACCCAAACAATAAACGCACACGGAATGCGGGTCAGTGTGCGACATCTTCTGGTTGCACAAACACTGGCAAAATCCTGGGGAGACTCGTCTTCCACGATCGAAGAAAAGTAATCACAATCGCTAATGCGAACAAGGCGAATATTCAGAATAACCGAAGTTTTTGAAGCCAGAGCCTACAAAATGCAAGAGCATGAAGTAGGCAACCTGACTCTTCCAGCAGAAAGGAAGATCTGGCGTCATGGGGCGGAGCCAAGGGTTATACCACCCGGGTGGGTGGGAAGAGCCAGCTTGAAGACTTTCCGGCTTATTTAAAGGGAAAGGGACTCCAATAAGTGTGGATGATCAACATATCCACGATCCTAGAAATGATCCTTCTAAACTGCTGCTTTGCTGAAAGTGCAATTCAAAGCAGCAGTTGTGGAGATAGAATACAGAAATTAGTGTAACAGTAACCTGCTGAGGAGAAAAATTTACCAGCAGAGCAGGGAACTGTATACCAGCTGGGAAAGGATGAAAAGACTGAGTCTGTGAAGGGCCATGTCCCATGCTTTCTCACAAAATGTTTAATCATCTCCTAGCTAGCGTAAGTGTACTGCCTACAGAAGCAGAAACAAATTTCGATGTCTGATAAATTTATGACACTGTGAATAAGCCGCATCATATTTGCTGTTTGATTTGACATCACACCCTGGCAAAGCGGCAGCGTGTCTTGAAGCACTGTGCTGTTGGATCCTGGCTGTCTGCACAATAAAAATTAACTAAGAAGGATTAGACAACTGTACTTAGCACCTGGGAGAACAGCAGGACTGGCAAAAATGTGATGGGATCTTATAAAAGGTCTATCATGCTCTGCAAGCTATTGAATCCGCTACTGCTACAGCCCTCCTTTGATGTAAGCTGCAGGGGATTCTGGGATTTGTAGTAACAGAAAATGTCAACTTGCAAGTCAACAGAAAGATTTTACACACAAAGTACAACTCAGGACCAGCCCCACACTTGTTTTGGGGTCTTAGTGCTGACTGTTCCCCTTTAAAGAACTACAAGTGTTTTTTTCTATGAAGCTTTTTCCCCTTTGAACAGCCTCTCTGACCATCAGTGCTGGCAACCTCCCAGTCGATCACCACACAGTGATGTTCCACCTCACTAATTCCCTTTCCGAAAGTTCAAGCCCCTTTGTTATAGTTAAATATGATACCATAATCCTTCCACTTTAAGTTCAAACTATGCGTTCCCTGATATGAGAGAAACTACTGTAGTACAAAGGAGTACTCAGTAGCAGGCAAAACCAGTGTAGCTCCCTTCGCAGTTCCAGCACTGGACATTCAATGTTCCTACGTGAGAAGTATCCTATTTCTAGGTCCTCATCTATAACAGCTGGACATGGCAAATATATTCAAAAATCCAGTTAACTTACCTACAAGCCTCAGTATGACAGCAACGACAACATCAGGAACAGAGGAAAGACACACATTCCCTTTCCTTAGCTTGATCCACTTATCCATGATAGGCCAAAGTTCCTTGCTGTGTAATACAAACAAATAAACAAATGAATAAATACACAAAGTGAACAGTTGTGTGTCCTTCAACTTTTACAAAACAATTACACACACACTGTGTGTGTCTGTATATATATATATATATATACATATATATACATACACATATATATATACACACACACACGTGTATATATACATGCGTACATATATCTTAGTTGCAAAAACTCTGTTAATGCATCAGTTAGGGTTAAAGTGACAAAAGTAGGGAAGTGTGGTATAAGGGTTTCCAACTCTAACACCCCACCCTGCACACACCAACAGGTGTTGGGGGTGTGCTTTGGTGTCGTCAACCCTAATGCTCACCCCATTCTATAAGTAAATAAGTTGAGATGGTACAGTATAAGAGAATAGGGTGAGTGTTAGGGCTGACGACCCAAAAGCACCCCCCCACACCTGTCGCTGTGTGCATGGGGGGTGTTAGGGTTGGAAACCCTAACACTTCCCTACTTTCATCACTTTAACCCTAACTCATGCATTAACAGAGTTTTTTTGAAACCTACAGTATTTTCCTTACTTGTTGAGATAGTATAATCGTATCCTTATTTGCCTGTGGAAACGCAGGGCCCAAAGGCTCTGTGCTCCCATCCCACCACAGATGTGTATATGTATGTAGGTGTGGAAGCACAGTGTTTCCATTTATAGGACAACAGTGACCAAATTGTCAACATAGACATGGTATTACCCCACCTCATGTACCTGGGGCAGAACATTTTTAAATGTAAATCACTGCCAAGACTAACTCTGCGCAGCCATAATGCCATTCTGCACCACAGGTGCAGAAATACAGGTTACTCACCTGTAACAGGAGTTCTAGGAATGGTATATGTTGTTCATCCACACTTATTGGCAGGTATCCTTGCCACTTTAAATCTTGCCGGAAGGTCTTCAAGCTTGCTCCTCCCACCCACCCGGTGAGAGAACTCCTTGCCCGCCCATGACGCCAGATCTGCCCGCTGGAAGCTCGTGGTTGTGCGTCGAAGCCGGGAGGTCGAGAAATGTAGGATGAACAACATATGCCATTCCTAGAACTCCTGTTACAGGTGAGTAACCTGTATTTCTAGGGACATGGATATGTTGTTCATCCACACTATTGGCAGACTCCTAGCAGTTCTCCGGGAGGAGGGAGAAAGACGACACCCCCAATACTTACTTGGGAAAGAGAGACTGAGAACCGAGGCCCCAAAACCAGCATCCCGGTGACTCAAGGTCGATGTGGTAATGGGTAATGAAGGTGTTTGCTGACTTCCAGGTAGCAGCCCTGCAGATTTCCTGGATAGGGACGTCCCTGGAAGCAGCCACCGTTGCAGCAGTATGGCTGGTAGAATGAGCTCTTATCCCTCTGGGAGGCTCCATGCCCGCCAACTTATAGCAGAGATCTATGCAGGAGGTTACCCACCTGCTTATCGTCCGCTTGGCTGCAGGTCTGCCAGATGCGGCTTCAGCGTAGGTGACAAACAGCTGGCGAACCTCTCCCCGAATTTCAGCCGTGCGCTCCTTATAATAAGCGAGCGCCCTTCTAGGGTCCAGAGTATGGAGCCTATATTCGGTCTCCGAGGTGTGATTGGGGTAGAACACCGGCAGAGTCAACACCTGGTTAAGGTGAAACTCCGACACCACCTTCGGAAGGAATTTCGGGTGGGGGCGCAGGACAACCTTGTCCTGTGGAAGACCAGGTAAGGAGACTCGATGGAAAGCCTGGAGCCTCCCATCCTTCTGGCTGACGGATAGCCACCAAGAAGGCGGTCTTCCACGACAGGTGAGAGAGAGACACCTGTGCATAGGTTCTAATGGCTTGTCCATGAGCTTTGCCAGTACCAGCAGTAGATCCCACGGAGGTGGGGGTTCTCGCACTGGAGGGGAAATGTGATCAAGGCCTTGGAAAAAGCGCCAGACCACCTTCTCCTGCGCCACCGACTGCTTCCCGGCCCGCGCCCTGTAAGCAGAGATGGCTGCCAGGTGCACCCTTAGGGTCGTCGACCTAAGCCCTTGACTAGAAAGGGACCATAAATAGTCCAAGATGCTTGCCAAGGAACAGGAGGAAGGGTCCAAGCCCTTGCCCTGACACCAAATGGAAAACCTTTTCCATTTGAAGGCATAGCATTTTCTGGTCGACTCCTTACGGGACGCCTCAACTACATTGAGGACCTCGCCGGAAAGACCCAAGGCCTGGAACTCTAGCCGCCAGGAACCAGGCCGTCAGGTGCAGGGATTGAAGGTCCGGATGGAACACCTTCCCTGATTGACTGAGAGCAGGTCCGGCGCAGCTGAAAGCTGCCGGAGTCCTGGAGCTGAGACTGAGGAGATCTGGTACCAAAACTGGCGAGGCCAGTCTGGGGCTATCAGAATCACCTGCGCCTTGTCCCTCTCGCCTTGAGAAGCACCTTGTGATCAAGGGAAATGGGGAAAGGCGAAAGAGGCTCGGGGTCCACTGCCCTCGAGAAGGCATCCCTTGCAGCCAGCCCTGCTGAGGGGGCGGGCATGGAACAGACTCAGCTGCTGCTCTCCTGAGGCAAACAGGTCCACCTGAGGAGTGCCCCAATGGGAGAACAGATACACTCCGCAGGAGAGACCACTGGATGCAGCCCCTATCCGCTCAGGGCATCGGCCAGGGTGTTGGAGGCCCTGCCACGTGAATGGCTAGGAGATCCACTCCAGGCTGCGCACGAGTGACCAAATGCGGAGAGCTTCCTTGCATAGAAGCATGGAGCGCGTCCCGCCCTGGCGGTTTAGATAGTACATGGTCGTGGTATTGTCCGGCCTGACTCGGACCACTTGACCCCGGAGGAACGGAGCAAAGGCGGTGAGAGCTAGGCGGACCGCCGAGCTCCAGCAGGTTGATGTGGCATCGGGACTCCCCGGGGACCAGAGGCCATGAGCCCGTGTTCCCCAGATGGGCACCCCAACCCATCAGAGAGGCATCGGTCGATCAGAGAGACCGCCGCTCGGGGGACGAACGGGATGCCCTCCTGCAAATGATCTGGAATGGTCCACCACTGGAGAGCTGCCCACATCCCCTGTGTCACCGACAAGCTGGTCCAAAGGATCGCAGGCAGGACCACTGGCTGGCCAGTCCTCACTGAAGGGACGATGTTCCAGCGGCCCAACGGACCATGCTGGTGCAGGCCGCCATGAGACCCAGGAGGCGCAGGAAGTCCCGGGAGGGCAATTGCCCAACCAGAAATGATTGGGCAAAGGAGGAAAGAACCTCGGCCCTGTCCGCGGAGCCGCCTGCTGCTCAAGAGAGTCGAGCTGCGCCCGATGAATAGAATCACCTGCTTCGCTCCAGTTCCGACTTGGCCTCGCTTGATAAGGAGGCCCAGTTGAGAGCAGACCTGGAGGGCCAGATCTCTGACCACTCCGCCTCCTTCCTGAGGGAGCTGCTATCAGCCAGTCGTCCAGGTAAGGGTACACCCGAACCCCTCGGGCCGCAGGAATGCTGTCACCACTGCCATGCATTTGGTGAAGACCCTGGGAGCTGGAGACAAGCCGAAGGGCATGGCTTGGAACTCGAAGAGGGATCCTTCCGCTCGGAAGCGAAGGAATCTCTGGTGAGACGGACGGATAGGGACGTGAAAAAACGCGTCCTGCAAGTCCAGAGAGCAGAACCACACGCCGCGTTCCAAGGATGGTATTATCTGAGCCAGAGTGACCATCCTGAAGGTTCGAGACCTTAGGAACTTGTTTAGGTCGTGTAGGTCGAGAATGGGGCGCCAGCCCCCCGTCCGCTCCGGAACCAGGAAGTACCTGGACACAAACCCTGGGTCTGAAGGAGGGTCCACCACCTCTCTCACCTCCTTCTGGAGGAGGAGAGCGAGGTCGTCGACAGCCGCCAGTGAGGCTGGGGATCCCGGCCCCGAGGGCGACGGCTCTGAAGGGTGGTGCCTGCTCAATTCCAGAGGCAGGCTCTTCCCACCACCTCAAGACCCACCTGTCCGGTGGAAACAGCGACCAGGCGGAACGGAAGTGCTGGAGCCGTCCCCCCACGGGGGGACCCAGGGGTAAGGTGATGGGAATGGGGGCGACACCCCTCAGCCCGTCACTGGGCAGGCTTGGAGGAGGGACCGGCCGAGGGACCTCCTGGGCCTTTTCCTCCCTGCCTCCTGTTAGAGGAAGCCGCGGCTTTGGGTTTGGGATGCCAAGGTCGAGCCTGCTGGCCCTGACGCTGCTGGGCGGGCGCTGCCGGGGCGCAGAAGGACGAAAGGGCTTAGGCTGTGGTTTGGCGGCCTTGTCCTTCTGAGCGGAAGAGACCGAGTCCAAGGTAGCATTGACTCCTCAATCCTCTGCAGGTGACCTTCCACCCCAGGTCAAGAGGTCAGTCCTCAAAAGGGAACATCCGCCAACTTGTGCTGGTATCCGGGCGCAAAGGTGGATATCCTCAGCCAAGCTCCCGCCGACGATAGCCACCGCGTCAGCCACCAATCTGGCACATGAGTCCCCATATCCAAAGCAGTCTGGAGCTGCTGTTTGGCCACTGCTCTGCTCCTGGTCCCGCACCTGCTTAACCGTAGTCTGCAGATCGGGCGGAAGATGAGGGATGACCTCATCCAGGGAGCCCAACAGGGCATGAGAAAATGTGCCATGAGGACGGCTCGAACTGGCCTGGACGAAGGCCGAGAGAGACGCAGCGACTTTTCGCCTGACATAGTCCAATTTCTTGACCCTTTGTCAGGAGGTTTGTCCACATCCCTGGCGCGCCGGCGCGAAAACGCTTCGGTAACCAACCCCCAGCAGAGGGGTGTTCAAAACCGGACAAGGAACCAGTAGGACCGTGATACTTCCTGGCCATCCTGGCCGGAGGCGAGGGCAGGAAGCAGGGCGCGCAAAGCTCCAGTGCCGGACCCACTATGGCCTCGGCCACCGGAAAGGCCTCCGTCGGAGAATCCTCGGTCCAGAATCTCCGTGAGGGGATACCTGGCCCGCTTGGAACGGGTTCGAGCTCCATCCCGTGGGACTCCGAGATGAGCCAAGTAGTCTCAGGGAAGGACGACGGGCTATCGCCCATTGACTGACCTCCTGAAGACTCCAAGTCCAGTCGCTTGGAGAAAAAGGAGGAATCATCTTCGGACTCGGAAGAGTCCTCGAAGAGCTGCCTCTGGCCTGAGCCACCCTTCACCTGCCGAGGTCGGTCGGGAGTGAGGTAACTGACAGCCGATGGGTAGACCTCAGTGAATCGAGAATCCTTGGTCGGAGCCCCAATTGGTGGCTGTGGAGGCGGAGGTTCCACCGAATCGTGGAGCAGCTGGTTTTGGCCGAACAACCGCCTGGGTATAGGCCTCGGATAAGTCGAGGGGTTGTGTCGGCCGCCCGTGACAGTTACTTAATGGCCGGGAAGGCGACGGGGTCGGCCATCCCGGCCAGGAGGAGCTGTTGCAACATAAGGTCCTCGCACGCCGACGACTTACGCCGAAGCCTCCTCGTCCGAGGAGGAGGAGGACGAGGCCGAGCGGGCGACGCTGGCCATCGCGGGAGATTCCGATCACCGCAGACGGGATCGGCTGACCGCCAAGAGGTCCGAGACCGAGACCAGAGTCCCGGAATTTCCGAGGTCGGTGCGGGAGGTGTCGGCCGGAACTGGCACCCTTCGCTCGGATGGTGCATCCGAGGGCTCGGAACCGAGGCACAGGCGAGCCCACGATCTCAACTCCTCCCCGGGAACCGGGAGAGGGGAATCTCGGCTGCTAAAGGCGACAGCCCGTCTAATGGGTCGAGAAAATTACTTCATCGGTGGGAGTCTCGGTCAACTGACCTGACGGGGACACCGTGAGGCCAGTGGTCAGCTTGAGCGTCGATCGAAGCCGACGGTCGACGGCCCGGGAGAGGGACCTTTCCCTGCCCAAGAGCCCGACGAGGGACTTACCCCTGTCCTCTTTTTGGACCGAGAATAAGGTCCAGCAGACGAGGCCCTCTCCCTTAGTGGAGAGGGACAGACAAAGCTCCTTAAAAGAAGCCGTAGGAAGAACCCAGAGAGAGCGGATAAATGCCGCGCCGAGGAAGATACGGCCCGCCGCCTCCTCTTCGAGGGCTACCATCCGCCGAAGCTGATCCGCCGAAAGCTCGCCGCTGACACCGCCAACCGGCCTCCTTTGACTTCACCGAGGGAAACGCTCGGACGGCCCAGTTGCAATCGGGCAGCACGGTCTTCGAGGACGAGGGCCGAAAGATGAGCACAGGTCGCAAGCCCGCGGGTCGTGCTCAAGGCCTAGCAGTAGACACACGGGAGTGTGGATCCGTCCGAGACATCTTCACCGCATGGGCATCTCCAACCGGGAGTCGACGTCCATCGCGAGTCATGAGGGATCAAGACTGAAGTCTTTTTTCGCAAAATTTATTTTTAAATCCGCAAAACGGAGAAATAGGAACCAGTCTCAAACGCAGAGCTAAGGAGGAACCTGAGCTCAAGCGTAAGGAAGATTCAAGGCCATGGGCGGAGCCGGAGTTATACCACCCGGGTGGGTGGGAGGAGCAAGCTTGAAGACCTTCCGGCAAGATTTAAAGCGGCAAGGATACCTGCCAATAAGTGTGGATGAACAACATATCCATGTCCCTAGAAACACATTTTGGCCAGGATTTGAAAAATGACAGTTGTGATATACATGAGGTGGGGTAATAAAAAGGCTAAGCTAAAGATCTGGGGTCAAAACATATAAAATTCCTAAAGTTACGAACGTGCATAGCAATACTGCAACAAATGCATACCTACCGTAATTAAGAACTTTCTGTGTATCTTCACCATTCATCACCTTTGGGTATTGGCTGGAGGTCATGACCCCCGTGGGAGCTTTTTTGATGGGCTGAGCCGACGCACCATCGGTGCCGCCCTCAAGGCCAATGCACTGCATGGTGCTTGCGGGTTGGCCGTTAGGTGCTGTCGACTCCGCCCTCCAGCCAGTTCCGAGTCGCAGGTGAGGAAAGTGTTTGGGAGGGTGGGACAAGGAAGTCCAAGGGACAGACGAAGGAAAAGATATATAAACCAAAAGGAGAAATAAATGACTGAGAGGACAGAAGAAGAAGGAAGACTAAGGGGATTAGGCAGGGGGCCCAGATCTCTGGAAATAGGAAAAAGGAGGGGTTTAGGATAAGCTTGGGCCGGGGAGGGTAACAACCATACCAAGGAACCTTGGCTTGTCTCCAGATTGTATAGGAACTGCAAGGAGTAGCCAAAAGGCTCACTGTCAGAATTCAAGGCACAGAATCACTGGCAATAACCTCAAAGCAGAAACCGGCTATTCTGGAAGAAAGACAGGACACAGGGTTATCCCCCCCGGGGAAAGTAATTTTTGGTGTAAGACATTTTGGTTTGTTAAGGAAATTAAGGATATGTCCACACGACAAAGAAACTAAGGAATGACAGGACAAGGGAGTGGAAAGAACAGAGGGCAGCTACCAACTTCCACCCCACAGGGGTACAGCCAAAGCACTGGAGAAGAAGTGCTCCCCCGTCCTGACCACTCTCCATAAAACATTATCCCCCTTTGTGTCCCCGTCTTACCCCACCCCTGGCTAACAGAAAGGGGGGGGCGAGAATGGACACAGACAGGGAGGGGGACCCAGAGAGACCTCAGGGGATGGCGAGGGATTGGTGATGAATGGGAAGATACACAGAAAGATCATAATTATGGTAGGTACGTAATTTTCATATCTTATCTGTGTCACTCTTCACCATTCATCACCTTTAGGTGAGTGCTGAGCTCCCCGAAGGGGGTTTTCAACCCTAAAGGACAGAGTCCCTTAGCTCTCAGTGGGTGACACACTAAAAGGGAGAACCTTCCGGACCTGGAGAGGCTCGAGAGTGGGAAGAGTGAGACGGGGACCCCCGAAGGGGGAAGGAAGTTGCCCCGACAGACGCCACCTCACTCTACAGGAGAAAAGATAGGTTCTCTGGTGAGCGGAGTTAATCACCCCACGCCAGGCCAAGGGTGACAACCGGGAAAGACGCAGCCATGCTGTCCACCTAGTGTAGATTGCTGTCCCTACGACTCTGGTAGATACCTCATTGGCATCATACAATACCCTTGCTTGGTGCCTTACTAGCTCCAGGCCACATGCAGAGAGTGCAATGGCTTGTCTGGTTTGCTCCGTGTCAGGCAATGAGGCTAGGAGCTGACCCAGCCTGGACCACAGGAACCTATCATTGGATGCGAAGTGGGCCTGATGTGCTGCGATAGAGAGCATTAACTGTGCCAAGTACAACGTCCTCCTCCCCCAGAAGTCAAAATCAGGAGTCTTGATCTGGGGACCGGTCACGGTGGGGGGCGCAAAGCCCATCAGGAGTGTCCAGTTGCGTCAATCTTGACTGAGGATGAGGCATGGAACCGGAGACTGGGGCAATACCGCTGGCAGAGATCCCTAGGGGCAGGAACTCTGGAAAAGGGTCTCTGCCAGGAACGCTACAATGCCACCTGAAAGGGAGCAGGCCAGGGGGGCACCACAAAGGTGTCCTCGCTGAAATCGCCTAAAAAGGTGTGCGCCGAGTGCTCTGGATTGCTTTGAGTGGGAGGGGTGATGTGCAGGTCCTCCAACATCCTTACGAGGAATCGCTGATACTCCGCAAGATCAGCAGCTGAAGAAATGTGGACAGATGGCTCTTCTCCCCCAGAAAAAGGGGATGAGGAGTCAGAGGACCTCAAATGTTCAGAGTGTGGCTGATTGGAGGGAGGTTGAAAAACCTGTCTGTCCTTGGCCCTGACGTAAGCGGGGAACCGAGCAACCATGGCCCTGAACTGCTCCCAGGAGAGAGGCCCGCTAGGACCAAGGATGCCTGGAAGCGCAGGAGAATGTGGCAGAGGGATAGGGACAGGGCCGACAAGAGAAATCGTCTGACCTCCGCCTGGGCTAGGGAGCACACCAGGAGCCCCAGAAGATGAAGGAGCTCCAGAAGATTCCACAGCCGACAGCTGAACAACCATACCGGAATTGCCTTGGCTGTGCCCGGAAGAATCCCCCCTGTGAGGTGACCGGGGCTGTGTAGGTCCAGAAGGACGGTCACCTACCTCTAAAGTACGGGGTCCTCTCGAGGAAACCGAAGGGGAAGAGTCGAGATCTGCACTACGGCTCCTCCCAGAGCCCGGGTGGACTCCGGAAAAAGGCCGACGGACAGAAGTCAAACTCCTCGACCCCTCGGAATCCGAGAGTGCCCTCCTCCTCCTCGAGAGAGCCAGCCTAGGCAACTGGCAACTCTGGTCAGCTCCCAAAGGGTCTTTCTAGGGAGCAGTACCTTCCCCTCCAGTGGGTGCTCCGATCGGCCCCAAAGTTGGGCGATCCAGGCACACCACCCGAGGAGGTACCACCGCTGAGGGTCAGAGAATCCTCCGAGGTCAGGCTGCAGAGCAATGGTGGCATGTACCACTGCCTGCTGGTTAGCACCTCTGACCCTGACCACGGTAGTCCCTGCCCACTCCTCAGAGGGGGGCTGGCTGTGGCCTGTCGAGGATACCACCAAAGTCTTCATGTGGGCAGCTAACTCCAGAGAGCCAGACTGCCTGTCCAACTCAGAGTCCGACTCCTTCTCCTCCGAAGAGGTGGAGACCGAAGTCCTGTGCCAGACAGTGCGTGGACGCTCTCTGCCATCCTGACCAGATAGGGCACCAGAAACAGAGACCGCACCGGTGTCAGTACCAGTGTCCCCTACAGCACCGTGAACAAGGGCAGCAGCCTCAATGCCAGGGCCTGACAGCACTGTCCGGCCCCACGGCGATGCTCATGGCGCCGTGCACAGAGACAGCACCGCCGACGGCCCCAACAGCGCTCCTGGCGCCTTCTGGCCCCACGGCACTGCGAGCAGTGCCGAGGACAGAGACGGCACTGACAGTGCTCTCAGCGCCAAGATCTGGAACCCTCACGGCGCTGTGCCCATGTCCGGAACCGCGAACGGCTCCAGAGCTGGACACAGCGCCGTGCTCAACCTCGGCGCCGCAGATGGTGCTGAAGCGAGAAGTCAGAGATGGCGCCGCAGAACCTCCCACTGCGCTGCTAGCACCATTGGCACCAAGCAACAAACCGGCGCTGATGACGGTGCCATCAGAGCCCATGGCACCATGAACGGCGCCGACAGACAGCATCGAGGACAGTGCCGACCCAGGCCTCCCGAGCCACGGGTCCGACACTGGGGGAGCCTTTGCCCCCAAAGGGGCGATTGCCAATGCGGTGCCTCCTGTTCGTCCTCCGAAGGGGACAGACTGAGCCTCCTGCACAGTGGGGGGAGCCTCGGCCACAGCTAAGCTACTAGAGTCCGAGGCTCCTTCCTCCTCGGTCCATATAGAACCGGGAGGGGACCTGGAGGAAAGGCCGACAGAACGTGGCTTGGCCCAACGAGTGCGCGCCCGACCCCCGAAAGTCTGTGGAGTTCATTCCACTTTCCACGTGTGTTGCTCGATGACCCGGCGGTCCCAGGAGTTGCAAGAGTCCATGTCGTGAAGCGGGCCAAGACACGCGAGGCAAGGGTCATGCTGGTCGGTGACGGAAAACTTACGGCTGCATGGGAGCCGTCCAGTCTTAGAAGTCTTCTTGCCCTCTGACCTAAACATGACCTACGGAAAAAAACATCAAACAAGACTCGACGTCGCAGATAAATAAAAATGGAAAGATCTTACCGGGCGACGTCGAGTGGAGTGAACAGAACCGGCAGGATAATTTTGGAGTCGAAGGAACTTCGACACAGAGTCAACGAAACTGCGACACTCGAAGGCTTTGAGCACAGAGGTAGGCCTCTAAAAATCTTCCTCTCAGCTTCCCACGAGGTGACCTTGACGGCGGGAGACGAAGAACTGGCAGGAGGATGGAGTCAACAGCACCTAATGGCCAATCCGCAAGTGCCACGCAGTGCATCGGCCTCGAGGGAGGCACAGATGGTGCGTCGGCTCTATCCATCCAAAAAAAAAAACTCCCGCAGGGGTCATGGCCCCCGGCCAATACCCAAAGGTGATGAATGGTGAAGACTGACACAGGTAATATCTCTGACATTTTTAATAACTGTGACACCAAATTTTCAACACAGCCTTGTTATGAGCCTATCTCATGAACAATATGACTGCCATTACACAAATTCTGCCAGAAAGGTGATTTTGCCAGCAGCTGCAAAATCACCTTTCCGGCAGGAACTGCAGAATGACAGTCTATTGTTCATGAGGTGGGGTCCCCAAAAGGCACTGTTGAAGATTTGGTGTCAAAATATCAAAAAAATGCCAAAGTTATGCATAAAAGTTGAAACCCCATCGAAATACATTGAACTGCATTTATCTTAGTTGCTTATATTGCAGTCACTGGTTCCAGCAGCAAGATGTGCCACAGATCTTGAACCTCTTCTAGTGAGTGAGGGGTGTGGGGGTGTCAAGGGGATGGGGAGGTGGGTGCAGGTGTGTTCAGTGCTGAACTTTTTTTTCTTTTCGCACAGGCAAAAAATGTAAAAAGATATCGAGGGACGGTTGTCTTATTTTCAGCACCTAACAACCATGTGAGGATGGCACTAGCCACCAACTAAATCAAAAATGGGCATCAGGGATTGGGGTGGGAGGAGGGAGGCCACTAGACCATCAGGAAATTTAAATTATAGAAAATGAAAGTAATAGCAGGGATCAGGGAGGGATGGCCACTAGACCACCAGGAATAAACCTGTGCATTAAAGCAGATAACACATTGATATATGACATATGATATATGATAATACATAGGTACAGTAGGAGTTAAAACATTTAAAAAGGTAACACATTCGTAAATGTTACATGATACATAGATACAGTGGTCTAGGAGTGATTCATTTAATACAACCAGAAGGACACGTGAGGGTTTTTTAAGGGCAGTTTGGAACTCACTGAGTGAGTTTATGGCATGGATTTCAGGTGATAGTTGATTCCAGGAGGTAGCTGTTGAGGCTTTCAAAGTTAGTGTTATACTGACTTTACAAGGAGCACTATCTAAAAGCAGACAGCAACCATTTAACATCCAGCGCAATATACGTACTTCATTATGCATAAGGCTGACAAGGCTGCATGTACTTTCACATTACAACTCATGTCTGTTGCAGCAGTGGGCAATTTTCTTGGAAATGATATACAGAAGTCACAAAAACACCAAAGTTAAACAATACAAAAAACATATTTTAATTCATTCATAAGTGGAAGTGACTTAAAAGAGCTATTAAACAGCCAAATTCCTTACTAAAGGCCACATGAAATATAAAAAGTAAATAACATCGGGGATGTTGGGGTTGGGGGGTTACATATATAATGGGGATTGAGGAGAGTGCTCAAACAAGACTGTAATAGCCGCAGAACCGCGGCACAACATTGGTGTTTCACGCTAATAGTTAAAGCCTTTTTTGCAATTTGCGAAAAAGAATGGTAATTTCAGGAAAGCAAGTGCTGCAATTTGTGGCAAAGAAATGGCTCCAAATAAAATAAACACATTTCTCACCATTCTTTTAAAAAACTGACCCCAGAATCCAATCCCCCAAGCCCCGAATAGGCATAGACTACTGTTGGTGTTTACCAAGTGGCAGTTTTTTTTTTTAAATATTTAACTTTGTTTGCCTTGCTAACTGTAAACAAGATAGCTGCTGCACGGAAAAAGATTTCACATTTGCGGCAAGAAATATCCCATTTGTGGTAAAAAAAAAAAAGTTTTTCCGAGTAGGACATCTAACTTTTCTCATAGGAAATAATGGGAAACTAAAATTTAATAACATTTGAACGGATTAATATTTTTTCACCAAACCTTCAAAAGGCACATCTGTGACCCAAGACCTGTATACCTGCAAATTTCAGACCACAACAACTCTGCAGTTTCTAGGAAACAGCGTGACAAAGAATTTACACAAAAATGGTAATTTTTACATTTTTTTTTTACACTGTATCTACACACCAGCACATCCGACCAAAACAAAACCTGCCACATCCACAGACCTTTAGTCCCTGATGGTGCATGCAAAATTATATGTGAAGTGATGGAACGATTGCAAAGTTATTAAAGTGCAAAATTTTGAATTTAACATACAAGTGACTGCTGGCCAGGTGGCACTGAGGTGCTGGACGCCACACCTCATGCCACGTCAGCTACCTGGGTTTGGGAACGAGCTCGGGTCGCCGGCAGTCGGCAGGGGCAGGAGGAGATTGAGCATTGGGAGGACTGCTCTCCTCTCCTGGGGTGGGTGGGTGGGTAGTTCATGCCGGTGGAGACTGGGGCAGTGCAACTTGCAGCACGCTCTTCTGGGGATGGGGGTGTTGACGGACGCCTTACGCACAGGTACGGGAGCGCACCCACTGCATGCAGGGCGTCAATGCACGTCCGCACCCCCGGAGGCAACTGAAACATGGAAAAACCCTGGCACCTGAACAGGCGAAGGTGGGCCAGTGGACTGCCTCCACGCCCAATGCCGAGTCCATCCTGGCTGGTTTCTGTCCCTCTCCTCCACTCTCCCGCTGCCCTTCTAGATTGCAGACACAACACAGGAGGAGTATGGTGGTCCCACCTCAGGGGGATCAGAGCCGGGGTGGCGGGGTAGTTGGAGGAGCTGGAGGGGAGTTCCCAGGAAGCAGAGACCAGTCCCAGGAGGACCTAAGGCAGGGCGGTATAAGGCAGTTTCGAGAGATCTCACTGGAGAGAGGTCTAAAGGGCCAAAGAGCAGGAGGATAAAAAAGTTGAAAAAAAAAAACCATAGACGTGATCGTGGAACCCTAACTATAGGGGTGCGACTGCACACTTACAATATATAACATATCTTATAGGGGCACGGCTGCACCCCTATTGTTGGGTTGATTAAGCACTTCAATGTTAAACTCAAAATTTTGCACTTAAATAACTTCACAACAGTTCAACTGACTTGCATGCAAATTCGTATGCACCGTTGACCAGGGCAGATCTCTGGATGTGGCAAGTTACATTCTGGTTGGATGTGCGGTTTCCGAGTTCCACAGCGGTGAAAAAAGCATTTTTTCGCTCACTGACTTTGCTGGGATTCTTCTTTGAACTTGCCTACAGCCTTGACGGTTTGGAATCTTAGTCTGAAATTTTCAGAGCATAAAGGGACTAGTCTACAGATGTCTTTTGCTACTCTGGTGAAAAAATAAGTCCTTTGTAAGTTACTGCAGTTTAAAAATTTGAAAAAAAAAAAATTTCTGAGCATGCTCAGTAAGCACTAAAATATAGCTGTATAAAACGAAATAGGAATCCTGTTTCGTATGGGAAATTTTATTTTTCGTTTGCTGCCGTCTTGTGTCCATTTAAAAAAATTCAAAAGCTATAAAACTGACATCATTTAGAGACACCAACACATATCTATCTGGGTGATCGGGATCCCTACCCACCTTAGGTGTAATCTGCACTTTACAGCTGCAGATATGCCTTGAAAATTTTTTTTACCATTCTGAATCCTTTTTTGTTACCGCGTGATACGAAAAAAGAATCTTTTTTTTGGTATCAAGCGTCCTGAAACAAAAATCCTTTTTCATGAAGGGAAAATCCTTTCTGTAATTATAGCCTTCTATAGCAAACAAAAAAATCCAGTTTGTAGCCTCTTGCCTTAGTTTTTAATCTCCTGCACACCTGCATAGAAACATAACATAGAAACATAGAATTTGACGGCAGATAAGCACTGCTTGGTCCACCCAATCTGCCCATTTCCCTACCTAATGGATAAGCTGCAGATCCTAGTTAACCAGCAGCCTACTTCTTTCTACCTCCACCCCCTAGAATTGCCTTATGACTGTCCCATGCATGTTTGAATTCAACCACTGTTTTTGACTCCACAACCTCCTCTGGAAAGGCCGTTCCATGCATCCACAACCCTCTCTGTGAAAAAATACTTCCTAACATTACCTCTGAGCCCCCCATTTTCAAATTGTGCCCCTTGTTCTTGCACACCTCTTTTTGAAAGATGCTACCTCTTGGACTTTGTTGATTCCTTGAGGTACTTGAAAGTTTCTATCATGTCCCTCCCTCTCCTTTCCTCGAGGCTATACATATTAAGCTCCTTTAGTCTCTCTTCATATGTCTTCCGGTGCAGACCCTGCACCATTTTAGCTGCCATCCTCTGGACAGCTTCCATCCTGTCTATGTTCTTGCGGAATTTGGGTCTCCAGAACTGCATGCAGTACTCCAGATGGAGTCTCACCAGCTATATGTACAGAGGGATAACAACTTCCTGTTTTCTACTGGTGATGCCTCTCCATATGCATCCCAGTATCCCCCAGCCCTCCTTACTGCCCTCTCACATTGCTTGCCCACCTTTAAGTCATCTGATATGACTAACCCCAGGTCCCTTTCCATTTTTGTTGTTGTTAGTATCTCACCCCCCACTGTGTACCCTTCCCCTGGGTTTTTGTTTCCCAGGTGCATTACCTTGCACTTCTTAGCACTGAATCTAAGCTGCCATACATTTGACCATTCTTCTAACCTTTCCACCCCACTTTGTGCAGCAACACTGTTGCAGATCTTTGTGTCATCTGCGAAGAGACATACTTTTCCTTCCATCTCTCTCTCGAATTGTGACAGTGTGGCTGTAACTTCATTTACTCACCCTTACGGCACCTCTCTCTCAAAAGGTACATACCCCAAATCATCTAACTTTTAGCACAGTTAAGAAAACAAACAAAAACACACACCCCATGGAATGCCCAAAGGTGCTGCTGCCCAAACGAGACTGCAGCAAACTGGTGAAGAACCAGCACACACACCGGTATATCAAAGCATGATTTATTTGCAAGATGCAATGACCAGCTCCAAACACTCTCCCCTTCACAGTGCCTCCGAAATGAGGTTTCACCAGGAGGCACCCTGCCAAATCTCATTTTGGAGACGCTTGGTTGTGGACAGTGTTTGAAGCCGATCTTTGTACCTCAGTACCCATTTTCGTGGCCGATTATTAAATTGCCTTTTTTCCCTGGTGTCTAGTGTCACCTCCCCACCCGATGATCGCTGTCCCCCTTCTGCCAATATTCCCTGGTGCCTAGTGGTACCCCCCTCCCCACCGATGGTGCCGCAGGACCTCAAATTAGGAATACCATTCTCATTGTTTTAGTGTTTTTTTTTATTTTATATTTTATGAAAGGTTCCCTCGCTGACCTGACACCTCCCCCCCCAATACAACCCCACACACCCTCACTCACCTGAACAGGTCCCAGGTTTGAGATCCACTCTACGATCGAAGACATGTCTTGCTGCTGGAACTGGCAACTGCAATATGAGAAACTCAGGTAAATGCGGTTCAATGTATTTCACTGGGGGGGGGGGGGGTTCAACTTATTCATAACTCAGACATTTTTACCCCAAATTTTCAACATAGCCTTTTGGGGACCCCCACCTTATGAACAATGTGACTGTCATTATGCAACTCTGCTCGAAAGGTGATTTTGTGGTCGCTTGGCGAATTCACCTTTCAGGCAGGATTTGCGTAATGACAGTCATATTCTTCATGATGTGGGGTCATAAGAAGGCTATGCTGAAAATTTGGGTCAAAATATGTAAAAATGGCAAAGTAATGACCATTTGTTGCAATTTTGCTATGCATGCTCATAACTTTGGAACTTTTAAAAACTTTGATCCCAAATTTTCAACATAAACTTCTTATTACCCGACCTCATGTATGCCACAGCTGTCATTTTTCTAATCTTAGCCAAAATATGTTTTCACACCTGTGGTGCGGAATGGCGTAGCAATTGCTCGGAATTACGTTTTGGTGGGTATTTGAAAATTTTCTGTACCAGGTTCATGGATGAGGTAATAAGATGGCTATGCTAGCAATTTCGTCACTATTGTCTATAAAAAGAAATGCAGGGCCCTTCCACAGCGGCATACATATACGCATCTATGGAGGGATGAGAGCGGAGGGCCTGAAGGGCCCTGTGTTCCACAGGCAAATAAGGCTATGATTACACTATCTCCAAAAATAAAGTCTTTGCAAAAAGCTACATTAATGCATCAGTTAAGTGTTGATATCAAACTGTAAAAAGGAGGGAAATATAACGTTAGGGTTTCCAACTCTTAACAACCCACTCCCCTATCCTGCGCACACCAACAGGCATCGGGGGTGTGCCTTGGGGTCATCAGCCATAACGCTCACCCCATTCTCCTATACTGTACCCATCTCAGTTTATTTACTTATGGAATGGGGTAACTGACGACAGTAAAAATCACTTTTCTTAAAGTGATTAACAAACTAGGGTAAGAAAAGAAAGTCTGAATCGAAAAGCTGGTGGTCGACTGAAGTGGCAGTGTCTCCATGGAGCCTGGCGTATGAGGGTTGATGGTGGTAAAAGACCTGAGGAAGGCACGGGGCCACCCACATTTATATGGGAGGGGTGTCATCAGTTGTCACTGTGGGCGGACCCTAGTAGACCGCTAGCTAGAAAGATTTCCGTGTGGTCCTAGTGCCTGGTGGCTAAAGCGCCATAGGTCTAGCCTGATGCAAGAGATATGGTGGCTATAGTTCCATGGTGTGATCTGATGTAAGATATATCCTCGAAGGTCAAGCATTAGATAAACAACTTGTTACTTACCTGTAACTGTAGTTCTTTTTTTTCCCCAATTGCTTAACCAGGTGAGACACATTAAGCTGAAAGCTTGTTTACAGGTGCAGCCTGGGAGCACAGGGAAGTTAAGTGACTTGCTCAGGGTCACACAGTACGCAAGTGGGGGCTGTGGGATTCAAGCCCAGGTCTCCAGATTTGCAGCTCAGAGCCTTAAACCACTGCGCTATACTGCCTCCCTAATCCTGTTCTAACAGTGCTGTATACAGTTCACATCCACAAAACCCACCCAACTTCCTCTGCTAAGTGGCACCTGGATCCCTGTTTCCAGCGTACAAGTTCCGACATCACGCAGTGGAGCTGGAGGATATACCACGTGTCTGGCAGTAGAAGCATAGCTTGATGATGTTCTGATGACTCGGCTATCTCCAGCTAGACTGCCAGAGTGTGGATGTGAATTGTATACCACTATTAAAACTACATTTACAGGTGAGTATTTTTATTTATTTATTGAATTCTATGATTACAACACCTTTGAGCAACAACAGCTCATTTACAAAGGTTCCAGTCATTAGGGAGGGTAAAACATACAACGGTCAAAACAGTTACACAGTATCCAACAACAACAGAGAAGGCAAGAGTATAACAATAACAAAATTCAAGAGGAGAGACTAATATGGTTGAGATCAAGCAGAGTTCTAAGGTAGGCAAATTAGAAAGAGCACAAGTAGTATGAGAATAGAAAAGGGTAGACCCAGGAAGAACAGGCAGGCTGAAGGGCCATTGTCGTGGAAAGAAGTACAGAGAAATGCTCTGGTTGGTGGCAGAATGTGGTCGGGGTCAGAGTAGTGCCAGTATAGGAGGTGAGTAACCTATATATTCTGAGTTAGGCCACTGCATATCTCCATTATATTAGATGTGTCGCTTTGGTGTATTATTTTCCTCATTAAAAAGATTTTATTTTCATTTATTTATTCATTCTTGGATTAAAATACCTTTGAGCGCACAGCAGCTCATTTGCAAAGGTTCCACGTAAATTGGGGAGGGTTACAAAACATACAAGGATGACTAGCACTGAATTCTAAGCTACCAAGCAAAGCAAACACAGGAAACATATGTAAACGCAATAAGCAAAACATTTGGCTTACAGTTGCATGGACAAAAAGAATTTGATAGGAGTTGGTGGTAGTATACAGGACTAAGGAGGGAAATTCTAGACTAGAAGTAGTAAGGCAGCAGCCAGAGGCCTTGTCCAAATGGGAGTACTATACATAAGGGATTTAGGACACACGGAGAGATGGAGATATTAAGGGTAGGAGATAAAAGACTGGGGCAACTAGAGGGAAGATGGACAAACATGAGGTGCAACAGGGCGACTAACAGGAGGGTAGAAGTTGTAGGAAGGAAGGGGGAAGGGGAGAGAAAGCGAAGAGGGGGAGGTAACTGTGTATTCAGAGCTGAGCGAGCAACCAGGTCAGCATATAGATACTGCTGTAAAAAATTGGTGAGCAGTACAAAGTAATAAGATAATTAGTGGGAACAGCCACAGGAACTCTCTGACATGAGGTGCTGGTGTAGTAAGGGCTTAAAATTACCAAGTTTGGGTAGAGTTGCCAGTTCATTATGAAGTTCATTAAACCAGAGAGGTGCTCTGTACGAGAAGGCCTTTTGACCTTGTGAAGTCCAACACCTAGAGATTTGGAAGAGTTGACTGACAGAGGCACGTGTGCTGGACTCTACAGTGCAGGCTTAGAAGGTTTTCAACTCCAGGAGGCATGAGACCAAGAAGCACTTTTTTCTTAAGGAGACATGTTTGATATTCAATCCTCCCACTTAATTGAAGCCATCCAGTTTGCGCGTAAAGATCAGGTGTGTGTAAGAAGTGCAGCACCAGATAGCAGTCTGCAGGCCTTATTGAGTGCTACAGTTATTCTCCTCAGGGAAGTGACGGTAGCCAAGCCGTATATGACCAACCCATAGTCCATAATGGATACAACGGAAATGAAAATTACGTACCTACCATAATTATGATCTTTCTGTGTATCTTCACCATTTATCACCTTTGGGTTATTGGTTGGAGGTCATGACCCTGCAGGAGCTTCTTTTTTTTTTTGGATGGGCGGAACCGACGCACTATCGGCACCACCCTCGAGGCTGGATGCACGGCGTGGTGCTCGCAAGTTGGCCGTTAGGTGCTGTCGACTCCGCCTTCCCCCCAGTTCTGAGTCGCCAGAGAGGTGAGGAAAAAGGGTTGGGAGGGTGGGACAAGGAAGTCCAAGGGACAGACAAAGGAAAAGATATATAAACCAAAAGGAGAAATAAATGACTGAGAGGACAGAAGAAGAAGGAAGACTAAGGGGACTGTGTAGGGACCCCAATCTCTGGAAATGGGAAAAAGGAGAGAGGAAGGATTTAGGATAAGCCTGAAGGGGTGTGTGGGGGAGGGTAACAACCATACCCTGGAACCTTGACTTGTCTCCAGATTGTATAGGAAATGCAAGGAGTAGCCAAAAGGGTCACTGTCAGAATTCAAGGCACAGAATCACTGGCAATAACTCCAATGCAGAAAACGGCTATTCTGGAAGAAAGACAGAACACAGGGTTATTCTCCCTCTTCTCAGGGGGAAAAAAAATGTTGGTGTAAGAAATTTTGTTTTCTTAAGGAAAATAAGGACATGTCCACGGGACAAGGAAGTGAAGAGAATAGAGGGCAGCTACCAACTCCCACCCCACAGGGGTGGAGCCAAAGCACTGGAGAAGGAGTGCCCCCCCCCGTCCTGACCACTCTCTCTAAAACATTATCCCCTTATGTGTCCCCATCTTACCCCGCCCCTGACTAACAGAAAGGAGGGGGGCGAGAATGGACACAGAGAGGGACGGGGAACCCAGAGACCGAGTCCCCAGGGGGATGGCGGGTGGGATTGTGATGAATGGTGAAGATACACAGAAAGATCATAATTACGATAGGTACGTAATTTTCATATCTTATCTGTGTCAATCTTCAACCATTCATCACCTTTGGGTGAGTGCCGAGCCCCCCGAAGGGGGTTTTCAACCCTAAGGGACAGAGTCCGTTAGCTCTCAGTGGGTGACATACTAAGAGTGAGAACTTTCCCGGCCTGGAGAGGCCCGAAAGTGGGGTGAGTGAGACGGGGGCCCCCCCGGAGAGGGAGGAAGTTGCCCTGATAGATGCCGCCTCACTCTACGGGAGAAGAGATAGGTTCTCTGGTGCGCAGAGTTAATGACCCAACGCCGGGCCAAGGGTGACAACTGGGAAAGACGCAGCCATGCTGTCTGCCTAGTGCAGATTGCTGTCCCTACGACCCTGGTAGCTATCTCACTGGCATCATACGATGCCACTGCTTGGTGCCTTGCTAGCTCCAGGCCACATGCAGAGAGTGGAATGGCTTGCCTGGTTTGCTCCGTGTCAGGCAATGAGGCTAGGAGCTGACCCAGTCTGAAGCACAGGAACCTATCATAGGATGCATAGTGGGCCTGATGTGCTGCGATACACAGCAGCAACCGTGCTGAGTAAAACAGTGGAGGGCATGAAGCCCATCAGGAGTGTCCAGTTGCGTCAATCCTGACTGAGGATGAGGCATGGAACCTGGAGACTGGGCGGGGGGGCGCAATACCGCTGGCAGAGATCCCTAGGGGCAGGAACTCCGGAGAAAGATCTCTGCCAGGAACGCAACGACGCCTCCCGAAAGGGAGCAGGCCAGGGAGGCACCACAAGGGTATCCTCACTGAAATCGCCTAGAAAGGTGTGCACCGAGTGCTATGGTTTGCTTCGAGTGGGAGGGGTGATGTGCAGGTCCTCCAACATCCTCACAAGGAATCGCTGATACTCCGCAAGATCAGCAGCTGGAGAAATGTGGACAAATGGCTCCTCTCCCCCAGAAGAGGGGGATGAGGAGTCAGGGGACCTCAAATGCTCAGAGGGTGGCTGCCCGAGGGGAGGTTGAAAAACCTGTCTGTCCATGGCCCTGATGTAAGTGGGGAACTGAGCAGCCATGGCCCTAAACTGCTCCCAGGAGAGAGGCCTGCTAGGACCAAGGATGCCTGGGAGTGCAGGAGAATGTGGCAGAGGGATACAGACAGAGCCAACAAGAGAAATCGACTGACCTCTGCTTGGGCTAGGGAGTGCACCAGGAGCCCAGGAAGATGAAGGAGCTCTGGAAGACTCCACAGCTGACACCTGAACAACCACACTGGAACTGCCTTGGCTGTGCCCGGAAGAATCCCCCCTGTGAGGTGACCAGGGCAGTGTAGGTCCAGAAGGATGGTCACCTACCTCTAAAGAATGGGGCTCTCTTGAGGAAACTGAAGGGGAAGAGCGGAGATCCGCACTACAGCTCCTCCCAGAGCCTGGGTGGGTTCCGGAAAAAGGCCGCCGGACAGAACTCAAACCCCTCAACCACTCGGAATCCGAGAGTACCCTACTCCACGAAAGAGCCCGCCTAGGCAACTGGCAACTCTGGTCAGCTCCCGAACGGGCTATCCAGGGAGCAGTACCCTCCCCTCCAGTGGGTGCTCCAATCAGCCCCAAAGTTGGGAGATCCAGGCACACCACCCAAAGAGGTACCACCGCTGAGGGGTCAGTGAATCCTCCGAGGCCAGGCTGCAGAGCAATGATGACCTGCACTACTGCCTGCTGGTCAGCACCCCTGACCCTGGCCACGGTAGTCCCTGCCCGCTCCTCAGAGGGGAACTGGCTGCGGCCTGTCGAGGACATCACTAGAGTGTCCACATGGGCAGCTAACTCCAGAGAGCCAGACTGCCAGTCCGACTCCTCCTCCGAAGAGGTGGAGACCGAAGTCCTGTGCTAGACAGTGCGTGGATGCTCACTGCCATCCCGACCAAATAGGGCACCAGAAACAGAGACTGCACCAGAGTCGGTACCAGTGCCCCGGCAGCACTGCGAATGGTGTCAGAAGAGGACACGGCTCCAAAAAGGGCAGCAGCCTCGGTGCCAGGGCCTGACAGAGCGCCGTCCGGCCCCACAGCGCCGCAAGTGGTGCCGAGGACAGAGACGGTGCTGACGACAATGCTCTCGGCGCCATGAATGGCGCAGAGATCTGGAACCTCTATGCGCCGTGCCCATGTCCAGAACTGCGAACGGCTCCAGAGCTGGACACAGCGCTGTGCTCAATCTCAGTGCCGCGGATGACGCCAAAGCGAGAAAAAGTCAGAGACGGCACTGTAGAACCTCCCATGGTGCCGCTAGCACCATCAGCGCCACGAACGGCTTCCAACAGCAGCCCCGGCGCTTGCCTGAAACACAGCGCTGCGAATGGTGCCAGGCCCGAAACAGCACCGACCCAGGCCTTCCGAACCGCGGTCCGACACCGGGGAGCCTTTGCCCCGGGGGACGACTGCCAATGCGGTGCCTCCGGTCCATCCCGGAGGGAACAGACTAGGCCTCCTGCACTGCAGGAGGAGCCTCGCCATAGCTGGCTACGAGGCCAAGGCTCCCCCTCCTCGTCTGTATAGAACCGGAGCGGACCCGGAGGAAAGGCGGAGAATGAGGCTTGGCCCGGCGAGGTGCACCCGATCCCGAAAGTCAGCGAACCCTCTGCCCCTCTTTCACATGCAGTTGCTGATGGCCCGCGATCCATGGAGAAACAGGCGTTGCACAAAACCATGTCGCAAAGCGGGCCAAGACACACGAGGCAACGGTCATACTGGTGGGCACCGTCACATTGGGGGGTTGTCCCGTCTTAGAAGTCTTCTTGCCCTCCAACCTAGACATGACCTACAGGAAAAAAAACACCAAACAAGACTCGACGTCGCAGATAAAACCAGTAATGGAAAGATCTTACTGGTGTGACGTCGAGTGGGCTAACAGAACCGGCAGGAAGGGAGCCGACGGACTTTGGCACCGAGGAGAATCGAAGTGGAGTCGAAAAGGGATTCAATTTGCTGCGTAGCAAGGTAGGCCTCAAAATCTCTGTCTCGAAGCATCCCACGAGGTGACCTTGACGGCGGGAGATGAAGCACTGGCGGGAGGGCAGAGTCGACAGCCCCTAACGGCCAACCCACGAGCACCACACAGTGCATCGGGCTTTGAGGGCTGGCATCGATTCCGCGAAAAGGCCGGTTCCGACCCTTCCAAAAAAAAAAAAGAAGTTCTCAGCGGGTCATGACCTCCGCCAATAACCCAAAGGTGATAAATGGTGAAGATTGACACAGATAAGTTCTGTAGATTGCAACTCTGAGGGCTTCAGGAGTGAGGCTACGCCTATGTCTGTAGAGAAGCCCGGTTCTTATATTGACAGCCCTGGCAACATTCTCAATATGAAGGGCATAGGAGAGATGATTATCTAAGGTAACACCCAGATATCTGAAGTGCTGAGTCTGTTCCAATGAGACTCCTGTGCAGTTTCGTATGTTTAACACTGCAGGTTTGTGTTTATTTCTGGACGTGTAGAAAAGCATAACTTTTGTCTTTAATTTAGGACTAGTTTATGGTCTTTGAACCACTCTTCCACTTCCTCAAAACTATGTTGAAGTTAGACCTCCAGTTGTTCAGGGTGGTTAGTGTATATGACGGTATCGTCGGCATATAGCAGAATATGTTGTTGACAGCTGCGAGGCAGATTATTGAGAAACACACTGAAAAGGAGATGATCCAGGATGGACCCTTGCGGTACACCTGAGCGCACAATTTGCAGGTCAGATGTGACATTTTGATTTTCACCCTTTGGGTGCGATCTTCCAGGCAGCTTTTGAACTACAGCATCAATTCACTGGAGAGACCTACTGATGTCAGCTGTTGCAGAAGGAGTGTGTGATTAACGGTATCAAAAGCCTTAGAGAGGTCTATAAACGCTGCACCTACAAAGCTACCTTGATCAACAGAGTGATGGATGAAAATGAAAATTACATACCTACCGTAATTCTTGATCTTCTCTTGTATCATCACCATTCATTACTGCTTGGGATTGCGTACCGAGCGCCTTCCATGAGGAGGTTTTTTTTTTTTATGGGCTCAGCAGGCGCCCTCAGTGCGATGCACTGCGCTCATGTGCAAGGGGCAGCCGTTAGATGCCGCAGACTCCTCCTCTATCTCAGTTCGGGTAGCTGGAGAGGTGAAAATAAAGGGTAAGGAAAAAAGGAAAGCGAGGCAAGAGAGCCGAGGGACAGAAAAAGGAAAGGATATAAACTGAAAAAGGCATAAGTCGGTAGAGGATAGACAGAGGAGAGAGAATTCCTACCCTAAGTGACCGCAGGGCCTCCTTTCCAGGGTGGCTCTAGGGGAGGAACAGAGAGAGGGAAAGAGAAAGAACAAGAAGAAAAGGAAGCATGTTGAGAGGGAGAACAGTGCCCATTGAGCATTAGTTGAGAGGCTTATAAAGCTCGAGACTAACAAAGGAGCAAGAATCCCTGTTGATAGGACTGAGAGAAGGTTCAACCGAACCACCTGCACAGATCAGATACAAGGGCAGATTCTCTGACTTCTCAACATGCCAAGTCCCTACATCCTAGCTGAGAGCTCACAGACTACCCGGGCAGAAAACTGTTCCGGAGAGAGCGCCCACCCAGGAAGGGGAGTATGTCCCTTCGCACCCTAAGTGCTAACACAAAAGTGTATGGGGAAAGATTATGCCTTACTGAAGGCAGCCTTGTATGAAAAGGATAGAAAGGGAACTCAATCAGACTCCCTAAGGCAGGGCAAAGCAGCTGCTCAAGGCTGACAAGTGCAAAGCACCAGCTAGAAAGAGTTTAAAGATAATACCTGCCAGGGGAATCTAATTTTTTTTTTTTTGAGGCCGAGCCAGGGCACGGTCTCTTAAGCTGTGAAACTGCGTAACATGATCAAGGTGCCTAGAAGTCACACCCTAGGGGCAGTCAGAAAGAGTTCCCTCAGAATAAGTGAAAAATACAGACCGTACTCGTTCCTCTTTACCTTGAGGAAAAAAGGAACCATTCACTAAGAATGGAAAACAGAAAGGTTTTTTTTTTTTGGCATAAAGGCCAAAGGAAGGAAGAGGAACGAGACGGGAGGGGGAGACGCTACAGTAGGAGGCCACTGAGGGAGGAGGTGGATATCAGTAATGAATGGTGAAGATACAAGAGAAGATCAAGATTACGGTGAGTGCGTAATTTTCACATCTTCCTTGTCAATCTCACCATTCATTACCTTGTGAGTACCAAGCCCCCTCCTAAAAAAAGGAGGGGGTAGAAACCCTGAGGGAACAAGACCCCCAGCCTCCTGTTGGTGAGAAACAGAATGGGAAGACCCTGGGCTAATTCAGAGAGAAGCCTACGGGGGAGAAGAGCTAGGAGGTGCCCCCAGAGGACGGGGAGACGGAGGAAGCCCCTGCAGTAGTCTCCTAGCTCTGGAGGAAAAGAGACAGGTCCTCCGGAAAGCGGAGCGAATCACCCTACGCCGGGCCAGGTGTGACAACCTTGATAGACGAAGCCATGCCATCCGCCTAATGCAGATCGCTGTCCCCGCAAGCCTGGAAGCCACCTCACTGGCGTCATAAGATGCCCTTGCTTGGTGTCTTGCCAGCTCCAGGCCTATAGCAGAGAGGGCAATAGCATGTCTGGTTTGCTCCGTATCAAGCATTGATGCTAAGATCTGAGAAAGCATCAACCACAAATGCCTACTGTAGGCAGCGTGGTGGGCCTGATGAGATGCAATGCAAGACACTGCACGAGAGGAAGAGAACACTCTTCGCCTCCACTGGTCGAATTGTAGGGAATCAGAGTCCGGTGGACGGTCGTGAGCCAGGCGGCGGCGCCCGGAGGGAGTCTCTAGGTATGCCAAACCCGAGGGTGGGTTGGGTAGAGTACCCAGGGATTCCAAAGGGGCACAATACCTACGTCGGCAGTCTGCCGGGGCTGGAGAAAGGGCGGCTGGCGACTGCCAGGAACAGATAGATGCCTCCTGGAAGGGAATAGGCCAGGATAGTACCACCAGGTGCTGGGCACTGAATTCGCCAAGGAATTCACGCATCTCCCATTCAGTATTGTCTCGCCTAACATAGGAAATTCGAAGATCCCTCACCATCCTCGAAAGGAATCGCTGATATTCAGTGAAATCAGCATCAGAGGAGAGATGAGCAGAGGGTTCCTCTCCCTCAGAGGAGGGAGACGAGGATGATGGAGAGCTCGAGTGTCCAGAGGATTCTTGTGGTGGTGGGGATAGGTGAAAGACCCGCTCATTCATGCACCTGACATATGAGGGGAAGGCTGCTGCAGAACCTCTGAACTGCTCCCAGGATAACGGCCCCGTAGGACCGACATGGCCTGAGAGAGCGGGGGGTGGCTGCAGAGGAATGGGAGATGGGCACCTACGGAGAGGCAACTGTCCTCTGCTAGGGCTCTGAAATCTGGGGAACGGAGCCCGAGCTGGCGGGATCCCGGACAACAGATCAGGTCGCAAAACGGAACCCTGGGGATGCGAAGCCTGGAACAGCCCAGAAGGGGATCCTCCCCTGTGACGAACCTGGGACTGCATGGATCCAGAAGGGCAGCCCACAGCAATGCCACCGGAGGAGACCCCGGGGTCCAATAGGGAAAGGCGGGGCCCAGCGCTACGGCTCCTAGCCACACCGCGAGTGGTGGCAGACAGAGACCAAGACGCCTGAACCCTGCCCCTTGACCCCTCGGACTCCGAGAACGCCCTCCTCCTCGACCCCAGCGATCTCCCACCCCGAGGGGCTGCAGCAGCACCAGGGTCGGTAGCTGCCATGAGCCCCCCAGGAGGGAGAGCCCTCCTCCACCGCCCCCAGGGACCCCAGACCACCCCTAGCCTGGGGGCCCTCAGGGAAGGACAGCAGCGGGGACAGAGGAAGAGGCTCACATGCTCTAGCACCTTGTGCCACCGGGACCCTGACTCCAAAGAATCAGGTTGCCAGGATGGGTCCACGTCTGAATCATCAGCCTCCGAAGAGGAAGAGATCAGCTGGACCACAATACTAGCAACCCCGGGGTCCCCGGTGAAACGGCGCCGGACAACCTCGGACCCCCTGCGCCAGCTAAGCCTGGCCCTGGCTCCGGCTCCCCACTGGCGCCGGCCAGGCCCACGGCACCGCCCTTGGCGCCAGAACCCAACCCGATGCCGCCAGGAGAGCGAACTGGGCCCGTGGCGCCGAAGGCCAGAACAGCACCGCCAGCAGCACCGTCTCAAATCACCGGCGCTGCGAGCGGCGCCGGGATCCAAAACGGCGCCGGAAGGCGGCATCGAGGTCCACCGTGCCGGGCCCAGCAGGCGGGCCTCACACTGGGAAGCCTGCACCTCCGAGGAGGTGACTGCCGAGGTGGTGTCTCCGCCTCGGCCCCGGGAGGGACCTCGACGTTCCTCAGACACCGCAAAAGAGGCTTCCTCTTTGGCAAGAGAAGATGAGGAAGCCTCCTCCTCTACGGACCATATAGGCCCAAGAGGGACCCGGAGGAAGGGCCTAGAGACCTTACCTGGGAATCCCTGGAGCGACGCTGTCCCCCGAAAGTCGGAGGGGCCTTGCCGATCTTGAACGCACAGACTTCGAGGACATGACGGTCCATGGAGAAACAGGCATCGCACGCATCCATATCGTGGCTGGGTCCCAGGCAACGAAGACAAGCATCATGCCGATCCGTGACGGAGAAATGCCGGCCACAGGAGCACCGACGCATGGGGCACGGCCCACCTTCGACTTACGTTTTCCCCCCAAACCTGACATGATGTGAACTAAATAAGACTAAAATTAGCAACAAAGCACTCGGCGCCGTCGACAGAAATAAAAGAAACGGTCTTACCGGGAGACGGCATTGAGCAAATACGAGGAGTCTGGCTTGAGTGACGCAGAAGGCCTAGTTCAACTACCGCACAGCAGGTGCAGCCTCGACGGTGGGAGAAACAGAACTGAGATAGAGGAGGAGTTCGCGCCCAACGACCGCCTCTTTATTACGACGCAAAGGTCAAGGCCGAGGGCGGCGCCTGCTGAGCCGACTCCAAAAAAAAAAACTCCGTAGTGGGTGCACGCCCGCCACTAACCCAAGCAATAATGAATGGTGAAGATTGACAAGGAAGATCTAGTGAATTCCAGGAGTGCAGTGACGGTGCTATGCCCTTTATGGAACCCATGCTATGTGGGCACTGGATGGTGTATTTTTCTAGACATACCACAAGCTGGTCTGCAGCTATGCGCTCAAGCACTTTTGATAAGGGTGGTAGAATTGAAATAGGTCAATAGTTGGAGTGAATGTCACGATCTCCAGATTTCCGTACTGGGGTTACAAGTACGGATTTCCAAATTTGCAGGAATTTCGACCGAGTTAAGGAGAGGTTTAAAATCTTTGTGATGGGCATAAGCACTTCATCCAGTGTCAGGGCAATCAGTTTGAGGTCCAAGGAAAACTCCACTGAACCATGATTTCTGTAAGACTTTGTGCAGGTATTTTCTAACCATACTCATTGAGACCCTCTTGAAATAGAAAGCTGGATGGGGAGTTGGGGTGTCAACAGGGGAGGAGCCCTTTCTGAGGTCTTAGCATCAAAGAAGTCCACCTGGAGAACACTGCTCAGATCTAAGAAGGCACTGTTGAATATACTGGCAATGTTGAGGGGGTCCAGGGTAGGGGTGCCATCGATGTTGATCATACTGGGCACCACCTTTGGGACTGAACCTGTGACTTCTTTTATGTTATTCCCAAAATTCCTACTGTCACCCCAAACATCAGTGGGGTTTTCCCTGTGGTATTCAGATTTCTCTTGACAGCTGGCCCTCATGCACTTATTTCTGGCAGATCTGTAAGACTGGATATCTGTTTGCTTCCTCGTGGCTTTTGCACAGAGCCATAGGTGATCACGATGTTTCATCATATAGAGGAGCTCAGTAGTTATCCAGGAGTTCACAGTGCCATGCACCTTCATCTTTTTTAGAGGGGCATGAATATCACACGCTGCATTGAAGTTGTCAATGAAATACTCCAGGGCTACATTGATGTCATCAGTGGAGTCTATTACAGACCAGTCAAGATTACGCAAGTGCTGCTAATGATTCTAGGTGTCCACGCTTTAGCACTCTACTGTAGATCGTTTGAGGAGGAGGCTTGTTAAATTTGTTAGACCAGCTACAGGTGATGGGGAGTGGTCACTTAGAGAATCAGAGTGAACGGTTACATTTGAGATACGGTCAGGGTGAGTGGAGAGAATCCAATCAAGTAGGGTACTTGTCCCCTTTTTGTAGTTGTGCCTGGTAGGCGTGTAGATATGGGAGAGGTGAAGTGACGATACGGCATCTTTCGCTGCACCAGCAGTTGAGGCAAGTCAGTTTACGTTAAAGTCGCCAATTATTATGGTTTCAGAAAAATGCTGTTGGTTATGTATATGGTTCAGATGGCTACTGATGCCAGCCAGTTGCTTTTCGGAGGCATATAGACAGACGTGACCGTGAGGGTCTTATTGTCGGCCCCAAGTAAGATTTTAATAGCAAGTGCCTGGGCGGGGCAAACTAGATCCACTACAGGTAGGGCATGCCCCATTAGCGTGTCTAAGATAAATGGCACAGCCACCACCTCTTTCTGACTGTCTGTCGAGCCTATATGTGGTATATCCAGGTATAAACCTTGGGAGACAGCCATGTCTCAACAAATGAAAATTACGTACCTACCGTAATTCTTGATCTTCTCTTGTATCTTCACCATTCATTACTGCTGGGTGTAAGCTGGAGGCACGCACCCACCAGAGGAGGTTTTTTTTTGGTTTTTTGTTTTTCCCAGAGGAGTTGGTGCACTGCACCGCCCCGAGTGACGACAAGGATGCGCGAGGGGCGGGCATTAGGTGCTGCAGACCTCCTCCTCCATCCCAGTTCTGTTAGCTGGAGAGGCAAAATAAGCATAAGAAAAAAGAAGCGTGAGGCAAGAGAGCCGAGGGATAGAAAAAGGAAAGGATATAAACTGAAAAAGGCATAAGCCAGAAGTGGACAGAAAAGAAAATGCCTACCCTAAGGGACCACAGGGCTTCACTTCTGGGGCGGCTCCAAGGGAGGAACAGATAAAGAAAAGGAGAAAAGGGAAGAAGAAAGGGAAGAGAAGAAGGGATGTTGGGAGAGGAGATCACTGCCCACAGACATGTCGGTTTAAGACTTATAAGCTCGTAACCAAAACAAGGGAGCAAGGATCCCGCTTGATAGGACTAAAAAACAGGTTACTCACCTGTAACAGTAGTTCTAGGAATGGTATATGTTGTTCATCCACACTGTCTGGCATTGTCCCTTTCCCCTTTAAATCTTGTCGGAAGTCTTCAAGCTGGCTCCTCCCACCCACCCAGGTGGTAAATACCTCGGCTCCACCCCATGACGCCAGATCTAGCCCGCTGGAAGCAAGGTTGTGCGCCTTAAGCCGGGGAGGTCGGGTGGGTGCGTGTGGATGAACAACATATACCACTCCTAGAACTACTGTTACAGGTGAGTAACCTGTTTTTCTAGGAGCATGGATATGTTGTTCATCCACACTGTCTGGCAGACTCCTAGCAGTTCTCCGGGTGGAGAGAGGCAAGGCGCACACCCCCTACTTAGGAAAAAGAGATTGGAGAACCGAGGCCCCAAAACCAGCATCTCGACGTGACTCAAGGTCGATGTGGTAGTGGGTAATGAAGGTGTTTGCTGACTTCCAGGTAGCAGCCAGACAGATTTCCTGGATAGAGATGTCCCTGGAAGCAGCCACCGATGCAGCAGCATGGCGGGTGGAATGAGCCCTTAGCCCACTGGGAGACTCCTTGCCCGCCAACTCATAACACAGAGCTATGCATGATGTGAGCCATGTTGCAACAGTCCGCTTGGCTGCAGGTCTGCCAGAAACGGCTTCAGCGTAGGTGACAAACAGCTGGTGAACTTCTCCCCAAATTTCCGCTGTCCTCTCCTTATAATAGGAGACAGCACGCCTGAGGTCCAGAGTATGGAGCCTGTACTCGGCGTCCGGGGTGTAATTAGGGTAATATACCGGCAGGGTCAACACCTGGTTAAGGTGAAACTCTGACACCACCTTCGGAAGGAATTTCGGTTGGGGGCACAGGACAACTCTGTCCCTGTGAAAGACCAGATAAGGGGAGTCCACCGAAAGCGCCTGGAGCTCCCCTGTCCTTCTGGCTGACGTGATAGCCACCAGGAAGGCAGTCTTCCATGACAAGTGTGAGAGTTCACACTTGTGCATGGGTTCAAATGGCTTGCCCATGAGCTTTGCCAAAACCAGTAAGAGATCCCACGGAGGTGGAGGTTTACACACCGGAGGGGATATGTGATCCAGGTCTTTGAAAACGCACCCGACCACTGTCTCCTGTGCTAATGTCGGCTGACTGGCCCATGCCCGGTAAGCAGAGATGGCTGCCAGGTGCACCCTAAGGGTCGATGACCGAAGACCCCCTTTGGAGAGGGACCAAAGGTAGTCTAGAATGTTAGCCACAGAGCAAGATAAGGGGTCCAGGCTCTTTCCCTGACACCAAATGGAAAACCTTTTCCATTTGAGGGCATAACATTTCCTGGTCGATTCCTTTCGAGATGCTTCCACGACGGTGTAGACATCCTCGGAAAGACCCAGAGCCTGGAACTCTAGCTGCTCAGGAACCAGGCTGTGAGGTGCAGGGATTGAAGGTCAGAGTGGAATACCTTCCCCTGGTTCAATGATATCAGGTCCAGGCATGTACAAAGCTGCTCTGGGGCCCTGCAGCTGAGGCTGAGGAGATCTGGATACCAGAACTGGCATGGCCAATCTGGGGCTACCAGGATCACCTTCGCCTTGTCCCTCCTCACCTTGAGTAACACCTTGTGGATCAAGGGAAATGAAGGCGTAAAGGAGGCCTGGGGTCACGGCCTCGAGAAGGCATCCCCCTGCAGCGAGCCCTGCTGAGGGGGGGGCGGCTAAGGTACAGCCGCAGCTTGGTGTTCTCCTTGGAGGTGAACAGGTCCACCAATGGTTTGACCCAATGGGAGAACAGACTGTAAGCTACCTCTGGATGGAGAGACCACTCATGGGATATCTGGCCTATGTGGCTGAGAGCATCCGACAGTTGGTTCGAGACTCCTGCCACATGGATGGCCAGGAGATCCGCCTCCAGCCGGCTGACGAAGGTCCAGATCCGGAAGTGCCTCCCTGCATAGCAGACGGGAGTGCGTGCTGCCCTGTTTGTTGAGGTAGTACATGGTTGTGGTATTGTCCGTCTGGACTTGAACCACTTGACCCCGGAGCTGAAGAGCGAAAGCTGACAGTGCCAGTCTGACTGCTCTGAGCTCCAACAGGTTGATGTGGCATCGGGACTCCTCGGGGGTCCAGAACCTGTGAGCTCTGTTGTCCCCCATGTGGGCTCCCCAGCCCATGAGAGAGGCATTGGTCGTAAGGACGACCGTCGGCTCAGGGCAGACAAACGGGATCCCTTCCCGCAAATGACTTGGGACGGTCCACCATTGGAAAGCGTCCCACATCCTCCGGGTGACATTGACCAGCTGGTCGAAAAGACCCTGACGCTGAGACCACTGAGCGGCCAGCTCCCACTGAAGGTTGGGGCATGTGCAATCTGGCCCAACGGACCACTGAGGTGCATGCCGCCATGTAACCCAGAAGGTGCAGGAAGTCCCGGGCAAGGTGCAAGTGCCCAACCAGAAATGATTGGGCAAAGAAAGAAAGAACCTCCACCCTGTCCACTGGGAGCCGAGCTCTGGCTTGACGAGAGTTGAGCTCTGCCCCGATAAAGCCCATCACCTGAGAAGGCACGAGTTCTGACCTGGGCTCATTGATTAGGAGGCCCAGGTGGGAACAGGTTCGGAGGGTCAGGTCCCTGGACCTCTCCACCTCCTGTAGGGAGGAACCCGTCAGGAGCCAATTGTCTAGATAGGGGTAAATATGAACCCCTTGATGCCGTAGATGGGCTGCCACCACCGCAATGCATTTGGCGAAGACCCGTGGGGCCGATGACAGGCCGAACGGCATGGCTCTGAACTCGTACAGGGTCCCTTCTACCCTGAAGCAGAGGAACCGCTGGTGGGACGGACGGATTGGGACATGGTAGAACATGTCCTGAAGATCCAGTGAACAGAAACACATGTTTCGCTCCAGAGATGGTATGATCTGGGACAGTTACCATCTGGAAGGTGCAAGACCTCAGATATTGATTCAGGTCGTGGAGATCTAGGATGAGGCGCCAACCCCCTGTCCGCTTGGGCACCAGGAAATACCTGGAGACGAAGCCTGGGTCTGTAGGAGGATCTGGCACTGGAGCTACCGCCTTCTTGTGGAGGAGCTCAGCAATTTCGTCCCGAAGGGTCGACTGAGATCCTTTCGTCCCATGGGGCATGGGCCCAGCTGCGGGGGTACTGCGCGAACTCTAGAGGCAGTCCCTGCCCGACCACTTCCAGGACCCACCTGTCCGGAGTGACACCGGACCAGATGGAAAGAAAGTGGCGGAGCCGGCCCCTCAAGGGAGGACCTAGAACTGGCGTGACGGGTGAAGGGGAGGCCACCCCCGACCCATCTCTGTGCAGGCTTGGAGGAGGAGGAGGCACCTGGACCAACACCTCGGCCTCCTTTGCGGGGCTGTTGGGGACCTTGCTTGGGCCTGCTGTTGTTGCTGACCTCCCTGGAAGGAGAGCTGTCTAACCGCAGGGTAAGAATGCCGAAAGGACTTCTTCTTGCGCTTCTGCTGGTTCTTGCCTGAAGAACCCTTAGCAGAGGTGGCATCTAAGGTGGCATTAGACTGCTCTATGTGCTGGAGATGACCTGCCACTCCCGGACCGAAGAGGTCGGTGCCAAGGAAGGGCACGTCATCTAGCTTGTGCTGAGTATCTGCTGGAAAGGAGGATAACCTCAGCCAAGCCCTGCAGCGAGTGGCCACTGCGGCAGCTGGTGAACGGGCACAGGAATCTCCAATGTCCAGGGCCATCTGGAGCTGTTGTTTAGCAACAGCACGGCCCTGGTCATGGACCTGCTTGAGCGTGGTCTGCATGTCTGCTGGGAGATGAGGGAGGACTTCATCAAGCGACCCCAGTAGGGCGTGAGAGAAGTGTGCCATAATCACTGCCGAGCTGGCCTGACGAAGGGCCAGGGATGATGCCGCATAAACTTTCCGGGCCGAGTGGTACATATTTTTGGACTCCTTGTCCGGAGGGCGGTCAGTATCCGTAGAGCTGCCTGTGCGCTGAAACACTGAGGTAGTCACAAGGCTCTCGGCCAAGGGATGCTCAGTGAAGCCCGCCAAGGACCCCATGGGCACCGCGTATTAGCGGGCCATATGGGCAGTGCTGGGCCAATTATGGCTTCGGCCACTGGAAAGGCCTCTGTCGGGGTATTCCCCCTCTTAAGAATATCCGTGAGAGGATATTCCACCTTCTTTTGTATAGGCTGCAAAGGCATACCCGTGGACTCAGAAATGAGTCGAAGGATGCCTTGGAAGGAAGAAGGACCTTCCTCCAGGCCTGTCACTGACAGCTCATCATGTGAGTGAAGGCCAGTAGTATCTGAGTCTGAGGAATCAGGATACAGGGGTCTCCCACCTACGTCCCCCTCGATACGCCTAGGGTGATCAGGAGTAACAGTAATGGACAACCTATGGGGCAAGTCCATAGTTGTCCGATCCTCCTTAGAGGGAGCCCCTCCCTGAGGCTGTTTAGGTGGTAGTTCCACCAAAATTGGTGAGGAGCCCGAAACAGGCTGACCAGAAATATGTGCCGGACCCATCGGAGGGAGAACTGGAGTCCTCAGAACCGAGGGAGTCGGTGTCGGCCGAAGAGGCTGGGGCCAAGTAATGGCCGGTACAGCCAGAGCAGACAGCTTTTGACCGGTCAAAAGGAGTTACTGCCACATGAGGTCCTCATAACGTCGATGGAGTTTCTGTCTAAGTCTCTTCTCGTCCAAGGAGGATGAGGAACGTCGGCGGCGCTTCTTCCGGGAGCATTTATGACCCTTTCTCGGTTTTTCGACCGACAGGGTCCTACTCCTCGATCGAGACTGACGGTGTCGGCTGTCGATCGGGAGAAGCTGGATTCAGTGAAAACCGAGATTCCAGCTCTTGTCCCTTGATCAGGATGCCCGAAGGACGGGTCTCCTTGTTGGGGAAAGAGAGAATGGGAGTCCTCTCCAAGGAGTCGACAGGCGTCGCCGACAACGGCTTGATCGGGTCGAGAGAAATCTCGGCCGGTTCTGCCCTATCCTTGGCTTCAGTGCCCTGGCCTGACGGAAGGTCCGAAAAGCCGGCAGCCGAGGAAGCGATCTCAACCGTGGCTGAGACCGCCTGCTCCAGAGTGTCGGATCACTCTCGGTCCCAGGAACGCCTTCTTCGGCTATAAGAAGATTTGGGATCCTTATCCTTTTTCTTGGATCAGGAGGAGTGCGAGCCCGAAGGCGCCTTACCCTTGGTAGGGAGAGACTGGCACAACTCCCGAAAGGATCCCATGAAGGTGGAGCCCAGGTTGAGCGGGACGAAGAAACTTCGGTTAGCGGAAGCTTGGGCAGCTTCCTCTTTGAAAGCCGCCATCTGTTCGAGCTGCTCGGCGGATCCCGCAGCCACGGAAACCGCCCACCTGGCCTCCTTCGATTTCACCGGATTGTGAAGTTCCGGTCTCCTCAGCTTAAGGCGAGCCTTGCGGTCCTCCAGGACGGAGGGGTGGAAGGCCAAACAGATGGTGCAAGCTGAAGTTCCGTGCACGGCGCCTAAGCAATAAATGCACGAGAGGTGGGGATCGGTGCGAGACATTTTCTGTCCACAAGGACACCGGCGAAACCCGGGGGATGACTTGTCCTCCATATCCGAAGCGTTCGGATCCGAATCGTACACTCTGACAAGTTTTAAGGCGAGTAAGTGCGGCAAAAACCGTCGATTAGACTCCAGGGCCTACAGTACTTGCAAAGTAGCACGAGGGAACCTGTATCTTCCAGCGGAAAGGAAGATCTGGCGTCATGGGGCGCAGCCGAGGTATTTACCACCCGGGTGGGTGGGAGGAGCCAGCTTGAAGACTTCCGGCAAGATTTAAAGGGGAAAGGGACAATGCCAGACAGTGTGGATGAACAACATATCCACGCTCCTAGAAAGGAGGTTCCACCAAAGTCCCTTCACAGATTGGACACAAAGGGCAGATTCTCTAACCTCCCATCATCCCAACTTCTTAAACCCTAACTGAGAGCTTGCAGACTGCTGAGGCAGAAATTCTGTTCCAGAAAGAGAGCGCCCAACTAGGAAGAGGTCCTTTAGCATCTTGTTAACACTAACACAGCTGCATGAGTGGAGGTGGTGAGCTCTACAAAGAGCACCCCTTTACGAAAGGATAGAGTGGGAACTCAATTGGACTCCCTGAAGGCCAGGCAATACTATCTGCTCAAGGTAATTGAAGTGCCAGAAAGCACCAACCAGAAAAAACTGATACAAGAAAATTAATACCTGCCAGAGGGATGAGGGCAGAAAGGAACCAGGCCATAGGAGCATGTTCCTTTAACTGTGAACTGAACAATATGGTTAAGAAAAACAAGAGGTACCCCTAAGGGCAATCAGAAAGAGTTCCCTCAGGATAGAATAAATTCCACTCGTTCCCCCTTTATCTTGAGGAAACTGGATCGTTTAGAAAGAACGGAAAAAATCAAGATAAGGTCTTTTTAATTTTTGGCTTAAAGGCCAACGAAGAAGTAGGAGGAACGAGCAGGGAGGGGGAGACGCCAAAGAAGGAGGCCCGTGAGGGGACAGTGGGCGGGAATCAGTAACGAATGGTGAAGATACAAGTGAAGATCAAGAATTACTGTAGGTGCGTAATTTTCATATCTTCCCTTGTCAATCTTCACCATTCATTACTGTTGGGTGAGTACCAAGTACCCCCGGAGGGGGCCTGGATTGACCCTGAGGGAACAGATCCCTCAGCCTCCTACTGGTGGAAAGCAGGAGGGGGAGACCCTAACCAGCAGTCTGGACAGTCTAAGTTTGGTGAGGATGAGGAGGTGTCCCCCGTGGGTGTGGGGAGGGAGGGCGCCCTGGAAGGAGCCTCCTCGCCCTGCGGGAAAACAAGCAGGTCTTCCAGAAGGCAGGGGCAGTCACCCTACGCCGGGCAATGGGTGACAGTCTGGAAAGACGAAGCCACGCCATCCGCGTAATGCAGATCACTGTTCCTGCAAGTCTGGATGCACCTTGCTGGCATCATAAGATGCCCTCGCTTGCTGCCTTGCAAGCTCCAGACCCTGAACAGAGAAGGCAATGGCTTATCTAGACTGCTCTGTGTCAGGTAAAGATGCTAAGACCAGACAACATCAACCCCAGATGCCTGTTGCAGGCAGCGTGGTGTGCTTGATGTGAAGCTATGCACATCAAGGCACGACCTGAAGAGAAGACCCTTCGTCCCCACCGGTCGAATTCAGCAGAATCTGGATACGGGGGTCTGTCATGTGCCAGGCTACGAGGCCCGGAAGAAGTGTCTAGGGACGTCAGGCCCGAATGTGGGTGAGGTAGAGTACCTAGAGACTCATGGGGAGCACAATACAGTCTCCAGCAGTTTGCCGGGGCTGGAGAAGGAGTGGTTGGAGACTGCCAGGTGTGGATAGACGCTTCCTTGAAAGGGACTGGCCAGGAAGGCACCACCAGGTGGCGAGTGCTGAATTCGCTAAGGAATGCACGCATCTGCTGCTCAGTATTGTCCCTACTAATGTAGGAGATGTGAAGTTCCAAAACCAGCCTCGAAAGAAAGCGCTGATAATCAGTGAAATCAGCATCAGAGGAAAGGTGGACAGAGTTCCTCTTCCTCAGATGAGGAAGTGGAGCTTGAATGCTCAGAGGACTCCTGTGGCGGAGGGGACAGGCAGAAAACCTGTTCGTCCATGGCCCTGACGTAAGATGGGAAGGCCGCCACAGTAGCTCTGAACGTCTCCCAAGTTAAAGGCCTCGTGGGACCCACATGGCCTGGGAGAGAGGGAGGTGGTTGCAGAAGGATGGGCGAAGGGCACCAAACAACACATGCCTGGCCTCTGCCAGGGCTCTGAGATCCAGATAGTGACACCGCCAGGATTGGGGACCCTGATATCATGCCGGGTTGCGAAGAAGAAAGAGAGGGAGGCAACTCCGGGAAAAGCCCTGAAGGGGAATGTCCCCAGTGACGTGTCTGGGATTGCATGAGTTCAGAAGGGCAACCCTCAGAACCGCCACTAGAAAGTGCTCTAGGGCTTCTGAGAGAAAGGCAGGGATCAGCGCTGCGACTCCTCCCCACACCCTGCAAGGCGTTGGGGGTTTGTCGCCTCTCTTTACCCCGACCTCTTAATCCCTTAGACTCCGAAGCAACCCTCTTCCTCGACGCCAGTGGGGGAGGCCCCTGCTGAGCGAGCCCACGAAGGGAACTCACTGTGGCAGAGTCCTCCACCCTCTCCTGAAGGACCCTAGCAGCACCAGCGATGGCAACTGCCCGGGACCTCCGGGAAGAGGGCATCCTCTCCGGATCTTCTGACGGGTCCACCACAGAAGACTCCAGGGCACCCCTAACCAGGGAATCATCTGGGCTAACCATCTCCGGGGACTCATGGAGAGGAACACTGGATCGCCTAGCGCTACGTCCCACAGGAGGTTCCAAGTCAGAAGACTCAGGGTCACCGGTCCGGGCCCTCCCCTGAGTCATCCTCCTCCTCTGGAAGAGGGGTCGACTCGGCTGCAGACTCCATCGGCCGACCACAGGAACCTCACACACGCATGATGGAGCCGGCTTGGCACCGCCAAAGATCACAACGCCAATGACACCACTGGAGTCCACCGTGATCGCCATCAGCCCCAGGAACCCTGGCAGCACCGCAACCGCGCCGCCTCGAATCCCGGAATTAATGGCACGGCGCCAGAACCCAAAAACGCAGACCGCCTGTGTCCCTAGCACCGCGGACGGTGCCAGAACCCAAGGCGACACTCGCGAATGGTGCCACTCGAGTCCCGGTACCGCGGACAGTGCCAGCACCAAAGGCGACGCCTGGTCCCAGTGCCGGACCCAGCGACATCGCCGCCAAGTCCCCGGAGCCGCAAACGCCACCGGACTCCACAGTGGCATCGCCAAGCAAAATCGAGGGTCCACCAGAGCCGGGCGCCGCAACCGGAGGCCACAACACTGGGGAAGCCTGCACCTCAGAGGAGGAGGTGACTGCTGGCACGGCGCCGATGGTGCGACCCCGGATGGGATCACACTGTTCCTCTAGCACTGAAGAAGAAACCTCCTCCTCGGCAATGCTAGAAGTGGAAGAGGGTCCCTCCTCGCTGGGCCGTATAGACCCAGGAGAGGACCCGGAGGAAGGGTCGAGATGTCTGGCCTGGGAAGCCTGCAGGTGACGTCGTCCTCCGAAAGTCAGTGGAGCTCTTCCGTCTTTGAACGCGAGCATCTCTAATACACAGCGATCCATGGAAAAACAGGCGTCACAGTGGTCCATTATCATGGTAGGGTCCCAGGCACTGAAGACAAACATCATGCCGGTCCGTGACGGAAAACTGTCGGCCGCAGGAGCACTGACGCATAGGGACACGACCCATCTTAGATTTACTTTTCGCCCCCTGAAACTGACATGATGCGAAAAAAACAAAAGCTCCCGGCGTCGCCAAAGTATTAAGAAAAAGAACAGTCTTACCAGTCGACGATGTCGGGAAAAGAACCGGGATGAAGCCGTTGAAAAACGACACACGACCTATGGCGCACCAACTTTTCTAGAAACTCCGCGCAGCAGGTGTAGCCTTGACGGCGGGAGAAACAGAACTGGGATGGAGGAGGAGTCTGTGGCACCTAACGGCCGCGCATCACGCGATGCGTCACACTCGGGGGCAGCGCCCTCGGGGCCGACTCTCTGGCAAAAACCTTCGTTGGCTGGTGCGCGCCTCCAGCTTACACCCAGCAGTAATGAATGGTGAAGATTGACAAGGGAAGATCTGACAGTATATCTGGCCTATGCTGCGTAAACAAGACTTGGAAGCAATCTAATCTGGGTAACAGGCTGCAGATGTTTACAGTCACCAGAGAGATTGTAGCAGGCCTGTTATGGGAATGAATGGGTCCTATTTTGGCGGGGCCTGGGTTAGGGTGTATATTACCAGACAAAAGCAGGAGCAGTAAGAGAATTCTCAGTAGGCATTCCAACTGTTGCTTTGCTGATAGCTGGGCAGACCGTTTGCAGTATGAGCTCTTTCTTCCTTTAATATGCATCACTGCTAGCCTTGCTGGAGTAGTCTGGGGGATAAGGTTAGCAGTTGCTGTAAGAGTAGACCAGTTCTGGTGTTGAGGAAGAAGCCACTGTGGTGACCATGAACCCTTTATATTTATAAAGAAGTTGCCAGATATAAAGCCAAGGTAATAGTGAAATTTCCTGTCAATAGGCATTTGCACCTGAGAGAATTGGGGGGAGACTTGGATTAATCCGTAGGGAAGAAATCCTATTAAGAGGATCAGAAGTGTCATGGCTCGAGTGCAGTACATTTCATAGCTTGGTTATGGCAGTGTTAGGAGGAAGGAGGTTCACAAATCAGAGTTATAAGAGAAATGGTGCTTTAAGAGCAAAGAAGGGATAGCTCGGGGAGTGCAGCAAGTACCTCTAGTGGTGGTGTTGCATAGCTGACTAATGGGGATTCAGACAATTAGCAAATGTTGTGGGTCATGTGACCAAGTTGTGGCCTAATGTAACTATACAGGTAAATGCCCACCTTGGGCGGGTGGGCAGGATCCTTCTTCAGAGAGTTAAAAGGTTTACCTTGCTGCTTTTTGTTGAGCGCTGCTTGCAATCAGCAAGCTGCAAAGGAGCTGCCCGAGAAACAAAGGAGCTGCCAGAGAAACAAAGGAACTGCCTGAGAAACAAAGGAGCTGCCCTTGGAACAAAGGAGCTGCCCAAGAAACAAAGGAGCTCCTGAGGAACAAAGGAACTGCCTGAGGAAGAAGAAAAAAAGTTTCTGTTTTGTTTGGGAGAGGTTCATCAGCTGCCTGTCCAATTTGTTGAAGGATGAGTCCTGGCCCGACTCAGTTCTAAGCTGGTAATAAAAAATTTAAAATAAGGAGGAAACCTATATTTCTAAACACATGGATACAGTTCACTATTCACACTATGGCAGACTCTTAGCAGACCTCCGAGAGGAGGGGCAAGGCTCAAACCCCTAGCTGGCATACAGAGACTGCAGGACAGAGGCCATAAAAGCAGCATTCTGATGACCCAGTACATTGGTGCTATAGTGGGAGATGAAGGTGTGTCCTGTAGCTCAGGTTGCAGTTCTGCTTATCTCCCCAATGGGGATATCCCTGGAAGCAGTCACCAAGGCAGTGGTATGTCTGGTGGAATAAGCCTTAAGCCTTTTTGACCACTCCCTACCAACCAACCTGCAGCACAAATGAATGCAGGATGTGATTCACCAGGCAATCAGCCGCTTAACTGCCAGGCTCAACTTCATGGTATGTTATAAACAGCTGGTAAGCCTGCCCTGAACTCCAGCTGTGCACTCTTTCTGCAAGTCCAGAATATGAAGCCTGCGATCAGCCTCAGAAGACGGGCTGGCAACATATACCGGAAGGCTGACCATCCGATTAAGGTAAGAATCTGATAAAACCTCTGGGAATAACTTCCAGTGAGGAAGAAGGACAACCTTGCCATTGTGTAACACCAGATAAGGAGACTCCATCAAGGGTGGCTGGAGCTCACTGACCGTTCTGGCAGATGTGATGGCTACCAGGAAGGCAGTCTTCAATGACAGATGTGACATCTGACACCTGTGCACTGGCTCAAACACCTTGCCCATGAGCACTGCCAATACTAAAAGTAGGTCCCATGAAAGAAGTTCACGCACAGGAGGGAACAGTGATTCAGGCCTTTGAAGAAGTACCTGACCACCTTCTCCTGGGCCACTGTCAGTATACCAGCCTGTGCCAGGTATGGAGAGATGGCTGCAAGTGCACCTTATCTGTCACTGTTCACAGTCCTGACTGAGAAGAGATTACAACACAGTCCATAGGTAGTGCTGTGAAATCTCAAGACGCTGGGGCCGGTGCAGATAAAGGTAGCCAAACTCAATACAGAAAAACCAAAAAGTCTGCACTAGTGAGGAATGACAAAGTCACAGACAGAACAACCTCACACCACCTTGGCCTGGCGCTTCGAATGTTACCTCTTCGTTGTGGTTTTGGGAACTCGACATCGTCATTTTATACACATCATCAGTTAATCACATGACTTTTTTAAATGAAAAAATATCATCACATCATAATTTAATTCATAAAATAAAACAAAGGTACAAAAAATGCAAATAAACATCCATTCCTACATTCTTTTTTACTCCATTACTTTTTCATTCAACAATGCATTTAAATACTTTAATGCATATTAATATAGTGCATATCTGAAGCCAGTATTTAGTGTTGAGATATACAGGCAGACTGACAGGCTGAGAAGATAGCGATCAGCAAAGATGCGATCTGCATGCAACTTGCTCCTAGCCTGATGAGAAAATGACAGAAGGTCCCTAGAAAAGAAGAGATTTGCTTTAAATATAGAACTACTTTAAACAATATTTCAAACAATATTATTTAAATGTGCATCTATTAATCCTGGACTCACAGGATGAAATTTAGATATAAATCAAATATTCCAGGTAATACCATTTTAAGCATAGCAGCTTTTATGGCACCCTTAAAGCAGCTGTACTAGATAATCAGGAATTGATTAATTTTCAGTTTTGTGGCGCCACAGTAAATATGGCTGTTGCCTACTTTTCAGCCAAGCTTCCCCTTCACATTGCATCATGTTTTTTGTTTACTTCAGCAGGACCCTGTGCTAAATATTCCTATTGTTCCTGTGTAGTACGTGTCCTACATGTGTGCAGTTGGCAGCAGAAGGTTCCAGTTCAACATGGCGGGTGGAAGAAATGTAAACAAAAACAAAGGAAAACTGAACAAATTACAGGGTGCTAGCACAGCGAAAGCAAGAAAAAGTACCAGGTACGTGCTCAACACAGCACAGGGAACAAACTGTTGCGAAAGTTCAAATTTTTGTTATCTATTACTGCTGCTTTAATATTCACATATTAATATACAACTAAGCTCGGATAAGTCACCATAGGCTGGATAGACACAGTGTCTTTGTTGGAGGACCTGTATACTGTTACACTTTAGTCTAATAAGTAGGGCTTCAGGTCCCAAAAGTCATTCAGACCCTGTGGTATGACCCCTCTGAGAGTATAAATCCAAAAACGTTCCTTTTTCAGTAATGTGTTGGTTCTATTTCTTCCCTTTCTGGGGTTTCTAACATGTTCTATCCCCATGAATTTTACATGCTCTGGGTTACAATCATGTACTTCAGAAAAGTGTATACCAACAGGAGTATCTTGTTTATTACTGGAAATAGACCTGATGTGCTCCTGTATGCGTTGCTTCAAGGGTCTGATTGTACGGCCAATGGAAACCAATTTGCAGGGCGGCACCACAAAATGTAAACGGTAAATGGAGTGTCACATGTAATACGCTCCCTGAACTTATAAATGAAGTGTCACATGTAGTACACTTACTAAACAGGGAGAAATCGTGAGCATACGTAGCTTCAGGAAACCCACAGCTACAAATTCCCTTTTACGTGGAGATAGTGCCCACTCCCCAGACTCAAGGAGTCTATCCCATTCTGTCAAATGTCCAGAATTAGAAGGAACTGTAGCTGAGATTTTTTTGGAACAGGCAGCTGAACTAGAAATGAGATTTCAGGAATGGGGCTATGATGATCAATTATTGGCGAGCGCCAAAAATAAGGCCCTAGAACTAGAGAGAGAACAATTGGTGCACTCACACACAAGCAGCAGGGGAATAGGATTTGTAGATGCTACAGTAAAGTACAGTTACATAAGAACATACTGTAACAATAGATCTTTGAGAGAAGCTCTTGCAGCATGCTATATCATAAGGACTGTCGCCAGGCAATAGGACACCACAGAAAAAAAAAACTCAGCTAGTAGTACCCAGTGGGGACCGCCCCCTGACATTGAACCGCCTCAGATGTCCACCAATGGTATAAAGGAGGTGGTCTCCAGCCACACCTCAATTCTCCGGCCGGAGACCCAGCTAAATTAGGAAATGGAGAACCGAGGTGACGTGGATAACCCCACCGAGGGGAAAGAAGAAAGAAAAAAGGACCAGGGGAAAGGAGGACTGGGAAACTGTGTCTACTGCAAGAGCTCCTGTTACGGTAAGTTCTTACCTAACTGTACTATCTTACTTCGAGTTGGAGCTCTTGTAGCAGGCTATACCATAAGGACTGAGTATCAAGCAGTACTAACTGGGCCCAGGTCAGAAAGGGAGGTGATAAAGGAAAGACAGCGGGATCCTTCAGGATAGAAAGCCCTGAAGTACTGCCAAACCAAAATCAGCTCTCCGACGGGAAGCAATGTCCAGGCTGTAGTGCTTCACAAAGGTATGCACTGAGACCCAGGTAGCTGCCGTGCAGATGACTGCTGCAGAAACATTGTGAAGTGCCAGAAAGGAAGTGGAAACACCCCTGGTGGAGTGACCCTTGACCGAGCCTGGTCAGGGTTTGTTGTTTTTATTGTAGCAGAAGGTAATGTAGTTTATCAGCCATCTGGAAAGTCTGCTTTGCTACTGGAGCCACCAGAGTTCTCGGGGCAAATGAAACAAAAAGCTGGTCAGACTTATGCAAATCTCGGGTGCGGACAATACAGTAATGAAGCACTTATGTATGTCCAGAGTGTAACGGTGTGGGTACTACAGACGGACAAGAGTCAGATATAAGATGCAACCCACATGGTTAAGTGGGATGTTTATTTAAAACTTAGTCTTCTTAAGTAAGCACCTTTTCAGCATTCATTCTTACAGTCCAAAACAAACAACAAAAAAAAAAAACTTGATTACAACTGTAATAACAGAAAATAATGGGAACCTGCTTTTACACTGACCAGCACATACTGACCTCCTCCACCGAAGGCCTGCTCAGGTATAACTTTTTATATCCTCCCATACGATCATGTGATCCAGCATCATCACGAACAACTATAAATTGTTTAAAAAGCTTTAAATAGTTTTATAAACACACATTAGCATATTGTAAAACACTTAAGTGCATTCGGGAATCGCTAATTGTAAATAATATTCTGCACAAAAGATTTGTTATGTTGAAAACACCATTCCTTGTTCTTAAACAGTATAAAAATAGTCCACCAGGGGTCGCCATTCCCCTATAGTCCAGTGACAGAAGGCAACAATCTCCCCCCACCACCAGACCTCAGAACAGATTCTTACCTCAAAATGTCTGCCAAGCCTAAGGTATGGTCTAAGTAATTACTTTAATTACTCCCTCTTTTTTTCCTCAAAGGAATAGGAATTGAGAGGCATTAGAAAAAGACACTTGATATAAAGGAGGTTTTTTTTAAAGCTAATCATTTAAGTATTTTCTTTATAAGCCAGACAAGCACAGGGTTAAGAACCTATGGCAAATCTGAGCTTATGCTATCTATTTGACTCGGTTCTCTTGGGTGTAAAAAAAATCCTCCCTAGGTCTACACATACTGGAGCAATATCCTTTAATCATAGCCACAGTAAAACGGCATACAGTCGTGGCCAAAAATATTGGCGTCCTTGCAGTTTTTTCTAATAATGCACCATTCCTTCCAGAAAACTGTTGAAATTAAAAAATATTTTGGTATCCACATATGTATTTCTTTGGTTTGCAGTGGAATAAAACACAAAAAGCAGAAAAATGTACTAAGTCTTAGCTTATGCCACACAGAAATCCTTAAATGGCCTGGACAAAATTATTGGCACGTTTTAGAAGTAGTTAGAAATAATTAGATTTCAAGCAGGTCATTCTCCTTCACTTTAGAACTGAACTCACCTGTGGTGAGTTGCACGTGCCTACAATATAAAAATCACTCATTCAACCAGTTTGAACAGAGAAAAGGACTCATTCTCCTGTTTTGTGTCACTGTGAGTACCGCAATGAGCATGGAGAAAAGAAAGATAGACAGAGAACTGTCTGAGGAGGTCAGACAGAAGATTCTAGCCAAGCATGGACAATCTCAAGGCTACAAATCAATCTCCAGAGACATTGATGTTCCTGTTTCCACCGTATGTAATGTTATCAGGAGGTTTAAGGCCCATGGCACTGTAGCCAACCTCCCTGGACATGGCCGCAAGAGAAAACTTGATCGAAGATTGCAGCGCAGGATTGTTCGAATGGTGGAGAAAGCACCTCGATCAACTGCCAAACAGATTCAAGCTGACCTTCAGATGCAAGGTAGGACAGTTTCAACTCACACCATCCGTCGCCAACTCAATGAAAGGGGGTTATATGGTAGGAGGCCCAGGAGGACCCCACTGCTGAGAGAGAGACATAAGAAAGCCCAGCTGGGGTTTGCCAAAACACACCTGAACAAGCCAAAATCCTTCTGGGCGAATGTCCTGTGGACAGATGAGACCAAATCAGAGCTTTTTGGTAAAGCACATCATCTCTATGTTTACAGAAAACAAAATGAAGCCTTCAAAGAAAAGAACACCATCCCTACAATCAAACATGGAGGAAGTTCAGTGATGTTTTGGGGTTGCTGTGCTGCCTCTGGCACTGGGTGCCTTGAACGTGTGCATGGCATCAGGAAATCTGGAGATTACCAGGCCATTTTGGAGCGCAATGTTGAACCCAGTGTCAGAATAGCTGGGTCTCCTTCGAAGGTCATGGGTCTTCCAGCAGGACAATGACCCCAAACACACTTCAAAAAGCACCCAGGAATGGTTCAAGACAAGATGCTGGACTGTTCTGAAGTGGCCAGCAATGAGTCCAGATCTAAATCCCATTGAAAACCTGGGGAGAGATCTGAAAACAGCAGTTGGGAGAAGGCACCCTTCAAATCTGGGAGAACTGGAGCAGTCTGCACAAGAAGAGTGAGCCAAACTGCCAGTAGAGAGGTGCAGGAAGCTCATCCATGGCAATAGGAAGCGGTTGATTGCAGTTATTTTGACCAAAGGCTGTGCTACCAAATATTAAGTCTAGGGTGTCAATTTTGTCAATGCCATTTCTTTTCATTTTCTGATGTAAAAGGATACATTAAATTCTGAATCAAAAACAAAGGTTCTGTAATATTAACAGAGAAATAAAGAATTGTGGAGACCAAATACTGTACTGTTGTTAATTTCAATTTATGTTTAGAGGAAACCGTGAGTTATTTGAAAAAGTGCAAGGGCGCCAATATTTTTGGCCACGACTGTATCTAATGTTGAGGTACCTTGCAAAAGAAAATGCAATCGAAGCATTGTTATTATTGTCAGACTAAACGTCGGTTGAACTTTTCCAGGCCGTCGGCTTAGCGTTTCACTTCTGAAGTGGGTCAAACTTCAGAGGGTAACTGCACCCTTTCCAAAAGGATGGTAATTGCGATGTTGGGTGCAAACTCTCTTATAGGCAGTTCTTAAAAGACTACTGCCTTTTAACACTAAATCTAGAATGTGTTTTTGAGCTGTGTGAACATGCACACGTTCGCACAGTTGCGCGGCTCAGCATTCCTTTGTGCAGCTTCAACTTTGATGAAAGTAAATACTCTTAGTGACAACCTTAATTTTATACTCAAGGCAAACTGGAGTCCATATTCTCCTAACCAGGGGTAGTTTTTCTCCATTCTACCAACCAACATATACCTTGAGAAATTACTAAATTGAAAGCTTGCAATGTATAGACAAGTTTAAAAGAGTCTCTCTCTTTCTCCCAGAGAGCATCTCTTTTATACACTCCACAAGGGGTTTTCCTTTATTAAGGTACTACATGAGGTTTTATCTACTGAATTTATGCACCTTTGTACCATGTGGAAAGAAGGAAGGAAAAGCAGGGAAAGACATAAAGGCTGGGGGGGATTTATAAGGAGGTGGCCTGCCTCCTTATAAAGAAATATAGGGATAGTTCTAGCAGAGAGAAAATAGATGGTTGCAACCATAAACTAAAAAGAAGAAATGGTACATTATGTGCGTGACAGGTAATGGCCCTGTCACACAGAGTATGAAGAACGGCCTCCCCCTGACTGGAATACTCTGGATAATACACCAGTATGTTAAAGTCCTGATTAAAAGTAAACTGGAAGACTACCTTAGGCAGGAACTTAGGATTAGTCCTCAATGACACCCTGTCCTTGTGGAAAACTAAATATGGCTCCTTGGACATAAAGGCCTGAAGCTTGGAAATCCTCTAGGTAGAAGTAACAGCAACTAAAAACAACGCTTTCCACGACAGAAAACACAGCTCGCAATCTACGTCTGGCTCTCAGGGAGGCAACGTAAGCTATTCTAACAAAAATAAAAGATCCCATGGTGGGATAGGGTCCCAAATGGGAGGTTTGAGATGCAGCATACCCCTTAATAACATACGGCCAGATCTGACTGGGCAATATATTTGCCGTCCACTTGTGCATGGTAGGCCGAAATCGCAGAGGTGCACATTAATGGAAGAATACCAGAGGCTCATGTCTAAAAGGGAGAGGAGGTACTCAAGGACTGCATTCACAGAACACAGGAATGGGTCCAGTCTCCGATTAGTGGCCCACAGGCTAAACTGCCTCCACTTCATGATGTAAGTGGTCCGAGTGGATGGTTTTCTGGCTGCCACTAGGACCTCGGCCACTCTTGGAGAGACTCCAAAGCAGGAAATAGCTACGTCTGCAGGAGCCACACATGCAAGTGTAGGGACCAGAGGTCTGGATGAACCAGTGTGCCCTGCTCTTAAGACAGTAAGTGGGAGGACAAGGGCAGGGGAGACTGGCGGTTCCACTGCTAGCTGCTGCAACAGGGAGAACCATATCTGGCGAGGCCAAAGCAGAGCTATAAGAATCAACTCTGCACACTCTGCTTGGAGCTTGAGTAGGATCCTCTGAAGGAGAGGAAAGGCATACAGAAATCTCCCTGTCCAACAGAGTGACAATGTGGAGGGGGTGGTGACCTGACCAGCATCTAAGATAGAGACTTAAAACAATCGCATTGCCATTCCACAATCAAAACCCCTTCATTGACCTATTTCTGGAAGAGACCCACATGAACTAACGACAGCCAAAGCAAATCGGAACATAGCGCCTATTTACTGATCCATTCATTTTGTATATCCACCATTGGAGTCAGTTAAAATCCATCTCGCTTTGCAGGGCGAGTTCTGTTCCACAGGCCGCATGGCGCACAGCCCCAATGGGGAGGGCAACCCTCGAAACGGGAGATGTTCGCCTTGATATTTTCACATATGGATGTACTGAACCTGGCCTCTAATAACATTGCCACATTGGAACAACAACTTGACTCCAAAGTCGACAGATCTGAACAGAAAACCTTGGCCCAGGAAGAGATCCTACAGGGACACTGTGCCATGATGACAGAAATGGAAATTACGTACCTACCATAGTTCTTGATCTTCTTGGACGAGTCTCCGCCACTCATTCACACTAATAGGAACTGCGCTGGAAGCACCGCAGTAATAGCCAAGAATAACGTCTTTGCTAGGGGCGGTGCGGAGATGGGCAGCGAGGCGACTGCGAGCCCCAGCTCGTGTGGTAATGACTATCTTGGCGTCGACCTTCCAACCGCCTCAGTACCTTTTTTTCCGAGAAGGTGCAGCGTAACTAACCTAGAAGGATAACCTAACTACAATCCGGACTTAAGATAGTCCGGACGACCCGTATAAGAAGGATCAACAAAGAGGTCCTCACAGCCTAAAGATTGAGGGAGTGAAGACCAACAACAGAGGTGAGCTCGGGGGTTGGTGGGTGGGTGTGTGAATGAGTGGTGGAGACTCGTCCAAAGATCAAGAATTACGGTAGGCAATGCACTCCATATCTTCCTGGACATAAAGTCTCCACCACTCATTCACACTAATGGGAGAGTACCGAGCTAATAATCCCCCGAGAGGGCGTCAGGAGAGACCAAGAGCTCACAGTTTTAGGACAGCAGTCCATTAAGGACGGTTCTGCCAAAAGAAAGATGTCATCTGGCATGGACATCCAGGGCACAGTGTTTGACAAAAGTATGCAGTGAGCTCCAGGTGGCCGCATTGCAAATATCTGCAATGGTCACGTTGTGGATTTCCACTAGGGATGCTGCTACCGCTCTAGTAGAGTGAGTGTACACTCCGCCCTCCAGCTTAACCTGCGCCATGGAATAAGTGGCGAAGGCATGCCACCAGCCATACAGAAATGCATCTGATAGTGACAGGCTGACCCAGCCGGGTCTCGCTGAAGGAAACAAACAGTTGTTGGGCGTTACAAAAGTCTTTGTTCTGTCTAGATAGAAACGCAAAGCTCTTTTGACATCTAGGGAATGAAGAGAACGCTCTCCTTCATTTTGGAAGTTCGCAAAGTAAGATGGAAGGACCAAAGGTTGGTTCAGATGGAATTCTGAAACAACCTTAGGGAGAAACTTAGGATGGGTCCTAAGAACTACTTTGTCTTTATGGAACACAGTATACAGAGGGACTGTGACCAAGGCATGTATCTCAGAGACCCTGCGGGCTGAGGTAATGGCCACTAGGAAGACCGTCTTCCAAGTGAGAGATTTTAACTCACAGGTAGCTAGCGGCTCGAAAGGTTTTCGAGTGAGCATGTCTAGCACCAGATTAATGTCCCAGGCTGCTACTGGACGTCTTATAGGAGGTCTGGTATGCAGAATTCCCTTTAAGAAACCTCTTAACCACAGGTAACTGGGCCAGTGACAAGAAAAATGCTGGCTCATGATAGGCTGAAATGGCACAAAGGTGAACCTTAACTGTAGAGTATTGCAGACCTGAATTTGAGAGGTCTAAAAGGTACACTAGAACTTTATCTGGTGGGAAGGAAAAAGGATTCAAAGAGGATTTTGCACACCAAAGTGAAAAACGCTTCCATTTGGCTGTGTAAGTTTTCCTAGCGGCTGGCTTGCGTGCAGCCAGAAGAATATCTGAAACCCTGCGAGAGACACTGAACCTGTTCACCTCTATCTCTTCAGGAGCCAAGCGTGAAGGTGAAGCGACCTCAGATTGGGATGGACCACAGGCCCCTGAGTCAGAAGGTTTGTCTGAAGGGGAAGCGGTTTCGGAAGAGTTTCCGACATACTGTTGAGCAGTGGAAACCATATCTGTCGAGGCCAGAAGGGAGCAATGAGGATCATTTTGTCCCCCTGGGACTCGAATTTGAGAAGTACTCTCTGAATTAGAGGAAGAGGCGGAAAGGCGTATAGAAAGAGTTTTGTCCACCGCAGCCTGAACGCATCCTGACAGAAAATGCCAGGCCCTAGATTTCTGGAGCAGAAGAGAGGCAGTTTTGTGTTGAGTGGGGATGCAAAAAGGTCCAGGTCTGGAGTTCCCCACTCTGCGAATAGTGACTGAGCTATGGCTGAGTCGAGAGACCATTTGTGAGGATCCATCTCTGTTCTGCTGAGGCGGTATGCCAGTTCGTTCTGCATGCCTGGCAGGCAGACCACATGAATTAGAGCCTTGTGCTCCAAGCACCATTCCCACACTCTCATCGCCTCCCTGCATAAGGTGTACGAGTGAGCCCCACCTTATTTGTTGATGTAATACATCACTGCTTTGTTGTCCGTTTGAAGGAGAATGCTCCTGTGATAGAGAATGTCCTTCAAAGCCTGGACTGCATAAAGGATGGCTCTCATTTCCAGGACATTTATGTGAAGCTGGGACTCGTCCACATACCTTGAGTGTGGAGAGTCTGACAGTGAGCTCCCACCCCATCAGGAACGCGTCTGTGGTAAAGGAAATCTGATGATCCAGAGGAGCAAAGGGGTATCCTTCCAGAAGATTGACCTCTTGCAACCACCAGGTGAGTGATCTCTTCAGAAGTTCTGTCACCTTGATGAGAAAGGACTGATGGTGACTGGTCGGGGACCACTGAGTACTGAGCATCCATTGAGAGGTTCTAATGTGGAGACGAGCTACGGGTACAGTGAACACCGAGGATGCCATGAGACCAAGCATCCATTGCATCGAGAGAGCTGTCACCGAGCTGCTTTCTCCGTTGTATCTGGCCATCTGAAGGATATCGTTCCTCTTGTCCTCTGGAAGAAAAGCTTTCGCACAGGTGTGGTCCAGGAGAGTTCCTATGAAAAGGAGCCTCTGGGAGGGCTGCAGCTACGATTTTTTGAGGTTTAGCAGGACTCCCATGGACGTGAGGCCGTGGCTACAGCGTCTAGAGTTCCCTGCCTGGAAGGACTTGCTAGAAGCCAATCGTCCAGATATGGGAACACTTGTATTCCGTTTTTTCTGAGATGCGCTGCTAGAATTGCACAACATTTTGTAAATACCTCCGGCGCCAAGGATAGCCCAAAGGGCAGGACTCTGAACTGATAATGCTGTCCCAAAGCCACGAACCTTAGGTATTTGTGATGCTTTGGGTGAATAGGAATGTGCTGGTAAGCATCCTGCATGTCCAGGGAGACTAACCAGTCATGTTGATGAAGCAAAGGTAACAGGGTTCCTAGTGATATCATTCTGAATTTCTCTTTGGGAAAGAATATGTTTAGTTTTCTGAGGTCCAAGATGGGGCGCATGCCTCCGGTTTTCTTTGAAATCAGAAAGTAATGGGAGTAGAACCCTGTGTTCCATTGATTCAGCGGAACTTCCACTGCCTTGTTGTTCAGAAGGCCTTGTATCTCAGAGGCGAGAAGTTCTGACTGAAGAACTGACAGTTTGGGCTGTCGTTTGGGTGGACGGTCCAGAGGGGTGTCCAAAAGATTGACGGAATACCCCTCGCGGATTATCCGGAGGACCCATTTGTCCGAGGTTATGGACTTCCACTGATTGTACAAGTGAGTCAGATGACCTCCCACCGCTGAAGAAGAGTCCCCCTCGGGCAGCTGAGGTGGGACTTGGGCCAACAACTCAGAAGGTGGTACTAGGCGTTTTGAGTCCTTGCGTCTTCTGCTGCGTTTTCTTTTGAGGCTGGGGGGCTTGGTTTTTATTAAACCCTCCCCTGCTTTTGCCTCGAAAGGTCTGACGGTTATTAAACTGGCACTGTTAATACCCCCTCGAGAGGGGACGGGAGGAGGTTGAGCCAATTTAATGGCTGACCTAGTCTTTTGTGTGGCCTCTAGAGCCTGTTCTACTTGAGGGCCGAAGAGATACACACCATCAAAAGGCAACACCATTACCTGTTGCTAAGCACCATTCGTAAAACCTGAAGTGCGCAGCCAGGAATGACAGCGGGTACAAATGCCAGCCACCGCCACTCGGGGAGCAGTATCGAAAGCATCCATAGCTGCTTTAACCTGCTGGATGCTGGACTTGATAACCCTGGTTATGGTTTGAAGAAGCTCTGAATTTGTGTCCGACCCCGGTAGAGCTTCAACCATTTGTTTGAGTGAATGCCAAAGGATATCCTCATATTGACAGAAATAGCCTTGGTAGCTGTCAATACGCATACTTAGGGTGGAAGCAGCAAAGACTCTTACCTAAAGTGTCTATCTTATGAGATTCTTTGTTAATAGGTCGAGCTGTAGTAGTCTGGGGAAGGATGACCTCAACATTCTCTGCCAAGACTACAATAGGATCCGCAAAGGCCTGGGATGCCAAAAATGGGTTGATCCTTGGGGGCAGAGTATTTCCTATCTATGGACTTAGCCACTGAAGGAATGAGAGCAGGATTATTCCATATCATTTGAGACAGCGTCTCAAAGGAGGGCTGTACCGGAGGAGTCAAATCCATAGGGATCTCCGGAACATGAAGGTACTGGAGTCTTAACAGTTTCCCAGGATCAATATCTGTAGTTTGGAGAGAAAGAGTGGAATTCAAGTTTTTCAGCAGAGACTTGAAAGACAGGTCCTTGACCACAGGCTCTGCAGCAGGAATAGATCCTGTTCCTTCCACATCATCATCACCCAGCCTAAGGTCTGGGTCAGGCTCAATGTCATCTCCTGATAGTCCAGGAAAGGAGTGAAAATCAGAAGACAATGAGGAAGGAAAAGGGTTGAAGGAGGAGTCCTAAAGGCTGGATGGCGTCCTAACAGGTCTCGCACACCGAAGCGCATGGCAAAAAGCGCACAGTGCCAGCGGGCGCACGTGCTGAAGTAGGCACAGACAAAGTGCATGGCGCCAAGAAACTCAATCATCCGACAGACGAGTCAGCGCCTAAGGATGCCATCGACACCGAGGCGTTGAAAACATCCCAAGACTCAGAAAAACAGGATTTGAGGAGAAAGAAGGATGAAGACCAGGAGATAAAGGCATCGGTGTGGCCCCTGGCAAAAACCACATAGAGAGAGGACACATAAAGTAGCGGGTCGGCGGCACAGAAGGCGGTGTCTTGACTAAGGAAGACCCAACCGCCTGCCTGATCTCCCAAAACCCGAAGGCCTCTGAGTGACCGGGCCAGGCAGCTGGACCAACCTCTGAGCCCAATGCTCCATAAGAGCAGCCCACTGATGAAACTGCTCATCTGAAGACCTACCAGAGGGTGGGGTAGGGCTCCAACGTCGAAGACGTCGGCTACCAGAAACAGAAACCGGCGACTCCAAAGGAGGAGACCGGCAACTAGCCCCGATAACGGACAGTCTACGCGCAGACATATCAGAGGGCAACCTCGAGTGATGCTTTCTCTTTTTTGACTTGTGGGCCGAAGAGATCGAGGCGAACGGTGTCGAGAATGCGACCGTTTACTTTTATGCTTTCGAGGAGACCGCCCACCCCCTCGGGCATTGGACTGTCCATTGTCAGACCCCCCCTCCAGAGAAGGTGGCGGACCGGACCCAGCCCGGCTGACTGAACAGCTTTCATACGAAGTCTCCCTACCATCACCTGACCCACTCATGGGTGACTCCGTCAATGTAGGCTGAGACTTCTTCGCTAAATAAGAATAAATAAACTAAGCAATACTTTATTCGAGATATTACTACAAAACAATAAAACTGAAAAACTATGCTGCTAGTTAGAAGTTTGACTCCCAGCGGGTGAGCGACATTGTCACTGAAGTGCACTCGATGGTGGGAAAAAAGGAACTGAGGCGGTTGGAGGGCCGACGCCGAGACAGTCATTACCGCATGAGCTGGGGCTCACGGTGCCGCTCCTCACAGCTCCATTTCCGGCGCCGACCCTCTGGCAAAAAAGTTTGTTCCTGCTGGGTCCTAGTGCCTCCGGCACAGTTCCCATTAGTGTGAATGAGCGGTGGAGACTTTATGTCCAGGAAGATCAGGCGGCGCAGAGCAAATCACTCCATGACAAAATGTATGACTTGGAGAACAGGAGCCGTTGCAGTAACGTATGGCTCCTGGGATTCCCTGAGGGCTGTGAGGATGGTAAAATGATCCCCTTTCTCCAACAGTCTCTCCCCACGCTACTGTGGCTCCCTCCAATGACCAGAATTGTCCTTGAAAGAGCTCACTGCTCCCTACAACCTAAGCCAGCTACCGGAGATCGCTTTCGGACGATTCTGGTCCGGATTTTAAACTTCGCTGAAAAGGAAGCTATTCAAGCCAGAGCTAGATCATTGGGTGCCCTGAACTGACGCGGACACAGAATTATGATCTTTCAGGATTACTCCAGAGAGTTAGTCGGCAGAAGAAAGGCCTATACCGAGATACGCAGAAGGCTCCCTGAGCTACAAATCCCATTCTCACTCCGATATCCTGCTGTGCTAAAAATTACATCCAATAGAATAACACCAGTTCTCCTCCCCAGAAGCTGCCATGGACTATAAAATTAAACCTGGCCTTCACCTACAAGCCCTCGTCGCAGCCCAGTGTCTGGCCCTCCTGCTGTGGGCCTCAGCCGATACTTGGACCGTAGATCTGCCTTAAAAAGAGATCAACCAGCGGGGACACATATGGCTTCTAAGCTTGGGACCTGCAAGGCTCTTGAATCCAGGCTCCCCAAAACTCGTAAGAGGCCTCCATCTGCCCCCCATGACAAACGAGATCATCCACAGGAACGCAGAAGGTCCACAGAGAGAGAGGATTCCGATGCTCGAGGAGAAGACTGGGAGAACACCAGTCCATACTTTATAAAGAACCCATACGCTCCCCTTACCACACAGTCCACCTCCGAAAACGAAGATTTCCTCTCAGACATGGACACTGCCACCCTTGAAACCCCAGAACAAGAGACTGTTGATATTGGGGGATCATGGGTGGCTTCCACAGAGGCTGAATGATCGCAGAAGGATCCAGAAGCAACGCAACACGCCTTCTGACGACCTTCGGCCTTCCACCTAGCACCAAGATCGATACGGAGACAACTCGCAAAGAATCCTCAAAATGAGACAGAAGAAACTGATCAGATAAGTGTAATTCTGGTCTGATGTCTTACTGGGAGTAAGGAGGTGACCTAAAAGGGGATGCACTGTGTGGGGGGACGACTAATGAGCCTAGTTCACTTGAGTCTATGGATTTAGGCCCTTCTCACCTCCCTCAGGTTGTAGCATGGGATATGCTTTGATGGGTGGGGTTACAATATACCTCACCCCCTCCACGAGACACTATACCTCTATAGGCGCTCTGTTACAATTATATGTGGTCTATGTCTGAATATGTGATATAAGGAGAGGGGATACGGGTGATAGGTAAACACAGTATTGCCTAAATCCCTTCCTTTTAAGTTTTCTTTTTTCCTTTCATATTCATCATTCTTCGCCTCTCTCCATGCCTTACTGCATGATGACCACTCATCGCCCCTTCTGCCCCCCTCTGTTCTTTAAACCACCTAGCCCTTGGGACCAGGTGGATGAAAGGTACTGGACAGGATTATATACAGGTCTATGTCAGAGGTCCTGAGGTACAACCATACCTTGTCTCTTTCTAGACCCTGGGGCCCCCAAACTCCCATACCACCTACATAAGAGATAACATCCTCTTCTACCTTGAAACGGTCCTACAGCTGGATACCAAGGGAAAATAGACTAAGTGACTCAAAGTGGATTTCTCTTATGTTAGGCTCTGTCCCAAGTAACTCAGGGCTCTCTGCGATAACACAGCCCTTGCAGCTCTGGAAGGCAGCTACAACAGTAGAACTGCAAGCTCGTTTCCGGCTCCAACACTGTTACCTGTTGTCTGGACTTGATACCCAGACTAGCGCTGTTTGAATATGTTATTCCTGCTCACCAGCTATCTAACCCATCCCCCTAGGGACAGTAGGGCATGCCACTGGCTGGTAATTCAGCCAGCTAAGTCCACCGGGTGTCCCTCACCTATGTCATCAGCTTTCTGTGTTACTGCACATACTTTGTTATAGTTTTGACAGACTCTAAGATACAGTATTCCTTTGGGCTGCTGCTCCTCTGATTAGTTCTACGTCCCTGAGGTTGTACAAATAACCAATAAGGTCTATACATCTATAAACAGCCCCTGTACTTATACAGGCCTCACTCCCTCCACCAAACCAGCCCACAAGAGACAGGATACCCTGCTCTGAGCCCCCTTAAGGGCCCTCCATGGTACCCCAGCTACACCTTCCTAGGACCCTGATATAAATTCAGCTTCCAAAAGGGTACATCTCCCTCTTCCCTTTGGCTCATCATGGTAGACACGGTCTTCCACACTTGGAATGTTTGGGGACTGAACTCCCCTATAAAAAGAAAGAAAGTCTTGGCGCACCTGAAAAGGCTGAGGTCCACTGTTGCCTTTTTACAAGAGACTAAACTGACCGGAGAAGACTACAAGGGTATGGTAAAGGACTGGGTGGGGCAGCAGGTTCATGCAGGTGCCCTCACCAGGAAACATGGGGTCCTTATTCCCCTTCACAAATCCCTACCCAGTACCCTTCAGAAATCTCTTTCCTGTTCAGAAGGCCGATGGGTAATGGCCACCTTTGACACCCCCTCAGGTCTCATTACATTATGCAACATATATACCCCTAATGAGGATAACCCCAAGTTCTTTCACAGGCTTGCTGAGACTCTAACAGAATTCTTACCACCCAGCTGTCCTCTGCTTCTAGGCGGGGACTTCAACCTCACGCTCATCCCCTCTTTAGACAGGAATGACATGGGGAAGGAGTCCCATATTAGGTGTGGTAGGGCACTACAGCAGCTAATATCAGACCTGGACCTTACTGATGTATGGAGGCTCTGCCATCCTTGGGTGCAAGACTACACATTTCACTCCGAACCCAACTCCTCACACAGTAGACTAGATTTCTGACTACTCTCCCTGACACTTCCGAGTAATACCATAGATGCTGTGATCCTTCCCAGGGTTATCTCTGATCATGCCCCGGCACAGCTTTTAATACAGTGGGGTCCCTCCCTCCCCCCTCCTTCCTCCCGTAAGTGACGCCCCAATCCTCTCCTTATGAAAGATTCAGACTTTGTCCCATGGGCAAAAAACGAGGCCTCAATGTTCCTTTCACGCAACCCCACCGCTGACACCTCAGCAGGCAACACCTGGGAAGCGTTCAAGGCCACAATGAGGGTAATATCATGGGCTTTGCTGCGGTCAAGAGAAGGGAATGGGAATACCAATTGGTAACCCTGAATCATCAGCTAAAAACAGCCGAAGCTGAATATAAGGCAATGCCTTCCCCTTCCCCCTCCCCTGCTTCTCCTTGGCCTCAGATTTGAGATTAACTAACTACTAAGCAGGAAAGCAGAGGTGGCCATACTAAGACTAAAACACACCTTCTGGGAAAGAGGAGACAAAGGAGGGAAGGTCCTTGCTTGCCATCTCTGGAAGCAATAGGCTAGCAGACACATCCCAGGTCTGAAGGAATTGCAGGGTGTAGCAGTCATCACACCAGCAGCCATTAATGAGACCATGGCTAACTTCTACAGAACATTGTATTCCTCTACTCACACGGGCCCAGTATCAGATACACACCGGTTCCTAGATAGCCTTCACTTCCCCAAGCTTACCACTCAGGAATCACAAACCTTTGAGGCCCCAATCTCCCAAGGGAAGGTCCACTCCGCTATTCAGTCTTCGGTTGTGGAAATCCCCTGGTAGTGATGGCTACACTGCTGACTTTTATCAGGCCCTAGCACCGGTGTTCACCCCTGTTCTCAGGGAGATGTTCCAGGAAGTAGAACTTAGAGGCATTCTCCTCCGTTCTCTTAGAGAGGCCAATATAGTAGTCATCCCAAAAAAGGGCAAGGACCCTACTCTACCTGGTAGCTATAGGCCAATCTTCCTCATCAATATGGACAGCAAAATCTATGCTAAAATTCTGGCAGCCAGACTGAGTCCCCTCCTTCTCTCCCTTATACACCCCTCCCAGGTGGGATTTGTCCCAAGTCGACATAGTTCAGATCATCTGAGAGTCCTGACGAATCTTCTCCATATAGCCCACCCTCTTACAACCCCAGCTGCTGCCACTGCAGTAGACTTCAAGAAGGCATTCAATTCCCTCGAATGAGACTACCCATACCTAGCTCTGGCCTGCTGGGAATAGGTGATTGGTTCCTTTCTAAAACCCAGGCCATCTACAACCTCCCCACAGCCCAGGTCACCACCAATTCCATGCTCTCTCCCCAATTCCCACTTGCCCATAGGACGAGGCAGGGATGTCCCCTCTCACCGCTCCTTTTTGTCCTTGCAGTTGAACCATTGGCTAAAGCAATTAGACAACACCCTGGCATTCAGGTCATCAAAGTGGGGGGGGTAAAGAGTACCCAACCCTTATGTATGTTGATGACCTCCTCCTCCCATTGGCTGATGGCCAGCTGGCTATCCCTCCGTTACTGTCCTTACTTGACTCCTTTACTAGCTACTCTGGCCTCAAGCTAAACCAGGACAAGACGGAAATGCTCCCCTTGAATAACCACTGCACCCATACCTTAGCTGATACAGTGGGACTGCTTTGGGCCCCAAATGGGATTACCTATTTGGGCATTACCATTACCCCCACCACTGAGACTTTATGGCAAGCCAACATATAGCCTCTTCCTCAAGCGACTAAAACCAAATTTGACCGACGGAAACTGCTTAAACTCACTCTTGCTGGGAAGACTGCTGCCATAAAAATGGTGTCAGGCCCCAAATTCTTCTAGCTCCTGGCACATCTCCCAATCCCTCTCCCCAGACACTGGTATAAACCCACAGACAAGCTGATAGGAGACTTTCTATTGGAGGGATCCAAACCGCAGTTTAGCCGCAACACGCTCAGAGCCCACTGGTCACAAGGAGGCTGGGGGTCTCCCCTGGATGGAGGGATACAGATGTGCATATCTCCTGGCCCAGACAGTGTGATGGATGTATCCGCAATCCTCTCCTTCTCCTCCATGGGTTCAGTTGGAGCAGGATATCACAGGGACAAGGTACGCACCTTCCCTCCTAGTTAATGTAGGGTTGTCCAGCTCCCAGTCCAAGTTCAAAACAAAGGAGACCCACACTCCCCCCACAGTGGAAGTATCCAGAAAGAAATGGTACACCACCCAATCTATACTACGAATGGAGTCTCTCCCCATAACCGCCATTCCACTCTGGCAGAATCCCCAGATCACCACGGGAGGTGAAAGCATACTATGGACACACATTGGGCTGGGCTGGGTGTGTACGAAGTGGGAGATGTTTGGGACCACAAGCTTAACACCATCCTTACCTTCCAATCACTTCACCAGAAGTGGGACCTCCCACAGAAAGACTTTTGGAGGTACCTGTAACTTTGAGCAGCACTCCAGCCTTTTCTTAAACATTCCTCACAACACTACTAGCCCTCTGACCTGCAGCCATGAATCCAACACCCTAAAGGTCTAGCAGGCAGAATATGCAGGAAACTCAGGGACTCCTTCCCCTCTCAGTCTGAGGAGGCTAAGAAGAAATGGGAAAGAATGCTCCACTCTGACATCTCAGACGCTCAATGGGGTCAGGCCTGGAAAGAAGCACATAAATAGCTACTAGATGCCAGATCTCATCTGATTCAGAACAAAATGTCGCTCTCATGGCACAAGACCCCTGCTGCCCTATGCAAAGCCAGGCTTCTTGACTCAGACCGGTGTTGAAGATGTCGGAATGAAGGAGGTGACCTACTACATATATTATGGAACTGTCCCAAGATACAACCCCTCTGGAAAAGTGTTTGTTCCACAGCATCCAAGGTCCTCTCCAAAAAATTCCCTCTAAATCCCCTCTTCCTTCTCCAATCTCCTGGGTATCCAATTTGACTCCCCCTGGCTGACCCCACACGAATACAAGTGGCTGGCCCTACTGGCCATCCAGACCAAAAGATCTCTGCTACATAAGTGGCGAACGCCACTTATCCCCACATTGGAGGAGGTGCTGGCCTCTCTCACTGTGGTGGCCAGCCTAGACAGGATCTCACACCTTCAAACCTATCAGATGACCAAATTCCTGAAATGCTGGGTTCCCTACCTGAACTATGTTAACCCCCCCCACTGGGATAGGCTGAGCACACGCCCACCCGGCTGGATACAGTGTGGTCTTAGTATGAAGGGCAAGAGGGGATAACTGGGATTTGCTTATCCATCCTCCCACCCAGGTAGGCAGTCTGCAGACGAGTATTAAGTGTAGTAATCACTCTGTAAAAATGTGACCTCACCGATGTGTATGTGAGTTCAGATTATTTGTGCACATATGTCTGTTCTATTCTAGTACATAAATTGAAGAGCCATAGTATGTACTCACACATATTCAGATTATACGCCATGTCTAGAGGTGCTGGGTTCCCTACTCCAAGATAGGTGTGTTTATGTCTTATACCAGAGAAGCCTATGAAGACCCACGATGGGTAAGTAGCAACTCACAGTACTCAAGTACTTATATGACACCTTACCCACAGGTGAACCTCTGGCCTTACCCAATGACCTCCCCCATATAACCCCCTGAGAGACACAAAAACAAGAAGCACTAATCTAAACTTATATTCTTCAACTAAGAAGTAACTACAGCAGAATATACTAATACAGTTGTTGATTGTGCATTGTACCATTTGTAGAACAGTTCTAGGTTTACTGGTTTATTCCTCCCTAACTCCCCCTTGTTTCCCCATCCTTCCAGTCCTCCCCTCAGACCCCACCCCCCCCCAATTACTTGCACCGATATAATACTCGCTGTAAGGGGATGTGTTACCCCGCTGATGTATGTGTATTTTTTCTTAAAATAGTAAACATTTGGACAACAACAAAGGGACAATGCAATTCAACAGAAAACACCAGGCCCTGGATCGAGCGAGCATAAACTGGGCAGTTTTGCACTGCACGGAGACGCACAAAGGTCCAGCTCTGGATGACCCCATCTTTGAAAGAGATCGTTCACCACAGACTACAGAAGTTCCCATTCGTGAGTCCTTGGCCATGACCTGCTTAGGGCATCGGCCAAGGTGTTTTGGACTCCTGGAACATGGACTGTGGTGAGCAACAGGCCGTGGTCTCGGGCCCAGAACCACACTCTCATGGCCTCCTGACAGAGAGGATAAGAGTGAGTGCCCCCTTGTTTGCTGATATAAAAAAACGACTGACATATTGCCCATTTGAATAAACAGGGAGCCCAGATGGAGGTCCAGCTGAAATGCTTGCAGAGCGTATAGAATTGCGCTCATTTCTAGGACTCCGATGTGGAGGAACAGTTCTAGCGGTGACCACGCCGATCTTGAAAATGGGCCCCCATTCCAGGCCCAAGGCACTGGTTGTCAGAACCTGAGAAAAGGGCTCTCTCTGAAAGGGGATTCCTAGCTACAGATTCTGGGGCGAGAGCCACCACGAGAGAATTTGGATCACAGCTCTGGAGATCAGGACTGGCTGGTTGAGATCGTCTTCCATTTGATCCCATTGCACTCTGAGGGACCACTGTGGAACCCTCATGAAAAGATGTGCCGAGGGAACTGTCACTATGGCAGCTGTCATGTGACCTAAGAGCTGAAGTATGGTCTGAGCTGGGACCTGGCGAGAGAATGAAACCTTGTGCAGGGCCGGCTTTAAGGTTTTGGGGGCCCCCAGCAGAATTAGTGAATTCACAGGGCCTCTCTACTTGGCCCACCTTTAGCCCATGTGTTTTACTGAAGCCCCAAAGTGCAAGATTTTATATGTGGTGATATTATAGGCGGGGAAAAATGGGCAGACTAGGCGGGCCAAGCAATAGTTATCTACCAGCAAATTTTATATTTCTTTGTTTCTATGTATAGCTTTAGTATAACTAGTAGTATTTTTAAAAAAATTTAGGACACAGCAGTCGGTTCTTTTGGCTGTTCTTCCCATCCCATCCATTGCTGCCTACCCACCTCATATTGACTGGATCATAGCTTGTTGAGGTGTTTCATGACATAACCAGAAGGATCTGCACAGTCCTTTACTGATGTTTTAAAAATATATTAAGATAAAAAAATGTTTAAAAATGAATAAGGTAAACTCCTCTGGTTTGGGGCCCCCATGAGCAGGGGCTCCCAGCAACCGCAGGGTTTGCTGGTGCCTAAAACCGGCTATGCCTTGTAGGCCAATAACTGAAGGCATGTTGCTCTGTCTGGCAGGTGGAAAGCCTTTCCTTGCTCCGTGTCCAGGATTGCTCCTGTGTACTGTAGCCTTTGATACGGCCACGGGGACGACTTGGGCATGTTTAGAGTAATCTCCAGGGAGCTGAACAAGTGGAAGGTATCCTCCAAAGTGGCCAGAAGCCGATCCTTTGTGGCTGCTGTCAGGAGCCAATCATCGAGGTAGGCGTAAACGAAGTACCCCTGCCTCCTGAGGGCCGCTGCCACCACCGCTAGGCACTTTGTGAATACTTGCGGCGCCGAGGAAAGGTCGAAGGGCAAGGCCCGAAACTGGAAATGCCCTCCTTGAGAGGTAAATCTCAGGAACCTCCGGTGGGCTGGACGCACCAGGATGAGGAGGTAGGCATCCTGCATGTCTAGGGAACAAAGACATTCCCCTTGATGTAGCATGGGCAAGATGCCTGGCACGGTAACCATCCAGAACCTTCTGTACTCTATATAATATATTGTTCAGGAGGATCAGTTTCAGGATTGGGCGCAGGTCCCCTGTCTTCCTGGAAACCAAGAAGAAGTGGGAGTAGAACCCCTTCCCCCACTGCAGTGCCGGAACGGGTTCTATAGCCTTCTTGTTGAGTAGGGACTGGACCTCCTCCCAAATGAGTGCAGTGTGGGATGGAGAGTACCGTATATGCTCGAATAAGAGCCCGGGTGCTCATTTATTTCACTGGTCTCATACAACGGGCGCATACTCGAGCAGGTGCTTATTCAAGCTTGGGCACTTATTTTTTTGGGGAGTTACCGTGCAGCTTGCTACCTGCTATTGTCTGGGCTTTATTAGAAGGGCAGTGTTTCAAAATGACAAGCACATAAAAATCAACTTTGAATACCAGTACCAGTACTTTGCTTTTACTTTTATTCTACAACTTTATTAATTCAATACTGATTAAAACAAAAAAAAAGGCACCACCATCTAATTCCCTGCGACTTTCAGCTGCCACTGAACATAGTTGGTCCTCTTACTTGCACCATTCACTCATCTGCTTTGCATCCACACCTAAGCTGTGGGCAGCACTCTCTTTGCTGTTTCCATTTTTTACAAAAGAAATAGCCTGAAGTTTGAAATCGATGGTATAGCTGTGCAGCTTGTGCTTCTTTGATGTTGTCTCTGGCTCAGGCGAGCTCCCGAGGGCGGTTTTCACTGTCATTCATTGCTGCAAGAATGGTAAGCATGTGTGAAAATGTAACCCCTTTACAAATAGTCAAACTAACACCTATTTAGTGGGCTCATTTATTTTGCTGGACTCGCTAACTGCATTAATTAGCCCAAAAGGGATTGTCAGTGAGGTCTGCTAGACAGAGACAGGTCACAGGTGTTAATGATATCCGATAATAAGTGCACTAGGGTTCTTCAACGCGCGCACTGCCATCCTGGCCTTTATTTAAGCAACAGCGCTTAATAAATTAATTGCAGTCAGCATGCTGGCCCTTATTCGAACAGGCGCTCATTCGAGATCAGGCCCTTATTCTAGCATATACGGTAAGTGGATTGGACAGGGGGATTGTCCGGGAGAATCTGGAGGAACTCCAACACGTGATCTCACTCTATCAATTGGAGAACCCACGCACCAGTCATGATGGTGGACCACCCTTCAGGGTACAGCGAGAACTAACCCCCTACTACCTCCCCCAGGGATTCGGCTGGTGGTGGGGGGGTCGGGCAAGGAGTCAGGCATTGGATCCTGAGGTGGGCAAGAAGACCTGGGAGGGCTTGGCGTTCCGAGGTTCCTGTGCGCCACCAGGCGGAGAGGGAGCTTTGCAGTGAAAGCTGCCTCTCTGGTGCTGTCCCTTAGGTTTCTTTCCCCCTTGGTGACGAAAATGCCTTCATCTCCCTGGGGTTTGGTCAGACCTGTACATTTAATATGCTGACTGAATGGCTTTACCCGAATCTTGAAGGTCAGCGATCATTTTCTCAATATCTGGACCAAAAAGCACAGACCCATGGAAAGGAGCATTCAGGATCCCATTCTGGAGGTCCTGCCGAAAACCGGATACTCAAAGCCAAAAGTACCTCCTCATGCAGACTCCGGTGGCGGCTGCGCTGGCTACTGTATCGGCAGAGTCATAAGTGGATCTCAGCATGTGCTTGCCCATGTCAAGACTGGACTACAGAATATCCAACAGCTCCAACTTGTAGGCTGTGTCAGGCTGCTTCTTCACCATCTCAACAGCCTTGTTCCAGAGGGACTTCTGGTACTGCACCATATGTGCCAAAGAATTCAGCAAACATATGGTGCAAGTGGCTGAGGAGTATACTTTATGTCCATACTGGTCTAGGTGCTTGGATTCTTTATCTGGCAGCTGGGAGCTCATATGTCAAGGCTGTTTCGTCCCGCTGTGGACAACAGTGAGTACCGCCAAATCTGCCTTAGGCTGTTCCCCTAAGAATGTCTCACTGGTAGGGGTGCGATACAGCCTATCCGCCTTTTTGGGGATAGCGGGGGCTGTCGAAGGGTGTCTCCAAACCAGCCTGGTGACATTCTGAAAGGGTGACACCTATGGGGGGTACCACTAAGGGCTTGGGTTCATTCATTCCTAAAAAATGAGCAAACCATTTCCTCTTTGGATACAAAGCCTGTCTGCCACTGATTCAAGAACTGAATGTGACTCATAATGTCGAGAAAAGTAAGGTCGCCCGGGGGAGATCGGGGTGAACCCCCAAGAGGATATGGGTGGGGGGAGGAGGGGAGAAATCACCTGAAGACCTGGAGGAGTCCGAAGAGTCCATGCCTGAAGATCCCGAGGAGCAGGACTTCGAATGTGAGCGTCAGTGCAGTCTCCTGCGGTACCTGGAGGACAACCTAGATGAATGTCTATGTTGTCTTGGGGACCTACTGTCCAGCGGAAGCGAAGGGTTCATCGGGGCTGGCGACAGTTCCCTGGGTGGAGAAGGTGATTTCAGCGGCTGCCGTGGAGAGCCTGCAGAGGCAGGGTTCGGTGCAGTATCAAGAGATGTCCCCTTTGACTGTATTCCACCAGGAACTAAATAAATCCTGGACGTCAGGTAGAGAAACCTTAGCCATTGCAGAGGAGCCTGGCATCTGAGGAGGTTCGACAGGCTTCTTGGGCAGCGGACCTGATGGCTGGTCAGGGGATGATGGATGCTCAGGGGACTTGGGCTTATCCAGCATCTGGTTGCCTGATGCCCGAGAGTCGGGAATCAGGGGCAGCAACTCCTTGTCCGGTGCCCCCCCCCGAGGGAAGCTTTTGAGGGGCAGGCAGTGGGGGCGTAGATTTCTGAGACCCTGTAGGCAAAGACGCAGAAGACGGCAAAGCGGTTCGAAAATCACTGTGAATGGTAAACGTATCTAAGAAGAAAATGGCGGACAACTGTTAGCAGGAGGAGTCTGTGGAGCCGATGTGCACAGGTCAACAGCGGGAACAGAACTGGGGTGTGGTTGGGGACGGCCCCCTTTAATACCACTGGTGGATGTCAGCCGTGGTCCGACATCAGAGCGTGGTCCCTGCTGGGTACTGCTATCTAAGTTTTTTCCATGGGGTCCCAGTGCCTGGTGGCATAGTCCTTATGGAACAGCCTGCTGCAAGAGCTCCGACTCGAAGTAAGACCTTTTGTGACAGAATTTAATTATTTACCAGGCAGAAAGAAATGGAAATATAGTCCATAAAAACTGGACCATTTTGGCTGGAGAGACACATGTCAGTGCAGCAGTAGGCGCAAAACCAAGAGTCTCTCTTAAAACAGCCAGGCACATCGAAGACAGAAATATATATTGCAGGTTAATACTTCTAACATCATCCATAGAAACTTGGTTACCACAAAGATCGGGCAGGTTTTATAAATGTCAAAGGTGTAATATTTGCAGGTATGCAAACACAGTAAACAAACTGACCCCTCCTCGAAATGAGCAGATCTCTGTGGAAATAAGGGAGTGTACTACATGTGACACTCCATTTATTGTTTACATTTTGTGGTACCCCTGCAAGTTAGTTTACACTGGCCATACGGTCATACCCTTGAAGCAACGCATATAGGAGCACAGCAGGTCTATTTCCAATAATAAACAAGATACTCCTGTTGATATACACTTTTCTGAAGTACATGACTGTAACCCAGTAAAATTCATGGGGACAGAACATGTTAGAAACCCCAGAAAGGGAGGAAACAGAACCACCATGTTACTGAAAAATGAAAGTTTTTGGATGTATACTCTTAGAGGGATCAAACCACAGGGGTTTGAATGATTTTTGGGACCTGAAGCCCTACTTATTAGACTAAAGTGTAACAGTATACAGGTCCTCCAACAAAGACACTGTGTCTATCCAGCCTGTGGTGACTGATCCGAGTTTAGTTGTAATATAATATACAGAAATTAAGGGAGCCATAAAAGCTGCTATGCTTAAAATGGGATTACCTGGAATATTTGATTTATATTTTAATTTCATCCTGTGAGTCCAGGATTAATAGATGCACATTTAAATAATATTGTTTGAAATATTGTTTAAAATAGTTGTATATTTAAAGGAAAACACTGGGAAAAAAAACACAACTATATACAATTACATAAATGTAAAAGACAGCAAGATAACTAAGAGGTGACTACAAATACAGATTGCAAACAGAGAATAGATAGGTATATACAATTAGTGCAAAATACAGTGGCAGCAGTTAGGTACCAGGGAACTTACAATAAACAGGTGGGCACATACGATAAGAGCAATATACAGTGGCATTAGTTAGGTACTCGGGAACAAAAGAAAGAGGCAGAATACGCAATTAATGAACTGAGGCCAAGGATTGGGGAGTAATTAAGTCGATATAGGGAGCTTCAAAAGGGAATGGGAGCAGGAGTAAATGATATATTACAGGTGATCAGCTGAATTAACAAGAAGACTGGAGAAATGTTAAGTGTATAGGAGAAAAGGATCCAATGCAATATATTAGCATAAAGTGAGCTAGCGAAGCTCACTGCTGCTCATAAGATGGTGGCTGCCAGCAATGGAAAGTGGAAGTTGTGGGTAGCTATTTTAATTATTAAAAAAAAAAAAAAAACTGTTCTTACTGTCAGAAAGCACTAATTGAGAGTCTTTGTAGTGCCTGGGGAAAGCTGTGCATTTCCCAGTGTTTTACTTTATGCAAATCTCTCTTCTTTTCTAGGGACCTTCTTTCTTTTTCTCACCAGACTAGGATGTAGCTGCATGTAGATCGCATCTTTGCTAATCGCCATCTTCTCAGCCTGTCAGTCTGCCTGTATGTCTCAACACTAAATACTGGCTTCAGATATGCAGTATATTAAAATGCATTAAAGTATTTAAATGCACTGATGAATGATTAAGTAATGGAGTAAAAAAGAATGTAGCAATAGATGTTTATTTGCATTTTTGTACCTTTGTTTTATTTTATGAATTAAGTGATGATGTAATGATACTTTCACGTGATTAACTGATGATGTACACAAAATTATATTGATCTCCCCAAAACCATGCCCCCTGACGAAAGGGTAACACTCGAAGCGCTGGGGCAAAGTGGTGTGCGGTTGTTCTGTTCATACTACTAATAAATACATTTTGGTTTGATTTGACATTGTCTGTGGCTTTGTCACTCCTCACAAGTACAGACTTTGTTTTTTTCCGATCGAGAGGAAACTGTCAGTCAAGTACGCTTGCCATAGGGCAGGTAAGGCGATCAAGCTCCTTACCCTGGCACCAGATCGAGTCGACTCCTTACAGGATGCCTCCATAATGTGCAGGACTTCTTCCGAAAGTCCCAGAGCGCAGAACTCTAGGCACTCATGAACCAGGCTGAAAGGTACAGGGAATGAAAGTCTGGGTGCAGAACCTTTCCCTTGTCTGGTCAGCAGATCTGGATGGAGTGGCAACCTCCATGGAGGCCTGCTACTGACACTGAGGAGATCCAGATACCAGAACTGCCTGGGTCAGTCTGGGTCTATCAGGATCATCTGGACCTTGACCATGACCCTGTGGGGAAGGGAAAGAAGGTGAACAGGAGACCTGGAGTCCAGGGCCTTGTGAAGCCATTCTCCAACAGTGTCCCGGACTGTGGGGGGTTGCCACAAAACAGTTTCAGTTTTCTGTTCTCCCATGAGGTGAACAGGTTCACCAGATGGGTGCCCCACTGGGAGAACAGGTAGTCTACGACTCCCTGACATAGGAACCACCTGTGCAACGACTCTTTGACCTGGCTGAAAGCATCTTACAGCTGACTGTTGTGTCCCACGACATGGATCGCCAGGACATCTGCACCCAGACAATGGAAGGGACTGTGTCCAGCCATGCCTGTTCAGATAGAACATGGTTGTCATGTTGTTTGTCTGTCAATGGAGCAAATTCCATCAGAACTAGATGCACTACATGGAGCTCCAGCAGGCTGATGTGGTGATGGAACTCCTGGGGTGACCAGAACCCGTGGGCTCTGTAGCCTCCCAGGTATGCTCCCACCCTACCCTGGTGAAACCTCTTCTGAAGAAACCATCTTTGGACCCGAACATCTTGGTGAATTACTATCTGGTCTCTAATCTCCCCTTCCTGGGAAAGGTTATCAAGAAGGTTGCTGTGCTCCAGCTTGAGGTATACCTCGCAGAATTTGACATCTTTTGAGCCTCTCCAATCTTGATTTAGGTCCAGGCATAGCAATGAAACTGCACAAGTTAAGGTGCACAATGATCTGCTCAGGGTGCAGGATAAAGGAGAATGGTCAATTCTCATTCTCCTTGATCTCTCATCAGCAGTGTTCGACACAGAAGACCATGGGCTGCTTTTGGACCAGCTCAGGGAGTATGCAGGGCCCAACCTGAAATGACAGAGCAAGGGAGGTTATGATCCAAGGCTCGGTCCACAAGAAGGTGGACCTCAGTGTGCAGGGAGTCTAGCTCTGCTTCACCAGCAAGGTCATCTGCTGGTTTGGGTCCCATCTCAAGGACAGAACCTGGAGGGTAGTGTTAAGAAGATGTTCCTCACACCCAGCAGATCTGTCCTGTGTCGTACCCCAGGGTTTGGTTCTGTTGCTCATGCTGTTTGCGGTGTATATGCTGGCCCTGGTTAAGGTCATTAGGCAATATGGGATTGGGTTTCACTGCTATGCCGTGATACCCAGATCTATGTGTCTTTTACACCTCGGACATTGGGTGCGGTCAACGTGCTTAGTAAGTGCCTGGATGTCACTGAGCTGGCTGAGGCTAAACCCAGAGAAAACTGAAATCCTAGTGACTGAGCCAGGCCGTGGGAGGGGGGCTGTGGCTGCCGAGCGGGAGACCGGGCTTCAGTTTGGTCCTTCTGGGCTTTCAGTCGCACTAAGGTGAAAAATGTGGGAGTCATTAAGGATGAAGGGCTGCCAATGGAGGCTCAAGTGTTATGGCAGTAGTCCAGAATGGCTTTTTTCAACTACGGAACATCAGCCAGATTAAGTCCCTTATCCCTCGTGGCGACCAGACCATGCTGGTTCACATGTTTGTGACTTTGAGGCTTTACTTCTGCAATGCTCTCTACTTTGGGGCCAGTGGAGGTATGCTGCTGCAGAATGCAGCAGCTCATTTACTAGGGCTTCCAAGATCATGCCATATTTCCACTGCACTGCGTGACCTACACTGGCTGCTGGTAATGTGGTGTATTGCCTTTAAAATGTGAATGTTAACTTACAAGGCCCTAGATAGGCTGGGCCCAGGCTACTTGGCTGCATTTCTGCACCCTCATGTACCCATGCGCCCTCTCAGCTCCACCGAAGAGGACCTCCTGGTGGTTCTGAGGACAAGGCTGAAGAGTGGGGGAGCAGGCTTTCGAGGTTGCAGGCCCGGTCCTCTAGAATTCCTTGGCCAGAGCTTTGAGGGAGGCTCCCTCGGTGGAGGCGTTTTAAAGGGGCTTGAAAACATTTCTATTTCAACAGGCATTTGGGGTGAATAAATAATATCCTTTGCACCTTTATAGTATAATTGTATTAATTATTAATTTGATTTATTGATATGTTTATTTTTAGATTGCTATAATGGATTATATATACTGATTGTGGTTTATGATAATATTCTGTGTCACTGTAATGGCACCCTAAGCCTTGGGGGAAGGGCGTCATAAATAAAGACCAGGACCACTATTACTGCTACTACTAGTACTACTACCACCACTAGATAAGTGTCAGACATGAGCATGACAGATAGTTCTGAGTGGACAAACACAATTCCCTCCTCTAGATGGATGGCATCACATATCGTCTGAGTCACTGTGACTAGCTAGTCCAAGTGACCTAGTTGCTGGGACCACTGTCAGCCCAACTCCCACAACAGGTGGTGTATTCACCTGTGAGCCCAACAGATCACGCTGTTGTACCCCAGCAGCCGCGTAAAGTCCTGGGCAGGGCACAAACACCCAACCTGAAATTATACGGCAAAGGATGTAAGATCCAAGGCTCGGTCTGCAGGAAGGAGGGTCTTGGTGTGCAGGGGAGTCTTGTTCTGCCCCGATCAACCTCATCTCTGGACCTCACTGTAAATGAGCTTTGCTCAGTGAAGTAATCCATATTCATTATCTTATGAATAAAAATTTTACCTACCTACCTACCATCTCCTGCGATGGACTGGCTTGCACTTGGCAAAGTTGACCACAAGGCTCAAGTCCTGAAAGGTCTTGGGGGGGGGGTTTAGGATCTCTGGCCCTCACCACAGTCTCTATAGGTGACCACACTATCAGTCAGTCATCCAGGCAGGGATACACCCTGATGCCCTTGCGTCGCAAGAAGGCCGCCACCACTGTCATTCACTTTGTGAAGGCCCTGGCTGAAGATGAGTGGCTGAAAAACATAACATGGAACTGGTACAGAATCCACTCTGCATGGAACCACAAGTACTGGCAATGGAACAGATGGACTGGGATGTGGAAGGACACGTCCTGGAGGTCCAAGGAGCAGAACCACATGCCCTGCTCTACAGATGGAATGATACGATTCACAGTAACCATACAAAACTTGTGCTTCTGCATGAACTGGTTCAGGTCATGTAGATCCAGTATGGGGGCACCAGCCCTCCATCCATTTCAGAACCAGGAAAGTACAGTTACGTAAGAACTTACCGTAACAGTAGATCTTCGAGAACAGCTCTTGCAGCAGGTTACACCATTAGGACTGAAGCCAGCAGGCGCCAGGACCCCACGGAAAAATTCTAGCTAGCTATCTTCAGCGGGGACCGCCCCGGACGCCGGTCCCGCCTCCGACGTCAGGCGTGGTACATAAGGGGGCGGTCCCGCCAGATTCTCCAGTTCTCCCGCCGGAGACTCCCGGCCGCAGGATGACATCAGAAGAGGAGACCGAGGATCCACCGTCAGAAGACAATAATGAAGGAAATCCCAATAAAAGAGGGAGGAGAAGAACCATGCCTCCTCCAAGGGGGAAGGTGGTCGGGAAGGTACCTGCTGCAAGAGCTGTTCTCGAAGATCTACTATTACGGTAAGTTCTTACGTAACTGTACTATCTTACTTCGAGATACAGCTCTTGCAGCAGGTTACACCATTAGGACTGATTACCAAGCAGTAACGCTGCCAGAAGATCCGGGAGGAGGTAAAATGAAAGGAAAAACATTTCAGGTCCTGACTTAGGATAGAGACCCTGCAGCACCGCTTAGGTCAAACCGAGCTTCTGCCGAGAGGCGATATCCAGACTATAATGCCTGATAAAGGTATGCACAGAACTCAAGTGGCTGCAGCACAAATAGCAGAGATGGAGACGTTTTTAAGTGCTGCAAAGGAAGTAGCCTGGTAGAATGACCCCGGATAGAACCCGGGAGGGGCTTCTGCTTAATATCATAACAGTATGAAATACACTGAACAAGCCAGCGAGACAGGGTCTGTTTGGATACTGGATGGCCCATCATTCTCTGAGAGAAGGAAACAAAAAGCTGGTCAGAACTACAGAGGGTTTAGTTCTGTTGAGGTAATACCTCAGGCTGCGGTGAACATCCAGGGTGTGGAGCAAGGCCTCCTCTATTAGAATAACTTGGGAAACAGACCGGAAGGTCAATATCCTGGTTTAGAGTGAGTGCCGAAACCACCTTAGGCAGAAACTTAGGTCTGGTCCTCAGGGATACTCTGTCCCGGTGGAAAACTAAATAAGGCTCTTTGCACATGAGAGCGTGAAGCTCAGAAATCCTTCTAGCTGAAGTAACAGCAACTAAAAATAACGTCTTCCACGACAGAAAATGTAGCTCGCAATCCGCGGCAGGTTCAAAGGGAGGGAGTGTGAGCTGTTCCAAGACAAAGAGCAGATCCCATGGAGGCACCGGGTCCCTAATGGGAGGCCTAAGGTGTAACACCCCTCTAAGAAATTCCTGAGATGCATCTAATTGAGCAACAGTACGATGTCCCACCGGAAGGTGGTATGCAGAAATAGCGCAAAGGTGCACCTTAATAGAGGAGTAGGCTAGGCCTGAATGAAAAAGAGAGAGGAGATAATCCAAATTTACTCCCACAGGACAACCTAAAGGGGAAAGATCACGAGCCCGTGACCATAAACAAAAACGGCGCCACTTCATGGCATACGTCGCATGCGTTGCCGGCTTTCTGGCTGCAGAAAGAACCTCTGCAACCTCTTGCAAGACCCCGTGACGCAAGATGGCTATGTCTCTAGGAGCCAAGCATGCAGGTTCAGGGAACGCAGATCCGGATGGAGCAACGAGCCATTCTCCTGAGACAGTAGGTGGGAGCTGAACGGCAACAGGAGCGGGGGTTCCCGAGATAGCTGTACCAGCAGGGGGAACCAGATCTGTCTGGGCCAGAATGGGGCCACCAGAATCATTTGTGCATGCTCCCTGCGCAGCTTGAGAAGAACTCTTTGGATCAACGGGAAGGGAGGGAAGGCATAGAGGAATCTGTTCGCCCAGGAGAGGGACAACGCGTTTCGCCAGAAAGCACCAGGAACTGGACTAGCGAACAAAAATTGGGCAGTTTTGCGTTGGATGGGGATGCGAACAAGTCCAGCTCTGGAGTTCCCCATCGAAGGAACAGATCCTCTGCCACCTCCTGAAGAAGTTCCCACTCGTGGACTCTGGCCTGGGAGCGACTCAGGCCGTCTGTGATTGTGTTGTCCACCCCAGGAACATGTACAGTGATCAGGTTTGCGCCGTGTCCGATTACCCAATCCCACACACTCATGGCCTCCCTGCAAAGGGGGTAAGAGTGTGCGCCTCCTTGTTTGTTGAGGTAACACATCACCGCCGTGTTGTCTGTCTGAAGCAGGAGAGTGCACGGTGGGATTATCGACTGAAAAGCCTGCAGGGCATAGAGGACCGCCCTCATCTCTAGAACACTGATATGGAGATGAGCCTCCAACGGGGTCCACGAACCCTGAGACTTCACCCCGTCCAGGTGTGCCCCCCACCCGAGACCTGAAGCATCCGTGGTGAGGGTTACCTCCGGGGACGGCGCTACAAACGGGACGCCCTTGGAAAGCGACCCGGGGGCTAGCCACCACTGCCAGTCGCGGATCACAGATTTCGTGATCCTGACCGGATGCTGCAGGTGGTCTTGCCTTTGGTCCCATTGCACCTTGAACATCCACTGGGTTACCCGCATGTGGAGCCGTGCGAGAGGGACCATCGGAATGGCCGCAGCCATGTGTCTAAGCAGACGAAGGACCACCTGGCAGGTACGATCTTGTTCGACGACAAATCCTTTATGAGGGACCAGATGCTCCGCCTGTCGCTCGAAGAAAGGTTTTCCTGGACAGTGTCCAGAACTGCCTTATAAATTGCAGTTTCTGCGACGGTACCAAGAGAGACTTCTCGTAATTTATGAGAATGCCCAGAGACTGGAACAAGTCTTGAGTGCTCTGGACCACAAGCAACAACGCCTCTCTGGAGGCGGCCATGAGAAGCCAGTCGTCGAGGTACGGGAACACATAGTGGCCCTGTCTCCTTAGAGACGCTGCCACGACTGCCATGCACTTGGTAAAGACCCTTGGTGCGGATGACAGTCCGAACGGAAGAGCTTGGAACTGAAAATGGTGGTCGAGGAACTCGAAGCGCAGGAACCTCTGGTGCACCTGAGCTATGGGGATATGCAGGTACGCGTCCTGCATGTCTAGGGACGCTAGAAAGGCGTCTTGTTTCAGCATGGGAATAAGGCCCGGAAGAGTCACCATGCGGAATCTTTTGTAAGCGACCGACACGTTGAGGTCGCTGAGGTCCAGAATCGGATGGAGGTCCCTGTTTTCTTTGGAACCAGGAAGAAGTGGAATAATATCCTTGTCCTCTCTGGTTCTCCGGGACATACTCTATCGCCCCCTTTTTTAGGAGCGCGAGTACCTCTTGCCAAATTAAGTTTCTGTGCTAACCCAGATACCAGGAGAGCAGAGGAGGCCTCGAGGGTGGCTTTTCTGCGAACTCTATAAAGTGGCCAAGACTGACCAATTGCAGAACCCACCTGTCTGTGGTGATAGCCTGCCATCCCGGCAGGAAGTTCAATGCGATCCCCGACCATAATTTCCCGTTGATCCTGAGGGGCGGGGGCCGGAAAGGAGTCAGGCTGTGGCGGCAGATGGGTCCGTTTGCTGGGTAGGCCTAGGGGGGCGCTGACCTTGGCTAGCGGGCTGTTTACCCTGGGTTCTACGGAAACCAGAGCCCCTCTGATGTGTAGCGGAGCGGGGCTGCTGCCTCTGTGTCCGCCCACGAAAACGGCTTTGGGTCCTACGAAAGGAACCAAGCCTAGGTCGGTACATGGCCTGACCGACCTCACTGCCTTCCCGCCTCTTGAAGTCTGGTAATAATCTTCAGAAGGATTACCAATAAAACATCTCCTCGAAGGGGCGTCCATAATGTTCTTCTGGACGTCCGGGTAAAGCCGGAGACACGGAGCCAGGAGTGTCTCCGAGGCAAACGCCGGAGGCTGCTGCTCGGGCCGATGAGTTCATGAACTGCACGCGGCTCAAGCACTTCTGTCCCCACGTTTGAACCTGCGCGGAGGAGCTGGAGCATCTCCTCCTTCTGCTCACCATCCGTAGTTTCTCAGCTATCCCCAGACCCTGTTCCCATAGAGCGCTCTGAAACTGAACCATGGGGTCAAGTAATTTATGATCTGATCACAAGAGGTAGCGGAAGCATACGTGCGCCTGCCCAGAGAGTCCAATTGCTTGATTCTGGATCCGTGAAGTGCTCAAATGCTGCGCCTCTGTGACCAGTCATGTGAGGCTGTGATGACCAGAGAATCGGCCTGAGGTTGTTGCGTCAGATACTGGTCCTCCTTAGGAGCCTTGTATAGACGGTCAGCTTTCTTCGGCACCGCCGGGAGCGAATGTGGACGCTTCCACGCGGCCTTGGTGACGTCCACAAAAGTGTCCACCAAGGGTGGCACCACCACAGGCTTGGGGTCCTTTTGCCGAAGATACTTGGCAAGGCGTAGCCTTTCGGGGTCTAACTCTTCCGCATCCCACCCCATATTCTCCTGGATATGGCGCATGATATCCATGAACGAGGGGTCATCCGGAGGAGACCGTGGCGTCTCACATGGGTCCGGAGAAGGGATGGAAACTGGAGATGGGGATCTAGAGGTGGAGTAAACTGATCCCGTGTCCTCCGTCGACGGCGAACGTCGGTGTCCCCTAGATCTCTTGGGGCTGGGTGATCCAGAAGACGATCTTGACGGAGGTCTCCTCTTATCTGATCGACCCATGGGAGGAGATCTGACCCTGGGAAGGGCTGAACGGCCAGTCGACCCCGCAGGTGTAGGGGGGGCCGGAGCCGGAGGAGGAGGAGGAGGAAGAGCAGTGGGCACCACATCCCTCTTGATGGTTGTCCACCAGTACGTGAAGAGATCCTTCACTTCCGCTAAAGACAATCCCGACGACGGCCCAGGCGCCGGAGGGCGGTCGGGTCCCGCGATGGCTCCACAGGGACCTCGGCGCGCCAGGGAGCCCCAGGGAGACTGCACGAGGCCGGGGTCGCCCGTCTGGTCTTCGGGCTGCGTCAGATCCTCCTCCGTCAGTGACTCCTGCCCGACGACGGTCGGAGGCACAGGAGTCCTCTTCTCAGGCGTGGCGGACGTCGGTCCCCCAACCGACGTCCGGTGGGATGGCTTGGTCGACGACGGTCTCGCGGCTGACGACGGCTCCGAGGAGGGATGACTGACGGTCGACGTAGGTCGAGCTGGCGTCGGGTCTACCGGCCTCTTCAGAGGGGTAAGTTCCAACGTTTTACGGGGTGGAACGGAAGAGGCCCGGACGTCGGGTGCCGACGGCCGGGAACCCGACCTATGGTGGTGGTGGCGACGCTCCCCGGACTTTGCCGAGGCCTTGGGGGTGGAGGACGACGACGGCCTGGCGGGAGGGGCCTGAGAAGAGCGAGAAACAGTAACCACAGCCGGGGGGAGAGAAGAGGCCCTGGATGGAGACCGGTCAGACTTCGACCCGGAGCTGCGGGACTCGGAGGCCCTCGTCGGAGACCTGGAAGGGTCCTTCTCCCTTCTCTTCTTTTCGGCATGTTTGTGGGATTTCGAAGATTCCCCTTTAGAGGACATGGCTCTCAACTTTTCTTCCAGCAGGAACTCCTGAAGAGCCTTCTGACGCCGGATCCTTGTGCGGCTATTAAACCCCTGGCAGAGGGAACAGGCCCGGGTATCGTGCTCTGGGCCCAGGCACCGGACGCAGGCTGTGGGGGGTCCTTAAAGGGGATCTGCTTCCCGCAAGCACACTTCGATGTATGCCCGGAGGTCGGAGAGGACATCAGCGAAAAATTCTTCGAAGTAGGATGAAATTCCCATAGGAAAGCTCTGCAACCACGCTGTCGCGCTAGACTAAGACCGATGGGTCGAGGCATGCAAGTCGTGCGAGAAAGAACTGGAGAATCTGGCGGGACCGCCCCCTTATGTACCACGCCTGACGTCGGAGGCGGGACCGGCGTCGGGGGCGGTCCCCGCTGAAGATAGCTAGCTAGAATTTTTCCGTGGGGTCCTGGCGCCTGCCGGCTTCAGTCCTAATGGTGTAACCTGCTGCAAGAGCTGTATCTCGAAGTAAGATGTACTTGGACACATATCCCTGAGTGGCCAGGATGTCTGGAACACGGGCTATCACCCCGCGATCTAACAGCTGAGTGAGGACAGCTCATAGTGCAGAAAATGTGTCCTTCAACACCCCAGACTCTTGAGAAACCCGGAGTTGGTACAGCGAGAAAGCCTTGAAATCCAGAGACAACCCTCTGCCCACTTCTAGTACCCACCTATCCAAGCTAATGGTGAAACACTGTGGCAAGAAGTACCACAACTGACTCCTGACCAGGAGCTGGTACAGGGACTGGATGGGAGGGGTGATGACACCCCAAAACCCATCACTGCGCAGCCTCGGAGTGGGCTGAGGCTATAGGGGCTGCAGAGGCACCACTACCTCTCCCCTTCTTTTTGCCCATGGCTGCTGAACTTGAGCTTCGGATGCCAATGCTAAAACTACCTCTGCTGGGGCTGTTATAGCTGAAAGGTATAATACTGAAAGGCCTTCTTTTTAGGCTTCTGGGCCTTCTGTGATGAAGCCACAGAATCAAGGGTGACACTGGACTTCTCAATTCAATTCGATTCGCGTGAGATGCCCTTCCAACCAGGGCAGAGGTCAGTGCCTAAGAAGGGGATACTGGCCAGCTTATGCTGAGTATTTGTTGTAAAGGAGAAAAGCTTCAGCCATGCCCTACGTCGGATGGTGATGGCCACTGCCATAGTACAGGCACAGGAGTTCCCCATTTTCAAAGTCACCTGGAGCTGATCTTTACCCAGTGATTGACACTGGTCTCTTACTATCTTCACCGACAACTGTTTGTCACCAGAAAGACTGAGGAGGAGGTCCTCTTATACTCACATCACAGAATGGCCAAATCTGCAGTCATGACAGCATAGCTAACATGACGGAAACCCAGTGGCGCAGCAACATACACCTTTTTCGCTGCATGGTCAACCTTCCTGAAACTCTTTGTACAGAAACTTGTCCATGTCCCCCTTGCCCACCACCACCAACTTATAAAAGGCCATGTCCAAAACAAAGTCCTCAGCACAGGGGAGTCTGGAGAACCAAGAAAGCGAGTTTGATGGGACCATATATTTGCTGACCATTTTGAGTGGAGGGTGCCAGGCACAATGCTGTCAAAGCTCTAGGGATGGTCCCAAGGTGACCTTAGCCATGGGAAAGGTAACCCCAGATTCTTCCTGTCCAGTATTTGGACAGGTTCTGAACTGGCTCCAAGGGCACACTCATGGACTTCGATATAAGTCAGATCAAAGCCCCAAAAGACACTGGCCCATGGTCGGTGGTCAACTCCTCAACCCATTACTGGTTGAAGGTATGAATCCTGGTTGAGGCCATGGATGACTTACCTTCTGAGTCGTCAGAGGATTCCTCGAAAATGGAAAACAACACAGAACTCCTTGCCTGGAGCCCCAAACAGGGGCTGCAGTGGAGGCAGCTCCACCCAAAGGGGTGGAGAAGCAGATACCGGGAACTACTGAGACACGTGGATTGGCTTGGGAACTATCATCACAGGCCAAGGTACTGAAGGCCCAGTGGGGCAGAGCCCTACCTTCCCCATCATGGCCCACTGTTGCCAAAGGATATCCTTGTAGTGATGACACATTTTTTTGTAAATGGCGACACATCCTGGTTGAGCAGGACTTAAAGTGCGAATGGCGACTCAACCCAAGGGTGGACGTCGACAGGTGTCCTCTGGGGCAGATACTATGAACCACCTACCTCGAGTTAAGCACTAGAGGTTTCAGAGGCACAATCACTGGTGGAGGCTGCTCCCAAGGCAACTCAACCAGGGTCAATGACTAGGCTACGTCCTCCTGAGTGAGGCCTGGAAGAACTGGGGTCTGGACGACTGACTCCTCCGACAGCTGGTCGAAAGGTTCGAGAAAAATCATGACAACCTGCTGACTGGAGTTGCGGTCAAGAGGCCAGACAGAGTTATGGTGGAGACCGCGTCCATACCCACAACTGTAGGGAGCTCGACCAGGGCTGAGTGGTTGGGGGAATCGAAGAAGCATGATCGCTCCCGATTCCATGACCTATACTTTTTTTTGTGTTTTCTACTGTGGTGAGAAGGGTTCTCCCCTAAGGTCTGGAGAGCCAGATACATTTTTCTGAACTCATCAGGGAATGACCTTCCGATGCTAGCCCTAGCCGGAAACAGTGCCAAGATCAATGAGGAACTCACTGCAGCTGCTGCCTCCTCCTCTTCCATGACTGCAAGCTGAGCAGCAGATCCGGCAGCCGCTGAGACCTTTTTTATGGTCTTTCAGCTGGCCAAAGGCCAAATGAGCCTTCTGGTCTTCGATGGATGCTGGCAGCATGTCCCAGCAGAAAGTGAATCCCTTGACGCTGAGTTGAGCTCCCAGGCAGTACAAGCATGTAACCTGTGGGTCCATGTCTGAGATTTTCTACATGAACCGGGTGCATAAATTAAACCCCACTGTTTTGCTTTCCAACATCAATTGCGAAACAGAGCCAGAAGACTTGCGGAGCAACCTGAGAGGAAATATTGACTTGAAAAGTTGAAGCTTTGCCAAAGAAGCGCTTTAACAACTCAAAATCCTTCAACATAGCACAGCTGCAAAGGAGGAGACCTGTCCCTTCCAACAGAAAGATAGATTTGACATGGGGAGGAGCCAGAGAATATACCACTTGAGGTGGTGGGAGGAGCCTAGTTTGAAGACTTCGGATGACTCAGCTGTCTCCGAAAAGGCTACCAGAATGTGGATATAAACTATATCCAATGTTAAAAATAGTCAATTTGTCATCAAATGATGTAACAGACGCACAGAAAGATATCTTAATGAAGAGACCCTCTTTCATACCATCTCCTAGGTCTGATTTAATTACTTTTATGGTGCCACCACCTCAAATTTGCTCAGCCTTCAACCTTCCCTGGTCCTTGCCCACCCCCCACTGGGACTTACCTTAGCTGATGATCCATCTGGGCTTTGGGCCGCCGAACCAGCATCTACCCCAATGGAGACGGGTCCAGATTACTGTCAGGCCCAGCCTCTACTGGCAGGTCTCCCTTGGCCTGCCCCCCAGGATGGGGCCGTGAGGTTAGGCCAATCCCAATGGAAGACAAAGCTTGACTGCGGCTGGGGGCAGTGGTGGGCACTGCAGGATGAGGAAGCAAGGTGTCATTAGCAGGGCTGGCTGTTTCCCCTACGTTATCCCCAGTGGGAGGTGTGGCATGCAATGATGTGATGCGCAAAAGCGCAACGTCTGGCATGCCTCCTGCAGCACTACGCATTGGTCACCTCTCCCCCGGTCGATCACGTGCCGAATGTTAACCTGTCCCCCCCCCAGGACAGCAGTCCCTGGGATGCTCAATTTCCCCCTAACCCAGGCCCTCCAAATCCTCGGGTCCATTTCCGAAACCAGGATATCGGCATCACAGTCAGAAGACCTACTTCTGGGCTGGCACAGATTTGGCTTTAATTTAAATATAAACTGAGCTTTTGCAACGACTTAGGACAGCGGAAGAAATAAGTGATTTCAAGAGAGAGGACTTACCATCTTTTTGGAAGAAACTGAAAACTGTAACATGGAGCCACGGATTATTATTCACCTTTTTATTATGTCACCCTGAATGTATGACTAAATAGTGGCTGCACTCTGTTATGTAGTTTAGCTTCTCTTTTATTGTAAGTATTTTATTTTTGTTACTTGTGCACCTTACAATATGTATTTTTACTTGCACATCCTCACTGATACTCCCCTTACATATGTTGTACTGATACTCCCTTTCTCCATCCTCCCAGAACACATCTGGAAACCAGCGGTTATCAGCTCATTATGTCTTTCCTGGTGACACTTTTGAAATAAATAAATAGAGACACTGAAATACAGGAACACAACAGTGAAACCTCAAGAATCACAAACCACGGCTTAGATCCTACAGATGAAGATATATGTGCTACTAATGCATTAATAATGTGTAATAATGGAGAGGGATACTGTACAATGTATGATGCGACTTGTAGTAATATCAAAATTGTAATCACATCTTTAGACCACAACCTATATTTTTTCCCTTTTCTTTAAACTCTTCAAAAAAGGACATTCGAAAGAAATGTACTTAGGGAAGTTGAAGAATTCTAAGCAAAATGTGTGCTATACATGGGATACAATTTATTCCCCTTAGAAGCACTGCTTCAGACCAACATAAATAGAAAGACACTGAAATAAAACAAGCAGATAAGGGGGGGGAGGGGCAACAGTGTAATAATGAAGTACATTATGGAGAAATGGTGATTAACATTTTAGATGACAACAGGAATTATAGGCATTTACAATCAAAACCAACTCCTATTTTAAAAGGGAACTAAATGTACATTGGAGGGGTGTGTGTGTGGTTAAGATTTCTGAGCAAGAGTACAAATACCTATGGCTTGAGAAGTTAGTGACTCTAACCTTTTATACGTTATCAAAGTGACACAAGGACATGGAGAAACTTTCTAGCTGTCCGACTGTCTCTGTGGTACACTCCCTAACCAGTAAATAAACACATTTTATTGATTTCTTTTTAAAGTAATGTGTGGAAAATCTGTGAGCCTACCTCAGAGATACTCTGGATGTGTTGTCAAAATTTGCAGATTTCATCTGGGAAGTGGACTTTTTATGATTAGTAATTGATGTTAATTCCTTGTACAAATCTATTCATCATGGAGATGTGTTATGAGCAAGCAAGTATGTCCTAGATAGGAGGTTCAAAGAGGGGAGTTCAAACAGAATTTATTTTAGAGGGACTCCATTTTGTCCCTACTGAAACATAACTATCTGTAGTCTGATGAAAATACAGGTTACTCACCTGTAACAGGAGTTCTAGGAATGGTACATGTTGTTCATCCACACTCATTGGCAGGTATCCTTGCCGCTTTAAATCTTGCCGGAAGGTCTTCAAGCTTGCTCCTCCCACCAACCCGGGTGGTATAAATCACGGCTCCGCCCCATGACGCCAGATCTGGCCTGCTGGAAAGCTCAGGTTGTGCGTCGAGCGGAGGTCGGGTGAGATCGTAGGGATGAACAACATATACCATTCCTAGAACTCCTGTTACAGGTGAGTAACCTGTATTTCTAGGGACATGGATATGTTGTTCATCCACACCATTGGCAGACTCTAGCAGTTCTCCGGGAGGAGGGAGGCAAGACGACACCCCACACTTACTTGGTAAAGAGAGACTGAGAACCGAGGCCCCAAAACCAGCATCCCGGCGTGACTCAAGGCCTATGTGGTAATGGGTAATGAAGGTGTTTGCTGACTTCCAGGTAGCAGCCCTGCAGATTTCCTGGATAGGGACGTCCCTGGAAGCAGCCACCGTTGCAGCAGTATGGCGGTAGAATGAGCTCTTATCCTCTGGGAGGCTCCATGCCCGCCAACTTATAGCAGAGATCTATGCAGGAAGTGACCCACCTGCTTATCGTCCACTTGGCTGCAGGTCTGCCAGATCTGGCTTCAGCGTAGGTGACAAACAGCTGGCGAACCCTCCCCAATTTCAGCCGTCGCTCTTTGTAATAAGCGCCCTTCTAGGGTCCAAAGTATGGAGCCTATATTCCAGCCTCCGAGGTGTGATTGGGGTAGAACACGGCAGAGTCAACACCTGGTTAAGGTGAAACTCCGACACCACCTTCGGAAGGAATTTCGGGTGGGGGCACAGGACAACCTTGTCCCTGTGGAAGACCAGGTAAGGAGACTCGATGGAAAGCGCCTGGAGCTCTCCCATCCTTCTGGCTGACGTGATAGCCACCAGGAAGGCGGTCTTCCACGACAGGTGAGAGAGAGCACACCTGTGCATAGGTTTGAATGGCTTGCCCATGAGCTTTGCCAGTACCAGCAGTAGATCCCACGGAGGGGGTTCCCGCACTGGAGGAAATGTGATCAAGGCCTTTGAAAAAGCGCCAGACCACCTTCTCCTGCACACCGACTGCTTCCCGGCCCGCGCCCGGTAAGCAGAGATGGCTGCCAGGTGCACCCTTAGGGTCGTCGACCTAAGCCCTTGACTAGAAAGGGACCATAAATAGTCCAAGATGCTTGCCAAGGAACAGGAGGAAGGGTCCAAGCCATTGTTCTGACACCAAATGGAAAACCTTTCCATTTGAAGGCATAGCATTTTCTGGTCGACTCTCACGGGACGCCTCAACTACATTGAGGACCTCGTCGGAAAGACCCAAGGCCTGGAACTCTAGCCGCTCAGGAACCAGGCCGTCAGGTGCAGGGATTGAAGGTCCGGATGGAACACCTTCCCTGATTGAGAGCAGGTCCAGGCGAGCTGGAAGCCGCGGAGTCCTGGAGCTGAGACTGAGGAGATCTGGGTACCAGAACTGGCGAGGCCAGTCTGGGGCTATCAGAATCACCTGTGCCTTGTCCCTCCTCGCTTTGAGAAGCACTTTGTGGATCAAGGGAAATGGGGAAAGGCGAAAGAGGCCCGGGTCCACTGCCTCGAGAAGGCATCCCCTGCAGCAAGCCCTGCTGAGGGGGCGGGCATGGAACAGTCTCAGCTTTATGCTCTCCCTGGAGGCTAACAGGTCCACCTGAGGTGTGCCCCAATGGGAGAACAGATGCTGTACTACTCCGCAGGAGAGACCACTGTGGGATGCAGCCCCTATCCGGCTCAGGGCATTGGCCAGGGTGTTGGAGGCCCTGCCACATGAATGGCTAGAGATCCGCCTCCAGGCTGCGCCGAAGTGACCAAATGCGGAGAGCTTCCTTGCATAGAAGCATGGAGCGCGTCCCGCCCTGGCGGTTTAGATAGAACATGGTCGTGGTATTGTCCGTCTGGACTTGGACCACTTGACCCCGGAGGAACGGAGCAAAGGCGGTGAGAGCTAGGCGGACCGCTTGGAGCTCCAGCAGGTTGATGTGGCATCGGGACTCCCGCGGGTACCAGAGGCCATGAGCCCGGTGTTCCCCCAGATGGGCACCCCAACCCATCAGAGAGGCATCGGTCGATAGAGAGACCGTCGGCTCGGGGCGGACGAACAGGATGCCCTCCTGCAAATGATCTGGAACGGTCCACCACTGGAGAGTGTTCCACATCCCCTGTGTCACCGACACAAGCTGGTCCAAAGGATCGCAGCGTTGCGACCACTGGCTGGCCAGTCCCCATTGAAGGGGACGCATGTTCCAGCGGGCCCAACGGACCACACTGGTGCAGGCCGCCATGAGACCCAGGAGGCGCAAGAAGTCCCGGGCAGGGCGCAATTGCCCAACCAGAAATGATCGGGCAAAGGAGGAAAGAACTCCGGCCCTGTCCGCCGGGAGCCGTGCTCTGGCTCAAAGAGAGTCGAGCTCGCCCGATGAATAGAATCACCTGCTTTGGCTCGAGTTCCGACTTGGCCTCGTTGATAAGGAGGCCCAGTTGAGAGCAGACCTGGAGGCCAGATCTCTGGACCACTCCGCCTCCTTCCTGGAGGGAGCTGCTATCAGCCAGTCATCCAGGTAAGGGTACACCCGACCCTCGGCGCCAAGAGGAATGCTGTCACCACTGCCATGCATTTGGTGAAGACCCTGGGAGCTGGAGACAAGCCAAGGGCATGGTTTGGAACTCGAAAAGGGATCCTTCCGCTCGGAAGCGAAGGAATCTCTGGTGAGACGGACGGATAAGGACGTGAAAAAACGCATCCTGCAAGTCCAGAGAGCAGAACCACACGCCGCGTTCCAAGGATGGTATTATCTGAGCCAGAGTGACCATCCTGAAGGTTCGAGACCTTAGGAACTTGTTTAGGTCGTGTAGGTCGAGAATGGGGCGCCAGCCCCCCGTCCGTTTCGGAACCAGGAAGTACCTGGACACAAACCCTGGGTCTGAAGGAGGGTCCGCCACCTCTCTTATCACCTCCTTCTGGAGGAGGAGAACGATGTCGGCTCGACGAGCCGCCAGTGAGGCTGGGGACCCCGGAGCCCCCCGAGGGGCGACGGCTCTGAAGGGTGGTGCCTGCTCGAATTCCAGAGGCAGGCCTCTTCCCACCACCTCCAAGACCCACCTGTCCGTGGTAACAGCGGACCAGGCGGAACGGAAGTGCCTTAGCCGTCCCCCCATGGGGGGACCCAGGGGTAAGGTGACGGGAATGGGGGCGACATCCCTCAGCCCGTCACTGGGCAGGCTTGGAGGAGGGACCGGCCGAGGGACCTCCTGGGCCTTTTCCTCCCTGCCTCCTGTTAGAGGAAGCCGGCGGCTTGGGTTTGGGATGCCAAGGCCGAGCCTGCTGGCCCTGACGTTGCTGGGCCGGGCGCCGCGGGGCACAGAAGGACGAAAGGGCTTAGGCTGTGGTTTGCGGCCTTTGTCCTTCTGAGCGGAAAAGACAGAGTCCAAGGTAGCATTGGACTTCAGGTGACCTTCCACCCCAGGGCCGAAGAGGTCAGTCCCAAAAGGGAACATCCGCCAACTTGTGCTGGGTATCCGAAGTAAAGGTGGATATCCTCAGCCAAGCCCGCCGACGCATAGCCACTGCGGCCGCCACCGATCTGGCACATGAGTCCCCTATATCCAAAGCAGTCTGGAGCTGCTGTTTGGCCACTGCCCTGCCCTGGTCCCGCACCTGCTTAACCGTAGTCTGTAGATCGGCGGGAAGATGAGGGATGACCTCATCCAGGGAGCCCAACAGGGCATGAGAAAAATGTGCCATGAGGACGGCCGAACTGGCCTGACGAAGGCAGAGAGGACAGGCGTAGACTTTTCGCCGACGAGTCCAATTTCTTGGACTCCTTGTCAGGAGGTTTGTCCACATCCCTGGCGTTGCGCTACCGAAAACGCTGTCGGTAACCAACCCTCAGCAGAGGGTGTTCGAAAACCGGACAAGGAACCGGTAGGGGACCGCATACTTCTGGCCATCCTGGCCGAAGGCGCAGGGCAGGAAGCAGGGCGCTGCCAAAGCTCCAGTGCCGGACCCACTATGGCCTCGGCCACCGGAAAGGCCTCCGTCGGAGAATCCCCTCGGTCCAGAATCTCCGTGAGGGGATACCTGGCCCGTTTGGAAATGGGTTCGAGCTCCATCCCGGTGGACTCCGAGATGAGCCGAAGCAGTCCTAGGAAGGACGACGGGCTATCGTCCATTGACTGACCTCCTGAAGACTCCAAGTCCAGTCGCTTGGAGAAAAAGGAGGAATCATCTTCGGACTCGGAAGAGTCCTCGAAGAGCTGCCTCTGGCCTGAGCCACCCTTCACCTGCCGAGGTCGGTCGGGAGTGAGGGTAACTGACAGCCGATGGGGTAGACCCTTAGCCGACCGAGAATCCTTGGTCGGAGCCCCCAATTGGGGCTGTGGAGGCGGAGGTTCCACCGGAATCGGTGGAGCAGCTGGTTTTGGCCGAACAACCGGCCTGGGTATAGGCTCCTCAGATAAGTCGAGGGTTGTGTCGGCCGCTCCAGTGACAGCTACTTGATGGCCGGGAAGCGACGGGTCGGCCTTACTCCCGCCAGGAGGAACTGTTGAACATAAGGTCTCGTACCGTCGACGTAATTTACGCCGGAGCCTCCCCTCATCCGAGGAGGAGGACGAGGACGAGCGGCGACGCCGCTTACCGCGGTGCCGAGACCGAGACCGCCTATGACGGTGGGATCGGCTGGACCGCGAAGAGGTCCGAGACCGAGAGTCCCGGAATTTCCGAGGTCGGTGCGGGGAGGTGTCGGCCGGAACCGGGACTCCCTTCGGCTCGGATGGTCCATCCGAGGGCTCCGGAACCGGAGGCACAGGCGAGCCCACGGGATCCTCAACTCCTCCCGGGGGAACCGGGGAGAGGGGAATCTCGGCTGCTAAAGGCGACAGCCCGTCCAACGGGTCGAGAAAAATCTCGACTTCGTCGGTGGGAGTCTCGGTCAACTGACCTGACGGGGACACCGTGAGGCCAGTGGCCGAAGCCGAGCGGTCGACCGAAGCCGACGGTCGACGACTCGGGGAGAGGGACCTTTCCCGCTCCCAAGAGCGTCGACGGAGGGACTTACCCCTGTCCTTCTTTTTGAACCGAGAATAAGGTCCAGCAGACGTAGGCCCTTCTCCCTTAGTGGAGAGGGACAGACAAAGCTCCTTAAAAGAAGCCGTGTAGGGAGAACCCAGAGAGAGCGGGATAAATGCCGCGGCCGAGGAAGATACGGCCCGCGCCGCCTCCTCTTCGAGGGCAATCATCCGCTCGAGCTGATCCGCCGAGCCCACCGCCGCGACACCGCCAACCGGCCTCCTTGACTTCACTGAGGGAACGCTCGACGGCCCAGTTGCAACGGGCAGCACGGCCTCGAGGACGTAGGCCGAGAAAGATGAGCACAGGTCACAAGCCTGTGGGTCATGCTCAAGGCCTAAGCAGTAGACACACGTGGAGTGTGGATCCGTCCGAGACATCTTCTGCCTGCATGGGCATCTCCGAAATCCGGGAGTCGATTTGTCCATCGCAGCCGCGAGGGATCGAAGACTGAAGTCTTTTTCGCAAATTTATTTTTAAATCCGCAAACGGAGAAATAGGAACCAGTCTCAAACGCAGAGCGTTAAGGAGGGAACCTGAGCTTCCAAGCGGTAAGGAAGATCTGGCGTCATGGGGCGGAGCCGAGAGTTATACCACCCGGGTGGGTGGGAGGAGCAAGCTTGAAGACCTTCCGGCAAGATTTAAAGCGGCAAGGATACCTGCCAATGAGTGTGGATGAACAACATATCCATGTCCCTAGAAATGTGTTTCTCCCAACATGTGTAACAGCAATGGGGCCTCAACGACTCGCTCATATGCAAACCTGCTTTTAGGTTTGTGGAAAAATGAGGTGGTAGGAAGGCAGAAATGTTCTTGTTCAACCTTGTAGGTCATAAGTTAAAAAGTTCACACATAAACGTTCAAGACAAGGCATGCAATAGCACTCATATGGAAGAGACCCCCCCTTCTGTACAAACAATAATTACATGTGCAAAATCACTTTCAGGCAACATGCAGACCTTACAGTATATTGTTCACAACTGCACCAATTTCAAGAAGGCTCTACCTTAACCAGGGTTTACTATGGTATCTATTACAAAAAGGTTGCTACTCCTTTGTTTTTATTTTGCTTATAATGTGCAGGAATCATGCTATCTTTTGGTTTACTATGGGGTCATTTGAGTCTAGGAGATAGGAGACTAACTGTGTTTATAGAATAAAGCTATTTCTCAACAACAGTCCTAACCATTTGCTCTTAACACTTTATATTTGTCACAAAATAATGCTGAATATTGTCGTTTATGCTTGCAGCTGCAAGATGTATCAAAATCTTTTCTATCCTGTTTTGCACATCTTTGTTCAGTACATTTTGATTTATTAGTTCCAATTCTAAATGAAGTAAAAGCTTTCCTCTTTTCTGGATTTTCAATTATCCAAAGATATGGTCAGAACCATGAAAAGTGTACATTTTGGAACTGTGAGGATTAACTAGAACAGTTACATACTTACTGTAAAGTACAGTTACGTAAGAACTTACCGTAACAGTAGATCTTCGAGAACAGCTCTTGCAGCAGGTTACACCATTAGGACTGAAGCCGGCAGGCGCCAGGACCCCATGGAAATTTTCTAGCTAGCAGTATCCAGCGGGGACCGCCCCCGACATCAGGCATCATACAAAAGGGGGCGCTCCCCCAGAATCCCCAGGTCTCCCGCTGGAGACTCCCGACCGCTAGATAACATCAGAAGTGGAGACTGAGGATCTGCCTTCAAAGAAGGTATTCAGAGAGGTGTTACAAACACTGAATCCTAGGTAGTGACTAAAGGAACAACTCTACCTCCAGAGAGGATGGTGGGAGGGAAACTACCTGCTGCAAGAGCTGTTCTCGAAGATCTACTGTTACGGTAAGTTCTTACGTAACTGTACTATCTTACTTCGAGAAACAGCTCTTGCAGCAGGTTACACCATTAGGACTGATTCCCAAGCAATTCTGGAAATCCCTCTCAGATGGGAGGAGGCCAGGGAGAGATCAAGACTTGAACCAAAGCCCAGGACAGTAGTCCCTGAAGGACTGCTACACCAAAACCAGCTCTTCCCCATGATGCAACGTCCAGGCTATAATGCCTAATAAAGGTGTGCACGGTGCTCCAAGCAGCAGCTGCGCAGATGGCTGAAATGGACACATTCTTCAAAGCAGCAAAGGAGGTAGCCACCCGCCTTGTGGAATGTCCCCTAACCGAGCCCGGTAGGGACTTGTTACGCTTCTGGTAACAGAACGTGATACAATGGATGAGCCACCTAGAAAGTGATTGTTTAGAAACCAGAGCACCCAGCATCTTATGGGCGAAGGAAACAAAAAGCTGATCAGATTTATGGTGTTGCCTGGTTCTGGTCAGGTAGTATCTAAGACACCTATGCACATCAAGAGTGTGCAGCAGGGCCTCTCCTCTATTGGAGTATTTAGGAAAATACAATGGCAGGTCGCTATCCTGATTAAGGGTGAGGGCTGAGACCACCTTAGGTAGAAATTTTGGATTGGTCCTTAGGAACACCCTGTCCTGCTGAAAAACCAAATAAGGCTCTTTGCACATAAGTGCGTGTAGCTCAGAAATCCTTCTGGCCGAAGTAACAGCAACTAAAAATAACGTCAGCAGCAGATCCGGCAGCCGCTAGAAGACGTAGTTCACAATCCGCGGCTGGTTCAAAAGGGGGCAGACTAAGCTGCTCCAGGATGAAGGGCAAGTCCCACGGAGGAATGGGATCCTTAATCGGAGGCCTAAGGTGGAAGACACCTCTCAAAAAGGCTTAGGTGGTTTCCGACTGAGCTATGGACCGTAGGCCTATAGGAATGTGATAGGCCGAGATGGCACAAAGGAGTACCTTTATTGAGCAGTAGGCCAAGCCTGCATGAAATAGGGACAGGAGGTAGTCTAGAACCGAACCCTCAGAGCAATCCAGGGGAGAAGTCCCCACGCTTGAGCCCAGAGACAAAATCTGCGCCATTTTATGGCATATGTGGCATGAGTGTCCGGTTTTCTAGCAGCTGCTAGAACATCTGCTACCTCTTGCGAGACCCCGTAATGCATGACAGCTATGTCCCTAGGAGACAGGCATGCAGGTTCAGAGAGCGAAGGTCCGGGTGGACCAAGGATCTTGCCTCCTGGGACAATAAGTGAGAGCAGATTGGCAGAGGCACCGGAGGTTCCTGAGACAGCTGGTACAGCAGAGGAAACGAGATCCGCCTGGGCCAAAAGGGCGCGATTAATATCAGCGTCGCCTGTGCTCTGCGGAGTTTCAGAAGAACCCTCTGGATCAACGGGAAGGGAGGAAATGCGTAGAAGAATCTGCCCACCCAGTAGAGGGACAATGCGTCTCACCAGAAAATACCAGGCCCTGGATCTAGCAAGCAGAAATTGGACAATTTTTCGTTGGATGGGGATGCGAAAAGGTCTAACTCTGGTGTCCTCCATCTGCGAAACAGATCCTCTACGACCTCCTGGAGTAGTTCCCATTCGTGGACTCTGGCCTGATAACGGCTCAGACTGTCTGCGATGACACTGTCCACTCCTGGGACATGTACAGCAATAAGGTTTGCGCCGTGTTGCAGTATCTAATCCCACACCCTCATGGCCTCCCTGCAAAGAGGGTAGGAATGAGTGCCTCCTTGTTTATTGAGGTAATACATCACCGCGGTATTGTCTGTTTGCAGCAGCAGAATACCCAGTGGAATCTCCAATTGGAAGGCCTGCAAGGCATAAAGGACCGCTCTCATCTCCAAAATATTTATGTGAAGACGAGCTTCCTGAGACGTCCACGAGCCCTGAGACCTGACCCCGTCAAGGTGTGCTCCTCAACCGGACCCTGAAGCGTATGTGGAGAGCGTCACAATTGGAGACGGCGCAACAAAGGGGACTCCCAACGACAGGTGCTCTTGCTCGAGCCACCATTGCCAATCCCAGATGACGGCAATCATGATCCGAATTGGAAGTTGCAGATGGTCTTGCATTTGATCCCACTGCACCTGTAACATCCACTGGGTCACCCGCATGTGGAGACGAGCTAAAGGGACTGTCGCAACGGCCGCAGCCGTGTGTCCAAGCAGGCAAAGGACCTGTCTTGCTGGGACAGTCTTCTTTGTCAAGATATCCCTTATGAGGGATCTGTTGCGCACCGCTATGTCCTGGGGCAAAAAGGCTTTCTCCTGGATGGTGTCCAGGACTGCACCTATGAACTGTAGTCTCTGAGAAGGAACCAGGTGCGACTTCTCCTTATTGATAACGATGCCCAAGGATCCGAAGAGGGAACGACTACAGTGGATCTCAGACATCAGAGCCTCCCGAGCAGGGCCATGAGGAGCCAGTCATCCAGGTAGGGGAACACATAGTGGCCTTGTCTCCTAAGAGCCACCGCTATGACTGCCATGCACTTCGTGAATACCCGAGGTGCCGAGGACAGTCCGAAAGGGAGGGCTCGGAACTGATAATGGCGACCTAGAAACTCAAATCGCAAGAACTTCTTGTGCGCCCGAGCTATCGGTATGTGCAGGCAGGCATCCAGCATGTCCAGTGATGCTAAGAAGGTGCCCTGCTTGAGCATGGGAGTTAAACCTGGAAGAGTCACCTTGTGGAAGTGTTTGTAAAGCACTGAAATGTTGAGGTCGCTGAGGTCCAGAATCAGACGGAGGTCCCCTGTCTTTTTGGGAACCAGAAAGAAGTGGGAATAGTATCCTGCGCCTCTCTGGTTTCGTGGTACGTGCTCTATAGCCTCTTCTTCCAGAAGCGCTAGCACTTCCTGCTGGATGAGCAGTGCGTGCTGACCTGAATAACGGGAAAGCAGGGGAGGCCTTGATGGTGGGTGGTCGAGGAATTCTATAGAGTGTCCTCTCTCAACCAACTGGAGGACCCACCGGTCGGTGGTTACCGTCTGCCACCCTGAAAGGTGGCGAGAGATGCGACCCCCAAAATTTTTTTCCCGCTGATCCAGAGAAGGGGCGGGGGCCAGGAAGGAGTCATGCTGTGGTGGCGTTTCCTCCCGCAGGCTGGGTCGACTTTGTATATCTCTGACCTTGGTCTGGGGGAAGACTTAGGTTGGGCCTTGTGGTTAAAGTTGCCCCTTTGCTGCTGGCCAGGACGTGACTGCTGCCGTTGTTGCCGGCCGTGAAAATGATTCTGGTTCCTATGAAAGGAACCAGTCTTAGGTCTGTACATGGCCTGTACAGTCCTCACCACCTTCCCGGCGTCCTGTAACTTGGTGATGACTTTTTCAGAATCCTCACCAAACAGGACTTCTCCACTGTAGGGGACGTCCAAGATATTTTTCTGGACGTCCGGGGTAAATCCGGAGACGAGAAGCCATGAGTGTCTCCGGAGACAGACGCCCGAGGCTGCTCCCCTGGCTGCAGAGTCCGCCAAATCATAGGCAGCTCTCAAGACTTGGGTCCCCACATCTGACCCTGTGTGAAGAAGGCTGAGGAGTTCCTCCTTCTGTTCACCATCCAGAAGGACTTTAACCAGGTCCTGGCCCTGTTCCCACAGGGCATTCTGAAACCGAACCATGTGTGTCAGATAGTTCAGTGACCTAATGGAGTATGTAGCAGCCACATACATGCGCCTACCCAGTGAATCCAATTGCTTGGATTCCTGGTCCGGAGGCTGTGTGCTCAAATGCTGCGGTAGTTGAGACCGGTCATGAGAGGCCGTGATGACCAGTGAAGCAGCCAGGGGGTTGCTGCGCCAGATACCGGTCCGCCGCAGGGGCCCTGTATAGGTGGTCAGCCTTCTTCGGCATAGCACGAGTGGAATGCGGATGTTTCCACGCGGCCTTGGTGACGTCCGCGAAGATGTCCACCAAGGGTGGTACCACCACAGGCTTAGGATCTTTCTGCCAAAGGTATCAACCTAGGTGCAGTTGTTTGGGGTCTAGATTTTCTGTTTCCCATCCCATGTTTTCCTGGATGTGCCTCATGATCTCAGAAAAAGAGGGATCATCCAGAGGTGACCTGGAGAGGTCTCGTGGGTCTGGTGATGGGATGCTTATCGGAGAAGGAGACCTGGAGGTGTCCGAAGAGTCCGGTCTAGAGTCGTCCCCCTGCGGAGTGGACCTTCTTCCTCTGGGTCGCCTGGGACTGGAAGACCCTGAGGGAGACCGTGAAGGGGGCCTTCTCCTGTCTCTGGATCTGCCCCTAGGAGGTGGCGTAGGCTCCTTGGGGGTCAGGGGTCTTCCTGCTGGATCCTGGGGAGGAGGAGGAGGCTTCACTGGAACCATATCCTTTTTAATCGTGTCCCACCAAAAGGTGAACAGACCTTTGACCTCCTGGATGTTCATACCGGACAACGGTCCTGGCTTCGGGGTGGGTCTGTCGCCGATATCGGGCGTCGGGTCGAAGGGCGTCACCAGTTCGGGCGACGGCTCCCGTGGGAGCTCGGCATCCTCAGCATCGCCTGCCTGGTCATCGGGAAATGTCAGATCCTCCTTGGAAGAGCCCCGGCGACCAGTATCAACTGGTGAAGGGAGGGCGGTTGTTGGATCCTTAGGTCGCTTGACCAATGTCGGGTGCTGAACGGACGTCTGGTCAGACGGGTGCTTGGCCGGAGATGGGTCGGCAGCTCGCTTGTGGTCTGTCATCCGTTTAAGGGACATCAGGTCCTTGGTCTTCCTGGGCGTGGGATCTGGTCCCTTGGGAGACTGATCTGGAGTCGGGTTCCCGGCGTCTGTCCGAGGAAGCAGAAGACTTGGAAGAGGACTTGAACCGATGACAGTCAGAAGACTTCTCTGAGGCCTGGGAGGGCGCTGGAGAAGAGTCCGAAGTCCTGAGAGTCTTGAGCGGGTGAAGAGAAGCCGAAGAGCCACCTGAAGTCCTAACTTTCACGGCAGGGGAGCGGTCGGAGCGTGTGGAGCCAGCTGGTGCAGAAGTCCGAGGCCTGGTTCGGGGATCTGGACCTGGCCTTCTCCCAGTGTTTTGGGGACTTAGAGGTAGACTCACCTCTGAAGGCAGGGTCTTTGTCCATAATTTTTTATTTTTCTTCTAACAGGAACCCCTGAAGTGCCTTCTGATGGCGGATCCTGGTGCGGCTGTTGAAGTGCTGACTAAAGAAGCAGGCCTTGGTGTCATGCTCCGGGCCTAGGCACCACAAACAGGCCAAATGGAGATCCTTAAAAGGGATCTGTTTGCCGCAGGCACACTTGGAGGGGTGTCCTTCTGTGGAAGGAGTAGGAGATGCCGACATTTAGTAAAATAAATACTGGAAGTTCAAGTCGTCGTTCACTGAAACGGTTGTCCGTGAGGCCGATGCTGGCGAGTTGACGGCGGGAAAAGAAATGGGGATTCTGGGGGACAGCCCCCTTTTGTATGATGCCTGACGTTGGGGGCAGTCCCCTCTGGATACTGCTAGCTAGAAAATTTCAGTGGGGGGTCCTGGCGCCTGCCGGCTTCAGTCCTAATGATGTAACCTGCTGCAAGAGCTGTTTCTCAAAGTAAGATCAATAGATCTTTGACAGAATCTCTTATCAGGCCACACCTTTGGAACTTATAGCCGCCAGGCACTAGGACCACACAGAAACTTTTGCAAACAATATGCCTGGGGCCACCCATGACAACATCAGATATCAGTGTATACATGACCATGGGTGGCCCCTCCTCTCCTCAGTTCCTCACAGAGATCTGCTCGAAGGACCTCCCTCTAGGGAACCAGGAGAGAAACCAGCACTTCACAAACTAGGTGAGACAGAGGGCTGGAAAGTGAAAGAATGGAGATAGCAGCACAGAAGTCCAGTGCTGCAGACCCAAAAGTGGGAAGGAGGGCAGGACAGCATGGCCTGATGAAAGAGATTCTCTCAAAGATCTACTATTATGGTATACACGTAATTGTTCTATCTTCTTCGAGGATATCTCTTTCGTCAGGCCACACTTACGGAATGAGTACCATGTAGTACCAAAAGTGGACAGTCTGGGCGGCTGAGACCAATAGGCTTATGACAACAAGCCTTATAGCACAGCCACGCCAAAGCCAATCTGTCTACGAGAGACAATGTCCAAACTACTGCTTAGTGAAAGTGTGGACAGTACTCCAAGTAGCAGCTGCACAAATCTCTGCAGAGGATACATTCCGAGAACAAGCTACAGAAGTGGCCATGCCACTTGTGGAATGACCATGAACCACACCAGGAAGTTCCTTATTGTACTTCCTGTAACAAAAAGTAATACAGTTTGCTAGTCATTTGGACAAACACTGTTTAGAAACTGGGGCACTCTCTTTCACAGGGGCGAGCAAAACAAAAAGTTGTCAGGACTTCCTGCAGCCCTTTGTACAGTGTGTATAGTACCCAAGTTTTCTATGCACATCTAGTGCTTCTCCTGGATTGGCATACTCTGGGTAATACACTGGTAGGTGAATGATCTGATTTAAAGTAAACTCAGGCAACACCTGTAGTAGAAAATGGAAATGATGTACCTACCGTAATTCTTGATCTTCTTGGACAAAGTCGTCACCACTCATTCACACTGATGGGGATCTACGCTGGAGTACTAGGACCCACCGAGAGCAAACTTTTTTGCAAGAGGGCCGGCGCCAGAGATGAAGCCGTGAGGAGCAGCACCGCAAGCCTCGGCTCGTGCGGCAATGACTATCTCGGTGTTGACCCTCCAACCGCCTCAGTACCTCCCCCCCCCCCCGAGGAGGTGCAGTGAAACTAACCTAGAAGGATAGCCTAACAAAAACCAAACATAAAATAGTCCGAACGACCCACATAAAAAGGGTCAACAAAGAAGTCTTCACAGCCTAAACACTGACTGAGTGAAGACCAACAACAAAGGTGAGCTCGGGGGATGGTGGGTGTGTGTGTGAATGAGTGATGGAGACTTCGTCCAAAAAGATCAAGAATTACGGTAGGTACATAATTTCCATAGCTTCCTCGACATAAAGTCTCCACCACTCATTCACACTGATGGGAGAGTACCAAGCTAATAATCCCCCGAGAGGGCGGCAAGAGAAACCAGGAGCTCACAAATTTAGGACAAAAGTCCATTAAGCACAGTCCTGCCAAATGAAAGATGTCGCCTGGCATGGACATCCAGGGAATAGTGTTTGACGAAAGTATGCACAGAGCTCCAGGTAGCCACATTGCAAATGTCTGCAATGGGTACGTTGCGGATTTCCGCCAGGGACGCTGCAACTGCTCTAGTAGAGTGAGCGTACAGTCTGCCCTCCAGCTTAACTTGCGCCATGGAAAAACAGTGGCGAAGGCATGCCACCAGCCATGCCGAAATACAACTGATAGCGACAGGCTGACCCAGCCGGGTCTTGCTGAAGGAAACAAACAGTTGTTGAGCTCTGCGAATTTCTGTTGTTCTATCCAAATAGAAATGCAGAGCTCTTTTGACATCTAAAGAATGAAGGGTACGCTCTCCTTCATTTTGGAAGTTTGCAAAGTAAGTAGATAGGACCAAAGGTTGGTTTAGATGGAATTCTGAAACAACCTTAGGGAGAAACTTAGGATGGGTCCTAAGAACTATTTTGTCCTTATGAAATACAGTATACGGAGGGTCTGTGACCAAAGCATGTATTTCAGAAACCCTGCGGGTCGAGGTAATGGCCACCAGGAAGGCCATTTTCCAAGTGAGAAATTTCAGCTCACAGGTAGCTAGAGGCTCGAAAGGCTTTCGAGTAAGCACGTCTAGCACCAGATTAATGTCCCAGGCTGCGACTAGATTTCTGATAGGAGGTCCGGTATGCAGAATACCCTTAAGAACTCTCTTAACTACAGGTAACTGAGCCAGTAACAAGGAAAGTACTGGCTCATGATAAGCTGAAATGGCACAAAGGTGAACTTTGACTGTACGGTATTGTAGATCTGAATTTGAGAGGTCTAAGAGGTACTCTAGAACTTTACTTGGTGGGCAGGAAAAAGGATTCAAAGAGGATTTTGTACACCAGAGAGAAAAACGCTTCCATTTGGCTGTGTAAGTTTTTCTGGTGGCTGGCTTGCACACAGCCAGAAGAATATCTGAAACTCTTCAAGAGACACTGAACCTGTTCATCTCTATCTCTTCAGGAGCCGAGCGTGAAGGTGAAGCGACCTCAGATTGGGATGGACCACAGGACCCTGGGTCAGAAGGTTCATCTGAAGGGGAAGTGCCTTCGGAGGGGCTGCCGACATACTGTTGAGTAACGGAAAACATATCTGTCGAGGCCAGAAGGGAGCAATGAGAATCATTTTGTCCCCCTGGGACTCGAATTGGAGAAGTACGTTCTGAATTAGTGGAAGAGGAGGAAAGGCGTATAGAAAGCGTTTTGTCCACTGCAGCCTGAACGCATCCTGACAGAAAACGCCAGGCCATGGATTTCTGGAGCAGAAGAGAGGCAGTTTCGTGTTGAGTGGGGATGCAAAAAGGTCCAGGTCTGGAGTTCCCCACTCTGCGAACAGTGACTGAACTACGGTTGAGTCAAGAGACCACTCGTGAGGATCTGTCTCCGTTCTGCTGAGACGGTCTGCCAGTTCATTTTGCACTCCCAGCAGGTAGACCGCCCCAATTAGAGCCTTGTGCTCTAGGCACCATTCCCAAACTCTCATTGCTTCCCTGCATAAAGGTGACCTCTTCAGAGGTCCTGTCACCTTAATGAGAAAGGACTGACGGTGAGTGGTTGGGGACCACTGAGTACTGAGCATCCACTGAGAGGTTCTCATGTGGAGACGTGCTAGGGGTACAGTGAACACTGAGGATGCCATGAGACCCAGCATCTGTTGCATCGAGATAGTTTGAACTGAGCTGTTCTATCTGATGTATCAGGCCATCTGTACGATATCGCTCCTTCTGTCCTCTGGAAGAAAAGCAGCTTTCGCACAGGAGGTGTCCAGAAGAGTTCCTATAAAAAGGAGCTTCTGGGAGGCCTGCAACTGCGATTTCTTGAGATTTAGCAGGACTCCCATGGACGTTAGAAAGTCTGAGGCCGTGGCTACGGCATCGAGAGTTCCTTGCCTGGAAGGACTTGCTAGAAGCCAGTCATCCAGATATGGGAACATTTGTATTCCGATTTTTCTGAGATGCGCTGCGAGAATTGCACAACACTTTGTAAAAACTCGTGGCGCCGAGGATAGCCCAAAGGGCAGGACTCTGAACTGATAATGTTGACCCAGTGCCACAAACCTTGGGTATTTGTGGTGCTCTGGGTGTACAGGAATATGTTGGTAAGCATCCTGCATGTCCAGGGAAGCTAGCCAATCATGTTGATGAAGCAAGGTTAACAGGGTCCCTAGTGATATCATCTTGAACTTTTCCTTGAGAAGAAACTTGTTTAGCTTTCTGAGGTCCAGAAAGGGGTGCATGCCACCGGTCTTTTTTGGGACCAGGAAGTAATGGAAGTAGAAACCTGTGTTTTGTTATTGCAGTGGAACTATTTCTACTGCTCTGTTGTTCAGAAGGCCTTGCATCTCGGAGGCAAGAAGGTCTGGCTGTATAGTTGACAGCCTGGGCTGTCGTTTGGGAGGATGATCCGAAGGGGTTTCTGAAAGGTTGAGGGAGTACTCCTCGCGGATTATCCAGAGGACCCATTTGTCTGATGTTATGGACTTCCACTGGTTGTAGAACTGAGTCAGACGTCCTCCCACCGCTGAGGAAGAGTCCCCCTCGGGCAGTTGAGGTGGGACCTGGGCTAGAAACTCAGAAGGTAGCACTAGGCGCCTTGGGCCCTTGTGCCTTGTGTTGCGTTTTCTTTTGAAGCTGTGGGGCTTGGTTTCTGTTAAAACCTTCCCTGCCCTTGCCCCAAAAGGACTGACGGTTGTGAAACTGACACTTGTTAACACCCCCTCCCCCCCCCGTGAAAGGGACGGTGGGAGCAGGTCGAGCCGTTTTAATGGTCAACCTAGTCTTCCATGTAGCCTCCAGAGCTTGCTCTACTTGAGGTCCGAACAGATACATACCTTCAAAAGGTAACGCCATGACCTGCTGTTGGGCATCATTCGTGAAGCCCGCAGTGCGTAGCCAGGAGTGATGACGGGTACAAATGCCCGCCGCCACTCGGGAAGCAGTATCGAAGCATCCATAGCTGCTTTAACCTGCTGGTTGTTGGACTCGATACCCCTGGTTATGGTCTGAAGTAGCTCTGAACTAGTGTCCGACTCGGGCAGAGCTTCCACCATCTGTTTGAGCGAATGCCAAAGAACATACTCATATTGAGAGAAATAGCCCTGGTAGCTGGCAATACGCATACTCAGGGTGGAAGCAGCAAAGACTCTCTTTCCTAAAGTGTCTATCTTACGAGATTCTTTGTTTATAGGCCGGGCTGTAGATGCCTGAGGAAGAACAGCCTTATCATTCTCTGCCAAGACTACAATAGGGTCTGCAAAGGCCTGGGATGCCAAAATGGGTCGATCCTTGGGAGCAGCATACTTCCTGTCTATGGACTTAGCCACAGAAGGAATGAGAGTGGGATTATTCCATACCATCTGAGACAGCGTCTCAAAGGATGGTTGTACCGGGAGAGTTAAATCCATAGGGATCTCCGGGACATGTTGGTATTGGAGTCTCAAAAGCTTCCCAGGATCGATAGCTATAGTATGGAGAGAAAGAGTAGAATTTAAATTTTTCAGCAGAGACTTAAATAACAGGTCTTCAACCACAAGTTCTGCAGCAGGATTGATCCCTGCTCCTTCAACATCATCACCCAGTCGAAGATCTGGGTCAGGCTCAATATCTTCTGACAGCCCCAGAGGGACTGTATGGACAGGAAAGGAGTGAAACGAAGAAGAGAAAGGATTCAGAGTCGAGCACCCTTAAAGGCTACACAGCACCGCACCAAGACTTGGCGCCAATGGCAAGGGAGACGGCGCTGTCAGAAACAACCCAGCACATGGCATCGACAGACAGAAACCACGGCACTGAGGATGGCATAGACAGGCGCATCAGCGCAGAGGATGGCGCCGACAACCCCAGCGACACCGAGGACGGCGCCAACAGGCATGCTGAGGATGGCGCCAAGAGACACATTGACGCAGAGTGTGTCCCCAACAGCGCCAAAAGCAATCCAGGGCCCCAAAGACTTTGATTTGAAGAAAAAGAAGGAAGAATACAAGGAGATGAAGGCATCAGTGGAGCCCCCTGCGCCGCAGCCATGTGAGGGGAGAACACCTGAGTGCACAGTCGACGGCACCAAAGATGGCGCCGCGCAACTAGGAAGGTCCAACTGCCCTACCCGCTCCTCCGAAGGGCCCAAAGGCCTCGGAGTGACCAGGCCAGCAGCTGGACCAACCTCCGAGCCCACTGCTCCATAAGAACAGCCCACTGATGAAACTGCTCATCGGAAGCCCTTTCAATAGCCGGGGAAGGGCTCCGATGTCGAAGAGGTTGGTCACCGGAGACAGAAACCGGAGACTCCAGAGGAGGAGACCGGCATCTGACCCCAACGACTGACTGTCGACGCGCAGACATACCAGAAGGCGACCTCAAGTGATGCCTTCTCTTTTTTGACCTGTGGGCTGAAGAAGAACTCGAGGCCGAACGGTGCTAAGAGTGCGACTGTTTTCTTTTATGCTTTCGGATAGACCGCCCATCCCCCTGGGCATCGGACCGTCCATTGTCAGACCATCCCTCCGGAGAGGGCAGCGGACTGGACCCAGCCCGGCTGACTGAACAGCTTTCATACGAAGTCTCCCTACTGTCATCTAACCCGCTCATGGTCGACTCTGTCAATGGAGGGCTGAAGACTTCTTTTTCTTAATAAGTAAAGTTTAAAAGTAAGCGGTACTTATTTCGAGATAAACTACAAAACAATAAACTGAAAACTATGCTGCTAGTTTGAAGTTTGACTCCCGGAGGGTGAGCGACGTCGTCATTGAAGTGCACTCGACGGTGGGAAAAAAGGAACCGAGGCAGTTGGAGGGTCGATGCCAAGATAGTCATTGCCGCACGAGCCAAGGCCTGTGGCGCCAGCCCTCTTGCAAAAAAGTTTGCTCCTGCTAGGTCCTAGCACCTTTGGCGTAGAGCCCCATCAGTGTGAATGAGTGGTGAAGACTTTATGTCCAGGAAGATCTTAGGATTAATATGCAAAGGCACCCTGTCTCTATGGAAAATTAAATAAGGATGCTCACACATTAGAGCCTGCAACTCTGAAATCCTTCAAGCAGAAGTGATTGCAACTACAAATACAGGTTACTCACCTGTAACAGGAGTTCTAGGAATGGTATATGTTGTTCATCCACACTGTCTGGCAGGTATCCTTGCCGCTTTAAATCTTGCCGGAAGGTCTTCAAGCTGGCTCCTCCCACTCACCCGGGTGGTAAAACTCTCGGCTCCGCCCCATGACGTCAGATCTGGCCCGCTGGAAGCTCAGGGTTGTGTGTCGGGCCGAGGTCGGGTCAGGTGGATGAACAACATATACCATTCCTAGAACTCCTGTTACAGATGAGTAACCTGTATTTCTAGGACATGGATATGTTGTTCATCCACACTGTCTGCAGACTCTAGCAGTTCTCTGGGAGGAGGGAGGCAAGGCGCACACCCTCTACTTAGGGAATAGAGACTGGAGAACCGAGGCCCCAAAACCAGCATCCCGGCGTGACTCAAGGTCGATGTGGTAGTGGGTGATGAAGGTGTGTGCTGACTTCCAGGTAGCAGCCCTGCAGATTTCCTGGATAGGGACGTCCCTGGAAGCAGCCACCGATGCAGCAGTATGGCGGGTAGAATGAGCTCTTATCCCTCTGGGAGGATCCATGCCCGCCAACTTACAGCAGAGATCTATGCAGGAGGTGACCCACCTGCTTATCGTCTGCTTGGCTGCAGGTCTGCCAGGTGCGGCTTCAGTGTAGGTGACAAACAGCTGGCGAACCTCTCCCCGAATTTCAGCCGTGCGCTCCTTATAGTGAGCGAGCGCCCTTCTAGGGTCCAGAGTATGGAGCCTATATTCGGCCTCCGAGGTGTGATTGGGGTAGAACACCGGCAGAGTCAACACCTGGTTAAGGTGAAACTCCGACACCACCTTCGGAAGGAATTTCGGTGGGGCGCAGGACAACCTGTCTCTGTGGAAGACCAGGTAAGGAGACTTGATGGAAGCGCCTGGAGCTCTCCCATCCTCTGGCTGACGGATAGCCACCAAGAAGGCGTCTTCCACGACAGGTGAGAGAGATCACACCTGTGCACTGGTTCGAATGGCTTGCCCATGAGCTTTGCCAGTACCAGCAGTAGATCCCACGGAGGTGGAGGTTCTCGCACCGGAGGGGAAATGTGATCAAGGCCTTTGAAAAAGCGCCAGACCACCTTCTCCTGCGGCACTGACTGCTCCCGGCACGCCCGGCAAGCAGAGATGGCTGCCAGGTACACCTCAAGGGTCACGACCCAAGCCCTTGCTGAGAAAGGGACCACAGGTAGTCCAATATGCTTGCCAGGAACAGGAGGAAGGGTCAAGGCCCTTACCCTGACACCAAATGGAAAATCTCTCCATTTGAAGGCATAGCATTTCCTGGTCGACTCCTTATGGACGCCTCAACTGCATTGAGGACCTCGTCGGAAAGACCCAAGGCCTGGAACTCTAGCCGCTCAGGAACCAGGCCATCAGGTGCAGGGATTGAAGGTCCGGATGGAACACCTTCCCCTGATTGACTGAGAGCAGGTCCGGGCGAGCTGGAAGCTGCCTCGGGAGCCTGGAGCTGAGGCTGAGGAGATCTGGGTACCAGAACTGGCGGGGCCAGTCTGGGGCTATCAGAATCACCTGCGCCTTGTCCCTCCTTGCTTTGAGAAGCACCTTGTGCATCAAGGGGAATGGGGGAAAGGCGTAGAAGAGGCCCGGGGTCCATGGCCTCGAGAAGGCATCCCCCTGCAGCGAGCCCTGCTGAGGGGGGCAGGCATGGAACAGCCTTCAGCTTCGCTGTCTCCCTGGAGGCAAACAGGTCCACCTGAGGTGTGCCCCAATGGGAGAACAGATCTTGTACTACCTCCGGCAGGAGAGACCACTCGTGGGACGCAGCCCCTATCCGGCTTAGGGCATCGGCCAGGGTGGAGGCTCCTGCCACGTGAATGGCTAGGAGATCCGCCTCCAGGCTGCGCATGAGTGACCAAATGCGGAGAGCTTCCCTGCATAGAAGCATGGAGCGTGGCCCACCCTGGCGGTTTAGATAGTACATGGTCGTGGTATTGTCCATCTGGACTCGGACCACTTGACCCCGGAGAAACGGAGCAAAGGCGGTGAGAGCTAGGCGGACCGCTGAGAGCTCCAGCAGGTTGATGTGACATCGGGACTCCCACAGGGACCAGAGGCCGCGTGCTCGGTGTTCCCCCAGATGGGCACCCCAACCCATCAGAGAGGCATCGGTCGATAGAGAGACCGTCGGCTCGGGGCGGACAAACGGGATGCCCTCCTGCAGATGAACTGGAACGGTCCACCACTGGAGAGCGTTCCACATCTCCTGGGTCACCGTCACTAGCTGGTCCAATGGATCGCAGCGTTGAGACCACTGGCTGGCCAGCCCCCATTGAAGGGGGTGCATGTTCCAGCGGGCCCAGCGGACCACACTGGTACAGGCTGCCATGAGACCCAGGAGGCGCAGGAAGTCCCAGGCAGGGCACGATTGCCCAACCAGGAATGACTGGGCAAAGGAGGAAAGAACCTTGGCCCTGTCCGCCGGGAGCCGTGCTCTGGCTTGAAGAGAGTCGAGCTCTGCCCCGATGAAAAGAATCACCTGCTTCGGCTCGAGTTCCGACTTGGCCTCGTTGATGAGAAGGCCGACTTGAGAGCAAACCTGGAGGGCCAGATCTCTGGACCGCTCCACCTCCTGCCTGGAGGGGCTGCTATCAGCCAGTCGCCCAGGTAAGGTACACCCGACCCCTCGGCGCCAGGAATGCTGTCACCACTGCCATGCATTTGGTGAAGACCCTGGGAGCTGGAGACAAGCCAAGGGCATGGCTCAGAATCAAAAGGGATCCCTCCGCTCGAAAGTGAAGGAATCTCTGATGTGACGGACGGATAGGGACGTGAAAGAACGCGTCCTGCAGGTCCAGAGAGCAGAACCACACGCCTCGTTCCAAGGATGGTACTATCTGAGCCAGAGTGACCATCCTGAAGGTCCGAGACCTTAGGAACTTGTTTAGGTCGTGCAGGTCGAGAATGGGGCGCCAGCCCCCCGTCCGTTTCGGAACCAGGAAGTACCTGGACACAAACCCCGGGTCTGAGGGAGGGTCCGCTACCTCTCTGATCACCTCCTTCTCGAGGAGGAGAGCGATGTCGGCTCGGCGAGCCAACAGTGAAGCTGCGGGCCCGAGGTGCGACGGCTCTGAAGGGGGGGGCCTGCTCGAACTCCAGAGGCAGACCTTTTCCGACCACTTCCAACACCCACCGGTCTGTGGTAATAACGGACCAGGCGGAAACCTGGGGTGAGGTGATGGGGTTGGGGCCGACACCCCTCAACCCGTCACTGGGCAGGCTTGGAGGAGGAACCGGCCGAGGGACCTCCGGGGCCTTTACCTCCCTGCTTCCTGGAGGAGGAAGCCGAGGGCTTGGGTTTGGGATGCCAAGCTCCTGCCTGTTGGCCCTGATGTTGCTGGGCCGGACGTGCCGCGGGCGCAGAGGGACGAAAGGGCTTAGGCTGTGGTCTGCGGCCTTTGTCCTTCTGTGCGGATGAGACCGAGTCCAAGGTAGCATTGGACTTCTCGATCCTCTGTAGGTGACCTTCCACCCAGGGCAGAAAAGGTTGGTCCCCAGGAAGGGGACATCCGCCAACTTGTGCTGGGTATCCAAAGTGAAGGTGGATATCCTCAGCCATGCCCGACGGCGCATAGCCACTGCGGCCACTACTGACCTGGCACATGAGTCTCCAATGTCCAGAGCAGTCTGAAGCTGCTGTTTGGCCACTGCCCTGGTCCCGCACCTGCCTAACCGTGGTCTGCAGGTCCGCCGGAAGATGAGGAACTACCTCGTCCAGGGAGCCCAACACGGCATGAGAGAAATGTGCCATGAGTATGGCCGAACTGGCCTGAAAAGGCGAGGGAGGACGCAGCGTAGACTTTGCGCCCGGCATACTCCAATTTCTTGGACTCCTTGTCGGGCGGTTTGTCCACGTCCCTAGTGTTCCCGGCATGCCGGAAAACGCTGTCGGTAACTAGCCCTTCGGCTGAGGGGTGTTCCGAAAAACCAGACAAGGAACCGGTAGGGACCGCATACTTCCTGGCCATCCTGGCCGAGGGCGCAGGACAGGAAGCAGGGCGCTGCCAGAGCTCCAAGGCCGGGCCCACTATGGCCTCGGCCACCGGAAAGGCCTCCGTAGGGGAATCCCCTCGGTCCAGTATCTCCATGAGGGGATACTTGGCCCGCATAGACACAGGTTCGAGCTTCATCCCGGTGGACTCCGAGATGAGCCAAAGCAATCCCAGATAAGACGAAGGGCTATCGTCCAGCGACTGACCTCCAGAAGACTCCAAGTCTACTCGCCTGGAGAAAAGGGAGGAATCGTCGTCGGACTCGGAGGAGTCCGCAAAGAGCTGCCTCGGGCCTGAGCCACCCTCCACCTGCCGAGGTCAATCGGCAGTGAGGGTAACAGACAGCCTATGGGGCAGGCCCTGAGCCGACCGAGAATTCTTGGTCGGAGCCCCAAATAACGGCTGTGGAGGTGGAGGTTCCACCGGAATCGGTGGAGCAGCTGGTTTTGGCCGAACAACTGGCCTGGGAACAGGCTCCTCGGGTAAGTCGAGGGGTTGTTTCGGCTGCTCCGGTGACGGCCACTTAATGGCCGGGGTAGGCGACGGCGTCGGCTTGTTCCCAGCCAGAAGGAGCTGTTGCCACATGAGGTCCTCGTATCATCGACGTAACTTATGTCGAAGCCTCCCCTCGTCCGAGGAGGAGGATGAGGACGAGCGGCGGCGCCGTTTACCGCGGTGCCGAGACCGAGACCGCCTATGACGGCGGGATCGGCTGGACCGCGAAGAAGTCCGAGACCGAGAACCTCGGCTTTTCCGAGGACGGTGCGGGGAGGGGATGGGTGGAACCGGCTCTCCCCTCGGCTCGGAGGGTTCACCCGAGGGCTCCGGAGCCGGAGGCACTGGCAAGCCCACGGGATCCTCAACTCCACGGGGGAACTGGGGAGAGAGGATTCTCGGCTTTGCCTGTCGACAACCCGTCCAACGGGTCGAGAAAAATCTCGACTGCGTCGACGGGAGTCTCAGTCAGCTGACCTGACGGGGACACCGTGAGACCAGTGGCCGAAGCCGAACGATCGACCGAAGTCGATGGCCGACAATCGGGAAGAGGTCTTTCCCGCTCCCAAGAGCGTCGACGGAGGGACTTACCCTTGTCTTTCTTTTTGGACCGGGAAGAAGGTCCAGCAGACGTTGGTCCCTCTCCCTTAGTGGAGAGGGACAGACAAAGCTCCTTAAAGGAAGCTGTATAAGAGGAACCCAGGGAGAGCAGGATAAATGCCGCGACCGAGGAAGATGCGGCCCGCGTCGCCTCCTCTTCGAGGGCGATCATCTGCTCTAGCTGATCCACCAAGCCCACCGCCGCAGAAACCGCCGATCGGGCCTCTTTGACTTCACCGAGGGAAACGCTTCTCGACACCCCAGTTGTAAACGGGCAGCACGGTCTTGGAGGACGAGCTTAGAAGGAAGAGCACAGGTCGCTAAGCTCGCGGGTCGTGGTTCAAGGCCTAGACAGTAGACACACGGGAGTGCGGATCTCATTCAAGACATCTTCTGTCCGCAAGGGCATCTCCGAAAACCGGAGTCGATTTGTCCATCGCAGTCACGGTGGATAGAAGACCAAAATCTAGAAATGCAAAACTTTTAAATTCGCAAAACCGAAGAGTTAGGAACCAGTCTTATACGCAGAGCGTTAAGGAGGGAACCTGAGCTTCCAAGCGGTAAGGAAGATCTGGCGTCATGGGGCAGAGCCGAGAGTTTTACCACCCAGGTGGGTGAGAGGAGCCAGCTTGAAGACCTTCCGGCAAGATTTAAAGCGGCAAGGATACCTGCCAGACAGTGTGGATGAACAACATATCCATGTCCCTAGAAATAACTCTTTCCAAGAAAAAAAAGTGTAAGCCACAAGTCGCAGCTGGCTCAAAACGTGCCAAAGTGAGCTTTTCCAAAATAAAATTCACATCCCAACCTGGGACTGGATTGCGAATAGGTGGCTATAGATACAGAATGCCCCTGAAGAATGTATGCGCTACCACCAGCTGGGCCAGCATACGGCCATCAATAGACACACGGAAAGCAGATAGTGCAGCCAGGTACACTTTGAGCAAAGAATACTGCAGGCCTGAACCCAAAAAGGACAGCAGATACTTCACAACCTGATTAACTGGACAGGTGAATGGATGCAGGTGGTAGGAATCAGCCCATAACACAAACCGATTCCACTACATGGAGTAAGTAGTTCTGGTGGAAGGCTTTTTACCAGCCACCAGAACAGGGACCACATTTTAGAAAACCCAACACGAGCTATAGCTATGTCTTCATGAGCCATGTGCGCAGATGGAGATATTTCAGGTCCGAATGGACTAAGGTCCCTATGACAATAGACCCTTGCACAGGGGCAGAGGTAATGGGGTTTCCACTTACAGCTGCTGCAGTAGGGGAACCAGATCTGTTGAGGACATGGAGGAGCAATGAGTTGCAGAGTTGCCCCCTCCATTTCCAACTTCAGTAGCACCCTCTGAATTAGAGGTAAGGCATATAGAAATCTCCATTTTCAAGAGAGGGGCAATGCAACTCGCCAGAAAACTCCAGGCCCTGGGGCAAGCAAGCAGAAACGCGTTATGTGGTGATGCAAAAAGAACCAACTCTGGATGACCCCATCTTTCAAATAGGTCATCGACCAAGAGATCAGCAGTTCCTACTTGTATATCTTGTATCTGCGATCTGCTGAGCTTAACTTCTAAGACATTTTGGATAACTGGAACACATATTGCTAACAGTTTTACACTGTGTTGCAGCACACAGAACCAAACTCTCATTGCTTCCCTGCACAATGGGTAGGAATGAGTCCCCCCTTGCTTACTGACAGAATGCATCACACTGACACTGTCCATCTGCATTAGCACAGGACATGGGAAAAAGTCGTTCTTGAAGGTCTAGAGTCTGTACAGGACAGCTCTGCATTTCCAGAATATTGATGTGTAAAGTGCTCTCCACTTGGGTCTGCATACCCTGGTTTTGATGAGGCCCCAAGTGAGCTCCCCAGCCCAGTCCCAAGGCATCCGTGGTGAGGATCTGGGAGGGGGAAGGGATCACAAATGGCACCCCCTTGAGTAGGTTGAATTCCATCCACCACTTGAGCACTTTGTGCACAGGGCATCTGTCTAGAACCATCTGTTCTAGGTCATCTGTGAGTTGTTCCCACTGGACTCTTACAGTCCACAAGGGTATCAGCATATGTAACCTGGCCAGTGGCACTGCGACAACAACTACTGCCATAAGGCCCGGAAGATGTAGGAATGCCCTTGCTGAGACATAACGACTATTGTGCAGTAACTGTGCTTGGGCAATCAGGCGGTCAGCCTTGTCCACCGGCAGAAAAACCAAGCCCTGGGCTGTATCCAGGACTGCCCCTATATACTGCAGTCTCTGGCAAGGTGTCAACACTGATTTTAATATGTTGACTGTCACTCCCAGAGCATCAAACAACTGTCTGGTTCGAGCTAAGATCTTCAAGAGCTGCTCCCTGGAGTGGGCTTTCAATAGCCAGTTATCCTGGTTAGAGAAAATGTACAAACCCTCCCTGCAAAGGGCTGCTGCCATCACTGCCAAGCATTTGGTAAAGACCCGTGGCGCAGAAGACAAGCCAAAGGGCAACACTCTGAATTGGTAATGTTCCCCTTGAAGAAGGAACCGCAAGTATTTTTAGTGAGGTTTCTGACTCTTGGTATGAAGGCATGCATCCTTCATATCCTAGGAACATATCCAATCCCATCTGCACTAACGGAAGGAAACCCTACAAAGTGACCATCCTGAATTCTTGTACTCTGTAAAGAAGTTTAGATCCCTGAGATCCAAGGTAGGCCTCAGGTCTCCTGTCCACGTTGGGACAAGGAAATATCAGGAGTAAAAGCCTGTACTCCTCTGTTCTAGAGGCACAGGTTCTATGTCCTGCTTTTGCAGAAAAGTCTGCACTTCCTCCAGTAACAGAGGCAAGTGTCCTAGGGGTATATGTTGTCAGAGGTGGGGATGATCTGGAGAGTTGTCCAGAAGTTCCAGGGCATGTCCATTTTCTATGATCTCCCAAACCCATGCATCTGTAGTCACCTCCCTCCACTGGTCTAAATGAAGGGAGAGTCGACCCCTATGACCACTCCTGGAGGTAAAGGTGAATGGGGGTGTACAAGGAGTCAGGCTGAGCTAGTGTGGGCAGCTGCACTGGCTTCACCAACCATAGGTACTTCTGAATGGGCACCTGGGGCAATGGCAGGAACTGGTAAGGCCCTGGCTCCTTTACTCCTGCCCTGCTGTCTTGGGGTTGGGTGCTGTCTCTCAACACCAGCTGGGCAAAAGGTACCCCTAGGTTGGGTATGGTAAAGGGAGTGTTCAGACTTCCATGTCCTGCCTGAGGCTTGGAGAGCTTTGAGAGTCTCCTGTACATCATGGCCAAATTTATGACCAAACAATGTTTGCCCTCTGAATGGGGCATTAAGAATGGATTGTTGGACATCTTTGGCAAAGCCTGCCGCCCTAAGCCAGAAATATCTCCTGAGACACATGCCAAAAGCTGCAGCAAGCTCTGGCAGAAGTATCAGAAACATCATAAGCTGTGCAGAGCAAATGTTTGCCCACATCAGCTCCAGCCGTCAAATCTTTCAGTAGTTCTTGCCTTGGGGAACCCTAAGGCAAGGCCTGTGTAGCAGCCTTAGCCTTCCTCAAGAGGGTGTTCTAATAGCTCATCATATGGGCCTGGTAGTTAGAAATGTGAAGGCCCAATGATGCAGAGGCATAAGTCCTCTCACCTATGACATCCAACCTCCTAGATTTCTTATCAGGAGGAAGGGTACTCAGGTGTTTAGGTGCCCTAGACCTGTCATGGGCAGCATTAATCACCACAGAGCCTGCTTCAGGTTAAGTGTCACAAAAAAGGTTTCCCAGAAGGGTCAGAATACATTTTATCTGCTTTCCTAGGGACAGCTTTGCCTAAATGTCGTCACCCCTCTGGTCGACGGGCATGACTGGAGGAGTCGATGGGGGGAGGCTGAGTCCCCAACACTGATGTACCAGCCATAACAGTCAGGGAAGGCAGTTGGTGACTGTGCCAGAGCGGATGGCGTTGAAAACAAGGTTATACCTGTATAGTGCTGGGGAGACCTGGAGCGCCCTGCGGAAGCCTTCTTGTCTTGGTGCTTGTGTTCGTGACTCACAGAGGTTTCTTCCAGGATTTTGTCGACTGCAATTCAGTCATCGGAGCACGTGACATGAATTTCTGTTAGAGCTCCATCTCCATTTTTTTTCACCGTCTTTTGGAGCAAGAATTTCTCCAAAGCCCCTTTTCGGCATCGCCTGGTTGCAGAGATAAACCCCTGGCAGATTTCACAGGCTTTCACGTTGTGGCTTAGGCCTATGGCGCAGACACAGACATGTGAGAGTCGCTGGTGTAGATTTTTTCTCCACACTCACAGTACCAGAAACATCTAGACGGTTCTTTCGATGACATACAAGTCGTCGAAAATCACTCCACAAGTGATTACTTATTCATAAAGAAATAAAATGGCAGCAATATGCAGCAACATCTCCTTAGTGGTTTGAAGAGTTCAGATCGACGGCGGGAAAAGAACTGAGGAGAGGAGGGGCCAACCCACGTTTATGTATATGGTGACTTCCGATGTTGTTGTGGTCAGATCCAGGCAGACTGCTTGCAAAAGTTTCTGCGTGGTCCTACTGCCTGATGGCTATATGTTCCAAAGGTGTGGCTTGATAAAAAGACATACCCTTTAAGATGATTTAACATTTTTCGGTCTCGAGCTCTGTCTACTGCAGCGAGAGATTTTTTTTTTTTTTTTTAACTCTTCTAAATACTTCATACTCATCAAGAAATATTGACAAGAGTAGTGCCACAGCACCTCAAAATGTGTTTTCTTTAAAAGGGACTACACTGTATCTTACCAAGGCACTGAACAACCAAGTCCCTTCTTTCCCATATGCCCCTGTAGTGCTACTGGTGTTAATCATCTCTAGAGATGCCAAGCAGTCATAACCAACATACTAAAAGTCTGGCTTTGGCTTTAGTACTAAAATTGATTATCCCTAATTCCGACCCGGCCTGGTACTTCGATAATCCCAGAATACATTTCGTAAAGTTTTCTACCACATTTTTTAAGAGTTCCCAGGTTCTTCTCTACTCATATCTCTACATGATGTACTGACTGTGCTACTTTTAACGTAGTAGCTTCTAAAATAGTATCTACACAGAAATCCTCATGAGCATGTAAAAATCTTCTTATCCCTATACAAGAATGATAGGTTTTCCTTTTAGATGTCTAATGCTGCTCTGTCCAGGTCAAATTTAGAGTAATTTCAATGCCTAAATAAATACATTGTTTCACTTATTCCAGATAAGGTCCTGCTAACTTCTACTGATTACTTTTTTCTTCCAAAGGACATCATTTTTGATTTCTCAGTGTTGGATGCTAATTTTAAAATATTCAGGTTTGTTTCTAACAGGGTTAATTGCTTTTGCAGACCTCCTTTAGTCAAAGAAAGGAGAATCAGACTGTCCAAATAAGCCATCCTTCCTACACTGTGATTTTTAAAGTTTTATTTTAGGTAAATGATACCTAGGTTAATTCAGTACTACCAGCATCAAATTAACATCGCAGTTTAAAAAGAGTGGGGGAAGGATACAGCCTTATTTGATTTTTCTGTTTACAAGAATCTTATCAGTATACTCCCTTTTTATTATTATACCTTACAGTTAGCCAGTTCTCAGAACACAGTTTGCACAATTTGGGTCCATGCCCATATCCCTAAGCGTTCTCCATAATACAGTGCTAGACAATGAATCAAACACTCCCTTCAGATCAATAAGGCTGTAAACACAGTTTCACCCCTAATTAGGATATATTTTTGATAGACATGCTTTAACAGGATACAGCTATCTTATCTTCATTCTGGTATGATTTCCTGACTTGCGTTCTCCCGTCTTATACTATCCCGATCTTCTTCTACCGACTACAGTAATCCCGCCTGCACGCTTGCCCGTTCTACTATCGGCCGTCATACAGCACAATCCTATTGATACAACTAATTGTTGTACTAGTAAGACTTTGCAGAGTTTGCGGACAAGTAAGGCTCTGCATACGTTTCCTGAGCAAGCATGCTTTGAGTTGCAATAAAAAAGTACAAGTAACCCCACCATCCTGTAGGTTACACCCCAACACTCTCCCCCTTCCACCTTCTGTCCCCCGAAGTAGCCCCCCTCGAGTTTTCCTCTCTTCTCCATTATGCTTCCCCCACCGAGTTGATTTTAAAAGTCTGGGGTGTGGGAGGCAAATCCCACATAAAAAGTAGTGAAGCATTGTTATTTATAGTGACAGCAAGCAAGAGTAGCTGTTTCTGTTGGGCACTATTCTGCGTATCACCGTTTGGGTTTTCGGCGATGTGCATTAGCTGTTTTAGTCGGTGCCGTTATGCAGGCACGGTTATCACAATGAACCCTCCTAGTCAGATCCCACAAATGCTGCACATCAACTGCAATAACTGAAGCAGGACAGGAATGCAGCTACAGCAAGGGAGAAACAGGACCACAGTACAGGAGAGCTGTTGGAAGACAACAGGGAAGATACCCGAATAATAACTGAAGCAAGACAGGAATGCAGCTACAGCAAGGGAGAAACAGGACTGCAGTACAGGAGAGCTGTCGTAAGACAACACGGAAGATACCCGAATAATAACTGAAGCAGGACTGGAATGCAGCTACAGCAAGGGAGAAACAATTGTTGTACTAGTACAGGAGAGCAGTCGGAAGACAACAGGGAAGATATCCGAATAAAGATGGACTCATACTCTTAATAAATGCCTTTATTGCTAAATATCTGTGGGGGGACACTGTTTTTCTCTCTTTTGTTTCTTATTACTGATAGGAAGTTAGTTGGATGCAGAGGTTTCAGGAGGAGGGATTAACATCACAAAGGAATGAGGTGAATGATGCATATTCTGAATTACTGAGAGTGCAGAGTTTGGGATAAAAGTTCAGAGGGGAGGGCACATTTTTGCTAGACGGTGGATGGCAAATATGCTGCTATTTGCTGCTATGTCGGGAAAACGACGTTCGGTAATTTGCATGTCGGCGAACATGGTTTATTGGGCAACCGACGTCGGTGAAATATTTGTCGGCAAAACACATTACGGGCAATCGTACGGATCCCTTTTGTTGAGGGCCAGCCGGGAGGAGGAAGGAGTTAGCGCCCAATGACTACTCTCGTTCCTTGGGGATTTGGTGGGGGGGGGGGGTAGACACTGCTCCTGTTGCATGACTGCACTTAGTGAAGATGAGGTGGCAGCACAGCAGGAAGCACCGGTAGTGGGAGGAGTAGTTGCCAGATGCCAAGCACAAGTGTGCATGCGTCACTGCACACATTACTGCACAACAGGAACCCCTGGGAGTAAACAAGAGGCAGGAGGAAAAAGCCCAGTCTGCTCCACGCAAGCACCGCCACAGCCTGTCGCAAGACAGACATGGCTGCTGGCCACCAGGGTCCTGGGTAAGTGGAGGAGGACCTTTAAGTCTGTGAGAAGGTCAGTGACAAGGCTAGGAGGGGGTGGGTACTGTTGAGCGGATCCACGGCAGATGAACAGCTCTATGGAGGAGAGAAAAAAAAGGCATGTTGTAAAGTTAGGGGTGATGCCTGCAACACAGACAGGCCCAACCTGGGAAATTACCAGAGAAATTAAAAAAAAACACTTAACAGTTACAGAGTCCAAAGAAAATGAGAAGAGCTTCTCCAAAAGGATGCTTCCCCTTCTGAGTGGTAAAACAGACTGACGTTATTCAGTGGATGGAATGCTCATGCACTCAGGGATCCAAACGTTTGGCTATGAGTGTACCACTCGGTCTCCTGACAGGATACACGCATATGTAACAATTCCTCAATGACAATGTGGAAAGATACAGAAATGACTGTAGCTGCAATACAGAATATATAAAACCAAAGCTGTTTGTTAAAGATGATAGTCATGACTTGAAGTTCACTAGTCAACTGACCGACTGACAGACACACTCACCCACCCACTCCTAGATGAATCCAGCACCAACTTTTCCTGGTCCTGCTGTTCCCAACTCAGACATTAGAACCATTACACCTAAATCAAGACCTCTGGCTAAAGTGACAACCCCCCAAATTACTCATGTCCGTCACCTATGCAAAGCACACAGTTCCCTACTGGTCCCAGGCAGACAAACTCGATTCAGCTCACAAACCTGGGTCTCTCAACTGTCTGTACAGAATGCTGCAAATGGGACACAGAGTTGGATAAACTAGCCTGTATATTATATAAATGCAACCCCCCATCCCCCTCGCCCAGTACCTTATAATGTGGTCATGCGTCCAAGCCCATCCCTGATGGGAGCACAGGAGCTCACAACCAAAGATGTAATCCCACGTGACAGCATTCAGGTCTTCCCCGGACTGGTCACTCAGCTGGAATTTCATATCGGGAATAAACTGTATGGCAACAAGCACACTGGAAAGCAAGCAAGCAATATCCAGTGTAGGATTCTGCAAGGGGAAAAAAAGGAAACTGTTAAGCAACTATACAGAATTTGCCAAAAGACAAGGAAAAATAACACTTAAGACAAAGAAAAAAAAAATACTCTTCTGAATCCTGAAAAGGGTATTTTTTTTTAGTAAATTTATACAAACATACGAAGAAGCCAGCAGAAGAAGGCCATTTGGTCTATCAAGTCTGCTCATTTTGCAGGGTCCATAGCTTGAGCTACTGTCCCTGCCCTCCCTCCCCACTTCTCCCAACCTCCCTACCCATGATCCTTATCTTCCCCTTATGCCTATCCCATCCTCTTTTAAAGCTGCCCACTGTCTTGAATGAGATGACATCCGGCAGCACATTCCAAGTGTCCACCATCCTTCTCTGTGAAGAAGTGCTTCCTGACCTCCCTCCTAAACCCCCCACCCTCCAGCTTAAGATTGTGACCCCTCGTGTAATGGCTGCCACTCAGCTTAAACAGACTCTCATTATCAATCTTATTTATCCCTTCCAAGTACCTGAAGGTCCCAATCATGTCCCCCAACCCCCCGTCTTCCGGGGAGTACATGTTCAGTGCCCTCAACCTCTCCTTGTATGCCTTACCCTGCTGACGCACTATCATCTTTGTAACCCTCCTCTGGACCTTCTCCAGCAGGTTAATGTGCTTTTTGAGGTGTGGGCACCAGTACTGTACTCCATACTCTGGATGCGGCGTGACCAGTGACCCGCATAAGGGCAGTATAACCTCCTCTCTCCCACTACTGATCCCCCTAGATATGCATCCCAGCATCTTGTTTGCCTTTGCTACTGCTTTCTTACACTACGTGGAGTGCTTCAGGTCACTAGTGATCATCACTCCCAGGTCCTTCTCCTCCTCTGATGCAGATACTTGGACTCCAGCCAGGTAGTACTCTGTCCTGGGATTCTTGGCTCCAATATGCACAACTTTGCATTTCATGGCATTGAAGCCAAGTTGCCAGATTCTGGACCACCTCCCCAGCTTTTCCAGATCTTCCTGTAGGTCCTGTATCCCTTCAGCTGTGTCCACTCTCCCGCACAGCTTGGTGTCATCTGCGAATAGGCACATTTTGCCTTTAATGCCATCCCCAATGTCACTGATAATGACACTGAACAATACCGGCCTCAGCACTGAGCCCTGTGGGACCCCACTGGTTACCTCTCTGGTGTTAGATAACTCTCACCCCCACAACCACCCTTTGGGTTCTGTTCCTCAGCCAGTTTTCCACCCATCTGGCAATCCTTTCCCCAACCCTGAAATCCACCAACTTCCTGATCAACCTTTTGTGGGGTAGAGAGTCAAAGGCCTTGCTGAAATTAAGATAGAGGATGTTTACCACTTGGCCCCTGTCTACTGTCTTACTGACACAGTCAAAGAAGTCAATCAGATTCGTTTGACACGATCTCCCCCCATGAACCCATGCTGCCTCGCATCCTGGAGACCATGCCCCTCTAGATATTCCACCAACCTTTCCTTTAGTATGGTCTCTATGAGCTTGCCCACAATGGAGGTCAGAATGACTGGTCTGTAATTCCCTGGGTCATCCTTGGGACTGCTTTTGTGGAGGGGCACTACATGTGCTGTTCTTCAATCCTGTGGCACCACATCCGACTCTAGTGAACTATTACACAGGTCTGCCAGTGGCCGTGCCAGCTCCTTAGCCAGTTACTTTAGTACCCTTGGATGTACTCTGTCCGGGCCTGGTGATTTGCCCACCTTCAATGCCAGCATACCCTCCCAAACTCTATCCTCCTCTATCACTACATCTGTGTCCTGCCCCCCACTGCTCTTTTCCCTCCTGAAGGCACTGGTCCGTCCTTCTCCTTGGTGAAGACGGAAAGGAAGTATTCATTTAGTATCGCTACTTTTCCCGTTATCCACCACTCACTCCACCCCTTTCTTTCTCATTTACATAGCAAAAGAAAGCCTTCTCTCCCTTCTTAATTCATTCAGCTATCTGCAGCTCCTTCTGTGCTTGCCAGACTTCCTTACTTGCCTCACTAGCCAACCTTAGGTAATTTCCCTATCCACCTCTCTCTTGGTCTTCCTGAATTTTCTATAGGACAACCTCGTTTTCCTTACTGCCTGGGCAACCCCAGATCTAAACCAGCTGGGCGCTTTGGCCCTTGTGTTCGTTCCCCTGAGCCTAACGCACTCATCTGTGGCAACCATTATTTCTTCCTTGATGATGGACCACCTTTGGTAGACTCCCATATCTGCTCTGATGCCCGCCAAATGGCTCCTTAGCACTTCACCCATTTTCCTGAAGTCCGCCCTCCTGAAATCCAAGATTCTGGTCTTAATCGGTATGCCTTCTCTGCCCATATCCAACTGGAACCACACTGTGCAATGGTCACTTCCACCCAGTGGCTCCCTGACCATTATTTCCTGTACATGCTCCCCATTTCTGAGCACCATATCAAGAATTGCCTCACCTCTTGTTGGTTGAATGATGCCCTGAGTTAAGAACCCACTCTGCAGTCCTTCCAGGATCACCGGACTCCTAGCGCATGTTGCAGTGGCATGCACCAGTCCACCTTGGGCAGGTTGAAGTCCCCCACAATTATCATCTCTCCTTTCCCCGCAGCTCCCAATATTTGTGAGCTCAGTTCCCTGTCCCTCTCCTCATCCTGACTGGGTGGTCTGTAAACCACCCCCAATTTCACCTTTCTCCCTCTATTGGACCTTAGCTGAACCCACAATGCCTCCACCTTCTCTTCCTCCAACTCCTCCCTTGTGCAAGTTATTCCTTCCCTGATAGCAAGTGCCACCCCCCCTTCTGACTATCTTGTTCCTCCTATATAGTTTACATCCAGGGATCGCAAGGTCCCAGTCATGGTGTGATGTTGCCCAAGTCTCGGTTACTGCAGCTGTGTCCATCCTCATGTCTGCTAATTGTGCCTGCAGGTCGTCCATCTTGTTTCCAAGACTCCGTGCATTCAGAGACACCACCCTCCACCTCGAATCTGATCTTCCTTCTCTTCCGTCTATTCTTCTATTCACGTTTATCCCCTCAGTGGGCATCCCTCCACATACCCTTGTTATGTGTTCTGCACCCCTCCACCCTTTGCTAACTGTGTTCTCGCCTCTTCCACCTCCTCCCTCCAGACCGCTTCCATCACTGTGGGGGGGGGGGGTCACTGACCTCCTCCTCTCGGAGTCTGTGGGCCTGCACACCAGCTGTCCCCGTTCAGTAGTTTAAGTGTAGAGGTTATGTATTCCCCAGTTTGTCCCTAAGTACCCTCAAATCCTCCCTACTGAGGTGTAGCCTGTCTGGTGAAAAGAGTGCTTTGTTTGACCAGATATCCTCCCAGTCCCCAACACACATAAACATCTCCTCCCTGCACCACTTTCTCAGCCAGTCATTAAAATCCTCTATTCTTCTTTTCCTGGCTGTGCTGCCCTTGGTACTGGTATAACCTCTGAGAAGGCCAGCAAACTTCTTTCCTCCCTGCAGATCTTCCCTAACTCCCTGAAATGAAAATTACATACCTACCATAATTCTTGATCTTCTCTTGTATCGTCACCATTCATTACTGCTTGGGTTAGTGCCGGAGGCACGCACCCGCTATGGGAGTTTGTTTTTTTTTTAGTCGGCTCCAACGGCGCCGCCCTTGAGAGCGACGCACTGTGTCATGCGCGAGGGGCGGCCGTTAGGTGCCGTAGACTCCTCCTCTATCTCAGTTCTGGTAGCTGGAGAGGTGAAAATAAAGGGTAAGGAAAAAAAGGAAAGCGAGGCAAGAGAGCCGAGGGACAGAAAAAAGAAAGGATATAAACTGAAAAAGGTATAAGCTGGTAGAGAATAGACAGAGGAGAGAGAATTCCAACCCTAAGGGACCGCAGGGCCTCCTTTCTGGGGCGGCTCTAGGGGAGGAACAGAGAGAGGGAAAGAGAAAAGAAGAAGAAGAAAGAGAAGAAAAGGGAGCATGTCGAGAGGGAGAACAGTGCTCATCGAGCATTGGTTGAGAGGCTTATAAGCTCGAGACTAAAACAAAGGAGCAAGAATCCCTGTTGATAAGACTGAGAGAAGGTTCAACCGAACCACCTGCACAAATCAGATACAAGGGCAGATTCTCTGACCTCTCAACCTGCCAAGTCCCTACATCCTAGCTGAGAGCTCATAGACTGCCCGGGCAGAATCTGTTCCGGAGAGAGCACCCACCCAGGAAGGGGACTATGTCCCTTAGCACCCTGTTAAGTGCTAACACAGAAGTGTATGGGGAAAGATTATGCCTTACTGAAGGCAGTTTGTATGAAAGGATAGAGTGGGAACTCAATCAGACTCCCTAAGGCAAGGCAAGAGCAGTCGCTCAAGGCTGAAAAGTGCAATGCACCAGCTAGAATGAGCTTAATGATAATACCTGCCAGGGGAAATCTAAATTTTTGTTGAGGCCGAGCCAGGGCACGGTCTCTTAAGCTGTGAACTGCGTAACATGATCAAGGTACCCAGAAGTCGCACCCTAGGGGCAGTCAGAAAGAGTTCCCTCAGAATAAGTGAAAAACACAGACCGTTCTCGTTCCTCTTTACCTTGAGGAAAAGAGGATCCATTCACTAAGAATGGAAAACAGAAAGTTTTTTTTTTGTTTGTTTTTGGCAAAGGCCAAAGGAAGGGAGAGGAACGAGACGGGAGGGGGAGACGCCACAGTAGGAGGCTACTGAGGGGAAGGTGGTGGTAGATAATGAATGGTGAAGATACAAGAGAAGATCAAGAATTACGGTAGGTACGTATTTCATATCTTCCCTTGTCAATCTTCACCATTCATTACTGCTTGGTGAGTACTAGTTTCAAAAGGGGGTAGAAACCCTGAGGGAACAAGACCCCAGCCTCCTGTTGGTGAGAAACGGAAGGGGAAGACCCTGGGCTAATCCAGAGAGAAACCTATGGGGGAGAAGAGCTAGGAGGTGCCCCCCCAAGGACGGGGAGACGGAGAAAGCCCCTGCAGTAGTCTCCTAGCTCTGGAGGAAAAGAGACGGGTCCCCCGGAAAGCAGAGCGAATCACCCTACGCTGGGCCAGGGGTGACAACCTTGATAGACGAAGCCATGCCGTTCGTTTAATACAGATCGCTGTCCCCGCAAGCCTGGAAGCCACCTTACTGGCGTCATAAGATGCCCTTACTTGGTGTCTTGCCAGCTCCAGGCCTATTGCAGAGAGGGCATTAGCTTGTCTGGTTTGCTCCGTATCAGGCATTGATGCTAAGATTTGAGAAAGCATCGACCACAAATGCCTACTGTAAGCAGCATGATGGGCCTGATGAGATGCAATGCAAGACATCGCACGAGAGGAAGAGAACACTCTTCGCCCCCACCGGTCGAACTGTAGGGAATCCGAGTCCGGTGGACGGTCGTGCGCCAGGCGGCGGCGCCCAAAGGGAGTCTCTAGGTATGCCAAACCCGAGGGTGGGCTGGGGAGAGTACCCAGGGATTCCGAAGGGGCACAATACCTATGTCGGCAGTCTGCCGGGGCTGGAGAAAGGGCGGCTGGCGACTGCCAGGAATGGATAGATGCCTCCTGGATGGGAATAGGCCAGGATAGTACCACCAGGTGCTGGGCACTGAATTCGCCAAGGAATTCACGCGTCTCCAGTTCAGTATTGTCTCTCCTGACGTAGGAAATTTGAAAATCCCTCACCATCCTCGAAAGAAATCGCTGATATTCAGTGAAATCAGCATCAAAGGAGAGATGAGAAGAGGGTTCCTCTCCCTCAGAGGAGGGAGACGAGGATGATGGAGAGCTTGAGTGTCCAGAGGACTCTTGTGGCGGTGGGGATAGGCGAAAAACCCGCTCATTCATGCACCTGACATATGAGAGGAAGGCCGCTGCAGAACCTCTGAACGCCTCCCAGGATAACGGGCCCGTGGGACCGACATGGCCTGGGAGAGCGGGGCGTGGCTGCAGAGGAATGGGAGATGGGCACCTACGAAGAGGCAACTGTTCTCTGCTAGGACTCTGGAATCCGGGGAACGGCGCCCGAGCTGGCGGGATCCCGGACAACAGACCAGGTCGCAAAACGGAACCCTGGGGATGCGAAGCCTGGAAGAGCCCAGAAGGGGATCCTCCCCTGTGATGAACCTGGGACTGCATGAATACAGAAGGGCAGCCCACAACAACGCCACCAGAGGGACCCGGGTCCAAAGGAAAGGGGCCCATGGTTTCAGCCACACCCCGAGGGTGGCCGACAGAGACCGAGACGCCTGAATCCTGCCCCCCGACCCCTCGGACTCTGAGAACACCCTCCTCCTCGACCCCAGCGATCTCCCACCCCAAGGGGGTGCAGCAGCACCAGGGTCGGTGGCTGCCACGAGCCCCCCAGGAGGGAGAGCCCTTCCCTCCCTCCACCCCCGCTTCATTGCCCCCCAGGGACCCCAGACCACCCCTAGCCTGTGGGGCCTCAGGCGAGGACCGCAGCGGGGACAGAGGAATAGGCCCGCTGGGCCGCCTAGCACCTCGTGCCACTGGGGACCCTGACTCCGAAGAATCAGGTTGCCAGAATGGGTCCACGTCTACTCATCAGCCTCCGAAGAGGAAGAGATCAGCTGGACCACAATACTAGCAACCCCAGGGGCCCCCGGTGAAACGGTGCCGCGAGCGGCGCCGGTGCCGGAGGCAGCGCCGGACTACCTCGGACTCCCTCGCCAGCTAAGCCCAGCCCCGGCTCCCCACCGGTGCTGGCCAGGCCCACGGCACCGCCATCGGCGCCGGGACCCAACCCGGCGCCCCCAGAAGAGCGAACCGGGCCAGAAGGCGGTGTCGAGGGTCCACCAATGCCGGGCCCAGCAGGCGTGGTCCTCGACACTGAGGGAGCCTGCACCCCCGCGGAGGTGACTGCCGAGGCGGTGTCTCCGCCGCGGCCCTGGGAGTGACCTCGACGCTCCTCCGACACCGCAAAAGAAGCTTCCTCTTCGGCAAGAGAAGATGAGGAAGCCTCCTCCTCTACGGACCGTAAAGGCCCGAGAGGGGACCCGGAGGAAGGGCGTAGAGACCTTACCTGGGAATCCCTGGAGTGACGCCGTCCCCCAAAAGTCGGCGGGGCCTTGCCGATCTTGAACGTGTGGACTTCGAGGATGCGACGGTCCATGGAGAAACGGGCGTCGCACGCATCCATATCGTGGTTGGGTCCCAGGCAACGAAGACAAACATCATGCCGATCCGTGACGGAAAAATGCCGGCCACAGGAGCACCGACTCATAGGGGCACGGCCTGCCTTCGACTTATGTTTTGCCCCCGAACCTGACATGATGTGAACAAAATGAGACTAAAATTAGCAAAAAAGCACTCGGCGCCGTCGACAGAAGAAATAAACAGAACGGTCTTACCGGGAGACGGGGTCGAGAGAAATACGAGAATACGAGAAGGAGTCTGGCCTGAGTGACGCAGAAGGCCTAGTTCAACTACCACGCAGCAGGTGCAGCCTCGACGGCGGGAGAAACAGAACTGAGATAGAGGAGTCTCATTGCACCTAACGGCTCGGTCACAAGATGCATGACGAGTGTTGTTTCCCGAGGGTGGCGCCTGGAGCTGACTCAAAACCCCCAAAAAAAACACCCGTAGCAGGTGCGCGCCCCCGGCACTAACACAAGCAGTAATGAATGGTGAAGATTGACAAGGGAAGATCCTACTTTGCACTACCTCAACCTCCTCCCCAGCTAGATCATTTGTTCCCAAATCTATAACTAAATTAGATTTTCCTCCAACCTCCCTTACTATTTCCCTTATTCTTGGGCCCACCTTCCCCGCTGTCATCCCTGGCATACAAACCACCCTCCTGCTTGCATTTGGGTCCCCGTTACTTCCCAGTTAATATCCCTAATTATGAAGTTCCCAAAGATTGCCACCCTTCCATTCCCTCCACCCGTGCTCCCCATCCTTCGGTACTAGCTGTTTCCCCACCTATCTCCACATCCACAAATTATCCTCTTAACTATTTTTCCATCTCCCACTCTGCCCCTCCCCTTCTATCTGTACCTGCTTTCAGTTTTCCCTCCCCCTTCCTTTCCTTTTCTCTCCCCCATCCTCCACTCTGTTTTGCCTGCCTCCTCTTCCCTGCCCACCCTGATTAGTTCCCTCTCCCCTCCCCTGTACTCCTACTCTCAGCCCTGGCTCAATCTGACCTCCTACCTCGTCTCCTGTTACCCCCTCCCTCCTTCCAGACAGTGGTGCAAATCTATTCAACAAAGGCACCCATTTAGAATTTCCCACCCCTGGTACTCTCACATTCCCACCCCTTCCCCTTAGCATTCCTCCACCCTGGGCTCCCTAGTCCTCTGACGAAGAGACATTTCTGTATACTGGGTGCTCCTCCCCACTCCCAGCCTGATGCCCTCACTCCCCTGGGCATCACCCCTTTGTCTTTCCCTCCACTGCTCTGCTCCTCATGACTTCCTACACCATCCTCCCCAGCTCCCATCTGAGCAGCCTTATTTCAAGCCTTTAGCTGCTCCAGGCTCTTACACACAGGACATCCCCCTTGCTCCACATCGCTCCCAGAAAGAATGCCGCCCCACAGCTACTGCAGTTTATCACTCTCCTGCTTCCCATACACATACGTAGTCTCCCACATCCTCCCATTCCAGCTTCTCCTAGCTTCCAGTTATACATAACTATAAAATAACTATAAAATTCAAAAATATATAAATGTCTATCTCACTTTACCATCAAAATGTAACAACAATCTCAATAATCTAGAACTCAGTAGGCTGCTACTTAAGTAATAAGCCACGAGGGGGTGTGGGTTATCGGGGGATTTACCATGGCTGGAGTGGTTTGCCCGAGGTGCAGCTGAGTGGGTAAATCCTGCGCACAGCTATGGTAAATCTCTCGATAACCAGATCCCCGAGGGTTTATTATGCATTATACCAAGTACTGCCTTTTTTAAATTATTTAAAAAAAAAGGTACTTGCTATAATGCTTAAATAAGCGACTCAGTAGTAGAACAATCAGTGTTTCTGGTTACTTTCCCCTGATGTACAGAGCAGTTTTACAGTCTCCACTTAGCGGGGAAACAAGATGGCGGCCGGAGTTCCACGATTTCGCCGTCGGGTTTCTTTTTTCCAAGATGCGGCTGGCTGACACCTTTTTCGGTGATTATCAGAGGATTTACAGTGGTGGTAAGGTGCCAGCCAGTCGTTTTGATTGGTTGTCGTCTAAGGTGCATGGTATAATTCCAGTGTTCTATCAAAACTTGAACACTATGCCAAGGAAGCTGTTTCTTAGCAACCACCCGATTCTAGCTAAAATAAAATACATATTTTTATAAAATGACAGGGTAAAATTGTGTATTCTGATTGGCTCTTATTATGTGTAAAATACAGTTTACACATGGATAAAAAAAAAAAGGACTGCTCAGCAGTGAAGAGTCTGCAACACAGAATAATTGGCATTTGGAACACAGGCATTTCAGTTAGCCCTCTACTGCCAGCGCTGATCTTCCATCACAAACATGGCTGCTACCTTTACACTGTAAAAAAAAAAACAACTTAAACTGGGTCCTAAAAATAAAACTACCTTAAATAAAAAATAAAACAAATGAATTAAATTCTGTTTCCCTGATTATCACTCTCTCCTTACATACATAAATAAATCAGAAACAGTAAGTATTGTTTATAGTTTTCACTACAACTGTTTCTTTGCTGACAGTCAAAATTCCCCTTTCTATCTTTAACTGCTTATCAGGGAACTCTTTTCTTGCCCTGACAGTGAGATAACTGAGTCTCTGGCTGTAACAAAGGCCTTTGTTGTCTCTGTGTATAGTGTGTTGGGAGAGAAACGTTCTGAGCAGAATTTTGAATCCATATATTCCATGGTAAACATTCCATGATAAACATTCCATATCTTGAATGTGGGGAACAGAGAGAAAAAAAAAGGAAGAAGAAAGTAGGCAATAAAACAATGACATCATCAATGATATCACTTGCAGTGGGCGGAAGGATTATGTTATCACAAAAGCACAAAATAAATCTATTTTTCTACACATAAACATGCTTTTCCCAATAATCAAAAGTAAAGAATAAAAGGAGTCAATTTTATAAGTGCAATAACTCATTCTAACCTACTGTCACTTAGAATGTTCAGGTACTCTCTGCCTGCTGCTAGAACACCTGTGTGCCTGAAGGGGTTTTAGATCTGCAGCATTCATGCAAACACACTGTGCTTAAACCTACATATCTTAAAAACCATACATCCAATTTTAAAACTGTAAAAAGAAAAGTTTTCAGGACAAAACGTTTTTGAAAATGAGTGAGGTTTGGTAATGTTTATTTAACTGGATTTAATGTTGTGGGAGGTTGTTTTCATATTTTAATAAATTCTGATGATTTTATCTAACTATAATTATGTTCTGTTTACTTAGTCATGCAAAAATATTAAATTTCTGTAAAATTGTTGATTAAAATTGTTAAAAATATACAGTAAACATCTGTCATTGTCTAAATATAAATTTTGCTAGTTTTTTACCATTTTTTTTAGTCAGAAATCAATATCTGAATCTCTTGTTATTACAGTTTGAGTTTTTTGTTCCACTCCACTGGTTGGAATTTTGCAGTGTATGATTCTTCTTATCCACTGATTTTAGTTTATGAATCTGATTATCATTTGTTTTGTATTTCCCCTAGTTTAGTAAGAATATATTCACACATTACCTTAGAAGGACATATCAGGAAGTGATGCAGGAAGGAAGTGCTTTGTGAGGTCAAGTGATGTAAATAGGAAGAACACTTCCAGTGTAGGTCAGTGAGCTGACACAGGAAATGGAGACATTTGTTAGTGCTGGAGGGCTCTCTATGATTAATTGCATATTTGCTGTAGTTAAAATGTGTAATTTCATTGAAATAAACTATTTTATTTTTATTTTGTAATAAAATCCTATAATAAGTATAGGAAACTGTATTTTATTTGTGCTGTTTGCGTTATCATACTGTAAATGAAGCATGATGTTGTTCATGTAAAGGTTCCCATCGGTCAGTAAACATCATGTTACATAAATCTGTGTATTATTTAATTTCTTGGCATAGTTTATTTTTGGGGTTGTATTATGGGATGGTTTATGGTGAGGGAATGACTGTATGATGAAGCACTGTGTGTTAGTGGTGGTGGTGGTGGGGGGGTCCTGCATTCATAATACAGGATCAGATGCACTTCATATGTTCTGTGGAAATGAGAGGGGCTATATGCATATAATAGTGGTGCTAACAGATACTGTAGACACAATACGGGTATACGTATAGGATGATAAAATTGCTGAAAAGGCACTGGTAATTTGGGGTATACTGTGTCATGGGGAAGGGGTGGGTGTGCCTGTACCAAGCAATGATGCTCATAGGCACTGCAGTCATTTTGCATCATGAATTGGCACCCGTCCTTGGGGGTATACTATGTTATAGGGAAGCAGGTGGGGCTGCCTGCACCTGGTAATGGTGTTCATATGCCATGCAGAAATGTTGTGAGTACACATACAGGGTGATGACAAGGGCACCTGTAAAGGTTGTGTACTATGTGCTGTCACATGGTTTGCCTGCATACACACGTGATATGTTGCAACATTCAGTATGGTGCACCGTGTGAGTGGGAAGGAATGTGGTATGCCTGCACCATGGAGTGATGCTCATTGGTGCACGTGTGTACTGTGTGCTATGTTTCATTTGAATGGACTGTATAAGTCATACACTGGCACTGATCACATCACAGTGCACCAGAGGTAAGGGATGGTCTGAAGCATTACGAGCACAAGGGACTAAAGTGGTTGTGGAGTGATTTGAACGTGAATAGAACATTACAGTGCATCTGAGGGTAGTGTTGGAATGAATCTTGATGTGCACAGTGGACTACACCATGGTGACTGAGGAGGGATCCATATCAGTAATGCACATCACAGAGTGTCAGAGATAAAGGTTGGACTGAAGACTGATGAACAGATGGACTAAATTGGTGACTCTGGTGGGATTTGAACCTGAATAGCACTTTACAGTGCAGCAGAGGTTGGGGCTGGACTGACACCAGCTCAGTCAATGGACAACATCATTGGCTGTGGAGGGATCTGAACCTGAAATGCACTTCACTGTTCACTACAGTTTAGGGCTTGACTGACACATAAGGAGACAGATCTTACAAGTGGCTGTGGAGGGATTTGAACCTGAATAATACTTTACAGTGCATCACAGATTGGGGCTGAACTGATGTCATATGAATTGATGGACTACACCAGTGGATGTGGAGGGTTTTGAACATGAAATGCACTTCATAGTGCATTATGGGATTGGTCAGAACTGATGCATGGTAAGTCGATGGACAACACCATCAGTTGAGGAGGGATCTGAACCTGAAACGCACTTCACTATTCACTACAGTTTGGGGCTCGACTGATGCATGGTAAGGAGCTACATCTTACAAGTGGCTGTGGAGGAATTTTAACCTGAAGAACACTTTCCAGTGCATCAGAGGTTGAGTCTGGACTAACGTCATACGAATCGATGGACAACACCAGTGACTCTGGAGGGATTCAAAGCTGATTTGGCCTTTACCATGCATCAGGGATTGGGGCTGGACTGATGCCAGATAAGTTGAAGGCAACACCATTATTTTTTCATTTTAAACAATCAGCAACTGTGTATTAGGGAGAAAACTCAAGTGCAGAGCATGAGACAAACCTGCTACTGACCCTAACCCACTTATCATCCATAACGCAGGGAGCAACATGCCACATAGATTTTAACATAGCCATAATTCGAACATAAACTCTTTAAAAAGTAACAAAAGGTGCTGAATTCACATGACCGCATCTAGTACATGCACAAGAAACTCTCTCCCATCAGGAATGCCAGCCGGATCCATAAGATGTGATCACACAGGATGACCAGAAATTATCCCAAAATGAACAAAGTGACAACTATGAAAACTTTTATCATAAATAAAAACAAATAAAGTAAATACAGATTACAAATCGAGGTTTTGGCACTGCAATGAAGTGAGTATTTTAGGATAAGAGCAGCACCTCCATCTTGAATCTAAGTTTCCAGTCACCATGCTCTTCCTGCACCAGTGTGCACTCTGACTGGTTAATGGAAATAGTGACATGTACAATAAGCATAGAGCAAGCATGGCAACCAATCAATATGACCAAATGGTGACGCGGCACAGAGCTAGGCAGGTACAGGTGAGGGCTGTGACCCCTAACTGAAACATCAAAAAAAATCACTGTACACTCCAGAGCCCAGTTTCCCTCCAGTGACAGTTGGAAAAATACAGTCCTTGCTTGAATGCTAAATAAGGATTTAGTCTAACATTTCAGGCACACATTGAATAGAATAGTGGAAGGCACAACAAAAGATCTCGTGCAGGTTCCTGGTGCTTTGACAACTAAGGCTTCATAAGGGGATGGTGCCTGCATCTAAGACAATCCCTTTATACCAATAGTTCTCAGACTTTGTCACAGTGAGCCTCCCCAAATCCATGGAAAAGATTTTGAGCCTCCCCCAAAAACTTGAAATAATCTTGGGCCTCCCCAAAGAAAAATAACATATTGTACTTTGCGCAGTACACCATGAATACATTGAAACCCCTTTGAGTTCTTGGCTCACATTCAGCTGTTTGTCTTATACTGACATGGAACCTTTGAAAAAGAGCTCATGTGCTCAAAGGTGTTATCTGAATAATAAATAAATAAAACAAATATTATTATTCAGCTTATTGTAACCCCCCAACAGGCCAGCCTACTTGCTCTACTATTTTCATTCTTGAACCATTGTTACCCCTTGTTGCCTTACCTTCATGGGTCAGACTACTTGCTCTGTTTCCTCTCTATATGAAATAACCTTCCTACATACTTTGCCTCTCCCCCTCCTTCCCTGCTCCTAAGCAACTTCTCAGGGATTACTTTGCTCCTTCCTGCTATTGCTCTTAGCACTTCTATGTTCAGCCCTTGTATTTGGGCTGTTCTGTCATCAGTTTACAAATTGATCAATTACCACTATTCATTATTAATTTATTGTTCACATTTGTTTGCACTATTGTTCATTGTGTATTTCTTGATTGTTTTGCAGTTACCTTTTGAAATGTATTCACTCCCTACTCTTCCCCGGGTACACCTGAAATGAGCCTTGGCTCATTCACCCTCCCTTGTCACCTATTAGTAAATAAATACATAAAATTCACCTACTATTATCCTCTTTCAGTTTGCTTCATCTCTTCACACAAAATATATAAAACTAAAAATTTAAATACAGTACTTTTTCAGACTTGCTTGAGCCTCCCCTGGAACAGGTTGGGGCCTCCCCAGGGAGGCTGGCCTCACCATTTGAGAACCCCTGCTTTATACCAATTAAATTCAGAACTGATGATGTCAGAAAATCCGACCAATCACAGAGCTCGATTTTTAAATACAGAAATAGTCAGTTCACTTAGTGGTATAAATGGACTAATAGTTATAACAATCATGATATCAGTGACATGTTATTGTAGAAAAATACCGCAAAAGACAAATAAATACACCAAAGTGGTGACGGCCAATCGGATTGCTCGAATAAAAAAAAATGTAATTTATGAAATTAATTATAGTATAAACCTGATCAGCTTAACATGTTATACTAAAACAAGATGATTTGTTGTTACGATACAAACTAATGGCAGAATGAACATAATACATTTTTCACAGCACATGCAAAAAATATTAAATTTATTTATTTATGTATTAAGGCTTGTTTTCTCAAAAATAGCCAATGGGAACACATATTATATTACGTAAAATCAGTAAGGGTACGATGTCCCCTATTAGCTGGTACAACTCAATTCATCAAATGTAAACAAATGCTTGAGCTGCACCAAGAGAAGATATGGACGCCAATTGCGTCATCCAGACACTACAGCAAATGATTTGGAATGTATGGCGTGCGTCCAGAGGAAAAAAAGAGGTATGTTTTTTTATGACGCCATATGGCGTCATCAGGAAGGAATGAGATAAGGCACTCAGGGGTGTGTGTGTGTAAAATACAGGTTACTCACCTGTAACAGGAGTTCTAGGAATGGTATATGTTGTTCATCCACACTGTCTGGCAGGTTCCTTACCGCTTTAAATCTTACGGAAGGTCTTCAAGCTGGCTTCTCCACCCACCCGGGTGGTAAAACTCGGCTCCGCCCCGCCAGCGCCAGATCTAGCCGCTGGAAGCCAGGTTGTCGCGTCGGAAGGGAGGTAAATTTACGAACACTTCTCCTGTGTTTTCTAAATTCAAGTCAGGTTCTGCCACAAGTGGGTCTATGAAATGTGGCGAGTTGGCTCTTCAGATTGTCCAGTCTCTGCTCTCCCACTTGTCTGCGTTCTTCACGTGAAGTCACTGTCTGCCATCTAGGTACTCTTGAGAAGACCGTAGGTCTTGATTCCGCCTTCTTTTTAATCTGGATCCCCATTTTGAGAAGTTCTTCCCTGGCCTCCTCTTCTGAGTGATACTCCTTCCTGCCTGTCAGGTGCTGCACAACAAGGCGAGCAGGGTAAGCGGTGGAAAACATATTATTTTCTTCCGTTAAAACTGGGAGAATGTCTGCATATGCCCTCCGATTTCTCATGGTTTGAGGAGTGTGATCATTATCTATATAGATTCGAGTCTCTCCATAGAAAATCTTCCCTTACGCCATGCTGCTGACAGAATCTTTTCTTTACTGCATAACTGAAGAAGCGGAGTATTACAGACCGAGGTCTTGCATTTGACTCTGTCAGCCCAGCGCCTCCTGTGGGTTCGCTTCTAATTCCCGACGCATATCCGAGGGCAAATCTAAAGCTGTTTTCAGAAGAGTTATGATAAAATCGGGAGATCCTGGCCTCTGAGCCCCTCAGGGATACAGTAATTTGTATGTTCTTACGCCGAGCCCTATTCTCTGCATCATCTTGTATGGAATGGAGGAGAGCATATTGATCTTGTAACTCATGTAAAGATTCCTCTGTGTCAGCCACCCTAGTTTCCACTACTGTGATCTGTCTCTCAGTGGAATCAGTTTGTTCTAAATTCACATCTCTTCGCAGCTCCCCATACATTTCTTTTATTTCAGCCCGAAATGCCAGCGGTTCTTTATAAATTGTATCACGCTTCACTCGTTTGTTCTTTATTTTACCACAGGGTGTAGTAATCTGTTGGGTGATTTCAGATGGAGCCACAGATAGCTCAGAGTCGGAGGCCTCCCGGGCCGACATCGCGGCTGCTGGATCTGTTCTTTTCCGCTTCCTTCCGTGTACAAATAAGCGACTTTTGTATCATTTTAGCCATAGTCCCTGCAATTAAACTTCTTTCTGGATCTCAAAAGTAGTAAAACTTGCTGATTGCTAGGGATTTAGTGAGGGGGGATCACGGAGCTCAGGACTAGACTGTCATCTTGGTTCTCGGCTCAACCACCGGACTTCCTTATTTCTTGTTGGCTGTAATTTCCCCAAAGGAGAGGGTTGTCCATTGTCTGTGTCAACAGTGGATGCTCCTCTGTTCAGATTCTGATTCATATGGGTTGCTTATTTCATTGACTTACTGTTGTCAGGATGGTTGTCGGCTGATTGATCAGTCCTCTTCAGTGGATCAGACCTCATTGGTTGTCCTCATATATGTCTATGGCTCTTGACTCTCCAATGAAGGAGGTCCAGTAGACAGGGCCGGCGTTAGGCACCCGCGAGCCCCGCGGCCGCGGGAGGCCCCCACCCCACTGGCACTGACCCACCCGCCGACCCCAGCCGCATGCATGCAGCAACTGTCTCCAGCAAGTCTAAGACCTCACACGACCTCAGCCTGACTGTCAACTGACTGTGATTGTACAAGGTCAAGAAGTGCAACGCAAAATGGGAAAAAAAGGCAGCGCCAGCAAAAGCATTATTTTCACTCAACATTGTTGCTGGTTAGTTGGTTCTTCTCTTTTCGCCAATCGCCATTCACCCTTACATTTTCAGGAACCGCGAGGACGACCGTCCACCGCCGCAATTTAAGGTCACTGCAAGCCTCAAAGCCGCCCATAGTAGATATGCTAATGCGGGATCCTAAAGCCTGCACAATATCCGAGCGCAAGACGTGCATGAGCAAGACAACAAAATACAGTGCATATGATCTTACCCTCGGAGAACATCCTGCTGTCCTTTTCGTCGTAGTCTGCTGGCTGAAAATCCCGCCCGTCCTTCTTCTGGACTCGAATCTGCTGTCAGCGAGCTGGCCCGTTACTGCATGCAGAAGCGCTAGGCATCCTAGCCAAGAGTGCAAACGGGCACCGGCGGCTCCCCATCCCGGAAACGAGCTGCTCTCTGCGCCCGCTCACTCAGCAGTCGGGCACGCGATCCTCCTCTGACGAAACCGTGTCAGCAGAATTACCAGAATAGTTTTCCGAGCTGCCCAGAGGAAACCCGCCCCTGCCTCTTGAAACCTGAAAAATAATAAACTTGCTACCTGTCACAAGAAATAACTTATGGCTCCACGTAGCATCCTAGTGTGTGTGTGAGAGAGAGAGGTAAAGGGCTGAGGAGCTGCTGAGTAGGGAATGTCCCGGGAAGGAATGTGACGGCCGACGGGCGCCTAAGAACTGAAGTTAGCCGGGCCCCCACCGATCTTCTCAGACAGCTGCCCACGTTGTTGTGCTATGCTGCATTCGCCCTGCCCGCCCCTCCACGCTGATTGTCCTGGTCCTCCTGGCCACAGTGATAGCCTGTGAGACCATAAAACGGCAGCATGTTTCCGACGCTCCCTATATGCTGCACATCATGGTGACGGAGGAGCAGTTGAGCCAATCACAGGGCTCCACCAGTCCCTTGCTATTATGCACCTCCTCCCTCGGACCTGAAACATTTGGTTCCCACCAGGTCCGTGAGGGCTCCATAAAGATGATCCTTTGGAGTCCTATTCAACCAAGGACTAGTTTAGTTCCAGAGCGTTGGAGGGAGTAGTCAGATAAGCTATTAAGCTCACTGATTGTGTCACTTACGCCACGTTATAAGAACTTGGAGGAGCCGACCGCGCCTGCAATTTGGCCGGAGAGAGAGAGAGACCTCGGGAGACTAGAGAGCAAGAGAGAACGCCACACGCCGGAGACACAGTCGAGAAGACCAGACCACTGCTATCTGCATCTGAAGCCACAGCCACTCAACTGGTAGCCGCCACCCGTAGTAACCCGGTTCCTGTCCTGATCTGAGGTACTGCTGCCTGCGTGCTTGCTGGCCTGCCATTACCCTCGTGCACTTCTGTGCTCAGTATTGCTTGCTGTGCTGACTGCTGTGCTGTCTCTGTAAATCATTTATTTCTTTTAAGAAATAATTGTTAAGCTCAGCATTCAGCAAGCAGCAGCAGCAGCTGGCCAGAAGACCACAAATCCAGTGTCTGTACTACTGTAGTCTGTTGCCCGGATTTGAGGAGACTTACACCCACAGTCGGAGACCAAGTTTTCTGCTTAGGACGGGTATGTATATTTGTTTCAAATAATTGTTTGATGCTGTCAGTGTATTATACTGAATCTGATGCTGCCTGCAATTAAGGTAAGGATAGTTGGGAATGGGAGATGAGATGGTTGCTACTGACTCCCTGAGTGTTAAAGCCAAAACTGGGGTACTGCATTATAGACAGTTGCTTGCTTGCTTTAGATGAGGTTGAGATCTGGGTTTTTCAGTGTGTTTTTTTTTTTTGTTTTGTTTTTATGTAGGTAGGTACTGAGATGGGATAAGTCTGGGACAGGCGATTCTAGGGGTAGGAGGAAAGTTTGTGTTTAGCACGCCACTCCTATAAAGAAATTGCTAGTTACTGTAAATCCTGCTTTGTGAAGTGGTATTGGTTGGTTGGTTGGTTGAATGTTGTTGACCCGGTAAGCCCACTGGGCCTAGAAGTCCCTTTTTCAGGGGTGACGGGGGATACAGATGGTAAGCAACTGAATTTGAACCAGATTAAGCTGTTGGTGGTATTTTTAATGTAAGAGGGAAATTTGGCCAGGACACCAGGGAAATTCCCCTACTCTTTTTAATAAGTGCCATGGGATCTTTAACATCCACCTGAACTACCACCACTCCAGGCAGATGGGACCTCGGTTTGACGTCTCATAGTGGCTATACCATGCACTGTCTGTAGTGACCCATTATAAACAAGCAAAAGGTGGTATATGGTTATATAGGGCTGGCCTAGTGGCGATGAGGGTTGAGGTGCTGGACACCACATCTCACGGAAAGCTGGTGACCCGGGTTCAGGAATGAGCCCAGGCCATCAGGGGTGAGCAGGGCAGGGAGAGGATTGAGCATCCGAATAACAGCTCTCCTCTCCTGGAACTGAAAGGGAGGGGGTCCACACTTGGTGATTGACTGGCCTCTGGTAACGTGAGGAAGAATTTCTTCACAGAACGGGTGGTAGACAAGTGGAACACTCTGCCACTGCCAGAGGAAGTGGTGGGGGCTGAAACAATCACGGTATTTAAGAATGTATGGGATAGATATAAAGGAATTCTGGAGGTCAGGGTTAAGGGGCAACAGACTTCTAGGAAAACAAAAACTGAACTTACAAGCTCAAATGGGCAGACTGGTGGGCAATAGCAGGCTCTTTATCTGCAGACACTGTCTGTGTCTATGTATCTATGGTTGTATCCAACAATGACTCAGTACACTCAGGATATTGTAGAATGCCCCAATACAGCACTGGAAGATCTAGCATGCAGGGTAAGGGAGGTAATAATTTGTAAGTGACAGAGCATGGATGCCCATGGCAAAATATCTCTTAAGTCACTACTGTGAGCATACTGTAGAAGTATAAAATTCCTTATTATGATGTCCGTAGACTTACAACAGAAGGCAACGCTATGCTACTAACAGCATTGGAATTGCACCCAAGGAGTTTTGGGAACTATTGGTGCTTCTGGGGTTTATGTCTTTAAATTTGGACACCCTTCCTATTTTAAGTCAATAACTGTGTAAGAGCTACCTACAGGAGCTTATTTCGAAGCTATGGAGGCTGAGCACTGGCAACTCTCCCATGTAATTCCAACATAAATGTAAAAGAATGTTGTAAGGTGCAAGGCTTTAATTATTGCATTGTAAGGGGTAGTACAGTACACTGTCTTTACACTCGGTTCTCTTCAAGGCTCAGCTTCTATAGTCTATGTGGCAGATAAAGTTTAAAAGCTGTGTAGTGAGTCTGTACTAAAGGAGTTGTTCAGTATTTGCAGCCAGAAGTCTGCAAGGCTTTCAAAAGTGTAAAAGGCAGTCAATTCTGCTTGTTCTCTATTAGAGCCTACTGCATGCTGTAGTCGAAGTCTTTTCATAGTAAATCAAATAGGCGTGTTACTAATGGAGAATGTATTGTGACAAAAACACTGCGTGAGGATTTTAGTTCTCTTGCTGTCTCGTGTTGTGGTTTAACTAGCTCTGCACATTGGCTGGGGCCCACACCTCAGTTAGCTTATGCCGGGTTACTGTTATATAGTTAAGCCTTTTGAGGCAGATGCACTTTGGTGTAGGGACCCAACTGATGGGTGGTCTACCTGGTGACTACTGCCAGTAGGGCCCTGAGGTGAATATCAAAAGACCCACACCGCTTGAAAGCAAATTAAAGTGCCAATCCAGGCAGAAAAATATTTGTTGCATTAATTACAATTTTTTCTAGAGGTCTCAGACCTGGAATGCTTTCACAGCTGTGGGAATGTGATTAAGCTAAGTCATGACTCATTAGCAGATCTTTACGAGATCCAGACGGCATTAGTAGGACAAATGTTATAAAAGTGCACGTGGCTGTGAGCTCATTAGCAGCTCTTTACTGTGCTCACCTGGTATTGTCTGTAGGACAATGTAAAAATGCAGACAGCTTAGTGTTGGAATTTAACTCATTAACAACTGCTTGGGTGTACTTGGTAGATACTGCATCACACACCAGGTGAACACTAAACATGTTAATGGGGAACAGCGCTGAATTTGAAGTCATCTTGCTCACTGGAAGCAGTTTTTCAGTATATTTTCTAATTCTGTAATTGTTCCATTTCTAAAGGCTTTTAGTTACTTCAGTGGGTGTTTCTCATCTACCCTCTGCTGTTTACATAACATTTTAGAATTCTATGGAGTTTATGTCCTTCTCAGCCACAAAGTTCTACAGCAGAACATGGATGCATTGTGCCAACAATGAATGATCATAAGGGTCATAAACTACATCACAGTTCAAAAATTCATGCATGCAATTTGCAAACCAGAAATACCAAGTACGATGATTAAAGCAATGCTGTAGAGATGGCACCTATGACTGTGCTAGCAGAAACGGACCACCTGGTCCAGCTAAGTCTGCTAGAGTGTGCAACTACCCCACCCCTCCCATTTGTCATCTCACTGCCACCCCACCTCCCTGTTCCCTGTCCCAGCCATGCCCTTTGAAACTGTTCAGATTTACATGCTATCACCCATTCTGCTGAGGTGTTCCATTTTGCTACCACCCCTTCTGTTAAATAGTGTAATTTCCTTTCTAAATCTTCCCCTCCTCTATTCTTGGCACATGCCCCCTGGTGACCCTCCCCTTATTGATTCCCCGCCTCAGATACTTGAACGTCTCTATCATGCCCCCCCGCCGTCCCTTCTATCCTCCATGGTGTACATATTCAGGTCTCTCAGCCTACTGTCATACTCTGTGTCCTTCCATTCCACATCATCTTTGTTGCCCTCTTGCACCCCCTCCACTTGCCTGATATCACGCTTTAGTACGGCATCCAAAACAGCACACAGTACTCAAGTGCGGCCTTACCAGTGACCTGTTTAGGGCCAAAATTGTCTCTCTCTCCTCGAACGAAACCACCTGTTATGCATCCCAGCATTTTGTTCACTTTGCAGCCACTCTCATGCACTGGGCAGTGTTGTCCATGGTCCCTGTTACCATTACCCTAGGTCCTTCTCCTCCTCAAGTGATCCCCAGCTTAACCCCTCCCAGCCAGTACTCTCTCCTTGGGTTCTTCACCCCAAAGTGCATACACTTCTTTGCACTGAACCCCAGCTGCCACCACTCTGACCACTCCTCTAGCTTAATTGGGTCCCCCTGAGTTTGTTAAGCTGTGGTGTGTGGGTAGTTAAAGAAACAGCCAAGCAAAGTTCTGTTAAAAATTGCTTTTATTTACATGAACATACAGAGAGTGTGTGTGTGTGTGTATTCAGTCTAACTCACAGAGACATGCACAGACATATGCAGTCCCACTGGTAAACATGCCTACCTGTTGATGTCCGGCAAAATCAATGTCTCTCCACCCAAATTTGGATATCCAGCTAAGACTCATGGCTTCGGGGTGGAGATGTGATCATCCTAGCATGGGGTATGAGAACCAGGACTCTCACAGTGTAGCAAATGGTGAAGTGGCCATGTGACTCCTTTGGGGGGTGACACACCCAATCTTCACAGAGAGCAGGCCATTGCAAGTATTGCTGGATCCACAAAGCCGAAACTTAAAATGCCTAATGTATTAACTTTCCAGTTAAGTGAATGGGGAAAGTACAAAGCTGTACATTTTGAAAATTCTGGTGCAAACATTTAATGGCATTTGCTTTTTTGCACCTTCAGTTTAAAAACATGAAGCGCACATATTTGTCAGGAGCTGCGAAGAGAAAGTTACACCAGAAGAGAGATGATGACACAAAGCGGCAAAGAGGTGCCATTGAGAAATTTTTTACTACCCCGTCACATTCCTGTGAAAGCCTGGGAAGCGGAGCTGATCTTGAAAGAGCACCTGAACCTGGAGCACAAGTTCTTTCAACTGCTGTAGTGGAAGACATGGTGTCCACCATCACCCCAGAAGTTCTGCCTTCAGAGGAGACCAAAAATGCACCTGCCACGGTCTGTACTGTTTCCACCACCTGTCAACATATCATTCCAGGAGTTTTGCCTTCAGAAGAGACCACGAATGCACCTGCCACTGTCAGTACTGTGCCCACCTGCATAGATACCATCATCTGTGATTTAGCTGGATCTTCTGAAATTTCATTTGAGGATCTTGGAACTTGGCCAGACACACTAAGGGATGAGGTACGAGTGTCATCTGTGAAGCATGGACCTGTTCAAGTCATACTGCCACAATTCCCAGTGAATGAGAAAAAGAGAAGATTCACAGCAGAAAATTATTTTCGCACTGTACCCAGTGGTGAGAGAGTAAAGCGCACTTGGTTAACGTACTCTGTCTCCAAGGATGCACTGTTCTGCTTTGCCTGCAAATTATTTGGACACTCAAACAATCTTCTTCGGACCGAAGGTTATCGGGCATGGAGAGAAATGTCAAAGGCTCTAAGTTCCCACGACCGTGCACCCGAACATGCAGCAAGCATGATAAAGTGGAAGGAACTGGAGACAAGATTGAAGAGCGCCAGACATTGGATGAAAGAGACAGCTGCTAATAGAGAAAGAAGTAATACACTGGCGTGGAGTAATGGAACGATTACAGCAACTATTCAATACTTGGCTGAGAGGAATATGGCTTTCCGTGGCACAAGTGACATGCTTCATACCCCAGGCAATGGAAACTTTTTGGGGCAGGTTGAATTCCTGTCAAAGTTTGACCCACTAATGGCTGAACATATTCGTCGGATTCAGAATAAGGAGATAATGGACCACTATTTGGGAAAGGACATTCAAAATGAAATTATTCAACTAATTTCAGGTGCAGTTGTACGGACCATTGCATCACAGATACAAGAATCCAGATATTTTTCCGTGATCCTGGACTGTACGCCTGACATTAGCCACCAAGAGCAGATGACACTTGTTGTTCGACATGTGGATGTTTCAAAAAATGTCGCCACCATCAAGGAACATTTTTTGGGGTTCATACCTGTCAATGACACAACCGGAGAAGGACTGACTGACTCCTTTCTTCAGACTTTAAAGCAACATAATCTGGACATCAGCAACTGTCGGGGGCAAGGATATGATAATGGGAGCAACATGAAAGGCAACGAGCTGGTGTGCAGGCGCATATAAGAGAACTGAACTGCAGAGCATTTTATGTGCCATGCGCTACACTGCCTGAACCTCATCATTAGCGATGGAGCCCATTCATCAAGACATGCTGTCTCATTCTTTGGTTGTTTGCAGCAGGTCTACAATCTTTGCTCTGCCTCAACAAGCCGCTGGCAAATATTGAAAAACATGTTCAGATCACTCCAAAGCCACTTTGTGAGACTCGGTGGAGGCCGATAGAGTCTGTAAAAGCACTTCGCTATCAGCTCCAAGAATTTAGGAGTGCTTTGCAGGACATTGCAGAGTCTGTAAGAGCCAAAGATGCTGCAGCATATGCAGAGGCAAGGTCACTTGTGCTGAACTCCTCTCATTCAAATTCATTGTATGTCTCATCATCTGGTATGATGTCCTGCTTGAAGTGAACCGGCAAGATAGATTAGAGTGCTTCAGTTGACATATCGACCTGTGTGAAGGTGCTTGCTTCAACTACTGACATACTTAAAAAGTACAGAGAGAGTGGGTTTGAACAGGCATTGGCACAGGGCTCAAAGATTGCTGCAGAACTGGATGTCCCAGCTGGATTCCGTCAGACAAGACACAGAAAGGTCAAGCGACTATTTGATTACGAAGGACACGACGATGCAGTGCAGGACCCAAAACTCAGTTTTCAGGTTGAGTTTTTCAACACACTACTGGACACCACACTGATGTCCTTTAGTGAACGATTTCAGCAAATGTCAGAGTTTGCGAAAACATTTGGATTTCTGTCGAACATAAAAATGCTAAATTCTGTTTCCATAGAAGACCTGATAAAACAATGTGAGGCTCTCAAAGAAAAATTAACAGACAGCACAAGTAACCACTCTGATTTTGATGCTCACGAACTTGCACATGAACTTAGGAACCTGGCAGGAATGGTCGAGAATGATACATCACCTATACAAGTGTTAAATTTTCTCCTTCGAAACCAGCTACATGAAATCTATATGAATGCCTATGTGGTGTTGCGCATTTTTTTGATGGTACCAGTAACTGTGGCTACAGCAGAACGCAGTTTTTCAAAACTGAAGTTGATAAAGACTTATCTGAGGTCATCAATGAGCCAAGAAAGACTGTCTGGGCTAGCAGTGCTGTCCATTGAGCACGAAGTTGGCAAAAGTCTCCCTTACAGTGACTTAATCAACGAATTCATCCACAAAAAGTTCGGAAAGTCCTCTGAGCTTTAAAACTCCTGCACAATTTCACTGCACATACTGGGGCTGAGCTTACAAATCCCTTTATACACCTTAGAATGGAGGAAAACTAACCTTCAAACTGGTGAGCTCCACTGGCTGGCTGGAACACACTGTCCAATAGAAACATACATAGAATTTGATGGCAGATAAGGACCGCTTGGCCCACCCAGTCTGCCCATTTCCTATCTAATGGATAGGCTGCAGATCCTAGTTAACCAGCAGCCTACTTCTTTCTACCCCACCCCAGAATTGCCTTATGGCTGTCCCATGCATGCTTGAAGTCAATCACTCTTTTGACTCCACAGCCTCTTCCGAAGGCTATTCATGCATCCACAACACTCGTTGTGGAAAAAATACTCCTTACATTACCTCTGAGCCACGCCCATCTTCAAATTGTGCCCCTTGTTCTTGCACAACTCTTTTTGAAAGTTGCTACCCTCTTGGATTCCTTTGAGGTACTTGAACGTTTTATCGTGTCTCCCTCTCCTCCTTTCCTTGAGGCTATAACAATTAGGCTCCTTAGTCTGTCTTCATATGTCTTCCGCTGCAGACCCTGCACCATTTTAGTTGCCCTCTGGACAGCTTACATCTTGTCTATGTCCTTGTGGAGACTGGGTCTCCGAACTGCACACAGTACTCCAGATGGGGTCTCACCAGGTTTCTGTACAGAGGGATAACAGCTTCTGTTTTTCTACCGTGATGCCTCTCCCTATGCATCCCAGTATCCCCCAGCCCTCTTTACTGCCCTCTTGCATTGCTTGGCCACCTTTAAGTCATCTGATATGACTACCCCAGGTCCATTTCCATTTCTGTTGTTGTTAGTATCTCACCCCCGTGTATTCCCTATCACTGAGGTTAAACTGACTGGTCCGTAGTTTCCCACGTCTGCCATGCTCCTACTTTTGTGAAGCAGAATTGCATCGGCCCTCCTCCAGTCCTCAGGTACCACCCCATCTTCCCATGACTTGTTAGAGGGTAGTCAGTGGTGTCATTAGTTCAGCCCTTAGTTCTTTTAGAATTCTGGGATGAATCCCAACAGGCCCCATTGCTTTGTCCACCTTCAGTTTTAAGAATTTTCCGAACCCTTTCTTCTGTAAATCTGCTTGTATCAACTTCTGTATCCAGAGTGTTTCTATTGTGTTTTTTTGTTTTGTTTTTTTAGGAACCCCCCCTTCATTTGTAAATACTGAGCAAAAATATTTGTTTAGCATCTATGCCTTTTCAGTCACCCTCTGCCCACCCCACTCCCCTTTAAGCATCACTATCCCTCCCTTAGTCTTGCTTTCTCCTCTGATGTACCTATAAAGGTTTTATCCCTTCTTAACTGAGTTGCCTGTCTTTTCCTCAGTTTGGGCCTTTGCTGTTCTATCTGCCTTCCCAGCTTCCTTTTGCTTTAACTGATACAGTTCTCTGTCCTGCTCCTTCTGTGATTCCTTGTACTTCCTGAATGCTTTTTTTATCTTGAACCTTCACCGCCACCTCCTTTGAGAACCATAGTCATTTCTTACATTGTTTTGTTTTGTTAATTTGCTTCACACAAAGGCTTGTTATCTCTGTGATGGCAGTTTTATTATTCCCATTGTTCTTCCACCCCTCCTTCCTGCCCATTTGCTAGTGCATTTCTTAGGCACTCACCCATTTTGGCAAAGTCAGCCCTCCTAAAGTCCAGTACTTTTGCCTTTGTATGGCTTGACTATTGCTGTGTTTATTGTGAACCATACTGTTCGATGGTTGCTAGTTCCCAGATGGCTACCCACTTCTACATCTGAGATTCTCTCCATCTCCATTTGAGAGAACCAGGTCTAAGATTGCTCCCTCTCGAGTGGGCTCCAATACTAGTTGTCTAAGGCATGCCCCCTGTAGGGCATCTAGAATAACCCCACTCTTAGAAGTGGCTGCTGACATCTGGCATATTCAGATCACCCATCAGCAATATCTCCTCTTTTTCTGCCATTCTAAGTATACTTTCTAATAATAAAGCTGGAGTGAGGTTTACCCCACAAGACTGAAAGCAGGAGGACATCAGGTCTTAAAGGCAAGATAAAATGTTTTTTCCTGACCGATGGAGGTGGTCACTTTGCCGTAGTGGTCAGGCTTAATCATAATTCAGCTGAATGATGAGACTAAGAACTCCTCCAATTTTATACCATAATATTTGTTCCTGACCGATGGAGGTGGTCACTTTGCCGTAGTGGTCAGGCTTAATCATAATTCAGCTGGATGATGAGACTAAGAACCCCTCAACAATTTACAAGAAGGAAGCATATTGGATTATATGGACAATGCAGATGTTTAATGCAGCAGAGTGGTGGAGAGGTAATAGAGCAGTGAGAGCTCTGGTTCCTTAACTATATGCTTTTGATTGTAGAATGATTACTGGGGAGGGCCCCGCCCTGTCTGTGGAGCCCCAGTCATAGAGTTTGCTGGAGGCCCCCAAAGTCCTAAAACCGGCCCTGCCAGTAGAAGGATATTTATTCGCTGTTGAACATTTCTGAACTAGATTTCTAACCAAGAGTAGCCTTCTCATTGCACCTGCCATTTTAAGCCCGACACTCAGCATCTGGCAGCATGTGGTCAAAGCGAACATGAGAACAATTAAATGACACATTACCACTCAGAAATTTAGCCAAGCGTTTTTACAGCTCATAGAACAAAACGTGAGTTAAATCTTTGTGATTTTAAGAACAAGTAGTTCAATTTTTTTTTTTTTTTTACCCCCTTCGTGTTGTATCATTTTACTTGAATGGTGGGCTTGCTGTAAGCTGTGAGGTGTATACAGCTGCATCCCTGGGCATCTGCTAGGCCAGCTATGTGGCTTTGATGGTTCCCTATAGCCATAAGCTCTTTGAGGGGCACTCTGAAGTCACCGACCTGCTCCTTGAAGAGAGCAAGAGCTAAGTGAGATCTGGGATCTTGGACTGTCTGTGACCAAGCACTAGTTGCAGGAGCAGTGGTCATAGCGTTGTCCATGTGCTGATGCACTTAATTGTGGATTTCACTCTTCACCCAGTGAATCCAACAGCTGAAGGAGGATGAAAACTGAGTTCAGCAGAGGTTCATGTACTTCTGAGTACCCAAGTGTTTTTTTTTTTTTTTTGGTGGTGCTGGTGCCACATCCACAACCTACAAATTCACAAAATTCTTATTCACATTTACAAGTTTTGCATGGTAACATTGCATCAAATCAATCGTCCCTGAAGCCAGGAGCTTTGTTTTGCTTCCTGGACCTCCGGGATGCATACTTTCAAATTCCCATGTGTTTGTCACACAGTTCTTCTGCTTTTGGGTGGACAGCACTTTGTAACAGTTCATAGTCATGTCATTTGGCCTGCCATTGGCACCAATGTGTTCATCAAGTGCCTGTTGGTTGTGGTGGCCTTTTTCAGACACAGGGGCATCTAGGTCTTCTCTTACCTAGACAACTGGTTAATCACGGGGAGCTCATTACAAGACATGGAGCAGTGCAGGGACCTGGCCATTAAGATGTTCCAGAACCATCAGTCTGGCCAAGTCCAAGCTCACCTGAGGTGGGTGATTCTGCTCATTGGAGTGGAGCTGGACACCCTCAAACCAGAGCTGGTCCTCACCCAGACGGGGTGTAGGACCTGCCCTCCTTTGCATGATCATTTTGGGTTTGGCAGGGCCTGGGATTTCTTCTGGTTTCTGGGCTTCATGGCCTCTACCACAGCCATGATATGTTTGGCCTGCTAGAGCATGCACCCTATCTAGTGATCACGATTGCTCCCAACTGTGAACCAGCTGGTCCAGATGACCCAGCTAATGCTGGTTGCTATACATTGATAGTTGTCCCCTGTGAACTTCTTGAAGGATTCCCTTTCATCTGGGTGACACCCTCGGTTACTCTGACACACACGTTGCATCGTTGGTGGATATGGGAGCACATCTGCTGAACTGCAGAGCACACAGGTTCTAGTCACCAAGGAAGACTCTGCTTAAAATCAACCTGCTGGAACACTGTGCAGTTGGCATAGCGCTAGCAAGGCTTCAATCCCTTGTTCAAGTTCGAATGGTTCAGGTTAACATGGACTACATGACTGCCATGTTTTACCAGAACAAACAGTGTGGCACACACTTCTTTCCTGTCTATCAGGAGGCATGGCGGATATGATCTCTAGCTTGTTCCCTGCACACAGACCCAGTGGCAGTCCATGTTATGGAAGCAACAGCCAGCTGGCAGATGCTTTCAGGCATAGGAGAGAGTTGTCCCATGAGTAGTCAGTACACTCACGAGTGGTGTCTCAGGTGTTCTCAGAATGGGGAACACAGTCAGAGGATCTGTACACTTCCTGGGAGAACAGGAAGCTGAGACTGTTCTGTGCACTTCCCCCTTAGCAGGGGGCACTCTTCACAGGGAAGCAGTCTTTCAGTCCTAAATTCAGGACCTGCTGTATGCTTTATCACTTTTTCCTTTGGTTCACAAGGTGGTCCTCAAGGGCCAGAGAAATGGGGCATCCTCGATTCTGATCGCAACACACTGGCCATGCCAGTTCTGATATCACATTCTTCACAGTCATGACAGCAGACTCCCTTGGCTGCTTCCACTCCTGCCAGACCTGCTGATGAGGTCTGCATGACCGGCGGACCTGCAGTCTCTGCACTTGACCACCTAGAATGGCTAGACTTAAAGGCCCTTGGGCTTTTGATATCTGATCTCTGGGTGCTGGAAGCATCTTGGAAGCAGATAACTTTGTCCACTGCAAGTGTACATCTTGGAAGTTTTCATGTTGGTGCAAAGAGAGTGGATTGCTGCCCTCCTGCTCTGTCACACATTCTCAACTGCTTGTGGTCCCTGTGTCAGAGAGGCCTGCATGCCACGCCCTCAGCATACCCTGGCCACCATTTTGACGTATCATGCTGAGGCAGAACATGCAGATGGTGACACAGGACAAAGGAATTGGCAGTTTCATGTCCTTCCACTTGAACAGTCTTCACCTTGAGACCTAGCGAGGTGTTTTTAAGGCTGTGGATAATCATCTCTTAAACTTGTAGAAACCCGCTTTTGTGGTCTCCCATCATATTACAGTAGCTAGCTGGGTAAGTGAACACCTGGCACTGTCTGTGGAGTTACCTTATCTGGGTTTCCACAATAGCAGTTTTCTAAGGCCCCCATGTGAAATTCTTGCCGAAAGTTTTTTTTGTTTAGTACACCTTGTCCCTTTCATGCCCTACTGACTTTCACATCAGCCAGCCCTATCACCTACCATCTCCAAGACTTACCTCACTACACTTTTCCCCTAAGGATGACTCCCCCCACCCCACCCCCCTTTGGGAAGGGCTGCCAGAGGGATGGGCCTGTCCTGCTGACAGAGATTTGTGTCTGGAGTTTTGCCATCAGTGGTGCGGAGCCTGTGACTGGCGGTGGTGGCACTGTGTACGTTTGTGGGATTCTCCACATTGTGGTCCCCGTCCGTCTGTTGTCGGGAGGCGCTAGCGTTATGCAAGCCCATGAGCATGCTGTGTGCATCAGAGTGTCGACGTGCCCCTCCCTGAGTACTGGCTTCATCTTGCGCTGCCTGACGGTGGCCGGGATGCTCAACCAGCCTCCCCCAGCCAGCTGTCCAATCCAGGCTCGTTCCCAAACCTGGATCACTGCATCATCAGAGGTAGTACTACTGCTGTACTGATGGGCCGTCTGACAAAAGTAGTTTCTATGTTTCAGCTAAATTAAGCACTCATCCTTCCAACCTTGCTCCTGGAGCCTCACACTTCAGCCCAAAGGAGATGCTGCAGATGCTCGAAGTTCACAGGGCTGTGCTCTTCCACGGAAGTCTGTGGTGGAATTTCTAGTGAGACTCACCTGCTGTTTGTCACATTCACTGATGTCTCTCAAAGTAGACTGGCAGCCAGTTCGGTGATGGATAACCTGCTGCGTCACTCTGTTACACAGGTTGCCTTTGTAGGAGCCACCAGTAGGATTGTTGGCTCACTCCAAAAGACATACTGTGGCCCCTGTTGCTGCTGCCAGCTATATCCCCATTTCTAAAGTATGTAGGGTTGCTACCTGAGTGATGGTGCACACTTTCATATCCCATCACAGCAGCGACTTGATCAGTTGATACAATGCTGATTATTGAATCCTCCTCAGTCTTCGGGTCTATATTCATCTAATTTGGGTTTCACGCCTAGCCCCTCCTTTTATAGACTGTTTGAGTCTCCTAGTGTGGATTAGAGCTAAATCTAAGTAGTTAGAAACAGAGATTACTTAATTGTAACCATGGTTCTGCTACCAGTATTCATTTCACATCCATACAACCCGTGTGATCTCTCCTGGAAAGGCTTGCATAAGATTCCTGTTCCAAGGTGCAGATCAGAGTGCAGTGGAGGTGGGGCCAGAGGACCATCTGGTTGGGTGGTAGGAAAAGTCGAGGTTGACAACCGTTACAGTGACAGAGCGTGCTCAGTGAAAGACTGCCCAAGTATGGATATGACCTGAATACTAGTAGAACTATGGTTACAAGTAGGTCACCTGGACTTATGTGGCATTGACTGTTCTATGCCTGCTTATCTGATTTTATGTTGGAATTACTGCTGTGGTCTAGTTGTCATATATTCTGTAGTGCAGTTTTTAAAAATAAAACTTCTGTTGCCTGCCAAACAGTTCTATGCCTTGAAAATGTGTATATCCATCTAGCTGTGAATTTAACAGTGGGTCATTTGTGTCCTGTTCTCCAAGGGGATCTCTGACTGTTCTTCCATTGAAAACCTTGCATATGCTTAACTGCTAAACTTCTAAAATTTGTTTAAATAACCCTTTGTCAGATCTGTTGCTTTTGATGCTGTGGTGAGACACAATTGGTTTTCTGCAGAATAAGACAAAATTAAGCAGGTTTTCCTTGCTGAACCTTACTCTAGACATCTTTATTTTTGTGCCACTTCTGATTGCTGAAACCATTTTTTTCTAGGGGAATTTGAAGCGTGGAATTAATCTAGTTTGGGCTGAAGGAGGGAGAATTGTTGGCAGTTGAGATAGGAAGCCCTGTCTTTTAGTGATTAGCATTACATTACGGCAGTAGAAATTATTGTTTTAGATTAAAAACTGAAAAGTTTTAGTGACAGAAGGTGGCACAGTAGCAACATCTATCCTGTTTTGTTTTTAGCTCTGGTGTGACACCATTATTCCTTGAGTACCTTTTTGTGTTGCTGTTTTGAAAGAATGTGATCAGATCTCAGTACTTTTTTTTTTTTGTTTTGCTTTTTTTGTGGTACAAGTAGCAGATTTTGAGTGGAATGGATGGGCATTACTTTACACAGTAGTCATTGCTGGGAATTTAGCCCTCAATTGGTTACATACACATCCCACAAGTTGTAACAGTTTTTTTTTTTTTGTTTGTTTTTTACTTTCTGTTTATCTCCACCTCTACCGCCCTCAGCTCCCCACTCAATCGGACCCCTCAATGCTGACACACATCACACACGTCTACCTCATCTTTATACGTGACATTGCAGAGGGTCTGAAGGGAAAGGTATGCCTCTTTGCAGATGATACAAAGATCTGTAACACAGTTGATACACAAGGGGGGTAGAAAGGATGAGAAGGGACTTGGCAAGGTTGGAGGAATGGTCAGACATATGGCAACTTAGATTCAATGCAAAGAAGTGCAAAGTAATGCACCTGGGAAACAAAAACCCAGAAGAAGAGTATACAATAGCAGGGGAGGTACTAACAACAACAAAAATGGAAAGGGACTTGGGGGTAGTCATATCGGATGATCTAAAGGTGGGTAAGCAATGTGAGAAGTCAGTGAGGAGAGCCAGGAGAATACTGGGATGCATAGGAAGGGGCATCACAAGTAGAAAAAGGGAAGTGGTTATCCCTATGTACAGACAGCTGGTGAGACCCCATCTGGAGTACTATGTGCAGTTTTGGAGACCTCATCTACGCAAGGACATAGACAGGATGGAAGCAGTCCAGAAGAGGGCAACTAAAATGGTGCAGGGTCTGCATCAGAAATCATATGAAGAGAGATTGAGAGAGCTTAATATGTATACCCTTGATGAAAGGAGGGACTGGGGACATGATAGAAACGTTCAAGTACCTCAAGGAATCAACAAAGTCCAGGAGGGTAGCATCTTTCAGAAAAAGAGATGTAAGAACAAGGGGACACAATTTAAAGATGGGGGGGCTCAGGGGTAATGAGGAAATCTTTTTCATGGAGAGAGTGGTGGATGCGGAACTGCCTTCCTGGGGAGGTTGTTGGGCTAAAACAGTGGGGGAATTCAAACATGCATGGGACAGACACAAGGCAATTGTAGTGGGGGGTGGCAGGAAGTAGGCTGTTGGTTAACTAGAATCTGCAGCTTATCCGGTAGGTAGGGAAATGGGCAGACTGGGTGGGCCAAGTGGTCCTTATCTGCCGTCAAAGTCTATGTTTCTATTCCTAGAACTCCTGTGACAGGTGAGTAACCTGTATTTCTAGGGACATGGATATGTTGTTCATCCACACTATGTGGCAGACTCGTAGCAGTTCTCCGGGAGGAGGGAGGCAAGGCGCACACCCCCTACTTGGGTAACAAAGACTGGAGAACCGAGGCCCCAAAACCAGCATCCCGGTGTGACTCAAGGTCGATGTGGTAGTGGGTGATGAAGGTGTGTGCTGACTTCCAGGTAGCAGCCCTACAGATTTCCTGGATAGGGACATCCCTGGAAGCAGCCACCGATGAAGCGGTATGCCGGGTAGAATGAGCTCTTATCCCTCTGGGAGGCTCCATGCCTGCCAACCTATAGCAGAGATCTATGCAGGAGGTGACCCACCTGCCTATCATCCGCTTGGCTGCAGGTCTGCCAGGTGCGGCTTCAGCGTAGGTGACAAACAGGTGGCGAACCTCTCCCCGAACTTCAGCCGTCCGCTCCTTGTAATAAGCGAGCGCTCTTCTAGGGTCCAAAGTATGGAGCCTATATTCGGCCTCTGAGGTGTGACTGGGGTAGAACACCGGCAGAGTCAACACCTGGTTAAAGTGAAACTCAGACACCACCGGAAGGAATTTCGGGTGGGGGCGCAGGACAACCTTGTCCCTGTGGAAGACCAGATAAGGAGACTTGATGGAAAGCGCCTGGAGCTCTCCCATCCTTCTGGCTGACGTGATAGCCACCAAGAAGGCGGTCTCCCACGACAGGTGAGAGATGTCACACCTGTGCATCGGTTTGAATGGCTTGCCCATGAGCTTAGCCAATACCAGCAGTAGATCCCACAGAGGTGGAGGTTCTCGCACCGGAGGGGATATGTGATCAAGGCCTTTGAAAAAGCACCCAACCACCTTCTCCTGCGCCACTGACTGCTTCCCGGCCCGCACTCGGTAAGCAGAGATGGCTGCCAGGTGCACCTTAAGGGTCGCCGACCAAGCCCCAGCTGAGAAAGGATCACAGGTAGTCCAGAATGCTTGCCAAGGAACAGGAGGAAGGGTCCAGGCCCTTGCCCTGACACCAAATGGAGAATCTCTTCCATTTGAAGGCGTAGCATTTTCTGGTCGACTCCTTACGGGACGCCTCAACAACGTTGAGGACCTCGTCGGAAAGACCCAAGGCCTGGAACTCTAGCCGCTCAGGAACCAAAGGAGGAAAGAACCTCGGCCCTGTCCGCCGGGAGCCGTGCTCTGGCTCGTAGAGGGTCGAGCTCTGCCCTGATGAATTGTATCACCTGCTTTGGCACAAGTTCCGACTTGGCCTCGTTGATGAGGAGGCCAACATGAGAGCAAACCTGGAGGGCCAGATCTCTGGACCGCTCCACCTCCGCTCTGGAGGGGGCTGCAATCAGCCAGTCGTCCAAGTAGGGGTACACCCAGACCCTTCTGCACTGCAGGAATGCTGTCACCACTGCCATGCATTTGGTGAAGACCCTAGGAGCTAGGGAAAGGCCGAAGGGCATGGCCAGGAAGTAACGGGATCCCTCCGCTCTGAAGTGGAGGAATCTTTGTTGGGACGGACGGATTGGGACGTGAAACAATGCGTCCTGAAGGTCCAGAGAACAGAACCACATGCCTCGTTCCAAGGATGGGATTATCTGAGCCAGAGTGACCATCCTGAAGGTCCAAGACCTTAGGAACCTGTTCAGGTCGTGCAGGTCGAGAATGGGGAGCCAGCCTCCCGTCCATTTTGGGACCAGGAAGTACCTGGACACAAACACCGGGTCTGGAGGAGGATCCACCAACTTCTTGATCACCTTTTTTTCAAGGAGCAGGGCAATATCGGCTCGGCGAGCCGACAGAGAGGCTGCGGACCCCGTAGCCCCCCGACGGGCAACGGCTCGGAAGGGTGGGGCCTGCTCAAACTCCAGAAGCAGGCCATTTCCTACCACCTCCAACACCCACCGGTCCGTGGTGATAGTGGACCAGGCGGAAAGGCAGTGGCGGAGCCATCCCCCTACGGGGGGAACCCAGGGGGAATGACGAGGCTGGGGGTGACACCCCTCAACCCGTCACTGGGCAGGCTTGGAGGAGGGACTGGCCGAGGGACCTCCTGGGCCTTTACCTCCCTGCTTCCTGTTGGAGGAAGCCGCGGTTAGGTTTGGGATGCCAAGCACGAGCCTGCTGGCCCTGGTGCAGGTGCTGTTTGCCCGGACGTGCCGCAGGCGCAGAAGGACGAAAGGACTTGTGCTGCTGCTGTCGGCGGCCTTTGTCCTTCTGGGCGGAGGTGACCAAGTCCAGAGTGGCACTGGACTTTTCGATCCGCTGGAGGTGACCTTCCACTCCAGGGCCGAAGAGGTTAGTCCCCAAGAAGGGGACACCCGCCAATTTGTGCTGGGTATTCGCAGTGAAGGTGGATATCCTCAGCCATGCTCTATGGTGCATGGCCACTGCGGCCGCAACCGATCTGGCACAGGAGTCTCCTATGTCCAGAGCCGTTTAGAGCTGCTGGTTAGCCACTGCCCTACCCTGGTCCCGCACCTGCCGGACCGTGGTCTGCAGGTCGGCCAGGAGATGAGGGATCACCTCATCCAGGTAACCCATGAGGGCGTGGGAGAAATGTGCCATCAGCACGGCCGAGCTGGCCTGGCGGAGGCCAAGGGAGGACACAGCGTACACCTTGCGTCCAGCGTAGTCCAGCTTTTTGGACTCCTTGTCGGGGGGCTTGTCCACGTCCCTAGGATTCCCGGAACACTGGAAAATGCTGTTGGTGACCAACCCCTCGGCAGAGGGGTGTTCTGAAAAACCGGGCAAAGTGCCAGTAGGGACCGCATACTTCCTGGCCATCCTGGCCGAAGGCACAGGACAGGAAGCAGGCTGCTGCTAGAGCTCCAAGGCTGGGCCAACAAAGGCTTCAGCCACCGGAAAGGCCTCCGTGGGTGAATCCCCTCGGTCCAGTATCTCCATCAGGGGATACTTGGCCCACTTGGATACAGGCTCGAGCTGCATCCCGGTGGACTCCGAGATAAGCCGAAGCAAACCCATGAAGGATGATGGGCTTTCGTCCATCGACTGGCCCCTGGAGGACTCCAGGTCAATGGGCCTGGAGAACAGGGAGGAGTCGTCGTCGGACTCGGAGTCCACGAAGAGCTGCTTGGGGCCTGAGCCACTCTCCACCTGCCGAGGACGGTTGGGAGTGAGGGTGACCGACAACCTGTGGGGCAGGCCTTGACCTGACCGAGAGTCCTTGGTCGGCGCCCCCGATTTCAGTTGTGGAGGCGGAGGTTCCACCACAATTGGTGGGGCAGCTGGTTTCGGCCGAACAACCGGCCCAGGCCTGGGCACCTCTACTACAGCGAGGGGTTGTTTCGGCCCCTCGGGTGACAGCCACTCGATGGCCGTGGAAGGCGACGGCGTCGACTTGTTCCCGGACAGAAGTAATGCTGCCACATCAGGTCTTCGTAGTATCGATGCAATCTGCACGGAAGCCTCTCCTCTTCCGAGGAGGAAGACGAGGACGGGCGCTGCCGCCGCTTACCTCTGTGCCGAGACCGAGACCGCCGATGTCGGCGGGACCAGCTGGACCGAGACGATGTCCAAGACCGAGATCCTCGGTGTTTCCGAGGACGGGTCTGGGAAGGAGCGGGAGACACCCACTTTTCCCTCGGCTCAGAAGCCTTAACCGGGGACTGCGGCACCAGGGGCACAGGCAGGTCCTCGGTCTCCACCGGGGAAACCGGTCAAGAAGGGTTGTCGGCCTCACCAGTTGACAGCCCATCCGACGGGTCGAGAAAAATCTTGACCATGTCGACGGGTGTCTTGGCTGACTGGCCTGATGGGGACGCCATAAAGCCAGCAGCCTTAGCCGCAACCTTGACCGGAGTCGACAGTCGGCTGTCCGGGGAAGGAGACCTCTCCCGCTCTAATGAACGCCAAGGATGGGACTTACCCTTTGAGTCCTCCTTTTTGAACCAAGCGGAATGTCCCGATGGCCCCTCTCCCTTCGTGGAAAGGGATTGGCAAAGCTCCTTGAACGAAGCTGAATATGAGGCACCCAGTGAGAGTGGGATAAATGCAGCGACTGAGGAAGAGGATGATGCGGCCTGGGCCACCTCCTCCTTGAGGGCGATCATCCACTCGAGTTGCTCAGCCGAGCCAGCCACCGCGGTAACCGCCCAACGGGCCTCCTTTGACTTAACCGGTGGGTAGTGCTTCTTGGGGTGCCGAAGCTGTAACCGGGCAGCGCGGTCCTCCAGGACGCTAGCGAAATGAACGGCATGACTCGCAGGCCTGCAGGTCGTGTTCTAGGCCGAGGCAGTAGACGCGCGTGGAGTGCAGGTCCGTCCTGGACATCTTCTGCCCACAAGGGCACCACCGAAATTCGGGAGTCAATTTGTCCATCGCAGCCGCGAGGGAGAAAGATGACCGAAGTCTTGAAAATTTTAAAATGAGTTTTGGGTGAACTGAAGAATTAGGATCCAGTCTATCACGCAGAGCGTTAAGGAGGGAACCTGAGCTTCCAAGCGGCAAGGAAGATCTGGCGTCATGGGGCGGAGCCGAGAGTTTTACCACCCGGGTGGGTGGGAGGAGCCAGCTTGAAGACCTTCCGGTAAGATTTAAAGCAGCAAGGAACCTGCCAGACAGTGTGGATGAACAACATATCCATATCCCTAGAACCATATTTTACAGCACGGCCAGCAGCTGAAGTCACTCGGCCGTTGGCCTTGTGCCTTACTACGCCCCTGGCCATGCTGTAAAATATGGTTTACACACACCCCTTTGTGCCTTATTGCTTATTTAATAAATGCCTTTTAAATCATCAGCCCAGAAATCCCATTAAACAGTGACAAACAAAGTCACAGTACAACCTAAGCAACATGTCACCACCCAGCAACAAGCCAACTAATCCTGGTGACAAGGACAACCCTATAAGAATCTCAAACAAACTGCCTATCTACTGTATATAAACAAGATGAAACTTACACAAGATATGATTCACCACAGAACAAACATGTTGACTATACTATTCCCAACTAACATGAAACACACACATCCCACACCATCCTGTAGGCAACAATATCCTCCTTCTCAGTCCACAAACTACACACAAAAACATACTTAAAAAACTAGAAAAAAATATAGAAAAGTTTCACTTAGCTATGGGAGTTCCACATATATCATATTTACATGAGTTGCTGATCAATTACCTAGTCTTTGATTCTAGGTAATCGGTTACCAACTCCGTTTGCATTTACAAGGAGGACATCAATCGATGCAACCAGAAGAGAACAGGTTTACATGCAGGCTAATATTGGATTACAAGGTAACTGATTGCCATGTAATCGATTTTACCCTGCATGTAAATGGGGTATAAGTTTGCTAAGCCTGCGCGATGGATCGGTTCTGGCACTGATCGCATCTACATGAAAGTTATAAACTTGAAGTTCCTGGAATCAGTGCATGTATTCGGTGCACTTAGACCGATTCCTGCATCGATGTAGGAATACCAGAAGCAGCGATTTACACGTGGTCTTGGAATCGGATGTACGAGTATCGATCACCCTACAACCGATTCCACGCCTGTATGTAAATAGGGTAAGTGACACAGCCACTCTGCTGCCAGCATTCTAGAATTTATATATTCATATTAAAAAGTTGCTTCTTAAAGCAAAGCAGCAACATTTCTATTTCAACCCAAGCTTATGGCCCTGATCTCATGGAGGAGTAAGTTACATACCTGGTGGAGTTCTTAATGGATTTACAGAATTCAACATGAGGGGCATTTAGCTAAGTGCTGCATGTGACACATATGTATTTTAATTTACATAGCATCTTTGAAAACACTTTACAATAAACAGATACTGGAAGAAAAGGTTAAAGCAAAAATAAAGGATTATTACAAGGGAGGTAGGACAAGGTAATCAGACACCACTAAAAATGCAGTGCTGCATGTCAACAGGGCTGCCAAGCATTCTGATCACAAATTGTAATGAGAAAGAAATAATGTGCAGATACGGGGGTGGACCAAAGGTGGTCCATCATTAAGGAAGGAATACTGGTTGCCATAGATGAGTGTGTTTGGCTCAGGGGGAAGAACACAAGGGCCAAAGTGCCCAACTGGTTCAGTTCTGGGGTTGCCCACGCAGTAAGAGAAAAGAGGATGGCCTATAGAAAATTCAAGAAGACCAAGAGAGAGGTGGATAGGGAAAATTACCTAAGGTTGGCTAGTGAGGCAAGTAAGGAAGTCTGGTGAGCAAAGGCACAGAAGGAGCTGCAGATAGCTGAAGGAATTAAGGGGGAGAAGGCTTTCTTTCGCTATATAAGTGACAAAAGGGACAAAAAGGAAGAGATTGTTAGGCTTAAGAAAGGGGTGGAGTGGGTAGTGGATAATGGGGAAGGCAGAGATTCTAAATGAATACTTCCATTCTGTCTTCACCAGGGAGAAGGAGAGACCAGTGCCTTCAGGACGGAAAAGAGGAGCGGGGGCAGGGGAACACAGATGTAGTGATAGAGGAGGCTGTAGTGAGTGAGGAAGGGACTGCTGGCATTAAAGGTGGACAAATCACCAGGCCCAGACAGAGTACATCCAAGGGTACTAAAGGAACTGGCAGATGAGCTGGCCGGGCCACTGGCAGGCCTATTTAATAGTTCACTGGAGTCAGGAGTGGTACGGCAGGACTGGAGAACAGCACATGTACTGCCCCTCCACAAAAGTGGTCCCAAGGATGACCCAGGGAATTACAGACCAGTCAATCTGACTTCTATTGTGGGCAACCTCATGGAGACAATACTAAAGGAAAGGTTGGTGGAATATCTAGAGGAGCATGGTCTTCAGGATGCGAAGCAGCATGGGTTCATGGGGGAGGGGGAGCATATCAAACAAATTTGATTGACTTCTTTGACTGTGTCACTAAGACAGTGCACAGGGGCCAAGCGGTAGATATCCTCTATCTTGATTTCAGCAAGGCCTTTGACTCTGTGCCCCACAAAAGGTTGATCAGGAAGTTGGCGGATCTTGGGTTGGGGAAAAGATGGCCAGATGGGTGGAAAACTGGCTGAGGGACAAAACCCAGAGGGTGGTTGTGGGGGTAGTTATCTGGCACCAGAGAGGTGACCAGTGGGGTCCCGCAGGGCTCAGTGTTGGGGCCGGTGTTGTTAACTGTCTTCATCAATGACACTGGGGATGGCATTAAGAGCAAAATGTGCCAATTCGTGAATGACACCAAGCTCTGCAGGAGAGCGGACATAGCTGAAGGGATACAGGACCTACAGGAAGATCTAGAAAAGCTAGGGGGGATGGTCCAGGATCTGCCAGCTTGGCTTCAATGCCAAGAAATGCAAAGTTATGAATATTGGCACCAGGAATTCCAGGACAGAGTACTACCTGGCTGCAGTCAGAGTATCTGCATCAGAGGAGGAGAAGGACCTGGGAGTGATGGTCACTAGTGACCTAAAGCACTCCACACAGTGCAAGAAAGCAGCAGCAAAGGCAAACAAGATAGTGGGATGCATATCTAGGGGAATAAGTAGTAGGAGAGAGGAGGTTATATTGCCTTTGTACAGGTCACTGGTCATGCCGCATCTAGAGTATGGAGTTTAGTACTGGTGCCCACACCTCAAAAAGGACATTAACCTGCTGGAGAAGGTCCAGAAGAGGGCTACAGAGATGACAGCCAGTGAGCAGAGTAAGGTATATGAGGAGAGGTCGAGGGCACTGAAAATGTACTCCCTGGAAGACAGGAGAGAGAGAGGGGACATGATTGGGACGTTTAAGTACTTGAAAGAGATAAATAAGGTTGATAAGGAGAGTCTCTTTAAGCTGAGTAGCAACCATAACACAAGGGGGCACAGTCTTAAGCTGGAGGGTGGGAGGTTTAGGAAGGAGGTCAGGAAGCACTTATTCACAGAGAGGGTGGTGGACACTTTGAATGCGCTGCTGGAAGAGGTAATCTCGTTGAAGACAGTGGGTAGCTTTAAGAGAGGATGGATATGCAGAACGGGAAGGGAAGGATCATGGTAGGGAGGGTGCTAGGATGGGGAGGGAGGGAGGGCAGGGACATTAGCTCAAGCTATGGACCCTGTAATATGAGCAGACTTGATAGACCAAATGTCCTTCTTCTGTTGGCTTCTTCGTATGTATGTTCGTATGTTACCTACTAGCAACTGAACCCAGTCCTCCAGTAGGTCACATTATTTCTTTCAAACTACAATTTGTGCTTTAAATTGCTTAGCAGTGGCTAACATGGCACCAAAAATACTCTCATCTTTCCTATTCTGGGTAACCGAAAATAGGAAAAAAAAATAGAGAAAACAAAAAAAAAGGAAAGCTAACAACGCTTATGATACAAGGAAGCAGGCAGTACAAAGTCAGGGATATGAATTCACAATGGGCAACAGGAGAATTAGGGGTATGGATCAGAAAATAATTCTAGTAAATGGTTATCCACAGGTAGGGGAGGATGTTCCTGAGGATCCCATAGTAGGTGAGGCTTAAGAAAATAGACTGTACACCAAGAAGGCTAATGCCAAGTGAACAAAGGGAGTGGGAGCGAGAATAAAGCATAATAAGGCTGGAGGGAAAATGGAGGACTCTGCAGATGAAAAGGAAGCTCATGAAGTCAATCTCTTGGGGGGAGGGAGCCGGAGAATGACTCTGGGGCTATGCAAATATGATCATATTTATATTGAAGAGGGATTGGGAGGGGGCACAAAAAGAAGGAAACACAAAGTTGGGTGGGGTGTACTCAGCACCAAAGTGGTATCCTTGGTTTAACCGCAACATTAAGTGGCCTTGTGAAAGGAGGCAGAAGAAATCAAGTATTCAATATCTGAGCCCTGGGTACCTCTGTGGTGGGCTCTTTTGGAGGAGGGAAGGCAGTTGTCCGAGAGGACAAAAATGCTGGTTAGTATAAAAAAAGGAGGTCGAGTTGCTCCCCTTGCCCCCCCCCCAGCTATTCACCTGTAACCATAGCTCTAGAAGTGGTATATGGTTCACATCCACAAATGTGCAGTTCTACTGGAAATGCTGATTCGTTAGAATGTCTTCACACTAATCTCCTCCCACCACCTGGGCGGTATATCATCTGGCTCCGCCCTGTGATGTCAGATCCTGCACACTGGAAGCAGGGGTCTGTGTGCCACGAGAGGCTGTGTGGGTGGTGTGGATGCAAACTATATACCACACCTAGAAAGTACAGTTGCATAAAAATGTACCATAACAGAAGATGTTTGAGGAGTGTCTCTTGCAGTAGGTAATACTTTTGGGTATCCAGCAGAGGTTGCTGAGGTGCTCAGCAGCTCTTCTAGCAATTTTTCACCAGGAACAGCCCACACAACATCAGTTTCCTGTTTCCTATATAAGTGTGGGTGGTCCCTGGTATCCTCAGTTCCTCCGCTGGATTTGGCTCGCAAAGCGAGGACCGAGACAAAGCCGAAATATATAAGGAGTCCCAACCCTTAGTCACTGGACCAAAACTTGCTCTCTTAGAGAAGGAGGGAGGGAGGAGGTTAGAATAGTTCATTGCAAGAACACCTCAAAGATCTACTGTTACAGTAGGTTTTTACGTAACTGTACTATCTTCCACAGAGTGGTCTCTTGCAGTAGGTAATACTTTTGGGATGAATCCCAAACAGTAATGCCCATATGGGAGGACAGTTATGATGGGAGACCTTGCAGGACAGCACGGCCGAAGGCTGCCTACGTTATGAGGCAATATCCAGATTGTAGTGCCTTGTGACTGTATGAATCTTGGACCAGGTAGCTGCATTGCAGATATCTGAAATGGAGGCTTCTTTAACGCAAGCTGCAGTTTTGGCCACGGCTCTAGTGGAGTGGGCTTGGACAAGTCCAGGTAAAGGCTTGTAGTTTTTGTAACAAAATGTAATACAATTTGCCAACCAGGATGAAAGAGAGTATGTTTAGCAACCGGGAGGCCGTTGTGACCCGGGGCAAAAGAGATGAACAGTTGAGACGTCTTTCTAATCGATTTTCTCCGATTAGTATAGTAGCGTAATATATGATGGACATCTAAAGCATGCAGTAGATGTTCACCCTGACTGGAGTAGTCAGGATAGTAGACCAGAAGCTCCAAGGACTGATTTAAAGTATGTTTGGAAACTACTTTAGGAAGTAAGGAGGGGTTGGTACAAAGGACCACCTTGTCTGTGTGGAATATCAAGTAAGGTTCCCTACACATCAGGGAATGAAGCTCGGAATATGTTGAGTGGAAGTGATAGCCACCAGAAATAGGGTTTTCCATGAAAGAAAATGAAGTTCACAAGTGGCTGCTGGCTCAAAAGGCTCAAGAGTCAATTTTTATATCATAAAACTGAGATCCCATGGAGGAGTGGGTCTTCTAATAGGAGGTTTAATATGTAACATTCCTTTCAAAAACATCTTAGCTAGATGATGTTGGTACAGTAATCTGCCATCCAAAGGTTCATGGAAGGCCGAGATGGCGGCCAAGTGGACTTTGATGGAAGAGTAACTTAAACCGGACTCAGATAGTGAGGCCAGGTAGTCCAGAATATTCGTCAATTGACAAGAGTACGGGTCCCAAGATTGAGAGGCTGACCATATGGAAAAGCGTTTTCATTTGAAATTGTACGTTGCTCTTGTTGCTGGCTTATTGGAGGACAAAATGATACTGGCAAAAGGAGAGGACACTTGTAATCTAGTAATGAAAGCGTCCTCAGGAGCCAAGCGTAAAGGTGTAAAGCCTTCAGGTTGGGGTGTAGGAGAGACCATTGAAACTGAGTCAAAAGGCCTGGTCGGCAACGGGACGGGGTCCTGTACTGACAGTTGTAGGGGGTGGGGAAACCACGTCTAGCAAGGCCACATTGGGGCTACGAGTATCACTGTGGCTGGGTCTAACTAGTTTCAGCAAAGTCCGTTGCAGGAGAGGGTCGGGGGGAAGCATATAAGAGAAGTCCTGTCCATGGTTGGGACAGGGCATCTGTACACCATCCATTTTTGTTCGGGATAATGGAAAAATACCTGGGAAGATGGTAATTCACTGGGAAGGCAAACAGATCCATCTGTGGAGTGCCCCGCAGATTGAAGATTTCTTGGAGCATTTGCTAATGAACTGTCCATTTGTGAGTTGTGGATTAGCGACTCAACCGCTCGGCTAACTGGTTGCAATGTCCCGGCAGGTGGAGAGCTGATAGCATCAGTTTTTGCCGGATGGCTTCTTGCCAAATCGCAAGGATCTCCATGCAGAGGTTGTGAGATTTCATACCCCTTGCTTGCTGAGGTAGAACACTACTGCAGTGTTGTCTGATTGGATCAGTACCGATCCTAGCATGAGGTAGGGCCGGAACATCTGGAGGGCTAGACGGACCGCTTTCATCTCTAGGAGACTGATATGAGACTGATGGAGAGAAGCGTGCCACTGGCCTTGGGTATGATAAGGACCGGAGTGCGTGCTCAATCTTGCCGGAAGCATCCGTGGTTAACGCTCTGCATGGGGGTGGGGGGGAGGAAAGGCATTCCTAGATTCTGATTGTCCACAATGTCAATTGTCAAACAAAATGTCAAAAAAGGGTCAATTTCAGAGAGGAAGTGTTACATCAAAAGATGTTGAATTTCAATCAACCGTCATCAACGAGTTGCCTGATTAAATTCCTCAAATAAACTGCAGGAATTGGTGCTGTGTGTGTGGGTCCCAGACACCTTACACAAAGTGTGTGGTTGTCAAAGCGGTTTACCTTCCTACTACAATGGCAGGAATGAACTAATGCTTGTTTCTTTGAAGAATCTGTAGACATTCATCTTCGTTCCAAATTTCTCCTTGATGACTGCTACACAGAAGATGCACTCGCTGTACAAGCTGAAGACGGTGGGAAAATGAACTGAGGATACCAGGGACCGCCCACACTTATATAGGAAACAGGAAGCTGATGTCGTGTGGGCGATCCCAGGTGAAAAACTGCTAGAAGAGCTGCTGTGCACCACAGCGATCACTGCTGGATACCAGAAAGTATTATCAACTGCAAGAGACCACTCTGTGGAAGATCTACAGTTACAGGTGAGTAAAGTACAGTTACATAAGAACTTACCGTAACAGTAGATCTTCGAGAGGAGCTTTTGCAGCAGGCTATTACAATTAGGACTATGCTGCAGGCACTAGGACTCATCGGAAACCTTTAGCTAGCAGTACAAAGTGGAGGCCACTCCCGACGTCGGCTCCGCCCCCATCAGCCAATGGTATATCAGGGGGTGGTCCCCAGCCCCACCTCAGTTCACCCGTCAGAGACCCGTCAATAAGGCCCAGCAGGTGGACCAGGTGGAAGCTTGCCATAATAAAGGATGCAACACAGCTCACCAGGGGGAAGGAAGGTGGGAAAGCAGCACCTGCTGCAAGAGCTCCTCTCGAAGATCTACTGTTACGGTAAGTTCTTACGTAACTGTACTATTTTACTTCGAGTGGGAGCTCTTGCAGCAGGCTATTACAATTAGGACTGAATCACAAGCAGTTCCACAAAAAAGGAACAAGGAACCAAGAAGCGGCTGAAAGCACCAGTGCTAATAGGGCACTTTAAGAAAAGAGGCCCTGAAGGACAGCTAGGTCAAAAACACAGGTTACTCACCTGTAACAGTAGCTCTAGGAGTGGTATATGTTGTTTATCCACATTATCTGGCAGATCGCCTTCCCCTTTAAGAGGTGCTGGAACGACCTCAAGCTGGCTCCTCCCACCTACCCAGGTGGTAAAACCCTCGGCTTCGCCCCATGAGGCCAGATCTTACCTGCTGGAAGCAGAGGTGTGCGTCGAAGCCAGGGAGGTCCAGTGGGTCAGTGTGGATGAACAACATATACCACTCCTAGAGAGTACAGTTATGTAAAATCTTACCATAAACAGCAGATCTTCGAGGAATGTCTCTTGCAGTAGGTAATTACTTCTGGGAGTTTCCGGCAGAGGGTGCTGTGACACGGCAGCTCTTCTAGCAGTTTTGTACCAGGGACCGCCCACACACATGACATAATCTTCCTGCTTCCTATATAAGTGTGGGCGGTCCCTGGTAGCCTCAGTTCCACAGCTGGATTCAGCTCGCAAAGTGAGGATCGATGGGAAGCAGAGGTACCAAGGAGACCCAACCCTAAGTCACTGGACCGAAATTTACTCTCTAAAGAGAAGGAGGTGGACAGAGTGTGGGATCGTACCTACTGCAAGAGACATTCCTCGAAGATCTACTGTTACGGTAAGATTTTACATAACTGTACTATCTTCCAAGGAATGGTCTCTTGCAGTAGGTAATTACCTCTGGGAGAATCCCCAGCAGTTATGTCCATGTGGGAGGACAATTATGACAGGAGATCTTGTACAACTGCAAGGCCGAAGGCTGTCCTATGTCTTGAGGCAACATCAAGATTATAATGCCTTGTGAAAGTAAGGATTGTGGACCAGGTAGCTGCATAGCAGATATCTGAAATGGAGGCTCCTTTAAAGCAAGCTGCAGTAGTGGACATAGCTCTAGTGGAATGGGCTTGGACAGGTCCAGGTAAAGTTGTATTGTACTTTTTGTAACAAAAGGCAATAGAATTCGCCAGCCATGAAGACAGGGTTAATTTAGCAATGGAAAGTCCTTCTCTGCCAGAGGCAAAGATGACGAATAATTGAGACATTTTCGTAATCGACTGGGTACAATTAGTGTAATAGCGTAGCATATGATGGACATCTAAGGTGTGTAAGAGATGTTCACCGTGACTGGAGTATTCAGGACAGTATGCTGGAAGCTCCAAGGACTGATTTACCGTATGTTCGGAGACTATTTTAGGAAGGAAGGATGGGTTGGTATGAAGGACCGCTCTGTCCATGTGAAAAATCAAGTAAGGTTCCCTACACATGAGAGCATGAAGCTCGGAAAAACAGCAAGCTGAAATAATAGCCACTAGCAACAACGTTTTCCATGAAAGGAAACGGAGATCACAGGTGGCTGCTGGCTCGAAAGGTTCGAGGGTCAGTTTTTCTATAATGAAATTGAGATTCCATGGAGGACTGGGTCTTCCAATAAGAGGCTTAATATGTATCATTCCTTTCAAAAACAGCTTGGCTAAATGATGTTGGTACAGAAGTTTGCCATCTAAAGGTTCATGAAATGCTGAGATGGCAGCCAGGTGGACTCTCATGGAGAAGTAACTTAAGCCTGACTCTGATAATGAGGCCGGGTAGTCTAAAACCTTCATCAGTGGACAAGAGTAAGGGTCCAGTGAGTGAGAGGCAGAGCATATGGAAAAAGTTTCCATTTGGAATTATATGTTTCTCTGGTTGCTGGTTTACAAGAAGCCAGGAGAATGTTGGCAACAGAAGAGGACACTTGAAGTCTATTTATGAATGCATCCTCAGGAGCCGAAGATGAAGGATCTTCAGGCTGGGGTACAGGAGGGATCCGTGACACTGAGTCAGGAGGTCCGGTCTGACTGGCAACTGAATGGGTTCCCTTACTGACAGCTGTTGGAGTAGAGGATACCACAGTTAACGAGGCCACATTGGTGCTATGAGAATCATGGTTTGCTGGCTCCAGCTGAAGTTTCAGTAGAGTCTGTTGCAAGAGAGGGATTGGAGGGGGGGAGGCATATAGAGTCCTGTCCAAGGTTGGGACAGGACATCTACAGATCGTCCCTTGTTGCTCGCGATAATGGAGAAGTAACTGGGGAGCCGGTGATTGACTGGGGAAGCAAACAGATCCAACTGTGGCATTCCCCATAGGTCAAAGATTTCTTGGAGCCGGCCCAGTGGCACTGAGGGTTGAGGCGCAAGTCGCCACGCCTCGCTCCACGCCAGCAACCCGGGTTCGGGAATGAGCCGGGGTCGGCAGGGGCGGACTAGGATCGAGCATCCAACGACAGCTCTCCTAGTCTGGGGGCAAGGGGAGGGTACATACCACGCTCTAGCGTTCCCTGGGGACGCCCGGAGGTACTACAGAGGCGCGGGAGCCAAGGTTGGGGGAAGCACGGCAGATGTCTGCACGCTAGTGCGCAGATGTCATTGCACGCCTGTGCCCCCATTGGGGAAAGAACAGGGAGAAAGCAGTGCAAGTCTGCGGCAGCCTGATGGCCGCAGTTCACCGACCTGACAATGCCTGGAGGTCGTGAGCCGGTAGTGGATCTTCGCCGGTGCGGGGGCTTGGGGAGCCCCTCACGCGTAGGCCTATGTTAGCTGGGCATGACAGCTTCGGGGTCGGGGGTGGATGTGCGGTGGCTGGAGAATAGCAGGACTGTGGCTGCAGGTAGGAAAAATGTTCAATGATAAAAATAAATAAATAAATAAATAAAAGATTTCTTGGAGTACTTCTTTGTGAAGTGTCCATTCATGAGCGAATGACTGGCGACTTAGCCGGTCTGCTAACTGACTGTACTGTCCCGGTAGGCAGACATCCATTAGCGTTAGTTGTTGTCTGATGTCTTCTTGACAGACAGCAAGGGTCTTCATGCAGAGGGTGCGCAATTTCGTGCCCCCTTGCTTGTTGAGGTAAAACACCACTGCAGTGTTGTCTGACTGAATCAGCAACGGTCCTAGCTTGAGGTAGGGCTGGAATGCCTGAAGGGCGAGACGGACCGCTTTCATCTCGAGGAGATTGCTATGCGAGTGATGGGAAGAGGCGGTCCACTGGCCTTGAGCCTAAGGACCCAAGTGCATGCCCCATCCGTCCAGGGAAGCATCCGTGGTTAATGTCTACATGAGAGGGAGGGAGTGGAAAGGCATTCCTTGTGATAAATTGGTTTTGATTGGCCACCACATCAGGGATGACCCTGATTTTGTCATCCAACTGTCCAGTTCTTTGAGACCATTGACTCTGGAAGGTCCAACGGACAGGTCTCATATGAAGGCAGGCGGATGCCACTGTCGAGATAGCAGCGGACATGTGACCCAGAATGCTCAGCATTTGTCTGGCCGTGACTATTTTCTGAGTCTGTATTCGCGAAGCCAGATATACAAGAGTGTTCTGACGAGCAGGTGGAAGGTAAGCTCTGGCTATGACTGTATCTAGAACAGCTCCGATGTATTGGAGAGACTGTATGAGATTCGGACTGGACCTCGGCCAGTTGACCATTATCCTTAGGTCATTGAACATGTTCAATGTAGCGGCTAGCGAGGCAAGCAGAGCTTCTCTGGAGTCTGCTTTTCTTAGCCAATTGTCTAGGTATGGAAAGACCAAGTGCCCTTTGTTCCGTAAGGCTGCTGCCACCACTACTAGACATTTGGTGAACACTCCTGGGGCTGAGGAGAGGCCGAAAGGGAGTGCTCGAAACTGGTAGTTTTGACCTAGAAGGTGGAAACGCAGAAAATTTGTGATGGGCAGGATGAATGGGGATAAGTAGGTAGGCAACCTTCATATCCATGGCGCACCATCGCTTGGATACCAGAAATAAATGGGGGTAAAACCCTTTTTGATGTTCTGGCAGGGGCACTGGTAAGACAGCATGTTTGGCTAGAAGAGCCTTTAATTCTTCTTGAAGGATAGGCACATGATCTGGAGAATAATGGATTACCCAAGGCGGGGACGGGTGAGGAGGAGAAATTCCAGAGTGTGTCCCTTTTGGATAATCTGAATTACCCATTTGTCCAAAGTGATAGTTTTCCAGGCCTCCAGATGGAGGGCAAAACGACCCCCTACAGACTCCGAGGCCTGGTCGAGGAGGTGAGGGGAAAGCCCTGATAAGTCACTGGGTACTGGGTTGCCCGGCCCCTCCCGGGGGATGGGTATGGGAGCTACGGGTGGCAGAGGCATTGCCTCTTGCAGCTTGGGCATGACCTTGAAAGCTACCTCTATTAGAGGCCTTATATTTTCCGCCTCTTGAAATAGGAGGAATATTGCGTATGATAGGTCGGCTGCGGAGTGTGGTACATGCCGTATCCTGTACTAAGGGTTCTGCCTAATGCCTGCAGGTCATCTAACAATGTTTGAGTACCTGGCCCGAACAGTCTGGACCCATTAAAGGATGCATTGGCTATTTTATGTTGTATATCAGGAGCAAAACCTGAAACATGAAGCCAGGCATGGCAATGCAGAGAGACTCCAGTAGCTGAGAGTCGGTTGAGGTATCTATGGCATCACATCCGATTGGAGTAAGTGGTGGGAGATAAAACTGCTAGTGAGCACTGCTGCCAATAACTTGTCCTTTTTCTGGGAAGGAGGACGTTTATTGATAATGCCTATGGCCAACGCCCCAAGGGTACGTTGGTATTTAACCATATGTCCCATGTAGTTTAAGATTAGAATATTCATGGTGCCAGAGGCAAAAAGCTTTTTCCCCAGGTAGTCAACTCTTCAGAATTCTTTATCAGGTGGTAAGGAACTCATATGCTTGGGTTTTTTAGTACGATCATGAGTGGCTGTAATGACCACTGAATCCGCTTCTGGGATGGTGGACAGGAAGAGATGATCTGGGGGAGCCTGATATAAGCAACCTGCTTTTTGGGGGACAGCTGTAACAGGCAACCAGCACGGCATTCTGGTAGGTCGGCATCAGTGGGGGCACCACTAAGGCCAGCTCCTCTGGCAGCTCAAGATATTCTGCCATATCCTTACATTGTTTATAATGCTCTTTGGTAGAGAATCCCATGACCTTTTGTATTTGAACCATCATTTCACTAAGGGTTTATGTGATAATGGCGAAAGCCTAAAGGCGATCGCCGTTACTGAGAAGTCAAGAGAGCCAAAAATATATTTTTACACACACACACACCCCAGCACACAGCAAAACGGTGCCGGGGACTTATTTTTAATGTTTTTATGTGTGGTAGGCCCCACAACCCCTACTTAAGAATTCTCAACCCAGGGCTGTATGTTGGTGGGGTGATGAAAACAAACAAACAAAAAAAGGTTCAGGCTGAGCACAACAAAAATGCACCAGCGCCCGGACCCAAACCCAGCACCCTACCAATCAGCACCACGCCACAGGGTCGGCTCGGCAACCTACTGTGGCACCACTCCTCACATTCCCTCCCGCCCCTTGCTGTGCGTGCTCGCACCCAGCCATGCGCGCATACATATAATGACATCCTGTCGCTATATTCACCGTCACCCTCCATCTAGCCACCCTACTCCACGGTAGCCCTGGACACATGCCGGGACTGGGTAAGCGATTATTGTAGGCGCCAAATCCCTAGCGCTCATATGTCGGGCTACCTTTCACTAAAGGTCGTGTCATCCAGAGGACAGGTGGCAACTGGCACAGGCAGGTCCTCATCCAGGCAAGAGATTTCCAAGTAGGAGGGACTCCAGGTTCGGGAAATCAAAAATTTTGGAACTCTTCTTCACCAATATCACCGGGGAGATCCACCAGTAGTCCAGGTTCACCTGACAAATAGTCTTCCATATTAGGAGGAGGAGACCAGGGTGGCAGTATATTGTTGTCACCGGGAAATCTTTTAGTTGGAGGAGACTGAGACCGGAAAGGATCCTCCAGCTCTCCTGGGTTGGAGGGATGGGAGTAGTGCATGGCATGCAAGACGTGCTGCACCACCTTGGTGATATACCGTTCTTGGGAAGAAGGGGGGTATGCAGTGGGGGGTTCTGAGAGACAATGGGGGTGATGGAGGGTGATGGGACGGGTAGTGTCAGCGGATCTTGCCCCTGGAAAGTATGAACCAGGGTCACGGTCTCTATTCGATTGTCCCGTGTAATATGCCACCTGTGAGGGTGGAGGGGCATTCTGCAGTACAAAGGCCATTGGTTTGCCTTGAGGAAGATGGGATCTTGTCAATGAGCCCGTAGAATTATGTTCACCAAATATGTCAGATGCCGTCGACAAGAGAGGAGCCCCCGTCGATGGAGGAGCCGTGTATTTGGCTGTATTCAGGATGCTAGACAGCATTGTCGACAAGAGGGTATAAGCCCCTGTTGATGGAGAAGGCAGAACCTGCACCGCATTTAAAGCACTGGAAAGCGCCGTTGGCCAGAGAATAGGAGCCCCACCTCGTCGACGAGGAAGCTGGAGGAAGATGCTCCGTCGACGAGCGACACGGTAGGGAGTGAGAGGAGGGTTTTTCACACTTTTTCTTCTGCCAGGACAAGAACCAGAGCTGGGGGAGCCCTTGGTGCGAGCCTCCTGGTTCTCCAAAAGAGACATTTTCTGCTCCATTAAGAGATGCTTAATTTTAAGCAACCGTCATCGACTTAAAATGTCTCACAGGAGTTGCAAGAATTGGTGTTGTGTGTGGGACCCAGACACCTTACACAAAATATTTGTGATTGTCAAAACAATGAATCTTCCTGTCACATCGGCAGGAACGAAACAGAGCTTGCTTGTTTGAAGAATCTTTAGACATTTGTTTTTGGAATCCAGTTCTGGTCGATGATTATTACACAGAAGTTGAACTAGCTGCTGTGTGAGCTGAAGACGGTGGGAAAATGAACTGACGATACCAGGGACCACCCAAAGTTATATAGGAAGCAGGAAAATTATGTCATGTGTGGGCAGTCCCTGGTACAATACTGCTAGAAGAGCTGACGTGTCACAGCACCCACTGCTGGAAACTCCTAGAAGTAATTACCTACTGCAAGAGACCATTATGTGGAAGATCTACTGTCACAGGTGAGTAACCTGTGTTTCTAGGGATGTGGATATGTTGTTCTATCCACACCTTCTGGCAGACTCCTAGCAGTTCTCTGGGGGGAGGGAGGCAAGGCACACACCCCCTACTTAGGAAACAGAGACTGGAGAACTGAGGCCCTAAAACCAGCATCCCGGCGTGACCTGGAGGTCAATGTGGTAATGGGAAATGAAGGTGTTTGCTAACTTACAGGTAGTAGTCCTGCAGATTTCCTGGATAGGGACATCCCTAGAAGCAGCCACCGACGCAGCGGTATGGCAAGTGGAATCAGCCCTTAGCCCTACGGAAGGCTCCCTACCCGCCAACCTATAGCAGAGATTAATGCAGGAAGTGATCCACCTGCCACTCGTCTGCTTGGCTGCAGGTCTGCCAGGTGCGGCTTCAGTGCAGGTGACAAACAGCTGGCGAACCACTCCCCGAACTTCCGCCGTACGCTCTCTGTAGTAGGAGAGCACGCACCTCAGATCCAAAGTATGGAGCCTGTACTTGGCCTCCGAGGTGTAATTGGGGTAGTACACTGGGCAGAGTCAACACCTGATAAAGGTGAAACTCCAACACCACCTTTGGAAGAAATTTCAGGTGGGGGCGCAGGACAACCTTGTCCCTGTGGAAGACCAGGTAAGGAGACTCTACCTAGTATGCCTGGAGCTCCCCAATCCTTCTGGCTGACGTAACAGCCACCAGGAAGGCGGTCTTCAAAGTCGAAACTGGAGTCTCCTGAGAATGGGACTGCTCCCGATCCCAAGAGCACTGACACTGAGTCTTCTCTTTTTTCCACACCTTACGAGAGCATGAAATGTGCGATCCAGAAGGACCCTCCCCGTTGGTGGAGAGGAACTAGCACAGCTCTTTGAAGGAAGATGAATAAGTGAAGCCCACCTGGAGTGGAACAAAGGCCGAAGAGGAACTAGCCGCGGCCTAGGCCTCCTCCTCCTCGAAGACCTTAGGTTGTTTGAGCTGCTCAGTGGACCCCGCAGCCACGGAGACCACCCAACGGGCTTCCTTAGACTTGACCGGTGAGTAAAGCTTCTCTGGTCGCTCCAGCTGGAGTCGGGCAGCGTGGTCGTCCAGAACCGACGGGTGAAAGGACGAACAGACATCTCAGGCCTGCTGATCATGGTCATGTCCTAAGCAATACACGCACGTGGTGTGAAGGTCGGTGCGCGACATCTTCTGCCTGCAGGGGCACCGCCAAACCCGGGAATGGTCTTTTCTTCCATCGCGGTACCAAGAGAAGGAATCGAAGGTGAAACTGATGAATCTTAAGGTACGTTCTGGAAGCAAATCCAAAGATTTAAGAGCCAGGGCCTACCACATGCTGAAGCGCTAAGGAGGGAACCTGTACCTTCCAGCAGAAAGGAAGATCTGACGTCATGGGGCAGAGCTGAAGGTTTTACCACCCGCGTGGGTGGGAGGAGCCAGCTTGAAGACGTTCCAGCACCTCTTAAAGGGGAAGGCGATCTGCTAGAAAATGTGGATAGAAATGAAAATTACGTACCTACCATAATTGTTCATCTTTCTGTGTATCTTCACCATTCATCACTAGTGGGTATAGGGCACCGGAGCTAGGACCCCGCGGGAGACTTTTTTCATGGACACAGTCGACGCAGGGCCGGCACCGCCCTCGAGGCCGGCGTTCTACAAGGCGCTCGAGGGTTGGCCATTAGCTGCCGGCCGACCGCCTCAGCTCCAGTTCTGACATGCCAGAGAGTGTAAGGAAGGGAGGGTGGGTTGAGGCAAGAGAGCTTAAAGGTTAGATAAAAGGAAAGGAAGAATAAACTAAAAGGAGAAATGAACAACAGAGGCGACAGAAGAAGAGATTTAAAATAGGAAATTGGGGAGAAGGGGTCCCAGTCTCTGGAGGAGAAGAAAAAGGGGCGGGAGGGAAAAAGAGTAGCACACCCCCAGGAGCAGAACTGCACATTAGCATTTCAGGAAATAGTCCAGTCCTGGATTCTAGAATTCAGCTGCAAGATGGAAGTTTTGATTTGAAAGCGGCCTAGGTCAAAAGATCAAATAAGGGAGTGCAGGCTGAGGGTGTGTCTCAAATTCTCCCCCACCCCAAAAAAAAAGAGGCGGAGAAATTTTAATAGCCAAAAGGCATAGAGGGAGAAATGTGAGCCCAAAATCTGAGCTCACAAATAATAAATATATATTGAAAAAGGGAAAGAGAAGAGAGGAGGTCCCCCATACTCCGCAACCCCCTAGGCTAAGGGAGAAGAGAAAGGGGAGGCCCCCTCCTAAAATCTCTATAAAACTCCTGAGGAGTTTACCCTGTGTGTCTCCACAGTCCCCTCCCGCCTAAATGGAAGGCACAGGAGAGCGAGGAAAAGAAAGACACACAGGGGAGAGTGGAGTCCAGAGACTAAGGCCCCAGGGGGAAGGAGGGTGGGATTTTAGTGATGAATGGTGAAGATGCACAGAAAGATCAACAATTACGGTAGGTACATAATTTTCATATCTTATCTGAGTCAATCTTCACCATTCATCACTAGTGGGTGAGTACCGAGCCCCCCCGAAAGGGGGGCCCTGAACTCCCCTAAGGGACTAAGTCCCTTAGCCTCCAGTGGGTGAGATACTGCAGGAGAGAACCCTTACAGGCCTGGAGAGGCCTGAGACCGGTCTGGTGAGACAGGACTTCGGGGAAGGTGCCCAGAGAGTCAGCCACCACCCTTCAGGAGAAGAGATGGGTTCTCCAGTACGCGGGTAAATCACCCTACGCCAGGCCAGGGGTGATAACCGGAACAGGCAAAGCCATGCCGTCCGTCGAAGGCAGATCGCTGTCCCTACCACTCTGGATGCCACCTCATTGGCATCATAAGATGCCCTTGCTTGGTGCCTTGCTAGCTCCAGGCCCTGCGCAGAGAGGGCAATGGCTTGCTTGGTTTCCTTCGAATCAGTCATCGAGGCTAGGAGCTGTCCTAGCCTGGACCACAAGAACCTATCATAGGCTGCAAAGTAGGCCTGATGTGCTGTGATTGACAGAGAGATCCGTGCCGAGTAGAACACTTGTCTCCCCCAGAAATCCAAATCCCCAGAGTCTGAATCCAAGGGGCGGTCACGGTAAGGGGTGTGAGACCCCAAGGGAGTGTCCAGGGAGGTCAAACCCGAAGGGGATAAGGCAGAGAACCTGGAGGCGCAGGGGCGATTGCTTGTCGTGAGATCCTTAGGGCTGGTTCAGTGAAAAGGATGTAGCCAGAGCCGATGTGACGCCCTGAAAAGGAATAGGCCAGGCTGTGCCACCAGGTGGGTCACACACCATACTGCCCAGAAAGGCGCCGCATCATGCTCGGTATTGCTAAGGGACTGGGGTCAAGTGAAGCTCGTCTAACATCCTCATGAGGAAGCGCTGATAGGAGGACAAATCAGACGCTGGGGAGATGTGGACCGAAGGTTCCTCTCCCCCGAAGAGGGAGAAGAGGATGAAGACGAACTCCCAGGTTCAGGGTCTGGCTGCGCAGGAGTGTGGTGAAACACTTGCTGGTCCAGGGCATGCAGGTAGGTGGGAAATTGTGCAGCAGAACCTCTGAATTGCTCCCAGGTGAGAGGTCCCCGAGGACCGAGAATACCTGGGACAACCAGGGATGGAGAACGAGGCTCAGGGGAGAGGCTCCTGGCAACAGGAGAACAAGTCTCTGTCAGGGCATGGGGGCTAATAGGAACCCCTTCAAAGGGAGGGGGATCCGAAGGCCGCTGCAGCTAACAGCTGTTCAACCAGGTCGGAATGGCCAGAGCTGTGCCCAACGGAAGAAATCCCCCCGTGAGGTAACCGGGACCGTGCGAGTCCAAAAGGACGACCCCTGACCTCAGAAGTAAGAGTCCCTCTCGTGGGCTCCTCCAGGGAAAGGCAAGAGCCTGCGCTTCAGCTCCTCTTAGAACCCACCTGGGCTCTAGGGAGGGCTCTCTGCGCCACACCTCTATCTCTCAACCCTTCGGAATCAGAGAGGGACCTCGTCCTCTTAGCCACCAGCCTAGGTAGCTGGCACCTCCGGTCAGCCTCTGAGGAGTCCACCTAGGGAACCGTACCCTCCCCTTCCCTTCCTGATGCGTCCCAGGCTGTCCCAAATTCGGTCTGTCCAAACACACCAAGGAGGGGAGTGTCCCAACTGGAGGAACAGCAGCGCTAGTGACCCCAGGTTGCACAGCAGTAGTCACAGGGACCACCGCTGTCTGGTCAGAATCCCTGACCCTAAGGTCCACCGGCGACAGCTGATCCCCAGAGGGAGGCTGAGTGGGGGCCGAGGTGCTGGAAACAAAGGGGTCGGAAGATTCCAAAGAACCTGGGAGCCAGTCTGGATCAGACCCAGAGTCCGAATACAAAGAGGCAGGCTCCGAGGTCCAATACCAGATAACTCCTCGAGCCCCTCCAGTCCCTGGACCCCGAAGCAGGGTACCTTGAGATTTGGCACCGCCAACGCCGCCAGAAAGAAACACCATTCCAAGACCGGCACCGACACCCACCCTGGTGCTGTGAACGGCCCTGGAGTCGGCCACAACCCCGAGCGTGGCCCTGTGCCCCTCCTCCCGATGCTGCAGAGCGCCAAACCCAACACAGCACTGCGTTTCGACCAACACTCACCCCGGTGCTGCGAGCAGCCAAAGTCAGGCGGCCTCGAAAAAAGCTCCCGTGGCGAGTGCGCACACCCGGCTTACACCCAACAGTAATGAATGGTGAAGACTGACAAGGGAAAACCTCCAGGTGGCAGCTGCACAGATGTCGGCACCAGACAAATTTCAGAAGCAAGCTGTAGAGGCGGCAATACCTCTGGTGGAATGGCCCTTGATCACTCCCAGAAGGGGCTTGTTGTGCTTGCAGTAGTAATAAACAATGCAACTGGCTAACCACTTAGACAAACACTGTTTGGAAACAGGATCAACCTCTTTCTTGTGGGTAAACAAAACAAACAACTGGTCAGATTTCCTGAAAGACTTTGTACAGTTCATATAGTACCACAAAATCCTATGTACATCCAAAGTATGGAGCAAGGCCTCCCACTGATTACTCAGGAAAATAAACTGGAAGGCAGATAGATTGATTCAAAGTGAACTCTGACACCTCCTTAGGTAAAAACTTAGGATTAGCACACAAAGACACCATGTCTTTGTGAAAAAACAAATAAGGCTCGTTACACAGAGGAGCCTGAAACTCAGAAATCCTCCTAGCAGAAGTAGCAGCAAATGAAAATTACGTACCTACTGTAATTCTTGATCTTTCTGTTTATCTTCACAATTCATCACTGGTTTGTACAAGCTGGAGGTGCTAGGACCCCAATGGAAGCTTAGCTAAGAACTTTTCTATAGAAGAGCCGTCGCTGCCCCTCGAGGCTAGCGTATGCTCTTTGCGCCCACAGGTTGTGCTAATAACGGGCGTTGACCCTCAACCACCTCAGTTCTGCTCGCCAGAGAGGAAAATAGAGTCGGAAAAAAGGGTTGGAGGGTAGGGCAAGACAGCCCAAGGGATAGAAAAAGGAAAGGATATAAACTGAAAAAGGACTAAGCCAGCCACAAGAGGAGGGGTAGAACTCCACTGGGTAGGCCACGGTGGGAGTGGAGGGTGAGAAGATTGGAGGGGAAGGAAAAAACAAAAAAGTATTGAGAAAAAAAGAGTGCATGTGAGAGAGTGCTGTACCCTAAGAAGAGAGGGCTCGATGGGCCTTCTGATAGACCAAGGGGGGGAGGGACCCAACTGCTCTCCCCCCCTCTTTTTTTGTCTTGGCGCCCCCCCCAAGGCTAGAGGAAGAGCAAGGTCACAGGATAAACCTACCAGTCTCAAAAGGGTTTGAGGCTAGAAGAACCACAGGATACCACAGCATAGTCGGGTACCAACCCTTACAAGTGTGAGGAGCCTCAAGGATGCCAGTGTCAAGCCACACAAGGAAATGCTCTCCTGGTCCACCGGAGAAGAAAGAGGCCAAGGATATATCACCCCCTCTCCCCTATTTTAAACAGAGGTGGGGAAAGGACCCACCTTGGGACAGGATCCCCTCAGAAGACGACCCCCTTAATGGGGAAGATCCCAAAAACTGAGAAGGACGTTGATTATCTCGCGCCTAGAACCGCTAAGAGTGGTGAAGGGGAGGCCTTAAGCCTCTAGAAGAGGCCAGAGATCTTTAAAAAAGGTCAAAGGGAACCCTGTCCCATGGACACCAGAAGTAATTACCAAAGAGAAGTGGAGTGACTAGGACTCCAAGAAAAGGATTGGAGGTCTCTGGAGCTCCAGCAACGAAGACGGGGATCCAGGAAGAGGAAACTCAAAGCCTTTGCACGGGCAGAAGAGCCAAAAGTATCCCCCTAAGAAAAATTAGGGTACCACTGGAAAAACAGGTCCCTCACAAGAATCCCCATCAAAGTCATAAGGGGCCCTGAGGAGCCCCTAGTGCAGAGAGGGCAAGAGCCCCTGCTTGACCTCCTCCCAGAGGTGGATCCCTGGTGCTTCAGATGAAGAGTCAAGAAACCCCGAGGTGCCATATGGGTTGTACCCACAACTGGCCCCAACTGGGAGGAAGGCAAGCAGGGTGGAGGCACTGCCCAGGAGACTGGGGGCCCAAGAGGGGATGGTGGGCAGAAAGCATTGATGAATGGTGACGATATACAGGAAGATCAAGAATTATGGTAGGTATGTAATTTTCATATCTTACCTGTATCAATCTTCACCATTCAGCACTAGTGGATGAGTACCAAGCACCACAACTGTAGCACTGGCACCTCCCTGAGGGATAAAACTTGTCCACCTGACCCCTACTGCAGGCCTCCCATCTCAGCGAAACTGGAACTAGTGGAGGTCTGCTCCCCTTCGATACATATGGTAACAGAGGGAGACCTGCAGGAAAGGCCCACAGTCCTGACCTAGGCATCCCAGGACCGATGCTGCCCTCCAAAGACGGGAGGATCCTGACTCACTTTCATTGCATGCACTTTGAGGACCTGGCAGTCCATGGAGAAGCGAGTGTCGCAGTTGTCCATGTCATGATGGGGACCCAGGCAGGAGAGACAATGATCATGACGGTCTGACATGGTCATCGGCTTGCCACAGGGGCACTGACACATAGGAGTACGCCCCATCTTAGATTTTGAAGTAGGCCCAGAACTGGACATGATGGCTCAGACAAACTAAAAAAAAGAAAGAACAGACTTGGCGCCGTAGAAAACATTTAAAGGGTAAGAAAATTAAAGAACGGTTTTACCAATTTCAAGACTCTCTACCATGCTTGAGAACCAGCAGCGATGGCAGAACTTCGTAGGGATATGAATCTTTACTGCGTGAGTAAAATGGTGGCCTTATTCCCAGAGGGTGATGCACCTCGACAGCGAGAAAAGAAGAACTGAGGTGGTGGAGGGGAAGACGGCCATTACTGGCCAACCTGCGAGTGCCATGTATTACGTTAGCCTCGACGGTGGCACTGTCCCTGGCCCCTCCTCCACAGAAAAATGTTTAGCTAGAAAGTTTCTCACGGGGTCCTAGCGCCTCCAGCTTCTATCCAACAGTGATGAATGGTGTAGACTGATACAGGCAAGATCTAAAAAGAGTGCTTTCCAAGACAGGAAGCACAGCTCGCAACTCGCAGCTGGTTCAAAGGGAGGTAAAGTACAGTTACGTAAGAACTTACCATAACAGTAGATCTTCGAGAGGAGCTCTTGCAGCAGGCTACACCATAAGGACTATGCTGCCAGCCACTAGGACCCCATGGAAAACTTTCTAGCTAGCAGTACCCAGGGGGGACCAACCCCTGACGTGTGACCGCCTCCAATATCCACCACTGGTATAAAAGGGGCAGTCCCCAGCCACTCCCCGTTCTCCCACCGGAGACCCAGCTGACAAAATATAGAGAACCGAGGCTAGTGGGAAACCCTGTCAAGGTTTAGTAAGGAAAGGAGAAAAAGAACCAGGGGGAAGGAGGGTGGGCAATAATGCCTGCTGCAAGAGCTCCTCTCGAAGATCTACTGTTACGGTAAGTTCTTACGTAACTGCACTATCTTACTTCGAGTGGGAGCTCTTGCAGCAAGCTACACCATGAGGACTGAGTACCAAGCAGTACCAAAATGATCCCGAATGGGTCGGGAGCTGGAAAACTGGAAAGCAGAAGGCAGCTTCAGGACAGTAGGCCTTGAAGCAGCACTAGACCAAATCCAGCTCCCTGCTTGGAAGCAATGTCCATGCTGTAGTACCTCACAAAGGTGTGCACTGAACTCCAAGTAGCTGCTACACAGATATCTGCTGCAGAAACATTACTGAATGCCACAAAGGAGGCTGAAATGCCCATGGTGGAGAGACCCTTAACCCAGTCCAGTAAGGGTTTATTGTGCTTGTTGCAACAGAAAGTGATGCAATGGAATGGCCATCTGGACAGTCTGTTTTGCCACTGGTGAGCCCAGGATTCTCTGAGCAAAGGAAGCGTACAACTGATCAGATTTCCTGAGTTTCTGAGTACGGTTGATATAGTATCTGAGCACTCTGTGAACGTCCAGAGTGTGAAGTAGAGCCTCCCCTCGATTAGAATGCTCCAGGTAATAGACCAGAAGGTTGATGTCCTGATTAAGGATAAACTGTGTCACCACCTTAGGCAGGAACTTAGGATTAGTCTGTAAGGAAACACTGTCCTTGTGGAAAACTAAATATGGCTCTTTTGCCATCAGAGCCTGAAGTTCGGAAATCCTCCGAGTAGAAATAACTGCAACTAAAAACAAATGCTTCCACGACAGAAAACATAGCTTGCAATACGCGGCTGGTTTGAAGGGAGGCAACCTAAATTTTTCTAACAAAAACAAAAGATCCCAAGGGGGGGATAGGATCCCTAATGGGAGGTTTGAGATGAACCATACCCGTCAAAAATGTCCGAGCCAGATCCACCTGGGAAACATATTTGCCATCCACTGGTACGTGACAGGCTGAAACTGTAGAGAGGTGTACCTTAATGGATGAATAACGAAGGCCCGAATCTGACAGGGAGAGGAGATATTCAAGGACAGCGTTAAGAGGGCACAGGAGGAGGTCCAGACCCTGACTGGTGGCCCATAAACAAAAATGTTTCCACTTCATAGAGTAGGTGGCTCTAGTAGAAGGTTTTCTAGCTGCAACCAAGACCTCTGCCACTCTAGGGAATACCCCATAGCATGCTGTGGCTACGTCTCCAGGTGTCAGGCATGCAGGTGCAAAGACCGGAGGTTTGGGTGAACCAGTCTGCCCTGCTCTTGTGACAGCAAGTGGGAGGACATGGACAGGGAGATTGGAGGTTCCACTGCTAAATGCTGCAGTAAAAGGAACCATATCTGACGAGGCCAAAGTGGAGCTACAAAGATCATCTCCGCTCCTTTCGCTTGGAAGTTTGAGCAGAGCCCTCTGTAGAAGAGGAAAGGGAGGGAAGGCGTACAGAAACCTCCCTGTCCAGCAGAGGGACAATGTGTCTTGCCAGAAAACACCAGGCCTGTGATCTAGCAAGCAGAAACTGGGCAGTTTTGCTTTTCACGGGGAAGCAAAGAAGTTCAGTTCCGGACGGCCCCATCTTTGGAAGAGGTCGACCGCCACTGACTGTGGGAGTTCCCATTCATGTGTCTTTGACTGAAACCGACTTAGGGAGTCAACCAAAACGTTTTGGACTCCTGGAACGTGCACTGTGGTGAGCGAGAGGCCGTGTTTCAGGGCCCAGAACCACACTCTCATAAGCCTCAAGACAAAGAGGGTAGGAGGGAGTCCTCCCCTTGTTTGTTGATGTAGTGGACAAGTGATGTGTTGTCCGTCTGCACCAATAGGGGACATGGGTGAAGATCTAGGCGAAACACCTGCAAGGCGTATAGAACTGCTCTCATCTCCAGGATACTGCTATGCAGTGTCAATTCCAGAGAAGACCATGCTCCTTGAGTCTGATGGTTCAGAAAAACGAGCACCCCAATCCATGCCCGAAGCATCGGTTGTAAGAACCTGCAACCGGGGGGTCCCTTTTGAAAGGAACTCGAGTTTCCAGGACTACTAATAGTGAAACCTGAAGAGAGTCTGTACCACAGCTTTGGGAGATCAAGACTGGCTGGTCGAGATCATCTTCCCTTCGATCCCACTGCACCCTGAGGGTCCACTGAGGACTCTTATGAAGAAGGCATACTGAGAACACGGTATACTATGCTTATAGCCATGTAAGCGTTGAACATGGATGAAACAAAGAACCTGGCAAACAGCTGATACTTTGTGGGCCAATAATCGGGCGTGATTGCCCTGTCTGGTGGGAGAAAAGCCTTCCCTTGCTCCGTGTCTAGGGTTGCCCCTCGTGTTGAACCCTCTGACATGGTGTGGGAGCTGACCTTGGCCATGTTCAGGGTGACTCCTAGGGAGCTGAACAGGTTGAAGGTGTCCTCTAGGGTTTCCAAAAGCCGATCCCTGGTTGAGGCAGTCAGAAGCCAATCGTCAAGGTAGGGGTACATGAATGGACCCTGGCTCCTTAAGGTTGTTGCTACTACTGCTAGGCTATTCGTGAACACATGAGGTGCCGAGGAAAGGCCAAAGGGCAAGGCCCAAAACTGGCAGTGCCTTCCCTGAAAAGAACACCTCAGGAACCTCCAGTGAGCTAGAAGCACCAAGAATATGGAGGCAGGTATCCTGCATGTCTAGGGAACAGAGCCAGTCCCCTTGATGCAACATGGGAAGAATGCCCAGAAAGGTGACCATCCTGAACCTCTTGTCTATATAGTTGTTCTAGAGGCTCAGGTCAGGATCAGTCGAATGATCCCTGTCTTCTTAGTACTTCAAGAAGTAAGTGGACCCTTTCCCCATTGCAGGGTCGGAACTAGTTCTATTGCGTCTTGTCTAATAGCAACTGTACTTCCTCCCGATGAGTTCAGCATGGAGAGGAGTCACGATGCTTTGAGCGGGGATTGTCGGGGGCATCTGATGAAATTCCAGTGCGCTGACCCCCTCTCTATCAACTGGAGGACCCCGCGCAGGCTGGTGATGGAGTCCACCTGTCGGAGGTAAAGCAAGAACCTGACCCCTACCTCCACCGCTCTGGACTCGGCAGGTGGTTTGGGGCCGGGCCAGGAGTTAGGCGTTGGGGCCCAGGGTGGGCAAGGAGACCTGGGACGGTTTGTTGTCCCTTGATTCCTGTGCTCCACCGGGGCAAGAGGGAGCTTTACGACAAAAGTTGCCTCTCTGCTGTTGTCCTTTAGACTTTTTCCCTCCCTGGCAACTAAACGGACGCCGTTTGCCAGGGGGTCTGTTCAGACCTGTACAACTGATGTACCAAATGAACGGCCTTATCCGAATCCTGGAGGTCCATGATCATTTGCTCAATGTCAGGACCAAAAAGCACGGACCCGTGGAATGGCGCATCAGTGATGGCATCCTGAAGGTCCTGCCTTAACCCAAAGACTCGGAGCCAACAATATCTCCTCATACAAACCCCTGTGGCTGCTGCCCTGGCCACTGTATCGACAGAGTCATATGAAGATCTGAGTAAGTGTTGCCCCACATTCAAGCTGGACTGTAGTACGTCCAAGAGCTCCATCTTGAGATCAGAATTGTGCTGCTTTCTGGCAAGCTCGACTGACTTGTTCCAGAGAGATTTCTGGTACTGCACCATGTGGGCTAAAAAATTTAGTGAATGAATGGTACATGTAGCCAATGAATAAACCTTTCTGCCAAACTGATCCAGGCGTTTGGATTCTTTGTCCGGTGGCTGAGAGCTCAGGTGCCGAGGCTGACTGGTTCTGCCATTGGCAGCAGTCAACATGACCAAGTCGGCCTTGGGCTGTTCTCTGACGAACCACTCATTTTTCTGGGTACGGTACAGCCGATCTGCTTTTTTGGGAATAGTAGGAGCTGTTTCGGGGTGCCTCCAGGACAACCTGGTAGCATCCTGGAATGGGGATACTAGGGGCGGAACCACTAATGGTTTGGGCTCATTCATGCCTAGGAAATGAGCCAGTCTCTTCCTTTCTCGGTTTCCCACTGGTTTAAAAAATTGGATATGACGCATCACATCCAAGAAGGTGGGATCATCTGGCGGGGAAAGTACAGTTAAGTAAGAACTTACCGTAACAGTAGATCTTCGAGAACAGCTCTTGCAGCAGGTTACACCATTAGAACTGAAGCCGGCAGGCGCCAGGACACACTGAGAAATTTTCTAGCTAGCTGTATCCAGAGGGACCAGCCCTGGCGTTGGCCCCACCCCTCACGGCCAGGCATCATATAAAAGGCGGTCCACCCAGAATCCCTTGTTCCTCCGCGCCGGAGACTCTCGGCCTCTAGATGGCATCCTGGAGGTGGAGTCTGAGGATCTGCCATCAAAAGGTATTCAGAGGTGTTAGAAACACCTAATCCTAGAAAGAATATCAGAACAACTCTACCTCCAGGAGGGATGGTGGTGGGGAAACTACCTGCTGCAAGAGCTGTTCTCAAAGAGCTACTGTTGACGTGTTCTTACGCACTGTACTATCTTACTGAGAAACAGCTCTTGCAGCAGGCTACACCATTAGGACTGATTCCCTGCAATACTGGAAACCCTTGCAGGTGGGAGGAGGTGTAGGTAGAGATTTGAAGTTGGACCCGTAGCCTAGAATAGGAGTCCCTGAAGGACTCATGGACAAAACCAGCTCTTCACCGTGATGCAAATGGTCTAGGCTATAATGCCTCGATAAAGGTGTGTACCGTGTTTCCAGCGAAGGCGCAGATGGCTGAAGTGGACACGTTTTTCATGGCTGCAAAGGAGGTAACCACCCCTTTTGTGGAATGACCCTTAACCGCGGCCTGTAAAGGTTTGTTATGTTTCTGGTAACAGAACGTGATACAATGGATGAGCCACCTGGACAGCGATTGTTTAGAAACCGGAGCTCCCATCATCCTATGGGTGAAGAAGACGAAAAGCTGATCAGATTTATGGTGGTGCCTGGTTCTGGTCAGGTAGTACCTTAGACACCTATGAACATCTAGAGTGTGCAACAGGGCCTCTCCTCTATTAGGGTATTTAGGAAAATACACTGGTAACTAGATGTCCTGATTGAGGGTGAGAGCTGCGACCACGTTAGGTAGAAACTTTGGATCTGTCCTTAGGGACACCCTGTCCTCGGTGAAAACCAAATAGGTTCTTTGCACATCAGTGTACAAAGTTAAGAAATCCTTCTGGCTGAGTGAATAGCAATCCAAAGTTAACGCTGCCCATGTCAGGAGATGTAGCCTGCAATCCGCGGGTTGGTTCAAAAGGTGGCAGCGTGAGCTGCTCCAGGACAAAGGGTAAATCCAATGGAGGAATAGGATCCTTAATCGGAGGTCTAAGGTTGAGAACACCTCTCAGGAAGGTTTGTGCTGTGTCCAACTGAGTTATGGGACGTCAGCCTATAGGTATATGATTGGCTGAGATGGCACAAAGGTGTACTTTAATACAGGAGTAGGCCAAGCCTGCCTGGAAGGGAAGAGAGACAGAAGGTAGTCCAGGACTGACCTTTCCAGACCATCCATCGGGGAAAGTCCTCGTGCTTGAGCCCAGAGGCAAAATCTGTGCCATTTCATGGTGTATGTGGCATGAGTGGCAGGTTTTCTAGCAGCCGCTAGAACATCTGCTACCTCTTACGAGACCCCGTACCACGATAGCTATGTCTCTAGGAGCCAGGAGTGCAGGTTCAGAGAGCAAAGGTCCGGATGGACCAAAGAACCTGCCTCCTGGGACAATAAGTGAGAGCTGATTGGTAGAGACACCGGAGGTTCCTGGGACAGCTGGTGTAGCAGAGGGAACCAAATCTGTCTGGGCCAAAAAGGCGCAATAAATATCAGCGTTGTCTGCTCTCTGCAGAGTTTCAAAAGGACCCTCTGGATCAATGGGAAGGGAGGAAACACGTAGAGGAATCTGCCCGTCCAGGAGAGAGACAACGCATCTCACCAGAAAACACCAGGCTCTGGATCTAGCGAGCAGAAATTGGGCAGTTTTGCATTGGATGGGGACACGAAAAGGTCTAACTCTGGTGTGCCCCATCTGTGAAACAGATCCTCTACCACCTCCTGGAGTAGTTCCCACTCGTGGACTGGCCTGAGAGCGGCTCAGACTGTCTGTGATGACGCTGTACACACCTGGGACATGAACAGCAATGAGGTTTTCGCCGTGTTGTAGAACCCAATCCCACACCCTCATGGCCTCCCTGCAAAGCAGGTAGGAATGGGTGCCTCCTTGTTTGTTGAGGTAACACATCACCGTGGTATTGTCTGTTTGTAACAGGAAAGTACCCGGTGGGATCTCCGACTGGAAGGCCTGCAGGGCATAAAGAACTGCTCTCATTTCCAAAATATTTATGTGGAGATGAGTTTCCTGGGGCGTCCACGAGCCCTCAGACCTGACCCCATCCAGGTGTGCTCCCCAACTGAACCCTGAGGCGTCTGTGGAGAGCGTCACAATTGGAGATGGCGCAATGAAGAGGACCCCCGCTGACAGGTTCTTTGAATCTAGCCACCATTGCCAATCCTGGATTACGGCATTCGTGATCTGAATTGGAAGATGCAAATGGTCTTGCTTCTGATCCCACTGTACCCGTAACATCCACTGGGTCACCCGCATGTGGAGACGGGCTAGCAGGACTGTTGCAATGGCCGCAGCCATGTGTCCAAGCAGGCAAAGGACTAGTCTGGCTGGGAATGTCTTCTTTGTCAAGATGTCCCTGATGAGGGATCTGATATGTTCCACTTGGTCCTGGGGCACGAAAGCTCTCCCTTGGATGGTGTCCAGAACTGCGCCTATGAACTGCAGATTCTGTGACGGAACCAGGCGTGACTTCTCCTGATTGATAATGATGCCCAACGCCCCGAACAGGGAACGAGTACAGTGAATTGTGGACATCAGAACCTCCCGAGAGGGTGACATGAGGAGCCAGTCGTCCAGGTAGGGGAAAACGTAGTGGCCTCGTCTCCTTAGAGCCGTGTAAACACCTGAGGTGCCGATGACAGTCCAAAAGGGAGGGCTCAGAACCGATAATGATGACCTAGAAATTGGAAGCGCAAGAACTTCCTGTGCGCTTGAGCAATTGGTTTGTGCAGGTAGGCATCCTGCATGTCCAAGGACGCTAGAAAGGTGCCCTGCTTGAGCATGGGTATCAAACTGGGAAGGGTTACCATGCGGAAGCATTTGTAAAGGACCAAAGCATTGAGATCGCTGAGATCCAGTATCGAACGGAGGTCCCTGTCTTTCTGGGAACCAGAAAGAAGTAGGAATAGTAACCTGCACTTCTCTGGCTCCGCAGTACGTGCTCTATAGCTTTCTTTCCCAGAAGCGCGAGCACCTCCTGCTGTATGAGCAGTGCATGTTGACCCGAATAACGGGAAAGCAGGGGAGGTCTTGACAGTGGGTGGTCGAGGAATTCTATAAAGTGACCTCTCTTGACCAGTTGAAGAACCCACCAGTCGGCGGTAATTGACTGTCACCCTGGAAAGTGGCGACCGATGCGACCCCCGACCTTTTCTGGCCGTTGATCCAGAGGAGGGGCAGGGGCCAGGAAAGAGTCATGCTGTGGCGGCATTACCCCCGCAGGCTGGGCCAGTTTGGTATACCGCTGACCTCGACCTGGGGAAGACTTAGATTGGGCCTTACAGTGGAAGGTGCCCCTTTGCTGCTGGCCGGAACGTGGCTGCTGTCGTTGTCGGCCACGAAGACGGTTCTGGTTCCTATGAAAGGAACCAGATTTGGGTCTGTACATGGCTTGTACAGTCCTTACTACCTTCCCAGCATCCTGAAGCTTGGTGATGACCTTTTCAGAGGGTTCACCAAACACGACCACTCCGTTACAAGGGACGTCCAGGATACTCTTCTGTATGTTCGGGGTAAATCTGGAGACATGGAGCCAGGAGTGTCTCCGGAGACGGATTCCTGAAGCTGCGCCCCTGGCAGACGAGTCTGCAGAATCATATGCGGCTCTTAACACTTGGGTCCCCACCTCTGACCCTGTGCGGAGGAGGTTCAAGAGCTCCACCTTCTGCTCACCATCCGGTAGTTTGTCAACCCAGTCCTGACCCTGTTCCCACAGGGCACTCTGAAACTGAACCATACGAGTCAGATAATTCAGTGACCTGATGGAGCATGTAGCAGCTGCATACATGCGTCTCCCCAGGGCATCCAACTGCTTGGATTCCTGGTCTGGTGGCTGTGCACTAAGATGCTGTGGTCACTGAGACCTATCATGGGAGGCCGTAACGACCAGGGAATCAGCCAGGGGTTGCTGCGCCAAGTATGGGTCCCGTACAGGCGGTCAGTTTTCCTTGGCACCATGGGGGGCGGACGCTTCCACGCAGCCTTGGTGACATCTGCGAAGGTGTCCACCAAGGGTGGTACCACCACCACAGGCTTAGGGCCCTTCTGCCGAAGATAACAAGCTAGGCGCTGTCTCTCGGGGTCGAGATATGAAAATTACGTACCTACCGTAATTATGATCTTTCTGTGTATCTCCACCATTCATCACAGATGGGTATCTGCCAGAGTCAGGACCCAGCTGAGCCTTTTTTTTTTTTTTAAGTAGCGGAGTAGACACACCATGGTGCGCCGCCTCGGGGCCGATGCACTCTTGCGTGGCGTAGTGGGGTTGGCAGATTGGGCTGTGTCGACTCATGCCTGCCAGTTCTGAGTCGCCGAGAGGTAAGAGGAAGGAGTGGAGGGAATGGGACAAGGAAGTCCAAGGGACAGAAAAGGAAAAGATGTACGAACTAAAAGGAGAAATAACAGCTGAGAGGACAGAAAAGAGAGGTTAGAAACTAAAGGGGATTGGGAGGGGCCCCAGTCTCTGGAAGAGGAAGAGGGGGGTAGGGTGGGTAAAGAATTTAGAAAGAAAGGGGAGAAGGATAAGACATCCCAGACCCTGGTCCGTCTCCAGATTGTATAGGAACTGCAAGGAGTAGCAATGCTTTCTGACAGAATTCAAGGCACGGAAGAAAAAATTACTCACCTTAGTAATGTTGTTTCTTCTAATGGAGTCTTGCTATATTCTGATATATTGCAGTGATGTCCAACCTTTGAACTGCCCCGGAGATGAAAGAGTTAACTTTCCATGCCAGACATGGAACGCTGAGCTCGAGCTCGGTTGAGAATCTGTCTGTTGCTGTTTGAACTCAAACCATCAGATCTTTACGAGCTATACTCACTGGGTGTCCTGTGTGGAAACTGTAAACTTACACTAGCCAACTGGCTACTAAATACAATAAACAGATTTTTTGGTCCCAAAACAAAGACTCAAGTCAGGAAACCCAAAAAATAAAACAAAACACAACACCCACCCACCCAAACTAAAGGGGTGAGAAAATAAAGGGTGGGACACCTCCCGAGTGCCAACACTGCTACTGCCCACCTACATCCTGAAAAACAAGGTTCTGAGAGGGGAGGCGGGGGGGAGGTCAGAATACAGCAAGACTCCATTAGAAGAAACAACATTACTAAGGTGAGTAATTTTTTCTTCAAACAACATGAAGTCTTGCTGTATTCTGACATATTGCAGATTACCAAGCAGTACCTCCATGCAGGAGGGACAGACCCTACTTATGAAATAGGCTCTGAAGCACTGCTGTGCCAAACCGAGCATCACTCCTAGCCTGGATATCCAGAGAGTAATGCTTAGTAAAAGTGTGTACTGTTTTCCAGGTGGCTGCTTGACAAATCTCTAAGATAGGAATATCCCTGGCAGCAGCCAGGGAAGCAGCTGTACCTCTGGTAGAGTGAGCCCTCAGGCCTGAGGGTGGAGTCCTACCTAGTTTTTCATAGCAAAATTGAATGCAAGAGACAATCCACCTGGCAATAGATCTCTCAGTGGCAGGTTTTCCCTTACCAACCTCACCATAAGTGAGGAACAGTTGGAGGGAGTCAAACCTGTGACCCTTGGTTGCGCTCATGTAGTAGCTAAGGGCCCTTTCACATCCAACTGTGCAGCCTCCTCTCCCCAGAGGAGAGAATGGTCAATGAAGAAAACAGGAAGAGACATAGACTGGTTAAGGTGGAAATCTGAAACCACCTTAGGCAAAACTTCCTATTAGTCCTGAGGACCACCTTATCTCTATGGAAAGAGATAAAATCAGGCTCCACTGACAGGGCCTGTAACTCACTTATGCATCTGGCAGAAGTGATGGCCACCAAGAAAACCATTTTCCAAGTCAAGTACTTAAGCTCTGCTGAGGACAAAATCTTAAAAGGGGGTTGCATAAGCTGAGCAATGCAAACATTAAGGTCCCAAGCAGGGGCAGGGTCCCTGAATGGAGGATTGGTATGAAGCAATCCCTTGAAAAATTTAGAAAATACAGGATGGGCTGAAAGGGAAGAGTGCTTGCCTGCCGAAAGGAAGGCAGAAACAGCTACCAGATGCACTCTTAGTGTAGCTGGTCTGAGTCCCAAGCTATTAAGATGAACCATATAGTCAAGGACTGTGGGCAGGCCAGCAGACTCTGGAGAAATATGCTTCCCAGAGCACCATATAGAAAATCTTCTCCACTTGGAGCTGTAAGTGTTTCTGGTGGAAGGCTTGCGAGAAGCCTTTAGGATATCCATAACACCTTGAAAGAGGTGCAAATCAGCAAACTCCAACTCTTCAAGAGCCAGGCCTTGAGACTGAGAGATTTGAGATTCGGATACCAAACTCTCCCCTGAGCACATGTTAACAGGTTGTAATTCCTGGGAAGAGACAAGGGAAGGTGGACTGCTAAGGACAACAAGAGAGGGTATCAGGGCTGCCTGGCCCAGTCTGGAGCAATCAGAATCACCTTGCAGGGTTGAGACCTGATTTTGACTAACACCTTGAACAGGAGAGGGAAGGGGAAAGCATACAGGAACTTCCCTTCCCAACTGAGAACTAGGGCATCCAGGGGGACTGAGCCCAACACTGGGGGCCTGCAGCAAAAGAGAGGAAGTTGGTGATTGTCTGGGGCTGCAAAAAGATCTATCTGTGGGGTGCCCCATCTGGAGAAGATCACCTTCAAAACCAGGGGATCCAGAGACCATTCGTGATGGCCCTGAGATATCCTGCTGAGAGCATCTGCCAGGGCATTGTCCTTGCCTGGGAGGTGTACTGCTGTAAGAGAGGTGTTCAGGGAATAGGCCAGAGACCATAACTTCATTGCCTCTGTGCAAGGCGTGAACCCGAGTGCTTGCTTGTTTGTTGATACTACATTGTGGTGGTATTGTCTGTCCTGATCTGAACTACTTTGTTCAACAGACTTGGAAAAAGCTTGAAGTGCTAGAAACACTACTCTGAGTTCTAATATATTAATTTGAAGCAGAGATTCCCGAGGAGACCACAACCCTTGGGTGGTCAGGTCTCCCAAGTGTGCTCCCCATCCCAAGAGGGAGGCATCTGTAGTAAGGATTAGAGAATGAGACTGAGCGACAAAAGGAACTCCCTGTCTTAGATTGTCCTGATCCAGCCACCACTGTAACGCCTGGATCAGGGTTCGAGTCACTGGAATTAGTTTGGTCAGAGGGTCCCTTTTCTGAGACCAAAAGGCTCTCAAGTGGAACTGAATATCCCTCATTTGAAATCTTGCTCCCTGCACCACTGCTGTAGAGGCAGCCATGTGTCCCAGGAGCTGCAGAAAATGGCTTGCTGGTCGAGACACCTGGGGGGGGGTGAATGAACACGCCAGTGAGATAAGGGTCCTTGCTCTATTCCAGGGGAAGGAAGGCTCTTGCTTTTACTGTATCCGGCTCTGCCCCTATGAAGGTGTGGAGCTGCACAGGTTCTAGAACTGACTTTGAAAGATTCAGAAGGAAACCTAGAGAAGTGAGCAGTTGCTGAGTTATCTGTAGGTGTAACTTGACTTGGTCTGAAGACTGGCCTACTATGAGCCAGTCGTCCAGGTATGGAAAGATGGAGATCCTTTTTCTCCTTAGGAAGGCAACTACTACTGCCAGGCATTTTGTGAACACCCTTGGAGCAGAAGTTAGGCCGAAGGGCATTGTTCTGAATTGGTAGTGGCCTGAAGGCAGCTCGAACCTGAGGTACTTTCGGTGGGAGCTTCTGATGAGAATATGGAAATAGGCATCCTTGAGGTCCTGGGAGACTAGCCAGTCCCCTGGCCTTAGAGAGAATTATTCCCAGAGTCACCATTTTGAACTTTGGCTTTAAAAAGTGCTTGTTTAAATATCTGAGATCCAGGATGGGCCGCCATTCTCCTGTCTTTTTGGGGGTTAGGAAGTACCTGGAGTACAATCCTTTCCCTATGTGTAGGGGTGGGACCCTCTCTATGGCTCCGAGAGCCAAGAGGGAAGAGACCTCTGCCTCTAGGGCAAGTGCCTCTGAAGGATTTGCAGCTGGAAAGGATCTGGTTCTCATCTTTGGAAATTTTTTGAAGCTGAGAACCAGTCCCTGGCTTACTACTTCCAGGACCCATTTGTCTGATGTTAAAGACATCCAGTCCTGGACAAAGTAAGCCAGCCTACCCCCTACATGTGGTGGAGAATCGGCCCTGGCAAACCCATCAGGGTGCCTGTTTGGCAGGGGCTTTAGGCTGAGGGTGGAAGCAGGCCTGCTTGTACCCGTCTGCCTCTCCCTCTAAAGTACCCCCTATGAGCATAAGCAGAAGAGGAGGCCTGGGCTTGGTAGAAAGGCCTATGAAAAGGCCTGCCCCTGCCCCTGGAATGCTGCCTCTGGGGAGTGACTTGCCTTTCCTTTCCTTGGCCTGAGCACTCCTGTAGGTGGTCCTGTATTCAGCCATTTTCTTCATGTAGTTCTCGGTTTGCTCCCCAAACAGAGAATTACCCACAACAGGAAAATCAATGGCCTTAGTCTGGGTATCCTGAGACAGGCTAGTACATCTGAACCAAGCCATCCTACGAAGGGCCACAGATGTAGCCATGACTCTAGATGAAACATCATTGGAGTCCACTGCAGCATGGAATTATGTCTTGGATGCCTCAATACCATCCGCAGCCACCTGCTCCAGCTCCTTGGCAAGCTGTCCAAGGACCTGTTTAGCTAAAGCCATTACAGTGTCCCATCTAGATTTCTGATATCTAGCTGTATAGGCCATATAACTAGCCTGCCTGAGTCCCAAGGATGCTGCCATGTACTGTTTCTTTGCCATGGCATCAATCCTCCTGGAGTCCTTATCTGGGGGGTGTGAAGCCAAGGGTATATTTGCCTTATCACAGGCTGTAGCCTGCACTATCCCAACATGGCTGCATTGCTGGGTAAGGAACTCCGTATCTGAGCCTGAGAGAATATACCTCTTGTCCATTCTCTTGTCCACAGGAGGTATAGAATTAGGAGTCTTTAAAATTTTTATTGTCTGTTTCCCAAAGGACTTATGAAGGGGAACAGACAGCCTCCTGGACTCTGGGATTTCCATCATTTCAGCATAGTCAGGCTCCTCTTGGTTGTCCACAGCTTCTTCCATAGGAAGCTGAAGAGTTTCAGCCACTTTTGTAGAACGAAAATGGAAGGGACCAGAAAGCCTAGGAGGAGAAACCCTGAAGGTCTGTCTGGGGAGATGTCGGTCAACAGGCACATCCAGACTTTCGTAATCACCATCACTATCCTCATACTCTCCTTCCTCCTCCTCCTCCTCCGGTTCATAAAAATCTTCTAAATTATAATCTGGAACTGGGGGAACCGACCGAACCGAGACCCCTCCTGGTGGTGCGGGTTCGGTCGGAACTGGGGTTAGCGACTGAATCGCTTTGGCTATTTCATCAGCGGTCGGAGAAAGAATTTGTGGATCCGCACCAGCTGATTTATCCTTTCTTTTTCTTTTAACCGGAACAGACTCCTCGGAGTCGGTTCTCCTTTTGCCCGAAGAAGTTTCGCCCTGGTCAGAGGGCACTCCTTCTGGTTCGGTTGGAACTGAACCGGGCTGGCCATCTGGGTCAGCAGACTTCTTGGCCTCCCTTTCCCTGAGCCTACCAACTCTCTTTTCCAGGGTAGCTGTAGGAAAATTCTTGCAAATCTGGCAGTCTGAATCGAGGTGGTCAAACCCCAGACAATAAACACAGGTGGTGTGGGGATCAGCCTTAGCAAAGACTTCCCCACACACACTACAGTGTTGAAACCCAGTGGGCCTGGTTTTTATTTTGGGTTTCTCAGACATGGCCAGTCCTAACAAAAAAACTTACCCTTTTATCAGCAATCCGCCAGGCAAGACACTCTTATCGGTTCCTGACCGTGTTACGGGTCGGGAAAACCGTAATGAAACTGCTTTTTTTTTAGAACCGATAAGGACCGCTACCAAACTCTAAAAGCAGAATAAACTATTTGGTCTGATCGGGTTCAAACCAACCATCCTACATTTACAAGTTCCACACAGAAGAACAAGAAAATAAACCTATCTAGTACTCACGATACCATAGACAGAGACTGAACCGACAGGTTACGGTTTAAATTCGGTCAAAAAACGAGAAAAACGGTACTTTAACCGACAAACTTGAACCGAGCAAAGGAGAAATCTCCAGAGCGACTGTTCAGTGAGCCGGAGTAAAGAATCTGACGGTTTGAGTTCAAACAGTAACAGACAGAGTCTCAACCAAGCTCGAGCTCAGCGTTCCATGCCTGGCATGGAAAGTTAACTCTTTCATCTCCGGGGCAGTTCAAAGGTTGGACATCACTGCAATATGTCAGAATACGGCAAGACTTCATGCTGTTTGAATAACTGGCAAACACTCCATATAAGCAGAGTCGGCTATTCTGGAAGAAGGACAGGGTACAGGGATTCAGCACCCTCTCAAGGAAAAATTTTTGGTGAAAAAGGGATTTTTTTTTTTTTTTTTTGAGAAACAGGTTGGATGGAAACAGGGAGGAGGAGGAGAGAAGGAGGGCAACTGCCAACCCCTACCCCACAGGGGTGGGGCCAAGGTACTGGAGAAGGAGTACCACCCGAGCTATCCATTCTTCCTGGAAAATTACTCCCCTGGGTGTCCCTATTTTACCCTACCCTAAGGAGGAGAGGGGAGGCACAGAGAAGGAGGGGACCAAGAGACTGAGGCCCCAGGGGGATGGAGGGTGGGGTTGAGATGAATGGTGAGGAAGATACAGAAAGATAATTACGGTAGGTACTGCACTTTCTATATCTTATCTGTGCTCGTCTTCACCATTCATCACAGATGGGTGAGTACGAGCCCCCCCAAGGGGTTTTTTTACACCCTAAGGACAAAGTCCCTTAGCCCTAAGTGGGTGACACACTAAGGGGACCTCAGGGCCTGGAGTGGCCCGAGAGTGGGGGGAGAGAGAGACGCAGTCCCCCTGGAGGGGGAAGGAAGTTGCCCTGACAAGCGCCGTCTCACTGTGCGGGAGAAGAGGTAGGTTCCCTGGTGAGCGGAGTTAATCACCCTACGCCGGGCCAAGGGTGACAACCGGGAAACACGCAGCCATGCCGTCCACCTAGTGCAGATCGCTGTCCCTACAACCCTGGTAGCTACCTCGTTGGCATCATAGGATGCCTTCGCTTGGTGCCTTGCTAGCTCCAGGCCACGTGCAGAGAGTGCAATGGTTTGTCTGGTTTGCTCTATGTCAGGCAATGAGGCTAGGAGCTGACCTAGCCTGGACCACAAGAACCTGTCACAGGCTGCACAGTGGGCCTGATGTGCAGAGACAAAAGAAAGTAACTGTGACGAGTAGAAAGTCCTCCTACCCCAGAAGTCAAAATCCAAGGAGTCTTGTCCTGGGGGCCAGTCACAGTGAAGGGCGCAAAGCCCATCAGGAGTATCCAACTGCGTCAATCCAGACTGAGGATGAGGCATGGAACCTGGAGACTCCGGGGGTGCGCAATACCTCTAGCTGAGATCCCTTGGGGCAGGAACTCCGGAGAAGGGCCTCCGCCCGGAACGCAACGACGCCTCCCGAAAGGGAGCTGCCAGGGCGGCACCACAAGGGTGGCCTCGCCAAAATCGCCAAGAAAGGCGTGCGCCGAGTGTTCAGGATTGCTGATAGTGGAAGGAGTAAGGTGCAAATCCTCCAACATCCTCACGAGGAATCGCTGATACTTAGAGAGATCAGCAGCCGGAGAGACGTGGACAGAGGGTTCCTCTCCCCCTGAAGATGGGGATGAGGAGCTGGAGGTCACAGCCTGTTCAGTGGGTGGCTGTACAGGGGGAGGTTGAAAAACCTGGCTGTCCACTGCCCTAACGTAAGCAGGGAACCGAGCAGCCACCGCTCTGAACTGCTCCCACATGAGAGGTCCGCTAGGACCAAGGATTCCTGGGAGCGCAGGAGAGTGTGGCAGAGGGATGGGGACAGAGCCGAGAAGAGATGTCGTCTGACCTCCGCCTGGGCTAAGAAGTGGACCGTGGGCACCCGCGGAAGAAGGTGCCCCGGAAGACCCCACAGCCGACAGGTGAACAACCAAATCGGTACTGCCTTGGCTGCGCCCGGAAGAATCCCCCCTGTGAGTCGACTGAGGCCGTATAGGTCCAGAAGGACGGTCCCCTGCCTCAAAAGAACGAGACTCTCTCAAAGAGACTGAGGAGGAAGAGCGGAGATCCGCACTACGGCTTCTCCCAGGGCCCGGGTGGACCCCAGAAAAAGGCCGACGTGCTGACCTCACACCCCTCAACCCCTCGGAGTCTGAAAGAGCCCTCCTCCTCGAGAGGGCCAGCTCCCGAAGGGATTATCCAGGGTGCAGTACCCTCCCCCCTTGCAGGTGTTCAGATCAGCCCCAAAGTTGGGCGATCAAGGCACACCACTGGAGGGGGTACCACAACTGAGGGATCAGTGAAACCGCCAAGAACAGGCTGCAGAGCTATGGTGGCCTGCACCACTGCCTGCTGGTCAGCACCCCTGACCCAAGTCTCAGTAGCCACCAACCTCACCTCAGAAGGGGGCTGACTCTGACTTGTCGAAGAGACTACCGTGCTACCCACCTCAACAGCCAACCCCAAAGGGTCAGACTGCACGTCCGAGTCAGAGCTCGACTCAGTCTCCAAGGAGGTAGAGTACGAGGCCCTGTGCCCAACCGTGGGAGGGCGGGCAGTGCCATCCTTGCCAACAGGCCCAGAGACCAAAGCTGTGCCTGAGTCGGTGGCAGCGCCTCCTGCAGCCCCGTGAGCAGAATCCGAGGGAGGCGTGGCCCCAGCCCGAACCAGAGATCCAGAGCCGGGACCAGTCACAGCACCATCTGGTCCCACGGCACCGCGAACAGCGCCGTGGACGGAGACAGCGCCACCAATGGAACCACCCAGCTCCCGGGCGCTAAGGACGGTGCCAACTGAGGAAACCGAAGGCCTCACGGTGCCGAGCCTCAAGGACACGGCACCATGCTCAACATTGGCGCCAAGGAACGGCACCGAGGCGAGACATGGAAAAGGACGGCCCTGTAGTAGTTCTCATGGCGCCGCTAGCAGTGTCAGCACTGCGAACAGCTCCGATGGAGATCACGGCGCCGCGTGACAAGTTGGTGCCGACGACGGCCCCGTCAGGGCCTACGCCACCGTTCGCGGTGCCGAGGCCTCCAACGGAAACTGGCCGATGGCGTCGAGGTCAGTGCCAACCCGGGCCTTGCAACTCGCGGGAGAGACACTTGGGGAGCCTTTACCCCTGAAAAGGCGACTGCCATGGTGGCACCTCCCACCCACCCCCGGGAAGGAGCGGGACGGGCCTCCTGCGCCGCGGAAGAAGCCTCGGCAATGCTAGGCTACAAGCAGCTGAGGCTCCCTCCTCCTCAGTCCATATAGAACCGAGAGGGGACCCAGAGGAACGGCCTAGAGAGCGTGGCTTGGCCCGACGAGTGCGTACCCGACCCCGGAGTCGGTCGGAGCTCACCCCACTTTCCACACGCTGTTGTTCGATGACCCAGCGGTCTATGGAGAAGCAGGCGTGGCGAATCCATGTCGCTGAGCGGCCAAGACACCGAAGACACCAGTCGTGCTGGTGGGTGATGGAAAACTTTGGCCGCAGATGGGCACCGGTCAGACAGTCAATTTGTCTTGGAAAATTTCTTGCCCTCTGACCGAGACATAACCTACGGGGAAAAAAACACCAAAAACAGACTCAACGTTGCAAAAAAAGAATAATGGAAAGATCTTACCGGCTGGCTTTGAGTAAAGCAACACAGAACCGGCAGGTATAATCGATGGACTTCGGCATGATATACAGCGTAGGAGGAGAAACTGCGAAGCAGGCCTCAAGTTTCTTCAGCTTCCACACGAGGTGACCTCTACAGCGGGAGACGAAGAACTGGCAGGCAGGCGGAGTCCACACAGCCTAACGGCCAACCCACGAGCGCCACGCAGTGCGTCGGCCCCGAGGGCGCCGATGGTATGTCGGGTTCGCCTACCTTAAAAAAAAAAAACTCCGTGGGGTCCTGACCGCAGATACCCATCTGTGATGAATGGTGAAGACTGACACAGATCTTCCGAATCCCATCCCATGTTCTCCTGGATGTGCCTCATGATTTTGGAAAAAGAGGGATCATCCGGAGGTGATCTGGGTAGGTCTCGTGGGTCAGATGATGGGATGCTGATTGGAGAAGAAGACCTGGAGGTATCTGAGGTGTCAGGTCTAGAATCATCCCCCTGTGGAGTGGACCGCAGACGTCTGGGTCGCTTAGGACTGGGAGACCCTGAGGGAGATCTTGAAGGGGGCCTTCTCCTTTCCTTGGATCTTCCCCTAGGAGGTGGAGTAGGTTCCCTGGGGGTCGGTGGTGAGGGAAAGGAGGTGAAGGAGTAGGAGTAGGAGATTTTACTAGGATCAACGTCCTTCTTTATTGTGTCCCACCAAGAGGTGAAGAGATCTTAGACCTCTTGAATATTCATACTGGACGACGGACCTGGTGTTGGTGGTCTGTCACTGGTATCGGACGTCGGGTCCAAGGGCATTGCCGGGTTTGGCGAAGGCTCCTGTGGAAGCCCAGCATCTTCACTGTCACCTGCCTGGTCATCAGGCAACGTCAGGTCCTCCTCTGTGGAGTCCCGGCAACCGGTGTACACTGGTGATGGGGAGACAGTCTTTGGCTCTGGAGAACGTCTCACTGACGTTGGGTGCTTAGCCGACATCTGGTCCGATGGGCATCTAACTGACGAAGGGTTGGTAGCCCGCTTTGGGTCCGTCGTCCGTTTTAGGGAAGTCAGGTCCTTAAGTCTTCCTGGGAGGGGGATCCGGACCCCTAGGAGACTGGGAGGCCGATCTGGCGTCGGAGTCCTGGCGTCTCTCTGAGGAAACTTGAGGTAGTTTTGAAGAGGACTTGGACCGGTGACGGTCTGAAGACTTTGAGGAGGCCTGGGAGGGTGTTGAGGAAGCCGAAGGCCTGGAAGTCTTGATGGGATGTAGAGAAGCCTAAATGCTGCCTGAAGACTTAACCTTCACTGGAGGGGGCTGAGAGCAAGCCCTGGAGGGAAAGCGGTCTGAGTGCGTGGAACCTGAGCTGGTGCGCAAGTCCGAGGCATAGTTAGGGGATCTGGACCTGGCCTTCTCCCAATGCTTGTCCCGGTGCTTATGGGACTTAGAGGTAGACTCACTTCTGGAGGCAGGGTCTTTGTCCATGCTTTTCAAATTTCTTTCAAGAGGAACCCCTGAAGTGCCTTCTGGCAGCGGACCTGGGTGCGACTATTGAACCGCTGGCAAAAGGAGCAGGCTTTGGTGTCGTGTTCTGGGCCTAAACACCGCAGACAGGATGAATGTAGATCCTTGAAAGGGATCTGTTTGCCGCAGGCACACTTGGAGGGACGTCCTTCTGAGGAAGGAGCTGGAGATGCAGACATTTAGAGGTGAAATGTTGAAAGTTCTACGCATCATTCGCTAGAGTGGGACCGTGAGGCCGATGCTGGCGAGTCGACGGCGGGAAAAGAACTGGGGATTCTTGGGGACCGCCCCCTTTTATATGACGACTGATGGGGGCAGGGCTGACGTCGGGGACTGTCTCCGTTGGATACTGCTAGCTAGAAAATTTCCGTGGGGTCCTGGCACCTGCCGGCTTCAGTCCTAATGATGTCACCTGCTGCAAGAGCTGTTTCTCAAAGTAAGATTGAGGGGATTCCCAAGGAGGGTCCGGATGAGGGGGAGGTGATGAATATTCGCCCAAGGATCTGGAGGAGGCAGAGGATCTGCAGTAGTATGACCTCGAGGATGACCTGGAGCGAGAATGGGAGTGCCTTCTCCTGTAATGCCTGGAGGCAGACCTGGAGCGGTGCCTACTCTGGACAGGTGACCTATCGCCCAGTGGAACCGGCGATTTGTCTTTGGGCGGAGGTGGGGGCTGCGGTGGCCATGGGGTATCTACTGGAATCAGTTGCGGTGGAGGAGCCTGTGGTTTCTTAGGCAGGATGTCTTTCCTAACAGTATCCCACCAAGAACTGAAAAGATCCTTTACCTCGGCCAAAGAGACCATAGCTGGTGCTGATGGGCCTGGCGTACTGGCCCTGTCGTCAGGTTCCTGGGGTGACGGTTCTGATGGTTCGTTAGGGGCTGGCGTACGCATTAGTGACTTTAGCTTCTCTGGCGTCAGGTGTTTCAAAGCCGACAACCTGGTAGGAGATTGAGTTGACGGAGGGGCAGCCTCCGAGCTCGGACTGGAGTTGGCTGATTTCCGCTGTGGAGACCTGGATCGGGAGTGAGAGAGGTTCTTTTCCTGGTGATGGTGCTTCTTCTCCTTCTTATGGGATCCTGACCCCGAAGAAGAGGATCCTAGGTCTGACAGAGTCTTTTGCATGGTAGCCAGCTGTTGCTCCACCAGGAAAGTCTTTAAAATCTTCAGGCAACGGATGCACATTCATTGAATGAAGCTCTTGCAGTGTGGGCAGGATTCAGTATCGTGACCAGGCCCAAAGTAGAGGAGACAGACCGAATGGCTGCCGCGGGCCAGAATCTGCTTCCCACATGTGCACTTCGACTTAGGGCGCTGAGTAGATGACGGTGAAGACATGCACTGATGAAAACTACAGAAACTATATGATAAATTATTTTCAAAGATAGTGATTGACTGTTAGCATGCAGGCATCCGTGGAGCCGATGTGAACGGGTCGACGACGGGAAAAGAACTGGGGAGTGGCTGAAGACCGCCCCCTTTATACCATTGGCAGATGTCAGAGGTGGTCCGACCTGGTACAATCTCAGGGGGCTGTCCCTGCTGGGTACTGCTAGCTAGAAAGTTTTCCGTGGGGTCCTAGTTCCTGCCGGCACAGTCCTTATGGCGCAGCCTGCTGCAAGAGCTCACACTTGAAGTAAGATGGTGAGTTTCTCCAACATAAAATTAAGGTTCCATGGAGGCATCAGGTCCCAAATGGGAGGTTTCAGATGCAAAATGCCCCGCAGGAACGTGCGGGACACTTTGAGCTAAGCATCAGCTTTGCTCTCAACAGGTGCATGATACGCAGAGATGGCAGACAGGTGTACCTTAAGTGAGGAGTACTCCAAGCCTGAATCCGAAAGGGAAAGGAGGTACTCCAGGACTTGACTCACTGGGCAGGTAAAAAGGATCCAAATAGTGAGCAGCGGCCCAAATGGAGAAGCGCTTCCATTTCATAGCATAAGTGGTCTTGGTGAATGGTTTCCTGGCTGCCACCAGCACATCTGCAACCCCAAAGGAGACCCCAAAGCGGGCAATAGATAGGGCCACAGGAACCATGCATTGAGATGCAGGGACCTGAGGTCTGGATGGATCAGGGTGCCCCGGTCCTAGGAGAGCAAGCCGGTGCACAGGGGCAAGGGCACCAGAGGTTCCACTGCAAGCTGCTGCAGCAAGGCGAACCAAATCTAATGTGGCCAGAAGCGGGCTATGAGGATCATCTCTGCCCCTTCCAGTTGAAGTTTTAGCAGAACCCTCTGCAGAAGAGGGAAGGGAGGAAAGGCAAACAGAAACCTCCCCTTCCAGGAGAGGGACAATGTGTCTCATCAGAAAACTCCAGGCCCGGGATCGAGCAAGCAAAAAAAGTGGCAGTTTTGCAATGAGTAGGGATGCAAAAAGGTCCAGCTCTGGACAGTCCCACCTGTCGAAGAGATCTTTGACTACCGAGGTAAGGAGCTCCCATTCTTAAGCCCGTGACCTGGAGCGGCTGAGACTGTCAGTCAGGATGTTTTTAACACCTGGAACATGAATGGTCGAGAGCTCCAGGCCATGCTCAATGGCCCAGTACCAGACTCACATCGCCTCCCAACAGAGGGGGTAAGAACGGGTTCCCTCCTCGTTGTTGATGTAGTGCCAGTCTTAATATGGAGGGTGGGAGGTTTAGGAGGGAGGTCAGGAAGCACTTCTTCACAGAGAGGGTAGTGGACACTTGGAATGCACTGCCAGAAGAGGTCATCTCGCTGAAGACAGTGGGCAGCTTTAAGAGAGGCTGGGATAGGCATGGGGGAAAGTAAGGATCATGGGTAGGGAGGATGGGAGGAGTGCGGAGGGAGGGCAGGGACATTAGTTCAAGCTGTGGACCCTGCAATACGAGCAGACTTGTTAGACCAAATGACCTTCTTCTGCTGGCTTCTTTGTATGCTCGTATGTTAGTACACCACACACATGCTGTCCATCTGCACCAGAAGCAGACCGGGGAAGAAACGACTGAGCCTGGAAGGCCTGCAGGGTGTAAAGGACAGCCCGCATTTCCAGGATGTTGATATGAAGACCTTGCCCTATCTCCGTTCAGGTACCCTGGGTCTGGTGGTCAGCCAGATGAGCACCCCAACCCAGGACGGAGGCACCTATCATGAGAATCTGCTGGGGGCTCGGAAGCTGAAGTGACCCCTCACCGGAGGCTGGTCAGATCCAGCCACCACAACAGAACTCTCCAAACCGGATTGGAGACCAGGACCAATTGATACAGGTCATCCATGCATTGGACTCACTAGACCTTCAAGGTCTATTGGGGGATGCAAATATGCAGGCGGGCCAGGAGAACAGTGGCAATTGCTGATGCCATATGCCCCAGGAGATGCAGGAAAACTCAGGCAGGGACCTGCCAGCTGGAGGAAACCAGATGAGCCTGCTCCATCAGTTGTTCTGCCCTGTCCTTGAGCAAATAAACCTTGCCCTGGCTGGTGCCCAGGACCACCCCATGTATTGAAGGCACTTGCAAAGGAAGTGGCAGGACTGCAACAGATTTATAGTGATCCTCAGGGTCTGGAAGAGATAGAAGGGGTAAGTCCAGGGTCTGAACTAAACGGTCCCTGGAGGGGCTGCAAGCAGCCAGTCATCCAGGTAGGGGAACACATAGAAGCCCTGCTTACGCAATACAGCTGCCACCACTGCCAAGCATTCAGTAAATATTTGGGGGGCCAAGAAAAGGCCAAAAGGGATGGCCTGGAATTGAAAATGGGCTCCCTGAAACTGGAAGTGGAGGAAGCGATAATGGACAGAAAGATTTGGATGTGCACGTAAGCATCTTGCATGTACAGCGAGCAGAGCCAGTCCCTCTGGTGCAAAAGCGGTAAAAGCCCATGGAGGGTGACCATCTTGTAGCACTAGTACTCGATGTACACATCGAAATGGCTCAGGTCTAGAATGGGCTGAAGATACCCCTGTCTTTCTGGGGATGAAGAAGTAGTGGGAGTAAAACCCCCTTCCCCATAGAGCCTGAGGGACGGGCCCTATGGCTCTTTTTTGAAGAACAGCCTGAATCTCCTCCCAAACCAGAGACAGGTGTGCTGGAGGGTAGGCAGAGTGGACAGGAAGATTTCTGGGTGGCCACTCCAGGAACTCCGAAGTGTGGCCATGATCTATGATCTGGAGTATCCAGTTGTCTGTGGTCACTCCCCACCATCCCTCTAGGTGGAGGGAGAACCGACTCCCTCCCCTTGACCGGAGGGAGGGGGATTCAGCTAAGGAGTCAGGAGGTGGGGGCAGGCATAGGCAGGGGTGCAGTGGGAGCTCTAGAGGCTCTGACAGTGGCAGCTGTGGCCTTTCGCTTGTACTGACCCTTGGTAGGCTGGTTCCAAGCATGCTTGCAGGAGGACTGGCAAAAGGAATGCTTTTAGCCCGCTCTAGGTTGGGTGTGACAGAGTGAGTGGACCAACTTGAGGGCCCGCCATGACTCCTGCAGGGTAGAAATAATGTATGTGACACATGACATCCATGAAGAATGGATTGTCAGGGGGACTTGGGCATCTCCTTAGCCTGGTCAGCCCCCTCTGAAAACTTGCTAGGAGAAGAGGAAGACTCCAAAGAATCTGAGTCGTCCTCAGTAGTATCACTATCCGGGACTGACACCAGAGGCCAACGATCGTCCCCTCCAGAACCTGAACAGATGTCATGTCAAGCCTCTGAGGACCCCGACTTGCAGGGTTCACTCGGCCCAGCCCAGTCTGAATTCAGGGATTGGGGGTCCTGAAGAGGCGAAGGGGGATGCTGGAGGTGGGCCCTGAGTGGCAAGGGGTCTGCTTTGCATGAAAGACCATCATGCCAATCAATCCATCAATATCTTTATTTAACCAGGCGAGCATCACTGAGCAAGCTCATTGTCAAGATGGACCAGGACACAGAACATTAAGACAGTAAAGAACATCATGGTTACAGCAGTACCAGTCAACGAAAGTTGAACTGGGGTCAGTACAATTAACACTATAATGACAATCAAGAAATAAAGAATCTGAGAATACAGCAATACCACCACCACCACATAACAGCTGCATATATATTTACATATAGACCCTGGAAGGATACATGCTAGTTGGGGATGAGTTATCCTAAAGGACGGCAACACTCACATGCCAACACCAATACAATAAGCTAGGGTGGTGTACTGAGAAGGGCAAGAAGGGTAAGGGGGATGAAGGAAAGTAATTGGTCAGCAATGCCGAAGAAAGGGCATTATAAACCACCTCGTATGCTATATTACACACCAGCAGGAATGGAAGAGATGTTAGGTTGAGGCACGATGGCTGAGGAGCTGGCAAAAGGTACCCTGACGTAAGGCCACCTTGTGTCAGGTAGTGATCCAGAGATGGGCCAACATGCATTGTCTGCAGCGTAGGTTGTTGCAGGGGTGTCAAGCTCATAGCCTGGGGCTGCAGCAGCAGGGCGGAAGCCTGGCAGGTGATGCCCTGGAGCGCCCCAGGTGAAGGGTTCGCAACACTAGCCCAACTGGACAAACTGGCACCTGATAGGGATGGAGATCCCAGAATAAGAGGCAGAGGCAACGCTGGGTAGGAAGAGATGGCAGCAGCTTGCTGAGGGTGCTGCCCAGTAAGACTGGTGGCGACCCCTTAAGCTGAGAGACAGTGATGGCAATGCAGTGGTCAGGGTGAGATGGGCATAGAGTGGACGCCTGAGAGACTGACATCAATCAAGCCACTTGGCTGAGTGCCTGTGGAGAATATGGGCCTGAGCGTCAGGGGCTGTGGGGTAGGAGATGAAGTCCCATGCCCCAAAGAGCTGACGCCCGAAATAGAGATAAGGGTGGCAGAGCCATCGGAAGCCAGAAGGAAGAAAGGGCTGGTGGGGTTGGAGGAGCTGACCCCCAACGGGAGGACTACCCCATTGGGTTTGATGATCTGTGGTGCTACTGCGACTGAGAAGCTAATCGGGCCAATTCCCAGTGTTTAATGCAGTGCTTATGCTTCCTGGACTTTTCCTTGTGAGAAGAGGAGGTGGCCCCCGGAGGACTGTGCCGGTGAGGCTGAAGAGCCCCAGGCTTGCAGCTCCTCCATCGTGACCAAACTTCTGCTTCAAAAGATGGCTCTCCAGAGTTTTTAAACAATGTCTCTTGAGTGACCTGGTTGAATTTATGGCGTAACTAGCAGGCTTCAGTGTCGTGGCTGGGGCCTAGGCAGATCAGACACGCAAAGTGGCCATCCTTTTCAGGGATCTGTTCGCCGCAGGCACACTTCGTGAAGCAGTCGGAAGATGAGGCTAGTGAAGAAGATATAAACTTGTCGGAAAAAAAAAAAAACACTGAAAATTCAATGTTGTATACTAAAGAAAGCGAGATAAAAAGAAGTGCATTAGCGGAAGTAACGAGTTGACTATAGCTGCAGCGCCTGCTAAAGCTTCTGATGCGAGGTCAACAGCAGAAAAGAACTTAGGTGGTGAGGGGACCGCCCATATAGGCTACACTGACATCAGCAGACTTACATAGTAAGACTGCTAGCAAGACGTTTTCCGTGTGGTCCTAGTGCCTGGTAGCTAAGTTCTACCAGTATGGCCTGCTGCAAGAGCCTTCCTCAAAGTAAGATCTTGTGTTACTGAAATTAGGGAATATAGTCCGGAACACAAGGGAAAACACTAATCTTCTGAAAACAGTCAAGGAGGGGGCGGAGGCAGCAGTCAGCAAGAAGCATGCTTCTCTGTGAGCTCTGACATCAGTAGAAATAAAATTGTTTTACCCTATCTGTTGCATCCAAAATACAGTTAGTTCAATGAGAAATCACTGGTGGATCAAGCAAACACAGAACTAAGGATGTGACATCCAAGAATGCATTAAAAATGAACTCTGCTGTGGTAGAAGCATCAGTGGGATCAGGCCTGACACCAGTGAAAAAAAGAGGCAAGCACTGAGATTCACCAGCCACACTCAACTCTGCAGCAGGCATTACATGAGCTCACTCTTTTGGTTAAAGAATTACTGACGCCTCAAAGAAAATTTTGAAAAGCATAAAAATTAGGTACAATTATGCCTGCATTCCATTTATATATTATATATTTCTCTTCAACATTATTTATTACTAAGGAAATTTGCATGAATACATGATCTTCATCTTAGAGTTTTCTTTCAAGTCCATCTGCCTCTATAGCTTACTCCCTAATTCAAATCATAATCTTCTGTTGTGACATCACAATCTTTTGCCATGGGAGTATCTGTGATGTCACAAGCAGTGCTCTGTGACTTCAGGTAGGGAGAAAGGAGCAGGAATAGACAAACTTTCAGGAGCAAAGATCCTGTATTCATACGGATAGAATCATAGAAATTTGATGGCAGAAAAGGATCCACTGGCCCATCGAGTCTGCCCAACCCCCCTCCCTTTACTCATCGCCTATACCATGGGCCCTCCCTTTCCCCCCACTTACCAACCCCAAGTGTATGTCCCATGCTCTCTTGAATTTCTCCACCGTTTCAGCCCCCACCACTTCCTCTGGCAGTTTATTCCAGGCCTCCGCCACCCTCTCCATGAAGAACCACCCCCTCACATTTCCCTTCTATCTTCCTCCTTCTAGCTTTAGACTATGCTCTCTAGTACTAGCCCCCTCTCTCCTTTTAAATAAGCTCCCCCCTCCACCTTATTGGACCCCCTTAATGTACTTAAACGTTTCAATCATGTCCCCCCTCTCCCTTCTAGTCTCCAATGGGTATAGATCCAATTCCCTCCACCTCTGCTCATATAGTTTCCCCTTCATACCCAAGTAATAAATAATGGGGAGGAGGAATACAGCACTAATGGGAAATACAAGCTGGACTGTGTCTAAATATTAGGTTTTGTTAAAGTTCTCCTGAATGTGTCACCAGCTCTTTAAGCTCCTGGACACAAAACTAGACCAGTATGCAGGCAGAAAAGCCATAGCGGAATCAAGAAAGGACGGGGTACTTAATAAATCTGGGGAGGCTGAGAAGGTAGCTACTAAAGCTCTGGCCATCGTGACCACCAGAGTGAAAGTGCAATCGGTAGTGCAGTTGTGTCCGGAACACTTGGAAAACAGTTTGCTTGTCTAATATTTGTATTCTGGGAGTACCAGAGGGGACTGAAGGGAACAGCCTAGGAGTTTATTTGGAAAGGTGGTTGCCAGAGGCTTTGGGACTTGGGTATGTGGTACCAGCGATCAAAGTTAACTGCGTTACCCCCCAAAAGGCCATGGCATCGGATGTCGGGTCTCGTAGAATCCTCATGGTGACTGCCTCCATGGGTGCAAGGGACCAAATCCTGCAAGCACCCAGGCACCAGCAGCAAGTAACGCTGGGGGAATGAAGAATCTTGTATTTCCTGATTATTCATATCTGACCTGCCAGTGCCACAAATCTTTTGATGGGGATTATAGCTAAGTTGAAAGAACAGGGGATCGGCCACAGAATGGGCCTCCCACCATGCCTTCAGTTTGCTTACAGCAACAAATGGTGTAGTTTCACAAACCCAAAGGCAGCTGAGATACATATTAGCATACTAATTGCCAGCAGATTAGGCCTTAAGGTCTATCGAGTCTGCGCAAACTTTAGATCCCTAGTTAGGTACCGAGGCCCCCCCCCCCCCGTGTTCCAGAAACCCCTATCATCCATCCCCACCCCACTGGGACAGGCCATCATCTGATACATCCACTTTCTGTGTCTATCCCACCCTCTCTTGAAGCCCTCCACTGTGGATTTCTGAACCAGCTCGCCAGGCAGCACGTTCCAAGGATCCACCACCCTCTCAGTGGAAAAACCTCCTCCTGTTTCCCCCCTCATCCTTCCACCTTCCAACTTCAAACCATGCCCTCTGGTGATACCTCCCTGCTTTAGTCTAAAGTTCCCCTCCATGTTTACCCTAGTTATTCCCTTGAGGTACTTGAAGACCTCAATCATGTCCCACGTCTCTCCTCTCCCCCAATGAAAACAGGCAGAGCTCCTCAAGTCTGTCCTCATACGTCAAATCCCCTAGTCCTCGTATCATCTTAGTTGCCCTCCTCTGTACCCTCTTCAGGAGCTGTATGTCCCTCTTCAAGTGTGGTCTCCAGTACTGTACACAGTACTCAAGGTGTGGTCTAATCAATCCATTGTACAACGGCAGAATCACTTCCCTGCTCCTAGAGGTGATCCCCCTTATGATGCATCCCAACATCCTGTTTGCTACGCTAGCCGCTCTCCTGCACTGCTCGGAGTAATTCATACATGCATCCACCATGACTCCTAGGTCTTTTTCCCCTGTTGAGGCCTCCAGTGCCTCCTCTCCCAGGGTGTACCTGTGTTTAGGGTTTCCCCGCCCAAGATGCAACACCTTGCACTTGGTGATATTGAAATTTAATTTCCATGTGTGAGCCCACCTTTCCATGGTGTCCGGGTCCTATTCCAGGGCCAACCTCCCCTCTTCCCCCTCAACTACTGGTCCCATCTTGGAGTCATCAGTAAAGAGACTCATTTCACACCCTATACCCTCCCTGATGCCCGAAATGCATGCATTAAACAGGACTGGACCCAGGACCGAGCCCTGTGGTACCCACTGACCTCTCCAGGGTTTGCGAGCTCCCGCCGGCCACTACTATCTGAGTGCGTCCAGCTAGCCAGTTTTCAATCCATCTGACCATCAAAGGGCCTACTCCCAACCCCGTCAGTTTCTCCACCAGCCCATTGTTGGGGACAGAGTCGAACACCTTGCTGAAGTCCAAGAATAATACATCCACAGGCTTTCCCCTGTCCAGTTCTGATGTTACCCATTCGTAGAACTCCACAAGATTGGTTTGACATGATCTACCTGGCACAAACCCATGTTGCCGACTATTCAGACATCCCACCTCCTCCAAGTACACCCCCAATCGTTCCTTTAGTATACACTCCATTAATTTTCCCACCACCGAGGTCAAACTGATGGGTCTATAGTTACCTGGTACTTCCCTCGACCCCCCCCTTTATGGACTGGCGCCACATGTGCCTCTCGCCACTCCCTAGGTACCCTCCCTGTCTCAAGCGACCTGCTGAAGAGCTCCGCCAGGGGTGCAGCCAGTATGTCCGCCAATTCCCATAGTATTCTCGGATGAATGCCATCCGGCCCAGGAGATTTATCTTTCTTTAGGCCCTTAAGGCTAACCACACCCTTTCGGTGGAGATAGCATCATCCATCCCTCCACCTTACTGGCTTTTTATCCTTATCCTGATGTGACACCCTGGGGTACTTCTCCTCCCTCCCTCTTGCTCCATTTCTGTTGCTCCCCTGATCCTACTCACTACCGCTTCTATCCCCATCGTGCCCTTGCTTTGTAGATATCCCATCCCTCCCTTAGTGAACACAGAAGGAAGTACTCGCTTAATACTTCTGCCTGGTCCTCGCCTTCCACCCACCTCCTTCTGATCTCAACCTGCTGAGATGGCCTTAGTTTTCTCCTCTCCCCAATGTACGGAAGAACCCCTTTTCCCCTCCGGGTATCCCCTGTGCCAGCCGCTGCTCTTTACTGAACTTTGCCCTTCCCCCCCACACTATTCGGGTGACTTTTCTAGATGCAAGATGGTACATTTCCTTTTCCCTATCCCGTCTCGTTGTTTTATATTTTTTGTAGGCAGCCTTCTTTTCTCTGACCACTACCTGAACCTCACTGGATCACCAGCATGGTTTATGTGACCTTGCTCCCTTACACGTCACCTTAGCACAAGTCCTGACTGCCTCATGAAGTCCCTGTTTTATGACCTCCCATCTCTTTTCCACATTTGTCATTGTTGTAATCCCCTTCAAGTGATCCTTGAGAATATTTCCCATGCCCACAAAGTCTGCCCCCCTGAAGTCCACTGCCAGTGTCCTAGATCTCTCCCCCCGAATGCTTATTTGAAACCAGACAGTATTGTGGTCGCTCCCAGTCAGGGGATCCTCTACAACCAGGTCCCTTACCAGATCCCCATCTGCCAGAACCACGTCCAGGACATGCCCCTCCCTTGTGGGCTCCATCACGTGCTGCGTTAAGAACACATCCTGGAAGCCGTCCAGCAGCTTCTGCTCCTTGGCCACCTTAGAGGACATGGTTCCCCAGTTTGTACCTGGCATATTAAGGTCCCCATCAACACCACTCCCTCCCCTTCCCTTTTGGTCAACACTGGGCAATGATGTTGTCCAGCAAACCATCCTCCAGAACATCACCCATCCCAGGGGGCCTATATACAATACCCAGCTTGACCTTACCTCCTGGGTTCGTAAGGTGACCCATAAGGCCTCCACGTTTCCCTCTGCCTCTTCTACTCTGGCAATTTTTATGTCATCTCTAATGAACATAGCCACTCTGCCCTCCTTTCTATCCTAATACTTGTAGAAAAATCTTGGCAGCCATGGAGGTGGATACCAGAGAAGAGACTTCAGAGACTGAATGATTACTCAGTTAAACTGGACTTGTGTGCAGAGTGGTAGGTAGTGCACTGACTGGTACTGAGCTCTGTGGAGCGAAATCAAACTGATTTTCTTATTCTGTTTAAAGTGTTGGACTTTCTTTCCCAAAGACCTGTGTACTTGTGAGCAATGCTAATAAAATATACATCTGGGAGAGGAAAGGAATCTGGCATAGTTATGCTCAATGAGGCCAACAGTATATATTTTTTTGTATTAACAGAGCTTTTATGTCATTCTCTGCACTCTTCAGTCCTTGTAAAGCAGTGCACTGTGCACAAATCTGTTTTTTTCCAAGCTTGGACTGTAGTAAACTAATGGTGTAGGGTGTGTGGGAGGCTGGTGTTATAAACGCATAACAAGATGCCACATGGCCAAGATGATGCAGGGCCGCCTAGTCAGGGGGTTGAGAAGGCTGTGCAGCTGACTTGGCTGCTCAGTGTTGCATTTAGCATAGCATATCTCTCCCTCACATACAGTACATACACCTAAGGATAAGATTTTGGTCCTGGAGCATCTGAACAGTCATTGGAAGTGCCATTTCAGTTAAGTCTGTTTTTTAATCAAATGTTTTGTGTTTAATGCAAACTCTTATAATAATAATAATAAACTTTATTTATATTGCGCCTTTCCAAAACCAAGGCGCATTCCAAAAAGATTAAATACAAACAAAACAAACAGACAGTAATATAAAAACTGTTAAAAACAAGTATGAAACATTAATCAAGGCCATATGCCTTATTCCATAAGAAGGATTTAAGAGCCTGTTTAAAGCTCCCCATGGTCGCACACTCCCTTATCTGACATGGTAGAGAATTCCAAAGGGTTGGTGCCACAAACATAAAAGCCCGGGCACCAGCTGATTTCATCAGTGTGACCCTAGGAATCTCTAGCAACCCCTCATCGGCTGAGTGGAGCGACCTCACCAGGAGGTAAGGAACCAGGAGATGTTTCAGGTAGTCAGGGCCCAGATCATGCAGGGCTTTAAAAGTCAGTAATCCAACTTTGAAGGTGATCCGCCACTGGACTGGTAGCCAGTGCAGATCCCGCAGCACTGGAGTAATATATGATGTTCTAGGAGTACTTGTAAGTACTCGGGCTGCGGAATTCTGCACCAGCTGAAGGCGTCGGATATCAACCCCCGGAAGCCCAAGGTAAAGCGAGTTGCAATAGTCCAGGCGTGAGGTCACAAAGGCATGGATCAAAGTTGGCAGATCGCCAGATGGAACGAGGTGCTTGATTCTGGCAATCTTTCTCAGATGATAAAACGAGGATGTTATCACTGCTGACACTTGCGATCTTAAGGTCAGCCCAACATCTAAGATTACCCCCAGATCTCGCACCAGTTCAGAGACCAGTAACTCGACATCCCCACAAAACACCCCAGAGGGGGAGCCGGCCACAGGTCCCCCTATCCGGCGATCCGGATTCAAAACCAACAACTTGGTCTTCCCAGAATTCAACTTCAACCAACTCGACCCCATCCAATCCTGGATTTCCTCCAGACAGCTATTAAATACCGAGACAGCTCCTTCCTGGTCGGGTGCGAAAGACAGGTACAGTTGGGTATCATCTGCATAATAGTGAAAACCCAACCTGTACCGTCTCACGATGTCCCCGAGGGGAAGCATGTACACCACAAACAACATGGAGGACAATATAGAGCCCTGAGGGACCCCACAAAAAAGCGAGAAGGGATCAGAGGAAAAAAACCCTGACACCACCCTCTGAGATCTTCCTGTAACCCCACTGTTACCTGGGGCTACTAGAATCCCAGTAAGACCTACTGGTAGGCAGGGAAGGCAGCTTGTGAAACTCCAGTTAAATGGATTTCACACTGTCTGACTCTGTTCTCAGTCTCAGCTGAGACTGAGGGATGACATCACCATAGAACTATCGCAGCTGCATGAACCACATTGGAATCTGCAGAAGGGAGTTAGATTAGAACGTTGGGAGTTTTTGAACAGTGGAGAGCAGTTGTGTGTGAGCTGTCTTGAAGAGAGGAGCACAGCAGTCTGTGCACAGGCTCTTGGAGCCTAAGCTCTGATATTGAGCTACTTCTAGGGAAAGGTGTGTGTTTCCGCCTAAAGAGGAACACAGTAAGCTGTTCTTGAAGTGGTGGAGACCGCTGATACTGGTCTCTGTGCCCCATCCCTGAGGGGATGGAAGGTGGAAAAATTTGCCTTTTATTCAGGGCAAGCCCTGGCTACTGCTAGAGAAGAAGCTGCCTTATTTTTCCAAGTGTGTTGGGTACCAGAAGCTGTCAAGATTCACCTGTGGGTCACCTGCAACCAAAGGGTGAGTTCTGCTCTTGTGAAAGGCCTATGTTTCACCTGAACTGTGTTAAAGTGGGGATTGGACTGCTGAATTAGTGGGAGGCCTAGAGGAATAGGCTTAGCCAAAGTAAAAGTATGTTCAAGTCCAGCACAAGGGGAAAGTCAAGACATGTAGAGGAGATGTGCTATACGTCTACCCTTTAATCTACATTGCCAAGCTTTCAAAAGAGTTGTTTAACGTCCAGAGAAATGGCCGGATATGGATGGTGGGAGCTGGAGGTGGGAGACCCCCCATCTTTAGTAACTAGGTCCACCTCTACGGATTTGCTCTGTGGATTTCTACTTTGCCTCATGCACTTGGCCAGTGATGAGGGAAGTACCCAGACGTGGTATTGGAAGGAAATGTCCCTTAAGGAGTCGAAGGCTCTAAGGCGGTTTGGGGAGCCACCTACCAAAAATTTGGTTCACTGCCATATGGACCGGGATCGAGTGGCTGGCAGGGGAGCCGGGCCAGGAAAAACCCAAATAGTGTACAAGTCGGGCTGTGTACTCAAAGCTGCATGCAAGTCCAGGCTGTGTGCCTGGTGGGTTCAGAGCCTGAGGGCTGAAATGTTGAAGAAGTGTTCTGTTATCTCTTATCTGCATTACCAGGAATGTAGCCCCGTGGGGGTCCGTCTATGCTTTGTTCAGTTTGGATGTGAATAAAAGCCACACTTTAGAATCCCATTCCTGGTATTGGACATTACAGTTATTGCTTCCTGTGTTCGGATTACTTGGTGCCCTGTGCAGAGTAGCCAAACCTAGGCCCCCTGTGCTGAGTAACCTCATCCTCCCGAACCCAGTCCCCACCAGGTACTGCTGTCAGCTTCAACAGCATACCACTGTCGTTTGCAATAAGGCAGGGGTCGGGGCCTTACAAAATGGAGGCACCGCTTTGGATTTTTAATTGAGGGAGGAAAGGTGCTCGGACAGGGGGCTAGCGTTTTGGTTATCTGGCAGTGGGTAGCCCAAAAAAGCTGAAGCAAGTTAACTAGTGTGTCGCTGTGTGCTGTGGTTCATATGCTGCTGTTAAAATGCCAACTGTTTACCAAGGAGCAGTAAAGCTGAAAGAGTATGCCCTTGTCCTGCATCAAATGTTTACAGCGTTTTTGCCAGCTTTTTAAAGAACTGTTGTGATAAAGAAAAGTGTGGAAGACTAGGGGTAGCAACAGGAAAATTGTGCCCTGGACATTGGAAATGCTTTTTAAAGAACTGTTGTGATAAAGAAAAGTGTGGAAGACTAAGGGTAGCAACAGAAAATTATGCCCTGGACATTGGAAATGCTTTTGAGTAAACTGAGAGACTTGCTGTGTGAATGGCCATGCTAAATGGCTGAAATGGGCTCCCGCCGTGAAGTCAGTTGAAGAAAAAAAAAAAAGGTGTTTTGCAGTTTAAATTGGCCTGCTCGACGATCGCCGTGAAGAGCACTTGCGAGGGAAAAGAGGCTCATTTGCATGGCGTCGTGTGATTGGTGAGGCTGCAATTAGTCCCGCCCCCCAGCCAGCTCTACAGTGACTGCTCAGCATTCAAGAGGGAGTGTGAGTGGAGTGCGTATACTGGCTTGGTGGAGAAGCATCGCGGTGATTAAAAAGCGCTGTAAAACTTTTAAAAATAGCCTTTTCTGTTTAAAATTGGGCTCAACCCGCATCTCGATCGACTGGATTGCGAGTGTGGTGATCGGAGAGACGATCGACAGGACTGCCCACCCGCTATCTTTCTGAGGCCTCCAAGACTGGCTGCAGGCCATTTTTCCATCGCAGCAAACAGCTACTGATAACAGTGAGTACCAACAGTGATAATTGCTCAAAACAGTGATTTCTGCCAAAAGCCAGCTGAATATGTGTGCAGCAGCGTAGTCGCTTTGCAAATAAAGACTGTGTCAAGTTTTACCAGCTAAAGCAAGTCTGTTAAGCCATTGACTGTGAGCATAGTTATGGATTCAGCATCAGTTTAAAGTTTCAAAGCCAGTAGAGAGACTGTGAGTTGTAGCAAAATGTGCAGCACTAGTTACAGGCAATCCTGTGCTTGAAATCCTGAGGCTTTAAGGGACTGTGAGCTAAATAAATGTTTTCAGCAAGTGAAAAGTCTGTGGCAAATCATATAAATGTGTTAGAAAAAGAACAGTGCAAGTCTGTGCAGTTTTGAGCAAAGTTATCAGTAGTGTGTGTAAATCGGATGCGCAGTGGCTTGACCCAATTTCTGAATGTTGATGCGCAGGAGTGCTGCCGCCGCCATTGCAGGGTGGGGTAGTAAAGTAAATACAGCAGCAGAGGAGCCATTTTAAAAGTAAAACAAAGTGTTCAGTGAAGTGGGACTTTCAGTAACAGTGAGCATTTGTTTGTTTTCCCTGCAGTTATGGCCTCAGGACCAGCTCACTACCCGGATCATGCCCGAGCTGCAGTAACAGCAGCAGTAAATAGGTTAAGGGACATTGAAAAGTGTTATTATGGAGGACAACTGCCTTCTCATGTGGCAATTCCTGGATATCCAGTGCAAGTGTGTCAAATATGCTTAAATGCTGGAAGGGACGTCTTCATGGTACCTCACTGTTCTGGGTGCCTAGAGAAATATGGCTTGTATAAAGTGCCCCAGTTTCGTTTGGCTCCCACATGGACAAAGGTTCAGGAATCTGTAGTTAGCAGCACACAGCACCAGGCGGAGCCTGTTGAAGAAGGCCCCTCGGGGGAGTGTGGCACAAAGCTAGAGGGTGCAGATATAGAGACAGAACCATATGCTGATGTTTTGGATGCTGGATCGCAGAAGGATAATTCAGATAGAGCCCTTCTACAGTGCGAATTATGTGTGCCCAGACGGGGTAATAATTCAAGCTCCTGACCCCCAGTACTACTGGCCTCAATGCAAAGACCTCCCTGCAAATGTGCCCGTGCCTGCCAGATGGAAAGCAGAGCAGTGGTAGTCAATACTGCCACACCAGCCACTGCAGTGCCTTTGTTAATACTGTCTTTCTACCTTTTCTAAAAAAAAAAAAATTTATTTTTGGGATTCTCCAGTGTTTTGATGGTAGGGGTTTAGGTAGACTGTGTATGCAGATTAGGAGTGTGTGTTGTCTTTCTTTTTCTTGCAGGTGGTCCTGAAGAAGACAGAAGAGAAGACAAGAAGAGGAGGGGGGGCTCATCGGAGTTCCTCACTAGTACTTTAGTGTGTAGTAATTTAAAGTACTGTTGTTGTTATTGTTGTTGTTACTGTAGTAACCCTTTCCTTCCACAGGTGTGGTTGCGGGTGGTATGAGGCAGTAATGTAATGTAATAGATGGCATTAGTTCTTAGTGTGTGGTTGCAGGGTGCCAAAGGTCGGGGAGGTCCCCGGGTTGTTTTTGTTTTTGGGTGTTAAGTCAGAGGCAGATAGGTTTTCCCCAGAGGGCTAGGGGGGATAGACAGGCTGTGGCCCTGACCTGCAGTAGGGGTTGCAGTGCTGATCTATTAGGGCTATGCTCTGGACAGTTCTACCAGAGCCACTAGGCACCCATAGTAAGTGGGTAGAGTAGAGGCTGATATGTCAGCTAAAGGCCTCTAGGCCCTTAGTGTTGCCTGCCTGTGCTCGCACATGGTAGGAGGGGGCCTGATCACCCCCCTCCGCAGGTAGCACATAGGGTGGGATGGCCTAAGCTGGGTAAATAATGACTGCAGACAGTCATTTTCCTGGCCCAGGGCGAGTGTAATCCCCGTTACCCGGGGCTACTAGAATCCCAGTAAGACCTAGTGGTAGGCAGGGAAGGCAGCTTGTGAAACTCCAGTTAAATGGATTTCACACTGTCTCACTCTGTTCTTAGTCTCAGCTGAGACTGAGGGATGACATCACCATAGAACTATCGCAGCTGCATGAGCCACATTGGAATCTGCAGAAGGGAGTTAGATTAGAACGTTGGGAGTTTTTGAACAGTGGAGAGCAGTTGTGTGTGAGCTGTCTTGAAGAGAGGAGCACAGCAGTCTGTGCACAGGCTCTTGGAGCCTAAGCTCTGATATTGAGCTTCTTCTAGGGAAAGGTGTGTGTTTCCGCCTAAAGAGGAACACAGTAAGCTGTTCTTGAAGTGGTGGAGACCGCTGATACTGGTCTCTGTGCCCCATCCCTGAGGGGATGGAGTTGGAAGATTTTCCTTTTATTCCAGGGGCAAGCCCCTGGCTACTGCTAGAGAAGAAGCTGCCTTATTTTTTCCAAGTGTGTTGGGTACCAGAAGCTGTCAAGATTCACCTGTGGGTCACCTGCAACCAAAGGGTGAGTTCTGCTCTTGTGAAAGGGCCTATGTTTCACCTGAAGTGTGTTAAAGTGGGGATTGGACTGCTGAATTAGTGGGAGGCCTAGAGGAATAGGCTTAGCCAAAGTAAAAGTATGTTCAAGTCCAGCACAAGGGGAAAGTCAAGACATGTAGAGGAGATGTGCTATACGTCTACCCTTTAATCTACATTGCCAAGTTTTCAAAAGAGTTGTTTAATGTCCAGAGAAATGGCTGGGTATGGATGGTGGGAGCTGGAGGTGGGAGACCCCCCATCTTTAGTAACCAGGTCCACCTCTACGGATTTGCTCTGTGGATTTCTACTTTGCCTCATGCACTTGGCCAGTGATGAGAGGTAACAGATGTGGGATTGGAGGAAATTTCCCTTAAGAGTCGAAGGCTCTAAGGTGGTTTGAGGAGCCACCAACCAAGATTTGGTTCACTGCCATATGGACTGGGCTCAGTGGCCGGCAGGGGAGCCGGGCCAGGAAAAAACCCAAATAGTGTACAAGTTGGGCTGTGTACCCAAAGCAGCGTGCAAGTCCAGGCTGTGTGCCTGGTGGGTTCAGAGTCTGAGGGCTGAAATGTTGAAGAAGTGTTCTGTTACTCTTATCTGCATTACCAGGAATGTAGCCCCGTGGGGGTCCGTCTATGCTTTGTTTGTTCAGCTTGGAAGTGAATAAAAGCCACACTTTAGAATCCCATTCCTGGTATTGGACATTACAGTTATTGCTTCCTGTGTTCGGATTTACTTGGGTGCCCCTGTGCAGAGTAGCCAAACCTAGGCCCCTTGTGCCGAGTAACCTAGTCCTCCCCGAACCCAGTCCCCACCAGGTACTGCTGTCAGCTTCAACAGCATACCACCTGTCGTTTTGCAAAAAGGCAGGGGTCGGGGCCTTACATTCCAGTGAGGTATGATGTGAACCATCTGAACACAACCCCAGACAGTCCACAAATACATCTCAGGTGCTCTAAAAGAACCCCATGGTCGACGGTGTCATATGCTGAAGATACATCCAGTAACACCAGGATAGACCGTTTTCTCTGGTCTCTCGCCATCAGGAGATCATTAAGCACCCGAACCAGCGCAGTCTCGGTACTATGCCTCTTACGGAAACCTGATTGGAGAGGTTCGTAGATGCTATGGATGGTCAAGTGGTTCTCCAATTGGGCTGCTACCACCTTCTCAATCACCTTCCCTGCAAAGGGGAGGTTTGAGATAGGTCTGTAGTTAGCTAGACATTCTGGGTCCAAAGATGGTTTCTTCAACAAGGGTGTCACCACTGCTTCTTTCAAGGACAAGGGATATTCACCCGAGTCAAGAGAGGACCAGACTATCTGTGCTAGAGCCAGTAGAATAGAATAGAATCTCCACACCCTAAGATTAAGGGTGTGGGACCTGGATCTAAACTACAGGAGGTAGGACGCAGCCCCTGGACAATCCGTATAACATCCACGATTTCCGGGCGGTCGAAGGTACTCCAAGAAAACAAAGGGATAGTGACCCGGTCCCGGGTGCCCGCAACTAGCATAGAACGTGCCAAACCGATGTCTGCCCTAATGTCAGCCACCTTATCAGCGAAGAACCGAGCAATCTCATCACACTGTGTTTGTGACAACGCTCTACGGAGCTGTAGACAGGTTGGGTTGCACAATCTGTCCACAGTTCTGAGCGGCAGAAATTTCCCCAGACAGGAACTCTGCCTTCTTACGGGAGATTTCTGACTGATAGAATTGATAATGTTCTAGCAGTCTAAGGTGGTCGGCATCCAGGCCAGACCTCCGCCAGCAACATTCTAACCTGTGTCCAATTCGCCGCAACTCCTCAGAACCCCATCAAACCATGGGGTTCGAGGTCGAAGGAGAGGGGCACATGAACTGGAGCAATAGAATCCAGGGCAGAGGTAATGGCAGTATTATAAGCCACAACCAATGCTCTCTGGACCACTGATATGCAGGAAGCTCTGATAGGTCAAGAACAGCGCAGGCCATTAGAGGAAACATTCCCAAGAGGCGAACTTGACCATCTCCACAGGGGTCGGCCTACAAGGGGGGGGGGGCACACCAAAATTGAATCTCACGGTGTAGTGATCTGACCAACTGACTGGTTCCACCCCCACATCAGAAGCCTCGATCCCCAGGAGGAAGACCAAGTCAAGAGAATGGCCAGCTTTATGAGTAGCAGTAGTAACCACCTGTGTAAGGCCCAGTGAATCCATTAACTGGAGGAAGTGTTGTCCAAATTGCAAGAGTTCATCGTCGATCCATGCATTAAAGTCACCCAGGACCATCAGCCTGGGGGACTCAAATGCCAGGTCGACCATGAAGTCTGCTACTTCCTTAAGAATTGCTTCTCATCTCCTGGTGGACGGCAGATGAGAGCAATTAGATAGCCCACACCTTCTACAATGGCACATTCAAAAAGAGAGTCCCTCAACTGGTACACTAAGCTAAAGATCCAATTTGGTCTTAAAACGAGACCCGCAACCCCGGTCCAACCTTGACGATGTATCACCGTACCTGGCTGGAATTGTGGCCTCCAATATCAGTCCCGCATTATTATCCAGCCAGGTCTCGGTGATGCAAGCCAGGTCCATCGAAGCAACAAGATCTGAAATTATTGCCGTCTTGTTCCAGACGGACCTAGCATTGCCCGGGTTGGACAGGACTCCTGGACTGCCCCGACCACCTGTCCATTACTAAGGATGGTGCCAGTGGGTATGGGGACCAAACAGGATGGCCCACGCTCTAGGATCCACTTAAGCCCCAGGGCGTCTCCTGAGCTTAGTCACCCCAATGGAGCACTCAGCTCATCTCGCCTCCTGTTCACCCCCGCCCGCCCCCTACGGGCAATACCTAGAAACCCGACAGTGTTGGTAGATAGAAAAGCCAGAGGGGGGGTATAGAAAGGTCGGAGGGAGCGGAGAGCTGAGGCTGAGTAGCGTACAATGGGGGGGGGCACAGAAAGACACATTTCAAAACACAGCAAATCCTCAGAAAACAATAAAAGTAAGTAAAATCAGTTCCTAATAAAAATTAAAACAAGCTAACTAACAACATTAACTAAACAAATTAAAAAACCCCAACTCACAGCCAAACCTTTTCTCACCCCCACCCAACTAACTAATCAAACCAACTTCAAACAAACAACTAACTAAAATATATAACTTAAACAGTAGAAAACCTAACCTACCTACCACATTAAGTAAATAAATAAATAAATAAGCCCACCAGTCCTCTCACAACCTGGGCTACTTAACAACACAACAATACAAAACTAAAAATAAAATTATAAAAGATATTCGAAAAACTTCCCCTCAGAGAAGTCTCTCACAGATCTCTGCAATGGAGAGATTTCACAGATATAATTACCAACAAGGAATAAAAGAGCTAAAGTCTGAGAGTCACAAATTCATGAAAGTCACAAATTCAACGAGGCACAAGGTTGGCCAGTAGGTAGTTCACCCCTCTCACGGTCTCACGGGTGGAAAACCGGTTCAAGAAAGTAATGTATTGCAGACTGCTCTTACCAGGTTCAGAATGTATCCAGAAGCTTACACCTCCAAGGAATGGTAGCACTATTCAATTTCTCAAATGAGCTCTCACCTCCATTTGAAAACAACAAAGCCCCAAACAGTGATCTTAATTCTGAAAAACATGCATGCCGTCTACAGTCAAAGCCAAAACTCACTGCGAAACCCAGAAAACAGGGAGCAGGGTGTGCGGTTAATGTCCAATTTTTATTTTTCTCTTTCTAAATTGCCAGAATTTAGGCTCTGTCACACCACTCTTTACAAAACAAGAAGTTAATGGTTTAAAAGATTGTTATTTATGTGTTTTTTAATTCAGTGTCTAACACACTTTGCAAGTTTGCAGGTTTCCAAGGTGTGGCACACATAAGATCTCCACGTTCAACAGAAGTAATACTTTCATCTAAGTTGCCAAGACCTTCATCTTTTTCCTTAAAAAAGAAAAACAACTGCCACAGTTTTGATGTTATCACCATCTTTGTGCCTGACTGGTTCCTAATAAGGACTATTGCATGAATCCGGTTATTATTTACCTCTGCAAGTGTAATGTTTTCAGCAAAATTACACCTATTTGTAGAACTTTAAATCAACTGAAGAAGGTCCAGTCAGTTCAGACTCTGCAATCAAGCTTATTGTTTCTGCTTACTATGAAGTTAAGTCTGGGAAGGGCACTCCCCAACTCCAGCGAGAAGATTCTCTTCAATTGACCTTCAAGCAATACATCTATTTTCTTGCTGCTGCTTGTTCCAAACATGGCTGGTACTTTCTACAACCCTATTGCTCTGTTATGGACTGTGTTCTTAATGGTTTATTGTCAATTGTTACCTTTTATGGACTGGTAATCTTTATGCAAGGGTGTAATCAACTACGACAAAACAAATGCCATGCCAGTGTGTGTGTGTGTGGCTATTCCATTAAAAGGACTCAATGCACCCCTGGCCAGTGTGTCTACTACTCAGCCATCCAGCAGCTAGCCACAAAATGAACACTGACTTTTCTACTATGCTGGTGTTTTGTTTTTAAACTACTGTCTGCATTGCCCCAGTAGCGAGGAGTAACCCTGAGTGGCCCTGAGTGAGCAGCGAGGAGTGATTCTGGTCAGCACTTGATCAGAGAGCGACTCCGGTGGACTGTGGGGAGGAATCTCTTCCCGATCCTGACCTCGAGCCAGTGGTGTGCTGTGGTGCTGCTGCCGTAGGGCAGCCGTATCTGCAGCTCTTCCGTTTTCACCGCTCGGTAGCTGGCCGGCAGTCAGAGGGAGCCGGGTCTGGGAAAAGGTATTGGGATCTGGGTGGGACCTTCCTGAGCTGTGGCGCATCGGTGGTGACCTGGAGTTATCTGGTACCTGAGCTCTGTTGCTAGCTCTGCTATCAGCTACTCGATGGAATGGACACCCAGGAAACCAAAGTTCAATTTCTCCATTCCATCGAGTAGCTGATAGCAGAGCTAGCAACAGCGCTCAGGGTTACTCCTCGCTACTCCTCGATCCACCACTGGGACTCCACACTCTGCTCCCCGCACACATGCAATATCGAGACTCCACAGATAATAGCTCCTTCAGGTCCTCATCACACTCAGTCCTTGTGCAGTTCTTTAAAAGGGAAAAACGGCATAGTTCACAGATACGAACCGGGGTAAACAGCACAATTCTGGGATGTGGACCGGAATGATAGCAAAATGGGAACGGAGTAAACTAGCGACGAAAACAAAGTAACCAGACAAAAACAGACTTAAACAAAGAACTGAAAAACTAAAATAAAAACACCACTCGACTCCTGCTTCTGATGGCTAGCCCAGCGTGGCCGCCATCTTGAATGTTCAACAGTCTGTATGCCTGTAGGGAGAGTCAAGCGTGACTATGCCAGCTTATCATTATTTAAAAGCTGAAAGTTCACTTTTTGCCTTTTCAGCTGAGTATAGCTGTGAAATATGTAGTTATTTTTAAATGATAATGGAAACAGATTAGGGAAGTTGGTGAAAAGCTCTGAAATGGTTTAAAACAGTGTTGGTACTTAAAAATAAAAGAAAAAAAGGACAGTAATGTGGAATGAAGTCTGAAATGTTATAATATCAAAGTGTCGTGGCAAATGAATATGGCTGTGATATATGGATTATTTATAGCTGCTGGCTATGAATTGTATATGGTCAACTGTCAACTAATAAACATATGAAACAAACAAAAAAAATAAAACAGTGTTGGGCTTCATAATCACTAAGCCGTACAGGCTGGCTGAAATACACGTGGGTTTATATTTCATTAATGTTGGATATGATTAACTGCACTGGCTGTACTGGTGTTCCAAATGATATGTTTTCAGAACTGCAAAATGTATTTTATGAGTTTATTACCCCCACAAGGTACCACTAAGGAAATAGTCACAATTGTACCTAGATTGAGATAATGTGGGATGCTTTATAAACTGTTGCTGTACATTTTCTTGCATTCAGCATTTTAAGTAACGTATTTCTAAAAACTGTAATAAAAATAAAATAAAAAAGAAGAAAATAGCCATGGACTATTTACCTTCATCCTGGCCAGCCAGTGGCTGACCTCAATTTAAGACGTATAAAGACGGGTACAACCAACAATGCAGCACTTGTAGCGTCACTGTTGGGTATTAACATGTGACTTGGTGCAGGACGTGAACCCCTGACCATCTGATAGGCCTGACACAGAGACGATAGTACTACCACCCGAGTCACTGACATGGTAAGAATTCTGTAGTACATTACAGTACCAACAATTCTTGGAATCCTATCATACTAACCATCAGTTTTTCCTCCCTGTGTGCATATAGGTAATCGGTTCGTTCTCACCTAGAGTACTGTGCACAGTTTTGGAGTCCACATCTAAAGGACAGGGTGCAGGCAATATAGAGAAGATTAACCACGGTGCTCCTGGGACAGCAGGAAAGGAGTTCCAGGAAAGATTCACAGATATGAACATGTACATGCTTGAGGTGACAAGGGAGAGGGGGTAATGACTGAAACATACAAATATCACCACAAGGTAAATAAAAAGGACAGTGGGAGGTCGGCCCGCTGATGCAGCGGATAAGATTTGCCTCTGTGATGCTGGAAACCCGGGTTTGGGAACTAACTTGGGAGGATGCCCAAGAGCCCGGCGGGGGTGGGAGTGGATTGAGTGACTATCCCATGCTCTCCAGCTCCCGAGAAGTGTAAGCGATTCCAGTCCGGTGCTCCCAGTTGACCATGACACGTGCCGCAACCAGAGCACCTGTGGCGCTGCTCCTTGGGGAGGCGTGTTGGACGCATGACGTATTGCCATTGCAGAGTCTGCCTTGATACCCCCTCATAAGAAAAAAAATGTACCTCTGGCATGCCAAGTGATGCCTCCAGCCCCAATAGCGGACCTCAGCTCCCCGGGCGCATCAGTAACTGAACACCATTGGCGTCGTACTGGAGAGGCTCCGAAGGTTCTGCCCTGGGGTGCAATCCAGGGGGCACTGCATCAGGGAAGATGGCAGGGGCAGGGCAGCTGAGGGGAGAACGCCACCGAAGCAACCTAAAAAGCATACCAAGTTAAAAAAAAAAAAGAGGACAGTGGGGAACTGTTTCGACAGAGTGGAAATACAAGCATCGGGGGCACGCAACTCCATGAAGTTGGCAGGGAGAAAGTTTAACAAAAAATAGCCAGACATACTATTTCACAGAGTGGCCCGTGTGTGTGTGTGGGGGGGCTGCCTGCCAGAGGAGCTGGTCTGTGCAAAATCAGAGGTGGGGCATTCAAACAAGGGTGGGACAGATAAAAAGGCTTGTTAAAGACCACACCAGGGTGGAGGATAAGGGATATGAGCCTCCAGGGCTCTCTCATTCAACATTAGGTAGGAATGGGTAGGCACAATGGACATTTTTCTGCCGACAGATTCTATGTGTCAATATCTGTTTGTGACTGAGCAGAAGATGTAACAAAATAAGACAAATACCTTCTCCCAGTGCAGATAAGCACTCAGACATTTCAGAACGTCTCCTTTTGCCCGATGCCTGACAACAGCCTGCATGGCTTTATTAATCAGTCCATGCAAGGAGAATATGTCCTGCCACACGCTTACAATAAACAGTGTTAGTTTATCGGATTCTGGGAAGCCTGTAAGAAAAAAAAACATATTAAACAAATGTAATCTATGAACATGATTTTTTTTTTTAAAGACTTTACCGCATTTTGCAAACTGAACATTGAGAGTTAATCATTCAATCAAACTCACTTTTTGCTTGGGCTCACTACTCTGTTGTAACAGCCATTTCAGTATCATGGAAAAAGCTGTTCATATCTCATGACGGACATCACAAGAGTATGGACATAACGTATATACTGTATGTCTCATACTTCTTAAAAAGCAAGGCAATCAAAGAGACAATCAAATATGATAGCAAAGTCAATTTATTTAAGAACTTTCGGTGCTACTACATCAGCTATTCTGTTACTTGCAGGACCAGTACTGATTCGATCTTGCAAACAACAATGCGCGAAAAGAGGTTACTTGTTTGTAACTATAGTTCTACTATTACCACTCAGTTCACATCCACACTTAGGCAGAATCCACAGAATATGTTCATCAAAACAGTCTTTAATCTTGACTCCTACCACCATCCATTTGTGTTCTCCTGACTTTGCCCCCAGTGGTATCTGATCTGGACACTGGAAAAACATAACTAAAAGGCATGCCTGGCTTGGGGAGGCTGGGCTGGTTTTGTGGATATGAATAAATACTAGTAGTACAACCATGGTAAAAGTTATGTAACTGCTTCTTCTAACTACCAAGAGTTAGTTCACTAGCCGGTAGAATCCAAGCAGTCTTCGAGTAGGAGAGATGAGTGCAGAAGCCGAAGTTTTTAGGAAAATGAGGCAGACTGAGGAGAAAAAAGCACCATCCCAAAGGCTTTTCAGGTGGAAGCTGGAGTGAGAAATGAATGTGTGAACAGGCCAGGTAACAGCACTACATATATCAGAAATGGGGATGCACCTGATGGCAGCATGCCTGGTGTAGTGCATCTGAACATCTCTCTGGCAGCTCTGTCCCAGCTAACTAAGGCAATGTAAAGTTCATGCACATAGGGCTAACTGGGTTATGGCTGGGCTTATTGATCGGGAACAGGTGGGGTTTTTGTCCACCAGGTCTTCTGTAGACCATCTACGGAAGTTAGCTCATGTTTTCTCCGTGTCTAGGGACTCCGTTACACCTATGATGCTGATTTCCCTGGACGTGGAGTAAGCATTTGATAGGGTTGATTGGGACTTTTTGATACTGACTCTCAAAAAATTTGGCTTCTTGCAGTTTTTTCTCAGTTGGATTCAGATTTTATACTCCTCCCCAACTGCCAGGATATATTGCAAGGGGGTGCTTTCCATCCCTTTTGCTCTATTTATTTATTTATTTTATTTACTGAGGTCTAGGAATTACAACCCTTGGAGTTAGGTACCGTTTTTCAAAGGCTCCATGTCAATACAAAGTGTGGCAGGCAAGTGTTACAGGCATCATGAAACAATGACAGTACATTATACACCAAGAGAAAAAAAATAAAACATATACAATAGGAGCCATTACAAAAGGCTCCACATCAGTACAAAGTGTGGCAGGTAAGTGTTACAGACATCATGAACAATGACATTATACACAAAGGGAAAATTATACAATAGGGAGTTAGCTAATAAGGCAGAATTACAATATTTATTTATTTACTGAAATGTTTCACAGGAAGGCACACTGAGCAACACATGCTAGGTCTCCCGGTGCGACTGGGGAGTACAAGAGTGAGACAAACATTCACGTTACAAGATCAACATACAGCTGTAAGCAGGTGTTAATCAGTAAACAGATGCTTTACGGAAAGAAAAGGGGAAAGGGAGGGAGGGGAAGAGTCGTGTTCCTGGAGACCCCTCAGGATGCGAGGAACCCTGCAAGGGGACTGGTGGGACCAGAGAGAAGGGGATAAGGCAGTGTCCCAGACAGACCCCTTTAGGATGGTGGGCGAAGGGAGTAGATCAGAGATACAAGCCCCTGGGGGAGGGTAGGAGAAGGACCCATGGAGAGCATTCAGGGTCTTTTACATTCTGTGAGAGACCAAAGGAGGCCAGTAATGGAGAGCAATTTAGGGGAAGGAGGGCTAGAGATTTGGGAGGGTGGGTGTGCACAGGGTAAAATGAAGGTGAAGGTAGAGAGGTAGGGTTTGTCCAGGGCTCAGAGAAGGGAATTAGGGAGGGACATGGCAGGAGCAGCTAGGTGCAAGGTAATTATTGAAGGCAGAGCTGATGGAGTAAGTGGGGGATGAGTGCCGGAGTTGAGGTGGGAGGGAATTCCAAATTTTTGGAAGGCAGTGAGAGTAACCAGACTGGCCGATGTCGGTGGATCTGCAGAGGACAATTAGAGTATGGGAGTCGGTCGATCTAATGGAATGGGAGGGTGGGGAGGGGTGTTATAAAGAAGGAGGTGAGGTAGAAAGGGAGCTCACCCAAGCAGTGCTTGGAGGTGAATTCAGCACAGTGGGAGAGTCACCTATTTGTAAGACAGGGGAAGGATAGGGCATGATAAAGATCACAGAGATGGGTGTGAGGGAGGGCTTCCAGGGCAAAGCGGCAGAAAGAATTGAAGAGGGTGTCCAGTCTGGCCAAGGAGGACTTAGTGGCAGCACCATAGAGTACATCATAGTAGTCGAAAATAGGCAGTATCTTCTTCTGAACAAGTTCAAGCCATAGAAGGGATGCAACTATGGTTCCTGAACAGGGCACCAAGCTTGGGGTGCATTTTTTTCTGGATGGCGTCAATATGTCCAGAGAAGTTTAGGTGTTGGTCCAACCAAACACCCAAGTACCTGAAGGAGGATGTGTCCTTAAGTAAAATCCCATCAAGGGTGTGGAAAGTTGGTACGGAGGGAAGCCTAGAAAGTCTCTACCTTGAGCCAAAGGTCATGGAGACAGTCTTCTTGGTGTTCAGGAAAAGTTGATGGTTAGCAAATCAGAGCTGAACATTGTCGAGGTCTTGCTATAAACTGGTTGTAACCTCATCAGGACAGGAGCCAGATGCATACAGGACTGTATCATCGGCATACATACAGTATGTATAGCAGAGGATGGGGAGCAAACAGAGGGAAGGTCATTTAAGAAGATGGAGAATAGATGGGGCCCTAATACCGAGCCCTGGGGGACTCCAGTGTTAATCGGGAGGGGAGAAGTGGCGTCTAAGATCTTAACTTATTGGGTTCTGCCAATAAGGTAGGCCAATAGGCATTGACTATTGACATGGGAGTAAGCAAAAAATTGTAAAGACAAGTCTGAGGAGAAAAAATAAGTATTGGAGACAGGAACAATGGAGATGTGGAGGAGGAAGTGAGCAACAGGCCCAGGAAGTGGACCAAAGGAGAGCTGGAATATAGTAGAGACCAGAAAGCCGCCCAATGGGCATTGTCGTGTGGCCAAGGTGCAGGAGAGGAAACAGTTGGAGAGTTACAACAGTGTTATGGGCACTATTTTCTGGCACTCGGCAGTGTTGTCCCCTTTCCCCCTTCTTTTCAATTTGTATTTAGAACCTCTTATCCAGAAGTTAAAGTCCAGCCCCGATCTGACTGGTATCTCTGTGAGCCCTCATATTTTACAACTATCAGCATATGCAGATAATATTTTAATGCATATCGCTCACCCTAGGACCTCATTGCCAGCTACGTTATATATTATTGAGGAATTTGGCTGGTTATCCAATTATAAATTAAATCTTAACAAAATGCAAGTCATGCCCCTTACTCCAACTGTGATTAGGGAGGACATCCTTTCGCTTGGTATGACTTGGTCCCCCCCGCTGCATTAAGTATCTCGGCTTGCACCTCTCGAGGGACACTGCTTTTATGCGCAAACTTTTTTTTTTTTATTTAGTTGTTTAACCAGGAGTAGCACACTTAACCTGGATAACCTAGTGGACAAGCTTCAGCAGGATCTTCAGAGGTGGCATGCCCTCCCCTTGACTTTATGGAGGAGAATTAATTTCATTAAAAAAATGAATGTCCTTCCCTGATTTTTTTTATCCCCTTAACATGTTAAATTTCTGGCTTCCCCATGCCTGGTTTCAGTGTGTTCTCAGTACAATTACTGAATTTATCTGGGCTAAGAAAGCCCCGCGGCGTCCTTACAAGAAGCTTGCCGCCACCCAAAATTTGGGTGGCCTTAAACTCACTCATTTTATCTATTATTTTGCTAGGCATCTTAATAAGCTGCTTCAGTGGCTTTCCCCTCCTTCCCAAGACCCTAATACTCCCTACATACCCATATGGCTGGATCTGGAATTAGACGTACTTAATAGCTTCGGGTTGTCTGTGCCATCTCAGTTTTTAACCCCTTTGAAATCTCACCCTTCTGGGTTACATAATACTGTCATGGGAACTTCACTTCAGGTATATTCTCAATTCTGGTCACTGCTGAAACACCCCATTTCTAAAGGTATTACCCAACCTATACTCTGTAATTGCAATCTTAAGATTGAGGGGTCGCATTATTACCACTGGTTGGCTTCCCCAATTGGTTAACGTCCGGGTTTGTGAACTGTTGTCTGGAGGGTTCTTGTTATCAACAACAGATATACTGGATTACCTTAAGTTGGGGAATAATCTTTTTTTTTTTTTAATTTTTCAGCTTAGGCATGTTTTACTTCACTGGTTTGGGCCATGCAGTTTGACCACTGATTTTTCCGAGCTCTTAACTACTATTACAGATCTGGTTTTAAAACCACATGCGGTGTCTGCTTTGTATTCTCTGCTTTTTTCTATGATTTTTCCAGAACTGGATAGCTCTCCCCCTTTGTGGGACATTTTGTTCCCCTTATCCCCCTCAATGGCAAGCTACATGGATTGATGTATATAGTTATGTTGCTCAGGACAGATGGAGACTTACTCAGTTTAGCGTTTTGAACAACCTTTATTACACTCCTAAACAACTGGCTAAGATGTGTAGACTGTCTTCTCCTGTCTGCACTAGATGTGGACAGGATGAGGGCTCTACCTTACACATTTTCTGGAACCGCCCTAAGAAAGTTCCTTTACAGAGCCTTACTGAAGCGAAGGCAGACCCTCTCCTGGGATTACAAGGTCTATTTAGGCCCAAGATATGCATTTTAAGACATTATAGTTCAGTATTAGTTAGGGAGCATAAATTTCATATGGCTTTAATTCCTCTCTTTTTGAAGAAAGTTTTCCTGCGGCACTGGCTCGGCCAGGCTTCTATTTCTTACAAGGAGTGGCTACAGGAATTGTTTTTTTCCGTATTCATTTTTATCCTCCTTGGCTCTGCAGGAAGTAATCTGTCCCCTCTCCAGTCACCTCCCCCAGGTATCCCTGTGCCCTAGTTCCCATACGGATTACCCTCCCGTGACCATATCTGGTGCAGGCTATGATGGGCGGTCCCGAGGCAGTGGCGCCGCCTTGCTGGAAGGACTTCACAGAGCCTGAAGCCATGTTTTTCCTCCTTTTTCTGGTCCCTCCCCTGCGGCCGTGAATGCATGCTTGTCACGAAGCCATGTTCTTGAGTCTCCTGGAGTCTGGCGCTACCCCCCCATCCTCCACCAGGAGGCAGCCATGGAGCGAGATGACGTGCACACCCACCCCTTGGAGAGGAGAGCTGTCATGGGACGCTCAATCCTCTCCCCCCCCCCGCTGTCCCCCAGCAGCCCGAGCTCACTCCCAAACCCGAGTTGCCAGCATGGCGTCCAGCGCCTCAACCCTTAGTGCCACCAGGTCAGCTTACAAGAAATAAAAATTACTTCAAACAACATGAAGTCTTGCTGTATTCTGACATATGCAGTGATATCCAACTTTTGAACTGCCCCGGAGAGGAAAGAGTTAACTTTCCATGCAAGGCATGGAACGCTGAGCTCGAGCTCGGTTGGGACTCTGTCTGTTGTTGTTTGAACCCAAACCGCCAGATTCTTTACTCCGCCTCACTGAACAGTCGCTCCGGAGATTTCTCCTTCGCTCGGTTCAATTTAGTCGGTTAAAGTGTCATTTTTTCCTCGGTTTCAACTGAATTTCTTCCATCTAACCTCTTGGTTCAGTCTCTGTCTGTGGTACCGTGAGTACTAGATAGGTTTATTATTATTAGCTTCTGTGTGGAACTTCTAAACATCGGATTGGTTTGGTTTGAACCGATCAAGGTTGTAAAAAAAGTTTGTTCTGCCTTTTAGAGTGTGGTAACCGGTCCTTATCGGTTCTAAAAAAAAAAAGGATTTCATTACGTTTTTTTCCACGACCCGTAACACGGTCAGGAACCGATAAGGGTGTCTTGCCTGGCGGATTGCCGAAAAAAGGGTAAGTTTGGTTAGGACTGGCCATGTCTGAGAAACCCAAGAGAAAAACCGGGCCCACTGGCTTCAATATTGTAGTGTGTGTGGGGAAGCTTCACAAGGCTGGACCCCACACCACCTGTGTTTATTGTCTGGGGTTTGACCACCTCGATTCAGACTGCCAGATTTGCAAAAGTTTTCCTACAGCTACCCTGGAAAAGAGAGTAGGTAGGCTGAGGGAAAGGGAGGCTAAAAAGTCCGCTGACCCGGATGGCCAGCCTGGTTCGGTTCCAACCGAACCAGAGGGAGTGCCCTCTGACCAGGGCGAAACTTCTTCGGACAAAAGGAGAACCGACTCTGAGGAGTCGGTTCCGTTAAAGAAAAAGAAGGGATAAGTCAGCCAGTTCGGATCCACAAGTTCTTTCTCTGACCCCTGATGAAATAGCCAAAGCGATAAGGATTGTGCAATCATTAACTCCGGTTCCGACCGAACCGGCACCATCGGTTAGGGGCTCGGTTCGGTCAGTTCACCCGGTTCCGGATTATAATTTAGAGGATTTTTATGAACCGGAGGAGGAGGAGGAGGAGGGAGAGTATGAGGATAGTGATGGTGATTATGAAAGTCTGGATGTGCCTACTGACCCGGACATCTCCCCAGACAGACCTTCAGGTGTTTCTCCTCCTAGGCTTTCTGAGTCCCCTTCCCACTTTATGTTTTACAAAAAAATGGCTGAAACTCTCCAGCTTCCTATGGCGGAAGCAGTAGAGGATCAGGAGGAGCCTGATTATGTTGAGATGATGGACATCCCAGAGTCCAGGAGACTGTCTATTCCCCTCCATAAGTCTTTTGGGAAACAGACATTTAAAATTTTAAAGACTCCTAATTCTATACCTCCTGTGGACAGAAGAATGGACAAGAGGTATACTCTTTTAGGCTCAGATACGGAGTTCCTTTCCCAGCAATGCAGCCATGTTGGGGTAGTGCAGGCTGCTGCCTGTGATAAGGCAAATATATTCTTGGCTTCACACCCCCCAGATAAGGACTCCAGGAGGATTGATGCCATGGCAAAGAAACAGTACATGGCAGCATCTTTGGGACGAAGGCAGGCTAATTATATGGCCTACACAGCTAGATACCAGAAGTCTAGATGGGACACTGTGAAGGCTCTAGCTAAACAGGTCCCTGGCCAGCTTGCCAAGGAGCTGGAGCAGGTGGCTGCAGATGGTACTGAGGCATCCAAGGTGCAATTTCATGCTGCAGTGGACTCCAATGATGTTTCATCTAGAGTCATGGCTATATCTGTGGCCCTTCCTAGGATGGCTTGGCTCAGATGTACTAGCCTGTCACAGGATACCCAGACTAAGGCCATGGATTTTCCTGTTATTGGTAATTCTCTGTTTGGGGAGCAGACAGAGAACTACATGAAGAAAATGGATGAATACAGGACCACCTATAGAAGTGCTCAGGCCAAAGACAGGCAAGCCACTCCCCAGAGGCAGCATTCCAGGGGCAGCGGTAGGCCTTTTCATAGGCCTTTCTACCAAGCCCAGGCTCTCTTCTGCCTTTGCCCAGAGGGGGTTCTTTAGAGGGAGAGGCAGACGGGGTATAAGCAGGCCTGCTACCACCCCTTAGCCTAAAGCCCCTGCCAAACAGGCACCCTGATGGGATGGCCCGGGCCGATTCTCCACTACCTGTAGGGGGCAGGCTGGCTTACTTTGTCCAGGACTGGATGTCTTTAACATTAGACAAATGGGTCCTGGAAGTAGTAAGCCAGGGACTGGTTCTCAGCTTCAAACAATTTCCCAAGATGAGAACCAGATCCTTTCCACCTGCAAATCCTTCAGAGGCCCTTGCCCTAGAGGCAGAGGTCTCTTCCCTCTTGGCTCTCAGAGCCATAGAAAGGGTTCCACCCCTACACAAGGGAAAAGGATTGTACTCCAGGTACTTCCTAACCCCCAAAAAGACAGGAGAATGGCGGCCCATCCTGGATCTCAGATATTTAAACAAGCACCTTTTAAAGCCAAAGTTCAAAATGGTGACTCTGGGAATAATTCTACCCTCTCTAAGACCAGGGGACTGGCTAGTCTCCCTGGACCTCAAGGATGCCTATTTCCACATTCTCATCAGATGCTCCCACAGAAAGTACCTCAGGTTCGAGTTGCCCTCAGGCCACCATCAATTCAGAGCAATGCCCTTTGGCCTAACATCAGCTCCAAGGGTGTTCACAAAATGCCTGGCAGTAGTGGTTGCTTTCCTAAGGAGAAAAAAGATCTCCATCTTTCCATACCTGGACAACTGCCTTATAGTGGGTCAGTCTCCAGACCAAGTCAGGTCACACCTACAGATAACTCAGCAACTTCTCACTTCTCTAGGATTCCTCCTGAATCTTTCAAAGTCAGTTCTAGAGCCAGTGCAGCTCCTCACCTTCATAGGGGCGGAGCTGGACACAATAAGGGCAAGAGTCTTCCTTCCCCTGGACAGGGTAAGGACCCTTGTGACACTGGCCTCTTCATTCACCCTTCAGGTGTCTCGACCAGCAAGGCATTTTCTGCAGCTCCTAGGCCACATGGCTGCCTCTACGGCAGTGGTCCAAGGAGTAAGATTTCAGATGAGGGATATTCAGTTACACTTAAGAGCCTTCTGGTCTCAGAGAAAGGATTCTCTGACCAAGCTAATCCCAGTGACTCGAACCCTGATCCAGGCTTTGCAATGGTGGCAGGATCAGGACAACCTAAGACAAGGAGTTCCCTTTGTCACCCAATCTCATTGTCTAATCTTTACCACAGATGCCTCCCTCTTGGGCTGGGGAGCCCACTTGGGGATCTGACCACCCAAGGGTTGTGGTCACTTCAAGAATCTCTGCTTCACATCAATCTCTTAGAACTCAAAGCAGTGTTTCTAGCACTTCAAGTTTTTTCCAAGTCTGTTCAGAACAAAGTAGTTCAGATCAGGACAGACAATACCACCACAATGTGGTACATCAACAAGCAAGGGGGCACTCGGTCTACGGCCTTGTGCACGGAAGCAATGAAGTTGTGGTCTCTGGCCTATTCCCTGAACACTTCTCTGATAGCAGCGCACCTCCCAGGGAAGGACAATGTCCTGGCAGATGCTCTCAGCAGGATATCTCAGGGCCATCACGAATGGTCCCTAGATCCCCTAATTTTGAAGGTGATCTTCTCCAGATGGGGCACTCCACAGATAGATCTTTTTGCAGCCCCAGACAATCACCAACTTCCTCTTTTTTGCTGCAGACCCCCAGTATTGAGATCAGTCCCCCTGGATGCTCTAGTTCTCAACTGGGAAGGGAAATTTCTGTATGCTTTACCCCTTTCTTTCTCCTGTTCAAAGTACTAGTCAAAATCAGGCCTCAACCCTGCAAAGTGATTCTGACTGTTCCAGACTGGGCCAGACAGCCCTGGTACCCTCTCTTGCTGTCCTTAGCAGTCCACCTTCCCCTGTCTCTTCCCAGGAATTACAACCTGTTAACATGTTCTCAGGGGAGGGTTTGGTATCCGAATCTCAAATCTCTCAATCTCAAGGCCTGGCTCTTGAAGAGTTAGAGTTTGCTGATTTGCACCTCTCTCAATGTGTTCTGGATATTCTAAAGGCTTCTCGAAAGCCTTCCACCAGAAAGACTTACAACTTCAAATGGAAAAGGTTTACTATTTGGTGCTCTGGGAAGCATATTTCTCCAGAGTCTGCTGGGTTGCCTACAGTCCTGGACTATATGGTTCATCTCAATAGCTTGGGACTCAGACCAGCTACACTTATAGTGCATCTGGCAGCTGTCTCTGCCTTCTTGTCAGCAGGCAAGCCCTCTTCCCTTTCAGCTCATCCTGTATTTTGTAAATTCTTCAAAGGATTGCTGCATACCAGTCCTCTCTTCAGGGACTCTGCCCCTGCTAGGGACCTTAATGTTTGCACTGCTCAGCTTATGCAACCCCCTTTTGAGCCTTTGTCTTCAGCAGAGCTTAAGTACTTGACTTGGAAAACTGTGTTCTTGGTAGCCATTACTTCTGCCAGACGCATAAGTGAGTTACAGGCCCTGTCAGTGGAGCCTGATTTTATCTCCTTCCATAGAGATAAGGTGGTCCTCAGGACTAATAGGAAGTTTTTGCCTAAGGTGGTTTCAAATTTCCACCTTAATCAGTCTATGTCTCTTCCTGTTTTCTTCACTGACCATTCCTCCTCTGGGGAGAGGAGGCTATACAGCCTGGATGTGAAAAGGGCCCTTAGCTACTACATAGAGCGCACAAGGGTCACAGGTTTGACTCCCTCCAATTATTCCTCACTTATGGTAAGGTTGGTAAGGGAAAACCTGCCACTAAGAGATCTATTGCCAGGTGGATTGTCTCTTGTATACAATTCTGCTATGAAAAATTAGGTAGAATCCCACCCTCAGGCCTGAGGGCTCACTCTACTAGAGGTACAGCTGCTTCATGACTGCTGCCAGGGATATTCCTGTCTTAGAGATTTGTCAAGCAACCACTTGGAAAACAATACATACTTTCACCAAGCATTACTCTCTGGATATCCAGGCTAGGAGTGATGCTCGGTTTGGCACAGCAGTGCTTCAGAGCCTGTTCCCAAAGTAGGTTCTGTCCCTCCTCCATGGAGGTACTGCTTGGTAGTCTGCATATGTCAGAATACAGCAAGACTTCATGTTGTTTGAAGAAAAAAAATTACTCACCTTAGTAATGTTGTTTCTTCTAATGGAGTCTTTATTCTGACCTCCCCCACCTCCCCTCTCAGAACCTGGGTTTTGGGATGTGGGTGGCAGGAACAGTGTTGGCACCCTAGAGGTGCCCCCTTTTTCTCACCCTCTTATTTTTGGATTTGTGTTGTGTTTTGTTTTTTGGGTTTCCTGACTTGAGTCTTTGCCTTGGAACAAAAAAACATTTTATTAAATTTAAGTTGCTAGTTGGCTAGTGTGAGTTTGCAGTTTCCACACAGGATGCCCAGTGAGTATAGCTCGTAAAGATCTGGCGGTTTGGGTTCAAACAACAACAGACAGAGTCTCAACCGAGCTTGAGCTCAGTGTTCCATGCCTTGCATGGAAAGTTAACTCTTTCCTCTCCGGGGCAGTTCAAAGGTGGGATATCACTGCATATGTCAGAATACAGCAAGACTCCATTAGAAAAAACAACATTACTAAGGTAAGTAATTTTTTTCATACCTACCGTAATTATGATCTTTCTGTGTATCTTAACCATTCATCACAATTGGGGTCATGACCCCGCAGAGACTCTTTTTTTTTTGGTAGGGGCGGGCCGACGCACCATCAGCGCCGCCCTTGAGGCTGGTGCGCTGTATGTGGCACTGTGAGTTGTGTTAAGTGGTCGACTCTGCCTGCCTGCCAGTTCTGAGTCGCCAGAGAGGTAAGAGGAAGGGAGTGGAGGGTGGGACAAAGAAGTCCAAGGGACAGGAAAAAGGAAAAGATATAAAACTAAAAGGAGAAATAACAACTGAGAGGACAGAAAGAGAGAAGTCGGGAACTAAAGGGATTGGGAGGGGCTCCAATCTCTGGAGATAGAGAACGGAGGTAGGGTGGGGTAAAGAATTTAGAAGATAGGAAGAGAGGGGAAAGTAAAACATATCCCAGACCCTGGTCCGTCTCCAGATTGTACAGGAACTGCAAGGAGTAGCCAAAGGCTTCTTACCAGAATTCAAGGCACAGAATAGCTGGCAAAATTCCATATAAGCAGAGTCGGCTATTCTGGAAGAAGGACAGGGCACAGAGAATTAACACCCTCTCAAGAAAAGATTTTTGGTGAAAAAATAAATGATTTTTTTTTTAAGGGTAGTCCAAAGGACAAGAAAAAATAAGATGGACAGGAAAAAAGGAGGGAGGAGAGAATGGAGGGCAACTGCCAACTCCCACCCCACAGGGGTGGAGCTAACGCACTGGAGAAGGAGTGTCCCCCATGCTGACCACTCTCCCAGGAACCTTATCCCCCTATGTACTCCTGTTCACCCCACTCCTAAGAAGGGGGCGGGGGTTTGGGCACAGACAGGAAGATGGACCCAGAGACTGGGACTCCAGGGGAATGGAGGGCGGGATTGTGATGAATGATGAAGATACGCAGAAAAATCATAATTACGGTAGGTACGTAATTTTCATATCTTATTTGTGTCAATCTTCACCATTCATCACATTTGGGTGAGTGCCGGCCCCCGAAGGGGTTTTTCTTTACACCCTAGGGGACAAAGTCCCTTAGCTCTCAGTCAGTGACACACGAAGAGGGAGAACCTTCAGGGCCTGGGGAGGCTTGAGAGTGGGGAGAGTGAGATGGGGACCCCCCGGAGGGGGAAGGAAGTTGCTCCAACAAACACTGTCTCGCTCTACGAGAGAAGAGATAGGTTCTCTGGTGAACGGAGTTAATCACTCTATGCCGGGCCAAGGGTGACAACGGGGAAAGACGCAGCCATGCCGTTCACCTAGTGCAGATCGCTGTCCCTACGACCCTGATAGCTACCTCGTTGGCATCATAGGATGCCCTCGCTTGGTGCCTTGCTAGCTCCAGGCCACATGCAGAGAGTGCAATGGCTTGTCTGGTTTGCTCCGTGTCAGGCAACGAGGCTAGGAGTTGACCTAGCCTGGACCACAAGAACCTGTCATAGGCTGCATAGTGGGCCTGATGTGCAGAAATGGAAAGCAACAACCATGCCGAGTAGAAAGCCCTCCTACCCCAGAAGTCAAAAATCGAGGAATCTTGATCTGGGGGCCAGTCACGGTGACGGGCGCGAAGCCCATCAGGAGTGTCCAACTGCGTCAATCCAGACTGCAGATGAGACATGGAACCTGGAGACTCAAGGGGGGCGCAATACCACTGGCAGAGATCCCTAGGGGCAGAAACTACGGAGAAGGGCATCTGCCAGGAGTGCAACAATGCCTCCTGAAAGGGAGCAGGCCAGGGGGGCACCACAAGGGTGGCCTTGCTGAAATCGCCTAGAAAGGCATGCACCGAGTGCTCTGGATTGCTTACAGTGGAAGTGGTGAGGTGCAAGTCCTCCAACACCCTCACGAGAAAATGCTGATACTCAGCAAGATCAGCGGCTGGAGAGATGTGGACAGAAGGCTCCTCTCCCCCAGAAGAGGGGAATGAAGAGTTGAAGGACACCGCGACTGCTCAGAGGGAGGCTGCTCGGGGCAGGTTGAAAAACCTGTCTGTCCATTGCCCTAACGTAAGCTGGGAACCGAGCAGTCACAGCCCTGAACTGCTCCCAGGAGATAGGCCTGCTAGGACCAAGGATGCCTGGGAGCGCAGGAGAATGTGGCAGAGGGATGGAGAAAGAGCCGAGAAGAGATGTCGACTGACCTCCGCCTGGTCTAAGGAGCAGACCAAGAGCACCTGAAGAAGAAAGTGCTCCGGAAGACTCCACAGCCGACAGCTGAACAACCATTTCGGTACTGCCTTGGCTGCGCCTGGAAGAATCCCCCCTGTGAGGCGACCGGGGCCGTATAGGTCCAGAAGGATGGTCCCCTACCTCAAAAGAATGGGGCTCTCTCAAAGAGACCGAGAAGGAAGAACGGAGATCCGCCCTACGGCTTCTTCCAGAGCCTGGGTGGGCCCCCGAAAAAGGTCGCCGTGCAGACCCCATGCACCTCAACCCCTTGGAGTCCAAAGGAGCCCTTCTTCTCGAGAGGGCCAGCATAGGTAGCTGACAGCCCTGGCCAGCACCCGTGGGAGCTATCCAGGGCGCAGCACCCTCCCCTCCCCTCCCACAGGAGCCCTGATCGGCCCCAAAGTTGGGCGATCCAGGCACACCACAGGTGGGGGTACTACTGCTGAGGAGTCAGTGAACCCACCAGGACCGGGCTGCAGAGCAATGGTGGCCTGCACCACTGCCTGCTGGTCAGCACCCCTGACCCCAGTCTCAGCAGCCACCGACCCCACCTCAGAAGGGCGCTGACTCCGGCTTGTGGAGGACACTACAGGGCTGCCCACCCCAACAGTCAACCCCAAGGAGTCAGACTGCTCATCTCACTCACAGCCAGACTCCACCTCCGAAAAGGTATAGGCCAAGGCCCTGTGCCAGACCGCAGGATGGCACCCAGTGCCATCACTGCCAAATGGGGTGCCAGATTTCGAGACCACGCCCGAGCCAGAGCCAGTGCCAGTGCCCCCCACAGCACCACGAGCGGTAACCACGGGGGACACAGCTGTGGCCCAAATAGCAGCCCCAGAGTCAGGGAAACAGTCACGGTGCCATCAGGTCCCATGGCACCGCGAGCATGAGCACAGCTCCGACAGTGCCATTGGAGTCACGGATGGAGTTGCCTGGCTCCCGCGGTGCCCGGCGGTGCCAAGGCGAGGATGGTGTAACGATGGCTCTGGCCGTTGCCACCGGTGCCACCTGGTTCCGATGGGCACCGTGAATGCTGCCGAGGGTGGGCGGCGCTCGATAACGGTGCGCCGACAGCAGACTTGACGCTTCCTCAACGCACCGAAGTCCCCGAGGTGGACACGGCGCTGTGCTCAACCTCGGCACCGTTCGAGAAGACAAAGACAGTGCCGTAGAGACTCTAACGGCGTATTTGTATCAGTTCGGGGAAGTGAGCCTAAACACTGACATTAACTGGGCTAATGGCGATGGTTGCAACCGTGGCAGTCAATACCAGAGTTGAAGATGAACCAGGATTCAGCAGTGAGTTCTGCACTCTTAACTTGTGGGACGCTGCTAACCTTCAATGGTGTTGAAAGCTCTTCCTCCCTGGGTTCTGACCACTGAACATCTAAACCAGGAGTCAGCACTGGCATCAATCTGCTCATCTTGCCTTTGCCACTGGGGACTGTGACCACAGTCTTGGCAAATGGCTAGTAAGCAGATGACTAGTGCTGTTTACAGCCTGACCACCAGCGGCATCCTTTCTGAAGTGCAGGACAGTACAGTTGAGAATTTGAGAGACCGCCCTGAGCCAATCACTTCCAAGACCCATTTGTCTGAGGTGACAGCAGATCGCTGTGGGAGAATGTGAAAGAGCCTGCCCCCAACCAGAAATGACAGCAACGTAGGGATGCAGCCCCTTGTCAGTTTTGCTTTAGCTGTTGAATATGGAGTTGCTGCTGCAGTAATCATTATGCATTGTGAGTCCTGTTCAGAATCGCTGGAGTGGAAGGACTTGGCCAAGTGGTACTGCTGTGATCCCCGTAGGCATCAAAAGGAGCTCCCAAAAAACATAGGTAATGGGGAAGATCTGCTCGGAGGCCACCTTCTCCCGAATGTAGGACCTTTTTCTGGAACTCTCCCACAGGAGTGCCATGGGCTGAAAACATCTTAGCAAGGAGCACAGGGAAGGATGGTAACATCGCTTGAAAAGCCAACCCTATCAAAGAAGAGACTATCAGAATCCTGATCATGAAAACCCTTGAAGGCAGAGGACCTACTGGAGTCCAAGTCCAGGTACAGCATCTGAATGCCTGCTAAGCAAATGGACCACTCATTTGGTCGTCCTACCTACAGCTGACAGGACCATGCCTGAGACATCAGTCTATTTGCTCACAGCCTTGGCCGAGACACTAGCAGAGACTGACAGGGAGGAGGGATGACCTGCATTGACTTTTGATGAGGTACCGGTGGCACCTTTGAAGCTGGAGGAAAGGTAAGGGTCAGCTGGCCTCAAGAGCCCCACTTTGTACAGCAGCAGTTGATGACCATGGAATGGTATAGAACACTGGCTCATGGACAACTGCTGCCAAGCAGCATTACTGGAGCCCATTCGACCAATGTCAATGGCAGGAGGTTGATGACGAGGTCAAAGAATCGGCAGATAACTACCCCAAGCTCTTATGGTGGTGTTGCAGATGCAGGGACTGGAATCTGGACCTAGAACAAGTTACTGACCTCAGTCTGTGCCACTGCAAGTGGACAGCAAATCTGTGATGGCTGGACCAGCCATTCCTGTGGAGTCAACAACAGTTTCCTACGGCCCGTCAGCACAGTGGTTGGATTTCCGCTTGCGATGTCGGTTCCCGAACCCGGGACTGGTGGGCCGGCCGGGGGGAGAAGGACGGAGCGTACTGTGGACTGCTCTCCTTCTCTGGGGGGAGGGTGGGGAAGTGCCCAGCGCATGGCAGACCACTGGCGGAGGCCAGGAGTAGCGCAGCTACTGGCGCTGGTATACACAGGAGGTGGGGCGGATGCTGGATGTCACTGCATGTCCCTGCCTCCCCAGAAAACCGGAAAAAGGACAGCTGTTGGCTGCCTTCGATGAAGCTCACCACGGCTTCAATTAGCCTCTCAAGCCGGCCCTCCGACCTATCCCAATGTCTGCAGCATGTAAGGGGAGTGCTGCAGCCCCGCCATGGGGGGAAGCCACGGGGTATCAGAGGGTCGTGGCTGATGTGAGGGGTGGAAGTCCGCGGCCCATGACCGGGCTGAAAATACCGGGCGGCTTGTGGCTTGGGGGACAAAAAGAAGATAAAATAAAAAATAAATAACAGTTTCCTCTCTGGTGAAGGTCCTATCTGCAGAGCACTGGTCAGCTCCAGCCCACCCGCTCCGGTGTCCGAGTGTGGTTGGCTTAGACTCAGTCGTTACCAGGAAGACCGGGGTGGTGTCAAGACTATCCACTGTGGCCCTCATCAAAATTTCTGGACATAACTGAGACATCTGGTGGCCTGACCAGTTAATTGATTAGCAAGAAGTGGTCTGATTATCCAACAGGAAACTTCATGGACAGGCCTAGCAAGTCCACTGGCTGCTCCGCCTCCTTAGAGGGTGACTGTCGCGGTGCAGTTTCCAGTTCAGGAGACTGAAAGTGGCTTCTCCAGTGGCTCCAACTCCTCAATAGACTTTGACTCTGTTCTGCCTGCCCCTAAAATAGAGGGAGCTGACGTAACAGTGACAACAAGGATGGGATGCTTCACCCTAAGAAAGGAGAAGTGCTGTACAGAAGAAAAGGCAGTCTGCAAAGCAGGACCACCTAGTAATGCAAGTGGTGAACTGTCACCAAATACTGTTACATCTGCCCCAAAAGAAAGGGGACAGGCACAGACTCTTGTGCTTGCAGTCTCTGGGAGATGACTTCTGTTGTAGTAAACCACATATCTGGAACTTGGTTAGTAAGCCAATAACTGATGGAGAATTGACTGTGGGACACCATGAATTCCTTGAATTGTTTCATTATTTCCTGGGGCTCCATCTACTGTTCATGCTGAAGGGTGAGAGCTCCTTCCAGGAGACTGATGACTAGAGATGCTGTCATCAGTGAGGCCTGCTGTTATGGTGGCCTCTGCTGCGAGCTGGGACTGGAGCCAGACAGCCATGCCAAACACTACTGATGAACCACACCAGTTCCCAGCCTCATTGTACCCAAGCTGGGTCTGCAAGCATCATGCCTGTCTGTGATACGCATGGTAAACATGCAAATAACTCGCCTTTTAAAGCTGAGTTTCTTCTCTTGGCCGGTAGCCTTGATGGAAAAGTAAGACAGAGGAGTGGTGCAGACTGAGTTTAAAGGAAAAAGAACCTCTGTTGAAAAAAAAAAAAAAAATATCATGAAAAACAACGAAGAATGTAAAAAACAGAATCTCAAAGATGAAGCTGCCAACATACTTCTCAACTGCTATGAGTTTCACACTCAAATGTACCCTTGCTCCACGTAGTTTTACTGATGCTCTTAATAATGTGAGTTATTTGTGGACACACAGACTATTAAATCATTGTACTACGGTGATAGAAGCAATCTTTATCACTAACTATATGGGGTCCACTATTTGCAGACATATTATTGTTTAAAATAAGAAAGTGCTACACATTCTGGCCCTTTGCTATGATTTTTGAAGGCCAGTGCTATAATTTTTAATGCTGAGAGGTTGAACGGTATGGCTGTTAAGCAGATGACCAGTCTTTTATGGCAGAAAAAAAAAGACCCAAGGGACACAATGAAATTTAGAGGTTACATGACTGGGTGGTAGGATAAGTCAAACTTGGAAGACTGTTTCAATGACTGAGGATGCTCAGTGGATACAAGTGTGCTCAATGAACAGAGTGTAGGAATATTGGTAAGAACAGATATTCTGGGATAGGAATTAGTTGCTCTCCATCTAGTGTCGTCCCCCCCCCCCCCAGCATCTAGTCATTTCCACTTTCTACACACCTAGCATGGACCAGTAAGAAAAAAATTACTTACCATAGTACTCTTGTTTCTTCCGAGGGATCCCTCAGTATTCTTGACTATAGCAGTTAGCCAGCTGAGTTCAGCTGGCCCTGGAGGAGTTCACATAAATGATTAAAACTAGAGTACCAACCAGATTATAGTAAGAGACTACTGCCTGTAGATTGTGCTGTTTGCTAGTTAGATTCTTTCTGAAGCTGAAAGAGGGCATAAGGACCCATTCTAAACCCCATGTTTAAGGGAAAAAGAACAATCTACGATGGAAAAAACATAAAACTGACAAACCGCCCAAGACAAACAATAAAACATTGCATGAACTGTGAAGCCTTGTGCCAAAAATGCAGCTCTACAAGAAAACATTCTGCCAGAGTAAAGTACTGTAGAACCTCAAACAGAGGGGTTCTGTGAGGCGACAAAGGGAGGGAGGTCAAGAATTCTGAGGGATCCCTTGGAAGAAACAAGATTATTATGGTAAGTAAAAACAGGTTACTCACCTGTAACAGTAGTTCTAGGAGTGGTATATGTTGTTCATCCACACTTCTGGGCATGTCCCTTTCCCATTTAATTCTTGCCGGAAGGTCTTAAAGCTGGCTCCTCCAACCCACCCGGGTGGTATAACCCTCGGCTCCATCCCATGATGCCAGATCTTGGCCCGCTGGAAGCCAGGTTGTGCGCCGCAGCCGGGAAGGTCGGGTGGTTCACTGCAGATGAACAACATATACCACTCCTAGAACTACTGTTACTGGTTAGTAACCCATTTTTTTTCTAGGGACGTGGATATGTTGTTCATCCACACTTCTTGGCAGACTCCTAGCAGTTCTCCGGGAGAAGGGAGGCAAGGCGCACTCCCCCTACTTAGGGAAGAGAGACTGGAGAACTGAGGCCCCAAAACCAGCATCCCAGCATGACTCCAGGTTGATGTGGTAATGGGTAATAAAGGTGTTTGCTGTCTTCCAGGTAGCCAGACAGATTTCCTGGATAGGGATGTCCCTGGAAGCAATCACCGATGCAGCAGTACGGTGGGTGGAATGAGCCCTTAGCCCTATGGGAGGCTCCCTACCCTCCAACCTATAGCAGAGATCAATGCAAGAAGTGATCCACCTGCCAATCGTCCGCTTTGCTGCAGGTCTGCCAGGTGCGGCTTCAGCATAGGTGACAAACAGCTGGTGAACCTCTCCCAGAATTTCCGCCATTCTCTCCTTGTAATGGAGACAGCTTGTCTCAGGTCCAGAGTATGGAGCTTGTACTCGGCATCCAAGGTGTAGTTCGAGTAGAACACAGGCAGAATCATCACCTGGTTGAGATGGAACTATGACACCATCTTCGGGAGGAATTTCAGGTGGGGGCACAGGACAACCTTGTCCCTGTGGAAGACCAGGTAAAGAGACTCCACCGAGAGCATCTGGAGCTCCCCGGTCCTTCTGGCTGACGTGACGTGATACCCACCAGGAAGGCGGTCTTCCACGACAAATGTGGCATCTCACACTTGTGCATTGGTTCGAATGGCTTGCCCATGAGTTTTGCCAAAACCAGCAGTAAATCCCACGGAGGTGGAGGTTCACACACCGGAGTGGATATGTGATCAGAGGCCTTTGAAAAAGTGCCAGACCACCTTCTCCCATAGCGCTGTCTGTTGAATGGCCCACGCCCGGTAAGCAGAGATGGCTGCCAGGTGCATATCTTAAGGGTCGAAGACCCCCTTTGGACAGAGGCCAAAGGTTGTCTAAGATGCTAGCCACTGAATAGGACAAAGGGTCCAGGCCCTTGCCGTGACACCAAATGGAAAATCTTTTCCATTTGAAGGCATAGCATCTTCTGGTCGCCTCCTTTCTGGATGCTTCCACTACTGTGAGTACATCCTCAGAGAGACCCAAAGCCTGGAACTCTAGCCGCTCAGGTACCAGGCTGTCAGGTGCAATGATTGAGGGTCCGGATGGAATACCTTCCCCGATTGACTGATAACAGGTCCGGGCATGCTGGAAGATGCCTCGGGAGCCTGTTGTTGAGGCTGGGGAGATCTGGACATCAGAACCGACGGGGCCAGTCTGGGGCTACCAGGATCATCTGTGCCTTGTCCCTCCTCACCTTGAGAAGCACCCTGTGGATCAAGGGAAATGGAAGGAAGGTGTACAAGAGGCCTGGGGTCCACGGCCTCGAAAAGGCATCCCCCTGCAGCAAGCCTTGCTGAGGGGAGAGGAATGAAACAGCCTCAGCTTGTTTTTTTCCCTGGAGGCAAATGGGTCCACCATCGGTTTGCCCCAGCGGGAGAACAGGCTGTGAGCTACCTCTGGATGGAGAGACCACTTGTGAGATGTCTCGCTTATGCGGCTGAGGGCATCCGCCAGTTGATTTGATGCTCCTGCCACATGGATGGCTACGAGATCTGCCTCCAGTTGGCTCACAAGTGTCCAGATGCGGAGCGCTTCCCTGCACAGCAGCCAGGAGTGCATGCCGCCCTGTCTGTTGAGGTAGTACATGGCTGTGGTATTGTCCGTCTGGACTTGAACCACTTGACCCTGAAGCTGCTAAATGAATGCTGACAGTGCCAGTCTGACTGCTCTGAGCTCTAGCAGGTTGATATGGTATCAGGATTCCTCAGGGGTCCAGAACCTGTGGGCCCTGTTGCTCCCCATGTGGGCTCCCCAGCCCGTGAGAGAGGCATCGGTCGTGAGGATGACCGTCGGCTCGGGGCAGATAAACGGGATCCTTTCCTGCAGATGATCCAGGACGGTCCACCACTGAAGAGCGTCCCACATCTTCTGGGTCACAGTGATCAGCTGGTCGAAATGACCTTGGCCCTGAGTCCACTGGGTGGCCAGCTCCCATTGAAAGGGGTGCATGTGCCACCAGGCCCATCAGACCATAGTGCTGCAGGCCACCATGTACCCCAGAAGGTGCAGAAAGTCCTGGGCAGGGTGCAAGTGCCCAACCAGAAATGATTGGGCAAAGGAGGAGAGAACCTCCGCCCTGTCTGCCGGGAGCCAGGCTCTGGCTCAGCAGGAGTCGAGCTCTGCCCTGATGAAGCATAACACCTGCGAAGGCACAAGCTCTGACCTGGCCTCATTGATCAGGAGGCCAAGCTGAGTGCAAGTCTGGAGGGGCAGATCCTTGGACCTCTCCACCTTTTGCTGGGTGGAACCCACTAAGAGACAATCGTCGAGGTAGGGGTAGACTCCGACACCTCGACACCTGAGGTGGGCTGCCACCACTGCAATGCATTTGGTGAAGATCCATGGGGCAGATGACAGGCCGAATGACATGGCTCGGAACTCGTATAGGGTTCCTTCTGCTCTGAAGCGGAGGAACTGCTAGTGAGACAAACGAATTGGGATATGAGAAAACGCGTCCTGGAGATCCAGTAAGCAAAACAACATGTTCTGCTCCAGGGATGGTATGATCTGGGACAGAGTTACCATCCTGCAGGTGCATGGCCATGAAAACTGGTTCAGGTCATGCAGATCTAGAATGGGGCACCAGCCCCCCATCCGCTTCTGGACCAGGAAGTAACTGGAATTGAACCCTGGGTTGACTGGAGGATCTGTCACTCAGACCACTACCTCCTTGAGGAGGAGTTGGGCTATGTTGTCTCTCAGAGCCGACTGAGTGTGCACTGATATCCTTTCCCCCCGTGGTGCGTGGGCTCAGCTGGGAGGGTACTGCTCGAACTCTAGAGGCAGAACCTGGCCAACCCCTTCTAAGACCCACCTATCCGTGGTAACAGCAGACCAGGCAGAAAGAAAGTGTTGGAGCTGGCCCCCCATGGGAGGGCCTAGAGCAGGTGTGATGAGAATAGGGGTGGCAGCCCCTAGCCCATCAATGGGCAGGCTTGGAGGAAGATGGTCCAGACTGGAAGCCGCCTGAACCTCGACCTCCTCTGCGGGCCGCTGGAGGCCCAGACTTGGGCCAAGGGCACCAAGCCTGTGCCTGCTGTTGCTGCCCACCCTGGAAGGAGGGCTGCCTGGCTGCAGGAGCAGTGTGCCGAAATGCCTTCTTCTTCTGCTGTTTCTTGGCACCAGGGGCGTCTTTCTGAGCACAAGTAGCTGAGTCCAAGGTGGCACTGGACTGCTCGATTCGCTTAAGGTGACGATCCACACCTGGACCGAAGAGATCAGTGCCCAGGAAAGGAACATCAGTGAGTTTGTGCTGGGTATCTGCCATGAAGGTGGAAAGTCTCAACCAAGCCCTGCAGCGCATGGCAACTGCGGCTGCCACCGAACGGGCGCATGAGTCCCCAAGGTCCAGGGCCGTCTGAAGTTGCTGCTTAGCAATGGCCCAGCCCTGATCCCGGACCTGCTTGACCATAGTCTGAAGATTCCTGGGGAGGTGCAGGAGAACCTCATCCAAGGAGCCCAGCAGGGCATGAGAGAAGTGTGACATGATGACGGTCGAGCTTGCCTGACGGAGACCTAGTGAAGAGGCGGCATAAACCTTCCCGGCAGAGTGGTCCAATTTTTTGGGCTCCTTGTCTGGAGGTCGATCGGTATCGGCAGAACTGCCTGTGTGTCTGCACACAGAAGCAGTCAGCAACCCCTCTGCCAAGGGGCGTTCCGTGAACCCCGAGAGGGACCCAATGGGCACTGCGTACTTGTGGGCCATCTGGGCAGATGGCGCTGGGCAGGAGGCAGGGTGCTGCCACAGCTCCAAAGCCAGACCAACAATGGCCTTGGCCACTGGGAAGGCTTCTGTAGGGGCATCCCCTCTCTTAAGAATGTCTGTAAGAGGGTACTCCGCCTGTTTCTGGACAGGCTCCAGGGTCATTCCTTGTGGATTCGGAGATGAGGCGGAGAATCCCCAAGAAGGATGAAGGACCTTCCGCCGTCGACAGACTGCCTACCGACTCATCGTCGAGCAGACAAGAGTATAAGTCGGAGTCATCAGAATCCAAAGTATCTGGATAAATCGGCCAGCCACCAATGTCCCCTTCCATGTGCCTGGGGCGGTCAGGTGTGCGGGAGACCGAAATCCTGCCGGGAAGATCTGGAACAGTCCGAGCTTCCTTCGAAGGAGCCCCTCCTGTGGGCTGTTTAGGCGACGGCTCCACCACTATTGGTGGAGATGTCGATTCTGGCCGAACCGGGATGGGTTTTACCGGCCCCGCGGGCAGAAGAACCATGATGATTGGTTTCGACGGAGCCAGCTTCGGACTAGAAGGCGAGAGCCAAGTAATGGCTGGTGTGGAAACAGACGCCGATTTCCGGCTGGACAAGATCAGCTGTTGCCACGAGATCTTCGTAGCGTCGACGGAGTTTCCATCAAAGCCTCTCATCATATAAGGAGGACGAAGATGAATGTTGGCGTCACCTTTTCTTTGAGCACTTATGCGCCTTCCTCAGCCTATTGGTTGAAGGGGTCTGAGACCTCGACCTCAGTTGGGCCGCGCGGGAGACACCGGGGGAACCGGTAATTTTCCCAGATCAGGGATATTTTCCTTGATGGGATTACCAATGGGCTGGGTCTCCTTATCAGGAAGAGGCAGGACTGGAGTCCTGATAAGGGAGTTGTTGGCCTTATCAGGCGACAACAGATCGACAGGGTCGAGAGTGATGTCCACTGCGTTGTCGATCGAGACTTCAACTGGCTCACCAGTCGGCAAAGCTGAGAAGCCGGTGGCAAAAATAGCAGTCTCGACTGAAGTCGAGACTGGAGATCCCTGGGAGTGAGACTGCTCTCGATCCCAAGAACGTCTTTGCCAAGACAATGAATCTCTTGGTTCCTTGTCCTTTTTACGGGACCGGGAGACATGCGTGCCGGAAGGTCCCTCACCCTTAGTGAGGAGACAGAGACTGGCACATCTTCTGAAAAGAGCTCAAGAAGGTGAAGCCCAGATTGAGTGGAACAAAAATCGGCAGAGAGAAGAGCTCCACAGCCCACGCTGCCTCTTCCTCGAAGGCCTGCATTTGCTGTAACTGCTCGGTGGACCCTGCAGCCATGGAGACCACCTACCGGGCCTCCTTTGATTTCACCAGTGGATTCCGTTTTTTGGGCCTGCCCAGCTTCAGACGTGCAAGACGGTCGTCGAGAATGTTTGGGTGAAAAGTGAGACAAATCTCGCAGGTTTGAGTGTCATGGCCAACACTCAAACAGTAGACGCACAAGGTATGCGGGTCTGTGCGTGACACTTTCTGTCCGCATGGGCACCGGTGGAAACTGGAGGAAGATTTATCTTCCATGATCGAGAAACAACTATCGCAATCGCTAGCTCAGACAAGCTTAATCTTTAAAGAATCCAAAGGAAACTATGCCAGGGCCTACAGAACGTGGGAGCGGTGAGGAGGCAACCTGTATCTTCCAGTGGAAAGGAAGATCTGGTGTCATGGGGCGGAGACGAGGGTTATACCACCCGGGTGGGTGGGAGGAGTCAGCTTTAAGATCTTCCGCAAGAATTAAAGGGGAAAGGGATATGCCAAGAAGTGTGGATGAACAACATATCCACGTCCCTAGAATTTGTTCTTCTCACTCCAGGAATCCCTCAGTATTCTTGACTATAGCAGATTACAAAGCAGTGCAGCTGAAAGGAGGGAACAGAACAGACTTCAGAAACAAGTTCTGCAGAACTGCTGTGCCAAATTTGGTGTCCGATCTGGACGTACATCTAAGCAGTAGTGCTTTGTGAAAGTGTGTACAGTTTTCCGAGTAGGTACTTTGCAGATATCAAGCAAAGGAATCTCTCTCTGAGCAGCCACTGACGTTGCAGTGCCCTTTTTAACATCCAAGCTATGAAGCCTGCGTTCACCTGGGGTAGATTTATCTGTAAAGAACACAGGTAGGAGATAGATTGGTTGAGGTGGAACTCCAAAACTACTTTGGGAAGGAATTTCCTATTGGTTCTGAGAACCACTTTTTCTCTATGGGAGACAATGTGGTTGGGTTAAGTACAAATTCTCCTGGCAGAAGTAATTGCTACAAGGAATACTGTTTTCAGGGTAACATACTTTAAGTCTGCTGTAGTAATAGGTTTGAATGGGGCATCCATTAACATTTATTTTATTTATTTTAATTTTGGTACATGCCTATACTCATGTTCAAATCCCAGGGAGGGACAGGTTCCCAAAGTGGGGGCTGATGGTGCAGCAGACCTTTAAAGAATTTCTTAAAAATGGGGTGAGAAGTAACAGATTTCTCTTTGCCCACCGAAAGGTAAGCTGAAACTGCTGCCAGGTGAACTTTCAGAGAAGAGGCTCTTAGATCCAAGGCCTGCAGGTACACCAAGTAATCCAGAATAGAGGACAGGCTTGACTGCATGGGAGCAATTTGTTTGTCTCTACACCAGAAAGAAAATCTCTTCCATTTGGAGGCATAAGTCTTTTTGGTGCTAGGCTGTTTAGCCAGTCTGAGGATTTCCAGGATCTGCTCTGAATACTGGGAGTCAGAGAACTCTTGTTCTTCAAGTATCAGGCTGTGAAGTGACTGGACATTGGGGTACGGGACTGCCTTCTGAGGCAGAGTCAGGAGACTGTGACTGGGAAGCAGACGAATAGGCTGTTGCACTGATAGGTGGAGAAAAGTACAGTTACGTAAGAACTTACCATAACAGTAGATCTTCAAGGGAGGCTCTTTCAGTAGGTAATTACATGTAGGACTGATGCCGGCCGGCGTCAGGACCAGACGGAAAAATTTCTAGCTAGCAGTCTCTGTTGGGGGACCACCCCCACGTCAGGTGACCGACGTCATGTGGCGACAGTATAAAGGGGTGGTCCCCCACGCCCACCTTCCAGTTCTTTCCTGCCAAAGGCCAAAAGGCAAGATGAGAGAGAAGTGGATATTTCCCCTCCTGGAAAAGGAGCTGAAAAAGCTTAGGGGGATGGAGGGCGGGAAGGCATTACCTACTGCAAGAGCCTCTCTTGAAGATCTACTCTTACGGTAAGTTCTTACGTAACTGTACTATCTTACTTTGAGAGGGCTCTTGCAGTAGGTATTTACATATAGGACTGAGTCCCAGGCAGTCTGGAACAAGGAGAAGCAAACGGGAGGAGGAAAACTATTCAGAAGTAGACCCTCTGGTTGTGAAGGCCTTAGGAAAGGAGGCCTTGCAAAACAGCCAGCCAGAAGCCTGTTCTATGGCGAGAGGCAATGTCCAAACTGTAATGTTTCATAAAGGTATGGACAGAAGTCCAAGTGGCGGCTGCACAAATGTCAGCCGCTGACACATTCTTGAAACAAGCCGCAGAGGAAGCGACCCCTCTGGTGGAGTGGCCTCTAACTGGACCCGGCTGGGTCTTGTTGTACTTGACATAACAGAAAGTGATACAATGAGCCAACCATTTCGATAGGCATTGCTTAGAAACAGCATTGCCTTCTCTTTTATGAGCAAAAGAGACGAACAGTTGATCAGTCTTTCTGAGATCCTTCTTCCTGTTGGTGTAGTATCTCTGAATTCGATGAACATCCAAAGTATGCAGAAGGTACTCTAGATGATTAGAGTGCTGAGTAAAAAAGGCAGGCAACTCTATGGATTGATTCAGCGTCAATTCCGCTACCACCTAAGGGAGAAACTTAAGGTTGGTACGCAGAGCCACACATTGCTTGTGAAAAATCAAATACGGGCTTTTACACATCAGGGCCTGGAGCTCGGAAATCCATCGAGCAGAAGTAATGGCCACCAGGAAGGGAGGGAGTCTTCCAAGAAAGGAACTTTAGGTCTGCTGAGGTTGCCGGCTCGAAAGGAGACAGAGTAAGCTTCTCTAAAATGAAATTCAGATCCCAAGGAGAGGCAGGAACCCGGATGGGGGTCATAAGTGAAGCACCCCTTTCAAAAAGGTCTTAGAGACCTCCAGCTGAGCAAACGCTCTGTCTGCAAAGGGGACATGATAGGCTGAAATGGCCACCATGTGAACCTTTAAGGATGAATGGCTGAGACCCAGATCGAAGAGGTGTCGCAGGTAATCCAGAAGTCGGCTGACAGAGCATGAGAAGGCCTCGACATCATTGGAGACAGCCCAAATAGAGAACCGCTTCCATTTCATGGCATAAGTAGATCTGGTTGAGGGTTTCCTGGCCTCCACCAGAATCTCAGCTACTCGGGGTGGGGGGGGACCCGGAAGCGGGCTTGAGCTACGTCTGCAGGAGCCATGCGTGCAACTGAAGGGACTTGAGGCCTGGATGGACCAGGGTCCCTGATCCTGGGTCAGCAAAAATAGCGACAGAGGACGAGGAAGAGGAGGTTTCTCTGAGTATTGCAGAAGAGAGGACCAAACTTGCCTGGGCCAGATAGGAGAGATCAGAATCATTCGAGCTCCTTCCGAACCGAGTTTCTGCAAGACCCTTGTAATCAGTGGACCGGGGGGGGAGAGGCATAGACGAATCTGCCCTTCCAGTCTGGAGACAGAGCGTCTCACCAAAAAATGCCACGCCCTGGAGTAAGCGAGCAGAAGACGGGAAGTTTTGCGTTTTGAGGTGATGCAAACAGGTCCACCTGTGGAGTTCCCCAGCGCAGGAAGATGTCATCTACGACCCCCTGATCCAGTTCCCATTCGTAAGCTAGAGCAGATGACCGGCTGAGCCTGTCTGCCAGCGTGTTCTCGACCCCCGGGACGTGAGATGCTGTGAGGTGAAGGTTGTGCTGCACTGCCCAATCCCAGACTCGCATCACCTCTCTGCAAAGGGGGTAGGAACGAGTTCCTCCCTGTATGTTGATGTACCAGAACACACACATATTGTCCATCTGTACAGCTAGGTGACCGGGAGACAGATACAGATGCAGAGCCTTAAGAACATACAGTACTGCCCTTAGTTCGAGCACACTGATGTGAAGGGACTTCTCGAGCTTGGACCAGGAGGCCTGGGTCCTGTGAGGACTGAGATGCGATCCCCAATCCTCGCCGGAGGCGTCCGTAGTCAACGTCTGCGAGGGGGGAGAAAGACTGAAGGGAACTCCCCGGCAGAGGTTCTCCTGAACCATCCACCACTGCAAGTCCCGAGCCATGGGAGTGGAGACTAGGACAAGTTGATCTAGGTCGTCCACTAGCTGATCCCACTGAGCCCAAAGCGTCCACTGAGAGATTCTCATGTGGAGCCGAGCGCGAGTGACTGTCGGAATCGCAGCCACCATTAGCCCGAGGAGGCGAAGGACTGACCTGGCGCTGACCCGCCTGTGGCCGGACAACAGGTTGACCTGGGCCTGGAGAGTGGCCGTCCTGTCCGGTGGCAGGAAGGCCATGCCAGAGGTTGTGTCCAGGATCACCCCGATAAACTGGAGCCTCTGGGACGGGATCCGATGGGACTTGGCCTGGCTGATGGTAATACCCAGGCAGGCAAAGACCTGCTGGGTAAGGGAAAGGAAGCGCAGGAGGTCCTCCCTGGATGGGGCCGCCAGGAGCCAATCGTCCAGGTACGGGAAAACCTGCACCCCCTGGGTATACAGGTAGGCCGCTACCACCAAAAGGCATTTGGTGAACACCCGGGGCACCGAGGAAAGACCAAATGGGAGGGCCATGAACTGGTAGTGGTCCCCCTGGAACGCAAAATGCAGGTATTTGCAGTGGGAAGAAGCGCACAGCCACTGTCCCGGCTGGAGAAGGGGCAGGGGGCTCTGCAGCGAGAACATCCTGAATCTCTTGTACTCCACGAACAAGTTCAGGGAGCTGAGGTTGAGAATCGGCCTCACGTCCCATTTTCTTCAGCACCAGGAAGAAATGGGAATAGTACCTCATTCCCTGAAGAAGAATGGGGACAGGTTCTATTGCCTTCTTCAAGAGAAGGGAGGAAATTTCTTCCTGGACCAGAAGAAGATGCTCCTGTCAGTATGATGACCTTGGGGGAGGGTGTCGAGGGGGTTTCTGAAGAAACTCTATTGAGTGTCCCTCTGCAATGAGTTGGAGCACCCAGGAAATCTGACGTTATCCTCTCCCAACCCAAGAGGTGGAGGGAAAACCTCCCTCCTACCGGTTCCTCTGGAAACGCCAGAGGCTGTGGGAGAGGAAAGGAGTCAGGTGGTGTGGGGCAGCATTGCGGCTGAAGCTCCCGCTGCTTTTTTGGGCGGTGGAGGCTAGGCAGCTGGAGGGGCCTGACATTTATTGGCCCGCTTTCCATGTGGTTTTGTCCTTTGCCGATTCCGCCTGCGAAAGGGACGACGCTGCACTGGAGGGGGATTGTACATGGAGTCCACAGACTTCAGTGCTATCCCCTTCTCCTGCAGATCGGTGATGATGTCCTTGACATCACCACCGAACAGCACCGAACCCCAGAAGAGCGCTTCCTGAACAGCGGACTGCACTTCTGGGACCAATCCTGACACATGGAGCCAGGCATGACGCCATAAGCCTACGGCGAAAGCCGAGCTCCTACCAGCAGTGTCCACTGCATCGTACGTGGCACGAAGCATGTGCCGACTGGCCGAACGAGCAGAACAGACAGGGTCAGCCACTTCCTGTTTAACCCAAGAGTCAGGAAGGGAGTCCAACTTGGATTCCACCTCACTAAGAATCACCTTCTGGTAATCACCATGTGACCGACATAGTTCAGTGCTCTAATAGCCAGAGTGGAAGAAGCATAGCTCTTGCCGTACTGGTCCAGAAGACGGAATTCTTCATCAGGTGGAGATGAATTCAAATGCTTCGGATTAGCTGACCGGCCGTGAGCAGTGCTAATCACAACCGAGTCAGCTCGAGGGTGAGAATCAAGGAAGTCAACACCCTCGGGAGCCTGGTATAGCCTATTAGACTTTCGAGGAAGAGGGGCTAATGCCGACGGTTGCTTCCAAAATGGTGGAGGCTCAATCCAGGGTGGCACCAAGGTCGGAGCGGTCTCAGGCAGATCAAGGTGCTCAGCGAGTTTCTTGCGCTGTGGGTCAGGCTCCAAGGAGCGCCACTTATGAACTTCCTGGATTTTGCGCAGCAACCCCGAGAAAGAAGGATCCTCTGAAGGAGACTTCGGAGGAGTTCTAGGCCTGGGTTTGGTCGGAGAGCGTGGCTCGTTGTCTGGGTCGGAACAACCGTCAGAGTCATCCGAAGTGTCCGAGAAGGAAGAGGAAGAAGAGACTCCCTCTCCCGGTGTGGGGAGGAAAGGACCCTTACAAAGCCCTCGGGTAGCGTGTCCTGCTCCGCCCTGGAACCAGAAGGCTCTGCCCTGGTATCCGGGGAGTCTGTCATCTGGGGTGTACGGGAGCTGGAACGGCACGGAGATGACTCTCCACATCTCTGGTGAGCTGAGCCTTGGCCTCAGCCCACCAGGTGGCCAAGTCTCCTTCAAGTCCACCAGCAGCTGCAAGGGCAGTGGTGGAGGACGAGGAGGAGGGGGATACGGATACCGAGAATACCCGTAGGGTACGTATCCATAACCAGACGGCGGGTAACCTGGCGTCAGGTAGTGAGGCACCGAGTACTGCGGCGTCGGGTAGGCCGGCGTTGGGTACTGGGGCATCGGATACTGCAGAGCCAGGTAAGACGGCACTGGATAAGCCAGAGTCAGATACCTGGGAACCGGGGGGGTCTGACGGAGCAGACGGCCCGGCCGGAAGCCCAGCGGGCGGGCCTGGAGCAGAAGGCCCCGCGGTGGAGCAGCATCCAGGAGGGGGATGTCGCCGGCTTCAGTAGGACCAGCGTTGGAGCCGGCGTACGGGGAACAGACGTCAGGTCGTCCGGCCCAGCAGGAGGGAGGCCTGACGGGGGCGCAGCAGGAACCTCGGCATCACCTGGGGATGGGGGGGTGGATCTCCGGGGTCAGGCTGAGGAGATCCAGGGTCCCCGAAGGGCAGCGAAGGCTGCGAGGAGCCGGGAATGACGGACGTGAGAGGGTCTGACATCAGCTCAGCTGCCGTGCGGGCGTCGGATTGGCCGATGTCCGGCTTGCCAGCGGAGTCCGGGCGCATGCCGGAGGCGGCGTCGACTAGTGGACCCATCGCCCAGGCGAGGTCGCGTGAGGGCTGCCTGGCCGGGCGGGAAAGTGGCCGTGCGCCACCAAGGGGTCGAGCGACTTATTAACAGTCTCCATGCAGGCGTCAGAGGAGCTGACGTCCAGCTTACCGGAGCCAATCGAACCAGTAGGCCGCACAACTACGGCTGTACCAGGAGCGGAGACCTCCAACAGACCGGAGGCACCCGAAGGGCCTGAGCGCGAGTCAGACGGGTGGGCCGACGCCGCCTTGGAAACTTCCAAGACTGCCGTCACGGAACGGTCCCCCGGAGGGGACGTTACCTGGAGAACGGCGACTCCAGCCGGACTTGGGGTGGAAGACGAGCCCCTGTCCCCATGCTTCTCCTTGTCCTTCTTCTTATGATGGCCTTCGGGGTAAGTGTACGCCTGCCGGAGCTTTTTCAACTCCTTCTCCATGGAGGACATCTTTTTCTTGAGGATATGGGCCTTTAGGGACTGCTGCCTCCGTTTGTGGGTGGCGGCATTAAATTTAAGGCAGTGCTGACACTTCTCCACCTGATGGTCCGGGCCCAGACAGAAGAGGCACTGGGAATGGCTGTCTTTGTGCGGGAGTTGGGCGCTGCACGAGTTTCACTTATTTTTGTGCTCGGAGGGTGTAGGGGACGACATACACCAATGAAAGGCTGACGATTAAGTTGAATAATATCAAAAAAACGACCGTAAATACTACCGGCGACAGAGCTGATGAGCATTGAACTTTACCACACGGCGCTGACATGAGCTAACGACGGAAAGAACTGGAAGGCGGGCGTGGGGGACCGCCCCTTTATACTGACACCGCATGATGTCAGTCACCTGATGTGTGTGGGGGGGGGGGGGGCCCAGCCAGAGACTGCTAGCTAGAAATTTTTCCATCGGGTCCTGACGCCAGCCGGCGTCAATCCTATATGTAATTACCTACTGTAAGAGCCCTCTCGAAGTAAGATCTGGGGATACCAAGGCTGTCTCGCCCAGTCTGGAGCTATTAGGATCATTGTTGCAGGCTGGTTCCCAAGTTTGAGGAGTACCCTGAGAATCAAGGGAAATGGGGGAAAAGCATACAGGAACCTCCCCGACCAGTCGAGGTGCAGGGCATCCACTGGCACTGTGCCTAGCACTGGGGGCCTGCAACAGTATAGGGGGAGCTGATGATTGAGCTTGGAGGCGAACACTTCTATTTCTAGACAGCCCCATCTCCTGAACACTGTAGCTAGTACCTGGCTGTTCAAGGTCCACTTGTGGTTGCCCTGGCTGATACGGCTCAGGGAGTTTGCAAGGACATTGTCCTTGCCTGGCAGGTGAATGGTGGTTAGCTGCATGTCAAGAGAGTAAGCTAGCAGGTCAAATCCTCATCGCTTCTGTGTAGAGTTTCGAGGATTTTGTGCTCACTTGTTTGATGATGTAGAATATGATGGTGGCATCGTCTGCCTTGACCAGGACAGAGTGATCCTTGAGCTGTCGGGCAAAGGCTTTTATGGCCAGGTACACAGCTCTGAACTCGAGGAGGTTTCTATGACAGCTGGATGCTGCGGGGAACCCTACTCTGCTTAAGGACTGGTCCTCCAGACAGGCCCCCCCAACCTAGGAAGGAGGCATCTGTTGTGAAGACCTTGAAGGGCTCCCTCTGCTGGAAGGGAACCCCTTTCCCTGAGATTTTGCATGTCTTTCCACCAGTCCAGAGCTTGCAGAAGTGTCTTTGTGACTGGAATTAACTTTGACAGGGAGTCTCTTTTCTGAGACTAATGTGACCTGAGGTGGTATTGAATGCCCCTCATTTGTAACCTGGCACCTGGAACCACTGCTGTGGTAGAGGCCATGTGGCCCAGTAACCTCAGGAACTGTCTGGCTGGCCAAGCACAAACAAATCTGCCAGGGACTGGAGATTCTGAATCCTGTCCAAAGGAAGCAGAGCCTTTCCCCTGCCAGGTGTCCAGTTCCACTGCAGTGAACTCCAGTATCTGGATTGGTTCCAACTGAGACATCTGCAAGCTGATCAGGAACCCCAGGGACTCCAGGATGAGCTGAGTGAGCTTTAGGGAGTCTTTGAGCTCTTGAGGAGACTTGCCTACCATAAGCCATGAAATCTTTTAGAAGGAGGAGGGACAGTAGATCGGGTGGGGTCACCCAGCTCTTCAGAGGGCTGAGAATGCCGCATGTCATCCAAGACCTGTCGGACTACACTGGTGAGGTTCCGTTCCTGGGAAGGGGGGCATGTTGGGAAACAAGGGGGAGGTGATAGATGGAATAGGACGTGTAGCGTGAGCAGGTCTCGCCCCTTAAAGATCAGGGTCCCGATCTCTGTCTGCCTGACCCCCATTAAGAAGCCACCTGCGTAAGTGGACTGGCAGTCCAGTACGGCATAAGCCATGGGTTTCCCCTGATGAATGCGGGGTCTCGCTGACGGGCCTGGAGGGGAAAATGAGTTAGTTTCATTCAAATTGTCAGATGCCGTCAACGGGAGAGGAGCCCCCGTCGACGGAGCAGCAGTATATTAAACTGCATTGAAAGCACTGGAAAGCATTGTTGATGAGAGGACAGGACATGAGCCCTCGTTGATGATAAAGTGTTTGAATGATGCTCTGTCGATGGGGGAGCATCACAAATGGTGGCCGTCAACAGGCGACGAGGCAGGGAGTGTGAGGAGGGTTTCTCTTTCTCCTTTTTCTGCCTGGACTGAGAACCAGAAGAGGGGGAGCCCTTGGTACAAGCCCCCTGGTTCTCCAAGAGAGAAATTTTCTGCTCCATCAAAAGGTGTTGAATTTCAAGCAATCATCATCGACGAGTTGCTTGATTAAATTCCTGACATAAACTTCAGGAATTGGTGTCGTGTGTGGGTCCCAGACACCTTACACAAAGTATGTGATTGTCAAATTGATATATCTTCCTACCGCAACAGCAGGAACTAAATAAAGCTGGTTTCTCTGAAGAATCAGTAGACATTTGTCTTAGTTCCAAATTTCTCGTCGATGAATGCTGAGGATACCAGAGACTGCCCACACTTATATAGGAAACAGGAAGCTGATGTCATGTACGGGCGGTCCCTGGTGAAAAACTGCTAGAAGAGCTGCCATGCACCACAGCGACCTCTGCTGGATAACGAAAAGTATTACCTACAGCAAGAGACCATTCCATGGAAGATCTACTGTTATAGGTGAGTAACCTGTGTTTCTAGGGACGTGGATATGATGTTCTATCCACACTTTCTGGCAGACTCCTAGCAGTCCTCTGGGAGGAGGGAAGCAAGGCGCACACCCTCCTATTTAGGCAACAGAGATTGGAGAACTGAGGCCCCAAAACCAGCATCCTGGTGTGACTCGAGGTCAATGTGGTACAGTCCACCCCAGTTAATTCGGACATGGTTATAAAAAAATTTCAGATATATCAGACATTTGACACATTCCCACACCAAATGTACAGAGAACTGTACAAAAATATATGGATAAAGTGACTGATAACCGCCGTGTAATTTGGAGGCCTGTTACCTTAAGAACCGCTGGAAATGTGTCAATCACTGCTGATTAACGGGTACTTAAGGCAGGCGCTCCAGCACTATTCATTGCATCACTCCCAAATGACTGCAAATTGTCTGTTGATTATGGTGGATCTACTGCACATAACTTGTTCTTCCTGCCTGCCTGTCTCCAAGGTTCATTTCCGTTTCTGTTTCTTTGTGTCTTTTGTGTTTGCTAGTTTGCCAGGATGTTGAAGAGGAATACACTAACACTTGCCAAAAAGATGATGACAAGTCCCACGGTGGTGGGGGTTCACGCACTGGAGTGGAAATGTGGTCAAGGCCTTTGAAAAAGCACCAGACCACCTTCTCCTGTGCCACCAACTGCTGACCAGCCAACGCCCCAGTAAGCAGAGATGGCTGCCAGGTGCGCCTTAAGGGTCATTGACCGAAGTCCCCCTTGGGAGAGAGACCACAGATAGTCCAAAATGCTAGCCACAGGACAGGTCGAAGGGTCCAACCCCTTGCCCCACACCAAATGGAGAATCTCTTCTATTCGAAGGCATAGCATTTTCTGGTTGATTCCTTTCAAGATGCCTCCAAGACAGTGAGGACATCTTCGGAGAGATTCAAAGCCTGGAACTCTAGTCACTCAGGAACCAGACTGTTAGGTGCAGGGATTAAGGGTCTGGGTGGAGAACCTTCCCCTGATTGAGAGCAGGTCTGGGCGTGTGGGAAGATGCCTCAGGAGCCTGTTGCTGAGGCTGAGGAGATCGGGGTACCAAAACTGGCGGGGCCAGTCCGGAGCAACCAGGATCACCTGCACCTTGTCCCTCCTGACCTGAGTAACACCTTGTGGATCGAGGGAAGGCATAAAAGAGGCCTGGGGTCCAAGTCCTGGAGCAGGCATCCCCTGCAGCATTCCCTGCTGTGAGGGGCGGGCACAAAAGAGCCTCAGCTTGGCGTTCTCCCTGGGGGTGAACAGATCCATCTGAGGGGTGCTCCACTGGGAGAACATACTGAGAACTATCTCCGGATGGAGGGACCTCTTGTGAGACGCCCCCCCAACCCGGCTGAGGGTGTCCGCCAGCTGACTGGAGGCTCCTGCCACATAGATGGCTAGAAGATCCGCCTCCAGGCTACACACGAGAGCCCAAATGTGGAGGGCTTCCTTGCACTGGGGCAAGGAGTGCATTCCACCTTGTTTGTTGAGGTAGTACATGGTCTTGGTGTTGTCCATCTGGACTTGGACCACTTGAGTCTGACACAAATGGAGCGACGGCAGTCCACGTCAGCCGGACTGCTCAGAGCTCCAGAAGGTTGATGTGGCATTGGGACTCCTGAGGGGTCTAGAGCCCGTGGACTCTGTGTTCCCCCAGATGGGCACCCCGCTCGTGAGAGAGGTGTTGGTCGTCAGGATGACTATCGGCTCGGGGCATACAAATGGGATCCCTTCCTGCGGATGCTCTAGGACTAGCCACCAATGGAGGGTGTCCCACATCTTCTGGGTCACCATGACCAGCTGGTCGAAGTGACCATTGCGCTGAGACCACTAGCTGGCTAGCTCCCACTGGAAGGCGCACATATGCCAACAGGCCCATCAGACCACGTTGGTGCAGGCCGCCATGTAACCCAGAAGGCACAGATAGTCCCGGGCAGGGTGCAAGTGGCTAACCAGAAATGATCGGGCAAAGGAGGAGAGAGCCTCTGACCTGTCCACCTGGAGTTGAGCTCTGCCCCGATGAAGCTGATCATCTGTGAGGGCACAAGTACTGACTTGGCCTTGTTGACCAGGAGGCCAAGGTTGATGCAGGACTGGAGGGCTAGGTCCTTCGATCGCTCCATCTCCTGCCTGGAAGGACCTGCTATCAGCCAGTCATCCAGACAGGAATACAATCAGACCACTCGGCACCTCAGGTAAGCTGCCACCACTGCAATACGTTTGGTGAAGACCCTGGGGGCTGAGGAGAGGCCGAAAGGCATGGCTTGGAACTCATGAAGGGTTCCCTCTGCTCGGAAGTGGAGGAACCTCTGGTGGAACAGACAGATCGTGAAAGAACACGTCCTGATGATCCAGAGAGCAGAATCACATGTTTTGCCCCAAGGATGGTATGATCTGGGACAGAGTTACCATTCTGAAGGTGTGGGACTTGAGGAATGCGTTCAGGTTGTGCAGATCTAGAATGGGGCACCAGCCCCCCCCATCCGCTTTGGCACCAGGAAGTACCTGGAGACAAACCCTGGGTGTTACGGAGGATCCACAACTCTGACCATGACTTCCTTGTGGAGGAGCTGGGCTAGGTCGCCTTGAAGAGCCGACCGAGTATCTGCGGATACCAGGTCCTCCCATGGGGTGCGGGCTCGGCTTGGAGGGTACTGCTCAAATTCCACAGGCAGACCCTGAACGACCATTTTCAGAACCACCTGTCCGTGGGAACAGTGGACCAGGTGGAAAGGAAGTGGCAGAGCCGGCCCCCCACAGGAGGACCCCGGGGAGGCGTGGCAGGTGCGAGGGTGGCAACCCCCGTCCTGTCATTGAGCAGGCTTGGAGAAGAAGGAGGAGGATCTGGCTGAGGAGCCACCGGGTCCCTTCCCTCCGGGCCTTCAGGCCACCGAGGCAACTGATTTGGCCAGAGGTTGCCAGGACTGAGCTTGCTGGCCAGAATGATGCTAGGCTGGTTTTGATGCAGGAGTAGAGGACCGAAAGGGCTACGCTTCTGCTGCTTAAAGCCCTTGGAGTTCTTCTGGGCAGATGCCACAGAGTCCAGGGTGGCACTGGACTTTTCAATGAGCTGGAGGTGACCCTCCACACTGGGCACAAAGAGGTCGGTGCCTAAGAATGGTACATCCGCCAGCTTGTGCTGGGCATCTGCCGTGAAGGTCGAGATCTGCAGCCAAGCCCTATGGCACATGGCAACCACGGCTGCCACCAAGTGGACACAGGACTCCCCAATGTCCAGGGCCATCTGAAGCTGCTGACTGGCCACAGCAGGACCCTGGTCCCGGATTTGCTCGACCGTAATTTGGAGGTCTGCAGGAAGATGAGAAATCACCTCATCCAGAGAACCCAGAAGGGCATAGGAGAAGTGTGTCATCATGACAGCCAAGCTCAACTGGAGGAGGCAGAGTGAGGAGGCAGCATAGACCTTTTTAGCCAAGTGGTCCAATTTTTTTGATTCCTTATCTGGCAGTCTATCAACATCCACAGTATTGCCCGAGCGTCTAAACATGGAGTCAGTCACCAACCCTCAGCCGAGGGTGCTCCGTGAACCCTGAAAGGGAACCGGTGGACACCGCACATCTGTGGGCCATCCGGACAGGACAAGAAGCTGGCAGCTGCCAGAGCTCCAGGGCAGGGCCGACGATGGCCTCGGTCACTGGCCACTGGGAAGGCCTACAGAGAGTCCCCTTTATCCAGAATTTATGTAAAGGGTAGCAAGCCAATTTTTGAACGGGCTCCAGTTCATTCCCATAGACTCGGAGATGAGGCAGAGAATGCCCATGAACGTAGTGGGGCCTTCATCCGTCGACAGGTCCCCCATCAGCTCCATATACAGTGGACAGGAGTGCAGTGAGGAGTCCTCGGACACCGAGGAGTTCGCTTAAAGTGGGTTACCACCAGAGACACTCTTGACCAGCCGCAGGCAGTCAGGAGTGAGAGTAACCGACAGCCGATAGGGAAGCCCCTTAGCTGACCAAGACTCTTTGGTTGGAGCAACGGTTGATGGCTGCTCGAGTGGTGGCTCCACTATGATCGGTGGAGAAGCCAGCTTCAGTCAAACTGAAATGGTCTGGACTGGCTCCACAGGGGAGGAATGGTGTCAACCAGCACTGGCAGGGGCATCAGTGTCGGCCTTTCGGGAGACAGCCAGGTGATGGCCGGGGTGGTAGCCAGTGTTGGCTTTGGCCCCGTCAACACTAGCTGTTGCCACGTCAGGACTTCGTAGCATCGATGCAAAACCTCCTCACCCGAGGAGGATGAAGACAAGTAGCAGCGGTGCCGCTTCCAATGGTGCCAAGAGCAAGACTGCCAATGTTGACGGGATCTGCTCGATCCAGATGAGGGAGATGACCAAGACCTCGGCCATTGATGGTGCCGACAGGGGGCCTCAGAGGGAGCTGGGGAGGTCTGTGTCTCCTCCTGGTTTAGGTCGTTGACTGGAAAGGCTGGCTCAGCTGACTGGGCCGTCTCTTCAGTGGTCACTGGCAGGTCTGGAGTCTTGAAAAGAGAACTGTTTGCCTCTTCGGATGACAACTGGTCAACAGGGTCAAGAAAAATCTTATCCGCATTGTCAGCCAGCGTCTCAGCCGAATGGCCCGATGGGGTTTCCGTGAAGCCAGCGGTCATGGCCAGTGGTTTTGACCGTAGTCAAAACTGAAGATTCCTGAGAGCGGGAACGCTCCTGGTCCCAGGACTGTCGATGATGCATCTTCTTTTTATCCTTCAAGGATGCCTTCTTGCATGAGCGGAGAAAGTACAGTTACGTAAGAACTTACCGTAACAGTAGATCTTCGAGAACAGCTCTTGCAGCAGGTTACCCCATTAGGACTGAAGCCGGCAGGCACCAGGACCCCACGGAAATTTTCTAGCTAGCAGTATTCAGCAGGGACCGCCCCCGACGTCAGGCACAGTACATAAGGAGGCGGTCCCCCAGAATCCCCAGTTCTCCCGCCGGAGACTCCCGGCAGCTGGATGACATCAGAAGAGGAAACTGAGGATCCACCATCAAATGGCAATCAGAGATGCTGAGAACATCTGATCCTAGGAGAAGAATTTTGGAATAAGAATCTACCTCCAGCGGGGATGGTGGGAGGGAAAGTACCCGCTGCAAGAACTGTTCTCGAAGATCTACTGTTATGGTAAGTTCTTACGTAACTGTACTATCTTACTTCGAGAAACAGCTCTTGTAGCAGGTTACACCATTAGGACTGATTCCCAAGCAATAATGGAAATCCCACACCATTGGGAGGAGGGAAGGTAGAAATCCTTAATAGCACCTGAACCTAGGACAGAAGTCCTTGAAGGACTGCTAGACCAAAACCTGCTCTTCGCCTCGATGCAATATCCAGATTATAATGTCTGATGAAAGTGTGCACGGAGCTCCAAGTAGCTGCAGCACAGATGGCCGAGATGGACACATTCTTTAGGGCCGCAAAGGAGGTAGCCACCCCCCTTGTGGAATGAACCTTGACTGTGCCCAGTAAGGGCTTGTTGCACTTCTGGTAACAGAACGTGATACACTGAATGAGCCACCTGGACAGCGACTGCTTGGAAACAGGAGCTCCCATCATCCTGTGGGCAAAGCAGACAAAAAGCTGGTTAAATTTTCAGTGGAGTTTGGTTCTGGTGAGGTAGTATCGGAGACACCTATACACATCTAAGGTGTGCAACAGGGCCTCTCCTCGATTAGAATACTTTGGGAAGTACACTGGTAGATTGATGTCCTGATTAAGGGTGACAGCTGAGACCACCTTAGGTAGAAACTTAGGATTAGTCCGTAGGGATACCCTGTCTTGGTGAAAAACCAAATAAGGCTCTTTGCACATGAGTGCATGAAGTTCAGAAATTCTTCTGGCCGAGGTAACGGCAACTAAAATCAATGTCTTCCAAGTAAGAAGACGTAGCTCACAATCCGCGGCTGGCTCAAAGGGTGGCAGCGTAAGCTGCTCCAGGAAAAAGGGAAGATCCCATGGCGGAATCGGATCCTTAATTGGAGGTCTAAGGTGGAGAACACCTCTCAGGAAGGCTCGTGCCGTGTCCAACTGAGATACGGTGCATTGGCCTATAGGAAAATGATAGGCTGAGATGGCACAGGGGTGTACTTTGATTGAGGAGTAGGCCAAGCCTGTCTGAAAAAGAGACAGGAGGTAGTCCAAGACTGACTTTTCTGGACAATCTAGAGGCAAAAACCCCTGCACTTGAGCCCATAGGCAAAAACGGCGCCATTTCATGGCGTAAGTAGCCTGAGTGGTCGGTTTTCTCGCGGCCACCAGAACGTCACCTATCTCTTGTGAGACCCCGTATCACAAAATGGCTATGTCTCTAGGAGCCAAGCATGCAGGCTCAGCGAACGAAGGTCTGGATGGACCAAGGAGCCCGCCTCCGAAGACAACAAGTGAGAGCTGATTGGCAGAGGCACCGGAGGTTCCCAGGACAGCTGATGTAGTAGAGGGAACCAGATCTGCCTGGGCCAGAACAGCGTAATAAGTATCAGCGTCGCTTGCTCTCTGTGAAGTTTCAGAAGGACCCTCTGGATCAACGGAAAGGACGGGGAAAGGCATAGAGGAATCTGCCCGCCCAGGAGAGGGACAACGCGTCTCGCCAGAAAACACCAGGCTCTGGATCTAGCGAGCAAAAATTGGGCAGTTTTGCGTTGGATGGGGACACGAAAAGGTCTAACTCTGGTGTACCCCATCTGCAAAACAGATCCTCTACTACCTCCTGGAGTAGTTCCCACTCGTGGACTCTGGCCTGAGAGTGGCTCAGACCGTCTGCGATGACGTTGTCCACTCCTGGGACATGAACAGCAATGAGGTTTGCACCGTGTTACAAAACCCAATCCCACATCCTCATGGCCTCCCTGCAAAGCGGGTAGGAATGGGTGCCTCCTTGTTTGTTGAGGTAATACATCACTGCGGAATTGTCTGTTTGTAACAGAAGAGTACCCGGTGGAATCTCCGACTGGAAGGCCTGCAGGGCGTAAAGAACTGCTCTCATTTCCAGGATATTTATGTGGAGATGAGTCTCTTGGGCTGTCCACAGGCCCTGCGACCGGACACCGTTGAGGTGTGCACACCATCCGAGCCCTGAGGCATCTGTGGAGAGTGTCACCATCGGAGATGGCACAATGAAGGGGACTTCCGCCGATAGATTCTTCGGATCTAGCCACTATTGCCAATCCCGGATTACGGTCTTCATGATCCAAATTGGGAGCTGCAGATGGTCTTGCCTTTGATCCCATTGGACCCGTAACATCCACTGGGTCACCTGCATGTGGAGACGGGCTAGCGCGACTGTTGCAATGGCCGCAGCCATGTGTCCGAGCAGGTAAAGGACCAATCTTGCAGGAATGGTCTTCGTCAAAATATCCCTGATGAGGGATCTGATGTGTTCCGCTCTGTCCTGGGGAAGAAAAGCTTTCCCCTGGACGGTGTCCAGAACTGCACCTATGAACTGCAGAGTCTGTGACGGAACCAGGCGTGACTTCTCTTGATTGGTGATAATGCTCAGCGTCTCCAACAGAGACTGAGTATAATGAGTCGGACATCAGGGCCTCCCGAGAGGGCGCCATGAGAAGCCAGTCGTCCAGGTAGGGGAACACGTAGTGGCCTTGTCTCCTCAGAGTTGCCGCTATGACTGCCATGCACTTCGTGAATACTCGAGGTGCTGATGACAGTCTGAAGGGGAGAGCACAGAACTGATAATGGTGACCCTGAAACTTGAAGTGCAGAAACTTCCTGTGCGCTTGAGCAATGGGTATATGCATGTAAGTATCCTGCATGTCCAAGGACACTAGAAAGGTGCCCTGCTTGAGCATGGGAATCAGACCTGGGAGGGTCACCATGCGGAAGCGTTTGTACAGGACCGACTCGTTGAGGTCGCTGAGGTCCCGTATCGGACGGAGGTCCCCTGTTTTCTTGGGAACCAGAAAGAAGTGAGAATAATATCCTGCACCCCTCTGGTTCCATGGTACGTGCTCTATAGCTTCTTTTCCGAGAGCGCGAGCACCTCCTGCTGTAAGAGCAGGGCGTGCTGACCTGAGTAACAGGAAGGCAGGGGAGGTCTTGCCGGTGGGTGGTCGAGAAATTCTATGAAGTGGCCTTTCTTGACCAACTGGAGAACCCACTGGTCGGTGGTAATCGACTGCCACCCTAAAAAGTGGCGAGTGATGCGACTCCCGACCTTTTGTGCCCGTTGATCCAGAGGAGGGGCAGGGGCCGGGAAGGAGTCATGCTGTGGAAGCACGGGTCCCTGAAGGCTGGGCCGGTTTAGTGTAGCGTTGGGCTCTGCCTGGGGATGACTTAGCCTGGGCTTTCCGCTGAAAAGTGCCCCTTTATTGCTGGCTGGAACGTGGCTGCTGCGTTTGTTGCTGGCTGCGAAAACGGCTCTGGTTCTTACGAAAGGAACCAGGCCTGGATCTGTACATGGCCTGTACAGATCTGACTGCCTTCACAGCGTCCTGGAGTTTGGTGATAACCTTCTCCGAGGGTTCACCAAAAAGTACTTCGCCGTTGTAGGGGACGTTAAGAATGTTCTTCTGTACATCCAGGGTGAAGCCGGAGACACAGAGCCAAGAGTGTCACCAGAGACAGACGCCTGAAGCTGCAGCTCTGGCGGACGAGTCCGCAGAATCGTATGCGGCTCATAGCACTTGGGTATCCACATCAGACCCTGTGCGGAGAAGGTTTAGGAGCTCTGCCTTCTGATTGCCATCCAGAAGTTTATCGACCAGGTCCTGGCCCTGTTCCCACAGGGTGCTCTGAAATTGTACCATGTGGGTTAGGTAGTTCAGGGACCTGATGGAGCATGTAGCAGCCGCATACATGCGCCTCCCCAGGGCATCCAATTGTTTAGATTCCTGGTCTGGTGGCTGTGTGCTCATGTGTTGCGGTATTTGGGACCGGTCATGTGAGGCTGTAATGACCAGGGAGTCTGCCAGAGGTTGTTGAGCCAAGTACTGGTCCTCTCTTGGGGCCTTGTACAGGTGGTCAGCTTTCTTCGGCACAGCAGGAGTGGAGTGCAGATGCTTCCACGCAGCCTTGGTGACGTCTGCAAAGGTGTCCACCAAGGGTGTCACTACCACAGGCTTTGGGTCTTTCTGCGAAGATAACGGGCAAGGCGCTGCCTTTCGGGGTCGAGGTCTTCAGCATCCCACCCCATGTTGTGCTGGATGTGCCTCATGATCTCAGAGAAAAAGGGATCATCCAGAGGAGACCTGGGAAGGTTATGTGGGTCAGGTGATGGAATGTTGAGTGGAGAAGGAGATCTGGAATAATCCGAGGTACCCGATCTGGAGTCCTCCCCCGATGGAGCATACCGACGACGTCTGGGTCGCTTGGGGCTGGGGGACCCTGATGGAGATCTTGAGGGAGGCCTTCTCCGGTCCTTGGATCTACCCCTAGGAGGTGGAGTCTGCTCCTTAGGGGTTGGTGGTTGTCCTGCTGGCCCCTTTGGTGGAGGAGGGGGCGTAGGAAGTGAAGGAGTAGGAGGAGGAGGAGGTTTTACAGGAACCACATCCTTTCAGATGGTGTCCCACCAGAAAGTAAAGAGGTCCTTTACTACTTGCAGGCTCATGCCTGACGACGGGCCTGGTGCCGGTGGTCAGTCACTGGGGTCGGGCGTCAGGTCCGTGGATGTCTGGGGTGGGCGAAGGTTCCCTCGAGAGCCCAGCATCCTCAGTGTCGCCCACCTGGTCTTTGGGCAGCGTCATGTCCTCCTCCGTTGAATCCCTGTGACCGGTGTCCACCGGTGACTGGGGGGGCGGTCTTCAGCTCCGGTGAATGCGAGGCCGACGTCGGTCGTTTGGCTGACACCTTCAGGTCCGGTGAACGCCCGGCTGGCGTCTGGTGCCTGGCTGGTGTCCACGGCTCCGGCGAACGCCTGGCCGACTTCGGGTGCTTGGCCGACGTCGGGTCTTTAGTCTTCCTGGGTGGTGGATCCGGACCTCTGGGAGGCTTGGGAGACCGACCTGGAGTCAGGATCCCGACGTCGGGTCGATGAGGAAGACTTGTGGCATTCGGAAGGCTTGGAAAAGGCCTGAGAGGGAGTGAAGGAAGCTGAGGGTCTTGAAGTCTTGATGGGCTAGAGAGTCGACGAGCCGCCTGAGGCTCGGACTTTGACCGAAGGGGGCTGAGAATGAGCCCTGGAGGGAGAGGGGTCCGACCTGGTGGAGCCTGAGCTACGGGAGTCCGAGGCCCAGTTCGGGAATCTGGACCTTGCTTTCTCCCAGTGTTTGTCCCGGTGTTTATGGGCCTTGGAAGAAGAATCGCCCCTAGAGGAAGGTTCTTGGTCCATCCTATTAAGTTTTTCTTCCAGCACATAAGCCTGAAGTGCCTTCTGACGGCGGATCCTGGTGCGGCTGTTGTACCCTTGGCAGAAGGTGCAGGCCTTGGTGTCGTGGTCTGGGCCTAAGCACCGCACACAGGAGGAATGAGGATCCTTTAAAGGGATCTATTTTCTGCAGGCACACTTGGAAAGGTGTCCCTCAAGTGAAGGAATTGGACAGGACATTAAGATTGGAGAAACTCTTGAAGTTCTGAGTCGTCGTGCACTAGGTAGAGACCGAGAGGCCGATGCTGGCGAGTCGACGGCGGGAAAAGAACTGGGGATTCTGGGGGACCGCCTCCTTATGTACTGTGCCTGACGTCGGGGGCGGGACTGACGGAGGTGGTCCCCGATGAATACTGCTAGCTAGAAAATTTTTGTGGGGTCCTGGCGCCTTCCGGCTTCAGTCCTAATGGTGTATCCTGCTGCAAGAGCTGTTCCTTGAAGTAAGATCTGTGCGATTCGAAAGGGCCCTGCCCTTTGGTTGGGAGGGACTGACACAGCTCCTTGAAGGAGGCCAAATAAGTGGAGTCCAACTTGAGCGGGACGAAGGCCAAGGCAGAAGACTGAGTGGTGGTCGGGGCTGCCTCCTCCTTGAAGGACCTGAGTTGCTCCAACTGCTCGGCGGACCCGGCAGAGACCACCCAACGGGCATCCTGTGGTTTGACCGGTGGATAACGTCTCTCCGGACGACCCAAGTTTAGGTGGGCAGCATGGTCCTCCAGGACATTTGGGTGAAATGACTGACAAATGTCACAGGCCTGCAGACTGTGATTTTGGCCCAGACAGCAGACGCATGAGGCCTTGGGGTTGGCACACATCTTCTGCCCGAATGGGCACTGGCGAAATCCGGGTGAGGATTTATCCTTCATCGCGGTTGCGATCGAAGATCGAGCTGAAGACGAAACTCAAATGAGTTTTAAGATTTGGAAGTAAATTCAAAGATTTAAGTGCCAGAACCTACTTAACGCAGGAGCGGTAAGGAGGGAACCTGCTCCTTCCAGCGGTAAGGAATATCTGGCATCATGGGGCACAGCCAAGGCAGTTACCATCCTGGTGGGTGGGAGAAGTCAGCTTGAAGGCGTTTCCGGCAAGTCTTAAAGGGAAAGGCAACTGCCAGAAAGTGTGGATGGATAATCATATCCACGTCCATAGAAACTTAATTGCATATAAATGTTTTTCAAAGTTTTCCCAAAGGTGACAAACTCGCATATACACAGTAAGGTATATATATATTTATTTATTTATATTTTGTTGACCGGGTAAGTGCACTAGACAAATCCTGCCTATTTTCAGGCACGACCCAGGGGAGGGGGACACAGATGAATGCCAACTGACCTTGAACCAGATTAAGCTGTTGGTGGTATTTTTAGTGAATGAGGGAAATTTGGCCAGGACACCAGGAAATTTCAAACTCTTTTCAATAAGTGCCATGGGATCTTTAACATCCACCTGAACTACCACCAATCCAGGCAGATGGGACTGGCTTAACGCCTCATCCGAAAGACGCTAAAAGACATATCTATATACATATGTCAACCCGTGGCGCTTGAGGGTTGAGGCGCTGGATCGCCACCTGGTGCCATGCCGCCAACTCGGTTCGAAATGAGCCCAGGCTGCCAGGGCTCCATTTCAGGAAGAGATGAGAGGAATGAGTGTTCGCGGACTGCCTCATCTCTATAGGGAGGGGATCCAGGGACTGCTTGGTGCAACAGCAGTCCCCAGTGGAAGCCGGAGGACATGCGCACATCGGGCACCACATTGAGAGGGATGGAACTGCGGCGGACATCTCAGACGTCATTGCATGTCCAAGCTTGCTGCACGGCCATGTTTTTGACTTTATCAGGCAACAAAGACAGTTAGTTTTTAATAATGGTGGACCGTGGATGGTTAAATCAAAGCAAGAGTCAGTCGACCTGTCTTTGGTCTGGGCCTTGCCCGATAGCTGAGGGCACGTGTGCTGTGTTTGATAGCGTTAGCACAGGAGTCTGCTACTGGGCTTGTATTATTCTTGTTTTGCAAAGTGGCAGATCATTGCATCACTGTGCAGCATGTTGTGGTTGGATTAGGGGCAGGCTTCATCATGATCTGCTGCTGCACCCGTGACTGAACCATTTCGATGTACACTGTTAGTCACAGACCACCCTGGTGCCCTAGCCGAAGTTGTGATCCCGATCTCAGTTCTGATATTTTTATAATTTTTTAAGTAAGACCTCCGCCCACTGCGGGTCGACAATTATAGCTTGGGAGGTATGCAAGAGCTTCTAATGGATATGACTTGAAAAACCATCCAGCAGAAATTCAGATACAGCCTGGCCGTGTGTGTGTTACAGGATGGAGGCTGGGAGGACCGTGGGGTAAAGTGTATGACATGCAGGGGGGAATGCACGAGGCAATGGATACTTGGCATCAGGGGGTGGGGTTGGGGTTGCTGTGACAGAGTCTTGTCTGTTCCCTGGCTGGCCGTTATTTTATGGTCTGACTTCAGGCTTATTGCAAAACTGATGATGCCCTGCTTCTATTCTTTGAAATGGACAGTTTGTGGGTGGGGGAGACATTCACTGCTGATTGATGATGCTGTACTGGCTGCCTGAGAGACTGCGGTGGTAGTGCCCTTCACCAGGCTGGCCAAACACTGCTTGCTTGGTTTGAGAGCAGTTCCGACTGTGGGTCACACACTTGGGTGTAGTGTGTTGCTGTTTGTGGTGCTGCTAACTGCTGTGTGCTGCAAAATTTATACAGCAATTGTACACAAGTAAAGAAGACTCCAGGCTTAGTCTATTTTATGTGGCTAAGTCAAGTGGCTTGTTCAGACTAGTCAGAAAGACTCAGTGGTGAAGAAACAAGAACTAGAGCAGGGTCGATAATCTGATGTCTTACACAGATGTCAAGCAGAGTACTACTTACTGTACTGTGTCATCATCATTGGTACTCTCACTGACTGGCTGTGAATTCTTTTTTTTATTACAGTGGTAGTAACATGTAGTTTTTACCAGACATGTATTTTGTGGTAGGACAAGTACAACATTTCGTGGGCAAGTAATTTTTAGACCGTCACTTGCCCTGGGCAACTGTTTAAATATCTGATTTGCACACCCCTGCTCAAGAAGCACCTCTCTCGGTAGACACCCAGAAAATTAAACTAATTAAAAAAAAAGTCTGAATTGAGTTTGAATATTACATTATAGAAAGTTTTACTGAATATTGGAAAAACACTAAGTCTTGGCTTATTTCTGTGAAACTGCACATGGTATCAACAAGGTTAAGTAAAAACTAGTGGAAACACTTATTTTTCTGTTATCAATTATGCGACTTTAATCTAAATGTACTTTAATCATGTCCTACCCTCTTTAAGAAGATAAAAAACCAGCAGACGGGCTCTTTCCAGGTCTCCTTGCTGCCGACAGATTGCTGTATAGACTCGGCAAAGTGCTTGAAGGTAAGCGCTATCCATAGAGGCTCTCTCAGTCTTCAGCTTCTGCATAATGGCAAGTAACAACGGTTCTGCTAAATGCTGCCATTAAAGAAGCACAAGGGTTAAACTTTATTAGCTGACACCACAGACATTAAGTGGTCAAACAGAGCTAGCAAGTTTGCAAATTTACTGGCCAATGCTACTATAAGTTTAGGCTGCCTACAAGACCATCAAATCGCCACCACAAACTCACAAGTAATTTTAGCGTCTGAAACAATTTGACTAAAAGGGTCTAAGTTGGCTAACAAGATTATTAATTTCCATTTCATTACCACGGGATTGTGACAATGTGGTTTTATTGCTGCACCTTTCCCTATCTCTCAGGCCCCAAATACTTTGATGATGCCATTTGAGTCCACAGTCTCCAATTATTTCTACTCCTATCCTATTATGCAGTTTTTAAGATAAATACATTTATAGTAACAGCATTTATTTTTACGTACCAAGGTGTTCAAGTTACCCATTCTAGTGGGAGGACAACTGTGTCAAGACTCAATTGACATCATGTTGCTTCCGACAGAATATTGTTGCTCTGAGAACTCAGTGCAGAGACAGCAGTGATAAAAAAAGTTTGTTACTTACCAGTAACAGTAGATCTGCAAGAGGATCTTCTTCACAGAGCCTCACTTGCTATGCTGTAAGCCAGAGCATCAAAATCTAACAGGAGACTTTTCGGAGCTGGTACATACGATGTTCGATGCCTTGGCACCACCTACATTATGTGAGCGAACCGCATCCACTTCACTTTCCACTGTTAATTAACAGAGTTCCAATATTTATAAAGAGACAGGAAAAAGTAATCCACCCCTGGCCAATCACACAGCAGAGGCAAGGAAAGCAGATCATTAGAGTCTACCCACTAACAAAACTGGACAACCAAATGGCAAACCATCCAGTGACCTGTAAGTTACAAAACAGTACACCTAGCCAGAGGACAAGATTGGGAAACTGCAGATTTACCATTACTGCTAAGTAACAAACCTATCCTATCGCCTCCATATAGCCATACTTAATGGAGGACTACACAGCAGTACAGTATGCCACGTATGGGAGGTACGGAAAATTGCAGTTACGTAAGAACTTACTGTAACAGATCTTCAAGAGAGGTTCCTGCAGTAGGTCTTCACATATAGGACTGTGCCCCCTGGCGTCTGGTTCCAACGGCAAACTTGTAGATAGCAATCATCAGCGGGGACTGCCCCGACGTCACGTAATGAGACGTCAGCCCAACTATAAAAGGGGCAGTCCTGCGCCCGCCCTCCAGTTCTTTTCCACCGGAGACCTAGAGAAAGGTAAGTAGAAAAACATAGGAGTGAAGACTCCTAAGACTATGCTTCCTCTCTAGACCCAAGGGTTAGGCAGGATGAAAATGAAGGAAATGATCCAGGAGTAGGGGGAAGGAGGGTGGGAAACTAGACCTACTGCAGGAACCTCTCTCAAAGATCTACTGTTACGGTAAGCTCTTACGTAACTGCAATATTTCACTTCGAGAGGGTTCCTGCAGTAGGTCTTCACATATAGGACTGAATACCAAGCAGTCCCAAAGTAATAATACTGAGGTACATCTGGGAGGAGGAGAAGTTGCCAGCTCCTAGTTACGACAGGAGGCCTTGCAGAACCGCAAGACCAAAGCCAGTTCTGCGCCTAGAGGCAATGTCCAGACTGTAATGCTTCATGAAGGTGTGGACAGATGATCACGTGGTCGCTGCAGATGTCTGCAGTGGACACATTCCTGAAAAATGCGGTAGAAGTAGCAACACTCCTAGTGGAGTGGCCCTTAACCGCCCCCGGAAGGAATTTCCCATGCTTTTGGTAGGTGAAGTGGATGCAGTTAGCCAACCATCTAGAAATGGTCTGTTTGGAAATGGCCTTGCCCTGGCACTGGGGAGCAAAGGCCACAAAGAGCTGCTTTGTCTTACAGACCTCTTTAGTTCGGTTAGTGTAATACCTCAGAATCCTGTACACATCAAGAGTGTGCAGAAGGTATTCCCCCCTGTTAGAATGCTGTGGATAACAGACCGGCAGTTCGATACTCTGGTTAAGAGTGGTTTCTGAAACTACCTTGGGAAGAAATGAAGGGTTAGTCCGAAGGACTACTCTGTCCCTATGGAAAATCAAATAGGTTTCCTTACAGACAAACGCCTGAAGTTCTGAAACCCTTCTGGCGGAGGTGACTGCAACTAAAAACAAAGTCTTCCAAGAAAGGAAGCGCATGTCACAGCTAGAGGCTAGTTCAAAAGGAGGCAAGGTCAGCTTTTCTAGCATAAAATTCAGGTCCCGGGGGGAGGGGGGGGCAGGGATTCCGGACCATAGGTTTCAAGTGCAGGATGCCTTTCAGAAAAGTTTTGGCGATCTCCAGTTGAGCCAAAGATTTGCTCTCTACCGGGAGGTGGTAGGCCAACACCGCAGAGAGATGGACCTTAATGGAGGAATAACTAAGGCCCGTCTCTGATAAATGTGCGAGGTACTCTAACACCTGAGCAGCTGAACATGAAAAGGGATCCCAACTCCTTGCTAGGGCCCAGATCAAGAATCTTTTCCACTTCATGGCGTAGGTGGATCTGGTAGAAGGTTTTCTGGCTTCTACCAAGATATGAGCGACCTGTGAAGAAACACCATAGTGAAAGGCCGCTATGTCCACTGGTGCCATGCATGAAGGTGGAGAGACTGAATGCTCAGATGCAGCAGGGTGCCCTGTTCCTAAGTCAGAAGGTCGTGGGATAACGGCAGGGGAACCGGAGGTTCTAGCGCCAGATACTGCAAGAGAGGGAACCAAATCTGGAGAGGCCAGAGAGGAGCGATCAGAATCAAATGTGCTCCTTCTTCCTGAAGTTTCGTCAGAACCTTCTGAATGAGAGGAAAGGGAGGAAAAGCATAAAGAAACCTCCCTGTACAAGAGAGAGACAGTGCATCTCGCCAAAAAGCACCATGCCTGGGAACGAGCGAACAAAAGTTGGGTAGTTTTGCACTGAACGGGGGGCCGAACAGAGCTATCTCTGGCCAACCCCATCAAAGAAAGAGATCTTCGACCACCTCTAGCTTTAACTCCCACTTGTGAGCCCAGGCTACTGATCAACTGAGACTGTCCGCTAGGACGTTGCTTACGCCTGGAACGTAGACTGCTGTCAAAAAAAGGCTGTGCTGAATCGCCCAGTACTAGACCCTCATTGCTTCTCTGCAGAGAGGGTACGAGCGAGTTCCTCCCTGTTTGTTGATGTACCAGACTGTGGACATGTTGTCCGTCTGGATAAGAAGTGATCCTGGTAACAGGAGGGACTGGAATGCCTGGAGGGTGTACATAACTGCTCTGGTCTCCCGAATGTTGATATGGAGCAGAAGCTCCTGGTCAGACCAAGACCCTTGTGTCTTGTGAACCCCCAGATGGGCTCCCCAGCCCAAGTCTGAGGCATCCGTGGTAAGGATCTGGGTGGGGATAGGGGAATGAAAAGGGGCTCCCCGTAAAAGATTGGAAAGATCTTGCCAGCAGCGAAGATCTCTCTGTAGGCTGTTGGAGATCATGACCTTCTGGTTCATGTTGTCCGTCCTCTGATCCCATTGGACTCGAAGAGATCATTGGGTGACCCTCACGTGAAGTCTGGCCAAGGGGATCGTCGAAATGGCAGCTGCCATCAGTCCCAAGAGGCGTAGCACAGCGTGTGCTAGAATCCACCGAACCTGGGCCATGAGAGTGGCTTGAGAAACTAAGGTCTCGGCTCGATCTGATGGCAGAAAAGCCTTGCTCTGACCTGTGTCTAGTACTGCTCCAATGAATTGGAGCAGTTGTGGTAGTACTAGCTGGGACTTGGACAAATTGACCGTGATACCCAGAAGAGCAAACAAGCTCAGACTGAAAGAGAGAGAGAGACCCTTTCAGCCTGCTCAGAGAGGGCGCTGCAAGGAGCCAGTCGTCCAGGTACAGGAACATGTAAATGCTCTGGCGGCAAAGAAAAGCCACAACCACACCTAAACACTTGGTGAACACTCGGGGGGCCAAGGAAAGGCCAAAGGGGAGTGCTCGGAATTGAAAATGGTTCTCCTGAAAAGTAAAACGGAGGGAGCGGTGGTGGGCTGGGAGGATATGAATATGCAGGTAAGCATCCTGCATGTCCAGGGAGCACAGCCAAGAATTTGTTTGGAGCAGGGGAAGAAGCCCCTGAAGGATCAGCATGCAAAACCTCTTGTACTCGACGAAGAGGCTGAGCATGCTGAGGTCCAGGATCAGTCTCAGATCACCAGTCTTCTTTGTAACTAGGAAGAAGTGGGAGTAAAATCCCCTTCCTAGCTGGTTTTGAGGGACAGGTTCGATGGCCGCTTTTAACAGGAGAGCCTGAATCTCCTGGAAGACTATGGGAATCTGATCCTTTGGATAAAAAGACCGTCCCGGAGGATGAGGGGCAGGAATCTCTGTAAACTCTATTGAGTGACCCCGTTGGATGAGTTGTAACACCCATGCCTCTGCGGTGACGAACCTCCACCCCTCCAGGTGGAGGCCGAACCTCCCTTCTACCGGTTCCTCCTCGACTGCTGGAGGTAGCAGGAGGAGGAGAAAGGAGTCAGGACGCCGAGGGGAGGGGAGATTTTGCCCCGGAGACTGGTTCAGGGAATCTGGCCTTGGGGTTTGGGCTTCCGAACCAGGGGCTCATCACTTGCCCTGATGTTTACCCTGGTTTTTAGTCCATCTCCTTCAGCGATGAAAAGGCTGCTTCTTCTGCCCCATCTGGTACATGGAGCATACATCCCGAAGGGAGTGTCTGCTCTCTTGCAGCCCGGTAATTATATCTTTGCCGTCGCTGCCAAAAAGGACAGAACCCTTAAAAGGGGCATCCAGGAGGGAGGACTGGACGTCTTGTGCCAAACCTGCAATCCTGAGCCAAGAAAGGCGACAGATGCAGATCCCCCTGGCTGCCACCCTAGCCACTGAGTCTACTGAGTCATACTTTGCATGCAAAGCACGATGACAAGTAGACTTGCCCATTCTTTGTTCAGTAACTTGTTTCAGAGTGACTTATCCTGGACCTCCTGAAGGTTCCTCTCCAGTTCACAGAGAGAGAGAGAGAGAGAGGCCTTCTGGAAAGCCACCATGTGTGAAACATAGTTGAGGGACCGGATGGCGCAGGAGGAGGAGGAATAAACCTTCCAGCCAAACTGATCCAGCTGCCTACAGTCCTTGTCGGGAGGCGAGGAACTCAAGTGCTTTGGCTGAGCTGACCGGTTGTGGTCGGCAGTAATCACCACAGAGCTTTAGGATGAGAGGTAAGATGTGGAATCCCTTCCGGGGGATAGTAGGTATGATCTGCCTTTCTGGAGACAGCAGGAATGGATGACAGCTACTGCCAGACAGTAGTCACCAGATCCTCGTGAGGACCCATCCTGGGGGGATGGGTAGGGGATCTGTGGTGGCTAGATCTAAATGTTCTGCCAGTCTCTTACAGTGGGGGTCCATTTCTTTGGAAGGCCAGCCTCCTGCTGCCTGAATAGTGTGCAAAAGGTCCCCAAAGGAGGAGTCCTCTGGAGGAGATTTTGGGAACTCCTTGGGTGGTACCTCGACAGGGGACCAAGGGTCTGAAGGGTTGGAGTCAGAGTCCGTGTCGGAAGGCTCAGAACCGCTGGGGATAGTAGGGTCCAGAGGGGTCTAATGGTAGAGCACCGGCTGCACATGTGGAGGGTGTTGGAGGGGGAGGGGCCCTAGGTAGGGGGATGTTCCCCACAGACTGCCTTAGCTCCGTGATGAGCTGGGTCCTGGCATCCTGCCACCAAGTGGGTATCGACTCATGATCTGGCACTGGAGGTAGAGGAGGAGGAGGCTGGAAGCCCGAGTAGCTTGGGTACTGTGGGTATTGCAATCTTGGATTATAATAAGGTGTGTATCCAGGGTATCCCGGCATCGGAGGCACGTGGCCTGGCGTCGGGTACTGAGGTGCAGACGTCGGGCTGCCCAGTGGCGGTGTGTGGGGGTCTGGCCCCGCAAGACCACATGGAGGTTCGACTGGACCTACCAGGGGAGGTGCCAAAGGGCCACAAGGTGGCGTGTGATCTGGGAGGGCCCCCGACAGTCCCGAGGGAGGAGGCTCCATAGAGGGATCCCTGGCCGGCGATGGGACTCCTGTCCGGAGGCGGTAAAAGACCTGGCAAAGGGGATAATTCCGGGAGGGACCCCAATGAAAGGTCAAAGAGCGATCCTGTCGGCTGGGACAAGGCAGGATCGGGTGGCGAATCCCTGGGGTGAAGGACCCCAAGGGAAGAAGTGTCTGCAGCACACTCCATCTGGCATCGGGAGCCACAAGGGAGCCCGACGAGCGAGTGGAAGGGTTCGGGCGGGCAACGGAGGATCCATCGTCTGACTTATCGGACCTAACCGGTCTAGAGGAAGCAGGAAGACAACCGCTAGGCTTATCGGTAAAGGCTGCGTACTCATCGATGGAGTCGTGGGGTGACTTATCGGCAGTGCTGGCTGAACACACAACAGAAACCTCAATAGAGGCTACCCCTGGCTGCCCGCTCACCTCGGTGGGGAGGGGGGGGAGGTGCCCAGCCCAGAGAGGTGGACGGGGTACCTGAAGTAGTACTCACGGTTTTTGGAGCAGGTCTCCCGCGTGGCGACCTACTCCTGTCCTGGCGGTTATCCTTCTTCTTTCTTCCCGGGGCCGGCAACGACGACCTTTCCTTCAACTCATGGAGCTCCTTTTTCATCGACGCCAGCTGCGGGTAAGAAGGTGGGCCTCGAGGGTCCACCTGCGCCTGGTCCTAGTGGCTTGATTAAAGGCCTGGCAGACAGCACACTCGTCGGAGTTGTGCTTGGGGCCTAGATACAAGAGGCAGCGGGAATGGTCGTCCCCGTGTGGGATTTGAGCTCCGCACTTAGAGCACTTCTTTGGACGAGTCGACACACAATCGGTCGAATAAGTGAGAAAAAAGTTATAATATGAAGAAAAAACTTTGGCTGACACGCGGGCGTTAGATAGCTGTTCCACCTCGTGAGCTGAACGAACTGAGGTGACGGCGAGAAAGAACTGGAGGGCGGGCACAGGATCGGCCCTTTTATAGTCGGGCTGACGTCGTGTCACCTGACGTCGGGGGCGGTCCCCGCTGATGATTGCTATCTACAAGTTTTCCGTTGGAACCTGACGCCAGGGGGCGCAGTCCTATATGTGAAGACCTACTGCAGGAACCCTCTCAAAGTAAGATCAAGGGTTATGACCACTAAAACAGCAGTCCTTGCTGCACAGCCAGGCCAGAACCAGCTCCCCTTACGAAACCAGATCCAGAATGTAATGCCTAATAAATGTACAGATCGTACTCCAGGCAGCAGCAGAAAACATTCTGGATACTGAAATCAACCTGAAATAAGCCATACAGGCTGCCATACCCCTAGTGGTGTTCCCTGTAAATGTACTAGGAAGCTTATTCTCAGCCCTCTGGCCTACCTACAAGTGGCAGTTATTCTCTTGTCACTGCTGCTCCCTCAACAGGAATAGCTGTGTGCCTGACTACACTGGAGATCACTGCATCTGTGATCAGCAGTCTCCACTTTTTCAATCACACTTCCTGAAAAGGATAGCCTATAGCCCTTCTCTCAGTAAATAGTGTCTTTTGTCCAAAACACTCCATTCCTTGCTCAGTTCAAAATGTAGGAAACTCAAGAAGCACTCTGAAACGTACCCAGAATAGGACAAAATGGGATTCTCAGACAGAGGTGTGGCCAACTGACCCTTTGCTAAACGCAGGGTTCCATGTCTCCTCCAACAGAAAGGAGGTAAATTCAGTATCAAACAAAAACGCAACAAAAGAGACTTGTGACTCGCAGTCCCTTTACTACTCATCATCATCTTCGTCAGAGGTACGGTGAGTATCCTTTCAAAGAACTGCTGCATTTACTTGGGTCTTATTGCTCATAGAATCATCATGATATTTCAGCTGTGGAACAAAGCCCAGCTTGGAAAAGTCAGGGAGTTTTGCATGTCTGAAAGAGCACTCTTATGTTATGGTACATCTGCACTTGCCTGTTACAAGCCCTCTTTGTCGGTGGGGCTCAACTGAAATTCAGTTGTGACCACCGGTTCTTCATCATGTAAAATCTGAAGAAGACAAAAGAGAGAATTTTTTTTTGTACTTTCTCTTTATTCTCCCCCCTCCTCGGGAGACACCTATGGTCTTATCTGCCCTCGCTCACCTACCTGGTGACCGGTGCAGTCCATGCCCCATGGAGCCGTGGCTGTACCCCCCAGGCCAGTCACGGGGTGAACCTTACACCCGATGCTTCTCTGTGTTTGGTTGGCCGCGCTGCCTCCGGGCAGATAGGGGCACTGAAGGTGGGGCCTGGTGCTCCGTCTACTGGGAGGGCTGCAAGGTTTTTTCCTGATGTTCTCTCGACGTTCCAGGTCCCCGGACGTCAAAAGGTGCTGAAGCACCAGCGTCCTGGCATGTCGCCCCCTCTGTTTGAGCATCGGGCTTGCTGTACCTGGGTCTCCACCCGGGGCAGACAAACCAGGCTCCAAATACCCCGGAGAAAATGAGCAGTCCTTGGGGCGCTCAGTCCCTCCCCTCCCTGGCGCCCTCCAACTCCTGGGCTCGCCTTGAAACCCGGTCGCTGGCATCGCAAGCCGGAAATCCAACCGCTGGCGCAGCAGGCCGGGCACAAGGAGGGACTTTTACATCTGCCACTTACAAGTAATAAGTCAGACCTTCCCCTGTGCACCCAGCGAGCTGAGGATTGTGGCCAAAAATTCAGCATTTGCCTCACTGGCACAAACGGACACAACAGCCCAGCAAAGATGACTGCTGCATACAAACACTGCGCTTTGGGATTGAAAATGGTCCACAGAAAGCCACAGTACCAATAAATGTGTCTGTATGCCAGTAACCAATCTCCAGAAGCAAATATCTTCCGTAAGATGAGAACGAGGGGGTGAGTGTGACTCAAATCTAGTGAATGCTGGCACCACTATAAGGAAGACCCAGGACTGAGAGCCAAGACACACTCACCCACCCTACACTGGACCGATGGGTTCTGGAGAGTGATGCGGAAGCACTGCAAGTTGACCTGAGTGGGGAGTGGTTAGGCAGTCCTGCTGCATTAGCACCACCGGCATATGAGAAGTTACGGCTCCCCTGACATTATGAGTGATCAGGCAGTGTTGGAAGCCCCCCACCTCCAGGTCAGTGCCATGGGCACCTGGTGACTGTCAGCCGGGGGGGGGGTTTACAGGGGAGAAATGAGGCCTGGAGCACGCAGCAGGAGAGCCTGCACACTCAAACTCTGTTCTCTGTTACCAGCCACTCCCACTCGGGCAGAGACTTCTCTACCACAATAACTGAAGCACTGCAGGGATACTCACTGGCTGTGGCCAGACCCCACCATTTGGGGGGGGGGGGTGCCACAGCCGTTTGTTCAAAGGGTTCATGGCTGGGTCCACAGCACCACAATAAGTCCAAAACTGCTGCAATTTAATTGCAGGAAAAACAAGGAAACTAAGCAAAAACATGTTCTTTGCAAAAGATGCACAATTTTGCCTGAAAATGTGCCAAACTGACATGAGCAGAACTACAAAGGCAGTTAAAAAAGCTGCGAAAGTGCTGGACCGGTGGCACAAAGGGCTGAGGTGCTGCAAAGTGCATTACCTTGTGCCATGTCGGTGACCTGAGTACAGGAATGAGCTCAGGTTGCTGGTTGCTGGGGGCTGGGAGGAGTGAGTGGCTGACATGCAGCTCTCCTCTCCTCTCCTGGGCAGGGGTGGTTCGTCTTTCTGGCTCTTGGTTGCCACCAGGTGGAGGCTTTGTGGTAGTTCTGATGCTTGGGGGGGGGGGAGAGAATGGGCATCTGAGTGGGTGGAGGGAGGTTGCAGTTCCAGAGCGCATATGTACCTCCACGTGCATGTGTTTCTGTGCAGAGTCATGGATCCAGGTCTGGGGCAAAAAATAGGTGGAAAATGGAGTGGACCAAGTTATATGAAGCCCTGCCCAAGGTGCCAGGGCTGCCCTGCCTCTCTGATGGAGGGAGAGGCTTCTGTATGGTCACCAGACGGGGAGTAGGGTGGGGGTGGAGGGGCAATCCACTGGAGGCACCCCCTCCAAAGGAGAGAGGCAGAACAGAACTGAACAGCTATCCGGTAAGCCCCCCAAAAATACATATAAAAAAAAAATGTGAAAATGGCACTTGGAAAAAGCTTCAAGAACCTGAAACAAAGTTCTAAAAAAAAAAAAAAAATATTAAAACAAAAAAAAAACCTGCACAAAATGCAGTCACCCCCTCACACAGAAGTCAAATTAGGTACACAAATAAACATTATACTGGTTTATTAACACACCACTGGTGTACTTTTACTGTGAATTTACCTCTTTCTCCATCCCCCTTGAGGACCTTTCCATCTCTCTCTGCACTCACTGTGCCGTAATCATGGTTTGCACTGCGGACCCCTTTGACATGGAATTGATCCTTATTTATTTATTTTAGTCTTTGGTAACTGGGTAAGGCCTACTAGGCACACGTGCCTATTTTCAGGGGCGACCTGGGAGCACTGGCCGGTTAAGTGACTTGCTCAGAGTCACACAGTATGCAAGTGGAGGTTGTGAGAATCAAACCCAGGTCTGGTCTGCTGGATGTACCAGGCTCGTTTACAGCTCATTACTCTAATCTCTAGGCTATACTGCCAGCCTCCCTTCCCCCCCGCTACCACTCTAACTATATGTGCACTACATATGTCTATATTTTGCTGCAATTGTATTTAGATGCACTAAATGCAAAGTACAATCTTGCCATTTGTAAGTCCTATTATACTGTATCCTCATACTATCTACCTTCTTATACGTTTTCTCACTATATATTCTTATTATATTGTATACTTCTATGTCTCTATTAATGGTTGTACTCTCCCAGGTTGCACCTGAAAATAGGCTTTCGATTCCCTAGTGTGCCTACCTGCAAAACAAAAACTAAATAAAAATAAAATAAAGGAGAATGAAACAGAGCTGCAGCATGACACAAGGGAAAGGAAACTGCCGCTCAAAAAATTAGAAAATACCCCCTAAACATATTTGGGCATCAGACTAACAAAATCCGAAGAAAAATAGCAATTAAGGCTTACTAATTTTTTGACACTTTTAAAGAGCAGGTTCCTAGTAGCTGCCTGCCACAGCCTGGTCGATAACAATAGTCCTCTCCTGAACTGTGGTGTAAAAATCCATTGTTGTTTAAAAGTTATTTTACTCGTAAATTCCAATTTCGACATGCCAGCAAAAAAAACACTGACTTCCCCGTCCTAATACCACACCCCCATGTCAGCCCACGCTGCTCTGTTTTGTAATGTCACAAAACTAAGGCTGTGTGAGAGCAACACATTGAATACTATGGGGCTGATATTTCCACCTGTTTTTATACCCCTTACAGTTGGGATTTCATTAAGTCAAAGCAATCGATCGACTAATAGCTGATTGATCGCTTTAATAAAATCCCAACTGTAAAGAGTATAAAAATAAGTGGAAATATTTGCCCCATAGTATTCAATGAGGTGTGCTAATGCAGCCTTTATTTTGTGACATCACAAAAATGAAAATTACGTACCTACTGTAATTATGATCTATCTGTGTATCTTCACCATTCATCACATTTGGGTTCATGGCCGGAGGTCATGATCCATGAACTTTTTTTTTTTGGGTGGCGGGCCGACGCACCATCGGCGTCGCCCTCGAGGCCAACACGCTGCGTGGTGCTCGTGGGTTGGCCGTTAGGCGCTGTCGACTCCGCCTGCCTGCCAGTTCTGAGTCACCGGAGAGGTAAGAGGAAGGGAGTGGAGGGTGGGACAAAGAAGTCCAAGGGACAGAAAAAGGAAAAGATATAAAACTAAAAGGAGAAATAACGACTGAGAGGACAGAAAGAGAGAAGTCGGGAACTAAAGGGATTGGGAGGGGCCCCAAACTCTGGAAATAGAGGAGGGAGGTAGGGTGGGGTAAAGAATTTAGAAGATAGGAAGAGAGGGGAAGTTAAACATATGCCAGACCCTGGTCCATCTCCAGATTGTATAGGCACTGCAAGGAGTAGCCAAAGGCTTCTTGCCAGAATTCAAGGCACAGAATAGCTGGCAAAACTCCATATAAGCAGAGTCGGCTATTCTGGAAGAAGGACAGGGCACAGAGAATTAACACTCTCTCAAGGAAAGATTTCTGGTGAAAAAATAAAGGATTTTTTTTTTTAAGGGTAGTCCAAAGGACAAGAAAATATAAGATGGACGGGGAAAAAAGGGAGGAGGAGAGAATGGAGGGCAATTGCCAACTCCCACCCCACAGGGGTGGAGCTAACGCAATGGACAAGGAGTGTCCCCCATGCTGACCAATCTCCCAGGAACCTTATCCCCCATGTGCTCCTGTTCACCCCACTCCTAAGAAAGGAGGGGGATAAGGTTGGGCACAGAGAGGGAGGTGGACCCAGAGACTGGGGCCCCAGGGGGATGGAGGGCGGGATTGTGATGAATGGTGAAAATACACAGAAAGATCATAATTCTGGTGAGTACGTAATTTTCATATCTTATCTGTCAATCTTCACCATTCATCACATTTAGTGAGTGCCGAACCCCCGAAGGGGTTTCTTCACCCTAGGGACAAAGTCCCTTAGCTCTCAGTGGGTGACACACTAAGAGGAGAACCTTCAGGGCCTGGGAGGCCGAGGTGGGGAGAGTGAGGCAGGGGACTCCTGGAGGAAGGAAGTTGCCCGACAAGCAAGCGTCTCGCTCTCGGGAGAAGAGATAGGTTCTCTGGTGACGGAGTTAATCACCCCACGCCGGGCCAAGGGTGACAACCGGAAAGCACGAGTCATGCCATCCGCCTAGTGCAGATCGCTGTCCCTACGACCCTGGTAGCTACCTCGTTGGCATCATAGGATGCCCTCACTTGGTGCCTTGCTAGCTCCAGGCGATGTGCAGAGAGTGCAATGGCTTGTCTGGTTTGCTCTGTGTCAGGCAACGAGGCTAGGAGTTGACCTAGCCTGGACCACAAGAACCTGTCATAGGCTGCATAGTGGGCCTGATGTGCAGAAATGGAAAGCAAAAACCGTGCCGGGTAGAAAGCCCTCCTACCCAGAAGTAAAAATCTGAGGAATCTTGATCTGGGGGCCGGTCATGGTGAAGGGCGTGAAGCCCATCAGGAGTGTCCAACTTCATCAATCGGACTGCGGATGAGGCATGGAACCTGGAGACTCCGGGGGGGGCGCAATACCACTGGCAGAGATCCCTAGGGGCAGGAACTCCAGATAAGGGCCTCTGCCAGGAGCGCAACGACGCCTCCCAAAAAGGAGCAGGCCAGGGGGGCACCACAAGGGTGGCCTCGCTGAAATCGCCTAGAAAGGCGTGCACCGAGTGCTCTGGATTGCTTACAGTGGAAGGGGTGAGGTGTAAGTCCTCCAACATCCTCACAAGGAAATGCTGATACTCAGCGATATCAGCGGCTGGAGAGATGTGGACAGAAGGCTCCTCTCCCCAGAAGAGGGGGATGAAGAGTTGGAGGGCACCGACTGCTCAGAGGGCGGCTGCTCGGGGGGGGGAGGTTGAAAAACCTGTCTGTCCATTGCCCTAATGTAAGCTGGGAACTGAGCAGCCACAGCCCTTAACTGCTCCCAGGAGAGAGGCCCGCTAGGACCAAGGATGCCTGGGAGTGCAGGAGAATGTGGCAGAGGGATGGGGACAGAGCCGAGAAGAGATGTCGGCTGACCTCTGCCTGGGCTAAGAAGCAGACCAAGAGCACCTGAAGAAGAAAGTGCTCCAGAAGACTCCACAGCCAACAGCTGAACAACCATTTCTGTACTGCCTTGGCTGCGCCCAGAAGAATCCCCCCTGTGAGGCGACCGGGGCCGTATAGGTCCAGAAGGACGGTCCCCTACCTCAAAAGAATGGGACTCTCTCAAAGAGACCGAGGAGGACAAGCAGAGATCCGCACTACGGCTTCTTCCAGAGCCCGGGTGGGCCCCCGAAAAAGGTCGCCGTACAGACCCCATGCCCCTTGACCCCTCTGAGTCTGAAAGAGCCCTTCTCCTCGAGAGGGCCAGCCTAGGTAGCTGACAGCCCCGGCCAGCATCCGAGGGAGCTATCCAGGGCGCAGCACCCTCCCCTCCCGTAGAAGCCCTGATCGGCCCCAAAGTTGGGTGATCCACGCACACCACAGGTGGAGGTACCACTGCTGAGGGGTCAATGAACCCACCAAGACTGGGCTGCAGAGCAATGGTGGCTTGCACCACTGCCTGCTGGTCAGCACCCCTGACCCCAGTCTCGGCAGCCACCGACCCCACCTCAGAAGGGGACTGACTCCGGCCTGTGGATGACACTACAGAGCTGCCCACCCCAATAATCAACCCCAAGGAGTCAGACTGCTCGTCTGACTCAGAGCCCAACTCCGCCTCCGAAGAGGTAGAGGCCGAGGCCCTGTGCCAGACCATAGGAGGCTGCCCGGTGCCATCCCTGCCAAATAGGGTGCCGGATTTCAAGACCACGCCCGAGCCAGTGCTACTGCCCCCCACAGCACCGCAAGCAGTAACCACGGGAACACAGCTCCAGCCCGAACAGCAGCCCCAGAGTCAGAAACAGTCACGGCACCATCGGGTCCCACGGCGCCGCGAGCAGCGCCGAGGACGGGGACGTGCCAACGATGGCTCCAACAGCGCCGCCCAGCTCCACGGCACCATGAGCAGGGGTGGCGCGGACGACGGCTCCAACGGCGCCATCGGCGCCACGGATGGTGAAGCCCGGCTCCATGGCGCCGCGAACGGCGCTGAGGGCAGGGGCAGCGCCGACAACGGCGCCAACAGCAGAATCCGATGCCCCCACGGTGCTGAGTCCCAAGGCAGACACAGGGCCGCGCTCAACCTCGGTGCCGCGAATGGCGCCGAGGCAAGAAGACAAAGATGGCACCGTAGAGACTCCCATAGCACCGCTAGCAGTATCGACACCGCGAATAGTGCCGACAGCAGCCATGGCGCCGAGTGACAACCTGGTACCAACAACCGCTCCGTCAGAGCCCACAGCGCCACGAATGGTGTCGAGGCCCACAATGGCAACGACTGACGGCATCGTGGACGGCGTCAACCCGGGCCTTGCAAACCACGGGTCCGACACCGGGGGAGCCTTCACCTCCAAAGTGGTGATTGCCTTGGCAGCGCCTCCCAAAGGGAGCAGGATGGGCCTCCTGCACCACGGAAGGAGCCTCGGTAACGGCTAGGCTACTAGAAGCCGAGGCTTCCCCCCTCCTCGGTCCGTGTAGAACAGGTAGGGGACCCGGAGGAAAGGCCAAGAGTATGTGGCTTGGCCCGACAAGTGCGCACCCAACCCCCGAAAGTCGGCGGAGCTCGCCCCACTTTCCACACGTGTTGTTCGATGAGCCGGCGGTCCATGGAGAAACAGGCATCGCACGAATCCATGTCGTGAAGCGGGCCAAGACACGTAAGGCAATGATCGTGCTGGTCGGTGACGGAAAATTTACGGCCGCAAGGGCACCGTCGCATGGGGGGCCATCCCGTCTTCGAAGTCTTCTTGCCCTCCGACCCAGACATGACCTACGAGGAAAAAAACACCAAAAACAGACTCGATGTCGCCAAGAATAAAAAATAAATGGAAAGATCTTACCAAGTGACGTTGAGTAAGGCAACTAGAATCTGCAGGGAAGGAGCCGACTGACTGTGGCACGGAGGAGTAAAGGCAGGACGAACTGCGTAGGTGTTAGGCCTCAAAATTCTTTCAGATCTTCCACACGAGGCGACATCAATGGCGGGAGACGAAGAACTGGCAGGCAGGTGGAGTTGACAGTGCCTAATGGCCAACCCACGAGCGCCACGCAGTGCAGCGCGGCCTTGAGGGCAGCACCACCGGTGCGCCGCCCGCCTACCAAAAACAAAAAGAGTTTCGCTGGGTCATGACCGCCATGAACCCAAATGTGATGAATGAGAAGACTGACACAGATAAGATCAGGGCAGTGTGGACCAACGTGCGGGCGTGGTATTAGGACCGGGAAGTCAGTGTTTTTTTGCTGGCATGCCGAAATTGGAATTTACGAGTAAAATTACTTTTAAACAGCAATGGATTTTTATACCACACTTCAGGAGATGACTATTGAACAGGTCAGCTGTCGACCAAGCTGGGGGAGAGCAGCAAAACAGAAAATAAGAACCTGCTCTTTAAGATATTAATTTGGGCCTGGTGGCCCTCATATAGACCTTCACCAGCAAAGCTGTTTCTGAGGAAAAACAGCAGGCAGGGCAATTTAAATTCTGAACAGTCACAATAAAATGATGTTTGTATTCTCTATTATTGTTACTGTACTGTAACTAGTCACTTGTGAAAACAGGCATTATTGCTCACATGCTTACCAGTATAAAACAAATAAATGAAAACGAAATGAAAATCATGCTGTATAACTGTTCAGCTATCGTAGTCTATGCTTTTTGTATATCCACTCCCCCCTTCCCCCGGGTCGCATCTGGAATCGAGCCTCAGCTCAGCGTGCCTTTTCCGGTTACCAATTGTTTAAATAAATTAAAAAAAAAAAAAAAAAGAGTACTGCCTGTAGAGACAGACAATATCGTCCTGTAAGAGTTATACCATTTTGAAAAAAAACAAATATTGTGGCAATTAAATCAAAATGCAGGAGTTACTGGAACATGCTGCTGTCCCTATTGCACTGTCGCAAGAGAAATCAGCCAGAGGCAGTTGAACTTTCTCATCACTAGCATTCTCCGCTAATGTCATAGCTTTGAAAGGTAGGACAGTATATAGCCCATGGGCTATGGCTTCCCAGTGACTATGTGGAGCAATAGATAAAGAATCAACATTTAAATACTGAGACTCAAGACCAACACAGGTTGAAAGCATCTTTGAAAAATATTCCAAATTCTAATTTTATGACATCATACGCCAGGTGAAAATGATGTAGAAGTTTTACTTGACAATTCACATTCATGCTGTCAGAAACTGTGCCATTTCTAAACCAGGGTGTGTGGTCAGTGACAATGCAGCAAAAAACAAAACCAAGGCGACAGACACAGAAAAGAATGAGATCCCTACACCGATGCAACTAAAACAATAAAAATCAATAAAAAAAATGGTTTTGTTTGTTTAGAATTCTGGGTCAGGATATTTATGCTGAGCCAAAGCTTGTTTCTCCGTGCTACCCAGAATTTCTTTTTTATTTGTTTCTCAGGATATCATACCATACATTCACACGATACAAACTACATAATACTGTTACAATGTATGAAGAAAACAATTACTGAGATTACAGGTTTTCAATTCTATATATTAGGAGCACATGACTCAGTTTTACCTACCATATAGTAAGGAACAGATAAACAAACTGTAAAAGTTGCAATGTTGGTGTAAAATAAAAAATTCAAAGGTTAAGACCAATGGAAAGACTCCACCAAAAGACAGTCAATGGCCTGGCCACTCTACGAGCATCTAATCACCAGCCACCTCATACACCGCCAAAAAAAAAAAACAACATATCGGGTAAGCTTATCAATTTGGTTGGTACTGTTTATAGACTTATGGGACAAATGAGGAGTCCCTTTCTATAATATAGAACACCCATGGCATCCAACGCAATTCGAATTGAGTCGCCCTTCCCACACTACTAGCAATTAATCGTTCCAACTGATACATATTAACCATAATAGAGTGCCAGTGAACAAGTGTCGGGGGCATGGCCTGGCACCACAGTGGGGTAATGGCCTTGTTAGCTGTAGGTATATATGTAAATAATATGTCGCTGGGGCCAGCTTGAGTCCTGTAAGAGGAACTGAGAGCAAAACCAATTTGGGGGTAAGGGCAACATTACCACTCATTAATTCACTAAGAGTGTTTGAGATTTGTGACCAAAAAGGTATCAACACCGGACACAACCAAAAGATATGCATGTTTGTGTGGCTCTAGGTTCACCACAACCCCTTCAACAAAACCCATATTGCGAAGGAAGAAAACTAAGTAGTTTAGAGGGAGCACTGAAATGCAGAGATCGGCACCTCCATGCAAATTCCTTCCAGTACCCAGCTTGAGAGACTTTCAGAGGGGGAAGTGTATATTTAAGCCAATCTGAATAAGAAACATTTGATTCCAATTCAATGTTCCATGCTTTCAATACAGATTCAGAGGAGCCACCCAAAATTTCATTTATAGCCTTGTATACTTGACCTACCAAATGTTGCAAGGGTAGCCCATTTATAGAACCTTTCAAAAGTTTGAGAAACAAGGCTATGGGATGCAGCATTCTGCACAACTCAGGAGACTTTTTTTAGGAGTTAAGATCTGACTTGCAGAAATCTATAATGATTGCTACGTTGTAAATGGAATTTAGACTGCAGCTGAGCAAACGGAACAACCCCCCGGAATCCAAAAATTGAAAGATACAGGACAGTTCTAGTTTTCCCCAACCAATAAAGGCATGGTCCAATCGTGCCTGATGAAAGTCCGTCTCTAAAGCAAGCAGGTGAGTAAAGTAAAACACTGTAGCCAGTTGAGGCATCTGTCGAAGGAGACACCAAGCACGAAGAATATTCACGGCACCAAAACCAAAATGAGAAATGACCAGAGAATGAGGGAAAGATTTAAACAGAATAAGGCCTGGATCAAAAAGATAACTTATTACAACTTCAACTGTTTTCCAGGGGGAAGAGTAGTTTGGATTAATTCAGAGCAAAATAGTCCGCAAGGCAGCAGCTTAGTAATAGTGACTAAGGTTAGGCACATTAAGACCACCCTTATCACGGGAAGCTGTAGAAGGGACCAGCGGAGTCGGGGCTTGCTTCCAGCCCATACAAATCTAGAAAACATCTTATTCCATGAAGAAAAATAAAAAGAAGAAGGTACCACCGGGAGCATTTGAAAGAAATATAACACCTGTGGGAGAATTTTCATAGGTAATGTTTCAGTACGTGAGAAAAAAAGACAGATGGAAAGACAACGAACGTCCTAGATCTTGCTATAGAGTTTCTGACAAGGGTTCATAATTTACAAATTCTAAAAGTGACAGGTCCTTAGGTAGTCTAACCCCATGCAGTTCTATCGAAGTGGCAGCTGTAGTTTCAATTCCCCAGATGACTGAAAATTTAGGGTTAGGACTTCTGTCTTTAGGTCATTTATTACATGTCCAGATAAAGCCCCAAACTCTTCAGAAGATGCCTAACCGCCGGAAGTGAGGTCTCAGGATCCAGAAGTGTTAATGTTAATAAAGTATCATCAGCATATAGACAAATTTTATAAGCCTGACTACCCAATGGAATGCCCTCCACTGCCACAGATTCTCTAATCACTATTGCGAGGGGCTCTAAATAAATAGCAAATAATAGAGGAGAGAGGGGGCAGCCCTGCCTCATGCCCCTAAATAATTTAATAGGGTCGGATAACTGTCCATTTACTCATAGATAGGCAAAAGGAGAAAAATAGGCACTCTGTATCAAAGAAACCACTATTAGGGGGAAGCCAAAGGCCAGTAACGTTTGCTACAAAAAGGGCCAAGAAACCCCATCAAATGCCTTGTCAGCATCCAAGCTGACAAGGGCTGTAGAGATCAAACGTTGTGAAACATGGTCCATCAGGTGGACCACCCAAGAGATGTTATCAAAGGTCTGCCTACCATAAATAAACCCTGACTTGATCAGGATGAACAATAGCGAGAAGACGACCTTCAAGCAGGTGAGCCCAAACACATACATATTTTGTAATCAGTATTTAACACTGATACAAGTCTGTATGAAACCAAAAGAGTGGGATCCCAGCCTGGTTTTGGGTTTACAGATATTATAGCGCCAGACCAAGGGGGGAGCAACACCATCCTGGATACCCAAACAAACCCCAAGCTGATGTGGCATCAAACCTGAGAAGGCCTTAGAAACACAGAAGTTGATGGCAGAAGGAGACCGCTAGGTCCATCTAGTCTGCCCATTTGTTTTAGACCTATTTTGACCCTCTAGTTGCCCTCTGTAGTCAGGGTTCTCTTGTGGCTATCCCATGCATTCTTGAATCCCCCCCACAGTGCTGACCCCCACAACCTCTTGGGGCAGGCTGTTCCAGATGTTCACCACTCTTTCTGTGAAGAAAAACTTCCTAGTGTTGGTAGAGAACCTCTCTCTTTGCAGCCTAAGGTCATGTCCCCTGGTCCTGGAGCCCTTCTTGAAGTGAAAAAGTTCCTGTGCCTGTACCTTGTTAACACCTTCTATGTACTTGAATGTTTCAATCATGTCCCCTCTCTGTCTTCTCTGCTCAAGTGAGTACATATTCAGTTCCCCAAGTCTTTCCTCAAAGGACATGTACTGCAGACCTTGAATCAGTTTTGTCACCTTGCTCTGTACTGTTTCCACCCGGTCAATGTCCTTCCTTAGGTGAGGCCGCCAGAATTGGACTCCGTATTCCAAGTGAGGCCTGACCAGCGACCTATACAGTGGTAGTACCACCTCTCTCCTTCTGCTCGTGATTCCCTCCCAATGCAGCCCAGCATTCTGTTGGCCTTCAATGTTGCCTTCTCACACTGCTTACTAACGTTTAAGTCATCTGAGATTATGATTCCCAGATCTCATTCCTGGTTTGAGGCTGCCAGTTTTTCACCTCCTAGGTAATACTTCTTTCTTGGATTTTTCTTTCCTATGTGCATGACCTTGCACTTTTTGGCATTAAATGTCAGCTGCCATGCTCCAGACCATTCTTCTAGTTTCTTGAGCTCAGCTTCCATCTTGCCCACTCCTTCTGAGGTGTCCACCCTGTTACATATATTGGTGTTGTCTGCGAACAGAAACACCTTCCCTTCCAGTCAGTCAGTGATGTTTGCTATAAAAACACTGAAGAGCAGAGGCCCCAACACTGAGCCCTGGTCACCCTGCCTTCCGTCGATTACGTTCCATTAACTTGTACTCTCTGGGTTCTGCCTTGTAACCAGTTTTATACCCATCTGACTACTTCTGGACCAACCCCAGTGTGGGTCAAGCTTCTTTAACAGCCTTCTGTGTGGAACTGAGTCAAAGGCTTACTAAAGTCTAGGCAGACCACATCTACTGAACCATCGTCGTCCACTGGTTTTATAGCGTAGTCAAAAAACTCAAGCAGATTCGTCTGGCATGCCCTACCTGCTATGAAACCGTGCTGTTTAGGATCTTGTTGGCCACTAATTTCAAGAAATGCTATGATCCTCTGTTTGAGTAGTGTCTCCATTAGTTTCCCCACTAGAGACGTGAGGCTCACCAGTCCGTAATTACTAGCCTCTTCGCAACTGCCTGCTTTCTGAAGTGGAACCACTATTACCTTTTTCTAGTCTTCGGGTACCACACCGCTCTTCAAAGACTTTTGTAAATAGAAGAGCAAGAGGGGCTGATAATTCTTCCCCCAGTTCCTTAAGGATTCTGGGGTGCATCTCGTCTGGCTCCATGGCTTTGTCTACTTTTAGTTTATTTAGCACCTCCCATAATTCGGTTTCTGTAAAGGGACTCTTGTCTACCCCTGGTCCTGGGGTGCTGTTTTTTTTTTTTTTCCCAAGGCTGGGCCATCCCCTGGGTCCTCTTTGGTAAACACCGAGCAGAAGTATTTGTTGAGGATTTTGGCTTTCTCTGGGTCAGGTTTGGTGCATTTCCGTTCTTCAGTAGCTCTTTACTATCCTCCCTTTTGCCTTCCTACGTTCCCTAATGTACCTAAAAAATAATTGGTCTCCTCTCTTTGCCCCTTCTGCTATTTTTTCCATCTGTCTGGGCTTTTGCTTTTCAAATCTGTTTGTTCGACTCTCATTTTTTCCTTGTACGAGTCCCAGTCTTTCTCAGGTTTGGTTTCCTGGTATATGCTGTACACCTTCTATTTTCTTTGACTGTGGTAGCCACTTCCTTGGAAAACCATAGAGGATTTATTTTTCTTTTTGCTTTGCTGACCCATTTGGCACTTTGATCTGTGGCAGTCTTTACTGCTCTCTTGAGCCTCCTCCACATGACCTCCACCTCCTCAACCTCTATTTCCATTAACTGGCTTCTTATGTTGTTCCTCTTTTTTTGGAAGTCAGTCTTTCTGAAATCTAGCACCTTTATCTTTGAGTGACTGGTGTCCTGTGTTATGTCTACCTTAAAGCTTACCATGCGATGGTCACTGTTGCCCATATGGCATCCCACTTCGATGTCCTTGATCCTTTCTGAGTTTGTGAGGACAAGATAGAGAAAGGCATCTCCCCTTGTTGGGGTTTTAACAAGCTGGCACAGTCCCACGCCTTGTAGTGACAATAAGAAGTCCCTACTTCTTGTTGTTGCTGCCGTCAGTGTGCTCCAGTTAATATCTGGTAGGTTGAAGTCCCCCCACCAGTATTACCTTCGCTTTTATCAGATATTCTGTGGATTTCCTCTATTGGGTTTTTGTCTCCTTTATCGCCTTGATTTGGGGGGGGGGCTGTACTCAACGCCGATTCTGAAGGGTTTTCCTTTGCATGTGTCTACTGTTAGCCACAGTGACTCAAAGTCCCCAGGTTGCCCTTTTACTTCTGTGGTTTTTATTTCCTTCCGAATGTAAATGGCTACCCCCCCCCTTTTTTTGCCCTGCCTATCTTTCCTGAACTGATTGCAACAGGGAATGGCTGTATCCCATCCGTGGTTTTCTGTGAACCACGTTTCTGTTAGAGCCTTATACCATTCGATGGGATATCCACTGGGGTCAGGACATTTCAAGGTTTTTATCCAGGAAATAGCTCCAGAGACCTCCTCTATTGTAATGGGTGACAGAAGAGAATCCCGATGAATAGAGGATAATTGTTGGATGGAGAGTCGAGACAAAAAAGCTTTGATATTGTCTACAGGAAAAAGTTGTGGATCATATAGTTGTTGATAATATGCCTGAAATAAGTGCATAATATCAGGAGTAGAGGAAAAAGTTTCCTTGTATGAGTACACTTAACCGAATGTGTGTGTGCAGAAGATCTGAATCCCCGCAACTTTCTGGCAAAATTATGAGCACCTCTAGTGCCTTCTTCATAATGGTATTTGTTAAGGTACATTAAGGCCGTTTGGATCTTTGGGTCCAAGATCTTCTGAAGTTCCACTTTTATCTGATGAACCCGAAGCTGATGCCCCCCTACCCCCCGCAGAAAATCAAGTTTGTCTGATGAGGCCTTATATTTGGCTTCACACTGCTTTTTTTGATATGAGGTATATGCTGTAATTTCCCCTCTCAGTACCAATTTAAGGGTGTCCCAGAGAATACTGGGGGATACTTCCGGGGACTTATCCTCAACAATAATTTATTTCATTAAATAAAATAAAATAAATAAATAAAATCATTCTATCAGAAATCTGAGCCTCGAAAAGCTTCATCTTTTAACAATGAAAAATTAAGCTGCCAGGTGGTCTGTTTAGGGGGCCTATTCAGGTTCAATTTAAGGAGGAGAGGGGAATGGTCAGACAGCACATTAGATCCAATGAATAAATCCCATAGGTCATCCGCATGCTCAGCTGTTACAAAGAAATACTCAACACGGGAGAAAGTGTGAAACCCGGAAGAAGAAGAATAATAGGTTTAAGCACGAGTTGATGGGAAAAAGTGTCGCCAGACATCCACATATCCCAACTGATTTAACTGTTGCTTAAGATATTTTTGCGAAGCCAGATGTTCAGACAAATGTGAGGCATCTTATGAAGGAGACAATGTAATATTAAAATCCCCTCCCAGGACAAGCATACCTTGCCGTAAATCCAACAGCTTATTAAAGAATACTCGGGAGTTTAGAGGGGGATACTTTAGGGGGAAAATATACATTTACAATGTAACCAACTGGCCAAATAGACGACCCACCAAAATGATAAAACAACTACTCGGATCTGAATACTCTGTATCAAGCTGAAATGAAGTGGCAACCGGTAAAAGTACTGCCACCCCACGATGCTTACCCCTAGCATATGATGACGAAAATATCACATAACGGCTTCCCGCTGACAATTTAAGATGTTCCTCACTAGACAAATGGGTTGCCTGGAGATACACTACATCCAGGGGTGTGCAAATCATATTGCCCCCTGTCCGGGGCAAGTAAATTTCCTTGAAGGGCAAGTACAAAAATATAGCTAATTTCATTGTAATGAACAGGCGCAAGTGAAAATTCTGCTACAGTCATGGCTGGGCAAGTGCTAAAAGTTTTGATTTGAACACCCCTGCTACATCCACTACCTGCTTATGGATGTATTGGTGCATCCTCGCCCTCTTGATAGGATTATTAAGGCCATTGATATTTATAGACAAAATCTTTACAGGAGAGATAGCCATCTTTACAATTTAGAAACGGAAGCTATAAATAAGATAAAAAGCTCACCAGTAAATTCTCTAAAGCCCTGATCCAAAATCTCCTCAAAGGTCCCCACAAAATGAAACCTAGAGATTTTACACACCACTATCCATCTCCAATATCCACCCTCCCTATTCCGAGGGCAGACACCCCAGAAAACCTTAGCTGCAAACAAAGAAATACTATCTGCTTCAATTTCTGACATTGTAAACAAATTTTGCAACGTCATTATATTACTTCCTGAGGAGGCTTTTATCCTTACACATATAAAATTCAAAAAAGTAATAAACAAATTCCTAATAACTATTAACATGGGGTCAAAAATAATCCCCAAAATTACAAAAACAAAACCCGCCAACTGTGCATGAAAACCATGGTCCACCAGGTGAACTATCCCCTGGAGGTATTTGATAAAAAACTGGTGTAGTGGAAAAAAGCAAAAGGCAATAAAGCCAATCATCGTAAAGACAAAGAAAGGCTGGGAGTTAAAGCCTTTATATTTGACTTCCAAGGTATGAGAGGTAAGAAGCATTCCCTCTAATGTCCCAGTAGCTGCAGTAGAAAATATCTGTGCAGCTCTGGGAGAGGAGGATAAGGAGAGGAGTAGCTACGTTCCGGGCCTCCTGAGAGAAATACAATCTCCCAATAATAAAGGAAAGGGCGTAACAGAAAAAATGAAAATTATAGTTAGGAAGAAGGGGATAAAAAAACGTCATTACCTCAATGGGTCCACCCAAACCACTGCCCATCATCTGTCTAAAAAAAAAAAAAAAAAAAAAAAAGGAGAGGGGTCACCACTTGGGGGCCAAGGCCATTAATTTCTATAAGTAAAAGCTGACTAGAGTAAACTCTCTCGCTCCTTCCCCCAAATACCCACAGAAGAGGAAGGAAAAAGAGGAGGAGAGACAGACACTCAAATAGAGGGCAACCAAAAGGATACATTATACCTGTACAAACCCTAAGGGCTAAGGGTAATCAGTAGGCTTTGGGAGGAAAGGGAAGGGGGACCCCAATCACCATATATACCCATTCAAACCAATTAAATCATTTTAAGATCAGTCCCCCCCACAGGCACTGTCTATGTCATTTCGTCTTTTTTAAGACCAACCCAACCTCAGATTTGTAGAGCGCCCCTGAGGATTATTTATGGCTTACAACAGTATAAACACCGCAGTAGCAAAAATGCAATAAAAAATATATAATCCACTTGAAATGTAAACAAATCGACCATTTAGCAGGTGTACACTATTTTTTGCCCTCTGCCCACTTCCTTACAACACATAAAAAAAAAACTATAGTATAAGACTGTGCAGCTGGTTATGTCACTTTAATATCTTGTCCATGGATTCAACCAAAATATCCAGAGCATCATATAAGCCCTTTGTGTTTAAAAGAGATGAGGGTCTTCGAAATAACTAAATTAGGAGCACCAAACTTATACCAGACCCTTTCATAATGACACTTTGTTAAAAAAAAAAAATCCAACTGTGCCATTTACTACTAAAAAAAAAATCTGAATTCAAACTTTAATACTCCTGTTCCAATGGTTGCTGATTCTTCAGAATGAAAAGGAAAAAAAGTCACTTGTTTAATTGTCCCAACTTGGTAAATATAGCAGCAGAAAATAACTAAAATGAGCCAGCCAAATGTCCAACACTCACATGATGTTGCTCATATGAGATTAGTCCTTCTGATTTTAAAGAATCTCAATGAGATTTGTAGCGCAGCCATCAGCTAGTATTGAAATTGCTAATACAGCTGCGCACACAGGAGGGGGCTCCAAGGCAAACCCACCAGATCCCAATCTGCCAAGCAATCAGCGGCAAAAATCAAATAAACCCTTTACTGAAAGCTACAGATAGCTAACCCACCACTGTGCTTCTTGGACCACCCCGGAAGGTAAAAGGAAAGCTCTCTCCCCTCACATCACCAGCTACAGTAACTTTTCCAAAGGTTGCAATACTTCTGTTCAGGTAGAGTTTGCCTCTTGTCTTCTAAAGGAGGCCAATCTGGTCTGCGCATCCCAAGAATTATTCAATGAGGAGGTTTTGCTGCATTGTGCTGAAGTCGACTGCCATCTAGGGGGATCCTGGGATTGAGGCGGTCTGGGAGCAGGCTGATCCGGAAGCTGGAAATGGAAATTACGTACTTACCGTAATTATTCATCTTCTTGGACAGTCTCCATCACTCATTCACACTAGTGGGATAGTGCCGGAGGCGCTAGGACCAAGCGAGAGTCAAAAATTTTCTGAAGGGTCGGCGCCGAGGTAGGACCCGGCGCGTCACAGCGATACCCAGCGAACTGACTCATGCCTGTGTAGGCTATCTCAGCATCGACCCTCCAACCGCCTCAGTACCTTTTCGACCAAGGAGGTGCAGCATAACTAATGAGAATAACTCATTCTGAGTTTCTGGGCCTGAGAGGGCCCAGATGGCATTTGCAAGAAAGGTCAAAGAACAATGTCTTCACAGTCCGAACCATAGGCCATGAAGACCAGGAAAGAAAAAGGAGTGAACCCAGGGGATGGTGGGTGGGCGTGTGAATGAGTGATGGAGACTGTTCAAGAAGATCAATAATTACGGTAATTACGTAATTTCCATATCTTCCTGGACTAAGCCTCCATCACTCATTCACACTAGTGGGACAGTACTAAGCTAAAACCCACAACCCTGAGTAGGGTGGTAGGAGATAGGGTTCACCCAGAAAGGACGGCCAAGGACTGTCCTGCTAATAAAAAGAGCCGTCTTGTAAAGAGCATCCAGAACATGATGCTTACAAGATAAGCACTCGAGTTGTAACGCACCACTTCGCAGACGACTGCAATGGGCACAAAATGAAACTCTGCCAGGAAGCCGCAACCACTCAGAGAGAGGCGAAAACCTGGACTCACAATTTGGTATGTGACCAAAACTAACAGTGTCAAAGACATGTACTATCCAATGTAAAGGACCTCAGGAACTGCAAGAGCCGGAGGTAAAGTCTACAGGTTCAGGGTAGACCGAAAAGCGGAGACGGAACCCCCACTACCAAGTATGGCTGACCTGCAAACAACAGGTGCAGGAGCACTTGAACCCCTTACTTGGTGAGCAAAAGAAGGTCCAGGTGGGGTTAGCTCATCAAGGAAAATAGTTTTCACTAAGTCACTGAAAACTTCCTGATGGAAGTCGAAGCATAACTTAGAAGCCTCTTGTGGTGGTCTAGTAAAATCAAATCCTAGTCACTGCATATTCCAAAAGGAAATCATCCTGCCCCTGTATGTATAACTGTAGCAGCAGTCTCTGAACTCAGAGAAGAAAGGAAAAAGTGTACAGGAGGACGTGTCCACTGTGGAAAAAAAACATTTCGACAGAAAAAGACGGGATGGATTTGTAAGGCAAATAGAGGCAGATGTGCATCGAGGAGGGACACAGCAGGACCAAGTTAGGGCTAACCTATTCGTTGAAGTGACTGAATAGCGGCAGAAGTGGCTCAGTGCGGTGAAGGAAGTAGGAAGGAAGTAGGAAGGACTCTAGCTTGCTTTGTTGAAAAAAAACAAACATCACCGCTCCGTCACGCAGTCAGAGAGGATAGATTCGAGTGCTACTGGCACGGAACCAGTGCACAGGAACTGAAGGTGTGAATATTTGAGAAGCTACCTCAGAAAAAGACCTACTTGACCTATGGTCAAGAAAGGAGCATGTCGTCTGTTAAGTTGAAGCAAGCATGGAAGTACGAATCTAAGTTCCGACTCACTGAAGAGTCACTTCTGTTGCTGTGAGACTCTGATCAAGAGAAGAAAGCCTGATTAAAAACCAAAAAGGGACTAACAGACTGGTTAGACGCCTAGGTTTTGGAAATATCTCAGAATAAGAGAAAATTATCTAGAGAAAAGAGGTGAGCTACACCACCGCTGGATCAGACTGCCCCTAGGGGTAAAAGAAATCAGGTACTCTTTACTGAAGTTTAGAGATGACCGCCTCAGGGTTGAGGCGGAACTTGACCAGATCCAAAGTGTGGTATCAGGAAATTCCAACTAGGCCCTGTGCTGTGATAATTCTGACCCCCCCCTTTTTTTTTTTGTATTAATTATCATTAGTCCGAGCCTGACAAGGTTGCTGGTTGCTATTTGGCAAGGATTGCCTGATACAGAAATGACAAGGATGTCATCCCTCTGAGGAGCAGGAGGAGCCTGAGGATCCATAACTGAACTCTTGACTGGACTAATAATAGCTAGACAGATGTTAACCACCTGTGCCGAAGCAGCCACCAGAGAGGCAGCATCAAAAGAGGGCTATATACCCCTATCAAAGGAGCAGAACAGTCTGTGCGGCTCCCAACCATTGAATTAGAATGTTCCACAGAGTGTAATTGTCTTGACAACTGAAAGAGTCTAGACGCAGAGGTATATGGTCCACAGATCCAGTCTGAACACTATGGTAGACCCCATAAATGAGGAACTACTGAAACGAGCTTCCATCACAGACTCTGATGATAGAGAGGGCGTGTCTTTCAGTATATAAAATGAGTCATCCGCTGTATCACTGACCAGAAGGTCAGGGAGAGACTCATCTAGATGCCCTTCTACCACAGAAGGACCCCAAAAAGAGGTCTAGGTCAGAGCCACTAGAGACTCCGCCACCAGGAAGGGTGTCGAGGAGCTTGGCACCACGTAGGGAGCTGAAAAAGTGCTGAGCGGAATGAGAGATTCCGCTGACAGAACAGAACAGAACAGAAGAGTCCCATCAGCGGAAAACCGCTGGATGATGAGACCCGATGCAGACCGCCACCCACTAAGATGTGTGGAAAAATAATCCGCAGAATAGGACTTCATTCCTCGGAAACATCAAGCCACAAGTTCTGCGGAAGAGAGGTCTGCAAACGGAGATCCTTCCCTAGTTCTGTCAGACAGTACCAACTGGCACCCTTGCGGCACCAGCAGCACTCGTGGCACAAGAGGGCACAAATCAGTACCTATGCCAACCTGGGAGACACCCGAGGGTACCCACGGCAGAACCCTCAGGTATCCTCGGCACCAATGGCAGCAATGGTACACAGGGGCACCCCGACGCCCATGGCACCCAAGAAACCCATGGCACCCATGGGCACTCATGGTACCCGTGGCTCCCATGGCACCCACGCCACCCGCGGGTGCCAGGCACCACCCACAACACCCATAAGCACCCGCCGGCATCTGTGGCATCGTGAGACACCCACAGCACCGCTAGCGGTGCCGGCAACGAAGGCAACAATGACAGCACCCGCGGCGCTGAACGCGGCGCAGAGTGCAGTGTCGAGCCATGGCACTGATCCACGGCGCCAACCCAAACACCAGTGGCACTGCCTATGGCACCAATGCCAAACCAGTGGCACGGCGCCGGACCTGTGGTGCCACCAAGGTGTTGGGCACAGCACCAGGAAAAACACCGTGGAAAAGCTAATGGAAAAGATGGAGAGAAGGGGAAAGGTGGTGCCCGTGCCAGCCCCAGCATGGAAAAGAAAGAGGGGGGTAGGCAAGAGGGGTTGACACGATGGCGAAGGCACCAAGAGGGCACCACGCTCATTCTGATCCAATTGACCCGGCTCCGGTCCAACGGCTCTGAGGCCCCGAAAACAGGAACACAACCAGGAAAAAAGGAAAGTCAAACCCCCTGCTCCACAGGAGCGACCCACAGGTGAAACTGCTCACGGAACTTCAAGGACAGAGATGGAGTCGGAGTGAGTATATCTGACCATTAGGAGGCGGGGCCGGGAACCCATGAAAGTCGGTTCAGGCCTACTCGCCTTACCAACGAACAATCCTCGTGCAGACATACTCAACGGGCAACCTCGAAGGTAACCGATTCTTCATCCCCAAACGAAGAAGAAGAAGAGATCGAGGCTAAGCGGAGCTGGATTCCCGCACCAGATTCGCGGCCGTGGACTGTCCCCTCGAAAGCACAGGACTGTCTGTAGTCAGACCCTCCCCGCTACTTAAGGGTGGTGGACCGGGCATAGCCCTCTGCCATAACAACTTTCAAACGAAGTCTTCCTCGTCACCCGTACCGTCTAAGGACGACTCCGTTGATGTCAGGAAAGAATTTATTTTTCTTCATAATATTCTTTTCTTGTTCGTAAAATAAAAAATGACTACTAAATAGTTAAATTAAACACTAAAAGCTGTTGTCGTATAGATGAAAAACTTGACTCGACGAACGAACAGCGTCGACATCAAAAGCCCTTGCCTGACAGTAGGAAAAGGAATGAAATTGGTTGAAGGTCGGCTGAGGATAACCTACCACAGGGTGAGTCAGTCTCGCGTCATGATGCGTAGTCCCACCTCGGCGTCACAATCTTCAGAAAATTTTGTCTGCTATCCTAGCTCCTCCGGCGCTATCCCACTAGTGTGAATGAGTGATGGAGACTTAGTCCAGGAAGATTCTCCGTTTCAGAAGGTCCTCCCTGGCTTCCACCGCAATATTATAGTCATGCTTGCCATCCGGAAAGTGTACCACCAATCGGGAAGGATATGGAGTGGAGAAGCGGATCCCCTTCTTTTGGAGAACTGCAAATAGCAGTTGGTATGCCCTGTGCTCCCTCATGGTACGAGGGGCATAATCACTGTCGAAAAAAGATTCCTGTTTAGCCATAAAATGTTTTTTGTCAGCGCCATGCAGTTCTAAGCACCTGTTCTTTTACTGCATAATTAAGGAACTGGAGGATTACTGAAGGAGGGTGAACACCAGCACCAGTTGGTTTTGGTCCTAAAGCTTGATGGACCCTCTCCAGGTCCAAAAGAAGATCTGCAGGCAATTTTAACACTGTACACAGTAAAGTGATCACAAAGTCCTTCAGGTCGGTGCCTTCTGAGTCCTCATGGATCCTGTAAATATGGAGATTTTTTCTCTGTGATCTGTTCTCCGAGTCTTCTTGTCTGGCCATGATGGCTGCTTATTTTTCTTGCAATTCCTATACTACAGCCTCCAGGTCGTCTATCCGATTTTCAGCAGCAGTAACCTGGCGCTCTGTGTCATCTGCTCTTTGCTCCAAAGTTTCCACGTCTTTTCATAACTCACAGTACAGTTGCTTCATCTCTGTACGGAAACTTATTTCTTTATTTGAGTTTTGGTGACCAGGTAAGTCCACTGAGACAGTTACAGTCCCTTTTTCAGGGTCGACCCAGGGTCAAAGAAACATCAGAGAGACAGTACAATAATATGGAAGAACAATATACAGGATGGCAAAAACTGAAATACAGCATATACAAAAATATTACAATATAAGGAATAGGTACATCAATAACATAATTTCAAGGCATACACAATAGAACTTAAGGCAACTGACTAAAAGCCAAGTAAAAAGAGGAGGAGAATTGGGAGGGGGAAGGGGCTGAGCACTGAGCAAGAGAGAGAATAGAAGGATAAGGACAGGAGGTAGGGATAGGAGCGAGTTACAAGGGCAGGAGTAGGAGTAGGAAAAAGGGCAGGGAGAGATGTAACATCAGCGGAAGCAGGAGCAGAATTAGAGAGGCTGAGAGGGAGGCATACAGATTAGATTGGAACAAAGAGAGGAAGGAACAGGACAAAACAGAGGGGGGAAGGGAGTTCTATTCAGATACCATCGCAAACGAGAAAGACCTTCGGGCGATGGCAAGGCGTGGTTTGGGTTTAACGAAAAGGGGGAGAGAGGCAGATCGTGGAGCTTGTCTTAGACATACAGTCTCCCTGAGGCATGGAGGCGTGAATTTGCGGACAAGCTTAAACACAAAACTCAGGGAGGAATACCTCAGTTAAGCTTGGTAAGGTAGCCAGCTCAGTGAGGACTGAATGTCACAATGGTGAGAGTGGGCACTAACCCCCAGGGCCAACCTTCCCACTCTATGGTAAGCCTGGGTTAGGAGAAACAGGGAAGAGGAATTAGTTGAGAGCAGTAAAGGAGCACCATAAGTTAGGAGGGGAAGAAGAGACGAGGAAGCAATCTTGCGGCAGGAGGCAGAGGAAAGGAAAGGAAAGGAAAGGAAAGGAAAGGACGGATATGATAGAGGAGTCCAAGTTTCTGGTTCAAAGATTTTGCGACATTGGAGACATGCGGGCTAAGGGTGAGCGTGGTGTCCAAGGTAATGCCCAGATATTTAAAGTAGTGGACATACTCAAGGGTATCGCCACTGATCAAGGTAATGCTAAGAGGGGGGAGAGCAGACATGGTGGGGGGGGGGGTCGGTGGGTGAAAAGTAAACTTTACTTTTTTTCGTATTCAGAACAACGTGATTGGAGGAAGAACCAGCCCTCAAGGGAAGCAAAGTCAGATGCAAGTTCTCTATTGATTAGAGTAATATCAAGGGAGGAGCGATAGATGATTGCATCACCTGCATAGAGGTGTACAGAGGCCCCTCCGCAAAAGTTGGGAAAGTCATTAATGAAGAGCGAGAACAATAAGGAATCTAAAATAGAGCCCTGTGGGACTCCACGAGTTATGGGCCTAAGGCCAGAGATGGAACCAGCCCACTTAACTCTTTGAGAACGGCAGGACAGATCGTCTTTGACCCAGTTCAGTGCACTAGTGTCTAGGCCTAGAACTTTCAAAACAACAGTTTCTGGCACACACTAACCTGCAAGGAGGGAGGAAAACTTCAAAAGAAGTTTAAAATTACATTTTATTTACCACAGAAAAAACGAACTGGCAGACTGATGCCTAACATGTTTCGGACTAGGTGTCCTTTTTCAAAGGAAATGGGCAGACTAGGTGGGCCAAGCGGTCTTTATCTACCATCAAATTCTATGTTTCTATGTTTCTATTTAAGACGGATATAGGTCTATAGTTTTCTACAGCAGTATTGGATCCCCCTTGTGCACTGGAACGACTACAGCCACCTTCCACCTATCCAAGATAGTGCAAGAAAGGAATGACTGATTGACCAGATCGTAGACAGAATGCGCGAGGGCAGGGGTCCCAATTTAAGAAACCCTGGCTCTAGGGAGTCATGGCCAGGGGAGCTTTCCAAATTTAAGTTAGAGAGAAGCTTCCGCACCTCTCTGAGAGAGGCCAGCTTCGGGTGGAAAATCAGGTCCATCCCCAAGTGTGCACAGGGTGGATTGGGCAGAAGTAGGAGAAGGGGAGTTATGGAAGAGTGAGGTATATTTGTGTAAATCAGTAAAAAATTATTAAATTTGGTCGCAATGGACTCAAGGTCAGTAAGGGTGGAGCCGTTGGCAATAATGGAGCTCGGGATATCTGCCGCCTTCCCTTTTACTCGGGAGATGATTTGCCTCCAGAATTCCTTCAGGCTGCAAAGGTGCTCTGTTTGTAGAGATTTGTAATGGTGCCGTTTGACTTTATGGACTGAACTTCTGCATTGCCTATAGACTTGCCAATCTTGAGGGAGACAGCTTTTTTCATAGGTCCACCAGGCTTTGTAACGGTGGGACATAAGCGCACTAATCTCCTTAGTGAGCCAGGGAGCCTTGATAACCCTTGGCTCAACATCTTTTCGGGCGGCGTGGTCATCAACAATTTGAGTGAAGGTCGACACAAAGATATCCAAGGCTTGATTTATGTCAGGGAGAGTTTTAGTGGGGCGCCAGTCTGTGTCATAGATGGAGGTAATAAAGCCGCCTACATCGAACCTAGACATGTCCTGAACCAGAGAGATCTTGGGAGGGGGGTTGGGACAGTTGTTTCTCCAAATACAGAAAGAAGGTGAATAGTTACTTATACCGTTAGGGAAAAAAGTCGTCCACAGTATAAAGTTGTAGTAGGCTTGTGGGATTCAGACTCGGACACCAGATGTGAAGGACCAAAATAAAACAGCATTTATTCAGCAATACAAAAATAATATAAGCGAACTAGTTCGACAAAAACAAAATAAAAGAGAATAAGTACATCCAAATTAACATCAAAACCATAAATCAAAGAAAACAAAACAAGATCCAACCACTAGAAAACACTAGTGAGCTTTTAGATATTAGGGTCAGCTCCCTGCTGAGCCCTGCAGCGAACTACTTAAAAACAGCACTTTCCCTACATTTATATTGCCGCTGAGACATGTGATGAGGGAAGCCCCTCCCCTTTTCCATTATGTAACATAAAGCTCTATGCATCTACTAAATAAAAATAAAATATGCTGAGAACCTTTAAACATGTTTACATTCGTTTAGACAGTTTTTAACTGAATCATAGACCGTCTCCCACGATCTACAGGCTCCTGCCACAGGTTCTCTGTATAAAGATAACACTGACTCGGCCGTCCGGCTCTATAGAGAACAGGGAACAGACGGAGGGAGCCCTGTAGCCGTGGGACAGAACGCCACATCATCTTACAATTAGTAGTTCAAGCTGTAAAGGTAAAACACTTTTCATAAACAAACTGTTCTGAAGTTTACATATCTCCTGGATAACCTCTAAACGTCTGAATGTGGTCAAACTATTTTCTTCTCTTAGACGAGCATTTGAGCAGGAAGGTTGAGTTACACAGCGTCTGCTACAGTAACCACTACGCTACAGTAAAATCTTTATTTTCATCTTAATTCATTTCATTTCTACTCGTTTTCTTTCTTTCTTTTTTTTTATGTCAGCATTCTTAGAGTAGTGTTGGATCAGAACCCTGCCCCACTTGACATTACTTTAATCACTCCATAGCAACAGCAATTCATTTCTGTTAGGCTGAGATTTCCCTTTTTTGTGTAAATCTGAAACTCGCCTGAAACACAGACCTCCTGGGAATAGGAATGCTTGTATCACCGTACTACCCGAGTGATAATTCGATCCCAGACTTCTGTACTTTCTCTTCTAAGTACTTTTTCCTTTTAACATGTTTTTATTTTTATTCGGATGCGGACTCGCTACCGCAACGTTCGCACATTCAAGGAGCACATAGTGTAAGCGTTCATGTAGGTGAGTGTGCGCACTGTCGAGAAGTATAAATATCGGGAGCTACAAGCTTTTTCTTTTTTAGAGACCACAGTACAGAAAGAGCTTTAGAGACAGAAAGAACATTAAACAGGTGGCCTTCCAGTCTAATGGGGAAAATAGTGATGGAGAAAGTAAAGGAAAAGAAAAACAAAGAAAGGGTAGAACTGCTGTTGCAACAGACTTTAGAGGTAAAAGAAAGGGGTCTCTAATAAGTTATGTAACCCTGTCACATACTCCTCCCTACCTAAGAGGAAACCCTATTTAAGGGTTTTCATTCAACTTGAAATAAGTTCCCTAAGTTCCTAAGTAATCAAACAGATCTTTCAGAGGAGAGAGAGAGCTTCAGCCCTCCCACTCTCCGAAGCTCCACCTCAGGGTCCCTATTCAAAATCAAAAATTCAAAAGCAATAATGTGGTATCAAAGGCTATCCTCTGATGCCAATGTCTTCACTACCCCAAGGTCTGTTGCTACCTGATTAGATTCATTTAATCCTGCTCCATACCGGGACATAAAGTCCGCATTCTTGTTGGCAGGACCGGATCTATGCTTAATGGTAAATTTATATGGCTGTAGAGCCAAGTACCAACGCATGATACAGGGATTCTTTTCCTTCATAGCTTGAAGCCAGTATAAAGGGTTATGGTCAGTCCAAACCTCGAAATCCACCCCCCAAAGCTAAAACTTTAAGGCTTCTATTGCCCTATTTAGGGCAAACATTCTTTTTCAATAGTCGAATATTTGGTTTCCCTGGTATGCAATTTCCTGCTAATGTAAATGACAGGATGTTCCTCCCCTCCCACTATTTGGGTTAGTATAGCTCCTACTCCTGCAGTTGAGGCGTCTGTCTGTACCACAAAGGGAGGTTAAAATCTGGACTCTTTAGTACCGGTGAGGTACATAAATGTCCTTTTATGGTACAGAAAGCCTCTTTGCAAGCTGTTGTCCATTTAACCTTGGTGGGGTTTTTCTTTTTGTGAGATCTGTTAAAGGACTTGCTATCATAGCGAAATTGGGTATAAAACACCTATAGTACCCAGCAAGTCCTAAAAAAGATCTCACATGACGTTTGGTGAGTGGACGGGGACTATTAGCCACAGCATCGAATTTCCCCACATCTGGCTTTATCTGGCCATATCCTATCCAGAATCCCAGATACTTAACCTCCCTCATAGCCAGGGCACATTTCGTAGGGTTTACGGTTACTCCTGCCTGGGCAATGACTTCAAGGGACCTGGCTCAAATGATGTAGGTGGTCCTCCCAACTTGGACTGAACACTATTACGTCGTCCAAGTAGGCCGCACTATAACCCATATGTTGCCGAAGTATACTATCCATAAACCTTTGGAAAGTAGCAGGCGTTCCGTGGAGCCCAAAAGGCATGGTTATAAATTGAAAATGTCCTAAAGGAGTACTGAATGCAGTTCTTTCTTTAGCTAGTGAATTAAGGGGTATCTGCCAGTAAACCTTTGTAAGATCCAAGGTACTTATATAGTAGGCCTTTCCTAGATGGTCAATAAGAAAAAATTACTCACCTTAGTAATTGTATTTCTTCTAATGGAGTCTTGCTGTATTCTAACAATTTGCAGTTAGCTTCAGCTCTTGAACTGCCCCAGAGAATGAAGGGTTAATTTCTATGCCAGGCATAGAACGTTGGGCTCGAGCTCAGTTGAAAACTCTGTCTGTGTCCTTTCAAACCCAAACCGTCAGATTCTTACGAGCTAAAACTGACTAAATGACTAAACTCACTGCCACCTGGGGTGATGGCAAGAGGTTCTGGGATAATATTAAGGAACTTAGTGGAAAGTCTCCCTCCCCTCCCCCTGCCATGCTTATCCTAGATGGTATCCCTACCCAAGAACCCAGCAAAATAGCAGATGCTTTCAATAAAGCATTCTCAGACCTAAGCTCTATTCTCCGCTCCCCCGACTTTTTCAGCACTGAAGCGGGAATTGTCCCGCCACCCCCCAGTGCGCCACCTTTTCGTCTCAAAACTGTCTCCACTAGTGTTGCCCGCTCATATATTTCCAGATTCCTAGGAAAGACTAGACATAGTGGTGACTCACTAGACACTAAATTACTGTCTTTAACCCTTGATACTGTTCTAATACCTCTTACAAAAATTTTCAACATGTCCCTGTGCCTAGGACAATTCCCATCTCTATGGAAAAAGCAAGGATTATGCCAATATATAAAATGGTGCTCGATAGCAACTAGTAACTACAGGCCCATCTCTATACTCCCTCCACTCTCAAAAGCACTGGAAAAAATTGTGACTGATCAACTTACTAACTACGTAGACTCACAACACCTAATCTGCAAACAACAACACAGTTTCAGAAAAGGTCACAGTACCACCACTGCTCTACTAGAACTCACCTCCTTTGTTCATGACGCTCTTGACCAGGGAGATCTGGTTGGTTCAGTCTTTATAGATCTCTCCAAGGCATTCGACACCGTCAATCACACCATGCTCATAAACACCCTCCTCTCTGTCGGCATCTCCAAAGAAACCACAAGCTGGTTCTCCAGTTATCTCTCTGGCCGCACTCAACAGGTGATGATAAGAAACACCCTCTCTGCAAACCTTCCCGTCCGATCAGGTGTCCCTCAAGGTTCTATCCTTGGTCCGCTCCTTTTCTCTCTCTACCTGAACTCACTACCTCTGGCCACCTCTGGGCAGCTTCTCCTCTATGCTGATGATGCGGTGATTTTCAGTCGACACACTGACCCCACGCAGCTCCAAGAATCCTTGCAGGGCTCTTTCACTCAAATTGAAGCCTGGTTTTCCTCACACAAGCTTGTACTCAATACAAAAAAGACAAAAGTCATGCTATTTGCCCACCCACAACATAAGCACAGCACTACAAAATTAGCCATACACAATGTGATGGGCTCCATGCTGGAACCTGTTTCAATTTTTAAATATCTTGGGGTTATTCTAGACTCCGCCCTCACCTATCGTGAACATATTTCATCAACTTGTACTGAAACAAACAAAAGAATCGGTCTCCTCTACAGGCTTAGGTCCTGTCTACCTACGGAGGTGCTATGCTTAGCTATCTCTAGCTCCATCCTCTCACTGGTAGACTACGGCATAATCATCTATGGGGCCTCTTCTGACACAGCTCTGTCCGGCATTAAACGTGCCCTGAACAAGGCCTGCAGATTGGCCACAGGATGTGATCGTCTTACGCACGCCTGTGACCTCTATCTACGCTCATCATGGCTAAACTTCCGGGGGCGACTAGTTTATCAGACCTGCCTATTGGCCAAAAAAATTCAGCTGGGCCTAGCCCCCCCAGGCTGTCTTAAGCTCCTCCAAAAAAAACCTACCGGCCCGTCCCACTAGACACTCGGAAACCGCCACTTTCCGCATCCCCTTTGTAAAGACCACTGCTGGCCAAAGATCCTTTTGCTACAGGGCACCACTCTGGATGAACGCAATCCCTGACTCTGTCTTATCAATCCCCAGACTTGGGCATTTCAAACAAGAGTTACTTAAACACATTATGCCAAACTCCCACTGTGACTGCAGATGAAACTTGAAAATGTTGAATGCACCATTATTTCAAAAATTACTGTCGTTCCATTGTCTGTGTTCATTATAATTTTGTACTGTCATTTTTTTCTGTATCAGTGCTGTTGTCTATATTGTATTTTCTATGTAACACTGTGTTCTAATCCATTTATGTAAGACGTGGAGCCTTTGCAAATGAGTCTCGGACTCAAAGGGTTGTAATTCCTAGACCTTAAATAAATAAATAAATAAATAAATAAAATGTGGAAATTGTAAAAACTCCTAGTAGTCAACTGGCAACAAAGACTTTGGATTCCCCAAAAGACTTAAGTCAGGAAACCCAAAGAACCAAAAACCAGACAATAAGAACAAAAAACTCTTAATTAAACAATTACAACGCACCCCACACAACAGAAGTGGGGAAAAGACACCCCTGGGGTGCAACACTGCACCTGCCCACCCACTTCCCAAAAACAGGTTCTAAGAGGGGAGGCAGGGAGGGAGGTCAGAATACAGCACAACTCCATTAGAAGAAATACAATTACTAAGGTGAGTAATTTTTTCTTCAAACAACATGAAGTCTTGCTGTATTCTGACAATTTGCAGACTACCAAGCAGTACCTCCAAGGAGGAGGGACATAACCTACTTTGGGAATAGGATCTGAAGCACTGCTGTGCCAAACCTAGCATCACTCCTAGCCTTGATATCCAGAGAGTAATGCTTGGTGAAGGTATGAACTGTTTTCCAGGTGGCTGCTTGACAGATTTCTAACAAAGGGATATCCCTAGCTGCAGCCAGAGATGCAGCTGTACCTCCAGTGGAATGAGCCCTCAGGCCTGAGGGTGCAGTTTTTCCCAGCTTTTCATAGCAGAATTGAATACAGGACACAATCCACCTGACAATGATTCTCTTGGTGGCAGGTTTTCCCTTACCTACTTCCCCATAAGTGAGGAACAACTGAAGGGAGTCAAACCTGTGACCCTTTGTACGTTCTATGTAGTAACTAAGGGCCCTTTTAACATCTAAACTGTGTAGCCTCCATTCCCCTGAGGAGGTGTGATCAGTGAAGAACACAGGAAGAGACATAGATTGATTTAAGTGGAAATCAGAAACCACTTTAGGTAGGAACCTTCTACTGGTTCTAAGGACCACCTTATCTCTATGGAAAGATATGAAGTCACGCTCCACTGACAGGGCTTACAATTCACTGATACGTCTGGCAGAAACAACAGCAACCAAAAACACAGTTCTCCAAGTCAAGTACTTGAGCTCTGCTGAGGACATAGGCTCAAAGTGGGGTTGCATAAGCTGAGCAATACAAATATTCAAATCCCAGGCAGGAGCAGGATCCCTAAAAGGGGGATTGGTATGAAGCAATCCTTTGAAAAATTTACAGAATACAGGGTGAGATGACAGAGAGGAAGACTTCCCACTGACAGGAAACCAGAAACAGCTGACAAATGAACATAGAGAGTAGCTGGTTTGAGGCCTAGGCCATTAAGATGGACCATATAATCCAAAACTGTAGACAACTCAGCAGTGTCTGAGGATATATGCTTCTTGGCACACCAAATGCTGAACCTTTTTCCATTTGGAGTTGTAAGTTTTTCTTGTGACAGGCTTTCGAGAAGCTTTGAGAATATCCAGAACCCCTTGGGACAGATGCAAATCTGCATACTGTAACTCTTCAAGAGCCATGCCTTGAGATTAAGTGACCGAAGATTGGGGTACCAAATCCTCCCTTGAGAGGAGGTTAACAGGTTGTAATTCCTGGGAAGAGACAGGGGAAGATGGACTGCTAGGGACAGCAACAGGGGGTACCAAAGTTGCCTGGACCAATCTGGAGTAATCAGAATCACTTTTCAAGGCTGTGACCTTACCTTGACTAGAACCTTAAACAGTAGAGGGAACGGAGGGAAGGCATAAAGAAATTTCCCTTCCCAGTTCAAAATCAGAGCATCCAGAGGGACTGAACCCAAGACTGGGGGTCTGCACAAAGCAGAGGAAGATGGTGCTTGTCTGGGGCTGCAAAGAGATCTATCTCTGGAGTGCCCCATTTTGAGAAAATCACCTACAATACCAAAGGATCCAGAGACCATTTGTGATGGCCCTGGGAAATCCTGCTCAATGCATCTGCTAGCACACTGTCCTTTCCTGGGAGGCGGACTGCTACCAGAGAGGTCTGTAGGGAATAAGCCAGGGACCATATTTTCATGGCCTCCGTGCACAAGGCCGTGGACCAAATGCCTCCCTGCTTGTTGATGTACCACATGGTGGTAGTGTTGTCCGTCCTGACCTGAACCATCTTGTTCTGTACTGACTGAGAGAAAGCCTGTAGGGCAAGGAATACTGCTCTGAGCTCCAGAAGGTTGATGTGAAGAAGGGATTCCTGATGGGACCACAGTCCCTGGGCAGTGAGGGTCCCCAGATGGGCTCCCTACCCCAAAAGGGAAGCATCCGTGGTAAGAACCACAGAGCGAGTCTGAGAGACAAATGGAACACCCTGACTCACATTGTCCAGGTCCTGCCACCACTGAAGGGCCTGAATTAAGGTCCGAGTGACAGGAACTAGCCTGGTAAGAGGATCTTTCCTTTGGGACCAAAAGGTTCTCAGATGGAACTGAATGTCCCTCATCTGAAACCTGGCCCCTTGGACCACTGCTGTGGAAACTGCCATGTGGCCCAGAAGCTGCAGAAAATGCCTTGCTTGTCGAGAAACCAGAGGGAGAAAGGAAGAGGCCAGCTGAGAGGTGGCTTTTGCCCTTTCCAGAGGGAGGAAGGAAGGAAGGAAGGCTCTTGCCTTGAGGGTGTCCAACTGTGCTCCTATAAAAATGAGGAGCTGTACTGGTTCGAGAACTGACTTGGGGAGATTGAGAAGGAACCCCAGGGAAGTGAGAACTTTCTGGGTAACCTGCAGATCTGACCTGACTTGGTCTGTGGACTGGCCCACAAGGAGCCAATCGTCCAGATAGGGAAAGATTGAAATCCTTTTTTTCTTAAAAAGGCTACCACGACTGCTAGGCACTTTGTGAACACCCTTGGAGATGAAGTTAGGCCAAAGGGCATTGCTCTGAACTCTTAATGGCCTGAGGGCACTTCGAACCTATGGTACTTTCTGTGGGAGCGCCTGATGGGAATGTGAAAGTAGGCATCCTTGAGGTCCAGGGAGGTTAGCCAGTCTCCTGGCCTCAGAGAAGGAAGAATTGTTCCCAGAGTCACCATCTTGAACTTTGGCTTTACTAGGTGCTTGTTTAAGTATCTTAGATCTAGGATGGGTCGCCACTCCCCTGTCTTTTCTGGGGTAAGGAAGTACCTGGAGTACAGACCTCTGCCCCTGTATGGAGTAGGAACTCTCTCTATGGCCTTTAAGGCCAGTAGAGACAAAACCTCTGCCTCTAGAGCAAGGGTTTCTGATGTATTTACAGGTGGAAAGGATCTGGGTCTCAGTTTCGGAAAATTATTGAAACTGAGAACCAGCCCCTGGCTTACAACCTCCAGGACCCAATTGTTTGAGGTAACAGACATCCAGTCCTGGACAAAGTAAGCCAGCCTGCCTCCTACTGGAATGGGGGAGTCGACCCGAGCTGACACATCAGGGTGTCTGCTTGGCAGGAGCCTTAGGCTGAGGGGTAGATGCAGCCCTGCTCATCCCCCTTCTGCCTCTCCCTCTGAAGAACCCCCTCTGAGAAAAAGAGGAGGAGGCCTGTGCCTGGTAGAAAGGCCTGTGAAAAGGCCTGCCCCTGCCCCTAGACTGCTGCCTCGGAGGAGGTGCCTGCCTCTCCTTGGCCTGGGCACTCCTATAAGTGGTTCTGTATTCATCCATTTTCTTCATGTAATTCTCTGTCTGCTCCCCAAACAGAGAATTACCCACTACAGGAAAATCCATGGCCTTAGCCTGAGTGTCCTGCGAAAGGCTAGTACATCTGAGCCAGGCCATTCTCCGAAGAGCCACAGATGTAGCCATGACTCTTGACGACACATCATTGGAGTCTACTGCAGCATGAAATTGCACCTTTGATGCCTCAATCCCATCAGCAGCCACCCCGTCCAGCTCCCTGGCTAGCTGGGGGGAAGCCTGTTTAGCCAGTGCCAGTACAGTGTCCCACCTGTACTTCTGGTACCTGGCTGTACAGGCCATATAATTAGCCTGCCTGAGTCCTAAAGATGATGCCAAGTACTGTTTCTTTGCCATGGCATCTATCTTCCTGGAATCTTAGTCTGGGGGTGTGAAGCCAAGGGGATGTTTGCCTTGTCATAGGCAACAGCCTGCACTACCCCAACATGGCTGCATTGTTGGTAAAGAAATTCCGTATCCAAGCTTGACAAGGTATACTTTTTGTCCATTCTTTTGTCAACAGGAGATACAGAATTAGGAGACCTAAGAATTTTTAGTGTCTGTTTCTCAAATGACTTATGAAGGGGAATAGACAGTCTCTTAGACTCTGGGATGTCCATTATCTCTATGAAGTCAGGCTCCTCTTGATCCTCTACAGCCTCCTCAATAGGAAGCTGGAGGGTTTGAGCCACTTTTCTGTAGAACAGAAAGTGGGGAGAGGACTCAGAAAGCCTAGGAGGGGAAACACCAGAAGGTCTGTCTGGGGAGATGTCCGGTTCCACGGGCACATCCAGACTTTCACAGTCGTAATCATCCTCTTCAAACTCCTCCTCCTCATCAAACTCTAGTTCGTAAAAATCTTCAGGGGAATAATCCTGAACCGGGGGGAACCGACCGAACTGAACCTCTGCCAAAAAGCACCGGATCGGTCGGAACCAGACGAAGCAACTCCACAATCCGAATCGCTTTGGCTATTTCTTCGGCGGTTGGAACATGCTGCTCTGGATCCGAACCGGCCAATTTATCCTTTCATTTTCTTTTTGTAGGAACCGATCCCTCAGGATCGTCTCTCCTCTTGCCCGAAGAAGTATCACCCTGGTCAGAAGGCAGTCCTTCTGGTTCGGTAGGAACCGAACCGGGCTGACCTTCCGGGTCAGCCGATTTCTCGGCCTCCTTATCCCTAAGTCTACCTAATCTTTTATCCAGGGTAGACTTAGGGAATTTCTTACAAATTTGGCAGTCTGAATTCAGGTGGTCAAACCTCAGACAATAAACACAGGTGGTGTGGGGATCGGCCTTAGCAAAGACCTCCCCACACACACTGCAGTGTTGAAACCCAGTGGGCCCTTTTTTTTCTTGGGTTTCTCGGACATGGTCAACCTAACCAACTTACCCTTTATATGGCAACCACCAGGCAAGACTCCCCTATGGGTTTCTGGCGATGTCACGGGTGATAGAGAAGCTAAAATTACGTGTTTTTAAACCGATATGGACGTTAACCACACACTAACTTTTCCTTACTACAAGATTGGTTCAGCCAAACCAATCGGAAAATTTTCACAATTTCTACACACAGCTACAATGCTAAGTACTTACGGTACCACAGACAGAGTCTCGAACCGAAAAAACGGAACGAAAATCGGACTACAACCAAAACTTTAACCGTGAAGAACCGAGCTGAAGGAGAAATCTCCGGAGCGACTGTTCAGTGAGGTGGAGTAAAGAATCTGACGGTTTGGGTTTGAAAGGACACAGACAGAGTTTTCAACCGAGTTCAAGCCCAACGTTCTATGCCTGGCATAGAAATTAACCCTTCACTCTCCGGGGCAGTTCAACAGCTGGAGCTAACTGCAAATTGTCAGAATACAGCAAGACTTCATGTTGTTTGAATGTCATCTATCCGAAGCATAGGTTATGAATTAAACTTTGAGATGGTATTAAGACGATGGAAGGCCAGACAATCTTATGCCTCATTTTTTTTCCAACCACAACCATGGGTGATCCCCATTCACTAGTGGGCGGCTCTATAACCCCTAGTGCCTGCATTTTCTCCAATTCTTTAATAACATCACTTCACACTTTCTCAGGTAGATGGTATATTTTTTGCCTAATAGGTGTCTCCTGATGCAAGTGGATGTGATGTTCTACTCCGTGTGCTTTCCCTAGTTGACATGAAACTAGCTCCTTATATTTATCGAACACCTTGTTCAATTTGTTCTGTTTCTGGCTGTCAAGATCAGGATTTATGCATACTGCCTCATACCCCTTCATACCTTCTAACCTCTGGTAAGCCTGTTCCAATTCACAGTTAGTTTGTTCAGGGTATATAAACAATACAGGAGATGGTTCTCTATCTTGCCATTTTTTTAAAAGATTAGCATGATAGATCTGTAATCTTTTCCTCCTATCAGGTATGTCCACCTCGAAATTAACAGGTCCAATCTGTCTCTGGATCACATATGGACCTTGCCATTTCATTGTAAGCTTATTATCGGTGGATGGTAATAATAATAGTACTTTATCCCCTGGATGTAAAACTTTATGACCTACCCCTTGGTCGTAATATTGTTTTTGAGACATCTGTTTCCCCAAATTACACTGATGTGCCAATTCAATGTAATGCATAAGCCTTTGTCTTAGTTGAGTAATATACTCCAATGCTGGGGTGCCCTCTAGTCCCTTTGTTCCTTCCCACTGGTCCTTAATGATGTCTACTGGGCCTCTAGGATTTTTCCCATAGAGCAATTCAAAAGAGGGGAAAGGCCAGTAGAGGCTTGGGGCACCTCCCTGTAAGCATACATCAGAAATGGTAGATGTACATCCCATGCCTTCCCTTCGTCTTTTACATATTTCATTAATATTTTCTTCATCGTTTTGTTAAATCTGTCCACTAGTCCATCAGTTTGTGGGTGATATGGGGAGGTGTATAGGGCCCCAATACCCAGTGACTGGTAGAAACGAGTCAGCAAATGTGACCAAAAGTTACTACCTCTATCAGTCAAAATTTCTCTAGGCACTCCCACCCTACTGAACATCTTTAATAACTCATCGGCAATGTGGGGGGCAGTGACTGTTAGTAAGGAAATGGCTTCAGGGTAGCGGGTAGTGTAATCACACACTACCAGGATGAAATGGCTCCCCTTACTGCTTCTGGGCAATGGGCCTACTATATCCATGGCTATACGTTCAAACGGGGTGTTATCAGTGGGACTGGCTGTAAAGGTACCTTTTCTGTTTTATTGACAGCGGCTACCTTCTGACACTTGGGACAACTCTTACAATAATTGGACACTTGTTCATGAATACCTGGCCAGTAGTAACAATATAATAACCTAAACACACAAAAGGCGGCTACCGGCGAAAAAACTGGAGCCAAAACAAACAGTGGAACAATAAACAAAAAAGTTTGGCTTCCTAGTAAGTCGACAAAAACGACCTGTAAGCTAGGTCACGTTAAAAAGCTTTAATTATAGCATAAAAACATACAGCCAGCACTCCACAACCTGGCTGGCTGTTTCTATGTTTTTATGCTATCATTAAAGCTTTTTAACGTGACCTAGCTTACAGGTCTTTTTTGTCGACGTACTGGGAAGCAGAATTTTTTTGTTTATTGATATAATAACCTACTTAGGGTTTTATCTTGGCCTAAATGGCCTGCCATGGGTATATCATGAGCCATGGCAAGTAACTGTTGGCAGTATTGGGTGGGTACTACCAATTGTTCCACTATTGTCCCAACAGTTGGATTTTTACACACTCGGTATAACAAGCCATCATATAACACATATCTAGGATACAGTGTCTTCTCATTTGTCTTGCCAAACTGTGAAAAAATAAGGCGCTAGTGTACTATCAGCATGTTGTTCTGAACTGAAGTAACATTTTAACCAGATTTGTCCATTTTACATTTCCACAATATCTTATCTCTTCATTTTCCCATTTAGATTTCCTGTCCTTCCCTGGAATATCATATATCTCCTCCTCAAAAGGAAATATCTGGGACAAAGTAGAGCTCAGTTGGCTTAGTGCCCTAGTGGTGATGGCGATACCTTAGAGTTCATAGTCATTAAAGAGCCAAAGTTCGGGTAGTCATGCCCTATCACCACTGGTACAGGTAATCCAGGTACAAGGCCCACGTCCATATGATGTACCTGTCCCTGCACACTGATAGTAGTACATTGAACAGGATAATAATAGACATCTCCGTGGATGCATGTAACCCCTGTAGTTTCTTCACTATGTTCCTGAGGTAGTAATGTTGATTGTACCAGTGTTTGGTTGCTACCTGAATCCAACAATGCAAGAACCTCCTTTCCACCAATTTGTACAACAGTTATATACTGTCCCCAGTTGGCAACAGCTAGGTGGGAATATTCCTTCTTTCTCTTAGGACAATACTGAGCAATATGTCATTTCCCTTGACATTCATGGCAAATAATATCTGGGTACTGTCCCTTTCCCACCCTTGTAGACCCTGTGACAGTTCCACCAACAGTTCCCCCAGTATTAGCAGTATTATTAGTAGAGGTAGAAGAAGAAAAGGGTCTTACAGTGGGTGAGGGTCCATGAGTACTGGAGTGTCCCTTTGCTCTGGAAGGCCTGGCAGTTATATAATCTTCTGCTAAATCAATGGCTTTCTTTGCGGTCTCCAGGTGGTGTTCCCTCACTCACATCTGGACTTCTTGTGGTAAGATCTTAATAAACTGTTCCAATACAACAGCCTCCATCACTTGCTCTATAGTCCTGGTAGTAGGTTGCAACCATTTATAGCACAAATCTTGAAGTTGAGCATAGGCCTCTTGAGGTGAATACGCAGTGTCGTAGCGAAAAGTCCGAAATCGTTGTCGGTAGGTTTCCACACTGATATCATACCTTTCAATATTGCTTGTTTGATAAAGTCATAATCGTTGACATGTCTACTGTCTATTTGACTATATTCTAGTTGGGCTTTTCCAGACAAGTATGGGGCTAGTCTCACTACCCATTGTTCTTTAGGCCATCTACAGGCCTCCACTACCCGCTCAAAGGTTGTTATATAGGCCTCAATGTCATCGGCATCTGTCAATTTTTATATCTTTTGGCCCATCTATTTCCCGAGACAAGGGTGGTCTAGACGTACTCATAGCTTGAATGACTCGTAGCATATCGGTCCACCGAGCTTCATTTTGAAGGCGATCAAATTCACATTGCTTCTCTAGGTCCATCTGCCGGATGCATAGCCATCTCAGGAGGTCCTGTATCTCTTCAGGGCGCCTCTCCTCTGGCATATTTGTTTCCACACTTGTGGCACCTTTTCCGGGCTCCTTATCCTCTCTTTGACTCTTTTCCTGACGTCAGGTAAACCAGTTAGTAATGGTTCTTGAGTCAACTCAAGTAATTCTACGGGTCTGCATACCCTCAGAAGTTGGTTGACTGGTAACTGGTAGGTTGGCAGCTGCCTGGTCCATCATCATGTGTCCTGAATACCTGGTTCGATATTCTTACTTCAAGACCACAAATCAGAATTATGTGTCTCAAAGAATCCCACTTCTGACACCAGTGTAGTAGGCTTGTGAGATTCAGACTCTGACACCAGATGTGAAGAACCAAAATAAAACAACTTTTATTCAGCAATACAAAAATAATATAAGCGAACTGGTTCGACAAAGAAAATAAAAGAGGATAAATACATCCAAATTAACATCAAAACCATAAATCAAAGAAAACAAAACAAGATCCAACCACTAGAAAACACTAGTGAGCTTTTAGATATTAGGGCCAGCTCCCTGCTGAGCCCTGCAGCGAACTACTCAAAAACAGCACTTTCCCTACATTTATAGCGCTGCTGAGACATGTGATGAGGGAAGCCCCTCCCCTTTTCCACTATGTAACACAAAGCTCTTCATTAACTGAGATTTATTTTAATCTCCCATAACCCTAAGCATCTACTAAGTATAATAAAATATGCTGAGAACCTTTAAACATGTTTACATTCGTTTAGACAGTTTTTAACTGAATCATAGACTGTCTCCCACAATCTACAGGCTCCTCCCACAGGTTCTCTGTATAAAGATAACACTGATTTGGGCGGCCGGCTCTATAGAGAACAGGGAATAGACTGAGGGAGTCCTGTAGCCGTGGGACAGAACGCCACAACATCTTACAATTAGTAGTTCAAGCTGTAAAGGTAAAACACTTTTCATAAACAAACTGTTCTGAAGTTTACATATCTCCTGGATAACTTCTAAACGTGGTCAAACTAGTTTCTTCTCTTAGAGCATTTTGAGCAGCGCTGGGGGGGGGTTACACAGCGTCTGATACAGTAACCACTCGCTACAGTAAAAATCTTTGTTTTCATCTTAATTCATTTCATTTCTACTCGTTTTCTTTCTTTTTTTATGTCAGCATTCTTAGAGTAGTGTTGAATTAGAACCCTGCCCCGCTTGACACTGCTTTAATCACACCGTAGCAACAGCAATTAATTTCTGTTAGGCTGAGGTTTCCTTTTTTTGTGTAAATCTGAAACTCGCCTGAAACACAGACCTCCTGGGAATAGGAATGCTTGTATCACCGTACTACCCGAGTGATAATTCGATCCCTTACTTCTGTACTTTCACATTTTAACATGTTTTTATTTTTATTCAGATGCGTGACTGCCACCGCAATGTTCTATTATCTGGAGGAGGACATAGTGTAGCTGCTTGTTTAGGGTGAGTGTGCACTGTCGAGAAGTATAAATATCAGGAGCTACAAGCTTTTTCTTTTTTAGAGACCACAGTACAGAAAGAGCTTTAGAGACAGAAAGAACATTAGACAGGTGGCCTTCCTGTCTAATGGGGAAAAGAGTGCAGGAGAAAGTAAAGCAAAAGAAAAACAAAGGGTAGAACTGCTGTTGCAACAGACTTTAGAGGTAAAAGAAAGGGGACTCTAATAAGCTATGTAACCCTGTCACAAAGGTCATGGCAGGGGAGATTAGCTAGAGAAGCTAGAAAAGAGGGCAAACCGAGGGAAGCATTGTTAGGGGGCAAATATACACACCCAATGGTGAGTTTTCTTGACTTTCCCGAGGGTTACGGAGATGAAAAGGGATTCTGCAGGAGATGAGCCCTTGTCGAGAGCAGGGAATTAGACGACATCCAGATCAGACCTAAATTAGATAAGGACACCGCCACTCCTCTTTCCCAACCTATCCTTTCTGAGACAGTCATAACCAAATAGTGTCACCTCATGCTGTTTGATAGCAGGTTTGAGCCAGGATTCTGATATACATAAAATGGTCGGGGGTCATCTGCAAGGCCCATGACTCGAGCTCAGTCATTTTTGGGCGAAGGCTGCAAATATTCCTGTGCGCAATTTTTAGGCCTTTTATTATGGGTATGGTGGTAGTGAGAGGGGGTGGGCAAGGGTAGGGCAGGGGGGCCCAGGGTTGAGCTCAATGTCCCCAGCATGGGCAAGGAGGAGGAGGATGGATAGGTGAGCCCAAGATGAGGCACAGGAAGAGAGCATCCCAAGGGCAGTTGTGACATTTGGTAAACAAAGACGCTTGCAGAGCCAGAGCCTAAGCAGAGCAGTGTCCAGCATGGGGAGACAAAGGATATACAGAAGCACAAAAGAGGATTCTGGCCATGCATGACACGGAGGAGAAGGGGTACTGTTAAAAGAAGGGGGGGTGAATGGCCACAGCGATAAAGTGGTCAGCACAGCAGGAAAGAAAAAGAAGGCAGGCAAGTGAGATTAGCTACCGTGGATTATCCATGCCAGAGGCACAAAAGGAAAGAACTCGAGAATTGAGAGAGGTGACAGGGAATGGCGGGTCCAATAACTAATGGAGGAGAAGAGATTTAGCTGTAAGAGAAATGGGAACCAGGGGCAGGAGTAAAGAGGCAGAGAGCAGTAGGGAAGCAGGTGGAGTAGGGAAGGTAGGCTATGGCACAAAGCAGGGGGAGAGGATGGCTGGTAAGATCAATATAGAAACTCCTAGGCACAGGAGGAAGGATTAGCACAGAGACAGAACGGGGGGGGGGGTAGTGCTGCAAGCAGTACCGGCTAGAGTGGACACGAGTGAGCAGGGGATACTTGGCCCAAGGGAAGGCAGAGAAGAAATAGTGGGAGAGTAGTACTAGAAGAAGTGGGCTGGCATAAAGCACCACAAACAGGAGCGCAGCACTTCAATCTGCACAGAGCAGGGTCATACACGAGTCAAAAGTAGGTAAAGAGAGTCACAGGGAGGTACTTCCAGCCTGTTAAAGCACAGGTAGGGAGTTGGCTCTCAGCGGCTGGTCGACTACAAGTTAGGTAGCAACAACCAATGAAGAACAACAGGACGGGGTAAATTGTGTATTTAATAAAGGCAAGGGTCGGGGAGGGCGAGCGAGACAAAAATATGAATTCAGGTAAAAAAGCTGGAGAGGAGAAAGATGAGGAAAGCAAGGAAAACAGCTTGAGCCAATCACAGCAAAAGCTGTATTTGTATCAGCCAATCAGGTGAAAGCCGGGCGACGCTATGGCCAATCAGCATCCCAAGAAGGGTCTCTGTTGGAAGTAATAAGCTTACCCAGGAAAGGTGTGCTGGAAGCAGGCAGAGGAAGGCACGTGGCTGGCTGGCTTATCCAGCCACTGCCGCCAAAGAAGGAGAGTTGATCTGCCCGGTCAGGGTCTCCCAGAGGGAGGAAGAAAGAGCTGAGGATTAGTTAAATTTATAAAGGACCAGGATAAGGCATAGCAGATTAAATAAATCGGGGGGTGGGGGACAGACAAAGAGGACAAAGGAAGCAGAGAGTGAGTGAAGGGAAGGGGGCAAGCAGCCAGACAGCAAATGTGGAATAGCCGATAGATCAGGCGCCACTGAAATTAAGTTAAATAAAAGTAGGAAAAAAACAGGGAGGGGAGGAGGAGAGCTAGGTGAATGCAGGGAAATTTGTTGGGGAAGACAGTGGGCTGAGGGAGATGGCCAAAGGTGAAGAAAACAGATTAAAGTTACACAATCACTATATTCACTTAAAAACAATCTAGTACATTTTTTATACCGCTTAGTCTAGCAGTGAATTTAAGACATGCTATAAAATATAGGTAGCTAACAAAAGAAAAAATTACTTACCATAGTAGTGTTGTTTCTTCTAATGGAGTCTTGCTATATTCTGACGCTATGCAGTATGACCAACCGGTTCGGCTGCCCCAGAGAGTTAAGAGTTAAACCCTATGCAAATGCATAGAACGTTGCGCTCGAGCTCGGTTTTCAAACCACTGTCCTTGGTACATTCTATGTAACTAACCAGATTCTTGAGAAACTACTAATAAAAAAGCTAATAAAATAAACCATAACTATAACTAAATACCCCAAAGGTTAATACACACAAGAGAGGGCATAAAGATGACTCAAGTCACTGAAGCCCAGAAAAAACACCACCCACTGGTGGGTAAAGGAATTAAACACTGGAGTGCAGAGACCCCACTTCCCTAGGTTCCAGAGGGGGGACAGGGTGAAAGGTTACAGCAAGAGTCCATTAGAAGAAACAACATTACTATGGTAAGTAATTTTTTCTTCAAACAACATAGAGTCTTGCTGTATTCTGACGATATGCAGACTACCAAGCAGTGTCCCATGGAGGTGGGCACAGAACCTACTTATGGAATAGGCTCTGCAATACTGCTGTGCCAAACCTAGCATCACTCCTGGCCTGGGTGTCCAGGTAGTAGTGCTTAGTGAATGTGTGAACAGTTTTCCAGGTAGCTGCTTTAAAGATATCAAGCAGGGAGATATCTCTGACAGCTGCTATGGAGGTGGCTGTCCCCCTAGTAGAGTGAGCCTTCAAGCCCACTGATAGCTCCTTACCCAGTTTGCCATAACAGAACTGGATACAAGCCACAATCTATCTGGCGATGGTCCTCTTTGTGGCTGGCCTGCCTTTACCTACCTCACCATAGGTAAAGGAACAACTCAGTACAGTCCTTCCTATGGTCTTTTGTTCTGTCCATGTAATAACTGATGGAACTTTTTACATCCAGGCTATGCTGTCTGCGTTCACCTGAACTGGAATGATCAGTGAAGAAGACAGGCAATCATATGGACCGATTCAAGAGGAAGTCCGAGACTACTTTGGGGAGGAACTTTCTGTTAGTCTGTAGAACAATCTTGTCCCTGTGAGGGGCAATGTAGTTGGGCTCTATTGACAGGGCCCGAAGCTCACTGATCCTCCTGGCTGAGGTGACGGCCACCAAAAATACAGTCTTCCATGTCAGGCATTTGAGCTCTGCTGAGAACATGGGCTCAAAAGGGGGCTGCATAAGCTGAGCTATGCTGATGTTAAGGTCCCAAGAAGGGGTAGGCTCCCTGTGAGGAGAGTGAAGATGGAGCAACCCCTTGAAGAACTTCTTAAAGATAGGATAGGCAGCTAGGGAAGGGCCTTTCCCAGCTGACAGACAGGCAGAAACCACTTGCATCTTCAGGGTGGAGGGCTAGAGGCCCAGGGATTGAAGGTGAACCAAGTAATCCAACAGGACTGCCAGGTCGGCCTCCTGTGGGTCCATGTCCTCTGGGAACACCAGATGGAGAATCTCTTCCATTTGGAGGAGTAAGTTTTCCTGGTGGAAGGTTTCCTGGAGACTCTAAGGATGTCCAGGACTCCTCCTGAGAGATGCAGGCTTGCATACTCTGTAAGTCTTCAAGAACCAAGCCTTCAGCCGGAAGGACTCTAGATTGGGGTACAGGATCCTCCCTTGGTAGGATGTCAGCAGGTTGTGCCTCTTGTGGAGGAAAATTGGACTGGCCCCTGACAGGGACAACAGCAGAGTACCAAGGCTGTCTGGCCCAATCCGGAGCAATCAGGATCATGGTGGCTGACTGAACCCTGAGTTTGACTAAGACTGTGGGTATCAGACGGAATAGAGGAAAGGCATAGAGGACTCTGCCTGACCAATCCAGTTGCACAGCATCTAGAGGCATTGAGCCCAGTGCTGGGGGCCTGCAACAGAACCGGGGAAGCTGATGATTGTCTGGGGCTGCAAAGAGATCTCTGGAGTGCCCCATCTCCTGAAGACTGCCATCAGAATTTATCTGTTCAGGGTCCATTCATGATGGCCCTTGCTGATCCTGCTGAGAGCATCTGCCAGGACATTGTCCTTCCCTGGCAGGTGGACTGCTGATAGAGAGATGTTTAGGGAGTAGACCAGACTCCAGATCTTCATGGCCTCTGTGCACAGCATTGAGGACCTTGTTCCTCCTTGTTTGTTAATGTAGTACATGGTGGTGGTGTTGTCTGTTCTGACCTGAACCACCTTGTCCTGTAGCATCTTGGCAAATGACTGACGTGCTAGAAACATTGCTCTGAATTCCAGCAGATTTATGTGCAGGAGAGACTCCTGCTGGAGCCATGTTCCATGAGCAGTATGTTCCCCTAGGTGAGCTCCCCTCCCTAGTAGTGAGGCATATGTGGTCAGCACTACTGAAGGAGCTTGATACAGAAAGGGGACTCCTGGCCTGAGGTTGTCCCTGTCTTGCCACCACTGTAGTGCCTGCGTTAGAGTGGTAGTTACTGGTATCAGTTTGGACAGAGAATCCCTTCCCTGGGACCAAATGGACCTCAGATGGAACTGGATGTCCCTCATCTGAAATCTGGCCCCTGCTCAGGAGCTGTAGGAAGTACCATGCTGGGCGAGGAACCTGAAGATGGAAGGACTCTGCCAACTGGATGAGGGCATCTGCCCTTCCTGGAGGCAGAAAGGCCTTTGCTGGATTGTGTTCAGCTCTGTTTCTATGAAATCTAGGATCTGGACAGATTTCAGAACTGATTTGAGATTCACCAGGAGTCCCAAGGATTGGAGAGTATCCTGTGTGAGGGTCAAGACTTCCTCTACCTGTTGGGGGGAGTGGCCCACTATCAATCAGTCATCCAGGTAAGGATAAACAGTGACTCCATGCCTTCTCAGATGTGCCACGACTACTGCCATGCACTTTGTGAAGGGCCTTGGAGCTGATGTCAGTCTGAAGGGCATGTCCCTGCACTGGTAATGACCTGAGGGTAGTCTGAATCTGAGGTATTTTCTGTCAGATTGCCGGAAGGGAATTTGGAAATAAGCATCCTTTAAATCAAGGGATGCTAGCCTATCCCCTTGTCTTAGAGTAGGTAAGATGATAGCCAGAGTGACCATCTTGAGCATTGGCTTTGTGAGATGCTTGTTAAAGTATCTCAGATCTAGAATGGGCCACCACTCCCCATTTTTCTTCAGGGTTAGGAAGTACCTTGAATATAATCCTTTTCCTCTGTGCTGAGAGGGAACAGGCTCCACTGCCCTGACTTGAAGTAGGGTGGAATCCTCTGCCTCCAGCAGGGCTGTTTCTGAGAGGGTGGCAGGTCTGAATAATCTTACTCCTGTTTTTGAGAACAGTTTGAAACTAAGAGCAAGATCCTGGCCTACTACCTCCAGGACCCATCTGTCTGATGTGATGGATTGCCAGGCCTGAAGGTAGTAGGCCAGCCTGCCCCCTAGTGGTAGTTGGGAGGCAGCCCGGACAGACACCTCAGGGTGTCTGTTTAGAGGGTGTAGTGGACCGAGAGGTAGAAGCAGCACGGCCAGTGCCCTGTCTGCCTCTACCCCTAAAGTAACCCCTAGGCTGCTGGTAGGAGAGGAAGGCGTGAGCCTGGTGGAAAGGCTTGAGGTAAGGCCTACCTCTGCCTCCTCTAGTCTATTGCCTTTGAGGGGTGACAGCCTTTCCTTTGGCAGCTACATTCTTGTAGGCTACCCTGTATTTGCTAATGTTTTTCATATATGACTGTTTGTTCCCCAAACAAATAATTCTGTCGGGGAAAAATCAATGGCATTGTTCTGTGCATCTTAGGAGAGATTTGCACCTCAGCCAAGAAAACCTCCTGAGAGAAATGGCCGAAGCCATACCACTGCCAAGTGAAACTGGCATTTGGATGACTGAACCACTTTAATGACGAGCTCCCGTAAGTCAGCTGCCAGTTCAGGGGGAGCCTTCTTGGCTAATTGTCCCACTGACTCCCAGAGGGACTTCTGGTATCTAGATACGTAGGCCATGTAGGATGCCTGTCTGATACCCAAGGAGGCAGCTAGATACCCCTTTTTGCTAAGGAGTCAATTTTCCTTGATTCCTTGTCAGGAGGATGAGAGGCAAGAGGAGTGCCAGCTTTTTCACAAGCTGCAGCTGGTACTACCCCCCACATGACTGCAATGGCTATTTAAAAATTCAGTGCCACTGCCAGCCAACACATACTTCCTGTTCATTTTCTTGTCCACTGGAGGGACAGAACTTGGGGTCTGGAGAACTTCAGAAGTCTGTTTTTTGAGAGACAGATCCATCATCTCCTTATAGTCATCATCCTCCTCCTCCTGTCTAGCCCCTGGACAGTTAACTGCAAAGTCTCTGATACCTGCCTCATGAATGCAAATGAGAGGTAGATTCTCTTGTAGGACAAGGTGGAGACTCATATTGAGGATGTTCAGGAGAAACCACAGGCTCAACAGGTTCCCCAGATCCTCCTCTTCATCATAATCTTCATATTCTGACTCATAAAATTCCTCCAGATCCAGAGAACCTAAAGGAACCGAACAGACAGGAATCTGACCAGAGGTATGAGTTACTGGTCTATGAGCTGGTTCACCCCAACCGTGCTGCAATGACTGGACAATGCGTATCACTTTCCCCATCTCCTTAGCGGTTGGAGCTGCAACCGCTTGTTTACGCGGTTCTGAACCACTTTTCCTCATCTTTTTCGCAGGGCCCATATCAGGGGCATAGTCCGCTTGTTTTTTATCCAATGAGGTTTCACCCTGGTCTGAGGGTTCGGTCGACAGTGCAACCGGTTTATCTTTTGAACCGGACCTCATCGGACGATTTCTCCATTCTGTCCCTCAGTTTACCCAAATGTCTATCCAGGGTAGACTGAGGAAATTATTTTTACAGATTTCGCAGTCTGATTGCAAATGGCCAAACCCAAGGCAATACAGACACACTAAGTGTGGATCAGCTTTAGCAAATTGCTCCCCGCACTCAGTGCAGTGTTGAAACCCAGTGGGACCAGTTTTTCTCTTGGGTTTCAGTGACATAACCCTCAGTAAATTTAGGGCTTAACCCAGTGGCTCAGTTAGGCTGGTTAAGCAAATCCAGTTAACAACCTTTATCCGAAATGGCTAAGTCAGGCCCAGAAAAGGAAAAAACAAAATAATGCATTTACCCCTGATGGCTTTAGTAAGGCCGGGTAAAAAGAGAGACAAAGTTTTGGGCAGCAGGCGATATAGCGCCTGTGTTAAAAAACAAGAAAAAGTCTCAGTTTTTAGTCCAAAACTTTGAACTGAATCCCCAAACACAATAAAGATTAATTTAAATAACACTTTACTACAGAGAAATAAGAAATTATTTTTGGTTTCCTCCCAGTCACAGAGAACCATTTAGAAACCAAAAATGTATCAAAAATGAAGTTAAACCTAGACTAGTCTAACCTGTAACTGCAGGACAGAGGTCTGAAAAACAAAAGAATTAAATGGAAGCTTGAAAAACTGTTGATATTCGAAATTCAACCTAAGAAGTTGAGGAGCAGTCTCTGAGGCATCTTCACAGACGAGCGGAGTAAAAAATCTGGTCAGTTACACAGAACGTACCGAGGGCGGTGGTTTGAAAACCGAGCTCGAGCTCAATGTTCTATGCATTTGTATAGGGTTTAATTCTTAACTCTCCGGGCAGCTGAACCGGTCGGTCATACTGCATGTTGTCAGAATACAGCAAGACTTCATGTTGTTTGAAATATGAATGCAGGCAAAAAAGCCAGCGAGGAGAAAGCCGGGGAAACAGCTTGGGCCAATCACAGCAAAAGCTGTAACTGTATCAGCCAATCGGGTGCAAGCCGGGCGAGGCTACAGCCAATCAGCGTCCCAAGAAGGGTCTCCGATAGAAGTAACAAGCTTACCCAGGAAAGGTGTGCTGGAAGTGGGCAGAGGAAGGTGCGCAGCCGGCTGGCTTATCCAGCCGATGCCACTGAAAAAGGCGAGCTGATCCGTCCAGTAAGGGGCTCCCAGGAAAGGTGTGCTGGAAGCGGGCAGGGGAAGGTACGCGGCCAGCTGGCTTATCCAGCTGCTGCCACTGAAAGTGAGCTGATCAGCCTCATCAGGGGCTCCCAGAAAAGGTGTGCTGGAAGTGGGCAGAGGAAAGTGTGCGGCCGGCTGGCTTATCCAGCCTCTGCCGCAGAAGAAGGCGCGCTAATCCACCCGGTCAGGGGCTCTTGGAGGAAGGCTAATGAGCTCTGCAGAAATTGTGTCTAAGTTGACCCTCTTTTTCCGTCCAGGACGTCCTGGAGTAGCTGGATCAATTGAGGCCCTGGTGTCCTGCGAGGCCTGCCACAATTCTGAATCTGAAGCTTCGGGATGCAATCCAGTGTCATCGGCTGACATCAGGTGAGTTTCTTTTTTCCATTTAGGACTCTGGTTGTTAGCACCCCTCATCCTTCGATAAGGTTGGTAATAATTTCAAAATGCAAGTAGCAGAGGGATGCTTTGATGGACAATGGTATGGAGCAATCAAACTAAGCACCCATATCAGTGATGACGTTACCAAAATCCTCCCAGAAAATTTGTTTTGTTGCTGTATTGGCCCTTGTGACAAAAGATTCAGAAAAAAAGAGATGATTTGATACCTTTTATTGGACCAACATACATGTTGCAAAAGAAACCCAGGAACACAGGAAGGTTAAGTGACTTGCTCACAGTGTCACAGCATGCAAGTTGTGGTTGCGCAATACAAACCCAGGTCTGCTGGGTCTCCAGGCTTACAGCTTGGTGCTATAACCACCAGGCTATACTGCCTCCCAAAATAATATCTTGACTGGCCAGGAATCAAACTCTGGTCAACTGCTTGAATGGCAGCTATGCTAGTCACTATACCACCAAAGCAAAGACGAGCTCTCTGGCTGGGAAGTTTGATGGCACAGAAAATGTTTCCACTGATACACCTTGCATTCGACAGCAGGTAAAAAAAAACTGAAATGGTTAAGGGCCACCCACATTATACAGCCAACACAGAGGAGCCATTGACATATGAGGGCCATATGACGATAGCAACCCTAACTACGAAAAGCCTCCCACAAGATCCCAAAACAGCTTACTGTTCAATATGTGTGGCTCTATGAAGGAGCTATCCTTAAAAAAATTACCTACTGCTACCATGGTCCTGGAAACTGAACTACAGACCACAGCCTCTACTGCAAATGTCACAGTAAAATATATTCAGAACGGAGGAGCATATTTGTGTTTATGATAACCTTGAACATTATTACTTATGATCTTGGAACATTAATAAACAGGTTACTAACCTGTAACAGTAGTTCTAGGAGTGGTATATGATGTTCATCCACACTTCTGGCAGTGTCCTTTCCCCTTTAAGGCTTACCAGAAAGTCTTTAAGCTGGCTCCTCCCACGTACCTATTCACCTGGGTGGTAACTCCCTTAGCACCATCCCGTGACGTCAGATCTTGCCTGCTGGAAGCAACACTGATGTGCCACTTGCCAGGGGAGGTTGGGTGGGTCAGTGCAGATGAACATCCTGTACCACTCCAAGAAGTACCGTTACAGGTGAGTAACCTGTTTTTCTAGGAACGTGGATATGATGTTCTATCCACATATCTGACAGACTCCTAGCAGTTCTCTGGGAGGAGGGGGCAAGGCACACACCCCGTATTTAGAGAACAGAGATTGGAGAACTGAGCCCCCCCCCCCCCAAACTAGCATCCCAGCGTGACTCAAGGTCGATGTGGTAATGGGAAATGAAGGTATGTGCTGACTTCCAGATAGCAGCTCTGCAGATTTCCTGTATAGGGGACATGCTTGGAAATAGGCAGCAGTATGATGAGTGGAATGAGCCCTTAGCCCTAAAGGAGGCTCCCTGCCCGCCAACCTATAGTAGATGTCGATGCAGGATACAATCCACCTGCCAATCGTCCACTTAGCTGCCGGTCTACCAAGTACGGCTTCAGAGTAGGTGGCAAAGAGCTGATGAACCTCTCCCTGAACTCTAGCAGTATGCTCCTTATAGTAAGCCAGCGTTCGCCACAGGTCCAATATATGGAGCCTGTGCTCGGCCTCAGAGGTGTGGTTGGTGAAGTACACCAGGAGATTAATCACTTGGTTTAGGTGAAAATCTGACACAATCTTCGGGAGGAACTTCGGGTTGGGGCAAAGGACAACCTTGTCCCTGTGGAAGACCAGGTAAGGGGACTCCACAGAGAACACCTGGAGCTCACTGATCCTTTTGCTTGACATGATAGCCACCAGGAAGGTGGTCTTCAATGAGAGATGTGACATCTCACATCTGTTTGAAAGGCTTGCCCATGAACTTTGCCAACACCAACTACAAGTCCCAAGGTGGTGGTGGTTCACGCACCGGAGGGAAAATGTGGTCAAGGCCTTTGAAAAAGTGCCAGACCACCATCTCCTGGGCCACTGACTGCTGACTGGCGTGCGCCCGGTAAGCATAGATGGCTGCCAGTTGCACCTTAAGGGTCTTCAACTGGAGGCCTGACTGAGAGAAGGGCCAAAGGTAGTCGAAAATGCTAGCCCTTGGACAAGATAAGGAGTCCAACTCCTTGCCCAGGCACCAAATGGAGAACCTCTTCCATTTGAAGGCATAGCATTTTCAGGTCTACTCTTTCCGAGAAGCCTGGACTTTGTTGAGGACATCTTCAGAGAGGCCCAAAGAATGGAACTCTGACAGTTCAGGAACCTGGCAGTCAGGTGCAGGGATAGAAGGTCCAGGTGGAGTAACTGCCCTTGACTGATTGAGAGCAAGTCTGGGCATACAGAGAGATGCCTCAGGAGCCTGCTGCTGAGGCTGAGGAGATCTGGGTACCAGAACTGGCATGGCTAGTCCGAAGCCATCAGGCTCATCCATGCCTTGTCCTTCCTTGCCTTGAGCAACACCTTGTGGACTAAGGGAAACGGAGGGAAGCCATAGAGAAAGCCTGGGGTCCAGGGCCTGGAGAAGGCATCTCCCTGCAGCGTTCCCTGCTGAGGTGGGCAGGCACAGTACAACCTCAGCTTTGTGTTCTCCCTGGAGGCAAACAGGTCCATCAGAGGGGTGCCCCACTGTGAGAACAGGCTGTGAACTACCTCTGGGTGGAGAGACCACTCATGAGACGCCTCGCCCACATGACTGAGAGCGTTCGGCAACTGATTGGAGACACCGGCCACATGGATGGTAAGGAGATCAGCTTCCAGGCTGCGCATGAGGGTCCGAACACAGAGAGCTTCCCTGCACAAAGGAAAGGAGTATGTCTCGCCCTGTTTGTTGAGGTAGTACATGATCATGGTGTCCGTCTGGACCTGAACTACCTGACCTCGAACATGTGAAGCAAAGGCGGTCAGTACCAGCTGAACAGCTCGCAGTTCCAGCAGGTTGATATGGCATCGGGACAGTTTGGGGGTCCAGAGCCAGTGGACTCTATGGTCCCTTTGGCGGGCATCCCAGCCCATCAAGGAGGCATCGGTCATAGAAACATAGACTTTGACGGCAGATAAGGACCGCTAGGCCCATCTAGTCTGCCCATTTCCCTACCTACAGGATAGGCCGCAGTTCCTAGTTAACCAACAGCCTATATCTTCCTGCCCCCCACAATAATTGCCTTATGTCTGTCCCATGCATTCTTGAATTCTCCCACAGTTTTAGACCCCACAACTTCCTCAGGAAGGCTGTTCCATGCATCCACTACCCTCTCTGTGAAATAATACTTCCTCACATTGCCCCTGAACCGCCCTCCTTCTATCTTTAAATTGTGTCCCCTTGTTCTTGCAAGTCTCTTTTTCTGAAAGATGCTACCCTCTTGGACTTTGTTGATTCCCTTGAGGTACTTGAAACTGTCCCACTGTCCCACAAGGATGATCGTTGGCTCTGGGCGGTCAAAAGGGATACCCTCCTGCAGATGTTACGGGACCAACCACCACTGCAGGGCGTCCCACATCACCTGGGTCACAGCTGGTTGAAGTGGTCCTTTTGCTGAGACCATTAGCAGCCAGCCCCCACTACAGAGAGTGCATCCTCCAGCAGGTCCAACGGACCACGCTAGTACATGCCGCCATGAATCCCAGGAGATGCAGGAAGTCCTGAGTAGGGTGCAACTGCCCAACACGAAATGACTGGGCAAAGGAGATAAACAGCCTCCATCCGGTCTGCTGGAAGCCAAGACTTGGCTCTGCAAGAGTCACGCTCCGCTCCGTTGAAGTGAATCACCTGTGAGAGCATGAGTTCTGACTTGGCCTCATTGACCAGAAGGCCAAGAGTGATGCAGGTATGGAAGGCCAGATCCCTGGACCTCTCCACCTTCTCCCTGGAAGGATCCATGATTAGCCAGTTGTCCAGGTCGGGATGGGTATACCAGGACTTCTCTGCACCTCAGGAAAGATTCCACCACTGCAATGCATTTGGTGAAGTCCCTGGGGGATCTCACAGAGGATCCCCTCTGCCCGGAACCAGAGGAACCTGCGGTGGGACAGACAGAATGGGATGGGTAGCACCCTATACAAGCGTCTATTATTGAACGACTCAATAATAACGTTATAAAGTACAGCGACTGGTGAAAAAGGTCGCTATATATCCTGAATAGTGAGTGTAGCAGGGAGCTACACTTGCTACAGCAGGTTACAGGACCATGTTTGGCCAAGCCCTGCCGAGCTGGCTGCTTAGCATAGCTGTATACGCTACCGCTCCTGAAGCCAGTGACCAGGGTTCGGGCCAAGCGCCTGACAGTAGGGATTTTTTATCCCCAAGTCTGCACCCCATGGAGTTGATTATAATCCATTTGAGACGCGAGGGACTTGCCCCCCACATAAAAATACATATGGTGAGTTTTTTTTTTCATTATAGTTAGCGACCGATGCTATTTGCGACGGTCGGTGTAATGTGTCGTCACCCTGTTCTGTCAGGCGGTAGTTGTGTCACTCTTTGTGGTCGGCGTCTATTAGTAGTCGCTGTTATCACATACAACCAACCATGGGGATATGGAAAAACGCACCCTAAAGATCCAGAGAGCAAAACCACATATTCTGCTAGAGAGATGGTATGATCTGTGACAGAAAGACCATCCTGAAGGTGCATGGCCTTGGCACCAGGAAGTACCTGGAGGCAAACTCTGGATGTACTGAAGAGTTTGCAAAAGGAGCCACAACCTCCTTATGGAGGAGTTGGGTGATGTCCCAAAAGGCCGACAAGATGTCAATGGACACTATGTCCTTCTGTGGAACATGGTCTCAGCAAGATAGATAAGTCTCGAACTCCAGAGGCAGACTATGGCCGACCACTTCGAGGACCCACGTGTCCGTGATGACAGCGGACCAGACGGAAAGGAAGAGTTGGAGCCAGCCCCCCCATGTGAGGACCCAGGGGAGACAGTACGGGCATGGGGAAGGCATCCCTCATTCCGTCATTGGGCAGGCTTGGAGGAGGAAGAGGGATTGGCTGAGGAGCCGCCGGGGCAGAAAAACAGGTTACTCAACTGTAACAGTAGTTCTAGGAGTGGTATGTGTTGTTCATCCACACTTGCTGGCATGTCTTTTTCCACTAAGAATCTTGACGGAAGGTCTTGAAGCTGGCTTCTCCCACCCACCCAGGTGGTATAACCCTCAGCTCCGCCCCATGCCGCCACATCTTTGCCCGCTGGAAGCTCAGGTTGTGCGTCAAAGCTGGGGAGAAAATTCATGTGGATGAACATATACCACTCCTAGAACTACTGTTACAGGTGAGTGTTTTTTCTAGGATCGTGGATATGTTGTTCTATCCAAGCTTGTTGGCACACTCCTAGCAGTTCTCTGGGAATAGAGAGGCAAGGCGCACACTCCCTCTGAAATACTTACTTGGGGAACAGAGAATGGAGAACTGAGGCCCCAAAACCAGCATCCCGGTGTGACTCAAGGTCGCTGTGGTAGTGGGTGATGAAGGTGTTTGCTGACTTCCAGGTAGCAGCCCTGCAGATTTCCTGGATAGGGATGTCCCTGGAAGCAGCCACCAATGCAGCAGTATGGTGGGTGGAATGAGCACTTATCCCTCTGGGAGGCTCCTTAACCGCCAACCTATAGCAGGGAGCAATGCAGGATGTAATCCATCTGCCAATCATCTGCTTTGCTGCAGGTCTGCCAGGTGCAGCTTCAGTGCAGGTGACAAACAGCTGGCGAACCTCTCTCCGAACTTCAGCCAGTTGCTCCTTATAGTAAGAGAGTGCTCATCTCAGGTCCAAAGTGTGGAGCCTGTACTCGGCCTCCGAGGTGTAAGTCGGGTAGTACACCGGCAGAGTCAATACCTGGTTAAGGTGAAACTCTGACACCACCTTCGGAAAGAATTTCGGGTGGGGGCACAGGACAACCTTTTTCCTGCGGAAGACCAGGTAAGGAGACTCCACCGAAAGGGCCTGGAGCTCCCCAGTCCTTCTGGCTGACGTGACAGCCACCAGGAAGGTGGTCTTCCTCGACAAATGTGACATCTCACACTTGTGCAGTGGTTCGAATGGCTTGCTCATGAGCTTTGCCAATACCAGCAATAGATCCCACGGAGGTGGAGGTTCACGAACCAGAGGGGACATGTAGTTGAGGCCTTTAAAGAAACGCCAGACCACCTTCTCTGTGCCACCGTCTGCTGACTGGCCCACGCCCGGTAAGCAGAGATGGCTGCCAGGTGCACCTTAAGGGTCGTAAACCGAAGACCCCCTTTGGACAGAGACCAAAGGCAGTCTAGGATACTAGCTGCTAGACAGGTTAAAGGGTCCAGGCCCTTACCATGACACCAAATGGTCGACTCCTTCCTGGATGCTTCCACTACTATGAGAACATCCTCAGAGAGACCCAGAGCCTGGAACTCTTGCTGCTCAGGAACCTGGCTGTCAGGTGCAGGGATTGAAGGTCCGGATGGAATACCTTCCTCTGACTGACAGATAACAGGTCCAGGCATACCTGTAGATGCCACAGAGGCCTGGAGCTGAGGCTGAGGAGATCTGGATACCAGAACAGGTAAGGCCAGTCTGGTGCTACCATGATCACCTGTGCCTTGTCCCTCCTGACCTTGGGGATCACCTTGTGAACCAAGGGAAGAGGAGGTAAGGCACAAGAGATGCCTTGGGTCCACAGCCTCGAGAAGGCATCCCCCTACAGCGAGCCCTGCTGAGGGAGGCGGGCATGAAACAGCCTCAGCTTAGTGTTCTCCCTGGAGGCAAACAGATCCACCTGAGGTTTGCCCCAGTGGAAGAACAGGCTGTGTACTACCTCTGGATGGAGACCCTCATGGGACATCTCGCCTACATGTCTGAGAGCATCTGCCAGTTGATTTGAGGCTCCTGCCACATGGATGGCTAGGAGATCTGCCTCCAGTCGGCTCACAATGGTCCAGATGCACAGCGCTTCCCTGCACTGCAGCAGGGAGAGCGTGCCGCCCTGTTTGTTGAGGTAATACATGGTCGTGGTACTGTCTGTCTAGACTTGCACCACTTGACCCCGAAGGAGCGGAGCAAATCCTGACAGTACCAGTCTGACTGTTCTGAGCTCCAGCAGGTTGATATATCGGGATTCCTTGGGGGTCCAGAACCTGTGGGCTCTGTGTTCCTCATGTAGGCTCCCCAGCCCGTGAGACAGGCATCGGTTGTAAGAATGACCGTCGGCTCAGGACAGACAAACAGGATCCCTTCCTGCAAGTGATCCAGGACAGTCCACCACTGGAGAGTATCCCACAACTTCTGGGTTACAGTGGCCAGCTGGTCGAAGTAACCATGACGCTGGGTCTACTGGCTGACCAGCTCCCCTTGAAGGGGGCGCATATGCCACTGGGCCCATCGGACCATGGTGGTGCAGGCCGCCATGTACCCCAGAAGGCACAAAAAGTCCAGGGCAGGGCGCAAGTGCCCAACCAGAAATGGTCAGGCATAGGAGGAGAGAACCTCCACCCTGCCCGTCGGGAGCCGGGCTCTGGCTCTGCAACAGTCGCACTTTGCCCCGATGAAACATATCACCTGTGAAGGTATGAGTTCCAACTTGACCTTATTGATCAAGAGACCAAGGTCAGTGCAGGACTGTAGGGCCAGGTCCCTGGACCTCGCCACCTCTTGCTTGGCGGAACCTGCCAAGAGCCAGTCGTCGAGATATGGGTAGACTCTGACTCCTCAACGCCGAAGATGGGCCACCACCACTGCAATGCATCTGGTGAAAACCCAAGGGGCTGATGACAGGCCGAATGGCATGGCTCGTAACTCGAATAGGGCTCCTTCTGCCCGGAAGCGAAGGAACCTCTGGTGAGACGGACAGATCGGGACATGAAAAAACGCATCCTAGAGATTCAGAGAGCAAAACCACATGTTCTGCTCAAGAGATGGTATGATCTGGGACAGAGTTACCATCTTGAAGGTGCGTGACCTGAGGAACTGGTTCAGGTTGTGCAAATCTAGAATGGGGCGCCAGCCCTCTGTCCGCTTCAGAACCAGGAAGTACCTGGATACGAACCCTGGGTTAAACGGGGGGATCCAAGACTCTGGCCAGCACCTCCTTGCGGAGGAGTTGGGCAATGTCATCTTGAAGAGCCAACTGAGCATGCATGAACACCATATCCTCCCGTGGGGCGTGGGCTTGGCTTGGAGGGTACTGCTCGAATTCCAGAGGCAGTAACTGACCCATCACTTCTAGAACCCACCTCTCTGTGGTAGCAGTGGACCAGGCCGAAAGGAAGAAAAAATTACTCACCATAGTAATGTTGTTTCTTCTAATGGAGTCTTGCTGTATTCAGACATAATGCAGTTAGCCCCAGCACTTGAACTGCCCCGGAGAGGAAAGAGTTAACTCCATGCAGCAGCATGGAATGTTGAGCTCGAGCTCGGTTTCAAACCTCTGTCTGGTACTTAGCAGTGCAACCATCAGATTCTTATGAGCAACTAACGTAACACTAAAATGTGGAAATTGCTTGAACACATAGCCAAAATGCAAAATACTTTTTGGGGTCCAAAAAAGACTCAAGTCGAGAACACGAGAAGAAATAAGGTAGTGACAATTCAAACTATGCAACACAAGAAGGAAAAACATAACAGTTACCCCACCAAGAGGGAGGGTACAAGGTACACCCCTGAGGTGCAACATCAGTCCTGCCAACCCACTTCCCAAAACAGGTTCTGAGAGAGGAAGCGGGGGCGGAGGAGAATACAGCAAGACTCCATTAGAAGAAACAACATTACTATGGTGAGTAATTTTTCTTCAAACAACATGAAGTCTTGCTGTATTCAGACATAATGCAGACTACCAAGCAGTTCCCTATGGAGGAGGGACAGAACCTACTTTGGGAACAGGCTCTGCAATACTGTTGTGCCAAACCTAGCATCACTCCTAGCCTGGATGTCCACAGAGTAATGCTTGGTGAATGTATGTACTGTTTTCCAGGTGGCTGCTTTACAGATCTCTAATAAGGGTATATCTCTGGCTGCAGCTAGAGTAGCAGCTGTACCCCTAGTCGAGTGAGCCCTCAGGCCTGAATGGAGAGTTCTACCCAATTTGTCATAGCAAAATTATATACAGGAAACAATCCAAATGGCAATAGTTCTCTTAGTGGCAGGCTTACCTTTCCCCACGTCACCATAAGTGAGGAACAACTGAAGACCGTCATTTCTGTGTGGCTTAGTATGCTCTATGTAGTTGCTAAGTGCCCTTTTAACATCCAAACTGTGTAATCTTCTTTCCCCTGGGGAAGAATGGTCAGTGAAAAATACAGGAAGAGACATAGACTGGTTTAGGTGAAAATCCGATACCACTTTAGGCAAGAACCTCCTATTAGTTCTTAAGACCACTTTATCCCTATGGAAGGATATGAAGTCAGGTTCAACTGAAAGGGCCTGTAATTTGCTAATCCATCTGGCAGAAGTAATAGCTACCAGGAACACAGTTTTCCAGGTCAAGTACTTCAATTCAGCTGAAGCCATAGGCTCAAAGGGTGGCTGCATAAGCTGAGCAATGCAGACATTAACATCCCAAGGCGGAGTAGGCTCCCTAAAGGGAGGGTTAATGAGAACCAGGCCTTTGAAAAACTTCCTGAAAACAGGATGAGATGCCAGGGAAGAGCCCTTCCCTGCTGAAAGGAATGCAGAGACCGCTGCTAGATGAACCTTCAAAGTGGCAGGCCTAAGGCCTAGACTATTCAGATCAGCTAGATAATCTAAGGTTGTGGAAATGCCTGAAGAATCAGGCACAATACCTTCCTGAGAGCACCAAATACTGAACCTCTTCCATTTGGAATTGTAAGTTTTTCTAGTGGAAGGTTTCCTGGAGACCTTCAGAATATCCAGAACTCCCTGAGAGAGATGTAGAGCTGCATATTCTAACTCTTCAAGAGCCAGGCCTTGAGGTTGAGAGACTGGAGATTGGGGTACCAGATCCGCCCCTGGGAGGAGGAGAGAAGATTGTATCTCCTGGGAAGAGACAGGGGACGTGAGACAGCCAAGGACAGCAGTAGAGGATACCAGGGTTGTCTGGCCCAATCTAGAGCCACCAATATCACTGTGCAGGGTCGAGTTCTTATCTTGATCAGAACTCTGAACAGGAGAGGGAAAGGAGGGAAGGCATAGAGAAACCTGCCCTTCCAGTTCAGAATGAGGGCATCCTGGGGAACTGTCCCCAGGACTGGAGGTCTGCAGCAAAACAGAGGAAGTTGATGATTGTCCGGTGCTGCAAATAGATCTATTTCTGGAATGCCCCACTTGGGAAAAATGATCCTCAGAATGTGAGGATTCAAAGACCATTCGTGATGCCCCTGTAAAAACCTGCTCAGGGCATCTGCCAGCACATTGTCCTTCCCTGGAAGATGAACTGCTACCAGGGAAGTCCGAAGGGAATAGGCCAGAGATCTTTATAGCCTCTGTGCACAAGGCTGGGGACCGAGTACCTCCCTGCTTGTTGATGTACCACATTTTGGTAGTGTTGTCTGTCCTGACTTGGACCACCTTGCCTTTGACTGAATCCGAAAAGGTCTGAAGGGCTAGAAAAACTGCTCTGAGTTCCAGGAGGTTAATAAGAAGAAGAGACTCCTGCGGGGACCAGATCCCCTGAGCTGTTAGGGCTCCCAGGTGGGCTCCCCAGCCTAGGAGAGAAGCATCTGTAGTCAGTACTACTGATGGAAGTTGAGGGAGAAATGGAACCCCTTGTCTGAGGTTGTCCTGGTCCAGTCACCGCTGGAGAGCCTGGACCAGAGTTTGGGTCATTGGAATCAGTTTGGTGAGAAAATCTGTCCTCTGTGACCAAAAGGACCTTAGATGGAACTGAATGTCCCGCATCTGAAATCTGGCTCCCTGAACCACTGCAGTGGAGGCTGCCACGTGGCCCAAGAGTTGGAGGAACTGTCTCGCTGGAAGAGAAACCTGAGGCCGAAAGGAGGAAGCGAGGTCTACTAAGGCCTTCACCCTTGCCAAGGGAAGGAAAGCTTTTGCTTGGGTAGTATCCAATTCCACTCCTATGAAAGTGAGAAGCTGTACTGGTTCGAGGACAGATTTTGGCAGATTGAGAAGAAACCCCAGGGAACTGAGCAAGTCCTGAGTGGTTTGCAGAGCTGACCTGACCTGGTCTGAAGACTGCCCTACTACGAGCCAGTCGTCCAGATATGGAAACATGGTGATACCCTGTCTTCTGAGGTAAGCCACCACTACTGCAAGGCACTTTGTGAACACCCTTGGAGCTGATGTTAGGCCAAAAGGCATGGCCTTGAACTGATAATGGCCTGAAGGCAACTCGAACCTGAGGTATTTTCTGTGGGAGCATCTTATAGGAAATTGGAAGTAGGCATCCTTGAGGTCCAGTGATGCTAGCCAATCTCCTGGCCTTAAAGAGGGAAGGATTATTCCCAGAGTTACCATTTGAATTTGGGTATTGAAATGTGTTTGTTCAGATACCTTAGATCCAGGATGGGTTGCCACTCCCCTGTTTTCATTGGGGTGAGGAAGTACCTGGAGTACAGTCCTTTTCCCCTGTGTTAAGTAGGAACCTTCACTATGGCTCAGAGCCAGGAGAGAGGAAACCTCTGCCTCTAGGGCAAGGGTTTCTGAAACTGATGCAGGTGGAAAAGACTTGGCCCTCCTTTTTGGGTACCTTTTGAAGCTGAGGGCTAGTCCCTGGCTTACTACTTCCAAGACCCACTTGTCTGAGGTAACAGGCTTTTAGGCCTGAAAGTAGTAAGCCAGCCTGCCTCCTACTGGGATTGGAGAGTCGACCCGGGCTGACCCAAAATATAAAATTAGAAGGAAACACAAGGTCAGTTCCTAACCGGACCGACCAGGAAGAAACCGAAGAAACCAACAATTTCCACAAGTTATTTAAAATAAAATACAGTCACTACTTATCTACCAGACTACATGTACCATAGACAGAGCCTGGAAAGCCGAAAAAACAATAAACAACAAGATTTAAACCGAACGCTTTACTTTTACCGAACCGAGCAGAGGAATCTCCGGAGCGACCTCACAGTTAGGCGCAGTAAAGAATCTGATGGTTGCACTGGTTAAGTACCACAGACAGAGGTTTGAAAACCGAGCTCGAGCTCAACGTTCCATGCTTCTGCATGGAGTTAACTCTTTCCTCTCCGGGGCAGTTCAAGTGCTGGGGCTGACTGCATTATGTCTGAATACAGCAAGATTTCATGTTGTTTGAAGTGGTGGAGCCGAGCCCCCACTGGAGGACCCACACTTTGTGTGACAGGAATAGGGGTGGCCACCCCTATCCTGTCACTGGGCAGACTTGGAGGAAGAGGGTCCAGACTGGGACCAGAGCACCATCCGGAGGCCTGGACTTGGGCTGAGGGCGCCAAGGTTGTGCCTGCTGTTGTTGTTGCCCCACTTGGAAGTGGGGCAGCTTGGCCACAGGGGCAGAGTGCCGAAATGGCTTCTTCTGTGTTTTGCCACCCTGAGATTCCTTTTGTGCAGACGTTACTGAGTCCAAGGTGGCACTGGACTTCTCAATGTGCTGGAGGTAACTGTAAACACCTGGGCTGAAGAGATCAGTACCCAGGAATGGGACATCCGTTAGCTTGTGTTGGGTGTCCACCGTAAAGGTGGAGACCCTTAACCAAGTCCTGTGGCGCATGGCAACTGCGGCTGCCACTGAACGGGTGCATGAATTCCCGAGTTCCAGAGCCGTCTGGAGTCGCTGCTTCGCCACAGCCCGACCCTGGTCCCGGACCTGCTTGTCCGTGGTCTGGAGGTCTGCAGGGAGGTGAGGGAGAACCTCATCCAGGGAGCCCTGAAGGGCGTAAGAGAAATGCGCCATGATGATGGCCGAGCTTGCCTGACGGAGGCCCAGCGTAGAGGCGGCACAGACCTTGCGGGCAGAGTGGTCCAGTTTTTTGGACTCTTTGTCCGGAGGTTTATCAGTTTCTGCCAAGCTGCCTGAGCATCTGAACAAAGATTTGGTCACCAGACCCTCTGCAGAGGGATGCTCTGTGAATCCCGAAAGGGACCCAGTGGGCACTGCATATTTGCGAACAATCTGGGCAAAAGGTGCAGGGCAGGAGGCAGGATGCTGCCATAGCTCCAAAGCTAGATCGACAATGGCTTGCAGCCATAGGAAAGGCTTCAGTCGGTGAACCCCCATTTCAGGATATCCATGAAGGAATATTCGGCCCATTTTTGAACAGGTTCGAGAGGCATCTCTGTGGATTCAAAGCTGAGGTGGAGTAGACAGATAGAAGGCTACGGTACCCAATCAGGATGCTGAAGCACGGGCAGACTTGATAGACCAATAGGCCTACTCTGCTGGTGTCTAGTATGTTAATATGTTATGCCCATAAAGGAAGAGGGGCCTTCCTCCGTCGAGAGACTGCTGACCGATTCCTCGTCCAAGGGACGGGAATGAAGGTCTGAATCCTTGGACTCAGAGGAGTCCGGATAAATTGACCGACCACCCATGTTTCCCTCCACCCGCCTAGGATGGTCAGGAGTGAGGGTAACAGAAAGCCTACGTCGGAGGCCCGGAACAGGCCGAGAATCTTTGGTAGGCACCCCCACTGGAGGCTGTTTGGGTGGCGGCTCCATCAAGATTGGCGAAGAGGTAGATTTTGGCCGAACCATTTTGACCAGCTCCATGGGAGGAGGAATGGTGTGTGCCGGTTCAGAAGGAGTTGGGCTTCGGCCTGGGAGGCGAAAGCCAAGTGATGGCCAGTGTGGAAGCTGGAACTAACTTCTGACCAAATAAAATCAGCTGTTGCCACATTAGATCTTCGTAGCATCGACAGAGTTTCCGACGAAGCCTCTCCTCATCCGAAAAGGACAAAGAAGAATGTCGTCGATGCCTCTTTTTGAAGTGCTTGTGCACCTTCTTCGGCTTGTTGGTCGAAGGGGTCTGAGACCACGATCTCGATCATCGGGGAGACCGATGGGGTCGACTGGAAGGCACCAGGGAGACCAGTGGTTCTTCCCGGTCGGGGACCAGTTCTCAGACGGGACTCCCAGTGGGCTGGGTCTCCTCAACAGTGAGAGCCAGGACTGGGGTCCTAAATAAGAGTTGTTGGCCTCGTTTTGCGACAACGGGTCAACTGGGTCAAGAACGATCTCGATCAGATCATCGTCCAGTGTCTGGGCTGGCTGGCCTGACAGTGGGACCATGAAACCAGTGGCCGAGGCCACAACCTCGACCAAAGTTGAGACAGGTGATTCCTGGGACCAAGATCTCTCATAATCCCAGGAACATCGTCGGTGATATGAGGATTCTCTTGGTTCCTTGTCCTTTTTACAGGACCGAGAGACATGCGTGCCCGAAGGCCCCTCACCCTTGGTGGGAAGGGATTGGCACATCTCTTCAAGGGATGTGGAGAAAGTGGAGCCCAAGTTGAGTGGCACGAAAAAGGACTTAGAAGAACGGACCAAGCTGCCTCTTCCTCAAAGGCCTTCATCTGTTCGAGCTGGTCGGCGGACACCGCAGCTGCGGAGACCGACCATTGGGCCTCCTTAGATTTGATCGGTGGATTCCGTTTCTCCAGTCTGCCCAATTTCAGCCATTCGAGACGATCGTCTAAGACGTTAGGGTGGAATGTGCGACACATTTCAGAGGCCTGGATGTCATGGCCGACACCCAGACAAAACATGTACGTGGCATGCGGGTCTGTGTAAGACATCTTTTGCCGTATGGGCAGCGGCAGAAACCTGGAGAAGATTTATCTTCCATGACGGTCGAGATTGTGACGCGATTATCGTTAACTCTGACGAGTTTAATTTTAAGCATATCCGAAGATTCTGAAGCTAGGGCCTACAGAACGCGCGAGCGGTAAAGAGGGAACCTGTATCTTCCAGCGAAAAGGAAGATCTGGCATCATGAGGTGGAGCTGAGGGTTATACCACCCAGGTGGGTGGGAGGAACCAGCTTCAAGACCTTCCGGCAAGATTCTTAAAGAGAAAGGACATGCCAACAAGTGTGGATAGAACAATATATCCACGATCCTAGAAAGGGCTTTTTCTTCTGCTGTTTGGAGCGCTTGGGATCCCTCTGGGTGGAGGTCACCTAGTCCAAGGTGGCACTGGACTTCTCAATGAGGGTGAGGTGCCCCTCGATCCTGGGCCTGAACAGGTTGGTGCCCAGAAAGGGGACATCCACCAGTTTGTGTAAGGTCTCTGCCATGAAGGTAGAGATTCGCAGCCTAGCCCTGCGGCACCCGCCACAGATCTGGCGCAACAGTCGCCAACGTCCATGGCTGTCTGGAGATGATGCTTGGCCACTGCTCAGCCTTAATCCCAGACCTGCTTGACCGTGGTCTGAAGGGCTAATGTGAGATGAGGAAGCAGCTTGTCACGTGTGCCAAAAAGGGTATGGGAGAAGTGGGCTATTAAAAGGGCCAAACTTGCTTGCCGAAAGCCGAGAGAGGAGGCAGCATAGACGTTTTCAGCCATGTGGTCTAGTTTTTTAGACCTGTCAGGAGGCTTATCAACATTGCCGATGTTGCCCATGCATTGAAACACTGAGTCGACCACCAGACCTTCAGCCAAGGGGTGCTCTGTAAAACCAGAAGAGCTGTTCTTTACTGTGGGGAGCCGAGGCCACACCGGCGGCAGGAGAGGATGCGATCACATTGGTGGTCGGAGACTACTGGCGGAAGCAGGACCGCGCTGACCAGACGATCGGCGACACGGGAGCAAGCGGGGAGTGGATCGAGGGTCAGCCGCTAAGGAACAAGGGAAGGGGCTAATCGGCACCTAAGTGGCTAAATCTTGACGGTGCGACTGGGCTACAAAGGCCATTAGCCTAGTTGCAATCAGGAGAGCTGTTCTTTGCTGTGGGGAGCCAGGGCCGCATTGGCGGCGGGAGAGGATGCAACCACATCGGTGGTCGGAGACTGTTGGCGGGAGCAGGACCGGGCTGACCGGAGCCGCATCATCGGCAGGGGAGCAAGCGGGGGAGTGGATCAGAGGGCTACTGCCGCTAAGGAACAAGGAGAGGTGGGGCTAATCAGCACGAAGGGTGCAAATTTTTGGACGGTGCGACTGGGCTATAAAGGCCATTGGCCCAGTCGCAATCAGGAGAAACAGTTTCTTGTCCCACACCTCCCACCCCAGCCCCAACCTCTATTAAATGCTCGGTGGGGGTGGAGCCTTGGAAAGGGGCAAGCTGTGAGTGGGTGTCCTGGATTGTTGCTGACTGGGGGAAAAGGGAGCTGTACGCTATGACTGCTTGGGCACCACTGACTACCTGCTACCTGGGAGAGGGGCAAGCTGAGAGTGGGTGATTTGGACTGTTGCTGATTGAGGGAAAAGGGAACTGTATGCTGTGCCTGCTTGGGCACCACGGACTACTGCTACTTACAGCTGCTGGACATGACAACTGTGAATTAATTAATACTAAGGCTAGTGAACTGGTTACAGCTGATTGGGGAACAAGGGTCCTCTATGCTGGGTTGCCTGGCCAACATTGTCTACTGCTATCAGAGGGGGGGCACATTAGAGCAGACTGTATAATTGTGTATGCTGACCACAGTTGTGGGAGAAGGCAACTTTGTGAACTGTTTATTGCTACTGATCCTTGTTGGGGTGGGCAAAATTTCTGCTTCAGAACCGGGGTTGAAAAACTGGCTGCTGCAGGGAAAGAGGGAGAAGTGTTGTAATCTGAGTTCTGCTGTGAGAGGGGGAAAAACAGCTAGGGTCCCCGTGTGCTACTGCCTAAAATTGGTTCTGCAAGAGGGTTGTACTGCTCACACCAGAATGAGGGTGGATCTGGGGCTGGTCAGAATGGGCATTTTCAGTAGGGTGATTGGGTGTACAGGGTGCAGGGCAACAATAATCTTAAACTGGGCATGGAGGTTCGGAGGGTGTCCAGTGTGTTTTCAGCTGACAGGACTTAGGGAGGAGGTTGAGGGGATCAGAAGAAAGCTGGAAGGCATGAGGGGGGAGGAATGGGGAGGAAAGGAATGGAAAGAGCCTCACAGGAGTAGGCGAGGCAACTACGATATAGCCCAGGGAACAGGTGGACACAGACCTTACGGGTACTCTGGAGGGGTAGGGCACAATACAAGCAACGGACGGAAAACACTTCATAGGAGGGTGGCCGATCAAAGGGAGCAAAGGAGGGAGAGAGGGAGGTAGGAGAAAGCAAGTCGGGGGCAAGCATCACACTTAGTAATAGATACACCATGCTGTACCCAGGAGAGGAGGTGGAAGAGGCTGGGAAGAGGGGGGGAGCAGGCGGACAGAGAGGGTTTGGTCAGCAAGTCGGGGGGGGGTTGGGGCAGGAGAGGTTACATAGATACATACATAGACAGTGTCGGCAAATAAGGGCCTATGGCCCACCCAGTCTGCCCATTTGAGCTTGTAAGTTCAGTTTATGTTTTCCTAGAAGTCTGTTGACCCTTACCCCTGACCTCCAGAATTCCTTTATGTCTATCCCATGCATTCTTAAATCCCGTGATTGTTTCAGCCCCCACCACTTCCTCTGGCAGGGTGTTCCACTTGTCCACCACCCGCTCTGTGAAGAAATTCTTCCTCATGTCTCTCTGAATTGTCCTCCTCCAACTTCATCCCATGCCTCTAGTCCTGGAACATCTTTTTCGCTTAAAATAGTGTATTCCTGCACCATGTTCCTCCCTGTGAGATACTTGTATGTGTCTATCATATCCCTCTCCCTCCTCTCCTCCAGGGAGTACATGTTCAGTTCCTTCAACCTGTCTTCATAGGACTTGTGATGCAATCCATGCACCATCTTTGTTGCCCTCCTCTGAACCTTCTCTACCCTGTCTATGTCCTCACGTGAGGTATGGTCTCCAGAACTGTACACTGTACTCCAGGTGGACCTCACTAGTGTCTTGTATAGCGGAATTATGACCTCCCTTTCCTGCTGGTGATGCCCTCGCCTCATACATCCCAGCATCCTATTTGCTTTACCTGCTGCCTTGTCACACTGTTTCCTACCTTGAGGTCATCAGAGATGATAACCCCAAGATCCCTTTCCTGCTTGGTGCATGCTATATCCTCACCCCAACTGATATATTGTGCCAGGGCTTTGTGCCCATATGCATTATCTTGCACTTCTTGCTCTGAATTTCAACTGCCAAACCCCTGACCATTCTTCAAGTTTCTGCAGGTCCTTCTCATTCTGTCTACACCCTCTGGTGTGTCTACTGTGTTACAGAGCTTTGTCATCAGCGAACAGTGAAATTCTGCCTCTAGGTCCTGTGCAATGTCACTGATGAAGATGTTGAATAGGACCGGTCCCAGCACTGATCCCTGTGGTACCCCACTGGTCACTCTTCCCTCTGTGAAGTGACAGCCATTTACCACCACCCTCTGTGTCCTGTGAATGCCCCTGGTCATGGATTGGCCCAACAGGATCACCTTCACCCCCCTCCACCAACTTACTGGTTGGGGAGCAGGCAAGCAGCAAGGGTTTGGCCAGCAAGCCGGGGGTGGGGTGGGGGCAGGGGAGTTGGCCACATCCACAAGAAGGAAGGGAGGGAGGGAGGAGGGACATGAGCAGAGGTTGGAGGGAGGAAAGGGGGATGGAGGAGCACAAGATGAGTCAGCCAAGGAGAGGGGGCAGTAGCAGGTACTCTAGAAAGGCCAGCATTGGGGCGGGAGAAATCGGATGAGGTGGGGGGAGGAAGGAGGGGTAGGGAGAAATATGCCAGACGGAGTGGGGGAGACAAGACCGGGGGTTGAGGGAAGCAGTAGATGGGTGTCTGGGTGGGGATCTGTGATTCTGGCCCAGAAAGGAGCCCGGGGAGATCTGGGGAATCAGTGCCACCCATGAGGTTGGGGGTGAGGAGTAAACTGGCAGCCTCGGGCAGAAGAAAGAGCATGGCAGGCACGCACAGACTAGTGATCCCCGGATTGAAGGGGGTGGGAGGAGTAAGCTGGGGGTTGATGAAAGAAGGAAGAGCCTGGAAGGGATCAAAAGGGCCAGTAAGTTGGTGGAGGGGGGTGAAGGTGATCCTGTTGGGCGAATCCATGACCAGGGGCATTCAGTGGGAGGGGGTAGGGGAGGGGAAAAAGCAGCCCAGTCAAGGCTAAATGTATACTAGGCCTATCCGTTCACGAGGCCAAATTCCAGCTATACTCATTAGCACTGGAATGCGGGGGATCCCCTGATTTCCTAGTACATCTGGGCACAAACGATTTGGAGGGGAACAGTGAACTGGAAATCCAGGCGAGGTTTAGGGAACTGGCCAGGGTCTGCCACTCTATAGGAAGCTCAATCTCCTTCTCGGAGATTCTACCAGTACCAAGGGCATCCAGGGAGACCAAGCATAAACTCAGAGGGGTGAACCAGAGGTTCAGGGACTAGTGCAGGGCAGAAGGGTATGGGCTGGTGGGGGACTGGGGGGACACATGGGAGGACAAGGGGTTATATAACAGGGATAGGATACATCTCAACTTACAGGGGAGGGAGATCTTGAAAGTAAAACTTGCTAGATTCAGTCGAGAAATGGGGTTTAAACTTGTAAAGGGGCAGGGATACGTGAAGAAATGGAATCAGGTGGGCTGCTCGAGGTTCCAGGTCTAGGGTGCGAAAAGAGGGCAGGTGACTGCAATGTAAATAAAGCCAGAGCTGTGCAGGAAAGGGCGACTAGGGATTGTGCAGGGCCGAGACAATTGGGGAGGGGAGGGGGGATGGGGTGGAGGACGGTCCTGATCAATGCCAGGAGCATGGACAACAAAATGCCCGAGCTCCAGGGGATGCTGGCTGAGGGGTCAGTGAATGTGGTGGCAATTACTGAGACATGGGCCACCCAAAAGAATGACTGGGACCTAAACTTGGAGGGATACACAATATTCAGGAGGGACAGAGAAGAGGGTAGAGGAGGGGGTGTAGCGCTGATAGTCAAAAATGGCACAGTGGTTAGTGGAGAGGAGGAGGCTGATGGGGGAGTGGAAGCAATTTGGTTAACCCTGCAAATGAGGGGAGGCAAAAGACTGAAAACAGGGGTGGTGTACAGACCCCCCGCAATGGATGACGCCCTGGAGGAAAAATTAGTTGAGAACATCAAGGGGCACTGCGACCATGGAAGGGTGGTGGTTATGGGGGACCTAAATATGCCGGAGGCAGACTGGGACACTATGACATGAGCGGTGGCCAGGGAGCAGAGACTGATGGATGTGTTTCAGGATGCCTTCCTGGTCCAACAGGTAGGGGAACCTTCTAGGGAGGGGAGGATACTGGACGTTGTTCTTGCAGACAGTGACCAGAATAAGGGGTCTGGAGGTGTGTAGCCCGCTGGTAGGTCGGGACCATGCCATGATCTGGTTTCTGCTGTGTCTAAGGGGGGAGGATAACTGCTCCAATACAGTAGTAGTGGACTTCAGGAGGGTGGACTTTGTGGACATGGGCAGGATTCAAAGGGGGAGCTTGGACAAGATTAGGCCAGACATGGATGCTGGTAGCTTGTGGGAGACCATTAAGAAAGGGGTGCAGAAGGCTACAAGCTAATGTACAAGGGTAAGGCATAAGAATGGTAGAGCCAACAAGCCGTGCTGGTGGACCAGGGAGGTGCAGGAGGCGGTGAGGGATAAAAAGGCTGCCTATGCATGTTTTAAGTGCTCCAGGGGGATAAGGGAGAGAGGCGACTACGAGTTGACAGCAAGGAGGGTCACCAGAGTGGTGAGGGGAGCCAAGGCAAGGATGGAGCAAAACCTGGCTAGGGATATCCGGAGGGGTGGAAAGGGATTCGATAGATGCCTAGGGGAGAAACGAAAAGGGAGAGCACATATCTCCAGGATCAAGACTGGGGAGGGATGGGCTCAGGAGGCAGGGGAGCAGGCAGAGGTGCTAAATGAGTACTTTGCCTCGATATTTATGGAAGGAGAAAGGGGATCCATTCAGTCAGAAGGGAGGGTGGGGGAGACAGAGGAGAGGTCAGATGGAGTTGAGAGGACCAGAAGAGGCTGGGGCATCGGGTGGGCCAGGCCTAGAAGGGAATGGGTGTTTAATTTGAGGGGTGGATTGGGAGGGAGAAATCACAAAGGACAGGGTGAGAGAGGCCCTTCGGGCGCTAAAAACTGATAAGGCACTGGGACCGGATGGGCTTGTATCCGAGGGTTCTGAAGGAACTGGCGGACAAACTAGCAGCTCCACGAGCTGCACTTTTCAACGCCTCTCTACAGACAGGATGGGTGCCTCAGGACTGGAAGATGGCTTATGTGGTGCCTATCCACAAAGGGGGGTCTAGCGAGAAAATGGGAAATTACAGGCCTGTCAGCCTAATGTCTGCGGTAAGCAAACTAATGGAGGGCTTCATCAAGGAGAAGCTCGGGAGGCAACTGGAAAGGTTGGGGCACCTGGATGACAAACAGTATGGTTTTGTCCTGGGGAGATCATGTCAGACCAACCTCACAGATTTTTACGACTGAATGACGGGGACCCTGGACTGACGAAGACTGGCAGACATCCTATATCTGGATTTCAGTAAGGCGTTTGACTCGGTGCCCCACATCGGGTTGTTAACAAAGCTGGGGGGATGGGGGTGGGAGGATAGTTGCTTAGATGGGTAGAAAATTGGCTAACGGGGCGAACACAGAGGGTAGTGGTTGGTGGGATAGTCTCCTCCCCTAGGAAGGTCTTCAGTGGGGTTCCCCAAGGTTCGGTACTGGGGCCACTCATATTCAATGCCTATCTCTCCGATATAGGGAGGGGGGTTAGGAGTAGGATGAGCCCCTTTGCGGATGACTCAAAACTGGGAGCACTGGCAGACGGGGATAAAGCCAGAAAGACAGTCCAGAGGGATCTAGATACTCTGGAGGGGTGGTCAAGGAGGTGGGGACTCAGGTTTAATCCAGGGAAGTGTAGGGTGCTGCATCAGAAACCCAGGTCATGTATACACCCTGGGGGGGGGGGTCTCACTGCAAGCCACAATGCGTGAAAGGGACCTGGGGGTGGTGGTAAACATCAAAATGAATAACACTGAAAACTGCAGAAGATCTGTGGCAAAAGCAAACAGGATTCTGGGCTGCACAGCCCAGGGGATTACGTCCAGGAGGAGGGGAGATGATCCTCCCTCTGTCTAATGCCTTGGTCAGGCCGCGTCTTGAGTACTACGTGCAGTTCTGGAGACCTCACCTTAAGAAGGACAGAGCACTGCTGGAGAGGGTTCAGAAGAGGGCAACCAGGAAGATTCAGGGCATGAGAGAAAGGACCTATGAGGAAAGGCTGTAAGCCCTTGGGCTGTACTCACTGGAGGAGAGGAGAGACAGGGGGAACATGATAGGGGTCTTCAAATATGTGAAAGGGATTAACAGGAGCGGAGCCAAAGAAATGTTCAGGCTAAAGAAAGGGGGCACAACTAGGGGGAATGAGTGGAAGCTGGAGGGGGGAAATTACAGGGGAGAACATAGAAGGCATTACTTCACTGAGAGGGTGGTGGGGGCCATGGAATGCACTGCCCAGGCTAGGAGGAGGAGGCACAGTGGAGGGCTTCAAGAGGGGGTGGGACAGGTGCATGGGTATACTGAAGCCAAAGATGACCTTCTTGGGGCTGGGGGTGGGAGAGCGAGTGCCCAATAGGGGCTGGCTACTGAGCAGACATGAAAGACTGTCAGGCCTAATCTGCTGGCTTTTAGTATGTTAGTATGAACTGGTAGGGGCCGTGTACTTGGAGGCCATCCGGACGGAGGACACAGGACAAGAGGCTGGATGCTACCACTGCGCTCCTGGGCAGGGCCAAGAATGGCCTCCATGACTGGGAAGGCCTGACCGGGAGGGTCGCCCGGGTCGAGGATCTCAGTGAGCTGGTACCAAGCTTGCTTCTAAATGGGCTCCATCGGGAGACCCGTGGACTCAGAGATGAGGCAGAGAAAACCCATAAAAGAAGTGGGGCCTTGCTCAGCCAACAGATCCTTGGCCCACTCCACAGCCACTGGACGGGAGTGCAAGAAGGAGCCCTCCGATTCTGAGGAATCACTGAACAGTGGTCGACAGCCAGAATCCCAGCTGACCCTACGGGGTCGGTCCGGGGTAACAGTAACCAACAGCCAATGGGGAAGTCCTGATGCCGAGCGGGTCGAACTTCGGCTGTTTAGGAGGTGGCTCCACCAAAATTGGCGGAGAAGCCGGGTCGGCTTCTGCCAAGGCTAGGAAGGCTTTGGCCTTTGTGGCGAAAGCCAAGTAATGGCTGGGGTCAAGACAGGCACGGGCTTCACTCTGGTGAACAAGAGCCATTGCCACACCAGTCCTCATAGGGCCAGCGCAACTTGTGCTGGAACATCTCCTCACCTGAGGAGGACGAGGAATAGCGGTGACTCCACTTGCCCAAGTGACGAGAGCGCGAGTGCTGGTGTCGACACGGGCTGCTCAACTCAGGACTACAGGAGCGGGACTTTGATCATCAGGGCCACCGATGGAGGATCTCAGAGGGAGCCGCGAAAGCCGAGGTTCCTCTGGCTCTGGGAGCTCCTGAGTAAGGGGCGGTGGATCAGCAGACTGATCCGTCCCTCCTTGGGATGTAAGAGGCAGGGCCGGAGTCCTGGATAAGGAGGTATCAGCCTCTTCAGGTGACAACGGGTCGACCGGCTCGAAAAAAATCTCATCCAGAAGATCAACCCACGCCTTGACCAACTGGCTCAACAGGGAGATCATGGGGCAGGTGGCCTGGGCCGAAGAATCAATCAAAGTCGGAACCTCCGGAGAAGCGCGAGAGTCGGAGGCCAGAGAGCACTCCTGATCCCACGACCGCCGAGACCGTTTTTTGGTCTCCTCTTTAGACTTGGGATTTTGATTTGGTGTCCGAGGAACACTGCCCATGGGTGGGAAGGTCCTGGCACAATTGCTTGAATGCCCCCATGAAGGAAGCACCTAAAGAGAGCGGCAAAAAGGCCAAAGCAGAGGAAGCATTGAGCCAGTCTCCTCAAATGACGTGAGTTTTTCAGCAGACCCCACAGCCACAGAAACCGCCCAATGGGCATCCTTTGACTAAACGGGAGGATCCAGGTCATTCGGATAACCCAGAAGAAGAATGGCGTGCTGGTCTTCTAAGGTGGATGGGTGAAATGTATAGCACAAGCCTGGGAATTGTGCTCATGGCCCAGGCAGTAGATGCACATGGTGACAGTGCAAATCCATCCAAGACATTTTCTGCCCACAGGCACATTTCCAAAACACCCAGCACCAACTTTGCATCGTCCATACCAGAGACAAGAAGATTTTGCCTGAAGACAAGTTTTTTTTTTTTTTCAACAATTGGGAGATTTTTAATAGCAAAGGGCCTACTCAGCACGAGTGCAATAAGGAGGGAATCTTCTTCATTCAGTGGAAAGTAAGATCTGACAGCACAGTGCAGTGCTAGGGAAGTTACCACCCAGGTGGGTGGGAGGAGCCAGCTGGAAGCCTTTCCGGTAAGCCTTAAAGGGGAACAGACACTGCCAGAAGTGTAGCTAGAGCATCAGATCCATGTCCCTAGAAAGTCAAAACACAAACAACGCCAAGATGACCAATGGATGGCTGTGATAGGTGTTGGAACAAGAGGGGAGGAACAAAAAAAAAAAAAAAAAAGACAGTGGAGGCTGTTATGAGAGTGTAAGCGGACGGTGAGTCTCAGATCAAAAGAGAGGTTGTTAAAATAATTCACTGTTAAACTAGGAGCAATAAGCAGGCTCCAGTGCAGTGGATTCTTTGTCCACAAAACGCTGACCAGTTTTAACTTGGAGGTTCTGCTGAGTAACAGTATTCAATAAACATTTTTTATCATTACTGATTTAGTTTCCTGATGAGTCTTTTGCTCCATACTTGTGAGCTGAAATACGGGCATCCCATGATTCTGTATCATATGTTCCAGTATAACAATTAAGAATAAACTAGAACAACATCACTTAACAGAGCTTACCTTATTTACTTGAGTGAATTCATATATAACCTCCTTCTCTTCGTCTCTCAAGACTGGTACCTTTGAAATGTTCCCTACATGAACATGGCTGTGAATAACAGGCAGCAAATCAAAGCAAGACTCTGCAATCTTCTTAAGTGCTTTTGCCACAGCCTCCTTATTGGGATCACAGGGTACAGAGGCCTGGAGGAGTGGACGGGATGAGGGTTCACAGACAGATTTGTTTTTGTTTACTGGCATGTTGAGTGCCGCCTCATTGCACATAGTTTTCAAAGTATCTGAGGGCACTTTGGTTGAGGCACCTTCACACGATCGTATCAAAACATCTTCCTTGATGTTTTCTGAACTTGATGGGTCACTATCTAACTGCAACTTTTTAGCACTCCTTGGCACTGACAGATCTACTGCAGTCCTTTTTCTACCGCGATCCAATGAAACTGTAGTCTCTGTATTCTCCGTGACTTCAGAAGTACTGCTCTCATTTTTGGAACTATTTGTTTTCGCACTGCTGCTCTTATTTCTGGAACTATTTGTTTTCACAAAGGCAGTTGACACCGAATTGATGGCTTTGAAACCGGTGATCTGGTTGGCTGGCCCAGGTACATTTTTGCTATCACCCGGACCACATCTATTGAGCTGAATGTTTCCTTTAAGGATGTTCAGAGTTCTTGCTCTTGCAGAGAGCTCTGGGTACATGGTGTCCAAAATTCTCACAGAATTCTCCTGCGGTGCACTGGAAGTTGAATTTACAGCTGCAGATGGAGGAAGCCTACCTGGTACAGGAAGAGCATGCTTTGGTGTAGCAGCACAGAACTGTAATGGAGAAGACAGGATTCTCTTTTTTGTTGTGTCTGATGGAGACGAAGTGGTTGGTTCTGGCGAGTCTAAACTTGAAGTGTCCACTAATGGTGAGATAAATGGGGGTACTGGTGTTTCTCGTAGTGGGGAAACCAAGTCATCAAGAGGAGAGGGCAAGGAGGATCTACTCAATACTGACAAAAGAGGAGATATAGGTCTTACACTTCTTGGAGGGGTGTCACTCAGAGGTGGAAGCAAAGGAGGCAATGGCGGCCCCATCTCATATCGTACTTTACTTATTGTTTCAGGAGAACACTTTATTGGCGTAGAGGTGTCTGCAGTGGCAAGTACTGGAAGACTTATTTGGTTTGAAACACTAGTGTTTTGTTTCATCTTGGATTCATCTTTTTCTAGAGATTTTTTAAGTCTCTGTCTCTTGTCAGCTGGAACTTCTGTCTGTACCAAGATACCAGAAACAATTTTTGCAGGCTTTCTGGTCTTCCGCTTTGATCTAGTATTTTTCACGGTTTTGCACCCGGAATCTCCAAATGATTCTAGCTCAGAAGTATCAAGAGCACCTTCAAAGGCTAATTCATCACAAGGATGAGAAATCAAACTTAAAGCCCTTGGGTCAGGAATAGCACTGGAAATAGGCCTGCTCCATAAATGGCTCTCTGCCTGAGGACCGTCATGTTCAGGCTGCTTATTAGTATGCAAACTATCACAAGTCACAGGGGTATGATCAGTGTGCAAGTTTCCAGTATTTGTGTTACTTATAGTTGGTACAGAAGGAAATACATCTTCTCTGAGTTTGGAGTCCTTTAATTCACAATCATCTGTTAAACATTCATTTGGTTTTATTGAGTTATTTGTCTCTATGCAACAGTTGGAATTTTCATTAGTGTCTGCCTTACTTTTATTCATTATTTTTAATAATTTTTCAGATGTTTCTGTACTTTTTCTTTCTCTGCTTACTTCTGGGCTATCTTTTTCTACTTCTGCAATGTTTAGCAACTTCGGGGACTGATGCAAACTTCTTTCTGAATAATATTGTACCACGGAAGCTTTTACTGCTGCATTAGTTGCTGTTTTTAAAGATTCCGACTCTATAACATTTAAAGGCAAAATATCTTTATCAACATGCCCAGTTTTATTTGCTGATCCATCTTGCTTTGGGGTCTGAGTAACAGTTTCTAAACAGCTATTTAAAGGAAGAGGACTTTCAGGGTCTTCTGCAGTATACGCAGGTATCATCCCACCATGGTATGCATTTGTAATTGCTACAGATTCACTTTTACTAATTTGGTCAGCGTGACTATTCGTTTCATGTGAACTATCTAAGCCTGATGAATCAGCGTCACTATTCATTTCAAGTGGACTATCTAAGCCTGATGAATCATCATCACTATTCATTTCATGTGGATTATCTAAGCCTGAAGAAGAGGCCATCTTGAAAAGCTGCACACAACTGTTATCACCGCCTTTCAGGTAAGGTAGAATAACATGATCTTTACAATTTAGTCCATTTACTCCACTATTATCTAAGGGTTTCTGTAAAGCTTTATTTGTAGATAAATCACCTTCATTTCCATTATTTACAGTTCTGTTATATTCAGAACAATCAGACTGTATGCTTTGTACCTCTACTTTATCACACACCACTTTAGTGAACTCTTCTAGATTGTTACAACCATGCCATGTCTGGATTTCTGCTTCATTTTTCTTAAAGTCACTGGATGTTTTCTCAATGTAAGAGATCTTTTGAGCTGGTTTTATTGTCTTTACCTTTCGTTTCAAAGGAAAGGCATCCTCTTCAATCTTTTCTAAATCTGATGCATTTTCTGTAGTTAAAGAACATGTTCCCCCCAGCTCTTGAAAACCTTCAGAGTTTTCTGTATTGTTTTCCTTGGACTCCTCACTTTTCTCTGCTGTAGCACTGTTACCAAAATTGTATTCCAAACCACAGGTCAATAAACTATCTGCTGCTGATGCTACCTGATGACCCTCTGCAGAGCTAGGAGTCTGAGTTCCAACTGGTAATTCAGCTTCATTTGCACCAGCAACTTTTTCAAAGTGCCTTTTGGAATCAGCATTAGACTTTAAGCATTCCTCGGGAACATTAAGAGAAGCAGTGTCCTCATAACTCACTAAATTATTGTTTGAGCTGCTCTCTAAAGTATTTTGCGAGCATGAACTTTCTACATTTATTTTCCAAATTACAATGTTTTGGGGAGTATTTTGTAGTATTTGGTTTGCAGCTGGCTCCAAATTTTCATTCTCAGCTACCAAACTAACTTTACTAATGTCACTGTCTGGACAGCTGTACAGTATTCTATTCTGTTCCTCTGCTTTATCACACACCTCTTCTGTGCATTCTACTGACCGGTCTTCACCAGAATTAGAAATATCGGGAGTAACAGCATTGTCCAGACAGCTACACGGTATTCGATTCTGTTCCTCTGCTTTATCACACACCTCTTCTGTGCATTCTACGGACTGGTCTTCACCAGAATTAGAAATATCAGGAGTACCAGCATTGTCCAGACGGCTATACGGTATTCGATTCTGGTCCTCTGCTTTATCACACACCTCTTCTGTGCATTCTACTGACTGATCTTCACCAAAATTAGAAATATCAGGAGTACCAGCATTGTCCGGACAGCTATACGGTATTCGATTCTGGTCCTCTGCTTTATCACACACCTCTTCTGTGCATTCTACTGACTGGTCTTCACCAAAATTAGAAATATCAGGAGTAACAACATTGTCCGGACAGCTATACACTGTTCGATTCTGGTCCTCTGCTTTATCACACACCTCTTCTGTGCATTCTACTGACTGGTCTTCACCAGAATTAGAAATATCATGAGTAACAACATTGTCCGGACAGTTATACGGTGTTCTATTCTGTTCCTCTGCTTTATCACACACCTCTTCTGTGCATTCTACTGACTGGTCTTCACCAGAATTAGAACTATCAGGAGTAACAGCATTTTTTGGACCGCAATACAGTATTCTGTTCTGTTCTCCTGCCTTGTCACACACCTCTTCTGTGCATTCTACTGACTGGTCTAGACCAGAATTAGAAATATCAGGAGTACCAGCATTGTCTGGACAGCTATCCCATATTCTGCTCTGTTCCTCTGCCTTGTCACACACCTCTTCTGTGCATTCTACTGACTGGTCTTCACCAGAATTAGAAATATCAGGAGTAACAGCATTGTCCGGACAGCTATACGGTATTAGATTCTGTTTCTCTGCTTTATCACACACCTCTTCTGTGCATTCTACTGACTGGTCTTCACCAGAATTAGAAATATTAGGAGCAACAGCACTGTCCGGACAGCTATACGGTATTCGATTCTGTTCCTCTGCTTTATCACACACCTCTTCTGTGCATTCTACTGACTGGTCTTCACCAGAATTAGAAATATCATGAGTAACAACATTGTCTGGACAGCTATATGGTGTTCTATTCTGTTCCTCTGCTTTATCACACACCTCTTCTGTGCATTCTACTGACTGGTCTTCACCAGAATTAGAACTATCAGGAGTAACAGCATTTTTTGGACCGCAATACAGTATTCTGTTCTGTTCTCCTGCCTTGTCACACACCTCTTCTGTGCATTCTACTGACTGGTCTTCACCAGAATTAGAAATATCAGTAGTACCAGCATTATCTGGACAGCTATCCCATATTCTTTTCTGTTCCTCTGCCTTGTCACACACCTCTTCTGTGCATTCTATTGATTGGCCCTCTCCAGAATTAGAAATATCAGAAGTAATAGCATTGTCTGGACAGCTATATGGTATTCTATCCTGTCTGTCTGCCTTGTCACATACCTCTTCTGTGCATTCTACTGACTGGCCTTCCCCAGAATTAGAAATATCATGAGTAACAACATTGTCCGGACAGCGATAAGATATTCTATTCTGCTCCTCTGTCTTGTCACACACCTTTCCTGTGCATTCTATTGAATGGCCTTCACCAGAGTTGGAAATAGCAAGCGTAACAGCAGAATCTGTTTGGGAAACATCTTCTGTGACATGATTACCTTCTTCAGTTAGGCCACGTTTAATGATTTCCATGGCAGGAGAGGGACATGTGCTGTTTTTAATTTCCATGGCAGGAGAGGGACTTGTGTGGTTTTTAATATCCATGTCAGGAGAGGGACTTGTGTGGTTTTTAATTTCCATGGCAGGAGAGGGACATGTGCTGTTTTTAATTTCCATGGCAGGAGAGGGACTTGTGTGGTCTTTAACTTCCATGTCAGGAGAGGGACTTGTGTGGTTTTGAAATTCCATGGCAGGAGAGAGATGTGTGTGGTTTTTAATAGGCTCATGCTCTTCCTCCTTCAGATGACTACTGTGGATAACGTTCACAGTCAATGAACTGTAATTTTCTGAACATTCATCACTGCATTCAGAACTTTTTTTTACTGTGTCAGGAGAGTGAACATTTTCTTCTTCGGTATTCTCCATACCTGTATTTGTTTCTGAGAGAGCAGGCTTTACCACTAGTTCTTCAATATTTACCTTGGGGCTATCTTTAGATTCATGATAACAAAGCTGATTCACCACTTCTGCTATTTCCATATCTTTGTCTGAACGTATGTCTTGCATTGTGATCAGGACTTCTGCACATTCACTGCTATCAAAAGACTGCAGGCACTTACTAATCTGAGAAGATGGACATGTTTTTTGTTGAGCATCTGATGACTCCGATATTGTTTCTACTGACAGCATTTTATTTGATTTATTTGGTTTTTCATCATGTTCCTCACCAAGCTGACCATTTACTTCACAATTTTCATCTTCTAGTTTCAATATTTCAGAATGAGAATCTTTAGCAAATAAACAAGACTCCATCTGCACTGTAGTCGCTTGGGACTGGGCAGTCAGATCACCAACTGCTGAGAACTCATTTTCACTGATAATGTCCATTTTCTCAACATGCAGTGTTTTTACATTTCCTTCTGTAGCACCTTCTGGTTTATCTGACAGGCCACGTTTATAGTGAAATTTTCCTGCTTCAACTTTGCTACTTTCAAGTGGTTCTGATTCATTATCCCCCAAGATGTTTTCACAACTATTATTGCTGGTGTCAACTTCCTCATCACTAGAATCTGTAATATCTCCAAACAGGGCTTCCTGAAGTAAAAAAGAAAATAAAATATAACTATGCAAACATAATAATAAAAATACATTTGTCAATGTTCTTTTATGCAAAACACTGCTGGACAGATTTTATTTTGTATTTACTTCAACAAACTTCTCAAGCATTCTGTAAAACCAAGCACATACCCATACCTGATTTACAGTGCTGTACTGAATATCATACCCATAGTGCAGCTTTTAAAGCAATGTATGCAAGAACACAATATAATGTATAGTGCATACTGTATAGCTGAACTAGGGAAAGTCTGTGATGCTCACTTGTCTTCTTCATGGACCTACTCAACTACAAGCAACCATATAACGTGTCAAAAAAACTGTGGGCCACTGAGGTAAACCACTTAGTCAAATTTTTAAACTGATATTAACAGTTCATACAAATTCTGGAAGGAGGATCATGATCACTCTGACCTCCAGCGAGCTGACAAAACTCTTTCTTCTCCACTACCTCAGAAGTTACTGATACCATCAACAAGTATTTTATCAATTTTGCTAAGTCCCCTCCTTGCCGACCCCCTCACCACTTAGCCCAACATTCCTCATCTTCATTCCCCAGTCCTCCCTTGTCTTCTCTCACAATCTCTCCTGCCAACACCTTCAATGTCTTCTTATTAAGACTGCAGCCGACTCTTCAGGAGCCCCCAGGGTCGTGAGGGTGGGTGATGAGCAGCCCTCCCCACAGCCTGAAGGCGCGAATTCTGAAATTAAGGTACGGATCCAGGCGTTTCACTCCAGCTATGTGCAGAGGGCCGAGTGCAGAGTTCAGGGCCATTTTCAAAGACTCAGCTCATTTTCAGTCGCCAGACAAATGCTGACTGTTTCTGCTTAAAGCACTGGCTAAATGCATATTCTGGCTGAGCACCTTAATACTGTTACAGCGATTATTTCTTATGGCCAAATTTTCAGCTTATAGCATTTTAAATTTTGTTACCTGGATTGCACTGCTAATTGTTGCTTTCAGCTGTACCTAAGTGTTGCTTTTACACCTCAGTTTCAACAGGTCAGCTAAACTGAAACTTGTGCATGCATACTGTTAGCTAAATCCCAGTAGCCCAATGAATTTGTTTGCTACAACTTAGCTTTATGCCCAAACGTATAGCTAACTACATATATTGCCCAATTGTACTGCACTAAATCAAGGTTAGCAGGGCACGTGGGAACATTAGCAGCACCTCTCTGTAACCTCACTCTGCTATCGCGACCCCCACCCCCTGTGTTCCTGAGCCCCTCCTATCTCGTACCTAAATTATCTGTCTCCTGTTTCCCCCACAGACTGCAGCTGGCTCTCCGGGAGCCGCCAGGGTCGTGAGGGCGGGTGACTGAGCAGCCCTCCCCACAGCCTGAAGGCGTGAAGTTTGAAATTAAGGTACGGATCCCAGCATTTCACTCCACCTACGTGCAGATGGCCGAGTGCAGACCCCGCTGATGCTTTGCATCAGCTGCCCCACCACCACCCTTGGTCGACCTTGCTATTTACAGCTACAGACACCTGACAGAAATTAACCTATCAGGCAAGTTTTCCACATGCACGTTATCTGCTCCGGCCTCAAGTGGCCACTACAAACAAAAACCCAGCTCTGTCAATCATGTCCCCCCTTCACTACTGAATCCCACTTCCTCTAGTGGGGTTTACCTCTCACTGCAACCTTCCTTCCTTCCTACTTTCTTTCTCACTCGGCACCTCCCTTGTTACGTGGAGCCAAAATGCAGTTATTTTTACTATACTGCCTGCTCCTTCCTACAACCTTCCTCTTGCCCTCTTCTCCCCCTCTCCCTCACCCTCCTCTCTGTGGCCACTCTCCCTCTCCAAAGAACCATCCACCCTCCCCTCCCCAGGTACAACCCCTCCCACACCCTCTTACCCAACCCCAATGCTATCTTTTCTCTTCTACCCTCCTTCTCTCTCTCCCCCCCATAAACACATTCCAACCTCTCCCCTCCATCCATCCCTCTCTACTCCAATCCCACCTCCTGAACCTGGAAGTTCTTTACTGATGCATACACCTCCACGTGCCTCCCTCTAAGCGTTGTTCCAGCACATCCAAACGTACCCCGCTACTCACATACTCCGTCCTTCTCTTACTCCTTGCGGGCGACATACATCCCAACCCTGGCCCTTTTGAGTCCAGGAACCCCTCTACCGGACTGCCACCAAGTCCATCCCTAAACTCACTGCCCAAGGGCCTCCGCATTTTTCACCTCAACGCCAGGAGCCTCCTCCCCAAAATGGATGCCCTAACTTTATGGGTCACACAATACCACCAAGACATACTCTGCATCACGGAATCATGGCTATCCGCCAAGATCCCAAACTCCTCTCTCACCATCCCAGACTACAATTTATTCAGTCAGGACCGAGGCAAATGAGGTGGGGGGTGGCATTGTACGTTGAGCAATCCCTCTTGTGCTCCATCATGTTTAATGAATCTTGCCCTTCATCCCAGGAATCAATTGTGGCACATCTATCCTTCCCCTCCTCGTCCCCCCTCTACACTGGGGCCCTATACGCCACCCCAAAGGCCTCACCTGACTCCATCATTAAAGCCATAACTTCCATCCACACCAAAACATCTAAAGGTGAACTGGCTCTCCCCCTCCGCAAGACCCACCACCCTAAAAATCAAAACCCTAAATCTATTCCAGCTAATCCGTGAACCTACACGCCTGAATCATCGGTCCCAAAACCACACCCTCCTGGATTGGGTCTTATCCTCCAATCCCCACCGTATCTCTGCCTCAGGCATATACTCCGACACCCTCAGTGACCACTTTGTCACTGACTGCATCCACAAAATCCACTCACCACACTCCCAGCCCAAATTTATTTGGTCTTGATCCTTTCACCGCCTAAATGTCCCTGCCTTGCTTCCTGACTTTGCTAACGCAGACTGGCTGCCGGTCCTCTCCTTGTCCGATGTCGACCTGGCTCTAGCTCAGTTCTGCGGTATCTTCCTGAGCATCTGGGACACACACGCACCCCTAAGAAAAACTAGGGTTAAACGCCACCACCACCCTTGGATCACAGCCAACCTCTTCGCCTTGTGTCGCTCCAGGGACAAAGCTTGGAGACTCGACAAATCCTCCCACACAGCTCATGATCTCCAATCGTACAAACACCTCAGGAATAATTGCACCAAAGCCATCCGGCAATCTAAATCTTCCTACTTTAAAGCTCAATTCACTCAAAACCAAAATCTGCATGCTTCTTTCTGGAAGCTGATCAACTCCCTTCTTGGCCCCCCATGAAACAGGCATGTCCGTCCCTCAAATTAGATGGCAATACTGTCTCGGAGTCTGCCACATTGGCAGACCTCTTCGATAAGTACTTCATCTCCTGTGCCATCCACGACCCCCCCACACACACACACACTGCTGAACTCTTCCTACACAGCCGCTGGTTTACATCTTTCCTCCCACCACACCCCTTAAAGTATACCACGCTCTCTCTCCTCCCTCAATTCTTCCAAATCTAGCCCAGATGGTATCCACCCTAAAATGCTCCGCATCTCCGCAGCAGCTATTGCTGTCCCCAGTCTCACACACTGAACCTCTCTCTATCCACCGCCACTGTACCTGTAGCCTGGAAATCAGCCAAAGTCATCCCCATGCACAAAGGTGGTGACCCTTCCCAGCTGGGAAACTATAGGCCAATATTACTCCTCCCTTCCCCTCCCTAGCCAAAGTCCAGGAATTCATTATACTGTCCAGACTGTCTGACCTCCTCACAGCAAACAACTTACTCTCTCCAGTCCAGTGTGGATTCCGAAAACACCACTCCACTGTAACCACCATCCTAAGTGTAACTGACTCCATACTCTCAGCCATGGATAATAGTCAAATCACAGCCGCCATATTCATAGACCTGGCAAAAGCGTTTGACTCAGTATCGCACCTGCTGCTACTCCGCAAACTCCGCACTTTCAGCATCGGCCCACCAGCAAGCTCCTGGCTCCACTCATACCTCCACAACTGGCAACAATCAGTTCAAATAGGCAACACTCTTTCCTCTCCTCTCCCTATCGTATCTGGCGTTCCCCAAGGCTCTATTATGGGCCCCATCCTTTTCTCTCTCTTCATAAACGACCTTCCCTCCATCTGCCTCTCTTCCAATGTTCATCTATACGCAGATGATATGGTCATTTTTGCCTCGGGCCCCTCCCATGACAGTGTCCTTCCTATTCTTCAAAATGATTTCAACAGAGTCCAATCCTGGTTCCTCAAGAACTGACTCACTCTTAATGCTAAAAAGACGGTCTCCATGGTTTTGGCTCCAGACAGAAGCTGGCAACCCTCCCAACCCCGTGCTCTCCACCATGGGCGGCTCACCACTGGAGCGAGTCTCAGCCTTCAAATACCTGGGTGTATGGCTGGACTGTCACCTCAATTTCTCCACTCATGTCGAGGCAATCTGCACTAAACTCTGACCAAAACTCGCAATCCTCTACCGCCACAACTCCTGCTTACCGATCCCCACCCGCTGCAAGCTCGTATGCAAAACAATCTTGCCAGTTATAGACTATGCAGACGTGGTCTATGGTGTGGCCCCTACATCCTCCCTCTCCAGACTTGACATCCCGCTCAATGCCTTCTGCTGATTCGCCACTGCCTCCCCCGCCCCTCACTCACCACCGCCTGCTTTACGCCCCACTCTCCCACAGGCATACCATCCACTGCGCCTCCCTCTTAGCGAAATTCTGGTTTGGCTCCCTCCCACCATACCTCGCGTCCCAGCTCAACCCAACCTCCTCCCCAAATGACTCTTCGCCACAGGGACCCTCGCATCTTCCACCTCCCTGCCCTTGCACTCTTTCCGGACAACTTGCCTTCTCGTACCGCCTCCCCCTTCTCTGGAATTCTTTGCCCTCCGACCTTAGCCAGGACCCTTCTAGTTCAGCCTTTACCCAGCTCCTCAGGCTCCTACCCAACCGCATTGTCCTACGTGATCAATTGGTCCAAATGCGCTACAGAGGCACCACTCAGCCCTTTCAAACTCACCACAGACGCCACCCCTAGGTAGACCTCTCCCCATCTCTCTCACACTCCTCAATGACCAAATGCTACATTTTCGAAAATGTTACTGTACTATTTAATAATGATTGTGATAACTGCCTGTACTTCCTGTTTCTCTTGTTACTCCCTGTACAAACTGTACGCGGGTCGCACCTGGAAACGAGCCTCGGTTCAGTGTGCCTTTCCCGGTCATCAAATTTTAAATAAAATAAATGTATTTAGTTTTTGTTTACCACGTAGGTGCACTAGCCATGGAAATTACTATTTTCAGGCATGACCCGGGAGGGTACAGTACAATCAATGCATACAGAAACAGACATGACTGATAACATGTTTTAGCAATAGTCAATATTTCAACTGACAAAGAGGTAGAACTAATGGGAGTACATTTGGGTAGGGGAGAGAATAGTACTCCAGTGAAACTAATGTACACAAGTACATGGTTATTTACAGTAAAGTTTTAGAGTTCGGATACAAAACAAGGTACAGATAACAGTAAACAACAGTTTGGTATAAGTGGCATAACTGGTTGAGACATAAATGCCTTGAATATCAGGACTGGGCTGGCTCGATAGGTTTTAGGATTCGGCTAGTAGCAGTGGGAGGTAGGTCAGCAGGACCCTAAGACCGTGGAGATAGAATGGCACGTTTAGTGGGGTTTGAAGCAGGTACAGGAGACATGACTAAAAAGGAAGGAGCAACATTTGCTTTTAAATTGGGCATGACTGGGAGCTAGGCGGATGTCCAGAGGTAGGGAGTTCCAGAGTTTGGCCGCCGAGTGTTCGAAAGCTAGGGTCCCTTTCTTGGATTTGCATCTAGTTATAAGCAGCAGTGATTTATCAGCTGATCGAAGGCCATGCAAGGAGGGCAGCGGAGATAACAAAGAGGCAAGCGAAGTCGGGATACCATTTCTGAGTATATTGTCTGTCAGGGTGCTAAGGCCCAGAGCACGGACTGAGATGGGGGGAAGCCAGTTTAGGTCCACATAGAGCTGGCAATGGTGCTTAGACCAGGGGGAAGCAGGGGCATACCTGCGGATACTGTTGTAGGTGGTATCCCATTTCCTTAGAATAGACTGAGATGCATCTATACTGTACATGAGACTACCCCATAGGATAGCGACGGGAGCAGGATCCCCCTAGCGATGGCTAATCTAGCCGACGGTGTGAGGACATAGCTGTATTTGAAGGCTACTCCAAATTTAGTATTAACTGATTTACAGGTGTACAGTATGTGTTTGTCAAAGTTAAGGTTTTCGTCAAGGAGGACTTCAAGATACTTGAAGGAGCATACCGATTCAAGGTCTAGCCCACCTTGACCACCCGACACCTTAAATAAGTCTCGGTTGTGTTTTAATTTGATTGCTGTCTCAAACAGCATTGTTTGCGTTTTATTAGTATTCAGAATTAACTTATGGTGTAGAAGCCAAGACTTGAGTGGACATGAAAGCAGAAGAAAGAGACTGGTTGATGTGGTGTATATTGTAACCACTACAGTACAGGACCAGATCATCAGCATAAATGATCACATTGTAACCCGGAATAGCTGATGAGATACTATTAATGAAAATGGTGAAGAGAAGGGGGCCTAATATTGATCCTTGTGGAACACCTAGGTTAACTGCCATAGGGCTTGACACCCCTGAGTTGAATCTGACAATCTGGGTTCTATTTGATAGGTAGCTCTTAAACCAGGTTACCAAGTTAAGCGAGGAAACCAAGGGCTTGGAGGCTATCAAGCAGGACAGGATGATCGACGAGGTCAAATGCCTTGGTGAGATCGATAAATACTGCTCCTTGGCCTTTGTCCATTGCAGTAAGGATGTCATTTGTAAGGTGAAGTAAGGCTGTGGAGGTACTGTGACCTTTACGAAAGCCATACTGAATTGATGACAGAAGGTTGTATTTGGTCAGGAACTCAGTAACTTGGATAGATACAAGTTTTTCCAGGAGTTTGCGCAGGACTGACAGGATAGCAATCGGGTGGTAGTTTGCCATATCACTTTTGTCTCCCTTTCTTTGGAACCGGGGTGACTTTAGCCACTTTCCAGATCTCAGGGACAAATCCAGCACATAGGGAGAGGGTGAAAATCCTAGACAATGGCAGGGCAATGAATGGCGTGGCAAGTTTTAAGAGTTTGGGCTCTATTTCATCTGACCCTACACTAGCATTATCAGAAATGGTGTTAAGTAAGCGAAGGACTTGTGATTTTGTTACCGCCTTAAAATAAAAGGGAGGGGCAAGCACAGAAGGTGAGGGCAGAGTGGGTTGGGATAAAAGCTGCGCAGGGAGGACCCTGGATGTGAGCCGGGAGAGGTCAGAGAACTGTTTGTTAAATGCTTCAGCAATAGTTCGGGGGTCGTTGCAGTGGATTCCATCAATGATCATATTGTTGTCTAAATGGGGTTTCTTAGCACCTAGAAATGTTTTCATATGCACCCAGAATTTCCTAGGATCATCAGATGTGCCCAATAAAAGACCCTTACAGTAGGAGCTTTTCGCTAGTCTGATCTGCTTTATACACTCGCTACGCTGGGCCCTATAGATCTGGTAGTATGTGTTAAGGCCGGATTTCCTAAAACGCTTCCAGCTATTATCTCTGGCGTGAAGTGCAGCTAGCAGATTCTTGTGTAACCACCTAGAAGATTTTACTCTAACACATCTGGTGACGAGGGGCGTGTGTCTGTTTTGAACTGCTAGAAATTGTTCTAGAAAATATTTAAGAGCTGCTTGGACATCTAGGGTCTGTAAAACATAGGTTCAGTCAACAGCCACGATTTCATGTAGGAACTTCGCTTCATCTAGGTTGGCAAAATTCCTAAAGGTGATCAAGCAGCGCGGTGGTGAAGGCTGGGGACTAGAGTGTTGCCATTCATAAAAGATGGGGGAGTGGTCAGATATAGAATCTAGCAGGATGCCTGCATTTACAGTTCTGTCTATCCTGTTTGTTAGTACCCAGTCCAATAGTGTACTAGAAGTTTCTTTAGGGGAGACTCTAGTGGGTACAGATATAACTTGGTGGAGGTGGTAGCTTTGGATCAAAGATAGAAGGGAGCCATGGGTTTGCCCGAGCCAGTTTAGATTCATATCCCCAATAATGAGTAGTTCATTGTGACCTGATATTTTTATCGATTTCTCCAACAGATTGGAGAAGGCAGGCAGCCCCCCAAGGGGTAGATTATAGGCAACAACTATGTGAAGTTTTTTAGGACCTAGGTGGAGGAGAGTATGAAGGGATTCACATATGGAAGGTTGAGGGGTTTTATTCTGAGCGATATGGAGATGGGCTTTATAAAACAGCGCAACACCCCCACCCCGCTTAGAAGATAATCGGTCATGTCTAAGAAGGCTGTAGCCACTCAGTGAGCAGACAGAATCGGGGGTAGAGGGCTTAAGCCATGTCTCTGATAGACCCAAAATGTCCGGGTTATAGGGTCGAGATCCATGCCTCAAGATCAGGGAAATTTCACGTCAGGCTCCTTATATTTAGGTGGGCAATGTGGAGCCCAGAGGAAGTAGTCCAGGAGACAGCATTGTTGGAGAGATGCTGTGAGGGACCAGGATTCCGTTCCACATCGCCTGCCAGCAGGATGGCTAGTAGCATGAGATACCAGAGTCTACGATGGAAATATGTGTGAACAGTCATCTTTCTAGGGCTGAGATTCAAATTCAAGTAGGCAGCAATTAGGTAGTTGAGGAATTTGGGGATCAGTAGTGGAGTGAGGTCGAAATGCATTACCTGTCTGACAAACAGGTTTGAAAAGAGAAAATCAGTGGCAGAGTGATGCTCCCATTAATTCCTATGGGAGCTAGTGGCCAGGGAGAGCTTTGCGAAGGACAGTACCAGCAGGCAGGCTGCAAGTAAGAGCAGGAACTGTAGTGTCATTGTGTGAGAGAGATTCATAGTTGCAGAAAGAAGTCAGCAACAATAGTGCAGAATTAGCCTTATTAGGAACTGCTAGCATGAGAAGTAGCCAGATGCCCCTAGTGTTGGAATTTTATAAGGAACTAATGGCAAAACGACCCGATTGGTTCTGGATGAAACTTACATCCAGGGCTATATACGTAAATGCCCAGATAGGGTGGGTGGAGGGGGAGCCAGCGCAGAGCACCAGTGGTGCTGTGGCTAGGAGAACTTGCAGCTGCGCCTGGAACTACCCCTGGACCGGGCAGAATTAAATTATTCTAACAAAATAAAAGTTAACTGCAGTACAGGCGCTTCGGTGCAACATCCAATATGATGTTGCAGTGCAGCTGAGTCCACAGTGCCAACCGAGGGGGGGTTTTGAGCAGCTGTACTATGAAATTAAAAGTTCTGATAAAAAGGGCGCCAAACGAGCACTTTCAAACTTTCGGCCTATGTCCACGGACAAAGCAAACGGCCGTGCTCCTGTTCGACTACCTTGCTTCACTCGAGGGTGGGCGGGCGGTCTCCTGTAGCACAGGACTGCTATTTCCCCGATTCTGGGGCGCTGGACGAGGGGCCGTGGAGGGTCCGAGGCATGCCCTGTGGGCAGTGTTTCCCTGGGAGAGAGGAGAGAAGGGCAGGATTAAGTAGGGTAGAGAGGAAGCAGGGCTACAGAACAAAGGCAGGACTGGGAGGGGTTAGAACAGAGGTTGGATCTCAGGGAACCACAGGACGCAGTAAGCAAAGCAGTTTTCAGTTATAGTGAGCAGGAGAAAATGATGTCTAAGCTGCAAACAATCTTTCCTTTTCTTACGTTCACAGTTCAGGGAAAAACAGGACGTAAGCTGATTACAGCTTTCTGCTATCAATATTTAAAGTTCAGAGAAAAATAAACTAATGCAGCTAACAACTTCGTTCTCCTATGAATATTACAGTTCTGACAGGGCAAAAAGTAGTCTGGAAATTACAATCACTGTGCTCAAATTAGATAAGAGTGCAACCCTGGGTTTCCTAATGCTGGCACAGGTACTTCTTGGCTAGAAGAACTTGCAGCTGTGCCTGGAAATACCCCTGGACCAGGCAAAATTAAATTATTCTAACAAAATAAAAGTTAACTGCAGTAAAGGCACTTCGGTGCAACATCCAGTACGATGTTGCAGTGCAGCTGAGTCCACAGTGCCGACCGAGAGGGGTTTTGAGCAGCTGTACTATGAAATTAAAGTTCGGATAAAAAGGGTGCCAAACGAGCACTTTCAAACTTTCGGCTTGTGTCCATGGACAAAGCAAACGGCCGTGCTCCTGTTTGATTACCTTGTTCACTCGAGGTTGGGCGGGCGGTCTCCTGTAGCACAGGACCGCTGTTTCCCGATTCTGGGGATCTGGACGAGGGGCCGTGGAGGGTCCGAATAAAAAAGTGCAGTCTTGATGGTGTGGGCCAACCACTCCTATTCACTGCTGCAAATTCCATTATTTTAATTAGCAAGTTCCTCCTAAACTTCTTGTTTCTCAATTAACAAGAGCCACTGACTTCATACTGACTGGGATGGATCTGGGACTCCTTAACTAAGCTACATTCAAAGACTACTCAAAAGCTTTTGACATGATCTCAACTCCCTCCAAATGAACAAGCTAGGTAAGGCAGGATTATCTCGCGTGGGCAACCACCTGGTTTATTTCTCTTCTGTCCAACCATGTATAATCCGTACATGAACATGGGTTGATATCACTTTTGCTCCCAACTGATATGTAGGTCCCACAAGGTTCAATCCTTGGACCTGTACTATTCTTTTTTTTCTTAAGGACCTGCTCACTGCCTATTTCCCCTCCCATATCAACATATATGCAGACAATACAAAGATTTATGCTTTATGATACCAGGACAACACCAGCAGGAAGAGGACAGATCATCAGCAAAGAGCTCAGAAGAGAAGGCCCTGAAGAAATGTTAGGCCTAAATTGGCCCTGTGCCTAGAGGTAATGTCCAGACTATAATGTTTGGTGAAGGTATGGACAGAACTCCAGGTGGCAGCTGCACAGATGTCTGCAGCAGACACATTTCTGAAGCAAGCCGTGGAGGCCACCATATACCTACTGGAATGGACCTTGACTACCCCAGGAAGGGGATTGTTGTACTTTCGGTAGCAATAAACAATGCAATTCACTAACCACTTAAACACTGTCTGGAAACAGGAGTGCCCTCTCTCGGGGGTGAATGTAACAAACAACTGATCAGATTTTCTGAAAGGCTTTGCGCGGTTTGTGTAGTACCGCAAAATCCTATGTACATCTAAAATACTGAGCAAGGCCTTCCCCTTGATTGGAATACTCAAGAAAATAAACTGGAAGATGAATGGATTGATTCAAAGTAAATTCTGACACCACCTTAGGCAAGAAAGTACAGTTACGTAGGAACTTACCGTAGCAGTAGATCTTCGAGAGAGGTTCCTTCAGTAGGTCATCACATATAGGACTGGCGCCACCTGGCGACAGGCTGCACGGCAGACTTTTCTAGCAATACCTGATGGGGGAACGCCCACCCGGCATCACGTGACTGACGTCAGCGTGACTGTATATAGTGAGCGGTCCCCACGCCCGCCCTCCAGTTCTCCCGCCAGAGCCAGGAAGAGGCCATGCAGCAGAAGCAAACAGGAATTGGAGTCCCTGTAAAACATAAAATGAGGAGAAAGAGGGAGGGAAAAATATGACCTACTGAAGGAACCTCTCGAAGATATACAGGTTACTCACCTGTAACAGGAGTTCTAGGAATGGTATATGTTGTTCATCCACACTCATTGGCAGTATCCTTGCCGCTTTAAATCTTGCCGGAAGGTCTTCAGCTTGCTCCTCCCACCCACCCGGTGGTATAACTCGGCCCGCCCATGACGCCAGATCTGGCCCGCTGGAAGCTCAGGTTGTGCGTCGGCCGAGGTGGTGGATGAACAACATATACCATTCTCAGAACTCCTGTTACAGGTGAGTAACCTGTATTTCTAGGGACATGGATATGTTGTTCATCCACACTCATTGGCAGACTCCTAGCAGTTCTCCGGGAGGAGGGAGGCAAGACGCACACCCCATATACTTACTTGGGAAAGAGAGACTGAGAACCGAGGCCCCAAAACCAGCATCCCGGTGACTCAAGGTCACGATGGTAGTGGGTAATGAAGGTGTTTGCTGACTTCCAGGTAGCAGCCCTGCAGATTTCCTGGATAGGGACGCCCCTGGAAGCAGCCACTCACAGAGCAGTATGTGGTAGAATGAGCTCTTATCCCTCTGGGAGGCTCCATGCCCGCCAACTTATAGCAGAGATCTATGCAGGAGGTTACCCACCTGCTTATCGTCCGCTGGCTGCAGGTCTGCCAGATGCGGCTTCAGCGTGAGGTGACAAACAGCTGGCGAACCTCTCCCACTTTCAGCCGTAGGCGCCTCCTTATAATAAGCGAGCCTTCTAGGTCCAGAGTATGGAGCCTATATTCGCCTCCGCGAGGTGATTGGGGTAGAACACCGGCAGAGTCAACACCTGGTTAAGGTGAAACTCGACACCACCTTCGGAAGGAATTTCGGTGGGGCGCAGGACAACCTTGTCCCTGTGGAAGACCAGGTAAGGAGACTCGATGGAAAGCGCCGAGCTCTCCCATCCTTCTGGCTGACGTGATAGCCACCAAGAAGGCGGTCTTCCACGACAGGTGAGAGAGAGCACACCTGTGCATAGGTTCGAATGGCTTGCCCATGAGCTTTGCCAGTACCAGCAGTAGATCCCACGGAGGTGGGGGTTCCCGAACTGAGGAAATGTGATCAAGGCCTTTGAAAAGCGCCAGACCACCTTCTCCTGGCCATCGACTGCTTCCCGGCCCGCGCCTGTAAGCAGAGATGGCTGCCAGGTGCACCCTTAGGGTCGCCGACCTAAGCCCTTGACTAGAAAGGGACCATAAATAGTCCAAGATGCTTGCCAAGGAACAGGAGGAAGGGTCCAAGCCCTTGCTCTGACACCAAATGGAAAACCTTTTCCATTTGAAGGCATAGCATTTTCTGGTCGACTCTTACGGGACGCCTCAACTACATTGAGGACCTCGTCGGAAAGACCCAAAGCCTGGAACTCTAGCCGCCAGGAACCAGGCCGTCAGGTGCAGGGATTGAAGGTCCGGATGGAACACCTTCCCTGATTGACTGAGAGCAGGTCCGGGCGAGCTGGAAGCTGCCAGGAGTCCTGGAGCTGAGACTGAGGAGATCTGGTACCAGAACTGGCGAGGCCAGTCTGGGGCTATCAGAATCACCTGCCTTGTCCCTCCTCGCTTGAGAAGCACCTGTGGATCAAGGGAAATGGGGAAAGGCGTAAAAGAGGCCCGGGTCCATTGCCTCGAGAAGGCATCCCTGCAGCGAGCCCTGCTGAGGGGGCGGGCATGAAACAGACTCAGCTGCGCTCTCCATGGAGGCAAACAGGTCCACCTGAGGTGTGCCCCAAAGGGAGAACAGATGCTGTACTACCTCCGGCAGGAGAGACCACTCGTGGATGCAGCCCTTATCCGGCTCAGGGCATCGGCCAGGGTGTTGGAGGCTCCTGCCACGTGAATGGCTAGAGATCCGCCTCCAGGCTGCGCCACAGTGACCAAATGCGGAGAGCTTCCTTGCATAGAAGCATGGAGCGTCCCCGCCCTGGCGGTTTAGATAGTACATGGTCGGGTATTGTCCGCCTGACTCGGACCACTTGACCCCGGAGGAACGGAGCAAAGGCGGTGAGAGCTGAGCGGACCGCCGGAGCTCCAGCAGGTTGATGTGGCATCGGGACTCCTCGGGACCAGAGGCCATGAGCCCGGTGTTCCCAGATGGGCACCCCAACCCATCAGAGAGGCATCGGTCGACAGAGAGACCGTCGGCTCGGGCGGACAACGGATGCCCTCCTGCAAATGATCTGGAACGGTCCACCACTGGAGAGCTGCCCACATCCCTGTGTCACCGACTCAAGCTGGTCCAAGGGATCGCAGCTGCCAGACCACTGGCTGGCCAGTCCCACTGAAGGGGACGATGTTCCAGCGGCCCAACGGACCACGCTGGTACAGGCCGCCATGAGACCCAGGAGGCGAGGAAGTCCCGGCAGCGTAATTGCCCAACCAGAAATGATCGGGCAAAGGAGGAAAGAACCTCGCCCTGTCCGGCCGAGCCGCGCCTGGCTCGAAGAGAGTCGAGCTGCGCCCGATGAATAAATCACCTGCTTCGCTCGAGTTCGACTTGGCCTCGCTGATAAGGAGGCCCAGTTGAGAGCAGACCTGAGGCCAGATCTCTGGACCACTCCGCCTCCTTCCTGGAGGGAGCTATCACGCCAGTCGTCCAGGTAAGGGTACACCCGACCCTCGGCGCAAGAGAATGCTGTCACCACTGCCATGCATTTGGTGAAGACCCTGGGAGCTGGAGACAAGCCAAGGGCATGGCTTGAATCAAAGAGATCCTTCCGCTCGAAGCGAAGGAATCTCTGGTGAGACGGACGGATAGGGACGTGGAAAACGCTGGCCCTGCAAGTCCAGAGCAGAACCACGACGCCGCTCCAAGGATGGTATTATCTGAGCCAGAGTGACCATCCTGAAGGTTCGAGACCTTAGGAACTTGTTTAGGTCGTGTAGGTCGAGAATGGGGCGCCAGCCCCCCGTCCGTTTCGGAACCAGGAAGTACCTGGACACAAACCCTGGGTCTGAAAGAGGGTCCACCACCTCTCTTACCACCTCCTTCTGGAGGAGGAGAGCGATGTCGGCTCGACGAGCCGCCAGTGAGGCTGGGGATCCCGAAGCCCCCCGAGGGGCGACGGCTCTGAAGGGTGGTGCCTGCTCGAATTCCAGAGGCAGGCCTCTTCCCACCCTCAAGACCCACCTGTCCGTGGTAACAGCGACCAGGCGGAACGGAAGTGCGGAGCCGTCCTCACGGGGACCCAGGGGTAAGGTGGACGGGGATGGGGCGACACCCCTCAGCCCGCCACTGGGCAGGCTTGGAGGAGGGACCGCCGAGGGACCTCCTGGGCCCTTCCTCCTGCCTCCTGTTAGAGGAAGCCGGCGGCTTGGGTTTGGGATGCCAAGGCCGAGCCTGCTGGCCCTGACGCTGCTGGTCGGGCGCCAGCCAAGGCACAGAAGGACAAAGGGCTTAGGCTGTGGTTTCATGCCTTTGTCCTTCTGAGCGGAAGAGACCGAGTCCAAGGTGGCATTGGACTTCTCGATCCTCTGCAGGTGACCTTCCACCCCAGGGTCAAGAGGTCAGTCCCCAAAAGGGAACATCCGCCAACTTGTGCTGGGTATCCAAGTAAAGGTGGATATCCTCAGCCAAGCTCCGGGCCGACGCATAGCCACTGCGGCCGCCACCGATCTGGCACATGAGTCCCCTACATCCAAAGCAGTCTGGAGCTGCTGTTTGGCCACTGCCCTGCCCTGGTCCCGCACCTGCTTAACCGTAGTCTGCAGATCGGCGGGAAGATGAGGATGACCTCATCCAGGAGCCCAACAGGGCATGAGAAAATGTGCCATGAGGACGGCGAACTGGCCTGGCGAAACGAGAGAGGAGCCTTAGCGTAGACTTTTAGCCCGACATAGTCCAATTTCTTGGACTCCTTGTCAGGAGGTTTGTCCACATCCCTGGCGCACGGGCGCCGGAAAACGCTGTCGTAACCAACCCCTCAGCAGAGGGTGTTCAAAACCGGACAAGGAACCGGTAGGGACCGTGATACTTCCTGGCCATCCTGGCCGTAAGGCGGAGGGCAGGAACCAGGGCGCTGCCAAAGTTCCAGTGTTGACCCACTATGGCCTCGCCACTGGAAAGGCTCCGTCGGAGAATCCCCGGTCCAGAATTCGTGAGGGGATACCTGGCCTGCTTGAACGGGTTCGAGCTCCATCCGTAGACTCCGAGATGAGCCGAGCAGTCCTAGGAAGGACGACGGGCTATCGTCCATTGGCTGACCTCCTGAAGACTCCAAGTCCAGTCGCTTGGAGAAGAAGGAGGAATCATCTTCGGACTCGGAAGAGTCCTCGAAGAGCTGCCTCTGGCCTGAACCACCCTTCACCTGCCGAGGTCGGTCGGGAGTGAGGGTAACTGACAGTCGATGGGGTAAACCCTTAGCCGACCGAGAATCCTTGGTCGGAGCCCCAATTGGTGGCTGTGGAGGCGGAGGTTCCACCGCAATCGGTGGAGCAGCTGGTTTTGGCCGAACAACCGGCCTGGGTATAGGCTCCTCGGACAAGTCGAGGGGTTGTGTCGGCGGTTCCGGTGACAGCCACTTAATGGCCGGGGAAGGCGCCGGAGTCGGCTTATTCTCGCCAGGAGGAGTTGTTAAACATAAGGTCCTCGCATCGCCGACGCACTTACGCCAAGCCTCCTCATCCGAGGGAGGAGGACGAGGACGAAGCGGCGACGCCGCCATCGCTGCGTCGAGACCGAGACCGCCTATGACGGTGGGAACGGCTGACCGCTGAAGAGGTCCGAGACCGAGACCGAGAGTCCCGGAATTTCGGGTCGGTGCAGGGAGGTGTCGGCCGAACCGACACTCCTTCGGCTCGAAGGTCCATCCGAGGGCTCTGGAACCGAGGCACAGGCGAGCCCACGGATCCTCAACTCTCCCGGGGAACCGGGAGAGGGGAATCTCGCTGCTAAAGGCGACAGCTCTGGCTCAATGGGTCGAGAAAATTCGACTTCATCAGTGGGAGTCTCGTCAACTGACCTGACGGGACACCGTGAGGCCAGTGGCCAAGCCGAGCGGTCGACCGAGCCGACGGTCGACGCCCGGGAGAGGGACCTTTCCGCCTCCCAAGAGCGCCGACGGAGGGATTCTACCTTGTCCCTCTTTTTGACCGAGAAAAGGTCCAGCAGACGCAGGCCCTTCTCCTTTAGTGGAGAGGGACAGACAAAGCTCCTTAAAGGAAGCCGTAGGAAGAACCCAGAGAGAGCGGATAAATGCCGCTGCCGAGGAAGATACGCTCGCCGCCGCCTCTCTTCGAGGGCGACCATCCGCCGAGCTGATCCGGCCGAGCCCGCCGCTGACACCGCCAACCGGGCCTCCTTGGACTTCACCGGAGGGAACGCTCGGACGCCCAGTTGCAATCGGGCAGCACGGTCTTCGAGGACGAGGCCGAGAAAGATGAGCACAGGTCGCAAGCCCGCGGGTCGTGCTCAAGGCCTAAGCAGTAGACACACGTGGAGTGTGGATCCGTCTGAGACATCTTCAGTCGCATGGGCATTCCAAACTGGGAGTCGATTTATCCATCGCAGCCGAGGGATCAAGACTGGAAGTCTTTGCAAAATATTATTTTTAACCGCAAACGGAGAAATAGGAACTAGTCACAAACGCAGAGCGTTAAGGAGGGAACCTGAGCTTCCAAGCGGTAAGGAAGATCTGGCGTCATGGGGCGGAGCCGAGAGTTATACCACCCGGGTGGGTGGGAGGAGCAAGCTTGAAGACCTTCCGGCAAGATTTAAAGCGGCAAGGATACTGCCAATGAGTGTGGATGAACAACATATCCATGTCCCTAGAACTACTGTTACAGTAAGTTCCTACGTGACTGTACTGTCTTACTTTGAGAGGGTTCCTTCAGTAGGTCATCACATATAGGCCACAGTCCAAAATAGTCCCTACAAGGAGAGACCGAGAGAAACTAGGGAGGAGGAAAGCTAACTCCAACAGAACAACTGAAGTCCAGAATGGACCCAGCCTAGGACAGAAGGCCCTGCAGGACGGCTAGACCAAAGCTGGCCCTCCGCCTAGAAGCAATGTCCAGACTGTAATGTTTGGTAAAGGTGCGGACAGAACTCCAAGTAGCGGTAGCACAAATGTCCGCTGTGGAAACATTCCGAAGGAAGGCTGCGGAGAGAGCCATGCCCCTAGTAGAATGACCTCTTATGGAACCCGGAAGAGGCTTATTGTACTTTTGGTAACAGTACCGAAAGCAGCTGCCTAACCATTTGGAAAGGCCCTGCTTAGAAACCGGTTTGCCCCTCGACCTCGGGGCAAAGGAAAGGAACAACTGGTCGCAAGAGCGAAGCTCTTTAGTCCGGTGAGTATAGCATCGGAGGATCCGGTGGACATCCATCGTGTAAAGGAATGCCTCACCCCTGTTAGAAGGGGACGGGTAGTAAACCGGAAGCTCTACTGATTGGTTCAGTGTGGTTTCCGACACATTGGGAAGGAACCTCGGGTGCATCCTAAGGACCACCCGGTCCCTGTGGAAAATCAGATATGGCTCCTTGCAGACTAGAGCGTGAAGTTCCGAAATCCTTCGGGCGGAGGTGATAGCCATCAGAAAAAGCGTCTTCCATGAAAGAAAGCGCATATCACAGCTCAAAGCCGGTTTGAAAGGAGGAAGGGTGAGCTTCTCCAGGACGAAGTTCAAATCCCAAGGTGGAGTTGGGCTGCGGAAGGGGGGTTTCAGATGGAGGACGCCTTTCAGAAAGGTCTTTGAGACCTCCAACTGAGCCACGGGTTTACCATCCACTAGCTCGTGGTACGTGGAAATAGCCGAGATATGGACCTTTAAAGAAGAATAGGACAGACCGGAGCCTGATAAGTGAAAGAAGCATTCCATGACGTGAGGGCTGTACAGGAGAAAGGGTCCCAACCCTGAGCAGTCGCTCACATCGAAAACCGCTTCCACTTCATGGCATAAGTGGAACGTGTGGACGGTTTTCTGGCCTCGAAGAGGACCTGAGCCACTCTAGAGGAGACACCAAAGCGAGAAATCACTTTGTCTGTAGGAGCCACGCATGAAGATGCAGGGTCCTGAGCCCTGGATGAATCAGCCTTCCCTGATCCTGAGTCAGGAAGTCGTGAATCAGTGGAAGTGGAACCGGTGGTTCCCTGCAGAGCTGCTGTAACAGCGGGAAAGTACAGTTACATAAGAACTTACCGTAACAGTAGATCTTCGAGAACAGCTCTTGCAGCAGATTAAACCATTAGGACAGAAGCCGGCAGGCGTCAGGACCCCATGGAAATTTTCTAGCTAGTAGTCTCCGACGTCGGTCCCGCCCCCGATGTCAGGCGTAGTACATAAGGAGGCGGTCCCGCCAGAATCCCCAGTTCTCCCGCCAGAGACTTCCGGTCGTTGGATGACATCAGAAGAGGAAACCGAGGATCCGCCATCAGATGGCCAAAACTAAGAACCGACCCTTCCAACCCTAAGGATAGTGTAAGGCTGGAACCTACTTCCTCCAAGGGGGAATGGTGGGCGGGAAAGTACCTGCTGCAGGAGCTGTTCTCGAATATCTACTGTTACGGTAAGTTCTTACGTAACTGTACTATCTTCTTCGAGATACAGCTCTGGCAGCAGGTTACACCATTAGGACTGATTCCCAAGCAATGGCACCTTTGAAAAGCCATCGGGAAGAGGCAAGACTGAAAATGAGACCCGTCCTGAGCCTAAGACAGAAGTCCCTGAAGAACGGCTAGGCCGAAACCAGCTCTCCGCCTTGAGGCGATATCCAGGCTATAATGCCTGATAAAAGTGTGCACCGAACTCCAGGTGCCTGCAGCACATATAGCCAATATAGACACGTTCTTCAGTGCTGCAAAGGAGGTAGCCACTCCTCTTGTGGAATGGCCCTTGACCACTCCTGGTAAGGGTTTCTTACGTTTGTCGTAACAAAATGAGATACACTGAATGAGCCAGCGTGAAAGGGTCTGTTTCGAAACTGGGGCCCCTTTCATCCTCTCAGCAAAGGAAACGAACAGCTGCTCCATTTTCTGGTGCTGCTTGGATCTGGTCAAATAATATCTGAGACACCTGTGAACATCCAGGGTGTGCAGCAGTGCTTCTCCTCTATTGGCGAACTTAGGAAAGTACACTGGTAAATCAATGTCCTGGTTAAGAGTAAGGACTGAAACCACCTTAGGCAGAAACCTAGGATTCGTCCTCAGGGACACCCTATCCTGATGAAAAATTAAATAAGGCTCCTTGCACATGAGAGCATGTAATTCGGAGATTCTTCTCGCCGAAGTAACAGCAACCAAAAACAACGTTTTCCACAACAGAAAACGTAGCTCACAATCTGCGTCAGGTTCAAAAGGTGGCAACGTAAGCTGCTCCAGGACAAAGGGTAAATCCCAAGGAGGACGGGATCCTTAATGGGTGGCCTAAGGTGGAGGACCCCCTTTAAAAAGGCACGGGTAGTATCCAGCTGGGCCACCATGCGGTGGCCTATGGGGGCATGATAAGCTGAGATTGCACAAAGGTGCACTTTGATCGAGGAGTAAGCTAGCCCGAATTGAAAAAGGAAAAGCAGGTACTCCACAACCAGCTTCTCAGGATAGACTAAGGGCGAGAAACCGCGTGCTTGAGACCATAGGCAAAACCTGTGCCACTTCATGGTGTATGCTGCATGTGTCGCCGGTTTTCTGGTGGCAGAAAGTACCTCTGCCACCTCTTGCGAGACCCCGTGTCGCAACATGGCTATGTCTCTAGGAGCCAAGCATGCAGGTTCAGTGAATGTAAGTCCGGGTGGACTAGTGAACCCTCCTCCTGAGACAACAGGTGGGAGCTGATTGGCAAAGGAATCGGAGGTTCCCGGGACAACTGATTCAGAAGCGGGAACCAAATTTGCCTGGGCCAAAAAGGCGCTATCAAAATAAGCGCTGCATGCTCCCTGCGAAGTTTGAGAAGGACTCTCTGGATCAACGGGAAAGGAGGGAAGGCGTAGAGGAATCTGCCCGCCCAGGAGAGGGACAACGCGTCTCGCCAGAAAACACCAGGCCCTGGATCTAGCGAGCAAAAATTGGGCAGTTTTGTGTTGGATGGGGACGCGAATAGATCTAATTCTGGAGTGCCCCATCTGTGGAACAGATCCTCTGCCACCTCCTGTAGAAGTTCCCATTCATGGACTCTGGCCTGGGAATGACTCAGGCTGTCTGCGACAGTGTTGTCCACCCGGGAACGTGAACTGCAATGAGGTTTGCGCCGTGTCGACACTCCATTCCCACACCCTCATGGCCTCCTGCAAAGGGATAGGAGTGTGTGCCTCCTTGTTGTTGAGGTAATACATCACGCAGTATTGTCTGTTTGTAACAGGAGAGTACTGTGGAATCTCCGACTGGAAGGCTTGCAGGGCATAAAGGACCGCCCTCATCTCCAATATGTTGATATGGAGATGAGATTCCTGGCTAGTCCATGTTCCCTGAGACCTCAACCCATTCAAGTGCGCTCCCCACCCCAGCCCTGAGGCATCTGTGGAGAGTGTTATCACCGGGAACGGCGCTGTGAAAGGAACCCCCACTGAGAGGGTTCCCGGATCTAGCCACCATTGCCAGTCCCGAACCATGGTCTTCGTAATTCTGATTGGATGCTGCAGATGGTCTTGCCTTTGGTCCCACTGCACCCTTAACATTCACTGGGTTACCTGCATGTGGAGTCTTGCCACCGGGACTGTAGGAATGGCCGCAGCCATGTGTCCGAGCAGGATGAGGACCAATCTGGCCGGGACAGTCTTCTTCGTTGACAGGTTCCTTATGAAGGATCATATGCGTTCCGCTCTGTCTTCGGTAAGAAAGGCTTTCCGCTTGACGGTGTCCAGAACTGCCCCTATGAACTGCAGTTTCTGAGACGGTACCAAGAGAGACTTCTCATAGTTGATTAAGATGCCCAGAGACTGAAAGAGAGCCCGGGTATGCTGAATGGTCAACCGCAATGCCTCCTTGGAGGGGGCCATGAGAAGCCAGTCGTCCAGGTACGGGAACACGTAGTGGCCCTGTCTCCTCAGAGACGCTGCTACAACTGCCATGCACTTGAATACCCTGGGTGCTGATGACAGTACGAAAGGAAGCGCTCGGAACTGATAGTGGCGACCGAGAAACTCGAAGCGCAGGAACCTCCTGTGCGCCTGAGTGATAGGGATGTGCAGGTAGGCGTTCTGCATGTCCAGGAACGCCAAGAAAGCATCCTTCTTCAGCATGGGGATTAGTCCCGGGAGGGTCACCATGCGGAAGCGCTTGTAAACGACTGACATATTGAGGTCGCTGAGGTCCAAGATTGGACAGAGGTCCCCTATTTTCTTTGGAACCAGGAAGAAGTGTGAATAATAACCTGCTCCTCTCTGGTTCCCTGAAACATGCTCCAAAGCTTCTTTCTGTAGAAGCGTGAGCACTTCCTGCCTTATGAGCAGAGCGTGCTGACCCGAGTAACGGGAGAGCAGAGGAGGCCTTGCGAGGGGCTTGTCTAGGAATTCTATATAGTGGCCTTTTCCGACCAACTATAGCACCTACCTGTCGGTGGTGATCGACCGCCACCCTGGCAGGTGGTATGCGGTGCGACCCCCAACCTTTGTTACCCGTTGATCCTGAGGAGGGGCGGGGGCCAGGAAGGAGTCATGCTGTGGCAACAGAGGGTCCTGCAGGTTGGGTCGACTTGCTAGCACGTTAGCCTCTACCTGAGGACGTCTTGGCCTGGGCTTTCCGGGAGAAGAAACCCCTCTGTTGCTGGCCGGAATGAGGTTGTTGCTCTGAGTCCAGCTGCGATAACGACTCTGGTTCCTTCAAAGGAACTGAGTCTAGATCTGTACATGGCCTGGACAGATCTAACGGCCTTCCCAGCTTCCTGTAATTTGGTGATGACCTTTTCCGAGGCTTCACCAAACAAAACTTCGCGGAAAGGAGCGTCCATAATGTTTTTCTGGACGTCCGGGGTAAACCCGGAGACACGGAGCCATGAGTGTCTCCAGAGACATACGCCTGAGGCTGCCACTCTGGCCGAAGAGTCCGCGGAGTCGTACGTGGCTCGGAGCACCTGGGTCCCCACGTCTGAACCTGCGTGGAGGAGCTAAAGGAGTTCCTCCTTTTGGCCACCGTCTGGCAATTTCTCCGCCAGTTCCTGCCCCTGTTCCCACAGCGCGTTCTGGAACTGAACTATGTGGGTCAGGTAATTCAGCGATCTAATGGCGCAAGTCGCAGCCGCGTAAGTGCGCCTGCCCAGCACGTCCAACTGCTTGGAGTCCGGGTCCGGTGGCTGCGTGCTCAGATGTTGTGGTTTCTGAGACCGGTCATGAGAGGCTGTAATGACCAGGGAGTCGGCCAGAGGATGATTAGCCAGGTACTGGTCCTCCCTTGGGGCCTTGTACAGGCGGTCAGCCTTCTTCAGCATTGCCGGGGTCGAATGTGGACACTTCCACGCTGCCTTGGTGACGTCCACGAAAGTGTCCACCAAGGGTGGCACTACCAGAGGCTTGGGATCTTTTGGCCGAAGGTAGCGGGCAAGGCGTAGTCTTTTGGGGTCGAGTTCCTCCGCATCCCATCCCATGTTCTCTTGGATGTGTCTCATTATCTTGGCAAACGAGGGGTCATCCGGAGGAGACCTAGGGAGGTCGCGTGGGTCCGGAGAGGGGATGCTAATTGGAGAAGGAGACCTGGAGCATTCAGAGATGTCAGATCTGGAATCCTCCGTAGACGGTGAATACCGACGTCTTCTGGGTCTCTTGGGGCTGGGTGACCCTGAAGAGGATCTTGACGAAGGCCTTCTCTTTTCTGTAGATCTGCCCCTAGGAGGTGCTGCTGACTCCTGGGGAGAAGGTGCTCTACCTACTGCCCCTTTTGGTGAAAGAGGGGCGAGGCCGGTGGTGCTGGGTGCGGAGGAGGTGCGTGGTGACCACATCCTTCTTGATGGTGTCCCACCAGAAAGTGAAGAGCTCCTTCACTTCTGCCAAGTTTAGGCCCGACGACGGACCGGGCGCCGGTGGCCTGTCGTCGGCTCCCAAGGGGTCTCAGGTTCTGGAGAGGGCTCCCGTGGGAGTTCGACGGGTCCGGAATCGCCCGCCTGGTCTTCGGGCTGAGTAGACTCCTCCTCCGACAATGCCTCCCGACCGACGTCGGTAGGTGGCGGTGTGATCCTCCTGGCTGCGGTATCTGACATCGGTCCCCCCACCGGCGTCCTGGGGGGTGAATGCCTGACTGGTGACGGGTGACTAACTGCCGCCAGTTCCCCGGAGTGTTTGTGTACCTTGGCCGACGTCGGGTCCGACGTCCGCTTAAGGGAGGTCAGCTCCTTGGTCATGCGTTGGGGTGGCGGTGGCAGGGAGACTGACTGGACGTCGGGTGCCGAGCACCAGGAAGAGGACCTGTAATACTCCCCTGACCTGGACGAGGCCTTAGCCGAAGAAGCGGGCCTGGAGGTCTTGGCAGGCCGCAGAGTCGAAGAACCACTGGCCGATTTGACCACGACTGGGGGAGGCTGAGAGTGGGCTCTAGACTGGGAGCGGTCCGACCTGGAGCCGGAGCTGCGGGAGTCCGAGGCCCAGGAGGGGGATATGGGTCTCACCTTCTCTCGGTGCTTCTCATGGTGCCTGTGTGACTTCCCGGAAGATTCCCCTCTGGAGGAAGGTTCCATGGCCTTAAGCTTTTCTTCAAGAAGGAAAGCCTGGAGAGCCTTCTGTCGGCGGATTCTCATTCGGCTGTTAAAGCCCTGGCAGAAGGAGCAAGCCTGGGTGTCGTGATCCGGGCCCAGGCACCGAACGCAGGCCAAATGAGGGTCTTTGAAAGGAATCTGCTTCCCACAGGCACACTTCGAAGAATGGCCCTCCACTGAAGTTGGGGAGGACATCAGATGAAGAAACGGCTGAAAAATGGATTTCCTCCGAAGTTTGGATAGTTTGGAATAGATTTCCTGGTCGTCGCGTCCTAGACTAAACCGATGAGGTCGAGACATGCAAAGTCGACGGCGGGAAAGAACTGGGAATTCTGGCAGGACCGCCTCCTTATGTACTACGCCTGACGTCGGGGGCGGGACCGATGTCGGAGGCGGTCCCCGCTGAAGACTGCTAGCTAGAAAATTTCCGTGAGGTCCTGACGCCTGCCGGCTTCAGTCCTAATGGTGTAACCTGCTGCAAGAGCTGTACCTTGAAGAAGATCCAGATTTGTCTTGGCCAGAGAGGGGCAATAAGGATCATTCTTGCTTCCTCGGCTTGAAGTTTTAGGAGAACCCTCTACAGAATGGGAAAAGGAGGGAAAGCGTAAAAGAATTTCCCTGTCCATGACAGAGACAATGCGTCGTTCTAGAATGCACTGTGCTCTGGAGCGAGCAAGCAAAACTTGGGAAGTTTTGCGCTGAACTGGGAGACGAAGAGGTCGATTTACGGATGTCCCCAATTCTGGAAGATGGAGTCCGCTACTTCCTGATGCAATTCCCATTCGTGGGCGAGGGTTCGAGTTCTGCTGAGACTGTCCGCCAGAACATTTAGAACGCCTGGAACGTGCACGGCCACCAGGATCAGAAGGTGCTGGACTGCCCAGTTCCACACCCGGGTTGCCTCCCTGCAAAGAGGGTACGACCAGGTTCCTCCCTGTTTGTTGATGTACCAAACTACCGACTTATTGTCCGTTTGGATCAGCAGTGTTCCCTTGGGTAGCAGGGTCTGAAAGGCCTGTAAGGCATATAGAACCGCCCTGAGCTCCAGAACACTGATGTGGAGAGAAGTCTCCAGCCCTGACCAAGGGCCTTGAGCTTGATGTTCCCCAAGATGAGCCCCCCACCCCATATTCAAGGCATCCGTGGTGAAGGTAGCTACTGGTGCAGGGTTTCAGAACAGAAGTCCCAGGGAGAGATTGTGAGGATCCTCCCACCACTGTAAATCCGTCTGGACCACTGAAGAGACCAGGACCGGATGGTTCAGGTCATCTAAGAGCGTATCCCACTGCATCCGTAATGACTACTGAGTGATTCTTATGTGCAGCCTTGCTAGGGGAACGGTCGTGATGGATGCTGCCATCAGTCCCAAAAGACAAAGGACCCCCTGGGCAGGAATGGTCCTGAGAGAGGCTACTTTTTGAACCTGACTGACTAAGGTCTCCACCCTGTCTGGAGGGAGGGAGGAAGGCTCTGCACCGGACCATATCCAGAACTGCTCCAATAAACTGCAGTCTCTGGGAAGGGACTAGAGATGACTTGGGAACGTTGACCGTTATCCCCAGTCAGCTGAAGAGGTCCAGTGTGAAAGACAGAGTTTCCAATAAAAGATCAATAGATGGAGCCAAGATCAGCCAGTCGTCCAGGTGAGGGAACACCGCAAAACCCCTGCAGAATAGAAACACAGCCACCACTGCCAGACACTTGGTAAAAAGCTGAGGTGCCGAAGACAGACCAAAGGGGAGCACCAGGAACTGGTAATGCTCTCCTTGGAAACAGAAACGCAGGAAACGGCGGTGGCTGGGGAAGATAAGGATGTGCAGGTAAGCATCCTGCATATCCAGGGCACAGAGCTAATGATTCTCCATCAGGAGAGGAAGAAGGCTCTGGAGCATCAGCATGCGGAATTTCTTGTACACGACATACTGATTGAGTTGACTCAAGTAGAGTATAGGTCTGAAGTCCCCCGGTCTTTTTTGGAACCAGGAAGAAATGGGAATAAAACCCTTTTCCCCTTTGCCTGAAGGGAACTGGCTTGATTGCTTCTTTAAACAAAAGCGCACTGACCTCCTTGCGAACGAGAAGGGCCTGGTCCCTGGAGTAAGAGGACTTCAGCGGAGGGGAATCCGGAGGAATCTGCAGAAACTCGATGGTGTGTCCGACGGACACTAGTTGCAGGACCCACTCGTCTGAGGTTATCGCCCTCCACTCCTGCGCATGGCGGGCGAACCTCCCCCCCACCTGCTCCCCGTCATGAGACTGAGGGTGCAGTGGGGCCTAAGAGTCAAGAAGTGGCAGGACGTTCGGGAGGAGGTCCCCCTGAATGTCGCTGATTCTTGGGGGCAGGGGGAGTAGCGGTACCCGTGGCCTTATGCTTACTTTGGCGACACACCTGAGCGTTTTTCTGCTGCCTCCCTGTCCTTTTCCGAAAGGGCTGCTACTGTTGCTGGGTGCCCGATCGGTACATGGACCTAACGGATCTAAGGGTCACACCTTTGTCCTGTAGATCCGTTATGATGTCCTTGGTATCTCCACCAAAAAGGACTGAGCCCCTGAAGGGGGCATCCTGAATTGCCAACTGGACCTCGTTGGCGAGCCCAGACAGACGAAGCCAGGAATGCTGCCTAAGGGCAACGGCAATTGCCAAGGTATGGGCCACTGAATCGACAGAGTTGTAAGAGGCTCGAAGAGCATGCCTGCAGGAGATCTTGGAAAAGGCGGAGATCCTTGGCAAGTTCCTCCTTGAGGGGTGAAGGGTCCATGGATTGGACCGTTGCCTCTAGCCTGGCCATAGTATGTTTCTGGTGGGATACCATGTGGGCCACGTAACTAAGGGAACGAAGACCGCACGTGGCCGACAAGTAGACCTTCTTCCCGAACTGGTCCATCACCCTTGACTCTTTGTCTAGAGGTGTCATGCTTATGTGCTTGGGTGCTGTCGAGCGGTCATGAGCAGCCGAGATAACCACAGAGTCTGCCTTGGGATGAGCCTTTAAAAAAGGAGCATCCTTTGGCACCCAGTAGAGCCTGTCCCCCCTCTTGTGGACAGCTAGGATTGAATGAGGCATCTGCCAGATGGTGGTGGTGAGGTCTTGATGAGGACCCATCCATGGGGGACTGGAACAGAGGGCAGAGACTCCAAGTCCAGGTGTTCCGCTAGTCTCTGCCGCATAGGATCCTGGTCCTCTGACTCCCAGTCGAAGTGGTCTCTTAAGGCCCTCAAGAGGTCCGAAAAGGAAGGATCCTCCAGAGGGGATTTAGGGGAGGTCCTTCCTTTCGTATCCTCAGGGTCCTCCACAGGCTCCTCCTCTGAGGAGTCCTCCCTCCTATCGAAACTGAACTGTCTTCCGCCTCCTCAACAGGATGATGACTGAAATCCCGCAGGGGAACACCTTGTTGAGTCTTCCCCGAGATGTGGACAGTAGGGACAGAACTACTCAGAGAAGGGGACCTAGGAAGCTGCAGTTGTGGAAGTCTAGCTTCCAGATCCGTAACCAGCTCTGACCTGGCCCCCTGCCACCAAGACTGAATCGTGGTCTTGAATTCTGGAACCACCGGAGGAGGGGGAGGAGGAGGTGCGACCAGAGGGGGATAGTACCCCTGCAAACCCACATAAGGAGAATATGGGTTGAATCCATGGTGGAACTGCCCAAAATGGGTCCAATCAAGAGGGGAACCCCCCGGGTAGGGGTACCCAGGATACCCAAAGGGGTAATGGGGGACAGTTCGGGGTCTAGAATAAATCCCCGACAACGGATCTGGTGCCGGAGGGACCCACGCCGGACCCGCCGTGTAGATTGGAGGAGGTCCGCGCCAGACAGCCCACGCCGGGAGACCGACGCCGGCACGCGCTGCCCGATCCGCGCTGGGAAAGGGATCCAGTGTCGGAGAGGCCGCTGCCGGGACCAGACAAGGGAGCTCCGCATTGGAGCCGGGCCAGAGGTGGTGGCCATCGGCCGTGTCCTGGCTGAGGGACTGTCGTCGGGATCACCGGTGTCGGAGGAGGTGCTGGTGTCCCGCCGGAAGGTGGAGGGGCCTCCACAGATAGGCCAGACAGCTGTGAAGGAGCCTCCTGATCCAGGACCCCTGCAGGGGAACGCGGAGATGTGCCCACAACATTGAGTGGCTTGATGGGGTCTCCGATACCATTACCGGATACGTCCAAAGGAGAATGCGAGGGCGTGGAAGGACGAGGAGGGAGAGGGCTTTCTCCCTCTGGTCCCGCTGGACATCGGGTGAGGCGCCGTTAGGCCCCAACGGGGGAACCGAGCCCATGCGGTCATCAGAGACGGCCGGCTTAGTGGGCAAGGTTGGATGGTCAGCGTTGGAGCCCCTGGCCGACTTATTGACACGGCTGGGCGACTGCCCCCAGCTGGGGAGTCGACTTAGCGGCTGCCGCTCGGTCCCGGGAGGAGCCAGAGGCAGACTTATTGGCAGAGGCAGCACGGTCGCCAGAGGAGCCGGCGGCAGACTTCTCCGCAGGAGTCTTGCCCGACTTACCGTCTGAATGCTTCCTTGGTGGTAGCTGGGCCTTGCTTGTCGACGGCCTGGCGTTGTCCCTGGAGCGATCCGGCTCCCTAGAATTCTCCTTGTGTTTTTTCGAAGGGGAAGATTTTTCGGACGAGTCCCTGAGACGCTCCATCTTTTTCTCCAAGAACGAGATTTGAGAAGGTGAGCCTCCAATGCCTGCTGCCTCTGTTTTTTGGTGGCCTGGTTGAATGACTGGAACTCTGGGCAGGAGGAGATAGGATGGTCTGGGCCTAGGCAGAGAACGCACTTCTGGTGACAGTCTTTGTGCGAGATCTGCGTGCCACAAGACAAGCACTTTTTCTTCATAGAAGACATCAATAGAATTACCGAAAAAATTTGAAAATTGTGAGGTATAGAAAATCGACGCGATAGAAACTTTCACGGTGATCGCTAATGGAAGTCTGCGATGTAACTGACACGCGGCGACAGCTGGAAAGAACTGGAGGGCGGGCGTGGGGACCACTTACTATATACAGTCACGCTGATGTCAGTCACGTGACGTCGGGTGGACGGTCCCCCGTCAGGTATTGCTAGAAAAGTCTGCCGTGCGGCCTGACGCCAGGTGGCGCCAGTCCTATAAGTGATGACCTACTGAAGGAACTCTCTCGAAGTAAGATCTTAGAATTAGTATGCAAAAAGCAAATAAGGCTCTTTACACATGAGAGTTTGGAGCTTGGAAATCTTCCAAGCAGAAGTAACAGCAACTAAAAAAGAGTGCTTTCCATTAACAGAAAGCACAGTTCGCAACTCGCAGCCGGTTTAAAGGGAGGTAAGAAAAAATGACTCACCGTAGTAATCTTCTTTCTTCCAAGGTGTCTTTTAGCATCAGTAACTTAGTGCAGTGAGCTGACTAGGTAGTACTGCCCCAAAGGCAGAGATTATAGTAATGAGTTTATGAATTAGCCAGTTAGAATGAAGCTTGAGGCTGTGCTGAGAAGGAACAGTGAGGAAGGCTCCAGAATTTTTCCGAAGCTAGAATGGGCACATGCCCACATAGGTATGAACTAACAGGATTCAAAAATATATAACAAGAACCAGAAAGTACAGTTATGTAAGAACTTACCGTAACAGTAGATCTTCGAGAGAAGCTCTTGCAGTAGGTAATTACATATAGGACTGACCCGGCAGGTGTCAGGACCCCACGGAAACATTTCTAGCTAGCAGTCTCTGGCAGGGGACCGCCCCCATGTCAGGTGACTGACGTCATGCAATGTCAGTATAAAGGGGCGGTCCCCCACGCCCGCCTTCTAGTTCTTTCCCGCCAAAGGCCAAAAAAGGAAAGACCAGAGAGAAGCAGATGTTTCCCTTCCTGGAAAAGGAGCTGAAAAGTTAAGGGGAATGGAAGACGGGAAGGCATTACCTACTGCAAGAGCCTCTCTTGAAGATCGACTGTTACTGTAAGTTCTTACGTAACTGTACTATCTTACTTCGAGAGGGCTCTTGCAATAGGTAATTACATATAGGACTGAATCCTAAGCAGTCTGGAACAAAGAAAAGCTCTCGGGAGGAGGAAAACTAACCAACCAATGGAACCTCCAGCTGTATGGGTCTTAAGAAAGAAGACCTTATAGTATAGCCAACCCGAAGCCTGCTCTACGTCGAGAGGCAATCTCCAAACTGTAGTGTTTCGTAAAGGTATGGACAGAAGTACAGGTCGCGGCTGCACAGATATCTGCTGCTGACACAATCTTGAAACAGGCTGTAGAGTTGGCTACTCCCCTGCTGGAGTGACCCCCGACTTGACCCGACAGGGTCTTCTGGTACTTGTCGTAACAGAAGGTGATACAATGAGCTAACCACTTCAATAGGCACTGCTTGGAAACTGCATTGCCCTCTCTTTTGTGAGCAAAAGAGACAAAAAACTGATCAGATTTCCTGAGATCTTTAGTCCTAGTGGTATAGTATCTCAGTATCCTATGGACATCTAAAGTATGCAAGACGTACTCCTCTTAATTGGAGTGTTGCATAAAGAAAACGGGTAGCTCAATGGATTGATTCAGCATTGATTCCGCTACCACTTTAGGGAGAAACTTAGGGTTGGAGCACAGAGCCACACGCTCCTTGTGAAAAATCAAATAAGGGATTTTGCACCTCAGGACCTGAAGCTCGGAAATTCGTTGAGCTGAAGTAATGACCACTAAGAAGAGAGTCTTCCAAGAGAGGAACTTCAAGTCTGATAAAGTTGCCGGTTTGAAAAGGAGGCAGAGTAAGCTTCTCGAGAACAAAGTTCAGATCCCAAGGAGGAGCAGGAATGCGGATGGGGATCTCAATGCAGAACCCCTCTGAGGAAAGTCTTAAGAGACTTCCAACTGTGCGAAAGTCCTGTCTCCAAAACGGACATGGTAGGCTGAGACAGCCGCCATGTGGAACTTCAAAGAGGAATGGCTGAGACCCAGGTCAAAGAGATGACGCATGTAGTCCAGAACTCTCTCGACAGTGCAAGAGAAAGGCTTGAAGTCCTTTGAAGAGGCCAAACTGAAAACCGTTTCAACTTCATGGCGTAGTGGAACTAGTGGAAGGCTTTCTGGCCTCCACCAGAATATCTGCGATGAGCGGCGAAACCCCGAACCGGGCTTGAGCTATGTCTGCAGGAGCCACGCATGCAACTGAAGGGATTTGAGACCTGGATGAACCAGGGTCCCCTGATCCTGGGTCAGCAAGCGCTGTGACAGAGGAAGAGGAAGCAGAGGTTCCTCTGAAAATTGTTGCAAAAGACAGAACCAAACTTGCCCGGGCTAGAATGGAGCAATGAGGATCATCCGGGCTACTTCTGTACTGAATTTGTGTAAGACCCTCGGCATTAAGGGAATTAGAGGGAAGCATAGATGAATCTGTCCCTTCAATCGAGAGACAGAGCGTCCCGACAGAAAATGCCCTGGAGCGAGCGAGCAGAAGGTGGGAAGTTTTGCGTTCTGAGGAGACGTGAACAGGTCTACCTGAGGGGTTCCCCAGAGCAGGAAGATGTAGTCCACTACCTCTTGATCCAGTTCCCACTTGTGGGCCTTGGCTGAGGACCGACTAAGGTGGTCTGCCAGTGTATTTTCTACTCCTGGAACATGAACTGCCGTCAAGTGAACGTTGTGCTGAACAGCCCAACTCCAAACTCTCATTGCTTCTCTGCACAGAGGGTAGGAACGAGTTCCTCCCTGCTTTTTGTCGTACCAGACCAAGCACATGTTGTCTGTCTGGATTGTTAGATGACTGGGAAGAATGTAAGAGTGCAGAGCATACAAGACGGCTCTGAGCTCGAGCACATTTATCTGAAGAGTCTGCTCAAGTCTGGAGCAGGAGCCCTGAGTCCTGTGAGACCCTAGTTGGGCTCCCCAGCCCTCTCCTGAGGAATCTGTTGTCAATGTTTGGGTTGGGGGGGGTCGATATAGAAGGGAACTCCCCAGCAAAGGTTTTCTTGCACCATCCACCATTGCAAGTCCCTGACCACGGGATCAGAGACTAAAACCTCCTGGTCTAGGTCGTCTAGAGTCTGGTCAGGATAGCAGCTGCCATGAGCCCGAGGAGGCGAAGAAATGACCTGGTACCGACCCTTCCGCAACTGGACAACAGACTTGCTTGAGCCTGGAGGGTGTCCACCCTGACCGGAGGCAGAAAGGCCTTGCCGACTGTCGTGTCCAGGACCGCCCCGCTGAACTGGAGTCTTTGGTAAGGGAACACATGGGACTTGGCCTGGTTGATGGTGATACCCAGGCTGGTGAAAACCTGCAGGGTAAGGGAAAGAGAGCATAGAAGTTCCTCCCTGGATGGGGTCATCAGGAGCCAGTCGTCCAGGTACAGGGAATACCTGCACCCTGGGTACTTATAGGTGGCCACTACTACTGAAAGACATTTGCAACACTGGGAGCCGAGGAAAGACCAAATGGGAGGGTCTTGAACTGGTAGTGGTCCCCCTGAAATGAAAACCAAAGGAATTTGCAGTGGGGAAGGGCAGATGGGGATGTGCAGGTAGGCATCCTGCATATCCAAATCGCACAGCCACTGTCCCTGCTGAAGAAGTGACAGAAGGCTCTGCAGGGAGAGTATTCTGAAGCGTTTGTACTCCCACGAACAAGCTGAGGTCTAGAATAGGCCTCACGTCTCCCGCCGTCTTTGGAACTAGAAGAAATGGGAATAGTAGCCTGTCCCCCAAAGATGGGTGGGGACTGGCTCTATCGCCGCCTTCGAGAGAAGGGAGGAAATTTCTTCCAGGACCAGAGGAGGATGTTCCGGGAAGTAAGACAACTTTAGGGGAGGTCTTCTGGGCGGTTTCTGAAGAAACTCGATTGAGTGTCCTGCTGCTATCAGTTGGAGCACCCAAGCATTCAATGTAATCCTCTCCCAACCCGGAAAATGGAAGGAGAACCTCCATCCTACTGGTTCCTCTGGAGTGTCCAGAGGCTATGGGAGAGGGAAGGAGTCAGGTGTGTGGCAACGCAGTGGCAGAGGCTTCTGCAGCTTTCTGGGGCGGGGGAGTTTTGGTTGCTGGAGGAGCCTGACATTTGTTGGCCTGCTTGCCTTGAGGTTTCACTTTAGGTCGAGAACGTCTGTGAAAAGGGCGACGCTGTCCCTGAGGGGGCCTGTACAGAGAGTCAACAGACTTGAGTGCAGTACCCTTCTCCTGCAGATCGGTGATGATGTCCTTGACATCACTGCTGAACAGCACCGAACCCCTAAAGTGTGCATCCTGAATTGCAGATTGCACTTCAGGGACCAATCCTGACACCTGCAGCCAGGCGTGACCCCGAAGACCTACGGTGAAAGTCGAATTCCAACCAGTTGCATTGTCTGCATCGTAGGTGGCACGAAGCATGTGCAGACTGGACGAATGAGCAGATCGGACAAGATCAGCTACTTCCTGTGTGGTCTGTGACTCAGGAAAGGAGTCCAGTTTTGATTCCACTCGACTCAGGATAGTCTTCTGGTAGTCCCCATATGTGCAACATAGTTTAGGTCCCTAATCCCCAGGGTGGAAGAAGCGTACACCTTCTTTCCATACTGGTCCAGAAGTAGGGATTCCTTGTCAGGTGGAGGCGAGCTGAGATGTTTTGGGTTGGCCAAACGACCGTGAGTGGCGCTAATCACAACTGAGTCAGCCTTGGGGTGTGTATTCAAAGAATTTACACCCTGAGGAGCCTGGTATAGCCGGTCTGCCTTCCTCAGAAGGGGGGGATAACGTGGACGGTTGCTTCCAAATAGTGGAAACAAGGTCCCCGTGAGGCTCAATCCAGGGTGGAATCAATGTCAGAGCGGTCTCGGTCAGATCCAAGTGGGCAGCAAGCTTCTTACGCTGTGGATCTGGCTCCAGAGATTGCCACTGATGAACTTCTTGGATCTTTCTCAGTAACTCCAAAGAGGAAGGATCCTCCAGAGGACAGTTTAGAGGAGTCCTCGGGCTGGGACGATCTGGAGTACGTCATCAGGATCGGAGCATCACCCTGAGTCTGGGTCCTCGGCGAAGAGAAGGGAAGTACCTCAAGCGAGGAGGAACGGGTCCTGGGAAGCCTCGGGAAGCATGTCCTCCCCACCCTGTCGCCCGAGGGTTCACCTCTGGTGTCGGGTAAAGGAGAGGGAGTCTCCTGTCTCCGGTGTAGGGGATCCTGTACAGGGTCTGGCACCGGCAGACGGCTCTCCACCTCCCTGGTGAGTTGAGCCTTAGCCTCAGCCCACCACGCAGCCAGAGTCTCCTTCAAATCCACTGGCGGCTTTGGTGGGGGCGGTGGAGGAGGAGGGGGATACGGATATGGAGGGTATCCGTAACCCAAAGGCGGAAAGTCCGGCGTCGGGTATTGAGGCGCTGGGTACTGCGGCACTGGATTAAGCAGAGTTGGAGACCCGGGTGCCAGGGGCTCTGATGGAACAGAAGGCTCTGGGAGAGGCCCAGCAAGCGGGCTAGTAAAGGTGGCCTCACGCCGGACCAGGTAGCTGGAGCGGTGTCCAGCAAAGGGACGTCGGCTGGCATTGGAGCTGGCGACCGAGGGTCCAGCATCAGAGGGTCCAGTCCTGTAGGAGGGAGCCCTGACGTCAGCGTGCCCAACTCCTCATACATGTGATATCTCCCTCTTTGCGCAGGAGACTCCTGTTTTTTTGACTGAACTCCTTCTCTCCCTCCTGGGAAACAAAATCTACTGCTTAAGTAAACTTATGTCCAAAATATCCATTCATGTTTGTTTTTTGCAGATAAAAACACATAAAAAGTAAACGAGTGATGAACAATATAAGTGATAACATTGTACAACTAGTTGTTGATTCTTTTTAGTGCTTACTCTTGACAAAATGAAATATATTAAGTGCATTTATTCTTATTTTTTGATGCCACTGAAGGACAAACTCATGATGTTACAGCATCTCCCTACTAATAGGCCAATCTCCCTACTAATTTGACCCAAATCTCCCTCTTAAGCAAGTTGGACATATCACATGTATGCTCCTCCGTGTCAACTGGGGATGGAGGGTTAAAATCCCCGGGGCCCAGCAGAGGAGACGCGAGAGCCTCGACAGGCAGCGGCAAGCACTACGGTGAGCCTGAGATGTCGGACTGGTCCAAGGGGTCCGACATAGGCCCTTTCGCTGGGCGTTTGTCGGAATGGCCAGTGTCTGGCTTACCAGCAGGATCCAGGCGGTCGTTGGAGGAGCCGGCGTCCGATTTATCGGAACCACGGCCCAACGAGGGTCGCGTTGGGGAAGCGACCCTGGTAGGGTATGCGACTATGCGCGCCCCAAAGAGCAGGCATCTTATCGACTCTGTCCGGTGGATGTCGGTAAAAGTACAGTTACGTAAGAACCACTGTAACAGTAGATCTTCGAGAGGAGCTCTTGCAGCAGGCTATTACAATCAGGACTACGCTGCAGGCACTAGGACCCTCCGGTGAAACTTCTGCCAGCAATACACAGCAGGGACCTCCCCCAACGCCGGCCCCGCCCCGACGTCGGGTCAGGGTACAAGAGGGGCGGACTCAGCTCCACGCCAGTTCTCCCCCCAAGACTCAGCAGAAGGCCTGACAAGAGAAGGAGACGCTCACCATGAAGAGAGTTGAGAATTAAAAAACTTAAAATGGATCTGCAATACCCCGAGGAAGGCGGTAGAGCCTGCTGCAAGAGCTTCTCTCAAGATCTACTGTTACGGTAAGTTCTTACGTAACTGTACTATCTTACTTCGAGTGGGAGCTCTTGCAGCAGGCTATTACAATCAGGACTGAGTCCCAAGCAGTCCCACAACAAGGAAGTAGATGACCCTGGGAGGTGGAATATGCTGACTCCAGAGGCCTTAGGACAAAAGCCCTTGTAAAACGGCTAGGCCGAAGCCAGCTCGGCGTCTGGACACGACATCCAAGCTGTAATGCTTGATAAAGGTATGCACCGAGTTCCGGTTGCGCCGCACAAATGTCCTGCACGGCGACATTCGCAGGGCGGCTGTAAAGAAGCTGACACTGGTGGAGTGACCCCAACCGGCCCGGCAGGGTTTATTGTGATGCTCGTAGCAAAACGAGACACAGCGAACTGTCAGTTTAGAGATAGTTTGCTTGGACACCGGTTGACCCAAGCAGTGTGGTGCAAAAGCCACAAAGAGCTGCTCCAATTTACGGTGCTGAACCGTCCTTTTGAGGTAATACCTCAGAGTCCTGTGGACATCCAGTGTGTGGAGGAGAGCCTCTATTGGAAGGGGAAGGTAACTAAACAGGAAGATCAACCAACTGGTTGAGGGTCAATTCTGAGACCACTTTCGGAAGAAACTTAGGATTTGTTCTGAGGGAAACCCTTTCCCTGTGGAAAACCAAACAGGGCTCTTTACACATCAGAGCCTGAAGCTCGGAAACCCTTCGAGCTGAAGTAACAGCAACCAAAAAGCAAACCTTCCAAGAAAGGTAACGCAGCTCACAATCCGCTGCTGGCTCAAAAGGAGGGAGGGTGAGTTTCTCCAACACAAAAAGGAGGTCCCAGGGTGGGACAGGGTCCCGAATGGGAGGTCTCATATGTAGAATTCCCCTAAGAAAGGTGCGGGCCACATCTAATTGTGCTAATGCTCTCTCTCTCCCATGACAGCATGATAGGCGGAGATTGCCCACATGTGCACCTTGATAGAGGAGTAACTCAGACCCTTATCATACAAGGAGTGGAGATACTGTAAAGCTGAGTTCACAGGGCAGGTGATGGGATCCAAACGCTGCGGCAATGCCCAAAGACAGAAACGCTTCCACTTCATAGCGTAGGTGGAGCGAGTGGAGGGCTATCTTGCTGACACTAAGACCGCCGCCACTTCCGGGGAAACCCCATATCTATGTTGAGCTACGTCTGAAGGAGCCAAGCATGTAGGTATAAGGATCGAAGATCCGGATGGACCAGCAACCCTTGGTCCTGGGACAGTAACTGCGAGCATATGGGCGGCGGAAGTGGAGGTTCTGTGGATAACCGCTGCAGTAGTGGGAACCAAATCTGCCGAGGCCATTTGGGGGCCACTAGGATTATCCGGGCCCCTTCTGTCTGTAACTTGAGCAGTACTATCTGAATGAGAGGGAAGGGCGGAAAGGCATAGAGAAACCTCCCTGCCCAGCAAAGGAATAACGTGTCTGGCCAAAAAACTCCAGGCGCGTGCTCTCGCGAGCAGAACGTTGGCAGTTTGGCGTTGTGTGGTGACGCAAAGAGGTCCAGCTCTGGAAGACCCCACCTGTCGAAGAGCTGGTCCGCCACAGATTGTAGCAGCTCCCACTCGTGCGCTCTGGAACGCGACCTGCTGAGGCTGTCGGTCAGATCGTTTAGGATGCCTGGAACGTGCATCGTGGACAGCAGGATGCCCCGCTCCAGCGCCCAGTACCAGACTCTCATTGCCTCCCTGCAAAGAGGATACGAATGAGTGCCTCCCTGTTTGTTGATGTAAAAGACGACCACCATGTTGCCTGTCTGAACTAGAAGAGAGCCTGGCACCAGATCCTCTCGAAAAGCCTGGAGGCGAGAGGACCGCCGCATTTCCAGTACACTGATGTGGAGGGACTGCTCCTCGGGTGACCAAACCCCTTGCGTTCGATGTGCACCCAGGTGCGCTCCCCACCCCAGGTCCGATGCATCTATTGTCAGAGTTTGACCTGGTGGCTCCAGACGAAAGCTGACCCCTTTCTCCAGATTGTTGGGGTCCATCCACCAAAGCAGAGTTCTCCTGACTGGCTCTGAGATCATGACCGTGGAGTCTAGATCATCGTAGCTTTGGTCCCACTGCACCCTGAGCATCCATTGCAGGACTCTCATGTGGAGGCGGGCCAAAGGAGTGACAGGAATGGCCGCCGCCATGTGCCCCTGAGGAAGTTCCGAGCTGGAACTCGAGGAGTTATGGAGATCCGTTCTGCCATCTCTCGCAAGTGAACTCCCCTGTCCTGTGGGAGGAAGGCCATGTCCTGGACGGAATCCAGGATCGCTCCTATGAAGGCGAGCTTTTGGCTGGGCTCCGGGGATGATTTTCGTAAGTTCAGGGTGATCCCCAGCTCGGAACAGAGTATAAGTGTCTTCGAGAGCTCGTAAAAGGCCTACTCTTGACGGGGCCATAAGCAGCCAATCATCGAGGTAGGGGAACACATAGTGTCCCATATGCCTTAGAGCCGCAGCCACCACTGCTAGGCATTTGGTGAAGACTCGTGGAGCAGAAGAGAAACCGAACGGAAGCACTCGAAACTGAAAGTGCTCCCCTTCGAAGTGGAACCCCAGAAACTTCCTGTGGGGAGGATAGACCCCGATATGCATATATGCATCCTGCATGTCGAGAGAACATAGCCAGTCCCCTTGGTGCAGCAAGGGAAGGAGTCCTTGAAGAGTCACCATCCTGAACCTTTTGTACTCGATAAAGAGGTTTAGAGGACTGAGATCCAGAATGGGACGAAGGTCCTGAGTCTTTTTTGGGACCAGAAAAAAGTGGGAATAGAACCCCTGCCCTTACTGATGCAAGGGGACCTCTCTATTGCTCTCTTATGCAGGAGGGTCTGTATCTCTCCTTCTATTAGTGGGATGTGAGAAGGAGGATAACGGGAGAGCTTTGGCGGAGTATGCGGAGGAAACTCTGTGAACTCTAGCGTGTGTCCTCTCCGTATAATATCCAAGACCCACTGGTCTGTGCTAATAGACTTCCACCCTTCGAAATGAAGGGAAAAGCGGCCCCAACCAGCTCCCCTGGGTTTTCCCGCGGAAGGGGGGGGCGGAAGGGAGTCACTGGACAGAGCCAGGAGTGGGGAGAGAGGCCTGGGAGGACTTGGGCCCACGGGCAGGAGGTCCACCAGAATGCTGGTTCCCGGATCTCCTGCGGAAGCCTCCTCTCTGCCCCTGTTGGTTGCCACGGGCTGGACCTTGACTGCCTGAGGACTTACGAAAGGGCCGTCTACGGTGCTGTCGTCGCTGGTCGCCACGGTACATCTGGCGGAGCGACCAGATCGACTTGCCCGACTCCTGGAGGCGGGAGATCAAAGCCTCCGTCTCCTGCCCAAACAGCACGGTACCCTGGAAGGGCAGATCACTGATACCAGCCTGCAGATCCTGGTGAAAGCCCAAGACTCTCAACCAGGCATGGCGCCGGAGGCACACCCCGGAAGCAGCTGCCCTGGCTGCCGTGTCTGCAGTGTCATACGAGGCCCTCAGTACATGGGAGCCTATGTCTGAGCCCGACTGGACGAGGGCCAGGAGCTCTGCCTTTTGGTCAGAGTCTGGCATGGTCTTTGCCAGCTCCAGTCCCCTTTCCCACAACGCATTCTGGTACTGCACCATATGCATTAGGAAATTGAGGGAGCGGATGGAACAGGTGGAGGCAGCATATACTTTCTTGCCCACCTGGTCCAGGTAGCGGGACTCCGGGTCGGGAGGCTGGGAGCTGAGGTGCTTCAGTTGCCGAGACTTGTCATGGGCAGCCGTGATCACTGACAAATCGGCCTGAGGGTGCTCCGCTAGAAAGGGTTCTGCCCTCGGGGCCTTATACAGCCTGTCCGACTTTTTTGGAACTGCCGGGATTGAGGCCGGATGCATCCAGATGGTTCTAGTAAGGTCCTAGAATGTATCAACTAAAGGAGGGATAACCAGAGGCTTTGGCTCCTTTTGCCTCAGGTACTTAGCCAATCTCCGGCGTTCCGGATCCAGGTCCTCCATGTCCCACTCATTGGAGGCCTGGATGTGCCTCATGACGTCCATAAAGGTAGAATCGTCCGGAGTCGAGCTAGGCCGGTCCTTCTCTCCCCGGGAGCGCTTGAGGCTGAGAGAGGAAGAAGAGGTCGACGTTGGGAAGGAGGATCGACTATCCGACTTGGAGTAGTCTTACCCCGTCTTATGACCATGCCTTCGCTGATGTCGGTAACTAGGAGACCAACGTCGGTCCCAGACCGACTCCGGTCCCTGGACCGGTGACGGCGCAATGACTGATGTCGGTCAGAGGACCAACATCGGGAGCGTTCTCGCCTGGAGCGAGAAAGGCTCCTGGAGCGTGACCTAGACAGACGTCGGTCACCCGAATCCTGGGAGCGCTGTCGGTGGTCCTGAGACCTTGTGCAGGAACGAGCCCTGGAGGGAGGTGAAGGCTGGTGCTCTGGTGACTTCCCAAGGGAAGACTCACCTCCCGGCTGTGGTTTTCCCGCAGGGTCCAGTACCGGTGTCTGGGCTGGTGACGGGGAGGACCGTTTGTGGACCTGCCCCCACCAAAAGGAGAAAAGATCCTTGAGCTCATCCTTGGTGAATATTTCAGCCGCTCGTTTCGGAAAGGAAGTCTCCGGAACATCAGGGCGCGAAGGAGCTCTCCTGAGGGCCCGGGGGGGAGGAGGACTTGGGCGATGGGGACGTCGGTTCCTCCATGATCGTCGCTGTGTCCTTTGGCCCTTCGACCGCTGCTGGTGTAGGGACCGGACGACGGCGACGCCAGGGGGCGCCGGAGAGTCCTTAGTCTCTGAGGCGCGCTTTAGCAGGCAGCGTCTGCCTTAGCAGGTGGGGTCAAGCAGGCACTTATAGCGACGACCCTTAGCGGGTCACTTTGCTGGGCTGCCTCAAGGGCCAGCCTTAGCCTGAGGAGTCTTCGGAGGATCTCCAGAACCCGAGGGACGGGCCTTTTTGGGAGATGGCCGCAAGTGCGAGCGTGACCAGTGACGGGACCAACTATGGTCCTTGCTGTGGCGCTTCTTCTCCTTCAGCTTCCCCTCCGAGGAGTGCAGATCCATCTTCTGTTCCAGCAGGTAGGCCTTAAGGGCCTTCAGGCGGCAGATGCAGGTCCGGTTTGTAAAGGCCTGGCAATCTGCGCAATTGGCGGTGTCGTGGTCCAGGCCACGGCAAAAAACACACCGCCGTTGGCCGTCCTTCACTGGGATCTGCATGGATTCATCCCGGGGAAATCGTGTCAGACAAACCTGGTGGAGTTCTATGACTGGGTGACAAGTGCCTTGGACCTGTAGACCAGTGGATGTCCTCTTCTAGACTTCAGCAAGGCATTTGACTCTGTTCCTCACGTGCCTGTTGGATAAACTAGGAGAAATGGGGTGGAAACCAGATGATCCGATGGATAGGCAATTGGCTCCAGGACCAGACCCAGAGGGTCGAGTTGGTGGGATAGTCTCTTCCCAAGGAGGGTCATTAGTGGGGTCCCACAGGATCAGTCCTTGGGCCCCTTCTGTTCAGCGCCTACATATCTGACATAAGGACAGGAATCAGGAGTGAGATGAGTCTCTTTGATGACTCAAACTGGGGCGGTGGTGGATGGGGAAGAGGGGAGGTGGCCCTGCAGGGGGACCTGGAGGCTATGGAAAGATGGTCTAGAAAGTGGAAGCTGAGGTTTAATGCAGGAAATGCAAGGTACTCCACCTAGGCTAGGAAACCCAGGCCAAGTGTACACCCTGGGGAATACAACAAGTCTCAATGGCTGAGAGGGACCTGGGGTGGTGGTGGATGTCAAGATGAACAACCTGAGACTTGTAGGAGGGCAGCAGCTAAGGCCAACAGGATGCTGGGATGCATCGCTAGGGGATCACCTCCAGAAGGAGGGGTGATACTCCTCTGTATAACTGCTTGGTGAGGCACACCTGGAGTACTGCGGCAGTTTTGGAGGCCGACTTAAAGAGGGACATTAACCTCCTGGAGAGGGTCCAGAGGAGGGCAACCAAATGATTTGGGGCTTGGGGGACAGGACCTATGAGGAGAGGCTCAAGAGCTAAATATGTACACTTTGGAAGAGAGAAGGGACCGGGGACATGATAGAGGTCTTCAGGTACATGAAGAGGGTAAATAGGGGAGGAACAGTGAGGGTGCCAAGGAAGGAGGAGGGGCCACTAGAGGGCATGGGTGGAAGCTGGAGGGGAAGATCTAGGGAGAAAGGAGGAGGTGCTACTTCACTGAGAGGGTGGTAGAGCCATGGAATGCACTACCTAGGGGCTGGTGGAGGCAGAGACAGTGGAGGGGTTCAAGAGGGGGACAGGTACAGGGAAGGGTTCAGGAAGCAAAATCCAATGCAGCAAGAATATCCAGAACTGGGAAGGAGAAGCCAGAGAAGGCGAAGGGGACAGCAAGGTCAGCACCCAGGTTGGGGGCTGACCAAACGAGCAGACACGAAAGACCATTAGGCCTATTCTGCTGGCATTTTAGTATGTTAGTATCTGTCTCCCGCAGTCACACTTAAGTGTTCAGGAGATGCCGACGCCCAAGAAGACATCGAACTCAGACAGGAAAAACGTCTGATGTTGGTACTCGAAAAAACGGAGCTGAGAGCGAGGAAAACAACGCTCTAAAGCGGTTAAAACAACCGACGGGCAGCGGACTGACGTCGGGTACCAGAACACGAGGCAATCCGTCGAAAACTGAAGAAAACTGACAAATAAGTGTTGATTGGAGATCAAACCTTTAGCTGCAACTGCAAGCAGAAACTGTTCCTTCGACTTCACGTGCAGGACGCGGTGGTAAAGAACTGAGGTACAGCTGGGTCCGCTCCCTCTTGTACCCCTACTGGCGTCGGGGGCGGTCCCTGCTGTGTATTGCTGGCAGAAGTTTCACTGGAGGGCCCTAGTGCCTGCGGCGTAGTCCTGATTGTAACAGCCTGCTGCAAGAGCTCCCACTCAAATAAGATCCGGCGTCCGGCTTAACAGACCCGCACGACCCAGAGGGCCATGTGTTAGCAGTCTTCCTGGGAGCGGCAGCCTCCTTTGCCCTGGAGGCACCCGAGCACAAGCCCAACAGGAGGGGCGACGCCGTCTTGGACACCAAACCGGCCATCGAGGAACGGTCCCCCCAGAGGGGATGTTACCCTGAGAACGGCGACTCCGGCTGGAGTCGTGGAAGCCATGGAGGTGGAGTCCCGGTGCTTCTCTTTCTTTTTCTTATGTCCTTCGGGCGAACTGGAAGCCTGCCTTAGTATCTTCAGCTCCTTCTCCATGGAAGCCACCTTTTTCTTCAAAACGTGGGCCTCCAGGGACTGCTGCCTTCGCTTTCGTGTGGCTGAGCTGAACTGCGGGAACTGCTGGCACTTCTCCACGGGGTGGTCCGGGCCTAAGCAGAAGAGGCACAGGGAATGACTGTCCTCATGCGGCAGCTGGGAACCGCACGAGTCGCACTTCTTCTTATGCGATTCGGAAGGCGTAGGCAACAACATACACGGCCGCTAAGTGAGAAAAAACAAGAAAAAACGTTGATAAATTCGGTAAACTAGACTGACATAAGACTGACAAGTGAAGGAACTTTACCGCGAGGCACTTTCACAAGTTGATGGCGGGCGTGGGGGACCGCCCCTTTATACTGATGTCGCATGACGGTCACCTGACGTGGGGGCGGTCCCCCATCAGAGACTGCTAGCTAGAAATTTCTCCGCGGGGTCCTGACACCTGTCGGGTCAGTCCTATATGTAATTACCTACTGCAAGAGCCCTCTCGAAGTAAGATCAATAAATACAAAACTTTGCTCAAAATGCAATTCAAAGTTTAAACTAGCCAAATTGCCAGAATGTAAGAAGCAGAGCCCTCTTCTGAAGGTTATCCAGGGAGGAAGGGTGGGAGCTTACTGATGCTAAAGGACACCTTGGAAGAAAGAAGATTACTACGGTAATTTTTTCTTCTCACCTCAGGGGTCCTTTAGCATCAGTAACTTACTGCAGACTACAAAGTAGTGCAGTTGGGAGGTGGGTGGAGGACCTACTTAGGAAAGAGTCTCTGCAGAACCACCTTGCCAAATCTGGCATCAGTTCTAGACTGTATATCCCAGCAATAGTGCTTAGTGAATGTGTGCAGTCTTCCAAGTAGCTGCTTTACAAATGTCCAGTAAGGGTATGTCTTTTGCAGCTGTTACTGAGGCAGCAGTGTCCCTAGTAGAGTGGGCCCTGAGATCCTCACGTGGTTGTTTACCAGCCTTGTCACAGCAGAATCAAATACGTGAGACTATCTAATGAGAGACAGTTCTCTTAGTGGCTGGTTTTCCTCCATATACCTTCCCATAGGTAAGGAAATGCAGGTTACTCACCTGTAACAGAAGTTCTAGGAGTGGTATATGTTGTTCATCCACACTTATTGGCAGGTTCCTCGTCGCTTAAATCGCATGGAAGGTCTTCGTTGGCCCTCCCACCCACCCGGTGAAACCTTGGCCCGCCCCATGACCCAGATCTAGCCCGCTGAAGCCAGGTTGAGGTCAAGCCGGGAGGTCAGGTGTAGGATGAACAACATATACCACTTAGAACTCCTGTTACAGGTGAGTAACCTGTATTTCTAGGGACGTGGATATGTTGTTCCATCCACACTTATTGGCAGACTCCTAGCAGTTCTCCAGGAGGAGGGAGGCAAGGCACGCAACCCCCTACTTAGGGAATAAGGACTGGAGAACCAAGGTCCCAAAGCCAGCATCCCGGCGTGACTCAAGGTCGAAGTGGAAATGGGTAATGAAGGTGTGTGCTGACTTCCAGGTAGCAGCCCTGCAGATTTCCTGGATAGGGACGTCCCTAGAAGCGGCCACCGATGCAGCAGTATGGCGGGTAGAATGAGCTGTTATCCCTTTGGGAGGCTCCATGCCCGCCAACCTATAGCAGAGATCTATGCAGGAGGTGACCCACCTGCCTATCGTCCACTTGGCTGCAGGTCTGCCAGGTGCGGCTTCAGCATAGGTGACAAACAGCTGGTGAACCTCTCCCCGAACTTCAGCTGTCTGCTCCTTATAATAAGAGAGCGCTCTTCTAGGGTCCAGAGTATGGAGCCTATAGTCGGCCTCCGAGGTGTGACTGGGGTAGAACTCCGACAGAGTCAACACCTGGTTAAGGTGAAACCCCGACACCACCTTCGGAAGGAATTTCGGGTGGAGGCGCAGGGCAACCTTGTCCCTATGGAAGGCCAGATAAGAAGACTCGATGGAAAGTGCCTGGAGCTCTCCCATCCTTCTGGCTGACGTAACAGCCACCAAGAAAGCAGTCTTCCATGACAGGTGAGAGATGTCACACCTGTGCATCGGTTCGAATGGCTTGCCCATGAACTTAGCCAATACCAACAGTAGATCCCACAGAGGTGGAGGTTCTCACACCACGGGGATATGTGATCAAGGCCTTTGAAAAAGCACCCGACCACCTTCTCCTGCACCACCGATTGCTTGCCGGCCCACGCCCGGTAAGCAGAGATGGCTGCCAGGTGCACCTTGAGGGTCGTCGACCGAAGCCCTAGCTGAGAAAGGGACCACAGGTAGTCCACAATGCTAGTCAATGAACAGGAGGAAGGGTCCAACCCCTTGCCCTGACACCAAATGAAGAATCTCTTCCATTTGAAGGCATAGCATTTTCTGGTTGCCTCCTTACGGGATGCCTCAACAACGTTGAGGACCTTGTCGGAAAGACCCAAGGCTTGGAACTCTAGCCGTTCAGGAACAAGGCCGTCAAGTGCAGGGATTGAAGGTCTGGATGGAGTACCTTTCCCTTGTTGACTGAGATCATGTCCGGGCGGGCTGGAAGCCGCCTTGGGAGCCTGGAGCTGAGGCTGAGGAGATCTGGATACCAGAAATGGCTGAGCCAGTCTGGGGCTACCAGAATCACCTGCGCCTGGTCCCTCTTCACCTTGAGAAGCACCTTGTGGATCAAGGGGAATAGAGAGAAGGCGTAGAAGAGGCCCGGGTCCACGGCCTCGAGAAGGCATCCCCCTGCAGCGAGCCCTGCTGTAGGGGGCGGGTGTGAAACAGCCTCAGCTTTGCATTCTCCCTGGAGGCAAACAGGCCCACCTGAGGGGTGCCCCAATGGGAGAACAGATCTTGTACTACCTCCGGCAGGAGAGATCACTCGTGAGATGCAGTGCCTATCCAGTTGAGGGCATCGGCCAGACTGTTGGAGGCACCTGCCACATGGATGGCTAGGAGATCCGCTTCCAGGCTGATCACGAGAGACCAAGTGCGGAGAGCCTCCTTGCACAGGGGCAAGGAGTGCATCCCACCCTGTCGGTTGAGGTAGTACACGGTCGTGGTGTTGTCCGTCTTGATCTGGACCACTTGACCCCGTACAAACAGAGTGAAGGTGGTGAGGGCTAGTTGGACCGCCCGAAGCTCCAGCAGGTTGATGTGGCATCGAGACTCCTGAGGGGACCAGAGTCCATGGGCTCTAAGCTCCCCCAGATGGGCAACCCAACCCATCAGAGAGGCGTCTGTCGTCAGAGTGACCATCAGCTCAAGGTGGACAAATGGGATACCCTCCTGCAGATGAGCTGGAATGAGCCACCACTCTAGGCTGTTCCACATCTCCTGGGTCTCTGACACTGGCTGGTCCAGAGGACCGAAGCGCTGTGACCACTGGTGGGCCAGCCCCCACTGCAGGGGACGCATACACCAGCGGGTCCAACAGACCACGCTGGTGCAGGCCGCCATGAGGCCCAGAAGGCGCAGGAAGTCCCAGGCAGGGTGCAATTGCCCAACCAGAAATGACTGGGCAAAGGAGGAAAGGACCTCGGCCCTGTCCGCTGGGAGCCATGCTCTGGCTCGAAGAGAGTCGAGCTCTGCCCCGATGAACTGAATCACCTGCAATGGCACGAGTTCCGACTTGGCCTCGTTGATGAGGAGGCCAATCTGAGAGCAGACCTGGAGGGCCAGATCCCTGGACCGCTCCACCTCCAACCAGGAGGGGGCTGCAATCAGCCAGTCATCCAGGTAAGGGTACACCCAGACCCCTCAGCGCTGCAGGAATGCTGTCACCACGGCCATGCATTTGGTGAAGACCCTGGAAGCTGGAGAGAGGCCGAAGGGCATGGCCTGGAACTCGTAAGGGATCCCTCTGCTCTGAAGTAGAGGAATGACTGGTGAGATGGACGAATTGGGACGTGAAAGAACACGTCCTGAAGGTCCAGAGAACAGAACCACACGCCTCATTCCAAGGATGGAATGATCTGAGCCAGAGTGACCATCTTGAAGGTGCAAGACCTTAGGAACTTGTTCAGGTCATGTAGGTCGAGAATGGGGTGCCAGCCCCCCCATCCGTTTCGGGACCAGGAAGTACCTGGACACAGACCCTGGGTCTGGAGGGGGGTCCGTCACCTCCCTGATCACCTCTTTCTGGAGTAGCAAGGCAATGTCCCTCAACGAGCCGACAGAGAGGCTGTGGAACCCATAGCCCCCCGTGGGGAGACGGCTCGATAGGAGGGGAACTGCTCGAATTCCAGAGGCAGACTCCTGCCTACCTCTTCCAACACCCAGCGGTCCGTAGTGATAGAAGACCAGGTGGAAAGGAACTGGTGGAGCCGTCCCCCCACGGGGGAAACCCAGGGAGGAGTGACGAGGCTGGGGGTGACACCCCTCAACCCGTCACTGGGCAGGCTTGGAAGGAAGAGCCGGCCGAGGAGCCGCCTGGGCCTTTTCCTCCACGCTTTCTGCTGGAGGAAGCTACAGGCTTGGCTTTGGGGTGCCAAGCACGAGCCTGCTGGCCCTGATGCTGGTGTTGCTGAGCCGGACGTACGCAGGGGCTGAAGGACGAAAGGGCTTACACTGCTGCTGGGGGCCTTTGTCATTCTGGGCAGACGAGACCAAGTCCAAAGTGGCGTTGGACTTCTCAATCCGTTGGAGATGACCCTCCAACCCCGGGCCCGAACAAGTCGGTACCCAGGTAGGGGATGTCTGCCAGCTTGTGCTGGGTATCAGCCATAAAGGTGAAGATACGCAGCCAAGCTCTGCGGCACATGGCCACTGCAGCCGCTATTGCCCGGGCACACGAATCAGCAATGTCCAACAAAGTTTGGAGTTGCTGTTTAGCTACCGCCCTTCTCTGATCCCGCACCTGCTTGACTGTCGTCTGAAGGTCAGCCAGGAGTGTAAAGGTTTAAATACTTCTTCCAGAAGAAAATTTTTTTTTTTTAATTAGTCTGTTGCAACAGCATTTTGTTTTTCTTTGTTGTTTTGCCTTTGCCTTTCCTTCCTAAAAACACTGTTCTTTTTATAGGCTGGCCAATATATAAATTCTCTGTCTTTTCTCTATTGTCTTTCTTGTTTGTGTATTGTTTATTTTTATTCTTCTGGATGCCTAGTATTGAAATTTTCCTTTGTGACCTCCGAGGTCTGATCTAGTTGGACTCGTATCAAATAGAATTATAAGGAAAAATATCTGATTTCTGTTAAAATATGCATCAACCTGAGTTTGTTGTATCATTTAATCCAAAGTGGGTTTCTCAATTTAATTTGTCTGAGGTAGCACTTCTCATATTTCTCTCGTGTTTCTTATGATAGGCTGAACCCCCGAGGTTTTGTGATAAATATCATGATAAATTATAGAAGAGGAAAGAAATATAAATATTGTTAATCTCATTTTTAAAAGAATACCTACTCTAGTAATGCAGCTAAATGCTTCCTGCACGATAGTGCGAATGTTCTTCCTGACGATGTGCGAATGTTCTCTCTCGCTTTGGTTTCGAGTTTTGTAACTCTCAACCCGCATTGCGGTTTTTTGTTGTAATGTGAGCTTTTGAATTTAAAATACTCCACTGCTGGGAGCTTACAAGAATAGAATTTAAGCCAAATTAATCTGTTCTCTGTGATGGTCGTCCGGGCGGCGTTCTCCTGTAAACAATCCTGCCGCTCTGGCATTCGGTTTTATGTTAAAATAGTGCCCTTTCTGGTAAAATTAACGTTACATTCGCTTCCAGCCTTTCTGAATTGCTCAGAAAAGTATCCCTTGCAAATAGTGAACTTTAGCATTTCAGTCGTTGTGAAGGTTATGTTATTCAACTCTTTGTTAAAACAGAGTTGCCCCCTGTTAAGCGCTGAAACTTTCAAAGTTAGCACAGTTCTTTTTTAAACTAATATCTGTGGTCTTTATTTTTACTTTGCCCTTCTAGTCTCCTAGTATGACCCTCTCTCATTATGAAAAACTTATCAGGATTTTGTGTTTAAATATAAGTTTAAATATACCTTTCTAATTATGTGAACAGTCCTTCCTTCTGGGATCCTTCTTAGGGTTTCTTAGAGCCGGCCGGTGAAGTATTCCTATATTTAAAGGGATATTCTACGGGTGGAGCTCTGATGCAACATTTTGAATTTAATTTTAAATGGCCTTCTTATTTTAAATCCTGAAGCAGTATGAAGCCCATAAGGGTAAAGATTGTATTGTGAAGGTATTGTAAATTAAAACTGTTGTTTATTTTGAATAAAATAATTAATTTTTTCTAAACGGGGAGGGACAGAAGGGTCACATGGTGAAACAGGGATATAAAAGATTCTGGTAGCCTCATTCAGTTAGAGAGTTCCATGAGGTGCAGACTTGTTCTGTCCTCATCCAAGGCAGATGCACTAGCAGTATTCTGGTGTTTATCTGGTCACTGATCATTGCAGCTTTAATTTTTTTTTTTTATTTATATAATCGCCTGAAGTTCGACTTTTGTTCTGTTTAAGCATATAAATAAATCTTTTTGTTTGAAGTCTCCAACTGTTGTCCAGAGATCCTCCTTCATGGTACCCACACCTTTACAGGGAGATGAGGAATCACCTCATACAGGGAGCCCAAAAGGGCATGTGAAAAGTATGCCATCAGAATGGTCGAGCTAGCCTAATGAAGGCCTAGCAAGGAAGCAGCGTATACCTTCCGCCCCGAGTAGTCCAATTTCTTGGACTCCTTATCGGGCGGTTTGTCCACATCCCGAGCATTCTCAGAATGCCGGAAAATGCTATCAGTCACTAACCCCTCCACAGAGGGGTGCTCCGAGAAACTGGAGAGTGAACCAGTAGGGACCGCATACTTTCGAGCCATCCTGGCCGAAGGTGCGGGACAAGATGCTGGTCGCTGCCACAGCTCCAGGGCAGGGCCAACAATGGCTTCAGCCACAGAAAAGGCCTCCATAGGGGAATCCCCTTGGTCCAGTATCTCCATGAGGGGATACTTGGCCCATTTAGAAACGGGTTCGAGCTTCATCCCAGTGGACTCTGAGATGAGTCGAAGCATTCCTAAAAACGAGGATGGGCTCTCGTCCACTGACTAACCCCCTGCAGACTCCAGGTCAAGCAGCCTGGAGAACAAGGAGGAGTAGTCGTCGTCAGACTCCGAGGAGTCTGCAAACAGCTGCCGAGAGCCTGAGCCACCCTCCATGTGCCGGGGTCGATCGGGAGTGAGGGTGACCGACAACCTATGGGGCAAGCCCTGACCAGACCGAGAATCCTTGATCGGGGCCCCAGTCTTCAGTTGTGGAGGCAGAGGTTCCACCACAATGGGTGGAGCAGCCGATTTTGGCCAAACAACCGGTGCCGGTTTTGGCTTCTCGACTACTAGGGGTTGTTTCGGCCACTCAGGAGACAGCCACTTAATGGCCAGATAAGGTGATGGATTTGGCTTATTGCCGGACAATAAGAGTTGCTGCCACATTAAATCCTCGTAGCACTGACGCAACTTGCGCCGAAGCCTAGCCTCCGAAGAGGATGATGAGGAAGAGCGGCGACACTGCTTTAGATGGTGCCGAGACCGAGACCGCCGATGTCGGCAGGACCAGATGGACCTGGAAGAGGTCCGAGACCGAGACCTTCAGGGATTCCGAGGGTGGGACAGAGAGGGGACGGGGGAAACCCGCTCCTCCTTCGGTTCAGGGACCTTAACCGGGGACTCTGGCACAGGAGGCACAGACAAGTCCTCGGTTTCCACCGGGGGAACCGATGAAGTAGGGTTGTTGGCATCACCAGTCGACAAACCATCTGACAGATCGAGAAATATCTCGACTGCATCAACGTGAGTCTCGGCCAGCTGACCTATCGGGGACACCGTGAAGCCAGCAGCCTGAGCCGCAACCTCGACCAAAGTCGAAAGTCAACCATCCGGTGAAGGGGATCCTTCCCGCTCCCACGAAAGTCGACGGTGGGACTTACCTTTTGAGTCCTTCTTCTTGGACTGACTGGAATGTCCCAATGGTCCTTCTCCCTTGGTGGAGAGGGACTGACAAAGCTCCTTAGGAGAAGCTGTATATGAAGAGCCCAAGGAGAGCGGGATAAATGCCGTGACCGAGGAGGAAGAAGATGCGGCCTGGGCCGCCTCCTCCTCAAGGGCGATCATCTGCTCCAACTGTTCCACGGAGCCCGCCGCCACAGACACCGCCCAATGGGCCTCCTTTGACTTGACCGGCGGATACCATTTTTCAGGACGCCCCAGAAGAAGTCGAGCAGCGCGGTCCTCCAAGACCAAAGCCGAAAAGGATTTGCACAAACCGCAAGCCTGCGAATCGTGGCCAAGCCCTAGGCAGTAAACGCACCTGGAGTGCGGGTCGGTCCGGGACATCTTCTGCCCACAGGAGCACTGCTGAAAGCCGGGAGTCTATTTGTCCATCGCAGCCGCGAGGGAAAAAGAAGACCGGAGTGTTGTAAATTTGAGAATTAGTTTCGGGTTAACCGAAGAATGTGGATCCAGGCCTAAAACACAGAGCGCTAAGGAGGGAACCTGAGCTTCCAAGCGGTAAGGAAGATCTGGCATCATGGAGCAGAGCTGAGAGTTTCACCACCCGGGTGGGTGGGAGGAGCCAGCTTGAAGACCTTACGGGAAAATTTAAAGCGGCAAGGAACCTGCCAATAAGTGTGGATTGAACAACATATCCACGTCCCTGGAAATGGAAATTATGTACTTACCGTAACTCTTGATCTTCTTGGACGAAGTCTCCACCATTCATTCACACTAATGGGACTACGCCAGAGGCGCTAAGATGCCGCGGGAGCCAAAAATCTTCAGGAGGGCCGGTGCTGGAATAGGACTGCTCATGTACAGCACCATGAGACTAGCTCGCACCGTATAGGCTATCTCGGCGTCTACCCTCCAACCGCCTCTGTACCTTTTTGACTGAGGAGGTGCAGCGTAAACTAACAAAAGGAAACCTAACCCTAACTTCTGGGCATGTGAAGGCCCAGATGACCCACGTAAGAAGGGTCAAATCAATAATGTCTTCATAGCCTGAACAACAAGGAAGTGAAGATAAAACAGAACGAGTGAGCTCGGGGGATGGTGAGTGGGCATGTGAATGAGTGCTGCAGACTTCATCTAAGAAGATCAAGAATTATGGTTAAGTACGTAAATTTCCATATCTTCCTGGACTAAAAGTCTCCACCACTCATCCACACTAATGGGAGAGTACTAAGCTAAAAAATCCCCCCCCCCGTAGGGTGGTAGGAGACAGAACTCACTCAGGACAAAGTCCATAAGAACTGTCCTGCCAAAGAAAGTTAACTGTCAGGCATGGACATCTAGAACATAGTGCTTTACAAAGGTATGCACTGAGCTCCAACTCGCCGCCTTGTAGATGTCTGCAACAGGTACATTACGAATCTCCACCAGGAAAGCCACAACTGCTCTGGTAGAGCGGTGAGAATCTGGCCTTCCAACTTAAGCCATGCCATGGATTAGTAGTGTCGAAGACATGCTACTAACCAAGCAGAAATACATCTCATGGCAACAGGCTGACCCAGACATGTTTATTAATGATGCTCTATGTATGGATGTCATTTCTATGATGGAGGCTAACTTTCTTACTGTACCTAAGCCAGTTAGAGCCAGTATTTATATTCTACCCAAGATTCATAAGAACTATCATGATCCACCAGGAAGGTCGATAGTGTCTGGGATTGGTTCACTTACTGAACCATTATCTAAATTTGTTGATGCATACATTAAACCTTATGTTAGTTCTTTGCCTTCATTTATTAGAGACACTACTCAGATGTTAGGCATATTAGGTGAAATGCAGATTGAGAAGGAGTGGTATCTTGTTTCGATGGATATCACTGCCTTCTATACTAATATCCCCCATTTAGGTGGAATACAGGTGCTTAACTATTGGCTTTCTATGGATCAGAATATCACTGATTCCAATAAACAGTTTTTACTAAACTGTAGTGAACATGTACTAACCAAGAATGTTTTTCTTTTTGGTAGGGACATGTATAAACAAATTAAGGGGATGGCTATGGGAGCAACTTTTGCACCAAATTATGCCAACCTCTATCTGGGCAGGTGGGAGAAAATGTACGTCTACGATGCCAGCAACAACTTATATCGTGATAAGATCGATATCTGGCGTCGTTTTATTGACGACATTTTTATGGTATGGACTGGCACACTGGTAGAACTTGAAGATTTCGTGAGATTTCTTGAATCCACCGATCCTAATCTCAAGTTCACTGTACAAAGTAATTTGGATAGTGTTTCCTTTCTGGATTTAAAGATTTCTAAAAATCAGGATGGAACTTTGAGAACTGATTTGTTCCGTAAAGAAACTGACCACAATTCAATGTTATTAGCTTCCAGCTGCCATCCATACCACATGATTAGAAACATTCCCAAAGCCCAATTATATAGGGCTCGTAGGAACTGCTCTGAGGATAGTGACTTTTTTGGATCAGGGTAGTAGTATGTGCAATAAATTTATTGCACGTGGCTATTCCCCTAAGCATGTAAATGAAATCTTTTTGGATACTTTGGACATTAAAAGGGAAACTTTACTAACCGTTAAACCAGAACCAGCAGTGGCACCTCATATGAATTTTGTTACCAGTTATACTAGACACTCGCACAAAGTACAGGATGTTATTAACAAGAACTGGTATATTTTGAAAACTGATCCTCTCTTGATTCATGATGTCAAAGAAAAACCTTGTTTTGTATATCACAGGGGTAGAAATTTGAAGGATAGATTAGTGCACAGTTACTTGAGGGACAAGGTAGGACCGTCATTAAAAACTTGGCTACCACCTTTACCTGTTGGGAATTTCAGTTGTGGGAACTGTAAATACTGTTCCCTTATTTCGAGGACTGACACATTTACTTCATGTAATAACCATAAGGAATTCCAGATTACAGAATTCTTTAATTGCATCAGTAGTAATGTGATATATTTAGCAACATGTGAATGTAGGGCATTTTATGTAGGTAAAACCAGAGGACAGTTTAAAATTAGAATTGGTGAACATCTCCGTTCTAATATTAATAATGATGCTAAGAATGCATTAGCTATACATGTTAACAATACAAGGGACAGCAAACATTCTTTCAAGTTCTGTGCTGTTGAGAGAGTTACTTTGGGACCACGTGGTGGAAATTTGGAAGAAAAATTGCTCCAACGAGACTCCTTTTGGATTTTCACTTTGGGAGCTTTAAAATCCCCTGGTCTCAATGATAGCATTGATTTGTTGACATGCATCAGGAGAGGGAAGTAGTTCCTTTTATGAGACCATGTTCTTTGATCTGTACCTGTAGTGGGACTAGAACCAGTAGAACTAATATGACTGTGTAACTATGATTGTATACTCACATTTGGATTTATATTTTTTGCTTTGACATTTTTGCTCTTGATATTTACATTAAGTATAGCAGATAAATAATGATTTCTGTATTTATGTCTAGTTTCTGATGTTTTTTATGTTTCCTTTACAGATAACAGGGAATAGGTGCTTCCCTTCAGTTTCATCATGTCCTTACTCTAAATGTTCTAAGTTTCGTTTTGGATATAGAATTCAAGGTGGTAATGTGAAAGCATTTATTTAATTATGCTCCATTTTTTCATTTTTGGACATATGTTCATTTATTTTTATGAACTAATATGCTATATATATTGTGTTACGTTAATGAGAATGTATATGATGGAAATAATCTTATATACCTTTTAGAACTCTATATATGTTTTCCTAGGTGTAGGCAGTACATAACAGTCTAATAAGCAAATATGCTATGTAGATTCGCTGTTTTTAACATTGTTCATGTTACTTTAAATTTGACAGCTTCACTGGCTATAAAAGGGTCTATGTACTATGATTGGTTATCCTCCTGATGAAGCTAACTGAGCGAAACCGGTAGAGGTTACCTTGCTTTTCACACACCTGTTGTGGCTGTAGCGGTGTTATTTTATAAATAAATATATTGCCTTTATTCAGGTCTCCCAAGTGGTGCGACTTTTTGCTGCAGCGCTATACGATTTATTGGGTCTGCACACTCTTTACTGCTGAGCTGTTTTGTTTGTTGACCCAGCCAAGGCATTCGGAAAGATACAATAGTTGCTCAGATGCGTATCTCTTTATTCTGTCGATGTAGAATCGCAGAACCCTCTTAACATTAAGAGACATAAAGGGAGCGTTTTCCCTCATTCTGGAGTTAATGAAGTAAGTAGGGAGAAGCAAAACTTGACTAACGGAAACTGAGCCAGTGACATGTTGTCTACTGGCTCAAGATAGTCCGTAAACGTGGAGAGGTGAACATTCTTTGTCGAGAAATGCAGCCCTCCATTCGACAGGTCCATGAAGCACCCCAAAATTTTACTTGGTGGGCAACCAAAAGGGCCTCGACGAGACTCTGCACACCAGATGGTGAAGTGAAACCACTTAGCCGTGCAAGTCCTACTGGTGGAAGGTCTATACATGGCTAAGAAGACCTCTATGAATGTCTGGAAACCTAAAACTTGCCCACTTTCATCTCCTCAGGAGCCTGGCATGGAGATGAAGGGAGCAGAGGAGGGATGGACCAAAGTCCCTGTGTCAGAGGGTCAGCACGTAGAGCGAGTTGCCTCGGGGGAACTTCTGACCGACTGTTTATCTACGCAAATTATATCTGCCAAGGCCAGTATGGGATGATGAGAATCATCCTGTCCCTGTTTGCCTACAACTTGAGCAGCACCCTCTGAACTAAGGGAAGAGGAGGAAAATGTACAGGAGCATCTAGTCTACTGCAGTGAATACATCCTGACAGGAAACACCAGGGTCTGGATTTCTGAAGAAGGATAGAAGCAGATTTGTGTTGATAGGGAACGAAGAAAGGACCAGGTCTGGACTGCCCCACTCCTCGAATAGCGACTGCATAGTGACTGAACTGACGCAACGTGCTCAAGGCACGACTCTCACCTCCCCACGGCCTTCCTGCACAGAGGGTAGGAGAGTGCTCAGAAATTTATGAGACGACGATGCTCCTCCTCCTCCTCCTGGCTCCACACCTGAGTGTGGAGGTCTTGACAGTGAGCTCCCCAACCGATCAGTAGTGCAACCGTGTTAATGGTGATTTGAGATTTAGAGGGTAAGGGTAGACCTAGCAGAAACTAGGCCAATTGCGTCTACCATGTAAATAATTTTGTCCAAGGTTCTGTCATTTATGCGGAGGATTGCGGATGCATGGTCAGAGACCACTATTTGTTGTGGACGAAGGCATAGGTCCCAGCATCTGCTGCATCGAAAAGGACCCAGACAGAGTCACTTTCTGTGAAGTAACGAGACATCTGAAGATGTAATTTCTTCCATTCTCCAGAAGGAAGAACCCTCGCACTGGAGATATCCAGGAAGGCTCCTATGAAAAGCAGCTGTTGGGAAGGTGAATCTGGCACCTTCCGTGAATCAGAAAATCCTGCCTGGAAGAAGACGACTGAGAAGCTGTGGCAACTGCTTCCTGATACTATAGCCTGGATGGGCTGGCTCTGAGCAAAAACGTCCAGGAAGTGAAGGCTTGAATACCGAGGTTGTAGTGAACTCCTCCCTGAACAGGTACTTGTTTAACTTTTCAAGGTTGAGAAATGGGTGCATGCCACCTGTTATCTTGGAACCAAGCAAAGGAAGTAGGAACCTGTGTTCCGACTCGCCGTGGAATGACTTCTACTGTTCTGAGGTCCCATCTCTGAGAGGAAATAGGGTCTGACAGAGAGGCAAACAGACTGGGCTGCCACCTGGGTATACGAAAAATCACTGTGAAATTGGGAGAGTATCCCTCTCGGACAATCCTAATGACCCATATATCCGCTGGATTGGACTTCCACTAGTTATAAAACCAAATCAGGTGCCCCCCACTACCACCGAGAGGCGTCCACCTCAGACAACTGAGATGCGACCTGGGCCAATCCAAAAGGGTGGTACTGGGAGTTTTCAGGCCCTGTGCCCTCTGCTGTGATTTTTTTTTGCAGTTGAGGAGTTGGTTCCTGGCAAAGGCTTCCAGGCCTCTACCTTGAAAGGACTGCCTGTTACAAGAATGACGATAGTGCCGTCCCTCAGAGGGCAGTAGGAGTCTGAGCGCCCTCCAGAGCTCAATCTGAGGGCCGAACTAATAATTACTGCTGAGATGTTAATCACCTGCTGCCAATGGTAGCCACCCCAGAGGCAGTGAAATAGGAGTCAGTAAAAGCTTTTAGCTGATTACTGGGCTATATGCCCCTATCAATGGAGCGGTAGAGTCTGGGAGGCTCTCGCCTATTGAATTTAGTGTGTTCCACAGGGTGTACTTGCACTGAGGACTGAATGAACTCCAGACATAGAAGTCTGCTTTGGTCCACAGATGATCTGAAATGTTATGGTGGACCCCATATCCCTGAGGAAAAACTGAGAAGAAGATCTTCCATCACAGGCTCTGCTAATGCAGAAGGTTCGCATTCCAGCCTCTAAAATGAGTCATCCGCTGCGTCTCCAACATAGCAGTACAGGGATAGACTCATCCAGATCCACTTCTACCCAGAAGAACCTCCAAAAGGTGATCCAGGCCAGAATCACAAGAGATACCACCAACCAACCCCAGACTGCCTCCCATGGATCCTCGGCCGGAGGGGGGAGGTCAGCTAAGGAGTCAGGAGGTGGGGGCGAGCGCAGGTAGGGGGGGCAATGGGTGCCCTGGGGGCTCTAGTGGTGGCAGCAGCAGGGGTCGCTGTGGCCTTACACTTGTGCTGACCCTTGTCAGGCTGGTTCCGAGACTGCTTGTGGGAGGACCTGTGATAGGACTGACGCTGGCCTGATCTAGACTGAGTGTGATAGAGCAAATGGACTGACCTGAGGGCCCACACCAACTCCTGCAGGGCAGAAATGATGACCTGGATATCCCCCCATAAAGGACTGAACCCCTGAAGACTTACACATCCGGGCCAAAGTCTAATACCCGGAGCCAAGAATGGCGGTGGAGACGGACCCCTGCAGCTGCCCCTCGCCCGGAGGCATCCACCACATTATAAGCTGCCCAGAGGACTTGACTTCCAACGTCAGAGTTCAATTTCATAAGTTGGGCGAGCTGAGTCTTAGTGGGGTCCTCTTGCAAGGTCTGCACCAGATCTCTGGCTTGGTCCCAAATAACATTTTGATATTGAACCATGTGGGCCAGATAATTTATTGCCTAAATAGCCAGGTGATCCAGCTGCCTGGACTCTCAGTCCAGGAGAAGGGTACTAAGGTGCTTGGGCTTCTCAGTACGGTCATGTGCCGCATTAATCACCACTGAATCTGCCTTAGGGTGACTCCCTAAAAAGAGTTTGCCAGCTGGGGCATGACAAAGGCTGTCTGCCTTCTTAGGCCGAAGAGGGGTGGTAGTAGAATGATTCCATGGTGCCCTAGTGACATCCTCATAGGGGTTAATCAAAGGGGGTACCATCACGGCGAGGGCACCCTGCTGCCTAAGAAAGATGGCCAAACAGCGCCTCTCTGGGTCCTGCTCCTCCATCTCCCATTCCATAATGGACTGGATGTGGCGCATGACTTCCATGAAGACTGGATCGTCGGGGGGGGGGGGAACTCTGGTACTTCCTTGGCATGGTCACCATCCCCATCCAAGGACTCCCCAGGTGAGGAGTAAGACCCCGAAGAGTCGGATTCATCCTCAGTAGAATCACTATCTGGGACAGACACTGAAGGCTGGTGCTTGTCCCTTTGAGAGCCTGAGCCAATGACAGGTTAAGCCTGAGGACTCCGACGTATGGGGTTCACTCAGCCCAGCCCAGTTTTGGTTCTGGGGATCCCTGGGAGGATGGAGGGGAGATGCTGGAGGTGACCTTTGAGGGGCAGAGGCCTGCTTCTGAATAAAGGACTATCACATCAAAAAGAGGGCATTACACTCCACTGGAGTTAGTACATTGTATACTGTTAAGAACGGATGAGAGGGTGCTGGAGAGGGGTATGACGGCTGAGGAGCCAGCGTAGGGTACCCAGGTGCTGGGCCACCTGGCGCTGGGTGAGGATCCGGTGTCAGCCCAACAGGCGTAGGCTGCAGCAAAAACTGCTGCAGGGGCGACGATGGGGTTGGGCCCATAGGCTGGGGCTGCGGCAGCACTGGCAGTGGCCCAGCAGGTGTCTGCCTGGAGTGTCTGGGGGAAGGATCCACCGGTGCTGGCCCAGCCAGAGAAGCTGGCGCCTGAGGGGATGGAGACCCCTGAGTTAAAGGCAGAGGAAACGCCGGTGAAGAGGAGATGGCGGTAGCCTGCTGCGGGTGCTGTCTGGCAGGACCGACATTAGTACTTATAGTGAGAACTGATGAAGGCAGCGCTGTGGCCGAGAGGTGAGGGACAGTTATATAACCGATGCCTGAGAAACCAACACAGGCCAAGCCACCTGACTGGGAGCCCGTGGAAGATATGGAATTGAGCATCAGGGGCTGAGGAGCAAGAGATGAAGTCCCCTGCCCGAAGAGTCGCCAACCGCGACAGTAATGAGGGAGTGAGGGCTGGTGGGACTGAAGGGGATGACCCCGTCACGGTCGAAGGTCTGTGGGGGTGATTGCGAACAGGAAGCTGACCGAGCCCAGTCCCAATGTTTATCTTGGTGCTTATGCTTCCCGGATTTCTCCTTGTAAGATGATGAAGAGGCCCCAGCAGACTGTGCCGGCGAGGCCAAAGAGCTCCTGGCCTGCAGCTCCCTCTCCATTGCAACCAACTTCTGCTTTCAAAGGTGGCTCTCCAGAGTTTTTAAACGATGCTTCCAAGTGGCCTGGTTGAATTTTTAGCAAAACTGGCAAGCTTCAGTGTCGTGGCTGGGGCCTAGGCAGATGTGACATGCAGAGCGGCCGTCCTTTTCAGGGATCTGTCTGCTGCAGGCACATTTCGAGGAGCGGCTGGAAGACAAGGTGACATAAACTCGTTAATAAGAACACTGAAAATTCGATCTTTTACACTAAAGAAAAACGAAAAATAAATAAGTGTGGTAGGCACAGGCTGGCAGTATAGCCTAGAGGATAGAGTAACAAGCTGTGAATGAGCTTGGTCATCCAGCAGACCTGGGTTAGATTCCCAAAACCTCCACTTGCATACTGTGTGACCCTAAGCAAGTCACTTAACTGCCCACTGCTCCCAGGTCGCCCCTGAAAACAGGCACTTGTGCTTAGTGGTCCCTACCCGGTTACCAAAGACTAAAATAAATAAACAGATGGTGGTCGACTGTAGCTGCGGCATCCGCTAAGGTCCGACATGTGCGGGTAAACAGTGGGAAAAGAACTGAGGTACGTATGGGGGACTGCCCACCTTTACAGACTAAGCTGACGTCAGCTGATTGACATTGGTGGTCCCCTGTGGTGGACTGCTAGCTACAAGTTTTCTGTGTGGTCCTAGTGCAAGAGCCTTCCTTGAATTAAGAAACACCAGTGACTGGCATAACTCAGCTCCCACCTTATGTTTAAGTCCAGTGATGGCTCCCCGCTGGCTCATGTCATATCTTTCAAACAACCTGGGGATTAGCTGGACCAGTCTCTCGATGTCTCCACCCTTATCAACCACATCTTCTCTAAACTTCTCCCCAAGCTTGGTGCCGTCTAGAGTAGAAAATCCTGCCTCACCACTACTGCCAGACAAGAGACCGTCCAACAAAGTGATTCTTCTGATCTTCGAATATAGGGGCATTGACTGCAGTATAGCTCCTAACAGGAATGGACACCCTTTTACACGTCACTGCCGTATCACTCTTAATTGCTTCTTTCACACCCACTACTGCAACCTAGATGGGTGGTGCAATGTGCCCTGCAGCTGCTCTTTTCATTAGTGGGCAGCAGCCTCCTTCCCTGATCGATCAGGTTTGTACCACAGTTAAATGGCAATTTCCCAGCTACTCGTGCCTGCCAAAAGCCCTTAAAGGTCAAATGTAATACAAGCTGTTTAAAAACCTCATGTGCATGTAGTGTCTTATTTTAAACCTGTTCTGGTACTTCTTTCACATGCACAGTTTGCAAAGGTCATTTAGCATAAAGGTTGTTCTTCCACTTGGTTTTGTGCAGTTCTGAACTCAACAGAAAACCATGGCTTTTGAGGACGGCCCTTTCGGTGGCTCGCCACTTGACTTTCAAGCCACAAGACAGTACATACATCACAGCCTCCATGTTGAGCCATCGGATTCACTCAGTTGAAAGGCAGGAGTACTCTTTAGCGGGAATCACAGTCACCATTTTCCACTTTGGTCGCTGCTTTTCAAAATGTAAATGTCAAGTAACTCACATATAAAGACATACTGTTCAGTGGAAAAAGGAATGATGGCTGTCATCTGTAAATTTTGGCTTCTCTCATTCGGCAGCTTTCAGTCAGTGATGGCAGTTTGACTGTGAATGTCATTCGGATGTTTGTAACCCTGTGACAGTCGACTGCCGAGAACTGACTAATAACATACGAGTTCGCAAAATTTTATCTGACATATAGTTGTGCCAGTCCTCGTGTTTTGAGGGCTCTAGGACATGTCTTTTCAAACTGGTGTTTGGGTTTTTTTTTGTGCAAAATTTCGTTGGCAGAGCACTGAACTCTGCTAAATATGGGTTGTTCTTGTTGTAGTATGCAGTCCTCGTGCTGGTGGATTTTTTCCTCAGTGTAAATTGGTCTAATTTGCAAAAAAATAGAAAAGTAATCAGGCATCGGGTTTTGACTTATGTTTAGCCAACTTCATTACTATGCCTAGGAAACTGTGTAAAGATAATCACCAGTTTGAAGGATCATGTATCCTTTACCTGTGCTAAGCAGTGTCAAACAATGTTTATGATCCTATAGCACAGAGGTTAGAGCACTGAGTTACGAACCAAAAAATCTCATAGTCCTAGGTCTGAATGCCACAACCACCAGATGTGCATTGCCCCGAACCAGCCACTGCATACGTCAGATCATCTGATATTACTAACGAGAAAAGACTGCAGATCTCCAGGTAGAAGGTCACCTGGGGGCCAGTGACCGTCACATGGTATGGTTCAATTTGGCCACTACAACTAAATCATCCCATTCCAAGGCAAACATATGGGACTTCAGAGAGGAGCAGACTTTGATAAGATGGCCAACAGAGTTAAGCTAGCCCTGGCAAGATGAAATACAGGTGAAGGGCTACAGGCAAAGTGGGAAAGCATTAAGGCTGCAATACTTGAAGCAACATCCCATTGTGTTAGGGAGAAAAGCAAGAGCATAAGGAGGAGGAAACCACTTTGGTTCTCAAAAACAGTAGCAGAAAAAATCAAAGCCAAAAGGTTGGCCTTCAGGAAATACAAGGGAACGCAACGGGACAAAGATAGGGAGGCAAACCAAACTTCCCTAAGGGAAGCAGGGAAGACAGTAAGGCAGGCAAATGCCCAAACTGAGGAAACACTAGAACAGCAAAAGAAGGGGACAAGACTTTTTATAAATACACTAGTGGAAGGAAAAAGTCCAGAGGGGGTATTGCTAAGATCAAGGGGATAAGTGTGTGTGTGGAGGAGACCAAGGAAAAGCATCTATCCTAAACAGATACTTCTGCTCAGTATTTACTGAGGAGAAGGTAAGGCAGGGCCCACAGCTCAGCACCATGGACACGGGAGGGAGGGAGGTGCGCATAAGTCCCTTCACAAAAGAAAGGGTCCTGCAAGAGCTCGCTAGACTCAGGGTGGACATGGCAATGGGACCTGATGGCATACATCCCAGGGTACTAAAGGAGCTAAGGGTGGAGCTAGCACAACCATTAGCAGAACTATTTAGTGAGTCTCTGAGCAAAGGAGAGGTCCCAGAAGACTGGAGAAGGGCTCATGTGATCCTGCTCCACAAAAGTGGTAGCAGAGAGGAGGCAGGGAACCACAGACCAGCCAGTCTTACCTCAGTAGTGGGAAAGATTATGGAGGCACTCATTAAGAAAAGGATAGTGCAACACCTGGAATCCATAGGAGCACATTATCCAAGACAGCATGGGTTTACAACAGGAAGGTCCTGTCAAACTAATCTCACAGATTTATTTGACTGGGTAACGAGAGTGGGGTGGACCAAGGGGGTGCAGCTGATGTCACCTACCTTGACTTCAGCAAAGCGTTTGATACTGTTCCATATAGAAGATTGATTAATAAGCTAGGCTCAGGGGTTGGTCAACTGGGTGGCAAACTGGTTGTTGGAAGACATAAAACAGAGAGTCGTAAATGGTATACAGCCAGAAGACATGCAAGTCACAAGTGGGGCACCTCAGGGATCAGTCCTGGGGCGAGTCCTCTTGAATATTATCATCAGTGACATTGTAGATGTACTGGAGGGTAAGGTTTGTCTGTTTGCAGAGGACACCAAGATCTGCAACAGAGTAGATGATCCAGATGGGGTGGGCAGAATGAGAAGATATCTGGATAAACTAGCAAAATGGTCAGAAGAGTGGCAACTAAGGTTTAACGCAAAGAAGTGCAAGATCATGCACATAGGGAAGAGAAACCCTGAAGCCACCTATAGGTTGGGAGGGGAGTTTCTGGCAATCACAAGGGAAGAAAGAGACTTGGGCATCATCATCAAAGATGACCTGAAATCATCCAAGCAGACCATTAAAGCAGTAGGTAAGGCTAGAGGGATGTTGGGGTGTATTAGTAGGGACATCACAAGTCGTAAGAGGGAGGTAATGATCCCTCTTTACAAGACACTGGTTAGGCACCATTTGGAGTACTGTGTGCAGTACTGGAGGGGACATTAACAAAATGGAGGCAGTCCAGAAAAGGGCAACCAAAATAGTGCAAGGACTGCATCAGAAAACATATGAGGACAGATTAACGGAGATATATATATATACTGTGTGTATATATATATATATATCGGTTAGCACCCTTTGCAAACTGTGTGAGAGGCCTTTCGGCACCATGCAATTTGCTTAAAGCTGAACCAGCATAACATTCTGTGGTGATTTGCATATGCAGCCCATGATGCTTTGCATTGTGTGATTTTGTATTTTCTTGAAACTTGGCTTCCCAGCCAAATGCCCTTTGGGGTAACCCTTGCCTCAGTGTTTGCGCACAGAGGTTCTTTGTCTTATATATATGTATATAGATATATATGTGTGTGTGTGTGTATACACACACATACAATAGGGGTGAGTGGTAAATGAGTGAAATAAAACAGCATATCATCCACTGCAGTGTGATATTTTTACCCTCTGCTCTACTGTGATGATATCAGCCATTTACACACACAGGTCACTGATATCATCACCCTAGGCTGCTTTCCCCTCAGCATGCAAGAAACACCTGTGCTGTTACTGTAGACACAAATGCAGAACTACCTGAGAGGTGTCACTGCTGCCTACAGCTAACTCAGTGAGCATTACAAAACACACCTATCTCCCCCCTCCTCCAACTTCCAGCTCATGACTGTGATGCTCTCAACTTGATGCAGTCAGAATTCCAAACAGCACAGCTTCACAGAACAGTCTAAACTACTGCCTGCAGCTAACTCAACTACCACTGAAACACATTCTCACTTGTTCCTTAAACTCTGATTCTCACCCATTACAATTACTGTGACAATCTCAACTTCACTGCAGCCAGAATCCTAAAGAGCACAATTTCACGGAACACTCTGCACTCTGCCTGCAGCTAACTTAATTACCACTGAAAACAGTATCAGCTGTTCTGACACTCTGCTTCTCAGCTCATTACAATTACTGTGATGCTCTTAACTTCACTGCAGCCAGACTGCTAAACAATACAGCTTCACAAAAGTATGTTTCTCACTCCTATCTAAAACTAACTCATTTAGCATTGCAAAACACACTCATGTGTCTCTCAGAGTTTATAACACTGCCAGCCCATTCAGAAAGGCTCACACACAGAATGAGCAAACACAAACAGAACAGAACACAAGACAGCATAACAAAACTTTGAAACTTGGTTCTATTAGATATATCGAATACATGATGGTAGATCAGTTATGAAGTATTGTCACTCCATTTGGCTTGGATATCTCCACTCGTGCCTTCCGCACTCATGAGATATCCAGAGCTCACTGCAGGAGTGACAATATTTGCCATATCACACTCATGCCCATCATGTATCCCCTATATACATCCTAGCAGGGGTTGAAATATTTTTTTGGGATACGTAAGTCCAGGACTTGTATGACATTTTTAGGAAACCTTTAGCTAGTAGTCTCCAGGGGAAGGGGGCACCCCCGATATCAGATCCACCCCGACGGCAGCCAATGGTGCATCAGGGGCGGTCCCTAGCCCCACCTCAGTTCACCCAACGGAGACCCGTGAATAAGGCCCAGCAGGCAGAAGCTTGCCGTAAAATGATGCAACAACAGCTCACCAGGGGGAAGGAAGGAAGGAGGGAAAGCAGCACCTGCTGCAAGAGCTCCTCTCGAAGATCTACTGTTACGGTAAGTTCTTACATAACTGTACTATCTTACGTCACGTGGGAGCACTTGCAGCAAGCTATTACAATTAGGACTGAATCCCAAACAGTCCCACAAAAAGGAACAGTCAACTGGGAGGCTGCTGAAAGTACCAGTGCTAACAGGGTACTTCAAGAAAGGAGGCCCTGAAGGACCGCTAGCCCAAAGCCAGCCCTACACCTAGAAGCACTGTCCAGACTAATACTTAATGAAGGTATGAACTGAGCTCCAGGTAGCCTCTGCACAGATGTCTCCTATGAAGACATTTTGCGAGAATGCGAATGAAGTAGCCACTCCACTGGTAGAATGACCCTTGACCAAGCCCAGTAGGGTTTTGTTATACTTGCTGTAACAGTAAACAATGCAACTGACCAGCCATTTTGACAGAGTTTGCTTTGACACCGGAGTGCCTTGGCATCGAGGCTCAAAGGCCACAAACAGCTGCTCCGTTTTATGGTGTGGAGCAGTGCATTTTAGGTAGTACTTCAGTGCCCTGTGGACGTCCAGAGTATGCAGGAGTGCTTCCCCCCTATTTGAGTGGTCCGGATAATGCGCTTGGAGGTTGACATCCTGATTCATTGTCAGTTCAGAAACCACTTTGGGCAAAAACTTAGGACTGGTTCTCAGGGACACCCTGTCCTTATGAAAAATTAAATAAGGCTCCTTACACATCAGGGCCTGGAGCTAGGAAACTCAGCGAGCAGAAGCAGCTGCAACCAAAAATAACACCTTTCAAGAAAGAAAGTGAAGCTCACAATCCACGGCAGGATCAAAAGGGGGAAGAATGAGCTTCTCCAGCATAAACATAGATCCCAGGAGGGTACTGGATCTCGGATGGGAGGCTTGATATGTAAGATGCTCCTCAAAAAAGTAAGGGACACGTTCAGTTGGGCAAGTGTCTTTCCCTCCACTGGTACATGGTATGCAGAAATTGCTGAAAGATGTACATTTATGGAGGAGTAGCTTAAGCCTTGATTTAACAAGGAGAGGAAATACTGTAGTACCAAGTTCACTGGGCAGATGAGAGGGCCCAAGTGACGGGATGAAGCCCAAAGGCAGAAACAATTCCACTTCACAGCATAAATGGATCCAGCAGAGGGCTTTCTCACTGCCACGAGAACGTTCACCACCTCCTGGGAGACCCCAAACCTGGATTTGACTACGTCTGCAGGAGCCAGCCATGAAGATGCAGGGATCTGAGTTCCGGGTGGACTAATGTTCCCTGATCCTGGGACAATAAGTGCGAGCTCAGCGGCAGCTAAATTGGAGGTTCCACTGCCAGCTGCTGAAGTAGTGGAAAGCAAATCTGCCGAGACCAGAATGGAGTGATGAGGGTCATTTCTGCTTCATCAGCCTGAAGTTTCAGAAGAACCCTCTGAATTACCATGAAGAGAGGGAAGGTATACAGAAACCTCCCCATCCAACAGAGGGACAACGCGTCTGGCCAGAAAACACCAGGCGCGGGCTCTCGCGAGCAGAAACTGGGCAGTTTGGCATTGTGTGGAGACGCAAAGAGGTCAATCTCTAGATGGCCCCACCTGTCAAACAGTTGATCTGCTACTGACTGGAGGAGCTCCCACTCATGAACCTTGGACCGCGACTGGCTTAGACTGTTGGACAAGACATTTTGAACACCTGGAACATGAACAGCAGTGAGATCTAGGCGGTGTTCCAGTGCCCAATACCTAACTCTTATCACCTCCCTGCATAGGGGGTAGGAATGCGTGCTCCCTTGCTTGTTGACGTAGAACACTACCGCTGTGTTGTCCATCTGGATGAGAAGAGGGCCTGGTAAAAGGTCTGTCTGAAACACCCGCAAGCCGTTCAGGACCGCTCGCATCTCAAGAATGTTGATATGGAGCTGCTGCTTGTCTGGAGACCATGTCCCCTGGGTTTGACGGTCCCCCAGATGAACACCCCCCACCGAGACAGGAGGCGTCTGTCATTAGGATTCATCTCGGGGACTCCTGCCAAAAAGGAACCCCTCGTGCCAAGTTGGACGGGTCCAACCACCAAGAAAGAGTCCTTCTTACTGGGTCGGAAATCCTGACTAGTCTGTATAGATCGTCTGAACTATAGTCCCACTGCATCATGAGCATCCATTGTGGGGCTCTCATGTGGAGGTGAGCCAAAGGAACTGTGGGAATGGCCACCGCCATGTGCCGCAAAAGTCTGAGGAAGGTCCTGGCTGGAACCTGTGGGGCCATGGATACTGTCTGGGCTACATCCTATAGACGATCCTCCCTGTCCTGCGGGAGGAAGGCCATGCCCTGAACTGTATCGAGGACCGCTCCTATAAAGAGGAGTCGCTGGCTGGACTCTGGGGAAGATTAAGGGTGAACCTCAGCTCTCGGAAGAGAATAAAGATGTCTTTGAGAGTACGCAGTAGTTGCGCCTTGGATGGTGCTGCCAGAAGCCAATCATCTAGGTAGGGGAAGATGTAATGGCCCTGGCGTCTGAGAGCTGCAGTCAGCACTGCTAGGCACTTGGTGAAGACTCGAGGAGCGGAGGCGAAGTAGAACGGTAAGGCCCGGATCTGATTATGCGTCCCCTGGAAGTGGAACCTCAGAAACTTCCGGTGGAGAGGGAAGACCTTTATGTGCATATAGATGTCCTGCATATTCAGGGAGCAGAGCCAATCCCCTGGTGCAAGAGGGGAATGAGGCCAGGCAGAGAGACCATCATGAACCTTTTGTACTCTATAAAAAGATTTAGGGAACTGAGGTCCAGGATGGGACGAACATGCCCGGTCTTTTTTAGAACCAGGAAAAAGTGGGAATAATAACCTCTTCCCTGTTGTCCCCGGGGAACCGGCTCTATCACCTGTTTTTGCAAGCAGGTCTGTATCTCTCCTATCAGAGGGATGTGCGAAAGAGGAGAACGGGAGGACTTTGGTGGTTCTTCTGGAGGGATCTGAGTGAACTCAAGAGTATGTCCTCTCCTTATTAGGTCTAGAACACAGAGATCAGTCGTAACATTGCTCCATCCCTCTTGATAGAGGGAGAAGTGACCCCCTACTGCCTCCCCCATTACCTCCGCCAGAGGAGGGGGTTTCGATAGCGAGTCACTGAGTAGTTCCAGGGATCGGCAGAGAAGGCTGGGAGGACTTGGGGCCTCTAGAGGTGGAGCTTCCAGAAGCTTGGGTTGTGGCTTTCCTCTTAAAGCCGCCTCTCTGCAGGAACTGGCCATGGTTATTCTGCCCTGAGGACTTGCAAAATGGCCATTTGCTGAATGGCTTCTGGTCCACCTTACATAGCTTTCGGACGGACAAGATGAGACTTCCTGGGGTCTTGGAAATGAGAGATGAAGTTCTCTGTCTCCTCCCCGAAGAGGATGGAACCTTGGAAAGGAAGGTCCAGGATTCCAGACTGCAAATCCTGGGAGAATCCTGAAACTCTAAGCCAGGCACGGTGTCAAAGGCAAATGCCGGAAGCCGCTGCCCTCTAGGCCGTATCTGCAGTGTCATATGAGGCCATCAAGACACGAGTGCCTATGTCTGAACCCGATTTCAAAATTTCCAGAAGCTCAGTCTTTTGTGCAGAGTCTGGCAAGGCTTGAGCCACTTCTAAGTCCTTCTCCCACACAGCATTTTGGTACTGGACCATACGCGTGAGGAAGTTCAGAGAACGAGTGGAACTGGTGGAGTTGAACAGACCTTCTTGCCCACCTGGTCCAAGAATCTGGACCCAACATCAGGAGGCTGATGTTCTATCCCACTGTTTCCTCCCCCAGGTCACACTGGGAGACAAGCAACTTGTTGCCCAGCGTGCCTTCCTGGTGAAACATTTCAATAAGGACATAATAAAGGCTGAGAGCTAAGGTGTTTAGGCTTTTTGGATTTGTCATGGGCAGCCATAATCACCACAGAATCCCCGAGAGTGTTCTGCCAGGAAGGGTTCCTCCCTCGGGGCTCTATACAGCCTGTCCGATTTCTTAGGAACTGCCAGTGTGGTAGAGGGATGCTTCCAAGTAATCCTAATAAGGTCTTGGAAGGTATCCACGAGGGGAGGGACCACCAGAGGCTTTGTCTCCTTCTACCTCAGGTATTTTGCCAACCTCTGGCGTTCTGGATCCAAGTCCTCTGTCTCCCATCCATTAGAGGACTGGATGTGCCTCAGGACGTCCATGAATATGAGATCATCAGGGAGGGGGCCTTGGTGTGTCCTTTTCATCAGAGGACGCTGGTCTTTCTCTGGAGAGGGAACGGTCGGACCTAGACGAGCTGGGATGCGAACTGTGGCCCTCTGAAAAGTAGAACGGGTGTAAGATCTGCTTTCATGTGAGCATCGCCGGCTATGAGACCGATGATGGCTCAGGGACCGGCGATGGTTAAATGACCGACAGTGGCTGACCAAGCACCTAGGACGGCTGTCAGACCGGCATCCACTACATGACCGTCTCTTACTCAAGGAACGATGGTGGCTGGAAGATCGGGAGCATCGCTGGTGCCGACGTTCCTTGTGCTTGGACTGGCTATGGGTATCCAGCGGAGTGTGTGACCGGGACTTCAGCTTTGATTTGGAGGGGGAAGATTTAGGCACGAGAGGGAAGAAGGTTTTTATTACCCCTGCTTTCCTCCAGAGCCGGAGCAGGATCTGGCTGCAGCGGTAACACATCCTTCCTTACTTGGCCCCACCAAAATTCAAAGAGCTCAATGAGTTCCTCATTGTCGATCTGTGCCACAGCGAAAACCCGCCAGGAGGCTGGGTTTGTCCGACGAGCGAGGAGGTACAGTATGGGCGAAGACGGGAGATCAGAGAGGTCCCTGGGCAAAGGATCATCTCTTAGGTCCTCAGGAGTGGAGGTCCTATGGACCAGCAAACGGTCGGTAACCGGTGACCCCTTAGCCAACATCCGCTCTAAGTCCTGTGCAGGCGACGGTTCAGAGCCGTCTGGCTTGGCAGCCATCGTCGGCTTTGGCTTACTCAGCTGGACCGTAGAGGGTCAGTGAGCCGATCCTGGCTTTGAGCCTGGCTCCCACTCTTTCTGGTTTAGGGCCTTACCTGAAGCCCCAGAAACGGCTGTGGATGGGACCTTCTTCGGTGGGGCCAAGGCAGACACCAAAGAGGAACCCGAGGTCCCAACTCCCAAGGTGGGGGAGAGGGGGGCACTGGTACTGAGACCAGGCCCTGAGTACCATTACCTGACGCTGGTGTCTTGATGGGAACGATAGTATACCACCTCCCATTAGAATGCTGCGAGTGGCAGGAATGATCTGAGCTGCCCGACCCAGAGCAGGACTTCTTGTGTGGTGACCATGAGCATGAATGCCCCTGAGACTGGCACCTGTCCTTTTTGAGGGACTTATGGCGGTTAGAGTCCCACTTTTTATCTTTATGCTTAGAGGATGTGGAAGAAGACGTCTCCCTGGGAGAGTACTGCATCACGGCCATTTGTTGCTCAAGAATATGGGCCTTTAAAGCCTTAAGGCAGCGGATCCTAGTCCTGCTTGTATAGCCATGGCAGATCGGGCAGGTCTTGGTGTCGTGGTCCGGCCCGAGACAAAAGACACAGGCCTCGTGGGAGTCTTTTGTTGGTATCTGGCGGCCGCAGGCACACTCTGTCCTCGTCTGTCCAGATGAGGAAACAGACGATGGTGAAGTTGACATGTACGTGATGAACAAGAAAAACGAGAAACGGACTTTGAAAAACAAGAAATACTTTGCTGAGACTACTAAAAGAAGTTCTAAAGACAACCAAAGAGCTGATGGAAGCAGGTCTGTGGTGCGAAAAGAACTGAGGTGGGGCAGGGGACTGTCCCCTGATATACCACTGGCTGACGTCGGGGCAGAGCCAACGTTGGGGTGAGTCTGCTAGCTAAAGGTTTCTGATGGGTCCTAGTACCTGTGGCATAGTCCTGATTGTAACAGCCTGTGCAAGAGCTCCCACTCTAAGTAAGATCATCATAGTCAGTGCTCAGCAGTTGACTGTCACAGAGTCACAAACATCTGAATGATATTCACAGTCGACTGCTATCATTGACTGACAGAGAGCTCCCAAATGAGAGAAGCCAAAATTTACAGATGACAGCCATCATTACTTTTTCCACTGAACTGTATCTCTTTAAATGTGAGTGTTAAGCTACAGTTACTTGGCATTTGCATTTTGAAAAGCAGCAACCAAAGTGGAAAATGGCATTTGATTCCCGCCAAAGAGTACTCCTGCCTTTCAGATGAATGAATCTGACAGCTCAGCATGGAGGCTGTGAAGTATGTACGGTCTTGTGGTTTATAAATCAAGCGGAGAGCCACCGAAAGGGCTGTCCTCAAAACCGGTGGTTTTCTACTGAGTTCAGAACTGCACAAAACCAAACGGAAGAACAACCTTTACACTAAATGACCATGGCAAACTGTGCAAGTGAAAGAAGCACCAGAACAGGTTTGAAATAAGACACTACATGCACATAAGGTATTTACAAAGCTTTTATCACATTTCACCTTTAACAGCTCGTTGCTATGATAAGGGGCCTGCATTAATAGGTCCTTGCTGGGCTACTGATCAGTGTTGTAGTGTTCTACTGAACATGCCTGCCTAGTAACAACATAGAGGATTGCGTGTGAGCAAGGCAATTTTTTTCAATCAAGAGGTTTCGAGACCTTGAGAGTACAACTCAAGAGGTCTCATTACCATGGAAACCTTGAGATTTTAAAATAGCCTTGTATGTGTATGGTTGCTCATACACAATCTTTTATAGTGTATGGGCAACAATAAGTGTACTCCTTGGTCCCAAAACAGGTCCCTTGGTACAAAACAATGTCTCACTTTGGTGTAGCTGCAGCAGTTCTTTCCAGTGTCGTTCACTTTCTCACCGCTGTGGCCACTTCATCGCACATGCGCGGCAACATTCAACGTTGTTGTGCTGCAGTAGTGACATGGTCAGTGCAGCACAGCAACACTGTTCTAAGTATGGATTTCCATGCAAAACAGGGTTCTACCATGCACTATATTAGCCATAATCCTTCCAGCCTCTATGTTAGAAGCATCACTGCAGGTGTCTGCAAGGACAGCAAGCAGACAGACCAGCAGCAGGAAATATTCCACATAAGGGTGAGGGACAGGAAGGACCAGGGAAGAAGGGTGCCCAGGAAAGGGGGAGGCAGTCATCAACAAAACAGGGGAGTGAAGTCACATCCTGGAAAACCATGTGTGCTAATTGCCTGGAGTCTGAGTAACAAGATGGAGGACCTCGAGGCAGCCATGGCGGAGTAACAACTGGACATTGTGGCCATCACAGAGACCTGGTGTAATGAGAACCACAACTGGGAAATGGCAGTACCAGGCTAGAATCTATTCAGAAGGGACAGGGCAGGAAGGAAAGAGGAGTGACACTTTATGTAAAGGATACTATAAAGGCCACAGAGATTCAAGGGAATGGGGGGGAGAGATACTGTGGGTTAAACTAGAAAGAAGATAAGGGTCAGCCATCCACACAAAGGGGAGGAGATAGAAAAGCGCTATATAAATGTTGATTCTTCTTCTTCTTCTAGATAGGGAGATGATGCTGGCTATTCAAAGGATGCCGCATAAGGGGGAGATGGTGCTGGCTGGTGACTTCAATTTACCGGACATAGACTGGAGCTTCCCCACAATGGCGATGACCAGGAGCAGGTTTGTCCTGGACTCCCTACAGGGAGCTTTCCTTAAGCAACCGGTCAATGAACCTACAAGGGAGAAGGCAATTCTTGACCTGGTGCTCACAAACAGGAACAGTGTGACTGGGGTTACAGTAGGGGAACACCTGGGAAACAGTGATCACCGATCAGTAGGGTTTGGGATAACCCCACTGGTGGAATCCAGCCACACAAAAACACGAATCCTTGACTTTAGGAGGGCAGATTTTGGAAAATTGGGGAACAGCTTAGAAGAGGCATTAGCTGGAATAGGGATGGAAATAGGAGTGGAGGAACAGTGGGTGGTGTTCAAATCTGGAATAACTGAAGCGACACGACTCTGTGTAAAACAGGTTAGCAAGAGGAGACCATTATGGTATTCCTGGGAGGTAGCAGAGAAAGTGAAAGCAAAAAAAAAATTGCATTCAAACAGTACAAAAGGACACACGTGGAAGGGGATAGGGAGCGGTACCAGGAGAAACAAAGGGAGGCAGGGAGGGCAGTAAGGAAAGCCAAGGCACAAACAGAGGAGTGCATTGTGAAATTCCATTGTGAGGGGTGACTAAACCTTTTACAGATATATCAGAGAACAAGGGAAGGCAGAGGGGGGGAATAGTGAGACTGAAAGGGGAAGATGGCTGTAGAGTGGAGGATGACAACTGCAAAGCAGACATACTAAACTGATACTTATGCTCAGTCTTTACAGTGTGGGGGGGGGCAGGAAAGGGGCCAGAAAGGAATACAAAGGGTAGGATGGGTACGGAAATGAATACAGGTCCCTTTCCAAGGGGGAGGAGGTTCTAAGAGAACTGGAAAGAATAAGGGTTGATAAAGCTATGGGGCCAGATGGGGTACACCCCAGGCTGCTGAGGGAACTGAGAGAGGTGGTGGCGGAACCTCTAGCAATCTTGTTCAGCCTATCACTGGATATGGGGGAAGTACCCAAAGACTGGAGGAGAGCTGATATAGTCCCCTATACAAAAGCAGAAGCAGAGAGGAAGTAGGAAACTACAGGCCAGTCAGCCTGACCTCAGTAATGGGGAAGATAATGGAAACACTATTGAAAGAAAGAAGAATGGAACACCTGGTTGTGAACAGTCTACAGGACCCAAGGCAATATGGTTTTACAGGAGGAAGGTCGTGCTAGACTAACCTCATTGAGTCTACAAGACCCAAGGCAACATGGTTTAACAGGAGGGAGGTCGTGCCAGACTAACCTCATTGAGTTCTTTGACTGGTTGACAAGGGAGGTGGATCGGGGAGGGGCAGTAGATGTGACCTACCTGGACTTCAGCAAGGCCTTTGATTCTGTGCCACAGAGAAGGCTGTTAAACAAGCTAGGGAAGAGGGGAGTAGGGAAGATGGTGGTAAAGTGGGTGGAAAACTGGTTAGCTAGCAGGACACACAGCGTGGTGGTAAATGGCTGTCACTCCGCAGAGGGAAAGGTTACCAGTGGGGTTCCACAGGGATCTGTACTGGGACAAGTTTTCTTCAATATCTTCATCAATGACATTATAGAGGGCCTAGAAGGGAAAATGTGCCAGTCTGCTGATGATACAAAGCTCTGCAGCAGGGTAGACACACCGGAGTGTGCGGAGAGAATGAGGAGAGATCTGCAGAAGCTTGAAGACTGGTCAAGGGACTGGCAATTGAGATTTAACGCAAAAAAGTGCAAGACAATGCACAAGGAGCAAAAACAACTCAGGAACAACATATCAGCTGGGGGTTGGGGGGGGGAATTATAAAATGCTCCAAGCAGGAAAGGGACCTAGAGGTCATCATCTCTGATGACCTCAAGGTAGGGAGTCAGTGTGACAAGGTGGCAGGAAGAGCAAACAGGATGCTGGGATGCATAGGTAGGGGTATCACCAGCAGGGAAAAAGTGGTAATAATTCCACTATACAGGACATTAGTGAGGCCACCCTCGAGTACAGTGTCCAGTTCCGGAGACTTTACCTACGTAAAGACATAGACAGAGTGGAGGCAGTTCAAAGGAGGGTAACCAAGATGGTGTAAGGGTTACATCATAAACCCTACGAGGGCAGGCTGAAAGACTTAAATATGTACTCCCTGGAGGACAGAAAGGAGAGGGGAGATATGATTAAGACATATAAATACCTCACAGGTCGAAACAAGGTGCAGGGAAACAATTTTTCAAAGAAAATGATGCTCCAGGACTAAGGGACATGAGAGGAAACTGGAGGGAGAGAGGTTCAGAGGAAACATGAGGAAGTACTCGTCACAGAGACGGTGGTGGACAAATGGAACAGCCTGCTGGAAGGGGTGGTGGGGCCAAAAACAATTACAGGATTTAAAAAGGCATGGGATAGGCATAGGGAGATCCTGGTAGCTGGGGTGGGGGTGGGGGGATAACCTAGTTTCAGGGAAGTTTGAACAAGCACAGTAAATTGTAGTAATGGGCAGACTAGGTGGGCCAAAAGCCCTCATCTGTTTACTACATCTATGTATCTATGTAAGCATCTTTCTTACCACAGCTCCTTCAAAGAGGTGAGTAGTGTATTTGGCCCGGGAGTAAAATAAAGCCTCTAACTTTAGTGCATGCCCCATTTTTTTTCTTCCTATCAAAACTCAGTACAGTTTGGAACAATCTGTGACTTGGATATTTAAAAAGCAAGTTTTTAGTATTCAGTGCCCCAAAAAAAACACAATGTGGGCGGCTTTCCTCCAGGTAGCGATACGTATACAGTTAATTTTTGTACGGTGTATTTTAGTAATTTTCCTCGTAAAATAGCTCTGTTGACTATGCACTGAAAGCGACTGCATTTCCCTGTCCAGAGCCTGCGACCCCATGATTGCCGCGTTTTGTGATGTCAGTACCGCAGAACAACACGGGCGTGCGCTAAGATTACAATGAGGGGCACTTTTTATTTTTATATTTTTATGTTCGATGGAGAAAGGAAGGCCACGGCTTAACTAACAAGGACTTTGTTAGCTTGTTGGCCTTCCTTTCTCAAAATTGGCACTTAAAAGTATAAAAAAAAAAACAATAGTAAAAAGTGCCCCATTGTAGTTTATGGAGTGCGCTGCCTCTGCATTGTTCTGGTACCAACATCACAAAATGTGCAAGCATGGGGGGTGCCTATGGGTAGAGAAATGCAACCATTTTCAAAACATAGTCCACGGAGCTATTTTATGAGGAAAATTACTAAAAATACACTGTGCCAAAAAATGAACTACATGGCTGCATTGCTTAACCAGAGGGTACGCTGCCCTATATGTTAGTGGGGGAGAACACTGAATACTAAAAACCTGCTCTTTAATATCTAGGGAGCTTCAACCCTTGCCTGTAGCTGTTTCCTTGGTCAAGCGCAATAAATAAATAACATTTTACAAGCATTTGCAAACCTCAGGCCTCTAACTGCTTTTTTAGTTTTCTCCAAGTCAAAGCAGCCGATTTGTTAGTCACCTTTTTAGCCAATTATATATTTCTGTCAAAAACATCACAATACCAATTTTTCTTTTGTCTTTCATTCCTGAATTGAGACATGTGGTTTTAATTTTTAATGTTCCTGCCCCCTTGCGATATTCATCATGAAATAATTAAACATGTAAGTTTGGTGCTGTCTGCCATCAGAGACATGTGCCTGCACCACCACAATACATCCAGAGTCCCAATCCAGTATGTACAGTTAAAAGGTACCATCAACACAAAAGCCTTGCAAGTGGCAGGTGACTTTAGTCATTAATAACAAAAATAATTATAAAAGCTATTTTTCTAGGCTGTGGGCGGAGCCTACAGACGTTTTGGAATAGCTCAGTAGCTCTAAAAATGGCCGATCGTGGAACCTTCCATTGGACTTTTGGAAGTATCCTTCCGAAAGTCCAACAGAGCTTGAAACCCTCAGCCACGATCAGCCACTACAGAATAACAGCTGCACTATTTCGGCTGTTACTTCCACATTCCAGGGCAAGAACTGCCCATGCGCGACTCACGGGCACGTGCAGTTCTGCTGGCACCGTCATGTTGTGAATGGCAACATGTCATTCACCACAACTGCACATGCATGAGTGCCATGCATGTGCAGTTGTGTCACCACCGCCAGCACTGGAAACAAAGAAAACCATCTTGCACCCTCCCACTGCTGCTGTCCCCCACACTCCCTCCATCCCCGTTTATGTGCCAACATCGGGGTCCCCAAACCCTGTGTAAGCATTATGTAGCCCCCACCCTGTGGCACACTGGGAACCCACGCAGTGTGTGCACAAATGTATTTTCCCCACCCAGCCGACATCGGGGTGCTTTTCCAATCCCCTGTGCCATCATGTACCCCCCACACACACAAGCACTCATGTGGCACACTGGGAGCCCATGCCAGTGTGCCCAAATGTATTTTTCCCATCCCTGCCGACAATGGGTGCCCAATCCCTGTGTGGCATATGTACCCCCACACACACACACTCATGTGGCACACTGGGAGTCCACCTCAGTGTGCCTCAATGTCTGGGTTTTTTTTTTGTGTCCTGTAAATAAAACAGTCCCCGACATGTTCCTCTCAAACTCATGTGGCACTCTGAAGCCCAACTCACTGTGCCTAAATGCCCGAGGTTTTTTTTTCATTTCCTGTAAATAAAGAAAACGGTCTCCCAGCGCTTTTTATTTTTTTCTGTAAAAAGAAAACAGTCCCTCGTCACCCTAGTCTCCTCCCCATCCCCACCCTCCTACTGAGCACCCTTACACCATACTTACCTCCAGAGGTCGGCACTGTCATCTTCTCTGGACTGGAACACATCTGCACTCTTCTAAGCTGAACCGCAAACTGAAGAATCAAAAGTAAGCAACCTATAATGCCATTCAACAGGGCTTTCAACTTATGTTGCTAAATCAGCCATTTCTGGGAATTTTGGCCCAAAATTTTCAACATGGGGTTCTTGGGACCCCACCTCATGAAAACTTTCACTGTCATTTCATTACTCGATCCCCAAAGGTGATTTTGTGGTCACTGTGTGGAATCACCTTTTGGGACTGATTCACAAAATGACAGTGGCACTGTTCATGAGGTGAGGTCCCAAATAGCTCATGTTGCAAATCTGGTGAAAAAATTCCATAAAATGACTGCGTTATGAGCATGCATGGCACAGTTTCTACGCATGTTCCTAACTTTGCCAATTTTTAATATTTTCACTCTACATTTTCAACATTGCCATTTTCGCACACCTCATGTTTAACAGTACAACCATCATTTGTCACATCCTATCTGACACATGTTTTCGCACCTGTGGCACAAAATGGCACAGCTGCTCTTCGAAATCACCTTTCGGGACAAGTGAACAAAATGACACTGACACTCTTCATGAGGAGGGGTTCCAAAAAGGCCATGTTGAAAATCTGGTGCAACACCTCCAAAAAAATGGCCAAGTTAGACCCGGGCGTTCAATAATTTCTACACACACGTGTAACTTTGCTAACTTGGCAGCTTGTCACAGCCCTAATGGCTCTGGCCAGTGCTTATTTAATACCTGTAATGACTATGAACTGTGGCTGTCAGAAATATATTTTTGCTAAAAAAAAGAATATGAGAAAACATTCTGCTGACAAAATACAGCTAAACATAGTAAATTTCTTGGCCAGATACTGTATGTCCTCCGCATCAACCAATCTGTGCCCACATCTTTTTGCTCAGATTTTTAATGATAAAAGGGGAGGTGGGAAGATGAAATAATGCCAACTCTCTACGTCAGTAACTTTATATCCTCACTGCAAAAACTGCTGCCTGGATTTTTGGCTCAGATTCAGAGGACGATCCATGGGGTGGGATTTCTCAAAGACTTTTCTGGAGAGGGCCCATCCCCACGCCGACCTGACCTAGACTTTTTATGGTTCCTGCAGTCAGGTGGAAGACGAGCCAGAGGCACAAAGAGACCTCTCACAGGTGGGGTCCCTTTTTGTGGTTATGCTTCCTTTTTCAGTCTTCTTTGTAAGAGGGACAGCTGGACTGGAGACTGGAAGGCAGAAAGATTCTAGGTAAAAGCCCTATTAAACTTGACCAGCTTAGGACAAAGAAGGGGGCTGCTATGACTCAGGGCCCTGGAGTCAGAATAAATAGACCTGATTTGAGGGTAGGGGGAGGGACTGACCGACTGAGACCTGTGTTCTCATGATTTAATAAAATGCTTATGTAACCGACAGTCATGCAGTTCAATATGTTTTTTGTCTTACCCGTCTAATAGAAGATGGAAGCTGTACAGGAGACAATAGCGGTGGAAGAGGTTTAGCCCACTCTAATATTTCTAAGACTCTTCGACGAAGCTTTTCTTGATCTTCATCATCATCATCATCGGATACATTTGGACTGCCAACACTTAAGGTTCTCTGCACTGTCAATTCTCTGACCCCATCATCAAAGAATGCGCTGTCCACATTAGAATCCTGCCTCTCTTCTTCAAAGCTTGTGTCTGTCTCCATACAGTCCACTCCATTCTGTTCACTCTCTGGGTATGCTTGTGGTAGCGGTAAGGACACTGGTGCCTCTGATATCTCCACTGGGCTGCTATTGCTTGGTTTAACGTCACCATTTGTGGACTTTCTGTGCTGTATGTTGAATGTTTCTGAAAACAGAAAAGTAAATTTTAGATCTGCATATAAGGCAGTATTAATTAGGACACCTTTAAAGCCCTGTCTCTAAATCTGTGAGACCAGCTCCCTAAGAAGGGACTGACCTGCTCCAGGCAAGCCTAATAATGTTCTAGTTACTGACAATGTGAGTTTTTGCTTAATTTTTTTCTACAAAGATGGGGCACACACACCACATATGAGTGCTTTTGTACAGCCAGTGGACCTCTATGTACAAAAGCACCTTATGCAATTGCTTTTGTACACATAAGTCCACTGGCTGTCCTGACAGAAACGTACTGACCTACTTCTCTGAACTTCATGAGGAAGTCTGTATCTTTCTTCAATCAATCAATCAATCTATCTTTATTTTACTTGCAGGTAATTGAGGTCCCATTATCAGCTGCAAGGGATGGCAGCAAATACTGGGTGAAAACTGCCCCCCCAATGCGTTACAACCTACTAGTGCCACACACAAAGTTGGGTGCATGTTGTAGAGGAGAGGAGTACCCTTTGTGACAAGAGCAATACACTTTTTTTTTCCTTTTTTCAATATAATGTTTATTGTAGCTTTTCACTTTTACATCTGACAGGATCATGCTTATCAAAATTATACAGGTACATTCAGAATCAGGAGCCATGTCTCCCCACACACACACACACATTCCTGTTTTCCCACCCTCCACAGTCCAAATAATTAGAAACAACAATGAGTTATTAGGGTCACAAAACATAGTTTAAATGGAGTATAACGTATGTAATGGGGCCCAAATCTTTTTATATTTTGTTATATTGTTTTTATGATTAGCTATGGGTTTTTTCAGTTCTGAGATTAGCTAAAAATTCGTTAAGCTATTCAGAGGAGGAGACAGCCTCTGTATTTTTCCAATGCCTAAGGACCAATTTCTTAACAGACATAGATATCATGGAAATATGATATTTCTGATTGATCACTGATATCTGTGAGTAATCCCCTAAGAGACGTATCTCAGGTGTGAAAATATCAGACAAACCCAGTAATGGGTCTGCTCTGTCCTTTATATCTTTCCAAAGGGGGGCTATCTTGGGGCAGTCCCAGAAGATATGCAGAAGGGTACCTTCATCCTTTAAACATCGTGTACATTGATTGGATGATATTACACCCCAAGCAGCCAATTTTTATGGAGAGTAATACAGGTTATGCAAAATATTAAATTGCATGAGACGTAACCGGTCCTGTGTTACAAAGCGGTAACAGCTACTCCAAAGGACAGACCAATTTTTATTCCAGTGTGGAAAAAGGTCTGACCAGTAGGTTGTGGGACCAAAAGGTTCAGGAAAACGCCAATCATAAAGAATACTATATAATTTAGAAGTTGCTTTAGGAGAATTGGCTAGAGGATTCAAGTCTAAGTGAAATGAGAGCTTAGGTGACACGGGAGATGTCTTATCAAATTTTTTAATAAGGAGAGGCCTTAGTTGAAGAACCCTGAAATTATCAGATGGTTGAAATCTAAATGTTTTCATAAATTCTGCCATCGATAGCTGTGAGCCATCATCCCTCACAAACAAGGCCAGTTTTCCTTCTCCAAGTTGGGGTAGCCAATTGGGTGTTAAACTCTTATTATCAATTTTAAAAGCTGGGGAATTCCAAATCGATTGAGAAGTGTCCGCATAATGCTTATATTTTAAGAACGCACATAACTAGGAATGAACTCTAATGGAGGTTTCTATCGTGGTGGATTTTAAGTTTTTCAGTAAAGAGGATATATTTAAGAATAATAACATGGAAGGAGCTATGTTACATGAGCGAATCAATTCTAATTCTATTTTGAGCCATGGAGGAAGGGAGGTAGAAGGATTTGGATCTAACCACTGGAGGTATTTGGAAGAATGACTGGCCCAGTGATACAAACTAAGACATGGAAGACGTAAACCTCCTTCAAGTTTGGAACAGTTAATTTATGATATGGTAGTCTTGGTTGCTTCTTGGACCAAATTAATTTCATTATTAAGCTTTGAACTTTCTTAAACCAAATTCCCGGTAAATAAATGTTGAGTAATTGAAGAGGGTAAAGTAACCGGGGAAAGATATTCATCTTGATCAAGTTTATATTTCCCCACAACAAGACAGGGAGAATCGACCAGCGGTCTAAGTCCTGAGTCAGAGTTAGTAACAATGAAGCAAAATATTTCTTAATAGTAAGCTATGTACTTCTGGTACGTTCAATACCAAGGTATCGCAAAGAATCCTGTGACCATGAAAGACCTAAAGCTGTAACGTTGTTTTTAAATACTTTGTGATTTAAAGGAAATACAATAGACTTGTCAACATTTAACTTATAATTTGATAGTCTACTATATTCCTCTATGACCTCTAACATGGCTGGGATAGAAGTCTCCGGATAGGAAAGTTGTAAAAGAAGATCATCCGCGCATAAGCAGATACCTTAATTTCGGTACCTTGGATTGATAATCACTGTACGTTCTGACATAAAGACAATTTATGGATTAGAGGCTCCAAATAAAGATTAAAGAGTAGGGGAGAAAGGGGGCAACCCTGTCTGGTGCCAGAGTATAAAGAGAACGGATTGGAAATTGCTCCATTTCCAGAGATTCTGGCAGATGGGTTTTGATAAAGAGCCTTCACCCAATCCTGGAATTGGTGCGGAAATCCAAAGGCATTCAAAGTTTGAAATAGGAAATTCCAGTTAACTCGGTCAAAAGCCTTCTCGGTGTCAAGGGACACCAAGGCTACCGGGAAAGAGGTATCCCTTGACACCGAGAAGACATGTGAGAGAGTGCGAAGGTGGTCTACTGAGGATCTCCCCTTCATAAAACCCACCTGTTGTAATCATATTAGATCTGGGAGAATTAAACTGAGCCTATCCGCCAATAATTTGGTTAAAATCTTTATGTCCTAGTTAAGCAATGAGATGGGCCTGTAATTTTTCACCGAGTCTAAATTCTTGCCTGGTTTTGGAAGAACAACAATAACTGCCTCAAATAAAGTGGAGTCTAATAATACACCTTGTAAGATGTATTGATATAGGGAAAGAAGATACGTGATAAGTTGTTCCTTAAATCATTTGTAGAAATTGGGCGAAAATCAATCTGGTCCTGGAGTTTTATCTGTAGGGAGACTCTGTATCACTTTGGCTATTTCTAAGGTCGAAATAGGTGCTACTAATGCCCGTTTATGGACCTCGGAAAGGAGGGGTAAATGAGCCTCTGATAAATAAAAGGAGAGAGTAGAATTGGAAGTGGGGTTAGTCATAACTCTGTATAATTGTTTGCAATACATGATAAATTCGTTAACAATTTCCTAAGGTGAGGATTTCAAAGAACCATCTGTACGGGAACGAATAGGAGGGACAAATCAGGATGATTCCTGCTGTTTAATTCTAAGAGCTAATAATTTCCCTGCCTTCTCTCTTTGAGCTGTGTATGAGGCCTTAGTGCAAAGAATGGCAAATTCTGCTTTCTCGTTAAGTAAACTTAAATAGGAATCTTTCAATTTTGCAAGCCTTTGTTTGACAACATTGGGAGAATGTGAAAGTAAGTTTAATTCCAAAGACCGAATTTGGGATAAAGTACAGTTACGTAAGAACTTACCGTAACAGTAGATCTTCGAGAACAGCTCTTGCAGCAGGTAACACCATTAGGACTGAAGCTGGCAGGCGTCAGGACCCCACGGAATTCTTCTAGCTAGCTATCTTCAGCAGGACCGCCTGACGCCGGGTCCCGCCTCCCGACGCCAGGCGCAGGCTAAGGGGGCGGTCCCGCCAGATTCTAGGTTCTCCCGCCGAGACTTCCGCCGAGGACGATATCAGAAGGGGAGACCGAGATCCACCATCAGAAGGTAAAAGGGCGAAACCACTGCCAAGGCTCGGAAAGCCATGCCTCCTCCAAGGGGAAGGTGGGCGGGAAGGTACCTTGCTGCAAGAGCTGTTCTCGAGGATCTACTGTTATGGTAAGTTCTACGCAACTGTACTATCTATCGAGATACAGCTCTTGCAGCAGGTAACACCATTAGGACTGATTTCCAAGCAATAACGCTTGTAAGCATTCTGGGAGGAGGAAACTAGGAAAGTCCATACCAAGTCCTGACTCTAGGACAGGAGACCCTGTAGCACGGCCAGGCTGAAACCGGCTCTTCGCCGTGAAGCAATGTCCAGGCTATAATGGCTGATAAAAGTATGCACAGCGCTCCAAGTGGCTGCAGCACAGATGGCAGAGGAGGAGACGTTACAAAGTGCTGCAAAGGAGGTAGCCACCCCTCTAGTGGAATGGCCCCCAACTGTACCCGGGAGGGGTTTCTGCTTTGTATCATAGCAGTATGATATACACTGGACAAGCCAGCGAGAAAGGGACTGCTTCGATACTGGTTGGCCCATCATCCGTCAGCGAAGGAACGAAAAGTTGTCCGACTTCATGGTTGTTTAGTCCTGTTCAGGTAATACCTAAGACAGCGTGAACATCCAGGGTGTAGAGCAGCACTTCTCTATTAGCATATTTAGGAAATATACAGGCAGGTCAATGTCCTGATTGAGAGGAGTGCAGAGACCACCTTAGGCAAGAACTTAGGATTCTGCCCTCAGGGACACTCTGTCCTGGTGGAAAATCAAATAAGGTTCCTTACACATGAGAGCGTGAAGCTCGGAAATTCTCCTTGCTGACGTAACAGCAACTAAAAATAACGTTTTCCATGACAGGAAACGCAGCTCGCAATCCGCGGCAGGTTCAAAAGGAGGAAGCGTGAGTTGTTCCAGGACAAAGAGTAAATCCCATGGAGGAACAGGGTCCTCACGGGTGGCCTACAGTAACACCCTCTCAGAAAATCTTGAGAGGCGCTGTTGCGCCACTGTGCGCTGTCCCACCGGAAGTGGTAAAGAAACAGCGCAGAGGTGCACCTTAATAGAGGAGTAGGCGAGACCTGAATGGAAAAGGGAGAGCAGGTATTCTAACACCGCTTTCACCGGGCAACCTAAAGGTGAACGGCCACGTGCTTGCGACCACAGGCAAAAACGGCGCCATTTCATGGCGTACGTCGCATGTGACTTCCGCCACCTCTTGCGAGACCCCGTGTCACAAAATGGCTATGTCTCTAGGAGCCAAGCATGCAGGTTCAGTGAGCGTAAGTCCGGGTGGACTAGAGAACCTTCCTCCTGAGACAAGAGATGGGAGCTGAAAGGCAACGGAATTGGAGGTTCCCGGCACAGCTGTGTTAGCAAGCGGAACCAGATCTGTCTGGGCCAGAATGGGGCTACCAGGAACATTGTTGCATGCTCCCTGCGTAGTTTGAGAAGAACTCTGGATCAACGGGAAGGGAGGGAAAGCGAGGAATCTGTCCGCCCAGGAGAGGGACAACGCTGCCTCGCCAGAAAACACCAGGCCCTGGATCTAGCGAGCAAAAATTGGGCAGTTTTGCGTTGGATGGGGAAGCGAATAGGTCCAGTTCTGGAGTGCCCCATCGAAGAAACAGATCCTCTGCTACCCCTTGAAGAAGTTCCCACTCATGGACTCTGGCCTGGGAACGACTCAGGCCATCTGCGATTGTATTGTCCACTCCGGGAAGGTGAACTGCAATCAGGCTCGCGCCGTGTCGAACTACCCAATCCCACACTCTCATCGCTTCCCTGCAAAGGGGGTAACAGTGTGCGCCTCCTTGTTTGTTGAGGTAATACATCACCGCTGTATTGTCTGTTTGGAGCAAGAGAGTACTTGGCGGGATCTCTGACTGAAAGGCCTGCAGGGCATAAAGGACCGCCCTCATCTCCAGAATGTTGATGTGGAGATGAGCTTCTTGAGGGGTCCACGTTCCCTGGGACCTCACCTCGTTCAGGTGTGCTCCCCACCCCAGCCCTGAGGCGTCTGTGGAGAGGATTACCTCCAGGGACGACGCTGTAAACGGGACACCCGCAGAAAGTGTCCCTGGGTCTAGCCACCATTGCCAATCTCGAATCACGGCGTTCGTGATCCTGACCGGATGCTGCATGTGGTCTTGCCTTTGGTCCCACAGCACCTTGAGCATCCACTGAGTTACCCGCATGTGGAGCCTTGCCAAAGGGACGGTCTGAATGGCCGCAGCCATGTGTCTGAGCAGACAGAGACCAGCCTGGCAGGGAAGTCTTTTCACCGAGATCCCTGATGAGGGATCTGATGCGTCCGCCTGTCGCCTGGAAGAAATGCTCTCCCTGAACGGTGTCCAGAACTGCGCCTACGAACTGCAGCTTCATGGATGGTACAAGGAGAGACTTTGTAATTGATTATGATGCCCAGAGGCTGAAACAGAGTCTGGGTGCTCTGGATAGCTATCAACAACGCCTCTGGAGGCAGCCATGAGAAGCCAATCGTCCAAGCACGGAACACATAGTGGCCCTGTCTCCTCAGAGACGCTGCCACGATTGCCGCGGCATTTGCAAAGACCCTGTCCCGGCGACAGTCCGAACGGGAGAGCTCGAACTGGAAGTGGTGGCCAAGGAACCTGAAGCGCAGGAACCTCCTGTGCGCTTGAGCTACGGGTATATGCAGGTATGTGTCCTGTATGTCCAGGGACGCTAAGAAGGCCCCTTCTTTAGCATGGGAATAAGACCCTGCAGGTCACCATGCGAATCGCTTGTAGTGCATCGATATATTGAGGTCGCTGAGGTCCAGGACTGGACGGAGGTCCCCTGTTTTCTTCGGAACCAGAAAGAAGTGGGAATAGTATCCATACCCTCTCTGGTTCTCTGGAACATACTCTACCGCTTCCTTTTGCAGGAGCGCAAGTATTTCTTGCCTGATACGCAATTTGTGCTGACCCGAGTAATGGGAGAGCAGAGGAGGCCTCGAGGGTGGCTTGTCTGTGAATTCTATAAAGTGGCCTTTTTCGACCAACTGAAGAACCCACCTGTCGGTGGTTATGGACTGCCATCCTGGCAGGAAATTGAAATATGACCCCCGACCTTGATATCCCGTTGATCCTGAGGGGCGGGGGCCGGGAAGGAGTCAGGCTGTGGCGGCGGAGGGGCCCACAGGCTAAGCCAGTTTAGCTGGATGCTGACCTCGGCCCGTGGACTGTCTTCCTTGGGCTCTGCGGGAACCGGAGCCCCTCTGCTGTGGACCGGTGCGGGACTGTTGTCTCTGTGTCCATCCACGAAAACGGCTTTGGTTCCTACGAAAGGAACTAAGCCTCGGTCGGTACATTGCCTGGACCGACCTCACCGCCTTCCCGGCCTCTTGGAGCTTGGTGAGAACCTTCTCAGAGGGTGCACCAAAGAGAACTTCTCCTTCGAAAGAGGCGTCCATGATGTTTTTCTGGACATCCGGGGTAAATCTGGAGACACGGAGCCATGAGTGCCTCGGGAGGCATACGCCTGAAGCTGCCGCTCTGGCCAAGGAGTCCGCGGAATCGTACGCGGCTCGCAGCACCTGGGTTCCCACGTCCAAACCCGTACGGAGGAGCTGTAACATCTCCTCCTTCTGCTCACCTTCTGGCAATTTCTCCGCCATATCCAGTCCCTGTTCCCACAAGGCATTTTGGAACTGTACCATGTGGGTCAAGTAGTTCAGGGACCTGATGGTGCAAGTAGCGGAAGCATACGTGCGCCTGCCTATAGCATCCAGCTGTTTGGACTCCGGGTCCGGTGGCAGGGTGCTCAAATGTTGCGGTCTCTGGGACCGGTCATGAGAGGCTGTTATGACCAGAGAGTCGGCCAGAGGATGCTGGAGCCAAGTACTGGTCCTCCTTAGGGCCTTGTACAGGCAGTCAGCTTTCTTCGCATCGCTGGAGCGAGTGGACGCTCCACACTGCCTTGGTGACGCCCACAAAAGTGTCCACCAAGGGTGGTGACCACCACAGGCTTGGGATCCTTTCTGTCAAGATACCTAGCAAGGCGTAGTCTCTGGGTCTCAATCTTCCGCATCCCATCCCATGTTCTCTTGGATATGTCTCATGATTTCGGAGAACGATGGGTCATCCGGAGGAGATCTAGGAAGCTCATGTGGGTCTGGAGAGGGAATGTGAAGAGGAGAGGGGGATCTGGATCCTGTTGAGAACTCTGATCCCATAACCTCCGTCGAAGGCGAACAACGGCGTCTTCTGGGTCTCTTAGGACTGGGTGACCCTGAAGAAGATCTAGACGGAGGTCTCCTTTTATCAGGTCTCCCCCTTGGAGGGTCCGTAGGCTCCTGGTGGAGAGATACTCGGCCTGCAGCCCCGGATAGGGAAGGGGGCGCAGGAGCCGGAGGGGTCGCAGGTGATGGAGGAGGAGGAGAAGGAAGAGGAGGCGGTGTGGGAACCATATCCCTTTTGATGGTATCCCACCAGTGAGAAAAGAGCTCCTTAACCTCTGAAAGGGAAAGGCCCGACGACGGACCGGCACCGTGGCGGGCCGCCGGGTTCCGCATCAGCCCTCAGGGGCCCCAGGTTGTGGAGAGGGCTCCCCGGGAGGTGACAGGACCGGTTTGCCCGCCTGGTCCTCGGGCCGCGCCAACTCCTCCTCTGTGATAGTCTCCTGACCGACGCCGGTAGGAGGCGTCGGGGTCCTCTTCTCTAAACGTACATCGGCCCTCCTGCCGACGACCGAGAGGGCGAAGGCCTGACCAGCGACGGGCGTCTGGCAGTCGACGGCTCCTGGGACCTGTGATGGGTGGCCGACGTCAGACGGGCTGACGTCCGGTCCGACGGCTTCTTCAGAGAGGTGAGCTCCTTGGTCTTTCTCTGGGGAGAAGGAGGCAAGGAGACAGACCTGACGTCGGGTTCGGAATGGCGGGAACCCGACTTGTGATGATGGTGACGGTCCCCAGACCTAACCAGGGCTTTGGAGGAAGACGACGAAGAGGGCCTGGTGGTCTTGGCCTGGGAAGAGGAAGAGGAGCCGGTTTCTTCACCGCAGCGGGGAGGTTGAGAACGGGCCCGAGGGCGAACGGTCGACCGGAGCCGGAACTACGGGAGTCAGAGGCCCTAGACGGGACTCTGAAGTAACCCTCCCTGTGCTTCTCAGAGTGTTTCCGGCCTTTTCTGCTGAATCCTTGAGGTGTCCATGGCCTTAATCTTCTCCTCGAGCAGGAACGCCTGCAGAGCTTTCTGGTGACGGATCCGGTCCGCTGTTGAACCCCTGGCAGAAATTGCGGGACCGGGTGTCGTGGTCTGGGCCTAGGCACCGGACGCAGGCCGACTGCGGATCCTTAAACGGGATTTGCTTTCCACAGGCGCACTTCGAGGGATGGCCTTCAGCGGAGGTTGGAGAGGACATCAGACAGCAACTGAGTCGTAGAAAATAATGTTTTCCCGAAGGAAGAACTTGACCGTGCGTCGCGCACTTAGAAACGATCTGAAGGGTCGAGACATGCAAGTCGATGGCGGGAAAGAACTGGGGAATCTGGCGGGACCGCCCCCTTATGTACTACGCCTGACGTTGGAGGCGGGACCGACGTCGGGGGCGGTCCCCGCTGAAGATAGCTAGCTAGAAGAATTCCGTGGGGTCCTGATGCCTGCCGGCTTCAGTCCTAATGGTGTTACCTGCTGCAAGAGCTGTATCTCGAAGTAAGATCACAGCTTTCAATTTTGATTCTTGGAGTTTTTTCCTATTGGAAGCTAACCCTATTAAAATACCCCAGAGATATGCTTTGAAGGCACACCAGGTGATAGCAGGCTTGGTATCCTGCGTAGCGTCTAATTCGAAAAATTGTGGGCCGGCCCGCCGGCGCAGCGTGGATTTGCCAGGACGCCGCGACCCAGGTTCAGGAACGGACCCGGATCGCCGGAGGGTTGGCCGGGAGAAGGATGGAGCGCCCAATGGACGGCTCTCCTTCTCCGGGAGGGTGGGCACAATCGGAGACTGAGGACTTCCTGGCGGAGGCTGGGAGATCTCGCGCTGCCGACGTTCAGCATGTGGGGGGAGGCGGGGCAGACGCTGGAGTCATTGCACGTCCCCGCCTCCTCTGGGGAGAAAACAGGAAAATGGAAGGCAGGCAGGACCACCGAAGAATGAAGCCCTCGCCGGAAGACCTCACTTCACCGCCGCCGCTGTAGGGACCCCGACTAGTTTGGCGTCTGGGGCCACGAGCAGGCCATGGCCCCGCCCTCCAGGGGGTAAGCCAGGTGTGACCGAGGGTCCTCGGCAGCTACAGGCGGCGGTAGAGGTCTCCGGGGGCCGTGACTAGGGCAGAAATAGTCGGTGGCCTGGCCAAGATAAAGGAGAATTTAAAAAAAAAATAATTCGAAAAATTGTGTGATATGATGTCTGATGCAATCAGAAGTCTCTGAGTCCTTAAGCAACTATCATTCAGCTTCCACTGAGGGCTCCGTTTGGGCAAAGGTATAAGGGACAACCAGCTCAGCAGCAGGGAGTGATCTGATGGCGGACTAGGTTGGATTGATGAGGTTGTAACCCCAGAGAGAAGGGCTTGGGATAGCAAAAGGTAATCGATATGGGATGAAGACCCGTGGATGGGGGATGTGAAGGTGTACTCCCTAGCTTTAGGATTTAAAACCCTCCAAACATCACATAGACCCAGGTGATCCATTAGCTCTCGCAAAGCACGCTGAGCTGGGGAAAGTACTCCAGAAACAGAGCCAGTGCGATCCATGCAGGGTTCAAATACCAGGTTCAAATCTCCTCCTAGAATTATTGAAGCAGGTAATAATGGGAGCATACTATTAAGTAGGTGCATGAAAAAAAGTGCGTCATCCTTGTTAGAACCATAAATACTTCCAAGTAGGAGGTCTGTGGAGTAGACAGTTCCTCGGACTAATATGAATCTGCTTTGTGGGTCTTTAAGGACCTACACAGGAGTAAACGGGATTTTCCTGTTAATAAGAATTAAAACTCCACAACTATTAGAGGTACTTTGGGCAGCAAAAAACTATTTGCAGTCTTCTTATCTGAATGGCCTCCGAGTCTAATAAATGAGATTCCTGGATAAAGGAAATATGGGAGTGTAGAATATCTAAATGTTTCAAAATTTTATATTGTTTTAACTTCTTATGGACCCCTTTAACATTCTATGATAAAAAAACATATATATCATTAGCCATCTCTCTTATACACTAGGCAAACATGACTTAAAGGAAAACAAATATTTCTTGAAATCACAAATTGTGTGACTAATGGACTGTGCCTCCCTTCCCTCCCTCCCTCCCTAACATTATCCTCAAACGTCCCCCTGTATCTCTAAAAAAAAAAAAAAAGGAAAATTAAAAACCTTAATCTATGTACCCCCTTTATGCTCAATGACCTCCCAACCCTCCCTTCCCCCCTTACTATCCTGTGAATCGTTTTACAGCTCTCCACAAAATCGCTTCTCCCCTCCAGCTACCCACCTTGTGTATATTCCCCAACTATTCCATCTAAAATAAAGACTAATCCTACTACAAGTAATATTATCTGCAGAAATGTCCACTGGAGTGTTAACACTAAAGCTGTAAGAAAACTAAAACAACACTCCCCTCTAGTGGATTTAAAACAAAACTACACCTTCACTAAACCATATTGAATTTACTATAAAGAGAAAATCAGTGCATATGGGGATTCTGTACATCTAACTGTCCCAAAAACAAAACATCAAAATGATTGTAGACTTACTCAGCTAAGCAATATTCTCAGCATATACTTATAACACATGATTGCTACTTTACAATGAACCGGAGAAAAAGAGTGTCCTGCAATTCCCTTCAGTCCCGCGTTTCTTGTATAGCTTTTACATGTTGAAAAGGAATTGATCAGATCGCACGATTGGACGTCATCAAGAATCTGATCCTTCCATCAAAAGCAAGAGGGATAACCAGTGTCGGCGTGTGAGTAAATGAGGACTGCTTTTACTGCCCCATTGTAAGCCAAGGAAGCTGCCGGAATAAATGATCCTGATGAAATTTGTACTGCGAGGACCAAGTCAGTGTACCAAATTACCATTTCATCTGGCCAGACTCTTAAATCCCTGATCTTGTGCTGATTTGCTCTTTTTCACTTCTTGCACCCTAAAGGCTAATCAGCTCTCTGCCATCAGGTGCTCTTAAACAGAACCGGTAAAGCAGACTTGAGGCCAATGGTCACGGCCTCAGAGTCTTCAAACGAGTGCCACAATCCGGAAATCAGTACCTGCAGTCTAGCCGGGTAAATCTTTTAAAATTTTGATCCAGCTGCTATAATTTTTGTCACCAACGGGTGGAATGCAGATCTACATTGCTGTACTGAAAGAGGCAAGTCCTGGGCTACTCGATTCTTGTCCCCTCCCATTGTAAGTCTTGAATCTCCCTTATTTTAGTCAAAAAAAATGATGTTTCTCTAGGTAATTTAAAAAACAAAAAATTAAGGGACGGGGGGACCCCCAGGTGGAGGAATCGGTCTGAGCGCCTCGTGAGCCCATTCTATGACATATCGGGAGCCATAAGGAGAAGGCCCTATCATTTTTTCAACTAACTTTTGAACAAAGAGAACGGAGTCATGACCTTCCTCTGCCTCTGGAAGACCGATAATTACTGCACTGTTCCTGCGGCTACGGCCTTCCAGGTCTTCCATCTTGGTAACTGAATGTTTCATCGCCACAAGATCAGGGTCTAACTTATCTGCCCTTCTCTCCAAAGAAATAATATGCACTTCACTGTTGGACGTTCTTAGGGCAATGTCCTCAATAGCTTGAGATAATGATTTTATTTCAGATGTCAGCCCTCTAAGTTCCTCCTGGAAAGGCTGGAATTCAGCGAGAAAGCCAGAAAGTGTCAGCGGCTCTTGATCAGATTTCTGTTGGGATACAGGCTGTAAGGCGGACGTTGTGTTAGCTTTTTGTTTTTTAAGGGCCTTCTCAGGCATGGCAGGAGGAGTGTGTTTCGGCTGGATTTCCTTCATTTCCACCTCCATCCCACTGGAAATGATCAAACTTGTAAGTCCTGTAATTCAGACACTCCTGAATTGTATTTTTAGATGTCCTGATGTAGTTTTGATAGGTAAAAAATTTTAATTAGTGCGGCGGGAGGCAGGAGAGGTTAAGAGAGGCGTCTTTCAGGCTCGCTGCATCACGTGCTTCAGCAATACACATTTTGGATCCGGATGTTAGAGTGAGTAAACTGGGTTTGCATCTGTTAACACACTGAACTGCAACCAGGTTGCAGAATGACACTGAACCAGGGCACTGCTTTGCCGGAAGATGGTTGCACTCCACAGCATATGGGCATCCTGCTGAGAACTGTCCCCCTCCCTAATCTACACTTGCAGAATAGAGCCATGGTGCTTTAGTGTCCCCCACCTATGGTAGTATGTCGGCTACATACCCTTGTAGTCCAGCAGAGCTCCCATTCCCCAAAATAAGGCAAGTCCTAGGTGTCCAGTGGAGCCTCCCTCCCCAGCTCCAGCGTGCCCTCTCACCTGTGTGTCCTAGTCCATCCACCACATATGGAAATTACATACCTACCATAATTCTGGATCTTCTTGGACAAAGTCTTCACCATTCATTCACACTAATGGGACTATGCCGGAGGTGCTAGGGCCCAGCGGGAGCCAAGAATCTTCAGGAGGGCCAGCGCCGAGGTAGGACTGCACATGCTCAGTACCGCAAGGCTGGCTCATGCCTGTATGGGCTATCTCGGCGTCGACCCTCCAACCACCTCAGTTCCTTTTTCAACCGAGGAGGTGCAGCGGAAACTAATCTAGGAAATATTTAACCTAATCCGGGCATAAGATAGCCCAGATGACCCGTGTAAGAAGGGTCCACTCAACAGCATCTTTACAGCCCAAGCCAACCAGAGAGTGAAGACCAGAAGTAGGATGAGTGAGCTTGGGGTATGATGGGCTGGTGTGTGTATGAATGAGGAAGACTTCGTCCAAGAAGATAAAAAAATGACAGTAGGTAAGTAATTTTCATATCTCACTGGACTAAAAATCTTCACCATTCATTCACACCAAGGAAACGAACAATTGATCCGTTCTGCAGACTGGCTTCGTCCGGTTAGTGTAGCAACGCATAATTCTATGTACATCTAAGGTATGTAGAATTGGTTCCCTCGATTAGAATGTTCAGGGTAATACACTGGTAAGTAAATGGTCTGATTCAAAGTGAAAATACAGCTACGTAAGAATTACTGTAACAGCAGATCTTCGAGAGAGGCTCTTGCAGTAGGTAATTACATATAGGACTGAAGCCGGCAGGCATCAGGGCCCCATGGAAAAATTTCTAGCTAGCAGTCTCTGGCGGGGGACCGCCCCCATGTCAGGTGACTGACATCAGGCGATGTCAGTATAAAGGGGCGGTCCCCCATGCCCACCTTCCAGTTCTTTTGGCTGAATAGGACTTAAGAAAGAAACCCTTGCAGAACAGCCAACCCGAAGCCAGCTCTACGGCGAGAGGCAATGTCCAAACTGTAGTGTTTCGTAACGGTATGGACAGACGTCCAAGTTGCAGCTGCGCATAGGTCGGCTGCTGACATTCTTGAAACAAGCAGCAGTGGCCGCAACACCCCTGATGGAGAGACCCCTGACCTGGCAAGGTCTTGTAATACTTGTCGTGGCAGAAAGTGATACAATGAGCCAACCATTTGGACAAACACTGTCTGGAAACAACGTTGCCCTCTCTTTTGCTGGCAAAAGAAACAAATAGTTGGTCAATCTTTCTGAGATCCTTCGTCCTGTTAGTGTAGTATCTCAGAATCCGATGAACGTCCAGAGTATGTAAAAGATACTCCCCATGACTGGAGTGCTGTGTGAAAAATGCAGGCAGTTCAATGGACTGGTTCAACGTAGATTCCGCTACCACCTTAGGGAGAAACTTAGGATTGGTGTGCAGAGCCACACATTCCTTATGGAAAATCAAATATGGAATTTTGCACATCAGGGCCTGAAGCTCGGAAATTCTTCGAGCGGAAGTAATGGCCACTAGGAAGAGCGTCTTCCACGAAAGGAACTTAAGGTCTGCTGAGGCTGCCGGCTCAAAGGGAGGCAGCATAAGTTTCTCGAGAATGAAATTCAAATCCTAAGGGGGAGCAGGAACCCAAATGGGGGGTCTCAGATGGAGAACCCCTCGTAGGAAGGTCTTCGCGACCTCCAGCTGAGCGAAAGTTCTGTCCCCAAAGGGAATATGATAAGCGTCCAGAGCCGCCATGTGAACTTTCAAAGAGGAATGACTGAGACTCAGGTCGAAGAGATAATGTATGTAGTCCAGTAGTCGCCCGATAGGACAGTAGAAAGGCTCCAGGTCTTTGGACGAAGCCCAAATGGAGAACCGTTTCCATTTCATGGCACAAGTGGAACGAGTAGACGGCTTCCTGGCTTCCACCAAGATCCCTGCCACTTGTGGGGAAACCCCAAAACAGGCTTGTGCTATGTCTGTAGGAGCCAAGCACGCAGCTGAAGGGACTTGAGGTCGGGATGGACCAGGGATCCCCGATCCTGGGTCAACAGTAGTGAAAGAGGAAGAGGAATCGGAGGTCCCTCTGAGTACTGTTGCAGAAGAGAGAACCAAACTTGCCTGGGCCACAAGGGAGTGATGAGAATCATATGGGCCCACTCTGAGCTGAGCTTGTGCAGGATACTCTGAATCAAAGGAATTGGGTGGAAAAGCATAGCCGAATCTGCCCTTCCAGTCGAGAGACAGCGTCTCTCCAGAGTCGCCCGCGCCCTGGAATAAGTGAACAAAAGGTGGGCAGTTTTGCTTTTAGAGGGGATGCAAACAGGTCGACCTGATGGGTTCCCCAACATAGAAAGATGTCGTCTTCTATTTCCTGATGCAATTCCCCCTCGTGAGGTTGTGACGAGGATCGGCTCAGGTGATCTGCCAACGAATTTTCTCCCCCCAGGGACGTGGACTGCCGTGAGGTGAAGGTTGTGGAGGGTCGCACACTCCCAGACCCACATCCTTTCCCAACAAAGAGGGTAGGAACGGGTCCTCCCCGTTTGTTGAGGTACCAGACTACACTCATGTTGTCGGTCTGGATGGTCAGATGACCGGGAAGCAGAAAAGGGTGCAGTGCTTGAAGAGCGTACAACACCGCTCTGAACTCGAGCACGTTGATGTGAAGCGTCTGCTAGAGTTTGGACCAAGAGCCCCGGGTCCGCTGGGATCCCAAATGGGCTCCCCAACCTTCGCCCAAGGCGTCAGTTGTCAGTGTTTAGGAGGGAGGAGGAAGACGGAAGGGAACTCCCTGACAAAGGTTCTCCTGAACCAACCACTAGTGCAAATCCCAAAGCATCGGGGTCGAGACTAGCACCTCTTGGTTCAGGTCATCGACCAATTGATCCCACGGAGACCAAAGAGTCCACTAAGAGATTCTCATGTGGAGCCACGCACGCAGAATTGTCGGAACTGCAGCCACCATCAGCCCCAGGAGGCGAAGGACCGACCTGGCAGTAGCCCGCCTGTGGGAGGACAAGTTGCTTGCCTGAGCCTGGAGGGTGGCCACCCTGTCTGGGGGCAAAAAGGCCATACCAGTGGTCATGTCCAGAATCGCCCCAATAAACTGGAGGCGTTGCGATGGGATCAAATGGGATTTTGCCTGGTTGATGGTAATACCCTGGCTTGTAAAAACCTGCCTGTTAAGACAAAGGGAACGCAGGAGTTCCTCCCTGGATGGGGTTGCCAGGTGCCAATCATCCGGGTACGGGAAAACCTGAACTCCCTGAGTATGCAGGTGGGAAGGACATGCAGGTATGCGTCCTGCATGTCCAGAGCACACAGCCACTGTCCCGGCCGAAGGAGGGGCAGGAGACTCTGCAGGGAGAGCATCCTGAACCTTTTGTACTCCATGAACCGATTCAGGGAGCTGAGGTCTAGAATGGGCCTCACGCTCCTGTCTCTTGGGGACCAGGAAGAATGGAGAGAAACCCGTCCCCAAGAGGGAGAGGGACGTGTTCTACTGCCTCCTTCAACAGAAGGGAGGAGATTTCTTCCTGAACCCTGCAAAGGTGTTCTGGGAGTAAGATGACCTGGGGGTTCCTGAAGACACTTTATCTTAGAAATAATCAAAACCGACGGTATAACTACCGCAATGAACTGACGAGCAGTGGAACTTAACCGTGAGGCGCCTGTCAAAAGCAAATGGTGGAAACACTGGAAGGCAGTTGTGGGAGACCGCCTTTATACCGAGCAACGCTGATGCCACGGACTGGACGGGGGCGGTCCCCCAGCAGAGACCGCGAAGCTAGAAATGTTTCCTGGGGTCCCGACACCGCCGGCTTCAGTCCTATATGTAATTACCTACTGCAAGAGCCCTCTCAAAGTAAGATCTCAGAAACCACCTTTGTTAAAAACTTGGGATTTGTACGCAGAGCCACCCAGTCTCTATGAAACATCAAATAAGGCTCTTACAAATCAGGGCTTGAAGCTCAGAAATCCTTCGAACAGATGTAATACCAACTAAAAAGAGCGCTACCCATGAAAGGAAGTGCATGTCGTGACTCACAGCTGGTTTAAAGGGAGGCAGAGTTTCTCAAGAATAAAACTCAAACACCAGTGAGGAGCAGTGCTCCTGACTGGGGGTTTCAAATAGAGGATCTCTTTCAGGAAGGTTTTGGATACCTCCAACTGACCCAAAGTTTTGCCGTCCACCGGAGTGTGGTATGCAGAAATGGCAGACAAGTGGACCTTTAGAGTGGAGTAACTTAGCCCAAGGTCAGATGGGTGCAGCTTATACTCAAGGACCTGCGATACAGGACATGAGAACGGGTCCCAACCCTTTAATGTGGCCCAGATGGAAAATCTCTTCCATTTCATAGCATAAGTGGATCTCGTGGACCGCTTTCTACTCTCCACCAGTACCTGAGCCACTCTGGAGGAGACTTCAAAACGTGAAGCACCTACGTCAGCAGGTGCCACGCGTGAAGGTGAATGGACTTGAGACCTGGATGGAGCAGGGTACCCCATTCCTGAGTCAGAAGATTCTGGCAGATGGGCAGAGAAACCGGAGGTTCCACCGTCAGCCGATGGAGCAGAGAGAACCAAATTTTCCACTGCCGATAAGGTGCAATCAGGATCATGTGTTCCCCCTCCACCTGCAGTTTCAGTAGCACTCTCTGCAACAGTGGAAAGGGAGGGAATGTGTATAAGAGCCTCCCTGTCCAGCAAAGAGACAGCGTGTCTTGTCAGAAAACACCACACCCTGGAACGAGGAAGCAGAAACTGGGTAGTTTTACTGGATAGGGATGCAAACAGATCTAGGTCTGCCGGCCCCAAAAATCGACGATTTCTTCTACCACTGACTGTCTCAGTTCCCACTTGTGAGCCTTGGCTTGGGTGCGGCTGAGGCTCTCTGCAAGTATGTTTGAACGCACGGGACGTGCACTGCCGAGAGATGAAGGCTGTGTTGTGCTGCCCAGAACCATACACGCATCGCTTCCCGACACAGGGGATATGAGCATGAGCCTCCTTGTTTGTTCAGGTACCAGACTACACACATATTGTCCATCTGGACAAGAGAAATCCTAGTCTGAGGAGGGGCTGTAAGGCCTATAAGGCATACAGCATTGCTCTCATCTCTAGCACATTGATGTGTACAGGAAGTTCTCTCTGAGACCAGGACCCCTGCATCCTGTGATGTCCTAAATGAGCTCCCAACCCAGTCCCGAAGCATCCGCTGTCAGGGTCTAGGGGTGGGGGACTGAAAAGTGGCACCTCTGCTGAGGCTGTCCAGGTTCCGCCACCATAGGAAATCTTGGGCCATAGGACTGGAGACCAAGATCATGTGATCCGGGTTGTCTGACCTCTGATCCCACTGTACCTGAAGTGTCCACTGCGTGACCTGCATGTGGAGCCTGGGCAGGTGGACAATCGGGATGGCTGCTGCCATGAGACCCAGTAGACGTAGGACCGATCTTGCCATAGTCTGACATTGGGAGGCTACAAAGTTGGCTTGCCTTTGCAGAGTTTCTGCTCTGTCCGGTGAAAGGAAGGCTCTTCCCTGGACCGTATCCAGCATTGCCCCAATGAATTTCAGGCACTGTGATGGTAATAGGTGAGATTTGGGGTAATTCACCCTGAAGCCCACTTGGTTGAAAAGGTCCAGGGTAGTGGACAGGAAGGCTCCTAGACTGTCCCTCAATGAGGCCAACAGAAGCCAACTGTCAAGGTACGGAAACACATGGATGCCCTGCGGCGTAACGCCACAGCTATCACTGCTAGGCACTTCCTGAACACCCTAGGTGCTGAAGAAAGGCCAAAGGGGAGAGCTTTAAATTGAAAGTGCTCCCCCTGGAACGTAAATCTGAGGAAGCGGCAGTGGGATGGAAAAATTGGGATATATAGGTAGGCATCCTGCATATCCGCAGCACAGAGCCAGTGTCTCTGGTGTAGCAAAGGAAGGAGACCTGGAAGGGTCAGCATGCGGGAACCTCTTGTACTCCAAGTACAGCTTCAGGTTGCTCAGGTCCAAGATCGGTCCTAGGTCGCTCGTCTTCTTGGGCACCAGGAAGAAGTGGGAGTAGTATCCCCTGCCTGCCTGGGGTAGCCTGTGACATCGGCGCCTGAATTAAGATGCCGCCTGAAATGGCGACGAGATGTGGGCAAAAGCCCGAATGGTGATGGGTTTGGGGGGCCGACCGACGTGGTGGGTGGGCAACATGTGTACACACATGCGGGGATTAGAACGGGAGCATGGCCTGGGAGGAGGCAGAGAGGATGTAGGGTGGCACTGCGGCTGGCTGTCGAAGTTGAGCCGGGCGCCGGTGGCTGGCCTCCGCTCGTGTACCGGTTCGCACTACTGCATTTTGTTGCACCTGGCCCAAAACCTTTTTTGCTTTTGCCACCCCACCCCAAGTTGAGATCCTTTCATTGCCCCCAAAGAAAGCAATAGAACCAAGTCCCGGTGCCACATTCCTCCATCGCCAAGGATGTCAAGTGGCGAAATCGTCTTTCACCGCCCTGGCCTTTCTTGTAACATGGTCGCCATTCAGCGCTCGCTGTTATCACACAGAACCCTTGCCTGGGTCTGAGGAACAAGCTCTATGGCTGCTTTTTGTAGCAGAGTTTCGATTTCCTCTCTGACGAGATGAATGTGCCCCAGAGGATAATGAGAGTGACCTGGAGAGTTTTCTGGTAGTCTCTCTAGAAATTCTATTATATGATTGTGAGCTATCAGCTGAAGTACCCACGAGTCTGATGTGATCACCTCCCAACTCAGTAGGTGGTTTGCAAACATGCCCCTTACCGGTTCCTCCTGAACTGGTGATGGAAGCAGGACGGCTTGTTGCAAAACAGGAGGCGGTAGGGAGGTTAAGAGGTGCCACCCTGGACGCTCTCTGGGACTTGGTTGGGGGGGGAGGTGGCTGCACCTGCCGTGGGAGCCCCATGTTTGTTCTGACGTCAGTTGGATTGCTGCTTATGCTGACACCTTTGCTGCCAATCAAATGGCTGCTTAGGCTTGTCAGGAGGTTTGTACACGAACTGGACAGAGTGTAAGGCTTTGCCCTTGTCTTGTAAGTCAAGTGATAATGTCCTTGACATCACCCCCGAAGAGAACAGGTACCCTGAAAGGAGTATCCTGAATGGCAGACTGAAGCATCCATCGCATCATAGGTGGCTCTTAGGGCATGACGGCTGGCTGATCTGGCCATTCGGACCGTTTCAGCAATGTTTATTTTCAGGACCAAGTCAGGTAGAGCCTCAATTTTAGAGTCTAACTGGCCCAGAATGGACTTCAGATAGGCCACCATATGAATCACATAGTTAAGAGCTCGAATGGCTAGTGTAGAGGATGAATAAAATTTAGATCCAAATTGGTCTAGTTGCTTTGACTCCTTATCCAGAGGGGAGGTGCTCAAGTGTTTAGGTTTGGCAGAGCAGTCACGTCCACCACGTCAGCCTCGCTGATGAACACAGGGTCGACTTTCGGATGGACCCTGAGGTGGTCTTTGCCTTCAGGAGAGAGATAAGAGTCAGTCAGTCTTTCTGGATATGGCAGCCAGAGAAGAAGTCTGTTTCCAGATAGTGGAGGCCACATCCTCGTGATAGCCCATCCATGGTGGAATGAGTGTTGGAGACTGATCCATCAAGTCAAGGTGCTTAGCAAGTCTCTAACATTGAGGATCTTGTTCCTTGGTCTTCCAATCATATGCCTCCTGAATCTTTCTGAGGAGCTCCATCACAGAAGGCTCCTCTGGAGGGAATTTGGGAGATTCCTTTGGTTTAGGTTTATCCAGAGTAGGCGACTCATAATTTGAGCACAAGGGAGAGGAGACTGATTCCGATTCCGACATCGGACTCCTGTCAGATACTCTAGCCCTAGGAAGTGGAATCTCAATGGCCACCGGGAGCCCTCTGGAATGGTTGGGCAGAGTGATGGTCTTGTGAGACCTACTGGAGGTCAAAGGGTGAGACTCCACCAACGAAAGAGACCATATCGTCGGTTCTGAGGGGACCGTCATAGGGGTAGCCACCGGCTGACCGTCTGTCTAGTTCAGAGGCAAACTGCAACTTGGCTTCGTTCCACCAAGAACTTAACATCATCTGCACGTCCACCTGAGGCTGGGGTGGCGGCAGTGGTTGAAAAATAGTATATCCTGGTGAAGGGTAACCCAGCACAGGGTATCCTGGCGTCGGCTACCCTGGCGCAAGATATCCTGGCATCTGATACCTATGCATTGGATAACCTGGCGTCTGGTACCCAGGCATTGGGTAGCCTGGCATCGGGAACCCCGGCGATGGATACCCTGGAGAAGGCAGAGGGATCATTACAGATTTTGGCATATTTACTGTGACTCCCAAATTCTCTAAAAACTGCCTTGTCTGAGATAAGGTATGTAGTAAAGCTCCCTTGGAGCTGGCCTACAACAGCCAGTCATCCAAGTAAGTGAACACATACATGCCTTTTTTACAAAGGGCTGCTGCCACTGAGAAGACGAGCCAAAGGGCAATACTCTGAACTGGTAATGTTCCCTCCTCCAGCACAAAGTGGAGGTATTGCCTGTGACATTTTCTGATCTTAACATGAAGGTATGCATCCTGATGTTCACAGAACAAATCCTGTCCCTCGTCTGCAGAATGGGAAACAAGAGCTTGCAGGGATACCATTCAAAACTTCTTGTATTCAATGTAGAAATGGAGATCCTTGAAATCCAACAAAGGACGTAAAGACCCTGTCCATTTTGGGACCAGGAAGTATCTGGAATAGAACCCTTTGTTACTCTCTTGAGGAGGAACCAGTTCTATAGCCTGTTTTTGGAATAATGATTGAACTGGGGGTAGTATAGCGCCGTGGTTTAGAGCACTAAGCTGCAAACTTGGAGACCTGGGTTTGAATCCCACAGCCCCCACTTGCATACTGTGTGACCCAGAGCAAGTCATTTAACTTCCTTGTGCTTCCAGGCTGCACCTGAAAACAAGCTTCGGCTCAGTGTGCCTTTCTTGGTTAAACAATTTCTGCTTTACCTTCCTTCAGAAGGGACAAGTGGCCTGGAGGATAACAGGAAGGAGGCAGAGGATGATCTGAAGGGGTTTATAGCAGTTCCAGAGCATGCCCCCTTGCAATTATCTCCAGTACCCACTCTTCTCTTGCGATCTCCCTTCACTGTTTGAGATGCAGGGAAGAGTCTTCCCTCCATAGCCATCCCTGCAGGCTATAGTGGGGTGTCTCCAGAAGAGAGTCTTGCAGAACCTGAGGTGACAGTGCCACTGGTACTGCCTGCTTTAGGTGCTTTTGCATGCACCCCTGGGGGAGGGGTCCTGGCAAAGGGCTGTCAGCAGGCTGATTAAAAATCCTTTCCCAAGCCCCCTGGCAGGAGTAAGATACAGGGACATGACAGTCCTTAAGAGTCATTATTGATGTTTTTAGGACTTCTTCAACATCATAAACAAACAGTTTTGTCCCTCTAAAAGGGGCATTTAAAACTGCTTGTTGCACATCATTTGCAAAACCAGCAACCCTGAGCCAAGAATATCTCATCATACAAATGCCAGAAGCAGCACCCCTGGCAGAGGCATCCAAGACATCACAGGTTGAATGAAGTAAATGTCTGCAAACCTCAGAAACAGATGTTAAAGTTTTAAGTAATTCATTCTTGGCAGAGCCCTCAGGCAAAGCCTGAGCTGCAGCGTTCACAGCTTTTCAGAGGTGTTTTGATATCTGATCATATGGGCCTGGTAATTTTCAATTCTAAGACCTAGTGAGGCAGCAGCATACATACACTTGCCCATCACATCTAGCTTCCTAGATTCTTTATCAGGAGGCAACGAACTCATGGGTCTAGGTGACTTAGACTCATCATAAGCAGCCACTTGACTACAAACTCAGTTTCTGGCTGGTTAGCATAATAAGGCTTAGTAGGTGGGGATGGATACTGCCTGTCCGCCTTTCAAGGTAGCATCCATTAATGTAGGATATATAGGTGGAGTTATAATAGAGAGGGAGAAGACACCTCCAAAAATTCTATATGGTTTCTTTTTGGAGAGTCCTCCTCTTCCACAACAAAGCCCATAGCAATTTGCATTTTCTGCATCATGGATTGGAAAGCAAGATCCCCAGGACAGGACATCAAAGTATATACCACTGAGCACTCATTGCAAGATGAGACGGCAGAAATGAAAATTACGAACCTACCGTAATTCTTGATCTCCTCTTGTATCTTTACCATTCATTACTGCTGGGTGTAAGCAGGAAGCACGCACCCACTACGGGAGTTTTTTTTTTTTTTTGAGGGAGGAGTCAGCACCACGCATGAGAGCGATGTACCCCGTGGTGTGCGAGGGCGGCCGTTAGGCACTACAGACTCCTCTTCCATCCCAGTTCTGTAAGCCGGAGAGGCGAAACAAAGGAATTAGGAGAAAAAGAAAGAGGCAAGAGAGTTGAGGGATAGACAAAGGAAAGGAAACAAACTGAAAAGGAATAAGCCAATAAGAGGTTAGGAAAGAGGAGAACCCTACCCTAAGGGACCGCAGGACCTCACTTCTAGGGTGGCTCTGAGAGAGGAACAGATAAGGGAGAGAAAGAAAGAAGGAAGAAGAAGAAGAGAAGAGGATATTGGGAGGAGGGAAACATTCTACCACAAGTTGTGAATTAAACTGGCTTTACGGCTTATCAGCTCGAAACTTAAAAGCAAGGGAGCAAGGATCCCTTCCAACAAAACTGGTCTACATGGTTTGATCGAACCTTCTGCACAGCTTGGTACAAGAGAGGCAGATTTCCCTACACATCCCGCTATCCTATTACCCATCACTCAAGCGGAGAGCTCACAGATTGCCAAGGCAAACAATCTGTTCCAGGAAAGAAAAGCCCCCAACTAGGTAGAGGGAAAAAGACCCCACTAGCACTGACATGTGTTAGTACTACCGGGGAGAGGGGCCTAAAAGAGAGCAACCTCTTGGTAAGGTGGACAGTGATAGAGAAGGAAACTTGTTCTGACTCCCTGGGGGAGGCAGGGGCCAACAGAAACCAGACCACCAGTTCAAGAAGGCAATTTTCAAATCGGGCTAGAGCAGCCGTTAACTAGCCCCGGACTGGCATAAACAAGATTCAGGGACACCAGCAAGGTCCAAGAACCAAAGGAAGAGGACTGTCTAAAGAAACTAGCCCTGTTGGCTGGAGATTAAACTAACTTGGCCTGAAGGAAAGGTGCCCGAAGGAAAACCTTCAAGGAAAATCAGAAAGAGTTCCCTCAGAAGGAAAAGACGAAGCTCCACTCGCTCTCGTCCCTCTCCAATCCTTTGCTGCTCTTCTGAGAGAAGAATGGAAGGTCCCGAGGACCAGGGGATTTAGGCCCCAATGGCCATGAGAGGGGAAGGGGGAGGAGGGCAAGCAGGGTGGGGGAGACGCCCAGGAAATGAGGCCCATGAGGGGATGGTGGGTCAGATTCAGTAATGAATGGTGTAGATACAAGAGAAGATCAAGAATTATGGTAGGTATGTAATTTTCATATCTTCCCTTGCCAATCTTCACCATTCATTACTGCTGGGTGAGTACCAAGCCCCCCGAAGTGGGGTCTAGTACAACCCTGAAGGAACAGGACCCTCAGCTTCCTGTTGGTGGGAAACAGGAAGAAAAGACCCTGGCCGTACTAGACTGAAAGCCTAAGGCCGAGGAGAGCTTGGAGATGTCCCCTGAAAACGAGGGGACAGAGGAAGTCCCTGCAGTAGCCTCCTAGCCCTGGTGGAAAAAAGATGGGTCCCTCAGAAGACGGAGTGAATTACCCTACGCTGGGCCAGGGGAATCTACCCTGTGACATACCTGGGGTTGCATGAGTCCAGAAGGGCAACCCTCGGTGGCACCACCGGAGGGGAACCCAGAACCCGAGAAACTAAGGTGGGTCTCAGTGCTACGGCTCCTCCCTGCTCCCCGTGGGGTGGCAAAGGAGTGCTGCCGCCCCACCCGACCCCAAACCCTCAGACTCGAGGACACCTCCTCCTCGACCCCAATGGAGTCCTCTGATCCAGAGGCCCTCGAGGAGGCCGCCTGCTGAGGCTCCAATCCCCCTTGGGAGGCAGCAGCACAAAGGCTGGCAGCTGCCGCGGCCCAAGAGGGGACAATCCCCTCCCTAACCCCTAAGCTGTCCTCCCCAATGGACCCCAGGCCACCCTCTGCCTGGGAATCCTCAAGAGGCAGACTGCTCCAGAGATTCAGGAATGGAGGCGCTAGGCCACCTGACACTGTGTTGCACAGAGATCTCCGATTCCAAGGTATCGGGCAGCCAATCCGGGTCCACATCCGAGTCGACACCCTCCGAAGAGGAGTCGACCAGCAGGACCTCAATACTGACCACTCCGAGAACACCCAGAGGGACGGCGCCGGCATCTCCACCGGCACCAGCCATTCCTACAGCACCACCCAGGAACCCAATGCAGATCCATGCACGGCCCCGGCCGGGCCACTGGTACCGCGTGCGGAGCCACACAGGTCACCGAGAACCGAACCGGCGCTGCGAACAGCACCAGGATCCGAAACAGCATCGAGGGTCCGCCAGCGCCATACACAGCAACCCTGGGCCGCGACACTGGGGGAGACTGCAACTCAGGAGAGGTGACTGCCGAGGTGGCGTCGATGACCCGACCCCGGTAGGGGCGGCACTGCTCCTCCAATGCCACAAAAGAAGCCTCCTTCTCCTTGAAAAGTCTTGAAGATGAGGCCTCCTCCTCACCAGACCATATAGATCTGGGAGGGGACCCGAATGAAGGGTCTAAAGACCTGGCCTGGGAGGCCCGAGAGCAACATCGTCTTCCGAAAGTTGGAGGAGCCCTGCCGACTTTAAATGTGCTGATTTCCAGAACATGGCGATCCATGGGAAAACAGGCGTCACATCTATCCATATCATGGTTAAGTCCCAGGCACCAGAGGCAAACATCATGCTGGTCTGGCATGGAAAAATGCCAGCTATAGGAGCACAGCCCGCTTTCCATTTACACTTGGCTCCCGAACCAGACATGATGCGAAATAAAATAACACACAGCAAAAGATCCCGGCACCGTTAAACAAATAATTTGAACGAACTTACCGGCCAGTAACGGCATCGGGATGTAGAACCGGATGAGGAGTCATCGAAAAGATGGCACCAACAAGGTAGGCCTAATGGCGTACCACGAAACTACTAACTCACGCAGCAGGTGCAGCATCGATGGTGGGAGAAACAGAACTGGGATGGAGGAGGAGTCTGCGACGCTAATGGCCGCCATCAGCTGGGTGCTGCTGTTCGAGGGTGGCGCCACCTCCTCCCCCCTCCAAAAAAAACACTCCCGTAGCGGGTGCGTGCTTCCGGCTTACACCCAGCAGTAATGAATGGTGAAGACTGACAAGGGAAGATCTAGATTGATGTGCCATATATTGTTCTCTCTCATATTCCTCCTCTAACACCATGAGGTCAGGATTATATTCTACCTTGCCATTCCTATGGATGATGGGAACCATGGAGTGCACCTGTGACACCAGTGGCTGCTGAGAAGGAGGATTCTATCATGTGCTGGTAGTAGGTGTCAACTGCGTTTGAGTGCTCCAGGCCCTGTCGACAGGATAAGTGCCTGTATGGGTAAGTCAGACAGAATGCATCCTATCATTTCTGAAAATGACACTAGCACAACTTGAGATTCGAGGACACCATGACAGGGGCTCACACTACTTGTGTCAATGATGGGCCGTGGCTCGATGATGATGGTGGCGTCCTACCGTCCACAGTAGGTACAGCAGCACCTAAGCCAGACCCCGACCTTGGTGTTTAAGCCAGCTGGGGTGGGGGGGGAGAGCTGTAGTCAATGCTGCCGGAGCAGTCGACGATGCAGTAGAATTACCTTATCTCACTGATGAAGTAGATTTCTCTGTATCTCTATGCTTATGGTTGTGACCAGACAATGAGGAGGGCCATTATGACAACCATTCCTTATCCCGATCCTTCATCACTGGCAGTCATTTCTAAGCCTACAGCAAGACTGCAACAGATTTTGGACCCTGTTTCATTTCCATGGCTTGTGACGTTTTAATGTGCAGAAAAATTTCCTAGAGTTTTCTTGCAGCATCGCCTTGTGGCCTGCTTGAAGCTCTGGAAAATCTCGCAAGTTGTGTGTCTTCTAAATTTTAGCTCCGCATTCACAATACCGAAATAACGGGTCTTTTGATTTCGTTAAAATGCAGAGACGACAACATAAAAAAGTTATCTAAAGTAAAAACAGCAACAGCTAGTTGACAACATTCCCTTCTGTAGGTCCAATGAGGCTGATCGACGGTGGGAAAACAAGTGAGAAGTGATGGGGCCATCCACGTTTATACAGATGCTGATGCATGATGTTGCCATGGGTGGCCCCCAGCTTGCAAGTATTTCCGTGTGGTCCTAGTGTTTGGTGGCTGTAGTTCCAAAGGTGTGGACTAATGGAAGAGAGATCCCTGAAGAAGATGTACTTCTTCACAGAAGTGGTGGATTCCTGGAACAATCTTCCAAGGAGGTGGTTGGGGGTGAAAACAGTAGTGGGTTCAAGAATGCATGGGATAGGCATAAGGGAATCCTAGGGTAAGGGAAGAGGGGATGGGAGGGAAAATGGGCTGGAGATCAAGCAGGATCGGCAATGATAATGTAGGTAGAAAAAAATGGGCAGAGTAGGTGAGCCAAGTGGTCCTTATCTGCCGAACATTCTATGTTTCAATGACTGCCTGATCAGATGATGTCAAGGTTGCGAAGCCTGCCACATGGCCCTCAACCTGAGTCGACTACTCACCTCAACTCGAACAGTCAGGAGAGTTGAGGGATCAGGAGGAGCGTGATCACTCCTGGTCCCATGACCAGTGCCAGCGGCACTTGTGTTTCTTACTGTGGCAGGCAGGGCTCTCCCTCAAGGCCTTGAAGGCTCGGCACATCTCCCAGAATTCACCGGTGAAGGACGCTCTGATGTTGGCCCCAGCAAGGAGAAATGGTGAGGCCAAGAAGGTGCTCGTCTCAGCACTGGCTGCTGCTTCTTCCAGGGGCACAAGCTAGGCTGCTGACCACACCACTGTGGAGGCCTTCTTGTGGCTTTTTTAGGTCTGATCGGCTGGGTATCTGAGGAAAAACTGGGCTGCTTGATCCTCCAAAGAGTAAGTAAGAATCATCTGGCACAGGCTGCAGCCAGAAACATCGTGTGCAGCCCCTAGACAGTAGAGGAAAGACATGTGCGGGTCCATCCATGACATATTCTGGCAGCACATGATGCAGAACTTGAAACTTGGAGCAGCCTTCACTTCTTCGTGTTCCATCTTCTGTTGTGGAGGCAGGAGCACAACCAAGGAAATATAGATAACTGAAGAACTCTTCAAACAAAGTAACAAAATCACCAGTGGCGCACCTTAGGCCCTACAAAATGTTGAGCTGTGAAGCAGGAGATCAAACTTTTCCAGTGGAAAGGAAGGTGTGTGACTGGGTAGAGCTGGAAGACATACTGTCTCGGGTGGCGGGTAACTTAAGGACATTCTGACAAATCAGCACTTCCAGTGGAAGTGACAAGGTGTGGGTAGTGAACTATATCCATACCACTAGAAATAATGTTCACAAAGGCAGCCAAAAAATCTGGTGAAATGGCAGCCAAGTCCTCAGGCTCCATACAATGCACAGGAATCATCATGTTCACACACGGTGAGTATACAGTCAACAGGGACTTGATCACCACAGAAGGCAGCGGTCCTTGCAGCAACATATCAAACACCCAATGGATGTCTATACCACCTACTGTATTACCAGATGCAGTTATGAGCAGTAAGCTAATTACTTACGATGTACAGGCAAAAGCTAAAGAAACCTGTACAGATAAGACCATCTAAACTACAGCAGCGCACAACCCGACGGTCGATTAAACTGACCGGAATACAGCACCAAACCAGCAGATAGAACCAGTTCCCTCACAATCAGTAAGAATCGGTACTCGAGTGTTAACCACAAGTGCATAACCAGTCCTGCATAACAAGCGGTATAAAGCTATGCCTCGTGCCACATTACACCCCTAGAGGGTGATTAACAGACCATTAACATAACCCTTGGTCATGCCTTATTCCTTAATTACAATGCAGCTGCAAACCATGATTCCATGCAACTAAAACAAAGGCAGAGTTAATTTGCCTGGACCTCACTCCGCACACACAGCCTGACTAGCATGGCAGCCATCTTGGGAGGCAGCCCCATATTCTACCGGGAAGGGGGTGGACATACAGGAAAGGGGGAATGGGGAACTGCATTGAACAAGGTGTTGAGTAGCAAATGGGTAGACTGCAACTGCATAGACTAGTGAGTGTCTCATCTGCCATCAGAATCTACTGCATGTATCTTCTTTATGTTGCATCAATGTGTTCATTTGCTCACCACTTTAGGCAGATGACCTGCACATGCTCTGCCCCAGAACATTTAGAGTAGTTTAATGCAACCCAAACACTGACCACGTGACCCCTGAATCTCAACTGCCAGATCCTTTTCAGCTGTAGCAAATATCTGACACTCTGGAACTGCTCTGCAGAAATCCTTTGGTATCGTGAGTATAATTATAAAACCATCGCTTTCAGACTTGTACTGTTTCGATTCAGGCACTGACAGTGCTTTCTTTTGGTATAATCAGTTCTGGGAACCGATCATAGAACACAGGAGCATAGACAATGTCAGCAGGAAAAAAATAAAAATTGGTCAACCCAGTCTGCTCTGTTGTACCCTATCCAACCCCACTAGTGCCCCTACTGCCTAGAATAAGGTTGTGCACTCACCTCCTCCGTCATTACTTTGTCACCACTCTTGTTCTATTTTCCCAGTATCCCAGTTCCTCTATTCAGACTAACCACTGACCAGGGTAAAAATCAAACCAAGCCATGAATGAACAACACTGAACACATTCTCACGTCAGCAAAATGGGATCAACTGAGGACTTGTTTTTAACTCAGCCAGATTCTGTGGGGCTTAAGAGTTTACAACAATTTGGTCAGAACACACTTGGAGCAATGTGTTTGTCTTGGCAACACCATTTTAAAAAAATGACATAATAGCATGTAAAAGACACACATAAAAGGTGACAATCAGAGAATAAAAAGGCTGAACTACTGTTTTAATAAAGTGAAAAAACATACCTCTTTATAATAGGAGAAGGAGATGGTGGTGGTGGTAGTGATGGCTTAAGTAATGAATTAATTTGCAATTCTTGACCCGGAAAAGCACACTTAACTGTTATATGAACATACGAAATTGCCAGCAGAAACAGGCCACATGGTCTATCAAGTCTGCTCGTGTGTGCAGCTAGCCCCTCATTTTGCACCTATTATAGATTGCTTCCAGGTGTGTCCAGTGGTTGGCATGCAAGGACCTGTTTTAATGAGAGAGGGGAATGTTGTCTATGACACTGAGGAACTCCCCACCCCTTCTTCGATAAGTGCCATGGGATCTTTTACTTCTAACTAGACAGTGATCGGAGATGGGCAGAAGTGACCTCGGTTTAACATCTCATCCAAATGATGGCACCCCACTAGTGCTGCACCCCCCTCATACTGCCTTACAGTGTCAGTTATGGGTAGTACCCCAAGTACCAGGTGTGGGCTAGTGCCCACAACTGTCTGATTGTAAAGTAGTTCAGCACTAAATGATTTAGATAAGATGAACTTGATTTACAGGTTTAAATCACAGCTCAGAGTTAAGGCCCCACATAAGAGGAATTCACAATATCAAATTCCAAAAGAAAGTCAATAAATGCATTCTCACTCAATAAACAAATAGAAAAAAGCCAGTCAAGCCTGTAGAGGAAAATACTTCACGATCAGTTGATAGAAGTTAACGCGGTGCACGAGCTTGAGTGACACAAGCGCCACTCGGTCACAGTTTGTTAGGAAACATTAGTTATAGGGCCTTTATTGTGTTTATAGGTGATTCTTAAACTGTTTTTACTTAAAACATTTTTAATAGTGCATTTAGGGTTGTTCAGCTTGATTCGGGGAATTCTGTTACGGGAGAGGGAAAGAAGAAGACAATATTTGGAGGCCATTACTATTGAAACTTGTGTTGGCTCCTTACAAAATTTAGCAACTGTGTTTCTACCTGATGTGTATGCTGGGTGTACGATGGTATTTGAAGAGTATGGCAACGTTCTGCTAATGTTTAGGAGAATGTCACATGTACGCGCACACACATTCTCTAGAACAAGATTAAATAGCTGTAGGACTCAACAGCACCCATCTAAAAGTTGTTTTGTTTTTACAAGAAGGGTTATAACGACTTTATTGTTGTCCTCAGGAAACGTGCACCTTAACCCAGCCCCATGCATTGCATTTAATGATTACACAAACTGATGATTTTACTGCTAGAACTAATTTAGGTATGTTGCATCTCAATGTCAGGAGTCTTTTTCCCCAAGATTGACTTTTTAAGAGCTCAAATGGAGGTGCTAAAACTAGATGTTTTTGCAGTTTCAGAAACATGGCTCAATCCAAATATTAAAGACTCTGACATATGTATTGACAATTTCAAAACTGTTAGGACAGAATCAAACGAGGTGGGGTATTACTTGGTAAGAATAGACAAAGTAGGCTAACAGCCCATTAAATTGTCTCCCACACTGTGTGGAACAAAGTTTGGAAGAATAGATCATAGTGGGGGGTGTTAATTTACCCAAGTGACAACTATAAAGGGTGACTAAAAATAGCGAAAACTATCTCAGGGCAGTTGGATCTTTTGGTCATAAATGTACAGGGATTTCCAAGCTTCTGTTTTAACCTAGCAGTGTGTTATAAACCTCCCTCAGTAGGTACTGGAACACTACAGACTTTAAGCACCCTAATTGCCCCTTATTTGGATAAAGAATTTGTGCTCTTAGGTGACCTAAACTGGAATATGGCGGTTCCTCAAAATGATATAATCACTTTACAGCGCTTAACTTACTCCCGCTGATTGGATCACATACTAGACTAAATATAAATAATGATGCCAAAGATACACTGGTGGATTTAACTGTAACCAACAGGCCTCATAGATATACTTCGGCTGTTCAGGAGGCAGATATCAGTGATCATAGTTATATCTCTTGTATAAGGGACAGTGTTACGGAAAAAGTACCAGTCTTCTTTTACAAGAAATTTGGATACATTTTGTGATCAAGCATTTATAAGGGACGGGGCTGAAATTAAACTGGAAGCTACTATATGTTTGCCCTGACATAGAAACAGCCTGGTTCATCTTTAAGTCGTCTTTGTTAGAGGTTAATAAGCATGTACCCACCATCAGTACAAGAACTAGGAAGAAAAATACCCTGTGGATATCTAAACGGCTTAAAATTACTTAAGAACAAAAGTCAATAAATACAGGTTACTCACCTGTAACAGGAGTTCTAGGAATGGTATATGTTGTTCATCCACACTTATTGGCAGGTTCCTTGCCACTTTAAATCTTGCCGGAAGGTCTTCAAGCTGGCTCCTCCCACCCACCCGGGTGGTACAACTCTCGGCTCGCCCCATGACGCCAGATCTGGCCCACTGGAAGCTCAGGCTGTGCGTCAGCCGGGAGAACAGGAAATGATGAACAACATACACCATTCCTAGAACTCCTGTTACAGGTGAGTAACCTGTATTTCTAGGGACATGGATATGTTGTTCATCCACACTTATTGGCAGACTCCTAGCAGTTCTCCGGGAGGAGGGAGGCAAGGCGCACACCCCCGATACTTACTTGGGAAATAAAGACTGGAGAACCGAGGCCCCAAAACCAGCATCCCGGCGTGACTCAAGGTCGATGTGGTAATGGGTAATAAAGGTGTGTGCTGACTTCCAGGTAGCAGCCCTGCAGATTTCCTGGATAGGGACGTCCCTGGAAGCAGCCACCAATGCAGCAGTATGATGGGTAGAATGAGCTCTTATCCCTCTGGGAGGCTCCATTCCCAACTTATAGCAGCGATCTATGCAGGAGGTGACCCACCTGCCTATCGTCCGCTTGGCTGCAGGTCTGCCAGATGCGGCTTCAGCGTAGGTGACAAACAGCTGGCGAACCTCTCCCCGAATTTCAGCCGTGCGCTCCTTATAATAAGCGAGCGCCCTTCTAGGGTCCAGAGTATGGAGCCTGTATTCGCCCCGAGGTGTGATTGGGGTAGAACACCGGCAGAGTCAGCACCTGGTTAAGGTGAAACACTACACCACCTTCAGAAGAAATTTCGGTGGGGGCGAGACAACCTTGTCCCTGTGGAAGACCAGGTAAGAGACTCTATGCAAAGCGCCTGGAGCTCTCCCATCCTTCTGGCTGACGATTAGCCACCAAGAAGGCGGTCTTCCATGACAGGTGAGAGATCACACCTGTGCATTGGTTCGAATGGCTTGCCCATGAGCTTTGCCAGTACCAGCAGTAAATCCCACGGAGGTGGAGGTTCTCGCACCGGAGGGGAAATGTGATCAAGGCCTTTGAAAAAGCGCCCGACCACCTTTTCCTGCGCCACCGACTGCCCCTGCCCGCGCCTGTAAGCAGAGATGGCTGCCAGGTGCACCTTTAGGTCGCCGACCTAAGCTCCTTGACCAGAAAGGGACCATAAATAGTCCAAATGCTCGCCACAGAACAGGAGGAAGGGTCCAAGCTCTTGTTCTGACACCAAATGGAGAATCTCTTCCATTTGAAGGCGTAGCATTTTCTGTCGACTTCACGGGACGCCCAACAACATTGAGGACCCTCGCCGGAAAGACCCAAGGCCTGAACTCTAGCCGCACAGGAACCAGGCCGTCCAGGTGCAGGGATTGAAGGTCCGATGGAACACCTTCCCTGATTGACTGAGAGCAGGTCCAGGTGAGCTGGAAGCTGCCTCGGGAGCCTGGAGCTGAGGCTGAGGAGATCTGGGTACCAGAACTGGCGGGGCCAGTCTGGGGCTATCAGGATCACCTGCGCCTTGTCCCTCCTTGCATTGAGAAGCACCTTGTGAATCAAGGGAAATGGGGGAAAGGCGTAGAAGAGGCCCGGGGTCCACAGCCTCGAGAAGGCATCCCCCTGCAGCGAGCCCTGCTGAGGGGGCCGGGCATGAAACAGCTCAGCTTCGCGTTCTCCCTGGAGGCAAACAGGTCCACCTGAGGTGTGCCCCAGTAGGAGAACAGATCTTGTACTACCTCCGGCTGGAGAGACCACTGCGAGATGCAGCCCCTATCCGCCCAGGGCATCGGCCAGGGTGTTGGAGGCTCCTGCCACATGAATGGCTAGGAGATCCGCCTCCAGGCTGCGCGACGAGTGACCAAATGCGGAGAGCTTCCTTGCATAGAAGCATGGAGCTGGCCCCGCCTGGCGGTTCAGGTAGTACATGGTCGTGGTATTTTCCGCCTGACTCGGACCACTGACCCCGGAGAAACGGAGCAAAGGCGGTGAGAGCTAGCGGACCGCCCAGAGCTCCAGCAGGTTGATGTGGCATCGACTCCGCTGGAACCAGAGGCCGGCACTGGTGTTCCCCCAGATGGGCACCCCAACCCATCAGAGAGGCATCAGTCGAAGAGAGACCGTCGCTCGGGCAGACAAACGGATGCCTCCTGCAGATGGAATGGAATGGTCCACCACTGCAGAGCTGCTCCACATCTCCTGGGTCACTATCACTAGCTGGTCCAAAGGATCGCATGCCAGACCACTGGCTGGCCAGTCCTCACTGAAGGGGCGATGTGCCAGCGGGCCCAACGGACCACGCTGGTACAGGCCGCCATGAGACCCAGAAGGAGCAGGAAGTCCCAGGCAGGCGCGATTGCCCAACCAGAAATGATTGGGCAAAGGAGGTAAGAACCTCGCCCTGTCCGGGAGAGCCGTGCCTGGCCTCAAGAGAGTCGAGCTCTGCCCCAATGAACAGGATCACCTGCTTCAGCTCGAGTTCCGACTCTGGCCTCGCTTGATGAGAAGGCCAACTCGAGAGCAAACCTGGAGGGCCAGATCTCTGGACCACTCCACCTCCCGTCTGGAGGAGGCTGCTATCAGCCAATCATCCAGGTAAGGGTACACCCGAACCCCTCGGCACTGCAGGAATGCTGTCACCGCTGCCATGCATTTGGTGAAGACCCTGGGAGCTGGAGATAAGTCAAGGGCATGGCTCGAACTGAAGAGGGATCCTCCGCCGAAAGCAGAGGAATCTCCGGCGTGACGGACGGATAGGATGTGAAAGAACGGGCCCTGTAGGTCAGAGAACAGAACCACACGCCGTGTTCCAGAGATGGTATTATCTGCGCCAGAGTGAACATCCTGAAGGTTCGAGACCTTAGGAACTTGTTCAGGTCGTGTAGGTCGAGAATGGGGCGCCAGCCCCCCGTCCGTTTCGGAACCAGGAAATACCTGGACACGAACCCCGGGTCTGAAGGGGGGTCCTCCACCTCCGTGATCACCTCCTTTTGGAGGAGGAGAGCGATGTCGGCTCGGTGAGCCGCCAGTGAGGCTGCGGACCCCGAGGTGCGACAGCTCTGAAGGGCGGGGCCTGCTCGAATTCCAGAGGTAGGCCTTTTCCCACCACCTCCAGTACCCACCTGTCCGTGGTAACAGCGGACCAGGTGGAAAGGAAGTGTCTGAGCCGTCCCCCCACGGGGGGAACCAGGGGTGAGGTGACAGGGATGGGGGTGACACCTCAGCCCGGCCACTGGGCATGCTTGGAGGAGGGACCGCCGAGGACCTCCTGGCCTTTACCTCCTGCTTCCTGTTGGAGGAAGCCGACGGCTTGGGCTTGGGATACCAAGGTCGAGCCTGCTGGCCCCGACGTTGCTGGGCCGGGCACGCCGCAGGCGCAGAAGGACAAAAGGGCTTAGGCTGTGGCTTGTGGCCTTTGTCCTTCTGACCGGAAGAGACAGAGTCCTAGGTAGCACTGGACTTCTCGATCCTCTGCAGGTGACCTTCCACCCCAGGGCCGAAGAGGTCAGTCCCCAAAAGGAACATCCGCCAACTTGTGCTGGGTATCCGAGGTAAAGGTGGATATCCTCAGCCAAGCCCGACGACGATGGCCACTGCGCCACCACAGACCTGGCACATGAGTCCTCGATGTTCAAGCGAGTCTGAGCTGTTGTTTAGCCACTGCCCTGCCCTGGTCCCGCACCTGCCTGACGGTAGTCTGCAGATCTGTGGAAGATGAGGGACAACCTCATCCAGGAGCCCAACAGGGCGTGAGAAAATGTGCCATGAGGACGGCCGGACTGGCCTGACGGCCGAGAGACACAGCATAGACTTTTCGCCCGCATAATCCAATTTCTTGATCCTTGTCGAGGTTTGTCGACATCCCTGCGTTCTCGGCACGCCGAAAACGCTGTCGGTAACCAACCCTCGGCCGAGGGTGTTCCAAACCGGACAGGGAACCGTAGAGACCGATACTTCCTGGTCAACCTGGTCAAGGCGCAGGGCAGGAAGCAGGACGCGCCAAAGTTCCAAGGTCGACCCACTATGGCTTCGCCACCGGAAAGGCCTCCAGAGGAGAATCCCCCGGTCCAGAATCTCGTGAGGGATACCTGGCCCATTTAGAAACGGGTTTGAGCTTCATCCCGGTGGACTCCGAGATGAGTCGGAGCAACCCTAAGAAGGACGAAGGGCTATCGTCCATTGACTGTCCTCCCGAGGACTCCAAGTCCATGCGCTTGGAGAAGAGGGAGGAACCATCAACGGACTCAGAAGAGTCCTCAAAGAGCTGCCTCGGCCCTGAGCCACCCTCCACCTGCCGAGGTTTATCGGGAGTGAGGGTGACCGACAGCCTATGGGGCAAACCCAAAGCCGACCGAGAATTTTTGGTCAGAGCCCCAACTAATGGCTGTGGGGGCGGAGGTTCCACCAGAATCGGTGGGGCAGCTGGAATTGGCCGAACAACCGGCCTGAGAACAGGTCTTTGACTCAACGAGGGGTTGCTTCAAGGTTCGTGACAAGCCACTTAATGGCCGGGAAGACGACTGGGTCGGCTTATTCTCGGTCAAAAGGAGCTGTTGCCATTAAGTTCTCGCACTCTGACGCAATCCTTGCGCCAGCCTCCTCATCCGAGGAAGAGGAAGAGCGGCGGGGCGGCTGTCGCTGGGTGCCGAGATCGAGACCGCCATGACGGGCGGGATCGGTTGAATCATGAGGATGTCCGAGACCGAGAGTCTCGACTAGGCCAAGGAAGGCAGTAGAAGTGTCAGAATCGCACTGCCCGGACGATCCCACCGGCAGTCTGAACCGGAGGCATGGATGAGCCGACGGGATCCTCAACTCCCACCGGGGGAACCAGGGAGAGGGGATTCTCAGCTTCTCCAGCCGACAACCCGTCTAACGGGTCGAGAAAAATCTTGACCGCGTCGACAGGAGTCTCGGTCAACTGGCCTGACAGGGACACCGTGAAGCCAGTGGCCGAAGCTGAGGGGTCGACCGAAGTCAACTGTCGACAAGGGGAGGGGGATCTTTCCCACTCCCAAGAGCGTCGACGGAGAGACTTACTTTTGCTCTTTTTGGACCTGGAAAAAGGTCCCGAAGAAGTTGGACCCTCACCTTTGGTCGAGAGGGTCAGACAAAGCTCCTTAAAAGAAGCCGAGTACGAGGCACAGAGAGAGAGCGGGACAAATGCCGCAGCCGAGGTAGAAGCGGCCCGCGCCGCCTCCTCTTCGAGGGCGATCATCTGCTCTAGCTGATCCGCCGAGCCCACCGCTGCGGACACCGCCAATCGGGCCTCTTTAGATTTCACCGGTGGAATTCTTTTCTCGGGGCACCCCAGTTGTAATTGGGCAGCACGTCTTCAGACGTGAAATGCGCAAGAGCACAAGTCACAGGCCTGCGGGTCGTGCTCAAGGCCCAGGCAGTAGACGCACGTGAAGTGCAGATCCGGCCCCAGACATCTTTCTGCCCGAAGGGCACCTCCGAAACCGGGAGTCGTTGGTCCATCGCAGTCATGAGGAGAAGAAGACCAAGTCTTTAGCAAAACTTTTTAATTTCGAACTTTTCAAGAATTAGGAACTAGTCTTAAACGCAACGCTTAGGAGGGAACCTGAGCTTCCAAGCGGTAAGGAAGATCTGGCGTCATGGGGCGGAGCCGAGAGTTTTACCACCCGGGTGGGTGGGAGGAGCCAGCTTGAAGACCTTCTGGCAAGATTTAAAGCGGCAAGGAACCTGCCAATAAGTGTGGATGAACAACATATCCATGTCCCTAGAATGGAGCATTTCAAGAAAGACAGCAAATGCTCCAGATAGATTTGCAATTCAAATAATTAGGAATAAGTGTACTTCAGAAGTAAGGTACGCAAGGAAAAACTATTACTTTAATAGATTTTCTGATCCAACATGTAACCCTCAGTTAATGTGGAAGAACATAGATTCATTAAAGGGGAAACAATGACCACTTGCTTCACCAGCAGTGTTAAGTTTTGAAGGAAGATCATTATATAAGTTTGATGATCCGGCAGAAGCATTTAATAAGCATTTTTTAGAAGTTGGAAACACGTTTGATGAGGATTACCCTGGGTAGGCTTCACCTGAATTAAGCATAAAATTTGATAATTCATTAAACAGACTATTTTTTTCATTTAGAGCAATAAGAAAGGGAGAAGTAGAGAAACAATTGCAACAACTTGATACATGCAAAGGGGCGGGTTGTGCAGGTATTTTGCCTATTTTCTATAAGGTAGCGGCTAAAGTGCTGGCGTAACATATAGCATACTTGTATAATTTTTCATTACAAACATCTGAGATACCAAAAGATTGGAAAACTGCTTTCATTATTCTGATCTTTAAAGGAGGGGATGAAGCAGAACCAAATTCCTACAGACCTATTTCTATATTAACAGTTTGTGTGAAGTATTTGAAAAATTATTACATAAACAGCTGATTTAATATTTTACGAGGTTTAATGTTATTTCACATTCACAATCTAGATTACGAAGGGCCAAAATACAACTTACACAATTTCAAGGGTGGTGGACGATGTGTTGACTTCCTTCGACAGGGGTAATAGTGTTCCACCAATATTCTTAGACCTGTTGAAGGCATTCGACACTGTCCACCACACAATTTTGATTAATCATCTGAATTCAGCAGGGCTTGAGTTCTCAGCTCTGGCATGGTTTTGTTCATATCTGTCTAACAGACAACAATGTATGAGGCTGGGGGAGCATGCTCAGATCCAGTTTTTATTAATACAGGGGTACCACAGGGATCGGTACTGGGTCCCTTGTTGTTCCTGATGTATATTAATGATCTCCTTAAATTCTGTTCTACCGAAACAACCATTTTTCTATACGCATATAACACTATAATATATACACAACATCAACATGTGGATTTGGTACTGGATGCATTACAGAATGACTTTCTTACTGTACAGGGTGCACGGAAGGATTTGAGACTACTTTTGAACGATAAGAAGACAACGGTTATTTGAAAAGCAAGGCATAAATTAGTGTTGGAGAGTTGATTATCGGCCTTTGCTAATCAAAATTAAAAATGATTAGCAATCAGCAGATTTTGATTAGCAGTTTTATAAAATGGGTATTACTTTAACTCATGTAATTATTACTTATTATTGTATATATATTAAGAAAATAGCCATTGTATACGTAGTTCTGAAACTGAATTTGCCATTTTGACCAAATTGTCTGCATAGCCTTTCTTATTATCCCACCTCATGTACCTGGTGCAGAAAGTTTTCCAATCCCCACCAAACTGTAATTCTGCACAACGGCAATGCCATTCTGTGCCATAAGTGTGTGTGTGTGTGTGTGTGGGGGGGGGGTTAATGAGAAGGCTATGTTGAAAATCTGTGATCAAAATATTTAAAAATTCCAAAGCTACTAGGGTGCGTAGCGAAACTGCAACGAATGGTCATAACTTTGCCATGTTTTCATATTTTGACCCCACATTTTCAAAATAGTCTTCTTATGACCCATCCTCGAGAACAATATGACCGTCATTAAGCAACCCCTGCCCGAAAGGTGAATTCGCCAAGCGACTGCAAAATCACTGTTCGGGCAGGAGTTGCTTATATTGTTCATGAGGTGGGTTCCCCAAAAGGCTATGTTGAAAATGTGAGGTCAACATGTCAAAAAATGACTGAGTTATGCATCAAAGTTGAACCCCCCACTGAATACATAGGACCGTATTTACCTTCGTTCTCATACTGCAGTCGCCGGTTCCAGCAGCAAGACGTGTCTTCAATTGGGAGCATGGATCTCAAACCTTGGACCTGTTCAGGTGAGTGAAGGTCTGTGGGGATGTCAAGGGGGTTGTGGGGAGGTGGGTGCACAGTGGGTGGTCAGATGGAAGTACAGGAGTGATCAGCGATTCACCTTTTTTTTTTTTGCAGGTTCAAATAAAAAAAAAAAAACAGCAAGGGGACAAAAATGGACAGCGATGGGATGACAAGGGGTGCCACTAGACACCTGGGAACTTCACAAAAATGAAGGAAGCGATCGGATTGGGGTGCCACTAGACACCAGAGAACGTTAAAAATTATGAGGACAGCGATCGAATGGGGGGTGTTCACTAGACACCAGGGATAAAATGCATTACGAGGATGGCGATCAGTGGAGGAGGGGCACTAGGTGTCATCAGGCAAACAAAGGGCTGGCAACTGCGGGTTGGGGGGGCACCACTAGACACCAGGGAAAGTAAAAAAAAATACTGGGCTGGCTAGCTTCTATGATTAGCAACCATTGCTAATCAAGCTGGAAATTGACTCACGCTTCCAGATTCTTGGGTCACCAATTTACGATGCAAACCCGCTTATTTTATGCCTTGGAAAAGAAAAAAAAAAATAAAATTATACGAGATATAAAAACTGTTTTAGGAGCAGTGATAAGTAGGGTCACCCATTATAAATACCTGGGGGTGATAATTAGATAATGATCTAACTTTTCAATACCATATCAACCATATATCTAAGAAACTTAGGTAATTGCTGGGCTTCTTTTATAGGAATCGTGCATTATTTACATCTCCATTGAGGAAGTTGCTGGTCAATTCATTATTTTTGCCAGTACTTGATTACAGATACTTTATATAGAGTAAAGCTTCTAATAAGCTTTTGGGCACTTTAGATCCACTTTATAACAGCACTATAAGATTTATTCTTAATTTGCATTATAGGACACATAGATGCACACCGTACAGTGAGGTAGGCTGGACTTCCCTAAAAGACTGAAGAGAATCACGTTGGTATGATTTTGTATACAAATTCATACTAAGATTATTGCCTTCATTTTTGTTATGTAAACTGCAAGTTAAAAATACCTCTAATTATATTTTGCACTCAAATGTTTATCATCCTGTTTATCAAATTCCTAGGAATAGATCGAAATACGGGGATAAGACTTTAGCCATAGCAATACCACGGACTTCGGTATTATTACAAAAAAGATGGGGTTAAACATTTTGCCTACCTTGACACATTTTAAGGCCTCTTTAGGAAAAATATTTAACAGACATTGCAGCTGTTTTGGATCAATGAATCAGGTCTATATACTTTTAATGGAAATTAAAATCTGTTTCTGTAAAATCAGAATGTATTTATGATACATGTGTTTGCATGTTGTAACACTGTTTTATGTTTATTGTATGGAAGCAATTGTAAATGAGATCAAATTCTCAGTTTTGCTTCCAATAAATCAATGATTGATTTCAGAAAAGTACAGTTAAGAAATAGTTACGTAAGAACATACCATAACCGTAGATCTTCAAGAGAGGGTCCTGCAGTAGGTCATAACAGATAGGACTGAATTTCAAGCAGTCATGGTCCACACAGCAAATGTCTAGCTAGCAATCCATAGTGGGGGACCGCCCCCAACGTCACCTGATGGGGCATCAGCATGACACTATAAAGGGGGTGGTCCCCATGCCCACCCTCCAGTTCTCCCACAGGAAGACCTCGAAAAGGTAAACAGGAGAAAGGAGAAAACTCTTCAAGCCCTGAGCTGCTGAAGAGTACCCTGGCAAAGGAAGAAGAGCAAAAGCTGGGGGAAGATGGGATGGAAAACATGACCTACTGCAGGAACCACTCTCGAAGATCTACTGTTACAGTAAGTTCTAATGTAACTGTTATATCTTACTTCGAGAGGGTTCCTGCAGTAGGTCATAACAGACAGGACTGAATTCCAAGCAGTCAAGAAGAAAACAGTCAGAGACTGAGGTCCAGGAGGAGGAGGAGGAGAGGTCTGTAAAGGATGACGCAGACTAGGACAAAAGGCCCTGAAGGACGGCCAATCCAAAGCCGTCCCTGTGCCTAGAGGCAATGTCCAGACTGTAATGCTTCGTGAAAGTATGAATGGTACTCCATGTGGCTGAAGCATAAATGTCCAATGTGGACACATTTTTAGAAAGGCAGGAGAGGCGGCCAAGCCATGGGTGAAATGCCCCTTGACCTCCCCTGGTCAGGGCCGGCTTTAGGGTTTTGGGGGCCCCCAGCAGAATTAGTGAAGTCATGGGGCCTCTCTTTTGGCCCACCTTTAGCCCATGTGTTTCACTGTAGCTCATAAGTGCAAGATTTTATTTGTGGTGATACTGTAGGCAGGAAAATGGGCAGACTAGGTGGGTCAAGCAGTAGCTATCTGCTGGCAAATTCTATTTCTTTGTTTCTATGTATAGCTTTAGTATAACCAGTGGTATTTTAAAAAATTTTAGGAGGACACAGCACTGTCAGTTCTTTTGGCTCTTCTCCCCATCCCATCCACTGATGCCTATCCACCTCATACTGACTGGATCACAGCTTGTTGAGGTATTTCATGACATAACCAGAAGGATCTGCACAGTCCTTTACTGATGTTTTAAAAATACAGTAAGATAACATTTTTTTTCTAAATGAATAAGGTAAACTTCTCTGGTTGGGGGGCCCCCTTGAGCAGGGGCTCCCAGCAACCGCAGGGTTCGCTGGTGCCTAAAACCGGCTATGCCCCTGGTAGAGGTTTCTCGTACTTCTGATAAATGAAAACAAATGCAGTTAGCCAACTACTTGGACAGGCATTGCTTAGAGACCGCTATGCCCTGACATTTGGGAGCAAAGGAAACAAATAACTGATCCGCCTTGCGCATCTCCTTAGTCCGAGAAACGTAATAATGCAAGATCCTGTGCACATCAAGGGTGTGCAAATGGTATCCCCCCCCCCATTGGAATATTCAGGATAATACACCAGCAATTGGCTATCCTAGTTTAAAGTCACCTCAGATACCACCTTCAGAAGAAAAGAGGGATGGGTCCTCAGAGCCACCCAGTCTCTGGAAAATTAAATAAGGCTCCTTGCAGACAAGGGGCTGGAGCTCGGAAACCCTTCGAGCTGAGGTAATGGCAACTAAAAATAGCACATCCCAAGACAAAAGCACACGTCACTGCTTGCTGAAGGGGGCAACGTAAGGTTTTCTAAAATAAAATTCAAATCCCAGGGAGGAACCGGACTACGGATTGGAGGCTTCAAGTGGAGGATCCGCTTAAAGAAGGTCTTGGAGACCTCCAACTGGGCAATATTCTTGCTGTCCACCGGAAGGTGACAGGCAGATATTGCCGAAAGGTGGACTTTCAGTGAGGAATAGCTGAGGTACAAAATCAGAAAGATGCAAGAGGTACTAAAGGACTGACCTGGTGTGCCGGGCAAGAAAAGGGGTCCAGTTCCCTGGCAGTCTCTCAGATAGTGAACCTCTTCCACTTCATAGCATACGTAATCCTGGTGGAGGGTTTTCTGGCTTCTACCAAAACTTGGGCTACAAGGGAGGAAACCCCGAAATGTGACACCACTACCGCCAAAGGTGCCATGCATGCAGGTGGAGAGATCTGAGGCCTGGTGCACCAGGTTGCCCTGCTCCTCAGTGAGAAGGTCGTGCAGGGGAGGTAGAGGTACTGGAGGTTCCAGCACTAGCTGTTGCAGCAGGGGAAACCAGATCTGCCGAGGCCACAGAGGGATAATGAGGATCATGTGTGCACCCTCCGCTTGAAGCTTCAGCAAGATTTTCTGCAGAACTGGGAAGGCATACAGAAACCTCCCTGTCCAACAGAGTGACAGCACGTCTCGCCAAAAAACACCATGCCTGGGAACGAGCATGCAAAAATCAGGTAGTTTTGCGTTGGATGGAGAGGCAGAAAGGTCCAGATCTGGATGGCCACACTGGTCGAACAGACTTTCTACCACGTCTTACTTCAGTTCCCACTCATGAGCCCGCGCTGTGGTGCAGTTGAGACTATCCACCAGGACGTTGTGTACGCCTGGAACGTGGACCGCTATCAAGTGCAGGTTGTGCTGGACTGCCCAGTACCACACCCGCATTGCCTCCCTGCAGAGGGGGTACAAGCGGGTGCCTCCCTGTTTGTGTACCAGACTGTGGCCGTGTTGTCGGTCTGGACCAAGAGTGTTCCCGGGCATAAGAGGTTCTGAAAGGCCTGGAGAGCATACAGCATCGCTCTCATCTCCAGAACGTTGATAAGCAGATATGGCTCTTGCTGGGACCATGTCCCCTGGATTCTGTGGTCGCCTGGGTGGGCTCCCCAACCCTGACCCAAGGCATCTGTCATGAAGGTCATGGAACGGGAGGAGGGTTGGAAAGGGACCCCCAAGGAGATTGGATAGCTCCTACCACCAAAGTAGATCCCTCTTCATGCTGTTGAAGACCATGATTCTGTACTCCAGGTCATCTGGGCGTTGATCCCACTGGACCCCGAGAGTCCACTGGGTCACCCTCATGTGCAGTCTGGCCTTAGGAACTGTGGGAATGGCTGCTGCCATAAGACCCAACAGCCAGAGCACAGAGCGAGCTGTAGTCCAATGAGAGTTGGCTATAGTGAAAGCTTGTAGTTTCAGGGTGTCCGCTCTGTCTGAAGGGAGGAAAGCCCTGCCCTGGACCGTGTCCAGCACTGCCCCAATAAATTGGAGGCGCTGGGAGGGAAACAGGTTGGACTTGGGGTAGTTCACCGTAATGCCCAGACATGAAAACAGGTCCAGGGTGAAGGAGAGAAACTCCTGCAGACTGCTCTGGGATGGGTCTGACAGAAGCCAGTCGTCCAGGTATTGGAACACATAGATCCCCCTGCAGTGCAAGGCTGCTGCCACTACCACTAGGCACTTGGTAAAAACCCGAGGTGCCGAAGACAGGCCAATGGGGAGGGCACTGAATTGAAAATGGTTCCCCTGGAACGCAAACCTGAGGAAGCGGTGGTGGGCCAGGAGAATAGGAATGTGCAGGTAGGCATCCTGCATGTCCAGCGAACAGAGCCACTGATCCTTGAGGAGCAGGGGTAAGAGTCCCTGGAGAGTCAACATGCGGAACCTCTTGTACTCGACAAAGAGATTCAGCAGGCCGAGGTACAAGATGGGTCTGAGAGCTCCCGTCTTCTTGGGCACCAGGAAGATGTGGTAGTAATACCCTCTTCCTTCCTGTGCCTGAGGAACCGGCTCTATGGCTGATTTGGACATAAGAGCTAGAATTTCCTCCCTCACCACTGGAAGGTGGTTTGACGGGTAATGTGACCTGCCTGGACGGTTGTCTGGAGGTCTGTCCAGGAACTCTATTGGGTGTCCTCTCGCGATCATCTGCAGCACCCAAGCATCTGAGGTGATCACCTCCCATTCTCTGAGGTGGAGGATGAACCTTCCTCCCACCGTTTCCATCTGTAGATTTGGAAGAGGTGGCGGAGGATCCCGCAAGTCGGGAGACAGAGAGGAGGGCTGGCTGATGGCCTCCCGCTGCTCTGTGGGATTTTGCTGGGGTGGCGGGGTTGGTGCCCCAGATCCCATGGTACGACATTTGCCCTGATGTCTGGCCGGGGGCTGTTTGTTTCTTTTTCACTGTGGGCAGCGAAAAGGCTGCTTGGGTTTGAAGCCGGAGCAACAGAGGGAGTGGACGTCTCATAGGGACCTACCACTGTCCTGAATCTCCATGATGATGTCCTTTACATCCACCCCAAACAGGACAGGGCCTTGAAAAGGGGCATCCAGGAGAGTGGATTGGACATCAGGTGCCAGGCCTGCTAAGCGAAGCCATGCAAGCCTCCTAAGGCAAATGCCCGAGGCAGTGCTGTGTGCCACTGAGTCCGCAGAGTCATATGTGGCGCATAGTGCATGGTGGCAGAAAGACTTATTAAGTCTAACCGGAGTCTGTCCCTAAGATCCTGATCTGGAATGGCTAGGCTCTCCGATTCCAGGTCAGTGAGGGAAGATTTCTGAAAGGAAATCATGTGAGCCATGTAGTTTAAAGACCGCAAGGCACAAGTGGAGGAAGCATACACTTTGTGGCCATATTGGTCCATTTGTTTGGATTCATCTGTTGGAGAGGCACTAAGATGCTTGGGCTTGGCCAATCTGTCATGGGCTGCCATGATCACTATGGAGTCCATCTTGGGCTGCATAGCGAGGTGAAAAACCCCTTCCGGAGGATGATAAATCCTGTCGGCCTTCTTGGGGACCGCAGGGATGGAGGAAAGCTGCTGCTAGATTGTGGATGTCAAGTCTTCATGTGGCCCTGTCCAAGGGGGGATGGGTAAGGGGTCTGCATCCGAGATATCAAAATGCTCGGCGAACCTCTTCCTTTTTGGATCCAACTCCTGGGCAGCTCAGCCACAAGTGTCCAGAATAGACCTTGGCAGTTCAGCAAATGAAGGGTCCTCCAGGGGAGACTTGGGGGACTCTGCTGGTTGAGGCTCTATAGGGGAATGGGATCCCGAACTGGCAGAAGAGTCAGAATTCAATTCAGAGGAGACTGGTCTGTTGGGTGAAGAGACCTTGTCCAAAGTCCCCTCTATGGGTTTGTCATCAGGTACAACCATGGGGAAGGGGGTCTGTTTCCCTATCTGACGACCAGGGGTCAATGGGGGATAAGCTCCTGGTGAACATCCTGGAGGCCGGCATAGGGATCGATATCGGCTCCAGGCGAGACAGCTCCTTAAGAAGCTGAGAGTTTCTGTCCTTCCACCAAGAAGGTATGGACTCTGGGGTGCCAGCCTGCGACTTGTCCTGAGCCTGAGGCTGCGGCGGTTGGAAACCTGGGTACCCTGAAGGAGCATAAGAGGAGTAGCCAGGATAGTGATGGCTGAAGGGGTATCCCGGTGGGTTGTACCCTTGGAAAAAATGAGCCTGCAGCGGGTATCCGGCTGCATAGGCAGATGACAGGTAGCCCGCAATGGATACCCTGAAGCTGGATAATAGGGATAACACGGCGAAGGGTAGCCGGGAATCGTGCCTGTCGGAGGGGCCGAAAGACCACTGGGAGCAGGTGGGCCCGACGGTAGCTCAAGCACCGGAGCAGAAGGGGTAGGGAGGGTGCCTGCAGGGCTGTTAAGTGACGGAAGGTCGACCGGGACCCCAGCCATCACCTGGTCGGGCAGGACGTCGACCAGTGAGGAGCTCCTAGGAGAGGGATTCCCAAAGGTATATGATGCCAGAGGGTCAGGTTTCGGAGGGACCAAAGGTTCTGTGGGCTGGTCTACCGTGTGCGAAGGGGATCTGGGAGGGGTGACAAATGTCACCAGGTCCACTAGGAAGGCAGAGGACTCAGCAACTAATAAACCTGACATCGGGAAAGAAATCCCCAAAGACAGGCCACTCGTCTCTTGCAGGGAATCAAGGGACAGCGAGGGGTCGGGATGAGTCAGAGGAAGACAGTCCCTGGAGGGAGAACACTTGAGGGAAGGAGGAGGATCTGGCAGCTGGCTCTGATCACCGTCAGGGAAGTCGGCAGAGTACGATGGGAGAGCCTTGGCCGTGCAGTCATCGGGCAAGCCGGGACCGACTGATCGGCTGTGTCTGAGCAGGCACTGGAGGAGCCCGTCCGACTTATCGGTCGGGCAGCAGACGAGCTGGCATCCAGCGCATTGACCAGGCACGTACTTCAGAAGAACTGGAGGTCAGATTTACCTGATGGAGTGCTGACAACAGGCCCACCTCCTGAGAGGAACGCCCCTTCTGCCCTCTGACTACGGTGGGAGAGGGAGCTGGCGACCAATCCACCGAGGTGGATGGAGACCGGGAGGGGTACTTACCGAAGCTGCCTCCCGAGGCTGCTTCTTCAGTCTGGTGACTCAGAACAGAGGGGGACCAATCCCGGTCCCAATGTTTCTCCCTCTCCTTCTTTTTCTTCTTTCGCTCGGTAGTGGGAGACGAAGAATATTCCCGCAGCTCCTTTTCCATGGAAGCTAGGCACTTCTTGAGTAGATGGGCTTTGAGGACTTTTTGGCATTTGACTCATGTGGCCCTGTTGAAGGAGAAGTAGATTGAGCAGTCCTGGGCCCGGTGTTTGGGGCCCATGCAGAGGACGCAGCAGGGGTGGTCATCACCGTGCGGTATTTGAACGCTGCACCTGTCGCACAAGTTTTTCGGGCGACATGACAGAGAAGACATACAATACTTAGTAGGATAAGTTGTAAAGATAAAGAAAGCCGTTAGCTGGAAAAATGGCGGTAGACTAAAAGTGAAGTTCTCTGCAAGGTACAATTGACATAGGTCATCGGTGGGAAAGAACTGGAGGGTGGGCGTGGAGACTGCCCCCCTTTACAATGTCACACTGATGTCCCATCAGGTGACATCGAGAGTGGTCCCCAGCTATGGACTGCTAGCTAGAAGCCTGCCATGTGGTCCTGACGCCAGGAGGCGCTGTCCTATCTGTTATGACCTACTGCAGGAACCCTCCTGAAGTAAGATCTTGCTATAACAGTAGGTCTTCGAGAGAAGCTCTTGCAGCAGGCTACATTGGTAGGATTATGCTGCCAGGCACTAGGACCACGCAGAAAATTTCTAGCTAGCAGTCTACCAAGGGGGGGACCACCCCTCTGGATGTCAGTCATCTGACATCAGTATAGTCTATATAAGGGACGATCCCCCACACCTACCTCAGTTCTCCCGCTGGAGACTCTGCACAGCCAGCTGAAGGAGAACCAAGGAGGTTATCCCAAGAACCAACAGGAGAAGAAGCTTATGCTACAGAGAAAAAGGAACAGAAGAAAGGAGAGAGGGAAATCAGTGCCTACTGCAAGAGCTTCTCTCGAACATCTACTGTTATGGTGAGTTCTTATGTAACTGTACTATCTTACTTTGAGGAAGGCTCTTGCAACAGGTGACACCGGTAGGACTGAGTCCCAAGCAGTACCGGTACCACCAGGCTGAAAACTCTGGGAGGAGGGAACCAGACAGCAGTCAGGAGTTTATTTTTTATTCTTTTTGGGTCTCCCCCCCCCCAATGCCCCCAGTGGAACTCAGCCCCATGCCACGTGTGCCAAACCACCATGCCCAGGCTTACCCCTAGGCGCCCCCAATGGTCAATGGGCAGGCCATTTGGCCATTCTGTGGGCGGTGTACAGGAAGGGACCTCGCAGACACCGTGGCAGGAGCGTGGCAAGCAAGGCGTCATGGCTGGGGGACCGGAGATTTTTGTGGCTGTGATCCCCTGGGAGGCAGGGCGTGCAATTATGCCAGCATCTGTCCCACCTCGCACGCAAGCAAGTGCCGGCCTTTCCCAGCGATTCCCCCAGAAGGCGCCAACAGGCTGGACACTCACAACCCTCTCCCTGGAGAACCACCCCTCGGGCACTCTATCCTTCTCCTCCTGGCCAGCCCTCCGACACCCAGGTCCAATCCCGGGATCTCGGCATCGCAAATAGTCACATTGCCACTGTGCCAGCGGGCTGGCTCCAGTCAGGAGTTTATGACAGGAGGCCCTGAAGGACTGCCAGGCAAATGTTAGTTATACACCTAGAGGCGATGTCCAAGCTGTAATGCTTGGTGAAAGTGTGAACAGAACTTAAAGTATCAGTTGCACAGATGTCAGCTGTGAACACATTTCTAAAACAAGCTGTAGAGGCAGTCATACCCCTGGTGGAATGACCCATGACCACCCCCGGAAGGGGTGTGTTGTACTTACAATAGCAATAAACAATGCAATTAGCCAACCACTTAGAAAAACACTGTTTGGAAACAGGAGCGCCCTCTCTTGGGGGCAAATGAAAACAAACCAATCAGTTTTTCTCAAAGACTTGGTACGGTTTGTATAACACTGCAACATCCTGTGAACATCCAAAGTACAGAGCAAGGCCTCCCCATGAATAGAATGTTCAGGAAAATAAACTGGAAGGTGGATGGACTGATTAAAAGTGAACTCAGATACCATCTCAGGCAAAAAATGAAAATTAAGAACCTACCCTAATTTTTGATCTTCTCTTATATCTTCACCATTCAATACTGATGGGTAAGAGTCGAGGCATGCACCCTCCATGGGAGCTTTTTTTTGGGAGTGCGCCAACAGCACCACCCATTGGCTGGTGCACGAGGATTGGCCATTAGGTGCCGTATACTCCTCCTCCATCCCAGTTCTGTTAAGTCGGAGAGGATGAAACAGGAGATAAGAGAAAAATAAGGTGAAGCAAGAGAGCCGAGGGATAGGGTAAGGAAGGATGTAAACTGAAAAAGATATAAGCCGATTAGGGGACAGAGGGCAGAGATTCCTACCCTAAGTGGCCATAGGGCCCAAATCCTTGCTCGGTCTCACAGAAAGAAGAGAGAGAGAGAAAGAGAGAAAAAAGATACGAGAAGAAAGAAGAGATACGAGTAAGGGATAAAAAAAGGGGGAGGAAGGAGGGCTCTCTACCACGTTAAATTGGAAGACCACTGGCTTGTAACAGCTTCAAAATCCTGAGGAAATGAAGACAAGGGAGCAAGGATCCTGTCAGTTCCAGAGGTTACTGTACCAAGGCCTGAGGGAAATAGGGATGGCCATGGAAGAACACTGACGGAGACTGATCTCTCTTCTACCCTTTACCCGTATATGTTATGAAAATCTTGGAACAGGTACCTCCACAAACAGTCCCTTGGGCAAGGAGAGCAGTCCTGATTAGAGGAGGAGTATGTCCAGATTGACTCTGAAAAGGAGGAGAAGGAGGTGGGAAAAACCAGCTACAGGTTTTCACACGAGGGTATACATGTAGTCCCCACTTCAGAAGAAGAGAACCATGGCACATCTGTACCCTGAGGAAAAGAAGAGGAAGGAGGGAGGAAAATCCCACAGCCTCTCCCAAGAATGAACTGAAGCAAGAATTGTGAGAAATGACATAATCAAGAGGATTATCCAAGACCGGCCCAGTGGCACTGAGGGTTCAGGCACTGGCTGCCACACCTCATGCCACGCTGGCGACCCGGGTTTAGAAGGGAGCTGGGGTCAGTGGGGGAGGAGAGGATGGAGCATCCAGAGGACTGCTGTCCTCTCCTGGCAAGGGTGAGTGGATGACTCCTGAGCACGAGTGTCTCCCAGCCCTTGCTGGGAGTGCAACAACCAGGGGATCATGCTGGTACAGAGAGGAGCCTCGGCGGACGTTCACGGGAAGGGTGCAGGAGCACACTCGGTCACTCTGGACGTCATTGCACATCCGGGCTCCTAAGGGGAATGCTCAAGAACACAGGAAAACACCCGTTGGCTGGGAGGTAGACAACGCCTGCCCCCACCTCCAACACCGGACCCTGCTCACTGGGAACTCATCTCGCTAGTCACCTTCACCCGAGGAGCACCAGAAAAAAGCACCAGCCAAGGAGAAGGCGGCGACCCCACTCTGGGGGGTAGATTTCTGGGGGAGATTGCTCATGGTGTCGTGGGTGAATAGGAGACCAAGGTGCAGATGGGAGGATCTCAGGTAGTAGGGGAACAGGCAGGTCTATTGAAGGGGCCGCAGCCAGCGGTAACAGGAGGGAAAAATAACTGAAAAGAGGATTATCCAAGACAAAAAAAGGGGAACATCCCAGTGCATCGTGACAGAATCCCAGGGAGTTCCTCCAGAGATTAGAGCGAAGACCCTACTCGCCATCCTCCTGGTTGAACACTCTGTGACTTAGAGAATGAAACAGAGAGCTCTGAGGTACCAGGAGGACTCTGCCCCAACTGGCCTCGAAGAGGGGGAAGGCGAGCAGGTTGGAGGCGACGCCCAAGAACTGAGGCCCATTAGGGGAAGGTGGTGAGAATCAGCACTGAATGGTGAAGATACAAGAGAAGAGCAAGAATTACGGTAGGTATGTAATTTTCTTATCTTCTCTTGTCAATCTTCACTATTCATTACTGCTGGGTGACTACCAAGCCCCTCAGAGGGGACCTGGCACAGCCCTGAGGGAACAGATTCCCTCAGCCTCCTGCGGGTGAGAAACAGAAGGGGGGAGACCCTAAAGACCCTATAGCTGTACTAGACCAAGCGAGGTCAAAGGCTGGTCAGGATGAGGAGGTGTCCCCCGTGACCGGGGGAATGGAAGATGCCCCTGCCAAGTCCTCCTAGCCCTGCGGGAAAAAAGATGGGTCCCCCAGAAAATGGAGGAAATCACCCTACGCCGGGCAATGGGTGACAATCTGGACAGATGAAGCCTCGCCATCCACCTGATGCAGATCACTGTCCCTGCTAGTCTGAATGCCACCTCACTGGTGTCATAAGATGCCCTTGCCTGGTGCCTTTTAAGCTCCAGACCCTGTGCAGAGAGGGCGATGGCCTGTCTAGATTCCTCCGAATCAGGCAGGGATGCTAACACCTGTGCTAACATTGACCATAGATGCCTGTTGTAGGCAGCATGGTGAGCCTGATGAGAAACTATACAAAGCAGCACACAAGCTGAAGAGAACACCCTTCTGCCCCACTGGTCGAACTCTGCGGAATCCAGATCTGGGAATCGGTCGTGCCCCAGGCGCTGAAGCCCTGAAGGAGTATCTTAGTTTATTTTATTTAGTTTTTGTTGACCGGGTAAGTGCACTAGACAAATCCTGCCTATTTTCAGGCACGACCCGGGGGAGGGGGATACAGATGAATGCCAACTGACCTTGAACCAGATTAAGCTGTTGGTAGTATTTTTAGTGAATGAGGGAAATTTGGCCAGGACACCGGGGAAATTCCCCTACTCTTTTTTCGATAAGTGCCATGGGATCTTTAACATCCACCTGAACTACCACCAATCCATGCAGATAGGACCTCGGTTTAACGTCTCATCCAAAATATGGCACATCAGAAGTATAGCACCCCTCTCATGCTGCACTACAGTGTCAGTACTGGTATATTAACCCAAGTGCCAGATGTGGGAACTGAACCCACAGCCCTCTGATCTCCCAGCCTCAGAGGTGAGTGTGCTACCTGCTGAGCCACTGACACTGACATCTAAGGACTTCAGCCCTGAACTTCAGTGAGGTAGAGAACCTAGAGACTCCTGGGGAGTGCAATACCTCCTCCTGCAGTCTACCAGGGCTGAAAAAGGGGTGGCTGGAGACTGCCAGGTTTGGATAGATGCTTCTTGGAATGGGACGGGCCAGGAGGGCACCACCAGATGGTGAGCACTGAACTCGTTCAAGAATGAGCATGTCTCCTACTCGGTATTGCTCCATATAATGCGAGAGATATGTAGCTCTTGCACTAGCCTCGAGAGAAACTGCTAATATTCCGTGAAATCAGCGCCGGAGGACAGGTGGACAGATCGTTCCTCTTCCCCAGAGGAGGAAGACAAGGACGTAGAGGCACTCGAGTTTTCTGGGCTCTCCTATGGCCTGGGCAACAGTCGGAAGACCTGTTTGTCCATGGCTCTCACATACCTAGGGAAGGCCACCACAGTGGCCCTGAACGTCTCCCAGGTTAAGGGACCCATAGGACCCACATGGCCTGGGAGAGGGGGAGGTGTTTGCAGAGGGATTGGGGAGGGGCACCTGACAATGTGCCCTGCCTCTGCCAGGGCTCTGAGACCTAGCCACAGGCCCTGCCAGGCGGGGGGACCTGGGGTTCGAACCGGGCAGTGAAGGCTGTAAATGTTGAAACAAACCCAGAATGAGCCCTGAGGGAGAATCCCCCCTGTGGCGCAACTGGGGTTGCATGGATCCAGAAGGGCAACCCTCTGCACTGCCAACTAAGGGAGCCCCAGAGACCTCATAGGAGAGGCAGGGTTCAGTGCTCCGGCTCCTCCCCACTCCCCGAAGGGCAGTTGTAGGGGGCCTACGCGCCTCATCCCGGCCCTTCAACCCTTCGGACTCAAGTCACCCTCTCCTCCTTCAGTGATAGGGGTCCCCAACCCGCAGGCCCCCGAGAGAGGCTGCAGAAGCGGGGGTCCCTGTACCCACCAGGAGTCACTGCAGCACCAGAGATGGCGGCTGCCACCTCCCCAGAAGAACTGACCACACCCAGTCCCCCCAGGCCGCTGTCCCACGCACCTCCCCCCAATGCGGGCCACAGCATAAGGAGCTGTCAGACTACGGGCTCCAGGGAGTCTAGAGAGGAACACCGGGCGGCCTGTTGCCACCTCCCAGAGGGTTCTCCGACTCCAAGGAGTCGGGATGCCAGTCCAGATCAGCCTGCGGGTCATCCTCCTCCGAAGAGGAAGAGACCAGGCAGACTGCCAAGCTAGTGACCCTGTAAGAATCCTCGGTAATGGCGCTGCCGCAGGATACAGCACCACGCACGGTGCCGACACGATCACCGGCACCAGAAGGCGGCACCTAGGCCCTGCCAGTGCCGGGCCCAGCAGCCGTGGGCCGCAACACCGGGGGAGCTTGCACCTCCATGGAGGTGACTGCCGTGGCAGTGCCAACAAACCCAGCTTTGCACGGAACCGAGCTGTTCCTCCGGCACCGCAGAAGAAACCTCCTCGACGGCAAGACAGGAATCCGAGGAGGCTTCCTCCTCACCAGGCTGTATAGACACAGGAAGAGACCCAGAGGAAGGGTTGAGAGATCTGGCCTTGGCAACCTGTGAGCAACGCCATCCTCCAAAAGCTGGCGGTGCCCTGCAAACTTTGAATGCGCGGACCTCCAAAACACGGCGGTCCATGGAGAAGTAGGCGTTGCAGTTGTGCACGTCGTGTTTGCGCCCCAGGCATCGCAGGCAGATGTCATGTTGGTCAGAAATGGAAAAATGCCAGCCACAGGGGCACTGATGCATGAAGGCATTGCCCAGTTTGGATTTCTTCTTCACTCCTGAACCAGACAGGATGTGAAAATAACAGCAAATTTACAGAAAAAGAGACTGCACCATCTAGTGAAAATAATGGAAAGGTCTTATCGGAGATGACAGTGCCGAGTGGGCTACAACCAGGATGGAGAGATTCGGCGTCGAAAACAGGCCAGATGACGCAGGCGAAAACTAGTCACTCTCCCAGCAGGTGCTACCTCGACGGAGGGAGAACCAGAACTGGGAAGGAGGAGGAGTTTACAGCACCTAATGGCCAACCCTCATGTGCCGGCCACATGGGTGGTGCCGTTGGCACCGACTCCTCCCTCCCTCAAGGGAAAAAAAAGCTACTGTGGCGGATGCGTGCCTCCAGCAGTTACCCAGCAGTAATAAATGATGAAGATTGGCAAGGGAAGAAAAGATCTTAGAACTAGTACGCAAAGACACTCTGTCTTTGTGAAAGACCAAGTAAGGCTCTTTACACTTCGGAGCCTATAGCTCGGAAATCCTTTGAGCAGAAGTAACAGCATCTAAAAAGAGCGCTTTCCACAACACAAAGCGTAGCTCGCAACTCATGGCCGGTTCAAAGGGAGGCAAAGTGAGTTTCTCCAACACAAAGTTAAGGTCCCCTGGAGGGACTGGGTCCCAAATGGGAGGTTTCAGATGCAGAATACCCTGCAGAAAAGTGCGGGACATCTCCAGCTGGACAACGGTCTTGCCCTCAATGGTTGCATGGTATACAGAGAGAGAGTGGAAAGGTGCACCTTAAGAGATGAGTACCCAAAACCAGAATCCGAGAGGGGGAAAAGAGAACACCTGGCTAACCAAGCAGGTGAATGAATCCAAATGGCAAGCAGCTGCCCAAATAGAAAAATGCTTCTACTCCATGGCATAAGTGGCCCTGGTGGAGAGCTTCCTGGCTGCCACCAGGATGTCAGCCACTCTAGAGGAAACCCCAAAACGGGAGATTGTTAGTGCCACAGGAGTCACGCATGTAGATGGAGTGACTTGAGATCCAGATGGAACAGGGTGCCTCAGTCCTAGGAGAGCACGCCTTTGCACAGACAGAGAGGCACCAGAGGTCCCACAGCCAACTGCTGCAACAGAGGAAACCAAATCTGTTGTGGTCAGAAGGGAGCTATGAGAATCATCTCCGCTCCCTCCTACTGAAGCTTAAGCAAAACCCTCTGCAATAGCGGGAAGGGAGGAAATGCATAAGAAACGTCCCCTTCAAAGAGAGGGACAATGCAATTCGCCAGAAAACTCCAGGCCCAGGATTGAGTGAGCAAGAAAGTGGCAATTTTGCACTGAGTGGAGATTCAAAGAGGTCCAACTCTGGGCAACCCCATCTGTCAAAGAAGTTTTCAACCACTGTGGTTAGACGCTCCCACTCGTGGGGGGGGGGGCGCTGTTGAGCAGCCTTCTGGCAAGACGTGCCTGAGAGGAGCTCCTTACTTCAACTATAACAAAGCTTTAAAAACCACTTAACAAGTTGAAAGAGGCAAACTTTAAATACAGTTTTGTACAGATAAAATTCCCAGGACTTTAATGGTACTAAACTAGAAATATGGGGAGGACGCAAAAAACGACCAGCAGCGGATCAAAGATTCAACCTACGGCACCAGACCAGGCCGCAACCACATCGACCTCAGGTGGGACAGAACCTCCATGGAAAGCATTGCAATCAGCTATACAAGCCATCGACACTAAAGTTGAATCAATACTTCAGAGATTCAGAGAGCAAGACGCTAAAATCGAAACGGCAAATAACACTGCTACATCGGCAGAGAAGGTGGCTACTGCCGCTAGTAACTACCTCTAAATTGGTTCAGGAAAATGCCCAGTTACGCTACACAGGCTTGAGGCATTGAGAATTCTAACCGTGCCTCCCATATTCAGACAGGGCCTACCGGAGGGTGCCGAGGAGCAGAGCTTATTAACTTTTGAAAGTCTGGCTTCCTGAGGTATTAAGCCTTTCAGCAGAAGTATTAGTGGACAACCCATGGAAAGCTTTCAGAATAACACCGGCAGCGGGTCCACGCAGAGACTTACCAAGGGTGGTCCTCTTGGTTACTGCCAGCTCTACAGTGCGAGACATGATGTTACAAGCCGCAAGATCCGCAGAGGCACCGTCTTTCGAGGGGAATGTGGTGCATCTGTTCCCGGACCTCTCGTTTGCTACGAGGGCAAGACGGAAGAAATTTGATTCAGTCCGGCTAGACTTAGAGCCTGGGATTTCCCACCACTGTTGATGCCGCCAGACTTAGAATCCAATACGGGGTCGCCTGTATCAGTTCAATGATCCGATGGAAGCAGGGAAAAGTCGAGGCCATTAGTAGGGAGTTTCAGGCCTCGAGGCCCATCGACCCGAGGACTCGGATGATGAAGACACTTGATAACATTTTGAAGTCGACTATGCCTGAACTTAAATACAATGTTTAATCTGCTATGTTTTCCTCCCACAGTTAACCTGATGGACACCGTTAACAGGATTTTTATTACAAACTGGAAACTTCTTTCTTTGGGATAGTCAGGTTTTGAAATTTTGTTAAGGGTTCCTCAATCAATGACTTGTTGATATAGATTTAATGAAGAGGGAGCTGCTTATAAGGGCACTTAACATGTTAAGGTTTCATATTATAGAGTTGGGGACATATCAACACTGGATGTTGAAGTTAAAATCATTTTAAAAGGACATATTTTGGTTTTGTACCCCAAAAGCCTTAGATGGCTGTAGCCTTTCTTAGGTATATCATGGTATAATAAAGTAATCTGGATTTTCCCCCCCATCTCCTAGACAACTCTGTATAGGTTTCTATTTAGACCTGAAGTACATTGGATGTATCTGTGCAACATGTGATGCCTTACAGATGGATGTAAATTAAGCTTGTTGTTTAATTAAAACAATAAACATAAAGTTTAAAAAAAAAAAAAAAAAAAAAAAAAAAGCTCCCACTCGTGAGCCCGGGATCTGGAGTGGCTACAACTGTCGGCCAAGACATTTTAGTTGCCTGGAACATGAACGGCCAAGAGCTCCAGGCTGTGCTCAATGGCCCAATACCAAACTTGCTGCTTCTGACACAGGGGACAGGAATGGGTCTCCCCTTGTTTGTTGAGGTGGTAGATGACACACATGTTGGCCGTCTGGACCAGTAACGGGCCTGGAAGGAGATGAGACTGGAAGGCTTGCAGGGCATAGAGAACCATCCGCATCTCCAAAACTGATATGCACAGCTTGCTCCAGAACCGACCACGTGTCCTGGGTCTGATGGTCGGTCAAATAAGCACCCTAACCCATGCCAGAGGTATCTGTCATCCAGGATCTGCCGGGGGTTTAATATTCAGAAGAGAATTCCCCGGAGCAAATTGGCCGAGTCCATCCACCAGGCCAGTGCCTTCCAAACTGGATGACAGACCAAAACCAGTTGGTTGAGGTCATCCATGTGCTGATCCCACTGGACGTGCAGGATCCACTGTGGAATCCGCATGTGCAGGCTGGCCAAGGGAACTGTGGCAATCACTGCTGTCATATGGCCCATGAGGCGCAGAAATGTTCTGGCGGAAACCTGATGGCTCGCCGAGATGTGATGGGCCAGCTCCATTAGGCAGGCCGCCCTGTCCTCTGGCAGAAAAGCCTTTCCTTGGTGGGTAACCAGAATCGCCCCTATATATTGGAAGAGCTAGCAGGGGGAAAGGCAGGATTTCAAAAGGTTTACTGTGATAATTAACTCCTGGAAAAGACGACAGGTAGAGTCCAGGGCCTGCAGCAACACTCCCTGGCAGGGGCTGCAAGCAGCCAATTGTCCAAGTAGGGAAAAACATAAAACCCCTGCCTCCTCAAAGCCACTACCACTACTGCCAGTCATTTAGTAAACACCCAAGGAGCTGAAGAAAAGCCAATGGGGAGTGCCATGAATTGGAAGTGGGCCCTTGGAACTGGAAGCAGAGAAAACGGCAGTGAGCGAGGAAAACTTGGATATGCAAGTAAGCATCCTGCATGTCCAGAGAACAGAGCCAGTCCGCCTGATGCAGCAGGGGCAATAACCTCTGGAGGGTCACCATCCTGAATCTCTTGTACTCGATGTCTAGATTCAGACTGCTTTGGTCCAGAATGGGCTGCTGGTCCGCAGTCTTTTGGGGAGAAGAAAGAAGTGGGAGTAGAACTCCTTTCTGCACTGACCATGAGGGACAGGGTCCAGTGCTCTTTTTTGTAGAAGAACTTGGATTTCCTGAGACCAGTTGCAAATGTGTCAGAGGATAGCTGGAGTGGACTGTGGGGGGGGGGGGTGTCTTGGGCAGCCACTCCAGCAGTTCCGAAGTGTGACAATATGCAATGAGTTGAAAGACCCATTCGCCTGTGGTCACTGCTCACCACCCCTTATAATGAAGAGAGAACCAGCCCCAACACCCGGTCACAGGAGAGAACCTGGCTAAGGAGTCAGGAGGTGGTGTTGAGAATGGGCAGGGGAGCCATTGGGGCTCTGGGGTGGGGAAGAGCAGTCCCTGCAGGGGTGTTGGGGGTCTTTCGACGTCAGGTGCCCTTGGAGGGCTGCCTGCTGGTCTGCTTAAGAGAGGACCAGAGAAAGGACTGGAGTTAGTTCGGTCTAGGCTGAGTATGATAGAGCGAATGGATTGACCTTAAGGCTTTGCCAGACTCTTGTAACTTGGATATGAGGTCCTGGACATCACCACCAAAGAGGATTGAGCCCCTGGGACCAAACCCAGAGCCATGAGTGACACCGCAGGGAAATGCCAGCAGATGCCACGCACCCGAAGTCATCAACAGCACCACAGGATGCACAAAGCACATGGGTGCCCATGTCCGGGCCCGACTTTATGACTTGGGCAAGCAGGGTTTAAGAGTTCTCAGGTAAGGATTGAACCAGTTCTCTCGCCTGATGCTAGATGGCATTTTAGTACTGAACCATATGGGTTTTGTAGTTAATAGCCCGAATAGCCAAAGTGGCGAAGACGAAGACTAGCTTGCCAATTTGGTCCAGTTGAGGGGATTCCCGATCTGGGAGAAGGGCACTTAAGTGCTTGGGCTTCTTTGTGCAGTCATGGGCCGCATTAATGACCACAGAATCCACTGAGGGCTGGCTGCCCAAGAAAAGTTTGCCTGCAGGGGCATGATATAACCGGTCAGCCTTCTTAGGAAGGGAGGAAATCGTGGTGGGGTGGGTCTCTGTAACATTGTTGTATGACTGAATCATAGGGGCCAACACCACAGGCAGGACATCTTTTTGTCACAGAAAGATGGCCAGACGGTGCCTTTCAGGGTCCTGCTCTTCCATCTCCCAGCCCATGATGAACTGGATGCATCTCATCACATCCATGAAAGAGGGATCATAAAGTGGAGATTTGGTCACCCCTTTGGGAGTGTTCTCAGCCCCAGATGACTCCCCCAGAGAAGAAGAGGATCTGGAGTACTCAGAGTCATCCTCAGAGGACTCAGACGCTGGGTCAGGTGACCGGGGTTGATGTTCATCCATCCTGGGGCAGGTGCCGGTGTCAGGCCTAACACCCAATGACTTCAACGTATGGGGGTTGGAAGGTCCCACCCTGCCCATACCCCCTGGGCTGTGGGTCGAGGGGGGGAGGAAGGGGGGAGGATGGAGGCGGACTTGAAGGGCTAGCACCTGTTTCTGCATAAATGCCCACCAAGCAGAGAAAAGAACATTGTAATCAACCTGTGGGGCAAAGATACAGATAGGAAGAAAAGGAAAGTCCAACATTGGGTTATTAAATAACTGTGGGGCCAGCGACGGGTAACCTGGCATAGGTGTGGGTGGTACTAGATTTCGATACAGTCATGGCCTGGCTGGCATCGGTTACGGAGTAGACTACTGCAAGGGGGACACTAGCATTGGGCTCAGTGATGGGAGAACAGGTGTCTGGTCGATGGGCAATGGCCTAGTGGGCGACTGTCTGGAGCATCCTGGCGTAAGTCTCCACAGGAGGAGGTGACAAAAGCAGAGCCGAGGCCGGTGCCTGAGAGCCTAGAACAGGCCGAGCCTCCTGGCTGAGGGCCAGTAGGAACAATAGGCTGAAGCATCAGGGGCTGACAGAAATGAGAGCAGGTGGAGGAGCCACTGGGAGTCCAGAGGAAAGACTGTTGAGGCTGGAGGTGCCGACCCCCCTGCGGGAGGAAGACACGGTCATGGAAGAGAGTTTTTGAGGAAACTGCAACCAGGAAGCTAACAGGGCCCTCTCTCGGTGTTTGTCCCAGTGTTCATGCTTCCCAGATTTCACCCTGTGGGAGGATGAGGAAGAAGCCCCAGAAGACTTTGCCGACGAGGCCGAAGAGCTTTTGGCCTGCAGGTCTTTCTCCATAGCAAGAAGCTTCTGCTTTAGAAGATGGCTCTCCAGCATCTTCAGTCTTCGCCTCTGTGTAGCCTGGTTAATTTTCTGGCAGTGCTGGCAGGCCTCAATATTGTGGCTGGGTCCTAAGCAGAGCAGGCATGAAGAATGACAGTCTTTTTCTGGAATATGTTTGCCGCAGGTACACTTCACGGAGGGGTCGGATGACAATGAAGGAGTTGAAGACATACACCCGTGCAGAAAACATCGAAAAATGTATGTTAAAAGTAGGAAAATAAAAGAAAAATCAAAAGCGTGGTGAGCGTGGGAAATGGTGGTTGACTGTAGCTGCAACGTTCATTAAGTCCGATGTGCACGGGTCAATGGTGGGAAAAGAACTGAGGTAGGTGTGGGCCGGGGGGGGGGCGCCCTTTATATAGACTATACTGACGTCAGATGACTGACGTCTGAAGGGGCGGTCCCCCATGGCAGACTGCTAGCTAGAAGCTTTCCGTGTGGTCCTAGTGCCTGGCAGCATGGAGGCACAGTAGCCTGCTGCAAGAGCCTTCCTTGAAGTAAGATAAAGGTAAACTAGACAAAGAACACTCACGGCATAACTGGTCTTTTTCCTGTGCCAGCATTTCTTATTGGCCTAAATTCTCAATTTACTGACCTGCAGCAACAGCCACAACTGCATCCAATGACTTATCCTTCTGTTTACTGTCCACTTCACTGTAGTCATTTCTAAACAATGGTACTAGAGAAAAATGCCAATATTATTATCATTATCATCACCACCTACAGAACCTCAACAGCACCCCCATTCATTTTTTTTTTTTTTGTGCGTTATCTATTTATACCCCTGTCGTGCTCTGGACGGAGCTGCCTCTCCTTCGGGCAGCCATGACCCACAGACATTCCTCCTACTATCTCCCCCAAGCCACCTTACTGCAGATCTATAGCCATCCTCGGGACAGCCAGCGTAACCCTTTACCAGGTTGGTCCTCCTCCAGGGGAAGGCACCAAAGGAGAAGACCGGCCACCATTTTTCCTTCAGTCCCGGCCGCTGCCGAGGCTTTCCGTAGCTTCCTGGAACTGTTCAGAGGTGTCCTGAGCTGGCAGCCGGCATCCGGCCAGTCCCCAGAGCGGTGTTTTCCATTTTTCGGTGGTGTTCCCCTTATTGTGATTCCTCTGCAGTGCTCCCAGTCTCCACTAGGGGCCGCTGCAGAGTGGCCATGCATCCCCAACCCACCCCAGGGGAGGAGAGCAGTCCTACGGATGCTCAATCCTTCCCCTTCCCCTGCAGACCCCCTGCACCCGAGTCTGTTCCCGCACTCTGGTCCCCCTCATTTTTAATTTGTTTTGCAAACAGAAATTCTCTTTACACATACACCCTTACCTGAAAAATGTTCATCACTCTTGTTTTGTCTCAGACTATTGCTGGGTTCAAGGCACATCCACAGCTCATCCAACAGTAATTTTATTTTGTCTGTAAAAGGAGACACACATTATTATATTTACACTTTTACAAGATTTTACACGTTTCGGGAATTAGTTTTTTAAGGTAAAGAAATAAACATGTTACTTGCAGCCCACTGGTGCAGCAGAAAGATTTACAACTGCAACGTAGGTGGCGCAGGTTCGGGAATGGACTCAGGATGCTTGAGGGCCGGCCATGGCAAAGATGGACTGAGTGCCCATTACATGCTCTCCACCTCTGGGGGGTGGGGACAGTGCCTTCAGTCCTAGAGTTAACTCTGGGGAGGATGTGTCGGAGGCATGCCATGGATAGGCTGCGGCATTCCCCTGACACTCCACTCAAAACAAAACATACCTAAAGAAAATCCTCCCCGGCGACCCCAATGACGCCTTCCCTCACCCATGGTGGACCTGGGCTGCCCGTTGCATCCCAGACAGAGACCCACCGGGTTACAGGGAAGGGGTCTGGGAGGTAATCCAGGGGGCACTGATGGTAGGGGATCTTGGGTCTGTCCTCGGAAGCGGGGGAGCTGAGGGGGTCAAGCTGCCAGTGCAAAAGAAAGCTTAGTTAAAAAAAAAAAAAAGAAACGTTACTTCAAATGCGCACCTAGAACATTCTTTTAAATAACTCATACATTTTGTCTCCACCTAAATATAGTTAAGAAAATGGGTAGTTATGAAGCATTCAATCATAAACATAGATGCTGATGGCAGAAAAGACCCAACGGCCAATCGAATCTGCCCAGGACCTGCCTACATCCACACCCAGAATAATGCTGGACCGGATCTATTCAACAAAAGGACTTAAATCGCCTTCTTACAAAAGCACACATAATACAGGTGGAATCACATTCAACCTGCAGATTCCAAAGCAATAATTATTCCACCCATTTGCTGACACTTAAGTACTGCTTTTTTTCCAGAAGGGAAGGGGAGGGTGAAAGACTGAGTTACCGGGAGTGAGACTATACTGTTTTTCTGCAGCATAAGGGTTATGTTGTGTTTCTAGGATACAGGCGTGCTTGTTGTTTGACTTTATTTTAGGTGCGGGAAAGCTGTATTCAGAGAGCTTTATCTGACCGGAAGCTTGAAGTGCTCCACAGCTGATCATTTCATTTGGTCCCTCAGCATCTTATTTGTTTACAGGAGCCTGGAGTAGAAACAGCAAAGGATGGCAGCATCAGGAGGCAGGGGTTGATGGCAGACCACTTCGGCAGACATTGCTAATTGTGTTTTTTTGTTTTTTTTTAAACAGGACTGAGGGCTAGGAGAGGTGCCATTTTGTAATCGGAGCCAAGGAGGAACACACAAGAGCCAATAGCTAAAGAAAGAAAAGGGTGCCAATTCAAACAAAGATCCAGGGGGTATTTAAATGATTCCCTGGACAGGGTGAGTCTTAGCGGCTTTCTTTCCACAGGGGAAGGGGGAAAGTGAGTCGGAGACACGTCTGACAGACTGGGATACTGGGAGTGAGACCATATTGTTTTTCTGCAGCATAAGTGTTAAGTTGTGTTTCTAAGATATGGGTGTACGTGCTGTTTAGCTTTATTTTAGGTGCATGAAAGCTGTATTCAGAGAGATTTATCTGACTGGAAGCTTGAAGTGCTCTACAGCCGCTCGTTTTTGGGGCATACCTATTCATTTAGTCCCTCAGCACCTTGTTTGTTTACAGGAGTGGGGAGTAGAAACAGCAAAGGATGGCAGCACTGGGAGGCAGGGGTTGACGGTGGACCACTTCGGCAGACATTGCTTGTTTTTTTTTTGTTTTTTTTACAGGACTGAGGGCTAGTGCTCTACCTAACCCCACCCTCCCCACATCCCACCCACCCCAAGAACATCATCATTTGTAGATGCAAGTGTTAGACATGTATCCTGCCTACAGACAAGAAAAGGCAGGCATAAAGGGGTAACAATAAGGAGGGAGAGGAAGAAATAGAAGCAAAGCACAAAAAAAAAACCCACAGAGTTAGTGCACTAGCCACAGAGTGCAGGGTAAAACAGGAAGGAACAAACCAGAACAGCTACCAGATAGGCCATATACACTGTTTAATGGTCTGGCACCCTAGGGAGACTTCTCCTGTAAGCCACTATATCATCAGGCTGGGACAATAAACCAGACTGGGAGACTCTTAAGATGTCACCCCACCTGCAGCCTAGAACACAGATATAAAGTAGATTTTAAGGTTCAAGACTGAACCCTACAGTACTAGCAGGCAGGAGGAATGACTCCTTATGTATGTTGTATTTCAAGCTCCTCCTATATGATGTAAAATGTATAATCTTGTTGGAAAACAATAAAAATCTTCAACTATAAAAGATGCAGGGAGCGATGCAGTGCACTGGGTGTGGGGCAGCTGTCTCCAGGAGAAATTTCTGGGTACTGAGGTGCTGCCCCATTTGCAGGCACTTCTCTAGGCTGAGGACGGAGAGTGCCAGTTTCTGGGCCGAGCTGGCAGGAGTACTGGGAACCTTCGCCCCCACCCAGAGATCATGTCCCAAGCCACTGCCAGAATGGCTGCCCAGGCAGAGGATGGGATGGACTATGGTGGGCTCAGGGATGGTGGTCAGAGGCACATCCCCCATCCGGTACAGCTTAAAAACTCCTATGCTGTTCTGGAGGAGCAGGAGAGTCCCAAAAGGGAACCCAAGGCTGTGACCAGGGAAGAGGCGAGGGTCCTCCAAGAGGGAGACCCAGTGGGAGGAAGAGGACCCCAAAGGAAGAAAAGGAAGTTACTACTGCTGCCCGAATTGATTATTTTCTGATCTCAGGAGAGCACAGATTCCAAATTAGAGACTGTGTACATACACCCTCGGTTTTATCAGACCATGCACAACTCTCTAAGGTTGCATTGGGAAACGACTAGAGGCCAGACACTGTGGAGATTTAATAATTATTTATTAAATGTAAAAGAATTTACAGAAATGGCCAGGGATAAGATGAAGCAGATTTGGGGGGAAAATGACTCACCAGAAATCTCCAGGGCTACCCTTTGGGACACCGTTAAAATGGTCCTGAGGAGAGAGGTTATTAAATACGCAACATATTATAAAAAAACACGGAATGCCCGAATGGAATCACTTCAGCAGCAATTAAGTGAGGCTCAAAAAGAACATGCAGAGGGGGAAGGCACAGCCTGGGCTAAGATACTAACTCTGAGGCAGCAGATCCAAAAGCAGATTGATGTTAAGACTGAACAAGCTCTGCAAAGTCTTTGTCAGAGGTATGGGGAAGTGGGACCTAGGGCAATGAGGTTGTTGGCACATCGCCTTCGCCAGCAGACACTGACGGCTGCAGTCACCCAAATTAGAGATCCTGGGAAAGGGAAACTGGTCTGTTCACCAGAACAGATCCTATCCAGTTTTAAAAGTTTTTATGAAAAGCTATATACCCCAGATTCCCTGTTGATGAGTTCTAGTGCAGAAGCATATTTAGCTAAGATAAACCTCCCCACAATTAGTAGGGAGACCAGGTTACAGCTAGATCTACCCATTTCTTCTGGGGAACTAAATCAGGCAATCATGGGACTGAAATCCCTTAAGACACCAGGACCAGACGGGTATACTCCCGAATTTTATAATTTAAAAAAAAAAAAAAAGAGGTGGAGGGCCCTCTGCTGGCAACATGTAGAGAGGCACAATTGGGAGATCATTTTCCAGACACCTGGAATTATGTGGTGATTTCAACTATTCCGAAACCAGGGAAGGATAGTACTCAGTGTGCATCTTACCGTCCAATCTCTGTACTGAATATTGATTATAAAATATATACCATGATTTTAGCCCAGAGAATGGAGGGATTACGTCCCTCTATTATTGATTTCGACCAGACAGGCTTTGTCCCAGGATGTCAGACTCAGGACAACATTAAGAGAACGCTGCACATTTTCTACAATGCTGCCCGGTCGAGGTCTCCCCTCCTTCTTCTTAGTTTGGATGCAGAGAAGGCCTTCGACCAGGTAGCATAGAACTTTTTGGGCTTGACACTGAAACAATTTGGCTTTTCAGAAGCCTTTGTGAAGATTATCAACAACATTTACACCAGACCCAAGGCCCATATTAACATCAATGGTAGGATTACAGAACCCTTCCAATTGGGGAGGGGCACTAGGCAGGGGTGCCCACTATCTCCCCTGCTCTTTGCCCTATATCTGGAGCCATTAGCTGGGGCTTTACGCGAAGCACAAGAGATCTCAGGGGTAAGGTGGGGAGGAGAAGAACATAAACTGGCATTATACGCAGATGGTTTGTTGATTTATCTACAAGAACCAGATCAGGCTCTGCCCAAATTATGGCAAGTCCTGGAAGAATTTGGGAGGGTAGCAGGGTACAAGGTAAATACCTCCAAAACGGAGGTACTTCAGGCCAATTATAATCCATCCGAGGGGACTAAAAGTAAGTTCCCATTTCGACGGAACTTGAAACATTTGAAGTACCTGGGAGTACAGATCTGTATGGAATATAAACAACTTTATTTGCTTATTTATACCCCAATGGTAGACAACTTTAAAAGGGACCTGGAGAAGTGGCAGGGAATACCCATTCCCTTATTTCAGAAGGTTCAAACAATAAAACTGGTAATTCTCCCTAGATTTTTATATTTGGCTCAGACCCTCCCAATCCAAATACCAGACTTCTTATACACCACCCTCAATAGAAGAATATCACGGTTCATGTGGGGATCACAAAGACCACGTCGGTTCTGCAGGCTTTAAAAGAGGAGGGAGGTTTGGCCTTACCCAATTTTAAATTATACTATCAAGCGGCGAAGCTCAGGACCTCTATATATTGGTTCAGTAAGAGTTATATTGCTAAGTGGAAGCATCTGGAGCTGCTAGGGGAGGGTTTAGGTAATTTACATTCAGCACTGCTTGGAGATGCAGGACATAGCTCACTGGAAAGAAACTTGAGCCCTTATACAGAGGTAACACTGAGTGTCTGGTATGGGGTACTAGGAGATAAAAAAGTTAGGAAGTGGAGAGGCCTCATGTATTCAATCCCATACATCAAGTGATTCAGCCATGCGAACTGGGACGCTGGGTTTAGAGGATAGGAGAGGAGAAGCCTCCACCTGATCTGGCATTTTATGGACAGAACAGAGATCAAATCCTTCCAGGAATTGGTGATTAAGGTTGGCCTTTCCTGGAGGGACAGATTTAGGTATTTTCAACTTAGGGATTTCATCAAAACCATGCAAAGTGGACTAAAAGAAGAAAATGAACCACCACCCCAGATATTAAATTTTTTTAAGGAGGCAGTAGAAAACAGAGCTCCCCTGGCTCAGATGATTTCCTATCTGTATGAGGCACTTTTATCACAGCAGGGAGATAATACTGAGTCAATTTGGAAGACATGGTCTAGGGATATGGACATGCTGATATCCCCAAATATGTGGGTGTGGGCACAAAGGAAATTATATAGGGGGATATCTCTCATTGAATGGAGAGAATTCTCTTGGAAAATGCATATTAGATTCTTTAGGACCCCAGCGATACAGGCGAAATATCAGGGAGACAGAGAGGCGGTATGCTGGAGAGGATGTGGGTTCTCCCCAGCTGCTCTATATCATATAATGTGGGGATGTCCGAGGCTGTCCCTATACATTCAAGGGTTAGAACATGCTTTACAGTCAATATTTGACCCAGGAATTAAGTTGACTGCTTCCCTGTATTTTTTGTTTGAGGTTCCAAGGGGCTACAGAGACTCAAACACAAGCAGACTATTAAAATATGCCCTTTTGGCTGGGCAGAAGGTGGTTACTAAGCTTTGGCTTACAAACAAAGGACCCACCATGGAGAGATGGCAAGAGATAATGATCTCCATATATCGAGCAGAGGCTCTGACAGCAACGCTTAATAAACAACAGACCAGGTTTGATATAGTCTGGAGGAGATGGGTTATGTATATGGGCCTGTTTAATTTAGAGTTTGTACCCTAAACTTTTTTAGACACTAGTCAAAAAGGGAACATGTGGCCTCTTGGATCTTCTGGTATAAGATCTTCTATGTACAAAATCACTCACTAGAAAGAAATAAGTGAGATTAAGCCCTTTTAGTGTAGATTGTGAAACTAAGTGCCTGTATGTGTGTAAGGTTCCTGTCTTCTTTTTTTGTTAATGTCTTTTTTATTAAGTTTATCCTTATGTCTGTCTGGGTCTATAAAATATAGAGAACAAAGAAATTCCTAAATAGAATCAGAGAGTTTACAATAACAGAAGGGAAAACATAGATGAACCATACTAAATCAACTGGTTGGAACCCTTATATTTAGATTATATGGATCTTATAAATTATAATGTGGTTTTATTTATGTGATATGACCTATATTTGTTTTTGGGTCTTGTGATATATGTATGTAAACAGTTTTATAGCAAAAAACAAAGAATGAAAGTTAAAAAAAAAAAAAAAAGAAGTTACTCCTACTGAGGGATTCAATTGTCCAGGGGACAGTTCTGGGCACAGACAGCAGGGAGCAGAGGGAAGTAAAGTGCTTTCCAGGAGGCACCGCTTGAAGGGAGGGGGAGCGAATCTTGAAGATCTCTAAAGCGGCGGAGGGGGGGCTGGAGGTCATTGTCCACCTGGGAACAAATGATCTATCCAAGGACAGGGTACGCATGGAGCAGGTGCAGGAGGACTTCAGAGTTGGGAGGGTGCCTGGGGAAGACAGCAAGCTCTGACTTTTTCGGAGGTACTTCCAGTCCATGGTATAGGGAGGATGGGAATCTCTGTATCAGCCGCCTCAACAAGTGGTTGAAGGGCTGGTGCAGTGAGAAATGGTATGGCTTCATTGGGGACCCACTTGGAAGAATGCAATCCTGTTCAAGGGTGACGGACTGCATCCTTCCAAGAGGGGGATGGCAGTCCTCCGTGAATGGTTTGAATACTTCCTTGCCGAACGTTTAAATTAACCATGGGGGGTGTCAACGGGAGCAGGGAGACTCAAGCAGCCCATCCCCACAGGTTACAGTAACTAGAAATAAGGAACATGAACATAGTTTGCGGAAAGGGATGCCAGTACAGGATACAAAGGGAAAGACAGGGATTGGAAGGCAGACTAAAAGGAAAACTGGATTGGGGGAAAGACGCAGGAGGGCAAACACAGAATGAGAAGGAGGGCAGGCAGCAAAATATGGAAGGCTATGGTTACAAATGCCCACAGCCTGGGAAATAAAATCCCAGACCTGAGGCCTTACTAGCAGAGGCAGACCTGGAAATAGCGGCAATAACAGAGACCTGGTATGCTGCAAATCATGACTGGGACGTAAATGTTCTGGGTTATGCTCTATTCAGCAGAGATACTGTAGGGGGAGTAAAAAAGGGAAGTTGGCCCTGCACATGAGAGAAGGAATAAAAGCAACGGAGGTGCAGGGTAGACAGAGGTAGGCTGAGGCACTCAGGGTCACCCTTAAGCCAGGCAATGGCACAGCAATCCACACAGGGGTGATCTACAAATCTCCAGCGCAGGGGAGGAGGTGGATAGGGATCTAGTAGATCAAATTCATGAGATGTCAACAAAAGGTGAGGTATTACTGCTGGGTGATTTCAATACCCCAGACGTGGAACGGACCATCCCAGCAGCTGCTTCAACCAGGAGCCGAGACATCCTGGATTTCCTACAGGGGCAGGCCTCAGATAGCTAGTGATTGATCCCACCAGAGACGGGACGATTCAGACGTAGTCCTGAGCAATGGGGACAGAATCACAGATGTCTAGGTGGAGGGTCAACTGGAATCCAGAGACCACCACACAGTGTGGTTTAACATGGGGACAGAGACACAGTCTATCACACAAAGGAAAAAGTCTTAGATTTTAGGAGAGCAGACTTTGCTAAAATGGGGAGGTGTATCAAAGAGGCCCTGGCAAGGAGAAAGATAGGAGGGGGAGTTGAGGAGCAGTGGGAATACCTGAAGGAAGCCATAGAGGAGGTGACGAACCAATGCACCAGGATGGTAAACAAACAGGTTACTCACCTGTAACAGTAGTTCCAGGAGTGGTACAGTATATGTTGTTCATCCACACATGTTGGCAGATCGTCTTTCCCTTTAAGGGTCACCAGAACATCTTCAAGCTGGCTCCTCCAACCCACCCAGGTGGTAAAACCCTCGGCTCCACTCCATGACACCAGATCTTGGCCCGCTGGAAGCCAGGCTGTGTGTCACAGCCGGGAAGGTTGGTTGGGTCAGTGTGGATGAACAACATATACCATTCTTAGAACTACTTCTACAGGTGAGTTAGAACAGGTTACTCACCCATAACAGTAGTTCTAGGAGTGGTATATGTTGTTCATCCACACTCTCTTGCATGTTCCTTTCCCCTCTAAATTTCACCGGAAGGCTTCAAGCTGGCCCTCCACCATACATGGTGGTAAATACCTCGGCTCCGCCGCATGACGCCAAATCTTAGCCCGCTGGAAGCAAGGTGGTGCACCTAAAGCTGGGGAGGTTGGGTGGGTGCGTGTGGATGAACAACATATACCACTCCTACAACTACTGTTACAAGTGAGTAACCTGTTCTTCTAGGAGCGTGGATATGTTGTATATCCACACACACTGGCAGACTCCAAGCAGTTCTCTGGGAGGAGGGAGGCAAGGCGCACACCCCCTATTTAGGAAACAGAGATTGGAGAACCGAGGCCCCAAAAACCAGCATCCCGACGTGACTCAAGGTTGATATGGTAGTGGGAAATGAAGGTGTCTGCTGACTTCCAGGTAGCAGCCCGACAGATCTCTTGGATAGGGATGTCCCTGGAAGCACCCACCGATGCAGCCGTATGGCAGGTAGAATGAGCCCTTTTCCCTCTGGGAGGCTCCTTGCCGCCAACTCATAGCACAGACCTATGCATGATGTAATCCATCTCACAATGGTCCGTTTAGCTGCAGGTCTGCCAGAAGCTGCTTCAGCGCGTAGATGACAAACAGCCGGCAAACCTCTCCCCAAATTTCCGCCGTTCTCTCCTTATAATAGGAGAGAGCATGTCTCAGGTCCAGAGTATGGAGCCTGTACTCGGCGTCCGAGGTGTAGTTAGGGTAGTATACCGGCAGTCAACACCTGGTTAAGGTGAAACTCTGAAACCACCTTCGGAAGGAATTTCGGGTGGGGGCGCAGGACAACTTTGTCCCTGTGGAAGACCAGATAAGGGGAGCCCACCGAAAGCGCCTGGAGCTCCCCTGTCCTTCTGGCTGACGTGATAGCCGCCAGGTAGGCCATCTTCCACGACAAGTGAGAGCTCACACTTGTGCATGGGTTCAAATGGCTTGCCCACGAGCTTTGCCAAAACCAGCAAGAGATCCCACGGAGGTGGAGGTTCACACACCAGAAGGGATATGTGATCCAGGCCTTTGAAAAAGCGCGCGACCAATGTCTCCTGTGCCAATGTCGGCTGACTGGCCCGTGCCCAGTAAGCAGAAATGCCTGCCAGGTGCACCTGAAGGGTTGATGACCGTAGACCCCCCTTTGGAGAGAGACCAAAGGTAGTCTAGAATGTTAGCCACAGAGCAGGATAAGGGGTCCAGACTCTTACCCTGATACCAAATGGAAAACCTTTTCCATTTGAAGGCATAACACTTCCTGGTCGATTCCTTACGAGATGCCTCCACCACGGTGTAGATGTCCTCGGAAAGACCCAGGGCCTAGAACTCTAGCCGCTCAGGTACCAGGCTGTGAGATGCAGGGATTGAAGGTCCAGATGGAATACCTTCCCCTGGTTCAATGATATCAGGTCCGGGTGTGTACAAAGCTGCTCCGGGGCCCTGAGGCTGAGGAGATCTGGATACCACCTTCGCCTTGTCCCTCCTCACCTTGAGTAACACCTTGTGGATCAAGGGAAATGGAGGGAAGGCATAGAGGAGGCCTGGGATCCACAGCCTCGAGAAGGCATCCCACTGCAGCGAGCCCTGCTGAGGTGGGCGGGCATGGTATAGACTCAGCCTGGCGTTCTCCCTAGAGGCAAACAGGTCCACCAACGGTTTGCCCCAATGGGAGAACAGATTGTAAACTACCTCTGGATGGCAAGACCACTCGTGGGATGTCTGGCCTAAGCGGCTGAGAGCAACCGCCAGTTGTTTTGAGACTCCTGCCACAAGGATGGCAAGGAGATCCACCTCCAACCATCTGACGAGGGTCCAGATTCGGAGCGTCTCCTTACATAGCAGATGGGAGTGCGTGCTGCCCTGTATGTTGAGGTAGTACATGGTCATGGTATTGTCCGTCTGGACTTGAACCACTTGACCCCAGAGCTGAGGAGCGAAAGCTGACAGGGCCAGTCTGACTGCTCTGAGCTCCAACAGGTTGATGTGGCATCGGGACTCCTTGGGGGGTCCAGAACCCGTTGGCCCTGCTGTCCTCCATGTGGGCTCCCCAGCCCATGAGAGAGGCACTGATCATCAGGACGACCGTCGGCTCGGGGCAGACAAATGAGATTCCTTCATGCAGCTGGTCTGGGATGGTCCACCATTGGAGAGCATCCCACATCTTCTGGGTTACAGTGATCAGCTGGTCGAAGTGACCATATCGCTGAGTCCACTGGGCGGCCAGCTCCCAATGGAGGGGGCGCATGTGCCACCTGGCCCAATGGACCACCGAGGTGCACGCCGCCATGTAGCCCAGAAAGTGCAGAAAGTCCCGGGCAGGGGGCAAGTGCCCAACCAGAAATGATCGAGCAAAGGAGAAGAGAACCTCCGCCCTGTCCGCTTGGAGTCGAGCTCTCGCTTGATGAGAGTCAAGCTCTGCCCCGATGAAGCCCATCACCTGAGAGGGCACGAGTTCCGACTTGTCCTCGTTGATAAGGAGGCCGAGTCAGGAGCAGGTTCGGAGGGCCAGATCCCTGGACCTCTCCACCTCCTGAAGGGAGGAACCTGCCAAGAGCCAGTCATTGAGATAAGGGTATATCCGAACTCCTCAACACCGAAGATGGGCTGCCACCACTGCAATGCACTTTGTGAAGACCCGAGGGGCTGATGACAGGCCGAACCGGCATGGCTCGGAACTCGTACAGGGTCCCCTCGACCCTGAAGCGGAGGAACCGCTGGTGGGACGGACAGATTGGGACGTGAAAGAACGCGTCCTGATGATTCAGTGAACACAACCACATGTTTCGCTCCACAGATGGTATGATCTGGTTCAGTGTTACCATCCGGAAGGTGCAAAACCTGAGATATTGATTCAGGTTGTAGAGATCTAGGATGGGGCGCCAGCCCCCCGTCCACTTGGGCACCAGGAAGTACCTGAACACGAAGCCTGGGTGTGTAGGAGGATCCGGCACTGGAGCTACCGCCTCCTTGTGGAGGAGCTGAGTAATGTCATCCCAAAGGGCTGACTGAGTGCAAGCTGATATCCTTTCCTCCCAAGGGGCGCGGGCTCAGCTGGGAGGGTACTGCTCGAATTCCAGAGGCAGTCCCTGGCCAACCACTTCCATAACCCACCTGTCCGAAGTGATACTGGACCAGGTAGAAAGGAGGAGGAGATGGAGCCGGCTCCCCACGGGAGGACCCAGAGCTGGCATGACAGGTGTAGGTGTGGCAACCCCCCAATCCGTCACTGAGCAGGCTTGGAGGAGGAGGAGGCTCCAGGACCAGCACCTCGGCCTCCTTTACGGGGCTGTTGGGGACCCTGCTTGGGCCTGGGGCACCAAGCTTGAACCTGCTGCTGCTGTTGCTACTGTTCTCCTTGAAAGGAGGGCTGCCTGACTGCAGGGGAACAGTGCCGAAAAGGCTTCTTCTTTCGCTTCTGCTGGTTCTTGCCCGAAGAACCCTTCGCAGAGGTAGCATCCAAGGTGGCACTGGACTGCTCTATGCGCTGGAGGTGACCAACCACTCCCAGACCGAAGAGGTCGGTGCCTAGGAAGGGCACGTCAGCAAACTTGTGCTGAGTATCTGCCGGAAAGGAGGATAACCTCAGCCAGGCCCTGCAGCGAGTGGCCACTGCGGCTGCTAAGGAGCAGGCACAGGAATCTCCAATATCCAGGGCCATCTGGAGCTGCTGTTTCGCAACAGCACGGCCCTGGTCATGGACTTGCTTCACCGTGGTCTGCATGTCTGCTGGGAGATGAGGGAGGACTTCAACTAATGACCCTAAGAGGGCATGAGAGAAGTGTGCCATGATCACAGCTGAGCTGGCCTGACTAAGGCCTAAGGATGAGGCCGCATAGACCTTCCGGGCAGAATGGTCCATATTCTTGGACTCCTTATCTGGAAAGCGGCCAGTGTCGGCTGAGCTACCAGTGCATCTGAACACAGAAGCAGTCACAAGACTTTTGGCCGGGGGATGCTCTGTGAACCCCGCCAGGGACCCCATGGGTACCGTATACTTGCAGGCCATGCGGGCAGATGGAGCTGGACAGGAGGCAGGATGCTGCCATAGATCAAGGGCCAGGCCAACAATGGCTTCGGCCACTAGAAAGGCCTCCATTGGGGGATCCCCCCTTCTTTTGGATAGGCTCCAAGTGCATTCCGGTAGATTCGGAAGTCAGGCGGAGGATGCCCTGAAAAGAGGAAGGACCCTCCTCCAAACCTGCCACTGAACTCGTCATCCCCGGATGCGAGTGCAAACCAGTGGCATCCGAGTCCGAAGAGTCAGGATATAACAGTCTCCCACCTATGTCTCCCTTGATGCACTGAGGGTGATCGGGGACAACAGTGATGAACAGACGACGGGGCAGTCCGGTGTCTGTTCGGTCCTCTTTCGAGGGAGCCCTTCCCTGAGGCTGCTTAGGTGGTGGCTCCACCAGAATCGGTGGGGAGACCGAAATAGGCCAAACTGGAATATGTGCCAGCCCCATGGGGGGGCTGAAGCCTTCGGTTCCGGAGGGGTCGGCGTCGGCCTGAGAGGCGGGGGCCAAGAGATGGCCGGTGCTGCCGGCAGAGCTGGCTTTTGACTGGTCAGAATCAGCTGTTGCCACATGAGATCCTCATAACATCGACGGAGTTTCCGACAAAGTCTCTCCTCATCCGAGGAGGATAAGGATCGATGGTGACGCCTCTTTCTGGAGTGCTTATGACCTTTCTTCGGTTTTTCAACCGAAGGGGTCCTGGTCCTCGATTGAGACCGACAGGGTTGGCTTGTTCAATCAGGAGACGCCAGAGTCGGAGAGAACCAGGGTTCCGGCACCTTTCCCTCGATCGGGACACCTAAGGGCAGGGTCTCCTCGTCGGGGAACGAAAGGACAGGCGTCCTTTCTAAGGAGTAGTCAACTGGAGTTGGCGATAAAAGCTCAACTGGGTCGAGAGTGATCTCTGCTGGTTCAGCCATTTCCTTGGTCTCGGTGCCTTGGCCAGACGGAAGGTCCAAAAAGTCGGCGGCTGAGGAAATGATCTCGACTGAAGTTGACACCATGTGTTCCTGGGACTGAGACCTCTCTTGGTCCCAGGAACGTCTCCTTCTGGGGAAGAAGACTTGGAGTCTTTGTCCCTTTTCCGAGGGTGGGAGGAATGCAAACCAGAGGGCGCCTCACCCCGTTGGGGAGAGACTGGCATAACTTCCAAAAGGAACCAGTAAAAGTAGAGCCAATGTTAAGAGGTACGAAAAATCTTCAGCTGGCCGAAGCTTGAGCAGCTTCCTCCTCGAAAGCTGCCATCTGTCACAGCTGTTCGGCAGATCCCGCGGCCGTGAAAACCGCCCACCTTGCCTCCTTCGATTTCACCGGTGGATTGCGAAGCTCCGGTCTCCCCAATTTTAGGCGTGCCTTGCGGTCATCCAGGACGTTGGGATGGAAGGCCAGACAGATAGTCCAAGAGGCGGTGTCATGTACGACATCTATGCAATAGACACACCAGAGGTGGGGATCGGTGCGCAATATTTTCTGGCCGCAGGGACACCGGCGAAATCTGGGGGACAATTTATCCTCCATGTCCGATGCGCTAGGATCGGAGTCGTAACCTCTAATGAATTTTAAGGAAATTGGCAGTGAAAATCGACGTTGAGAATCCAGGGTCTACGAACTGCTAAGGTAGCATGAAGGAACCTGAATCTTCCAGCGGAAAGGAAGATCTGACGTCATGGGGCGGAGCCGAGGTATTTACCACCTGGGTGGGTGGGAGAAGCCAGCTTGAAGGCTTCCCGGTGAGATTTAAAGGGGAAAGAGACATGCCAGAGAGTGGATGAACAACATATCCATGCTCCTAGAACCTGTTTTCTAGGATCGTGGATATTGTTCTTTCACACTTGTTGGCAGACTCCCTAGCAGTTCTGGGAGGAGGGAGGCAAACAATCACCTACTTAGGGAATTGGGACTGGAGAACTGAGGTTCCAAAACCAGCATTCCGGCGTGACTCAAGGTAGAAGTGGTAATGGGAAATGAAGGTGTGTGTGCTGACTTCCAGGTAGCAGATCTGCAGATTTCCTGGATAGGGACATCCCTGGAAGCAGCCACTGACGCAGCGGTATGGTGGGTGGAATGAGCCTTAAACTCTACAGGAGACTCCCTACCCACCAACCTATAGCAGAGATCAATGCAGGAAGTGATCCACCTGACAATCGTCTGCCTGGTTGTAGGTCTGCCAGGCGCGGCTTCAGCATAGGTGACAAACAGGTGGCAAACCTCCCCCAGACTTCCACTATACGCTCTTTGTAGTAGGCGAGCATTCATCTCAGGTCCAAAATATGAAGCCTGTACTCGGTTCTGAGGTGTAACTGGGGTAAAACACAAGTAATCACCTGGTAAAGGTGAAACGCTGACACCACCTTTGGAAAGAATTCCGGGTGGGGGCGAAGAACAATCTTGTCCCTGTGGAAGACCAGGTAAGAAGACTCAATAGAGAGTGCCTGCAACTCCCCAGTCCTTCTAGCTGATGTGACAGCAACCAGGAAGGCAGTCTTCCATGACAAATGCGAGATATCGCACTTGTGCATCGGTTCCAATGGTTTGCCCATGAGCTTTGCCAAAACCAGCAGTAGATCCCATGGAGGTGGAGGTTCAAGCACCGGAGGGGAAATGTGATCTAGGCCCTTGGAAAAGCGCCAGACTACGTTCTCCTGCGTCATCGACTGCTAACCAGCCCACGCTCGGTAAGCAGAGATGGCTGCCAGGTGCACCTTAAGGGTCGTCGATCGAAGTCCCTGCTGGGAGATGGACAACAGGTAGTCCAAAATGCTAGCCACTGGACAGAATGAGGGGCCCAACCCCTTGCCCCGACACCAAATGGAAAAGCTTTTTTCAACTGAAGGCATAGCATTTTCTGGTCGATTCCTTACAGGATGCCTCAACGATGCTGAGGACCTTGTCAGACAGACCCAAAGGCTGGAACTCTAGCCACTCAGGAACAAGGCTGTCAGGCGCAGGGATTGAAGGACCGGATGGAGCACCTTCCCCTGACTGATGGAGAGCAGGTCTGGGCATGCTGGAAGATGCCTCAGAAGCTTGGAGCTGAGGCTGAGGAGAACTGAATACCAGAACTGCTGTGGCCAGTCTGGGGCTACCACGATCACCTGCGCCTTGTCCCTCCTGGCTTTGATGAGCACCTTGTAAATCGAGGGAAGGCATAGAAGAGGATTGGGGTCCACGGCCTCGAGAAGGCACCCCTTGCAGCGAGTCCTGCTGACGGGGGTGGGCATGGAACACATTTCCCACAGTGACCACGCATTTCTGTGCCGGAAGTGCTAAAACACATTTCTGCCAGGGTGTGAAAAATGATAGCTGTACTGTTCATAAGGAGGTGTGGAAAAATGCCACTGCTGACGGGGGTGGGCATGGAACAGCCTCAGCTTCATGTTCTTCCTGGAGAAGAACAGGTCCACCTGAGGGGTGCCCCAGTGGGAGAACAGATCTTGTACTATTTCCGGATGGGGGGACCACTCATGAGATGCTTCGGCCATGCGGCTGCGAGCATTGGCCAGCTGATTCGAGGCTCCTGCCACATGAATGGCTAGGAGATCTGCCTCCAAGCTGAGCATAAGGGTCGAAGTGTGGAGAGCTTCCTTGCACAGGGGGAAAATATTGCGTCCCGCCCTGCTTAATGAGACAGTACATAGTCGTGGAATTGTCCGTGTGGACCTGGACCACTTGATCCCGAATGAACAGAACAAACATGGTCAGAGACAACTGAACCGCATGGAGCTCCAGCAGGTTGATGTGGCATCAGGATTCCTGAGGAGACCAGAGCTCATGGGCTCTTGTGCTTCCCCAGATGAGCACCCCAACCCATCAGAGAAGCATCGGTCGTCAGGATGACCGTCGGCTCGGGGCGGACAAACGGATGCCTTCCTGCAGATGAGCAGGGACGAGCCACCACTGAAGGCCATTCCACATCCTCTGGATCACAGTGACCAGCTGGTCGAGATGACCTGAATGCTGAGACCACTGACTGGCCAGTTCCCAATGAAGGGAATGCATATTCCAGCAGGCCCATTGGACCACACTGGTGCAGGCTGCCATGTAGCCCAGAAGATGCAGGAAGTCCCGGGGAGGGCGTAATTGCCCAACCAGAAACGACTGAGTAAAGGAGGAGAGGACCTCCACACTGTCGCCGGGAGCCGAGCTCTGGCTTGGCAGGAGTCAAGCTCTGCCCCGATAAACAATCACCTGTGAGGGCATGAGTTCCGAGAGGCCAAGGTCGAAGCAAGTCTGGAGGGCCAGATCCCTGGACTGCTCCACCTCCTGCCTGGAGGGACCCGCTAGCAGCCAGTCGTCCAGGTAAGGGTACACCTAGACCCCTTGGCACCACAGGAAAGTCGTCACCACTGCTATGCATTTGGTGAAGACCCTGGGGGCCAAAGACAGGCCGAAGGGCATGGCTTGGAACTCGTAGAGGGTTCCCTCAGCTCAGAAGTGGAGGAACCGTCAGTGGGATGGAGGATCAGGACATGAAAGAATGCATCCTGAAGATCTAGGAAGCAGAACCGCATGCCTTGCTCCAGGAATGGTATGATCTGAGCCAGAGTTGCCGTCCGGAAGGTGCAGGACCTGAGGAACTTTTTCAGGTCGTGTAGATAGAGAATGGGGCGCTAGCCCCACGTCCATTTTGGTACCAGGAAGTACCTGGAAACTAACCCTGGGTCTGAAGGAGGGTCCACTACTCTGCACACCACCTCCCTACGGAGGAGCTGAGCTATGTTATCTCGGAGAGCCGACTGAGTGGCTGTGGACACCAGATCCCTCCGTGGGGCACGGGCCGATATAGAGGGGCCTACTCGAATTCCAGAGGCAGGCCTCAGCCGACCACTTCCAGAACCCAACAGTCCATGGTGATAATGGACCAGGCAGAAAGGAAGTGGCTGAGCTGGCCCCCCACAGGAGGACCCAGGGGAAGTGTGATGGGTTGGATGGTGGGCATGCCCCAACCCGTCACTGAGCAAGTTTAGAGGAGGAGGACCCGGCCGAGGGGCCGCCCGGACCTTTCTCTCCAGGCTTCCTGACCGAAGAGGCCACTGATTTGGCCCGTGGTTGCCAAGTTTGCACCTGCTGGCCTTGCTGCTGTGTGCTGCTGGGCTGGTCTGGCCACAGGAGTGGAAGGGCGGAAGGGCTTGCGGTTCTGGTGCTTAGAGCCCTTATCCTTCTAGGAGGATGTCACGGAATCCAGGGTGGCATTGGACTTCGATACATTGGAGGTGGCCCTCCACACTGGGCCGAACAGGTCAGTGCCCAAGAAGGGGACATCTGCCAGCTTGTCTTAAGTATCAGCCATAAAGGTCGAGATGTGTAATCAAGCCCTGTGGCACATGGCCACTGTGGCCGCCACTGAGCGGGCACAAGAATCGCCAATATCCAGAACAGTCTGAAGTTGCTGCTTCACCACAGCCCTCCCCTGGTCCCGGACCTGCTTGACTGTGGTCTGGAGGTCCACAAGGAGGCGAGGAATCTCCTCATCCAGGGAGCCCAAAAGGGCATGGGAGAAGTGTGCCATCAGCACAGCCAAGATGGCCAGACGAAGGCCGAGAGAGGAAGCTGTATAGACCTTTTACCTGAGTGATCCAATTTCTTGGACTCCTTGTCCAGTGGTCCATTGACGTCCCCTTGATTGCCCGAGCACTGGAAGACAGAGTCTGCCACCAAACCCTCAGCCGAGGGGTGCTCCGAGAATCCCAAAAGGGACCCGGTTGGGACCGCATACTTGCCGGCCATCCAGACAGAGGCCGGGTGCGGGATCTGCCATAGTTCCAAGGCTGGGCCACAGGAAAGGCCTCCATAGGACTATCCCCTTTGTCCAGAATCTTGTTAGAAGATATCTGGCCCACTTCTGAACAGGCTTGAGCTCCATTCCAGTGGACTCAGAAATAAGCTGAAGAATGCCCATGAACAAGGTGGGACCCTCATCGACAGAAAGGCCCCCAGCAGACTCTACGTCGATGGGATGGGAGAGCAGTGAGGAGTCCGCGTAAAGCGGACAGCCACCAGTGTCACCCTCAACCCGCCTTGGGCGGTCAGGAGTGAGAGTGACCAACAACCAATGGGGCAAACCTTGAGGCGACCGAGCGAGCTTGGTCGGAGCCCCAGATTTCAGTTGCTCGGGTGGCGGTTCCACCTGAATCAGTAGAGTAGCCGGCTTCGTCCACGCCGGCTGGGCCTGAGCTGGCACCTCCATGGAGGTGACAGTGGCGGTAGACGGCATTGGTCGCTCAGGCGACAGCCACTTGATGGCCGGGGTGGAAGCCGGAATCAGTTTTGTCCCAGACAAGACCAACTGTTGCCACATCAAATCTGTGTAGTGCTGATGCAATTTACACCGGAGTCTCTCCTCACCTGAGGAGGACGAAGATGAGTAGCGGTGCCGCCACATACCGTGGTGTCGGGATCGAGATCGCCGGTGACGGCGAGTCTTGTCCGACGAGGGTGGAGGATTGAGATTCCAGACCATCACGGGCCGACAGGGACATTGGAAGGAGTGAGGGAAACCCGTGGCTCCTCCTGGTCAGGTTCCTTAACAGGCAGGTCCAACCCAGAAGGCTGAGCCGACCCGTCCGAGGTCACCAGAAGCACCACTGTCCGAAACAAAGAGTCGTCAGCTGGATCTGGCGACAACCCACCAATCGGCTAGAGAAAAATCTCAGCCGCGTCGATGGGCGTCTCAGCAGATTGGTCTAATGGGGGCACTGTGAAACCAGCGGCCTCGACAGCGACTTTGACCGAAGTTGAAACAGAAGTCTTCTGGGAGTGGGACCGCTCCCGGTCCCAAGAACGCCAACGTTGAGACTTTTCCTTCTTTGACTCCTTCTTGCGAGAGCGCAAGATGTGCGACCCAGAAGGGCCTTCTCCCTTAGTCGAGACAGACTGGCACAACTCTTTGAAGGAAGCGGAATAAGAAGAACCCAGTTGGAGCAGAATGAAGGCCGAAGCCAAAGAGGAGCTAGCTGTGGCCTGGGCCTCCTCCTCCTCCTCGAAGGCCTTGAGCTGTTCCAGCTGCTCAGCGGTCCCTGCAGCAGTGGAGACCACCAAACGGGCATCTTTCAATTTAACTGGCGGGTAACTTTTTACGGTCGCCCCAGCTGGAGTGGGGCAGCGCGGTATTTGATCACCGACGGAGCAAAGGACTGACAAAGATCGCAGGCCTGCGGATCATGGTCGTGTCCCAGGTAGTACACTCACATGGCATGAGGGTCGGTGTGAGACATCTTCTGCCTTCAGGGGCACTGGAGAAACCCGGGGATGGTTCTATCTTCCATCGCAGTAGCAAGGGAAGAAGCAGCAGATGAAACTCAAACAAGTTTTAGAGTTAGTTTTGGAAGCAAATCTGAAGATTCGAGAGTCAGGGCCTACCACACACAGGAGCACTAAGGAGGGAACTTGAACCTTCCAGGGAAAGGAAGATCTGGCGTCATGGGGCGGAGTTGAGGGTTTTACCACCTGAGTGGGTAGGAGGAGACAGCTTGAAGACATTCTGGTGACCCTTAAAGGGAAAGGCGATCTGCCAACAAGTGTGGATAGAACAACATAGCCACGATCCTAGAAAGGAAAAAAAAAGGAGGAAACCACTAGTACTTGAGAGAGATGGCAGAAAATGTAAGGGCCAAAAGGGTGGGTTTCAGGAAATATAAGGAGACTCAAAGGGAGGAACACAAGGAGGTATACCTAAAAAAATCTAAGGGAAGCAGGAAGGCTGTTAGAAGTGCAAAGTCGCAGATTGAGGAAAGATTAGCGCAGACAATGAACAAAGGGGACATGACCTTCTATCAGTACATCAGCAAAAAAAGGAAAGCCGGCGGAGGGGGGGGGGATTGTAAGGCTCAGAGGGGATACAGGGGAGTGTAAGGAGGCAGACCTGGAAAAGGTGGAAATACTGAACAAATACTTCTGTTAAGTATTCAGTGAAGAGGGGGAGGATCAGGGCCCACAGTTTGGTAACAGACACAAAAGGAGGGGGGGAGAAGTAAGCACAAGTCCATTCACAGTGGAGAGAGTTCTGGAGGAGCTCACAAAACTGAAGGATGACAAAACAATGGGGCCAGATGGCATACACCAGAGGATATTAGGGGAGCTATGAAGCGAACTAGCAGCACCTCTGGCAGCCATGTTCACCGAGTCACTCAACACAGGAGTGGTTCCAGAGGACTGGAAAAGGGCACATGTAGTCCCTCTACACAAAAGTGTTAGTAGGGGGGAGGCAGGAAACTATAGGCTGGTCAGGCTCACCTCAGTAGTGGGTAAGATCATGGAGGCACTGCTTAAAGAAAGAATAATGGCACACTTAGAATCCAGTGGTGCCCATGGATTCACAGCAGAAAGGTCATGTTAGACCAATCCAATAAGATTTTTTTGACTGGGTGATGAAGGAGGTAAATCGGGGAGGCGGTGGACCTTACCTATCTCAATTTCAGCAAGGCCTTTGACACCGTTCCACATAAAAGACTGGTTAACAAGATGGGTAGTCTGGCCATGAGGCACAAGGTGGTAAACTGGGTTAGGAACTGGCTAACAAACAGGAGGCAGAGGGTGGTGGTAAACGGGATCCAATCCGGGAAGGGTAACCAGTGGGATACCTATGGGATCAGTCCTTGGGACAGTAATGTTTAATTTCTTCATTAGTGACATTGCATAAGGGCTGGAGGGAAAGGTCTGCATGTTTGTAGATGGCACCAAGATCTTCAACAGCGTGAATACTTCAGACTGGGTGAAGAAAATGAGGACGGACCTGGGAAAGCTAGAAAAATGGTCGGAGGCGTGGCAACTTGAGATTCAATTCAAAGAGGTGCAAAATAATGCACCTGAGATGAGGGAACCCTGGTCAAAGCTACAGGATGGGGGGGGTAGTTGACGATCACCAAGGAAGAAAGGGACCTGGGGGTTATCATTTCAGACAACCTAAAGGTGTCTCAGCAGAGTACAAAGGCTGCAGGGAGGGCCAGTGGCATGCTGGGGTGCACAGGCAGAGGTATCACTAGCAGAAGGTGGGAAGTAGTGATGTCATTATATAAAACACTAGTGAGGCCTCACCTACAGTACTGTGTGCAGTTCTGGAGGCCGTACCTTCGTAAGGACATTGACAAGGCGGAGGCGGTCGAGAGAAGGGCAACAAAGATGGTAAAGGGCTTGCACCAGAAAACATATGGGGAGACATTAAAGGACCTCAATATGTACTCGCTGGAGGAGAGGAGGTATCGAGGTGACATGCCAGAAACATTCAAGTGCTTACAGGCATAAACAAGGTGCGGGGGGGGGGGACATCTTCCAATACAGGAGGACTACAACAACGAGGTGGCATGATATGAAATTGGAAGGTGACAGGATAAGGAGAAATGTGAGAAAGTTCTTCTTCATGGAGTGAGTGGTGGACACATAGAAACTTGACGGTAGAAAAGGACCCAATGGCCCATCTAGTCTGTCCTTTCATCTTGCCCCTTCCCCTCTATGCCATTTTTTATCTGTATTTAGCTCCATGTAGTCATCCCAAGCCCTCTTGAATTTGCTTACCGAGTCTACCCCCACCACCCCTTCTGGCAGCCTATTCCAAGGACCCACCACTCTCTCAGTGAAGAATTTCCTCCTCGTGGGGACACATGGAACAGTCTGCCATAGGAGGTGGTTAGGAGCGAGCACAGTGGAGCATTTTAAACATGCCTGGGACAAGCATAAGGGAACTTTAGAGGAGGGAAGGAGTGGTGAAAAGCCATTGGCCAGGTAGGGTCAGAGGCTGCAAACAAGTGTAGGGTTTACGGGCAGACTAGATGGGCCTAGCGGTCCTTATCTGCCAACAACTTCTCTGTTTTTATGTACTGTATGTACTACTGCTAGCTGACATAGTCAAAGGAAATCTTTAAAGGCTGGGGCTGTGGATGCTGAAGAGATTCTTGAAACAGCACTTATTTTATTGATTTCTTGGGATTCTGTACAGTTTAAGTAACAAGACACATCGGTGTGTGCATGTTGTGCAGAGATAACAGTATGCACTGTGAAGCCTTCAACCACCTAAGAAAGGCCATTATCTCAGTACAGCCCATGCATGCATATGGGGTGTCTTTATGTGGCTTGCACGCATTGGGGCATCTCAATGTGGCTATTTTTAACAAATCAAATATGAGGTTTTTAAAAATGTTTGTACTTTTTTGTACATTTTTTCCAATATTGTTCCACCCAATAAGAGTGGTCATTTGGAAAAAATGTTTACAAAACGTAATTAGGATATATGAAAAAAATGCTGCTGTCTAAAACAACTCTCCTGACATTTGAACTGATCTAGCTACAGCAATAAAAAGTGGTACTAGTGGCTTAGACTCCATCTCCATATAGGAGCAAGGGGAAGACCTAGCACAATTCAACTACTATAAAACCTTTAAGTGATCCCTGTGTAATGCAGGTCTCTGCTTTACTGTCCCAGCACCCAGTACTCTAGTTTTTATTAATCACAACTGGCATTTGCAGGGTATTAAATAGAACGAAAAGAAAAATTATTCACTGTAGTAATGTTTCTTCCGAAGGGATCCCTCATTGTGTTTAACGACAATAATCATTCCCCTGGAATGAGCAGCCCCTGAGATTTATGCAAATGATGGAACTTTGAATTGAAATTCAAACTCCGCTGTGTGGTCACAATTACTCCTGCCTTCTAACATCAGATTTCTATAGCTAGGGTGAACTGTGACCACTACAACTAGGCAAGTGACTACCAAAATATTCTTAAAGTGTCCATAAAAAGATTTAAAAAAAAAAAAAAAAAGGTTTGAAACAAGGCAGAACTTATTTAGTCTGAAAAAAAAATATATAGCATAATTCAAACCACTGAGCAGCAACTGTACCGGCACTGTAACAAGTAATGCTCAAGCACATAAAAGAGAACAGACTGCTGTCTGAACCTTTTACCAGGTTCTGGATGGGAAGGCAGGGATTAGGGACTGTTAAACATAGAGAGGGATCCCTTTGGAAAAACATTACTACGGTTAGTAATTTTTTCTTAAAACACCAGGAATTCCTCACTTATGTTTAACAAAAGCAGACTGCATAGCAGTACCTTGGGAGGCTGGGTACAGAAGCTATTTAGGGAAAAGGTTCAGCAAGACAGCAGTCCCAAAGCTGGCATCCCTCCAGGACCATATGTTCAGACAACAGTGCTTTGCAAAAGTGTGTACTGTTTTCCAGGTAGCCACTTTACAAACTTCTTGCTGGGGGGATACCCCTTCAAGCTGCCACAGAAACGGGGATGCCTCTAGTAGAGTGCACCCCAAGACTTCTGCATGTCAGGTTACCACTTTGTCATAATAGAACTGTATTGAGACTGTTCAGCAAGAAGAAAAAAATACTCACCATAGTAATGTTGTTTCTTCTATGGAGTCTTCCTGTACTCTGACTTAATGCAGTTAGCCCCAGCACTTGAACTGCCCTGGAGAGTAAGGAGTTAAACTCTGCTGAAGCATAGAACGTCAAGCTTGAGCTCGGTTTTCGAACCTCTGTCTGTGGCACTTCCCAGTGTAACAGTCATATTTTTACGAGCAACTAACCGAGTATAAATATACGGAAATTGAGTGCAAGCCAAAAGGCAAAAATTTGGGCCCAGAAGAGTCAAGTCGAGAACCCAAGAAGAAAAAAGGTAGTGACAACACTAAACACATCTATAACACAAAAAGAAGTCAATAACTAACCCATCCAAGAGGGAGGATACAAGGTACACCCCTGAGGTGCAACACTGTACCTGCCAGCCCACTTCCCAAAACTAGGTTCTAAGAGGGGAGGCGGGCGCAGGTCAGAATACAACAAGACTCCATTAGAAGAAACAACATTAGTATGATGAGTAATTTTTTCTTCAAACAACATGAAGTCTTGCTGTATTCTGACTTAATGCATACTACCAAGCAGTTCTCTATGGAGGAGGGAATGCAGAACCAACTCTGGGAACAGGCTCTGCAGTACTGCTGTGCCCAACCTAGCAACACTCCTAGTCTGGATATCCAGAGTGTAATGCTTGGTGAATGTATGTACTGTTTTCCATGTGGCTGCTTTACAGATCTTTAACAAGGGTATATCTCTAGAGTAGCAGCTTTACCCCTAGTCGAGTGAGCCCTCAGGCCTGGGGGGATGCTTTACCCAATTTATCATAGCAGAACTGTATGCAAGAGAAAATCCACCTGGCAACAGTTCTTTTAGTGGCAGCCTTACCCTTCCCCACCTCACCATAGGTGAGAAACAATTTAAGACAGTCATTCCTGTGAGCCTTAGTGTGCTCTATGTAGTAGCTAAGAGGTCTTTTTACATCCAAACTGTGTAACCTTCTTTCTCCTGAAGAAGAGTGGTCAGTGAAAAACACAGGGAGAGACATGGACTGGTTCAGATGAAAATCTGATATCACTTTGGGTAAGAACCTCCTATTGGTTCTTAGGACCACTTTATCCCTATGGAAGGATATGAAATCAGGTTCAACTGACAAGGCCTGTAATTCACTAATCCGCCTGGCAGAAAGTAATGGCTACCAGGAACACAGTTTTCCAGTTCTTTTAGTGGCAGGCTTACCCTTTCGCACCTCACCATAGGTGAGAAACAATTTAAGACAGTCATTCCTGTGAGCCTTAGTGTGCTCTATGTAGTAGCTTCCTGAATTAGTGGCCTTGATGGAGGAGGAACATCTGGATATCATGGCAGTCACAGAAACATGGTACACACAAAACCATGACTGGGACGTAAACATACCAGGATACACTATCTACAGGAGGGACAGGGAGGGTAAAAGAGGAGGAGGAGGAGTAGCTCTTTACATAAGGGAAGGAATCAAAGCAACAGAACAAAAGGGAAAACAGGGAGAAGAAGAAGCACTGTGGGTAAATTTGGAGACTGGCAATGGAACCACGATCTGCACAGGGGTTGTATACAGACCCCCTTCTCAGGGGGAGGAAATGGACAAGGAAATGATAGAAAGTATACTTAGAATGGCAGAAAAAGGGGAGATATTGCTGATGGGTGATCTGAATATGCCGGATGTTAACTGGAGTGCAGCTGCAGCAACCACTTTGAAGAGTGGGGTTATTCTAGATGCCCTACAGGGGGCATGCCTTAGACAACTAGTATTGGAGCCCACTCGAGAGAGCAATCTTAGACCTGGTTCTCTCAAATGGAGATGAAGAGAGATCACAGATGTGAAGTGGGTAGCCATCTGGGAACTAGCGACCATCGAACAGTATGGTTCTAATAAACACAGCAATAGAGTCAAGTCATACAAAGGCAAACGTACTGGACTTTAGGAGGGCTGACTTTGCCAAAATGGGTGAATGCCTAAGGAATGCACTAGCAAATGGGCAGGAAGGAGGGGTGGAAGAACAATGGGGAATAATAAAAACTGCTATCACAGAGGCAACAAGCCTTTGTGTGAAGCAAATAAACAAAACGAAACGATGTAAGAAACCACTATGGTTCTCAAAGGAAGTGGTAGTGAAGATTCAAGAGAAAAAGAAAGCATTCAGGAAGTACAAGGAATCACAGAAGGAGCAGGACAGAGAACTGTATCAGTTAAAGCAAAAGGAAGCTGGGAAGGCAGTCAGAACAGCAAAGGCCCAAACCAAGGAAAAGATAGCCAACTCGGTTAAGGGGGATAAAACCTTTTATAGGTACATCAAGGAGCAAAGGAAGACCAAGGGAGGATAGTGAGGCTTAATAAAGGGAGGGAGGGTGGGCAGAGGGTGACTGTGAAAAGGCAGAGATACTAAACAAATATTTTGCTCAGTATTTACAAAGGAAGAGGAGGAGTACCTAAAACAAACAGTAGAAACACTCTGGATACAGAAGTTGATACCAGCCCATTTACAGAAGAAAGGGTTCTGAAAGAACTCTTAAAACTGAAGGTGGACAAAGCAATGGGGCCTGATGGGATTCATCCCAGAATTCTAAAAGAACTAAGGGTAGAACTAGTGACACCACTGACTACCTCTTTAACAAATCATGGGAGGATGGGGTGGTACCAGAGGACTGGAGGAGGGCAGATGTGATTCCCCTTCACAAAAGTGGGAGCAAGGCAGAAGCAGGAAACTACAGACCTGTTAGTTTAACCTCAGTAGTAGGGAAAATGATGGAATCACTTCTGAAGGAAAAAACTGTCGATTATCTAGAGGCCAGAGGGCTGGGACCCAAGGCAGCATGGATTCACAGCGGGAAGGTCATGCCAGGCGAATCTGATAATTTCTTTGACTGGGTGACCAAAGTAGTAGATCAGGAGGGGCTGTGGACATGGCCTACCTAGACTTTAGCAAGGCATTTGACACAGTCCCACACAAAGATTAATATACAAGTTTGCCAGCCTGGAGTGGGTCCCAAGGTGACAGCCTGGATAAAGAATTGGCTGGAGAATAGGACACAGAGAGTAATAGTAAATGGAGTCCACTGAAGAAAGGGGTTACTAGTGGGGTACATCAAGGTTCAGTATTAGGACCAGTCCTCTTCAATGTCTTTATAAGCGACATTGCAGAGGGACTGGAAGAAAAGTATGTCTTTTTGCAGATGACACAAAGATCTGCAACAGAGTTGATGCACAAGGTGGGGTGGAAAGGATGAGAAGGGACTTGGCAAGGTTAGAGGAATGGTTAAATGTATGGCAGCTTAGATTCAATGCTAAGAAGTGCAAGGTAATGCACCTGGGAAACAAAAACCAGGGAAGAGTACACAATGGGGGTGAGATACTGAACAACAAAAATGGAAAGGACCTGGGGGTAGTCATATATCAGATGACCTAAAAGGTGGGCAAGCAATGTGAGAGGGAGCAAGGAGGGTGGGGATACTGGGATGCATAAGAGAGGCATCACCAGTAGAAAACAGGAAGTTATTATCCCTCTGTACAGACAGCTGGTCAGACCCCATCTGGAGTATGCGTGCAGTTCTGGAGACCCAATCTCCACAAGACATAGACAGGATGGAAGCTGTCCAGAGGAGGGCAACTAAAATGGTGCAGGGTCTGCACCGGAAGACATATGAAGAGAGACTTAAGGAGCTTAATATGTATAGCCTCGAGGAAAGGAGGGAGAGGGGGGACATGATAGAAACTTTCAAGTACCTCAAGGGAATTAACAAAGTCCAAGAGGGTAGCATCTTTCAAAACAAGAGGTGTGCAAGAACAAGGGGGCACAATTTGAAGATAGAGGGGGTCGGCTCAGAGGTAATTTAAGAAAGTATTTTTTCACAGAGAGGGTTGTGGATGCATGGAACGGCCTTCCGGAGGAGGTTGTGGAGTCAAAAACAGTGGTGTAATTCAAACATGCATGGGACAGTCATAAGGCAATTCTAGGGGGTGGGGGCAGAAAGAAGTAGGCTGCTGGTTAACTAGGATCTGCAGCTTATCCATTAGGTAGGGAAATGGGCAGACTGGGTGGGCCAAGCGGTCCTTATCTGCCATCAAATTCTGTTTCTAAGCACTTCAGCTCGGCCGAAGCCATGGGTTCAAAGGGAAACTGCATGAGTTGTACAACACAGACATTGAGATTCCAAGCAGGACGGATCTGCGAGTCAATACATGCGATATTGTCCCTTGGTACAAAGAATCTGCACATAATTTTTCTCTACAACCCGCCAACTGGAGGGGTGGATAGTTTTCACGAACTCCTCAAACTTACATAGCAAACTATTAACATGAATGAAGCCATCATACTAGGTGATGTAAACCTAAACTGGCTGGGCCCTTCTCACAGCACTCTTGCATCTCTAGTCCATGGTTTTAACTTCCACCAGCGTATAACAGAGAACACCAGGATGGTAACCTCTCAGTCTGGTACACTTATCGACTGGATTATCACAAATAGACCTGAACACATGACCAAGGCAGGTATCCTGCCCGATACTATAACCGACCACTCTCCCATTTTTTGTCAATGGCACTCTGGTCCGCCATTCTCCTCAGCCCGCCTGGTCACATTTACCAACTTTGCACATGTGGATATAAGCGCCTTCCTCCTTGATGTATCCTACATTGACTGGTCTGAAATCTATCAAGCAACAAAAAGTTGAAGACGCCCTAAACGTGTTCCTGACTAGCTTCAGGGAAGTACAGAATTGGCATGTACCGAAAGTGCAAAGAAGAGTCAGGGGAAAACAAACGAGATGGCTCCAAAAAGATCTACTCCGGCAGCTAAGACTCAGGGATAAACTATGGAAGCATTTCAAAAGCACTGGTCTTCCCAGAGACCACTCAATCTACAAGCAACACAGAAACTCCTGCAAAAAGCAGACAAAGCTTACAAAAAGTAAGTACTGCCAGAACCTGCTATCTAGCTCAGCACATGATCCCTGTAAATTTTGGGTCCACATAAAGACCTTCCTTGGTACCCAACAATCTGTCACCCCCTCGGAGATGATACTCGGTGGTATCCACTGCAACAACTCCCTCACCATAGCAAATGCCTTCAACAACATGTTCTCGGACCTATCACCTTACACCTCTACACTACCTCTGGCACCATCTCAGCCCTCTGCTGCTAGTGAACTAGCTGCCCCTCAAGCCTATGAACCTGGGACTCAAACAACCAAGTCCTTCTACTTCAAGGCTGTGACCGGCGCTCAAGTCCTAAATCTACTAAGCACCATATCTGACAATACCAGCCCTGGATCTGACTCTCTGGAACCCCGCCTTTTAAAAGCTGCTGCTCATCTCATCTCTGAGCCACTGGCCAAGATTTTCACACTGTCCCTCTCCAATGGTACCATCCCGGACATCTGGAAAACTGCAAGAATTACTCCTATATTCAAGAAGGGAAACAATGAAATCACAAATTACAGACCAATAGCGATTCTCTCTGTCCTCAGCAAAATCTTAGAAAAGCTTGTAGCCACCCAGACCCTTGAATTCTTAGAATCCTCTAAACTGCTCTGTGAAGCACAGCATGGCTTCAGGAAGAATCATAGCACTACGACAGCTACCAAATCCAATCTCAGATACTCTCTCAAATATGGACGAGGTCAAGCTAACAGGTGCTGTCTTCATTGATCTTTACTTCAAGGCTTTCTCACTGCGGATCACCCCTGCTCCTGTCCACCTTCAATCAATTGGCTTCTCATCTCCCGTTACAAACTGGTTCAGGAGCTACTTAGCAGATAGGTCTCAAGCTGTTAAACTCAATTCTGCAATCTCTGACAGCACCACTATCAATATTGGCATACCACAAGGCTCAATACTGGGCCCTCTTCTGTTTTCCCTATTCATAAACAACCTACCAAGCAATATCTCATCCTGCTCCTCTCTTCTCTACGCTGATGACCTGGTCATCTATGCCACTTCGGATAATACTGACCACCTCAGCGTGTCTCTGACCACTGCTTTCAACATTTTACAAAACTGGCTAAGCTCCCATCGTCTTATCCTGAACTCAAAGCAAAACTAAGCTATGCTACTGGGCACCGCCCATAAGCTTAGATCCTGCACCTCCCCCTTAAAAAAACTGGTGCGGGATGGGACCTCTCTTTAGGTAGTCGCCACATTTCGCTATCTTGGTATCCTACTTGACCAATCTCTGGACCTTAACCGTCACATTCAAGCAACCTGTAAAGCTGTGAACTGTAAGCTGGGGGCTGCCTACAGAACCAGCTATATGCTTACACCTTCAGCCAAGCTGGCCATTGCCAGAGGGATCCTTTTACCAACCCTTACCTACTGTGCTCCCATCCTGTCTACTGCACATAAAACTGCCTTGCAAAAGTGGGATGTCACCTACAACAACGTATGCCGGTATGCTTCAAAGGCCCCTCGGCTCAAACATCATTGTCAACTGTATAGTGACCTTGGCTGGCTCTCTCCCTCCACCACCAGGCTATACTATCTGGGCTGTCTCTGTGACTCCATCATCAGATTAGATAAACCTGCATCACTAGCTGAGCTACTACATCCCGCTTCCTCTACTTGTGAACTGAGATCATCTGATAAATCTCTCTTGAGAATCCCCCCGTTGCCATACCTCTAAACGGTCTGGTGCGTTCGGGCATACTGGATCTAAGACATGCCTCGTCGCACTACCTCTTCAACCAAGGGCTACGCAACTACCTAGTTACCTCTGACCAATGTGCCTGTTACGACCCTACATGACAGTACCTATGACTGCCTATCCTACAATTCCCCCTTTCCCTGGCTTATCTTCCTCCCCCCCCCTTACGCCGGGTCACCCTCTTCCAAATGCTTCCTCTTCCCTGCCTGTTTCTCATACCTTATCTATCCGCTGATATCCTATATTTCCCTGTGTTTCCCTAATCAAAACTGCTCGGTTTGTAGCCTACTGCACCATACAAGCTGTGTTATATGAAATAAGCCCTTACTGCTATGCCGTTATTTCATGCTGTGTAATGTCTGAACTTTGCCTTTTGCTCTACACATTGTTGTTGTAACAATTGCTGTTTTTAACTTGTATTGGACCTCATGGTTTTTAAACAGCAGGACAGAATTTTGTGAATTGGGTACTGGTACAACCAAGGTCATAGCCTCTCTCCTGCCCTCCCAGTGATGCATTCCCCCAGGTTTGCCCGGGACTGCTCCACGCTATTTTCCGGCTATGGATCCATGATGCCAGGCTCCATTTCCCCATTTTACAGTCGCCAAAACAGCAAGACTGCCAATAATTCTCTCATAACCCTGACTGTGCGCCGCTCTCATCCCCAGCAACGGATCCATGACCCCCGGAGACTTGTCCCTACTTTCAGCTGCCCAAGCCATTAGACTGCCGCAAACCCCTCTGAACCCCGACAGCGTGCTGCTCCCACGCCTGGCAACAGAACCATAAGCCCGGCACTTATCCATACTTTTGGCCGCCGAAGCCATAAGGCTGCCGTAAAACACCTCCGAACCCCGCCTTTTTTGATGCTCTCAAGCCGGGGAGTGGAACCATGAGCCCACCTACAAATCCCCACTCTCAGCCACTAAAGCCGTAAGTTCTTGCCTATTAAACCTCTAAACCCTGACAACATGCCGCACCCCTACCCATCTTTGGGACCATGTGGCCAGCTGCTTGTCTCTGCTTTCTAGCCGCAAAAGCCATAAATTTGCCGAGTCACCACTGTAAAGCCGTAAGTCCCTGCCCGGATAGCCCTGACAGAACGCCGCTCACATGCCCAGCAATGGAACCATGAGACTGGCTGCTTGTCCCTACCTCCAACCGCGAAAGCCGTAATTTGCCGCTACAGCCCAGACAAGGACAAACCAAGATAGTCTCAGAGGTTCCCGATAGGTCCGCTGTCAGAGGCTGCCTGCCGTGTTTCGTGCCCAGGTAGGAGTACCATGAGCCCGGCTGCATGGTAGTACCCTGAGCCGCCACAGCCGTTAACCATTTCTGTGCTCTGAGCTGCAGATAGCAGTTCTCTCGGCATGGTCGTAGCTTGCTCTCTCGGATCCTCAGGCCTCCTCCTCCACTCCGTCCCCACGCTTCCTTATACCTCGTCTGCCTGGGACAATCAGATTAGCTCTGTCCATGCACCAGTACCTGCTTGAGCCTTTTGCCTGCTATCTACTACTTCAGAACAATGTTTTATTCGTTGTACTTTGACTAGTGTCCACCTTGTTATCCTAGCCTCAAAACTTTGCTCCACTGTCTTTGCAAATGTACTGTTTATGTTATCACGCTCACTATGTTTTGTCTTGTACTCTCCCGGGTCGTGCCTGAAAATAGCCACCTGTTGGCTAGTGCACTTACCCGGTTAACAAAAACTAAATAAATAAAATAAAATAAAATAAAATATGAACCAGACCCTTGAAAAACTTTTTAAACACATGATGAGAGGCCAAGGAAGAGCCCTTCCCTGCTGAAAGGAAAGCAGAAACTGCTGCTAGGTGAACCTTAAGAGTTACAGGCCTAAGGCCTAGACCATTGAGGTGAACCAGATAATCTAAGGCTATGGAGATGCCTGCAGAATCAGGGACAATACCTCTCTGAGAACACCAAATGCTAAACCTCTTCCACTTGGAGTTATAAGTCTTTCTAGTAGAAGGTTTCCTGGAAACCTTTAGGATATCCAGAACTGCCTGAGAAAGATGCAGGCCTGCATATTCTAACTCTTCAATTGCCAGGCCTTGAGACTGAGAGACTGGAGATTGGGATACCAGATCCTCCCCTAAGAGGACAGAAGATTGTGTCTCCTGGGAAGGAAAAGGGGACGTGACACTGTTAGGGACAGCAGCAGGGGATACCAAGGTTGCCTGGCCCAGTCTGGAACCACTAGTACTACTGTGCAAGGTTGAGTTCTGATTTTGATCAGGACTCTGAACAGCAGAGGGAATGGAGGGAAGGCATAGAGGAACCTGCCTTTCCAATCCAAAATCAGGGCATCCTGGGGCACAGTCCCCAGGAGTGGAGGTCAGCAACAGAACAGAGGGAGTTGGTGATTGTCTGGGGCTACAAAGAGATCTATCTCTGGAGTGCCCCATCTGAAGAAGATGATCTGCAAGATGAGAGGTTCCAGGGACCATTCGTGATGTGTACCTGGGATATTCTGCTCAGAACATCTGCCAGTACATTGTCCTTCCCTGGAAGGTGAACTGCTACTATGGAAGTCTGAAGAGAATAGACCAGAGCCCATAGTTTCATGGCTTCTGCGCACAAGGCTGTGGACTGAGTGCTTCCTTGCTTGTTAATATAACACACTGTGGTCGTGTTGTCTGTTCTGACTTGGACCATCTTGCCCTTGACCGAATCTGAGAAGCACTGAAGGGCTAGGCACACTGCCCCGCGAGTTCCAGAAGGTTGATGTGAAGGAGATACTCCTGTGGAGACCAGACCCCTTGGGCTGTCAGGGCTCCCAGGTGGGCTCCCCAACCTAGGAGAGAAGCATGTGTAGTAAGAACTACTGAACGAGCTTGAGAGAGAAATGGGACTCCTTGGCTGAGGCTGTCCTGATCCAGCCACCACTGGAGAGCTTGGACCAGAGCCTGAGCCACTGGAACCAGTTTGGTAAGAGAATCCTTTTTTCTGAGGTCAAAAGGACCTTAGGTGAAACAATGTTCCTCATCTGGAATTTTGCTCCCTGTGCCACTGCAGTGGAAGCTGCCATGTGGCCCCAGAGTTGGAAGGACTGTCTTGCTGGGTGAGAGACCTGAGGTCAAAAAGATAAAGCAAGATCCACTAGGGCCTTCACCCTTGCCAGGGGAAGGAAAGCTTTTGCTTGGGTAGTGTCCAGTTCTGTTCCTATAAAGGTGAGAAGTTGAACTGGTTCGAGGACAGACTTTGGAAGATTGAGAGGAAACCCCAGGGAACTGAGCAGGTCCTGGGTGGTTTTCATGGCTGACTTGAGCTGTTGAGATGACTGACCTACAATGAGCCAGTCGTTCAGATATGGGAAGATGGTGATACCCTGTCTTCTGAGGTAAGCCACCACCACTGCGAGGCACTCTGTGAACACTCTTGGGGCTGATGTTAAGCCGAATGGCATGGCTCTGAAAGTACAGTTACGTAAGAACTTACCGTAGCAGTAGATCTTTGAGAACAGCTCTTGCAGCAGGTTACACCATCAGGACTGAAGCCATCAGGCATCAGGACCCCACGGAAATCTTCTAGCTAGCAGTCTTCAGCAGAGACCGCCTCCGACATCAGTCCGGCCCCCGACGTCAGGCGTAGTATATAAGGAGGTGGTCCCGCCAGAATCCCCAGTTCTCCCGTCGGAGACTTCCAGCCACTAGATGACATCAGAAGAGGAGACCGAGGACCCACCATCATATGGCCAAGACTAAGGACAGACCTTTCCAATCCGAAGGATGGGTGTTAGGTTAGAACCTACTTCCTCAAGGAGAATGGTGGGTGGGAAGGTACCTGCTGGAAGACTGTTCTCGAAAATCTACTGTTACAGTGAGGTTCTTACGTAACTGTGCTATCGTTAACCGGAGACACAGCTCTTGCAGCAAATTACCATTAGGACGATTCCCAAGCAATGGCGACATTGAAAAGCCATCGGGAGGAGGAAGAGCGGAGATTAAGACCCTTCTGAGCCTAAGACAGAAGTCCTGGAGGGCGGCTAGGCAGAAACCAGCTCTTCGCCTTGAGACGATGTCCAGGCTATAATGCCTGATAAAGTATGCACCGAGCTCAGGTGGCTGCAGCACAGATAGCTGAAGTGGACACATTCTTCTGTACTGCGAAGAGTAACCACTCCTCTGGTGGAATGGCCCTTGACCGCTCCTGGCAAGGGTTTTCTGCATTTGTCATAACAGAAAGAGATACACTGAATGAGCCAGCGTGAAAGGGTCTGCTTCAAAACGGGGGCCCCTTTCATCCTCTCAGTGAAGTATACGAACAGATGCTCCACTTTCCGGAGCTGTTTGGTTCTGGTCGGATAATATCTGAGACACCTGTGAACATCCAGGGTGTGAAGCAGTGCTTCTCCTCGATTGGTGTACTTGGGAAAGTACACTGGTAAATCGATGTCCTGATTAAGGGTAAGGGCTGAAACCACCTTAGGCAGGAACTTAGGATTTGTCCTCAGGGATACCCTGTCCTGGTGGAAAATTAAATAAGGCTCTTTGCACATGAGAGCATGTAATTTGGAGATTCTTCTCGTCGAAGTAACAGCAACTAAAAACAACATTTTCCATGACAGAAAACGTAGCTCGCAATCCGTGGCTGGTTCAAAGGGTGGCAATGTAAGCTGCTCCAGGACGAAGGGCAAGTCCCAAGGAGGGACAGGATCCTTAATGGGCGGCCTAAGGTGGAGGACCCCCCCTAAGAAAACCTGAGTAGCATCTTAACTGGGCCACCATGCGAGTGGCCTATGGGGGCATGATGAGCAGAGATTGCACAAAGGTGCACTTTGATCGAGGAGTAAGCTAGCCCAGACTGAAAAAGGGAAAGTAGGTACTCCAGAACCAGCTTCTCAGGACAGTCTAAGGGCAAGAAACCACGCGTTTGAGTCCACAGGCAAAACCTGCGCCACTTCATGGCATATGTTGCGTGTGTTGCCGGTTTTCTGGCGGCAGAAAGCATGTCTGCCACCTTTTGCGAGACCCCATGTCGCATCATGGCTATGTCTCTAGGAGCCAAGCATGTAGGTTCAATGAACATAAGTCCAGGTGGACTAGTGAACCCTCCTCCTGAGACAACAGGTGGGAGCTGATTGGCAAGGGAAGTGGAGGTTCCCGGGATAACTGATTCAGAAGCGGGAACCAAATTTGCCTGGTCCAAAAAGGCGCTATCAAAATAAGCATCGCGTGCTCCCTGCGAAGTTTGAGGAGGACTCTCTGGATCAACGGGAAAGGAGGGAAGGCATAGAGGAATCTGCCCGCCCAGGAGAGGGACAACGCGTCTTGCCAGAAAACACCAGGCCCTGGATCTAGCAAGCAAAAATTGGGCAGTTTTGCGTTGGATGGGGACACGAACAGATCCAATTCTGGAGTGCCCCATCTGTGAAACAGATCCTCTGTCACCTCCTGTAGAAGTTCTCACTCGTGGACTCTGGCCTGGGAATGACTCCGGCTGTCTGCGACAGTGTTGTCCACCCCGGGAACATGAACTGCAATGAGGTTTGCGCTGCATCGTATTACCCATTCCCACACCCTCATGGCCTCCCTGCAAAGGGGGTAGGAGTGTGTGCCTCCTTGTTTGTTGAGGTAATACATCACTGCAGTATTGTCTGTTTGTAACAGGAGAGTACACGGTGGAATCTCCGACTGGAAGGCTTGCAGGGCATAAAGGACCGCCCTCATCTCCAATATGTTGATATGGAGATGAGATTCCTGGGTAGTCCATGTTCCCTGAGACCTCACCCCGTTCAAGTGCACTCCCCATCCCAGCCCTGAGGCATCTGTGGAGAGTGTTATCACCAGGGACGGCGCTGTGAAGGGAACCCCCAAGGAGAGGGTTCCCGGATCTAGCCACCATTGCCAGTCCCGAACCACGGTCTTCGTGATTCTGACTGGATGCTGCAGATGGTCTTGCCTTTGGTCCCATTGCACTCTTAACATCCCCTGGGTTACCAGCAGGTGGAGTCTTGCCATCGGGACTGTTGGCATGGCCGCAGCCATGTGTCCGAGGAGGCGAAGGACCAATCTGTCTGGGACGGTCTTCTTCGCTGATAGGTCCCTTATGAGGGATCAGATGCGTTCCGCTCTGTCTTCGGGAAGAAAAGCTTTCCCCTTGATGGTGTCCAGAACTGCCCCTATGAACTGCAGTTTCTGGGACGGTACTAGGAGAGACTTCTCGTAGTTGACTAGGATGCCCAGAGACTGAAAAAGGGTCTGAATATATGCTGAATGGCCATCAGCAATGCCTCCTTGGAGAAGGCCATGAGAAGCCAGTCATCCAGGTATGGGAACACATAGTGGCCCTGTCTCCTCAGAGGCGCTGCCGACTGCCATGCACTTGGTGAATACCCTGGGTACTGATGACAGCCAGCTTTTCAGGAACTGATAATGGCGGACGAGGAAACTGGAAGCGCAGGAACCTCCAGTGCGCTTGAGCAATAGAGATGTGCAGGTAGCGTCCTGCATGTCCAAGGACGCCAAGAAAGCGTCCTTCTTCAGCATGGGGATTAGTCCCGGAAGGGTCACCATGTGAAAGTGCTTGTAAATGACCGACATACTGAGGTCGCTGAGGTCCAAGATTGGACGGAGGTCCCCTGTTTTCTTTGGAACCAGGAAGAAGTGTGAATAGTATCCTGCTCCTCTCTGGTTCCCTGGAACGTGATCCAAAGCCTCTTTCTGTAGAAGTGTGAGCACTTCCTGCCATATGAGCAGGGCGTGCTGACCCGAATAACGGGAGAGCAGAGGAGGCCTTGTGGGAGGGTTGTCTACAAATTCTATATAATGGCCTTTTTTGACCAACTGTAGCACCCACCTGTTGGTGGTGATCGACCGCCACGCTGGCAGGTGGTCCGCGATGCGACCCCCGACCTTCGTTTCCCGTCGATCCTGAGGTGAGGCGGGGGCCGGGAAGGAGTCATGCTGTGGCAGCATTGGATCCTGCAGGTTGGGCCAACTTGGTGGCTCGTTGGCCTCTGCCTGAGGATGTCTTAGCCTAGGCTTTCCAAGAGAAGGAGCCCCTCTGTTGCTGGCCGGAACGAGGTTGTTGCCTTTGGGTCCAGCTGCGAAAGCGACTCTGGTTCCTATGAAAGGAACTAAGTCTAGATCTGTACATGGCATGGACAGATCTAACAGCCTTCCCGGCTTCTTGTAATTTGGTGATCACCTTTTCCGAGGCTTCACCAAACAGAACTTCGCCATAGTAAGGAGCGTCCATGATATTTTTCTGGACGTCCGGGGTAAACCCGGAGACACGAAGCCATGAGTGTCTCCGGAGACACACGCCTAAGGCTGCCGCTCTGGCCGAAGAGTCCGCAGAGTCGTATGCGGCTCTGAGCACCTGGGTCCCTACGTCTGAACCCGTACGGAGGAGTTCATCCTTTTGGCCACCGTCTGGCAGTTTCTCCGCCAGGTCCTGTCCCTGTTCCCTCAATGCATTCTGGAACTGAACCATGTGGGTAACGTAATTCAATGATCTGATGGCGCAAGTCGCGTCCGCGTACGTTCGCCTGCCGAGCACGTCCAACTGCTTGGACTCCGGGTCCAGTGGCTGCATGCTCAAATGTTGCGGTTTCTGAGACCGGTCATGAGCGGCTGTAATGACCAGGGAGTCGGCCAGAGGATGGTTAACCAGGTACTGGTCCTTTTTTGGGGCCTTGTACAGGCAGTCAGCCTTCTTTGGCATTGCCGGGGTCTAATGTGGACACTTCCACGCTGCCTTGGTGACGTCCACAAAGGTGCCCACCAAGGGTGGCACTACCACAGGCTTGGGGTCTTTTTGCCGAAGGTGGCAGACGAGGCATAGTCTTTCGGGGTCAAGCTCCTCGGCATCCCATCGCATGTTCTCCTGAATATGCCTCATTATTTCGGAGAACGAGGGGTCATCCGGAGGAGACCTAGGGAGGTCGCGTGGGTCCAGAGAGGGGATGCTGATTGGTGAAGGAGACCTGGAGCATTCAGAGTTGTCAGATCTGGAACCCTCCGTGGACGGTGAATACTGACGTCTTCTGGGTCTCTTGTGGCAGGGTGACCCTGAAGAGGATCTTGACGGAGGCCTTCTCTTCTCCAAAAATCTACCCCTAGGAGGTGCTGCTGGCTCCTGGGGGGAAGGTGCTCATCCTGCTGACCCCCTGGGTGAAGGAGGGGGTGCAGGCGTCGGGGGTGCAGCAGACGCGGTGACCACATCCTTTTTGATGGTGTCCCACCAGAAGGTGAAGAGCTCCTTCACTTCTGACAAATTTAGGCCGGGCGCCGGTGGCCTGTCCTCGGGGCTGGGCATCGGCTCCCCGGGGGTCTCCGGTTCTGGAGAGGGTTAACGTGGCAGTTCGACGGGTCCAGGATCGCTCGCCTGGTCCTCGGGCTGGGTAGACTCCTCTGACAGCGCCTACCGACCGACGTCGGTAGGTGGTGGTGTGGTCCTCCTGACTGCGGTATCTGACGCCGGTCCCCCTGCCGGCGTCCTGGGGGGCTAATGCCTGACCAGCGACGGGTGACGAACGGATGCCGGTTCCCTGGAGGGCTTGTGTACCTTGGCCGATGTCGGGTCCGGCGTCCACTTAAGGGAGGTCAGCTCCTTGGTCTTGCGCTGGGGTGGCGGCGGTAAGGAGACTGACCGGATGTCGGGGGCCGAATGCCGGGAGGACAACTTGTGGGACTCCCCAGACCTGGACGAGGCCTTAGCCGAGGAAACGGGCCTGGAGGTCTTGGCAGGCCGCAGAGTAGAGGAACCACTGACCGATTTGACCACAACCGGGGGAGGCTGACAGCGGGCCCTCGACGGAGAGCGGTCCATCCTGGGGCCGGAGCTGCGGGAGTCCAAGGCCCTGGAGGAGGATCTAGGTCTCACCTTCTCCCGGTGCTTCTCATGGTGCCTGTGTGACTTCCCTGAAGATTCTCCCCTGGAGGAAGGTTCCATGGCCTTAAGTTTTTCTTCCTGGAGGAAAGCCTGGAGGGCCTTCTGTCGGCGGATTCTCGTACGGCTATTAAAGCCCTGACAGAAGAAGCAAGCCTGGGTGTCGTGGTCTGGGCCCAGGCAACAAACACAGGCCGAATGAGAGTCTTTGAAAGGAATCTGCTGTCCACAGGCACACTTCGAAGAATGGCCCTCCACTGACATTGGAGAGGACATCAGACGAAAAAACGACTGAAGAGAGTTGTATTTTGTAAAGTTTGGAAGTTTTCCTGGTCGTCGCACGCTAGACTAACCGAGAGGTCGAGACTTGCAAAGCTGACGGCGGGAAAGATCTGGGGATTCTGGCAGGACCGCGTCCTTATGTACTACGCCTGACGTCGGGGACGGGACCGACATCGAAGGCGGTCCCCGCTGAACACTGCTAGCTAGAAGATTTCTATGGGGTCCTGACGCCTGACGGCTTCAGTCCTAATGGTGTAACCTGCTGCAAGAGCTGTATCTCAAAGAAGATCTGGTAATGGCCTGAAGGCAACTCGAACCCGAGGTATTTTCTGTGGAAGCACCTGATAGGGATATGGAAGTAGACATCCTTGAGGTCCAGGTATGCTAGCCAATCTCCTGGCCTTAGAAAGGGAAGGATTATTCCCAGAGTTACCATTTTGAATTTGGGCTTTGAAATGTGTCTATTCAAATACCTTAGGTCTAGGATGGGTCGCCCTTCCCTGTTTTCTTTGGAGTAAGGAAGTACCTAGAGTACAGCCCTTTTCCCCTGTGCCGACTAGGAACCTTCTCTATAGCTCTGAGAGCTAGAAGAGAGGAAACCTCTGCTTCTAGGGCAAGGGTTTCTGAGATTGATGCAGGTAGAAAAGACTTGGCCCTCTCTTTTGGAAACTTTTTGAAGCTGAGGGCCAGTCCCTGGCTTACTACTTCCAGGACTCACTTGTCTGAAGTCGCAGACTTCTAGACCTTGAAGTAGTAAGAGAGCTTACCTCCTACTGGGATTGGGGAGTTGACCCGAGCTGACACATCAGGGTGCCTGCCTGGCAGGAGCCTTAGTCTGGGAGGAGGAGGGAGCAGCCCATCCCCCTCCTGCCCCTCCCTCTGAAGAACCCCCTCTGTGGGAAGGAAGAGGAGGCCCGGGCTTGGTACAAAGGCCTGCCCTTGCCCCTAGACTGCTGCTTTTGTGGAGTTGCTTGCCTTTCCTTGGCCTGTGCACTCCTGTACGTGGTCCTGTATTCTCTGGTCTCTGAACGGGTGCGTGATCTGGGGGTGATATTGGATCCGGGGGCTGACTCTTCGCTCCCAAGTGTCAGCGGTGGTAAAATCATCCTTTTACCATCTAAGAAACATCGCCAGAATCAAGCATCTTGTTCCGTCCGGCAATCTGCCAACTTTGATCCATGCCTTTGTGACCTCGCGCCTGGACTACTGCAACTCGCTTTACCTTGGGTTTCTGGAGGGTTGATATCCGCCACCTGCAGCTGGTGCAGAATTCCGCAGCCCGAGTATTGATGGGTACCCCTAAATCTGCCCATATCATTCTGGTGCTACGGGAACTGCACTGGCAGCCAGTTCAGTGGCTGATAACCTTCAAAGTCGGATTACTGACTCTCAAAGCCCTCCACGATCATGGCCCTGATTACCTGAAAGAACTCCTGATCCCTTACCGCCCTGTGAGATTGCTCTGTTCAGCCGATGAGGGGTTGCTAGAGATTGCTAGGGTAATAATAAAATCAGCTGGGGCCCGAGCTTTTATGTTTGCAGCCTCCTCCCTTTGGAATTCTCTACCCCGTCGGTTAAGGGACTGTACGACCGTGGGGAGCTTTAAGCAGGCACTCAAATCCTATCTGTGGGAAAGGGCTTATGGTTTGACTGTGTATTAATTTTTTATATATTTTTTATAATATTTTTTGTACTGTTGCTTCTGCATTTGTATTGTATCTTTTTATTGGAATGCACCTTGGTATTTGAAAGGCGCAATATAAATAAAAATATTATTATTATTATCCATTTTCTTCATGTAAGCCTCTCTCTGCTCCACAAACAGAGCGTTACCCACTACAAGAAAATCCATAGCCTTAATCTGGGTATCCTGTGAGAGGCTAGTACATCTGAGCCAAGCATGTCTTCTGAGAGACACAGGTGTAGTCATGACTCTAGATGCCACATCACCGGAGTCCACAACAGCATGAAATTGGACTTTCGATGCCTCAGTTCCATCAGCAGCCACCTCCTCCAGCTCTTTGGCTAGCTGGGGTGAGGCCTGATAAGCCAGTTACAGAACCGTATCCCATCTGGACTTCTGGTACCTGACTGTGTAGGCCATATAATTAACCTACCTGAGTCCCAAAGAGGATGCCAAATACTGTTTTTTGGCCATGGCATCCACTTTCCTGAAGTCCTTGTCTGGGGGGTGAAGTCAAAGGAATGTTAGCCCTGTCACTGGCTGCAGCCTACACTACCCCAACATGGCTGCTATGATTATACAGGAACTCCGTGGCTGAGTCTGATAACATATACCTCCTGTCCATTCTCTTGTTCACAGGCGGTACAGAGTTAGGAGTTTGTAAAAATGTTTTGTGTCTGTTTCCCCAAGGACTTATGAAGAGGGATAGACAGCCTTTTGGACTCTGGGATGTCCATCATTTCCACAAAATCAGGCTCTTCTTCCTCCTCTGCAGCTTCATTCAAGGGAAGATGAAGAGTTTCAGCCACCTTTTTGTAAAACAAAAAGTGTTAAGGGGACTCAGAGAGCCTGGGAGGGGACACATCCGAGGGCCTGTCTGGGGAGATGTCAGGTTCAATGGGCACATCCAGACTCCTCTGGTCGTCATTGTCGTCATCGTCATGGTCGTCGTCATCATCATCGGGATAGTCTTCGTCTCCCTCCCACTCCTCATAAAAAGCATCTGGATCATAATTAATTTTGAAACAAATGAAAAACAAGGTTGGTTCCTAACCGGACCGACCGAAAAGAAACTGAGGAAAAACATTTTTCACACTATTTCCAAAATAAACACAGTCACTACCTATCTACAATACTACCTGTACCGTAGACAGATGCTGGAAATCGGAAAAAATTAACAAACAGGAAGGTTTTAAAACTGAACACTTTACTATACCACACTGAGTAGAGGAAATCTCCGGATTGACTTCACTGTTAGGCGGAGTAAAGAATCTGACGGTTACACTGGGAAGTACCACAGACATAGGTTTGAAAACTGAGCTCGAGCTCAACGTTCTATGCTTCAGCAAAGAGTTTAACTCCTTACTCTCCGGGGCAGTTCAAGTGCTGGGGCTAACTGCATTAAGTCAGAATACAGCACGACTTCATGTTGTTTGAAATTATTCTCCTGGATGCTGGCTTGCATTTCCCCACTTCACCGTAAGTGAAACAACTGAATGCAAGGACCTGACATCCTTTGTGTGGTCCAGGCGATAACTCTGTGCCCTTTTCACATCCACACAGCGAAGCTGTTGCTCCTTCGAGCTGGATTTTTCTGTAAATAAAACAGGAAGCGCAACTGACTGATTCAAATGGAATTCAGATGCCACTTTTGGGATAAATTTCCTATTTGTCCTTAGGACTACCTAGTCATTATGGAAGATTAAGGAGTTAGGGTCTGGGCAGAGGGCTTGCAGCTTGCTCACCTTCAGGCAGATGTCATTACCACCAGGAATATTGTTTTCCAAGTGACATACTTCAATGCAGCAGTGGCCATGGGCTCAAAAGGAGCCTCCATCGACTGGACAATGCACACATTCAAGTTTGGGAGGGGGTGTAGAGAGACAGGATCCCTCACTGGAGGGTACATACGAGCAGAAACATGTTCTGAAAATGGGTTGCAAAGTCACTGACCTGTCTTTACTTGCTGATGTGTAAGCTAACACTGCTGATAAATGAAAATTACGTACCTACCGTAAGAAAAAATTACTCACCTTAGTAATGTTGTTTCTTCTAATGGAGTCTTGCTGTATTCTGACTATTTACAGTGATCTCCAACCTTTGAACTGCCCCGGAGAGGAAAGAGTTAACTTTCCATGCAAGGCATGGAACGCTGAGCTCGAGCTCCGTTGAGCCTCTGTCTGCTGTTGTTTGAACCCCAACCACCAGATTTTTATGAGCTATACTCACTGGGCGTCCTGTGTGGAAACTGTAAACTCACACTAGCCAACTGGCAACTAAATTTAATGAAAAGGGTTTTTTGGTTTCAAAGGAAAGACTCAAGCCAGGAAACCCAAAAAACAAAACACAGCACACACCCAAAAATTAAAGAGGGTGAGAAAAGGAGGCACCTCTAGAGTGCCAACACTGCTCCTGCCCACCCACATCCCAAAACCAGGTTCTGAGAGGGGAGGCGGGGGGAGGTCAGAATACAGCAAGACTCCATTAGAAGAAACAACATTACTAAGGTGAGTCATTTTTCTTCAAAAACATGAAGTCTTGCTGTATTCTGACTATTTGACTACCAAGCAGTACCTCCATGGAGGAGGGACAGAACCTACTTTGGGAACAGGCTCTGAAGTACTGCTGTGCCAAACCAAGCATCACTCCTAGCCTGGATATCCAGAGAGTAATGCTTGGTAAAAGTATGGACTGTTTTCCAGGTGGCTGCCTGACATATCTCTAAGGCAAGAATATCCCTGGCAGCGGCCAGGGAAGCAGCTGTACCTCTAGCAGAGTGAGCCCTCAGGCCTGAGGGTGGAGTCCTACCCAATTTTTCATAGCAGAATTGCATACAAGAAACAATTCACCTGGCAATAGATCTTTTAGTGGCAGGTTTTCCCTTACCAACCTCACCATAAGTGAGGAACAATTGGAGGGAGTCAAACCTGTGACCCTTGGCGCGCTCTATGTAGTAGCTAAGGGCCCTTCTGATGTCCAGGCTGTGCAGCCTCCTCTCTCCAGAGGAGGAATGGTCAGGGAAGAAAACAGGAAGAGACACAGACTGGTTAAGGTGGAAATCTGAAACCACCTTAGGCAAAAACTTCCTATTAGTTCTTAGGACCACCTTATCTCTATGAAAAGAGATAAAATCAGGCTCCACTGACAGGGCCTGTAACTCACTGATACGTCTGGCAGAAGTAATGGCTACCAAGAATACAGTTTTCCAAGACAAGTACTTAAGCTCTGCAGAGAACAAAGGCTCAAAAGGGGATTGCATAAGCTGAACAATGCAAACATTTAGGTCCCAAGCAGGAACAGGGTCCCTGAAGGGAGGACTGGTGTGCAACAATCCCTTGAAGAATTTACAAAATACAGGACGAGCTGAAAGAGAAGAGGGCTTACCTACTGACAAAAAAGCAGAAACAGCTGCTAAATGTACTCTGAGCGTAGCTGGTCTGACTCCCAAGCTACTGAGATGAACCATATAGTCCAGAACTGTAGGAAACCCATTAGACTCTGGAGAAATATGCTTACCAGAGCACCGAATAGTGAACCTTTTCCATTTGGAATTGTAAGTCTTTCTGGTGGAAGGATTTTGAGAAGCCTTTAGAATATCCAGAACACCTTGAGAGAGATGCAGATCAGCAAACTCTAACTCTTCAAGAGCCAGGCCTTGAGATTGAGAGATTTGAGATTCGGATACCAAACCCTCCCGAGAGGATGTCAACAGGTTGTAATTCCTGGGAAGAGACAGGGGAAGGTGGACTGCTAAGGACAGCAACAGCGGGTACCAGGGCTGTCTGGCCCAGTCTGGAGCAATCAAAATCACTTTGCAGGGTTGAGACCTGATTTTGACTAGTACCTTGAACAGGAGAGGGAAGGGGGTGGCATACAAAAACTTCCTTTCCCAATTGAGAACTAGAGCATCCAGGGGGACTGAGCCCAATACTGGGGGTCTGCAGCAAAAAAGGGGGAGTTGGTGATTGTCTGGGGCTGCAAAAAGATCTATCTGTGGAGTGCTCCATCTGGAGAAAATCACCTTCAAAACTAGGGGATCTAGGGACCATTCATGATGGCCCTGAGATATCCTGCTGAGAGCATCTGCCAGGACATTGTCCTTCCCTGGGAGGTGCACTGCTATCAGAGAGGTTTGCAGGGAATAGGCCAGAGACCACAACTTCATTGCTTCTGTGCACAAGGCCGTAGACCGAGTGCCCCTTTGCTTGTTGATGTACCATATTGTGGTGGTATTATCTGTTCTGATCTGGACTACTTTGTTCTGAACAGACTTGGAAAAAACTTGCAGTGCCAGAAACACTGCTCTGAGTTCCAAGAGACTGATGTAAAGCAGAGATTCTTGAGGTGACCATAGCCCTTGGGTGGTCAGATCCCCCAAGTGGGCTCCCCAACCCAAGAGGGAGGCATCTGTGATAAGGATCAGAGAATGAGATTGAGTGACTAAAGGAACTCCCTGCCTTAGATTGTCCTGATCCTGCCACCATTGCAAAGCCTGGATCAGGGTTTGAGTCACAGGGACTAGTTTGGTCAGAGAATCCTTTCTCTGGGACCAGAAGGCTCTTAAGTGGAACTGAATGTCCCTCATCTGAAACCTTGCTCCCTGGACCACTGCCGTAGAGGCTGCCATGTGGCCCAGGAGCTGCAAGAAGTGCCTTGCTGCTCGAGACACCTGAAGGGTAAATGAAGAGGCCAGTTTCATAAGGGTCCTTGCCCTGTCCAGGGGAAGGAAGGCTCTTGCCCCTTATTGTATCCAGTTCTGCCCCTATAAAGGTGAGGAGCTGTACTGGCTCCAGAACTGACTTTGAAAGATTTAGGAGGAATCCTAAGGAAGTGAGCAATTGCTGAGTTATCTGGAGATGTGACTTGACTTGGTCTGGGACTGACCCACTATGAGCCAGTCGTCCAGGTATGGAAAGATGGAGATCTTTTTTCTCCTCAGGAAAGCAACCACTACTGCCAGGCATTTTGTGAACACCCTTGGGGTTGATGTTAGGCCAAAAGGCATTGCTCTGAATTGATAGTGGCCTGAGGGCAACTCGAACCTGAGGTACTTTCTGTGGGAGCACCTGATGGGAAATGTGAAAATAGGCATCCTTGAGGTCCAGGGAGACTAGCCAGTCCCCTGGCCTTAGAGAGGGCAGAATTATTCCCAGAGTCACCATTTTGAATTTTGGCTTTAAAAGGTGCTTGTTTAAATATCTTAGATCCAGGATGGGCCGCCATTCTCCTGTCTTTTTGGGGGTTAGGAAGTACCTGGAGTACAATCCTTTTCCCCTGTTTAAGGGTGGAGCCCTTTCTGTGGCTCTGAGAGCCAAAAGGGAAGAGACCTCTGCCTCTAGGGCAAGGGCCTCTGAAGGAGTTGCAGGTGGAAAGGATTTGGTTCTCATCTTGGGGAATTTTTTGAAGCTGAGAACCAGTCCCTGGCTTACTACTTCCAGGACCCACTTGTCTGATGTTAAAGACTTCCAGTCCTGGACAAATTAAGCCAGCCTGCCCCCTACAGGTAGTGGAGAATCGGTCCGGGCAGACCCATCAGGGTGCGTGCTTGGCAGGGGCTTTAGGCTGAGGAGTGGGAGCAGGCCTGCTCATACCCCGTCTGCCTCTCCCTCTAAAGAACCCCCTCTGAGCAAAGGCAGAAGAGGAGGCCTGGGCTTGGTAAAAAGGCCTGGGCCTGACCCAGCCCCTGGAATGCTGCCTCTGGGGAGTGACTGGCCTTTCTTTGGCCTGAGCACTCCTGCAGGTGGTCCTGTACTCGTCCATTTTCTTCATGTAGTTCTCTGTCTGCTCCCCAAACAGAGAATTACCAATGACAGGAAAATCCATGTCCTTAGTCTGGTTATCCTGTGACAGGCTAGTACATCTGAGCCAAGCCATCCTTCGAAGGGCCACATATGTAGCCATGACTCTAGATGAAACATCACTGGAGTCCACAGCAGCATGAAACTGCACCTTGGATGCCTCAATCCCATCTGCAGCCACCCGCTCCAGCTCCTTGGCAAGCTGGTCAGGGACGTGTTTAGCTAGAGCCATTACAGTGTCCCACCTGGACTTCTGGTATCTAGCTGTGTAGGCCATATAATTAGCCTGCCTGAGTCCCAAAGATG